>CM043881.1:10010395-14941862 GCA_024034495.1 Camelina laxa
GACTGACCACTTGATACTTTCTGAAACCGATTGCTATACTCCTTAAACAGAGATGTCAAAAAGTGGTGATCCTATCACTCATCTCCTTAGAATCGGATGTATCTTTCCCATAAAGCTTGTCAAAGCACATCTTAGCAAATTGCATTTTTTTTTCCGTGGATCAAACACACTTGCAACAATCAGAAAACATTGATGTTTCTCATTCCATCCCAGTACTTATCAAACTTCAATAACATAGCATCAGCCTTTGATTTCAAGTCACTATCAATACTATTGCTTAGTGTCATCAAATTCCTCTCTATAGTCACTATCTCTCCATAACACTTATAAGAAGCAACTGAAGTGAAGCAGACACAACCAAAGTAGAATTGTAGAATATGATTAGAAATCTCACTAACCTTTCTACAGCATTCCAATCAGCTCTTGTAGGCGGTCCAATCTTTTTTTTCCCATTCTCAACCTCATTAAAGTAGTCATTGTACATCTTGTCTTCTGCCTCCATTCTATCGAATGCTAATCTAAAATCAATAGCTCTTGACAACATTAAGTAAGTAGAATTCCACCTTGTTTTGATGTCCAACGGTAGGCTCCCTCTAGTCATCTTCCTGAGACAACTTTTTGCTCAAATGAATCACATCTTGAAGTAGAAGACCTCACATACTGAACTGCATTTCGTATGGCTGCCACATTGTCACTCAATTCATGCAACCCATCCCTAACAATCAAATTGAGTATGTGCGCACAACACCTCATATGCATACACTCTCCATTTAAAACAAATGCTTCAATGTTCCTTAAGCTGAATGCCTCCTGAAATTTTTTCAAAAGGAAGTATTTCAGTTGTTGCATTGTCAACTGTCACGTTAAAAGCTTTTCTATGCCCCACTCAGCCAAACAGTCAAGCAGAACTCGTGATATTGTCTCTTTTGTGATCTGTAATATACTTAAACCCAATAATCAGCTTCCTCAATCGCCAAGATACATCAATGAAGTGTGCAGTTATGACCATGTAACTAGCACCTGTTGCTTTAGCAACCCAAATGTCGTTGTCAACGAAACTCTTGGCTTACTAGCAACAATCCAAGTTTTCAGAGATGCTTTCATCTCCACATACATTCTAACAATGTCATTTGTAGCTGTTCTTCTGGAATGTGGTTTGTAGAGGTTGACTTTGTTGCAGAAATGTTTCCAACCGATGCTTTCAGTGAAAGCAAGTGGCAGCTCTGACAGCACAATCATCTCATTCGAAGCCTCCCTGAACACTTCTTCAGTAACTTTTCCACTCTGAAGCTGTCCCCTCTATTAATCACAGTCTGTGATTGTTTCTGCTTCCATGCTTGAAAATGCTTGCAGCTCTCCATATGAGCTTTCAAGTGAGAAGTTCCTGATTTTGAATCACAACCGTAAGACTTGTGGCAGTAATTGCACTTACATCTCTTAACATTATCATCAAATCTCGTGAAGTGTCCCCAGACAGTAGATCTTGTACTCGGCTTCTCTTTTGGCTGGGCTGGTTGTGAAGCAACTCCACCATCTGTCGGACCATCTGCCGGAACCGAAGCTTTTCTTTTGTTCCCACTCGCAGGTATCAGATTTGGGACATCTCTCTCATTGTCAATGTTGTCTGGAAATGGTGAGGAATCCATCTAAACAGAACATAATGCAAAGTTAATAAGCTAAAGTTTAGTTTCTATCTAAAGTTATAATTGTAAACGATACACCTTATCCGCATCCTAAACTATAATTCTTATAAACGAGAACAACTTATGGCTAAGATCAAATACATAGCTAAGTTAGCTAATCTAACCATTGGCCGAAGCAACTAACCAATTAGGAACTCTTTGACTCATACGGAATCAACAACGACTTCACTATAATTTAATTCAGCAAAAAATTCGGACACAAAATCAGCAAAAAAAATCAGCAAAAAGATGATAACTAAGGTTGAAGATGATAACTAAGGCTGATCAAACACAAAATCAGCAAAAATTCGGACTTCACTATAATTAAATTCGTTACAAGGAAGAAGAAGAATCCTAGAATAAGTAAGGAAGAAGAAGATGATAACTAAGGTTTAAATTGAATCATAGACATACCTGAGATCGATTTCTTGATGCCTCTGATGGAGGAGACTGCGGGGACGAGATTGGTAATAGGGTTTCCAGCTTGAAAGTTTAGGGTTCTACCTTTATTTATATGTACAGAATCGAGAGAGATAAGGCAATTGGAAGATCGTGTATCAAACTCAATCGAGAGAGATAAGACAATTGGAAGATCGTGTATCAAACTCAATCGCGAGAGATAAGGGAAGAAGGAGCATCGCGAGAGATAAGGGAAGTTGTAGGTGGTGGTGGTGTATCAGAGAGGATCGAGAGAGATAATGGAATTGTTCGGATGTGTTCGGGTGTATATCGGATTTCGGTTATTATCCGACCCGATCTGATAACCGATGGATTTAGAAAGCAATAACCGTTCAGTTATTATCTCTGTTCGGTTTATATCCGTATCCGAGTTTTCGGATCGGAGTCGGATCGGGTAATCGGTTTCGGATATAAGGCTCAGGCCTGTTTCATATTTTATAGCATGAATTAAAAGAAATAAAGGCATAAGAAAGTTAACAATGCCAACGCGGAAAGCTCCAAAGCCATGACGTCCCCTTCTGCGCGCATATCTCAATTTTTTCTCGCCGTATTCAAAAAGCGTTACGTAATATTTGATTTTCATTTTTCTTTTCTGGTTTCGTGCATGTTCCAATTAATAAGGAAACATATCTTATCTCCTATACATGTATGTAAAGATATATGTGCAAAATTAATATCAGGCTAAACAAAGTAGTAGGATAAAAAAAAAAAAGGGGTTGATGTTGTTTGCCAACTTGTAGATAGAAAAGCAAGTCGGAGTCCAACGTCAATCAGTATGAATCATACTGTATGATCATCTCTTTCTTTTTTTCTTCTCTTTTTTTCTTCCTTTTTTACTTTGCTTTTGTTTTGGCAATATAACTCTACTATACAAACTGATTTTATGTTATGAGGGATTAATTTATGATGAGTATAGAGGGTTGAAAATGGATTACATGTCACCAACTGAGTATTTGTTATAGACTATGATTGAGAACAAACTTAAAAACAATCATATAAATAGGAAGATACGCATCATAATTAATGATGCGGAAAAACAAATTAAAGCTACGTACCGACATGATAAAGAACATATTGAGCTAAAACATTTTCATCAGTTATTGAAATTAGTTTCGGAATAATGTCCTAAACACGGACTTGGTAGTTGCATGCAAAACCTTCCTTTATTAGATCAAGATTATTTTTCTCACAAAAAATATAAAAAAGCAAAACAAAGCATATGCTTGATCTTCTTCTATTTGCTTTTAGTCCCAAAGAAAGTGGCTTTTCCCTGTCTTGATGACCAATCTATGACTCAGCCTTTACCACAAAGATCTCGAGTCTCAACGATTCAATGTTTGTTTTACACTGCCTCTTGTTTCTTTGTCTTTTCCTTTATGTACATTCCCACCAACACGGTTTCATCATCAACCATCACTCACAATCTCTCTCTCTCTTTCTTTTTCTCACAAAATCAAGGCTTAAGAATCAAGAATCAAGATTAAGATACACCACTTAACCATCCAAGATGACATTGAGCAGAGTTCATCAACAAGCTATTGCATCTCCTGCAGCCATGACTGCTACGATGAGTTACTTGCCTGACCCAGCTTCCATCAACAAGCTCCAAATCCCAACTTCTTCAAAGTTTTCTTTTCTAACAAGCAAAGGGAAATCAATGCTGCGAAAGAAGAAAACCGATAGCTTCACGAACGGAGCTAGAGACCAGGACAAGTTAGGACCCAAGCTAAGTGAAACAGTCAAGAGAAAGCTTTCCTTGGGAGCTAAGATCCTTCAAATGGGAGGCTTAGAGAAAATCTACAAGCGACTCTTCAAAGTCTGCGATGAAGAGAAACTGTTCAAGGCGTACCAATGTTATCTATCCACAACCGCAGGTCCCATCGCAGGCCTACTCTTTATTTCATCAAAGAAGATTGCTTTCTGCAGCGAGAGATCGATCAAGGTGGCTTCTCCTCAGGGAGATATCTCTAGGGTTCACTACAAAGTATCAATCCCGTTATCCAAAATCAATGGTGTGAACCAGAGTCAGAACACAAAGAAACCATCTAAGAAGTACCTTGAAGTAGTTACAGTCGATAACTTCGACTTCTGGTTCATGGGATTCGTAAGCTACCACAAAGCTTTCAACTGCCTCGAGCAAGCGTTAAACGAAGATGAGCAATAAACTGAAGTGATTATCGCTGAGGAGCTAATTAGTACAGGTTGAAGAGAGAATATATCATTTTTTTATTTGCCCTGTTTCAGTCAGAGATTGTTAGGAAAAGCCTAGAAGAGACTGACAATATTGTTTGTACAAACTCGTTTTTTTTTTGACTGCTTTACCCATTATGTTTTCCATTGTAGACACGATACAGAGATAAATGAATATGTGTAGTTGATCTCATCAGTATTTTCTTCATTATTTCACAGTTCTCTTTAGGACCAACACATGCCAAAGTAGTGCCATTGTACTAATATAACAAAACTAACGACAGACCACATATATGCTGTCTATCTTGTTGTTCACACAGACAGAGCAACTCAGAGACATGACTTTTAAAATAACTAAAAATTATCAAGTCTGGAATTTGTGTTATTTTTTATTTTGAATTTATTAGCTGGTGAAGTTATAAGTTTCTCCGTGTTAGGAAAAAACATAAGTATAAGTTCTAAAATTTAATCAGCCACTTTTTCTTGGCTTACAAGTTACAGTGAGACAGTAACCCTATTCAATAACTTAGACTATACAACAAAGTTAAGCGGTAATTTAATTATTTTTGTATGAATGATTCAGTTATCACATTATTGTTAGTAACATTATGATTGATTTCTTAATCGAATATATTTTTGATTTTTTTTTTTTACATCTTCATTGATTCCTTCTTTTGGACATTTTGTTTTACTATTGGTTTTATCACTCTGCGGAAGATTGGGACAATGGATCTTAAATCTTAAATTACTTTTCCAAGATCCATCCCATATGTTTATGATCCATCCCATATGAATGGTCGTATATCTACTCATTTCTTATATATGATCCATCCCATATGGCACATTTTTGTTTTTCTATGTATTTATTCTTCGTTTGACATATTGTGTTGCAAAAGAAGACAGTGAATGAGGAAAACAGATGAGATCAGCTAAATAAATTCAAATCTTTTGCCCATGTCTACGATGGAGAACAAAAGGGATATAAGCAAGAACAAATGAGTTTGTACAATATTGTAAGTATTTCCTAGGCTTTCTCCTATAGCATAATCTGATTGAAGGAGGTTAAAGTGAAATGAAATATTTCCTCTTTAACCAGCACTACTTAGCTCCTCAGAGGAAACCATTGCCGCTTATCATTTGCTCGTAGCTCAGAGAAAGCGCTTGCTCGAGGCAGTTGAAAGCTTTTTGGTGGCTCAAGAATCCCATAAACCAGAAGTCAAATCCATCGACCGTGACTACTTGAAGGTACTTCTGAGACGGCTTCTTTGTGTTCTTACTCTGGTTCACTCCATTGATCTTGCACAAGGGGATTGATACTTTGTAATGAACCGTAGTGAGATCTCCCCGAGGAGAAGCTACCTTGATCGATTTCTCGCTGCAAAATGCAATCTTCTTTGATGAGATGAAGAGTAGGCCTGCCATGGGACCTGCGGTTGTTGATAGGTAGCATTGGTACGCCTTGAAAAGCTTCTCTTCATCGCAGACTTTGAAGAGTCGCTTGTAAATCTTCTCTAGGCCTCCCATTTGAAGGATCTTAGCTCCCAAGGACAGCTTTCTCTTGACTGTATCAGTTAGCTTGGGTCCTAACTTGTCCTGGTCTCTAAATCCGTTGGTGAAGCTATCGGCTTTCTTCTTTCGTAGCATCGATTTTCCCTTGTCTGTTGAAAGAGAAACCTTTGAAGAGGTTGGGATTTGGAGTTTGTTAATGGAAGCTGCAGGGTCAGGCAAGTAAAGCGCCGGAGCAGTCTTGGCTGCAGGAAATGCAATAACTTGTTGGTCAACTCTGCTCAATGTCATCTTGGAAGGTTTAAGTGGTGATCTTGATTCTTGATTCTTGATCTGATGAGAAAGAGAGAGATAGAGAAAATGTGCGTAGGATGATGAAACCGTGTTGGTGGGAAGGGTATTTAAAGGGAAAGACAAAGAGACAAGAGGCAGTTGTATCAAAGCTCTGAGACTTGAAGACCTTTGTGGTAAAAGGGATGAGTCATGGATGGGTCATCAAGCCACATAGATAAAGCTACTTTCTTGAATTAAGGGCATATGCTCTGTTTGGCCTCTTTTTAATTATTTTCAGAGGAAAATAATCATATATAAGTAAAGGAGAAAACACACATAATTAAATAGAGATTTTGCAACCACCAAATCCGTGTTAGGGACATAATCTTTGTCTAAAGTAATTTCAGTAACTGATGAAATGTTATATGTTTTTGCATTTAGTTTCCAAATATAACAAAACAACTTAATTAGGAGGCATAAAGGGCTCTATGGATCTTCTTCAATAGTCTCTCAATTCCTTTGATTTCGAAATTTAGAAGATGCTATTTACAAACTGATGATCCATTAATCTCCCTAAATATGCTTAAGCTAGAGGTATTAGAGATGCCCAAAAAATAAATAAATAAATAAACAAGAGAACATTAAAGTAAATAAAAGAAAGATGATCACACGGAATGACGTTAGACTCCGACAAAGCTTTATTACCTACACAACTACAAGTTGGCAAAATTTCAAGCTTTATTTATTGATTTTTCTCTAGCCTGAATTTAAGTTATAACTGATATCTATAAATGTATAGAAAGATAAAATATGTTTCCTAGTTAATTGGAACATGCATGAAACAAGAAGAACTCAAAATCAGATTGTACATAACACTTTCTGAATCGGTGAGAGCAAATTGAGTCACACAGAAGGAGACATCGTGGCTTTGGAAGCTTTCTACGTTGGCATTGTACACTTTCTCTAGCTAGTCTTTATACATAATACATGCAACTTATAAACATGTTAGCTTGTTTTGTTTGATGCTACTATGGCTATGCAAAAAGAAAGAAAAACAAAAGAGAGGCAATTTAAATGTTATGTGACATGTTACTAGAATCCGTTAAGCCAAAATTGTGGAAGCTTAATTAGAGATAATGAATGAGCTCTACGTCTACGTGGATGGCAGGGCCAACCCATTTAGATGCACCGTGCCCGAATCACGAATGTCTGGAATCGTCTAGTGACCGACCAATATATATTTCTTTTAGGCTAAGGAAAAATGTTTTCTCACGTCATATTTCTTACCTTTTTTTATTTTCAATTGATATGCTTTTCGTTTATGTCAAATACTCAAATTCCATCACACACGTTGGAAAAGTTCAACGATTAATTTGAGGATAAAGTATTTAATTACAACTTTGTATTTGATCCGTCATGCCCTAGCTAGGCCTACTGATATGAACTCTTCTTCTTTCTTTTTCCCTTTTCTTGTAACGTTTTTTTTTTTTTTAATTTATAATTCCTGTTGACCAATCGACAATTTCCCCCACAAAGATTTTTCTTACTAACCTTTTTATGTATCGACATACATATTGTTAAATATTGTTCGTGTAATATACTTAAAATATCTTATCCGACTTTAGGACATGGACCCAAAGCCCAAAAATAGATTAATACAATAAAGCTTGAATAATAAAGCTTCAACTAGTCTCTGACGGTAGAAATTTATATGATACACTATTAAGCAAATATGAATAATGAACGACAAAATAACAAAATACTCACGACAAAATAACAAAATACTAGTATTAAATTTTGAAATTATAACGTAACAGTGAGTGCAGTGGCGGAGGCAGTGTGTTAGCACCCTATGAAATTACAAAAAAAAAATATATATATATATTTGTTTTAGGAAAAAAATCAAAAAAAATTATGAAAATATGCATATTGACCCCATAAAATAGATCCACACAAAAAAATTCCTAGTTCGGCCACTGAGTGATATCATCTTTTGTTAGAATAATTATATTGTTCTCTGAATTCAATATCTTTATAAGTTATAACAACTACCGACTAAATCATTCATGTCTTTTTTTTTTCCGCCAAGATTCGATCATTCATGTCTTAACAACTAAACGAATCAGTCCTTTCATTAAAGCATGTACCTATATATGTTGTTTTATAATCACCTACATTGTCGACAAAATGTTACCATGCATACGTATATTTTATAAATATATACATATAAACATTGCGCGCACACACACACACACACATATCTACACCATGTTCATATCACATGGGTGACGAATTGATGAAGCAACATCTATATATACTACTATATGGTGGAATGGATCTCCTTTTGAGATCTTATTTAACTATTTGTTGTTGCTTCTTATTGCTTTGTATATTTTGTTTTTTTCAAATCAAATGTAACTCTGATATTCTTATCTTAGCATGAAATAAAAGAAATAAAGGCAGAAGAAAGTCACAATGCCAACGCAGAAAGCTCCAAAGCCACGACGTCCCCTTCTGCATATCTCAATTTGCTATCGCCTTATTCAAAAAAGCGTTATGTCATATTTGATTTGATTCATTTTTTCTTGTTTCATGCATGTTCCTATTAAGAAGGAAACATATCTTATCTCCTATACATGTATGTAAAGATATATGTGGAAACTTAAAATCAGGCTGAACAAAGTAGGATAAAAAAGGGGTTGATGTTGTTTGCCAACTTGTAGGTAAAAAAGCTAGTCCAGTGTCAATCAGTATGATCATCTCTTTCTCTTTTTTTTTTGTTTCTTTCTTTATTACTTTGCTTTTGTTTTGGCAATATACCTCTAATATACAAACTGATTTTATGTTAAAGAGATTAATTTATGATGAGTGTAGAGGGTTTGAAAAATGGATTGTAACATATTACCTTTGACACCAAATGAATGTTTGTTAATAATGCTTGAGAACAAACTTTAAAACAATCATATATAAATAGGAAGATACGCATCATTAATTATGATGCGGAAAGACAAATTAAAGCTACGTACCGACATGATAAAGAACATGTTGAGCTAAAACATTATCATCAGTTATTAAAATTAGTTTCAAAATAATGTCCTAAACACGGACTTGGTAGTTGCATGCAAAACCTTCCTTTATTAAATCAAGATTATTTTTCTAACAAAAAATATTAAAAAGCAAAACAAAGCATATGCTTGATCTTCTTCTATTTGCTTTTAGTCCCAAAGTAAGTGGCTTTTCCCTGTCTTGATGACCAATCTATGACTCATCCTTTACCACAAAGATCTCGAGTCTCAACGATTCAATGTTTTTGTATTCAACTGCCACTTGTTTCTTTGTCTTTCCCTTTATATACCTTCCCACCAACACGGTTACATCATCAACCATCACTCACAATCTCTCTCTCTCTCTCTTTCTCTTTCTCACAATATCAAGAATCAAGAATCAACATCAAGATCCACCACTTCACCATCCAAGATGACATTGAGCATATTTCATCAACAAGCTATTGCATTCCCTGCAGCCAAGACTGCCACGATGAGTTACTTGCCTGACCCTGCAGCTTCCATTAACAAGCTCCAAATCCCAACTTCATCAAAGTTTTCTTTTCTAACAAGCAAAGGGAAATCAATGCTGCGAAAGAAGAAAACCGATAGCTTCATGAACGGAGCTAGAGATGAAGACAAGTTAGGACCCAAGCTAACTGAAACAGTCAAAAGAAAGCTATCCTTGGGAGCTAAGATCCTTCAAATGGGAGGCTTAGAGAAAATCTACAAGCGACTCTTCAAAGTCTGCGATGAAGAGAAGCTTTTCAAGGCGTACCAATGTTACCTATCCACAACCGCAGGTCCCATCTCAGGCCTACTCTTTATCTCATCAAAGAAGATTGCATTCTGCAGCGAGAGATCAATCAAGGTGGCTTCTCCTGAGGGAGATATCTCTAGGGTTCACTACAAAGTCTCAATCCCGTTATCCAAGATCAATGGTGTGAACCAGAGTCAGAACACGAAGAAACCATCTAAGAAGTACCTTGAAGTAGTTACAGTCGATAACTTCGACTTCTGGTTTATGGGATTCGTGAGCTATCGCAAAGCTTTCAACTGCCTTGAGCAAGCGTTAAACGATGATGACCAATAAGATTTTCTCTGAGGAGCTAATTAGTGCAGGTTGAAGAAGAAATATTTCATTTCTGTTTTGACCTGTTTCAGTCAGAGAATATTAGTAAAGAGCCTAGAAGAGACTGACAATATTGTTTGTACAAACTCATTATGTTTAATTTCCATTGTTGACACAAGAAAGAGATAAATGAATATATTTAGCTGATCTCATCAGTATTTTCTTATTTCACAGTTCTCTTTTGCACCAAAACATGTCTAAGGAATTGACATGGTACTAATAGAAGAAAACTAACCAACGGACCACATATATGCTATTTATTAACTTTTTTTTTGTTCCCAGAGATAGAGCAACTCACAGACATGACTTTAATTTGAAATATAACAAAAAAAATTACCAAGTCTGGATTTTGTATTTTTTTTTTTAATGTTTGAATTTATAAGCTTACGAAGTTATAAGCTTCTCGGAGTTAGGAAAAAAAAAAGTATTATGCTCTAATTAAAATTTAACCAGCCTCTTATATTTTATCACTATTTCTTGGCTTACAAGTTACAATGGGACAGTAGCCTTATTCAATAACTTGGAGTCTTGGACTATACAACAAAGTTGAGCGGGAATTAATTAATTGTTTTTGTGTGTGGATAATTTATTGTTATTGTTGAGCGGTCGTAACATTATGATTGATTGCTTATTCAAATATTAGATAGTTTTTGTTTTACATCTTCATTGATTTCTTTTTTGTTGAAATTGAAGAAGAAGACACTGCTTTTGGAAATTTATTACTACTATTATAGTACCCGTGCTACGCTGCGGATTTATTTTTGTATTTTATTTTTATTTTAGTTATTTTTAAGATTATTTTTGTATGTTGTTTGTAATAATAACAAAAAAAGAAGTCAATGTCTCTGTTGATTGATTATCATTTCTGAATTTTTTTTTATCTTAAGAAACCTGATTTGTCAACATTAAACGAAAATATAATATTTATATATTAAAAACTTTTAGATTCAAAAAGCTAAAACCATACTGAAATTTCATAATGAAATTTCTTGAAACAAAATCGGCCTCAAATCAAACCAAAAAATATTTTAATATCCACCTCTATCGCATATTCTAAATAAAATCATAGTTATACTCAATCATAATTACGAATAAATTAAAAATTTCACGATGTAACATCAAAACTACAAATAAATAAAAATGAAGAAAAGTGTTTGACCTATGGGTTTCTAGAGAAACAATAGTTTAATCTCCCATATGCATCATTTAATTTTTGGATAACTGAAAAAATAGTAAGAATTACTAAATCATATAGGATTTCATTTTAAAAGTCTTAGAAATAGTTTGAGTAATTAATTGTGTGTGTTAATTTTAAATCTAAGAAATATATATATATATATATATATATATATATATATAGCAACCATGATAGTATATATTACTATATAAGAAAAGACATATAATGTTGTTGTTCTTTTTGATAAACCGTATCCGCTAATCCGATAAGGTTCAGAAAACTATTCTGTTAAGTAATCACATAAGTTCACTTATCCGCTGATCCAACTTTTCTACCGTTTCTTCTTTTTGAATCCACCATTTTTCTTTTCGTTTATGGTGTGACATAGTTAAACTATAACCCATCTACTTAATTTGTAACAATAAGAAAAAGATAAAGAATATGTTCTTTTCCTTTCTTGTTCTTGGCACCGATGTTCATTTTTGTTTTTAGTTTTGGAAATGAGAATCAATGTAGGCAAGAACAAGAATGAATAGGAAGAATGGGGAGTGACAAGCTGGCATGAAAATGGCCACTCTCTTTTTTTCTCTGTACTTTGTGTTATCTCTTGTCTCAGATTTGTCACTTCCCTTGTACCTCCATCATGTGTGGTGTGACTGTAACCTAACGTACTCATCGATCTCTATCTGTTCCAGCCGGCATGGTATCTGCCGAACCAAATCCCGACCCAAGGAGTAGCAAAAAAAGGAATTCAATCTCATAAAAATGCATTGACCTCAAAATGGCATATATGCAACAACAACAAAAAAAACTAACTCCATAAAAACAAAATCCATAAGTTGGCTGGTCAACAATAAGAGAAAATTAATTTAGATCTCATTTGTGATCCATAATTATCTCTTATTCCCACTTGAGATTTGAAAAATGAAGAACTAAATGGAAATTTTGATTGGAGAATTCCAGATTACACAAAGAGTTTGAAAATCAAGCAAGTCATTTAAGAAACCAAATCTCAAATCTCGAAGATTCATCATTTATCCTCACTTCAAATACATTCTAGAGAAGCAAAAATCATTCGTTAGCATTACCTCTTTGAGAACACAAAGCACATGAATTAAATATCAAAATTTTACACTAATCAATCAAAGTCGATCTGAATCTGGAGAAAAAGGATTGAAGATTCACTTACCCAAAGTCGAAGTGGAGATATATATATATACATTGGTGCATGCACCTCTACAGTTCTTCTTCTCCTTCCTCCTCACCCTCGTTGTTGTTGTTTCTTCTATGAATTTAACTTGCAATACTACAATATTATAACTTGCAATATTCGACAACAATATCATATGAGAGCTGCCAATTACAAATCAATTAAAATTTAAATTACAAATCCAATTAGAAAAAGAAGAAGAAATCGCAAACGGCGCTTAATTTTCTGATATGTCTAACACCAGCATGAATATGAATGTTAAAGCTGAGGTGTCACACTGTAAAGAAACCATCTTAGTTTTATTGTATTGATTGGTTTAATCACTCAGCGGAAGGTAGATGATGGATCTTAACTCTTAAATTTTCCAAAATCAAGATTATGAAATGGTCTTATGTACTAATTTATTTTATTAGTCTTCTTTTTGACATATTGTGGTGCAAAAGAGGACAGTGAATTAGGAAAACAGATGCGATGATCAGCTGAATATATTCAAATCTCTCGTTCATGTTTACGATGGAGAACAAAAGGGATACAAGCAAGAAAAAATAAGTTTGTACAATATTATAAGTGTTTCCTAACATAATCTGATTGAAGCCGGTTAAAGTGAAATGAAATATTTCTTCTTTAACCAGCACTACTTAGCTCCTCAGAGTCAGACGAAACCATTGCTGCTTATCGTTGCTCGTAGCTCAAAGAAAGCGCTTGCTCGAGGCAGTTGAAAGCTTTTTGGTTGCTCAAGAATCCCATAAACCAGAAGTCAAATCCATCGACGGTGACTACTTCAAGGTACTTCTGAGATGGTTTCTTTGTGTTCTGACTCTGGTTCACTCCATTGATCTTGCACAAGGGGATTGATACTTTGTAATGAACCCTCGTGAGATCTCCCTGAGGAGAAGCCACCTTGATCGATCTCTCGCTGCAGAATGCAATCTTCTTTGATGAGATGAAGAGTAGGCCTGCCATGGGACCTGCGGTTGTTGATAGGTAGCATTGGTACGCCTTGAACAGTTTCTCCTCATCGCAGACTTTGAAGAGTCTCTTGTAGATTTTCTCTAAGCCTCCCATTTGAAGGATCTTAGCTCCCAAGGACAGCTTTCTCTTTACTTTTTCAGTTAGCTTGGGTCCTAACTTGTCCTGGTCTCTAGCTCCGTTCGTGAAGCTATCGGTTTTCTTCTTTCGCAGGATTGATTTTCCCTTGTCTGTTGAAAGCGAAACCTTTGAAGAAGTTGGGATTTGGAGCTTGTTGATGGAAGCTGCAGGGTCAGGCAAGTAAAGCATCGGAGCAGTCTTGGCTGCAGGAAATGCAATACCTTGTTGGTGAACTTTGCTCAATGTCATCTTGGAGGATTGAGTAGTGATCTTGATTCTTGATATTGAGAGAAAGAGAGAGAGAGAGATTGTGAGTAGATGGTTGATGATGAAAATTGTGTTAGTGGGATGGTATTTAAAGGGAAAGACAAAGAGACAAGAGGCAGTTGAAATAAAGATCTAAATCGTTGAGACTTGAAGACCTTTATGGTAAAGGATGAGTCATGGATGGGTCATCAAGCCACAGAGATAAAGCTACTTTCTTGAATTAGGGGCATATATGCTCTGTTTGCCTTTGTAAACAAAATAAATATTCAGTTAAAGGAGAGAAACGCATAAATAAAGGTTTTGCAACTACCAAATCCATGTTATGACACAAATTTGTCGAAAGCAATTTCAGTAACTGACGATGCAATGTTTCATGTCCAAATAACAAAGGCATTAAAGAGCTCTACAATTCTTCAAATATCTTGATTTCTTTAATTTATAATTTGAAACTTAAAAGATTTCATTTTACAAATTGATGATTTAAATCACATTTTAAAGTTGATATGAGAGATGCCAGAAAAAAAAATGATCACACACGGAATGACGTTATACACACAATGCATCGAACTTTTTACCTACAAGTTGGCAAAACACCAAGCTTTTTCATTTATGTATTATGTATAGGAGATAAGATATGTTTCCTAATTAATTAGAAACATGGGTGAAACAGGAGAAAATAAAAGATAAAAATCTTACGTAATGCTTTTTTTCTGAATATGTGAGAGCAAATTGAGAGTCATGCAGAAGGGCATGTCGTGGCTTTGAACCTTTCTGCGTTGGCATTGTGACTTTATGATGTCTTTATTTCTTTTATTTTATGCTACGATGATAAGAAAGATCGGTTATATTTGATTTTATATAAACTATATACAAAGCAGCAATATATAAAGAAGCAAAACAAATACTTAACTAAAAAGCACAAAAAGGAGATCCATTTGAAATGGATTCCACCATATAATATAGATGTTGGTTCATCAATTCGTCACCCATGTGATAGGCACATATATTGGTTATTGGAGTTGTATATTTAATTTATAACATGTATATACCATAATATTTAATTAGTGGACATTTGTATTATATAGTAGATGATATTAATAAATAGGTACATGTATTTTGAAAAGCACAAACGGTGAATGATTAGATAGTTGTTAGGACCGGAATGATTCAGTAGTAGTTGTTAGTATTAAAACGACACTAAATTCAAAAGAAAATATTTTAGTATATGTCATAACGACATCTAAAACGATGTATAAATTTCAAATTACCGCAAATCTGAAATATGTAATCAAATAATCGACGGTGTGATATTCTATATATCTGACTTCACATAGGATATTTTAATGGTAATATTAGCAAATACCACAATTGTGGAAAAAAATGAAGAAAATACCATAAACATTTTTTTTATAGGAAAATACCACTGGGTCCACGTTTATTGTAGAGTATAAAGACATAATTATCCTATTTTGTTTTATTGTTAGATTAGAAAGAATGAATAATTCATGAGACTTTTTAAAATAACATGTTATATTAAACTAAAAAACGTTCAATATATAAAAATATCGTGTTATATTAAACAGTAACCTGTTAAAAAGAGAAATTAACAAATATTGCATGTAATTCGAAGAAAATAGCATGTTCCAAAAAATAATAGCAGAAGTTGTAAGGTATGTGAATATAAGAGAAGAGAGAGAGAGTGAGTGAGATAGAAAAAGAAAGAGAAATAAAATGATAGATGTTTAAAAGTGAGTGAGCATGAGAGAAAAAGAGTAATAGAGAAAGCTGAAAGAGAGAGAATGCATGAGAGGAGATAGAGTATGTAAAGAAAAAATAACATGCTATTTTAAAAAAATAATTATATAAAATGGATATAATTGTAATTGTGATTGAAGAGAGAACACTCTTTGATAGTACTATACATTTTGTGGTAGTTTCTTAATTATGTTTTGATTTTGTGCTATCTATTGCATATTCTCATATTTTAATCTGACGGTGTGATATTTTGTTTATTTTCATTTAATTTGTGTATTATTTAAATTACGGCAATTAAACAAAACATATTTCAGAGTATTGGTTACTGGTTAGAATCACATATCCAAACTTATATGAAACCAAACATTACCAACTTTTTTTTATAATAATATAACAAAATCAGTTTTAATTCTATTACATAAATATAGAACTAAATATACCAACTTTTGGGGGGGGGGGCGAAAAGAAGCTATCTTACCAACTAAAACGAAAGAACCTATCATACCAACATAATTAATGTAACTGTGTTAGTGCATAAGGATAAGTTTCGTTAATAAATACTAATGAATAAATATAAAGTTCAAAAGGAAATATTTTCACTTCTTTTCACAAATGAATATATAAAATTTTGGGTAACAGGCTAAAATCACTTTTTTAAATAGCTATATATATTTTCAATATCTAACTTGAGTAAGAGCAATTTGAAATGGATAAATATATAACTTTAAATTTGAGTATTTTTGAAAAT
This sequence comes from Camelina laxa, assembly GCA_024034495.1. Classification (NCBI taxonomy): domain Eukaryota; kingdom Viridiplantae; phylum Streptophyta; class Magnoliopsida; order Brassicales; family Brassicaceae; genus Camelina; species Camelina laxa. The sequence goes on from CM043881.1 coordinate 10,026,928, forward strand.
CTTACAGAGTTTAGTATATCAAAACATAAAATAATCTCTTATCCAATCTCTTAAAATATATTTTATAGATAATTTTTTAAAATTGAAATACATGTTACCCACGAGTTTTGCAAATTCAACACGGCGAATGCAGACATTGCTCATGTGGTTTTTGGGTGACAAGTAAAAAAAACATTACTATTACAAGGTAAGACTATCAATGTGGGTTTGTCATGCTATACAATTTAGGTCATCAAGTTTAGGAATTTTAATCATTATGGCAAATTTTATCCAATTTGATAGATAACTTTCAGAAATATAAAGAAAATTTGTATAATGTCCACTAATTTGTAAAAATTAAATATCCAAACATAAAATACATGAAGTACGAATATCCTATCTAAATCTTCTACCTATTTCTTTATCTGTTGGACTAAAATATACAATCTCAAATTAGTAAACTATTATTAAAATCACAGTTATGAATAGAATAAACATGACATAATGGGACGTGACGGGTTTTTCTGTCTGGATATAAACAATCTATATTTGTCTTAGTTTTTTTAGTTGTAGTTGTTTATACTTTTCATCTAAAAAATAAACATATATGATCATTCTTTTCGTCTAAAAAACAAAAACATATCAAATGCTATATTGATATGCGTTTAGATTATAAATGTTACTAATATTCGTTAGAAATATGTTTATAAGCATTACTCTGCATATAGATTATATATTGTAAACCTGATAATAACATTAATTTTTGAAATCAACCCCCGCACGTATGTGCGGGTCCGAATCTAGTTCTACATATCTGACTTCACATACGATATTTTAATTTTCCATTAGTGGTTTATATATCTGTAAAGTTTCTGTATTGGAGAGATTAATGTGTTATATATTGCTAGGTGCTCTCTTTTTTTTATTAACATTAATTATAACTAAAACGGTTAGGTAATCCAAACCGGAAGTACAAAGTATACATAGTTGATATCTTGCAGATATAGTGGAATATATAGCTAGATTATACCTATAATTAAGAATTGTGTTATAGAGAGATTAAGTGTGGTTAATCTGCATTGAGATAAGATCAATAACTACTTAATAGAAATTGTATATGTAAGTATGAATGTTTTTTCGTAAAGGATGTGTATAGGAATGATTTGTTTACATGATTATATTCCGAAAAATATTGTAACATCACTCTAATTATTCTATAAGGGGTAGTTGAACTTCCATGGTAAATATGTTATATTTTAGTTTATCGTTCAAGATACTTTTATTTGCATTACCGCATCAATCATCCATTTATACAATACTAATCCTGAAAATTATCAATTATATTAATGAATCATACTGTTTCTAGCGCCACAGCCCTATAGCTTTACAATGTTCGTCATTTTTGGGGGTCCATGTCCTTAGTCGGATAAGATATTTTGACTATACTATACGAGCAATACTTTGGGGAAATGGTTGATTGGTCAAGAAAAGTTACAAATAAAAAGAGGGGGAAAATGAAAAGAAAAAAAGAAGAAGAAGAGTGAGTCCACCATATTGGTCGAACGTTGACAGATCATATTAAATCTGTAATTAAATAGTTTATCTAAACGTTAACATATGACGTAATTTGACATTAACAAAAAGTTACGAAATATGACTAAGAGAGACATTTTTGCCTTAGCTTAAAAGAAAGATTTTGTGATTGGAGGGTCGATGCTTTTTCTGGCATGTAAATATGGGTTGCACCCTCTTCTTCTGTGCCCTGTCATTTCCACGTACATCTTATTGCTACTCTTTAATCTCTTATTTAGTTATTACATTCACAAAAACCAAACACACTCTGAATAAGACAATTCCATACTAATTTGTAACTGAAAAAAAAAAAAAACAAAGATGGTTAAACACATTCTCATACTGTATATAGAAATAAATTATCACTTACAAGTTACAACAACATATTATTAATATATATATATATATATATATTAAAAAGATAGTCTAAATTTTTAAATTTTTGTTTTTTGGAAAAACTGACAATATATTGAATTCGCAAAGACTGAAGAGACCAAAATTAAATAGAGACATTATTAAATATGCAATATAAAGAAATATATAGAATTAATTTAGTTTGTTGCCAAAATAAAAAAAAAGCAGCTCTAATTAATTTACCTTTCTTGAATTTTCTTATTTTCATTCTCTATAAAATTTCATATTGATTTCTTTTTCATATTATTTAAACTCTTGATACATCTTGAAATTCTCAATAATATTCATAAGAACAAAGTAAAAAGGAAAATATCAATAACAAAATGAGTGAGAGAAAGACTAATTTCGAGAGGTTTCTCGAACGTTCGACTCCACGTGTTCCGATTCACTATTACACTCAGGTAAAAATATATCTAGTTGTTTGTTTTTATCTTTTTCTTTGTATTAAAGAAAATTGTTTGAACTAATATTCTCAAATCTAATTTTGAGAGTTTTTTGGAACGTTCTTTTCCATGTGTCTTGATTCATGATTATGTTCAGATAATGTTGTATTTATGTGGATTTTAATATTTTCTGAAAGTTTTATTTGAATGAACATTCTCGAAAACGTTCATCATCATTATGTGTCTCTGTTCATTGTTAGATTAATTTAACATTACATTTATATGTTTTTTTTTTTTCTATTTGCCTGAAAACAATCTTTGAACCCAACATTCTCAATTTCAACAGAAAAAAAAAAAAATGTAATCAATTTCACTTTCAGAAAGTTTGAACCAATTAAAATTTATATTTAAGAAAATCTTTTGTGCAGAAAGCAAAGAACAATCAAATCAAAATCAATTATCATGAATAAAAAGAACAATTAATCAAACCCATTAACAGATCTAACATGAGCTATATATAGGTACTGGTACATATATATATTATGTTATGGTTTACATATATATATTTATAAACACGATCATGTAATCTACTTTGATCTCCCTGTTCTTCAAATGGATCATCTTTGGTCGTCAACTACTCTAGCCAAATCTCGGTTTATTGTATTAGATCTCTTGTTTCAGTTCTCTAGAAAAGGATAACAACTCTTTAGATCTACCATGCATGTGTGTTCTCTTGTTCATCACCCTTTGATAAAAAAAAAAAAAATATTATGTATGTGGTGGATAAACGAAAACGAAAACGAATAGATTTGGTCAAAGTCTGAAATGAGTAATAGTAATGCTACAGTGGTAAAAGACGACTAATTAAATACGTTTATTACCATGATTGCCATATTAATTTGTCTTTATTATAATATCTTAGCCAAGATTGACTAGTTTTTATTTGGGTAATTTATGTTAAATTATAATGTTTAGGGATCATTTTGCACAATAGAAACAATACGAGGGCTGTTTAAGAATATTTTAAAGTTATGGTCATATTCCAACCCGGTTAAGGATCCGAATATTGTAATCGGGTTTACTAATTTCAAAAAACTCTGTTTTGCAGACAAAGGGATCGTCGTCTTCATCAGGAGCCAACGCAGAAGATGAAGAAGTGAGAAGGCCTCACATCTTCCTTCAAGACATTTGGTCTACCGTTCATGAGTGGAGCTCCTTTGGTCGTAAAGTTTCTCTTTCCGTCGAAGGCTTCGACGAGAAGGTTAGGCATCACTTTGTTCCTTCACTCTCTGCCATTCAGATCTTCACCCTCAAACCCTTCACTGATGATGATCCAAGGTTCGATTTTTATTGTCTTTCACTGCCATTTTTTTGTCTTATTGCTTCATGGGTAACAAGATCTTATATGAAAGTACGTGACTTTGTGGTGGAATTGAGTTATGAGGCTTCATAAGGAGGGAGCTATAAAGTTTATATCTTTTTGAAGTTTCTCAAGAGTCTTGTGTGTTTATGATTAGAATTTGACTATTGTAGTATAGCTCTTTCAAGTAATTGATTCTGAATGTAGGAGCCCTGCGACTGGAATAGATTATGGTACAGTGACAGGATATGCTGAACCTGAATCCTCTGCCAAACGGATTGTGAATGCTGATGACTTGGGCTACCTTTATTTTCAGTATAATGAGACAGATAAGCCGTTCCTAAGACAACCTCTTACTCCCATGGTATCTTATAGTAGTAATCTTTAATTTTCCCTTTTGATGTTGGATTGGTTCTCCCATAAAGCATTGGTAAATTGTTTTTGTTTTCTTGTTTAGATCACTGAGAAACTAGCTACGCAGCACCCTGGATTGACTACTCTGACGAGTTCAGATCTTTCTCCATATAGCTGGATTTCGATTGCTTGGTATGTCGTGTTTTCTGTTATCTCGTTCAGTTTTAGCATGTTCTTAAATTATTTATCTCTTAATTAGGCTACAAAGTGATAACCTAATTGTTCACCGTCTCTCCATGAGGCATATTACTATATATATATATCTGCTTGTCATTTCACAATAACTTGCTTTTTATATGATTCATGCATGCTTCCCATGATGTATATTGTGATGTTAGTTGCTGTCTTACTCCAAGTAAATAATTTTATCTGTAAATCCTGATTGTGATTATATTTGAATTGGAATTATTTAGGTATCCCATTTATCCAATTCCAGCAAATGACAACAAGGATATGTCTACCGCTTTCCTAACGTACCATTCACTGAAGCCAAACTTTCCAGGTACTTTGGTCATTTGAGACTTAACGAATTATACATAAGCTATAAAGTTGTGCCTGCTAAACTATCTTGCATGTGCTTTAGAGTATTCAAGTGTTAGATAAAGTAGTACTTCAACAGATTTATACATATAGTTCCCGTACTTTGTTCTTGTTAGGTTGTATGCTACTTTGGAAAATGATGATTTCTTATAGTGATATACTGATATTCATATCTGGAAATCATCTTTATATAAACTAATAGATATGCAAAAGATTAAGTTATTGAGGTTAGTTGATTTATAGTTGTACCTTAATCATGGGAGAATTAAAGAAAAATGATTGTGTTTTCCTATTTAGCCTCTCTCAATTTAATTAGCTCTTGAAGAGAAGTAGGGGTTATGCTTTAACTTGAGTAATAATAGGGGATTAGCCTCTTTTTGGTATTAATTTGTTGTAGATAACATGAGATGGAGAAGTTGCATATACCAATCCTAGCCACCCTTTTCTCTGCATGAAAATCTTAGATATCTTCAGTTTCTAAATACGTTTTCTTGTTTTAACAAGACACTTACTTCCTTTTAGCTAAATAAGTAAGGGTCTCTGAGCTTGATTCTATTATTTTCTTCAAGCAAAGTCAGTCTTTTAGCAAGTACAACTAGTTAACTTCTGGTCATCGTATTGGTGTTGATATCATAAGCTTTTTGGTTTTGTAAACAAGTGTTTGATTGATTACATTTTCCATGTTTCATCATCGTTATTTTCTTAGATATTAACTAGTTTTTTGCTTGTGATTTCTCAGAAACAAATGGTAAAGATGTTGAGGGGAAAGAAAAAGGAGAGTCAGGTGCAACAAAAGTTGAACTTCCTCCATTTGCTGCAGTGACTTACAAGGTCTTTGGTAATGTGTGGATCATGCCTGGGACATCAGACAATCAGAAGATAGAGATGCTTGAGAAGTCTGCTTCCTCATGGCTGAAATCAGTCGGCTTCTTTCACAATGACTTCAACTTCTTTGTGTCCCGGAAGTTTTGTGGAGCTCCCAAATGATGTGGTCGTGCTGGTGAAATGCTAAGGACAGCAATGGGATCTTGTCGTCATATGAAAACATTCTGCTGGTAAAGCAGTCTCTCTTTCTCTCTCTCTCTCTCCCTCTCAGACTCTTTCTCAAACTCTCTCAGACTTTTTCTCAAACTCTTTCTCAGACTTTGATGTTATGTTCTGCTCCTGCTGTTTATTTACTTTGAGGATTTTTTTTTCTTTTCTTTATATTTTTAAAATGGATATTACTTGCTAATATTTGGGGTCAATTTGATAATATTTCGATATTTTCATATATTTAGGTCTAAATTGCTTTAACATATTGGACTAGATCAATTATTTTTGATGGTCAAACTCATTATCATTTGTTTTCTTCTGTTTTTTTTCATGTTAAGAATTGCATTATAATTGGACTGGACTTTGATTTTCATTTTTAGGTCTAAATTGGTTTAACATATTTGGACTAATGGTCTTAGTCGAGTAATATTTGTGACAGTCCTCAAGATTTAAATCAGCATTTCTCTAGAACAATAGTCGTGCTTGGATTTCATCTAATAGTTTGTGTTTGTACTAGTATATTAAACCCATAATGGAATGAATAAAATAGTTCAGTGATATCAGGAAACCCCCATATTGTTTGGGCGCACACCATATACTGTAACCCTTAATCTAGAAACCTATACCCGAATACATATGTTTACGTATTTTTAACATATTATATACATGCATATCTCAAACTAATCTAGTGTATTACGGTATATGGTATACAAACATCTAACTCCTTAAACGTTCATATTATATTGAATAACTAAAACTAAAATTAAGTTACGTCTGACTACTACATTAGAATAGATGAAAGAAAATGGTTTTTCACTAGGGGTAGTTTTCAGTGACTTTGCCGAATGAAGATACGACAAACTTGTATTAATTTGTGAAACGAATTTGTGCAAATTACTTCTGATGAAACGAATTTGTGCGTCTCATATGTCTGAATAAACCTGAATCTTACTTAAAATGGGGAAGAACGAAAATCCTAAAACCAAAAGCAAGTCTAGTAAGAGAGACAATGCGTGTGAGAGCGTCATTTCTTCTTCTTCTTGCCATCATCGGGTCTAATGAGCTGAACAGGAGCTGCTGGTACCCTAAACCACCATTCTCTTATCCGCCTCTCTAACCGGTCACTACTCGCTTTCCTCCACCCGACTTCCCTCGTGAACCACTCTACAAACGCAATCGTTATTAAGTACTTCACTGGAACAACCGCCAATATAACTGCCACTGCCACAAGCGATATAGCTGTTGTATCTGTAGCCTGAAAACATATTAGAGAGACAAAGAGTTATTATTACCCACAGACTCTCCGATTTATTTTAAGCCGTCATCATTAGTTTTTGTAACATTATACCTGAGGAAGAATTGCAAGAGTAATGGCTCTTATTTTGAGGAGACCAACATTAACTGCTTGGATTAGCGACTCAAACTGACTGATTGCGTCTTGTAGCACGAGTAGCTGCTCCACTGCGTTTTTACTTGGTGGAGCCTTCACTCGAACAGCTTTTGGCTCTTTCCCTTTGTTGAACTGCTTACGCCACAACATCACTATAGCCACTATGACTAATATTGACGGTAGTATGAAACCAATCCACCCACTGCACAACATAACAAGACTTTAGTCTCATCACATTTGTCACTCTAATCAAACTTTTTCATCATGCCTTCAAATTTGAAATCTTACCTGATGATCAAATAGCTGACTAAGATCATGAACACTGTTGATTTATAAGGATCTTGCCAAGAGGCTAAGAGATTTATACGCAAGCCTAGTTTGATGAAAGGTAACAATAGCTCCTGCAATGTGAATATCGGTTAATAGTACTATAAAGAAAAGAAAAAGGAAAAAGATGAAGAAGGAAGCATCTCATGATACCTTCATAACTGCAACGTTAGTGTCAATTCCTTCTACTTTCACTTGTTCCACAGTCGCCTGAGCAGCTTCAGCCCTGTCTGTGTCTAGGATTGACTGTTTCAGAGCTATCTCTAATGGACTCGTCTCTCCAACACAAAAATCTCCTATGATTGTCATTTCTTCACCCATATTTGTCACAGTCTCTAGATTCAAGCCGAAATGCTCAAGCAATTTGAGTGAGACTGGAGATAAGTTTGAGGGCCATTTCATATACTGAACAAAACCGGCATCAGAAGGAACATCGGTAGTTATGCGAGAGACACGGCTGGATAGAGCTTCTAAGACCATATCTCCACCAGGGAGACTTTCTGCCAGGTTAAATATAAGCAGTGTTTTGTATTGGGAAGAGAAGACTTGAAAAGCTTCCTTTATTGCACGGTAGCGGAATATGCCAAGGATTGCTCTTGCAAGTATTTCTGATCGTTGAATCCCTTTAAAGTTGTATCTTCGTATGAACCATTGTACACGAAGGATCTCCAGACATATTCCCAACCAGTAGTCTCGACGAGCATTGCCTTTAAACTCTGTAAATTCAAAATATACCGGCTCTTGCCTGTACATACAGAACAAGATAACGCAAAATACATAAATCCACGAGCACAGAATTTGTGAAGAATCATAAACGAGACAGACATAAGACCTATAGTCCAGTAGCACACTTACACTAGAATTGATTTGTACATGATGGCTTTATCAAAGATGCGAGCACCCAATGGCCCTGTCAACTCAGGTTTGATGACCTGTTTTGTGTCTTCAGTGAGATCATATCGCATGGGCTTATCACCACCACCCATTGAATCAAAATATAGAGCACAGTTGGTAAGTGTCAGTTTACCTACAAAAGGAAATGCTTGATAAATATTGAGATGGAAACAAAACCAACCAATTAGAACCACAGTTTTCATCTTTCTCCTATTGCTTAAGGTATAATATAATGCCACTGCAGAAGGTTAGAATAAATAAAATGACTATATGCAGAGATGTCTCCAGAAGTTTACCAGGCCATGCTGAGATGCCCACGTGTTTAAGAACCGGTAAAACAGGATTTGCACCATCCATATCAAGAACTATTTCTCCCTTGCCAAGCTGAAGATTGGCAGCTGAAGGTCCCAGAGTGCTTTTTGCAGCCTTGAAAATCCTACAAATATAAGAGGGCAAGAAAAATATTAAAAAAAGACTGATTCCTGCTTTGGATAATGGATAGCATTAAATGAGCCACAGAAAATTTAAATCATCTTCAACATTAGAAATTAATATTAATTAGCAAGCAATTCTCTTTTGACGTAATATGTTGCCAGCTAAGGGATCATTAGGCGTGTTTGAGGTAAGAATAAGTAAGTAGATACTACAGAAGTAGACTGAAGTATTTAAAGTACCAGAAAAGGAGACCAAAATTTCAAAACCACCAATGTGTTATAACACTTACATGGTGCATCAAGTAAACAAAAGCAGAAAAGTATACTAAAGGAATGGAAATAAGTAGTGGTAAGTTCATACTTGTCAAGTGTGCGGATGTATTTGTCATATACAAGGAAATGAAGCCTGTGGGCTGATGAGCTAGTCAGTGCATCAAAAAGATTATGTATAGTTATTGCATCTGCAATGGCAGGACAAATCGGAGCAATTCTTGCAAAAGCCTCCTGTCCGACAGACTTTTTTTCATCAACCTAATAAGCAAAATTTTCAGGAGAGAAGTCAGTTCAGTTCCTCCAATCATTAATAATGCATAAACAAAGGAAGTCTAAAATGGTAATAACCTGCATTGCCATATTTGTGGGACTCGAATAGAATAGCGACCACCCATCCTCATCCTCTGAGTCCTGCTTAGAGGGAGATGCTGCATCCTAAACTTGGCAAATTTGAGACAAAAACAAGAAGATCAATCCAAATATTTATTTTTCAAGAACACCAAAAAATGGAAACCAGATAGATTAGATTCTCACTTTGTTCTCCTGCTCACTTGTAACACTTGGGGTCTCCCAAGCAAGCATCATATCAAACATAAGCTGACGGAACTCTGGATCACTTAGGTAATCAGGCTTCTTCATAACTTGGTGAAGTGCATGAAAAGAGCAGAACTCTAAAAAGTTTCTTGCATATGTTAAGAGTTGCTTAACACTCTCAGGCAACTCAACATCAAAATGATGTTGCAGGTCTTCTGTGGCTATTTCAAGGATCCTGCAAATTGGCAAACCCAAAGAAATTTCCCTAAAATCAATTCACAAAACACCAATTCCATGTTCTTAATCCCCTAAATTGCTACCAGTAAGGAATGAACACATCGCGTAACCAAGATTAAGCAATCGCAAGTATATAGCCCAGGATCCGAAACGTATATGAATCTCGAAACTGTTAAAGAATCTGAGATAGAGAGAGGGAGTAGTTTACTTGGAACAACGGGAGACGACGGAATTAGCGAGAAGAGAGAGCTGAGGAATAGGTTTCGGGGAAGCGATAGGAGACGGAGAAGCATCACCATCACGACCAGAGGACGTTTTCTTCCGATGGAATAAAGATTTCAAAGAACTCTGATGCGTCCTCATGAAATTCTCCAGCGCTCCAACTTTCGCACCGCCGCCACCGTCTTCTTCCATCGGAAAATCACCACAATGAATGACTCAGATCAGAATTGGTGAAATCGTAACCCTAGATTGCTTCTCGGATTCACTTCCCGAATTAGATTCCTCTCTCTTTCTTGTATTGCTTTCTTCGTGTGCAAGCTTCGCAGACTTCTCCTAGTACGCAACTACTATGCAGAGAGATCTCCCTTATCCGTGCACACGCTTCGCAGTATTCTTTAGTGAGAAAGATTAGTTTTTTTGAAACACAAGAAGATTAGTTAATGCGATTATAATTAACTAAAAGCCATTACTAACAAATCTAATTAATATCTATAATCAAACCGAATTAAACCGTTCGGTTATTGTAATTCAACCTAACTCTGTAGCTTAAACCGTTTGGTTTACTACCTTGGATTAACACAATGATGATGATTCAATTTGTATTCATTCTTTTTGTTCAACGATTCAGTTTGTTGTTAGTCAATGTAGTGTTTTAACAACTAAAAATCTCAAAACATTTTATTAAAAAGAAAAAAGAAAGAACAATGTTGATCTACACGACCATTGATTATGGTCTTCTTTAACTTTCTTCTGCTTTGTTGTCATGTAGAGGAAACAATAGCGCTACTAAATGCTGACTCCATTGTTGTTTTGATATTCTAAAGCTTGGAGATGTTACTGCGAGGAGGGTCTTTCGCCCAGAGAGGCGGGATGATTCTATGGTCTTGGACAGGCGGCTGGTCTTCTTTTTTCTCGGTTTTTTCTTCTTTGTCCTCTGTAACCGATTTAGAGAATGCATCCGGGTTGGCTTTGATACAGCTTTGCAATGCTAGAAATGGATTCACACAGTCTGATCCCTGCAACAACAACACATAAAACAATATCTTTGTAAAGCTTCCCTTCTATATGGCACAAAAACGTTATAACGGAAAAGACAAAGTATCGCCACTGTTAATGAGTATTTGAGTTAGAGGTTACACTAAACCTAAACAATGTAAAATAGTCAAGTCTGATCCCTGAAACAACAACAGAACATCCTATTATATATTTCTGAAGCTTCTTCTCTTCTATAGGGCACAAAACGTAAACGAAAGAGAAATTATGAGCATTTCGGTTGGAGTTTGCCATCATACATCTAGTGTTTCGAGCTGAGGTTGATACATCATATCCTAAACAATCTAATAACGTTCAGTAACAAAGTACCTTTTCTTCAGCAGTGCTCTTGAGAAAGCAAAGGAACGCCTCAGAGAACTGAGAGCCACAAGAGCCATTACGCAAATCTGCTATGCAAGGACAATCGAGAGCTCTCTGTGCCTTTGCTTCAAGCGACTGATGGAATTTTGTATTTGTCAGATAACTCGGTAATTAATTCAAAGCAAAACAGCTTGTGGATATTAACTCGGTAATAAAGAACAAAGTTGAAAAAATAACCTCATTCTCATTCTCGTCTTCACCATAAGCTGCAGCTTCTGTGATATTGAAGAGAGTATAAAATAATGTCATATATCGCAGAGACCAAACAATAATGTCATTACCGATCAAACACAGGACCAAAGCAATCTCCAATTCCACAAAATCTTGCCTATGCAACGAATTGGGTTATTCCCTAAAGCGAGACACAAAACACACAAAGAGAAACGAACCTGCGAGGAGAGAATCCATCGAAGGCGACGAAGTATTATCGCCATGAGAATCACGCGGCGAGTTCGTAGAAGGAGGAGGAGGAGGAGTGTTCGTCGTCGTTGGAATTGAGTTCTCGTCACTCTGAGCTTGACCCATTACTGCTAAAACCTCCGATTAGGAATTTGGTTAGCCGCCGAAGAGAGATCCATCCTGAAAAGAAATGCGGCGACTTTACCAGTCAATTTCTAAAAATCGAAATCAATACACGGCCCAGATAAGTCAATATGGGCCGGGTTTTAAATTATTTAATTTTGTGGTCTTTCAATTGTTTTGATCACCATTTGTCACAAATAACGAAAAGTTCAATTTTTCCCTAACGATATAAAATAAACAACAGCAAAAAAAAAAAAAAAAAAAAAAAAAAGTTAAGTATAATGATTTGAATCTTAAGGTTGTAAAAGTGAATGTAGGGTCAAACTTTTTTAATATAAAACCCAGAAACACAAAAATGGTTTTGTGAATCTTATCGACTTGTCGTATATATTAACAAGTTATAACGACTCCCATTATCTTCAATTCTTCTGGCTGTCAATATCAAAACACACTTTTTCTTGCATTCAAATTTTGAAGACCTTTTCGTTAGTTTATTATATTTATAAGATTAAGGATTAGTGCTAACTATTTTCTTAACTTTCTTGGTATTTTAGGAAAACTAATGAAAAGACGATTATAAATAATATAATGTTCTTTTCCGCTTTCTTATGATATATACTGATTTTTTTAATTTAAAAATCTAAGATGATAGTGAAAAATTAAGATCGAAATTTTTAATTAAAAATATAATAATTGTTTTGATTATAATTAATCAAACATGATTAATTACCAACAACAAATTATAATTAATCAAACATATGTGATATGTTGGGTATACGATTTTGTGTGTTGGGGAGGGATAAAACATTATAGCTTTAATTATAGAAAAATTATATTTAAGTATTAATATTTTTCGTTTAACAAACTCTTTGGGGTTCTGTTCATTTTATATTTTTAGTTTGTTTATCAATACAACAAAACGTCAAGAGAGAAAAATGGTTTATAACATATTCAACGTCAAATGAAAATATAATTCTAAATATGTGACTAGAAAAATAATCAAAAGAATATCTGATGAAACAAAAAAAAAAAAAAAGTTATAGAACTACATATATGATATATGTTGACTAACTTGTAATCTTGTCCTTTGTAATAGTAGAGAACTCGAAGTTGGAATATGGCTACTACATATGTCTAATGTGTGTGAGTAATACATAATATTAGAAAAAAAAGGACAGTATATTATATGGTTTGGTTATATGTCCTACTGATGGACCATTCTTGCATCAAGCCGCAATTGACGCTTTTAGATACACTTGAGAGACAAGAAAATTAAACAAATAGAAATCAAAAGCCTTACAGCGAAGAACAGCATATAAAGTTTGGGAACAAAACTCTCAACATTAAACATATTGCGTATCTCTATCTATGCTCCCCTTGACGATTATATAATATCTTGTGAGAAAATAAAATTTACATACCAAATGATTACAAGCTGATTTTAATATTTTTAATTACGGGTAAGAATATTATATATTCAAATTAAAAAGAAAAATTATTAAAAGGTATAATATTAAGTCAATTTTTTGAAAAAAAAGTAATAATTATGTTATGGGATGATAACTAATCAAATAGTGTATCAAGTTGTTGTTATTGGACTATATGCACTTGAATTATCATTTCTAGCTTTTTTATTGGTCTACACAAAGTTGTCTTTGGTGACCACATAATTGATGGGGTTGGGAGCTGTGTTATTGTCGATTACAAAAATAAACTTTGTAGTAGTTGTTTTTTTTTTCGTCGATGCAATTAGCAGAAATTAATAATTATTTAGTCTACGGGAAAAAAGAAAAAAAATGGTTTCGACTCTTTTGATATATGAGTTGCGGCCCTAATAGTTCAACCACCCCATATCTAATGTTTTAATTCCCATCTTTACTTGTCTAATTATCATATCGAACCAGCTAAGTTGCTATAATTAGCCTCGATTATAAGTTGCAGCCTAAAATTTTCAACTAACCCCCCATCGGCCATATCCAATAATTAAATTCAATTTCCATCTTAATTTGTCTTATATAAGATAAAAATAGATATATATCAAATCAAAAAGGTTGGTAAAATGAAACATCAGTATGAATATTCAACGTTTAAATAGTATCCTATCTTTCTCTTATTAGTTCTCTAGCAACCCATCCTCAAAATACTAGATAGGTTTGGTGTTCACTGGCTAATCAAATCTCTAACCAAAAATAAATCGTGATTGCTAACAATAGGAATTTGTGATAATACGTGATTGCTAACAAAGTACCATATTAATTCGAAAATGATCAAAGTATATATGTATTTAATAGACATCGATAGTTCAACCAACAAAACAAAATTATTAAAGGAAAACTATATCATGCACCTGCTTATCGTCTATTATTTTTTCCTTTTTTAGGCTTACTTACTTGAATCTTTTAGTTTTGTATGTTATTAATATCCGCAAATGTAAACCTATTCATTATCATATTACAAAAAAAAAGTCGATCGAATACTTTTACAAATACGAATTTTTAACAACTTTATTTGAATTGTTAATTCACAGAGACAAATAGTGGCCAATATCACGAATACACATGAATTTATTAATGATGAGAGCTTTTCCATTTTTTGTTTTTTTTTTACCCAAAGAAGAAGAAGAAGAAGAAGAAGAAGAAGAAGAAGAAGAAGAAGAAGAAGAATGGTTATAATGTAAAAAAACAAAGCGTAAAACAAAAATATTCAAACTGAGTTGCGCTCCAACGTTCGAAAACAAAATTGGGATACTCGTGAATCAATCCAACGGTCACAATTCTCCATGTGAATCTCTTCAAGACCTTTTGTGTAATATTTTTTCAAACTTCTTTTTTTGGTTTTATTCTCTATTTTTTCACCACTCCTATAAGTAAAGGTGGGTTATTTTTCAAGATCCAACCAGACTTATTCAACCATTTCACTCAGATTTTTGTTTTTTTTTTGTTTTGGGTTTTGATTAAAGTGAAAAACAAAATAACTTTTTGCAGCTCTCTCTATTTTTTGTTTTTTTTTTTTTTGTTTTGGTGAGGGATTGATCATTATAAATTTATAATACCTTCCTGTATAAGTGAAGGAACAATAATAAAACAGTTTCTGTTCACTTCACTTTATCCCAATTCGAGCCAAAGTTAACTCTTTGTCAGATCCTTTTGTCTGAAAAAGAGTTCTTATTTTTAACCATTTTTTTTCTTCTTGTTAAACCGATCAGAAAAACAAACCCGTTCTCCCAAAATGCAAAATCTTAAATGGGTTTTGAATCTCTTGTTTGTTTCTGCTCTTCTTCATAATTTTGTTCACCCATCATCATCAGAAGTAATCTGTTCGAGCAAAGACAGAGCATCACTTCTGAGTTTCAAGTCAAGCATCATCAAGGACACAACAGGTGTTCTAGATTCATGGGTTGGTGAAGACTGTTGTAATGAAGACTGGGAAGGTGTTTTATGCAATCGGGCCACGGGAGAAGTCACCAACTTGGTGTTGCAATGCCCGGCGAACGAGCCTACTCTTTACATGAAAGGCAAACTATCACCTTCACTGGGTAATCTCCGATCTCTTGTGGTTTTGTCCATTACTGGAACCAAATTCATCAGTGGTTCAATCCCCAACAGCTTCTCTAATCTCACCAGTCTTCGCCAGCTCGTACTCGATGATAATTCTCTCCAAGGCAATGTTCCTTCTGTCTTAGGCCGTCTTCCATTGTTGGACACTCTTTCATTATCTGGAAACCGCTTCTCAGGTCTTGTCCCGCCTAGTTTGGGGAACTTGAGACGCCTTACTATTATGAGTCTGGCTCGGAATTCTTTCTCCGGTCCAATCCCAGTGACTTTCAAGAACCTCCTCAAACTTGAGAGTCTTGATCTCAGCTCCAATTTGTTATCTGGACCAATCCCAGATTTCATAGGCCAGTTTCAGAGTTTAACCAATCTTTTTCTCTCCAGCAACAGATTATCCGGAGGGTTACCAGTTTCTGTTTACAGCTTAGAGAAGCTTCAGATCATGTCGTTGGAGCGCAATGGTCTGACCGGACCACTCTCAGATCGAATCAGCAATTTGAAGTCACTCACTACTCTTCAGTTAAGCGGCAACAAGTTGATCGGTCACATACCAGCATCCATTACAAGACTGCAGAATCTATGGTCTCTCAACCTCTCGAGAAACCAGTTCTCTGATCCTCTCCCTGCTGTTGTAGCCAGAGGATTTCCTTCTCTACTGTCCATTGATCTATCATACAACAATCTTAACATTGGAGCAATTCCAAGCTGGATCAGAGACAAGCAACTCTCAGATATCAACTTGGCTGGTTGCAAACTGAGAGGAACTTTTCCAAAGCTAACAAGACCAACGGCCTTGACCTCACTAGATTTGTCTGACAACTTTCTGACAGGTGATGTTTCGGCTTTCCTCACAAGCATGACCAATGTTCAGAAAGTGAAGCTCTCAAAGAACCAGCTCAGGTTCGATCTCTCCAAGCTGAAGTTACCCGAAGGAGTCGCTTCCATTGATCTAAGTTCAAATCTAGTGACGGGGTCGCTTTCAAGCCTGTTAAACAACAAGACAAGCAGCTTCTTGGAAGAGGTCCATCTCACCAACAACCAAATCTCCGGAAGGATCCCTGATTTCACAGAAAGCTTGAACCTGAAAGTTCTTAACATAGGGAGCAACAAAATCAGTGGACAAATCCCAAGTTCAATAACAAACCTTGTTGAACTTGTGAGACTGGACATCTCAAGAAATCACATTACAGGAGGCATACCTCAAGCTCTGGGACAGCTTGCGCAGCTCAACTGGCTCGACCTCTCGATCAATGCACTTACAGGAAGAATCCCAGATAGCTTATTGAACATCAAGACAATGAAACATGTGAGTTTCAGAGCCAACAAATTATGCGGACTGATTCCACAAGGAAGACCATTCAACATCTTTCCTGCAGCTGCTTATCTGCATAATCTTTGCCTATGTGGCAAGCCATTAGCAGCTTGTAGGAAGACAATGAAGTGAAACCAAACACACGTTATGAAGTGGCCAGTCCAACGCTGACTTTATTATCTTAGTCCCCTATTACTTTTACGCATTTCTTCAAAATAGATGATATCTTCTATTTGTCCTTTACTCTTTTCTTACAATTCTATTGTTTCAATCTGATTCTGTTTTCAATTTCATCTGAAATAAATTATTATTACTACTTTTACTCCACTTGCAGAACACATAACTTAATCAAAGCAAAGATTCTAGGCCAAACGAAAACGAAAAACATAAGCTTCATTAATTGTCTAAACAAAAGGAATTAACATTTCCATGAACTACAAAAAACCCACTTGCTCACAACTACCTTCAGATAACTAACTTCATCATAATAAAAGCTTAATGTACAATGCATCACAACGATTAGAGATCCATTTCAATAAGACTAGACCCTCCAAGAACGAGCATAAAACATGTCTAGTAGTCATCCAAAACCTCTTCTTCCTCTTCTTTACCTTCAGCATCTTTGTTGTCATCATCTGCGTTCTCAACTTCCTTCTCCCCCTCAGCCTCCTCAGCATCATCAGCTTGTTCCTCCTCAGCATCATCAACATCATCTGATTGCTTCTCCTGATCCTCCTGAAATAGTCAACAAATTATCTCAACATTCAAGATTCCATGTATAAAATAAGAAAAAAAAAACAAAGGACAACTCATTTATAGTAAAACTCATACTTCTTCATCAGCATCATTGTTCTCCAGTGACTTGTTATATTCTGCCTTTAGTTCAGCAGCTTTATCCGTATAAACTTTCTTCTCCTATACGATCAAGAAACACAACCAAGAGTTAAAAAAAACGCAGTAAACAAATCACCATTAAACTAAGAAAGAAACAAAAAGATAAACAACTCACTTCCTCAGACAAAGACTTCCACTTTTCACCACCGCGTTTTGCAACCTAGAATCATATATATATATACACGTAAAACAGTTGAGCCAATCTCATAAACAGAAGGCATAGAACTCAAATGCAGAGTAATTGAACCCAGATAAACATATATAGTCTTACATCTTTAACATTAATAAATGGATTCTCATCTTTATACGTCTTACGGAAATCATTCCTGCAAAGTGAAAGCTAACATCAGCAACATCCTCATTAGAATATAAAAGTAATCAACAAAAGTAAGTATGAGACAAAAGTTAACATTACATGAAGATAAAGAAGGCAGTAAGAGGTCGCTTAGTCTTGTTAGAGGTAGAAGAAGAGCTCTTCTTATCATCCTTAGCCTTTCTAACTCTCTTTGGCTTAGGTTCATCAGATGTTGATTTCTTCCTGAAAACACACACAATCAGAAACTCAACCTCACATATATAAACATAAGATTTCAACACAAGAAAAATAAGGCTAACGAAGTTTTTACTTCTCTGCAGGCTTCTTCTTAGCCGCCTCAGTCTGAGTCTCCACAACTTGAGCTTCTGAACAACAACAAACCAAATCCACAGAGACTATGAGAACACTGAAAAAAAATACACAGGGCAAAAAAAAAAACGAAAGAGATGATTATACCCAGATTCACTCTGATCTTAGCATCGAGACTGCAATTGTGCATACTAATAAGCGCTACCGCAACATTCTTGTTACATCCTTCACTGAAATCATTCAAATTCACAAACAAACACTTGTGAGAAACCCTAGAAATCCCAATCGCTAAATCTGATAAAAGAACCCTAAAATCGAAACAGATCCGATTCAATGAATTTAAAGGAAGAAGAAGAAAATCACCAGCGAGCGAAAGCACTGCCATCTTTAGCACGACGTAAGGTGGTAGTAGTAGTAGTCGAAGAGGCGTTGCTGCTAGTTTCGGCTTCGACTCTCTTCCTCGGCTTCGGTGCGTTTGTATTCGACGATGCTCCGGCCATAATCGCAAAGATCGAAATGTGAGAGTGAGATTTGTGTATCGCTCGACAGAGAAGTCGATTGGATTGGGTTGGGATGAGGAAGAAGGGTTTCAGAGACAGTGGTGAAGAAGAAAAAGAGTGAGTTGAGAGGGAAACGAAACATTTTTCCTCAAAGTTATGGCGGCAATGTTTTTTTTTTTTAGGGCTTTGACACGGATCGTTGAGCTGTCGTTTTAACCCACCGTTGATTTTAGTATACGCGAGTATATATATATGAACGGTCTGGATCTGGAGATGGTTCTCATTTCATTCGCGGTTTTTCATTATTTTAATGGGCTTTAGGTTGTAAGGCCCGTTAATAATAGGTCCAGTCCAATATAAGTCTTTTTAATACAAGAAAAAGGTGAAAAATAAGGATTGATTGATAAAAATAATTTTAAAAAGAAATAGTAAAAAGTGAGTGTTTTGATAACGGTAAAAGTGAAAGGAAAAAAAGGCTATGAGGGAAGATAGATAGGCATGTGGTGGTACAGAGAGGTGAGAAGACTTTTGAAGGGTTTAAGGGGGGGTGGTGGTGATGGGGAAGGTGAAATAACAACTTCTCGCTTACTGTGCCCACCACCACCCACGCACCTCAGACTCAGAGAATCTCTCAGACTCTTCTCTCCCTTTCAAATCTTTACCATTGTCTTGACTTTTTTTGTCTAACGTACTTTCAGATTATAGACGTCTCTAATCCAAGTTATATGATTGATTTGTGTGGAATAATAGTGTTAAACCTTCTTTGTTGTTTTAATGTGGGTTTTTTTTTCGTTACCCTTAAATTAAACTAATCTTACAAAAGAGGTTTGATAGATGGAATGATTATCTCCCTCTCTCACGCTCGCCCTCTCTATCTTCTTTTTGTTTTCAATATGATAATCATTGGGAGATTATGGAATAACTTTTTACCTTCCAACAGAAGATAAATTAATAATATCATAAACTCATCTCTCCTAGCTAGTCTCCTCCATCAAATAAGGAAAAAATCAAAATAAAAGATGGATATATATCTCATACTTAAAACCATTAGTCTAAGAGAAGATGATTAATATGAAACAAGTTGTTAATTGTAACCTAATAGTACATAGAAGAAGAAGAACAACAAACCTAGAAACATATTATTACACATATCATCATCACACAAGTTGATGAAATTAAAGAAAAGAAACCAACATGAAGACATATTTTTTTTTGTTCTTTATCTTTTTTTTTTTTTTGGTTAAAGAGAGTCGAAGTTAAGAGAATAGCTAAGAGGATCGTAGTTGAAACTGATGTGTTTCTTACTCTTGTTGTGTGATCTTGGTGTTGTTCTCATCTTCTTCTTCATCTTCTTTATCTCTGCTTTGATTCTCCATAAAATGCCCTTTATCAGCTTCTTCTTCTTCGTCCCAAGCTCCATTACCATTGTGCATCCCATTTCTTTTACTTCTTTTCTTTTCTGTCGGAAGTTAGAAACTTTAGAATTGAAAGAGATAGCTGCAAAGATACAGAGTGAATAATGTCCAAATGTGGAGATATATAATTAACAATGAGGAGAAGGAAGACTACTTATATAGGCAGTAGGATCTCTGTCTTTGTTGTTAGAGATGTCCCAAGAGGAGAATTGATGTTGACCTCTCGCTTTTGAATTTTAATAAGTGTTATTATGATTATCCACGTACACGGTACCACGTGTAGACATTTTTATCTAAATAATCGTATGCTATTGGAGTTTTAACCGTTCGATATTAAGTTACTAATCCACAAAACAGTAAGAATAGACGATTAAAACAAGCAACACAGATGAGGCAGTTGGATAAAATGAGACGTAATGTGGCGATTTGAATAGTTTTCTTTTTGGTAAACATGTGAAGTTGAATAGTTTGTTACTAGTCCACCAACTGTCTTTTTTGTTTTCTGTCAAATTTTTCTTAGAGATATAAAACGCACAAAGGATAGAAGTTAGAACCCATATACAAATGATTTTTGCATTTTGAAATGGTAAAGTTTGAAGTAGACCATTAAACTATAAATGCTTTTATGAAATAGTCCACTACGTACAACGTTATATATGCAACCATTATAGACTATGCTAGCGGTAGATCTCATATAAATCATGTTCAAACTTCATCCTTAACAAGTAATACAATATACTAGGCTTCATGTACACAAGAGTAAAAGATATATAACTGATTAAGGGACTAACACTAGTTTATAAAACATAATGAGTTTACATTTTCATCAGTCATCACCATTTGATTTTGAGTACCCCTAAGTTACAAAAGTACATATACATTTTTTTGGTTAAATTACACTGTATTGTTTTTGGTCAATAATGCGATAGTGGAAGCAAATCGGGGAGAGAATCTAAAAACTACAAAAAGAGACAAACGAAACTGAACAGTTTGGTATTGGTATTGGGGGAAAAGAAGGTTCGTAGAAGGTGAAGAAGAGTAAGTTGTTGGTACAGCAAAAGCCCCAGTTTTGTGTTTGGTCGTTGTCTCTCTCTACGCTACGTAGCACACAGAACACAGAGTCATGGGTTGATGACGCCACTTCACTGTCAATTTCACATTTTCCTCTTTTATTTTTTTTTGTTATCTATTATTTCACAAAAAGTAAAAAGATAGAGGGTACTATAAATTATATATTTTGTTTTTATTAGGTAGATTTTTTTCTTTTTAGTTAGTTGATGACAAGTTCCGTTGCATGGTTTTGGCAATTTCGTTTTCTCAAGAAATCTCTAGCCTGTTGGGTTATTGCAGTGTTTGGAGTTTATCTCTCTTTTTTTATATTTCTTGTTTCTTTTTTTTTTGTTTTATTATGTCTTTACTTTCGACAAGTTTTTCTTCTTTAAATCATTAAATGTAATGGCAGTACATTTGATTTGGCCTCTACCACCTACCTCAATGTATCAATTGTAACAGATTGCATTTATGGTAGTCGAGTAAATCTATTTTAAAATACTAAAACCATGGTTGAATGTCAAAAAAAAAACTATAATATTAAAAAATGTTGAAACATTTTTATTTGCATTTCTATATTTTTATTTGTATTTTAGTATGAGAAGAGTCAGAAGACAAAAGTTACTACCACCTCACTCACTTGTTAGAAGAACATACTGAGGAGATGAGTGACCTTAGTGTTTTGTACACAAAATTAAACTTCAAGATGCAACGTAACTAGTCTTGATTCCTTTTTGCTCTTGTTGGCTCATAATTAATAAATAGAACATAGGATTGAAGATCAACATGAAATCCAAGAACAATACACAGCCCAAACGGCTCTCTCTCTTTTTCTTTCTCTACACACAAAGTTAGAACACTGCAGACAAAGATTAGTGACCAGAAGCACCTAACTTGGGAGGATGTTTTTAGCCTTCCAAACTCTTTTGGTTTACTTAGTAAGGGTATCAGCTTTTAGTTTTTTTTGTTAGACTCCCTTTGGAACCAAATCCACATCAAAAAGCAGAGGGTTGGGACTTGGGATGATGCGGCTTCTTCCACCAGGAAGACACGCTTTGCTTTTTGCGTTTTTTTCCAGGGCTGTAAGACTCAAAGAGTGATTATGATGATACTTCCTGAAATGCTAGGTTGAGTTCAAGCACAGACTTGGCCACCAAACCTCCTCTTCTATACAAAGTCCATCACATACACATGTGAGCCAATATTGATTCTTAAACAATTAATGAATACTACGGAATCTTTATTACAGACTCGTACCTTGCTAGAGAGGGAAGGCAAGCTTTGACTTTCTCTAGTTCTACAAAGCAACGACTGTAGCGCTCGATCCTACATGGCAGATAAACATGTGTTGTTGAGTTTCAAGAGAGTAGGCTACCAAAAATATGATACACGAACATGATGGCTTTGAAAATAAACCAACCTTTGTTCAGCCTCGATATCTACACCAACAGATGCTGGAGCTGACAGCGATGAGTAAATTGGTGACCCATACAATCTGACCAGCTTAAGCAGCAAATCCAGGGAAACGCTCAAATGCCTATATATACGATATGGTGCAGCAAATAATTGTGAGAACAAATCAAGATTTCATAATCTAATGTACTGTATCTATGACCATAAAAGATCGAGCCCATTCAGTATATATCTCATTGCATCCACTGAGACATGATAAGTTTAGCAGGATGACTCTGCCAGAGATTTTTAATAAGAAAAGAGAATGCTTACTGATCCATGTCGCTGCCTAGAAGAGCTGTTGTAAGGGGAAGAAGGGAGGTACAATTATCCAGCGTCAAAGTCTCATTTCTCTCGGATATGATACCCAGTACATCCGCCGTAACCTGTAATCAATGGATAAGAAGAATTGCATGAGCGGATAATCTATTTCATATATCTTGCTATTGATACAAATAGAAGATACTTACAGCATTATCAGCCATCTTCTCTATCGAACCTATCGAGTTTTTTACATCATTCCTTTCCCAATATCTACGAACTACCTGCAAATTTGGTGAACCAATTTAGAATAAAATAAACTAGGCGTCTTTCAAAACCACCTTCAAAATCCATCAACAAAAGTAAGGGAGAACCAAAATTTTCAAGTAAGCTCCCTGATTTGTCAAGAACAGGAAGACCATGTCCAGCTTTTTACTTCTAGCTAAAACATGTCACATGTTGAAAAAGTAATTCTAAGCATGCTAAGCGGTCGTAGATATGCCTAAGTATATGAAAAAAACTAATAAGTATCAAAGCAACTAGTATTATTAGGGCCAAGCCACCAACATTGTCACACCTTGACTAGTTCCATGTTACCTGTAATTTAGCCAAACGAGACTGCATAGAGCTAACAAATTGATCGTGCTTCCCCATTATGTCTTCAACGATACTATCTTCAGAAGGAGAATCGACCGCTTGTGCAACTGGCATATGGTTCCCTCTTTGCTTGAACTATACGAAAGGAAATAAAATATCTATCATCTCTGGATCTCAGAGGAACTAGCGAAATCATGACTAGATGAGTAGTTGGAAACTACTAATCGCAATAAATTCATGTCAATTAAGATGCTCTGAAGGATTTGAAATTCTGTTTTCATAACTCTTATTCTAATTTCCCTATATTGTTGCAATTTGTGGTCAGTGTTTTATTGCATCAAGATATCAAGCTGAAAAGATTTAAGGCTATTATACCATATTTGAAGGGCGGATGTTTGGAACAGGCACATTTCCACTTGAAAAATTCGAAACAGGACCCTCAAAGTTTGAAAATCTTCCCCTTCTCTCCCTGTTTATGACGAGTGACTGGAATCTTCCTGATATGGTAAGACATATGAATGAGAACCAATCCATTTGCAAAGGAAAAGATGAAAGCTGGGATGAAAGAATTACCTCCTTTCTGACTTTCAGTGGGACTTGGATCTCTATTTGATTTGTGGCTTACCAAGTCATCTGAAACAAAGACTAAAACTTAGAATGAGAAGATCATCTATCAAACTCAACGCAGCTACAGCTATCTTACAAGGGCCAACTAAACCAGTGATGTGCTGCACCTAAAAGCAACCTATTTTCTTAAACACAGGATTCTTTACACTATTTGCATGTTTCATTGGAGTAACCTCATAAATATTAACCCTATACACCACATTTTAGGGGCCAAAGTAGTGTAAGATACTAAGACTATCAGGTGACATTGACATTGGCACTCAAACAGGTAAATATTAGAAAGGAGAAAAACATACAGTTTTCATCGTGGTTCCGTGGAGGTGACCCCATGCGTGACCTAGAATTACTCCTTCCATATCTTTTGTATCTAAAATCATTAATGCTTCGCTCAGGTGCACCCCGCATGCCACCTTTTCCACCAGGAAGTGTACCTCCATCTAGTATATTATTTGGTTCAACTAGCTGAGACTCAGACATTTCAAGAACCGAAGCATTTGGCAGATCAGGGTTATTTCTGCTGCTAGGTGACCTTCGAGAATCAGCTGCCTGCAACGAATAAGGCATAGTTCTTGCAATTATGTCAAGTTCTGCTCTTGATTCAGTAGCCTGCTCTATTCTAGGGTCTACTCTTGGGACAATCACCGGAGCAAAATCCGCTGCCTTATTTACAGGATTCGCCTTTGGGTTAGCTTTCGTAAAATTCCTCCTTGATGTTGCAGCATTAGAGACAGCCGTTGAACCACCCGAAGTGGCTTTTGACACATTGGTCGAACTGACCCTATGAGGAGTGCTTGGTAAACTTCCTGTGGCTTCAAACAGCAGACATAACAAGAAATAGCATATCATTTAATCAGTGCTGAGATTCAAGTACGAAGAGAAGAGAAAAATAGTAGAAGTAAGCATACATGACAACGTCCTTGGCTCTGAATTTTGAGAAACTGACAACCTTCCGAGAGGCTTTGATTCCTTCATCGAAGAATCTGAATTTTGGGATGTTGATGATCTTCCAATGGACTTGGTTTCTTTTGTCGAAGAATCAGAGTTCTGAGAAACAGATAGTCTTCCGAGAGACTTTGTTTCCTTCAATAAAGGATCTACGTTCTGGGAAACGGACAGCTTCCCGAGAATAGTCTTTGAGTTATTATCATTGAGAATTACTGGATCTCTTCCTGAGCAAGATCTTTTCTCTGGATGACCATTTGATTGTGGAGTGTCTCCAGCCATACATGGCTCAGTACGCTGACCATGCATCAAAAAAATGCGTGGGTTTGTAAAGATTAAAACCAGTTACAATTAAACAAACAAGATAATGATATGTAGGGAGAGAGGAATACCGAGAGATCTACAACCCACACGCCTACACAACTTTGATTGTACGAGCAACCAAGAAGCTTTCCCTCGTGAACATTCATATCTGACAATCTTGACCATCCAACATCTACTCCATCATGACATCTAATTGGCTCCCACGAGAAAATCTATGATTTTCACACGATTAAACTAAAGGAATGAGGTAAGAAGAGTAGGCATGTGTATTTTGAAAGTAAAGGAGTAAACATAAGAAAGAATCCTCAAAAGATGATTTGTTCGATTAACATGGAATACATCTAATCTAAAAACCTATATACTGCAATTCAAAGTATAAAAGAATTCACCTTGAGACTTTCTTGCAATCCACAAAGCACAGTTTTTCCATCTGGATTAAAGCTCAGGCAACGGACCCCGGCAGTCTAGCGAAAAAGAGAATATTAAAGGTAGAATGGAAAAAAAAAATGTCACCAATTCGACTTAGCATTAAAAATGCAGTACCTCCGGTCCACCAGAACCAATCAGCTCGAATGTTTCTAGATCCCAGAATTTTACAGTCCTATCAGCTGAACCTGTACCACAGGCAAAAGCAGAATGTTCTAATTAATTGTACTCATACTAATTTTACATATTCTATGTAAGAGTTTGGTGAACGTTGTCAAAGAGAAGGAGAAGTAGCCAATATTAAAATCATGTAGGGTGACCAAAGGCAACAAGTTGGAAACGTTGGAACTCTATTGTTATTATCAACTCAACATATAGCACCATTCTAAAAATATCTATGTTACACACACCCTCTATAACATAAAAAGAAATGAAAAATACTTAACCTGCATTTGTTCTCCCAGATCTCCAATCAAAAAGCTAAGAAGATAAGATGGCCACAAGAGTTTTAATTACGTAAAAAGAAGATGACGCTATGACACAGGTATCTATACAATAGGTTGAGCTGAGCATAGCACCGCAACATACAATTGTGATTTAGTCACACTTAGCTAGACTAGAAGTTTTTATTTGTGTTGGCATCATCCCAAAAGTAGAGAGCCTCGGTGTAAGAACATGTTAACAGTAATACAAACCTGTTGCCAGTAGAAATTCATGAGGATGAAAATCTAGACTTTGAATTTGCCCTTCGTGACTCTTAAACTCGGTCAACAATTTTCCAGCTGTTAAATCCCACACCTGGTAAAGACAAGCTGCATATCAGATCCATTAACACACAGAAAGACAATAAAAAAAAAAGAGGTTTCCAGTAAATTGCTTTTCAAGATAACAATACAGTGGGGGCTGAGAGAGGAAAAGAAACAATAACCAAGAGGGATGAAGCATCCGAAATAATTGGTCAGGTGGTCTATGCATGTTTTTAGCAAAAGAATAGTACGTCCTAAGAACTCTCCTATAGCACATTCAGCTCAAGTGCAGAGAGGTAACACTAAACAGAATCAAGCTTATTCCTTTCAGAAAGGACTACCAAGTACCAACACTCGGAAGCCAGCTCATAGTCTATCCAAAAACACAGTTTCACTGCTCCAAATTCTCCCAAAGGCAAATCCTAACTAATCATGTCAACTAAGCAGCAGTGTTCCCCTCCACAGTTGACAAAATAAAATATAATATCCAGAAATGAAAAATGAGTACAGACATGAAAGCAGCCACCAACCTTCACAATGTTGTCCTCTCCTCCAGATACAACCCAGCGACCATCTGGGGTGAATCTGAGTACATTGACTCCTCGAGTGTGACCCTTGTAAGTATGGATGCAACCCTTTTTTCTTATATCCCATATCTTAAGGTTTGTGTCTAGCGAGCCAGACGCAAAAAACTCACCAAAAGGATGAAAATCCACTGAGATGCAATTCGACCGATGACCAGTGAGAGTCCTGACAACTAGTCATCATAGCAAGTTAAAGAATGCATAAGTAATACTCCATAGTACAAGTCAAATCAAGTCAAACGGGAAGGGTTTTTTGGAACTAGAAAACTTACTCTTTGCCTCCTCTAAATCCCAAAGTTTGATAGTACCACTAGCAGCTCCTGCTGCAACTAAGCCCTCCGAAGCATCAAACGTCACTGAATCAATTCCACTCGAGTGCCCATACAAGCTCTGACAACAAACATCCACAATAGACGATATTAATGAGATGCTGATAATAAACAAACACTCAGAAAGAGAGATGAACCTCCTAGACCACTCTACTAACTTATAACCAAAAACATAATGCAGCAAGGCAAAGCAGTAGACAGGAGAACTGACCAGAATGGGATTGGGCTTACCAATAGCCCAGAGATTGACCTTCTGATCTTCCCCACCTGTAACCAGAACCCTAGAAGATTTCCTTCCGATCTTAAGACAATTGACAGCAGCAGAATGTGCCACAAATTCCTCTGTGTATCAACACAAAGTCAAGGCTAAAGCAATAGTACCAGATAATAAAAAAAGACCCTAGTCAAAAACTCAAACTTGACTTGATGATGGTTCAGTCATAAATTCAAACAGACAAGTCTCCTCCAAAGGTCTTAAATTACTCCACGGGGGAAAAATGCAAACTTCACAAAAAAAGAAGATGTAAAACAGATCTCGTGAATCAGATAAAAGCAGCAGATCAAACACGGCACTTGAATACCAGAACAAACCTTAAAAACAGAATCAAATAAAAAAAGGATACGAAGCTTGTAGGCTCGCTTGGTAGTCATGGTGGAAACGAAACCTTTGCAATGGAGCACATTCAAATTACACTCTCATCAACCATACCCACCGGAACAAAAAAAAAAGCAGTCCTCAAGATCTCCGCTTTCTCAACCGGTGACCCAAATCTGAAATCACATACGGGAAACAATTTTTTTTTTTTAAAACCCAGAAATCATTACTGGGAAAGAAAGGAGAAGCCCACACGAGGAAACGAAACCGTACCCACCAAAAAAAAGGGCTTAACTTTATCTTCCAGAAACACCAATCTCACTCTTCTCAATGGAAAAATTCGAAAACAAATTTGGGGAAGTCTGTAAAATGGAATAGGAGTTGAAAAAAATGAGAAAGGAGAAGTTTTTATTTTTGAAAAAAAAAAAAAAAAAAAAATCCTTACTTTGTAACGTCGTTGTTTGTGCTGTGTCCTCACTTAGAATAGAAGAAAAAATCTAAGGAACAAGTTTAGATTGAAAAGTGATTTTCTCTTTCTCTTCAATGGCGAAGTACAAAAGGAAGGAGAGAGAGAATGACAGAGAGCAGAGCACACAAGGAAGAAGAAGGAGGCGGAGAGAGAGAGAAAAAGAGAGATCTTTTTTTTTTTTAACCTTTGGGTATTATTTTTGGTTTCTCCCTCTCTCTATTTCAAATTCCCAAAACAAAATTTAATTTTGGTTTTGGCTTTCCTCGTATTTTTCCATACATCTTTCAACTACATACAACATTTACATTAATTACATTTACTACTACAATGAACACAAATAATTTAATTTATGATTATAAAAAATAAACAAATAATTTAATTTATTATCATTATTATTATTATTGTCACACACCATCCATTTCAACCGAATTGTATTTTGCTTGCTGCTTCTACATGTCAAAAAATAATATTCATTTAAATTTCTTGCTAAAACAATACGCATTATCCTTTTTCAAAACAATACGCATTATAAGCACTGTAAACTAGTTTATACATTACTATGCACTTTTTACCTTTTTATCTTTTGTAAATTGCTTTTAGAATTTATTCATACTTAACTTAAGTAGGATAAATGATATGTTTATTTTTGAAAATTATTATAGTAAAGAAAATTTCACTTAAGTGATCATATACATAGTTAACTACAATGCTATTTTAGAACAATAAAAAAAACACAACAAGTCAAAATAACTTTAGCGAAATAGTATATGTAATCAAATAAATTTTAATAACTTAGGATGTGAATGGTTGTCTAGTCTGCTCCGGACCAGATTAAAATAAAACTAATCCGCAGTAAATTCATCATTCACAATTCTAGATTAGTATGTACTACTTTATTTTATAAAACTGCTTATTGGTCTGCAATTGAAAAAGAAACTACGTACTATGGGAATTGTACTATTGATCCGATTTTTTCTGTTTATTTCTTAAAACCTCCATACCAACTCAATACCAAAGTGAAAGTTACATAAAAACATGATTTTTAACTAGTTGGATTGGATCCAAGTTCTTTGTTCTCATTAGTTAAGTTTGTGTATCTTTGTACTTTTGAAAAATGTATATACATATGATCATTCATAAATACCAAAAATCCATAAAATAATAAATTACATTCCAAAAAAAACTAGTGCAACGAGAGATAATTCTCTTTTCTTCAATCTTAGAATTTTTTTTTTTAATACACCATTTATCTCAATAATCGAAATAATATTACTATGAAATAATCGAAATAATTGCTTTTGACTTATAATTCTAATCTTAGAAAGCTAATTTTATTTTTAAACTCTATGTTATGGGATAATGAAAATAATAAATTTTGATTTGTAATTCTAAATACATCATATAATAGTTATTATTAATTATAATAAAATATTATTAAAATAATTTTAATCTTTTGTACACACCACTCCATACTATAGTCTGATTTTACCATTCATAATAATATGATGTTATGCTACTATTGTATGGTGTTGTGCATACTAATATTTACTTCATACTACATTCCATTCTATTCCATACTAAAAAAGTAGTATGCACTATCTGGTATAGAGTATATGGAGCAACCATTAAAAGCCGTAGTCTTTTTATATGCACCATCATATTTTCAAATTAAATTTGGAGTATTACACACATCTGATCACATAGCTATTGTAACTTTTTAGAAAATGTGAACTCCCTTGTCTTTGATTCTCGATGTCTCTCATGACATGATGAATGGTTTTTGGTTCATATATATCAGGTTTCGTTCTGCTGGTTTCTATATTTATTCAGTTGAAAATAAATATAGTATATGTATTCTGATTGTAGGAACAAAACTGTACTTGTGCATATCCAAAAACAGTTCTTAATTAATAAAAGGCTAAAAAAAGGGGTGACATTGCAACTGAATTCCCGGTTAGCAAATTAAATCCTTAAGAAAAAGTTTTTGACCTTATTATTTTATTTTATACTGGTAGAATTGAATATATGAAACTACTGTCGGTGCTATAATGGAAATGGCGATGTAATCATTATTATGTGATTATTGCTTACATGTTAAAATAATTTATTATCATGGACCCCTGTCGAAAAAAGTTGTAAAATTTATGTAAATTAGTAGTAATGTTTTGCTTTGTCGATCTCATGTCTAAAACATAGGAAAAAAAACTCGTTACAATGAACATAAGTCATCATAACTTATAGGTCTACGTAATTTCTACTACTATGTTTTATTTCCAAATTATCTAAAATATTTGTAATGATAACGTAGACGTAGTGTAAGGATAAACACGTTAAACGATCCAATAGCAAACAAACAGTATAACTTTGTATTCATAATGAAATAACAGTGACATTACGATAGACCAACGTTGGATAGACAAAAAATAATGGTGAAAGGTTTGGCTTGACATTAACGGACTACCTAATTGTATCATGGGGGCCATGAGATATCCCATACAAAGTACACGAAACTCAATCCCTAAAAACAAAAGAACCCCATTTTTTCTAACAATATAAAAAAAACCTTTATTTAGTTTGTAAAATGAATTTAATTTCAAAACACAATTTTGTTGCAGTGTGTTTTTTAAAAAAAAATATACTACTAAACAATAAAATTGTAGAACTAGACTCTTCTGATGATTTAATTTAGTCCTTTATCCATGGTCATCTTGATTTATGGTTGCAATGATATTTAAGTAGAATTGACATTTCACATTATATCGACTTAAATAAATAAATCACGTTTATATTTTTGAGGTTAGGAAGAACTTCATTAGGTGGTAGAAATCAATTACGTAACGTCAAGAAAACAACTCTATGGATAGATGTTAATTAAATAAACATTCGGTATTATAAAGTTTTGGTAACAACTTTTAAAGACAAAGTTACAGATCATTTACAAAATAAGATGACAGCCAAAAATTTGAAATAGAAAACCTACAATTACGGGCATAAGCGTTTTGACTTTTAAAGTTTAAATTACTTTTTTTTTTTTGTGTCCCTCTTATTGTATATAATGTTTGGCTGCTTGCTTTATATAAGTGCACAATGCACTCAGTCGATAATTAAAAAGCTAAATCAATCATTGCCACCATGGTCTGGCCTGGCCTTGGCCTAGATGTGCTGTCACTAAATCTGAGTTTTGTAATCCAATTATTTTATATCCATATTTTAATTTGTGAAGCTCGAATCTCCATCCACTCCGATTTTTAATACTACAACAACAATCTTTATAAACCTTCAACGTTGGAAGACGTGATATACTACATATGGACGTGTTAGTAGTACGTTAGAGTCAAGAAACCCATTGATACTTCTCACGAAATCAGAATATATTCTTTTTAAGTTTTTTCTTCTCCCTTCGAGAATAGTGTGACAAACTCGTGATATCTGTGATGAACTTTGTTTACCTTACGACATCTTATATTTGACTATGCTCTCTACCCTAAGATATCTTTGTTTTTGACAAGTCTTAAAAGTTTCCATGGGCGGAGAACCTGACTCACGAACGAATACGACACAACTCACAAGTACAATATCAAACTACTTCTCTTAAGTCCAGTAAGCATCTCAAGATAAAGTCAAAGTACTTTTGTTGCCCATAAAAAAAAGTCAAGGTACTTTATTTGTCAATTGTCATAAAGAACAAAATTCATTTTAGTTGTATTTTTGTTTCTTTATTTCTACTTTTGTAGTGTTTATCTTTTTATAACTGAATCTACTATACAAACCTCTTGTTATACACTTATACCCGATCATAGTATCATTTTAACTAAGTTGACATCTCTTACCGTTTTTAACCGCGACCAAAACTTACAACTGCTTTTGTTAAAACGATGGTTACCATTACCAATAGGA
This sequence comes from Camelina laxa, assembly GCA_024034495.1. Lineage (NCBI taxonomy): Eukaryota > Viridiplantae > Streptophyta > Magnoliopsida > Brassicales > Brassicaceae > Camelina > Camelina laxa. The sequence continues at coordinate 10,059,467 of CM043881.1, forward strand.
TCCACAATAACTTAATCTCGAGCACCGTCCTTCACATCATGTCAGCTTACTCTATCAATAGCAAGAAGCAACAAAGAAAGATTGTAGAAATCCACGGGGTTTCCAAAGACTAACAATCAATAGGTGATAGGTCGATCATCTCCTATGATCAAACACGACTTGCTCAATATACCAGAACTACATTGCATTCTCCTCTATCTCACCAGAACATATGCTATCACAGGTCCATAATACGAAGCAGCATAAAGATCATAACCAGCACCACAACCACACAAATATATCACTTATACTAACACTAGAAAAGACCAAGAGAGAAATGATAACAGCTTACATTTCAGTCCAGACCAAACATTTCTTATGCTCAAAAAACACCTAAACCAAGCATAGACAACACAGATTTTGTATACGTAAGTAACTGTTTCCTTAAGAAGACTAATGCAAGTACATGCCACGATATGTAAAATCCCTTCCACTGGTCTCGTGGACGGGAACTCCGAAGAAGAGAATACTTTCAACGACCAAATCTAGTCTGACTAGTCACTACCAAAGTTGGACCTTGAACTTGGTATGGAATAGTTTGAAACAACAACCACACAGCCTAAATTTACCCTTATGAATCAAGAATCCACATCAAGAGCCAACTCTTTCATTTCTCCCAATCTATCTAACAGTAAGAAACCAACAAAGATTATTATATGAAGAAACCTTATGTATATGATTTTCTAAAGGTTATACACATCACTACATACAAATCATTCTCCATTTCCCAGATTTCGAGTAAACACAACAAAAAACATACACTGAGAAAGGAGAAAAAAATATCTCTGCCTGATCGTTTCAATCACTGATCGATGAATTCGAACTCGTCATCTTTAAGATGAGAGACAAATTTGACAGGACCACGACCTTCAATCTCAATGAAGAACTCAACCTTATAGGGAAGATTAGCTGAGACTCGTTTCCCTTTCCAAACAGAGACGTAATCTTTGAGTTTACCTTCCATACCTTCCAAATCAACCTCTGGTACTCGATTTACATGATAAACCTTCAACGGAGCCGTTACTCTAACCCTAGATCCTATCTTCGCCTTCGCTTCGATTTCTTCCTCCGATGATGACGCCGAGGACGCGTCTAAGTTCACCGAATCAGCGGATTTTGTAGCGATACCGCATCGAATCGTGGTTTGAGAAGTTGTTCTTGAGATTGAGCGTTTGATTCGAGATTGGGGAGTGAAGAGCGAGAGAGGTGCGACGATGCAAGATTTGAGAGAGATGGGGGTGGTGGTGGTAGTTGCTATAGTGGCGGAAGAGGAGAGACAGTCGTGAGAGGACGGAGGATGAACGGCGGCAGCGATCGCCGGTGACAAAGCCATGGTGCTACTCATCTCAGTCTCAGATTATAAAATCGTCTTCGAATCGAAGATTGGGCAAGTGACTTATTAACTGATTCGCTTTTTTTTTTTTTCCAGTCTCGGTTCATTATTTAAAATCGGGCTAAACGGGTCGGGTTATTCGGTTTATACAAAATTCCACCGAGTTGAACCGAAACTTATTTGGTTTGGGTCGGTCGGTACTCCGGTTATTCAGGTCGGAATTTTAAATTTGACCTTTTCTTATATAAGTCGTTGGTCGTTGGATTTGGATATACAATTGTGAAACCATAACCGCTTAGTTATGTTAAATAATAGTATGCTTGTTACTGTTACTAGAAAGAATGATATGCTAAAATATACATTACTACTACTAATCCAGATTCAATTCGAATACGATTTTTTTTTCTGTTCTTTCCGAATGAAACAAATCGAGAAACGTGTGAATGAGATGATACATGCAGACAAAAAAAAATGTGAATGAAATGGATAAAAGGATAAGGTGAATGAATCATTCACTAATGAGAAGTGAAAAGGAAAGGGAGAAGAAGACACAGCAGGAGACGTGTGTGTGTCCTTTTCACTGGATGAGGAACGTGCGGCTTCTATCTACTTAATGCAAGTGTGATGCTTTTAGAGTTCCAAGTCAGACAGAAAGAATCTGTTTGCAGTTTTAATTATCCTTTCTTTAAAAATACTAGTACTCTTTATAATCTACCTACCGTACAAGTGGTATAACATTACAGATGTCCCCAAATGAGAGATCACTTCTAGACAAGTTTAGATACTTCACCCAAGTTAACCTAGTCCAAAAGATTTCGTCGTGTTAGGAACCACACCAGTTCCTCTGATATATTTAGCCAAACACGTTATAACGTCCTTATATATAAATTTATTTACCGTTGTTGTTAAGAGTTATGAATTTTTTACTGTCTTATATATTTTTCAAATCACCGAGCAAACGTCTTGCTGCATGATTCACAACCAAAAACAGTATATAGAGACAATACATCTCAAGGGTTGCAGTTTCAACAAATCATCTACGTACTCTAACTTCAAGCGTAAAAGAAGAAAGAATTGGAAACACACAAATCGTTGTAGGAAACACATACACAGTACATATATAATTCAAAACACACAAAAAGGGGTAAAAGAATATACAAAGGGTTTGGGGTTTTATAGGGAACTTATGGCACAAAGGATTTGATTGTATACACTCTCATGTTACTTCTCTTATGGCATAGATACGTACCGTAAACTTGACGCCGACCAAGACAAAAAACAATTAAACGAATTCCAGATATATATATAAACATCCAAACTCTCTCTCTCTCTCTCCATCCTCACAATTTGATGACATTAATAACTATGAATGTCGTCCAGGAGCATTACCGATCAGTCTGCACTGCTCCGGTAGCATAGTCGATATCACTTCGCCATGCAATGCAAACAGCTCTCCGTCTATACCACAACTGTCATGTGTGTTTTTTCCTGCCTTTACCTTCACCGACTTCACCTGCAATAATCATGGATTTGATCAACTGCACTCTACTCTAGACTATATAATACATATGATAGCATTGAGTTCAATCGTATGATTAGCATTTCCTAGCACATCCCGAGTTTCAGAAACAGTAAGTAAGAAAATTCGCAAGAGAAGGAGACCCTTGAGAGAAAATAATTACCTTTACACACTCGACATATGGAAGAGAAAGATGTCGACCTGTTTGCAGAAGTATAAAAAACCTCAGCAACCTCAGTCTTCCACACCCATGAACCAAGATCATGTCCATTGTACCATCGTCATGTTCTGAATTGGGAGCCACGACTTGAGAACTCTGCACAGTCCGACAAGCATGGTTACAGACCATGATGCCGAGGAAATGCCCCTTTCTAGAAACCCATTTATCTTCAAATCTTGGTGTCATGGTCTGCCTCCTCAGTCCTGTCTCTATATCCTCAGGAGGACCAGGAAGCTCGATTGAGTTTTCTACATCCCAAGCAGACGGTTCACTGTCCCATTTGGGTCCCGCATCCCAGATTGGACCCGGATCAGACACAGTAGATGAAATATCTTCCCTGTCATGACCACCGGTATTCCCCCATGAACATCGAGTTGGAGGATCCTGCACGGATGTTAACCCCATCCATCCTTTATCCATTCTCGACTTTGACCTTGTCCTTGGCCAGTTAGGGGTTGTTGACTGTGATGGAGGATGAATAACCTCTGGCTCAGCTGAAACATCTTTTCTTCCAGAGGACATGCGTTTCATTTTAGGATCTATTCCACGGACATATTCAGATGGCTCGGTGCTGGCATGTGTGCTGCTACCCGTGTCTACTTCACCTACGCTTGGGGTCATTATGGAGTCAATACTTGATAAACTGGAGGCTCTAGGAAATCCTTCTCTGCTTGATCTCCTCATTACATCCGTGTAGAGATCTTGCATATCCACAGCTTCCTTTTCAAGCCGAATTTTGCCTTCTGCATCCTCTTTTTGTGCCGGAAGATATTCCACTTCATAGCTATATTTCGGCAAACACATGAACTTGAGGAATCCAGCAACAAAGTAACGCAAGGGACCAAACCTTTTTTGGTATTTTTCAGAGAGTTCCAAAACTGCAAATAGATAATGACAAGCACAATTTAAAACCATGAGTTTTAGTCATGGGAACTAAATGCCACAAACATTATACAGTATTCATGAAGGTACTGATATGTGCAAAGTAAATACTTCACAACAATAATCCTGATAGTCAAACACGAGACAGCATCCATAGCTCAAACTAATACATCAAACACACATCGGAACTGTTAAAGGAATGGAGAAACTTTTCCAGCCTTTTGTACAAGTTCAATGTATTTTATTTCATCCATAGTATGTTTGAATAACTAGGCGAATTTCAGCTTCTATCTCATCATCAGAAGAGTGCATATTCTGCAATATGCTATGAAATCAAGTAAAATATTGAAAAGTAAACTTAAAACTACAGTAAGGAAGGTTTATAATATTCTCCTCTTCAATGCATGAAAGACCTAAACAGTTGCAGACACAGGAATATAGCAAAGAAGCTAGGGATACAGAATCAAAACTAACTAGACTTGAGAAACTGTTTATCATTGGAAACTCATGCAAGAAAAAGCACACATGTATTCTCACTTACCATCGCTAACAAAACCATAGTAGGATACCGTCATTCCAAAGTGTATAACACCGGTATGAATCCAATTAACAGCAAAGACATCAGTAGCTGTTAGGCCACCCTAAGCCCACAAAAAAAAAAAAAAATCGTTTAAGCTGAAAAACGACTAATTTAGCAGAAGCTAGTTAATGTTGGTGGCCGGATAAAACAAAACAGTGTCCAATAGGATTTCAGGTCGAAGTACCTTCACAATAGAGAGTGCTGCAGAAATAGGATCTCTTACACCAAGGACAGTCCAAACTAAAGAGTTATCAGAACCAGCAGGTACTATTCCAATTGGGATAGAAACTCCTTCTTTCTGATTGCTTCGAGTAAGGAGACCATTAAGAACCTGAAACATTGAAAGAAGGTAGGCCATGAGATGAGAGTTCATTCCAAGTAATTAGAAACTAGGAGATGCTAGCATCAAAGGCTGTAATTTGCATGCATCTTAGTCTACCTAACGAGTTCTACATAAATCAAAAACTTAATAGTGAAAGTTCTCATGTATTTCAACTCAAAGCAAGTATTTCCCTATAAGATGCATCCCAAAGTCCTCGCTGTGGAGGATAAGAGTTACTAAACTCTTAAACTGATTCAGCATGCTTGCAAAGCGGTGTGAGCACACTGAAAGAAGCCAATAAAGTCCCATTTCAATACAAAAATTGGTTCATAAGTACATCAAGTCACCAGGGAAATGTAGTAGAGCAGATAAGAAACATGAAGTATGGTATAACAGGAACATCATTTCGTAAAGTTAACTCCTAAAGAAAATGGACAAAAAAAAGTGAGCATAGTTTAGGAAGGCTAATTAGCACACCTCATTGATGATTCCATCGCCTCCAACACAAATTATACCTAGAAAAATCATTAAGATCTCATAAGTAACAGTCAATACGTAAGATAAAAATATGCATATTAGAAGCAGTGGTACCAACCGTCAGAGCACAAGTTAATGTCGACAGTGGAAGCCAACTCTCTCGCATGACCTGCTTTAGTTGTCTTAACTACCTCCAACTTAATCCCGGCCAGCTGACAGTTTCCAAAATTACACCCAAGGTAAGAATAACATAATTATTAATGAAAAATGCAAAATGGGATTGGATAAACGGAAATGTTTACTAGGGTATAGAAGATGTAGACAATTTCATATAAAACCTAAGTTCTATTAGCACCTAAAAGTGGAAAGTATTGTGATGTTGGAAATTAGTACCTTGAAAATTGGTTCCACTATATTGTGGAAAACTTTGATAGATCGTCCATGCCCTGACCTAGGGTTTAATATGACAAGCATTTTAGGTGCACTCTTACACCTGAAGACCAACTCAGGAGGGGTATCAATTGGGACCGAAAATAACTCAGACGAAGCCTGTTTCTTTGAGACTAAAGGATGTGGTAAACAGTTGATAAAACATTGTTGATCTCCAAAACTGGCCACCCATTGAACTGCTTCTTCTACTGTAGGTGCAACGAAGCGGAAATCTTTGCGGCTTCTCTTTGGTTTCGCGAAGCAAGAAAGACCACAAGAACCCTTTCCAATTGGGTAAGCATGCACAGTAAAATGCCTAAGACCAACATTGTACGTCACCTAACAAAAATTAACAAAACATAGATAAGTTTCTTGACTCAGTTCATTCAATACACAGACTTATTCAGTTCATTGCAGGCCAATTTAATTTCAAGAGAAAAGAAAAACCTACGGAGACAACGTCGTCAAGCTGTAGCATGTCAGAACCCCAAACCAAGGCCCTGCGTGTAAGCTTTGCATCAACTGCTTTTTTATTAGAGGTATCCGTGGCAGTAGATGGTTGTTGTATCTCAGTAGCATCTTTCCCAGTTGCAGATTTTCTCTTATCCAACACAAGCTTCCCAGCATAAACAAGACTACCTAACAAATCAGATTTCTCATCCCCACCAACAATATCAATCCGATGCTCATCAGGTTTTGGTTTCACCTGTTGTGGATCACTAGTAACCTCACCACGTCTCGAAGACACCTTCACTTTCTTGCTTCTCTTCTCAGGAAACACTACAGGAGACGACTGCTGAGATCCACCGGTAGCTATCTGAGAGCAAAAACCTAAACGTCTAAGGGACTGTTGTGCCTGAGGAATAGCTACTCTTAAAGAAGGATTCCGGTTAACACCACTCTTCTGCATATCCGTAAGCTAATAACCTCTCTGCTCTTGAGTTCCGCGGACGAAACAGACGATAAACAACGATCCGGAGGCATACACAAAACAAAAACCCCAATTCAACCTCGTTCGAGCTCTGGTCAACGAAATAGATTACAGAGAGAGAATTTAAGGCAGCGAAGCCAATCCTAATCCGTAGCTATACATATCAGATCCATCAACGCGTTCCCTGTAACAAAATTCACGCCATGGATTGGTTTATACACAGCATTTGAATCGGAATTGAATCAGAATAAGAACACTACTACACAGATCATGCAAAATCGCAAGGAAATGATTAACGAATCTGGCAAAAAAAAACAATCAAGACGAGATTAAGAGCTGCTTTTGGAGCTGTTTTCGTCTTACCTTTAGCTTCTGGGCGGAAAAAATTAAAAAAAATGGAGAGAAGTGTAGGAAAAAGTAACGCCGCCGGATCGGAGGATCTGAGAAATTGAAGAGAGGTGGCGAAGAGAGAGATAGGAGGAGAAGACGATAATGGCGGAGATGACTCGACTCGACTCAATTCGATTCGATTCGATTTCGATTGGATTGGATTTAGACTCGACAACAGAAACCTTATGGCCCCCTCCTTTCGGATTTATTTCCACTACAGAACCTTTTTTTGGACTTCTTTTTCCCTATTTTTTATTCTTCTTTTTTTTTAAAAAAATATTGTTTTATTATTTCTAATATTTGAAATAAATTTATACAAGAAGCTTTAATAAGTGTAACAAATCTTTATTTATTATAGGACACTATAAAAATTGATAAATCACATAAATTATCATTTGGATATATCAAAATATATTTTCTTGAAAAAAGTATATATATATATATAATTTTCCATTTATAAGTAAGCCAAAATCATAAAAATCAATATATATGATGTGTCTATGATTTTGAGATTATTATCCAGTATAGGTTTGGATAGAAACATCAAACGTAAATTTTTTTTTTTTTTCTTAATCTTGGCTATTGAATAAAAGATTAAAAGTATTTTGGTGCTATATAGTATTATTTTAATTTATACTTATACTATAATTAACATAGAATATGTGGATTTATATATTTCACACATGCAGAATATGACAACAAATTTGTTTACAACTAAAATGTTAGATAGGTGGCATTTAAACTACATTTAAATGCTATATAGTATAATTTATTTATTTTAAATGCTATATAGCATAATTATATAATGTTTATGCTATATAGTATCATTTATTTATTTTAAATTACATTTAAACTTATACAATTAAAGAGAGGTGGCATTTTAAACACATAAACATTTATATTTGAAATGATATGATTCTAAGTGATTGGTGACATAAACATAACTCTGAAGTGATTTGTGACATGTTGTAGAAATTACATAAACATAATTTATAAATCCATGATATAATCATATAATTCAGCATAAAAGAAAAAAAAATCAACACCTAAAATCACCGACTTTTACATTATTATTTTTTTTTTAAAAAAAGAGCAACTATTTTTTTCTAAATAAATAATTTAAAAATGAAAAAAAGTCAACCACCGTTATACCAAATTTAGATATGATATACAATATTTCATAAGTGATTGGTGACGACAAACTACTACGATTTTGTAGTTTACCATGTTTTCTCACTACTACTACTAGGTCTATAGATGCCGAATGAATATGCTGTATATTAATTAACAACTTTTTTAAAAAAATTCTTTAAGATGGTTTAGTGTAGCGTAGCTGTCAATATTTATATCCCTAGCTAGCTAGCTTGATAAAACAATTAGCTTTCAGAAAACGATGATGCTATTAGTTGATGGTTTAGCTTACTAACTTGGTAGTTAGTACTAATATATCTTCTTATAATTTAAAAAGCTGATTAGAGAGTCTAGAGAGGAGGACTAGTGGAAGAAGTTGGTAGATGGCCCCGACCATGAAATACCAAAAATTCATAGAAAAACATTAAAGTTGAAAGCCAAACAAACAAAATATGAATATTTTCTTTAACAAGAAAAAAGAAATATAAAAGTTGAAATGATAATAGTAATGTGGTTTGGTTCATTCAATTAAATATAGAATTCGAGTGTGGCGACCAACAGACAAGTGATGCTTCGTTAAGAAGAATTGGTTTAAAGGGCATCTTCTTATCATAATCTAAAGCCATTATTGCTTTATTAGTATTATTTTTTGTTTAATACTTAAATAAAAGTATGGAATGATAACGATAATGATGCAATTAATTCTCTGGGTGGAATATTCATGGCACTTTCATAGTATGATTGTTGTAACACGTCTTCTTCTTCTTCTGTATACCTTTTGACAACAATTACCAAAAAAAAAAACACATATCTTTGGAAAAGTTATAAAGCGGATTAACTTCTTACTTTTGAGTAAACATGAGTTAAGCTAATCTTCTTTATGTTTAATACTAAAAAGAAATTAGAAGAAGCTAATCCGCATACTCCAACATCTCACTCATACTCTCCAAGAAAAGACAAAAACACAATGATGTATAACGAAAATAATTTGAGCTTAAACAAAATATTTTGACCATTATTTTCATAAATATCCTGGGACGTAAAAAATTTATCTGCGTTTTAAATCATTTTTCTTACCCTTATTTCTATTCTTCAGATTGCAAACTTTCTAAATTTGTCTAACAAAAAAAAAAAGAAGTGGAAATAGTTTCTCCGATTCCATCACCTAGTGATGATGGGCCATAGGGTTCAAAAGGCCCATTTCATGATGTAATAAGTAGAGAGGGTATATCGTCGACAAAGGGGGTACATATGAGCCGGGTCATCATCACAATGCTCTTGGCTTGAAGACAAGAAGCTTCACTTTTACTTGACTTGGACCACACGCTTGTTCACACCATTAGAGTTTCAATGCTTTCTGAATCTGAAAAGATGTGGTAATTCTTCTTCTTAATATGGCATAACTATAAGTGTAGTTCTGCTACATTCTTAAAATGGTATCAGAGACTATTAGTTAGACCCAACAAACAATTATCCACCTATGTGGCCCATTTAAATTGCATATCCTACTATATTAATTGAGAAGTATAAATATAAAACTAACTTTAAAATGTGTAAAAAATTACATTCAATTGCCATTAGAAAATTTGTATTTGAAAAACAAAATCTATTTAAATCAAAACAAATTTGTATTTTTTTTTAAAATTAACAGTTAAGATTTTTTAAAAATACAGATAATTATTACTTAAAAAAATTCTCTTTCTAATAAAATTATGGACGAAAATTACTAAATATTTTTTAAAAATACAAACCAATCACAATTTAAAAAACTAAGATTTATATCCAAGTAGACGATAAAATGATTTTTCATAACTAGATTTCGAAGATTTTATTAAGATTTCAAATTATGATATATAGATTTGTAGAGCAATTAAAAATAAATATTAACTCAAACAAAATATTTTTCTTAAGAAATATAACCATAATTATTATTATTATATTAGATTTTTTAAAAAAATATTGACCCGTGCTTAAAGGACGGGATATCTCCTAGTATGTGTTTGAGCTCGATAGTAAAACCAATCATGATGACAGGTACTTTGATTTGATCACCTCAAGTCTTACTGTTACCATTCTCTAGAATAATCATGATTCATTCTATTGCAAAACATTGCAGGTTTTTTGAGAAGAATGGTGTCAAATTGGTTGTAGATAACGTTTCATACGACTTCGTGAAAGGTGCCACATTTGATTATGTGGAGGAACTGATCCGTGCTGCTTTTGTGGTAAACTAAACCCCTCTTTTTGTCATCTTTCTTTTTTCTTCATTGCATATATTAGTCATTAGAAAGCATTCTTGCATGTACCTGATGAGCTGATAGGGGACAAGATATAATCTTGAAACTGCATGTTTTTTTCAGTAACCTTATGTAAGATTTTCATTTGATTTCTGTTTAATGCTTTGGTGTTTAGGTAGCTGAAAACCCAGCCGCAGTAGGTGGATGCAGTTGTAAAAGCTCATTCATGGTGAAACAGTGAATCGCTGAATCTGTCTTCTTTACATGGAGTAGAAACCACGTTTGATCTTTTGTTTATTACATGTATAATGTCATAACTAGGGAAAGATACAAAACTCTGTTGGCTTCTAGCTCAACAAATGATTTTGTTCATCCTATTTTTAAAGAATGATAGAAAAGATTTATACAAAGAGGAATCTTGTATCTTCTTTTCATTTACACAACAATTTGGTCTCTACCTGCTCTTGATCATACTTCAAAGATCTCAAATCACAACTCCAGCTGATGATAGTGAGTCCTTGTGAGTACTTAACAGAGAAGAGCGGCTTAACTCCTTTAGCTTTCCCTTCTCCACCAAGAATACTCTCTGCGCCATCATCACTGTCTCCAGTCTATGTGCAATCACAATTACCTGTAAATGCAAACATAACCGCCATGAAACCATTTGTAATAATCTGAGTGATGATCCACTTCAAAGGTTTTTTAGAATTGAAGAACCCCGAATATGTGTTTTGATTGAGCATATTTGGACTAACTTTGGACATCTTCCAGATAATGAAGATTAATTAAAAAAATTCTATGAATTTAATAAAATGTATGTTTTTATCTTTGATTTTTGTATGGTTTATGTTTTTTATCTTTTATGTTTTAATTGTATATTTTGTTTTTTTTTTCAAGTTTTTGTAACATTGTAATTTCTTATGTTTTTAATGTCAATGTTATATGTTTTATTTAAATTAAAACTTTAATATATTTTTACATATTTATTTAAATAATTAATTTTTTAAATTAAAAATACTATTATTTTTTCTAGGGGACCAACTGTGAAGGACACCAATGCTTATACCAAACTTAAAAAACTCTCAAAATAAAAATAAAATATTTGAAGGACCCAATATTGTCCTTAACCGATGCACATGCCCTTATAATACTTATGAGATGTAGTTTGGACAGTTTTCGTGTTGGACCATTTACCATTCACTATTCATAGTGACTATTAAATATCTCACATTGATGATGTAACAAAACTTCTCTCATTAATACTATACTAAGAATGTGGCCTAACTAATTCTCTATCCGAATTATCCAAATTCGATGATCCAAAATTCAAACTCCCAGACCTAAATGTACTCTTGAAATAAATCGATTTCATCAACAAGTAGTTTCTAATTCTATCTAGAAAGTTCGGATGATTCGGATCGGGTAAGGGCTGCGTGACCCGACAAAAATAAAATAAAATGAAGGCGCACACGCCAATGACACAACAAAATCGGACTATTAGAGAAGAAAAGAAAAAAAGAAGGGTCGAATAAATAAAACAGTGTGTCTCCTTCGTCTTTAGCGGGTGACCGGTGAGTTGCTCTTCAGTGTGTGAATATTCTCTGCTGCGACTCCCCTCCGGATCATACATTCTACCGGAGCTTTGAGCTTTTCCGTCAAATTCCTTCTCGAGGGGTCGTCATCGATTCGACGATTCTCACAGTTTACAATCCTAAAGTTTCCGTCTTTATTCCTTTGTGCCGTTTCATATACCCCTCAAGGTTTTGCATTTTCTTCACTGTAAAGTCTTTTCTCTTCTAGCTTCTCTATCGATTTCCGAAACTAATAGTCTTGCTTAATGGAAGTTTCGTCGTAATGCTTCTAGGTTAATGTTTCTTTGTAATGTTGATAAAAAAAGCTTTGACCTTTTTTTTTGTTTTTTTGGGTTGAAACATCACAGGGTATAGCTTAGAGAATGGAGGACTCTAATGAGAAAGTGAAAAGTTCCAGTAAAAAGAGGTTGAGAAAACCTAAAAGTTTGGAATTTGTTGGATGGGGTTCGAGAAAGCTGATTGAGTTTCTTCAGTCACTTGGTAGAGATACCACAAACAAGATACCTGAGAATGAAGTTACAACGATTATAATGAGCTATATCCGGGAGAGAAACCGTGAAACTCCTTCTAAGAAGAAGAGAAAGACCGTAGCTTGCGATGACAAGTTGCGTTCGCTTTTTGGGACTACGAAGATCAGTATAGTCAAAGTCCCTGATTTGGTTGAGAAGCATTATTTAGAGAATCAGGTGGACGAGTCATTCTTTGATTTTCTATACACTCCAGAGGATGATAAACAAGAAAAACAGAGATTGTCTCCATCAGATAAGGTGACTAAACGGGCGAAGAAGGTTGTGGAAAAGCCTAAAGGCACTTTTGCTGCAATAGTGAGCGATAATGTGAAGCTTCTGTATTTGAGAAAGAGTTTACTCCAGGAACTAGCAAAGACTCCTGAAACTTTTGCGAGTAAAGTGGTGGGGACTTTTGTGAGGATCAAAAATCCATGTCAGCTTGTTTACGTGACAGGTAATTTTCATCTCAACCCTGGTACCTGTACATAGCCTAGTTGAACAAGTCAAACATCGAGATGCAGTGTTTCGCTCTTAAGACTTAAAGTTCTGTAACTCCTATTCATTTGCGACTTCCTTTTAACTATGTTATCAGTAATCACTTCTCTTAGGTTGTCAGGTTCATCAAATATATTTGGTCTGTTGTAGGAGGTTAAGTTCTCTGTCGCTTTTTGATTTCATGTTGAGTAGGTGTGATGGAGGGAAATCCGATTGATGGTAATCTTCTTCAGGTTACAAATAATTCCTATTATCTAGAAGATGTTTTTGTCTCTTCCCTATCAGATGATGATTTTTCTCAGGTAAATTCTCAGAACTATGCCTGTTCTACTTTTTTGCTTCTTATCATTGACAATGTAAGGCAGAAAGTTAGTCTAGATTATATTGATTGAAGCAAGACCTTTCTTTCTCCCTCTGAGCCGTAATTCTGATTGTTTGTGTCTCAGACCATAAGTCCTCAGGTAGCGCTGTGTCTAGTGGCTGTATATGGACTGATCTAGTTTTGTAGTTATGTGAAGATATACTATCTTATGCAATCTATCTTTGTTTAAATAATGGCTAGTCGCAACTTTGATTTTACTTGACAGATAGTGCTTCCTGTATATGATTTATAATAGCTTTACGTTAACTTTTGCAGGAGGAATGTGAAGAACTTCGTCAGAGAATAAAAAATGGCTTTGCTAAGAGACTTACAGTTGTAAGTTTCTTTTTCTATTAAGTAGCTAATGGTACCTTATTTTGCAGCCTTGTTGTCTTTAGAGCTTTCTCTAGTAAATATTTGTATTCCTCGTCATTTACTCTTGCATTGCTCCCCATACTGTTTATTATATTGCTTCTGATTTAGTTTAAGTTCTCTAATCAAAATCCACTTTAACCATGGACAGGCGGGTATGGAAGAAAAGGCTCGAAGTTTGCATGAAGATGTGACAAAACATGTATGTTGCTAATTTACTCTCTATTTGACATGATACTAAATGTTTTCCCCATTCATTACCGCATCTCTTATTTATCTCACATTTGAAAGTGATAATCAAGATAGCCCAGAAGATGATCAATCAATTCTCGGTTGTTATGTCAAATTGTATTTCCATAACTAACTCTCAACTTTTGGTGGGTGTCTTCTAGTGGCTTGCAAGAGAGCTTGTATTGTTACAAAGGCTTATTAATCGGGCTAATGAAAAGGGATGGCGAAGAGAATATCCTTTTCATAATCATAATCATAATCATTTTTATATACTTCTAATTGAAGAATTACTATTGGGGAAGTAAGAGCGAGACTCTTTCTATATATTTTCCTTGACTTCTTAGCTATTACATTATCCCAGTATCTGGACAAAAGAGAGCTTCTTGAGAATCCGGAAGAGCAGTTGAGGCTATTGCGTGAAGTTCCTGAAGTTGTTGCAGAAGAAGTTGAACCTCAGTGTGTAGATGATGATAGGAATATAGAAAATGACCTCACTGCACCAAACCCTGAGGCTTCCCCCGAGGCTCATCAAAGTGACGGAAAACAACTGAGTGATTCACCAGCTTCTAGTGTCAAGAAGACTCTAGAAAATCTGGAGCTTCTTAAGAATTCGGAAGAACAGTTGAGGCTGTTCCATGAAGTTCCTGAAGTTGTTGTCGAAGAACTTGATACTGAGTATGTAGGTGATGATGAGAAGATAGAAAATGACTTCAGCGTACCATACCCTGATGCCTTCATGGAGGCTGATCAAAGTGACGAAGAAAAACAACTAAGTGATTCACCAAATTCTACTATCCAGAAAACTCTAGAAGGTTCGAAGCTCGGTGATGGAGAAGACCAACCAACATGCACTGCTTCTGCAGGTGCGTCCATCCTTTGTAACTTCAATTCATCGAGAGGACTTAAATTGGCTGGATTAATGATTATGCTCGTCCTTGCCTTTGTCCAAACGTGTTCTGGTTGAACTACTTATCAAGATGAATTTGCCCTTACACTAATGAAATTAACTGAACATCATTTGTTTTTATTCTTGCATTGTTTTGTTGGCTGGATTTAACCATTTCCTCCTGACGTGTTTATTCCTAATAGTTAACTAGATGGTATCCAAGGAGTTACAGGGACCTGTATTTTTGTTTGTGTGAATTCCAGGTAACAAAGATCTCGATGAAGATGTATTCGAGCCCCCAGCAAATGGCATCACACAGAACAAGGACTGTATCACTGAAGTCACTCAACAACAGTCAAGTATACCTGTGATTGATCTCTCTAACCAACCTCAAGCTCAATCAAACCCCATAGAGATTATCGAATTGAGCGATGATGATGATGATGATGATGATGACAAAGACAATCAAGCTTACCGGAACTATGATCCAAAGAAGGCGATGTGGTTCTATGAATACCCTAAAGGAGAAACACATGGACCATTCTCTCTCACACAACTCAAAGTGTGGAACGACGACGAGTGCTTTGTTGACGTTCCAGATTTCAAAGTATGGAGGACAGGAGAGAGTGCAGTGTTAGTGACCAAACTCCTGCCGTACATCAAAACCCAATTAAAGAACTTGTGAAAGCTCAGAGTCCTCCTCAGTTTAGAAAGTGTGCAGTTTCTTAACTGACAAAACTTGTTTATTATTTATCTAAGTAACAGTTGTTGCAGAACTTAGTGTACATGATGCAGAGCTTCTGACTTTTGTTATGAAAAACAGTCTCCTCTTAAAATCTAATGAAGCATAATTGTTAAATTGAAAGATTCCTTAAAAATTATTTTGAAAATCCTAATTCTTGTTGCAAATAGTATTAAGTTAGTAAGTGACAAAAATAAATAGTGCAATATATATAAAACCCCAGAGGTCAGCACAACACTTACTTACCAGTCCAGAATTAAAAAACTGATAGAGAGAGAGACAGAGAGATAAATCATAAAAGAGAGAGATTGCTTGAAGAAGACAAAGGAGGAAACTTTCTTCTCATTTCAATTAAAAAAATCCAATTTTTTATTTTCTGGGTTTTTTCGTTGTCGTGTGATTGCGCAATTGGTTCCTTAATCATTTGCTCGCAATCATTATCATTTCTTCTAAATCAACACGCTCAAATTTTCAATTTTATTCTAAGAAATTTCCTAGCTTTTTGGGGTTAGTTCCTGTTTCATCCGTGAGATTTGATTGCTTTAAACGCCGCTCAGATGAGATCATGAGAATTAGGAAGAACAAAAGAGCGGAAATTAGACTTCTTTGGGATTCGATTGGGATTTAGTCAGCTGATGATGGAGAATGGCCATGAGGAGGGATTGACCGAGAAATTTTCTGGAGTGGGACTTAAAGATGATTCTTCTCGCTCGCCCGAGAACGAGTTTAAGAATGACAACTTGTTTCAGGTCATCAAAGCTGTTGAAGCAGCAGAAACCACCATCAAGGAGCAGGTCTGGTTCTTTCTTTTTTTTGTCTTTATTTGAAAATGTTTTGATTTGTGGGGATGTACTTGCTCAATCAGTCCATTTCGAAACTTATGTATTGGGAAAGAGAAATAGCTGTGAAATGCCTAAGGAATAAATAAGA
The DNA here is from genome assembly GCA_024034495.1 of Camelina laxa. Classification (NCBI taxonomy): domain Eukaryota; kingdom Viridiplantae; phylum Streptophyta; class Magnoliopsida; order Brassicales; family Brassicaceae; genus Camelina; species Camelina laxa. Next base: position 10,076,075 of record CM043881.1, read on the forward strand.
ATCTTGAGTGTAGGATTCGTCGTCTCTAGTCTCTTAGCATTTGCCACTGCAAGACGATGGTTTTTGTTTGTCATTGAAGTAATTAGGCAATCTAAGATTGTGTTTTTTCTTTTTTTACTCTAAGCAGGTGGAGGAGAATAGCCGTTTAAAAGCTGAGCTTGAGAGAAGTGCTCTGGAGCTGGCTAAATATGTAAGCAATTATCTGCTTAATGGAGAAGAGTCTCTGTGATGACGTGCAATCAGATATCTCATATCTGTATTATGAGGATCCTTATTTAGTTATAATGATGCTTACCTTTTTAATCATTGGTGAATTTGTGATTTATATAGTAATCTTGTTTTTGTTCTCCATCTAGAAATCAGATGAATCCTTTCCCCAAACATCTAATCTTGGAGATCATTCAAATACTGGCATTGTGTCCCCTCTGGTTGACCAACCAGTTGACTGGAAGCAGAGTGTGATTAAGACTTCGGATACTGATTCATCAGGCATGCTGGTTGTTCACCTCGATGTGAATGGTAATGGCGAAGAAGCTACTCTGAGTAATCGTTTTGAAAGGCTCTCTGAGGGAAATCTTGTTAATGGCATTGTCGGAGGAGCTATAAATGGTGCTGGTCCCTTTCAACTTGATTCTTCATTGTCTCCTATGAGGTACTGAACTAAAAATACCACTCCGCTGGGTGTTAAATTTACTTGTAAATCTTATGGTATAGACGAATTTCCACTGTCACAAAGTGTATAATTCTCGAGATCTGATATCTGCTAGAATACGGTTAGAAGGAGAGCATACAGTACACATCAACTCGTCTGCTCATGGATCTGTGCCAGTTGATGAAGTAAATAATTCAGGCAATGCATGGAAGCAGGTCTCCATCACTCCTAACTACGTCTTGGTTTCCTTGGTGTAAATAAAAAAGTCTTAACCTAACTATGTACCTATTTAGGACCTCATTCACAAGGTACAGGAGCAGGAACAAGAAATTTCGCAGTTGAGAAAATATCTTACTGACTGTTCCGTTAAGGTGAGTCCTGTTCGACAAGGGAGATTTCTTTTACCTGCTTTTGTGGTTCCTTGGGATTTATTTGTGATTGAGTCAGATTTCATTTGTTGCTTATGGCTTTCTCTAGTTTTTTCCCCTTTAGAAGTGAACAGAACAAGAATTGAAAACCATCTATGTTTTGGAACAATAAAATTTTGTCATTAACAGACTAGGATATTCATGGGAAAAGATAGATTTGCTGCTACTTAGAGAGACCAACAAGTATCATACTCCGTTTCATAGAAGAAGGGGCAAACTCCTATTGATCCAAACCAAAGATTTTTATGCTCTCTTCGAAAGGGCTCAAAAGAAGAGCAAAACCCTAAACAATCAGCTCAATCACATATAAAGCCCAGACAACCATAAGTGTAAAATGACATAATAAAACCTGTAGCCTTTTATGCTTGCTGTTGGTTCATCCCTTGCATTCTTTGTTAATTCTATGCTAAATCAGCTTACTAACATTTTATGTATTTCATAGGAAGCCCAAATTCGCAATGAAAAATATGTTCTGGAAAAGCGAATTGCCTACATGCGTCTGGTTAGCCTTTCCTATTTCTTTTTTGTTTACTTATCTGTTTTCATCTCGTATTTTAATTTAATTGTTTGGAAGCTTAAAGATTCTTGCTGGTGTAACCAGGCATTTGATCAACAGCAACAAGATCTTGTTGATGCTTCATCAAAAGCTCTCTCTTACAGACAAGAGATAATTGAGGAGAATATACGCCTAACATATGCCTTACAGGTACTATTGTCTTGTGTATGTGTAAATACGGCATAGTTGTCTTGTCTGTATTCTGGCTGAACACCATAAATTATCCTCCGTTTCCGTCAACTTGTTACCAACTGTTCATGGTTCAGTTTTTCAGACTAGGATTTGTCTCTCGCCCCTCACTCATCATATTTTTTGATATAGTAACTACATAGTGCAATTGGTATATACATCTATGCAAAATCTGGTTAATTTTAAATCGAGGCCAATATGCTTTTTTCATTTCTTTCCAGGCTACGCAGCAAGAGAGATCTGCATTTGTATCATACTTGTTGCCTCTTTTATCGGAGTATTCTCTGCAACCACAGGTTTCTGATGCTCAGGCTATTGTTAGCAATGTGAAGGTCAGATCAAAAATCTAAAGTGCTGTCTCTTGCTATCTTTTATCCTTTGTTATAACTTGTATTGGATTCTTACCTTTCTTGTTTTGTCATTCAGTTGTAAGTTTGTACCATCTCTAGCTCCTAATTTTTTACTTTAAGCTGTATACGGTAGCCTACTAGTTTGAGAGGTTTTGTTGCATTGTATTAGACTTGATTTCAAAAGTGGGCTAATCATTCTTCCCTGAAAATGCTTCAAATTCACATCCCTTGAAATTCAGGAACTACGATATAATGTAAAAAAAAAAATTACTGTAAAAGATCTATTGATGGCCTTTTGTATTGCCTCTCAGCGGCATATTTTAAAACTGTGCATCGTTTTTAGTTTCCTCTGAAAAGGCCATGACTTGATGTCTTCTTCAGTGAATTTATGGGGTATCCTATATCGATGATTAATGGAGCTCGATTGACATAATTTTGAGCTTCATGGATAAGGAAGCACAAACACTTGTTGTCTTGTTTGTGAAACCTAGAATTCATGTGGAATCATGGAGAACCAGAGAACATAGAAAACTTGGATAGGAAGTTAATTGACTGATTATATATTATACCCTGCTTCATTTTATAGCTATTGTCTTTTTTTATTCAGGTTCTGTTTAAGCATCTACAAGAAAAGCTCCTTCTTACTGAGGTATGTTATCCGGGTATGGGCTTATCTGGTGTTAAATGTCAGTGTCTGCTTCATTTTTTACTGCAGTTTATTCATGGCATTGAATCCGCTGTATTACCTACTGACCTATGATAGATGTTTGTGTCTGATCTTATCTTGCATTAGAGAAAGTTGAAGGAGTCAGAATATCAATTAGCACCTTGGCAGTCAGATGTAAACCACTCAAATTCCCCTTTGGCTCCATTACGCTCAGCTGGTGTAGCGTTTACCCACTCTGTACGTTCTTATTCTTCAGTGTTATATCATAAGTGAGTGAATTAAATCTTAAATTACTTCTTGTGATTCCACCAGACAAAGGATTCCCTGTATTCCCATGATCACACAGCCATAGACTGGAATTTGGAGCGCCAGCATCAAGATGAGCCAAGTGGCTCATCTGTGAGGAATTACCAACTTGATGAGTCTAGTACGTTTTCACCTCTTGTTAACAGGTGAGTTTATCCCTGCAAAGATTGCTATTCCAAACTATATGCAAACTAAGTGCACCCACTCTATATTTTATGAAGTCTATACATGTAGTTGCTAGAGCATTCTATATATCTATTGCAGTGGGGATCGTTCACAATTAAATTACCCAAGAAGTTATAAGCAATAAATTTAGCTTCTTTCTCTTTTTTAGGGTTGGTCTTTCTCTTTCTTAGAGTTGGGTACCGCGAGGTGACCACATGTCACGTTAGGTAGGAACAAGTCTGTGACATCTTGCCTCTTTGTTTATCATTGACTCTTGACTCTTAAACTTTTCTTACAAGTTATTAAATTTAATTTGGCTCTGACTCTTGACTCTTGACTCTGACTGGTTTCTCTCGACTGGTAAAACACGCTAACAAGTTATTTGATTTTATTGGCTATGACTCTTGACAACGGTTATTGGTTCTTGACTTGTACAACATGCTGACAAGTTATATGATTTAATTTGGCATAGACTCTTGACGCTTGAGTCTTTCCTGTTGACTCAGAAAATTTCTAGTTCTAAGCCTATAGTTGGTATCCCTCTTCTGCACTTTGAGTGTTCATCGGCTTTTTCCTATGCTTACATTTTCTAACTTCCTGTTCGCTCTGGGCGATATGATGACTTCAGCTCTCAAAAGTATCAGATTAGTCATAGGCTTAATAAGGTGCTGTTCTTCTTCTTTTTTTTTTTTTTTTTCGATCACGTGCTGTTCTTCTTTATGTGTCTTATTTATTGATCTCTCATGCGGTGCCAGATCATTTAATTTCGTCCTTTTTTTTTTGTTTTTTGAATAAAATGTTAAATTATAATTTATTTTTGTTTTTACCTTTACAAGTATGGTTAATTTACAACTTGGTCGTGCTCTTTTGGTTCTATGTACTGTAGTTATTGGTGAATAATTTTCTGCAATGTTGATCATAGTTTGATGGCCCTTCATGTGTACCAGTCAGTCGGTTGCCTTTGAGATGCATGTGCAACCAAGTACGAGTATGGAAGAATCTCCTGGTCTGAAGCAAGCAGATGAAATTCCACCTAAGCATGTCCAATTTCGTGAGCCTATCAGCAAGACAGTGGTGGACGATGCCCATAATCCATCATATGTGTCTGCGTTTGATGATCCAAGCTCCTCAAATTCTCCTCTTTTGTCCCCCGTTCTTGAAGAACCTTCTTCCTCCTTTTCTGAGGGTAATGATTGATAATAGTACTATTCTCATTGTGTTCTTTCACTTGTCTCAATATTTGAACCACTGTTGACAGCTGGGGATGATGACCCGTTGCCAGCTATAGAGGACCTCCAAATTTCAGGAGAACCTTATCCTGGACATGAGCTTCAGGCTTGTGGTTACTCCATTAATGGAACAACAAGTTGTAATTTTGAGGTGTGTATTAGATAGAAAACAGAATCGCTTTCTTATTTATGTTGAATTGCATCTAATCTATCTTTTTCTCTTCTTTAATTTGCAGTGGGTATGTCATCTAGAAGATGGGTCTGTGAATTATATTGATGGTACATTCCCCTCCTGCTGACCATATCTTTATCCTCGAAAGTTGTTCGTTCTCTTTTGTTTCTTATATGGATATAAGAATTTAGTCGTTAACGAATTTCTAATGCAGGAGCAAAGCAACCAAATTACCTTGTCACTGCTGATGATGTTGATTTATATCTTGCTATAGAAGTTCAGCCTTTGGATGACAGGAACCGAAAGGTTAATATCTTTTCGATTGAATGAATGAGAGATAATATGTTGAGTGTTTCTTTCCTGTGGATAGCGAAGATTAGGATTGTGGTATACAGGAATCTTCTTTATCTGGATTTTAGTTTCCTCAGTATTTTGTTTTGTGGGACAGATTTCATGCTAAAATACTGTTTGGGGAAAGATTTTGCCGTTGGATTGAAAGTAAAAATATGATTTCTAAGAGTTATGTTAGTTACATGTGGTTTGCAATATTCATTTGCTACTTTCTGATTTCAGGGGGAACTTGTGAAGGTGTTTGCCAACGATAATTGCAAGATCACTTGCCGTAAGTTTATCTTTACTTAGAGAATTATCCGCTTGAGTTCCTATAAAAGCAGGCTACTTGTCCGTTTACATCTTGATATTAAGATGTTAAGTCTTTTATGCTCGCTGAGCTTTTTCTGGTTGGTTGTGTAAGAGATAGTGGTTCCCTTAAATCTGAAGCATTCTTTGAGAACTTTATAATATTTCTTGTCAAACCTAAATGTAACAGCAATCCTCTTTTTATATATTCACAGTTCCAGAGATGCAGAGCAATATAGAGAAGACACTTCATACTGGTCATGCTTCATACAATGTTTCCCTTGCGGTATAACATTTTCCATTTCAACTCACATATTTGGCTATTATTCTCTGGCTTTCTTGGATTAATCCTTTACATGTGGCTTTGAACAGACTGGTTTCCTGGATATATGGGAAGCAGCAACGTTATCTATCAAGAGAGAAGGTTACAGCATCAAGTGTAATAACGATCTCACAGTTGCAGAAAAGTTCTCAGCTTCTACTGCTGTAAGACTTATGCCTTATTTGCTTTCTTTGACATAAAATAAATCGTGCTTTGTCTGTGAAACGTGTGGTGGTGTGGGTATGGAGAGATGTGCAGCTTTGCATACTGAAAGAGAAAGAGACAGGTTATGAACTTATGATGCACGCGTATCTTATTGAAATGTTAAGAAATCAGAATGCTTCTGTTAGCAATTAGGCGTTTCCCATTATATGAGTTGAATTTTAGAGTCACTGAATATATAGTTTTACATGCATGTTCATTAAGCATATTGTAATTTACTGATTTAAACATCTTCTCTACAAGAGCACGTAACGAAATCATATTTTTTGTTTCTTTTTTAGTAAATGTTCGATGTAGTTATGCCCATGAAATATTTTTTTGAGCGGTTTAATATATATGGGGAAGGTTTCCAGCTTTGAACTAATATTAGAATCTTTCTTGTCATACCTCTCTAGGTAACAATTCCGTTCGGGCAACCTGCAGAATTTGTTATCATTGGTTCTGATGGTAGTGAGCATTCCTTACGAACAGAGAATGGATCGACAGACCTTATCGGGTAAGTAAAACTTCGCTTTCTTTCAAAGATGGACATAGACCATAAGAATGATTCGAGTTTGATGAGCCTGACAAAAGTTAATTAGGTTCTGAGTACTTAGTGAGTGTAAACGCCCATTTGTATCAATCAGCATATGCATCTCAGTTTGGTCAATTGGTTTGTGTAGGTGAAATATATCACACTCTGATCCAATAAATAACATGGTCTTGTGTGTTCATATTGTTTGTTATAAAATGTATGTTGAATACTACACTGTAAGCTTTTAATCTTCTGTTATCTTTTGGCAGCTCAAGAGATGAAATAGTACTCACCCTGAGATTATTTATCAAGAGGGTAATGCATTTTCATAGCAGTATTCATTTTATCACTTTCGTTACAATCTCTAGAAGACAAAAATTGCAGCTTTCATAAAATCAGAGATAAAAAAAAATGTAGATACAATAATACAAAGACTTCAAGCTTCGCTTCTAGAGAAGCAATTGCTGATTATTATTTTGGGTCTGCTTATATTCGTTGCAGGCTCTGCTGAGGAAGAAGGGAAAGAAGAGAGTATTTTTGTTTAACAAGTGATGAGATTGTATATAATAATATTTTTTTTGGCTCTTTTGTTAGCTGCAAATCAATTAGTTAGTTATAAGGCCTTTGTGACACAATTTATTCATGAGGAAACTCAATCTTTGTTTATATAAATAAATCCCACTTTAAGTATATTTTGATCTCACAACAAATGTCACATTACATTTTAAACAATTGGCCACATGGAGTATGTTACAAGGAAGAATGACAAGTCTTAAAGGAGATATGATACAATAACAATAAAGTAAGTAACACAAGTAATCATATAAATATATTTGGTATGGGATTTAGTGACTTTTTTATCTGCAAAAAAAATCAATGAAATACTCAAAAGGCGTGTAAACTAGGGTATATAGATACACTGATATATGTATACTACAACGGTTAGTTTGTTTTAAGAAAAAATGGAAATCAACGGTTAGATTTAATAAACGCGTATCATCATAATATCATTAATGAAGAGAAATATGGAAATCGAATTTTCTACATAAATCCGAGACAGTGACAGATTTTTTTGGGTACGTTTTACTAAAAACAAAACACATTATATAGTTTCTAAGTAAATGGCTCTAACTACATTGTATTGGTTTGTGTAGGTGGCGCTTGCTCTCCACTTGGATGGGCTGGTAAGTTATCTTGTTACATGAACTAACTTCCGTCTCATCAGTGTCAATTAATGAAGCTTCCAACATGTTTAACGTAGTGTTGTAAAAGCGACCAAAAGTTTGTTTTTTTATATTGCAAGTCACAGTATGCTGCAAATCAGAATGCTTTTGGTGATGATGTATCTTTGCGTCTCCTGTAGATCATATCAAATACAACAGTCTCAAGGCCAGATCCTGTAACCAACAACCCTGTGGCAACAGAAGCAGGTGGTTTGAGCGGGAAACCTCTCTTTGCTCTCTCCACCAACATGTTGAGAGAGATGTACACTTTGACACGAGTAAGTTTTTAGCTTAAAAAAAAAAAAAAAGATGATTCACTAATCGACCGAGGAATTTAAAACATTTCTGATTTGGGTTTTTGTATTTTTTTCATGGTCACTTCTTTAGGGAAAGATTCCATTGATAGGCTGTGGCGGGGTTAGTAGGTAAACCTCTTTGAACATACATCAGACACTCTGGTTGTGAGAAGAAAATAAATTATTTAAGATGAATTGTTTGTGTTTTCAGTGGTGAAGATGCTTACAAGAAAATAAGAGCCGGAGCTACTCTTGTTCAGCTGTACACTGGATTCGCGTATGGAGGACCTGCCCTCATCCCACAAATAAAGGTATTCTTTTCCCATACAGACCGATCTTTTTTTTCATCCAGGATAGTTTTATAAGCATAGAGAAATTCTAAAAGCCACTTTCACAATGTTAAAACTCTTATTAGACCAAATTCTGAAGCTTTTGGTGTTAGAAACATCTCTCTTTGTTGTAAGCATAACCAACTGTTCATGTCGAGGCAGATTGATACTAATATTCATGTCTCTATGTTGCAATAGGAGGAACTAGTGAGTTGCTTAGAAAGGGATGGCTTCAAGTCAATCCATGAAGCAATTGGTGCTGATCACAGATGATAAACTCAAAGAGCAATACCCAGAGGAGGGTTCTTTTCTTAAAAACGACAAAACAAAGTTGTATTTAGTTTCACTGATTCAGTTGTTTCTTTCTTCCCCAACAATGACATCAGGATGGTTTTTTGTCCCTTTTCTCTCGGTTTATGAGAAATAACTAGCAACAGTTTTTTTTCAATCTTGGCTGAGATTTTATAAGAGTTACTTTCGGGCATTATGATCCACTCTATCTAAATCCGTATAATCTATTTACAGTCAAACTATATATATATGATACATAGTAAGTTGTTTGTGTTTTTTTGTACTTTCTTGCACGTCAGATTTGTTTATTTGATTTTATCGAATGAGGAATGGTTTATAAAGTTAATCCAATATATTTAATAACCAGAGTAAAATCAACGAACCTATTTATTAAATGGTTTACTAGGTAAGAATCATTGGTTTGTGAGTTTGTCAGAAACTTAATCCGGATCAATCAGCTTGGTCCATGGTTTGTGAGTTTGTCAGAAACTTGATCCGGATCAATCAGCTTATGCTTGGTCCTATGATCCTATCAGATACACCAAATCTATATATATGAGTCTCAGTATGATTGGACACACAAGTGTAGCTAGGGAATAATATATATATCACAGTTTGATCCAACAAATGATATGGTCATCTCTCTTCTCTGTTCATATTGTTCGCTATATGTCTGTTTGATAGCCTATTGTATTTTCTGTTGTCTTTGGCAGCTCAAGAGATGAAATAGTACTCACCCTGAGATTATTTAGCAAGACGGTAATATTCTTCAAAGCATTGTATTCATTTTATATCACTTTTGTTACAATTTCAAGAAGACAAAAAAGTGTTACCTGTCATAAAATCACAGACAGTTGTAAGTAGATTAGTAGACACAAGGGTAGGGGATTAGACACGCAAGTGTAGGTGATATATATATCAGACTCTGATCCAATAATAATATCAATATGGTCATGTGTGTTCATATTGTTTGCTATATGTCTGTTGAATACTCCACTACACTGTAAGCATTCAATCTTCTGTTGTCTTTGGCAGGCTCAAGAGATGAAATTAGTACACACTCTGAGATCACTTATCAAGAGGGTAATGTTCTTCAAAGTTCAAAGCATTAAATTCATTTTATCACTTTCATTACAATCTCTAGAAAACAAAATTGTAGCTGTCATGAAATCCGAGACAGTGACAGATTTTTTTGGGTTGTATCCCGGTGCAGGCTCTGGCTTTTTTCAGCTGCAAAACAGTTAAGAAGAGATAAGGATTTGTGAAACCATTCGTTTACATTTGATCTCAGTCGCATTACATTCTATTTTAACGACCTGTTCGAGTACACTAAACAATTGGCCACATGGATTATGTTACAAAGAATTGAATAGTAAGTCTTAGGAGATATGATCATGTTCTCTGTGTTATATACCTATAAAGGACACAGAACATTACTGTCATAGATTTATGTGTGAAGCTTCCTATTATAGTTAAACAAGGGAAACATCAACGGTTAGATTTAATAAACGCGTATCATATATCAGAAATATATATATGGAAATCGAATTTTCTACATAAATGCGTATCCTATATCATTAATTAGGATCTAACTAATACAGTAAGTACTTAGTGATTGTGATTGCTTATATAGATACACTGATATATATATGTATACTACTAACGGTTAGATTGATTTTAGAAAAATGGAAATCGAATCCAATCCAAGATTGCATTGTGACAACAAACGAAAAACAAAAAGGAAAAATTAGTAATTAAACGCGTATATATCATCATTATATGATTAATGAAGAGAAATATGGAAATCGAAATTGTCTATATAAATAACCCCTGAATGAATGAATGAATGAAGTTGTGTGTGTTTGTTTACCCTAATAATTCTCAAAAAGCTTCTTCTTTTACTTCCTTCTCTATTCTCCTCATTCGTCACTCAACATTGTGTGTGTGTTTTACCCTAATAATTCTCAAAAGAAACTATAAAAAAGCTTTCTTCTTTTACTTTTTGTTCTTCTTCTCTCTGTAAACAAGCAAAACAACGTACAACAATGGCTTCTTCTTCTTCAATGTCGACGAAGGACAACAAAACAATGAAATTGTTGTCCCTTAGGAACCGAAGATGTTTCAAGAGACAACAACCCTCGCTCTCTTCTTCCGTTTCAAAGAAGACAACAAATCTTCGTATGAGAGAACAGACCATGTATAAGAAAGCCTCCGAGCTTTCAATCCTCTGCGATGTCCAAGTCTGTGTTATATACTACAACCGTGACGGAGAACTCGTCGGGACATGGCCCGAAGATCAATCCAAGGTTCGAGACATGGCAGAGAGATACAGCAAACTCAACGATACAGAGAAACGCAAGAAAAGCACCAACCTTTCTCTCTTTCTGAATAAGAAGACCGGCCTCAAAGACAAGAAGACATCTTTTGATACCACGGACAACAATTTCTCTGAGAAACTTTTGGAGATGGAGGCTTCGTTAGAGAGTCGTCTACCGGTGTTACAAGATCAGCTTCTTCGGTTACAGAACCAGACGGAACCCGATCACAACCCTGTGTTGTCTTCCGCCGGCTTCTTCCCACCAGATCCATCATTGATGAGCGGTGGTGTCTCAAATACAGAGCAAAAAGACCTATCGACGCCTTCATTGCCTCAACAACATCAGAGCAAATTTTCACTCTTTCTTTATGACCATGACAATGGAAGCTTCTTTCCACTCCCTGACTCTGTAACGACTTCTGCTTCACTTGGGGCACAAGGGTCGTTTTTAACAAGTAACAACTTTCCTCTGGTGCAGACACAAACCCCACTTGTCCATTATGAGTTTAACTCTGTTAGTTTAAGTGTTTAACTTTGTTGTGACCGATTTAGATTTAAGGTTTGTAAGAAGTGTGACAATTTTTGTTATTATCCTTTGAATTGTATGTTTTCCTAAGTATGAATGTAATTTTGTCTCTCAAGTTTCTAACATAGTCTTGGCTTCTTCTACTTCTTTTTCTTTCTGAGTCTTAAATTTGAGTTTGCTATATTAAGGGTTTTTATGCAATAGATCACATTGAATCTTAAATGTCCATAACTGATGCAGACAAGTAAACTAAATTGAGTAAATTGAACCATGTTTCTGTGAAATCTTCGGTTCAATTTTACGAATGGATGTAATGGAGGAAGAGCTTTTTGAAAGAGAAGCATTATGCGATGAATATAACCCCACTTAAGTTTACATTTGATCTCAGGACAAATATCACTGCTCTGCTGTCGCATTACATTCTATTTTAACGACCTGTTCGAGTCACTAAACAATTGGCCACATGGACTATGTTACAAAGAAGAATAGTATGTCTTAGGAGATATGATACAACAAGTATTTTCCTAAAACCGAAATCAATCATATATTCAGCTGTGTCGGAATTTAGGCCACACTGTGATAACTCCTGGTCTTGTCTCATCAAACCTGTACCTGCAAAGCAACATTCCATTTTTCAGTTGTTAGTTATACTACTGATTTAGAAAGATATGAATTGGAATATAAAAAGAGAGTTTGTTTCACCTGTTATCTTCAAAGAATGTCTTCACAGCCTGAGGAAGTGAAGCATGTCCCCGGCTGTGTTTACCAATACCTAATTAAAGGACATAGAACATTACCGTCACAGATTTATGTGTGAAGCTTCTATTATAGTTAAACAAGGGAAACATCAGTTCACTTGATGCTACATAAACAAAATTTGACATACCTGTTACAACCTGCAATAAGTTTCGTTGTTGCCTAGAAGAAGTTTTTTTACTGTCGCGGCATTCCATATCTAATCTACCAAAAGGCTCTTGTGATGCAGATCGCAGGACTGCATTCTTTGGCCTGCCTCTATTTGGTGATACTGAACGATTCACTGTGAATTGACCTTCTATCTTTTGCAAACGTTCTTGTAACGCTTGAACAGCTTCTGTTGCGTGGAGTCCATGCAGGTCCAACTTCCATATGTCGTTGTCTTTATTTGTTATACCTATTATCTTTTTGGCTGCCTCAGCATTTAGCTTCTCAGCTGTTAACCAATCCTCTCTTGCTTTTTCTGAATGCTGCTTGGCAGAAGCATGATCATATCTCTGAAAAGCATTTTGGGCAGCTCTTGAATGGTTTGAGGCTGATCTGTTTAATAGAAAAGAAGCAGAATTTCTCAATAGTTGATGATACATATTCATCTTCGAAGATAAGCAAGGATTGAAATAAGAAACCGACTAGTTGTAGCTTGAAATTTAAGCATAGAGTTTGGAATTTAAGTGCATAATATGAACTCTGGATTGGGTAGACACAAGTGATCAATTGATATAAACAGATCAGCCTTTGTGTGATCAATTTAAGTGCATAATATGAAAGTATGGACATGATAAAACAACTCAGTATAAAAAGGAAACACGCCTTTGTGTACCTCATCATTTTCAGTGCATCCTTTCGATGATTCAAGTAGAGATCATCTTCTTCCCATTCAGGCTCTATAGGAAGGGACTGAAGCCGCTGAATTATACTATCTAGTTCAGAAATATCTTCAGACAACTTTTGACTGTCAGATGCAACCACCGGAAACGATCTTCCATCACTCTCTTGCAGATCAAACTTGCCAGCATCTTCAAAAGTGTACCTAGCAGTCATCTTCACCGAACCTGTAACACTTCTTCCAAGTGTACTATATCCAGAACTTCTGTTATTGATTGAAGTTGGCACCTCAGCTTCCTTATTGTTACATTTGTCTGTTTTATTACCAGCAGGAACCATACCTTCCAAAAATTCTAAAGCCATCTCAAAATTATCTTCAGTGGATAACAATACATCCCTTATCAAGCTCTCATCTGCCCAGCTGTTCATTTCCTTTAACTTCATGAAGGCTGAATCATGACTGTTAACCGGCAGAATCAAACTGCCAGGTTTGCTTCTAAAACCTCCACCGCTTTCTTGGTTTCCGCAATCCTTATCCTCTGTCAATGCTGGAAACCTCGAAGGAGGTAAGAGCACAGAGGAAAAAGACTTTTCAGAAGGTTCATGATTTCTTCTCAGCTTTCCTCTTACATCTACAAGAGATGCATTAACACTAGTCGAAACAGGCGGGAATGGATCATCCTCTACCTCGATTTCGAGACCTTGCTTCTGTCTCTGCTTGAGATCAAACGCAGTCCAACCAGATGATTTGCTTTTCATCCATGACATCTTTATATCAAACTAGCTCTCAGCGTTTGATCAAATGTCAAATTCCATCACAGTAACAATAGTTCAAAGTTTCAGCCTTTTGAGGTACATAAAGGTGACTCAGGAACTGCAGAAACAAACCAAAAACGCAAAACAATTTCTCAATGAACAATCATTTAACAACCAATTTCAATGGAGTTCGAATCTACAACAAGACAAACCCCCACAAAGTTCTGTAATTCCACAGAAGACAAAAGCACTGTCCGGAAAAAAACATATTCAAATCCCCAAAAAATTGAAAAAGGACATGACTTTTTAGAAGCTAAAGCGGCCGAAGAGGGTGGACTAACCTAAGGCCAATGATTGGAGCAGTCGCGGTTTGAATATGGTCGGAAGGTATTAGACGGGCCGGTGATAAAGATTGACGGAGAAGGGAGGCGATAAAATTTGCCGGCGGATAGAGGAGAGAGAGGGACGACGCTGCAGATTTGCATTTAATTGCGAAATTGACCTTTCTCGAGTTTTTTTTGAAATTTTGACCTCTTTTAATTGTCTGACTTGTCGTCGTCAACATCGTTGACATATATTTAAACTGCCGTAGTGGGCCTTGACGGCCCATATTAGTCCGAACTTAAATCAGAAACGAAGTCTTTTATTTTCTTACAAACCACTGTAATTACAAACCCGACCAATAAAAAAACAGTGCACTGTAAAATTGTCCTTCCACGTTCTTACAAACGTTCTTGTATATACAAATTATTTTTACCATTCAACGAGAATAATTACATTACATGTGTATGTAAAATTATATCAAACGAGAATATATATGCAAAATTTGTTTATATTAAAAAAAAAAAAGAAGGGAAAAAACAAAGTTAAGTGAAAAAACAAAAAAAAAAAACAGAAAATGGAGAATCTTGAACAAACAAAAACAATTGATAAACTCATAAACGTGGAATTATAATAATGATATTAGAGAATACAACCATAATATTTTTGTCATATTGGACAATGGACACGTACGTGAGTAATAGCATTTTTATCCGTATTCAGTCAGACCAAGTTTTAAATTTAGAAAGTAATTGTCAGTATCTCCGAGAGAGGACCAGTTCACCTAATAAGTGATAAGGTATGGCTTCGAACCATAAGTCTGCCCTCAGCGTCTCACACCATAACTACACTACACACACATGGATGAGATCATCTTGTCGAGAAGAGACGGACGATCCAATGAGTCAGTTACTTAAAACCATTACATTTTCACTTAAACAAATCTTTTATTGTCCTCACATAAAGCACGTTTTAGTACTTAAACAAAGAAGGTGTGAAAAACACGAGCTAGGTTTTCAAGTTTCAATAATATAGAATTAAAAAAAAAACTAATTGTTTAAATCGGATAAAATATAAATGTAATGTTTTATGTAATACTAAAGGTTTCATTTCAAACAAGGGTTATGTAGGAAACGTACACGTCAAACGCAAAGAAAAATTAGGTTTTCCTTCCGTTTGGGTTTAGTGTTTTTTACATTCCTTAACCATTTGGGTACAAAAGAAATCTTGTTTAAAATATTGTTTAAATTTGTGATTTACTATTTTTAACAAGTACACAACAATTATTAAAACGGGAATACAAACCCAAGCAAACGATCGAGAAATGAGAACGGTGATGAATATACAATTTACAAAATGGGATATGTCTCCATATGTAACCATGTAATTTACTCAACACTCTAAATAGTTAAACCGATCGAAACAGTATGGTAGAAGATAGATTACAAAACTCAACAAGAGTGTTTTGCATTACATTTTTGCATCGACATTAACGAAGAGCCGTACTGAGCGTTAACTTCTTTGCTAGAAAAAATGCATTAATTGTGGCTCACTCTTCACCAAACTAACCCCAACAACTTGTTATCTTTTCCTTAGTGAGATATGGTCTCACCTACCGGTGTTCTCGAAATCGGAAATCTCATCAAGGTAAAAAATAATCAATTCCATTGTTTCTATTCTACCCGTATATTAAAGTACAAACGTGACTAGAACGAAAAAAACCTTTTTGTAACTTTCAGTACGTTTACAATATAAAAGATATTGTCTTCCTTCAAACGTTGTGTACGTGTCAAAGCTCTAGATCAAGTTTAAAGAACAACACAATAACATCCACATAATAATGTAATGTAATCTTACATCAGCCAAACGCTAATAAAGATAAAGCATAAGCATATAGCTTAATACATTTATTTTTATTAATTTGAGCTACGTGATTAAGCTTGCTTTAGAGTGAAGCGAGGCGCTCAGCAACAAAATCCTTAATCCGCATAATTAACTGACCCGACTCCGGTAACTCAGGAAAGACATAAAAGGCGTGGAACATGTTTGGATACTCGATTAACGTTGCTCTTTTCCCGGATAACTTTAACCACTCGTAGTAGCTTCTCTGCCAATCTTTTAACGGATCAAACCCAGCCACAACCACCATCGTCTCCGGGTACTCCAGATCCGTTATATCCACTGCGTTTGGTCCTCCTACGTTAACCGCTTCGTGATCCCGGTTTACTCCTTCCGGTAACATCGCTTTCCAGCACCAATCTGCTCGATTCGACGATACCAAAGGAGCTCCGGCGAGTTCTTTCTCCGCTTCAGTCCTCTTTTCTCCGCCGAAGAACGGTTGGATCGAGATCAGTCCAATCAATTTCACGGCGGTGAAATTCCCCCTGCAAACTCGGACGGCGACGTTGTGCGCGATGTTTCCGCCGGCGCTGTCTCCGGCCAAGAAGCATCTCGACAGATCAGCGTTCGCCGGGAGGATGTTGCCGCGATTCTCATCGAGGTACTTGAGAACGTCGAATCCGTCGTCGTACTGAGCTGGATAACGATGCTCCGGAGCGAGGCGGTAGTTGACGGAGACGACGTAAGCAGGCAGTTTTCTAGCGAATCTCCGGCAGACACTATCGTAAGGGTAAGCGTTAGGGCTGAGGAAAGCGAAACCGCCGCCGTGGAAGAAAACAACGACGGGGATTTTGTCGCCGGAGACGTGCGGTGTGAACAACCGGAACCAGAGATCGCGGGAAGGATCAACGACGAAATCGGAGGTGGAGACGGTGTTGATGGGTTTAGGATTGGGAGGAGCACGGAAATCAAAGAGGCGGAGGAAACGGCGGTTAATAGTTCCGTCGGGACGTTGAGCGTTATCGGTGAAGGTTGAGATAACGGTGAGAGCGATTCTTGTTTTTAACGGAATCGTTAGTTTCTGGTTTGGTTGTGATGATGATTCTGTCGCCATTTTTTTTTTTTTTTTTTGCTCCTTCGTGAAGAAGATATTAATTTAACGGATGGATTTGGTGAGAGTAGAGTGAATGAATAATTTTTAGAAGCTGTTACATTACATGTATTTATATATGCTTTAGAGTATTTTGCCAGCTGTATATTTATTTTGTTTGTTTTTTTGGTGACATTTATGGTTAGAATAACTGAGTAATGGAAATTATAGATTCGTCTGAGTGGTCAAAAATACTCAAATCGAATGCGTTGCAGCTTATTATTTTTTGAATCATATCCAATTCTTGCAAGACCAGGAGAATCTCGAATGAGAGTCTGAGGTCAAATCGTATGCAGCAGGTTATTTTGGAGAAATAGGATCCATTGATATGCCGCAGTATCCTAGTTTGATAATGATTCTTCATATAGAACCTGTAAATTTATGTTTTAATTTAAGGAAACATTTAGACGTAAGGTGAAATATATATCAAATATTCTATTCTTCTATAGTGTTGATGAAGTCATTTTTCACATGGCCAACAGCGATAGAGTAAAGATAAGAAACCGTAGACGTAATCAATGTACATCTTGAAGAGGGTGGCAAAGTAATTTCTAAATGTCAGACACTTGCATCAGCATCAACTGATTTTCAATCTCATTCAATTCTATGTTAAATTCATCACTGGACATTGGCCGGGTTAATCTGTAAAGTGGGTGATAATTTCGTAAAAACTCGAGATCTCTCTCAGACAAAGCCAAGATAGGGAAATAGTAACAAATAAGTGTATTAATTAGTACATTGTCGGCGGATCTGATTTCGTAATAAGGTAATATACGTTATCAAAGATGATTTTCACTTAACATATCACGACTACCTTACTATTAACATATGAGCCATATAGTGTTGTATGATCCTATGATGCATCAACATTCAAATAAGGAACCAATGCACTAGGTGATGAAATAGAGTTTGGTTGTCAAAACAAAAAACTTTGTTTTAAAACAATATGTTTGAAACTCTACTCAAATTCTGTAACAAATTACATAAGTGCATGTGGGTTGTAGTAGTTTTACCAAAAAATAATTTCTCAAAAGAAAACAAAAAAATCATTAACCTAATAATCAATACAGTAAGTTCCTAATAAATAATAATATTTTAAATTTGTTTTAGAGTTATGATGAAGATGAAGATACTAATATATACTCTGTATATTTTTTTTTTTTTAAATTGTTCATCAATTGCTGATTTAAGGATTTGGGTTCTTCATGCTTATACGTTGTCAATGAATATTTTTTTTCCTAACATATCACGACTACGTTACTAGTAACATATAACGAAATTAGCCATATATGCATCAACATTCAAATAAGGAACCAATGCATTGCATGATGTAATGGAGTTTGGTTGTGAAAACAAAAACTTGGTTTTAAAACAATTATGTTTGAAACTGCGCAAATTCTGTAACAAATTAAGTGTATGTGGGTTGTAGTAGTCTTATAAAAAAGTTAATTTCTGATAAAAAATAATTGTTTTAAAACCAAGTTTTTGTTTTTGTACCAAATTAATTTTTGTATATATACAAGACGAAAATGTAACAATAATGCTATTAATTATGTACTAACTATTAATTATGTACTAAATAGAGTAAATATTATATTAAAAAAGTTTTTGTAAAAAAAAAAAAAGTTTGATGGTAATGCAAATGTGGTTTGTTTCTCGTGTCTCTTTTCACCATTGTTTACATGATCAACATCGTTTAGTTATGGAGTTTCTTCAACTACATATTCAACGACTCTCTCGTCTTTGTGTGTAATCTCAATTTGGTTGTCAAGCTCTATTGTTACATCTTCGTCTAAAACGAGTTTAAAACAATATGTTTAAAACTCTGCGCAAATTCTGTAACAAATTACATAAGTGTATGTCGGTTGTAATAGTTTTACCAAAAAATAATTTCTCAAAAAAAACAAAAATCTCATTTACCTAATAATTAATATAGTAAGTTTCTAATAAATAGTAATATTTTAAACGACTCTCTTATCTTGGTGTGTAACCTCAATTCGGTTGTCAAGCTCTATTGTTACATCTTCGTCTAAAACGAGTTTAAAATAATATGTTTGAAACTCTGCACAAATTCGGTAATAAATTACATGTCGATTGTAGTAGTTTTATCAAAAAATAATTTCTGAAAGAAACAAAAAACTCATTTACCTAATAATTAATACAGTAAATTCTTAATAAATAGTAATATTTTAAATTCGTTTTAGAGTTATGACGATGATACTAATATATACTCTATATATATATTTTTAAAAATTGTTCATCAATCAATGCGTTGTCGTTTCAATGTTTCGTGGTTTAAGGGTTTATCATTTTTCACACACAATCAAAGTACTCCCCGATTTCTTCACCACCGTCGTTACTTAACGCCGCCGCCTGGCACCGTTGGCATAAGCACGAAGCTTCAACGTTTATCGCCTAATTTCAGGTAAGCTTTTGTCCTTTATGCCAAACTTGTCGATGTCAAACTCTTAATAATCGGAATTAGGTTTAGAGATTGATATTTGCTTTTAGTTTACTGTAACGCACGGCTTTTACTTAGATTATTCGGCATTTTCGTTGATTTTGGGTTCTTCATTTTTCAATTTACCCAGCCAATTTCAAAATCTTTGATTTGGGTTCTTGATGCTTCCTATTTCTCGTTGATCTTCTTTTAGTAGGAATCTAAAAGAAAGACTGAGTTTTTTTTTTTTTGCGATGTAACTTTTTAGGATTCTTGGTCTAAGAGAGTAGGAGCAAAATGGGTTGGAAAGCTGCTGAGAAACTTATCAGACACTGGAAGATACTCCGAGGGGATAATGTGAGGAGGACACTCTTTTCACCACTCACTTTTGTTCTTCTTCTGGTGGTTGTTTTAGTTTGGTTTCATTTTTTTTTATGAATGATGTGGTGTTTCTTCTTGGGTTTGATTTTATATGCAGGTGATGATAATTCGTGGGAAAGATAAGGGTGAGACTGGAACCATAAAACGTGTCATCCGATCCCAAAATCGTGTTATTGTTGAAGGCAAGAATCTGGTAAGTTTGTGTTGAATCATCTTTGTTCTGTTTTTGCTCGGTCTTACGCATGTAGAGAATGAATGTACTAGTTCATTTTTGGTTTTTCCCTTTATAGCGTTTCTGGAATATGATGAACTAGTATTGAATCAGGATTTAATATCATTTTTACTTAACACCAATTATGGAGTTATCAATCTTCATTTGGTTCTTCTCTACAAATTTAAACATCTATTAGTTGGTTACTTGATCACAAAGCGGGTCTATTTCCATCACTTTCTTCTCTACATAATGTTTTGAATTGTTCAACTTGAAGTCTTTTCATTTTGGATGATTTAACTTGCTGCTGGGATAGTCTTTGGCCTCTCGCTGAGACACTGTTTTTTTTTCTGTATCTGTAGATCAAGAAGCATATAAAGGGAGGCCCTGATCACGAAGGTGGAATTTTCACGGTAGAGGCTCCTCTTCATGCCTCAAATGTCCAAGTTGTTGATCCAGTCACTGGGTATTATCTCATTTTGCACTACTGTCACCACCCATTGCTCTTTTGCTCAAGCAAGAAGTTAATTTCCTGTGTTTCTAATATCTTTCCCATCTCAGGAGGCCTTGTAAGGTTGGTGTAAAATACCTAGAAGATGGAACAAAAGTAAGAGTAGCTAGAGGTACAGGCACATCTGGTTCGATAATTCCTCGACCAGAGATTCTAAAGATAAGGGCTACACCAAGACCCACTACCGGTACGTAGCAACTCTTCAACATCTCTTTAAACACACGATTTGCGCATAGAATGTTGGAAGTGTATATCGTAGCTACTAGGGAACAAACATAACATTAAATAGGCTGTAAGATTAAAGATTGAATCAACATAATCTGTTTGCTTATATGCATTTGAAACATGCGTTATATGTTCTTAGTCTGAGAAAAAGGAAATAGATGCATTGATTCCCTTCTAAGAGCAAAGAAGAAAATGCTTTTTTAGTAGTGGTTTTCTTACAGAGGGATTAACACTAAGAGCCGTTATTGTCATGACTATATCAATTGTGATCCTTGATTTGAACTATATATTGAAACAGCTCAATTCGCACAATTTATCTCTATAAAATATAGTTTGGCATTGGTAGTAGTGGTTTTCTTACAGAGGGATTAATACTTTCTTTTTTTGCAGCTGGCCCTAAGGACACTCCAATGGAGTATGTCTGGGAGCAGACCTATGATGCTAAAACAGGAAAGGGCATGCCTGATCTTTAAGTAGACCTCTTTACAGTTTCATTCCAAAAATCTTGCTGCTCCCAAAAAAAGATTCTTCTTTTCCCCATCTATTAGTTTAATAGTCAAGACTCAAGAGCTATGAAGCTAGGTTTTGTTGAAGAACCTTTGATCCTGACTGAAAACGTGTCGTTTTCGTTATTTTCATTGATCTTGTGAACTTTTCAAAGTTGTCAAATAAAAACCATTGGGAAAATTTTCAAGTTACACAGATTGACAAAACTACAGACATATTTTAAGTCTTGTATCTACAAAACTACACAAATGACATAAACTCTAAACATAAAACAAAAGCTATAAGTCTATATGTATATACTGATATTCTGTTGACTAAACATAACATTAACGAATCATAAAACTCTCGTGTAGTTTGACGACAAATAAGGAAAAACAAATTATTTTAAACTTTCATGGAGATGTTTTATAGAATTAGTGGACTACAATAAACAAAAAGGAAATATTAGAGGACTTATATGTAAATAATATAGTTTCGCCTAATCGAACGAGTAAGATCCATCTTCGTCTGTCTTGTTAATAAAGAAAACGAAACTCTATAGAGAGAGGCTTCTCTTCTTTTTTCAATATAAGAAGATCCCATTGTTGTAGCGAACCCAGAAGAAGAAGAAGAAGAAGCAACTCTCTCGCGAAGAAGAAGACGAATTGATTGATTCATCTGAATATGGAGAGATTACAACGAATCTTCGGAGCTGGTGGCGGTTTGGGTCACGCATCGCCTGATTCTCCGACTCTCGATACCTCGGAGCAGGTTTACATCTCTTCTCTCGCCCTCCTCAAGATGCTTAAGCACGGTAAATTACCCAAATCCCTAACTCTAATTACGTAACCCTCCTGATTAGGTTATATGATTTTGTTTCCGCTCTCTTTGATTTTCCTCTTGCGCCCCCTTTTTGCTATGTAGCTCTAGGGTTTCGAATATTACTGTTCGATCTGTTTGTATAATAGAGATTTGACGAAAGTAATTGGAAATTCGCAGGAAGAGCTGGTGTTCCTATGGAAGTCATGGGATTGATGCTCGGAGAGTTCGTCGATGAGTACACTGTTAGGGTTGTTGATGTTTTCGCGATGCCTCAGAGTGGTACTGGTGTTAGTGTTGAAGCTGTTGATCATGTTTTCCAGACTAATATGCTTGACATGCTTAAACAAACTGGAAGGTAACTAGTTCTTCTCTAAACGCATCTACACTTTAGTGAAGCTTTTTTTTTTTATATCTGATTTTGGGATATTGATTTTTCTTGTACGGTAATTTCAGACCTGAGATGGTTGTTGGTTGGTATCATTCCCATCCTGGATTCGGGTGCTGGCTTTCTGGTGTTGACATTAATACTCAACAGGTGCGTTGTGTTTCTTCAGTTTGTATATTTGTCTATTCATCTGAATGAACTCAATAATGTGTTGTTTTCTTTATCTTCCACTCTGTAATAATGGCTAGGACACTATATAGAACGTTAATCTGTTGTGATTGGCTTTGCATTGTAGATCTTATTTATAGTTTAGAACTTTGGATTGGACTATATATGCTCATTGTGAATGTCTGTGTTTGCTTTTTTTTTTTTTTGTAGAGTTTTGAAGCTTTGAACCAGCGAGCCGTGGCAGTTGTGGTAGATCCAATTCAAAGTGTGAAGGGAAAGGTTGTGATTGATGCGTTCCGCTCGATAAATCCACAGACTATTATGCTTGGGCAAGAACCCCGTCAAACAACATCAAACCTTGGACATCTTAACAAACCATCGATCCAGGTGATGAATGATGATCACTTAGTGAAACGTGTCTTGTTTGTTTCTAAGTTGGAATGAAATATAAAGATTACTCTGATGCTGACTTGTGGTTACTACTATGCAGGCCTTGATTCATGGATTGAACAGACACTATTATTCAATAGCCATCAACTACAGGAAGAACGAGCTAGAGGAGAAGATGCTACTAAACCTCCACAAGAAGAAATGGACAGATGGTCTGACGCTAAGACGCTTTGACACCCACTCCAAGACAAATGAACAGACTGTCCAGGTAAGAAAGAAGGCTTATTTTGCAATCCTTTTATATTTGTGAAAGCATATCACACACTCATGTTCATTGTCGTTGTCTCTATTTTGGTGTTTAACAGGAGATGTTGAGCTTGGCTGCTAAGTATAACAAGGCTGTTCAAGAGGAGGACGAGTTGTCACCAGAGAAGCTTGCGATCGTGAATGTGGGAAGACAAGACGCAAAGAAGCATCTGGAAGAACATGTCTCCAACCTGATGTCATCTAACATTGTTCAGACACTAGGTACTATGCTCGACACTGTCGTCTTCTAGAGAGCTTCTCACTTCTCCAACCACTTCACAACCATTTGGCCAGAGTTGAGCTTTGTTCTTGAGACATCTTTGGTTTCTGCTGAATGTTTTCGTTTTATATCTTTATCTCCTAGCATTTACGAAGTTGTATTGTACTATGTGATTTCGTTCTTTTCGTTAAAGCCAGGGATTGAATTCTATTTCTTGCAGTTTATTTTCAGATTTTTTTCTCCTAACTTTCAGAATTTATGCTTAAGTGCTTTGGCCAGTAACAGGCAGTATTTCCAGACACTATGCACTTAATTGAAGTAGAACCATGAGAATGAATTGTGATGTATCTGAATTTTGTAACAAATACGAAACTACTCTAAATGACTGCAGAATATTCAAAATACAGTATCTAGCTGGTTAACATACTTTCTTACAGAAGAACTCAAACAAGTAGGGAAGAGAAAGAGGACCAAATCTACGTTAAATTCCACAGTAAAATATACAAAATGTGTGTGAAAAGAGTACCGAAGATAAGCCAAACCATGGACTATATGAAGGCTCTTTTAACTTTTTTTGTGCATCAAACAAGTCCAGCTTTGAACACATCTGGGAGATTGACCAATAGTTCAAACAAAGCACAATGGTTTTGGGACGATCTGTGTAATGTTGCTTAAAACTCGGTGTCGAAACAAGTGTAGAAGACCTTGGAGACCATGGTCCTTGCAAAAGGGATGTAGCTCAAGCTATACCTGCAGTGTTAAAGAACAGAAAGATGATTGTCGACAACTTTTGTGAATGAACTCAGAAACCATCTAAGTAGCATTAGGTACACCAACTCAGTACCATCTATAAATAACGAGAAAGTTCAAGATAAATGCAAGAGAACCAAAACTTCAGCATACCAAATTAGACCAGAGAACTCAAGAATGATGGCCAGCAGCGTCAGAAGCTTGTTACGAACCTACACAGAAAGAAGAAGACAGATTACTTTTAGTCCAACAAGGCCTTTTCACTAGCTAGTTTTAATCAAACTTAAACAACGATCACTATATAGTGTATACAGTAAACTGAATTAAATTGAGTTAAGAAACCCACTTACATAAAGAGCACAAAATAAGGCAATGATAATGCTCGCTAGATACAAAGCAGTAGCGTAGATACGGGCAGGGTCAAGCATCATAGTCACCTGCCGCTGTGGGCCTATAAGGAATGCTGTGCTGCCATACAAAAATGACATGAAACCTAAGATCCAACAATAAAGAAAAAAAAAAGGAGAAATACTAGTACAGACAGAATCGCGTAAACCTAATGTGATATTACATCCTAGACTAAAAATCAAAATACTGACCTCCCAAGTGCCATCAAATTTCCGAGAGTAAATGTGATGCCAAACTTGACCGGATTGAAGAAAACAAGCATCGACTGCATTGTCAAACAGATCAAAGATAAAGAAGAGGTATATCCAAAGGGCTTAACTTCCCAGAGTTATAGAGCTAAAGTAAGTTTAAAGGTAAAAGGATTCAGGGTAATGAATTCTAACATGGATAAAAGTTGAACTTACCAAAAGTGTACAGGTCAACCCTGCTGACAAACAAATTGCGAACCCATAGAATCTCTGTTTTGATGAAGAAAAAATAACACATTAGCAGAAGATAAACCCAATTCAAGACATTCAACAGATTCCTCTAAACGAGACAATACTACAACTTCATAGATATACACAGTAAATAAACCTCAGCATACTTGTCAAAGCAAACCTAGCCATATGGATCAAACTGTTATAGTGTTATCATATCCCATGCAATTCTATCATCCTTCTCCTCCATTAAATCAATTTTTTCTGTGCATGAATCTGAGTTTTAACACTGATGTCAATGATCACTTGATCTACATCCAATAGAAACTCATTTCCCTTTCTAAATCAGTGAGCTTACGAGCCTAACTTCTCTCAGTACGCATTTGAAACCAATCGTAGCAATAGAACCAAGAATCACAAGAAACAGCGAAATGCAGAAGACTTGATCGAAGAGATTAAAAAGTCTCGGGAGTGAATAAATAAGAACCTGTTTGGTAGTCAAAGCGCAATTGCGATTAAGATCTTCCATGAAAGAGAGAGAGCTTTCTTCCTCGGCAGCTCGTTCCTCGTCTTCAACCTCCATACCTACCATCATCTTCATCTTCTCCAATGCCTGATTCATCTTATCCATCTCTCCTCTCTAAGTCCTCCTCTCTGTGTCTACTACTCTAAGCTCCTTTGTTTCCGAAATTTAGTGCTCAGATCTCACTGAAGAATCGTGACAGCAGAACTGAAGTATGGTGGGATCTTCTCTGCACAATTACGCCATTCTCATGTATCGGAGAGCGAAAATAAAATGAAAGAGACGCTTTTCTTCGTAGTGGTTTTGGTTAGAAAGGCTTTTATTATTGGGCTTCTTTCACGTCAAAATAAATTTGGCCCAAGTCGTGGTCCATTAGAAGACACAATCTAACCACTTCTTATTTAATCAAACGACGTCACGTTTGTCGCCAATGGTGTGTGACCCTCAACACGGTTATAACTTATACGGTTAAACTACATATTTGGCTAGATGTTAAAATCACCTAAATTTCATATGTTCAGGGTTTACATGTACACTTTAGTTGAATACCGAGTTTGGTCAATTTGTTACGATGTTTTCAATTAAATGGTCTCGTGATTTGTTTCTAAATATTTTCTGGTCATTTTATCGTCTACCGAGTTTGGTTAATTTTAATGATGTTTTTGAGTAAATAGCTTTGTGATTTATTTTTAAATATGTTTTAGCCATAAACGTAAAGTAATAGCTGTATTCTGAATATAGTTTGAAAAATATATTGGTCGTTCTCTCTGTCGTGTAGTGAGTTTGGTCAATTGTTATGATGTTTTCAAGTAAACAGTCTCGTGATTTGTTTCTAAATATGTTTTAGCCATAAACGTAAAGTAACATCTGTATTCTGAATATAGTTTGAAAATATATTGGTCGTTCTCTCTGTCGTCTAGCGAATTTGGTCAATTGTTATGATGTTTGTAAGTAAACAGCCTCGTGATTTGTTTCTAAATATTTTTTTAACCTTAAATGTAAAACATAACAGCTGTATTCTGCAAATAGTTTGAAAATATTTTGGTCGTTCTCTCCGTCTTTTAGCGAGTGTAGTCAATTGTTATGATGTTTTTAAGTAAACAGCCTCGTGATTTGTTTCTAAATATTTTTTAAACCATAAATTAAAAACATAACAGCTGTATTCTGCAAATAGTTTGAAAATATTTTGGTCGTTCTCTCCATCGTTTAGCGAGTGTAGTCAATTGTTATGATGTTTTTAAGTAAATAGTCTCGTGATTTGTTTCTAAATATGTTTTAGCCGTTCTCTCTGTCGTTTAGCGAGTTTGGTCAATTGTTATGATGCTTTTAAATAAATAGCCTCGTGAGTTGTTTCTAAATATGTTTTAACCATAAACATAAAATATAACAGCTGTTCACACAAACTATATGTGACTCACTATTTTTGTTTTGTTTTCTATATAAGTTTGGTCATTCTTTTTGTCTGATTTGTTTTAGTAAGTAATCTCGTGATTTTTAAAAGTTATATTTGGTTTATACATAAATTTATCAGTCACATACTAATTTTTCTAGTAAAGTTTTTCTTTTTTGACAGTACAAAAATAAAAATAAAATGAAATTGAATGAAATTTTTGGAGTCCGGACTCGGAAAGGAACCAGAAAAAAAAACAAAAAAAGGCCGTTTTTACTTTTTAGGAGCTTATATTATTTATTAAGGCATTCTCTCATTTGTCTCCTCTTCTTCACCTTCTCTTCTTTTTAACTCTCCGGACTCTCTCTCAGTACTCTCTCACTCTCCGGCGCTTAAAATCTTGCATTCTCCGTTGTTTACTCTGTAAGTTTTCTTCCTTAGAGGCTTCGATAGCCTCTCCGTAGACTCTCTATCCTCGATTTCGCCTTTCTTCGTCTGAAAATTGCCCTAATCTTCTCGATTTCCATGTTTTTTTTTTTTTCATAGTTTTGTGTAACGAGGTTCTGCGTCATACTGTCTGTGTTCGTTTTGTTGTGTGTTGTTACCGTTTTAGTCACTGATCGGAGTCTTTGACAGTGAGAAAAATCCTTTTTTTTTTTTTTTGGTCATATAATCGGATTTATCTACCGTTTTTGCTTTTGATGTTTGTTTCTTTAGCCTATGTGTTGTTGGCTTGTTGAATTCATCACGTTCATGTGTGGATTTTGAGATTTTGGTAGTGAACTGTGGGTGATGTCTCTAGGTTCAGAATGAGTTCTAGGGCTGGTCCTATGTCCAAGGGAAAGAACGTTTCTCAAGGAGGTTCTAGGCCTGAGGTTGAACAGTTGGCTCAAGGTTTGGCAGCTACGAAACTGGCACCTTCACAAGATGATGGTGGAGAATGGGAGGTCATTTCCAAGAAGAACAAGAACAAACCTGGAAACACTTCTTCTGGAAAAGCTTGGGTTCCTCAGAATTCGAACCCTCCTAGAGCTTGGGGTGGTCAGCAACAAGGTAGAGGTAATAACGTGTCTGGGAGAGGTAATGGCAATGGTCGGGGAACTCAAGCTACTGATCACAGGGTCTCTGGTCGTGGACGAGCATTGAACAAAAAGTATGATAACTATGTGGCTCCTGTTGCACCTGTAACTCGCCCTCCTTTGGAAGGAGGATGGAATTGGCAGGCAAGAGCAGGTTCTGCTCAGCACACTGTTGTGCAGGAGGTTCCAGACATGGAGGATGATCTGGATAACGCTTCTGAGGAAGAGAATGATTCTGATGCTTTGGATGATTCTGATGACGACCTTGTGAGTGATGACTATGACTCTGATGTCAGTCAAAAGAGCCATGGATCACGGAAGCAGAATAAGTGGTTCAAAAAGTTCTTTGACAGCTTGGATAGCTTGTCCGTCGAGCAGATTAATGAACCACAGAGGCAGTGGCATTGCCCAGCTTGTCAGGGTGGACCTGGCGCCATCGACTGGTATAACCTACAGCCACTGGTAGCTCATGCGAGGACGAAGGGAGCTAGGCGAGTTAAGCTCCATAGAGAATTTGCTCAAGTTCTTGACATGGATCTACAGATGAGAGGAGCATCTGTCATCCCCTCTGGTGAGATTTATGGGCAGTGGAAGGGTTTGGGTCAGGAGGAAAAGGATCATGAAATCGTCTGGCCTCCAATGGTCATCATCATGAATACTAGACTGGACAAGGACGATAATGATAAGGTGAACTTCCTTCTATCTTTTTCTTCTTTAATCTTTTTTTTTTGCGTTCTGCGGATATTAGAATGTTATATTTTTCAGTGGCTCGGGATGGGCAACCAAGAGCTGCTGGAATACTTCGAACAGTATGACGCTATTAGAGCACGCCATTCCTATGGTCCACAAGGCCATCGTGGGATGAGTGTTCTAATGTTTGAGAGCAGTGCCACTGGCTATGTGGAGGCCGAACGCCTTCACAGGGAGTTGGCTGAGCGAGGGTTAGATAGAAATGCCTGGTCCCGTCGGCGAGGCCTGTTTTCTGGAGGTGTTCGCCAACTGTATGGCTTCCTTGCAACCAAGCAAGATCTGGAGATATTCAATCAACACTCTCAAGGTTATCTTCCCTCAGAAATTTGATTTATGCTTTTAAGTTTTGTCATTGGGATTTATTAGATTGTGAGTGTATCTGTTAATGTAATTTCGTGAATTCATTAGGCAAAACGAGGCTGAAATTTGAGATGAGATCTTACCAAGAGATGGTTGTGAAGGACCTGAGGCAGATTGCTGAGGACAATCAGCAGCTGAACTATTTTAAGAACAAGCTTACAAAGCAAAACAGGCATGCCAAGGTGCTTGAGGAATCTCTGGAAATTATGAGCGAGAAGCTGCGTAAAACTGCAGAGGATAATCGTATCGTGAGACAGAGAACAAAGATGCAGCATGAACAGAACAGAGAAGAGGTATGGTTTTTTTAAAATATTTTTACTTGGAAATCACAAACTTGACATTTTTAAAAAGTTACCTACTGATACACCTTTTTGACCGATTTGGTCTATAAAAAAACGGTGGTGGTTTGAAGATGGATGCACAAGACCGGTTTTTCCAAGATTCGATCAAGCAGATACATGAGAAAAGAGACGCAAAGGAGGAGAATTTCGAGATGTTGCAGCAGCAGGAACGTGCTAAGGTTGTTGACCAGCAGGAGAAGAAAATGAATCCCTCTAGCAACGATGATTGCCGAAAGAGGTATACTCACTTTCATAATAACCCTTCTTTTCGTTTTTGTTTTCCAAGTAAAAGAGTAACTAAATTCTTCTGGTTTTTTGGATAATTGTGCAGAGCTGAGGAGGTGTCAAGCTTCATCGAGTTTCAAGAGAAAGAGATGGAGGAGTTTGTGGAGGAGAGGGAGATGCTGATCAAAGAGCAAGAGAAGAAGATGGCAGAGACGAAGAGAAGGCATTACGAGGAGATACTTGATCTGGAGAAAGAGTTTGATGAGGCTTTGGAACAGCTCATGGACAAGCATGGCCTTCACAATGCAGATGACTGAGACCGGTTCTCTCTATACACAAGACAAGACTAAGTTTCTTGTTTTGGTTTTCTTATGTCGGGAAATAGGAGCTTCGAGAGAGACTCCATCTTATTAGGACAAAGTTTAAGGATATAATAGACTGTTATTATTATTCTCCAATTTTTACCAGACGGATTTTAAGCAAGTATCAAGTTCTAGGTAACAAAACCAAGTCTCCTTAGTATTTTTGCTATTGGTAAATTTCCTATGAACGTTTAGACATAAAACCAAACTCAATCAGCCGAACCGAACCACACGTTTAGCCTAATTCAAAAACATAAGGGTACAATTAATACTTTCACAAAGTTTGGGAAACAATAATAAATATAGCAAAAAACAGAAGTCTTTGGATGCAAATATACTTTAAGTCTAAAGAGACGTGGTGGTGTCATAAAAACACTTCAACTTGAATCGTATTGGAAGAGCATCGTCACGACCACACCAAAATCTATTTGTTTAATAAAAAGGAATCCCATAAATATCTCAGCTTTAAACAAATCTTCTTATAGACGAAACTCACATCTCACAAGCTCTGCTTTGGATCCGCCGTAACTCAAAAAAAAACCAATCCTTCTTCTCCAAATCGTGAAATATGGCCCCGCCGGCAGGACAAACGGCGGCGGTGGCTGAAGTGGCTGGCGCCGACGGTGCTCAGCCTCAACAGCAGCGTGGATTTGGTTCCACGATTTCCGGAATCGTTAGAATCGCCGTCTTCTGGTATTTTGCTTCCAAGTTCTTTTCACCTAAACAGAAACCTCTTGATCCTTCTGCTCCCTCTCACCTCATGACCAATCTCTTCCACAAAGGCGAATCATTGGTAAAATTTTTGTCTTCTAAATGAACGACTTCGATTTTCATATTCATACGACTAGTTCATATGCTCTGTTTCAAAATCGTATGTAACACGCAGTGTTTGTTTTGTCAACATCTTTCTACTTTAGTTGTGTATAAGTACGACCCATTGTTTGATTAGAGGATTAAGGTTTAAAGATTTGATTTTTTGTTTATGAATTTAGCTTTGATTCTAAATGCACCAATGCTTTTTTTTTTTCTTTCTCTGCAGGATATGTGGTTTTATATGTCAGAGCATGAGAAGTTCAATGACTTTGGAAATGATAAAGCCCTGTATTGGCATGAGACGAATATACCTTATGCTGTATGGACACCAGAGAGTATCAGGACCAAGTCACTGACTTATTATCCATCTGAGGTATCAATCACTTGCTTTGACTGTGTTTAGGTTTCTTTTCATATTTCTTACTCTTATATCAATTTTGTTTTGGTTTGCAGACACTACAGAATAATGGAAGTCTGTATGCTCATGTCTTCTTTGCTCGATCTGGATTTCCCATAGACCCCACTGATCCTGAGTACCAACCTCTTAATAGTTTTAACAGGACTCATGGTAATACTTACTTTTTTTAATCTAGAAACTATACTTTTTGTACAAAAGTTGATGATTAGGTTCTGTGATGGCTGAATGGACTGGTATTTTTCACTATTTCAGCTGTGGCGACTTACTTTCCAAAGCAAAAGAAAAATAAGAAGAAGAGTCTCTTGGGCAGTCCCAAAGATGATGAGGAATCCGAACCAGAAGTTGAGGTATGGCTCTGTAAAAGTTTTATTTGAGGAAACGTTGCATATAGTTATGTATTTTCTTGAACTCTAATGAGTTCAATAGATGTGTAATGAACTAACGCCGGCTGTACTTCACAGAATGTTGGTGATAAGAAATCGGATCTCAAGGTAGAGGTCCCTGTGGAATGGGTTTCCCTCTGGAAACCGAATGTCACAATTAACTTGGTTGATGATTTTACTCGGTAAGTTGGTTTTGTTATTTTGTGTGGTATAAAAAATAGAAATTCTTAAAACACTCAATGCAGAGTCTTGAAAAGCATAGGCACTTAATCACACTTATCAATTATGGGTATAGCCTTAAGCAATCGCAGGGGAGACAATTTGACTTATTTTCATGAAAATTATAATTAACCTAAATAAGTAGTAGCTGTAGTACATAAACCTAAATGATGGCATGGTATGCCTCTTTTCTCTTTGACTGTTTTAGTATCGAATTTAATATGACTCCATACTTGTAGACTAATATCTGCTTTCACTTTCATGACAGCTATTCACCGAATGGTGTACCACCAAACATTGCTCCTCGTATCCTTCAATTTCTTTTGACAAAAGAGTGACCTGCTTATTAATTATTTGGATTTTTTCACAACTCTCTCCACGTATGTGTCATGTCTCTTACTTAGTTAATGTGTATAAGGTGCACAATAGAATCTTGTTTTCCATTATTTGATTTTCTTTTGATAGGTGGAATGGGAATTCCACAAGTGGGTTTTCATTTTAGCATTGTGATTGTCTACTTGCCCAATCCGTTATATGTTGTACTTAACTTTAGATTTGCAGACCTACTGGTAGAACCTACCACAGGAAATTACTATCCTACAGTTTACTTCAATGAGTTTTGGCTGCTAAGGGACAAGTTCATTCCAGTCAATGCAACCGTCTCAGAACTACCACTTAATCTGGAAATAAGCCCCATAAGCATGATGAAGTGGCAACTGTTTCAGCAAGTTGATCAGTCTTTCCAGATGCAGCGTAGCTATGGAAGCATGCTTGACGGTGAATCTGACGAACTAAAGGTAAAATATGGTTTTTTTATAGTCAATCAGCATCTTCTATCCACGTCACTGTCGGTGGAGAGAGGCTCTTGGTTATCTTCTTTACATGGCTCTTGGTTTCTCCCTGGTGCTGATTGTAAATACCCTTTTGTTGTGTGATTTATTTATTACAGAGGGTGTTTTTGGAAGGAAATCCCTACCTTTTGGGTATCACGATGTTTGTTTCGATGCTTCATTCAGTGTTCGACTTCCTGGCATTCAAAAATGGTTAGTAAGATCCAAATCTTTCCTCGAGATTGTAGGAAAGATTGTTGAATTTTACTTATCTTTTACTGCCTACCGTGCAGACATCCAATTTTGGAACAAAAACAAATCTATGGAAGGACTGTCTGCAAAGTCTGTTGTGTTGAACTTTATCTGTCAGTTTGTCATCTTCCTTTACCTGCTTGACAACGATACTTCATGGATGATACTGGCTAGTTCGGGAGTTGGTGTCTGCATTGAATTCTGGAAAATAGGGAAAGCTATGCGCATAGAGGTACTTGTAATATGTACAAATTCATTTCTGATGTCGTTGCTTTACATATAAAACCTTGTCTAACATTTAAATTTAACAGGTTGATCGTAGTGGAATGATTCCAAGGTTGAGGTTCCACGATCGTGAATCCTACTCAAGCAATAAAACCAAGGAGTATGATGACATTGCCATCAAATTCTTATCCTACGTGCTCCTCCTCCTTGTCATTGGCTTATCCATATATTCTCTCGCTTATGAACGCCACAAGAGCTGGTATTCTTGGATCCTGTCTTCACTAACAAGCTGTGTCTACATGTTCGGTAATAGCCTTCACCATCCTCTGAAAAAACTGTTGATAATCACTCATTGTAAATTTGTTTTGAGTTTGGGGTTGTGTGTTTTGCAGGATTCATTATGATGTGTCCTCAGCTATTCATCAACTATAAGCTAAAATCAGTGGCACATTTACCATGGAGACAGATGACTTACAAGTTCCTCAACACCATTATCGACGATCTCTTTGCCTTTGTCATCAAAATGCCGATTCTACATAGACTCTCTGTATTCCGAGATGGTGAGTAATTATCCATCAAATTCATCTCTAACTGGATTCAGATTTCAGAAACAGGCCTTTCTAATGGATACTGTGTGTGTTTTTCAGATGTGATATTCTTGATATACTTATACCAAAGGTGGGTTTACCCTGTGGACAAGACACGTGTTAACGAGTTCGGTTTTGGAGGTGAGGATGAAACTGCAGAGAAGAAGTTGATCACAGAGATAGAAGAAGAAGACAAGAAAACAAACTAATATCTTCTGGTTACACTTTCTAAACCAATTTTTATTATAACAATGTTAAGTTATAGTTTCTTGATTTCTTTGTTTTTCACTTTTGGAAGTTTTGTTGAATCTTACTGTCAAGTTTTAAGACACATTATAAAACAACTCCTTTTGTATTGCCATAAAGAAACAAACATTTTTCACGAAAGAACTAGCTTCAAACTGTTATGAGCATTCATTATTCCAATACTTACTCGTCAGAAAAAATTTGTTGAAAGCAGAGTTAGATCAAAGCAGAAACAGCAGATTCAATCACATTAAATGTTTTGCTACAGACGTCTCTAGAATAATACTTCACTAAAATGAAAAGTTTAAACATTCTTTGACTCAGCAGGAAGAGCAGTTCCAAAGTTGAGACTGTTCCTCATACTTCTCCGACCAATCCCACCTACATTGCCATTCCCTTTCCTCATCATTGCCACAAACTCTCCATAGTCTATTTGTCCATCCTACAAAATCAACAATAGCAACTACCATTAACATTTATTCCAAAGCTCCTGCATCAAAGAAACAGCGAAGATCTTTTGTGTACTACTCACATTGTCTTGATCAATGTCTTTGATCATTTCATCAAGATTTGAATCTTTTATACCAAACTCCTTCCACGCCTGTTGAAGCTCGTCGATAGTGATGTATCCACTTGCATCTTTGTCAAAGAAAGAGAATGCAGCTACTAAATTCTCCTCTCTCTCCAGTTTGTTCAAGTGGATTGTTGCAGCTAAAAACTCTCCATAGTCAATTGTTCCACTTTCATCAACATCAGCCTAACACAAACACACACACACACACAAAGTGAGAAGATTACTGGATATAAGTTTCAGCAAAAACAAAGATGTTAAAAGTGAAAGCTAATAAGAAAGGAGTTGTGAGTTTACTGCACGCAAGAGTTCTTGGATCTCTGATTCCATAAGCTCTGATCCAACACGTCTCATACTGTCTTTTAACTCTTCAAACGTAATGGTCCCGCTTTTATCTGTGTCAATCATCTTGAACAGTTCTTTGAGTCCACTGATTTCTTCCTCAGATAGTCTCTCCGCAATCACTCGTAAAGCCATCTTCTTAAGTTTGTTCATTGCAGAGAACTTTTTCAAGCGGGTCACTACAGCGCAGTCCAAAGGTTTATCTGGAGCAACCTTATCATCCACAATCCAAGGGTGACCTGAAGATAAAATCATTTGAATCAGCTTGCAAGAAAAAAAGATAATCATTTACTTTTGCAGGCATGACAACTTACACAACACTTGATGAGCAGTTAGCCTCTTTTTCTGATTGCTCTCGAGCATTTTCTTGATAAGATCCTTGGCACTCTCTGATATGCTAGGCCAAGGATTGGTTTCAAAGTCCAGCTTCCCCTGTAAAATCTTCCTGAAGATGCCCATTTCATTTTCTGAATACAAAAGTAAAGACACATGAGACAGCAGTAGTAAGCAAGCACATGATACGAACGTTGCATTTATAAAGAAAGAAGACATTAGAAATCTACCAGCCCAAAAAGGAGGAAAACCACATAAGAGAATGTAGAGGATAACTCCAGCGCTCCATACATCACATTCAGGACCGTAATGCTTATGTAAAACCTCAGGTGCCACATAGTAAGCGCTACCAACTAGTTCCGAAAACGTTTCCCCTAAAAAAACAAACATTTGTGTCCCCAAAATTTAAGCTCCATATCAAACTAATTCAACTGAAAGCAAACACACACACTCACAGTCACAGCATTTGAAATATGGGATCTAAACATCATCAAGTAACTCATAAACATCACCAACACAATCATGGAACAAAATTCGAGAAAGAACAAGAACAAATTGGAAACCTGGTTTGCAGAAAACGGAGAGGCCAAAGTCGGTAGATTTAAGAGAAGCATCTTCATCAGAAGAAGTGAACAAGAAATTCTCAGGCTTAAGATCTCTATGTACAACCCCAAGAGAGTGACAAGCCTCAACGACCCCAACAATAGTCTTGATAAGCTTAGCAGCTTCTCTCTCACTGTAATGACCTCTCTTGACGATTCTATCAAACAACTCACCACCTTCACAGAGCTCCATCACAAGGTGAACGCTTTTGGAGTCCTCGTACGCACTTTCTATACGGACAACGTTTGGGTATTCAGACAGGTGATGCATTATCTGGATCTCCCTCAAAACGTCGTCGTAATCATCTTGGCAAAGGAGCTTCCTTTTGGGTATGGTTTTGCAGGCGAGCTTTTGACCTGTCTGTTTATGGGTACAGAGGAAAGTGGTTCCGAATTGGCCCTGTCCGAGGACTTGACCAAGCAAGTAACTGTCTTCGACGTTTTTGGTCTTGTAAGGAAGAACCCATCTTGTTCTTGCTCTGTTTGACATTCTTGAGAGAGCTTTTTTATTTATTTCTTGAGGGTTTGGTCTAAACAGAGGAAGAAGAAGAGAAGAAACTGTTGAATGAGTAAAGAAACTGACTTGAAGGCATTGAAGAGAGAGAGAGAGAGAGAGAGGGAAGTCAAGAGTTAGGAGAGAATGATTGATTAGCTAATATTTAGATATTTTTCCATATAAATTGAAAAAATGGGGAAAGAAAACAAATTCAATTGAATGCTTTGAAAAAAACCTTTTTAGTGAATACTAGCTAATTGTATTAATTAGTAATAAATATTATATTATAAAAGTATAATTTTGGTCAAACATATTAATTATGTTATACCGAAAGATAAATAGATAAATGATATCACTGCAAGTCTTTTTGCTAATCTTATCAATTTCATAAAGTCAGGTAAATATAATTGTTTCAAAAGAAAAATCTACTATATTGTTTTATATGAAGTTAGTACTTATTATGAAAAAGTAATTGAATAGTTTAAAATTGTAAAATAGAAAAGAAAAATTTAAAGTTCATAATTTTTGTAAATGTTTAATTATATTAGTGTGTGGATGTGTAACTACGTACTTAGGGCACTAAATAAAGGCAAAAGTGTCTCTTTCTCTTCAATACGAAGGAACTATAGCTCTTTAAAATTTAACCCCCAAAAAAAACAAATTAGATTAGTTCTTTAACCTAAATTATTTCTTTCTAAGCAAAATATTTTTTCATCACATGTATTTGCTGCTAAAAAAATCAAGATTTTAAATCATTTTGAAAAGAAAATACAAAAAGGACAAATCTAATTTTTTTTTTTTTTCGTTAGGACAAATCTAATTCTCTTTCATACACATATTGTTGTTTGTGTTCTTTTGCCTCTCTTGTGGTTTCTTGTCAATGTCCACTTTATCTAAAACCATATGCTTCATATATACACATTTAAAAATCTATAATATCTCATTGTCAAAAAAAAAAAAAAAATCTATATATCTCGAAATATCGTCCCAAAACGTTTCATTTTTATATTCAGTTTACTATTGATGTCTGTCTTCTTCATATAACATCAGAGAATACAACATAAGAAGAATATGATACAAATCCAAAATTTTCTAAATTTGAAAACGACTAGCGTTACAAAGTGAAAATCTCAAGAAGATGACTCGAAGCCATTTAAAGAGCTTTCAGGGTAGAGTTTGTAGAATTAATTGATATGAAACTGAATGTACACAAAATAATGTATAAGGACGACCAATTTAGTCTTCAAGCAGCTTCACTCATGTAGCTTAACCCCTCATCATTTCTGGTTCATAGCCGCCTGTTGAAAAGATGAAAAAAACAAAGTAAGATATGAGAGCTCTTGAGAACAAAAAAAAATGAAAGTTTCTATGAATATGCGGAGAGTAGAAAAATACCTTTCGCAGTCTTTGCATGACGGCGTCTTCATAAGCTTGATAACCAGCACCTACTATGTTGCTTTGCGGTTCTGCTTCTGCAGACTTCTTAGCGGTCAGAAAATCTGATTGGGCTGCTTTCTGAAGAGGTACAACTAGCAATGGATTAGAGAGATCGCCACACAATGTTCTCGTCGCTGCTACCTGTAAGCGGAAAAAACACAAATTGAAACAATCCATGATTAGATCCTTGATATATAAAGGATAAAGAGAGAATTGAAGTTAGTAATAAACTTATAAATACTCACAGCTCCATCTTTTGTAGCCATTACAATAAGAGCAGAGCACTTCTTCTTGGTACTCCTAATCACAACATCTTCAACGTTACCAAACTCCGAAAACACTTGTCTTAGCCTTCCCGCTGTATACCCTTGACCAATTGTTTCCCATGAAACCTTCAACATTCTCTCCTTATCGAGTTGAACACTACTAGCTCCAGCACCGCTTCTTTCTTCTTTTTTCTTTTCATCCACACCACTCTCTGGGGTTTCAAACCCATTCTTCTTCTTTGCATGTCTAGCACGTATCCTCTCTATCTCTTCCTTAAGCTTCCTTGCGACCCTCTCTTCTTCATCATGAGGTCTAGCAGCAGAATCAGGAGAAAAAGCAGAACGCTCCCTTACCTCAAGATCTGACATCATCTTACGCCTCTTGAAATCTACTTGTGATTTCTTCTGCTGCTTTTCACGCTGAATCCTAAGAAGATCATCAAACAGCTTCCGGGCTTTCTCGTCTTTGAGAACCTCATAAGATGTCTTGAGCCTCTGAAATTTTTCATGAGCATCGGGATCATCTGGACGTTTATCTGGATGCAAGTCCAAAGCTTTCAACTTGTACGCTTTTGCAATCTCCTTCTCAGTAAACTTCAGAGCTTCCTCTCCAGAGGGTAAGCCTAGAACTAAATAGTGATCAACAAAACCCTCCATTGCTTTCTTCTTCTAAGCCGAACCACCCAACTGCAGAGAAACACAAAGAAGTTAGTAATCTAAGAAACTTTACAAATACAAAATCACAATAACAGATTGAGAGAATAACAAATTCAAATATCACAAACTTAGAAGCTTGAAAGAATCTAAAAAGATATTGACAGCCAATGAAAGGAGGAAAAAATCAGATGATGATACATGTAACTTGCAATCACAAAGTGAAAACCTTTAGAAATAGTTAACATAAACCCTAGGATATCTTAAAGACACTTCGATGTTTAGTGGAGCTAATTAAATTTTCAGAGCAATTAGTTCGAAAGAGTTAAAACCGAATCAAAGCATCATAGACTACAAGTTCAAGTTATTGAATTCGGGAATTTAACCTAAAACCTCGATCGATATATTATCATCAAACTTGCGGAATTAACATTAATCACAAAGATCAAAATTTTGATATATGGAATGAACGTACCTTTCCAAATTCCTATTCTCAGGGAAGACACCTCAAAAACAAAACGAAATCTCCGATGAGACAATTGTAGTGAAACCCCCCCTTACGAACCAAAGCGAAACCCTTGAACCTGGGGGCTTCCTTCTCTTCGAAATTAAACAAGCAAGAACAATCGGAGGGAGAGAGTAGCGGTGGAGGTATAGGTATTAAAGAGGAGGAAGAAGAAGATTTTTCGATTTCGTTGTTTAGGGATTTGGCCAAAATCTCAATTTTCTAAATTTGTAATAGAGAATTAAAACCACGAACCGGCCGGTTCTTTATTAAAGCCGGATTGTACCATTGGTTTCGGGTAATTTTTGTAACTAATAATAAACCACGCTGAACCGGTTTCCAGCTTTCATTTCCTCCTTTTCCGGCGTGTTCCTTTTTTTTTTTTTTCTTTTTCCGATCAAACCCCATATATTAATTTATCGGAGATGACTCTCTTCGGGAGAGAGCCAATTAGGTACCGACGAGCTTACATGGAAAAAACAGAAACCTCGTGCTCTTGCACATTTCGCAAGTTTATCGGCACGGATATTATCCTCTCGGGAAATATATCTAATACTAAAATTAGCAAATCTATCTCTGAAATGAATAAAATCCTTCAGTTCTGATGAAAATGTTGGCCAATCCTCGATATTAGACGTCATCCTTAGGAGGTCTGAACAATCCGTCGCAAAAAGAGCTTTATCCAAGTCCAAAGCTAATAAGCACTCCATAGCCCAAATAAGGGTATCTAACTCTGCATGCAATGGGGATAAGCTTCTGTGCGATCCTTTTAGTCCCATGTGCAGGATTCTATCACCGATTGACGCAATCCAGCCATGCCCACTCCTATCCACCTCTGTATGCCAAGACCCATCTATAAAACATACAAGAGATTCTTGAGGAATTGGGATCGAAGGTATGCATGCTTCTACTATCGCTGGTGCTAAGTCTCTGTTATTTGCTTTTCTCCAAACTTCTTCTTCTTGGATAGCTTTCTCCAGTGAATCTTGCGGAGATTCAGAGATATTTTCAAAACTTTCTTATTTCTTGCCTTCCAAATATACCACATCATCCACGGGAACGTTCTCAAGTTTTGATCAGTTGCACCAGAGTCTTTACCGCGCCCATATAGGAAATCGAGGTTGTTATATAGGGAAGATGAAGGGAACACCATAGGATGGGAAGGGATTGTCGATAAAGCCCATACTTGACGTGCTGGAGGACATTCAAATAGCATATGGTTTATAGTTTCCTCCTCCGCTCCACATCTAGGACAAACTTTATCTCTACCAATATGGCGATAATGCACGCGTTGACATGTTGCCAAGCACCCAGTCACACATTGCCACACGAAATGCTTAAGCTTCCGTGATGTTTTTAACTTCCATGCTTGCGCCTTAAGTGTCGTAACACTAGGTCCCTGAGAAGGGAGGTCGCCAGCAGGGCGAGAGATAGCTCTCGCCGCTTCGTATCCAGATTTAACGGTATAATTTCCAGACTTTGTCAGAGTCCAAGAATAGCCGTCCCTCGAGGCATTCAAGCTCGGTTTAATCCCCAAAATAAGGGTAATTTCTTTCGGAGGGAAAAGTTCCCGAAGACATTCAATTTTCCACTTTTTTGTGTTAAAATCTATCAAGGTGTTAACACAAATCAAGAGATTTCTCTCATTATTTAAACTTTGGGGTGGCCGTGCTGGCGTATCTGGGATCCATGGATCAGTCCAGATGCACGTATTAAAACCCGAGCATATGGTCTTATGAATTCCGTACGAAAGAACATGCTTTGCTGCCAACATGCTCCTCCAACCATATGAAGGTCGATTTGATACTTGTATCTCTAATGGACTACAATATCGAAAGTATCTCCCTTTTAGAACTCGGCTAAGAAGGGAATCTGGATATCTCAGTAATCTCCATAGTTGCTTTGCCAAAAGGGCAAGATTAAATTCTTCTAGTGTTCTAAAGCCTAGCCCACCTTCCGAAAGTTGATTACACATTTGCTCCCATGATATCCAATGTATTCCTTTACTGTCTGCTTTATTGCTTCACCAGAAATTTGCTATCGCGCTAGTTAATTTTGAGCATATAGCTTTTGGTAAAAGAAAACACGACATTACATATGTCGGAATTGCTTGTGCCACTGATTTTATCAAGACTTCCTTGCCTCCTTTAGATAGGGATTTTAAGGTCCATAAGTTTACCCTTTTATGGAGTTTATCTCTCACGAATGCAAAGACTTGCACCTTTGATCCATGAATCTTCTCGGGGAGACCCAAGTATGTACCCATGCCTCCTTCTTGTGATATCCCAACAATAGATTTGATCTCTTGTCGTACATGGGACGGGACCTCGGTTCCAAACATGATGGAAGATTTGGAAAAATTAATTTCTTGTCCGGATGCCTCGCCATAAAAGCGGATTATATCGATAATTTTCTTGCATTGATGCG
The DNA here is from genome assembly GCA_024034495.1 of Camelina laxa. NCBI lineage: Eukaryota > Viridiplantae > Streptophyta > Magnoliopsida > Brassicales > Brassicaceae > Camelina > Camelina laxa. The sequence continues at coordinate 10,117,873 of CM043881.1, forward strand.
GATCAGCTCTACAGAAGAATAGACTGTCATCTGCAAAAAGTAAGTGGGAAACCCGTGGGCTTGCGTTCGAAATACGTAATCCCTGGATCTTCCCCTCTTTTTTGGCATTCTTAATCTGAGCGATTAGCGCCTCTGTACAAAGTATGAATAGGTATGGAGAAATTGGGTCCCCTTGACGAATCCCCCGTGTTGGCCTAATCCGTCCCTTGGGATCCCCATTGATCAAAATACGGTAGGAAACGGAAGTAATGCATTGCATTATCCAATCCACCCATTTTTGATCAAACCCCATCTTTTCCATCAAAGCTCGTAAGAAATTCCATTCCACCCTATCATAAGCTTTACTCATGTCCGTCTTAATCGCCATAAATTTTTTTCGGTTGGCCTGGTTGGAACGGAGGGCATGAAAATTTTCTTGAGCTATGAGGATATTATCTGTGATTAATCTTCCTGCCACAAAGGCAGATTGGGTCTCGGATATAAGTTCCAGCATAAACCGCTTATGTCGTAAACTCAATATTTTCGAGATCACCTTATAGCTCACATTACATAGGCTAATGGGGCGAAATTTTGACATTTCACGAGGTCGTTCTCCTTTTGGGATTAAACATATATTTGTTTCATTTAGTTTGCCATCAAAAATACCAGAGCTAAAGAAGTTCTTCACCATCTTACTGAGATCGTCTTTTACGGTTTCCCAAAATTTTTGGAAGAACAAAGCAGTCATCCCATCTGGTCCTGGAGCTTTTCCTGGGTTCAGGAAGAACAAAGCTCGTTTGACCTCCTCTTCTGAGATTTCTTTCGTAAGATGCTCGTTCATAGCAGGTGTTACCAGTGTAGGTACATCCTTAATGGCCAATGTAGGGTCACTCGCTTTCGAGGATGAAAAGAGATTGTCAAAATACTCCACCGCTACTTTTTCAATTCCTTCTTCAGTATCAACCCAAACTCCAAGTTGATTAAGGATGCCAGTGATCTTGTTCCTTGCCCTCCTTTGTTTTGTAGAAGCGTGGAAGAATTTTGTATTTTTATCTCCTTCGGCAAGCCAAAGTTCTCTACTTTTTTGGTGCCAATATGCTTCCTCTTCCCTATAAGCTTCGCAGAGCCGCCATTTTAGGCTGAGGAGAGTTTCCGACGATGCATGATCATCTCCATATGTCTCATCAATCTTTTCTTGAAGTACCTTAATCAGCTTTTCTGAGTTTGTTTGATTATTTTTCTTCCAAATGGAGATTGCTCTTTTACAATTTTGGATTTTTTTCAAGATGGAACGTTCGACAGAATCGTCGTCCCCTCCCCATCCATCTACCACTGCCTCTTTGAGGCCTGGCTTGTCTATCCATCGCTTATCAAACATAAACCTTCTCAAAAACTTTTTTGGACGTGAAAGAATAGATGCAAGGAGGGGACGATGGTCTGAACCCCACATCTTCATATACTCCACATTAGTGTGGGAAAATAGATTGTGCCACTCTTCATTTCCCATGGCTCTATCCAAGCGGCACCGAATCTTACCATTTGACCGCTGACCAATCCATGAAAATTGGTTTCCTTGGTAGGGGAAATCAATGAGACCACATGAATCAATCATAGCACGGAAAGGTAGAAAGGAGGATTCTGATCTTTTCTTTCCTCCTCTCTTTTCCTGATTCCATGTTATTTCATTGATGTCCCCAATAATAAACCAAGGCTCAGATCTCGTAACTCCAATACGCATTAATCTTTCCCAAACATATTCCCGATTTTTAGGAACAGGGTCACCATAAATAAATGTCATAAAGACCCGATTTCCATTAATAATAGTTTCAATGTCGATTAACCGGTCATCTAACAATAAAAACTTAACCGGAAAATCATTTGAATACAATAAAGCTAAACCGCCACTAGTTCCCTCTGGCTCAACGGTTCGAAGATTATCAAATCCTAAATCCACTTGCACTTCTTGCAGATAGAGCTTGTCATTCTTAGTTTCAGATAAAAATAAAAAACCTGGTGAGTACATCCTACATAGCTCACGCAGTCGACGGCGAGTCAATTTAGCTCCCGCCCCTTGACAATTCCAAGCAATTGTTCTCATGCTGGAGGGTCGGGGGAGATCTGGGACTCCTCCTCACCATCATTGGGCACACTTGACTTGTCTCCTTTCTTCTTCTTCTTAGATGTTCCCACCTCAATCTGAGGGATTGCATTGTTAGCTGACAATTTCGCCTCATCTCTTTGACCGTTTAATACTTGAGAAGTCCTTTTCTTGGGTGAACTCTTACTGGTAAACAATTTTAGCTTTCTTGAAGCAGCCTTATTCACCTTCGGACTAGACGGTATTAGCTTTGTTGGGACAGGTTTGGTGGACTTGGTAGGTCCAGCAACCGCTAATGGGCCTCCAGCGACAGGAATAGGCCCAGAGGGCTTTCTGATTTTTCTCCCAACACCTGTTGACTTTGGTGATAGCTCCCGTTTGCTCGAGGGGGATTGTGAGGTTGCCGGAGCCGCCGTTGCCTGAAAGGAGCGCGGGGCTAGTCTGTCTGAGACCGTTCGTTCCTCACTGACACCATCCCTATTCATGAGCCCCTCGTCTTTTTCAATCTCTTCGCTACCCACCATATCTTCTCCGAGAAGGTCATCAGTTTCCAGCAAACCATCGAGAATCATCTCATTATCGATTTCATTCATCAATCTAACATCCTCCTCGGTGAGCTCACGGTCAGGTGCGTTAAACCCATGGTCCTCAACCAGATTCTCCCAATCTGAGGGGATCGCATCACTCTGCAAATGATGGTGAGAGGCCATAACCTCCCTTGGTTGGGGTTCGCCCGTCTCCCAGTCTGAGAAAACGGCTTCACCACCGTCCTCAACACCCAACATAGGGTTAGGTTGAGTCACCGGTAACATCTCCATTTGCTGGGACGACGGCACTTGGGGCCTCAATATAAGGCTCTGATGGTGGATCCTAGGAAGACCAGAGCTCCCCTCACCAACTGCGACAGTTCCCGAGCCCGATCCAAGCTCAAAGTTCCTTGGGATAGGCCCTTCTTCCATCTCGTCATCATCCTCATCCTCCATCAAATCGTCATCCGATTCCTGAAGAGCTTTTCCTTTTCCTTTGTTTTTCTCTACGGACTGTCCATCGTTTTCTCTACGGGTTAGCTTGTGGCGGGGAGGGCGCCGTGATGACATCCTATGATCCGATAACGGCTCCTCTCTTACTGGGGATCTGATACGGAGTGGAGATTCTCTCCTTCGTGAAGGGACCCGTTGAACACTGAGGTGGGCCTGCTGCTTGCTGACAGGGTGAACACCTGAAGTCTTTGTAGAGTAAGATCGAGATTTGGATCCCTTTTCGATTCTGTTCCGTGTCCCTGAAGAGGACTGTAGAGATGTCTCCCTACATCGGGGATGTGATTTGGATGCAGAGTCCCCAATACGCTGCCATACTGGGTTTCGGGGTACCTCCACCCGAGAGGGTTCCTTAGAATGATGCAGGTGTCTCCTCACATGTCGGGGATCTGTAGGAGAGTCCCACGAAGTCTGAGGACCTCTGGAACGGTGAGCAGTGGCCGTACCTGAAGAGATCTCATGTTCATTTGAGACCCTTCGTCGGTCATCTCTGTATCTCTCCTCCCCCTGATAAGCCCTATCTCGACGGTCGACACGGACACGACGATCTTCCCATCGGTTGTTAGCATCAGGTAGAGTTGCGATTCTTTGCTCTTTGTTGGCTTGTCTCTGCTGCTCAGTGAGTTGGGGGCAGTCTCTTTCTTCATGGGAGATAAGATGACATGTGAAGCAGTATCGAAACAGTTTCTCATAGTAGAGGGAGACGACAACATCATCTCCATCGTCCGTCACTCCCGCTTGGTGAACTTTAGGGGTTTTGTGACATTCACAGAGACTAGGACTCGAGCATCAGTGATATCAACCTCAGAAACACGGCCAATGGACTCACCAATACCTCGGAAGGCTTCTTCCACCCAGCAACGAAGGGGGAGATCTCTTATCTTAACCCAGAAGTTAACAAAACACAGGAGGCTTTCCTGGAAGTTAAGTTTCCATCTCTCTAAAGAAAAGGTCCACTTATTGAAATGACATGGTCTCTTTTTCAATACTTTTTGCAGATCCTCTTCAGTCTCGAAGTTGAAATGGAACCGACCATTTCCAAGGTCGAAGCCTCGAACTCGACCGTCCACGTCCCAGATACCAGCTCTTGGCATGAGGGCCAGAAAAGCTTCCATGCTCCTGCCACCAGTGTGGAAGATACGCCCTATCAAAGTGAGTCTGAATCTCCTCGCAAGAGCGTCATTGTCTAGAGCTGGAAGTCGAACTGGTTCGTCCTCCTCCGAGGAGGGGCGTTTCTTAGGCTCAGATCCGGCACCATTTGGGTTGACCTGCTTCATCTTGAAAGCTGAGAGGGTTACTGCGAAAAGGGGTTGAGAGCAGAAAGGCACCAAAGTTGCAGAGAAAAGATGTAGAGCAGACTGCGAATGAGAAACTTGCCACTGTCGTAGAAAAAACGCCTCTAATAGTAGAGAAAGATGACATTTCCAGAGGGGAAAAGCATAAAAACTCAACAGGTATGTTGGAATAGAGGAAACAACACCGCTTTGTCCACCAGGTACAAAGGAAATTCCTGTTTTAGGACTGATTTGGTAGATGAGAATCATCTTGATTTGAAAACGAGTCTTCTTTTGGCCATCTCGGAGACTCCCGTGAGAGAGAGAAAAAGATCCTGATGAGTTTTGTTTGTTTGATTCTGTTTTGATTTTTCCGGTGTGTTCTTCTGCTTTGACTTTTTGGGTTTTCCATTTTATAGGGTTTTTGGTTAGGCTAAATTAGATCGAGTTTCGGTTAGCAGTCGGTTTAGTATCATTTTTATCTTATGTTAAACCGCCACACAACAATTAAAACCTCAAATGGTTTGAGATTGAGTTTTATAAGTCGGTGTTGTTGTGGATTGCAAAGACAGTGTTTGATATTTCTGTTAGCTTTCTGTGCCGCTTTGGCTTTCCAAGTCACCAACACCTTCAAGGTTTCTTGTATCTGCAATGTGTGGTAGTTAATTTAATGACGCAAAGACTGTGAGATGGGAGGAGAGAGGAGGTAAAACGACATCAACTCAGAAACAACAAGGGTATAGAGGAAGAGTATTCTAAAATTGATCATCCAATTCAAGTGTATAACACCACACCAATGAATATTAATTTGTTTGACTACTTCACCTGATAGATAGAATACTTGGGTCGTCAATATCTCATCTTGAAGAACCTGAAGCTTCTGGATTCACCTCACTCAGTCTCTTTCACACTCATTCTTGTCTACGTCTGTGCAAAATTATATACCAAGATGATAATTCAAACCTGTATATTGATGTAAAACGTACATATCTCAAAACATAGCCTGTATATTTGATATATCATCCCCAATCATAATCCAAACTTATTAATCACATAGCAAGATGATAAGATGTTGAAACAAGGAGAATTACTCAAAAGCTTCATAGTTGAATAAGAGTCATCGGAGAGAGAATATACAGCAAAAACAATTACCATTCAAGCATCTCTACCTTCAATTTCACTTAAAACTTCTTCTATATGACTTACTTAAAGTCCTACCTGTTCCTAAGCTTCTCAGATGCTACTGGTCTCTAGTCTCTCTTTGTTTTTTTTTTTTTTTTTTGTGGTTTAGTTTTATAAGAAACCCTGTACATGTTCTCTAAGGGATTCTATGCAGGTGGAATCGACTAGTTAGAGCGGAATGATCAATCTGTGCCTAGTCTTCACGGGTAACGCCAGTTGGGTTGATTCTGTCCCTTGAGAGCAAGGACAGCGTTTGATAGATCTGTAAGCTGCTGCTCTGCTTTCCCTTTCCAAGTCACCAACTCCTTCAAGATTTCCTGTACAAAGATCATTCTCAAATATTGATTCCTCCTTCAAATCAAGTACAGGTAATACGAAGCTTTGGAAAAACTGCCTAATTAACCTCATGCATATCAGAAGATACAATGTGTGGTATTGAATGAAGCAAAGACGACTGTGAGAAGATGGGCGGTATTAAAATGACATCTACTCAGAAACAGCAAAGATCTAGAGGGATTTCCAAAATTGATCATCTAGTTTAACTGAAACACCAGACCAATGCTTCTAATATGTTTGACTAACTCACCTGATTATGGATAGTTGGGTCATCAATATCTGATTTTGGACCTGCGGTTATCGAAGAACCCGGAGTCAATTCAGCTTTGTCCTGACTGGAGCTTCTGGATTCACCTCTAGTTATGCAGCTAAACAGAGAAACAAAATTTTAGACAAAAATAAACCATTAACTCTACTCTTGGACCAAAACAAACAAACAACTGCCCTAACCTCTCTGTTCTTTGCATATCGATGTTGACCAATGACTGTTCCTCAAACAAGGTATGGTCTTTGAGAGAGCTTTTGCAAGGATTTGGTAGAAGGGCGTAGGTATCCGGCCTGACAGCTTCTGGTAAGCCATCAATAAGGTCATCCCATGGCTCAAAATCATTCCCTGTAAAATCCTCCAAGTTGGCATTCTTCAATATATGTTCCCAATTCTCGGGACCTGGACTGAATGACGTGCTCCCATTAGGCTGCAGATTGCTTAGCGAGTTTGAAATTCCAACCAACTTCTGTTCAACTTTATCTTTCCACGAAATCAATTCCTTGAACATGCCCTGTGAAAAAGTGAGATATGGTAGACAAAAGCTTTATAGGTTAAGATCATGACACCATAGTTATGAAGCTTTTAACAAATACTTTCTACTTAGGTTATAGTCTCGACCTGAGTTGAAGTCAACGAATTAGAGATCTCCAGAATTTGCTTATCAGTCTTTTCTCTCCAACTCATAAGATCCTTGCACATTTTCTGAGGAGAAATGCAAACGGATCTTTTGAATCTCTAATATGCTTATCTTAACACATTCCTTTAACAGAAAAACAAAAAATGATCTCAAAGTCACCTCGGTTGCCTCAGCATGATCTGGTAACTTCTGCTTTGCTGCTAGTTCTTTGATTTCACTGTTTACCACAAAAGATATGAGATTCAAAGCACATTCAAAACTTTCAAGGAAAGCAAATATCGAACCTCAAAAGAGTATTGCAAGGCATATTACCTCTTCATTTGCTCAATCTCTCCCATAAGAAGCTTAGACGAAACAGCAGAAGCATCATGTGAAGCAGTCTGAGCCTTCCACCAAGATGGGGGAACCCAAGTAGGATCAGGAATACCGGATTCAAGTTTGATTTTGACAAGGTCAGCACTCTCAAGCCAATACTGCATGGTTCCATCAGTATTGTAACACCTCCTAAAGCGATCAGCACCACCTGGTGTTACTTTACCATCCATATGCTTCAAGCAATGGTCCAAGAGCCCAGTATCACCTATATTACTCCGTGCAGTAACTCTTAAAAAATTTCGTGATACAGGTGTTTCAAAAGTAGCACCTTTCTCCTTCAGTACATCCGCTAATGTTTGCTCCGCAAACTTAATCCTGCATAAAAAAAAAAAAAAAACAATGTTTTCTTACATATAAAAAGGGTAAAGCAATGATGAAAGTAAAAGGGCTTAGGGTCATTTTGACAAACCTATCACTGTTCCATCGAGTGGTCAACTGCTTCCTTCTCGGAGGGATGATAAGCTGCTTATTATCTTCTTCGAAGCTTTGTGAATACCTTGTAGATCTTCCTCCACGAGCGAGTCGTTTTCGTTTAAGGATCCCACAGGTTACGAGAAGCCCAGCTTCTTCTTCCTTCTCTAACTTGACCTCAACAAGAGCAAGGGCGTTGTTTTCAGATGCGGTACCTTCTTCTTCTTTCTCCTTTTTAACCTGAGTCTCTCCGGGCTCGCACTTGGTAACCATCGCCGAACTAGCCATAGCGGAATCATTCAGATGCTTCCGACAAATCTTCTTGCCCGAACGTTTCTGGCGATGTCTGTTAAGATTTCATGCGACAAACAAAGAGAGAGTCATAAAGTCAAGCTCGAAAAAAAAAAAAAATCAACGAGAAGATAAGAGAAATGATTGAGGAAATCAGGAAGAAGATAAGAGAACCCAACATGTTGTAGATCGCGGCTAGGGTTTTTTCACGGAGAGGAGGCGACATTTTTTCAACACTGAGGCGGCGCAATTCTTCTCACAGCATTGAAATCGACGCCATGGGGGAAACAAAAACGCGGATCGCGATTGAAATTGGAAACTGTAAATGGTAAAACCTAGAAATTTAGGGATCAGAGCGTCACCGTAGAAGAAGAGGAAGAGGAAGAAGAAGAAGAAGAAGAAGAAGAAGAAGAAGAAGACAAGACAAGAGATGAGCAGAGCGATATGAAAAAAGGATGAAAACAAAAAAAAAACAACAGCGGTAGTAGAGAGAGTGAGAGCCCTAAAACCGCCAAAAATCCCTAGAAACCTTCTCTTCTTCCCCCTTTTCAATTTTGCCGTTATTGGTATTTTTTTTTTTTATCTCTGTCTTTTTTATCTTTCCTTGAGAATAAACAGTGTAATAACCAATGTTTTACTGACGCGTGCTCTTTATAACCGATAATAATTTCCAGATAATTTATATACCATCTATATGGAATTTATTTGGTTTGTCGTCTTCTGCATTTTGCTTATCCGCCGCGATAATATGGAAATTGAAAAGTAAGTAAAGAACCAAAAAAAAGAAGAAAAAAGTAATAATGTAAATCCTTTAGTTATATAGTTGAAGGATATGAGAATGTGTGGTTCCTTAAAGACTACTAACATAATGAGGGAGGGAAGAAGAGAACATTGTTTCATAACTATAAGTGAAACAAAATGTCTAAATCAGAGAGACCTATGGGAAAAATGCTCATTGTTTTGTCGAAGCTTTCTGCAAAAACAAAGATCCCAAAAAACGAACATCTTTCTCTGAGAGTTAAAAAAATGTGTGGACATTGATACCTGCACCTAACCTGTTTTGGTTCTCTTCAAACTTTCTTCTTCTTCTCCAGATTTGCGGTGACAGCTCTTTGCTTGTGTTTCCAAGAAGATATCTTCCCAGGGAAAGCCCACCTGAGCAAACGCTCCCATGAGTAGCAGATGATGAACATTAGTGAAGCCCAGAGGAGAAGCTTATCCCTCAGTCCTTGAGGTAATGGAACCAGCTTCAGCGAATCGTTCAGATCCCTAAACAGATCAGAGGCTATGACGGTAAAGAACCCTGCTCCAGCAACGAGTGCGTAGAAGAATGGTTTGTTTTCCCTGATACTCTGGTTAAAGGGATGTCCCATGTAGTTCACAGCAAATGTTGCAACCTGAAGCATCATGCTCACCATGTACGACACTGTGTTCACCAGATTAGGGTGGAAACTTGCATCTGGTTCTATGCATTCCTCGGGCATGTGTTTCTCAGCTTCCTTCACAGAGTAGATCAAGAAAGTCAAGTGAACAGCAAACTGTCCTAACAGAGAGAGGAAGAGGTACAAGGAGAAGACACTCGGGTGGGGTCGTTCTGCAGAGAGGGTTTGAAGCGGTCGGGCATGAGATATGAATAGGAAAAACGCAGCTGTTAATACTCCGCTGATTGTAGCCTGGACATCACCGAGCTTTACACCGTCTAAATACATGACACTTAGCACATAAGCTGTGGCGAGACAGTTCAAACCGAGAATTTTGAACATCTGAAGGGTCGTCACAAGTGTACTACGACCCTGTCGGATTATGTCTGTCACTGGGGCAACCGACGCATGTTTAGCTGTGAAAGGAGACGCCATTGATGCATCCCCAAGTTTGACTAAGGGAGCTGACCGCCCATCACCATCATCACTGTTTAGTTTATCCATCATCTTCTTCAACTTTTGTCTTTGCAACTCCGCAGCAGTTAAGTGGCGGTTTTGGGGAGGGATCTTTCCTTTTGATGATCCTTCCCCATTCTGAATTGCGGTTTTGCTTGCTGGTTCTTGTAGCAGTTTGGACTTTTTTGACTTTGACTTGTCATCTTTAGATTCAGATGGAGACGAGGGAGGTATAGTATTCAGTAAGGCAACTCCAACATGGGCCTTCAAAAGTGAAGAGTCATTAAATCAAAAGAAATAAAATAAAGCAAAGGCACCATTAACATGGCATCTGCCCAATGAAAGTCTTATAACCCCAACCTGCTTCAATGCTCCGACATCATTTGTCCCATCCCCACACATCAGAGTTCCTCTGCCTACCGCCTTGAAGGTAGTTAAGATCAGCTCCTTCTGCTGTGGAGCAACTCTTGCAAAAACCTGAAAAGAAAAAATTATTAAAGCTTCATAGTCAATTATTTACAGATACTAAGAAACACTAAACCACTTTATAGAGATTACAAGGTGTATACTACCTTAACAAATGGAATGACTTGCAAAACAGCAGACGTAGCCTGTAGCATTTCAATGCTGTCACCTCCAATACATAAATCATGGGTCTCTGCAAGGGTTTCGATCTCTTTTTCACTATAAAAGAAAAAAAAAAGTCATCCAGTTAGAAGCAGGAGAATGAAAGAAGCCATCTAGGTGTCAGATCTTTTCTACTTGAGCAATCATTACAGCAGAGCAAAATATTGCACGTCACAGGCAAAACACCACACCAAGTGGGACACACACTTCAATGGCAGGTAGACTAATAAAAATGGCAGCATGGAGAAAAAGAGACTATTGTGATAACATATACTGCTGGTATCATGAGACTACCTAAGATTGTACAACAAGAGAACACAAATTCGCTTTAATTCAACAGTAATTGTTAAAGTATGTCTGCACCTATAGGGTATGATCTCCTTCTCATCAGGTGACACCCAGTTGTATTTGTCACCAGTCCCTGATCGACCAAGAATTAAAACTGGGTTTGATACAATATGCACCTGGCCTGCAACATGACAAGCTGTCAAAGCTTGATCACCTGTTATCATCACCTGGAATCATGAAAGAAGGATAAGACATCCAATAAATTTAATTAATAAGATTAAATGAGCATACTGCAAAAAACTAAGACATGAAGACAGAAAATGGAAATCAAAAAACCCAAATCTATGATCTATACTATTATATTTTTTTGATGGAATAATGAGATAGCTGCTTTACGGGTAATTTGTACCGAGTACAAAAGGAGCTGAATTAACCACTGGTAGTGATAGAAGGTCCAATTATCTATGTGTGCGTGCATTATAGACAGCATGACTTACCAAATCATGGGATGAATTCTTCAACTCCAAGAGAACGGTGGCTGAATCTGTTCTAATGGGGCAGTTGAAGACCTGTGATGCATGGTTAAAGCCATTATGAACCAATGTTGATACCAGACATCGATTACAGTACAAATCTATATAAGAGCATAAAGCATTAATGCCATTACCGCAAACCCAGCAAAAGTAAGGTCACTCTCAACAACATCTCTTTCCATGTCCCTCGCTTCACTGACCTGGTTATCATCATATAAGATACGTGTAAAGTACAACTTAAAAGCATGTGGGCAGCAGCTTGCATAATCCAGAACAACACGATGCTGGCTGTTTATATTGTTAACTACAAACAGAACAAATCAAGAGACATGACAAGTGCAAAAGCAGATAGCTGACTAAAGAAGCCCAAACTTCTAACATAAATATAGGTTGTACAATAAAGATTCACACAAAGACCTCAATAGATGAGCAGTGAAATTCTGTAAGGTATATTACTGAATGGTTTCTAGGCAAAATGACTTTCATCAAGATATTTCACTTTCATGAGATGATGAGAGCATGGGTAATTACCATCATATCAGGAAGTCGTTTATATGCAAGGGCTAGAACCCGAGATCCTTGGCGTGTGTATCTCTTATATGTTTCGATATATTGTGCTGGCACATCCACAAGCCTATCTTGGATGGTCTCTGGCGCACCCTGAAAAATAAGTTATATATAAGCATCCAACATTTGGATATACTGATTAAAAATTTGGTCTAAAAGAATGATATATTAAGCAGACCTTCACAAACACCAAATACTCCTCCTGAATACGAACGATAACTGACATTCTCTTCAGATGTGAAGCGAAATGGTATCTCTGCATAATCTGCACTGAGTTGCCGTTTCCTCTGCAGCAGATTAACAGATAACAATAAGAAAAAGCTTCTTCACATGTGCGCAGAACGCTCTTCAAACAATAATAAAAAAATTACCAACTTTCTGGCTTATAAGCTATTTGGAGAATGACCATTAAGGCATATATCATCGCAGCTTCAAAGAAAGTGATAGGTACACAATATGCCCACAGAATAAGGAGTCAAATAAAATTAACGCAGAGACTAAAGTGTCATCCCCCAGGTGATGTAAATACTATCAGCTATCATCTTTTATGTAAACTTTACTTCCCATAATCCACAATCCACAATTAGGCATAATCTATTTCATATACACTGTCCAATCAAAACGCCAGAATGCCTTTCTAGGAAGAGAAAACCATTAAGTGAACCTCGCAACATCAACATTTATGTAGAAAGCAATATTTGAAAATGCAGTAAGCATCTTTTTGTAAGTTCTTATTTTAAAAAGCAATATGGATAGTATTCCCAGGCTACATAGCCCCAATAGACAAAAAAATCAGAACAATAGTATAAGAGATCAATAATCACCTTCTAGGCAAGGCCTTTTCATCAGCTTTGTAACTCCAGTCAATTCCTTTAAGTGCAGCCTTCTCTAGTGGATCACCAACCTGTAAGTATTGAAAAACAGAGTAAGACATACAGATTTTTTAATGATGATTCGTAATGCAAAAGCAAATTACAAGCAGTTTCAGAAAGATATCTATTAGTAAATGTATCATTATCACATGCGGACTCGTATATTAAGATTCATTTCAAAGTTTCTGAAGAAATAAGTAAACTACATAAAAATCGGATATCAGAATTATAACCAAACATGTGAGCATAGATCAAACTAGTCACAATAATGAAGTTTCTCCCAGCCAAAAAAAAACAGGGATAACAGCAAAATCGATACCAGGAAATTGAGTTTTTCGTCATTAAAAAGGAAAAGAGATTATATTTCTCATACCAGCTTGTTGTCTACAAAGACCAAGGCATGACAAGAAGCCAAAATCTCCAATGTGCGTACAGGAACCTTGCTCATATCAGTCTCTGCTTCTTCACAATTAGACAAGCCCCCAACTCCTCGAAACTCCTATGTAGAGGCAGCAATAATGAATTAATCATAAGCAAAATCAAGCAAGCATATATGCAGAACCTTTCGCTTGACCTTACCATGTCATCTGACGTGAGTGTACCAGTCTTATCGAAACAACACAGATCAACCTGTCAGCAAAAACAGGGAAGTGTGACACTAGTAAGACAACAGTACAATCAGGAACAAATACTAATTCCTCAAAAGAGTTCTTCACATCTAGAGTACTTAAGACCAGCAAATAGCCAAATGAGGCACAATAGATAATACCTTTCCAGCAAAAGGGATCCTAAAAGGCTCTGTGCAAAATATTCCACGTCGTGCAAGAGCGATTAATGATGTATTAACAGCAATGGATAATTCCATAGGCAATTCCGGTGGAATCACTGAGGTGATGATAAGTGAACAGCCTAGCAAAAGCTTATATTTGCTCCTTGTAGGATCCTCGAGACCCTGCACAGAAGTTTCCTCAACACTAGTATAGAGAGACATATTAATTTGATAAGAACCACAAAAAATATTACCATACCTTTACAAGAACATAACCCGCAGCTATCACGGCAAATACCACTAGAAATAATATGAACAGACCACTCTCCCAGCTGTTTGCAGTCACCTAATTTTTTACCACAGATCAGAACAATCAAGATTCTCAAGCATGCTGAAATGAAACAACAAATAAAGAATCTCTAACCCTTTCTGTAGAAAATAAAATTGTCCTCATTAGTTTTCCTTGGCTCGTCTCAAATCCAGTTCGGAGAACAACAGCTAGACAACCTCCATCAGGGGTTTTCAGAGAGAAGGACTGACCAAAAACATTAATTAGTATAAAACAGAATTTGGAGAAAGCACAAAAGAAGAAACGGTTTATATTGCTGAAGATGAAATACCTTGTCAGGTGAATGTTGAAGGATTTTGGTCCCGCCAAATAAAACATGATTCTTATCCCTTTTGATTGATAATTTTTCATCAGACCCAACGCCAACAGTTGGAACCTAAAATAGCCATCAAATAATCAGTGAAACATAGGTCACTAACCTAATGAAGCCAGGTCACAAAACATATGGACATTCTAATGTAACGGTTAAGCAATATCACTATCATGGACTAAGTATTGCTCACTAGTTAATAATGATAATTCAGAGTTTTAAACAAATATACTAGAACCTATTACACATTGTGAGAGAAGCTGCTGATGCGAAGATAAAGAATGGCAAGTAAGATGACAAAAACCAAATTATATGCAATGTTATAATTCAGAACTACTAAAATCTCAAAGAGAAGCCATATAACAAACAACGAGTATTTTAAGGAATAAAAGTACCTTCCATTGGGGAGTTGACTCGCCTGTCAAAATGGCTTCATTTACAATAGCACTTCCTACCAGTAAAAGCATGTCTGCTGGTACTGTCTTATCCTCTCCTCCAGTATGAGCTGAAGGTCGCCCAATGGACACAACATCTCCTGGAAGCAGATCTGTACCTAAGAGCTTCACCCACCTAAAATTTTACTTATTTAGACACAGCAGTAATACAAAAACGACCTTTAAGGTGTACTTAGGTGTTATTCAGGTACATACTTCCCGCATCGATACACCATCACGGTCTGACTGTCCACCCTAACACGTCTTAGGTCGGTTAATGTCTTCAAGCGGCTTTTGGCCATTGTTGACTCGAACATGAAAAGCATGAATAGTGTGAACACACTGTAGTACCAGAATTCATCCAAGCACCAAAGACCCACACAGAAAACCTGCAAAATGAGGAAGAAGCACAATGCGTAAAGCCACAATAAATACAAAAAAGAACTCTAAGATACATGCATTATCAAGTAAAACAACACCTGAAATACAAAAAATGGTTCCATGCAGTTTTCTTTCATTAGCTTCTGGAATGTAGGTTGCGGATAATCAAATCTGCAAAACACAAATATAAATTATCAAACAAGATAAAAGAACAACAAACTTTGAATATTTACATTGAGAAATGTTTTAATAGAGGTTGGTTAAAAAGAAAAACAGAATGCACAAATTAAGAGACGATCGGAAAACAATTGCCAATAGAATATAAACCTCAATTATCTATGTTACAAAGTGAACAAGTGATAGATGAATGTAAAGGAAAATTACAAGGCAACTTACACATTCCT
Organism: Camelina laxa; assembly: GCA_024034495.1. Lineage (NCBI taxonomy): Eukaryota > Viridiplantae > Streptophyta > Magnoliopsida > Brassicales > Brassicaceae > Camelina > Camelina laxa. Next base: position 10,133,172 of record CM043881.1, read on the forward strand.
TCCCCACTTCTCAGTGGCAGCGGCAACTTTAGCTTCAGTACCATGACCAGTACATTTCAAATAATGACCAAATGTTTCCTTTGTCGGGTAAGGAAGCTTGGAAAAGGCTCCTAGCTCTCTTGAGTAAATAAAACGCTGCTTCCTGAAGTCAAAGAAAATTTCTTCCACGTCTCCCGAGGATGTCGCACCTGTCATCTGCAAACAGCAAAAGACTTAAAAGTGTTAAAAACATGAGAATTAAGAGTACTGATAAAATCAAGCATTTCTAGGCCAAAGAGAATTCAAATAGTATAGGGCTTTAATTCATGAAATTTTTTTCTGTACTATGGCTACCAGTACAAAAAGGCTATCACTACCATGACATAGTATTGGTTGTTAAGGGGGAAAAACACTCAACTTACATATATCATGAGAACCAACTAGAAACACAAAAAAGATAATGCTACCACTACAAAAAGCCAAACCATTCATGGAGACTATTTTGGTGAAAAGTCAACTATTACAATTACACATAAAATATAGAATGAACTTACTTGGCTACGAAAATGAAGAGGCACAACTTCTTTAGAACCAGAAAATTTGGCTGGTGTAACTTTACATGCATCAGCCTGGTCGATACTGTTAACCTGTTAATTCAATACAAAGACACAGGGGCAATCAATACCTGTAACTCAGGATTCATCCATTAAAGAAAGCAACGCTAAGAGTACCTTGCTAAAGTGGACAAAACACTTGAAATCGACAGACCAGGCAGTGAAAAGCAAGACTAAGATGTGAGAAGCAGCAAGAGCACCAAACGCAATGAAAGCATCAGTGAAGTCTATGCTGGGCACGATCGTAGTCAACCATAGTGAATAGAGAATCGCGAAAGGCCAAACGTCCAAACGCCACCCCCAGTGTTTCTTCCTACACAAATCAACCTTCTCCACTACCTTACCTCCCACGCGAAAGCTCGACATCTCAAAAAAAACCCAAAACCTAGTTCGATTGACCTGCACAACGTTACACTAATCGCATCCCACAATAACAAATCGAAACCACAAAAAATCGCGCAAAAGAAGAGAAAACCGCATAGAAAGATCTCTAACTCTAATGAGAGAAGAATCGATTGTGAAGCAGATCTAAGGAGGGGAGAAGGGGAGAGACGAACCTTGAAATTGGAATAATAGCCTTGAAATGAGAGAGATGTAAACTAGGGTTTTCCAATTTCACATGCTCAGAGATGATAAGATCGAATCACAGCGAAACCCAAAACAAGGAATCTCACCTCCGTTAGATTGTATCACGAATCACGATCGATGATGAAATGGGTTTAGCCGCTTCCACTTCTCTGTAGCCCCCCGCTTTCTTAATCCGGAAAAATGCCAAAAAAAATCGGAAATTATTTTTATTTGGAAGTTTAATACCAATTGTTTTGGATTGGAATAAAAATATACTAAATAATAAAAATATGTTATTTAAAACCTAAAATAATTAATGTTGTTATTTTAATACCTACGATTTTTCAACAAAATCTAAATTCCAATTTTACTCCGGTTTTCTAATTAATTATTAATTTTAATAAAACATTTTTTGTTTTTCTATTAACCATATCAAACCACGAAATTAATTTTGGTTATCTACTACTTCTTTCTCTTTTCTTTCCCATCCTCTCTCTAATATCCTCGTCGCTCAGTATCTGTAAACCATGGCTTTCTCTCAAGCGGTTTAGCCGCACCACGTTTCGTATCGGTGCTTCCATTTCTCCCGAAGAATTCGTCTCTCTCTCGCCGTTTCCTCCATATTACATCTATCCATGTTGACGAGCGTCTCTCCGTCTCCATCCCTTCCCTCTCTCCTTCCCCCGTAATGTTTTTTTCCCTCATCGAAATTGGATTAGATCCGCCTTTGTTTTAGGATTGTTAGTGGATTGAGTTGTGTTCAATTGACCTCTGCCTCTACGATTCAAGATTTAATTTGATTTGAATCTGTATTTGAATTTGGTTTTGTTTCTGTACATACCAGAAAAATGATAATTCAAAAATAAAAATCAAACCTTTATTTGTATCCGTCTCCACCGCACGCACAACAAATCTCCATCCTACTAACAAAGAACAAAATCAGTAAAGAAAAAACCAAAGACATTGTCCAGAAACATCAATATAACGGAATATAAAGTAGCCGGTGATTGGAAGACCTACGTCGATGAACCAGAAAGCCGACGAGTGAAGTCGACGGAATTGGGATTACTAAGAGAGAACTCCGACTCTGTCGACATAGGTAACTCTGGATGAATGGATGGAGGAGACGGTGTTGAGAATTGAAGTAGTCATAGAAGCAACGGAGGAGAGAGGAGTTGTCTCTGGCCAGAGATAAATCGTCTTTGGAGGAGCGACGAGCATATTAGAGAGAGGAGGAAGAAGAGAGAAAAAAGATAACCGGAGTTAATTCTCGGTTTAACATGGTTAACAGAAAACCAAAAGTTTTTTATTAAAAATTAATAATTAACTTGAATTCGGGATAAAATTGGAATTTAGATTTTGTTGAAAAATCGTGGGTATGAAAATAACAACATTAATTATTTTAGGTTTTAAATAACACGTTTTTATTATTTGGTGTATTTTTGTTCCAATCCAAAACAATTGGGTATTAAACTTCCAAATAAAAATAATTTCGGGTTTTTTTTGGCATTTTTCCCTTTGTTAATCTATACTGTATGACATAATTAAAGCCTTTCTACAAAATTGACTATTAGTACTTAATTTTGTCTTAATTAAAGTTTTTGCGTTTATTTGTTAACAGAAAAAAAAATGTTTTTACGTTTATGTTAATTTATTTTAACTTTTACAATTTTTATAAATACACGAAAATATTTTTATAATTTTTGTTAGTTTATTTCAGTCAAATATATTTTTATTAAAATTATTTTTATTTTATCTTCTTATGAACCTTCATGGAGAACAATTTTTAAAGACTTTAACTAGAGCACCAAAACATTTATAAGAAAGTTTGAAAGTTAACAAGAATATTATTTTCACATAATCATGATCATGTCATGTGTCTTTAACTCTATCGTTCTTGAAAACTAAGGCCTTCATCTTATTTCCAGTTTTAAGAATTAATTTTGAATTTTGTTTTTAGAAAATTTATTTTTTATCCAATCAAAAAAAATCACATAAACAATAAATAAAATATTTGATGATAGTATCAAATCCTATATGTATATATGTATATAAGTTAATTTTCAAACACTAATAATTCCTTAACTTTAATCTCTCAATATGAGTAATTATTTGTATTTAAATTTATAATTTTTTTTTTCTGAATAACTATTTAGCGATTATTTAATATCTTATCTATTTTTGTGTGTTTCTATTTTTATGATTATATATTACGTTTATTTTGAAATTTTTTGTTTAGTCTTTGTCGTATTAGTCGTACATGTTAGTCTGTCAATCTCAATCTTCTCTAAACAACACATTTTTAACCATTGAAATTGGTTAATCCTAACCAAATGTTTCCTTAAACTCTTGTAACTGCAACTGTTGCATTTAAATCTGTGAAACCTTTAATAACATTTTGGGTTTTTATTTTTTTATTCATTAAATTACAGTTGGACCAGTACTGATTCTAAAGTGGTTAATCGAATATGATGTATATTAATTTTTATAATTCTATTGGTTACACATTTAGATTGTTGTATCACATACTCCTTACTCTGAAAATCTGATGATACACATTTTAACCGTTGTATCACCTACTCCTTACTCTGAAAATCTGATGTTACACATTTTAACCGTTGTATCACATGTTCCTTCCTCTGAAAATCTGATGTGTCATCACATAAGAGAAACTTTTTTTTCTTTTATTGTATTGACTAGTTGAATATTATTCATTTGTATATTCCTTTATGATCTTGTTTAAACAATCCCTTATGCTTGTATGGTTTTTATTTTAATGGAATGAAAATACATGTTTGTTCAAAAAAAAAAATACTAATTTACATGTGTGTCATTGGTCAATTACATTTTAATATATCATTTCTGAATAATAACTAAGATATAGATTATTATTAGTTGTTTGCCAAAAAAGATTATTATTAGTTGTTTTTATACTAAGTAAGATATAGAATTGATATGTGGCGACTGATATTAATTTTTTTTTAACTCTTATCCATCAAAATAGAACGTCTATAATTAAATTCGGTTTATTATAATCGAAATAATGACTAAATTGTATTGCGAAATGGAATGATGAAGTTCAAAATCTATCTTTAAAATAAATTTTTAATAAAATGTAGCTAACATTTATCTAATATCTGTTAAATTGTATTGTTTGGTTTTCAATAAAATTTGTCACATGTTTCTAATTATTTTACAAAACAAGATTATTTGAGGGTAATAAAATTATGTTATCACTTTAAAACCTGATTTACATTATCATATTTTTTAACTTGGCAATATTCAATATTTTGATATAAAAAATTAGTGATTAGCAATAAAGATCACTCTACTCTCTTATTCAAAAATTTAATATGTAGCGATACAAATTATTTAACTTGGCAGGAAAAAAAATGTAAATAACCCTTTTAACTAAAAATATCATCCATGTATATCATCTACGTCTTTTCCAAAAAGCTTTTAAAATAAAATTTAACTAAAATTCTCTATACATTAATTGAGAAGCGTTCTCAAAAACCAATGTTAAAGTTTCGCGTTCACTTTGCTTTATCTTACATTGATATTTACCCTAATTTTACATTGGTATAGTCTAAAGGAACATTTCATTCAATATATAAAAATTATAATTAATATTTTTTTAATCTTCGATCCCAAATAACAATTTTATCGATAAGTACAATAGGTTTTGTAAATAAAAACTATAATATAACTATTTCACCTTGTACATAGTGCAAGTTGTTATCTAGTATCCAATTTTGTAAATAGAAACTATAGTTTAACTATCTCAAAGAATTAGAGTTAGAATTAGAGAATCAAATTGACATAATTAAAACCTTATCTCAAAGAAGAAAAAAACTTGACATAATTTATTCATGGTAATTTGATTTAAAAAATCAATGCATGGCAAGGATAATAGAAGTATCCCAATCAAATATAGAACGGTCTAATGGTTAGTTGTAATTGCCAAACCATTACTCTCATATATCTAAAATTAGTCAAATTTTCTACAATTTTTTGGACATTCCTATTTTACCTACTCAGTGATATAACAGTCATGTCTTGAGGCATGACTATAAAACTAAGGTTGTGAATGGAGAACCATTAATAGCATCTTTTAAGTCATTTTTTGAAAAACATATTGTAAACACCAATCAATATATTTTCTCAAATTTGTGTTTTTTGTAAAATAAAAACAAAATCTAGATCGCGGATATATACAGAGGATAAAGTCTTGGACCGCCTTTTCAAATGGATGCATCTATTATCCGGCGGTTTTCAAAAAAAAAAACATGCTCATTAATTAAAACTGTTTTTATTGAGACTTTATTATTATAATGATTATATATCTTTTTGTTTAAACTATGTATATGAAAAATATATATATATATATATAAACTTATCTCTCTCCTTTTTCTCACTTCTGTTTAAGTTATTCTCGTAATACCTTTTAATTATTATAATATTTTAATAAATTACAAAATACAATATATATTAATAATTTAGTAGTATGAGAATATAACCATTAATAAGTCCAGTTAATCTTACAATAAATATATTTCTTTTTGAAACTTTTAATAGTTGTGTTGTATTTTTTATGATTGACTTCTTAATTGATTTTACAATAAATAAATAAATATATATATATATATGATGGTTTGAACAAAAAACATATATATATATATATATGATTAAAATTTACTTAAAATAAATTTTGGTATTTCCAATTCATAAATGATATATGAATTTCTTTGCTCATTAACACTAAACTAAAATCTTTAATTTTTAATTATACTAATATTATTAATATATTAAAATATGAATTCCGCACCGCAATTTTTTATTTTCCTATGAAACATTATTTTGTACCGCTTATTATGTACAAACTCACTTGTCCCCCAAATATATTTCTCCCGCATGTACCACAGTTGAACTGTACCACATTGTAAAATCGCTTTTCCCGCACGATCAAATATGTTGTCACAATGAACTATGACTACCATCGGCCAGGTAGGATTTGGGTTTGTTGGAAGGCTGATGTGACAGTTCGAATTCTTTACAAGAGTGCGTAGATCGTTACTTGTTGGGTAGCTTTGAAACATGGTTCACATTTTGTGGTATCTTGCATCTATGCTTCGAATTTCCAGGCGGACCGTTTGCTGTTGTGGGAGGAGTTACAACAATCCAATAGTATGTTTGTCCAGGGTTCTCTGCCTTGGAGAATCATGGGAGATTTCAACAAAACTCTAGCCTCATCAGAGCATTCCCAAGGAATGGCGCCTGGAACTACTTCTGGTATGCGTTGTTTTCAATCGCTTATTTCAGATTGTGAGTTGGTTGATTTATCCTATGTAGGGCATCAGTTTACTTGGTGGAACAACCAAGAGGCGAACCCTATAGGGAAGAAGCTGGACAGGGCGCTTGTGAACGGGACTTGGGGGTAGGCTTTCCCTTACTCTTTTACAAGTTTTAAGCCATGTGGGGTATCTGACCATTGGCGGTGTAGTTTTAGCCTCACGGCTACATAGTCTGCTACACACTTACCTTTTAAGTTTTTCTCTTACCTCATTGAGTTACCGCAGTTCATGGTCATGGTCCAGCATCAGTGGGATTCGTCTGAGCCTCTCTTCCACTCTCGCTCCGCCCTCAATCTGTTCCATAAGAAGCTAAAGAATCTCAATTATAGTCTATGTTTTATGAACAAAGAGAACTATGGTGATGTCACGAAGAATGCTAGTGAAGCTTATGCTGCCTTATGTGATTCCAAAATAAGGCGCTCTCCACTCCTACTACAGAGACCTTTGTTGGTCCAAAAATTCTGCTGCGACTATTACTTGGAATCACTATGCTGGTGTTGAGGAGAATTTTTTTTGGCAGAAATCTCAGTTAAATTGGATGCAGTGTGGTGATTATAATACAACTTTTTTCACCATTCCGCTCAGGCGCTGGCTTCAAGAAATGCGATAAGAAAACTTCTCAATGATTATATGCAGGCCAGACCGCCTATGATTGAAGAGGTTTCAGATAATTTTCTCTGTGAGCTGTTAGACTACCGCTGTAATGAAATGCAGCTGCTCTCGCCCGTGACATCACCCCTGCGGAGATTAAGGATGTCCTGTTCTCAATGCGCTCACACTATTCCGTATAAAATATGAATATACACTGAATCTCATGAACATTACTTAGTGTAAAGGTACATATATAATATATCATCTCGTTATAACATCTTTACTGACCTTGCTTTACCCATTGAAGCAAGTGCAGCGTACCAGAAAAGAATTCTCAACAAATTCATGAATGTGCATATCTTATTTGAAACAACCAGACCGTTTTTTAATAATAATAATATAACTAAATACTCCATAAGATTTAATTATAACCCAATAATAAACCAATAACAAAACAACATGCACAACGGAAAGACAAACCAAACCAACTCCAATTTAATTTAAATACAATACCAATCATAACCAATGTAAACCAGTAACCTAGAATACTTCTAACAAGGTTCCAACAACACAAACACTAAAAATCAACATCACAAAACTGAGACCCTAGATCATCCTCCTCCACATCGCCAAGATTCCACGTTACACATGCATTACCTTCACCAAAAACACAATGAGATGCGTGAGTATTACCAAAAATACCCATTGAGGCGATCCTCCCATCTACGAGCTATACACACAAGCAAATCAGGAGTACAACCACAAATAAACATAACAAACCAGTCATTAAATAGAACATCCAACAACACATTCACCACACCTTTACATCATCACACAAAACAAGTTATACAACCCAATCACTCAAATAAGCTCATGGTCACGCACTCACCTTATCAAGCTGATTCACAAAAATAACTACAACCAAAATAGAGGCTCTCCAATTTCCAAAAACAACCAAATTCGCTCCTACAACCAATCACAACAACAAACAAATATTGAAAACAAACTGCGAGGAAAAAAAAACAGAAAAGAACAATATTGTTCACAAGTGAAAAGACTAATCTCACAAGTGAAAAGAATAATCTCACAAGTGAAACCAAATCAAGACAAACCGTTAAATTTTCAATCCCTCCGATGAAACGCAAAGTACAGACGTCCAGAAGCTTCTCACAAAAATTTAGCACGATTAAATCTCAGATGAAACCGCAATTGATCCCGAAACATCTGTTGATCTCACTCCGCGAGTGAGAAAACGTGTCTGACGAAACTGCCCATAACTCACAGAGTTTAGATCCAAATCTAGTTCTGTAAAAAAAGAAGAATGATGATGAAAGGCTTGGAAATAACTCCACCAAATCTCGTTACCTTTGACAACGATTTGATATGTCAAAACGTTTCCTCCCAAACCCTAACGATTCTGCTCCTTTTCCTTCTCTCTAACACAAAGTTTTGTTGATCTTTTCCTCCTTCTCCTTCACAATCGACCAAGAGCTCTCTTCCTCTTTCTCTGAGCAACCAGCGGCGACAAACTTCTACAACTAAAGAGAAAATAAGCGTCATCCTTGTAGAGAGAATTAGGGCAATTAAATCAGAAAATAGCTAAACCAATAATTAATTAAACCATTTTTTTGGTTAATCAATAAATCGATCAGGTTAATAAACCAACAATGATTAAAACAATTCCACTTCAATTCCCGATATGAAAATTCAATATTCATATTTTTTGGGACACAGGTGTTTCATTATCTCACTTTTCATGATTATATGGTCAAACAGTTATGTCCGATTTGGAATTTAATAATATATGTCACTGTTATTCTACAAACTCATTCGTTTCATACAATGAATGAGATGTCAATGATTTTAATTTAGTCATGTGCATTATTATCCTTTTAAGTTTTAGTAACTTATTTTCAAACACTTTTAACTACAATTCTTTCGTCATTATCTATAATGCACTCATTGCCTTTCGACATCTACTTTTTTCACTTTCTATTGGCTTAAATATAACACATATTGAACTATAAATTATTTTTTACTCCCTCTGTTTCACAAAGAGTGTCATTCTAGATATGTTTCTTTGTTTCACAAATAGTGTCACTTTACAATTCCAATGCATTGTTTTATATATACAATGCATCTTTTACATTATATTTCCTAGTTTTACCCTTAATCTATAACTAAATTAACCTAATAAATAAGAGCATATATGTATATTTTAATGTTTTCTTAATCTGTGTGAAAAGTGTCAGAATGACACTTTGTGAAACGGAGGGAGTAAGACATATTATAACTAATTTCTTTTTAATTACTATCTTTCAATAATCACAATTAGATTTAAAGCATTTGATTCAATTTATGAAATATCAAATTAGTTTTCCTTTTATCATGTTATAAACTAATATTTCACTTTCAATTTTATTTTTCCTGTTTAAAATTTTATAAATACATTTACATAAATTTTGTTTTATTCTATCATGAATTTTTAAATTTATTTCCATTCTAAAACTAATTAACATATTTAAAATTTTAAACTAGAATCAGTTTAAAATAAAAGTTAAAATTTATTATTACCAGTAATTAAAAAGTTATAGTATTGTTCTTCTTATTTTAACATTTCATTTATTTTACATAATTAATTTTTATTTATTTAAATATTCTATTAATTATAAGTAACATAAATATGTAGTAAATGAATATTTTAAATTTACATTAAAAATATTTTTAAAAAAATTTATTTAAGTAGATGCTTAGGTGGCAAGATGAAAAAAAAAAAAAAAGCTAACTTTATATATATAGATAGATGCTATATATAGTTTGTAAATTTTTTTTAAGTTGTGTAGTTTATTTAGGAGTACTTACAGGTCCCGATCCAAGTAATCACAAGCAAAATCTTCTGCATACACTTCGTATAAGTAAACCTTATGTTTCATCTCTTCCTCTTCAATCACTTGGCTTTGTTTATTCTTTTTACGTTGGCTGCTGTTAACCAGTTCTCAAAATACATACAATATATGATCATGAGGGATTTATGAATATCCTTATTAATACCATTAAACAATTAAAACTATAATAAACTGAAAGAAAAAAAAAACAATAACTAGACATGGCATATTTAAATGATTTGAAAAAGAAAAAAAAAGTGATCTACTATATATACGATTGTACAAACTAAGTCTAAAACAATTAAGTAAGAGTTTGAGGCAAAAATAAACTTCTACTAAATAATGTGTGTACATGTAATGTATATAGTAAAAGTTTTGACAGAAAAAAATAATAATGTATATAGTAAATTTTAAGTTTCCCCATAATGACTTAAATTTTTTAGACTTGAATAATTGTTGTTTGACACCTCAAATGGACGTGGCAAGGTCTAAGCACAATTTTATTTAATACTATAAAAATGGAAATGCTGCCCAAAAAAAAAAGAGATTTATATCATTATATATTATTTTGCAAATAATAAGTTGCAATTAATACTGTTTGCCATCTGTCATATGCTATAATGTATTATAAGCACCATATATGGTTAGGGGAAAAGAAAAAAAGGGAAAAAAAAGAAAGAAAAATAATAACAATAATGTATCTTTAATTTCTTTTGTGAAAAAATAATAATAGTTTTGTGAAAAATAATAATGTTTTTAAACTATAAATAGTATATATAAAACATAAGTTTTGATCTCTTTCCATCTTGGGGGTATATAGTACTGCCTAGTCTTTACAAGTCTTTCAAAACTAGTTTGTGGGTTTATAAAAGCAGGCTTTAGAATTTCAAGTCATCATATCATTCTAAAGTATTTGGTTTTTTTTTTTTCTTTAGCCGGAGAGTATTTGGTCTAAAATATTTGAATTATTTCAGAAATGATTTCGAGAGGGAACTTTAGTGTTGGTTCAGCTTGGAGCAGGGCTGATGATATTGCTTTCGAAAGAGCTCTCGCAATTTATGACGATGAAACACAGATCTGTTGGGAAAACATCGCTGCAGTTGTTTCTGGGAAGACTACAACACAAATTATTGAGCATTACAATAATTTAATTCGTGATGTTATGGATATTGAATCTGGACGTGTACCTCTTCCAGATTATGGTGTTCCAGAAGAACTAAATCCCAATCGCAAATGTGAGCAAAAAGGCAAAGGAAAACTCAAGTACAAACGCCGAAAGGGAATTTCTTGGACATCAGAGGAACACAGGTCCCTACTATTCACTTGTTTTTTTTTTAATATAACTTTGTATATAGATTTTGTGTTTATTTTGTTCTGATTGCAATATTATTGGCATACTCATTTATTTGGCTAGTAATTAGGTAACTGAATATAAAACTCAAAACGCTTTGATTTTTTTCTCTTTTCACTAACAGTATTATGTTTCACTTAGCTTTATTTGATATGTATATTATCATTGCATTTCTTTGATTTGTACTTTTTAGTTTTGATATATGAACCGAAATTGTTTTGACGTTGATTCTCACACTTTCTTTTTTATTTTTTATATATATAATGGAAATAGACAATTTCTTCTTGGTTTGGACAAATATGGGAAAGGTGATTGGCGTAACATTGCTCGTAACTGTGTGTTGACAAGAACATCAACTCAGGTTGCAAGTCATGCTCAAAAATACTTTCAACGTCTGAACTCAAAGAACAAACACAGAAACAGGGCAAGCATTCATGACGTCACCATTGATGCAGAAAACGGAAACACCTCACCAAATGCTTCTACCTCCAACAATCAAGCAAAAGAAGGAGCAATCACATGCCCAAACAGAAACGTCAATCTTGCTTCTACCTCCAACAATCAAGCCATTCAAACCACTGCGCAACCGTCAGTGAACCTTCCGGTGCATGGAAGACCCAGCTTATGGAATACTCAAGCCATCTCACAGCCGTCGCTAAACCTTCCAACATATGGTGCACCCACCATATGGAACGCACAAGCAGCTTTTCCACCACCACCACCAGCCAGTATTCCTGTGTATGGAACGACGTTGTCCACCATGAACCAACCAATGGTTGGACAAATGCCCTCACCTTTTGGAACAAACATGAACCCTTTCGCTCAACCTCACATGACTCCTGGTGTTCAGCATTATCCCCTACCTTACTATCCGGGTCCTAGTGCACCGATCAACAAGGGTTCATCAAACCCATATCAAACCCATATGATAACATGACTTATGTAACTAAATCCCAAAGATAGGGCAGTTTTATTTAGCCTCCCTGCTTTATGCTTCTTTATCCATCTTGTGTTTTTTTTTTCCCCTATCCATCTTGTTGTTTGGATTATCTGATGTTTTTTCTTGGATCATGTTATAATGAATGTAATATATATAAAAAAAATCTATTTGACTATTTCTATTCATTTAAACATAAATTTAAAAAACTCATAAACATTATTTCAACTTGGAAAATAAGAAACATTTATATCGAACAGATAATATAATTACATTATCCCATAATTAAAAGAAGAAGAGAAAAATTAACTCAGGAAAATGTTAATTCCCAAGTAATTTAATCCTCGACTTCGCACACTTTTTTTTTTGATAAACTCAGAGAACTACGACAGCTGAAACAAGTACACGTGAACGACGGTGATTGGTGGGTATATCAAGAAGGGTACAAAGTCAAATAGTCAACAAATAGGTTTCTTTAAGATATTATAACTTCACTTTATGTAGCTGCTGCACTGTTTCTAGCTAGCCCCTGACCATTTTCAATCTCAGCCTTTCGATCGTTACAGTTACACATGTTTACCGGTCGGACGACTGTGATCGGTTCGGGTGAAGAAGCAATTAGTGTGCCTAGCTTCAGCATATCGATGCTCACTTCATCAGGCAACTTCGCGGTTTCGAGTTCTTTCTCAACCAATTCCGACGGCGTTTTCAAGTATTTGTAAACCACGTAAAGTATCATTTGTAGTGCACCGAGCACAAACCCAATCACGTTAGGGAACTGCGAAATTGACAGACAAAAATATAAAGGGGAAAAAATTAAAGATCATTTTATCAGTGCTCAAAGCAATATACCTACTTTTATTTTTTATATATGAACTTTACGCTGCTTTATATATTATATTAATAATTTCTATATAAATTTTGAGGTTTTTTTTTTCTACTATTGAACCATGCATCATCCATCCCGATTAACCGTTTTAAACAAAAGTTTATTTCTTAATTGATTAATCATTAAAAAGAATATATAAAAAATATATTACGTGTAATATACAAGTTTATGTGATATAGATGTAGATAGAAACTCTTTTGTAAAAGATGTAATCTTTTTAAGGTTTTCTTTTAAAAAATACAAAAGAAGAGAGTATCTTTAGTGTTTAGTGGGATATTTAATTGTAAAACGACAATAATACCAAACAAAAGGGTTTTGCTTTTTGTGAAACCATATCCCATCTTTATTTTATGATTAGCTTCACAGGCTCAGGTAGATAGAAACAAAAGCAACCCACTTCATGCAAATAATGATGATCGTGATGATAATGATTATTATGACTTACCGCAACGTAGATATCTTTAAGAGCAAGACCATAAAGGAGCCATATGACCGCACTGATGGTAAGAGTCAAGGATAAGCTAAACGGCATGTACTCCACACTTTTCGTCTTTATTACCGTTCTCTGTTATTTATTTCATGCAAATTTAAATAAATTAGTCAAAATCATATTTTCTATGTTTAGATATATAATTATGTAACACTAGCTAGCTAGAGACCACTACTACTACTTACGATAATGCTAAGCGGCGCAGCGAAAACGCAAACAGAGAATCCGACACAGATTCCTCCAATGATCTTTGCACGTGTGGCTCCTTTAGTCAAGAATTGGCAGAGAAGAAGAATCGCACAGAACCCTCCAACGTTCATTAGCAACAAAAGCTTCACAGTGAGCATCTGCACCAAAATAATCATTAGATATCGGAACACATATATCATAAATTATACCATATATATATATATATATATATGCATATATAGTGGCAATGAACATACTCGGGCTTTTTTGGTTGCGAAGGCAACGAAGATGGAGATGTAGATGGTTTCGATGAAGCAACCAAAGCAGTTGATGGTGACGAGAAGGAAGACATCTTTCTTCTGAGTAGCATAGTAGAGCCAAAGCGTTGCACTGAAGAGCGCCACCACGTAGGGAAGAGATTGAAAATCTTCTGTGGTTTTCTTCTTACAAATCCTGTAGAACGTTGGCCTGCATCCATAATACAATCAATATCTAATTCTTAGTTATATTAAAACTTCTCAATAGTTTTGTATCATATGTTCATTTTAGTACTAGCGAGTTAGATCTGGTAACATAAACATATGCGTTGGACATATATATGAAGAAACAAGAACAGAGGTGAGGCAACAATGTAAAAATACTTACACGGGAGAGAGGAAAACAGCAAAGGAAATGACGTTTCCTGAAAATTACACAATAAAAATAATGAAAATAGTGTTAATATATACCGGTTTTGATATAGGTTATGGTGATATATATATATATATATATATATATATATATATATATATAAAATTTGATTATAACTTTAGAGAGAGATGAAAGTGATGAGAACTCATACCGAGCATGCCGAAAACAAAGGCCCATGTGTTATGAGTGTCGAAGAGAGCCATGAATGTAGATTTGTGGTTGCGGGTTTTGAAAGGGAGAAGAAAGTTTCTTTGGAATAAGAAAGATCGTCTTAGGTTTCTGTAAGTGTTTCTCTTAAATCAAAAGCTAATGGCACGACCTTAGCATTCTGAGGACTTCAAGTATATATAGAGGGGGAGAGGTCTTAAGAAAGATAGGGATGTGTGTGGGAAAGAAAATAAAGATACATGTTTTGTGTGAGTCATAATTATTTTCAATTTTTTTTTCAAAAAAGTAACAATACAATTTGTAAAAGTATTATTGTCTTTGTAGGTGTACTATAAAATTAAAATGCTATTAGAAAAGAAGTCACAGAACCAATCCAACACCAAAACAACTTTTTCATAAATAATGCATGTCGATTTCGGTTTAGGCCAACTCTTTCTTTTAAGGGCTCTCTATGTCTAGATTCTACCTATTTCACATATACCTATTGACGTGAGTACATTTATCATTTATTAATTTCTATGGTTTGTATTTTATATCCTCATTTTTCATAAAAATTGAATTAAATGATGAAGTCCTTGCGTAAATTACGTTTCCAAGAAATTTAGACAATTAGTTCACGTGACATTGTACGTAAATATAAATTGCCGTTTTCACTTTTTGCCACTTTTCATCCTAATTTACGTTTCTCAATTTTAAGAAAATATTTTTTTTTCTTACTTTATATTTGCCGTTTCTTAATCATTAACATTTTGTCTATACCCCCAAGTTTAATAATTTATAGAGTTTCTACTTCAACTTTTACTTGAGTTCACATTTATATCATCTATCGAAACAAAAATTAGATAACTAAAAATATTCACGTTTTTTAACAAAAAAATAAATATATATTCACGTTTTGTCTTTACATTTTAAAGAGGAAAATAAACCGAGCAAATGAGAAATAGACAGCTTAACCAAAATTTGAGACTTTGGATAAGATCTTTAGTTTGTTTTTTCTGTTTTCTTCATAAGACTCGGATAAGATTGATATATAGTACAAATTTCAGTTCTTAAGAACTATCAAAAGAAACTAAACCACAGTTATATTTAACATTTGATCAAGAAATCAAATCATCCTTGTATGTCGAAATGAAGTTATATTATTTTGGCTAGATTGTAGATGCAACTTTTTTTTTTATATATATATATATATAGGCTCCAACATGAAATAGACAAAATTGGTCGTGCACACTAGTAACTATATAGTAAGTGAAGGTTAGCTAGGACCTCAAATATGGTTGTTGTTATAAGGGGACACAAATATCTATATTTGTTGAGTTGACAAGCGTGCTATAAAATTGAAGAAGATCAGTGGTTTTCAAACTCTTCCATAATTTTGTTCTTCCTGAAACTTTACTATTGGGTAAAAATGTATTGTATTTGGGGCTATTACATTTTCATCAAGGACGATTTTGACAGTAGGTTGAACCGTCTTTCGTAGTTTCAAGTGTTACGTATTAAACAAAAGTAGTTAAAATTACTCCGTTCTCAAGAGTAGATCATTTTTTATATAATAAGATACATAATAATGTAGTAGGTGAAATTATATAAATAAAGAGCATAATTTTATTTAAACAAAAATATTGGTGGATTGATTTGGGGAGAACCAAACTCCAATAATTCATAACTAATAGGACAAAATAACAATAGCATGAACTGCATTTGCAAAACTTTAGCCTATCTCGGACCTTTTTATGGTTATTGAACGTACCCATTTAGGTTAATTAGTAACTTTATAATGCTGTTTCACATGGTTTTCATTTTTCAAAGAGTTCATTCTTTTGGGTGATTTCTTCTTTTTTTTTTTTTATAGTAAAAGTTATAAATGAAAAGGACATCGATCGATTCCGATATCAAGTACATAATAACGAGAATTTTGTTCATCGTTAAAACTCCATATTTGTTTGAACAATGGACTAACTTTTTTTTTGTTTTTTTGATACTCAGACGGATGATTAATTATGTCTAAAATAATTAAGTAACTTATTTTAATATGTGGTTAAAATATGAATTATATAATTCCTTATATGTTTTGTTAAACTTGCTTTGATCCTTTGTGTTACATTTGTCGTTAGCATGTTGCTATAAAAAATGTGAGCAATGGAAAACTCAAACTCGGAACTGTATATATGTTTTGCTGCTCCAAAAAGCTAGAATTAAATTCATGGAATTCGGATTAAACTAGGTTGCACTCGCAAACATGTCGTCACGAACACTTACAACTGACATCACCAATAGTCTCTGAAACAAAGTAAGCTTCATTTGATCTTATTTCGGGATTAAGCGTTATATGTCTTTATCCCCTATTTATATCTATCTTAACATGCTGGATTATTGTGGCTTTAATTGGAGATATACAAGCCCAAAAAAAACAATAAATCATTGGATCTTTTTGTTGTTAACTAGAGTCTTTTTTTTTCTTATGCAAGGATGGTTTGGGAGCTAGAAAAGACCAAACTTTGTAAGTCTAAATCTCAGAGAGCTTAGCGGCCAGAGCCGTGGAAAAGTAACTGCCAGGAAAGATATGTACTTCGAAAGACCTCAATTTGTTGTTTCAAGTTTTGAACTATAAATAAGAACAACCATATTAAGTATAGTGTTTTGTTTTTCTGTTTATGTTCTGCTTATTCTAGTTACGTGTGTATCGCAGATCTTTGATAGTATTATAATACCTCACTACCTCAGAAAAGTTCAAAATAATTAGAATTTTGTTGTGGTCTTTGCTTTAAGGTAAAAAAGATTATAAAGAAAGTGGTCGGTGGGACTATATGGTATACCAATAAATATCTAAATGGAAAAGATATATTTTTTTTTTTACTTTTCTATAATTAATCTAATTAACATTGTAACTATTATATATAAAATCACTCTTGTTAGAATCAGGAGTTATACTAATAACGGGATGAAAAAACTAACATATATAACATGCATTGAGCAATTTCAAATGCTAAATTCGATTTTAAATCTTATATATAGTCTGGTTGAATTTGTGAATATGTAGATAGTTTAATACTATATTTGTGGCCTTTTTTTGTTAGTTTGATACTAATTCTTGACGTTGAAAACGTTTACATAATCGTTTTTTGTCATGACCACTCGTTCATATTCTTAAATTTGTTTTTCTGTTAATCACCATATTGTGCCTAAATCAATTCTACAAGTTTTTGATAAATTGTACAGTATTGTTCTCTCCCCTCTTTAAAATTGGAGGAATCTCCCATTATAAATTTATCTAATTCATACTAATGGAAAAAACAAAATAATAATAATGGAAATAACTTTTGACCATACAAATATCTACCAGAAAAAAAAAATAACAATAATAAAACAAGCTCATTAAATACAAAAGTGAATTACGTTATATTATTAGTAAGCTTCAGAATTGTATTTCTATTCAATAGTTAAACTCCACTTCCTTAAACACTGTACACAAATATCAAATGTATGATTATTATAAACTATTGTCGTGGCGACAGAAAACAATTATTTTCACTAATTAATTAGAATTTATAGTTAATAAATTGATTATACTGTACAATTTTCCTGGCCACTACAAGCTCTCTTTTTTTTTGGCAACACCACTACAAGCTTTTTCTTAACAATAATTGACAATAATTCCTCATAAAATGCGCCTAAGTAATGTTTCCGTTTAGTGCATCAAGAAAACAAAGCAAAAAAAAGGACATGATAATTCGTCTTTAATCTTTATGAATGACTCATCATCTGATTCAAAGAGTCAAATTTTGTTCGATATCATTAACATATAAATCATTTGTTTTCGACGTCTCCATAGCATACATATAAAGTGAGTACATTAAAAAAATCTTATTTCTCTATGCTCTTCGAGGGACATAGATAAATATTGTGAATATATATTCATTGAAATATGCTTGTCTCGAGCTCAAGAATTGCATGAACTTTGGTCCTGTTCTTAATAAAAAAGATATTGCAAGTTGAAAAGACAAATTTTATGTATATAAAAAAAAAATGACTGAATGAATTATTTCGATTCCATTTATCACTGGTTATAGAAAAGACGCCGAAATATGAAATATTTGGATACACCCAAACGAAAACGAAAGGTACGTTACAAATATATATATCACATCAACTAGTGAAAATGATGTGATTAATTATATATACACGTGGTGTAATCAACTTGCTACGTAGTATAAGGCTGTTGAATTCGAATGGTAGACGAAAATTTTGAGAAAGAGATGAAAGAAAAAAGAAAACCTAATAATAATTAATAAAGGAAAAATAAAAATAAATAAGAGGTGTGCAAACAACAAAACAAAGCAGAAAGAGGAACTGAAATGTGGCTCTTCTAATATTCCAAGTTGCTCTCACTCTTTTTTATTTATCCAATCATCTTCTTCTCTATATATGTATTTTTCTTCGTTTTATCTTTTCATTTTCCTATTATATATAAATGGTATAAACATTACATTATATAGATCAACTTGCGTTCTGGAAGATTGATATACATAACCAATATATATTAAGATTAATAATTGTTTGGAACGTAAATACATTATATTGCATTTGCGTTCATAGCATTTGTATTTCATATACTAAACTATTCTGTTTATATTTATAAACTGTAAACATAAAATGCATATGACTTAAATGTTCTGTTTGATATATTTTATAAAAAATATCAATTAACTTAATACTATTTTAATTAAAACATGTGTATAAATGCATTGTTCATCAAAATAAACATACGTATTTATGCAAAGACAAAAACAAAGTCACTGACGTTTTTTTTCTACATTTGCCAATTTTTACATAACATGCTGATCACCATTCTATGCTGTGGTGGACCTAGCTAGGTATGCATAATGCAAATATCTATTTCCAAATCTTTAAAATATCTATATTAATGAATGTTGATATTATTATACTATAAACTCTATTCAGAAGGCAGGTTAAAAGAGAAAATTTTCATTTGTGTCGTTGTCGAGTGATAAAAACTAGTACATGTATAAAACGTTAACATATACGTGCTGTGATTGTTACGATGGTGATTTAAAATATATATATATATATATATATCTTAGAACCAAATAAATAATTTGTACTAAATTTAATATAATGGCATTACGAAAACAATTTTCAGTATGATTATTAATCTATTGTGTCCAAATTTTACAGTTCTAGTTAATGTCAACTGTCCTCTATAGTATATTAGTATTATATAATGTCAACATTATAAACTATTCACAAGCTATGCTACAACGTGTCTTTGGCTTGAAACAATGTGCATGTCTTAATTAGTGTAGCCCTAAATGTGTTTAATCGCCATATATATATATATATATATATATATATTTTTTTTTTTCTTATAGTCATGTGTTTGTAACTTTGTACCTCTCATCATCACTATGACTTTTGTTTCTCATCAAAATTTTAATATCTAAATAAGGCAGTGTGCATCCCGCGTTCCTCTAGATCCGCTTTTTGACGTGAAGAATCAGCCCAAGGAAGAAGAACCTTAAAACTCATTGGCTAAGGGGAAAGAAAGATTCATTTTATTTCACAGAGTCCAACACCTTTAAACATTTTTTTCAGTTTTTAATATAACAGCTATATAAATTCACACCAACATTAGTTCTCGACAATATATATGTATTTTTTTTTATCATTATAACCATATATATCTTTTTCATTCTTTAATATATTATTTTATCAGACCAGTGAATGATTCAAAAGAGAAAGGAGGTGTAGGAGAAATCCTCATCGAGTGATATGATGACCTCATAGGGTAATTGCATGCTTTATATTCCAAACTTTTTGGCAAATCATGGCTAACCATGTCCATCGTGAATCGTGACGTGGGATTATGTTCCATGCAAATATCATATATTTAAAAGATAATATAATTTTTTCTTTTTAAGAAAAAAACATGCATGAAGATAACGAGTACGTCGGCTTTATCAAGAGGCCCTATATGGCTATATTAAAAGAGAAAGATGTAAAAGATAGATTGACGAGGATATGAGATGATTGGTCGATTTTATTATTTCCACTAGATAAATATCATGATTTTTTTTTTTTTTCTGAAATAATCTTTATAGTCTATGAAAAAGTTTTGGATGATTAAAAAGTTCATGTTTCTTCTTTTAATTTATGAATTTGAATGTGACTACAAAATCGGAACGAATGTATGATCATAAAATATATATATAGTTCGACGTAGCTAAGGATTAATGGTCCAATTTATTTTCTTTTTTAAAATGGAATTGACAGAAATAATTAGGATCATGACTAGCTAGGGCTAATGATGCATTAATCACCAAATTAAGAAGTGTGACAAGATTTGTGAAGCAAGGAGGGGTGTCTTGTATACAACGATTTATGTGAGTATGTGTCTCTAATAAAGATACACATCGCGGGATCAATACGTAGGAGTTGTACGTCAACAAAACCTACATACTTTGTTTCATACGATTTTCATCGATCGGTGCAATTATTTGAAATCATTGGTCAAATCGCCAGTTCAAGTGAATTGATCTGAGACTATATATAGCCAAAAAAAGTAATTGTTATCGCGTTGACATATAGTAAAGATTGAATTTGTGTTGCTTAATTAGTTGTCCACTAGACTATAAATAAGCAACTAAATAATACGAATGCAACCGAACCTAACTAACATTTACCTCAGTTAAAAAGCCAAACTCTTGGGGGGGACAGATAAAAAAGTTTTAAAACACATCATGTTCCTGCTGCATGCACCAGAAATAAAAACAAAGACATTTTAAAAGCTAATTGATCACGTCGAATCATTCATCGTCAGTACATAAATAATCTCTTTATGCTACTGTAATTCAAGCCATGCAGGAGTTTTTTATAACCATACTATTATAATTAATTTTAGTAAGTTTATCTGATAGAAAATATACCCAAAATTGGTTTGTACCTTTTTCTACTCAGCTATAACCTAATTTTTAATGTTGTATAAAAACCATCTCTTGTTGGCACATATTACATATATCGTTGGAAACTTGACGAGAAACTTTTTTCCCACATGATCGATTATGCAAAGAAAACCCAATTATGACGTCTACTAGAGTATCACACTACAAAGAATTTAGGGTAACATATAAGAATTATGTGTTCATTTATCAATTGATTTAAATTAAAAATTATGAAACTATATCTAAATTTCTTATTTCAAGTTGTATCGCTCCAATAATTTTTTTTGTTCGAAATAAACTGACAATAGCCATTACTTCGAAAAAACTAATTTCAAAATCTCATATTTTTTTTTTAAGTTAAAATAATATGTAAAATACATGAGTCAGTTCAATAGCGATTAATTGATCTGTTTTGACAATGATCCTTATAATAACATATACATTTGGTAGTAATTTTCAACTCCAGCGTTTTGTTGGTATCTTCGTTGCATTGAACAGAATTGCCTCCCAATCTATTTCGCCAACTTCGCTAACACCTTTCGATTATGTTTGTATGCGTCAAAAAGATGGTTACAAATCAAACTATTTTCGATTCTGTACCCTAAATTTTTTTTTTTTGTTGATAATCAAAAATATTTTTAAGAAAATCAGGAGATAAGATTTAGTGATACACATGTAACGTGGCGATTTTTTTTTTTCTTTTTAATTTATGTGTGGAGTGATATATCTCTAATTATTGAAGGCTTTATTGGACAATATGTGAGTGATGATTCCACTCCCATGTAAAGGAGAACGAGATAATATCAGTATTTTGTTTTTGTTTTTCCTTTTCTTTGTGTTTTTTTTTTTTTCTCTTTCTCTTTTCACTTTTCTTTATTCTATAAAATTAAGTTGCTTCTCTTTCTTTTTTTTCTAACACTATGAACAATGATGTTGGTCTTCCCCAAAATCTGATAGAACACTTGGCAACTTGTGTAGTTGTATACTTGCATTTTTTTTTCTCTTATATTTAGGATTTTTCAAATTTCAAATTGTGCAATAATGCCAATACACTCTCAACTATATTATCCTAGCTAATTTTTTTTTTAAAAAAAGTTTATATATATATATATATATATATATTTGCTTTCTACTCGTTAAGGCTTTAATAATTAAATTTTTGTTTTTTCTTTTGACAGATTAACACTAGCTAGTTTCTAATATGATCGTGTAATGGTTTATTAAAAAGGAAGCCGTACTCGGTTAGTTAAACCAAAAAACATGTGCTTGGTTTGTGTGTATAGATACACACATATATATATATATATATGTATGTATATTAAACTCTCCATTATCATCGTGCCTTGTACAAATCCGACTGAATTTGAAAATATATATGAATTAAGTATGAAGATATCTTCATCCATGATAAGGCAAAATGTTTGAGCATGGTTCCATCCTTTGGATTTTAGTATAGAGTTGGCCGGCAGCTTTGATGCACCACAATTTTTCCCCTCGATCTTCTTTACAAAAAGTTATATTATTATGTTGCTAATTAATAATGTTCATCTGCTCACACTATATTATTAGATATCTATACTCACATAACTATATGATAATGAAATGTGGTATGGCATTTTTTATGATTTATAAATTCATCAATGATCTAATCTTTTTTCACGAAAAGCATTTTTTTATATGATTTATGCCTTTCTAGGTGGATGGACGTATTTTAAAGAAGGTTTATCTATAACTTAATTTTATTGTGTTATATATGAAAATTAATTAGTTAACTGTATTCGATTCGAATCAATACTTTTCTAAACCGGATAAAAACTGAAAACCAAACCGTTTTTTTTCTACTTGTTTTAGTCTCTTGCAGGTTTGCAAATTTGATTGGTTCATGCATAGATGAAAAATACAAATCGAATTAATATACAAATTGGTTATATGAAATATCAAAACTAAAGTCATATATTTGTAACGAAATCGAAATTTGAGAAGGAAGTATAAAGTATTGATTTTTCTTTTATGTTCTCTTAGTTGGTTCATGCACGATGAAAACATTTTTGGTTACCAAAAAACGAACTTGACATTGTATTTATCGGAGTGATGTAACATTGAGTTATATACTTAAATGTAACCCATCTTTTGATAAAGAAGTCTCTTTAGGTGTCAACAATGACATATCTTAATTCTTAGAAATCCTTATTTGATTGATTTCTATAAGGAAATTTATATGTTTCTTTTTTTCAACAGTCATTCTCCCATATCTACTCCTTGATGCGCAATAATCACATGGGAAAACAGTTAGTAAAAGGGATGTAAAGAAGAATTTCCAAAGCTCGATGCATAAAAATCAAAATCTCAAGAAAAATAGTAGTTTTATTCTAAAAGAAAACTCAATAAAATACCCAATAGATATGATTCTTTTGTCAAATGAAGCATCCGGTTCTATGGTGTAGTGGTTAGCACTCTGGACTTTGAATCCAGCGACCTGGGTTCGACTCCCGGTAGGACCTCTTTTTTTCTTTTTTTCATTTTGACTATTTTTCTAGCAATAGCTATTACATAAAAGGCCTTGGTTTTATTATTTCTGGTCCAATAATATGTAAATTAGTGGACTCTAAAGAGGCCCAATGTACGCAAAATCTCTTAACTTTTTACATGCTTGGTTGTTATTTTTTATTTTTAAACAAACTTCATCTTGTCTTGTCTTCACGGGACAAAACATCATCTATTTGGTTTTTCCAAAATTTTTAGTTTTTCTTTGCTAAAATTTTATCAGGTTTTCTAAAGCATCTTCTGATATTATGTCAAAGAAAAACTCATTTTGTTCGAAATTTTAGCAACTAAAAATTTAGACCATAACAACAATATTTTGTTCATGTTATATCACCCATTCTTGTGCAAAATTGCACATGAATATCTGATGGACAGATAGTTTCTATTTGTTCATGTTATCAACCAATATAGACAGATAGTTTCTATTTTCAGTATTTTGTTTTAAGGTTTCTTTTTTTAATAAAGAATTAAAGAAAGTATATTCATGAATCATCTGTATTTAATTATTTACATATCAAGTCTTATGTTAAAAAAATAAAAGAAACAAATGGTTTTAATGATCCGATCCCTTTCTCTCTCAGTTTCTCTATCTGACGGAGGGGAAAAAGATTCCAATTCAAATCTCTCTCTCTCTCTCTGTCTGTCTCTGTCTCTTTCTCTCAACTTTTCAATTTCAAAAGAGTCGAAAAATCTCCAGATCTCCTCGTTACCTGAGAGAGACGAGAGAGGTAAGTTGATTGATTGACTGACCGGTGAAGAAGAAGAAGAAGATGATTACGATCCCTTATCTAACAGCTGTATCAACCTACTTCAGCTACGGATTGCTCTTTGCTTTTGGCCAGCTCCGTGATTTCTTCCGCCGCTTCATTGATTGGTGGCTCACCACCAATCTCCATGTCTCTCTCTCTTTCCTCCATTTCATATACAATGTTACTACATTAGATTTGTGGATCAATGTACAAATATTGTTTAACTCTATTTATTGTCTAACAGGGATACGCGCCGATCTGTTTGGGACATGAGGACTTCTATATTAGGCGACTGTATCATCGGATTCAGGTAATTTCCATCATCGTCATCTTCATCATCAAATTCATTTCGTTTCGTGTATTCTGGTTTAGAATTTGATTTGATTATTGGCATTGCGATTATGCTAGTTCTTAGATGATATCTAATAATGTTAATCTCTATCTGCTTCAAGGATTGTTTTGAACGACCTATATCAAGTGCACCTGATGCCTGGTTTGATGTGGTTGAGCGGTACTCTAACGATAACAACAAGACTTTCAAGTGAGTTTTTTTCTACCAGCTGTGTTGTTGCTTCTTTGATTCTTGTTATATTGTACCTTTTGAAGTTTTAATTAAGGGAAGCTTTGAATTCAGCATTAAGTTTGTGAAAGAGAGTTGCTTAGTAAAGCTTTTTTGGTGTGCAGGCGAACAACAAAGACTAGCAGGTGTCTCAATTTGGGATCCTACAATTATCTAGGGTTTGGTTCTTTTGATGAATATTGCACGCCTCGTGTTATTGAGTCTTTGAAGAAATTTTCAGCAAGTACATGTAGCTCTCGTGTTGATGCAGGTACAGTATCTTTGACTTTAGAGAGTCTAGAAGCATTTTTTTTTGGTTCTGCTTCCTGACAAACTTGTTTTCTGCGATTAGGAACTACATCTGTGCACGCAGAACTTGAGGAATGTGTTACTAGATTTGTTGGAAAGCCTGCTGCTGTTGTTTTTGGCATGGGCTATGCAACAAACTCTGCTATCATTCCAGTCTTGATTGGAAAGGTATGTAAGGGCTTACCTCTTTTATTACAGAAGCCTATGTTTATCTGTCTTCTGAGACCCATTTTAAATATATATTTCTTATGCCGCCTTATACACAGGGAGGGTTGATAATAAGTGATTCTTTGAACCATAGTTCGATTGTCAATGGTGCTCGAGGTTCAGGAGCCACTATCCGCGTTTTCCAGCATAACAGTAAGCATTTCTGTTGGTTCAGCACCAGAGGTTCTTTCCATATAACTTGGATCGCTTACATGTATATTATCTTGCTTTTGTTTCTTAGCGCCTTCCCATTTAGAACGAGTTTTGAGAGAACAAATTGCAGAGGGTCAACCTAGGACACATAGACCATGGAAGAAAATTATTGTTGTTGTTGAAGGCATTTACAGCATGGAAGGGGAGATTTGTCATCTGCCCGAAGTTGTTGCCATATGCAAGAAGTATAAGGTGAGGCAATATTCCTGAATTACTGATTGTGAGAATCCATTGACAACTGAAACCATTTTGTGTGTGCAAAACCCCGCTGAAAAAGTGACTTGGTTCACTACGCAACATTGACGAGAGATTAGAGAACTCTGTTGACTAAATTACCCTTTGCAACGCCATAGTTTCTTAATCAGTTGGAAATTTCTGTTGTGATACTCATAACTTATCTTCTGTCCTTGTTTCAGGCGTATGTTTACTTGGATGAAGCTCACAGCATTGGGGCAATTGGTAAAACAGGAAAGGGTATTTGTGAACTCCTGGGAGTTGACACAGCTGATGTGGACGTAATGATGGGAACCTTCACGAAATCTTTTGGGTCTTGTGGTGGCTATATTGCTGGATCAAAGGTTAGCAACTGCTTACATTTGTTTTCATCTACGGATCTTCTGTTTGCAACCTTGTTTTGGTAAATTAAGATTCTGGCATTTTAGTTAAGCTCAAAAAGAACTTAGATAGCCGTAACTTTCACTCAGATGTCAAAACTTTCTGTCGAAATGACAAAGATAAGTATAGAGCTGACACGCTACAGCCACATACATACCATGTGAAGCTTAAGTAAGTTGTACACTTCTCAAATTCAACAAAAGGCTAATCAATTTATTATTATTTTATGTTCAACTTCTATAGGAGCTCGTCCAATATTTAAAGCATCAATGTCCAGCTCACCTTTACGCAACATCAATCCCAACTCCTTCCGCACAACAAATCATATCTGCTATTAAAGTTATTCTGGGAGAGGATGGTTCAAACCGAGGTACTCTATTTTATTCCTCATCGTGTCATTAATTGCTCTTCCTTTGGGTGACTGAGTACAATATAATCTAGTCAGGTCATGATATATAACCTTAAAACTAACATACTTATCAAATACTGAACAGGGGCACAAAAGCTAGCAAGAATACGTGAGAACAGCAACTTTTTCCGGGCTGAACTACAGAAGATGGGATTTGAGGTACTTGGAGACAATGACTCCCCAGTCATGCCAATAATGCTTTACAACCCAGCGAAAATTCCAGCTTTCTCAAGAGAATGTCTGCGGCAAAAAGTAAGTTCTATTTATCAAATCTAAAAGTATTATCTGAGAACTGGACTACTGCAAAGTCGACAACAAAAAGTAAATGATTAACATGTGTGCAATGTAAACTTGAAACTCTGAACAGGTGGCGGTGGTGGTCGTGGGTTTCCCAGCTACACCTCTACTGCTGGCCAGGGCACGTATTTGCATATCTGCATCTCATTCAAGAGAAGATCTTATTAGAGCCCTCAAGGTAAAATCTTGCATTCTACTCACTTGCCTTATTTTCCTTGTTACCTCCAGTGAAAAGCCATACCAAGTTTAGGCGTTAACCCTCTTCCACACAAGTCCCATAGCACAAAACAGCTAACAAAGGGCCTATATGCTTTGATAGAAGCTCGGTTTCAATGCTAGTCAAAGTTTGAATTAATGTGTGTATTTGTGTTGGACACAGGTTATAAGCAAAGTAGGGGACCTAAGTGGCATTAAATATTTCCCGGCAGAACCGAAGAAGATAGAACAGACTAAAAATGACATCAAGCTGGATTGAAGAATAAAGCAATGAAATAAGAGATGCATCGAGGAAAACGCAAGCAAATGCAGTGTTAAGAGTTTAACTTCGGCATTAACACACAAATCTGATTATCTCAGGGCTCAAGCCATTTCCTCTCGTATCAAAAACCCAACCCAGAGTCAGTCCACCTTTCCTCAAGTCTTGACTTACCACCATGATGCTACTCTGCATTTATGTGATTCTTCTTCATGTTCTTTTTTCTTTTCCGAGAGTTTAGTTGTATAGTAGTAATCTTGTTGAATGATGTCAGAGTTCTTTAATTACTCGGAACAACTGCTGCATCCTCTCCTATGTTTTGATTAAAAGGTTTTTGGAGAAAAGGTCATAAAAGTTCCCAACCATAAAAACCAGAAGGTACAATCACAATCAAGTTAATCATCCTTCTTCTTCATCATCATCATCTTCCTCTACTATTACAACAACTAACTAATTGTTACATTCAAACAAAAACATCAAAAGATCAACAAAAAAAAGAAGAAGAAGAAAAAGAGCTTCAGACATTGCAGCTTACATTGCCAATGGCTGTCACACACAAAAAAAAACCCTCAAAACTCTGGCTTATCTCTTCAAGAGAACTCTCTCCCAAGTTTCTGAATAGCACAATACATCTTCCTCCTTGACCCAACAGCATTGATTCCCATATCTTTAAGATCCTCCAAAGTCAACAATGGTAAGACTTGTTCATCAACTTCATGCATCTCAAACATAGGCCAGTATCTCCCTAACCCTAACTCTTGTAACCATATCTTAACACCTTCTCTTCCTCTCCCACCGCTTTGCCAATCTCCTGATAACTCAACATCGTACCTTCTCCTATTCTCCTGCGTTCGTTCTTTCATCGGACTCTCTGAATCTTCTCTGCTAAAATCCCTAAACCCTTCTTCTCCCAATTCATCTTCCTCTTCTTCTTCTTCTTCTTCATCATCATCATCTTCCTCTCCTTCCCCTCCACTCAGTTTCTCATCACCATCGTTTCTCCCCGCCCAATTCGACCGGACTCGCTTCGCGGAAGCTGTGGTATTCGTCGTCGTCGTCATCGTGGTCGCGGTCTCTCCACCACCGGATGATTTGACCCATTTCTTAACCCGCCAACTCCCAATTGCAATCGGATCTTCATCTAGGGTTCCGGCGTTCTCGTAACCGGAGCTCAAATTCGTCATAGCTCTCGTCCTAGACGAAGACGTCGTCCTCCCACTCTGATTACTCGGCTCCTTCCTGTTTCCACCGCCACCACCACCACTCGGCCTCCATTTCGGCCGACGCACGTGCGGCGAATCGTAAGCCGCGACAACGTGTTGGTGGTGGTACTGGTCGCCGCCGATGTCTCCTAACCTAACGCTAGGTCTTCTCAATCGTTTCGATCCGACTGAAACTGTGGCGGCGGCTGATGTTTCCGGTGCTTCGGCGGAAGTTATTATCGCCGGCGGGATAAATCCGCCGTTAATCTGGTGACCTTCTACTGACTGTAGCTCGGCCATGGTCAGTGAGAAACGGAGAGGAATCGAAAGAGAGAGAGTTAAGAGTTACTCAGTTTCTTCTTCTTGTTCTTCTAACTTCACTCTGGAAGAACCATATCTTGCTAAAATGCGCAGTAGAGTATTAGGTTTTTTATCTGGAGAAATTGGATTCGAGAGAGAGAGAGAGGATTGTCCTCAGAAGGAAAGCAAAAGAGAGAGAGAGAGAGGGGTTCAAATAGTGGACACGTGTTTGTTGAGCTCTTTGTAAATTTCTGTTTTTTACTCTTTTGTCATAAACATATTTCAAGTTTTCAACCCTTACTAAATTTTTTACCTAATAATAAAACAACAAAATCCTTTAATTGCATAAAGTTTATCTTTGTTTTCTGTATATATCTTGACTTTTATATATTTGCAATGAATCCATTTAGTTGTCTTGGGTTATTTTAATTATCCATTTGTTTCCAACTTTCTATACATATTTCATTTTTCTTATAAATTAGGTAATGTTGTTAAAAAAAAAAATCTTTCCCTTTTGACTAGATTGGTCTTCTTCTTTTATAGTCTTTAAAGCAAATTGAGTATTTTCCTGTCAGCTCAATTTAATGAATTTTACACACTTCTTTACAAAAAAATTATACTTTACAAAATAAATGTATTTGACTATATTTTAACTACAGCAGAACAATTTTTTTTAAAATAATTATTAAGAAAAATGTATGTTATATTACTGTTTTTATTTTGTGTGTTTGATATCAGTTATGATTGGTGTAACACTTCTCGTTAACTCGTTTGATATCAGATTAAAATATTATATATATATTAGTAGACTAACCCATAAAAAATTACATAATCATATTTGTGTAAACTCTAATTTGCTCCATATAATGATCAGCAAAAATTTAAGTTTTTTTAGCAAGTTATAAGTATCTAGAATATTTAAATATGTATACTAATTTATTTTAGAATTATTTAAAGTATTTATGATTATATTACAAATAGTAACTTCATATTTTGATATTTATTCAAATGGCAAGGATTTAATTATGTAAATCTTGAAAAAATGTTAATAAAGGGATATTTAGAAAATGTACATATTTGGAAGTATTTTAGAATTTAAAATCCACATTTCACTGAATTATTCACAAATTAAAAATTTAAATGACAAGACTATCTAAATTCTTATTAGAACTATTTTTTATTTCATATTTAAACTTAAGAACTTTACATTGTTGTTTTTTCTTCAAAAGAAATTTGATGTCTATAGCTAAGTGACATTTTTTTCTTATAAATTATAAATCCTACAACAAATATACTCATAAAATAATCTTTTGATAATAATACAAAAAACTAATATACAATACATATGTCGCATTGACAATTATCTATTTTCTAATTGTACAAAATTTGTATCCTCATATAATATGTATATTGAGAAGAAATATCGATAGTTGAATATGCAATATTTAGATTGCATAATAGTAAACAAATCATATAGCAAACAGCAAAATCATTGAAGTCAATTAGAGTTTCCAAATTTGACATGACAATATCAGTGTGCTTTTGTTGCCAAAAAAAAAAAAAAAACATCAGTGTACCTTCTAGCCCATTTTATGTTAGTAGTGTGTTGATTAAAAATGTCCATGTCATGGAGTAAAAATTAAAAGAAATTTATTTTACATAGAGTAATTTGAAAATATCCAATATTTTGTAATATATAAAAAAATACATAATATTTAATAATAATATAAGCTGTATTTATTTTTTCTTTGTTTTTATTATTTTTTTGAAGTAATTTAATATCAAGACAACTTAGCGATCAAAAAAGTATTTTTACATTTTAAAAGTAAAAGTAAATTAAAATTAAATTAGTTTATGATAGACTAATTTAGAAATATCGAAAAGATGTTCTTATATTATATATAACTACAACTGATTATATATCTTTCATAAAATATACAAATAAAGACACAAC
Source organism: Camelina laxa (assembly GCA_024034495.1). Lineage (NCBI taxonomy): Eukaryota > Viridiplantae > Streptophyta > Magnoliopsida > Brassicales > Brassicaceae > Camelina > Camelina laxa. Next base: position 10,164,668 of record CM043881.1, read on the forward strand.
ACAAATAATTTATAAATATTGTATTTGATAGAAACGGCAAGATGTTCGATGGGGAAAACATCAAAACGACAAGAGTTTCAAACAGAACGGCGCGTGACGCGTTGTATCGACCAAAAACCTTTTCCTTCCCGGACCGGCCTCAACCTCAGAAAGTAGAAGAACACCCAAGTCTCTCTCTCTATCTTCTCCTTTGGTAACTTACTTGAAAACCCATAACAATGAAATGTTGACTCTTTGTCAATTCCCATGGTGATTTCCAGTGTGGGATTCACTTGCAGATCATATTTTCATGTTCGTACTCTTCAGTACCACCATCGGTTATGGAAGGTGTGAACTCTTTTTCCAATTTTATTTGAAACAATAGTAACACACTTATAATTTATTCGATTCTGCGTACATGTTTCAATCTTGTTTCGGTTTTTAGATTCGGTTCAACACTGTTGCTGCTGCAATTGAGACAATTGATGACTCAGATGGTTTCATCAAAGACAGTGATCGTCAAGACAAGGTTGCTGATCGAACAAGTAAGCTTTAGTCAGTGATTTAGTCATTAATTCATTGTTCTTGGTCGTAATGTTAGGAATATACTCTTATTCTACAATTTTGTTGTTATGTCAAACATTTTGAGTAGATACTAATTAGTTCTTGAGCTATTGCTACTCTGTTGTGTGAAATCAATCAGTCTGATAATTCCACCTTTTTGTTTGGTGTAATTCTTAATCTATTTCGATTTGTTTCTTATCTTTTGGCTTGATTTGATTGATTTGGTAAATGAAGGGGATTGTGAGTCGAAGCAACTGAATTCGAAAGACCTTGGGATAAGCAGTTCAATGATTGCAACACCCACTAGAAAAGTGCTTAACGGCCTTAAGAGCAAAGGTTTATGATTGATAGTTTCAAAGTCCTTAGATTTCTCCTGAGTATTCAAAAACTTTATTCAAACTATGTCTCATATTATTGCTTATGTTATCTCTAGGACATGATGTTTACCTTGTGGGAGGTTGTGTACGGGATCTTATTCTGAAGCGGACTCCGAAAGACTTTGATATACTCACCTCTGCAGAACTTAAAGAGGTTGGTCTTGTCCTGTTTTTTTTCTTCTTTTTTCTTTTCTCACAGTTTACATTATCCCAATCTGATTTTGTATTTTTTTGGGGCTTCTATGATGCTTAGGTGGTTCGGACTTTCCCAAGATGTGAAATTGTTGGAAAAAGGTTTCCTATATGTCACGTACACGTTGGAGATGATTTAGTAGAGGTTTTTTTAAACTAGTCTTTTCAAAAACACGTTGGAAGAAGCTTTGAATTCACTTTGTTTTTGTTATTTTTTCATTTGAGTTTGTTTTATGTGAGTAGGTTTCGAGTTTTAGTACCTCTGCACAGAATCCCCGGGGAAACATGAGAACTGAACTCAAAGAAGCAAGCGGCTCAGATGGTGACGAGGACTGTATCCGTTTGAATAACTGTTTGCAACGTGATTTCACAATTAATGGGTAATCACTGTTAACACTTCAGTGGTTTGTTTTTTCAAGACTTAAAGTTTCTCCTTCCTCATGTATCTTTGTGTGTTTACATTGTTTTTCCTACCTCAGGTTGATGTTTGATCCATATGCTAAAGTGGTATATGACTATCTGGGAGGTATAGAAGATATTAAAAAAGCTAAAGTGTGTGAATGTACTCTACTTCAATTTGCTTTCAGATAAAAATTTCAGACCATTTTTGGTGATTTTACATTTATTCTCAGTGTGTTTCTACAATCACAGGTTCGAACAGTGATTCACGCTGGCACATCTTTTCAACAGGACTGTGGTAAGTTTGTCAAAAGAAGATATAATTTTCCCTGTAACCTATTTATTTAGTCTCTAGAGAGTGAAAACTTATCAAGCTCATCATTTATGGCATTTCCAGCTCGGATCCTTCGTGCCATTAGAATTGCTGCACGTTTAGGTTTCAGAATGTCCAAGGAAACGGCTCATTTTATTAAGAACCTTTCTTTCCTAGTACAAAGACTTGACAAAGTAGGCTCACATTACAACATCTATCCTCCAAAGAAATATTATCTTGGCGTATTGTGTTCATGAATGATTCTGTCAGGGAAGGATCTTGATGGAAATGAATTACATGTTAGCTTATGGATCAGCAGAAGCTTCTTTGAGATTGTTGTGGAAATTTGGGATCCTAGAGATTCTTCTACCAATTCAGGTAAATGGAATCAGGGTTTCTTTCTGTCTCTCTTTTTTGCCTTATTACTAATGTTTGTCTATCTAACTTTGCTTTCACAGGCAGCATATCTTGTACGCAGTGGTTTCAGGAGACGTGACAAAAGGACTAACATGCTTCTGGTCAGAAAGAAAACATCTCTTAGATAGTTGTAAATGTGTTTGTCGTTTCCAACATGGAGTCAAGAAACTGAAACTAAATTCTCTGATGCAGTCTCTCTTTGCTAATTTGGATAAATTGTTAGCGCCTGATAGACCTTGTCACAGCAGCTTATGGTAAGACAGATACCTCATCTGCATTCATGTGAGTTGCGGACTCCTCCTCCTTAGGGTATTATGTTATATCTGAAGATTTTTACAGGATAGCAATATTGGCGTTTCATAAAGCACTTGCTGATCAACCTCGAAGTCCTTTAGTTGTAGCTGCGTTTAGCCTTGCTGTTCACAACTGTGGAGATATTCTAGAAGCTGTGGAAATCACAAAGAAGATCACTAGGCCACACGATAAGAGCTTCTTCGAGCTAGTAGAACCCGGGGAGAATCTCGACTTCGAAACCATGTTGGACGAGGTCATGGAGCTTGATGCATCTATCAGAGATGCCTTAAACCAAATGACTGATGGATATATTATTTCGAAAGCTATGGCAGCTTACCCTCAAGCACCGTATTCAGATATGGTAATAAAAGCTCTTCAACAAATGTTCACAATACAAGTGTGAAACCGATGTCCTAATCAAACTGTTGATACTGTTTTTTTTTAAAGGTGTTTATACCGTTGCAATTGTACCTTAGAGCAGGCAGAATCTTCGAGTGTGTGAGAAAAGATGAGAGACAACAAATGGGATTTGAGGCGAAGCAAGGGGGCAAGATCGAGTATGGTTCGTTACTTTCAGGAGATTTTCCGGAGATTCGTCATGTCTTTGCTAGGGTTGTGTTTGATACTGTTTTCCCTTTAATTCCATCTCAAGAGTTGTAAAAGAACACAAAGAGGTAAAGCTTAAGTCCTATTTTATTTTTTTGACATATCTTTCTAGTTTATTTGTCAACGATTTGCTTATTTGACTTGCCTTTGAATCTTTAATCTAATAAAAGTACTTCATAAGTCATAAATGTAAGTAACAATAAAATTAAAAACCAAATCTGCAGTTGACTAAAATAATAAAAGAAGGTTCCATATTTGCCTCCGGCAAATCTAATCTAAATGGCATGTGTTGATCTCCGCAGAAAACGGCGTCGTTTCTTTACTCTTTCCCATTTTTATTTTTAAAACTGCTTACCAAAATCCCTCCCACATTTTTTTCAGAGAGAGAGAGAGAGAGATAAGCTAAACTGAGCGATGGATCTCACGACGAGGGCGAGGAGTCCAGTGTACGCTCGTCATCAATGGACCAGATCATCTAACGTTACGGAATCTAGATCGTCGTCGATGTCTCCCGCTCATCCGAACCAGCTCGGTGGCTTATCTACCGTCAAACGGACTCAGAACGTAGCCACTAAGGCCGCTGCTCAACGGTTAGCCAAGGTTATGGCCTTACAGAACAAAGACAACGAGGAAGATGATGATGATGATGATGATGATGATGATGATGACGACGATCATGATTTCAAATTCGCACAACCTTCTTCTGGAAGAGCTATCAACGGTTCCTTCGCTCGCCGTAATCGATCGCAGTCACCTGCGGTAATTATGATTCTAAGAAACAGATTCGGATTGATTGAGATGAGTTCGTTTTGGTGCTTATTGGTACTTTCTTTTTGGTATTATGATGTAACTAGGTAGGTAGAAACATCATCACAGAGCAAGTGACTTCAGTGCGTTCTACATCTGTTGGAAGGCCATCAACGTTTGGTAGATCCTTAACTCCAAACGCGTCTCCGGTTTGGATGCCGAATAAGGCGTCGTTGAAACCTCCGGTGATTATTCCTCCTATTGATCATTCATTCAAGGGTAGAGATCAAAGGTGAAGATTCCTTCTTATATTTTGTCTAGGGAACATGTTGCTTCCTTCCTGGAGTTTTTTGGTTTTGTCTGAGTGATTACTCTTATAATTTCACATATTTGACGTTTTCAGATACTTTAGTGATGTACCACGCTTGGTAAATTCGAGAGATAAAGGGTATCAGCGAGAAGCTTCAGCTCTTCGTGATGAAGTATGTGAACATTTATTTGTAACCTTGTAGATTTTGCAGATTGATGTTATATTTTGAAAGCAGAAGATTTTGACTTGAGAGGTTGAATTTGTGTTAATTTTTTCAGGTGGATATGCTACAAGAGGAGAATGAGATTGTATTGGAGAAGGTTCGGCATCTTGTCACTAAGAATTTTTTTTACATATATAATATGTCCTCTGTTTTTTTTTTTTTTTTTATAACAGTTATTCCGGATTACAGCTTTACCATGCAGAAGAAAAACGCGTGGCAGCAGAAGCCAGGGCTAGAGAGCTGGAGAAACAGGTTTTGATGATTAGATCCACTTTTCATTAGCACCTTCACTCGTTTTTTGGGATAGAAATATCAACTCTTTATTGACAGTACTAGTCCATCTTTTATTATCTTGATGAGAAAAGCCTCTTGTCTTGTATCCTTAGTTCCTTATTCTGCATCTTTAGGTATGTGTATGTCTAGTGAAAGGCAAAACTTAGTTGCATATCATTTTGTAACGGTAACCCGGAGAAAATATTTAGTGTGTTTGATTGACGAAGCCTGTATGCAAATGCCATGAAGTTATGTTATAGTATCAGTATCATAAGATTTAGGGACAACCAAGTGAAGATGCAGACAGTTTTGAGGCCATACATACATGCAAATGCAATGAACATATATATATATATACTCTTATGTTTACAAAATTAGATTCCATGGAATCTGCATACTGCATATACTTAACTCGGAATGACATGTAGATATTGGCATCTAGTGACACATTCATTTGTTTTTTTTTGTCTTGTCCCAAAAGGTTGCTTCTCTTGGAGAAGGAGTATCTCTGGAGGCCAAATTGCTAAGTAGGTGAGATCCTGTGACCTCTTTCTCTTTATCTTTTTCTTATTTAGGATACAAGGCAGTAGTTAGAAAGCTCATGATAAATTGTGATTTCTTTCAGGAAGGAAGCGGCATTGCGCCAAAGAGAGGTTAGTGTGTAGAGGAATAAATTAGTCTTCATAGTTTTAAGTCAGAGATTGGCATTCTTGTGAAGCCTAGATATTTAGACTGATTTGCAGGCATAATCGTACCTTTTAACAGGTTGCTCTTAAGGCTGCTAACGAGAAAAAAGATGGGAAACAGGATGAAGTTGTTTCCCTACGCTCAGAACTTCAGGTAAGGTATACTGTTTACATTAGTTTCATAAAATGTGTGCTATTCTAATCTGCATGATGAAATCATGTCTTTATGTTCAGAGACTGAAGGATGAGGCCGCAAGAGCAGCGGAACGGCTTCAAGAAGCAGAGTCAGAAGCAAAGGCTGTTCGTACAATGACTCAAAGGATGGTTTTAACACAGGACGAAATGGTATGTTGAGAAAGCCCCATGTCTCATAATCTCATTATCGCTCATGTTAAAAGATTTCTGATTGTATAGAAATAAAAATGATCATCTAGGAGGAAGTAGCCTTGAAGAGATGCTGGCTTGCCCGGTATTGGGGTTTGGCAGTGCAGAATGGTAAGTGATGCATCCAATCTAAAGTTTCTGAATTTGAGAATGTGTTCTCATGATACACATACTCAGCATTCTCTAATATTGGTCTAGGGCTTATATTTGCTTTTCCTGTGGCTTCCGTATATAGGCATTTGTTCGGACATAGCATCATCGAGGCATGAAAAGTGGTCTGCTTTGGCCCCTCTTCCACTTGAGCTGGTCATTTCTGCAGCACAAAAGGCCAAGGAGTTATCTCAGGATGAAGGCTAGTCTAAATACTTGCTATATTTATAAAATAGACAAGGTTGCCCTGATATTGTTCTCTGCATCATCTTTATTTACCAGCCTTTTGGAATTGATCAGGTGGGAGTGATCAGAGCAAAACTGCTAGATATTCAAGTGATCTAACTGGAGAAGGAAATATCGAAAGCATGCTTTCAGTTGAGATGGGTTTGAGAGAGTTAGCGTCCTTAAAGGTACCATTAACTGATGTCATCCACCGTACTTTATTTACAATGATGAGGTTCCCCTTTTAGATCTCCAAGTGCATTTTTAAATTTAGGTTGAGGATGCCGTTATGCTTGCATTCGCACAGAAGAGAACACCGAGTGTGGTTCGTCAAGGTATGTATGCTATATATACCATCAATTAGTACACAATCTTTTAACTAGACAGAGAGATTTTAAGTCTGTTTTATCCCATCTTACAGATTCCAAAGGGAATGGAGAACTCAGATTTGTAGAGACATACGGTAAGAGAAGTTTCCACGTATCATATCTGCATAATCAACCTTGATGAAATTCTAACTATGCTATAACAATTTTCTCAAATTCAGAGATAAAAGAAGAGGACCAAGAAGATGTTGCCTTCAAGCAGGTAGTTTGTTTAGCCTACAAATTTATAGCCATATAAAGGTTATACTGTCACATTTAGTTACTAGAGATGGTAATTTTCGGTATATATTGTGGTTAGCAAGTAAATTATACGGATGTGGTTTGGTTATATATATGCAGGCGTGGCTGATGTACTTCTGGGGTAGAGCCAAACTGCACGGTGTGGAAGAAGACATTGCTGATGAACGCCTGCAGTTTTGGATCAGCCGTAGTGAAGGAAAATTTCCAACTTCTCAGGATGTCGTTGACGGTAATAAACTTATCAATCCTACTTGTGATTCTAACATCACACTAAGGCTAAAAACATGGTTCTCTTTTCCAGTGGAACGAGGTTTGTTAGAGCTAAGGAAACTAGGAGTAGAGCAACAATTATGGGAAGCTTGTCGCAAAGAAACCGATCAGCTTCTTCCATCTTCTTCTTCTCCTACCTCTACTCTCTCAAATCACAACCTCAACTCTTAAATTTATAGGATATCAAATCGCATTCCATTATGTAAAAACAAAACTTCATCAATTGTAACATCTTTATCAAGTATTATTACTAATCCCCAAGAAAAAAAGAGAGAGCTAAAAGTCTAACCATTTCTGAAAATAAACACAAGTAGTAGGAGAGATAGCACCACCGGGTGAACAAAGCCCAATATGAGGACAAGCACCACAAGGAATCGAAGCAAAAGCTCCAGCCCTAGCCTCACCATTACCAGATTTTTTCCCAGTCAACCTGTAGCAAACTTCTCCAATCCTGGTAGAAGCAAACTCGTTCAACCCAGTGCTCTTCACCTCAATGATCAGATTATCCAAAACCAAATTCTTGAGAATCTCCTTAGTCTGCTCCTCACTCAACTTCTCCTCTTTAACAAAATAAGCACACATAACATCCAAAGTAACAACCCTTTGCCTATGCCTCTCCAAAATCATAACACACTTGGCTTTCAAATCTTCGATCTTGGACACGTCAAGGGTACCATCAGTATACCATTCCCCACCAGTGAGTTCTTTATCAGGCTCAAACTCAACAGCTAAGAAATGTTTATGACCTTTGTTGTTCATGGTTGGTACATCTTTGATGAGATTCTTCTTCTTGAGAGAATTAACCAATCGAGTAAACAAAGCCGGTGGGATGGTTTTATCGGCTTTTATCTCGTACATAGTTGCTCCCGTTCCTTGCTTGCTTCTAATAAAATCGAGAATCTTCTTCTCGTGTGCTTCGTTCGGATCACGTCCCGTTAGTTTCGGCTCTGGGCGTTTTCGTTTACTCATTGCTCCCCAAAAAAAAATTTACACTGCAAAAAAAAAAAAACATTCAAACAAAAAACTTGATTTTGCGAAACAGGATTGATTTGATTGATCTACAAGAAGAAGAAGAAAAGGTGATAAAATCGATGATGAATCGGAGATTAGTAAAGGATTTGGTGAAGATCAGATTTAATTTTACCTCTATGGAGAATTGGAGATGACAGATTCTTGGAAGATGAACACTAGCCGGCGAATTCAGAGGTAAACCCTAGCTCGTTCTAAAAATAAATTTCCCAATATTTATATATATATATATATATATATATATATATTTTTGTCGTCTCCCGATATTTATAGTTATTAATTTCGGAAATAAGTTTGACAAATTATTAAATTTCCATTTCTCATTTCAATATTAGTATTTAGTACTAACTATTTTTATTTTAAACACACAGGTGAAGTTATGAATTATGCAAATATAAAAGGAAGAAGGAGTTTAAAGAAATAAAAAGGGTCTTTCTTATAAATCATTATTTATAAATAAAATAATTTTAAGATTTTTTTTATTTTTGTCGGCAAGAATTTAAATATGTTGCGCGACTTGATCTTCTCAGATACAAAAAAGCAAACATTTGAAGAAAAAGACATTTTTTCTAAAATTAAAATCAAACTCTGTCAGACGGAAGCTTTTTTTTTTTGGCAATGGCGGAAGAAGCTGAGAAGAAGCGAGATCATACATTATTTTCTCAAGTAATCCTTTTAATTTAATAATCTATCATTTATTCACCCCCTCACTATTTGGGTTCATCATTTACCTCCCCCACATTTTTATCATCACACCTCTCTCTCTCTCTCTCTCTTTTTCGTAGAGAGCCAGATTTTGAATTTTTTTTGTTTTCTCTGATTTCGGAGAGATCTGAATAATTATGGTGATATCGCAGGAGAAAGACGAAGAGAAAGATCTCTACCTTGGTCACGACGAGCACGAGTCTCCTCTTCCTCTCACCGTCACTTCTCGTGTAATTTTCTTTCGTATCCTTTGTTGATTCGTTTTTAGCCTTTTAGAGATTGTTATTGAGGGCTTCTTCGTTGGATTATAATTAGAAACTCTTGTCTTGTTGCAGGTTTTGTATATGTTAGGAGATATAGCATCTGGTCCAGCTTATCGTTTTACACAATGGTTGGATTTAGTTCGTAAACGAAGTGCTACTTACGGTTCCTCTGGCTTCCCTCACCGTCTTCACCGCTTCGATGATTTGATCACTAGGTTTTACACCTTTTTAATCTCATTTCTGCTATGTGTTTTTTGGAATCTTTTGAGTTTCAGAACCAAGGTTTCTAAATTAGGACATGAGTTTGGTTTTTTTCAATAGGAAATGACAGTTGTTGATAGAAAAATTATATAGTGCAGGTGAGGGGAATGCTGATCCGAAGAGTCCACCAAGTAAGCAGAGTTCAGAAATTAGTTTGTGGGAAAGGCTTGGTAAAGCTTCTATTGTGGATATCGACTCGAGTTGTTTTTCATGGAACATGTTGTCTTCTCTTCACCATACTGAACATAGTAGTAGTACCGATCTTTCTGAAGAGGACCAGAGTAAACCCCTTGAGGTATATACATACATATATATATAACTATCCTTATTACAATCTTGGATTGATAACAATCTTCCATCAACCAATTCATAGGAGGATGTTTTGACATTATATTAGATGAATTTCTTATGTATGCTCTGCTCCTTTTTTTCTTGTTTCATGTACAGGTTACTGTGAATTCTGGGGGAGTTGTTTTCTTTGCCCTGTTCAATAGTTCCAGCGGTGAAGATGCTTCTCGAAAGGAAGAAGCAGCCGTTATAAAATTTGCATCATCAAGGATGGCTACGCAATCAGAACGTCTAGGCTATGAGTTTTCCAAGTGGCTAGGAGTGCAGATTCCGCAGGTGCTTCAAAACTTGTTGTATTGGTTCCCTCCTTTCACTTTCTATACTACTTGTCGATTTTTTTTGTTAATGAGGAGTTTTCATCATCATGAGACAGGCTAGAGTAATTCATAGCTGTAATCCTGAGTGGACACTAATCAGAGAAGCAACTGAAAAGGCACAAGCTAAAGCAACTTCGGAGGGAGATGAAGTTGGTGAAATGACATGTTCAGAACTTCTGGAAGCCCTTGAGCTCAGCCGTTGTCTTCTCTTAATGAGGTAAAAGCACATGATTCATATTTGTTCTTTTTAACTTTTCTCCATTTCCGGCTTCGACCATCAACATTATATTGACATTTTTTTTGTTCCTCTGCTTTAGTGTTTAACGAGATAGTTACCCGACCATGTCTGGTGGTTTAAAATTAAGAAATTTAAAAGTTTTGAATAGACCATTTAATTTTATATTCTTAAGAAGAAAAAAAAGTGTTATGTTGTTATTAAATAGAGATATTGTATCATAAAATATAAGAAACATCTAAATAATAATATGAGGTGGAAGCCTACCAAAAAAATAATATGAGGTGGAATCATTTCATTAGCTAAAGTTTAATAACAATAGTTTAACAGAAATCTAGTCTTGCCTTAAATGATAATAAAGATGAGAGGAATAGTTGAACAGAAATCTAGTTTTACCTAATACGATAATGTGAAATCTAGTCCTACCTAATAGGATTATTTAGGCATTGACCTTATTCCTCACTTTTAAATCTACAATGTTAAAATGTGATGTTTGTATATAATCTCTCTTCTAAGCACTGGATTCTCGATTTTTGATGGCAGTTATGTTCATGGATGTCCAATGCTAGAGAGCATGAGTAGTTTTGAAACTGAAGAAAAAGCTGAGAGAGCTGCTGCAGCGCTAGGGAGAATCTTGGTGCTAGATCTAGTAATTAGGAACGAAGACAGATTACCTTGTCGTCAGCTGAGATGGCGTGGCAACCCGGCAAATCTGTTATTAACAGATAGAACTGTGTCTTCAACAAAAAATCTTGAACGCTCATTTGAAGAAGCTTTTGATTCCGCCATCAAACGGTACCATCCAAAGGACTACAGATCCATTCAAAGGGAAAGAAGAGCTTCTTCCGTAGATAGCAGATCCAGGTTGAGTATCAGTGATCAAATGTTGGTCTCACAGTCGTCTGATTTTTCTGATATAACGGAGTCACCTAAATCATATGACACTGGTATAATGAGTCCAATGTCTGATAGATCAGTAGCTGCCGATTTTCACCTCGTTGCCATAGACTCGGGTGTTCCACGGCGGCCTCCTGCTGGAAAACGGGCAAGCGACCAAGAAATTTATCCAAGATTAGTTGAGCTACTCCTCAATAGTAGCCAATATTCTTCAAATTTGTTACATGAAATAACTGAAGGAAACTTAGGATATCCACTGACAGAAAATGGTGAAGAAACATCTAAAGTGCGATCTGTAGTAACACCAGTTGTACGCGAGTTCCGAAATGGTTTTCGTGCTGGTCTCAGGGATCTGCAAGAGTTTCACATCTTCCTTGTTACCCTTCATCAGAAACTAGATGTGTTGCTTCGCGCATTCTTTAGTATGATGGACAAAACAATGTATGCAGATTTTGATAGAGAAGATTTTTCTATTCCTGAATCGCCTTCACATATTCATGGGCATGAAGTGACTACTCATTATCCATCTCCCTCGAAAGATCGGGTGGCTAGTGATAGTGATCACAGTGAAGCAGATATGCAAAAATCAGTTCCTAAGACACCAAATTCAGAAAACAAAGACGACGCTTGTTCGCCTAAGTCACGAGAAAGTTGGCATGGAAGATCCTGTAGAGGGGGAGAATCTCTTAGCAGTCAGCGTTTGGCAGCAAAGCTTCGAGACTTTCATAAATTTGCTAAGGTTTGTGGCTTTCTTGATTATTATGTTGAATCACTAGATCAGGTTCAGTCCTTTTTTTTTTATAGAAGAGCTAGTCTTCTTGGATGGAAATTGTCAGCCATTTTCTCTTCCTTCAATCTGATACTTTTCATGATGGGTCTAGATTGATGCTGAGTCTAATAAAGAACTAGACCAGTGGAATGAAACACTGCGGAACGAAGTTATGAAACTCTGCCAAGAGAACGGTTTCAACACTGGGTTTTTTGAGGGCAGTGATAATAACAGCTGCACTGATGCTTACGAGCTAAAGGTATTATGAGTTTTTTTTTATTTCCTTTTATCCTGAACGTGATCTTCATTTCATAATATGTTTATTTGGCAACGGAACTCAAACATTGTCTCTCTTGTTTGCATTCTCATTCATAACAGGTTAGACTTGAGCATATTCTTGAGAGGATATCATTGATTTGCAAAGCAGCTAATACAGAGAAACCATCAATGATACAAGATAATCTTTTTATTGGGGGAGGACTGGCTGCTAGATCAGTTTACACTCTTCAACATGTAGGTATAACTCATATTCTATGTTTGTGCGCAAATGAAATCGGGCAATCGGATACTCAGTACCCTGATCTGTTCAAGTACAAAAATTTCTCAGTAAGTGAACCTTTCTTCTCTGTTTCTTGATTATATTATACGTTACCAATGCATTTTTAAAAGGAATTGGTAAAAAAAATGCATCTATAAAGATGAGGGTTCTCTTCTTGTGTCTTCCCTTTGACCAGATAACCGACGATGAAGACTCAAACATCGAGAGCATCTTTCAAGAAGCTCTCGATTTCATCAACCATGGCGAGGAAACAGGTGGCAAGATTTTGGTTCATTGCTTTGAAGGTCGGAGTAGAAGCGCAACTGTAGTGCTAGCTTACCTAATGCTCCGGAAGTAAGTGTTTGGGGACAATTAGAATTTGTTGAAAACAGTGATTAAAGTAGGAATGTCAACAAAAAATCTCCAATTCGTCAACTCATTTGTTTACTGGTGGGATTAATAAACAGGAACCTCACACTTTTAGAAGCATGGAGCAAACTGAGAAAAGTACATAGACGAGCTCAACCGAACGACGGATTTGCTCGAATGTTAGTTAACCTCGACAAGAAATGTCACGGAAAAGTGTCAATGGAGTGGAGACAGAGGAAACCGACAATGAAAGTGTGTCCAGTTTGTGGTAAAAACGCAGGTCTAAGCAGCAGTTCTCTGAAGCTTCATCTCCAAAAATCTCACAAGAAATTGTCTTCGGGAAGTGTTGACAGTGCAATGAACATGGAGATTCAAAAGGCTTTGGAGGCTCTTCAACTCAGCACTGGCCGTGGCTCAAGTGCTAGCCCCAATTCTTTTCAGTCTCATTCTGGTTAGAGAGTCCGGTTTAGTTTTGTAAGTGGTTTGTTCCGGTCATAGTCTCTAATCGAACATCTTTTACTTTTACTTTCTGAGAAAAACAAAAACTGATTTGTTTTGTTTCTTCCTGAAACGGATCTTTGTATTTGTTTAACAACTAAATAAAAAGTTCTAACTTTACCTCAAAGGTAGACTTTTGTCTATGCATGATCGCGACGATGCAATGCTTAAGAGTTAAGACGAATCAATAATGGATACAATCCTCAACAAATGCATTTCATTGATTTAAATGTTATTCTAGGATTTCATTAATACCTATACTCCCCCAGTTTAAGGAAGAGTGTTTTACCACTTCTTGTTACAAAAAGTGTTTTATTTTATGTTTTCAATGTATTTTTAAAAATTAAATTTATTTTTATCTTTATTATTTGAATTTATTAATTAGAAAAAAATATTTTTATTGTATTATAAAAAATAAAAATAGAAATTTATATAGTTTTCTTAATTTGTGTGCATTATGTCAAAATGACACTCTATGTGAAATTGATAGCATAATTAAATAAAAGAGCATAAAATCCGACAAATGTGCCATTTAATGTTGTCTATATAATATTAAGGCTTTGAATGAATGTTGCGGATAAAGTAGACTAGTCCATTAGTGGTTTAGTCCACTTTACTTTTGGGCCTGACAACAATCTATCATTGTATTAAAAACGGTATATAGCTGGCCCAATCCAGTTATTTCTTGTCATGGTATTTAAACGTAGTTCAATCCACAAATGAATTTGTTCGCCCTAAGCGCCGCAGACTGACAATTGATAAGAGTCAAAGGGCACTTCAAGAGTCGCCGGTAGTTTCTTCACTCCTTCACCACTCGTCTTTTCAAGGTATGGTTGTACTCTGATCCTTACTTGTGGATTGCAAGTTTTAGCTACAGGATTTTGATATCAATGTGTGGATCCTTTAAGGTTTATGTTTGCGCAATAGTGTAGGAAATGACAAGAAATCTTTCCCAACAATCTCGACGGTTATTTATTAGCCTTTATTTTCCATTGAATCTAATCTAGTCGGATTAGGTTCGTCACCATTTATAGATTTTTTGTGTCATAAACGGTAGGTTCATCACCATTTATAGATTTTCTGTCATAAACGGTTTAAGATTGTGATTTGTTTCATTGTAAAAATCCTTTTATGTGCCATTCAAATCAACAACAGTAAGGATTATATGAAGATTCATTATTCTATTGATGTTGGCCCTGTTCCTTTGCCTGTCACTAGATCGACTAGCGACCAACGACAGATTCCAGCAACAACATATGCTATTCTTTTGCCTGTTGTTGGTGACTATAGCGACGGTCGCTGGAAACTGTCGCTGCATTATTCGTTTGCCAATGTTTATACATAATTTTAAAAATTAACAAAAATGTAAATTACATATACACTATGAAGATATATTAAAAAATATTTTCAAACAATTAGTTTTATTTTAAATTTATGAATTTTAACTTTTAAATTTAATTTAATTTAATTTAATTATAATTAATTAATTTAGATTTTTTAAATTATATTCAAACAAATTTTTATTTTATTTATTTTATTCAGTTAGATTTAGTTTAGTTTTAGTAGTTTTATGTAATAATTTTATTTTGATCATATTTAATTTTATCTAATTATTTTATTTTTTTTTATCGCTGTAGAAGATGCCTTTCTTACTCCTTTAACTTTCTTCCACTTATGTAATAATTTGCTTTCGAGGTTTTTGTAATGACTTTGTAATATGAATGAATTTGTTTTGCCAAAAAAAAAAAAAACTTTCTTCAGCTTGTTTAGGGGGTTCTAAAAATGTCATAAAAAATCCAAACAAGTGTATCTTTTTCTTGATAGTGTCTTCATTAATGGATCAAGAAGCCTCCGGCGAAAATGTTATGGAGACATCTGATATCAAGGAACCAAGAACAGAAAATGTAGTCAAGGGATGGGGAAATCTGGACACCGACATCTTGATGCGGATACTTGAGGAACATTTTAGCATCAATGAGTTGACATCTGGATTAGAGCTAGCTCATGTCTGTAGAGGGTGGCGTGCGGTTTGTTGTAATCCCCTTTTGTGGGATACGCTCGACCTATCGCACATGAACTCTGCTTACATCAAAGCCGTAAAGAGCCAATATGTGTATGTGCGGCGCCTATGTGATGAGAAGGTGACTCGGATCTTGAAACTCTTCATGAGCCTTAGCAAAGGAAACACAAGGACCTTGATTGTTAATTTCAACCTGTTTCTCACTAGTGATATGCTTACTTACACCGCAGAAAGGTATATATATATATATATATATATATATATATATATATATATATCCACTTTTTAATTAGTATTATTTTCTTCTCTTCAAATACTTACTTTGGCTCAATTTGTTGTAGGTGTCCAAACTTGAGACGCTTAGTGCTACCAGCTATGACTAGAATATCGAAAACGGGTATGCAAAATGCCTTGGGCTTCTGTGAAAATCTAGAATCACTAACAATACCAAGCCTCCATGACTCGCAATTTCTCTTTTCATCGATCGTCAAGAAACTGACATTCAGAGAGCTCAAGGTAATGGGTCACATCCTTCCTATATTTGCCGAGAATCTCGTTGAGCATCTCCCAAATCTCAAAGTCCTCAGCCTCAGATGCAATGCCATATACCGAGACGCCCTTTTGATAATCTTGGACGGACTAGAGAGCCTTGAGGTTCTCAACATCTCTCATTCTCACCTAGTGGTGAAGCAGGAGCATCCTGAGAAGAAGAAGCTCATCGTGAGGGAGCTTGACCAGACGATAATGGAGAAGGCCTCGAAGCTGAAGAGGTTTGTGACTTGTATGGAGTACATGACGTGCGTAATGTGCAAGAGGACGGAGAAAGATGGAGGACGCGTGAGGTGGAATAGGTACGAGGAAGGGCTATGGAAAGCTGACGAAGTAAGCTCTCTTCATCTTTGAAGTGCACAATTATTTGTTTACATGTTTTTCTGCTATGGAAGGTACCTTTATTTTAGGGTTTATGTGTTTTCTAGTGTTTTGTGGGCTTTGTTGTAAGTTTATAACTTGTGTATCAAGTGTCCCAAATTTGTTTCTCTCAATCACAAGCCTTACCAGATCTATTTGGAACATGTGATTAGACTTTTGCAAACTTCGTTATTTCAATATATCATTTATATATTTCGTTACTCGAATTTTTTTCAAGATATAAATTAGTTTTCTTGTTTAATTTTTGGTTTAGCATAACATGACAGAATATTAAAACCTAATATTTAAAAGTCATTTTTGTTTTCTTTCTGTTTTTCCGTTTTAAGTCTTTGACTTGTGCACTTGCTCTAGTTCCTTTCTTCCAAGCAAATAGTAATTTTGGCCCGTCAAATAACAAATCTATGATGTTTCTCAGAGATATATGATCGATGGGTCGGAAACTCCTATAGGCCCGTCAAATAACAAATCTATGATCATATATGATCGATGAGATATATGATCGATGGGTAGCTACAATGTAAGTAACATAATAATAATAATAATAATTTATATAGAGTAAACTCTATTAAAAAAAATTAGTGTATGTGTTTTTGGTTGACAAACCTGATTACGGTTGAAAATTTAGATTATTATACAACTTATGAATTACAGTTATTGTGTGTGTGTGTGTTTTTGTGTATAGAATTAAGTATCAGAATATATATATATGTTTGGTGATGATGCCAAAAAAAAAAAAAAAAAAAGATAATTAATACTTTTAAGTTAAAAGCACTAAAATGTTACGAAAATCAAATTAGAGAATATATCAATGAATATAAAAGTAAGAAATATATTTTTTTCTAGGTAATTCTATAATCCACTAGATTTTATTCTAAATCCTCAAAAGAAAATGTTTCCTCTTTAGTTGGTGAAATTTATATTTTAGGTAGCTATTTGGTTTTGGAGAAATATTAATAAATGGGCATCAAACAGAGATCGAATCCATTCCTTGAAGCAGAGTGGGTCCAAAATTGCAGTTGCAGGCTTGCAGCTCATGTGTTCTTTTAAAGACGTGAGGCTGAGAAGTAACGAAGAGACATAAAAAAGAGGACAATGACCAAAGGTGGTAACATAACACACGTATGACTCGTCCTCACTTTGCTGTCCACAAAATTCTCTATTTTAATTTTCTCTTTGCCATAAAAAAAAATTAAAACCTACCACCGAATTTTCTCACAATTCCTCACAATTGAAACTGAAATTTAAAACATTCTTACCACGAATATCAAATGATATATGTGAATGTTCCTTACGTTGGATTGGATAATGGTCAGACACACACAATCAAATGTTTTATTATCTTATTTATCGAGTTATTCGGATTTTGTAGAGTCGGATCTAAACAATTTTGGCTATGCGAGTCGTGTATATGTTATGTGTCACTCAGTTTTAACGGAATATGTGTCTACTTCTAGCTTTAAAACTTGATTTGACAAAAACAAAATTGTATTCAATACTGTGAATTAAAATAGAAGATTGTATAAATGCATTAATGCTTAAGGGGGAAAAAAGATTGCTCCGTCTTTTTCAATCACATCGTCGTCTAAAGTTATACATTTACAAACAACAACCAAATTTAAAAAATTTACATCAACAACACTTACACACGATTGTAAAACCAACCGGGCGGTAACTTTAATATCTTCGTTTCTTCGCCAGTCCCCAGTTTCACCACTACATATATCACTCACAGTTTAAATGTTAAATTAGGTCCACTATACGATCAGTTTGAAAAAAAACTCGAAATGTGAGCATTTTAATCATCGTCCGTTCGCCCACTACGAACGCATGAATTAAATACAAGTTTCCATGTTTGGCTATATAAGTAGCCACGACAACTAACTTCACATTTTCTTACCTGAAATAGGATTAAATGGGACCTTCTCTGTCCTAGTAGTATTACAAATGGATAAAATCAGAATCATACGTGGATTTATTTTTACTGAGGGTGAAGAAATGAATGTATTTTTATATTAATAAAAAAAAGTTTGCTTTTTGAATGGGATTGGTTCTTTGATTGGTCCGAATCCCCAGAAGAAGCTTACAACAACAACAGTCTTTAACTCTGTTTTCATATGAACACTCTTCATCCTTACAAGCAGCAACGACAAGAACAACAACAAGAACAAGAAGAAGAAGAAGCTAGACACGAATGGGATATTTCTCTCGCCACCGTCGTCTCTTCCTCCTCCTCCTCCGCCTCCGACGTTATCGGTGCCATTGAGTTCGATCCCACTGATAACATCGTCGCTACCGCCGGGATTTCTAGAAAGATTCGTTTTTACGGCCTCCCTTCTCTCTTACGTACCAGCGCCGCCGTCTCAGGAGGAGGTGTTTCTTTCGTCGATCAAGCCACCGCCTGCGAGTATTACATCTGTACGCCGGCGAAACTCAGTAGTCTACGCTGGAGACCTGGGTCGGGCGGTCGGGTCATTGGGTCGGGAGATTACGACGGCGTAGTGACCGAGTACGATCTCGAAAAGAGAACGCCGGTGTTCGAAAGGGACGAGCACGGTGGCCGACGCGTGTGGAGCGTCGATTACACGCGTTACGGCGGCGTGTCCGCTATTGGCGCGTCTGGATCGGACGACGGGACTATGCAGGTGTGGGATCCGAGGTGTCCGCCGGAGGAATCTATAAGCGTTGTACGGCCGGCGGGGACATGCCGGAGCGCCGTTTGTTGCGTCGAGTTCGATCCTTCCGGCGGACCAGCCGTGGCCGTGGGATGCGCTGATCGGAAAGGGTACGTTTACGATATGAGGAAACTCGTTGACCCGGCGTTGAATTTGCAAGGACACAACAAAACGGTGTCGTATGTTAGGTTCCTCGACGGCGGAACGGTGGTGACAGCAGGCACGGACGGGTGTCTGAAGCTTTGGAACATGGAGGACGGGCGAGTGATTCGGACGTACGAAGGGCACGTGAACAGTAGAAACTTCGTGGGGTTATCAGTGTGGAGAAACGGCGCGCTGTTTGGTTGCGGATCGGAGAACAACAAGGTGTTCGTGTATGATAAGAGGTGGGGGAAGCCGGTATGGGTAGACGGGTTCGAACCGGTTGGTATGAATTCAGGTTCGGATAAGCGGTTCGTGAGTAGCGTTTGCTGGAGGCAATCAGGTGTGGACCAGTGCACGCTAGTGGCTGGGGGATCTGATGGAGTATTACAGGTTTACGTGGGCAAAAGAAAGCCATAATACTATTCTCCTTAATTTTTATCAATTAAGGAGAATGATGATGATATGAATTATTATGATGATGATGATGATAATGATGATGATGCTTCTTATTAGTTTCTTTTTCATGTTTTTTTTTTCCAAATTTAATTTACTACCTGAGGTTGATTTTTTATTCAGTTGTGAGAGAATTTGATGTATTTTTTTTTTTGTGTTTTTCTTATAAAGGATTTTTTTTTTACTTGTTCATTGGTTTTTTTTTTTATTGTTAGCAGAAATTTTGGATTTGTAATCCATAAATTATCATTCCCTATTTTCTCATAATGTTCTTTAAGTTCGATTATGATTACAAATCTAGCTACTAGTTTGTTGGCCGGGAGGTATATCAATATCATAAATTTATATTGCCTTCCTCTACGAGATTAGTTTTTTTTTTTTTTTTTTCTTCTTTGGGAGCTTCACAAAAGAAAAAGAACAAAAAGAAAAAAAAAACAAGACATAATTATGACAAACCTTCTAATTACATGTAAATAATCGTATTTTTATGGGCGCTTCACATCTTGCCAAAATGATGGTTTTATCTCCATTGATAACCTTGTAAATTATAAAAGACTTAAAACATCGGTGAGTAACCATTAGGCAGTGGAATTTAATTTTTGATATGCAACTAAATTCACAAATCACAATTCATGCATTTGTTGATTCCAAACATAATTGAGCGCACGGATGAACATATACTAATCCACACTTACGTATTATATGCATATACAAAGGGCCACTGTATGCTAATCTACACTTGCTATCACCATCAACTAAAATATCTATGAACGCAACACCAAGACAAACCTACTTGCTAATGGTATGCAGACGTGTAATGCCTAACTTCGTATAATCGTATTTCGATGGTGACAACGGAACAAACAGGCGGTGAGAGCAATTCTAGACAGGCAAACAAACAAAAATGTTTTGTATAATAATAGACAGAATATAACAAATACAACAAAGCAACTTCCGAATGGAGAGGTACTAGACCATAATAACTACTTCCTCCGTTTCAAAATATAGGATGTTTTGACTAAATCACGTAGATTAAGAAGTTTTTACTTTTAACAAGTTCAACCAATCAGAAACAATATTGCATAATATAAAATACTAAACAAATTTAAAAGTTGCATAAAAACTTGAAAACATCATATATTATAAAACAACAAACTTCTCTAAAACATATTAAAATAACTTCAAGGGAGTATTTTTTTCTAATTTCTAACCTTTATGGTGCTTTCTTTTTTTCTAACACTAGGAAAGAATCCGTAGCGACCTATATCAAATTATTACTTTGTAAGCTTGTATACAAAAATATCGTATCAAGAGATCAAATTCTGATTATACATATAACGCAGGCACTGTTGTCTACCATGTTTTTGTCTAGTGTATGTTACCGTATTTTGGTTTAACTTCACGACTTCATATTCATCTGACATTTTTTGCATGTCTAAACTCATACAGTTATAACCACTATGGATTTGATGGGCTCGTATGTATTTGAAGAACACCCATAACAATGCTTTTGTTGTCTTCATCCTTTATCAATTGCTCGTTAGGTTCCTTTCAATTTAAGGTTAAAAAAACACCGTTTCGGTGGCTTAGGAAGACTGATCAAGATCACTCTTTCATAAATCAACGATCTCGTAGTTCAGACATTAGGATTGAATATGCAATGGAGAGTCCAACTGATTGTTTCAAACATCATTGTGTTGTCGTTCTATGTTCTGGCGGAACTGAAGTATAAACTTTGTTCTGTCTAGCGCTTGCCTTGCCTTCTACTTTTGTATGTTAAGGTCTTTGAATGCATTGTATATTTGTAATTTATGGTGAAATAGTTTTCTACAGAGAATAAAGACTTCAGAATCCATTTTATATGAGGCTACAAATGAATACCATCTTGTATTCTTATATATACACGATTGAAGATCTTTTTTTACCTATGTCATAATACTACTGCTTATATGAATTATCTTTACTCTCTTATCCACGAAAGTACACAGTTAAGTTGATTTGGAGAGTAAACAACTTTTACGAGTTGAATGTAGAAGATTTGGTTGGATGAAAGTGCGTAGACTTGTATTCTCGTCTATGATAATCAAAGTCTCCAACAAAAGGGGGATCATCAAACAAAACATTAAAACATTCCAAAATGAAAATCAAACCAAAATCTCTTAGACTCCAGTGAATGCCTTCTTTCCAAAGGCAGATGCACCCGCTGGGATCACCTTCAGCACATTGAACCTGACAGTCTTAGACAACGGCCTGCAAATTAATCACAAACAATCAGTGAGATATTGTTTTTCCCATCATTGCCTATAATCTTTAAAAGGCATAGAAGAAAACCCAATATTCATACCTGCATTGGCCAATGATGACATGATCACCTTCCTTGACACGGAAGCACGGTGAGACATGAGCAGGGATATTGGAGTGTCTCTTCTCATATCTGATGAAGGAGACAATGTACGTTAAAACTTAAAAACGATTTACGATATACCGAGAGGAACAGAGATCATAATCTGAGTTTAGATGAACCACAGACTTACCGTTGATACTTCTTCACAAAGTGGAGGTAATTCCTACGAACAATGATGGTTCTCTGCATCTTAGCGCTGTGGCAAGTACCAGCTAAGATACGTCCTCTTACAGAAACAGTTCCAGTGAATGGACATTTTTTGTCAATGTAAGCTCCTGTTCCACAGAAAAACAGAACATGTCTCAATGTTGTTTCAATCTTAAACTTCAGTTTACTATTTCAAAACTCATCAAAGCAGACACTCTAAACAACATTCTAACTAAGAGACATATCTGATTATCACAGATCAACTGTGAAGAGAGAAATGCAGATTTCTAGATAGCAAAACCTTAGCTTACACTACATTATCTACTCAGATCGAATCATTTGGAAATTGACAAGTTCAGGGTTTTCTCATTGAAGGATAAGCAAAAAAAAAAAAAAAACCTTCAATGGCTTCACGAGGGGTCTTGAAACCCAAACCAATGTTCTTCCAGAAACGGTTTCCACCCTTTCCAGGTCTCTTTCCTTTGCCAGATATCTTCGAGCTGAAACACACAAACACCAAAACCCTCAAAAAATCATATGAAACAATTCAAGAAACAAAATGGATATAAGAATATTGAATTTTTAACCTTAGGAAGACCTTGGGTTGCTTAAGAAAAGCTTTCTCAGTCTGCAAGAGAAACAAGAAGATGATTAGAATCGTAAAAGAGTGTTGAAAATGAAAACGAGGGAAGAGTACATAGAGAAAGATGAAACCGAACTTGCTCAGCCATGGCTACTACTGATCGCTGCTCTCCGCGGAGCTCTGGAAGCAAAAAAGGCTGTAGGAAAATGCGAGAGAGGCAAAAGGAGGAAGAGATTGAAGTAATGAAGCTCCCCGGAAGAAACCCTAGTTTCCCTTTCCACAGTTCTCTCTCTCTTTAGTTGGGTTTGGGCCTTCTCTTTTCATGGGCCGTGATTTTTCATTTTTCATTCATGATTGTGGTTAGTAGTGGCAGTTAGGGTACTCGGTTTGGTTCTAGTTCGGATTGGTTTTCAGCTTTAAATAACCTTTTAAAAATTTGGGTATCTTAGGCCATCATTATTGGGCAACACTTGATGTGTTCTAAGCCCAATAATATTATTAAAAAACAGAATAGTGGGCTAAGATAAAAAAAAATGGTCTTCATCTAGAACTGATCGACAGTCTGTTCTTATTTTTTTTTCTGCCTTCTGATTGGTCGAAAAAATTTTGAGAGAACGAAAATCGAAAGCTCTTCCTTCTCGAAGTCGGGCAAATCTCCGCCGAAGGTAAGCTTCGTTCTCGCCATATTCGCCGCCGAAGGTAAGCATTTCCGGCAATTGAAACACCAAAATCGAAAGCTCTTCCTTCTCGAAGTCGGGCAAATCTCCGGTCATAAAGAAAAGGTAATCTCCGGTCACAGCTCGCAAACTCTCTCAAATTCAGAAACGAAGACAGTTGCTCTCTCCTGCATGTCGCAGCTTCCTTTTGCCATTCTCAAGTTTGTTCCTTTCTCCTTCCTCTAAGTTTATAGAATCCGAGTAGTCTTTAAGTACTAATCTATGGATAGATAGAAGCTTAGCCTCTTAAAGTACTACTATAGCTGCATAGTTTAGGTTTCTTTAACTGATGAGGAAACATTGGCTCTTGTGTTCATATTTGGCTCTGTAATTCACAAGAATCTTTGCCTTGTTGTGAGTTTTCTTGTAAAGATTCGGTTTTGTCTTTGAATGCTTATGAATGTGGAGTCTAAGTAGTTTAAGTTATGTTATACTAGCTGCATAATCTGGTTGTGTTTAACTGATGAGAAACCTCTTTTGAGTATGGCTTTGAAAACCACTTGAATATGTATGTTTATGGATGTGGGATTTGCAGATAGTTAAGTTGCTATCAAGTTCAGATGACGCAAAGACTGTAATTAATAGAAGGATGATGAAGGGTGGGCTCCTTTGCATTCCGCTGCTAGCATCGGTAATGTTGAGCTCAGCTTTTATTAACACACGGTGCAAAGATTAACATCACAGATAAGGTTTTCTAGCTTCTCAATGCCTTGTTTCTTGTGGACCATTTACTTGTGTTAACACAAAAACTCTAGCAGGTGTTGGAAAGTTAGAAATTTGTGAGTTTCTTATCGAGGAAGGAGCAGAGATCGACGCTACGGACAAAATGGGTCAAACTGCACTCATGCATTCAGTCATCTGCGATGACAAGCAGGTAACTTTCGAGCTAATCTACCTTAAAGCACCAGCATCTCTTTAAAGTTAAAAGTTTCTTAAATTTTTGAGCTTCTCTTTGTGTTTCCATTGATCAGGTGGGACGGTGGTGTGTTCTTAGATTAAATATATAGTGAAACACATGGGGAACATGGGAGAGGGAAGATGCAGAGTGGAGCTAAAGGAGATAGTGTTGTGGTGAAAGTGGCTCCTGGGACGGTGGTGAGACAGGCTAGAGATGTTTAAAGAGCCCTCCATCTCTAAAATACAAGCAATTGTTCTTGTTGTTGTAAAGAGGATGGTAAAGAACATCTAGCACTAGAGATTGACATGGTAAAGAACATCTAGCACTAACTTTAAATTGGATCAAGTAGTCTAAGAATCCAACACTTTTATGCTGGTGTAGACTTGTGAGACTTTGTGTTTTTTGTAAAATGTTTAAGAATATTTTTATTTTAAGAACACCAAAATTAGTTCCCCCATTTTTTTAACATATGATCTTAACTACTGATCTTATATTATTTTCACTATATATATATTCTAAGAACACAAGAAAAAGTTCTCCCATTAATGATGCCCTTAGAGATGTTGGTATTTTTTGGATTTTTTGAGTGTTTTTTTGGTTATTTTGGATTAGGTTATTCGGTTAAAGTTTGCTTATTTCGGTTTTCTTTGTTTTTCAGATAAATTTTGGTTATTCGAACATAAAATTAACTGATAATTAGATATATAATTGTATTTCAGCTTTATTTGGGTACTCAAAATATTCCGATTCGGTTACGCTTCTTTCAGTTCTTAGAGTTTTAGAATTAATTTGGGTCTTTCATTAGTTTCAATTCGGTTTGATTTTGCTTTTCAGTTTGGTACCAATTTGATATATTTGATTTTAGTTTTTTTGGCCAGAACTAGATTTTGTGGTTATGTGGTGGCTACTTGTTCATGTTTCACATATCAAACCTCTTACTTCACATGTCAAACCCACTTACTAACCGCATTTATGATAGGGGCCGGAGGATGAGACCAGCGATTACGCCATAAAGAAAGAAAATCATATCATTGCACGTACCAATTCATAAAGCTAGGGAAAGAAAAGCCTTTCAATGAAAAGCTGTACAAATTACAAATTAAATTATAAAATTAATAAGATGTTTCCATTTTACCTTAACTATATCTTTCTGTGTTGCCAAATTAAATCCATATTACGCAAACTAGAAACATCATTACATCAACACCACATATTTCATGTGTTTTTAACTTTTAACCATCGGAGATGATTTAGATTCATATGCACCCGAAAAGCTTTTTTGGAGTGGTTCCGGTAGCGCGGTATTTGGCAGCTAATTCCTCGGCTTTGAGTATCTCTTCTCCACGCTTAGCTTCGATCATCGCTCTTTTCTCTTCTGCCTCTTTGTGAATTTGAGCTATTTTGTTCTTCATCAGCTCCACATACTCTGCCTTCTTTTTCTCCAGTTGCTCCTGTTCGTCGATTCCAATTTCACAAATTAAAGAAACCAGAGTTAAATCTCTAACCAAAGTATGTTAAATATCAGTTTGAAACAAAATTAGTAATAATTCAAATTGTAAAAAAAAACTTACCTCCATTTTCTTGAGCTCAGCTTCCACAGCTGCTTTCTTGTTGTTCTCCCATGACCCAATTGAAGAAAGCTTCTTCTCAGCTCTGTTTCAAACATTTTCTCTTCAAAGTCTTAATGATAATTTCTTGGTTTAATTTCAAACTTTTTTACTAGTGATTTGATTGTTAGGAATCCGGTTATATAAATAAAATGTTATATGGATACAAATAAGATAAAAGCGTTACTTGTTCTCCACTTTGCATTTCTCAGCCTCTTCCCAAGCTTTGATTAGTGACATCCTCTTCTCTGTCTCAACTCTAGCCAGAACAGCATCTTCTCTCCCATAATATTTTTTTGAGCAAATACAATCATTAACCAGAGTTTGTATGTAGGAAAAATAAGAGACACGGAGACAAACACATACATCCATACATAACCTTTATTTCACTCAATATGAATGAATAAATTTATCAGCTTTCAGATTTTTTTTTCACATCCATGATAAAACGGGAACCAAACCACCCAATTATGAATTATTTACTCCCCAAATATGACAAAAACACTAATTAATTAATTACGCCTATATATATCCTTTAATTTTCAGATTATATTAGTATTAATCATGAATTTATTTCGTTAATTACCTCGATTAACTGATCCTTCTTTCTTCTCTTCCTCTACTTCCTCTGCAATTAAAAACTAATATTATTATAAATTTATAAGTACTTATAAAGAACTATATCAAAACATTAGTGGAACAAAAATCTTTTGAGTTCTTCTTTTCCAACCTTAAGATTGAAAATAAATACAGATTTGTAAAAAATATCAAAAGGTCTATATTAAAATACTGTTTTTAATCTTGAAAAAAAAAACAAAGAGAAAGATTGAAACGTTATCAGTAAAAAAATTCAAGAAAGATCAGATATATTTGACTTTCTGATCAGTTAATTAATAGAAGAAAAAAATATTTTCAGAAGTTTTTCATGATCGTTCAGCAAACTTGAGTACTAATCTTGATATTAAAAAAAGAAGAAGGATAAATTAGAAAATTACTAGCGACGACGGGAACAAGAGCCTTGGAGTCCTCTAGCTTCTCCTCCACCGGAGCAGGAGATGGAAGAACGGGTGCTGGAGCGACAGGCTTCTCTTGTGGTTGAGGAGCAACAACAGATTTCTCCTGTGGAGCAACATCCGTCGCAGCAACAGGTTTCTCAGCCGGTGATGGAGCTGGTTCCGTAACGGTCTCTGTCACCTTCTTAGGTTCCTCTTCAGCCATGACGTCCTTCACGTACGTACAACAACTAAAAGATTACAAAGAGAATCGGAATGATTCAGAAGTCTTTTTTTTTTGGTTATTTAAGAGAGAGAAAACAAAAAAATATATATATTTAGAGAGATTAACTGTCGTCGTATTTTCAAGAAACTGAGCTGGATAAGTGTTTGGTAAGTGATATGTTGATGTTCTGTTCCTCGTTGTCATAAAATGACTCGCCTCCTTTCTTTATATATATTTTTTCATTTTGATTTTCTTCTTTTTTCAGCATCATTGATGCACGATCGATCATTAATTTTTAGATTATTTATAAAATTCATTCATATCTTATTTATATTTACAAATTTCACCCCACACGTTTTTGCAAATTTACGTACTCATATCAATATTTCATGATGTTTATAGAACATTCAAATTACTTTCAACGAGCGATAGTGTTGCAGTGGCAATTGATCGTTTCATTCGCATCTTATCTATATATATATATATATATATATATATATATATATTTTTTTTTTTCATCAGATTCGCATCTTATAGATATCGTTACCATATAACATTATGGGCATTGGGACTCTCTCTACATAGTTTTGGTACTCAAATAGAAATGTTTTCCAAGTGTAAGGATTCAACGACAAATCGATAAGTCTTAGAATTATAGGAGTGGGACCTTTCGGGAATGTTGTTTAAAGAGGACATTAGAAACACGGAACCGTGATTAGGCAGTATATAACCGGTTTGCTACTCAGCTCAAATGATATCAAACCGGAGTTTGATTCCAAAAATAGGATGTAAGCAACCGGATAAATATGGGAACTCTTATATTATGATTGTTTTATATATATTGATTATGTTCTTTTTTTTTCTTTGTTTTAATTTGTTGTATAAACCAACCAATGTTCACCAACTCCCATGACGTCATATAAGGTTAATAAAAAGTTAGAGAAATACTGAGAAAAAAGGATACTTACGTTACGTTACTTAATTATATAGATTGCCCTAACCTAAAAGAAACTCTTTATATATGTATAACTTGTAACAACATTTCTTTTGCGCGAATCTTGTTTCTTATCGAAACCGTAAAGTTTTTGTCGTTAATGTAAAATCGGCAAAGTTAAGTGAGAATGAATCCAATTAATCATAATATATTTAGTATATGCTAAATCCGGAATATAGTTAATATTCATAATTCTATAACAGAAAAAGGTAGCTAATAGTTGCTATTTTTACAGTAAAACAAAGGTAATTTACAAGTACTCGTTAATGAGTCCTTGTTTGTTACCAATTCCTCAGAATAATTTTTTTTAAAATAATCTGTTATGCGATTTCGTTACTAATTAAAACTTGATTATTTTCCATGAGTACGTAATACTTAAATACTCCATACTAGTATATGATAACTTCGAGTTTTCGATCCATTTATAGTTTTAAGTACACATCTTCATATGATTAAATATTGAGTTATTATTGTATAATGTTTATTGTAGTGTATTAGTATAGAGAGGTCTCCTTTAGCTTCCTAACTAACTACACTTGTTGTATAGAGTGTAAATACTCTTTGTATACCATCAGACTCATTAATGAGAAATATCTTTTATCTAAAGTTAATATGGTATCAGAGCAAAATAAAATTTCTCACTCTCTCTTCCGCGTAATAAACTTTTTTTGAACTCCATTGATGGCTTTTTTTGAGCTTCGTCTTCGATCTTTTCTTCGATTTGTTCTCTTTCTTCTTCGTTTGAGCTTCGATCTTTTGCTCATCCATTGAATCGTCTCACTCTGTTGGAGATTTTCTTGTTCTTTTTCGATGAGCGCCTCAAATCTGCACATTTTCACATCTTTTGTTGCGAATCTTGTTGGAATCGTTCTCGTTCTCTGTTCGTCTTTACTTACCCGAGTCTTAATTGGATTGATTGGGTTTTTCTTGCTTGATTAGGTTTGGATCGTTGCTTCCTATCGCACGAGCTAATCTCTGATTCGAATCATGCCTCCGGCGACTATAACAGATCATTATGAGAATCCTTTCTCTTTACACAGCTCAGATCATGCGGGGATGAGTATTGTATCCGATCGTCTCACGTCTGGAGCTGATTTCTACTCTTGGCGAAGGTCAGTTCGAGTTGCTCTTAATGTTCGGAACAAACTAGGTTTCATAGATGGAACGATCAAGAAACCTCCTGATGATCATCATGATTTTGGTTCTTGGTCGCGTTGCAATGATATTGTTTCAACCTGGATCATTAACTCGGTTGATAAAAAAATTGGGGCGAGCTTATTGTTTATCTCAACCGCAGAAGGAATTTGGAAGAATCTAATGTCTCGTTTTAAACAAGATGATGCTCCGAGGGTATTTGAAATAGAGCAGAAGTTGAATTCGATTCAGCAAGGATCACTAGATGTTACTTCTTACTATACTCTCTTGGTGACTCTATGGGAAGAGTATAAGAACTATGTAGAACTGCCAGTGTGTACATGTGGGAAGTGTGAGTGCAATGCAGCTGCTTTGTGGGAGAAGCTTCAAGAACGAAGTAGAGTGACTAAGTTCTTGATGGGGCTTAATGAGTCGTATGATTCTACTCGTCGACATATTTTGATGTTAAAGCCAATTCCAAGTATTGAGGAAGCTTTTAATATGGTCACTTCTGATGAGCGACAGAAGACTATTAAACCAAAACCTGCTAACATGATTTTTCAGACCTTGGCTCCCTCGGCTCCCATTCAGGAGA
The DNA here is from genome assembly GCA_024034495.1 of Camelina laxa. Lineage (NCBI taxonomy): Eukaryota > Viridiplantae > Streptophyta > Magnoliopsida > Brassicales > Brassicaceae > Camelina > Camelina laxa. The sequence goes on from CM043881.1 coordinate 10,194,447, forward strand.
ATGCTTCTTATCAAGGGCTGTATGACAATGTTGCTTATGCTACGGTTCAGAATAACTATCGGCCTAAGGGTTCTCGGCCTGTATGTACTCATTGTGGTCAAACTGGACATGTGGTGCAGAAGTGTTTTAAGTTGCATGGTTATCCACCAGGTTATATACCAGGCTTTAAGAGTACATTTGCTAGCTACCCAGCTTCTCAACGTCCTGCTGCTCCGGCATCTCCATCTCGAGGACAGTCTTCTAATCATCTTCGTCCTCAGACACATGCTGTTGCTAATGTCATCACTGAGCAGTCTACTCCACAACAACAACTTGCATCACAATCGAATGTCAATCTTGATGTAACCACTCTTACCGGTGATCAGATACAGGCTCTTCTTCAGCAACTGAATGCTCAGGTTAAACCTTCAGAGAGTCCATCTTCATCTTCTCAAGTCTCATCTATCACTGATCATGGTGCTATGGCTAAACAATCTTCTTCTGGTATTTCTTCTTTCCCATTTCCTTCCATTTTTCCATCTTCTTCTCTTCGTTTTGAGAACAACCGCCTTACTTTTCAGCATCAATGTTTATCTTCTCTATCCAAACACATTCCTCATGGTAGTTGGATTATAGACACTAGAGCAACTAGTCATGTTTGCTCTACTTGACATTTTTTAGTGAGACAGTTACAGTTTCTGGAGTTACAGTCTCATTACCAAATGAGGCTAAGGTAGCTATCACACATTGTGGAACTGTACAGTTGACAAAAACACTCATCTTGCATAATGTTCTTCATGTCCCATCTTTTAAGTTCAATCTCATCTCTATTAGTAGTCTTTTACAACATAACCAAGGCTCTGCTCATTTTTATCCTGATTCATGTTATCTTCAGGAGTCTATTCAGGGCTTGATGATTGGTAAAGGGTACCTGTTGCATAATCTTTACATTCTCCATCTTGAATCACCGTCTTCATCTACTGCATTATCATCTACATCTTCGCATTTCTCTGGATCCTTGGAAGTTGATGGGCATCTTTGACATCAACGCCTTGGACACCCATCCCCGGACAAGTTAAAGCTTCTTTCTGGTACCTTACCTTCTACTAGTCTTAAGTGTAATACGCCTTGTGATGTCTGTCCTCTAGCTAAGCAGAAAAGGTTGCCCTTCATTTCAAATAATCATCTATCTTCTACTCCTTTTGATTTGATTCATTTAGATGTTTGGGGTTCTTTCTCTGTTGAGTCTATAGAGGGTTTTAGATATTTTCTTACTATTGTTGATGACTGTACTAGAGCAACTTGGGTATATCTTTTAAGAAATAAAAATGATGTCATTACTGTTTTTCCATCTTTTATACAACATGTTTTTACTCAATATGGAACGAATATTAAGAAAATTAGAACTGATAATGCCCCGGAACTTGCTTTTACTGATCTAGTTAAGACGAATGGTATGATACACCAGTTTTCATGTGCTTATACCCCACAGCAGAACTCTGTTGTTGAACGCAAACACCAACATATTTTGAATGTTGCTCGGGCTCTTCTTTTTCAATCTAGAATACCTTTAGAATACTGGACAGATTGCCTCCTCACTGCTGTGTTTCTTATTAATAGGACACCCTCTCCTTTATTACAAAATCGCACTCCTTATGAACTTCTTAATAACAAGAAACCGGATTATTCTTTTTTACGAACCTTTGGCTGTCTTTGCTATGTTTCTACCCTCTCTAAAGATTGCCACAAGTTTAGTCCACGAGCTGATAAATGTGTCTTTTTAGGGTACTCTTTTGGCTACAAAGGTTATAAGGTCTTGCATCTAGATAATAATCTGATTTCTATCTCTCGCAATGTTGTGTTTCACGAAAATGTGTTTCCTTTTATCAAAAATGAATCTGTTTTTCAGTCAACTGACCCTTTTGACATGTCTATATTACCTTTAAATATACCTCATAGCATCGACTATTTTCATAATCCTACATCTCATTCATCCACATCTCATGCATCTCCATCATATGCATCTACTGATGACTCTCCTGTTAATGAGACTGTGACTACCGAGACAACCACTGTTTCACCATCAAATGGCAGGCCACGGCGAACTTCTAGAGCACCAGGTTATCTCTCTGACTATCACTGTTCTCTTTTTCACATTTCATCTTTTACTCCTCCCACATCTCTCACATCTACTTCATCATCCACCAAAAAGCTTACCACTCCATATCCTCTTTCTTCTTATCTCACTTATTCGAACATCAGACCATCCTATCGATCCTATATTCTATCTGTTTCTCTCGAGACAGAACCCAAAAACTTTTATCAGGCTATAGCATCAGAGAAGTGGACTGAGGCTATGAATGTGGAGTTGGACAACATGGAGCGTACCCAGACTTTCAATGTTGTTGAATTGCCTCACGGTAAGAATGTGGTGGGCTGTAAATGGGTCTACACGATCAAATATTTGGCGGATGGTTCCATAGATCGTTATAAGGCTCGCCTAGTTGCTAAAGGGTACACTCAACAGGAAGGAGTCGATTACTTTGACACTTTTTCACCTGTGGCTCGTCTTGCTAGTGTAAAATTAATCTTAGATTTAGCAGCTAAGAATGGTTGGAGTCTTACTCAAATGGATGTTACAAGTGCTTTTTTGCATAGTGAGCTTGATGAGGAAATATACATGAGTTTACCATAGGGGTATACGCCTTCTTTTGGAGTCTTACCACCAAATGCCGTTTGCAAACTAAACAAGTCTATATACGGCTTAAAGCAGGCTTCAAGGCAGTGGTATCGATGCTTCTCCAAGGCTCTTCTGGATGATGGCTTTTCCCAGTCCTATGCGGACAACACACTCTTTGTTAAGAAAAAAGGTACCTCTTATATTGCTCTAATCGTCTATGTTGACGACATTTTGATAGCAAGCAACGATGATCAGGCTGTTGCCTCCGTAAAGACTTGTCTTGCTAAACTTTTCAAGACAAAGGATCTAGGTCCAGCAAAGTTTTTTCTTGGCTTAGAAATAGCTAGAAATGCTAGTGGCATATCAGTCTGCCAAAGGAAGTATTGTCTTGATTTGTTGGCAGATTCAGGCTTATTGGGTTGCAAACCTAATAATATTCCCATGGATCCCAAAGTTACTCTTACAAAAGAGACAGGAGTTCTCTTACCTGATGAACGACCCTATCGAGAGTTGATAGGACGGTTGCTTTATCTCTGCATCACCAGACCTGATATAACCTTCGCAGTCAACAAGTTGAGCCAGTTTCTTTCATGTCCTACGGATATCCATCTACAGGCTGCTCGCAATGTTCTGAAATACTTGAAGAGTAATCCCGGAAAAGGACTTTTCTACTCTGCTTCTTCGGAGGTTTGTCTCAATGGCTTTGCTGATGCAGACTGGGGAACTTGCAAAGACTCACGGAGGTCAATCACTGGTATGTGCATTTTTCTTGGTACTTCGCTTATATCTTGGAAGTCAAAGAAGAAGGATATAGTGAGTTCAAGTAGCACATAAGCTGAGTATCGGAGTATGGCACAAACAACGAAGGAATTACTCTGGTTTCAACAGATTTTACGAGACCTACACATCTCACCGGTAACTCAAGCGAAGCTATTTTGTGACAACAAATCAGCTATTCACATAGCAAGCAATGACGTTTTCCATGAACGGACGAAACATGTGGAAATAGATTGTCATTTGACAAGAGATCAGGTTAAGAGTGGCTTTCTTAAGCTTTTTCATGTAAGCTCAGAGAATCAGTTGGCTGATATTCTTACGAAGCCACTGCACCCTGGACCTTTTCATCATTTACTCCAACGGTTATCTGTTTCAAGCCTCTATTCTACACAAGAATTATCGGCTTGAGGAGGGTATATTGAGTTATTATTGTATAATGTTTATTGTAGTGTATTAGTATAGAGAGGTCTCCTTTAGCTTCCTAACTAACTACACTTGTTGTATAGAGTATAAATACTCTTTGTATACCATCAGACTCATTAATGAGAAATATCAAAGTTAATATTAAATGTTGAACTAATCTTCGAGTTCTGTGATTACGGAGCTACATATATACACTAGTTTTGCGATTGCAATTAAATTTGTTAAAAAGTTTCACATTTATATGGTATGGAACATCTCTTTTACTTATGTCAGATGGCAATTAATAGTCATGACGTTTATTGCAGTTAATTGTACTAGTTTGGTCGTTCCCTTGAAAAAATAAAATGCCCAATGTACTTTATAGTTTTATTACAAACTAGTATTGAACAATTAATTTCACACCATAAAATTATTCAATGATTCAGAATTATGGAATCAAAGTGAGAAAAATTTAGGGGTTTTACAATAATAGATAGGATCGAGTCATTACTTTACTTCTTAGGTTCTTCTTCCTTCTTTTCTTCCTTCTTCTCTTCTTTCTTTTCCTCTTTCTTCTCTTCCTTCTTCTCTTCTTTCTTCTCCTCTTTGGCCGGTCCAACCGATATCAAATCGACTTTACCAACCTTCTTCAACTTCTTTACCACAGCAACCGCATCCATCGAACCGATCACTGTCAGTTTTTGATCCTTCATATCTGCTGCTATCGAATCAACTCCTACGTGAACACAATCCTCTTAGCATAAGAAGTACTACATTTGTATCATCTTTGATCATACATTCATCGTTTTGAAACTAATGGAAAAAAAAAAATAACACTTAAATCAGTTTTGTTACCGTACCTTACTACTAATCCCATTATCTATCTACAAATAACCCATAAGGCAGACAACGTACAGTTTCCATATCAGCCAGCCTTAACTAGGCCCAAACTAATCCTGATTTGTTCGGCCCATAAAATATCAATTTGTTGACTATGTGTCAAGAAAGGTCAAATAATCCAAGCTCTTCAGAATCCTGAACATCAAACCAGATTTCATAACGATTGTTTCATACTATATAACTTAGCTAAATAATAATGGTAATTTAGTTGAGTGACAAAACCAGCAGCAAACGTTTACTCTCCAAATCCTTTAAAAAAAAAAAAAAAAAATCTAAAGTGGATTGAACAGAACTACAGCACTAAAACCCAGAATTCAAGAACTGAGTTTCAAATCAAAAGTGAAAAAATAGAATTAATAAGTAATCACCGAAGATATCAGCTGCAGCTTCTATGGCTTTCTGCTTGGTCCTATCATCTGTCATGGTTAAAACCTTCAACACCACTTTCTATACAAGTAAGTACAACAAAAAAGTAAATTTACAATTTAGGAGAAAGAGATAAATCATCATATTCAATTTTTAAAACATATATGAGAAAAAGAAGAACCTGAGCCATTTGGTCTTGGGATCTTGGAGAAGTAAAGTAAAGAAGAGAGGAGATCGAGAAAGGCAAATAAATAGTTTTTTTTTTTTTCTTCTTTCTTTAGTATAGAAAAGAGAAAATGAAAATGGGGTATTGATTGACAATTGACAAAAGTTTGTGGTGGCTTTTGGTAAAAAGAGGATGAGAGAACCAACATGTGACGTATGTTTTTCTATGTAATATGTAATGGACAGCTCTACAATATTCTTAGTTCTTACTTTGCCTACTTTTTTCTAAAGTTATTTTGTATTTTTCTCGTAAGCCCATCACTCTGTATAAATCATTCCATTAGTGTACAACTACGACTATGACTCCTATTCATTCTTTTCTTAAATTGTAGTTATCAATTGAAGTCTAAGAGAAGTCTAAAGAAGTCATAACCTCCAAACGATTCAAATACAATATATTATTAATTATTATTTAATTTTATTTATATCCCGTCTTACTATATATACTTCACTCTTTTGTTCAACAAAATTTGTATAAAATCTTCAATACATTGTTCCATTTGAAACAAACAGAAAAAGTAAAAGAAAAATCTATCCCTAAATATTCCCCGGCGCTACAGGGGTCCTAGTTAACTAGTTAAAACTAAACATCATTCACCATCCGTACAAAAGGGCCAACCTAATCTTTTCAATTACAGAAATCTAAGTTTTCATTAGAGGTCATATCACTTTTTTCTACCATGGAGCCGATGCAGTTGTCTGAAACTCAAGCTTCCCATCATCAAGCTCTTGGACAATCTTTGCTGCAAATGACTTACTCTGAGCTATCTCTTTCTCCGTTTCTTCATTCAGCCTCTGCAGCTCCAGAATCTTGCGCTCGTTCTGAGCCTTTACGCACGCTTTCTCTGCAGCTACTTTCTCGGCATTTTTGAGTTCATCTGTGTTCTCTGATTGCCTATCTCTAAGAGACAACAGCTTACTGATCCGTAACTGAGGTGCTTTTACATTGAACCCGTGTTTCTCTAACTTGGAAAAGGAATCACTGAGGCTTAACAATGAGCTTAAGGGGTCGTCGTGTTGCAGAGCTTTGACTTCCTCGAGTAAACCAGAAAAGGTAAGCATCATACCAACCGCTGACATTTCACGGGAATCTTCTCTAGTCTCCACCAATGGAATGAAATGAGGACTTTGTGGGACTGTTTTAAATATCTCCATTGATTCAAGTGTCTTCCAAATCGGTAACTTCTTCTCAAAGGGCAAAACCATTGTTGTATTCTTTGCTTTGTCTTCCTCAGCACTAGCAACAGAACAAAGGTTATCTTCTCTTTTCCTCTTTCGACTAATATCTTCGCTATTTCCCTGCCCGGAAGTTGATCATCCCAAATGTGAAATATCAGTCAATAGATAAATAAAGTAAAGAGGACTAGGATAATAAGTGACACCAGCAAACAAACTAAAGATAAAGTGAGAATTATAATCTTTAAGTGAAGGGTTAACTTTACATTCGCTTGTGATGATGACTCGTCTCCCGAGCCATTCTGATTCCTTGGAAGTGTCTTCTCGGGGAGTACCTTTCTTTGAGTTTCAGTTTCTACTTGTATCAACTGTGGTGTAGTTATGCCCGGAGGTGGAGTTAAAGGTCGATCAGATTCATTTGCTGGAAAACAGTGACAGATCAAATTTTCATGATACAGTAACTGAAAAAATGTATTTGGAGAACCCATTAGATTTTGGAGAGTGTTACCAACTTACCATTCGTCACAGAACCCTCAGTCTCATCTCCTGATCCTTGACCCTGAGTTGACGACGATTCCCTTGTCTGCAACATTTAACACAGATTCATAAGCAACAACAGGATGATAATAATAATAGAAAGACTTTTGATGTAAACCAGCAATACACATTCAAAGAAATGCAGTCAAAAGAGCTAAGTTTGTGCTACAGCTGAAAATGGCAGTTTCATATTTTCAAGATTCTTGCAAACAATTCACACAGATTAGTCATTATTGACAAATAATCTAGTGTCGACTGAAGTAAATAAAAAGAAAAAAAGTTATAATACCTTCCAAACGCCATTGTCCCAAAACATTAAAGGCCTAAGATCCGAGTGTTTGAATGGAAACTCCTTATTTGTCGCCTCTAAAAGCACTGTATACCATTTATAAGGGCGAGTTTCAATCACTCGTCCTTGACGCCATCCCAAACCATAAAGAAACACCTCTACGTACTCCTCTGGCTGATACTCATCAACCGAAATAGAAGGCGGTGTAGGCCTAAGACTATGGAAATCAACAGTTTTGTTGGGCCTTGCCTTGTTACTATTGTAGCTTGAGGACTTATCACAGACCCTGACAATATACTTATACTCATCATCATCATCATCATCATCAGCATCCTTATCATCATCATCATCATTATCAGCATGGTCTTTAAACTCTTGAATAACCATTGCAGGAACCCAGACGACTTCAGCATCATCTACAACAGAGCTAACTTCCACCACTGTTCCAGGACTAAACATAGGCTTCTCGACCAACCGCTTCAAGAACTGACAGTAAAGTTGAGTTATTCACACAAACCAAAACATACAAAACATTAGAAAAGACAAAAAAAAGATGGATTGGTAGGGGAATCAAGAAAAATTAAGAAGCAATTTACTACAGAACAAAATTCGAATTATTACCACTTCATTAAGTTTTGGTTGTATGTTCCAACCCTGGTCTCTCCAGTCAAGATGGAGCCTCAAATGCTTAACCTTAAACTGAATGACACCAGGTGGTGAAACAAAGCAGACCAAGAAATTGGAATCATCAATGTTTTTGACTAAAAAACCAGTCACCCACGAATCTTTAAAATCAGCCTCGACGATGGTGCCTATGCGAAAGTAGCAATCTGGCTCTACTCTGGGAGGAACCGGTCGGTATATGACTGAGGGAATTGTCAAAAATCTCGAAACAGGAGTGGAGAAGTCGTCCTTAAGCAACTGAACACAGTTCTCTGGCGCTTCTGCAACGACATTGGCTTTATACCAAACGTCTTGTAAGATATTTCGAATTCTATACTTGGATTCGGGAACCTTTCTATAACAGACTTCGAATTCACAACCTACCTCCATTGAAGGACTCTCGTCCATAGCGAACCTCCCCATCCTTGAAAAAAAACCCTAAAAGTGACGAACCCGAAAACCCAAAAGAGATAAAAGAAGAAAAAGAAGAAGCGACTCTTGATTTCATCCAAATCGATCTGTAGTCACCGCTTCAGTATTACCGACGGAAGAAGACGGCGTGATTCTTTTTAACTGTGTTTTTTGGTTTCTTTTCTTCTGAGAGCATATCCACACAGTAAAAACCTATTAATTTATAAAAGTATTTTTTTTATGGTGAATAATTTATAAAAGTATAATTTATCAGTAAGTAATAATTTATAAAATATAGAGAGATTTCCTAATTTGATAATTTAAAAAAAAATAAAAAAATTTAATCCTCAAAACAAATATTTCGTTAGAATCATTTTCAATAAAACTAAAACTATTGGAAATGAACACTGACAAATATTAATGAAAATTTAAAAAATTAAAAACACAAGAGTCCTATTTTGCTAAAATTTTACATGTATATATATATATATATATTGATAATTTTATATGATTATTAATTTATAGTATTGAAGGGATAATATATTTACATATTATTTTGAAAAAAAATTATAATCTTTTTTTTGTTTGTCAACAATTAGATTAAGTTATAGTGACTATTAACTTATCAAGTATTAATTTATAAAAGTTTTATTGTAAAGAAAAATAGATTCATCTCAAATTTTACCACATTTGAGTGGAAAGTGTAAAATTTATTGTTCATCTCATTAGAGGTGAATAAAGAAGAGAAAACAAAAAGAAGAAAATTTTGCATCCTCTCTACAAGAGAGATGAGTATATCAGAGATAAATCCCCTAAGCATAACCGCTGAACAACACAAAAAGTGGTTGATTTAACTTTAACTTGTTAAAATTTAAAACTAAACATCATTAATCATCCAAAAAGGGCCAACGAAGTCTTTTCAAATTACATATAGTCTAAGTGCAGAATAGAGAGATTAGCTTAAAAAGCGTCAGGTAATTTTTTTATCATATCACCACGGAGCAGATGCAGTTGCCTGAAACTCAAGCTTCACATCATCAAGCTCTTGGACAATCTTTGCTTCACATGACATACTCTCAGCTATCTCTTTGTCCATCTCCTCATTCAGCCTTTGCAGCTTGAGAATCTTGCGCTTGTTCTCAACCTTTGCACTCTCTTTCTCTGCAGCCACTTTCTTGGCACCTTTGAGCTCGTCCTCTTTCTTTGATTGCATACCTTTAAGATTCAACAACTTATAGATTCTCGACTGAGCTACTTTTACGTTGAACCCGTGTTTCTCTAACTCGGCCAAGGAATTACTGATCCTAATGAATGAGCTTATGGTCTCCATGTGTGGCAGAAGTTTGACTTCATCGAGTAAACCACAAAAGGTAAACATCATACCAATCGCAAACATTTCACGGGATTCTTCTCTAGTCTCCACCAATGGGTTGAAATGAGGACTTTGTGGGACTGTTTTAAACACCTCCATTGATTCAAGTATCTTCCAAAAATGGTGACTTCTTCTCAAAGGGCAAAACCATTGTTGTATCCTTTGCTTTGTCTTCCTCAGCTCTAGCTACACAACAAAGGTTATCTTCTCTTTTCCTCTTTCTATTAATATCTTCGTTATTCCCCTGCACGGAAGTTGTCAAGAGGATTAAGATGATAAGCCACCAGCTAACAAACTAGCGAGAAATTGAGAAATGATTATGTAAAAGCGAAAAGTTCCACTTTACACTCTCTCGTGTTGAATCGTTTTCAGCCTTGACTTGTTTCAACGGTGTTATGGTCATGCCTGGAGGTGGAGTGACATGTGGATCAGATTCATTTGCTGGAAAACAATGGAAATTATAAGATCAAATTTATGATATAGAAACTGAAAATGTGTTTGTAGAATTCGCTTAGATTTTGGAGAGTGTTACCAAACGTACCACTCATCACAGAATCACCCATCTTATCTCCTGATCCCTGAGTTAAAGACAATTCCCTTGTCTGCAGCATATAACACATATCATAAACCACAACAAGAAGATAACAAAACAAAGACTTCAATGCAAACCATTGTTACACATCTAAGAAATGTAGTCAAAGGAGCTAAAGTTCTAAAGCTACAAAATGACAGTTTTCTTATTTCCATTATTCACACGAATTAGTCACTATTGACAAAACAAAGACTTCCAATGCAAACCATTGTTACATCTAAGAAACACACTCAAAACTAGCAAGTTTTCTTATTTCCATTCTTGCAAACTGTTCACGCGAATTAGTCACTATTGACAATAATCTAGTGTTGTGGACTAAAACCAGTGAATAAAAAACGTTAAATGCCTTCCAAACACCATCTTCCCACACCTTCAAAGGCCTAAGATCCAATTTTTTGAACATCAGTTTCTTCTTTGTAGCCTCCATAAGCAATCCACACCAGAGCCTTCCCACCATTGGTATTTGACTTTCCGTAACTCGTCCTTGACGCCATCCATAACCATCATGATACACCTCTATGAAATCATCCACTTGATACTCTTCAACCCGAACAAAAGGTGGTATAGGCCTAAGACTACGCAAATCGACCGTTTTGTTTGGTCTTCCCACATAACTCTTGCGGATCAAAGGCATATCCTTGACAATATACTTATACTCACCATCATCATCAACCTCTTTAAACTCTATAATAACCATTGCAGGAACCCATACGACCTCATCAGCTTCGTTTATCTTAGACCTTAGCTCCACCATTGTTCCAGGACTAAACATAGGCTCCTCAGCTAACCGCCTCAAGAACTAACAATAAAGTTAAAGTCTTTCATTAAGATTTCACAACCAGAGTATCCAAAAACATTAGAAAAAAACAAAACTTTCGATAACAATAGCAAGAAATATACAAAATTGAGAAGCAAGCAACCCTCAAAAAACACAATTACCTCTGAATTTTGTGTTGATCCAGTGATCCACAATGAGTATATCTTCTCATCGACCCACTCAAGATGAGGCCTCAACTGCTTTCTATCAAACTGAATGATCTCAGATAGCGAATCAAAAAACACCAAACACTTGTCATGACAAACCTCTTTGACCACAAAACCAGTCCACCACGCATCTTTATAATCAACGTCGACGATGGTGCCTATCTCGATATCGATGCAAGTTTGCACATTTTTTGGCGGGACGGGTCGAATTAAGACTTTGTCTCTAAGTTCGTTAAGAGGAGTGGAGAAGTCATCCTTAAGAAACCGAACACAGAGTTCTCTGAGCGGTTTTGCTTCGATAGTGGCTTTGAGCCAAACGCCTTCAATGCTATCGTTTTTGTAAGAGATTTCGACTTCACAGCCGTCTCTCAGTGATAGCCTTTCACTCGGAAACTGTTTCTCCATGATTGATTTACTCACAGTAAAAAGGAAAAAATATCGAACCTTTGTTATACAGAAGAAACCCTTAAAACTGAAGAAGACGGCAGTCATGGGTTAACTGTAAGGGTTAATGTATTTTTCATTATTTTATTTTTAAATATAGTTTTGTGCGTTTTCGAAAAATAACCAAAAATTGTTTAAAAAAATATATCAAAACATTTTTTTAAAAAAATATACTGTATATGACAAACCAATTTTTTGCTGATAGTTGAAAGAATATATGTTTGTATATCTTTAAACTTCACTTTTTAAAATGTAGATTAAACAATTGACGCATTTAGAATGATATATTTTACCTACACAATTGAAGTTAAAATTTTGATATTGGTAAAAGTATGTATAGAATCAAGATAATGACCACACACAAAACAAAAAAAAATGGTTTGTCATTGTTTACTCAAGAAAAAAAAAAAAAAAAAGTAGAACTTTTCATAATTTTGCAAATAATAATCCTAACTATAAAACTGACCAAGATAAAATATGTTGACAACGCAAAATTAGGATGAAAAACAATCTACGTCAGTTGCACCGTTAAGTGGTTGTCAAAATCTACAAAATTGAATTTGAGAAGAACAAAATTCTTTGATGTAGCAAAAATCTCAACTTACAACCATAAAAGAATAACAAATTCAGTTTCTCTCCCTCACACAAAACGATTTCAAATCATCTTTGTCAACTCAACTGTTATCTTATACAGTTTTGATTCCTCATCTTAAGATGTATATTATTATTTTTAGTCTCAACTAAGAGGTTATTGATCAAAAATTTTATATAGATCATTCTCTCACAATCTCTACATTTATTTTAATTTAGGAGATTTTTTAGTTTTATTTTTTTTTATCTCGAGATGTATTATCTTTTTTTGAGGGGGATAAAAATAATTTATAAAATGTTTGACAAAAACAATTTATATAATTTATTTTTATATACTTATTTAAACAATGTTGTTAAAAAATTAACTCAACTATATCATATGGTATATTACAAAAATAACATTATATTTTAATTAACATAATAACTAATAGAAGAAAAGCTTATATACAAAATAATAACACAATATTTTCAAAATTATTTAATAAATTTTAATAGATTTTATTTTTTGTTTCAAAAATCTTAGAAAACTATTTTAATATTACAAACTATTTAGAATAATTATAAAACTTAATTTTATTTATAAAACTAAAATTAAATATTTGCATCTCTAAATCGTTTACTAATAACAGATATATTTAGTAAGATACAATATTGTTTATATTTTAAAAATAGAAAATATTATATTGATTTATTAAATATTTTTGCGTACTATACATCAATGCATTGATATCTTATTAAAATTTAAAAAACTACAAATGTTAAATTTTATTCAATATAACATTTACAACTAAAAAAATCAAAAAGTTAAATCGAGATTTTTAAATACAACCATTTCAATACAAGTTTTATTTTACTTTATGAATTTTACCAAATTTATATAATTTACGGATTAAAACATTTATCGTGTACCGGGTTGAATTCAGACTACAAAACTAAGTATATACATATAAAAATTTATAAAATGTATAAAATAAATCAAATAAAATTTTATTATTTTTTATAACTAATAAATTACTGTAAAATTTAGACAAACTGTACAACACGGGTAACTATCTAGTTTCGTTCATACTTGAACTGGTGACCTCTAAATTTTGAATGAGATATATAGTTTACTGACTGAAATGTCTAATATCATGAAAAAACAAAAGTCTCAAATTTCCTACTAGAGATCTAGCGCCTCTGAAATCAATCAATTTTTTTCTAAAAGACAATTTCTCGTGATAAAAATTCACTCTTTTGCACAATAAGTTTATACGTCTCATCAAATAAATTATTCATCCGCAATTGTTATACAAACAGGACAGTAGTGAACATTATCTCTTTTCTAAAAAATATGTCATTTTAAATTACTAGTTACTGTTTGAAAGAGAAATGTAAAGCGAAGCTAAATTGTTGTTCACACATCAAAATCGAGAAAGTAACCAATAGACTAACAAAGAGTTATGTTTGATCTTTCACACATGAATTTTGGTATTATATAATACAAAATAAGAGATGAACCTACCGAATATAGACAATGTATAATTTGCCTATTTGGTTAATAAAAAGTTGGGATGTTGATTGAAGAAAGAAAAAGTCAAACCGTTCCAATCAATAATGACACGTGACCATCCATTTTATTAACCAATGGTAAATGACAAATTATACATGTCGTCTTGTTCACAATAATTCTACTCTCGAAAAGATAACATATTTTCGTGTCCTTTTCTCGCATAAATACACACATAACCAGCTGCACATAACATAAAGTACTATGTATCTTCACGCATAACATTAGTACTATACTTTACTTATCTTCATCTTCATCTTCATTAACAAAGTCTGAGAAAAATGGACATTAAAGAAGATGACGAGTCTCGAGTTATGAGACGAACCGAACTTCAACTTCATGATTCAGTTTCTACAAGAACAGGTACAGACCGTAAAGTATCATAATCATGAGCATTAATTAATTAGCAATTAAATGTGTATTTAGTCGCTAATAGTTACCTTGTGTTTTCTTAAATTTTTAAAATAAAAAGGAACGTTGTGGACGGCGGTGGCACATATAATAACAGGAGTGATAGGAGCAGGAGTGTTGTCGTTGGCTTGGGCCATATCGGAGCTCGGCTGGATCGCTGGTCCGGCCGTGCTTATAGCTTTCGCCGGGGTCACACTTCTCTCTGCTGTTCTTCTTTCCGATTGCTACCGTTACCCCGATCCTGAAACCGGTCCCCTCCGGCTAAACTCTTACTCTCAAGCCGTTAATTTGTATTTAGGTTAACTTCAGATCTCATATTCTGATATCATTCACAGTCACACACAAAGTAAACTAGTTTTAAACATTGATAGATTGTTTGATTGGTCTGATGGTGTTGGTCGAGTGGTATAGTAGTAGTCTATAGAATGAGTCCTGACCATTTATGACTTTATGATTACATTATATTTTTGGTTACTACAAATATATATATATATATATATATATATATATTTAAAATTGATTTTATTTTATTCAGTTAGTGAATTTGATTTGCAGGAAAGAAGAATCAGATGGTATGTGGGTTCTTTGTATACATTACCCTGTTTGGTTGTGGCATTGCTTATACCATTGTGACAGCTACTTGCATTAGGTAACATAATGTTAAACCTACACCTTTTTTTAATCTCTTAGGAATGTTGTGATTTACAATATTGATAGTTCTTTTTCTTTGGGGTGAAATAATATTGATATGTTGAGGGTCTTCCATTTCGTTACAGAGCGATTATGAGATCAAATTGTTATCATAGAGAAGGACACAGTGCAACATGTTCATTTGGAGACAACAACAACTACTTCATGCTTTTGTTTGGTTTGCTTCAAATCTTTATGTCACAAATACCTAATTTCCACAACATGCTATGGCTCTCTATTGTCGCTGCGATTATGTCTTTTGCTTACTCCTCCATTGGCCTCGGCCTCGCCTTTGACAAAATCATAGGTAGAGATAAGCCATATGATCTTTTATATAGATTAATATTGCTTTGTTACTTGTGATACTAACCAATTATTAAGAGTTTAAGTGTTGATGAGGTAATTAACTCCATTTATTGTCATTAATTGATTTTGAGATAGAAAACAATTGAATATTTTGTTTTGTTTCTGAAATGAAGAAAAACGACAAATTGAGGGAAGCATAAAGGGAAGTCCAGAAAAAAACAGAGGTGCAAAAGTATGGTTAGTGTTCCAAGCTCTTGGGAACATTGCCTTTTCATATCCTTTCTCAACAATACTTCTTGAGATTCAGGTAACTAAATTAACCTTCATACAAATTGATGCTAAGTAAGACAAAAAAAAAACATTAACTACTCCTAGAGATTCTTAAACATTGTACGTCATATCACACAAGCATAAGTTGATATAGAGTCTGCTGATCAAGGACAGGACACACTGAAATCCCCACCGGCGGAGAAGCAAACGATGAAGAAAGCCTCTATGGCTGCGGTAATCATCACAACATTCTTCTACCTTTGTTGTGGATGTTTTGGGTATGCGGCCTTTGGAGATTCCACCCCGGGTAATCTCTTGACCGGTTTCGGGTTCTATGAGCCATTCTGGCTTGTCGATTTTGCAAACGCTTGCATTGTTCTTCATTTAGTAGGTGGATATCAGGTATCGTACAAACCCCTGGTCCAATCTAATCAACACATCTAGTGTTTCAAACGTCAATTTCTATATATATTTATTTGTTTACATGCGTAACAAGAAAGCAAACCATGCACAATTTTTAATATACTAGAAAGAAAAAAGAAAATATTTGTCAACCAATTTTCTTAATTTGTTTAAAAAAACATTTTGATATTTCATATAGAATATCATTGTAGGTGTACAGTCAACCAATTTACGCGGCTATGGAAAGATGGCTAACCGAAAAATACCCACAAAACAAGTTCATCGGGAGATTCTACGGCTTAAAATGGCCAATGTTACGAGGAGGAATGGTGAGAGTGAATCCAATGAGGATGTGTCTGAGAACGACGTATGTGGTGATCATAACGGGAATAGCGATGTTGTTTCCATACTTCAATGAAGTACTTGGAGTGTTGGGGGCACTTGGGTTTTGGCCTTTGGCTGTATATTTCCCTGTGGAGATGTGTATATTACAGAGGAAGATCCGTGTTTGGACGCGACCTTGGCTTCTTCTTCGACTTTTCAGCTTCGTTTGCTTGCTCGTCTCTTTCTTGTCTCTTGTTGGATCGATCCATGGACTTGTCGGAGCCAAATCCAGATGACTAACCAACTTATTTTGATATACTCATTATAAAACATTAACAACCTATCAATCAATAAATAAGTGATGATTAACGTATTTGTTATTATTTCTCTGGTTGACGTAATAATAACATATGGTGAGATGAGAATACCAATTACGTACAGACCAATAGAATTATACACCTAACAAACAGAATATTAGAGAAATCCATCCTTAAAATAAAAAAGTTGATTATAAAGTTATTGTGGATGGACATAATTAAAAGTTATTGTGGACAAACACATTATTCCTTTTTGCATTCTAAGCAAAAAAAATAGACCACCCAACTGTTTAGGTTCATCCATTCCAATCAATGACTAAATGGGTAGACGCGACCATTGAAAAAAATATCTTACGTTATTCACATGAACACGAGTACTATAAATAAGTACACGTAAATTTACAATAGTAGTACTAGACAACCATCTGTCTTCCAATTCATCCAAGCAGAGTTTCTTTCCCCAAGAAGATTAAACGTATCCATTTCGTCTTCCCGCATAAATATATACACATAAACCTACTAAATATCATCTTGGTCATCCAAAATAATAATGGATATTAAAGAAGATGCCAAGTGCCGAGTTATAATACAAACCGAAACTCAACTTTGCGATTCAGTTTCTGCAAGAACAGGTAAACCCTTTTAGTGATTATATAATCAGAATATTATATTTAATTAGTTGCTACTTAATATTAATCACGTTGTGTTTTCTTGAATAAAAAAAATAGGAACGTTATGGACGGCTGTGACACATATAATAACAGGAGTGATAGGAGCAGGAGTGTTATCATTGGCTTGGGCCATGTCGGAGCTCGGCTGGATCGCTGGTCCGGCAGCGCTTATAGCATTCGCCGGAGTCTCACTTCTCTCTGCTTTTCTTCTTTCCGATTGCTATCGTTACCCCGACCCTAACAACGGTCCCCTCCGACTTAATTCTTATGCTCAAGCCGTTAAAGTGTATTTAGGTCAACTTCAAAACTCATATTCTGATTCCATTCCGATATGTTCAACTAGCTGTCCATCTAATGAAAAAGAAGTTTTAAAAATCAAGAACTTGAATACATGCAATGGAAAAAGACTAGTTATTGTGCTCTTTTATCCCCCAACCAATTGGAGGTTATATGGGTTTAATAAAAAAACCTGGATTTTTTTTTTTATTATAGTTATAATTTAATTTGTTGAGTAAGATGGTTAGTTTAGTTTGCAGGGAAGATGAATGAAATCGTATGTGGGGCTGTTGTACACATTAACCTAATGGGCTTTTGCATTGCATATACCATTGTTACAGCTACATCCATTAGGTAAATAATACATGTAAACATATTTGAACTGTTGTTTCTTTTGTTCTTTGGAACTTTTAATTGATATATGTAGAGTTTTTTTTTTTTTTTTTTTTTTCTCTACAGAGCAATTATGAAATCGAATTGTTATCATAGAGAAGGACACAATGCAACATGTTCATATGGAGATAACAACAACTACTTCATGCTTTTGTTTGGTTTAGTTCAGATCTTTATGTCACAAATCCCTAATTTCCACAACATGCTATGGCTCTCTATTGTCGCTGCGATTATGTCTTTTGCTTACTCCTTCATTGGCATCGGCCTTGCCCTTGGCAAAATCATAGGTATAAACAATATATTCATCTCTCATATTTAGATTATTTTTTTCTTTGTTGCTTTTGATACTCAGTTGACTTCACTTATTATCAATAGATTTTGAGATGTAAGACAATTGAATTTTATAATGTTTCATTCAAATGGAGAAAAACGACAAATTGAGGGAAGTGTAAGAGGAAGTCCAGCAGAAAACAGAGGTGCAAAAGTATGGTTAGTGTTCCAAGCTCTTGGGAACATTGCCTTTTCATATCCTTTCTCGATCATACTTCTTGAGATTCAGGTAAATAATTTGTCTTTATACACATAGTGATAGTATCATTATATACTAAGTAAGACAAATAAAAACATTTACTCCAAAAGAGATTCTAAAAATTGTACGTTAAATCACAAGAGCAAACGTTGATATAGTTAAGGACAGGACACACTGAGATCACCACCGGCAGAGAAGCAAACGATGAAGAAAGCCTCGGCCGTTGCGGTATTCATCCAAACATTCTTCTTCTTCTGTTGCGGATGTTTTGGTTATGCGGCCTTTGGAGATTCTACCCCGGGAAATCTCTTGACCGGTTTCGGATTCTATGAACCATTCTGGCTCGTTGATTTCGCAAACGCTTGCATTGTTCTTCATTTAGTTGGTGGATACCAGGTATCGTACAAGTATATTTGTGCCAAGCTAACCAAAACGTCCGTATTTTCCTTTACATGTGTAACAAACCACACTTCAGAATGTGGAGGAGATGTATATATCTATGTTTTGACGTTTTGAGTTTACAATTAAGAAAACAAACATAATTAAAATACCAAAACACTAGATTTGATTTAATATAACATGTTCAAATTAATGCAAACAAACAATATCGAGAATCAAAATCATTCTCACGTTTATATATAACATATAGAATGTAATTGTAGGTCTTCAGTCAACCGATCTTCGCGGCTATGGAGAGATGCCTAACCGAGAAATACCCACAAAACAAGTTCATTTCCCGATTCTACGACTTCAAACTTCCAATGTTACGAGGAGAAACAGTGAGACTGAATCCAATGAAGATGTGTGTAAGAATGATATATGTGGTAATCACAACGGGAGTGGCAGTGATGTTTCCCTACTTCAATGAAGTATTAGGAGTGTTGGGAGCAATTGGATTTTGGCCTTTGGCAGTGTATTTTCCTGTGGAGATGTGTATAATGCAGAAGAAGATACAAAGTTGGACGCGGCCATGGGTTTTTCTTAGAGGTGTTAGCTTCGTTTGCTTGATTGTCTGTCTTTTGTGTCTCGTTGGATCCGTTCATGGACTTGTGGGAGCAAAATTTGGATGATTATCCACTAACTTGCCTTTGTGATATAGGGATGAGAGATCTTCATACTCTCTAATTGGTAAATAAATGTGAACAGTTATAACTGAAGAAGCAAACTCTTCATGTAACTATTCAGCATCTAATATACAAAGTTGAATTTTTAATACACCAACTCTAAAGAACTCTCTGATTTTGCTCTTGTTTGGTTAAGAATGAAGAAAAATAATGATGTCGTGAAAAGAAACTGAGAAAGTGGCTTAAGTCGTAAGAAAAAAGGAAAGAAAAAAACAGAGCAAGTGGCTTGAAGTAAACGGCACAAGAGATCAATGAGTTCAATATGATGTCGGGAAATGGACATGTGTTTTACTTTTACGATACACAAATCTCTCGCTTAATCTAGAAAAAAAAAAAATTAAGGTTGATCAAAAATATATTTCACATAAAACGAAGGAACAAACTTTGATTCTTCTGAATACCCTAACTGTTTAAGGTGACATTTAGGAAAGTCATGGATTCGTGGATGGTGGTACATCTTAAGAATATAATATTTCCATATTTCTTATTTGTAACAAAAACTCTTCGACCAAAAGATTTTCAGTCAACTTTCCACCATAAAAAAAAAGATTTTCAATCAACATATTTTTCACAAGGCTTTAAGAATTCATCCAAGAATCACTCGAATTCACTAGTCGTCCTATAATTTTTTATTCTTCATATGAATATCAAAAACAATGAATAAAAAAAAAAAAAAAAAAAAGAGCTCGCAGCTTTTTATATTCAATCTGAAATATTGAAATTGAATAAAATCTTAAATTTATATATGTTATATTTTTGTTTATAAAATTATCTGAAAATCTTAGAATATCTCAAAACCTAAATAATGTCGTTTGTGTTTGTACCGAAAAGTCCAAACGTCTACCAAAGATCATATGTTACACTAAAATCAACCAACAGATGCACCAATCTAGAGATTTCGATTTCCTTCGGAAAATCATCCCATGTGATAATACGTGTGAGAAATTGACTCATAATTTTCTTAAATGATGTTGTCGAGAAATTGACTCATATTTCTTTAAAGGATGTCATTGAACCTTCCTTCACTTCCCTTAAAAAGGAGTCTTTTAACAACTCCAAATTAGCCATTTTACAAAAACACAAAAATTAATGTTAATTTTATTTTTAAAATTTTTTACTAATTATATTTTAGCTGTTGACGAATAAGATTGTCTAATATCATTTTTCTATCTATTTTTTTCATGTATAAAAACAGTTTTTCATTTATCAAACAATTTTTTTAAAATGTAACTTCAATATATATAGAGTAACTTCAATTTATATAGAGTAAAACCTTTAATCATAGGATTACAAAATTTATTAATTAATAGAAAATGTTGATCAATCCTAAACAATCAGTTCAAGATTGACAAAATATATTGAGTTTATCTAAATTATATTATATTTGTTATTTCGGGCACCAGCTCATCTTAACCGATCGACGGCTCGTTGGATTTGGAGATTTTTTTTTTTGAACCGGGAAAAAGAGGAACTTCAAAGAAGATGTTTTATTTTAAAGGAAAACAACTGAAAACAAATTACATAAATTAAAAGTATTTAAATTCTATTTTTTTATAGATCTGGTGAGTCTCTGTGCAATCCACATGCTCTAAGAATTCATCCAAGATTTTACTCAAATTCACGACATAATAGTGTAATATTCCTTTTGTTATACGAATGTCAAAATCAATTAATGGATTAGTACAAAGAAAATAACTCTCACCTTTTTAGTAGTCAATCTAAAAATTTCAGATTGAATAAATTTTAAACTTATATATGTTATATTTTTATGATTTTGTTAAACGTTTTAAATCTTAAAATGCCTTAAAAACTTAATCAAAAAAGTTTAGGTACAATTATAAAAATTAATGTTGGCTAACTAACTAAAGTAGTCACTGTTATAACCAGAGGCTTAGAGAATTGTTCTCTTGTATTATTCTCTATTCCATATGATATAACATATATATAGGGATACAATATTAGGGTTTAGGGTTTATACTAATGGGCCAATAATGGGCATCCATACAATAATATAATCATTCATAACACTCCCTCTTGGATGACCATTTTAAAAATGTAATCCCTAATGCACATATGAGATGTTGCCTCGTTAAAAACCTTACCAGGAAAACCCATTGGGAAAAACCATGGTTAAAGGAAAAAGAGTGCAGCGCTCTTTTACTCCCCCTCTTGAGTACATCACTTGAAATCTTCAAAATGTCGCAATCCAATATGATGAAGTAACTTCTTGAAGTAGTGGTTGAAAACGTCTTGGTAAATGGTTCGCCAAATCTTCACTTGAACAAATGTATAGAACATATATATCACCGTACATCACCATTCTTCTGTAGGCTATTGGTCTCTTAAATGACTCATCTTGATCATTATCTTCATTTCTCATGGTCTCATCAGTGTATGTCAGAGACTTTGAAGATGATAGTCTTTCACCATTGGAATCATAATATTCCTCTCAAGATGTTTATCTTTTGCGTGTTCTTTGTTGTCTCGCTAAAAACCTTTCATGGAAAAATCCAATGCGATAAAAACCATGATAGGGGAAAAAGAGTACAACCACACACATAATCATATTTCTCCCCCTGAAAGCATCATCTTCAGGTTATGCATTATGATCATATATATCATCTTTCCTGAACTGTTATAAACAGTGCTTTCAGGTACAAACTCATATGATCATCATATATTCTACTGGGTCATTGAACTTCAAGTCATTTGAACTCCTTTCATATAGAAGATCTATTTGAACTTTAAGTCCAAATTTTCTTTTACATACAATTTCTAAACAATCATCTTATACATAGGAGTTATTCATAATCTCATTGTAAAACTTTCTCTTTCAACTCTTCTTCTTAGTATGGTACTTCAAGACCATTTTCTATGTAAAATACTTTTATCAACATACTTTACACTTGTTCTTGTACCTTTCTCTTAACAAGAACCACTTGTAAGTGCAGAAGAGATAAGAGACAATTTTTCTTTTAACGAGGTTCAGCAAAGGCATACGTCCTTAAACTTTCTTGAAAATACTTTTTGAACACAATTACAATTAGTGTTCAATCACGGATTTACACAACCCTAAAATATTCACTTAGGTTGTTCCCAATTTATTTTCAACCCACTATGAGATTCTAAGATCAACAACAATGATCTACACACAGTATTCTCTCATAGAGATAAACTCTCACCTTTTTCTCTCCAAATGTGTGAAAAGGCATCAAGACTTTTTCTTGCTTTTACAATATTTTCGAGAACTATAAAGTATTGCTTTTAGCATATAATTAGCAATATAATTACTTTAAGGGATATATCTCTTATAGTTTGAAAACCTTCTAAATATAATAAATCAAGTCTTGCATTATTTTCAAACTCATAAGGGATCTACATAGTTGCTTCCACCATATGAGAGTGCATTTCTCATAATAAATATCAAGTATTTATGAGAATCATTGTACTACTAAATGTACTTTATTTTTCATAAAGATCCCCTTATGTCCCACTCATTTTACACTTTCAAGTGTAAGGACTACAAGTCCAAATATTATCTCTTTTAAGAGATTTGAACTATTTCATAATAGTTACTTCTTTCAATGATTAACCAATCATTCTTTGTGTACAATTTTCAATAGAACTTTTTCTATTAACCACACGGTTATGTTCCTCGATTTTATCCATAACATAATCAACTGCACCACTGCATGCAAAAATATTTACGACGTCGATTTGTTTTTTGGTTCCTTTTCTTTCTAGACTTGGCTCAAATTGTTGAGATTTCTTTTCATTATGATTCTCAGGTACCTGAATCTCTTTTTTACTCATGTCTACATCTCTAGATCTCTTCTAGAGATTTTTCATAACTCTCTGCTTCCTCGGTGCCATATTAATTTATGCTCCTTTTATTTTCCGGGGATGCTTATATTTGGAACCATAAGTCTATCACACTTCATGCGATCTTTAGACTTACTAGCAGTTGATCTTATCCTTCTAGGACATAAATTTCAATTGGAGCACAGCTGGTATATGTGAATTTGTCACTCAAGATCAGAAAATGCCTTCTAGTATATTTGCTAAGCTTTGCAAATAAATTATCTTTTAAATTTCTAGCGCACATTTCAAAGTACGAGGATCAAGATAATTTCTCTCAATATAATTCTTTACCAGCTGTTTATTTTCTCCCCCTCATGTTGGAAAGACTGAGTCACTGAAACAACAGTCTCTGCATCTCGAGATATTCAATCATCAAGAGAGATCTATATCTAACATATTTCCAACATTCTTTCAAATCCCATCTTAATCACTTGGTGGAGCAACTCAACATGTATAACACATTTAGATGGAATATATATGGTTTCTGACCCAAACCAATTGTAATGGGGAGTACTCATGATAGTTCATTGGCCCGATGCGAACTTATTGACATATAGAGTCATTTTTGTCAATCACAAAGCCTGGTTTTACCACCATTGTCAATTAAACAAATACTCTTACAAACTTGAATATATGGTGGATGATCAGTCCACAATATCTCTTTGTATACGTACCAGAAAATTGACACTATCCAAATTCATGAGGTGGTGAAAGCCATATATAATCGGCTTGCTCTGTAAAGAAGCACACATAAGAAATTACTAGGAAAATTCTTTAGGTAATCTAATGAATCTGTTCAGAAATTTCTGAGTTTTCTTTCGCATCACTACTGAACCGGAATGGCTTAACCGGTCATGCCAAACAGTGAGATTTTCACAAAGCATTTTATCTTCTAGATAATGCATGTAATCTCTAAAATACTTTTCTTGCCTTGGGTAATAATACTTATGATTTCAAAGTATTTTCTTCGCTTATTGTCTCAACATGATTACTTTCCAAATCCTCAAGATTTGCTCTATCATATGAGTGATTAAACTCATTTTGGGTGTGAACATAATCTTATATTTGTTTCATCACCTCTATATGTGGTATTCATTAATTCTCCCCCTCGAGATGATGACACTTCTATCAATCTCGATTTGAATCCCACTCTGTAATCAATAACATTCTCAAATTGGGTAATATATTATATCTTACACCCTTTTGACTTTGAGACTAATTGAGAGACTATAACACACTAATATCAAATTGTGTTCCCATAGACAATAGTATATATATACTCTTCAAGAGTCTTTCTATACTTTTTCTACCACTTCTTAATATTGTAATAGAATAGTGGAAATTGTATAACAGTAGCTTCTTTTATCGTCATATATACATATATGAGATAAGTACTTCTATTACTTATTATTCACTTATAGTGGAGAAACTAGTCAACGTTGACCGCGACTTTAGATAGATATCACATCCACATTCATAACCACTTTTAACATAAAGTCATATTCATTTCAGAGAATAGACCAAGTCAATAGGATGTGATTATTCATCAACATCTCATAATTTTACTTAGTCACAAATAACAATAATTTTAAATTTTAAAAAATATATTTTTCACTATATTGTGTCTACATGACAACAATATTTTGTGACAAGTAAATTAAGTATTTTCTAATATCTTTCCATCAATGATATTATTATATAATTTTGATAATAATAGAAACAAGTTGATTTGTATATATTCTTTTAAAGAATTTTAGTCATTTATTTTCTTTAGATTACTCTAAAGAACTAGAGATCATATACTTGGATATAAACCTCCTCATAGAAGTGATGTCAAGAAAACATGATCAATAATCATTATTTAATAATTTGTCACTAAATTTTCAATGTATTCACCAAAGAAGGTTGGAGACATGATTTAAAATATTTCATCATTATATTATATCTAAGTTTAATTAGATTTAAATTTGTGATTAAACAAATAGAATAAATCACAAATATTATAAACAATCATATCAATGTTTTTTTTCTTTTTTTTTAAAGAAAATTAAGGAGTGTAAACTGTACACTAACAATTATAATTTTTCTTTTATTTATTTATTATGCATAATATATATACACGTTCCTCGTGTATAACATGCATATATGTATTATCAAGTCAAACGATACAAAAATTTAATTAAACAAATGGTTTATGTATTGATCACATAATAAAGCATATTTCAGTGTTCTAATGAAATTTTTTAGTTTTATCTATCAAACTTAGATAATATGATAGACAGATAAGTGATCTCATATATAGAATATCACAAGAACTGTTTTATACCTTATGCGTGTTTTTGGCATATAAAGATCTCATGATTTTACCAGATTAACAATTATATAAACATGAATTAATAATTGAACACCGTCAATTTAGTTGTAGTTATGCCTTATATGTAAGATCTATTTAATATGCAAAGCAAATTTAGTTGGACTTATCTCGATAGATGAACTGAGTCGTTACGTCGAATAGATCTCCTCTCCAAAATAATTAAACCAACATATCACTTAGCTTTCGATGACAGTGGCTTTTAGAGTTTGGCTACGGGATTCACCAATCATTTAACCGACAAACACCATCTCTAGATCTCTCTTAGCATTCATTGTATTTTCCAACGAACATCTCTCCCGGTAAGGTGATCGGCTGATGGATTTTTTTTTTTTTTTTTTTTTTTTTAACCACGGTTAGGGTTAGAGACTAGTGCTGATAACGTGTTATAACCAAAGGCTTAGAGAATTGTTCTCTTGTATTATTCTCTATTCCATATGATATAACATATATATAGGGATACAATATTAGGGTTTAGGGTTTATACTAATGGGCCGATAATGGGCATCCATACAATAATATAATCATTCATAACAGTCACAATTTTTTTTTGTTTTTGTTGGTTTTCTATTTTTCTCGTTCCCAGAACCTATAAGGTTTCATTCGTGCGGCTTTTTGAAATTAAAACCCTCAGGGGTTGGAGGAGCACTATTACAAAAAGGTTGAAATTTAATGTGCAATGACAAATTGATGGAAGTGTAAGGGGAAGTCCAGCAGAAAACAGAGGTGCAAAAGTATGGTTAGTGTTCCAAGCTCTTCGGAACATTGCCTTTTCATATCCTTTCTCAATCGTACTTCTTGAGATTCAGGTAAATAATTTACCTTTATACACATAATGATAATACCATTATGATACTAACTACTAAGTATGACACATTACAACATTAACTACTTTAAAAGAGATTCTAAAAATTGTACATTAAATCACAAGAGCAAAAGTTTGCTGATCAAAAAACCTTTTTTTATGTGGGTTGAATGGAAATTAAGAACAAGACACATTGAGATCACCACCGGCAGAGAAACAAACGATGAAGAAAGCCTCGGCGGTTATGGTATTCATCCAAACATTCTTCTTCTTCTGTTGCGGATGTTTTGGTTATGCGGCCTTTAGAGATTCTACCCCGGGAAATCTCTTGACCGGTTTCGGATTCTATGAGCTATTCTGGCTCGTCGATTTCGCAAACGCTTGAGTGTTGATATAAGATTGGAATCACTCCAACTTAAGATCACACAAGATCAAGATATTCCAAGCTTATCTTGCGGAAGGTGGAATTCACGAGCTGGCTCTGAAGCACTCTCTCGTGAATCAAGGGGTGATATGATGGATAGATGGGTGATTGACTCGCTCAATCGGTGGGATAATCAACTCGCTCGATCAATGAACGAATGAAGGATGTTGAATCACTCAACAAACTTAATCCGCAGGATTCTAAAGCACTAAGTGAATCACTCACAAAGAACTAAAGAACAAAGCAATACAAAGACTCAAACTTTGTAAAGAAGAAAACGTTTCTATTACTATTAAAATGATCAAGGGTAATTTACAATGAACAAACTAATAAGCATATATAGGCTCAGCTACACGTTCTAGTGTTCTAAAACAAGAAAGAAATCGCAACAATTAATGAAAATATGATCGTTGGACCATTAAGTGTAGAATCAGTCCAAATAAGACAAGAAGATGTGCCTTGTATCTCGTTAACTTGGGGAGGAAATGGTGACGTCTTGGAAGCTTCCTGGGCACTTTTGGAAACTCAAATATGCACAAGAATAGAATAGGAAGTAGTCGTTGTGCATTGATGACAATTGGGTCTGAAAGAGGCAAGTAATAATAAGATTGAATACGCCTGATCCAATGGCTATTATTGCTTGTGAATATCCTCCAAATATTCTTTGGTGGCTTTAGAGGTTCTCCTAGTTTCCATATGTAGCTTTGGGACATGCCCAAGTGAAGGTAAATGAAAGTTTCCTTATCTGGCTCCCAGTAAATCAACGGACATGATTCAAAGGGTGGCTTGGACTTGGGTCTTCTCTTGGGTAGTTCTCCATTGGCTGGGGACTTGTGGTGAATCAAATAGGTGTATGCGCTCCCTCTAGGGCTGGTCCAAGTGTCATAAGGCCGAAACTCTTCATAACTTGCAATGATGTCTGATTCATCTGCGAGTAGTTCAAGTCTATCAGAGAGTAGTTCCGCATGTCCGTCAGCGAGTAGTTCAGCAGGTCCAGCATGTCTGTCATCAAGTAGTTCAGCAGGTCCAGCAAGTAGTTCAACAAGTACTTCAGCTATGACTTCTTGTGTCATCTTTGAATCAGATGGATGGTAAGTGATTCCTTGATGATTTGGTGTTGCCTCATTAAAAACCTTTCTAGGTAAACCCAATAGAAAAAATCCTAAACAAGGGAAAAAGAGTGCTATAGTCATATCCCAACAATGAGATGAAATGACTTGATGATGCTTGATCCCTCTTAAACCATTGGACTTCTTAGGTTAATTTGATGCTGAATAATCAACCCTTCTCTTTGTGCTTGATCATAACTCCATTTGGGAAAATATTCTCCAAGATGCTCTTCGTGGACCGGTTTGGTGTGTGGACCGGTTGGTTCACCATGCTCCCGGTTTGGTTTAGTTCTGATGTCTGCATCAAGTGTTCTTCATTTAGTTGGTGGATACCAAGTATTGTACAAGAACACTTGTGCCAATCTAACCAGAACGTCCATATTTTCCTTTATATGTATGTGTAACTTACAAACCACATTTTAGAATACCAAAACATTATATTTGATTTGATATAACATGTTCAAATGCAAACAAACAATCGAAAATCCAAATCATTTTCACGTTTATAACATATAGAATGCCATTTTTAGGTCTACAGTCAACCCATTTTTGCGGCTATAGAGAGATGCCTAACCGAGAAATACCCACAAAACAAGTTCATTGCCCGATTCTACGACTTCAAACTTCCAATGTTACTAGGAGGAACAGTGAGACTGAATCCAACGAGGATGTGTTTGAGAACGATGTATGTGGTGATCACAACGGGAGTGGCACTGGCAATGATGTTTGCCTACTTCAATTAAGTATTAGGAGTGTTGGGGGTAATTGGACTTTGGCATTTGGCAGTTTATTTTCCTGTGGAGATGTATATAACGTAGAAGAAGATATGAAGTTGGATGCGGTCATGGCTTCTTCTTGGAGGTGTTAGCTTTGTTTGCTAGCTTGTCTGTCTCTTGTGTCTTCTTGGATCCATTTATGGACTTGTGGGAGCAAAATTTGGATGATTAGCCAATAAGTTGCCTTTGTGATATAGGGATGAGGGGATCTTCCTACCCTCTAATTGGTAGATAAATTTGAGATCTATTATAACTGAAGAACCCAACTCTTCATGTAATCCATTAGCATTTGATATAGAAAGTTGAATGATGTCCTAAAAAGAAACAGAGCAAGTGGCTTAAAGTACACGGCACAAGAGATCAATGAGTTCAAAGGTCAATAGTTCAAAACAGTATCTCTCGCTTTTAGTCTCGCTTTTATTTCTCGCTTTTGACTTTTTGAAATTAATCCCTCAAGGCCAAGGGTTGAGAGGGTACTTGGGTTTTGGCCTTTGGCTGTATATTTCCCTGTGGAGATGTGTATATCGCAGAAGAAGATTCGAGTTTTGACACGACCATGTAATGGGCCACCGTCATATATCTCTTATCACTAGGCCCATATCTTGTATCTATATGTATAAATACGATTCTAATGTGAATGAAATACACAACACTTTACGAAATATTTCATGGTCTCAGAGCAATTCTGTGATCTACCCTAATTTTTTTTTCTACCAACGACGCCGTCATTTTTTGATTGCCGGTTTTCTCTACTTTGTTCTCTTCTGTTCTACTCTGTTCTACTCTGTTTTTTTTTTTTTTTTTTTTTTTTTTTTTTTTTTTACGAGCCAATGACCTCCATGGCTATGACTTCTTCTCCAATTGGAGCTATCTCCTCTTCTCCTTATGCTCTCAACGCATCGGATAATCCCGGTGCTTTGATTTCCTCTGTTGTCTTGAAATAAAATAATTATTCTGAATGGGCTACAGAACTTAAGAATTCTCTCCAAGCTAAACAAAAACTCGGTTTTATTGACGGTTCGATAACAAAGCCAACAACGGAACCTGATTTGTCGGCCTGGAAAGCTGCTAATTCTATGATCATAGGATGGATTAGAACATCTATTGATCCTACTCTTCGATCAACAGTTTCTTTTGTCGCTGATGCTAAAGACCTTTGGGACAGCCTTCAACAACGATTCTCTACTGGCAACGGTGTTCGCAAACAACTACTCAAGGATGAAATTTCAGCTTGCAAGCAAGATGGACAACCGGTTTTAGCTTACTATGGGCGTTTAACCAAGCTTTGGGAAGAATTGCAAAATTACAAAACCAGCAGACCGTGTACTTGTGCCGCAGCTCCCGACATCGCAAAGGAACGTGAAGATGACAAAGTGCATCAATTCTTATTTGGCTTGGATGAACGATTTCGTCCTATTCGTTCATCAATTACTGCTCAAGATCCTTTACCTGATCTGAATCATGTTTACTCACGAGTCATCCGTGAAGAGCAAAACCTTAATGCTTCACGGCTTAAGGATGTTGTCAAAACCGATGCTATCGGATTTACTGTACAAGCCTCATCACCTCAAGTTACGGCTGTCTCGGCTCCTCGCTCTCGTGATCGATCGTCCTTACTCTGTACTCATTGTCATCGACAAGGACATGAAGTTACTGAGTGTTTCTTAGTTCATGGTTATCCTGATTGGTGGCTTGAACAAAATCGTCACGACGGGTCTACAAACTCTACGGGTCGAGGATCTTATGGCCGAGTCAATTCCGGTCGTGGCAATCGTGGTCGAGGAAACTCGTCTTCTGGATCTCGTGGTCGAGGACGAGCTAATGCTGTCAGTACTCATTCCAATACTTCCACCACCAATGACGCACCGGATCCAATTACTCATCTCATCTCTCTCCTGCAAGCTCATCGTCCAAATACTTCTTCTAAGAAGTTGTCGAGTAAAACTCAACTTACTGATGTGATCATTGATACAGGTGCTTCGCATCATATGACTGGTGATCTCAGCTTACTGACCGACGTAACCAATATTGTTCCTTCGGATGTTACTAAACCCGACGGGACTGCTTCTCGTGCCACTCAACGCGGGACTCTCGCTTTAAATGACAAATATTCTCTTCCTGATGTGCTTTATGTGCCAGATTTTAATTGCACATTAGTCTCTGTTGCCAAATTGTTAAAACACACTGGTTGTATCGCGATATTCACTGATGCTTTATGTTTCTTGCAGGACCGTTTTACGAGGACTTTGATTGGTGCGGGTGAAGAGCGTGAGGGGGTGTACTATTTTACCGGTGTTCTTGCTGCTCGTGTCAACAAAGCTGTCAAAGAATCTTCTTCTACAGCCCTGTGGCATCACAGACTAGGACATCCTTCTATCGGTGTTTTGCTTGCTTTACCAGAATTTGATCAGTCTCATAGTGCTTTGGAGACGATTAAGAATTGTGATATTTGTTTTCGTGCTAAACAAACACGTCAAGTTTTTCCAGAAAGTTTTAATAAAACTACTACTTCTTTTGAACTTGTTCATTGTGATGTTTGGGGCCGTTATCACACACCGTCTTCTTGTGGTTCAAGTTATTTCTTAACTTTAGTTGATGATTTCTCACGGTCGGTATGGACGTTCCTCATGGTTGAAAAATCCGAAGTTGCTAAGCTAATTCATAATTTTTGTGCTATGACTGAACGACAATTCGATAAACCGGTTAAGACGTTTCGGAGCGACAACGGAACTGAATTCATGTGTCTTACATCATTCTTTCAAGACAAAGGCATTCTTCACCAGACTTCTTGTGTCGACACACCACAACAAAACGGACGTGTTGAACGCAAACACAGACACATTCTAAATGTTGCCCGTGCGTGTCTTTTCCAGAGTCATCTTCCTCGCAAATTTTGGGGTGAAATTATTCTCACTGCTACTTACTTGATCAATCGCACTCCTACACCGATTCTACATGGTAAATCTCCGTATGAGGTTTTGTTCAGCACTCGTCCCTCTTATTCTATGCTTCGTACATTTGGTTGTTTATGCTATGCTCATCATCGATCTCGCGATAAGGACAAATTTGGGGAACGAAGTAGGCGATGTGTCTTTGTCGGTTACCCCTATGGCAAGAAAGGATGGAGGCTTTATGATTTGGAGAATAACAAATTTTTTGTTAGCCGTGATGTTATTTTCCAAGAAAATGTGTTTCCCTTTGCATCCTCGGATGTTGTTCTCTCCGAAGTCTCTCACCCGATCACACATTCCTCTATTGATATTGTCGATGATGTATTGGTTTCCCCTCTACATGAAACCCCTCTTCCACCTTCTATATTCTCGGTTCCTGCTACAATATCACCCACGGTTCCCGGCTCTCCTCCGTCGTCACCTAACTCGGGTTCGTGTACTCCGACCTTACCATCGGTTCCTGTAGAATCTGCTTCCGTTTCTCCGAGTCTACCCGAATTACTTGGAAGAGGTCATCGTCAAAAGTTACCCTCGGTTTTGCTTAAAGACTATGTTGCTCACACAACTTGTTCTACGTCAACTACTACACCCCCTACTGCTTCTCCTAGTCTCACTAATCCTAGTCTCTCTACTACGGTTCCTGGTAAGATTCTCGACTCCCTCACTATCTCAATATCTGACAAAGATTTTTCAGAATTGCATCGAGTCTTCATGGCAGCCATTACCACGGGAACGGAACCGACAAACTATCACGATGCTTCTAAAATAAAAGAGTGGTGTGATGCCATGGGCTTTGAAATCAAAGCTCTTGAGGATAACAATACTTGGGAAATCACTACTTTACCACCTGGAAAGAAAGCTATTGGAAGTAAGTGGGTCTATAAACTAAAGTACAACTCTGATGGCTCACTTGAGCGTTACAAGGCTCGCTTGGTAGCTCTTGGCAATCGTCAAGTCGAAGGTTCTGATTTTACTGAAACTTTTGCTCCTGTTGCTATGTTGACAACGGTTCGGTTTCTCCTTGCTGTCGCTGCTGCCAAACATTGGGAGGTTCATCAGATGGACGTTCACAATGCTTTTCTTCATGGTGACCTAGACGAAGAGGTTTATATGAAACTACCTCCTGGTTTTCACACTAATGATTCTTCTAAAGTCTGTCGACTCCGCAAATCATTATATGGCCTTCGTCAAGCTCCACGTTGCTGGTTTGAGAAACTTACTAAGGCTTTAAAACAGTTTGGGTTTAAGCAAAGCTATCCGGATTACTCACTGTTTTCGTTTGTTCGTGATGGTATTGTTCTTCATGTACTTGTTTACGTTGATGATTTTATTGTGGCTGGGAATAACTTAGCGGAGATTGAACGGTTCAAGTCCTATATGAGTAAATGCTTTCACATGAAGGATCTTGGCAGGCTGAAGTATTTCTTGGGCATTGAAGTTTCTCGTGGTCACGCCGGTATCTTTCTCTCCCAAAGGAAATACGCCCATGACATTATCAAAGAAGCTGGTCTACATGGTGCTAAGGCGTATTCTACTCCTGTTGAACCTAATCATAAGCTTGCGTCTACTCAAGGGCCTGTTTTAAAACGACCAGAAGAGTATCGTCGTCTTGTTGGTCGTCTCATCAATCTCAGTCTAACTCGCCCGGAGCTCTCTCTCTCAGTTCATGCAGACGCCTCTCCTTCCTCATTGGGAAGCTGCCATTCGTGTTGCTCGCTATCTTCAAGGTTGCCCCGATCAAGGCATTCTTCTTTGCTCC
Source organism: Camelina laxa (assembly GCA_024034495.1). Classification (NCBI taxonomy): domain Eukaryota; kingdom Viridiplantae; phylum Streptophyta; class Magnoliopsida; order Brassicales; family Brassicaceae; genus Camelina; species Camelina laxa. The sequence goes on from CM043881.1 coordinate 10,228,153, forward strand.
GATAGTCTTACATCTTTGATTGCTTATTGTGATTCAGATTGGAATGCATGTCCTCTTACTCGACGATCTCTAAGTGCTTATGTCGTCTTCTTCGGGTTTTCTCAATCTCGTGGAAGACAAAGAAGCAACACACGGTCTCCAACTCTTCGGCGGAGGCAGAATACCGTGCAATGGCTTTCACTCTACGCGAACTTAAGTGGCTTCGTGAACTTCTTCGTACTTTCGGCCTTCCACATCCTCAGCCTATTAAACTGTTTTGTGATAATCAAGCTGCTATTCACATTGCTGCGAATCCAGTCTTTCACGAGCGTACTAAACATATTGAGTCCGACTGTCATCAAATGCGGGATGCTGTTCAAGATCGTTTTCTTACCACCGAACACATAACTACAAAGGAACAAGTCGCAGATATACTCACTAAGGCTCTCCCGGGTCCAGCCTTTGCCAAACTATTGTCCAAGTTTGGCGTGCGTTACTCCCCGGCCAACTTGAGGGGGGGTAATGAGCCACCGTCATATATCTCTTATCACTAGACCCATATCTTGTATCTATATGTATAAATACGATTCTAATGTGAATGAAATACACAACACTTTACGAAATATTTCACCATGGCTTCTTCTTTGACTTTTCAGCTTTGTTTGCTTGCTAGCTAGTCTCTCACTTGTCTCTTGTTAGATTTATGATCTATCCATGGACGTGTCGGGGCAAAATTCCGATGACTAACCAACTTATGTAATTTTGATATATTTTATCTATAATCAAAACCTATTCAATTAAATAAGTGGTGGTTAACGTATTTTTACTTTAACATATGCTGAGATGGGAATACCAATTACAGACCATTATAATTGTTTTTACAAAAAAAGCTCGTTATAAAGTTATTCTTGATGGACCGAATTAAAAGTAGTGAGATAAACACATTACTTTTTTTTGCATTCCAGGCCTAGCTAGAAAAATGGACCACCATTTTACAGTCAATGATTAATGCCATTAGTCTAATGGTATACGTAGATGTGACCATCGACTAAACTATCTTATTATTCACATGCACAAAAGTAATATAAATGATTACACGGACATTACAATACTAGTACTGTAGTAGTAGACCACTCTCTATCTTCATTTCAGTCAAACAAAGTGTCTATAAAATATCTTCATCTTCGTCGTCCAAAATCAAGAAGAAAAAACTAATGGACATTAAAGAAGATGACGAGTTTCGAGTAACACCAACCGATACTCAACTTCGTGATTCAGTTTCTGCAAGAACAGGTAAATCCGTTAGTAATCACTAATCAATTGATCATGTATTCAGATTACATAGTCGCTAATAATTTCGTTGTGTTTTCTTGAATTTTTAAAGGAACGTTATGGACGGCTGTGACACATATAATAACAGGAGTCATAGGAGCAGGAGTATTGTCGTTGGCGTGGGCCACGGCAAAACTCGGCTGGATAGCTGGTCCGGCCGCGCTCTTAGCCTTCGCTGGAGTCACACTTCTCTCTGCTTTTCTTCTTGCCGATTGCTACCGTTACCCCGATACTGACAACGGTCCCCTCCGACTTAATTCCTACGCTCAAGCCGTTAAGGTTTATCTAGGTTAAATTCAAAACTCATATTCTGATTACATTCCAATAGGTTCAACCAACGTACAAGCTGTCCATGTAATGGGGAAAAAAAAAAAGATTTCAAAATCAAGAATTTAGACTAATTATTTTGGTCTTTTCCCCCGACCAAGGAGACTATGGGTTTAAGCTTTGTATTCTAGTTGTAATTTTAATTTGTTAAGATGGTTAGTTTAATTTGCAGGGAGGAAGAATGAACTTGTATGTGGGGCTGTTGTATACATTAGCCTTATGGGTTTTTGCATTGCTTTTACCATTGTTACAGCTACATGCATTAGGTAAATATATCTAAACATATTTAAACTGTTAATTTCTTTTTTCTTTGGAATTTTTTAAACTGGTATGTGGAGCTTTTTCCATTTTCCTTACAGAGCAATTATCAAAACGAATTGTTATCATAGAGAAGGACACAATGCAACATGTTCATTTGGAGACAACAACAACAACTACTACTACATGCTTTTGTTTGGTTTGCTTCAGATCTTTTTGTCACAAATACCTAATTTCCACGATATGCTATGGCTCTCTATTGTTGCTGCGATTATGTCTCTTACTTACTCCTTCATTGGCATCGGCCTCTCCCTTGGCAAAATCATTGGTACATATAATTCATTTAGATTATTCTTAATTTCTTTGTTTTGTTTTTGAATATGAGTCTAAGTTCACTTATTATCATTTGATTATGAGATAAAAAAGACTATTGAATATTTATGTTTTTTGAAATGAAGAAAAACGAAAATTTGAGGGAAGCATAAGGGGAAGTCCAGCTGAAAACAGAGGTGTAAAAGTATGGTTAGTGTTCCAAGCTCTTGGGAACATTGCCTTCTCATATCCTTTCTCAATCATAATTTTTGAGATACAGGTAATTTAATAACTTACGTTCATACATAGATGATGGTAAGTAAGAAAGATTATTTACTCTAAGAGATCAAGAAACCTTTTTTTATGTGGGTTGAAATGAAAATTAAGGACAGGACACATTGAGATCACCACCAGCAGAAAAGCAAACGATGAAGAAAGCCTCGGCGGTTGCGGTGTTCATACAAACATTCTTCTTCTTCTGTTGTGGATGTTTTGGCTACGCAGCTTTTGGAGATTCCACCCCGGGTAATCTCTTGACCGGTTTCGGGTTCTATGACCCATTCTGGCTTGTCGATTTTGCCAACGCTTGCATTGTTCTTCATTTAGTTGGTGGATACCAGGTATTGTACAGAAACCCTTGTGCCCTTCTGACCAAAACGTCCATGTTCTCCTTTACATGTGTAACAAACCACATTTCAAAATATACAGATATATATATATATAGACATTTTGGATCTTGTAAAAAGGTGAACCAAAAAAAATACACATATTGATATTTGGAGTTTACAATTAACAAAGTATAAATGTTTAAAATACAAAAACATTAGATTTATTTTGATATAACATGTTCAAATGCAAACAAACAATCGAGAATTAAAATCATTTTTTAGTTTATAATATATAAAATGCCATTTCAGGTTTTCAGTCAGCCGATTTTTGCAGCAATTGAGAGATGGCTAACCGAGAAATACCCACAGAACAAGTTCATTTCCAGATTCTACGCCTTCAAACTTCCAATGTTACAAGGACGAATGATCAAAATGAATCCAATGAGGATGTGTCTGAGAACGATGTATGTGGTGACCACAACGGGAGTGGCACTGATGTTTCCCTATTTCAATGAAGTATTAGGAGTGTTGGGGGCATTTGGATTTTGGCCTTTGGCAGTTTATTATCCTGTGGAGATGTGTATATTGCAGAAGAAGATACGAAGTTGGACGCGGTCATGGCTTCTGCTAAAAGGGTTTAGCTTTGTTTGTTTGATTGTCTGTCTCTTGTCTCTTGTTGGATCCATTTATGGACTTGTGGGAGCAAAACTCGGATAATTAAATGTGTGATCCATTATAACTGAAGAAATTTTTGATGTACTCCCTCTCTTTCACAAATAGTGTTAATCTGGGAGTTTTTTTTTTTGTTTAACAAAGACTGTCACTTTGTACATTTCCAATGAGATTTTTAACATCAAATTTTCTAATTTACCCTTAACCCAAAACTTTTTCTATTAAATTTCAATGATAAATTACTTATTAAATAGGGGCATATATGTATAATTCTAGTTTTTCTTAATTTATGTGTAACTGATCAAAATGACACTCTCTGTGAAATAGAGGGAATAGCATTTTATATAGAAAGCTCAGTTTTTAATACACTAACTCTAAAGAAGTGTATTGCTTAGAGAGACATGCTTGTTAATTATAAAATTAAACTCACTGATCTTGCTCTTGCTTGTCTAAGAATGAAGAAAAATTAATATAAAGAAACAGAGCAAGATTCTTCTAATTACCAACACTTAAATGTAAATGCAGATTCTGGAACAACTCGCTGTGAGGAACAGAGCGTTGTGCCGATCATGAAGCTGCATCATATCACAGACGCTTGAGTTGTTGACTTGGATGCGTGAGCTGACGTGGCAAGACATGAGTGGATGTGATGATGTGTCAAGGAAGGTTGCTGATTTGGCATTGAAGATATAAACGAGATTTTACTTGGAGATACAAAGAATATTCTCTGCGAAAAATAAGGAGAGGATAAGCTTGAGGAACAAGCAGTTTCCTTATCCCTTGATACTTGGAGATTCGCCTTCTAGGGTTTCTCAAGTCGTGTATATATATTCTAGGAGTAGGCCACAAGCCAATTTGAACACTCTAGAATATTGATACAGTTGTAAACTTCGAAGCCACAAAGATAAGGCTTAAAAGGGGTGTTCCCAGTTCTCTGTGACGTTAATCAGGGTGGTGATTAAGTGCGCAGAGAATTGTTTTTTCTTTCTCTTAGATCTACACTGGTGAGAGTTTAGATAGAAAAGAGAAAGGGTTGGTTTTTGTCTCTCATTGATAAAAAGAGCGAGGGTTAATTTTCTTCTCTTAGATCTATACAGGGTGTTGTATTAGATAGAAAAGAGAAGTTTCAGATTCATTCTTAGTCGGGATCAATCCTATTGGGTAGAATAGGTTGAGTAAGGGCCGAGACAAAATTGTATCATTGTAAGAGATAAATTTTGTTAATAAGACTGAAGAGAAAAGCGTTGGCTTGGCGCGTTCCAAGTGTGAATCAGTGTGTTGTGCATCTCTATACCCTTACAATTGGTATCAGAGCTGACGCCTGATAAAAGAGCTGGATATCTTTTCAACAGGTGAGATCCTGCGACGAGGTATGGAGAATCCACAACAGTTCGTTGATGAGAACAATCCGCTGATGCTTGACACGGGCATTACTATGATTAGAAAGCACAAATCAGACAAATGATTTAGAGTCCTGATATGAAGCCTGGTTCGCTGTTGAAGATGGATGGTCACTTCCAACACTTATAAACCTGAGAGGAGAAGCTGTAATAAAGCCCTGTAAGCTGTGGACGGCTGAGGAGAAGTTAAAGGAAAAACAGAACGCTGAAGCGTTATCTACTATTTTCAGCTGCTTGTCGATGGATCTATTCATGATGGTACAAGAATGTATGTCGGCGAAAGAAGCTTGGGATATTTTGGAAGCCTTCTTTGAAGAAACCAGAAGGGTGAAGAAGGTAAAAGTTGATGTATCACCATCCTGTCATTTCAACGGTCAACTAAGCCCCCCTTGTCAGGAAGTTATAGTGCTGAAGAAGGTATAAAAGGATAAGAGGTTTGTCAAGGAATTTCTCAGAAGCTTATCACATGGATATATTTCTCACAAATCTGATGGTAAAGGTGCTTTGAGTTCTGATGAACAGAAAGTTGATCAGTGGGTGAAATTAGTTCAGACAGTTGAACTGCAGATGAGAAAGAACGATCAGAAGGCTGAGGAATCATTCACTCTGAAGACTGTAGAAACTCATACGTCTGTTCAAAGTAATGAGGAAAGTACTGATCAAGAAGCTGTTCAGAAGACTGAAGGATGTACAACGTCAACATCAATCTTCATCATCCAGATCAGATGCAGAGAAAGAATCTCAGAGTTCTGAATATCAATGTTGTGGACACTTTCAATCAGAATGTTCTACACTTGAAAGAAGAAGCATGCTGAAGTGTTGAAATCGTCAAGGCTGTGTTCATACGAAATCTTGTCTGACATGGAATGATATTGATTCAGCCAAAGAAGATGATCATAATCAGAAGTCTGTTTTGAAGCCTAAGATTTGACTAGCTTATCTGTTGAGAAACAAGTCATCGCTCTCTCTAAGAATCTGATTCTGTAGAAGAAGGAGAATTATGATCTGGTGTCTGAGAAGGAGGAGCTGCTTTGAAGATTCTTCACTCTTGAGAAATTGTTGTCTGAGGAGAAAATTATTATGTCTCTGTTGAGACAACGTCTTGAGGATCAACTAAAGTTTAACAAGAGACTGAGTAAAGGAGCAAAAAATCTGGATAAGCGGTTGGTCACTCACAAGGGTAGTATGTTTGCAAACTGTGGTATGAGGAACCATGGAGGAAACTCAAGTGGTGACACAAGTACAGTGAATGGGTCAATAGTGCTGTCAAACGAGCGTCTGAGTTCAACCGGTAGAAAACTAATCAGATGATTGTTGTGAACAACCTAAGAGAGAAATTGAGTCGTTGTTGGTATTGTGGTGTGGTTGGTCATACTAAGGTTGATTGCTGCAGATTTAAGAATCATGTAAGTCAACTCACACACCAGAAGAAGTTCCATAAGGTTGGAAGAAGAGGCAATCAAGTCTTCAGTAGGAAGAATGATCTGTATTGTTATAGTGGATCTTCAAGTACCACAATTAACAATGGTTTACACCTCAAATTGATGAAAGAAAGGACATAATCAGAAGTTGAGGCAAGAATGTGGAGTGTCGGAGATCTGAACAAAAGAACATGTCGTTGTTATTATGCAAGTCAGAGCCTCCACAATGCTGCCTGTTTCAAGTGTCTGGATTGTACTATACCACTCACACATCTGAAGGAGTGTCACAAAATGTTCGAAGATAAAGGCGAGAAAACATCAAGAAGCGTGACATAAACTGTTATGTTTTGCACACTGTTGATGGAAAACAGACTGTGGTATTGAATAACTATGTTTGTTCAAGTTGTAGGTACAATCAGAGGCAAAGGTGCATCTCTAGGTAAAGACCAGCTCACTATGGAATCTGTCTACCTTGTCGATAGTCTTAAAGCCAATCTGATTAGCATCAGTCAGTTGTGTGACGAGGGTTTAGATGTTACCTTCACCAAGGAAAGATGTCAGGTGGTTGATGAGCGCGACAATATTTGAGTCCAAGGTCAGCGGTCTGATAATAGCTGTTATATATTGAAGTCGTCCAATCCACAAACAAAAGAGTTCAGTCAGCAGTGTTCTATGATGTCTAGAGACATGATATGAGAATGAGTGTATTAACTAGCTGTTGTCAAGTGTAAGCTGTAGCACTCAGAAAACTGTGAGAATCACTTCCATCAAGAAGCTGCTGGAAGGATTCAGGAGGGCAGAGTTGTTGTTTCTGCTGCTATTACACAGGTTTGTTCAGATGCAGTTAGTGGCGTTGCATGTCAGAGCTTTGCAAATGGAGTTAAGTTGAAACATGGGCGAAGCTAAAGAGGAGTAGTTGGACAAGTTGTGGAGCACAAGGCACGATTGGTCATACAAAGCTCTAAGGAGAGTTCGCTAGACACAACACATTCACTTCAACACAAGATGATGAAGTATTCATATACTGATGCAAGTACGCCAAAAGTTTGATCAGTGCATATGAGTTACAGAGAAGTGGAGATGAAGCCACACCCATGGTCGTAAAGTATCACACATGCGAGCTGCTGAAAGGAGTGTCAAGTATTTTAAAGGCACATCCAACATAAGGTTGGTGTTGACGAAAGGAGCTAGCAGAAACTTGAAGAGATCTCGCTCTCTGAATCATCATGAAGGATCTGGTGGCTGTTGCCTTCTGAGAACAAATCTGATCTTCTGCTACGCTCAGAATCTTGTCAAGGTACCTCGTTCAATGTTTAAATATGAGGTTAATGCCTTGGGAACCTGTTTTCATCACCTGATGAGAATCAAACAATTGAGAACAGCGTACGGTACATTTTTAGACCTTGCATCAATGTTGTGTGATAATCGTTTGTTTGTTAATATTGTTGTAGATCATGTGTCACATACTAAAATTATAATTACAGGATCTTGAATATTAGTTTATTCATAGTATAATTGTGGAAAAACTGATAAGTAATAGAACATCAGAGTATTGATTTGCGAATTGCTGATTTGTTTACAAAACCATTGGACTTGGATCAACACATGATTCTGAGAAAAGCCATTGGTGTTTGTGGGATCTAATATGTTATGTGAGTTGTGTTGATCAGATACAGGGACATGCATCAGAACAGGCCATGGAATTCCTAGAATGTATAAAAGAGCAACACTCTATCTAAACGAAGAATCAGTGGAAAACAGCTGCCTGTCATGCCAATTCATATGGGGAATCTCGTAAAACGTTGTCGTGAAGGAGGAGGTCAAAGAGCTGAGGAGTGGCATTATTATGCATTCCAAACTGAAAGAAGTACCAATTGTTTGCAATTAAAAAAAAAATGTGGCTGGTACGTCTGCAATAGAGCCCTGAAGAATAATAACAAGGGAATGCACAAATATCTGCGGTTGAGAAGTTAAGTGATATCGCTGATAGAAATCAGGAGATTCAGCAGAAGATCGTTCATATTATCAAACTGTGAAGATCACTCGTGCCTGTTGGATCTAAGCTCTAAGGTAGTGTATCATGAAAAGTCAAAAGAAAAAAAAAGGAAGAAAAAAAAAAAGGGACTTGATACACTCCTGTCAATGCACTCTCCAAAGGAAATTCCAGCTGCCTACTTCACGTTGATGGTGAACCATGAGAATCAAAGGCATGCCAGAGCGAAAGACTAGCCACTGATCATAGAGTTATTCTTTGAAGATTCACAAAAGGTTGTGGTAGTTTCTGGTGAAGTCCTGAACAAGTGGTTGGCATACATCACATAACAGATCTCAAGGTATGAAAGCCTCTTACTTTAAGAAGTAAAAATTAATATAAAAGTACTCTTGATGGTCTATTGCTTTTCTGGTTCCCTCACCTCCTGTGATTAACAATGTTTGGATGTCTGAGGTTGTGTATAAAAGGCTGAAAAGAAAACAATGTGTTGTAGAATCAATGTTTTGTAGTTAAATTCATATGATTGATTGTTGAAACACGAGGCTAATTGTAAATATTGTTGATGAGAAACGTTTGTATGTTTTCAACAAGTGTGCACTGATGTGTGTGTTAAGTGTTTCAGGTTTAAGCTCATTTGGTTCAGCTCATAGGAATGATCATGACTCTCTAAGAGGTAAACTCCAGAGAACACCAATGGATCAAGGGTCTGACATCTTGAGTGATGGATTGATCATGGAAGCAGGATCAGAGAGCTGCATGTTCATCTAATTATGTCGGTTGTGAAAGTGCTTTAGAGGATTGTTGTTGAGGTTTCATGTGTCTGAAGGCGAATCGAACGACTGATATTGGGTCTCAATCGATAAATGGGTTTAATGTCGGTTCCATGATGCAAAGGAATAAAGCTACCTCTTCCAGAGGCTGATGAGTGTTCCTAGACAGAAGATTGTGCTCGCAAGTTGTTATGTGGTTATCATGTCTGTATCACAGGTGGTCGTTCATTTGAGTTCCATCCTTGATCAAAGTATTTGCTGCAAGGGAATGATACTAGAAGAAGGATTATGCTATGAGGCAAGCGTCTATGTCCCACCAGCTGTTTGACATGTGCATTATCGTCTGTATTACCGGTATATAGGCTCCAAATTCTGTTTCACCATGTATCACTACGTCCACTGCAAAGATCTGTTTAATCTTCTACAAGTGAATCTGGAGAATATGTCTTCTTGAGTTAAGAGAGAATCTGTAGAAGTTTGTTGATGCTTTAGTGTCATGGAGTCAACAAAAGAGTGACAGGAGATCATTTCACCCTTGATGATCTGTAGGTGCATATGATTGTGATGAGACATGTTGTTAGGATCGTGATACATCCATTGAAGAACGAACGTTTGTGTTTGGTTCCACTAATGATGTATGAGGATGTTTGAAGCTGCTAGGCTTCTGAAAATTGTGTATGAGAGTTTTTGTTCAGGTGTCTACAGGGACTACAAAGATGTGATGCTCTGATCATCATCATACATGCATGTTTGGACAATGTTGTGTTAAAGAACAGACGATTGTGTTTGCTGTAAAATGACGCTGCATGCAACTGTTGAGTTTCTCAGGAATGTGTCTACGTTGAAGACTTGTTTAAGAGAAGGTGTTGAGATTCTTGGACTAATCTGTCAACTTCCAGGGAGTAGGTCTTTCTGCTAGGGAGCTGTTTGATCAAGCTGATCTGTTGAAAACTGTCACTCAAATCGCGTCTTATGATTATGAGGTTGTCTATGAATTCTGGGCGAATCTTCCAATCGTTAAGGTTGAAGAAAACTCAGTTGATGTGCTTGTCAGAGATTGGGTGTATGAGTTTTCCCCAAGCCGCATTAATGCCTTGTTCGGTCTTCAGGCTGTTGATGTGCGTGAACAAAAGCTACAGACAGCTGCAATTCTGGAGAAGGATCTTGCGCTCTTTCTATATAGGGGTCAAGTGAAGACCTGCAAGCAGCTGGTGTCAACGGCAATCAAGGACCCATTGATCAAGGATTTGCATAAGATATGTTGCAGCAACTGGTCTCCCTCGGTGAATACAGGGTACATTTCAGCAAACAGAGCCATGGTGATCTACATGATCATGCTTCGCATTCCATTTAATTTTGGGAGAATGATCTATGAGCAGATCATACAGTTGGGTCTGCAAGCTCAGTCAGGGTTTTGTCTACCATTTCCCAGTCTTGTTCATCAGCTCTTGGAAGCTCAGCGTCCTGTTCCGAGTCTTCAGAAACAAGACACGAAGAAGATAAAGGGGAAGAAGACTGTGTCACGGCCTGCACAGACGGCTATTCGTAGTGGTACATATGCAGAGCGCAAAGCCATCCGGTTGGCTATTCAAATTCTGCAAGACGCCTTGGGCGCTGGGGGAGATGAGTCTGATTCAGATGCTTGAGGGGGAGTTTGAGTTGTGGGGGCGAAAGTGAATGGTCTTCTCAAAGAACATGGAGTTTATGAAGTCTTAGTGATGGCAAATTCGGGAAGTAGAAGAACATGCCTTGCTGTTTAGTATGTAAGGGCAACACGGCTCTGTGTAGAATCAATCGAAGAAACTGGTTTAGATGCAAGAATGAAGGAGATCTTCAGTGAAGCAGAGGTCTGAAATAATGTAGAACATAATGCACAAGAGGCTGTTTTTTCCTGCAAAGCTTTTATATGGTCACATCTGCATTGTGATTCGATCAAAGAGCTACCTGCTGTTCGAATTCTCAACTATCAGCGTCCTATTTCCCAACATCTCATTGTGGTTGCAAGGATAATTGAAATGCCTACAAACATGAAACTGTTTCAATAGGCGACGAGACTGATCATCAAAGTGCTTAAGGATGCAAAGCACTGTTAGCAGGTAAGTGATTCCCATAACTCAGTATGTTGTTGTGATACATATGTCTGTTTTTTTACTTAGTTGATCACTCAAGCTGGGGGAGAATGATTTTGGTTATAGTTTTTGATCAACGCCTAATGATAAGGAGTTCTGTACTTATGGGGGAGAATCCTTGTAGTTACTTGGTTTAGGGGGAGAATCATTGTTTATGGGGGAGACTTAATTGACTAATTGGTTGATCTTAGGTTGGTGGTGGTTATTGATCTTAGATTGTTAATGATTGAGAATATGCCAATTGATTAAGTCTGATTAGAGAGCTACTAAGAACATGGTTTCCGCTGCAGCCCGCTGGGGTTTCTGATTGTTAGGTTCTTAATCATAGTTCTGTTTGAACAAGCTGTTGATTGATTTTGCTAGATAATGATTGTTGTTTTGTCTAGTTGTTGCTTGTTCTGTTTTTGGCTTGCGTTTGTTGGAGTGTCTTTTCAGGTTGAACCAGAGAGATGCTTGAGTATCAAAACTCAGTCAAAAAGGGGGAGATTGTAAATGCAGATTCTGGAACAACTCGCTGTGAGGAACAGAGCGTTGTGCCGATCATGAAGCTGCATCATATCACAGACGTCTGAGTTGTTGACATGGATGCGTGAGCTGACGTGGCAAGACATGAGTGGATGTGATGATGTGTCAAGGAAGGTTGATGACTTGGCATTGAAGATATAAACGAGATTTTACTTGGAGATACAAAGAATATTCTCTGCGAAAAATAAGGAGAGGATAAGCATGAAGAGCAAGCAGTTTCCTTATCCCTTGATACTTGGAGATTCGCCTTCTAGGGTTTCTCAAGTCGTGTATATATATTCTAGGAGTAGGCCACGAGCCAATTTGAGCACTCTAGAATATTGATACAGTTGTAAACTTCGAAGCCACAAAGATAAGGCTTAAAAGGGGTGTTCCCAGTTCTCTGTGACGTTAATCAGGGTGGTGATTAAGTGCGCAGAGAATTGTTTTTTCTTTCTCTTAGATCTACACTGGTGAGAGTTTAGATAGAAAAGAGAAAGGGTTGGTTTTTGTCTCTCATAGATAAAAAGAGAGAGGGTTGATTTTCTTCTCTTAGATCTATACAGGGTGTTGTATTAGATCGAAAAGAGAAATTTCAGATTCATTCTTAGTCGGGATCAATCCTATTGGGTAGAATAGGTTGAGTAAGGGCCGAGACAAAATTGTATCATTGTAAGAGATAAATTTTGTTAATAAAACTGAAGAGAAAAGCGTTGATTTGGCGCGTTCCAAGTGTGAATCAGTGTGTTGTTCATCTCTATACCCTTACATTTAAAAGGTGACATTTAAGAAAGCGATGGACTCATGGGTGGTGTATGGTTGTATCTTAAAAATCCATATTTCTTATTTGTAAATTATTCACCCGAAAAAGTAAAAATGATCTTAAATCGGATCTCTTTTTTCTTTTAAGGCTTTAAGAATTCATCCAAGATTTTACTCAAATTCCTGACATGATTAGTCTAATCTTCCCATTGTATTTCTTCATACGAATGTCAAAACAATGAATACAAAAGAAAATAACTCTCAACTGTTTAGTATTCAATCTAAAAATTTTAGATTGAATAATTTTAAACTTATATATATCATAATTTTAAACTTATATATATCATAATTTTATTAAACATTTTTTAAAAAATCTTAGAATGCCTTTGAAAACCTAATTAAAAAAAAGTGTAGATACGACTATATAAATTAATGTTGGTCAACTAACTAAACTAGTCACGATTTGTTTTTGTTTGTTGGTTTTCTAATTTTCTCGTTCCCAAAAACCTATAAGGTTTTGTCTTTTCTGTGACTTTTTGTCCTGAAATTAAACCCTCAGGATTGGAGGAGCACTATTACAAAAAGGTTGAAATTTAATGTGCAACTATAATTGTTCCTTAACTCACAAGATTCTCTCTCGCTCTGTCTCTCTTTATTTTTCTTTCTTTTTTTTGTCCTCCTCCCTCTCTCTCTTCTAAACTCTTTCGAATCTCTTCCTTTTGTTTGGCTTCTCCACACCGGGAAGGTTCGTGCCGATGAGAAACTCGCCGTCCAAGAACGGATCGTCGGGAGGGCACTGTCGTTATTTCACAGACGCAGTCTGGTCTCCTTTTATCAAGTCCGGTTTAGGAATATCTCCCAACAGATCATACGCCCTAGTCTCCCTCGTCATCCTCCTTGCCGTCGGTGCGTTTTTCTCCACGCGCCTCCTCCTCGACCCTACCGTAAGTCACCCGAAACGACACTCCACTTGTCGTTTCCTTCTCAATCTAATTCTTCACTGTTTTGTGTCTTCTTTATGTGTTTGAGTTTTGTGCCTTTTGTCACGTGAGAGAATTTTCTATTGTTGTTGAGAAGAGTCTTGTTGGTTGGTGTTGTCGGCGAATTAGGCAGAACACGACACGTGTTACACTGTTTGGACCCATGTATGACTTTTTCAGTTCGATTAGCTGTCTTGCTCACAAGTGGAGACTTTCCGGTTTAACTTTAGAAAAATTAGGGAATTTAACAGGAATTTGGTTCCGGTTTAGTTTTATCTTTTAAGATCTCGATTTCGGTTTATAAATAATGTTGTTTTCCTTCATAAATTTTGGTTAGCTTGGTTTAATATGGTTAGATTTGGTTTGAATGATGAATTTTAATTCTCGGTTCGGTTCACTTTGGTTTGGGTCGGTTATTTTGGTCAATATCTGCTAAACCATGATGCCACTCGTTTTCACGCTTTTAGGTTCTGACACAAGCAGTGACGGCGACGCCAAAGACTAAAACCCAAACCCATATGATATCCCCAAAATACCCTCGACCAACAACTGTAATTACACAAAACCCTAAACCGGAGTTCACACTACACTGCTCCGCCAACGAAACCACCACCGGGAGTGCATGTCCGAGAAACAAATACCCGACGACGACGAGCTTCAGTGGAGATGATACAAACAATCCTCCAACCGCCACGTGTCCTGATTACTTCCGTTGGATCCACGAGGATCTCCGTCCATGGGCGAAGACAGGGATCACGAGGGAAGCACTGGAGAGAGCCAAGAAGACGGCGAATTTCCGGCTAGCGATCGTCGGCGGGAAGCTTTACGTCGAGAAGTTTCAAGATGCGTTTCAGACGAGGGATGTGTTCACAATCTGGGGATTCTTACAGCTTCTACGGAAGTACCCTGGGAAGATTCCAGATCTCGAGCTCATGTTTGACTGTGTTGACTGGCCGGTCGTTAGAGCTGCGGAGTTCGCCGGAGTTAACGCGCCGTCGCCTCCACCGCTGTTTCGGTACTGTGGGAATGAAGAGACGCTTGATATTGTGTTTCCTGATTGGTCCTTCTGGGGATGGTGATAACACAAAGCACCCTTAAATTTTTTTAAGTTTTCTCGGTTACACCCCAGCAGTTTCGAATTGATCAGTTGAAACCCATTATATTTTGTAGGGCGGAGGTGAATATAAAGCCGTGGGAGAGTTTGTTGAAAGAACTAAGAGAAGGGAACGAGAGGAAGACTTGGATAAACAGAGAGCCTTATGCTTACTGGAAAGGGAATCCAGTGGTTGCAGAGACACGACAAGATCTCATGAAATGTAATGTCTCTGAAGAACACGAGTGGAACGCTCGATTGTATGCTCAGGTAATAATTTTCAAGATTCTGCTTGTTACAACTGCAAATTTGACAACAGATTTTTCTAACTGTTATGTGTGCATTTGGATTTTATCGTGTAGGACTGGATCAAAGAATCGAAGGAAGGTTACAAGCAATCAGACTTAGCGAGCCAATGCCATCACAGGTAGTGTAATTTTTTTGTAGACTTCAATTATATATATTCAAACATTTGGGTTATGCAAAGTTGAAATAAGAAAGTAAAGTAACGTTTATGGCTTTATGTAACAGGTACAAGATATATATAGAAGGGTCTGCATGGTCAGTGAGCGAGAAGTACATTTTGGCATGTGACTCTGTGACTCTACTGGTGAAACCTCATTACTATGATTTCTTCACAAGAGGCCTGCTGCCGGCTCACCATTATTGGCCCGTTAGGGAGCAGGACAAGTGCCGCTCCATCAAGTTCGCCGTTGATTGGGGCAACACTCACGTTCAAAAGGTACATTGTTTAATCCATCATGGGAGCTTCCTTTGTGAAGGTCTTGGTCTTCAGTCTGTACATTGTTAGTATATGATTAAAACGCAAATATCAACGTAGGCGCAAGATATTGGAAAGGCGGCTAGCGATTTCATTCAACAAGAACTCAAGATGGACTATGTGTATGATTACATGTACCATCTTTTAACCGAATACTCGAAACTCCTCCTGTTTAAACCTGAGATTCCCCGGGATGCCGTGGAGATTTGCTCGGAAACAATGGCGTGTCCTAGGAGTGGGAACGAGCAGAAGTTCATGACGGAATCACTTGTGAAACACCCTGCGGAGTCTGGTCCGTGTACCATGCCGCCTCCGTATGATCCGGCATCACTCTACTCGGTTGTGAAGAGGAAACAGAGTACGACTACGAGAATTCTACAGTGGGAGATGAAGTACTGGAGCAAGCAGAATCAAACCGGTTCTTGAAATTTTTTAGCTTTGGGTAGAGAAAACCAAATATATACACACGTATAACCTACCGGTTTCAACTTGTTTAAAATCCGGTCCGATGTTGTTGTAGATGACTAGAGAATGTATGTTTCAAGTTTAGGTGTTTAACACGAAAACTCAAAATTGAAAAGAAAACTTCATATAATGTTCTAGGTTCGAATTTGTGACTTGAAAACTCATTCTGTAGATATATTTCATGATTAGTCTCTTATGTTTTGTTCTTCTTGTAACAAGATTCAAAAAGAATAATGAGCTAAGCTAAGTGGCTAAACCACCGGCCTAAAATGTGAGTTTGAAATTAGTTTAAGTTTGGTAAACAACAACCATCACCTTTCAATCCCAAAATGTCAAGCGTAGAGGTTATAAGATAGGGTCGGTTATGAAGTTGATGGTGGAACTTGAATACTTGATGGCTACTACTACTACTACTCACTGATCCCACCACAAGTTGCTATAACTTTGAGACTAATAAATACGTTTCTTCGAGATTTGATGAATACATTGCTTCTGATCTAGGCCACAATAATTTTGTTCTTGCTGTCTTTCTCTCTAAATTTTCATGTCACGTAGGTCCCAGATTTACCTGCTTTTCTAATATTTCTAGGTGATCATAGAGTGATTTGCACGTTACTGTTCAGATTTAGACCCACCCATCGCACTACAATACTGTATGATTACAATAATAATATATATAAAGCTCAAGCTATTAAATACATCCACACAAACTAGTCTGCCGTCAAACAAAGTTACACCTTAATTATGATAGTTTTAGTTATAATAATGGTAAATCTTAAAGTCGAAAAATCTACTTGCACATGTGCATCTTTTGTAATATAGTAGTATGTTTTTAACTAAGTCCTATTTCTGAATTATTGTGTCGCTAATTTGTAATCTTATCTAACCTACTCTCAAGTCTCAAGTTATTAGAGCATTATTGGCCAATTTATATCTATTTTCGCTAATCCGATTTACATCGACCAGTAATGAATCTGAGTCACGTGATTTTCCGGCCGTTGGTATCACGTGTCTGTCACGGTTCGCTTCATGTGCAAAAAATTAAAACAAAGTAGAGAGAATTGTTCAGATCTCGCAGCCTTTTGTTATCTTCAAAAGGTTCAGTCTTCACATGCATCACGTAGCGCGTAAGACTTTAACTTAAATTACCTGATGATCCCACTCTGTGTCCATCTGTACTGCACTGCACCCTCAGTACTGTTTTTTTTTTTGTTCCTATAATTCTTTCAAATCAGATAATTTAGATGTTTGTTAATACTATATATAGATGCACCCCAAACCAAAAAAAACTCATTTCAATGGTTTTAGTTTGAGGGAGTAATAAAAATTTCAAAAAATTAGTTCTGCAATATTTATATTTGAAAAAGCCATCAAGAAAAAGGTAAATAAAGAAATACACTAAAAAAAAATACACTGTTTATTCTTTTTTTTTTCTTTTTTTTTTTTTGTAGAATTTAACTTTATTTTGTTCCACACACTGACAAAAAATATACCGAATGTTTTCTTGCTTTGATAAAAAAAAAATCCACAATTATTTGCAGAGTGGAGTATTTATGTAGTGGGCCAACGGACTTAACAGCCGTTACTTACCTCCGTCATTCGTGGCGGCAATAAAGATGACATACCAACGTTACCGGTTTTCAATCTATCCGGAATTAACTTTGGTTTTGGCTTCGGTTTCGCGTTTAATTTCAGTTAGTTCAGAATTAATATTACAATTTTCACTAACCCTCAAACAATTAAATCATATATTCATATGGATTGATAAATTGAAGAAAAAAGTAAAGTATCGTGAAAATTCAAATCGTTGGTTTTCTGGTTAAGTCTGGTACGGTTTACAAATACCGATACAGTTAGAACCGGCACGTCTCCGTTAATGAACGCAGTATAAAACCAACCACTTCGTCTCCTTCATTTCTTCGCAAGTCGTAACCGTTCAAATTCTCTCTCTTTCTCTCAATTTTGTAGTCTCCTCTACTTAGCTTTAGTAATCGAAGATGCGTGAGATTCTCCATATTCAAGGTGGTCAATGTGGAAACCAGATCGGAGCTAAGTTCTGGGAAGTGGTTTGCGCCGAGCACGGTATCGATTCCACCGGAAGGTATCAAGGAGAGAACGATTTGCAGCTCGAACGAGTCAATGTCTACTACAACGAAGCAAGTTGCGGGAGGTTCGTCCCACGCGCCGTCTTGATGGATCTGGAGCCAGGGACTATGGACAGTGTCAGATCCGGTCCCTACGGTCAGATCTTCCGTCCAGATAACTTCGTCTTCGGTCAATCCGGCGCCGGTAACAATTGGGCTAAAGGACATTACACGGAAGGTGCTGAGCTTATCGATTCTGTTCTCGATGTCGTTCGTAAAGAAGCTGAGAACTGTGACTGCTTGCAAGGTTTGAATTCGGCCCATTTAAGGCCCATTTCATAGAATTGTGTGACATGTAAGTTGTGTGGGTTGATGATGTGAATGATATGTGTAGGATTCCAAGTGTGTCACTCGTTGGGAGGAGGAACAGGATCTGGAATGGGAACGTTGTTGATTTCAAAGATCAGGGAAGAGTACCCTGACCGGATGATGCTGACGTTTTCAGTCTTCCCATCTCCTAAAGTGTCTGACACTGTTGTTGAGCCTTACAATGCAACTCTCTCTGTTCATCAGCTCGTTGAGAATGCAGATGAGTGTATGGTTCTTGACAATGAAGCTCTCTATGATATTTGTTTCAGAACTCTTAAGCTCACCACTCCTAGCTGTAAGCCTCTTCTTCTTCTTTTTTGTATTGTTATATATCTAATTGATTAGGAGTTGAAATTGTTGTTGATGGATATGACATATCTTCTTGTTCAGTTGGAGACTTGAATCACCTCATCTCTGCAACGATGAGTGGTGTCACTTGCTGCCTACGTTTCCCTGGTCAGTTAAACTCCGACCTGCGAAAGCTTGCAGTGAACTTAATCCCATTCCCTCGTCTCCATTTCTTCATGGTTGGGTTTGCACCGCTGACATCTCGCGGATCACAGCAGTACAGAGCGTTAACCGTCCCTGAACTCACGCAACAGATGTGGGATTCGAAGAACATGATGTGTGCAGCTGACCCACGACACGGCAGGTACTTAACCGCATCAGCCATGTTCAGAGGCAAGATGAGCACTAAAGAAGTGGACGAGCAGATGATCAACGTTCAGAACAAGAACTCATCTTACTTCGTTGAGTGGATCCCAAACAACGTGAAATCAACCGTGTGTGACATCCCACCAACGGGTCTGAAAATGGCATCCACTTTCATCGGGAACTCGACATCGATCCAGGAGATGTTCAGGCGTGTGAGCGAACAGTTCACAGCCATGTTCAGAAGAAAAGCTTTCTTGCATTGGTACACTGGTGAAGGAATGGACGAGATGGAGTTCACAGAGGCAGAGAGCAACATGAACGATTTGGTGTCAGAGTATCAGCAATACCAAGACGCAACGGCTGATGAGGAAGAAGGTTATGAGTATGAAGAAGATGAACAGGAAGTGCAGGAGGAGCAATAACAACAGCTTCTCTCCCTTTTTTTCTTAATTTGTTTGTGTGAGTTTAGTATCTTTGGCTTGGCTTTTCTCTTTCCTTTTCCGGTCTTGCTTTTCTTGTATTGACATTTGGCTATGTGTGATGGTGATTTTAGGTCTAAGGATTAGGAAAATATATGTTTATAAGTCTTTTTCGGGTGCTTGGATTTGAGACATTGTGTGTTAGTGATTTCCTTCAAACGTTTGTGGTTCCCTCTGTTTGCAATACCGTATTATTTACGCCATTATCACTATTAAGTATTGTAGTTATTGAATTATGTCACATTTGGACATATTTCACCACTGCAATCTTGGATTAACTTCAACTTCTAAAATCAACATATAAGATCATTAGACCAACTAGGCTTTGACTTAAGGTACGTTCCCTGATTATATACAAACATAACCAAAACAAAATGAGAGAGTTGGTCTCTTTGTTCTGGTTTCGATGCTACATAACAAAATCATCTCCAAAAGAAGATTCGAAGTTTGTACTAAACTACGAACCAAAAAAGTTGATAAGAAGAAGAAGAAGAGTAAACTGTGTACCGCGATGGTAATGGCCTGGAGCATTAGAAGCCTTGAATAACAAAAAAAAGAGAGAAACAAAAAAACACATATAACTACACAACTCAATTGGGGATTTAATCGAACCTTTACAAGTAAGTAATGCGTAAAAAAAAATATGTAAAACTTTTGGAGAAAATGTAATTGACTATATATAGTCTATAGTAAACTGTAATTGAAAAGTTACTAAATATCAAGATTTACCAAAAAATCTGTTGTAGAAGCTGCTGGAATGAGATTATGACATGTTTTATCACATGGATATGGGCAATCAATTTCTTTTGCTTCTTCACCTCTCCCAAAATACCAATCTCCGACCGTTTCAGCAATCGTCTGAAACCAAACCGAATCCGGTTTTAAACCAGTTTAAACCGGATAATTGAAAACGATTGAAAGTGAAATTCCGGTTTAATTATACCTTATTGTGGATTCTCGGGGAAGTAGGAGAGAGCCAAGTCTCCTCTAAAGCACTTTGACAATGATCGAAGCATGAGTTTAGAAACATTCCTCCTCTACTAGAATTTCTGAAGAAATTCATCAAAGCTCCCAACATATCTTTCCTAAACCCTGCGAAAACAAAACCGGAAAGTTGGTTCAAGTTATGTTTTCTTTTTGTTGTTTCCGGTTTTGTCACTTGAACCGAATCAGTTGAGTTTTTGAACCTTGAAGTGCATCGAGCTGGTGTGGATTACATGCTGTCACATTAAGCTTACAACGGTTCCAACGCCCAGTTCGATCAGCAGAAGGTGGAACCAATCCATGATGAAACTGATTTTGTAATTAAAACAAAGGTTAGACGTACCAAACCGCCGGTTTACAAAAAATTGAACCCGGGATAATTAACAAAAACATACCTGGAATACATCGTAGGCTGAATTTAAGATGAAAAATGGCGTTTCGATAAATCGTAATGTGTATTGCGGGAAAAAACACTGCAAAAAAGAATTCACAAATTAATAATTTAGAGATTTATATTTAACTTGTAAAAGAAATACTAAAAATGTATTTAAAGATTTGAGATTTTTACCAGAGATGGTTCAGGATAAAATGCGTGTGTGCAATTTGGATCGAGGTTTTTTTGTATACCCTGCAAAGTTTGTCCCACACATGTAAGAAAAATTAGAAACTCAAGGGCAAATAATTGAGAATTGTTTTGGTACCTGTAGAGACACAAGCTGTTTGTAAAAAGATCTCATTGTCCGGTTTGCTGCTACATCGATTCTGTTAAACCAGTATAAACCGTATACGTTGGTAAAACCGAAACTAAATTAGTTCATCAAAAACATTGATTGAAGAAAACTTACGCGTCAAGGAAGAGTCCAGCGTCGCTCATGCACTTTACGCTTGCATTTTTGGGCAAATAGCTCGTGAAATTGTCACAATGCAAAAACGTAGACAAACCACCAGCTGAACAACCGGTCAGAAGAGCCTACGTACCGGTTAATTTTCATGGAATTTACCGGTTTAGTATCGATACACATCAATAAGTCAAAATTAAACTAGAGAGAATCACAATTCATGTAATCGTTAAACGTGATAGATGGTTATTATTATTTATTAGTAAAACAATGGTTTTGGGTAATGAAACTGAACTAATACCGAACCAAACCGGGGTATAAAAGAAGAATAATTTTTACCTTGCGGGCTTTTGCTAAACCTTTGGGAAGAAGGTCAAGAATTATGGCATTCCATATTCGTTGTCCTCTGAAATAAAGCAGTGACGTCTGTCAAATTCATTCAATCGGTTAAAATCAGTAAAAAAAAAAAAAAAAATCATAAACCAAATCATATTCGGTTGTTAAAAGTGGTTAAAGAAAACAAACTGGTTAAAAGCGGTTTTACCCCGTTGCCATGTTGTGAATCTCCCGCAAATGAAGCTCCATCGCAGTACCTCAGCCTAACTTTGTTCCAGTTGTAAAAATCTGAATTACAACTTTTTTTTTAGTCCAAGTCCAACCAATGTGGTGTATGACAGTATAATGTGTGAATGATGTTCTAATAAAGCCAAAGCAAGTTTTTGACTTAAGACAGACCAAAACTGGACTTCACATGTCAAGATGTGCAATGACAGTTTAACCTTCCCTTGAATTAGATACCTAACTCGAGGAAGGTAGGATCGATGTGTAATTTGACATGGGACTTTGAGGTTGTAGCGTGTGCTCGTTAGGAAAAGGGGACAAAGACAAAATAAAATAAAATAGCAAGTATGGAGAACAAAGCTATAATTTATTAATAGAAAGACATAGAGCCAAAATTATTATTTCTAACGATTCATAGATTTTTATTGATAAAAAAGCTGAATTGTTAACAGAAACATTTGAACCATATCACGTGAAAGAGAGACCACAACCACAAGCAAACATGTTCCATTGATAAATTTTAATGCATGGAGATTTGTATTAAGAAAGTATATAAGAATGACCTGGATTTTGAGAGGCGTTGTTGCTTAAGATTCCGGAGAAGACGACAGTCTTGCTCATATAACGTGTGGAGCCTCGACGGGTCTTTGCTCTATCCACGCATGATGCTATATCATTGCACCATCCTCCTCCCTATACATACACGATTAGTAACTTGCAAAATTCAATGAATTTTTTCAAGATAATGTACTTTATAAGACAAAATGAGTGGTGAATTGAATAAAAGTAAATGTGTTTCTGTGTCGTAGAAAAGAGCTATAGATAGAGAGAATGTTCACTAGTTATTATAAATGCGCGTCATAAAGTGAAAGGCGTGAGACACGATCCAACTAGCTCGAGCCACGATGAATGCTCTAAAAGTTCCTAACACGTAATTAGTAATCTACATCATAATTATTGTGAATTCGGGTATTTAATTTTAAGTGTGTACATTACTTGAAATCAAGTACTAACATCTACCAGCTGGTCACTTATTAAAAATTTACATCGAAGTACTTGATTTCGTAATGCATCGAAGTAGTTAATGCATAATTGATTACACAAATCATTATCAATATTTATTTCAAGAACTT
Organism: Camelina laxa; assembly: GCA_024034495.1. NCBI lineage: Eukaryota > Viridiplantae > Streptophyta > Magnoliopsida > Brassicales > Brassicaceae > Camelina > Camelina laxa. Next base: position 10,251,042 of record CM043881.1, read on the forward strand.
GATTGTTATAATGATATTTCGTAGATAATTAACGCATAGAAAAATATGTTTATTCTTACATAGGCTAGCTGGATTCAATTATTTTTGCAGCATACTCATGGAGTTGGTTACAACAGCAATACTTTGACTATGCAGGACCAATTAGAAACAAAGAGACTACTACCAAATTCACTAACAGATGATTTATTCGCAGCAAATGATTATAAAATATGTGCTCATATATTATTCTATAACTCACAATCATTTTTAAGAATAACAACAACCGTTTTGTGTTTTATTTTTTAAACATTTGGTTAATTATTATTACTTAGAGAGTCAGAGTAAATGTAAATAATATAATTTAATTACCTCAAACTGCAAAAGCCAATTGTTTGATCCAGCACCAAAGCCTCTGTCTAAATGATACGCCGGTAAGCTCCCGTCCAAGCAAACTACAAAAACAAAAAGTTCAAACTATGAAAAAACTCAAAATTTTCAACGTTAAGTAATGATAGCTAATAGACTGGTTTATGTAATTATGTTTGATGATGTTGTTGCGTGACATGCGATTAGTAACCTTTAGTGAACTCAGCTATATATAAAATGTTAAAATCTATGGAGAACTTATATTATTAATCAATTTTTATTTTTATCAGTCGAATCAGTTCAATAAATACAAGAAAACATCATCGTTTAACCAAAAAAAAAAAACAAAAATAGATTTAGGACAAAAGAAAGAAGGAGGAAGACATACAAGCACCAAGAGCGGCGGCATCTCGAACCAGTGTCATGCTAACGCGCCGCCCAGGGTCACCGGAAACTAGCGGTAAAGAAAAAGCCACGTAGAGGAGGAGAAGAACCATAGCCGCCGTTAGATCGAGAAGCCGCGTCATCGTCTTCATTCTTCTAGCTTTTTTTTTTAGGCTTCTTCGATGGTGAATGAAGGAGAGACTTGGGGATGATAAGAAACAATGTCGTCGAGTTCTATGCCTTTGATTTCTTTATCTTAGTATCATCAACGAAAGGAAAGGAATAATTGACTTGGAGATTTTAGAGGGAAATGGAAACGTTTTATATATTTACTAATTTACAGATATATAATAAAGATTTTTATGGAAAGTAATTTGGAGAACCAAGTGGGCAAGAGGCAAGAGGTAAGAGAGAGATTTATGATTTTGATAGGCACAACAAAGAGGCTTTTGTTATCTTAGAGTTTGTTTTCCTTTGTATGAAAAAGATTGATTGTTACTTGTTAGAAATCTCTTTGTTATTATCATCTCATATCTTATATACATAAATGCATTTGTATATACATATATACTTCCCCACATGGATAGAGCTAGACTCACTTATTTTTCATGTGTGTGTGTGTAAAGAGAAACATATCTGACCAAAAATAATAATGTTATTCTGCTTTTTTTTATGTTCTTACTAAAGGTAAAGTCCACATAATATCTTCTTGAGTCAAAGGAAATTTAATAAAGATTAATCTTTAGCCTTAAACAATAGATGGGAGAAACTTTTTTTCTATTCAACTGAAATGAATTCATTTCCTAAGTTCCATAATCAGAATTTAGGTTTACTGTGGTCAAACCATTCAAACTTATCAGCAAAGAGCGTAGATAGAGGGTGTGAATGGTAACTGCGGTCAGGACGGCCAAATCCGTCTGCGGTCTGGACCGCTCTATTTTTCGGGCGGACTACAGACCGCTGCGGACCAACTTTATTTGTATGCAAAAGCGGTTCGCAGTTGGTCCGCAGCGGTCTTGTCTCTGTTTTATTTGGACCGCAGTGGTGCGGACTACATTTGCTGAATGATAAATAAAAAGCGGCCGAGTCCGCAGATGGATTTGTCCGCCCCAACCGCTGCAACCATTCACATCCAGAATAGAACCAATAAATTATAAGATAACAATACTTTTTATTATTATTATTTATAAGAAAATGTATTGTATTTTAGAAATAATTCTAAGTATGGAGATGGGTCTTGATGGGTGGGTCACCAGCTGATGGATTAGAATCGAAAATCAACATTCTTAGGTGCCTTTTGGTTTAGGTTCACCTGACCTTCTTATTAACCTCTCTCTTTAAAGAACAAATCAACAAAATATGTTAGGAATATAGAAATGATATATAGTTACATTTATTTACGTACACTCGTTACCTAATCAAATATGTTTTATTCATCAACCTAACTACAACTTTCGTATTCATAATCATATGAAGAAAGAAAAGTTTGATAGTTAGTTATGGCTGTTAGCCTTGGCCATGATGATGATTTGGTTTGATCCTAACGGTCCTCGTTCACCAAATGCATATGTTTTTTTGTTTGCCTTTGAAGTGAAGCTATCAAAAATTTGTCTACGTATATACAATTTTGATTAATGAAGAAACTTTGATGAGGAGAATATTCTCAAGTTTTTGGTTTCGGCTTTCAAATGTAAATCAATAAAATCAAGAATACCTTCTTTTTTTTTTTTCTTTTTTTTTTGTCAAACAAACCCCATTTCATTAAGCTAGTGACAAGAGATCACCTCTAAAATGAGTTTTTACAATGGTCAACACACTTAGATGGAAAAATATCAAAACAAATGTTTAATAGGTTCCTAGTGAACCACATTATCCCAACATGACAATAAGGATACAAATATAAAGTACAACACCATAAACTAATACTAAAAAGATAGAAAGGCATACAAGCCACATAGATAGGGTGAACCACAAAGCCGATAGTCCACATGAGATGGCGAAAGGCTGTCCAAGAACGAATCATCGGTCGCAAAACGACAAATTGCCACAATAGAATACAAAGATTCCGACGGGTTTTTAAAAACCTAACTCGCACTAATGACGAATCATTAGCTCTCTGGAAAAGGAGACAACATGTAAGGTGGAAATGAATTCCCAAGAGTCGAGTGTCCGAAAAGGGGTCCAAGATACAACCACCTTGCCGCACCATGTTGAAAGATCTAAACCAAGTGGATAGCGAAGAGCAAAAATCAAGATGTAACAGTGTAGCCAAGGGAGTGAAGATAATGAAAAAAGCCAACAACAACAACCATAACTTGAACAAAATCTCTCCGAAGAAGAAGTTTTTGTGAAATGAACCTTATTGAATTTTACTTGGCCTAATAATAAAATACACTGACCCATTAACGAGGAAAGCAAAAGTTGGTCCATATACAAGATGAAAATTTCTAGGCATGTTAGGCTTGATGAATTTTTCTAGCAAAAGTTGGTCCATATTCTTGATGAAATTTCAAGAATACCTTCTTTCTTACCGTTTATTTTGTAATTGTCTATATGCTCATAGATCAGGTGTATATATGGTAGAATTAATTAAATTTTTGATTTATTTACTTCTTATGATATTGTTTTTCACTTGAGATTAGTATGTTGCTTCCAAGCATACTACAGTATCCATGCATTCTTCTCATCTTTATCGTGTTAATTTACTTCTTAATTTCTTGGTAAGAATATTAAATTTATCTGGAGCCGATCAAAATTTAGATTTACAATGATATAATGACTTTTTTTTACGAATTAACTTTAGGACATCTCTACTTGTTTTTTGAAAGACCTCTAAAGTAGCACAAACAATTAACTTATAAGTTATTATTATACATTTGATAATGATATGCAAGACATCATCCATTCCAAACGAACTAGTATATGCAACAATTTCAATGAGCATATTTTAGCAATAAATAAGTCTATTTTACAATTGTCGGTTGTCGAATAAATTCTTAGAGCACAACTCATACCAACAATTCACATTTTCATACACTAACAACGAATTTGAAGATTGTTGTGAAAATTGATAACAACATACTACATGTATAGCAATGAAAGAATTTGTCATGCCTATAAATTCTAAAAGTTAGCTCTGGAAAACACGGATTACCTCCGAATGGTCAATCATCTTATTGTGAGCGAGCTATTCTATTTTCCTTTTTCTTATTTTCTTTCTTCATTCCTATAACTCTTCTAACTTTTTTCAACATTTGTGGGATGTCCTGTGTAGGTGCTGAACTGGCTCTGACCATCGAGAAAGAAAGGGCTTCTTGTTCGACTTCTCATTTAGCCGTAGTTGAGAACAAACACAGCTCAACAAGCCGTCAAAAACAGGTAACTTCTATTCTAAACTTTTTGCTTTTAACCTTTCTCTTTATCATGCCCTCACATGTCTTGCCCTTCTTTTTCACAATTCATAGTTTATTTGTTAAAGAGTATGCTCATAGATCTAGTGAAATATAGTACAATTGATTAAGATTTCGATTTATACTACTCTCCAATCAATTTATTATTATTATTTTTTTTCGTCTGAATGATAGCTTTATAAACTTTGAGATCAAGCGTTTTACACAAAAAAGATCGAAAACAATCATAATACAGGATATGAAATCATGTTAAGATTTTATCGGTTTCAAAAACCTCCTGTAACCAAAAGGGGTAGCCTTGAGCTACGTACGATTGTGATCGATCATCCCGAGTGACACTTCTTGCTATAAGTGAGGCTCCGAGGTTAGCCTTCCTTTCTTCTACTACTACTTTCCAAGCTGTAATAGGAGTTAAAGCCTGAAGTAAGAATTCTGATTGCGCCTTGAAGTTAGGCCAGGCAGCGGGGCGTAAAATAGCACCTACTAATTCCTTTGCTTATGTTGCAAACACCACTCTCCATACCCCTAAGCTCTTAACACTTTCTAAAGTCCAAAGGATGCTTCGTAACTCTGCTTCATCCTTTGAGTTTATACCAGTGAAGGAGATTCTGCTATGCAGAAGGACTGTTCCTTCTGAGTTTCTCAAAACCCACGCCACACCACTTGTTTTTTTCCCTCTATCCCAAGATGAGCCTATATTGCATTTGAGCCAAGGTTTTTCAGGAGGTCTCCAGTGTTTTGAGATGGAGAGATCCGCCTTCTGTAATCTATTCTCCTCTTAGGAATCCACATCCTGAGCCAAGAACCATTCACCTGCATCTTCACTTATCCTCTTTACCAAATCAGGGACAAAGAAGGTCTTACCCTCAAAAACGAGGTTGTTGCGGTTTTTCCAGAGTACCAGATTATCCAGGGGAAGGTTCTTCTGGTATTTAGAGGGATCCCCGAGTTTTTGGTAAGCTCCAACACTGAGTGTATATTTTGGTATACAGAGTTCATGTCGAAACCAAATTCCGGGAGGGGAAACCCTGAAAGAGCCCACACTTGTCTAGCCAATGCACACACGAAGAGCATGTGATTAATCGATTTTCACCTTCCATCCCACAAGTCTGAAAACGAGTATCCATTTTCATTCCTCTAGAGTTGAGCCGCTCAGCCACAGGGACCGCCCCACTTAGTGCCTTCTATTAAAGAGTAATCAGAGGATATAATTTCATTAGTATCTCTACTTATGTAAATTGTATATTCTCAATAACTTCTCTCAAATACCCTAGTCTCTCTGTATAATCTGTATATATATCTCTTCATTGTGAATGAATACAATCATCTTTCGACAATACATTCATATGGTATCAGAGCAGGTTTAGAACAAAATTTTTTTTTTCTTTTCTCTTTCGTATCTCTTCTTTGCTGTCTTCATGTCTTCAGCCTCCTCTCCCACGATGACCGATACCATCACCGTCAATAACCACACTCTGCTTCACATAAACATGACCAATGTCACAAAGCTTTCTCCACTCAATTATTTAATGTGGAAGCTTCAAGTTCATGCCCTAGTCGATGGGTATGGTTTCGCCGGTTACCTTGATGGCTCCGGTCAAATTCCCGCCGCTAGTATCACCACCGATGGTGTTATCTCTGCCAATCCAGAATATATCAACTGGACACGTCAAGATAAGTTGATATATAGTGCTCTTTTGGGTTCTATATCTCTTGCTGTCCAACCAATCCTCTCTCGTACTACCACCTCATGCGAGATTTGGAGCACTCTTGCCGACACGTATGGCAAGCCTAGCCGTGGTCATGTCCAACAAATCTGAGATCAACTGAAAGCATGGACCAAAGGTAATCGTACTATTGACGAGTATATGCAGGGCCTACTACGATATTTGATACCTTGGCGAACCTTGGCAAACCAATGGAACATGATTATCAACTTGAGCTCATTCTTGAGGGTCTTCCTGAGGAATATCGCCCCATTATTGACCAAATTGAGGGGCGTGATGTTTCTCCCACCATAGCTTACGTTCATGAGCGGCTACTCAATCGTGAAGCAAAGCTTCTGTCCAAGGCTGCTGTGACTCTGCTCCCAGTCACCGCGAACATGGCTACTCATCGCAACAACACCACCAACAACAATCATGGTGGTCACTACAACAAGTCTCGCAACAACAACACCAGCTCGCAGGGCTCTCACCAGTCTAATCATCGTTCTGACAACCGTCAGTTCCGTCCTTATCTCGGTAAGTGCTAGTTTTGCAATGTTCAGGGTCACTCTGCTCGCCGTTGTCCACAGCTCCAGAATCATCCCTCTGTCTCTGGTGCTCAGTCCAAGACGCCGTTCACTTCCACAGGAATATTTTAATTTTGGATGGTGCTAACAGTTTCCAGATCCTGTCTTTAATTCCATTTAAGGAGGGATGCATTGTGGCTAAGAGAACCTGATCTTCTTTGAACACTTGACACGCTAACCAATAACCTGATCTGACACTATAATCACCAGACTTATTGTGTTTCCAGACCATGAAATCTGGAGAGGATATTATTGGTTTAGTTGACCGAATCAGCTGAACATCTCTGGGGAAAAAATAATCATTCAGACATTCGAGGTCCCAATCTTTGGTAACTGGATCTATCAAATCCATCACTGTTAACTCCAAGTCAACCAAAATGTTTTTCATGAATGGGGCTCGCATTCGCTCGTCCTCTAGCCATAGAGTTGTCCAGACGTTTAAAGAGGATCCGTTTCCCACTCTTTGTTTGAGACATTTTTCTAACAATTCTCTTCCAAAGAGTATACTCCTCCAAACAAAGGACGGTCTATTACCACAAGCCGCAACTAGGAAATCATTATCGTGGTAATACCTGCTTTTCATTAGACGAGAGAAGAGGGAGTCCGGTATTGTTTAATTACCACAAGCCAATCAATTTATTCTCGATGGGCTATATTTTTTTTATGGATTGTGTTTATTCATCTCATTTTTTTCTTAGTTTTGTCCGGTATTGTTTATTTTTTATTTTTATTTTTTTTTAAAGTTTTTTTTAATGTTTAAACAATGAATGTTTGGATTTTTCCTATTTTAGAAAGTTTTTTTCATGTAAACCTTTATATAGTCATACTTTATTAGAATGAATGAGCAATCACAACTAAACGGATCCACATTGAACATACAAGAAAATTGACTGATATGTTTTATAAAATGAGCTCACTATTTCAGTGCTACCGGTCTACCACTACCAGTCATAAACTGACCTTAACATAATTCACGAATATGACTGAAGTGGTGAAACTTCATGATAAGCATATAACCAAGTATACTTAATAGTGGATTTTAATTTTTTATATTTCTTTCATGTAAAAATTATGATTGTTGTTAAGTCATAAGAATACACTGTAATTTTTTTAGTTGAAAATTTTGAATTGTGTGGGTTCTTTATCTTGTTATTACTGTATTTGATTTTTTTTGGTAAAGTAAAAGATTCAATAGACCCTTTTTCTCTCTTGTGTTTGTTAAAAAAAAAAAAAACAAAAGATGTAAAAAAAAAAAGAATTTAAAGGAATTTTATGGACGGAGAGGTTTATTTCAGATTAAAAAATAAAATTAAAAACCATCTCTCTTTTCACGGTGGCTTCTTCTTCTTCTTTGGTTTACCGGCGAAATTTAGGGTTTTTTCTCGGCGAACTGAAACAATGGGTACTTCAGTGCAGGTGACGCCCTTGTGCGGAGTTTACAACGAGAATCCTCTCTCCTACTTGGTCTCCGTTGATGGTTTCAACTTCCTTATCGACTGTGGTTGGAACGATCTCTTTGACACATCGCTCCTCGAACCTCTCTCCAGGTTTCTCTCCTTCTTACTTCCAGTTTCGTAATCACTTAATTCAATTTGTGTTCGTTTTTTGGTTTTCCACATTACAAAGTCTGGTTTCGATTCTTCTTGATTTACAGGGTTGCTTCTACTATAGATGCAGTTTTGCTTTCTCATCCAGATACGCTTCACCTTGGTGCTCTTCCTTATGCTATGAAGCAGCTTGGACTCTCTGCTCCCGTCTATGCTACTGAGCCTGTTCATAGATTAGGTCTTCTCACAATGTATGATCAGTTTCTTTCCAGGAAGGTGAGGTTTTTTCATTTGTTGTTTACTTGGTTATTTTGCACACTCTCATGGGTTTGTAACACGATGATCTTACTGTTGCAGCAAGTATCCGACTTTGATCTGTTTACATTGGATGACATTGATAATGCTTTCCAGAACGTGATCAGATTGACCTACTCACAGAATTACCATCTTCCTGGTATGTGGTTTACGTAATTCTTGGGTCTTTTAGAAAAATTGACACTTATCTCAAACAAGTTTGATCTGTATTATCTATATATCCTATATCGAGAATGGTTCACTGACACACATCGAGCATTTGGTTGTTGAGCTTCTAAGTTATGACTTCACAGATAATTAGGATGCCTCAAAAGTTTTATCTTTGGCTTACTAGGAAAGGGAGAGGGTATTGTTATTGCTCCTCATGTTGCTGGACACATGCTGGGAGGTAGCATCTGGAGGATAACAAAGGACGGGGAGGATGTTATATATGCTGTTGATTACAATCATCGAAAAGAAAGGTACACATGTTGAGATTTCACATGATTTGGAGCTGGAGTATTGTTCTTAACAGTATATAATGAAACAGAAACATGATACTGAACTGAACTTCTTAATTCAGGCATTTAAATGGAACTGTTTTACAGTCTTTTGCTCGGCCTGCTGTTCTGATTACCGATGCATATCATGCTCTTTATACCAACCAAACCGCAAGACAGCAAAGGGACAAAGAATTTCTAGGTTGGCTTGTAGCTCAATATGTATTATTTCTCTTCTATGGTATTAACAATGCTTGCTTTTAACTGCCAGAAACACTTGTTCATGTTCTCATATGTTAATCAGATACCATTTCAAAACATCTTGAAGTTGGGGGCAATGTTCTATTGCCAGTAGACACTGCGGGTCGAGTCCTGGAACTTCTCTTGATACTTGAACAGGTAAGAGAACCATTTTGAATCTATTTTCTTCTCAGTTAATGTTCAGCTATTTATGTAGAGACTGAATATTGATCCAACCTGCAGCATTGGTCACAAAGAGGTTTTAGTTTTCCCATTTACTTTCTCACGTACGTGTCATCTAGCACTATTGACTATGTTAAGAGTTTCCTCGAGTGGATGAGTGACTCCATTTCAAAGTCCTTTGAGACTTCGCGTGATAATGCCTTTTTACTGAGGTAGATTTTCTTATAATTATGTTTTATTTTGTGCCGACGTTTGTACACAATACAGAAGACATCAAAATGAAATTTAAACACATGCAGGCATGTCACTCTCTTAATAAACAAGACTGATCTGGATAATGCTCCACCCGGTCCAAAGGTTAGTTTATAAAATTATATAAGTAACTCAATAATGTTTGGTAGTAATAGAACTTGGTAGTTTTTTTATGTTATTTCCTTTCTCCTCAGCTGTTAATAGAACTATATGTTTCCTATTGTATGTTGTAGTGACTGAACCTCATTATGTAGGTTGTTCTTGCTTCCATGGGTAGTCTCGAAGCCGGTTTTGCTCGTGATATATTCGTGGAGTGGGCAAATGATCCCAGAAATTTAGTCCTCTTTACTGAAACAGGCCAGGTACGATTTTATGATCCTTATATGGTAAGGAACTAAAATGTATTAGCATCGTTGTGAAGACCTGGTGATAATTTCTCCCTAGTGCTGGTCAATTAGATAAGTGGGTGTGGGATCGTGATATATGAGACTTTTTTTTTTTTTTTTCTCTGACCTGAATGAGTGTTCACCCAATTTTTTCGTACTTAAAAGTGTAAACATTTCACCTCCAATGTGTACACACTAGGCAGAGATTATGTAACTTAAAGCCGCATTTTCGGTCAGAGGTTAGCATACAATTGCCAATAAAGCCTGGCTTGCACCTTTCTCCAGGGCTTTCAGTCATGAATTTAACAATGAGTTACATCCAGTACATTAAAGAATAGACAACATCAAAGGTTTTGGTAGACTATCATATTTTTGGCATTGACATTACTGTGCGCAAACTGTTTAGTTGACCGTTTCCTTCATTTCAACTGAACAGAAAGAATTTTGTAATCGAGTACTTCCTTATTGCTGAATTATTAAGTTCAATAACATTGTATGATCCAAGTGAAATCATTGAAATCCTTCATCCAATTTGTTACCTTAGCCAGTGGTCGTGTTTCTTAGTTGTGGCAATTATTATATCCATGTGGTCATTCGAAGTTCATGTGATCTAAGATTTGCAAGATGTTTCGGTTTGTAATCCCATATCTTGTCATGTGTTTCTATATGCAGTTCGGCACTTTAGCTCGCATGCTTCAGTCATCCCCACCTCCCAAATTTGTTAAAGTCACCATGTCTAAAAGGGTTCCTTTAGCTGGGGAAGAGTTGATTGCATATGAAGAAGAGCAAAACAGACTGAAAAGGGAAGAAGCTTTGCGAGCTAGCCTCGTCAAAGAGGAGGAAATAAAAGCTTCCCATGGATCAGATGATAATTCAAGTGAACCTATGGTCATAGATACCAAGACTACTCACGATGGTAATTTTTGTCCTAAATTATAAAACATTTTAGTAGCTTTGAATATTCTGTTGCCTGTTACTTGTTAGTTTTCATGTACACTTCAACATAAATTGAAGTGTATAGTACTGAAAATGGCAGTGCATATGATACTCTCTGTAATGTACTAGTTAGTTGGCCTTAGGAGGCGTTTATGTGGTTATCCTGGAGTGAGGTAGGAGCTACATTTAGAAGTCTAATGATATATTTGTGGGTAAATTTGTCATAGTTTTTTCAAAGTCCCACAGTAAGTCTTTTTCAATTAGACTTCCCGTCACCTTTGTTGATGGCTATTCTTTCCATTACGTAGTGGTCTGCAACTGACCTTTCACATTTCTGACCACTCTTGCAGTTGTTGGTTCTCACGGGCCTGCATATAAAGATATATTGATTGATGGATTTGTTCCCCCATCCAGCAGCGTAGCTCCAATGTTCCCATTCTTTGATAACACGTTTGAATGGGACGAATTTGGGGAGGTTATTAATCCAGATGACTACGTGATCAAGGATGAAGACATGGACCGAGGAGCAATGCATGTAAATTCCTTGTAAATCTGGTCTTAATTTGGTCTTTATTTAGCTCTCGTTATATTTGCAACCTAGACATCTTATTTTCCATTATGTGTGCATGATATTGTTTCTTAATTAGAAAGAAAATAGATTTAAGAAATCTGCATGATATGCACTGAGGATTTGGGATACTGATAGGGTATCTTTTATCATAAAGTTGCTTAGGCTCCTGGTTTGGTATGAGTGCAATTCTTCGGTTGAGTGCATTATTTTCTCTACAACTGGATGAGTTCTACCGTTTCATCTTTATTTTCTCTACAACTGATTGCTTACTACTATTAGTACGGTGTGCTATGCTATGGGTGGTGTGGATTGTGTGAATGTATGGCAGTCTATGTAGAATCTTGTGTTGCTTATCAAACTTTTGATATAAAATTCCATTTCAGACCGGAGGTGATGTGGATGGAAGGCTTGATGAGGCAACTGCTAGTCTCATGCTTGATACAAGACCTTCAAAAGTCATATCCAACGAGCTCATCGTAAGTAGACTCTATTCCAAACTTTATAAGAGCTTCATAACCATTTAAAGAACAAGACATCGATAGAGATATTGGTCTCAGCTCATCCTCTCATTTGTTCTCCCTTTCTCGAAACTCCTATTGTTATTATAGATTGCTTATCAATGATAGGTACAAGGAATAATGGCAGAGATAGAATTAGAGAGATAGAATTTCTTCATCTGATGATAGCAGAGAGCTTACAAGCGAAATTACTAATTGACGTTCTAGTTAATTGTCACTGGATACCTTGCTTATCAGGTCTTCAGCACAATAATACAACTTATAGCTAGTTTGTTGGTTGGATTAGTCGGTCTAATTTTTCTTCTTATTATTATAGAGCAACTTGTGTGTGTGTCCTGATATACAAATTATATCATGTCCTTACTTTTATACGCTTGTCTTATGTCATCTAGAAGTTTCAGAAGACTATTCTCATAATGTAGGGCTTGCCTGATATACAAAACAGAGATGGCTCTTCTAGTCTTCTGTCTATACCGAGCTGCTGTCTAATTTCCCTGATGAATGATTTAGTTTGTTCTTATGCTTTTGCACAGGTGACTGTTAGTTGTTCGCTCGTTAAAATGGACTATGAAGGTCGGTCTGATGGCCGCTCAATCAAGTCGATGATTGCACATGTTTCTCCTCTTAAACTTGTACGTTGCAATTTCTTTTCTCTTGTCTTTTATGTATATAGTCTTAAGCATTGATATAAATTATGGTGATGTAATGTTATATCACTTGAAGGTTCTGGTGCATGCGATAGCTGAGGCTACAGAGCATTTGAAGCAACACTGCTTGAACAACATCTGTCCACACGTGTATGCCCCTCAAATAGAGGAAACAGTCGATGTGACTTCTGATTTATGTGCTTACAAGGTAGAAATCTGAAACTTATTAGGAAGATCCTTCTAACGCATGGGTTTGAGTTGTAATTGAATTAACCTGTATGGTAATAATACATCATCAGGTTCAACTTTCTGAAAAGCTGATGAGCAATGTGATCTTCAAGAAGGTACCTTTTATTTCCGTGGTTAAATATATTTTTTGTTTCTGGATTTGCATCCAATGTCTGAGAATAAAGGATGAAATAATATCAGCTGGGAGATTCGGAAGTAGCTTGGGTGGATTCTGAAGTAGGGAAGACAGAGAGCGACATGAGGTCTCTACAACCGATGGCAGGCGCTGCATCTCCACACAAACCTGTTCTAGTAGGTGATCTGAAAATTGCAGACTTCAAGCAGTTTCTGTCAAGCAAGGGTGTTCAGGTAGAATTTGCAGGTGGAGGAGCTTTACGTTGTGGTGAATATGTCACTCTACGGAAGGTCGGTCCAACTGGTCAAAAGGTAATACAAAGCATTTCTTACAAAATATTACTACAAGTATTAAGCAAATTACACAATGGCTTCAAAAGTTAAACATTTATGGACGGGTTTGTTCAGGGAGGAGCATCAGGTCCACAGCAAATTCTGATAGAAGGACCCTTGTGTGAAGACTACTACAAAATCAGGGATTATCTCTATTCTCAGTTTTACCTCCTCTGATGAAGATTCTTCTCCTTTCCGCAACACTTTTTAGGGTGGTAATCTCGTGTAGTTATTGCCTTGCCTTTGACCCTCAAATCTTATAGATTAATGTGTTAGAAATGGCAAAATAGATTTTTCCTAGTCTTTTTGTACTGCCATGTTGGTAGAAAACTTGAAAAATGTATAACTATGGTTATTATTACCAAAGCTTAAAGGTGTCATTTTGTAACATTGTAGTTGTACCAACGTCGTAAGGAAATATATATTAGCACTTCTATATAACTATGGTTATTACCAAAGCTTAGTCAAAAATTTTTTTACCAAAGATATTATGTCAAGAATCGGATTCCAAACAATCGAAAGACCATTTTCATACAAGAGATTTAAGTTTCCAACACCTGGTATTGGCTTTGTGATGATGATGTGGCATTTAGCTTCTTTACTTGTTAAAACCATTTGTAAAACATGGAAATTTGGAAAAATAAAGAAAGCAATTTTTCAAAGTTATTATTAGGTGGTGGTGGTTAGGTGTGGTCTGTGTGTTTGTGTCCGTGTGAGGCTCATCACTCTCCAACGCCTCTCTGGTAACGAAACGAACACATATATTGATATTGATACGCATTACTCTAATTCTAAACCCTAATCCTCCTTTCCTATTATTCTTCTTCTTCTTCTATCAGTCAATCATCTTCTTATCCTCTCTCTCTCTTACTCCAAAACAAGCCATGGCTTCTGCGACCGCCACGTGGACACCTTCCTCCCTCCAGCTCCGTCTCGCTTTTAGCTCCGGCGTTCGTCGGAATTCTCGCGCCGTTTACTTACGACCGTCGCGATTAGCTAGGAAATCGGGTTGTGGAGTTGTTGTCTGTGTTTCGCAGAAGCCTGAAGTCGGTGCTGCGTGGACCGGATCGGATTCGTCAAAGTCGTCGGCTGATAACTTGGCTGGGTGGGATGATTCCGGTAACGATGATAAGAAGTCTGCTAGAGCTAAGAAGAAGAGTTTGATTGAAGGTGATTATGCGGAGATAAAAGTGTGATATTCGGAGTTTTCGATGTTTAAATCAGCTGGTGATTGTATGATTTTTACACATTTGATGATAATGCATACTTGGTAATAAGAGTAATTCTAGGAGCCATGAGTGTTGTTGTGCTTCTTTTTCTCTGTTTGATACTTAGTTAGCTATTCAGAGGTTGTTTGATCAGTGCACACTCTTAAAATGGTTCAATGTATGTTACGATGGAGCTTTTGTTAAGACTCTTTAGCATTTTGATTTCTCTGTCTGAAGTTGTGTTGTTTACCGGTTTTCTGGTGGACTAATAACAATCTGGAAGTAGTTCGCTTTCAGGTGTAGTTGGGGCTGGAGTTGCTGGAATCGTTTTGTTTCTTGGGCTAAGCTATGCAGCAGCATCTTTTAACAAGCGTAATACTCCTTCTATTCAAGCTCTTTCAAGTGCCTCTTTCAGAAGTTTTCGTTACTGATTTATAGGGAAATCATCTTTTTGAGTGCAGGAACAAAGAAACAGGAGATGCATTCGTTGACTTCTCAGCAGGAAAGTATGATTCAGTCGTCTGATGACATTTCTAGTGATGAGATCAAGGTAGATAACAGTGAGGAAAATAGTCTTAAGGACGAAGGTAAGGGTGTAGAAAACAATGATATAGCTCAGCAAGGTGATGAAGGGTCTGGTGAAGATAAACTACTTGGTAAGGAGACGTCGTCATTTGATGGTGTCGTGCCTGATGAAACAGATGCCATTGAAAGGATTCCCCAAGATACGCCTGAAGCAGATGAGATGATCGATGTGGAAACTGATGTTGAGACAGCAGAAAGTGAGAAGATAAGTTCTGAATCTAAGTCTCTGTTAGACTCATCCACTGAGCCTATTCTTCCTGATTCAGAAAGTAGTAATCTTACGGAAGCGGAAAATCTAACTACTGAAGATCCAGATAGCCTTCCAAACACTGAACCAACCAATGTGTCTGATTTTGAAAATGGTGTTAACAGTCAGAAGGAAAATTCCCCGTCTTCTTTATCTGACATCGGTGCTAATGCAGCCACCGGGACGGTAACTGAGGAGCTTCCTGAGGTTTCTCCACCAAATGACACGGAAACAGCATTCTCGACTGTAACTGAGGAGCTTCCTGAGGTTGACGGAACACCCGAGTACTTGGCTGCGGGAAGTATGACATCAGTCTCAGACATAGATACGACCAAAGAAACTGAGTCTTCGAAAACTCCTGTGCCAGAATCAACAGATGGGGTAAACGATGAACTAAACATAAATAGTCAAGATGAGCTCGACAACGGACTGGCTTTGGAAATACGAAGTGGTGGAAGTGCATTTTCTTCTGCAGGAATTCCTGCACCTTTTATGTCTGTTATAGTAAATCCTGGAAAGATTCTTGTCCCCGCTGCTGCTGATCAGGTCCAGTGTCAAGCATTTGCAGCTTTGCAAGTTCTGAAGGTAATATTATTTTTTATGTGGTACAAGACCCTCGCTATGTGTGTTGATTTAGAGCTTTGCATTGTTCTGGCACTTGTAAATCTTGCAGCTTATAGTTCATTGTGTACTATCTCTCAGGTCATCGAAACTGACACCCAACCTAGTGATCTATGTACTCGCAGAGAATATGCCAGGTGGCTGATTTCTGCCAGCAGCGCGTTATCAAGGTATACTTTTGTGATATTGTTAGTGTATCTAATGGGGTTAAACTGTTTGTCTTTGGTATTAAAAAGTGAAATTCATACATTTATGTGTGTTCGTCAACTTTCTGCAGAACCACAACTTCAAAAGTGTATCCTGCTATGTATATAGAGAATGTTACTGAGCTTGCTTTCAATGATGTTACTCCAGAAGACCCTGATTTCTCATCCATTCAAGGTTAAGATGAACTATGAATATGAATTACCCGAAAGTAAATAACATATGATGCTACATTCTGTTTACTCTTTTCAGGGTTGGCAGAAGCGGGACTTATCACAAGCAAGCTTTCTAACCGCGATCTGCTTGACGATGTTGAAGGCACAGTCTTGTTTTCCCCTGAAAGGTATTTATGTTGCCGGAAACTCATCCAGCTTGTCAAAAAGAAATTCTGCATATGTATATCGCATTGATAAAAACATATAAATAATGCTGCGAGCTGCCTTCAATTCTCTTGAAGACATCAGTGCTGCATTTTCAACATTCTCATGAAACAAAACGGCATAAAATATTTATTTGTTCTTTCTGTCTCTAGAATATTATTATATTTTGTACTTTGACTATAATTTTGTAGTTTATATCTCTCTATAAGTTAAGCTTATTTCTTGTCCGATGCAGCCTTCTTTCACGTCAGGATCTTATAAGCTGGAAAATGGCCTTGGAGAAACGACAGCTCCCGGAAGCTGATAAAAAGGTTGGATATCAAGCTTGGTTTTGTTCACTTGTGATAAGATTGCAGATAATCATTAATTCACTTAATCATGCAGATGCTGTATGAACTATCCGGTTTCATTGACATCGAGAAGATAAACCGAGATGCATGGCCTGCTATTATCGCAGATTTATCTACTGGGGAACAAGGAATCGCTGCCCTTGCATTTGGTATGCGCAGATTTCACATTGGATATGTCTTCTTGCACATTCATTACCTTTTTGTATAATGCACACACTTTTTTTTAGGTTGTACAAGATTGTTTCAGCCTCATAAACCAGTCACCAAAGGACAAGCTGCCATTGCTCTTTCAAGTGGTGAGGCATCCGATATTGTTAGTGAGGAATTGGCACGTATAGAAGCAGAATCGATGGCTGAAAAAGCTGTGTCTGCGCATAACGCCCTTGTTGCGGAGGTAGAAAAAGACGTCAATGCCAGCTTTGAGAAAGAGCTTTCCGTGGAACGGGAAAAGATTGAAGCGGTCGAGAAAATGGCGGAGCTAGCGAAAGTGGAGTTAGAGCAGCTGAAGGAGAAGAGAGAGGAAGAGAGTCTGGCGTTGGTGAAAGAACGAGCTGCTGTCGAGTCAGAAATGGAGGTGGTCTCAAGGTTAAGACGCGAAGCAGAAGACAAGCTGGAGGATTTGATGAGTAACAAGGCGGAGATATCTTTTGAGAAGGAAAGGGTTTCCAATCTTCGGAAAGAGGCTGAAGAAGAGAGCCAGCGGATCTCAAAGTTGCAGTATGAATTGGAAGTTGAACGAAAAGCCCTGTCTATGGCCAGGTACTTTTAAACTCAGAGCTACATTACTTATAATGCTGCGTATAACTGTATAAACCTTTCAATCTGTCCATAACCGTATTCCCATCATATGTTTGTTCAGATCGTGGGCCGAGGAGGAAGGAAAGAGAGCTAAAGAACAAGGAAGAGCCTTAGAAGAGGCAAGAAAGCGATGGGAAACAAATGGACTGAAAGTTGTTGTTGATAAAGACCTTCAAGAGACGAGCACTGAAGAGACGGAACAAAGTGTATTACCTAACAGTGTGGAGAGATCTTCGGTTGAAGAAACTGAGGAGAGAGCCAAAACCCTGATGGATAAGCTGAAAGAGATGGCTGGAACCGTGGGAGGAAAATCCCGGGAAGTGATCTTCATTGTGATGGAGAAAATACGATCGTGGATTACAGTTTTGAAGGAATTCGCAGAGAATTTAGGAAAGCGAACTGGAGAGATGAGAGAAGCGGCCGTTGTTAAGGCAAAAGGAGCTGCTGAGGAAGTTGGGAAAGGAACAGCTCAGGTAACCGAGAAGGTGAAGAGAGTAGCTGAGGAGTGTAGAGATGGAGTTGGAAAGATCTCCCAAAGGTTCAAGACCTAAGTAAGAAAAGTATTTTAACATTTTTGTATTTTGTTTCTAAATGATAAAAATAAAAGAGAATAATGGGATGGCCATTACATTTACAGTAATGGTCCAGTGATGATCAGAACCCTGAACTGTATCATTTTGTAATTTTTTGTTGTGGTTACTAATACTTACACTCGAGTCATTCAGTGCCATATGTTATAGCTGCCTTAGTCAGTCATAGGCGCTTTTCACTGCAGATAATAACATCTGAATTACGTCCATCCAGTTTTAATAATCACCCACGGTTGGATTATGTTATGAACATTGGTTGATACGAATGGTATGGTTATATTATGTTAAGCTTTTTTTGTAATTGTACAACTGAATGCATTATAATTTTTATATTTAGAACCGAAGTTTTAACTTAAAACTCCCAAACTCGTTATATTTCATAAACTCAGAAAACCGAAGTACCAGAAAAATTCGAGATCTAAGTAATAATAAACCGCACCAAAAAGAAAACAGAGTCGTAAACAAAATCAAGAACGAGAGGAAGAAGAATTCAAGAATGATTAAAGTTCTAAAGCAACGATCTTTACTTCTTCTCTTCTTTCTCAGCCTCGGCAGCCCTCTTGGCTCTGGCACCAGCATGGCGTGCGTTTGTACGCTCAAGACGAAGTTTGTCATAAGCTTTGAAAGCCTTCATATCGGCGCTCACCTTCACTAGCTCCATGGCTGCCTTCTGGCTAACAATTGGCATGTAATCTCCCTGGACTTGAGTAGCATTAGCAAGCTCCTCTGGGGTAGAATCACCAGCCTGAAAACAAATATACCAAATTGTTATATACATATAACAAAGAACTCAATAATCAAGAGGTGTATCTCAATGTACTACTTACTACTTTCTCTATCTAATATATCAAAGAGATGATACCTTGACTTTACGGGAACGGCGAGGGAACACAACCAGCTTAGCCTTGTAAGTCTTTAACCTTTGGACATTGGATTGAAGACCCTCCAAAGAACGGTTCTTGCGACGGTGATCAACAGAAATTCCGATGGTTGGAGCCAACTTCTTTGGGATACCAGCAGACTAATTAAACACATAAAAGAAATTATTAGCTCTCATATCTATAAACCTTAAGAAGATAACAGCCAAAAGAAGAGAGATGTTCCAGAATTCAGACCTTAAGCTCTTCAAGAGTGAATCCTTTTCCAGCTCTAACTTTCATGTTGTACTTAAGAGTCTGACCATGCACAACAGGGCGGAGAGGACCAGAGGTTGGACGAGGGAAGATCTTCACAGCCTTCGTCTGTCTAGCTGAGAAAACACATCAAGCAAAAGGAGACATAAGTGATGCTGAGAGACTTTACTACACAAGTAGTAAACTCAAAACGTAAGTAAGCAAATGAAGATCAAAAAAAGAGAATTTTTACTAACCAACACGTCTCCTTGTTTTCCTGGCAGGCTGGTTAAACCAAGTCTTGACATAGTTCTGCCAATGCTTGCGGAAGTGTGAGCTCGGGATAACATTGTTGTGCTTCATTTTTCTAACAAACAGAATACAAAAAGATAAAACATGAGAACAAGAGAAAACAAAAAAGATCTTATCTTTCAATACTAATCGTGTTAAGCAATTAGGAGAATTCATATTACAAAAACTACATCAACGGAGCAAATGAGTATAAATAAAAAAAAAAACATTACAAGTGATACAGACTAGACTAATCTAAATTACTAAAGCATGATCAACAAAAATAATAGAAAAAAATTTGCAAAATCAAATGCTACAAAAAATTCAAAGCAAAGCTCGAAATGAAAACAAAAAACTGTTGATTCAACTAAATCAACACACACCAAACCTTTCAATTCATCCATGATCCAATATAAAAAAAAAATGTTATAAAATTCCTAATGACGCAAATTTCTTAACCACCTAACGAAGAGAGACGAGAAAAGGTCAGAGAGATCGATAGAGAGAGAGAAGAAGGAGAGACTCACCCAGCGGCTTGACAGAGTGACTGAAACGAAACGACTAGGGCTGCTCTCAAGATCCTGATGATACATTTGATATATAATAAAACCCTAATTTGACTTCACAGAAGGGTTTACTATTGGGCTTACTAAAGTTACTATTGGGCTTCATAAGTTTAAATGGACCTGGTCTCAATCAAATAAAAACGAAAGCGAATTATTATTATGGACCCTCTCTAAACGGTGCGTTTATACCTATTTTGAAAACGATATCGTTTTGTAGTGTGTGTAAGCTTCTCACATACGCCTAGGTAGGACCGATTTCGGAGTCATCGAAGGAGCCAGACTTCTAGAATTTGAAATTTTTTTACTTAACGGCTCATTTCATATCTCTCTCTTTCTCCCAAAGGAAACAAAATCTTCAGATTCAAACGTTTCTTCTCCCTTTTTTATCTAAAGAGATTCTCTTTGTTTGTTTGATTTCGAATTCTATCAGTGAGAAAAAAAAAACCTAAATTTTGAGGTTATGGAGACGAAGATGACGAAATTAGTCAGAGTTGTGGCTAGGGTTAAGCCCTCAACGGATCCGTCGTCAGCAGGATCAATATTGATCCAGAAGCCGATGGGCGAAGATTCCGAGAGTGTTTCGATTTCGTTCGGAGCTCAATTCGCTGGGTAATTTCACTTCATCCCCTCTCCGATTCTATTGTTTGGTTACAATTGTTGTATTTTTTTCAATTATTTTGTCTAGGTGTGTTGTTTCGTTGTTCAGAATTGTGGGTAAATACGAAAATTCTGAGAATTGATGTTATGATTTTGAGTTGGATTGTAAATTTGATTTGATCTCTGGAACTTTTTGATTTGAACTTGTCACTGGACCTGGTTGATTTGATCTCATAAGTTGTGTTTATGACATCGTTAGACACCAAAATGTTTCACTGAGAATATACTTTTGAGTTCAAATCATTCTCAGTGATGTATTGGATTAGCAACTGTTCAACCCTAATTAATGAGTAAGTCTTTTTTTGTGTGTGTTTTGTGACAGTTCGAAAGACTCGTATAAATTGGACTACTGCTACGAAGAAAGTGAAACCAATGGTTTGATTCTCACTAAGGAGATAAAACCTCTTATCTCTAGTGTCTTTGAGGGTAAAGATGCTAATGTTATTGCCCACGGAGCAAGAAGTAGCGGAAAAACACATCTAATCCAGGTATTGAATGAAAGCAATGATCCCTGCAAGTTTACTTACTGTGGTATGAATATTGTCATCTGTAGATGAAAACGTTAACTGAGTGATGTACGACATGGTGTTCGTAGGGAAACGAGAGGGAGTTTGGTTTAGCCGTCCTTACAGTGTCTGAGATGCTATCCATGGCTGAGGAAAGAGGAGACTCAGTTTCTGTATCGGTTTACGAGGTGTCTCAGGAAACTGTGTATGACCTCTTAGACCAAGAAAAGCGAGTGGTTACTGTACTAGAAGGTGCACAAGGGAAAATTCAACTCAAGGGACTTTCACAGGCAAGTCATATTTAGTGTACTTGAGAAGTCTTGAGACATGCATTTTTTGCAGCATCATTAAAATTTCAAAGCTTCTGATTTTCAGCTGCCTGTCAAGTCTCTCTCAGAATTCCAGAACTTATATTTTGGTCTCAAGAAAACTCAGAAGCTGAGTGGTGACCCTCCAGTTAGGAGTCATAAAGGTGTGATGATACATGTTACCAGTGGCAACGCCAAATCAGGCTCTCATGGGAGGATGAACTTTCTTGATATGGCAGGTTGAGTATTTTAATGTCACATTTTAATTATCTTTTCTTTCTATGTGATAATATTGTGTCAGCATGTGATAATATTGCGTAATATTATCTTCTTCTAACAGGATATGAGGACTCCAGGAAACAAAACAGTGCTCTAGCTCTTTTAGAGATTGCCAGGATAAATAAGTCGATATATGCTTTACAGAATGTCATGTATGCTCTCAATGCAAATGAATCTCATGTACCATATCGGGAGAGCAAACTCACTCGCATGTTGAAAGATTGTTTACAAAGATGCAACAGAACATTACTGATCACTTGTTTGGTAGATACTTTGCTTCCTTTTGAGTTATATCTTTTACGATTAACTGAATGTAATTGCAGGCGATGCTAAGCTTTCTTTTTTTTTTTCAGCCCCGGGAATTTAGCCAAGACTCCTTTTACATGCTAAACCTAGCATCACGGATCTGTCTAGGCGGTAACCGAGCCATGACTAATCCTACTAAGAAGAAGATCAACGGTCTTGAAAAATCTATTTCACTATCCTCTGCTGCTCAAAGGAGGCAGACACCTTTGACTGTGTCTGCTACTTCTAGAAAACAGACAGTGCTAAGGGGAAATGTGACAGAGAGAAAGACTAAAATCAACACTGCTTCTTCTGCACTTAAAGCAAGGTAAATCTTTCAGAACCAGCTTTGTACCAACTTTAAGCCTTAATATTCTTGCTATACCTTCATCTGTTCTGTTATTCAGTTTTAGAACATCGAAAAAATGATGATTCTTTTTTTGCAATGATTGAAGGAAACTGTTTGGTGAAGCGAATGATTTGGCGAAATGTAAAAATAGCTCTAAGAAGGTAATTCAACTTTCGCTTTTATCCTTGTGAATTCAGAAATAGTTTAGTTACACTTTTTTTGGATTTTGTAGATGGAAGGCAAAGCAAAGATGACACTTAAAAAGGTAGAGTATCTTCATTCTGGATATTAGAGTAATGCTCTTCGGTTTTCTTTCACCTCGAATGACACTTGTGTTTATGTTGATGCAGGAAATCTCCACCTCGAAGGTTGTCTTTAGCGTTCAAGCCTCCTCATTGAAAGAAGTAAGTATCTGAGAGATTGAACTAATAGGAGCCGCATGGCTATATATTACTAAGGCTTTACTTACAAACT
This sequence comes from Camelina laxa, assembly GCA_024034495.1. NCBI lineage: Eukaryota > Viridiplantae > Streptophyta > Magnoliopsida > Brassicales > Brassicaceae > Camelina > Camelina laxa. Next base: position 10,274,054 of record CM043881.1, read on the forward strand.
CTTTCTTTTTTGCTATTGTAGGAAGTCTGTTCATCTTTTACTGTTACAGATTCTCAATCTTCTTTGGTAGAAGAGGTAATAATTTCTATTAACGTCAATATGAAAATTTGCTAGACATTACTTACATCCAGTGGATCACGGTTGGATTTGACTTCTTTGCAGAATTCTCTGGCTTACTCATGTTCAGCAGTAGCCATGGAACCGGTAAATTCTCCTTCTACAACTTCTCTGCGTCTCAGACTGATGCAAAACAAATTTACAGAATCGGAGCTGTTTCCTTTCTTGAAATTCAGTTTGGTCAGAATATCTAATATTTACTTCTTTTCATTTCTAGAGCTATTCAACAAGCGTCTCTTTAAGCTCAGAAGTTGTTGACACTACAGATAAGGTAAATTGTATCGGTTTTATGTTTTGTTTCAACATCTGGGTATCAATAGTACTAACAGTTATTCCATTAATCTTTAGGAGACACCCCGGAAACATGAGGAAAAGGTTTCAGGAGCCACTCATTGTGATGATGCTTTTGCAGACAAAGGTGAGACAGAAAAGTTGATAAAGAAGAGTCTGGTTTAAAGGAAAAGTTAACTTATTTGTTTTTTGTCGTATGGCAGTACAAATAGTAGAGAGAGATGACAACAAATCAGTCACTGAAGAAGATCTCCCTCTGGTGGTTAATGAAGGTAGGTTGTGAGTCGTGTGACATTAATCTATGAAAGTAATATAATGAAACCTTTTGCTCAATTTCTGGTCTTTCTCTATATGGTAGGTGAAAACCTGGACAAAGAGAACAACAATTTGCTAGCCAACGAAACTGCATCGCCACCGCTTAGCATCCGACTTCAAAATCTATCAAACAATTTGAAGTCTATATGCAAAATCTCAACCCAACTATCAGTACCTGAGAAATATCAAACTCCCTTTACTGAATCTCAAGCAGAAGAAGCATTAGAGCACAGTGAAATTACTGCTGAAGCTGTTGTCAGTCTAGAGCTAAGAACGCCTGAGAAAACTATGCCTTCCAACGTAGACTGCAGTCCTTGGAAGACATATAGCGCACACAGCTCTAAATTGAAGGTAAAAAGAGTTTCAAAAGTTTAATTAAGATTGACTTTTCATTGAAATTAACATAAACCTTATAATTGACATAATGCATCTTTTGTTTCTGTACAGAACTCTGCTGTTGGAGGGTACCTGAAGTTCATAAACACAGCTGGAAAGTAAGTTTTTTTTTTTTCTTTTTTAAAAAAATTCTTAAGGTAAACACAAGAATTAGAATAGACTTTCTTTTTGAGTATTAGAAGCTTTCCAAATCTTGATGTAATGTCTTCGGGTATAATCAGTTGAATTTACATGTATGGTTGGGTCATTACTATTTAGAAATCGTGTCTATATATTGGTTATAAAGAAGTGACTTTTCTCATCTCTTGTGTATTTACAGGGAAGATCTAAAGAAGTTAAAGGTGAGATGACTAGCTTGATCAGAATTTTCAAATATATAACTGCTTGTTTATAGTTTAGTACCTAACTTGTTTGTGGCCTATATTGATGAATGACAGGGTATTGGCGAGAAAAGAGCAACTTACATAGTTGAGCTCCGCGAAGAATCTCCATTTCAGACGGTAAGTGCCACAGTGTTTTACAAATGAGAAGTTGCATCCCTATCACAATAAACTGTTATATGACTTAAAAATAACATGCCTTTTAGTTATATGTATTATCGAACATGTCTCCAGATTCGGTTTTGGTTTGTTTGTAAGCTTTTTGTATTTTCTATTGCAGCTTGATGATTTGCAAGGCATTGGACTTTCAGCAAAACAGGTTAGCTTATCATCATCGACTCCTTCAGTTTCTCTTTTTTCCCCTTTTGAGTCAGAAGTTAATCTTTCAAAATCTCGTCTGAAGTATCCTTATCCTAAAGCCAAAGTCAACCTTTAAAACTAAAATCAAACAAGAGACATCAGCATAACTGTTTCGATCATGCAAAATATCACAGTTTTCTTTTTTTTTATCCACAATTCCATTTCACGATTACACAAACTCTGTTTCATTGTTGTACCTTTCATAACCTCTGATAGTGTTTGTGTAATGATTGGACTTTTGCATTGACAGGTTAAGGGACTGCTTAAAACAGAGATTGGGGATATTTTCGATTAGTCGAAGGATCTGAAGATATATATGATGGTTTCAAGAGCTTACGAGGCAACACGACGTTGCTCCTACTGAGTTCGAAGTTCTATATACTAGGCCAAGCAAGTTGTTGAATGTGTAATTTGTGGTGTCAAATACTTAAATTAAGTTTGTAATCGTAACTTACTACTGTTGAAAGATTTGCGTATGTATCAAGAGTGAACAACCTTTTCTTTGTTTTAGTGGTGAAAAAAAAGTTTCAATCTGTATGCCTCACTCTCTCACCCCACTTAGTAAATTATTTAGACAAAAAAAAACTTTTACCCGATCGAGACATAAAAGACACAAAAGCAGTAATAAACGAACAACTTCGAAAGTAGATACTTGGCAAAGACTATGTTAGAAACTTGAAGAGAAAAATACATTCATATTTGGCAAAACATACAATTCAAAGGATGATCTAACAAACAAAATTTCATAACAAACCCTAAATATGTCTAAATCGGCCACAAGAAAGAGACTTTTTGCATGCTACCAGAGTTAAACTCTATCATAATCTAACTTCTTCGTAATCAATCATATACATAATAGAAAATAATAAACGGTTGACCTAGTAAAAGACCTAATTCTTCAATGGTAAAAAGAAGAGAACATCAATGATGGATCTGCAAAAGAAAAAGGCGACGGAGTCTGATGATTCCACTCCGCAAACTGATCTGTTGTGAAGAAGCCGGCGGAAGACACCAAAGGGTTCTGATCGAGGGGTTGTGTCTGGCTCTGTAACACCCGAAGATGCTGATCTTGTAACACCCGTATATTACTCTCTAACGAAGCCTCCATCTCCAAAAGTTTCTCAGAGAATTTGTTGTCTTTGAGGGTATCAAAAGATGTCTTCTTGTCTTTGAGGCCGGTCTTCTTATTCAGAAACAGAGAAAGGTTTGTGCTTTTCTTGCGTTTCTCTGTATCGTTTAGTTTGATGTATCTCTCTGCCATGTCTCGAACCTTGGATTGATCTTCCGGCCATGTCCCGACGAGTTCTCCGTCACGGTTGTAGTATATAACACAGACTTCGACATCACAAAGAATCGAAAGCTCGGATGCTTTCTTATACATGGTCTTTTCTCTCGAAGCAAGATTTGTTGTCTTAGGTTGTTTCTTGAAACACCTTTTCCTCACCGACAACATTGAAGAAGAAGAAGAAGAAGCCATTGTTGTACGTTGTTTTGTTTGTTAAAAAAAAAAGTAAAAGAAGAAGCTTTTAGTTTCTTTGAGAATTAGGGTAAACACACAACTTGAGGGTTATTTATTTATGTAGAAAATTAGATTTTCCATATTTCTCTTCATTAATGATATGAAATACACCAAGCTTTTAGTCTCTTCATTAGTTTACTAATTTTCCTTTTCTCGTTTATATATATATATATCAGTAATTGTAATTTTCCTCTTTTTCGTTTGTTGTCACAATCTGGATTGGATTCGATTTCCGTTAAAATCAATCTAACCGTTGTAGTAAGATCTTTCAGAAGCTTTTTTTGCAGACCAATCTAACCGTTATCAGTGTATCTATATAATCAATCACAATCACTAAGATCTTTCAAGCTTTTTTTGCAGATAAAAAAGTCACTAAATCCCATACCAAATATATTTATATGATTACTTGTGTTACTTACTTCATTGTTATTGTATCATATAACTTGTCATGCGACTGCAGAGCAGTGACATTTGTTGTGAGATCAAAAATGTAACTTAAATGGGATTTTTGATTTATATAAACAAAGATTGATTTTCCTCATGAATAAATTGTGTCACAAAGGCCTTAATTATAACTAACCTAATTGATTTGCAGCTAAAAAAAAAAAGAGCCAGAAAGCCAAAGAGATAATTATGTACAATCTCATCATTTGTTAAACAAAAATACTCTCTTCTTTCCCTTCTTCCTCAGCAGAGCCTGCCTGCATCGGATATAAGCAGACCCAAAAAATAATCAGCAATTTTGCTTCTCTAGAACTGAAGCTTCAAGTCTTTGTATTATATATTGTATCTACATTTATTATCTCTGATTATATGAAAGCTGCAATTTTTGTCTTCTAGAGATTGTAACGAAAGTGATATAGTATGAATACAATGCTTTTGAAAAATACATTACCCTCTTGATAATTCAACTCAAGGGACTTTCACAGGCAAGTCATATTTAGTGTTCTTTAGTTAAAAGCGTTGAGACATGCGTTTTTTGCAGCATCATTAATATTTTAAAGTTTCTGCTTTTCAGGCACCTGTCAAGTCTCTCTCAGAATTCCAGAACTTATATTTTGGTATCAAGAAAACTCAGAAGCTGAGTAATGAGCCTCCAGTTGGGAGTCATAAAGGTGTGGTGATACATGTTACCAGTGGCAACGCCAATTCAGGCTCTCATGGGAGGGAGGGTGAGTATTTTAATGTCACATTTTAATTATCATTTCTACGTGATAATCTTGTGTCAGCATATGATGGGTGTTGTCTTCCTCTAACAGGATATGAGGACTCCAGGAAACAAAAAAGTGCTCTAGCTCAGCTCCTTTAGAGATTGCCAGGATAGATAAGTCGATTTATGCTTTACAGAATGTCATGTATGCTCTCAATGCCAATGAATTTCATGTACCATATCGGGAGAGCAAACTCACTCGCATGTTGAAGGATTGTTTACAAGGATGCAACAGAACATTGCTGATCACTTGTTTGGTTAATACTTTGCTTGCTTTTGAGTTATGTATTTTCAGTTTATGATTAACTGAATGTAATTGCAGGCGATGCTAAGCTTTCTTTTTTGTTTGTTTCAGCCCCGGGAATTTAGCCAAGACTCCTTTTACATGCTAAACTTAGCATCACGGATCTGTCTAGGCGGTAACCGAGCCACGACTAATCCTACTAAGAAGAAGATCAACGGTCTTGAAAAATCTATTTCACTATCCTCTGCTGCTCAAAGGAGACAGACACCTTTGACTGTGTCTGCTACTTCTAGAAAACAGACAGTGCTAAGGGGAAATGTGAGAGAGAGGAAGACTAAAATCAACACTGCTACTATTACAGATTCTCAATCTTCTTTGGTAAAAGAGGTAATAATTTCTATTAATGTCAATATGAAAATTTGGAAGACATTACTTACATTCAGTGGATCACGGTTGGCTTGTGATGATGCTTTAATTTTGCAGACAAAGGTGAGACAGACAGGAAAGTTGATAAAGAAGAGTTTGGTTTAAAGGAAAAGTTAACTTATTTGTTTTTTTTGTCGTATGGCAGTACAAATAGTAGAGAGAGATGACAACAATTTAGTCACTGAAGAAAATTTCCCTCTGGTGGTTAATGAAGGTAGGTTGTGAGTCGTATGACATTAATCTATGAAAGTAATATAATGAAACCTTTTGCTCAATTTCTGGTCTTTCTCTATATGGTAGGTGAAAAACCTGGACAAAGAGAACAACAATTTTCTAGCCAACGAAACTGCATCGCCACCGCTTAGCATCCGACTTCAAAATCTATCAAACAATTTGAAGTCTATATGCAAAATCTCAACCCAACTATCAGTACCTGAGAAATACCAAACTCCCTTTACTGAATCTCAAGCAGAAGAAGCATTAGAGCACAGTGAAATTACTGCTGAAGCTGTTGTCAGTCTAGAGCTAAGAACGCCTGAGAAAACTATGCCTTCCAACGTTGGCTGCAGTCCTTGGAAGACATATAGCGCACACAGCTCTAAATTGAAGGTAAAAAGAGTTTCACAAGTTGATTAAGATTGACTTTTCATTGAATTTAACATAAACCTTGTAATTGACATAATGCATCTTTTGTTTCTGTACAGAACTCTGCTGTTGGAGAGTACCTGAAGTACATAAACACAGCTAGAAAGTAAGTTTTTTTGTTCTTTTTAAAAAAATTTCTTAAGGTAAACAACAAAATACACATGAATAAACTTTCTTTTTGAGTATTAGAAGCTTTCCAAATCTTGATGTAATGTCTTCGGGTATAATCAGTTGAATTTACATGTATGGTTGGGTCATTATTATTTAGAAATCGTGTCTATATTGGTTATAAGGAAGTGCAACTAAATAAGGCTTTTGTCTTCTCTTGTGTATTTACAGGGAAGATCTAAAGAAGTTAAAGGTGAGATGACTAGCTTGATCAGAATTTTCAAATATTTAACTGCTTGTTTATAGTTTAGTACCTAACTTGTTTGTGGTCTATATTGATGAATGACAGGGTATTGGCGAGAAAAGAGCAACTTACATAGTTGAGCTCCGCGAAGAATCTCCATTTCAGACGGTAAGTGCCACAGTGTTTTACAAATGAGAAGTTGCATCCCTATCACAATTAACTGTTATATGACTTAAAAATAACATGCCTTTTAGTTATATGTATTGTTGGGGTACAATCCAAGTCCCACATCTGAAGTTTAAAGAAACTATCATTAATATATAACGGGTTAGGGTCAATCTACTAATTGCCAATTGGTTTTTAGCTAGAAGCCCAAGATAAGCCCAAATTTAACATGGTATCAGAGCCCAAGGTTAAAAATTCTGGTGGACCTAGAAAAGTGGATACGAACATGCCTCTTGTTAACCCGAGTAATGGGGGCCCAAGAAAGGGTTTATATCGGTCCAAGTGAGATCGGTTCGAGATGGAGTTATCATCTCGAGGAGGCGTGTTAATATCCCACATGTGGTACTTGGTTTGAAGGGGAGATTGTTGGGGTACAATCCAAGTCCCACATCTGAAGTTTAAAGAAACTATCATTAATATATAAACGGTTAGGGTCAATCTACTAATTGCCAATTGGTTTTTAGTTAGAAGCCCAAGATAAGCCCAAATTTAACATGTATTATCAAGCATGTCTCCAAATTCAGTTTTTTGGTTTGTTTGTAAGCTTTTTGTATTTTCTATTGCAGCTTGATGATTTGCAAAGCATTGGACTTTCAGCAAAACAGGTTAGCTTATCATCATCGACTCCTTCAGTTTCTCTTTTTTTCCCCTTTTGAGTCAGAAGTTGGTGACCAAATCTTTCAAATCTCGTCTAAAGAGAGTATCCTAAACCCAAAGTCAACCTTTAAAACAAGAGAGACCAGCATAACTGTTTCGATCATGCAAAATATCACAGTTTTCTTTTCTTTTTTTATCCACAATTCCATTTCACGATTACACAAACTCTGTTTAATTGTTGTACCTTTCATAACCTCTGATAGTGTTTGTGTAATGATTGGACTTTGCATTGGCAGGTTAAGGGACTGCTTAAAACAGAGATTGGGGATATTTTCGATTAGTCGAAGGATCTGAAGATATTCAAGTTGTTGAATGTGTAATTTGTGGTGTCAAATACTTAAATTAAGTTTGTAGTCGTGACTTATTACTGTTGAAAGATTTGCGTATGTAACAAGAGTGAACAACCTTTTCATTGTTTTAGTGGTGAATAAAAACTTTCAATATGTATGCCTCACTCTCTCACCCCACTTAGTAAATTATTTAGGCAAAAAAAACTTTTACCCGATCGAGACATAAAAGACACAAAAGCAGATACACACTTATACATGTACCATCGGAGTTTTCTAAACCAGACAATGAATACAAACCATTCAATTATCTTTGTTATCATCGGAGAAGTAAATCTCAAAAGACCGAGGAAGAAGCACAGGCAACAAGAAACCAAACAGATTGTAAAACCACATCACCGTGTTAACTGACGCAATGGCTCTTCCTCCGTATATTCTCACCGAACCACCGGGACGCTGAGTATCCGAGAATTCTGCTTTAACCCAATCCAAAAGCGGGTAAAGGCGATAAATGTTGTAGAAGACAGGTACAAGACTAGCAACTGGAGTTGAATACTTGTCGGAGAAACCTATAGGTTCTGTGATAACTTGACCTGAGAGGAGGAATAGATGCGGTGCGATGGCTCCAACGCCGTGAATGTCTCCACGGTATATTCCATCTCCAACGTAGCAGATAGGTAAGAGTAGACCTAAGAGAGAGTTTGATTTATTCATAAGAGCACTTACAAAATAAAGAAAAAGAAATGAGATGAGTAACCTATGATAGCAGTGCCGAGGAAGTAAGTTCGAAAGAGTTTGCTTTTAGGTGCGAGTCTCTTCTTCTGCTCTGTTTGCTTGCGAGGGAAGGCAAATCTAGCCATGACCACAAACAAGTAGATAGTACATAATATTACAAACGCTATGTCTTCGATTCCGACGAGTCCTTTTGCGGCTAGAAAAATCATGAGGGCGAGAAACACAAGCTGTCTTTTGCGGCTGATGAGACTGTGTTTTGGTGGCGGTTGCGGTGGAGAAGGTTTAGAGTTGGTAAGATCATGCTGCTCTCGTATCTCTTCCGACATTGGAGAAGTTTTTTTTGAGGTTTCAAAAAAGTTGTTTAGAAGCAACGTTGAAAAAGAAATGAGAGAGTTTTTTTGGGTTTGGTGAGGTAAGATAAGAGTATATTATATGGAGTGGTTAACCTTCTCTGTCTTCTTATCTATTTCTGGGCCTTACAATTTATTAAAAATGAGAAAGGAGAAAAAAAAAAAAAAAGTTGGAGAGATTAGTATTAGGAATGTCCATATCTGTAACGGAAGATTTGATTTGACTCAAATCTCTCCTCTGCTCTATTTACAATTAGAGCACATATATCTTCTTCCCTTTCTTGTGTATTACTTTGTGTAACTATAAATTGTATCCATATACTCAATAACAAATTGTTTTGATGAAAAAGGTATGAGAGATTACTGTCCCAAAATTGGGAGACTGAACACATATCTCATGATACAAATCACAATAAGCAATCTTTGAGGTTTGGTACTTTTTTCTCTTCACAGTGCTATCTAATCTATTAGACTGCTATCTCCGGTGAAGATAGAGATCAAATCAAGTGAGACACTCTTGTGCTTCTCCACAAAAAGCTTCAAAAACTTCAGCTTCGGACTCGTCAAAACAGTCGAGATCGCAGGGACTTCATCGATCAGCCCTTTCGTAACAAGAACTCTGATTACATTACACCTCGGGAAAATGAACTTCTCCAAACTGAATCCAAGTACAATAGGTGTTGAAGCCACAACTTTCAAAGACCAACCCATAGTCTTCACAAGAAACTCAGTCTTCTTCTTAACCGAATCCGCAGCTAAGCCAACGCACTGAGGATGTCGCTTTATGATCATCGCAAACTCGTCTTTAGTGTATCCTAGCTCAAGAAAAGTCTCAACTGACTTCACAATCTTCTCCTCTGAAGTACCTACGCATTCAGGGTACCTTTTAACCATCAAGCGTACCTCTTCTTCCGTTAGACCAACACGTTTCAAGGTCTCAAACGTTTGAACTGTCTTCTTCTCAGAGTATTTTAACGAGAAAGGCCATTTCTTGAAAACTGCCCAAACTTCATTCACACTAAGTCCTAACTTTTTATAAGCATTCACTTTCTGATCTATAGTCTTATCACTAAGCTCATAGAAAACATACAAAGCATTCACAAACTTAGGACTAGCCGGATCAAACCCTAACTCAACGATCTTTTTAACCGATTCTTCAAATCTTTCTTTCCCACAAACTGGTTTAGCTCTAGAGATCAACAAGTTGAGTAACAGTCTCTGAGGCACTCCCATTTCTCTCAAAACAGATACGTTTCGAGTTCGATTGGTCTGCTTTGAAGAAGAAGAAGAAGAAGAAGAACTCTTTTTATCTTGATCTTGTAAGATCTCTTTGACATAATCATAGTAATGACTAATCCATTTACCTCCAGTCTTCCCCAAAATTTTAGGAACTTTGGAAACAATCTCAGTAAGCTCAGAGCTTGAAGCTCCGTTAAGCTTCAAGAAATGAAGCTTAGCACGAAGAGACTTCTCAGGGTTCTCAATAAGGAAACGTGGGTAAGTAGCAATGATACTTGAGATTTGAGAGTTTGTGAATCCGTAGCTTCTTAGAAGTTTCAGGACTGAATCTGGGTTACCTCTTTTATCGAAACTGGCTTTCATTGAGATTGATTCGGCGAGTTTTGTAGTTAGCCCTAAGGAATCGATAAGGTAAGAGACTGTGAAAGTCTTCCTTTTTCTTTCATCTTCAAGACTCTGATCTGAGGTAGCGATAGCAGAAGAAGAGAAGGGTTGAGTAAAGGGAACAGCTTTTATCAAAGTACGCCATTGAGACCTTCTACCTCGTTGGAGTACTAATGAAAACATGAGCCACCAAATGCGAAAATAATGGCTTCACTCTCGTCGTTGTCTTGCTCTGTTAAACGGACGACGACGGCTGAGGAAAAAAAGGAGAAGTTTTGATTTTAGGGTTTAGGATTTTATTAAAAATCACAAAACAAATTTAACAATTTTTACTTTTGCTGTCAAAATTTGTTTTTTTAACAATTTATTCATTTTTTAAGAATTATAAATTCTCATAGATGTAAGCAAACGAGTGATTTTTATGGTCTTGAGCATGTGCATTGCACCGTCCTTCGTCCGTCCTACATAATTAAAACGATTAATTTAAATCGAAATCATAGATTATACAAAGAAACGTTTTTAAAACGGGACAATTTTTATGCGTCTCTCAGGACACGTGTCATCCTGTAATAAGATGTTTTTTTATTTGTAGGATGAAAGGAAAAAAAACTCGACGGATCAATTCATTTTATCTTTCGCACTCTCTCTCTTTACTTTCTCTGTATCGCGACGGCGATTAAACAAAAACTTTGGATCGCCTCCATCAAAGTGAAGATTTTGCAACGCGAAGGCCTCACTTAGTATATCATCTTCCAAAATATCCAATTGTAAGAGGTATGTGTTGTAAATTCGAGGGTTTATGTTCCTTTCGCGATTTAGGGTTTCGGGAATTTGTTTGGATAGTTTACTATGTGTTTTTAGATATATGATCTCTCTGATTTTTGTTTCGATTTAGGGTATTGGATTATTTTTTTTGTATCGATGGTTGAGTGTGTCAATTTTTTGTTATAATTAGATTTTTGGTTTATGTTTATGGGTTTACCTAGTTGACTCTCCGAGTTTATGGCTTTGTCTCTTAAGATTGTTGTCAGTTTGTATTGATTATGTGGATTCTATATTTACTAAACCGAGTATAACCTTGCAATTGTTTGTCTTTCATGAGTTTCCTCAGCGTCACCTGAAGAAAGCCACACATTACGGGAAGCAGTAGCAACAATCATCGAGTAAGAGGTAAATAATCGATTCCTTTAGCTAGAGATATGTCCATATATTGTTGTTTGGTGGACTCGGTTTTGTAATTGGTGTGGTTGTCTTTGTAGTGGTCGTTGTGGTTGTCTATGTTAGTGGTGAGCGAATATTAGTGGTGATGATCCATGTTAAAACTCAAAGAATAATGCAAAACTAACATATATAAAACCGGATGTTTTTTATAACTTAGTTATAAAAATGTAAAACTCTTTAAAAAAAAACTATATAATGCTTGTCTTTGTAGTGGTCGCTGTGATTGTCTATGAATTTAACAATCAAGTATAATGCTTGTTAAGTTATTACTTGAGAACTATTTCACCTTTTAAACCATAAATTGTGATTAGACTTATGTAGTTGAAAGACTTAGCTAGTTATTACTTGAGAACCATAAATTGTGATTAGACTTAGGTAGTTGAAAGTTAATACTTGAGAACTATTTCACCTTTTAAACACCAACCAGCCTTCAATGTTTCTCCATCATCTTCTATCTCTCTTCTGTCTCCATCATCTTCTATCTCGCTTCTTTGAGAACGATTTATGTTCCTCATCTTAAACTTCTATCTCTCTTTGGTACACTCTTGTCCTCATCTTCTTAGACTTTTTTCCTCTTTGGTACACTCTTTTCCTCTTTCGTACACTCTTTTTCTCATCAGCTTAATCTCGTCTTCCTATGACTTCGTACAATACATTCTGTCAGTCGTCTTCTAGTTATTTAGATCTTCATAACAGTCAAGGAGAAGCTCTTAACCAAGACGGTGCTTATGAAATACCTACTTGGAGCTCTCAACAATCCCAGGATGAACCTCTTTCTCAAGAGACACCTGTCAAGAAGGATAGGAAGAAATGGAATCCGGCTGACGATGAAATACTAATAAGTGCGTGGCTGAACACTTCAAAGGACCCGATCATTGCAAATCAATAGTATGGGCATTGGTGTCCCCTTGTTTTTGGTCCCCCAAATTTAATAGTATTATTTTGAAAGGTTCTTATTTTGTGTATGAGCATTGGTGAAAGTTGAAAATGTGGAACAATACGAGCTTTCGACGAATTATGATCTATAGCATCATCACCATTGAGTGAAACAGCCAAACCAGAAGAAGGAATCATACCAACCCGTAGGCTGTCTTCAGCCATATAACATTGAGAAAAGGTTTCAACTTTGTGAAGACTCCCAAGAAGAACAACACCGCTCTTTCAACACAGCCAATTACAATGAAACACACACCGTCTGAAAATTCAGAAATCATCAACGAGTAGAACCCATCAGACACGATTAGTGAATGAATGGTCCATAAAAGAGAAAAAGCTGTAGAGAGAAGAAAAAGTTTCCAAAATAAAAACAAAAAGATTCCAAAGAAGTGAATCAAAATCTTTCAAATTTTAGTTACCATAAATGGTCGATGAACAGCGAGTAACGCAAAAATTCAGAAAGCTATTGATTTTGGAAAAAAGAACACAAACACAAAATCAGAACGGACAAAAATTGAAACTCACCGGAGAAATTGACATCAAAGGAAGCAGATTCCGAACAATTAAATCAAACCCAGACTCTTCGAACCAAAGACGGCGGACTCGCTTTCTTCTTCGTTGGAAAGAGAGACCGGAGATAAAATCTTCTACCAATCACAAGCTACCACGTGTCCATGTAGATGGACGAAAAACGTCCCATTTAAAGAACCGTTTCTTCATTTTTAAGCCTTTTTTGATTTATTTTTAAAGAACAAATGCCGGGAGACGGCCCAAATAGACGCCATTGCACATGGTCTTACACACGATGGTTTAGTTTTTTACTTTTTTTACCGTTGTTGGTTAAACCTTAAGATGCAAATGCAATGTGATCTGTAAATCATCAACAACAATAGTTTGACCCTTTTATCGAAAAGACCAATTTTGCCATTTTTCATAACTTGCTACAAAATCTCAAGTCATTTCAATGTTCACAACATAATAATTAATAAACGATCCTTTACTCCTAACGTTATTTAAATTTGTAAAAACCAAAATGTAATGGCATTGAGAGGATCTAATGATTATGTTAAAGACATATTACAAGTTCATGAAGTTGATAACACAAAATCACTTAAAAACCATTGTCCAAATACTACAACTCATAACCAAACACTACAACATAATCATACAAATACCACAACGGCAGCATCCTTGCTGATTATTATCACCACCACAACCCCAAATTATTACCATACTTAAAAACCCATGAGGTCTTTTTCTCCTTAATGAAAAAAATTAATTAGCTAATTAACCAAAAATTTGGAGTTTTTGATTAATTAAACTAATTAACCTTAATAAAACTAAAAAACCACTCAAACAACAAACCCATTGTTACCATTGCCATTGCTCAGCTCCTCACTCAATAAAAACTCTTTGCTCTTCTCAAGCTTCTCCATAACCGAAGCTTCAAGAGTAATCTCCACATCAATACTTATACCACCAGCTTTCCCTTGGTACAAATACATCATCCCATTAAACCGGTTATTCGAACCGCTCCTAACCGTTTCCGGTTTTCCCCAACCGAAATCCACCTCGTAAACCTTAAACCTCGGCGAGCTCCCCACCGCCACGCAGTTCACTCCGGCGTCTTTGAACTGAAATATCTTCGGCGATTTCTCCCACTCGTCGTTACGCGCGTCTATCGCGCTTGCGTCGTGTGCCACGACAGCCTTTTGGATCACCGATGCTCCGAACTCCGGCCCGTGCGCCGCCAGTAGCCCCGCCGCGGTTCCGGTGAATATCGCCTGGATCAAATTTCCGAAGTATTCCTCCGGCATCGGAGGATCGACGCGGCGGCGACAGTCGGCGAAGACGGTGAAGACCGTTATCTCCTCGGGTTTGAGCCCACGCGCTAAGGTGACGTGGCGCCAGATGTGGGAAGTGAGTGATTGGAACGTTGAGAATGGTTTCGAACCGTCGGATGGGGTTACCGAATTGGCTCTTGACTTGATCGTGTGGACAGCAGAGTCCGAGAATCTGAAGATCTTCTCCACCAGCTTCGGCGGTTCCGCCGCGGGAGTGGCCGCGTCGTCGCCGTTGGAGGTTGCGTTAGGGTCCTTTGGAGCAGTGAGGTCGAGCTTCACGCGCGTGTCACGCGCTTTCGCTCGGTCGAGGAAAGGTTGTGTTGAGATGGATTGGGCTCCGCGACAGATCTCGGCCCATGAGCTCATGAAGTGCCATGTGGCAGTTCCGTCTAAGACTGCGTGGTTAAAAGCTAGGCCCATCGCAAGTCCATCTTTAAGCTTAGTCACCTGTCGAACGAAACCAAATAATTTTGTCGAGACATGAGCCAATATGAATCTTTTTAATTTTTGAACCGAAGTATATGATTGATTGGTCACTGGACGATAGCTTCGAGACCAGTTTGGAAAAAAACATTGACTATCTCAACGACCACAGCTGTTGTAAAAGCTTATACATTGAATGCACATTTAATGCGTAACTTTTTATTTTTGGTTGTAATGAAAGTATCGTATACATATGTAAGTTACTTGTGTATTATACGTATGAATACGTTGTGTCATAAATCTTTCAACAGCAAACATAATAATAAGTATGTTTTATCAAGAATGACATTACGAGTGGTGATGACTATTCTTCTCTAGAGGTTATATCAACTTGGAACGATCAATGAAAGGAAAATGAAATGTGAAACGTATCTTAGTAGTTGAGATGCATTGGGGATAAATCAAGTAATCGACGATATCTATATTTATCTACGATTTCGATTGATAATGACAATTAAATTCTCCAATGTGTACTAATAGATATTACCTTACTTAGTACTTTCATCTATTAAATAATTTTTGTACCTAGTGCATGGCATAGTGATTTTTGTCCGGCAACTCACCCAGTTAACAACATCCATATAATGTGGGTCATTGAATGTTGTATTTAGTGGTTGTGTCAGTTATTATGATATTCTCTTTTCTTTTTATTTTATAAAAACTACACTAACAGTCAAAACATTTGAAAACAGAGCTTCTCAAATCACTGACTACAAAGAATGTGTAAAGCTTCACAGAGATGAACATGCACAATTTGTACATACACATATTTTCTTCACATACAATAATCATGTGAAGCTCAAATTTGTTAAGCCGTGTAGAGTTTTTTTTTTTTTTTACCACTTAGTAGTATACAATCTATGAATCTATAAAGAAGAGCTAAAAAATGTGAATAATTTTCCTATCTAACTTGTGTGAATCAAAATTAAAGTCAACATTTTTATATACGTGCTATATTATTATTATTATTATTTTTTTAATCTTGGTGGAAGGATGGGTGCATACTTGTGAAGTTATGAGCAATTTTTATTGTTGTTGTTCTTTCTAGCTAATTATCACGTGATGTTACTCCTTAAATGTTAATAATATATTTATTGACGGATGGTTCAATAAATATTTATTAAAAAATTTATATTATCACATAACATGCATAAAGTTTTAAGTAAACATACATAATAACATAGAGATGATTACGTAATTCAGATGTTTGTACTAGCTAGCAATCTAGTTGTGTTTTCTTTCGTAACTTCTACTGAATATCTAATTCTAAATTATTTCGCGTAAAAATAAAGATATGTAACACATAAATACGAACGTGGACGCATACTAATATATAAAAAGATGTACTAATATTAAAAGAATTATACCTGCACAGCAAGGAGAGGTCTGCTAAGTCCTTCCAAGTTCAAGATCGCATTGTAAGGAACCAAGTCTTTGAACATAGCCGTTCCGTCCTCAGCCGTCAGATCATCGATTGTGACTTCATCAGCATGAGCTACCGAGAACTCCACGCCGTTGATCTCTGTGTCGTCGGCGTCGTACTCAACACGGAAGACTCCTTCGTCGTCCTTGGCCAGCTTACCGGCGAGCTGATAGAAATCTTCAAGAACCAAACCCAAACCATCTTTGAGCTTCTCCACGACGTCGTTTGTGAAAGCTGGTTCCTCAAGATCTAGAAGGTTCTCGAATTTGTAAAGGAGAAACTTCTGGTTGTAGTAGAAAGCAAGGTAAGGAAGATCAAATGTGGTGAGGAGGAACTGTTTCTTCCCTAGTACTGGCTTTGTTGGTTTCACATGTGTTTTGCTCATTATTTTTATCTTCATGGTTGAAAGAAAGATTTTAAGTTAACCTTGGATCAATGTGTGTGTGTGTGTGTTTTTTTGGTGATGATCACAAGAAAAGTAAGATTTTTTGTTTTCTTTTGGTGTGAGGCTAGAGTGATGAAGAAAGAACTGAAAGGCTGTGTTTTATAGCTGGAGATATGCTGCATTGTGTAGTTGGGTTAGGCATTTAAGGTTTCCTGGAAGTAGTTGTGATTCAATTAATGACTCAATTAAACCCTACTTCCGTAAATCTGTTTGCATGAATTGTTAAGTTTGAGTTATGATTTAGTATTAGAGGTTGAGAATTGAGATACAAAAGTAATGATGCTACAGGTGTAGGACACTATAATTTCTATAAATGCCGATAAAGATGGTAACAAAAATTCAAACCAATTAGCAAACTAATTAATTGTATAATTATGGATCGTACCTGTATTAACAAAAATCCTAGACTTTTTTAATTATGTCCATGACCTTCATCTTCATTTTAATTAATAGTTTTTAAAAATAAAAACTTTAATTCAGATGTTTTATCGACTGCCATTAATTAGTTTAATTCAAATTCAAACCAATTAGTTAACCTGATTTTAATTGCTTCTTTTGGAAAATTAATATCGTTACCAAATATTTCATTAAATTTATAAGAAGATATACCAGATCTGACAACCGTTATCATGTTAACAAATGTGTGGTTTAATTTGGTAAAGAAACAAAATTAAAATTTCCAATTTTTAAAAGGATTAGGTGAAGTTGCTGGGTTTTCTTAAATGATTTCCTCTTAACCTTCTCAGCCTCTATAGTCTATATGAATGTATAATATGTATTTATATTTATATGGAAAAAGAAAATACTTTATTGGATTTTCAAGGTCTTTACTTGCCATATTTAGTTAGTTGGTAAGTGTAACTATGGAAGTTGGACAGCGACTTCTCCGGCTAATAAAATCTTATGGTTTCTACTGATTGTATGTATAGTATGTATGATGCAAGAATAATACGTCGCTATAAAGAATTCAATAACAGTTGACCAAAAAAAAAATTTCAATAACAGCCGACCAGTTATAATTTAAGAAGACAATGATAACAATTAACAAGTGTGACGTGTTGCGTCTTACAAAAACAAGGAGTTTAGTAGCCGACACTCGAACTCGATCGACTGTGTAACATTGTTAAGTATTTGTTAGTTTGGTTGTGACGATGAGAAATTAGTATTGATCAGAAAACCGAACTGGTTTAGAAAGTTGTGTTGGTGTAAATCAATTTATTTAGTTTGCGAAAATTAGATTGATCTTATTGTTGGTTAGAAGATGGACTCAAGTTTATTCTGTATATGGTATCCAGTGGTTTGCTGGTAGAACCATAAGAATTGTTTGTCGCTACGGACATATCGACAAGAGTTTTGTAGCACAAGAGAAATGATTATGAATGGGAAGAAGATGTTGCTATAGGCCTATAGCATTTGGATTATATATGCGGTGAAAGATGACAACGGTTATTTCGTATTCACATCATTACATGGCATGGACCACCATAGCTGTTTGCCGCTATATATGTTGTCATGATAGAATATAGTGTCTAATTCTAATTATATTGTAGCTATATATATAGTACTGGTTACCCCACGTCATGTCTAACTCACCATCATCATCACATCAATGAAGTTGCATAGCAGAACCAACTTCGCCTAAGATATTGAACATAAATATAGCCGGCTACGAAGACATTTCGTTTAAGTTTTTTAAATAAAATGAAATATCTTAAAATACTACAAAAAAAAAAAAAGTTTTACAACAGTATTAGTTTACAACTCTAAAATAAAAATACCATAAAATTTAGGTCTATGGAGGATCTTCACATGCATCCACACACAAAGCTAAGCGCTTGCGTTTACACAAAGTCTTAAAAGAGGCTTGCTCACTGCACCGACGTTTAGGTTACTACAATTCACATGTATCTTTAATTTCTAGCTAAAAAAGGTCACTAGATGTTCTTGATTGTATAAAGAAATTGAAATTCACAATTACTACCCAACCAACAATCTACAACACAAAATATTACATGTTATCTGATCCACACGAGCGTATGGGCCATTAAAGATGCAGCTGGTCTCTTTAAAGTCGATGGAAAATAATACGAATAGATGGGGGACACTTGCTGCGAAGAAAGACAGAAGGAGGAACCAATGATAGAAGTCCCCATCTCTTACGATAACTTTTAATTTGGATAAATAAATTGAAGACTATAATACGGCGTGGAATTAACCTAGTTTATTGATTTTTAATGGCTTAATAATAATTAATATGTTTTTTTTTTTTTTTAAAGCAGTTCGATTGGGTAAAATGATTGTTTCACCGTTGAAACCAAGTTCCTCAAAATGAAGAGTTTAGATTTGTAAGTGAAGACTTCACATGGTTGTGAAATGATGTTATTAGCACCAGCTCTATGAGTAAATTTGTACCAAACCTCAAAAGAGATCCGGTGGTTCATGTCTCTGAAATAGCCCATTTCGAATGTATGGCCCGCCCGACACTTTTAAAATTGGCCGGCAATAATATATATACGCGTAGACGATATTGGACGTGTTGGCTTATATCTTCCCGGCTAGAATATTTTTATCATAAGCATAATATTTCAAGACAACTAATCTTTTTGTATTCTGTTAAGTCAATATACAAATTAGTTAAAAAAATGTATATAATAAAGCACTTGCATCTTTATGTTATTTTTTTCGTGCAAAATAGTGGGGGACAAAAACGTAAAACAACGAAGAGAAATGGTCCGAAGGTTCTTGATATATCGTCATAATATCAATGGTCCTAAACACTTATTATTGGTCTCAAGTGTTATCTTCTGGTTCGAGCAAAGTTCCAATCTCACCATTTAGAAAAATGTCGTCCCGTGGCCAAGAAGTGGAGGTGACGATCTCGTCGGCGAGAGATACCAAGAACGTGAACTGGCGCAACGGACCTAACAAGCCATACGCCGTCGTATGGGTCGATCCAAAATACAAATCCTCCACAAGAGTCGATGAAGATGGCGACACGTGTCCAACGTGGAACGAGACATTTGTCATCCCTTTGCCTCCGGACAACAACGAAGGCGATTACGATAAGGTCTACATCGACATCGTGCACGCAGGACGTGAAGAGAACACAAAGCCTCTCATCGGCTCCGCTCATCTCAGCCTCCGTGATGTCATTGGTTTGGACGTCCCCGTCGTGAAAACTCTCGAGCTCAAACGTCCATCTGGCCGACCTCACGGCAAACTCGACGTCACAGTCACCGTTAGAGAGCCTCGGTATCATCCGGCTCCAGGATCTTACCACGCGCCGCCTTACGGTCATCCTCACGCCCCGCCTCCACCTTACAGTGATCCATACGCGCCACCGCCACCTTACGGTCATACTCACGCGCCGCCACAAACTGGTTACAGTGAGCCATACCCGCCGCCGCCACCTGTTTACGGTGAGTCGTATGCGCCTGCGAGGTACGGTGACGCTGCGTACGGACAGTCGGGTTATGGAAACGCGCCGGAGAAGGGGAGCAAGTTCGGTGGGATGGGGACGGGACTGGCGGTTGGTGCGGTGGCGGGAGTTTTGGGTGGGGTTGCGTTAGCGGAGGGACTGGAGGCTGTGGAAGACAACATAGCTGAAAAGGCAGCGGAGAAGGTGGAGAATGATCTGGATTCCGGAGAAGACGATTATGACGGCGGCGATGATGATGACGGGGACTTTTAATACTCATGATCCTAATGTAATCTTTTATGATAAATAAAGCCCTCGATGTATTTTGTTACAAAAACAAATAAAAATGGGCTAATAACTTCAAGTGAAGCATTATCACAAGTGTTGTAGCTTAGCAAAAATGTGGCGACAGTTGTTGTAACTTAGGAGATGTAATATGCCACTTAATCGTTTATTTTGTCTCTCAAGGATCCAGAATGCTCTGCAGACAGTAAACCTAGGCACGGTTGATGATTCGATCTCTTGGAGTTGTTGGAAAGATATGATAGCTAGAGTGCTCACAGGCTACAATGAAAATGTTGTCACGGATTATACAAAGAGGTAATTAAGGCCAAACTCGAGCCCATCAAGAGTTGAACCTTCAGCTAATGAATGTGGGTCGAAGACTAGTCCAATTTGGCCCATTCACCTAAATTTATTGTAGGTTTACAGATTTTTAGAATAAAGAACAAGAATATCGACCTAACTCTCATTGTGAGTCACAGCAAACCGAATCATCATATTGGTGTCCCATTAGATATGTCTGAGAAAGAGAACGACCACTTATTAGGTTTATGGCGGATAATAATTCACAGAGTACTCCTTAATTTAGTTTTCTTATAAAAAGAAGATTCCTTTGGTTCCATATGTATAGAGAGTACCATGTATAGTCTTGGCAAGCTTTTGGAACTACATGGGATTAAGTTTTTTCTTCATACTAATTTTATGATATATTATTTTCAATCGTTGTACACCATTTTGTTAAAAGACCCTTCTAAGGTATCCAATGTGATATATATATATATATATATATATGGAAATACGCAAAACAAAACCCCATGAATTGAGAAACCTACAAAATAGAAGGTCAAGGAATATAACCAAAAATATATATACTTGAAATTATTTTTTTGTTGAACATTGTGCCCTTTTTTATGTTGAACATTGCCTAATGGATTGGTTTAGCCTTATGTAGCTGTCGATGGTAGAATCGGTCTCTCATGGTTCGCTAAAGTTGTCGGTTTAGAGCGAGTTCAACAAGTTGGAATTTTTTTTTTCTTATTGTGGAAACCATGGATGGATACCAACTTGTTCCTGTTTGTTTGCATAATTATTGGAGTAAAATCACCAAAACCGGTTTCGCAGAGTGTTGATGAAAACGAGCATTTCTTCATCATAACTATGAATTATGGAAAGGTAGGGAGACCAACTCTATTACTGGAAATTGTAATACAGAGTTTCATATTACAACATTTCTTAGGGTAAACAAAAATATTATAGAAAATCTTCTAATTGACGTTAATTGGACCTACACATAAAAATCCATTGACAGAACTTACACCCAACATTGCGGCCATATAAAAAAATCTTATACCGTCGGCGTCGGATCTGGGACTCTCCCCACCCTAAAAAAATCTTATACCTAGCATTGCCCCCTTAGACCCCAAACTCGCTAATAGGACAACAAGACTCTTGCCGTCTTGCTAGTGTGTGATCAACAGATGACCCGACTCGTTGATCGGAATCAAGACACATTAACAGCCTAGTAGTATTTGTATGTATTATGTATAGTACCACATACAATTCTAAATCTGTTTCGATACTGTATATCTAATTACAATTTGAAGGGTTAAATATTATATGTGGTCCAAGTTATCAGTCAAAATAGGTATGAATTAATATGGGAATTTTAATAAATCTACTACATTCCATAGAAAACTTTTCTAAAATGCCACACTTCAAAAACCTTTTCAAAACTACCACAAATTAATTTTTGTCAGATAATAAAAAGACGAAATTGTCCCTGCAGAAAAAACAAAACTCTCTGATTTTTGATGTGATGTGGGACCCTGAATAACATTAATTATGGAGATATTTTAAATTTAAATTAAAAACACACAAAAAAAAAAAAACAGATCGACAATAGAGATATTTATTTGAAAAGTTATTTTGTTGTTTCTTCTGTAGACCAAAAAACAAATAATTATTGTCTACGAGATTTGGTGGAATAACAAAAGATGGTGGACAAACTTAGTTTTGTGAGTGTCTCGTAGACAAGTTGAGGAGTACAAACTTGTCCATTATCTTAAATTACTTGTCTACAACAAAAATAAATAAAGGACTAGTTTGTGCGAGTTTAAAACTGGTCCACCGAATTAATAAAAATGTTGTTTACTAGAATTTTTGTGAATCATCTAGTGCATGACAAATTTAATAGAGGACAAGTGGACATTGTGGAAAAATGTAAAACTTGTCTATCGAGTAAATAAAGTATTGTCTTTCTAAAATAAGTTGTCCATAATAAAATTAATAGTGGACAACCTGGTGCGTTTAATTGGTCCATCGGTCTTGCAAGGAGAAGTGGAAGACTATGCCAACGATGAATGGTCAGATCCGGTAGTGAAAGTAAAACCAGCAACAAAACTATGGCGGTTCCGGTTGGTCCGGTGAAAGAGCTCTGACGAAAGAGCTCCGGCGATGGCGGTAGTAAGAAGAGCTCCGAAAAGAGATGAAGACAGAGATGCGGAGGAGGATGACGGAGCTCCGAATTGAGAAGAACCAGGCTGAGAAACCCCGACATGGCGGTTACTAATTCTCTTCTTCTTCCACTCACTGGTTCGACGATCTACGTCATGGTCACCTACGTCACTGGTTTCTCTTTGTTTTCAGATTTTTACTTTATTTCAGTTTCTATAGGAAAGATGAAGGGTTTCTAGACAAATGCAAAAAATAAAAAGGGAGAAACAACTAATATATTTTCGGGACAAAAACATGAAACGACACGACATTTATTACCTACAGAAAATTAAAATTTAATTATTAAAAAGCTAAAAGGTTCGACTACTATGAGGTTAGATGCGTCTTTTGTAATTCTCTGATGTGGTATATCCTGAAAGGATCAGGTGAATGTGGTAATGTGGTAGAACCCCCAAAGTTTGTTTTTAAATGTGCACATTTGTTAAAAATCTCAATTAATATTATGCGGTTGATGAGAGTGCAAAAGAAAAAAAAAAGGAAAAATTTCATGAGTCTATTGGACGGTTTAATATTGTTTTTGATTTTGATGAAAAATTGAAAGGATCTGAAAAAACTATTTTTTCTTGATATTTCTAGGTTTAGTAGTACTCTTCTTTGCTAGAGTTTCCTTTCGACACGAGAATTCCATGACAAATAATTGGTGGTGTTCTGACGGAAAAGGAGGTTGAAACTTTTAATTATAGCAAGCTAACTGATAGCAACTACTCCTTCTGTTTCATAATATAGGATGTTTAGAGAATTATTTTTGTTTCATAATATAGGATGTTTCCAACTTTCTATACAACTTTTAGATTAATTTTATATTTTATATTATATTATGATTGGTTAAATTTTTTAAAATTAATTTTTTCTTCTGAAACGGAGGGAGTATTAATCAAAGATATTACTGTTATATTAGATCTAAAACCATCTCTATTGCATAATTTTTGTTGGTATTTTAACATGAATTTAACTATTACATATTATACTATGGGTATCTCACATTCTCCAAAAAAATTTATCTTACAATATATTATTATATATTTTTAAGTCATATATTAAAACACTTTTCTAATATGTCTAATGGAAATGCTCTAAAGGGGCCAAGTCTTATTCCCAACTCATATTCTTTGGCAGAGTGATTGCGTGGGACAAACTTATAACGAACCATACACTGATGCACATGTTATATTTGCGGAATAAAATGACTTTTTTTTGTTTGTCCCTTAGTAAGACACTAAGACGTAACAATTCTCCTACGTAAGCTGCATAGAACAATGTTGACCATAATTTTTAAACCCAAAAAAATAAAGACCACTGATCAGTTTATATGGTGGAAAATCGTCCAATGCCTAAATCTTGAATATCACAATGGTTTTGTTTTTCGAACATTTCTATATATAAGTGTATGGAACTTAATTAGTTGTATAGGCAAAGCTTAATTTGTGAAACCCAAAAGTGATTCATTTATAATTAGTGAAAAAAATAATTTCTACCTGAAACTTTTAGCATGGGGAGTGACATCCACCGTCCACTAGCTGATTTTCCTGCAAACATTTGGGAAGATCCCTTAACCTCTTTCTCAACGTCTGACCTCGTACGTATATATATCCTTTTCATATTAATTATTTCATGCAGTATTTACTATTTGTGCCTATACTATGATTTTATTAACTCATGTCTACTGGATTATTTCATTGCCATAGGGTATGACACGTTCAAAGAGAAGCATGCTACGCTAAAGGAGGTTGTGAAGGAATCGTTTATGTCTTCGAAAGCGAATCCGATAGAGCACATCAAATACATAGATGCTCTATGCCGCCTTGGTGTCTCTTATCACTTTGAGAGAGATATTGTAGAGCAGTTGGATAAGTTATTTGATTGTCCTGACTTTAATCAGATGATAAGACAAGACGGATGCGATTTGTACACGGTTGGAATACTTTTTCAAGTTTTCAGGCAATTTGGCTTTAAACTTTCTGCTGGTAATTAAAAATACTTTTAAGATATATGAATGAACAACACTACACACTTTTCATGGTATGTATTCATTTAACTCAAAAATTTTCATTTATTAACCTCAAGATGTGTTTGAGAAGTTCACGTACAAAAATGGGAAGTTCAAAAGACACTTGGTGGCCGATGCAAACGGGATGTTAAGTTTGTATGAATCTGCACAATGGAGCACTCACGGAGAAGACATTATTGATGAAGCTCTCGCTTTCTCACGCGCTCATTTAAAAGAAATTACGTCTCGATGTAGCCCCCATCTCGCAGTACGCATCAAGAATGCCCTGAAACATCCATACCACAAAGGTATCTCAAGGATAGAAACGAGACAATATATCTCATATTACCAGGAAGAAGAGTCGTGTGACCCAACAATACTTGAGTTTGCAAAGATAGATTTTAATTTTCTGCAAATGTTACACCGTGAAGAGCTTTCTTGGGTAGCAAGGTAACTATCATGGCCACTCAACATATATACACATAATTTTCATGCGTGGATTGTTTTACTTCTTTCATAATATTTAAGGTGGCACCATGACATGGAGATTGAATCTAAACATACACAAGGCATAGGATAATAGAGGCGTACTTGTGGTCACTTGGAGCATATTTCGAGCCTCAGTATTCTCAAGCACGAGTTATATAATCTATAGCACTAATCTTATTCACAGCTCTTGATGATATGTATGATGCGTATGGAACAGTGGAGGAACTTGAGCTTTTCACAGATGCAATGGAAAAGTACCACATTTGTTGATATATAAAATAATGTGTATTATAAATTAAAGTTTGAATTTTTCTATGGTTTTGCTTATCAGATAGATGGCTTTAACGCAGGTGGCTTCCCGACGCTCCTAATGGGATACCTGACAGCATGAAGTACATTTACCATGCCACGATAGATTTCTATGATAAACTAGAAGAGGAACTTGAGAAAGAAGGAAGGTCGGGTTGTGGCTTCCATCTCAAGAAATCAGTTAAGACCAAAGGAATAACTTTAAGCATCATTCTGACTATATATAGTTTATATCCAATATAACTAACTCAACTCTTCACAATCAGTTGCAAAGAACAGCAAATGGATATATGCAAGAGGCAAAGTGGTTGAAAAGGGATTACATTGCTACATTTGATGAGTATAAAGAGAATGCAATCTTGTCTTCAGGTTACTATGCCTTGATAGCCGTGACATTCGTGAGGATGATAGATCTCGCAAAACTTGATGCTTTTGAATGGTTAAGCTCACATCCTAAAATTAGGATAGCTTCTGAGATAATCAGTCGATTCACAGATGACATTTCCAGCTACGAAGTGAGAACAGTTTAAGTTTGGCATCCTAACTATGTATATTAGTATTTCAAACTGAATACGTTTGGTATTTTGTAATTTCAGTTTGAACACAAACGGGAGCATGTAGCAACTGGTATTGATTGTTATATTAATCAGTTTGGTGTTTCCAAGGAAATAGCCGTGGAAGAAATGGGAAACATTGTTTCAGATGCATGGAAGGACTTGAACCAAGAGCTAATGAGGCCTCATGCGTTTCCCTTCCCTCTTTTGATGCGAGTTTTTAACCTATCTCGTGTCATCGATGTATTCTATAGGTACCAAGATGCTTACACCCACCCCGAGTTCTTGAAGGCGCACATCGTTTCTTTGCTCGTTGAAAGTATACCTATTTAGAGAATGTTGTAGAGGTGGTTATTACAATCCATTGAATGAATTCTCTACACTATGATGGTCTGATTGTTATTTTTATTTATGTTGCATGTTTATTTGTATTTCTGGTAATAAATCCATTATTTCTCTTTGTTTTTGTACTTTTGTTGGTGAATCCATTGTTGCATGTTTATTTTTATTTCTCATAGTAAATCCATTTCTCTTCGTATATTTACTTTTATTGGTGAATCCATTTAGATTTGAATTAGAATGTGCATGACTCTATTTCATAAATTTCGGTCATAGACATATAGTAACTTATGTATTGAATATGGTGTTTTCTTGCATTCAAAAACCTCAAAGACTTAGCCTTCGCGGTAAGCTGTTCAAAAATGATGGTTATGAGCTGCAGAGAACTAAAGAGGAGCTCAATGATCAGCTTATCAGAAACGATCCGGAAGACGCAAAAATAGTTAGATGGCAGTTTTGTTAATATATGAAAAATGGTTAGAAGCACTTAAAAAAAAAGATATGGGTTGGTGTAGTTAGAGCTTTATAACAATTTTAGTTATTTTACTAGTTTATTAAGTCATCTTAGATAACTTTCTCATTTAATTTTATGATACGTTATTTACAATTGTTGTACACCATTTTGTTAAAAAACCTTCAAAGGATTCCAATTGTAATAAGGAACAAGAACATCGACCAAATTGTAATAAAGAACAAGAACATCGACCAAATTTTCGTCAAACCGACTTTTCTCCCTTTTGATTTTAGGTCAATCATATTCAACTGTGGTACACCATTTTGTTAAAAGCATTCCAATGTAAAGGAAATATGCAAAAGAAAACCCCCATGAATTGAAATGCATACAAAATAGAAGGAATACATCCAAGATAAACTTATAGAGACATCATTTAGTCAAAACTTACAAAACATACAAACCATCTTTAATTGTTTTGGTATTTTAAATTAATTTGAGGGCTTTGATATTATATCAAAACAGGTGTGAATGAATATGCGCGCAAAAAAAGAGATAATAATAATAATAATAATAATAATAATAATATTTCAGGAATTTAATTAGATAGTAGAATCAATATAATAAAAGTAGGATGCGTTTCTCTCAAGTGTTGATACATCAGCATCAACATTTAAGCTGGTGTTGACACATCAGTTAAAATCACTAACCTATAAAATTATAACGATTAATACAGATCAGCTTTTTTTTGGGAAAATTTTCAAAAAAAACACCAACTATTTAAATTTGCAAAATAAAAACACCAATTTTTTTTTGTTGCCAGAAAAATACGCCGACTATTTTTTAGTTGATAAAAGATACACGAACTATTTTTTTTTTCCAGTTTCTCCTCGTCTCTGTTACGACCGTTAACGGTATTGTGACGGCGTTACTATTTTCAAAAAAAATTCCAAAAAAAAAAATTAAACTATTTATTTTTGCCAGAAAAATACATGAACTTTTTTTTTCTTTGCCTGAAAAATACATAATTTTTCATTTCTTATTTTTCTACTAACAATGTTAGATATCATAACTCATAATTTTCTCTGTTCTCTTGAACTTCATACAAGTTTTCACTACTATTTATGACAACTAAATTCATGAACAAAAATACACAATTAGATTAATCAATTTCCAAATTTCTCAATTAGTATTGTTTTTGCATAAATAAATGGTGAATCTGGTTAGGTAACAAGAGTTGATGTCCCACAAAATGGCTATAATCTACGATCTCGATCAAGTTTGCGTACACCAACCCATTTGATGATTTACACTGGCTATAAGCATTATAAAAGGTACTAAACTAAAGAGATGAATATTTTTTGAAATGTATACAAAGGTCTACAAAGGTGGAGGTCTCATAAAATTTTAGAGAAGTGTTGATGAAGTTTCAAAATTTGTAAAGTCAATATAAATCCAAAAACAACACTAATTGAGAAATTTGGAAATCGATTAATCTAATTGTGTATTTTTGTTCTTGAATTTAGTTATCCTAAATATTAGAGAAAGTTATGAGTTATGATCTCTAACATTGTTAATGGAAAAATAAGAAATGAAAATATGTATTTTTCAAGCAAAGAAAAAAAGTTCATGTATTTTTCTGGCAAACAATAAATAGTTTGTGTTTTTTTCTGGAATTTTTTTCAAAAATAGTAACGACGCACAATACCGTTAACGGTCGTACCGGAGACGAGGAGAAACTGAAAAAAATAATAGTTCGTGTATTTTTTATCAACTAAAAAATAGTCTACGTATTTTTCTGGCAACGAAAAAAGCTCATGTTTTTTTTTCTGGCAAATATGAATTAGTTGATGTTTTTTTTTGGGAATTTTCCCTTTTTTTTTCTTAGGTGGACAAAGCAAAAGGGAAACAATAATGGCTCGATTTCTTCTTCTTCGTCGTCATGATACCGTGGATCGACTGTTCTGCTGAATGCCTGATTTCTTCTTCTTCGGAGCCGTTTATACCATGGTCCGACTGTGTTGCTGATCCTAGCCATTGCTCTCTCTACCAATCTGAGCAGATCCGACGATGATGTTAGCCCCATCGATAGTCGATCTGTTGTGGTGGATTTCTTCTTCTCCGATCCACTAAAATATGTTCATCTGATCCGACGATGATGGTTTTCTTCTTCTTCTACTCTTTGTTCCCACGTAACATAATTTTATTCTTTATGTCTCTTAATCTTGGGGATTAAGGAAGATTTCTAGGCTGTGAATTTGAGATTGTATAGATGTGTTTGAATCTAGAAATTGGAGGAGATCCGAGGGAAAAAAAATGAGTGCTCCGGTGAAAGAGGAGAGCTATTTTTGTGTGGTAAAAAGCTGTGTAACATTTGTAATTCTAGAGATGATAAGGTAATACGTAGAGAACATAATTTGTACTTGATTTTGTGTGTCACATTTTGTTTTCAAGAAACTGAGTGTATTTTAACCGAGTTGTACCGGCTAAGATGACATGAAATTAGACCAGTGGCCGAATTTCAAGTCCTACATCTTAGGAGACGCAACACAGAATGTCTTCCTTATGTAAGTTTTCTTCTCACAGTGGTTCCATCTCTAGGTTTATTATGATTTTCAAATTAGTATTAGTTGGTGAAGTTACTTTCGTGTTGTGGACAAGTCAGGCTAGGCATTTAGCTGTTCAACATTTTTTAAAGTTTCTGGTCGTTAGATAGTTTTAGCCAGAGTTTTGTATTTGACGTTATGTTGATGCAGTTAGTATCTTATAATGTATATTGTGCTCCTAAATATTTTTGTAATCATGAACTGGCCAAGATAAGTTGTTTTCTCCAGTAATTAAGTATTGCATATGAACTTGCAAACCGATTATGTTACATGTCTAAAGCAAGCTACGGCTGCGAGTCTCTCAGACTCTACATTCTGTTTCAGATCAGAACCTCTCTTTGAACCTGTAAGGAGTCTCAATTGATCTGAAGGTGTTAAGGTAGAGAGATATATAAGCGCTTGCTAAACCATGAGATGAGCTTAAGAGTTCATTTTAGATCTGTTTCTTGCTAACTGTTGCACTGATATTTAAGTATCTTCCTAATCTCTTTGTTGCACTAAACCTGCTCTTGAGGTGACCAATCTCCATAAATTCCAACTAAAGACGCAGTAGAAGAATAGGTGGTTATGAGAGGCTCATTAAACTCCAAGATTCCTTTAAGACACCCCATGCTTTTTCTGTTTTGTGCTCTCAAAAGTCAATGGCATTGAACAAAACATTGACTAACCAATATATCCAAAAAGTTATGTCTTTTGAGACCTGAGTCTTTATTTTAAATATCAAAATAAAACCTTAAAAATCGATTTAATACAAAAAGGAAAAATTGCTTTAGGTATAAGACGGATCGATCCCAAGTGACGACCGATCGATCTTGGATACATTTTCTGCGTCTGCTCTAACTTCTCGCCAGACTGATTAGTTTTCACCGTATTGCTCATAATTTATTATTGTGCCGTTGGATCTTCTTCAAACCACTTGGGAATAACAGCTAACATCTTCATCTAGCTTGTGTCAAAACTTGTGAACGATCCATTGGTGAGAAATCCTTCATCTCTAGCCAAACAATGTGACGATTCTACTGGTATTTTATCTCCAACTGTATGTTTTCATCTTAAAATGTCTAGTTTCCTTTCAAAGTAACTTAAAATCTGTAAATACTCGTAAAAATTGAAAAGACTCTAAAAGCACACAATAACTCAACAAAAGGCTATAAATGAATATAAAAACTATGGTTTAGCTCTATAAAACACTGACACAACAAGTGCTATCTTTTTGTGTTATGAGAATAAATGTTATAAGAAAATAATATCTTTTCACGGTTCATTATACATGGCGATTATGCCGAGTAGAACAACTTTATGTCAAATATTTTGATTTTGTTATGTCATTTGGTGTATTGTTTGGGTAAGGATACAATGGTCTTTTAATCTATGCTCTATGGCACCCGCGAAAAAAGTTTTCGAAATGTGGCATTAGGCATAAGTTTTCGTACGTTCAATGGTATTACTGTTAGATTTCTCTTTTTTTAGTGTCTAAAGGAAGACACTATAACATAAAATGAGTTTTTTTTCTTTCAAAAATACACCCAAACCTCTCCATTGACTCACCAATCGAGGTGGTGTTAGAGAAACATCAATGACGCTTGAAATCTTGCTCCAAACTCTATATTTAGTTTAAATTCATCTGCAATGGTGTTATATATATAATTTGGAACAATATTATTTATTTTTCCATTGTTAAAGTAAAACTTTTTATTTACAAAGTGTTCCCCCAGTTTTCATATCTTATCATTTTATACCAAAAAAATACTATAGAATAAAAATTTAATATAAGATAATTTTATATTGAAAATCATAGCTGTTAAATTAATTAAAATAAATTTCAAAATATAACAATAACATATTTTAAAGTAGAAAATAAAATGAAATCACAAATGTTAAACTAAAAATACATAATTAGCATCAAAAACTTAATAATATATATAGAAAAACTCAATTAAACTTGCCATTAAAAATATTAAACACATCATAAACTAGTTATTTAATAATCTGGTAAGTCGTTTCCGGATCCATGAAGATTATCAAAATATTGAACAAATGAAGTAGATGCCAAAAGATCTTGTTGATCAAGTCTTTTCTTGAAGATTTCTGCTGGTTTGGAGTAAAAGTATGCAAAGAGACAAATCAAAGACAAAGAAGCCTATTTCTCACTTCGTAACGCATTAGTTGATCATTCGTCAGAAAGTTATACTAATGATTATATGTATTGATCATTGTATCTTCTATTTATGTTTAGTAATAATTTTTTTTGATGATATCATAATTTTATTATATATTTATTTAAAATAAACTAAGTGGGTTGAATTTGTAAATTTTAAAATTAGAGGACTATAGTAGAAGCTAAAATAAGATATATTTGAATAAATTTTTTTAAAGTAAAAAATATAGCCAACTATTGGATCAAACCTTTGCTCTAAAAAAATAAAGCAAACGATTGGAGATGGGCTGGTCTAGTTAGAGCTTTAGAACTGGATTGTTCTAGTTAATTTTAAACTCTTAAAAAGTTTCGAAATCTTATATTTGAACCTCTGTTTTAGAAATCGCTAGGCGCTAGTCGGGCGGTCTAGGTGGGCCTAGCGCCTAGCGAGAAAATCAGAGATTAAACGGGAATTAATCGGAGATTAGTTTTAGGGTTATTTTATTGAATTAATAAAAAAATAAAAATGTATAGTATAAATATATGTATAATTTTGTTTATGTTAAAATAAAAATATCAAATAAAATATAAAACTATAGTATTGTCTTTAAAATTACGAAAAACACATAAAAACGTAATTTTAAAAGAAAATTTATGATTTTCATTATAAGTTTGTAAATTAGTTATTGTAAAACATCATAAACTCTTAATTTCAAAGCAGAAAATAAACAGATTAGACGGATTATAATCAAATTAGATGAGTTATAATCAAACTAGACAGATATAATTGGATAATCAATGCTAGGCAGAGATTAGTCATTAATCGAAGCGGAGAAAGTGGGCCTAGCGATTTTACGGGACGTAATCGGTGCTAGGTGTGGATTTTTAGAAAAGGGTTTGCAATTAAAAGCTAAAAACTTTTAGAAGTTTCAATATTTGTAATATTTAAACATTATAATATTTTTTGAAAGTTTTAAAAGTTTAAATTTGTTCAAATAAAAAACCGGATTAAACCAAATTTTTTTAAAAAATTTTGGACGTCTAATAAATCAAACCTCATTCGTAGTTGGAAGCATATTTGTCATATTTATAATGATTATGAACCATTGTCAGAAAAATTCTACTCGATGTGGGACGTTGAACATATTTCTTTTGTTTATATAGATTTAACTTTAAAACAAAAAAACAATTAATAATATAGAAAACTATTTTATTTTTCAAAAATGTTAATTAGTGAGATGTCTAATCTTTATTGGTTGTTTTAAATCCTATATGGACTCTTTAATCAAAAATGTTAAATTTATACATGTCAGATCTCTATTGGTTGATTAAAATCTTATGTGGACGCTTTAATAAACTTATAGCTTCTATTTTTTTATTAGTATAGATTTACTATTTTATCAAGTCATATAAAATTAATTACTTTATCTTTTCATTTTATGATATATTATTTTTAATCGTTGTACACCATTTTGTTAAAAATCTTTCATATAAATCCAATTGTAATAAGTAATAACGAACAAGAACATCGACCAAATTTTTCTCATATTGACGTCCCACAAGATATGTCTGACAAAGAGAAGGACCACTTCTTATGTTTATGGTGGATAATAATTAACATACTACGCCTTTAGTTTTCATACTAGATGAGTACCGTGCAATAGCACGGTTGAACTTTATTTTATACAAAAAATATGTATATATTTTGTATATGAAAATAATTTCATATTTCTTTTTATTAATTTTTAAACAATCATATCTTATAATCTTAACATTTTACATTTAATCCTTTGTCCGTTATAAAGATCATAACTCAATTTATCATATAATTCATTACATTTAAACTCATATATCGCTTACACTTGTTTATTTGGAAGATTTTATAAAAGGTTTGTTTATATTGTTAAATTTGTTTATATATTTGGAATTATTTTTCCAAATTAATTGGTTAATAATAGTGTGAATGATTAATGTAATTAAATTTTCTGTTGATAATATAGTTTGTGTTCAAGATTCCTTGTTATTATTAATAATACACCTAAAATAATCAAAGGAACCCGTAAATCTCGATTATCAATAATCAAGTGAACCCGTAAATCCAGACTATACAAATAATATACTTAATTATTAGTGTATTAGTTATATTAATATATTTTCTTTTTACCCGTAAATCCAAACTATATAGATAATGTTATGTTTTTTTTTTTTTTTTTTTTAATGAATATGGTGTATTCCTGTGAGTGGAGATGTCAATGATTTATACTAAAAGTTTAGATAAGTGCTAGGTAAGATTTTATTTTGGTTGCATAATCGGAAATCACGCTTAAGAGTAATTAATTTATGAGATTTTTATGCCTTATGTAAATATCCTCGTTGGAGATTTTATTTTATTTTTTGGAATATCCTTTTTATGAATATCTTAAAGAAAAGTTTTAGGTATAACTAATGGTTATAACCCATCCGCTATATAATAAAACGGAAGTACACAACTTTTTTTTTGTAGACTATATAATTTTTATAATTTGGTTACAAAATATGTTATAGATTAAATATAGGTTGATTATAAAAACCATGTATAGATTAATTGGTCAATCTGTGGGCCATATGAATACACTTAAGAATATTCCAAAGAATTCTCTTAAAGAGAATATTTCAATGATTTATACAATTTCTAAAATAAAACCCTAGTATTCCATGTATTGTTATAAAATATATACTGTTAGACATAAATATATACTGTTACACATAAAAAGAAATAAAGTTTGGCAATTTATCACACTTAATCGTGATTTCCAAGATATTATTGTGTAGTTAAAAATAAAATCTTACCTAAGCACGAGTCATATTAATTTCGCTAAACATGTTCAAAAATAACAAACATTAGCATTTCTCATACATAAAATTACGAAACTAATAATATAAAACTTACAAAATAGGTGTTTTTAAGTCATCATATTTAGCATACGATTTTATTGTATAATATTTTATTCAACTTTTTTTAAAAATAATCATATAAAATATATTTTATTCTAAACTTATAATATAAATAAAATAAATTTAGAGCACGGGTCATAATCTAGTATAACATATTTTGTAACCAACTAATGAATCAAATAATAATATAACTTTATAACCTATAACTATTATATAGTCTACAAAAAAAGTTGTGATATTATATACGGGATAACAAAAAGATTCCTTAATTTGGTCACTTTCCATAGAAAAAAAATCATTTAGATATATCATATATGTATAGGGTACCATCGTCTATTCGTCTTGGCAAGCTTTTGGAACTACACGGGATGAAGTTTTTTCTTCATCGTCTTTCCGAATTTTCGTGGTGTCCCACAAGATATGTCTGAGAAAGAGAACGACCACTTATTTGGTTTACAAGGAACAGGTGATGGATTGAGCAGTAATAAAGGTAATGGTTGGAAGCTGATGGATGGCGGATAACTATCTACAACCTACGTACTCCGTTGGTTTCCATATATGTATTAATGAATAGAGTGCCATCGTCTTGGCAAGCTTTTGTAATTACACGCATGTGATTTTAAAAAATAATTCTTCCTTCTGATTTTTTAGGTAAATCATATTCAATCGTTGTACACCGTTTTGTTTAAAGGAATCCAATGTGATGGATATATGCAAAAGAAAACCCCCGTGGATTGAAATGCATACAAAATAGAAGGAATACATTTACAGAGACATCATTTAATTAAAACACAAACCTTGTTGAAGTCGAACTGATTGAACCTGCAACAAAAGAAAAGCTTAAAGTGAAGGAAGACGATGATGAACAGAAGAAGAATCAAGAGCAAAGAGGAAGACGGTGAAGTCGTAGAAGAAGTTGACGAAGGGGAAGAGTCAACTAGAGAATGAAGAAGTCAACAAAAGAAGAGTTAGGCATCAAGTGTTTTGGAATAAGATGGTTAATGGGCTGCGGACTAATGAGGCCCAAAATAAGGTTGTGTGTAAGTGTAAGCTAACTAAATTAAGTTAAAGTAGTGTGTTAGTTAATGTCCAGTTAAGAGTCCTAGAGTTGTTGATTCACCTTGCTTGTAAGCTTGGTATTGGGCCTGTTCGTTTTCATGTCGCTGGTTTCAGCGACAGCGACCAGCGATCAGCGACACTCTTTGTTGTTCGTTTTCCTGTCTCTAATTCTTGTCGTTAAATCAGCGACTGTCGCTAAAATCTGTCGTTATATTGTTCGTTTTCCTGTCGCTGAATACTGTAGCTAAATCAGCGACTATCGCTAAAATCTGTCGCTATGTCGTTCGTTTGGCTGTCGCTAGAGACTATGATTTTACTTTTTTAAAAAATTTTTTTTTACCATTTAAATGTATAATAATTATGTGTATTGATGAAAATTTTAAATTATGTAGATTTAAATTAAAAAAAAAATAAATAAAGGAAATAAGTTGTAGTAATTAATCAATTCTAATACAATTAATTAAAAAGTTTCACAAAACTTTTTAGTAAGGCAATTGACGTCCTCTACCAATCTGACCGGTGATAGTATCACGCAATCCTTTCATTACTCTGTCTCCAGTAGGTTCATATGGAGTGTATCCACCATGAAGATCATCATCATCATCATCACCATCTTCACAACTTATCTTGTACAAGTACATAACCGCACACAATTATTATATTAAACACACACATACGTATACACATATATATACAACAATATTAAACACACACATACGTATACACATACAATAATATTAAACACACACACATACATATACAACAATATTAAACACACACATACGTATACATATACAACACATTTACACTCACACACACATTTAAACGCAAACCAGCAAGAATTCAACAACTCATAAATAAAGAGAACTTGGTGTACTCACCGAAGAAGCAGCAGAGAGAGCAGTCAACTTCCAGAACAGATCAAGAGAAATGACTTCACTCTTCTCGGATTCAGAAAC
The DNA here is from genome assembly GCA_024034495.1 of Camelina laxa. Taxonomy (NCBI): domain Eukaryota; kingdom Viridiplantae; phylum Streptophyta; class Magnoliopsida; order Brassicales; family Brassicaceae; genus Camelina; species Camelina laxa. The sequence continues at coordinate 10,310,576 of CM043881.1, forward strand.
ACACAAGCTGTAAACAATAACAAAAGTACAATTATAAAACTAAACCCATTATAAGACTTGACATGTCTTGAAGCACAGCCAAATAACACATGTTTAATAGTCCCACAAATGTAAAATACGTCTACGTCTAACCCCATGAATCTCAATAATTCAATAATTCAATAATTCAATGACCATGTGATCAAAGTGAGAAACAGAGGTTGCTTCATAGCCCAATGGTAAGCTGCAATTTAAAACTAATTGACACTAGGAAGAAACTAACGAAACACAAAAGCCTTGAAACTAAGTGTAAGACCAAGCTCTCTTTCACTTTTACAATTCATTCTTAAAGCTAAGCATGTACACATTTTCAGGAAATGAGGACCAATAAAGAATAATTGAGAAACCACACAAAACTATCACTCGTTGCAAAATAAATATAAATCTACGACACAGCTTCATTTCTCAAACACATATAAATCAATCGATGAGAAGACTGAACAGATGAGAAGCTGGTGTAGCTCATATTTAACAACAATACGTACCTTGTGAATAATTGATTCTAGAAATGTCTTCACTTTTTTGAAATGAGAACAAACCACAAGCTGTAAAAAATCAAAAGTACCAATTTTTAACAAAACCCATTAAAAGTCGAAATCTTTATGAAAGAGACAAAAACCCAATTCCCAGATCTTAGTAACAGTTTAAACCCTCTAATATTTAGATCTCAAAATCGAAATTGGAGCTTTTACGAAATGACAAGGTTAATCTTACAAAAGCTAGAAGCTTTCAAATCATTTTTGTTTGGAATCGAAAAAGAGGAGAAGAATCGAAGAGAGAAGAGAAGTAAGAGAGATTTATAAATCACCTGAGCTAAAGCTTGAACTTGGTTCTTAGCGGCTTCAATATCGGAAGAGATGAGAAACGATGAAATGAGAAGACGTAATTTGGGATTTTAGGGTTAAAGGTTTGTTTGTTATTTCATAAAAATAACGAGGGTATTTTAGTAATTATATTAATTTTTAAAAAGCTATCGCCGCGTTTTTGAATCTAGTCGCTACAAAAATCAGCGACCTGAAATTTCGATCGCTGATCGCTGGCGACAGTCGCTACGACCGGTCGCTGAACCAGCGACAAGCAAATGAACAACTTTTAGTCACCGTCACCAGCGACAGGAAAACGAACAGGTCCAATATTATGCTGTCCAATTAGAACCTATTTCATTATTATTATTATTATTATTATTATTATTATATTTTTTTTGGCGCGCATATACATGACATTCATTCATACCTATTTTGATATAATATAAAAGCCCTCGAATTAATTCTAAATACCAAAACAATTAAAGATGGTAGGTATGTTTTGTAAGTTTTGACTACACGTCTTTGTAAGTTTACCTTGGATGTATTCCTTCTATTTTGTATGCATTTCAATTCATGGGGGTTTTCTTTTGCATATTTCCTTTACATTCGATTGCTTTTAACAAAATGGTGTACCACAGTTGAATATGATTTACATTCTGCCTTGACGAAAATTTGGTCGATGTTCTTGTTCTTTATTACAATTTGGTCATATCTTACATTTCTAAAAATGTTTTAAGATATTCATGTCTATATATAATTTGAGAATTTTCAAAAGGATGTCGCTTATTTAGTTTTTAATACTACCTTTAATATTTTCTTTATCCAAAAATCCCATATGGCCATATCCTAAGTGTCGTTTAATATACCAGGTTTTGACGAATTCAAGCAGTTCAGTTTGTGATGGATTTAACAAAACAATCCATATAATAACTAAAAACAAGCGGATTTAGCTATAAGTACATATAATGGTCTCTCTTTTTTTTTTTGTCAAACTGTTACCACTATAAATGATAAATTACACATAAATACTCATAATACATGTTCTTATACAAAATCTTTATTAGGAAAACATGGTGGAGGCATAACGATCACTTTTGAACAGCTTACGGCTAAGGCTAAGTCTTGAGGTTTTCGAATGCAAGAAACACACATAAGTTAGTACCGTAACTTAAGAAATCGAGTCATGCACATCCTAATTCAAATATATATATAAATGGATTCACCAATAAAAGTAAATATATACGAAGAGGAATGGATTTACTACGAGAAATACAAATAAACATACAACAGTGGATTCACCAACAAAAGTACAAAAACAAAGAGAAATAATGGTTTTATTACCAGAAATACAAATAAAAATGACAATCTGCCACAACATCATTGTGTAGAGAATTCATTTAGTGGATTGGAATAACCACCTCCACAACATTCTCTAAATAGGTATACTTTCAACGAGCAAAGAAACGATGTGTGCCTTCAAGTACTCGGGGTGGGTGTAAGAATCTTGGTACCTATAGAATACATCGATGACACGGGAAAGGTTAAAGAATCGCATCAAAAGAGGGAAAGGAAACGCATGTGGCCTCATTAGCTCTTGGTTCAAGTCCTTCCACGCATCTGAAACAATGTTTCCCATTTCTTCCACTGCTATTTCCTTGGAAACACCAAATTGATTCATATAACAATCAACTCCAGTTGCTACATGCTCCCGTTTGTGTTCAAACTGCAATTGCAAAATACCAAACGTATTCAGTTTGAGAAATACGTACACACATACTTACGATTGCAAACTTAAATTGTTCTCACATCGTAGCTGGAAATGTCATCTCTGAATCTACAGATCATTTCAGAAGCTACCCTAATTTTAGGATGTGAGCTTAACCATTCAAAAGCATCAAGTTTCGCGACATCTGTCATCCTCACGAATGTCACGGCTATCAAGGCATAGTAAGCTGAAGACAAGATTGCATTCTCTTTATACTCATCAAATGTAGCAATGTAATCCCTTTTCAACCACTTTGCCTCTTGCATATATCCATTCGCTGTTCTTTGCAACTGATTGTGAAGAGTTGAGTTAGTTATATTAGATATATATGTAAGCAGAATGATGCTTAAAGCTGGTTCCTTTGATCTTAACTGATTTCTTGAGATGGAAGCCACAACCTGACCTTCCTTCTTTCTCAAGTTCCTCTTCTAGGTTATCATAGAAATTTACCATGGCATGGTAAATGTACTTCATGCTGTCAGGTATCCCATTAGGAGCAGCGGGAAGCCACCTGCGATAAAGCCATCTATCTTATAAGTCAAAACCATAGACAAAGTCAAACTGTATAATACACATTAAGTTTATATATATCAACAAATGTAGTACTTTTCCATTGCATCTGTGAAAATCTCAAGTTCCTCCACTGTTCCATATGCATCATACGTATCATCAAGTGCTGTGAATAAGATTATTGCAATAGCTAATGTAACTCGTGCTTGAGAATACTGAGGCTCGAAGTATGCTCCAAGTGACCACAAGTACGCCTCTGTTATCCTATGCCTTGTGTATGTTATTTTAGATTCAATCTCCATTTCATGGTACCACCTTAAATATTATGAAAGAAGTTCAACAATCCATGCAAGACAATTATGTGTATATGTATTGAGTGGCCATGATAGTTACCTTGCTACCCAAGTAAGCTCTTCACGGTGTAATATTTGCAGCAAATTAAAATCTATCTTTGCAAACTCAAGTATTGTTGGGTCACACGACTCCTCTTCCTGGTAGTATGAGATATATTGTCTCGTTTCTATCCTTGACATGCCTTTGTGGTATGGATGTTTCAGGGCATTCTTGATGCGAACTGCGAGATGGGGGCTACATCGAGACGAAATATCTTTTAAATGAGCACGTGAGAAAGCGAGAGCTTCATCAATAATGTTTTCTCCGTGAGTGCTCCATTGTGCAGATTCATACAAACTTAACATCCCGTTTGCATCAGCCACCAAATGTCTTTTGAACTTCCCATTTTTGTCCGTGAACTTCTCAAACACATCTTGAGGTGAATAAATGAAAATTTTGAGTTGAATGAAAACCATGAAAAGTGTGTATTGTTGCCATTAGAAAAAGGACATTTGTCAGCAGAAAGTATTTTTAATTACCAGCAGAAAGTTTAAAGCCGAATTGCCTGAAAACTTGGAAAAGTATTCCAACCGTGTACAAATCGCACCCGTCGTGTCTTATCGTCTGATTAAAGTCAGGACAATCAGATAACTTATGCAACTGCTCTACAATATCTCTCTCAAAGTGATAAGAGACACCAAGGCGGCATAAAGCATCGATGAATTTGATGTGCTCTATCGGATTCGCTTTGGAAGACATAAACGATTCCTTCACAAGCTCCTTTAGCGTAGCATGCTTTTCTTTGAACGTGTCAGTACCCTATATGGCAAAGATATAATCGAGTATACATGAGTTTTAAAAAATCACAGTAGGCTACAAATACTCCCTCTGTTTCTAATAAATGGATGTTTTGGAAAAAAAATGGTGTTTCTAAAAGATTGATTTTCTAGATTAAAAAATTAAAATATTTTTTTTTACTTTATATTTTTTTTCTAAGTGGCATATTTTTTAGTAGGTTATATTTTCTCTTTCAACCCAATATAATTATAAATTAGTTTCGAAATAAAATATTTAACTTTTTTTAATAGGTGTGAAAATATTGAAATATCAATGCAGTATATACTGTATGAAATAAATAACTAATATAAAAATGATATATATATATACGTACGAGGTCAGTCTTTGAGAAAGAGGTTAAGGGATCTTTCCAGATGTTTGCAGGATAATCAGCTAGTGGACGGTGGATGTCACTCCCCATGCTAAAAGTTTCAGGTAGGAATGAATGAGTTTCTTACTAGGATTACTCACTTGTGGTACATACATTTATATAGATATACATTGCGATAACAAGTTCCAAAATGTTTTGGCATGGGACTATTTTCCACCAAATAAACTGATGAGTGGTCTTTATTTTTTTTGCGTATAACCTTGTACAATAACCTCGTAAAATAATGTTTTTTTAAAAGTTAATTGTTGCCATTAGAAAAAGGACATTTGTCTATTATTTTTCAGACCCATCTCTAAAACGAGAGATTTAAGAAGCCTTTCTTTCTTTTATTACTTCTCTCTTTTCACTTACTTACGGGGGTGTATTCAACTTGACATTTTAAGTGATTTGTGTAAGAGTTACAAATCCTATGTTATTCAATCATGTATTTCAAAAAGTCTTCTGAAATCCACTGTTATTGAACTGATGATTTAAAAATCTACGTTAAAATCCATTAAAATCCCTTGTTATTGAACTGATGATTTAAAAGTCTACTTTAAAATCCACTGTTATTCAAAACAGTTTTGTGGATTAGGATTTTAATAACTTTTAGGATTCTGGAGGATTCTGGAGGATTTGTTTAGTTAAAAATACAGAAATCCAAATCTCATGGTTTTAGGTGGGATTTGAAAGAATTTTACAGAAAAATCATATGAACTTCCCTAAAATCTATCAAAATTCTAAATTTCCTAAATCCCATCAAATTCTCCAAAATCATGGTTTGAATACACCCCCCTTAATTTTTTGTTACTAAGTTGCTAAGACCATCCCCAATGTATTCATATATTTTTATCACTAAAATAGAGTTAACTTTATAATAAAGATGAATATTACTTTAACTCACTTATAAAGTAGAGATTGTTATATTTTTCTCTATATATAACGGAATCTATTTTTATCTATATATATATATATATATATATATATGGGGCATGCTCAAAAATATTCCATATTCCATGTCCCTTTTTAAAAATACCTCTCTATGTTAACCATTTTTAAAACTATCCATCTTTATGTACAAAATGATCAAATTATCCTTTCTTTGAGTGACAACAAAAATATTTCGTCACCAAAATCAAAAAATTTCCGCCAAAATCAAAAAAATTTCCCGCCAAAAAACGAAAAAAAAAATCCCACCAAAATTACAAAATTGTATTTTCCCGCCAACATTTTTGAAATTTCTACCTTATAAAAACCTTTTAAATGCTTTTAAAAACATTTTAAACAATTTTACAAGGTTTTTTAGAAGAGTTTTATAAGGCATTTATAAAGTTTTTATAAGGTTTTTAAAAGATTTCTACATATAAAAACATTTTAAAACCCTTTTAAAAACCTTTTAAACGTTTTTACAAGGCTTTTAAAAGGTTTTTAACCTTTTAAAAGTCTTGTAAATTTTTTTTGGCGGAAATTTTTTTTTCGAATATTTTTGGCGGGAAAATGTGTTGGAATTTTTTCGGAGGGAAAATTTTATTTTCATTTTATTGATTAACATATTTTTAATGTAACGGTAAAATAGTCATTAAAAATTAAAGGATAACAAAATTAAAAATGGCCAAAAAAGAGTATTTTTGAAAAGGGGTATATCAAAAGGATATTTCTAACAAATTCTCTACAAAAATATAGCAATCTCTATTTTATAGATGAGAATAGAGTTGGATTGGAGCAAATTTGTCTCTGAAATAGAGATTGTTATATTTTTCTCTATATATAAAGACATATATAGAGATGGGTTGGAGATGCTCGATATCCCGTTGGAATCGGTTTAATATCATGATTTAAATTCTATGAGAGAAAATAACTTTATTATTATCAAAATGAAATGATGCATAAAAAAAGAACTATTTCAATAAAAATATCCTTGTTTAAGAGGTACCTAGTGTTCTATATTTCTTTTTCATCCTTTTGTGGTCACAACACCACCAATTATTTGCCATGAAAACCTCGTGTAATAAAGGAAACTCTAGCAAAGAATAGTACAAAAGATATTAATTGTTTAATAAAATATCAAGAAAAATTTAGAATCTTCAGAACCTCTCAATTATTCTTCAAAATCAAAGATATTAATTGTTTAATAACAAAACACACTAACAGAGACATCATTTAATTAAAACTTACAAAACATACGTACCATCTTAAATTGTTTTGATATTTAGCATTGATATTATATAATTATATCAAAATAGGTATGAATGAATGTTATATAGATGCGGTTGACGATGAATGATGAGTGATGCAAAAAAAGAATAAAAATAATACTTTATGAATTAATTGGGCAGTGTATTATTGTTTTTAATTTTGAAGAATAATTGAGAGGTTCTGAAATTTCAAATTTTTTTTTGATATTTTTAGGTTAGTTAGTACTCTTCTTTGCTAGAGTTTCGTTTATGACACGAGGTTTTCATGGCAAATAATAAATAGTGGTGTTCCGACGACAAAAGGAGTTATTAGCTAGATTATATAAAATAAAGAAAATATGAAAAAAAATATATCTAGATCACTAGCACAGTTTTTTTTTTTGTATCATTTTAATAGTAACAAAAATATTTTCTCATTGAATTTAAACCAGGATATTATACCTAAGGCTGAGTCTTATTCCCCAACTCATATTTTTGGACGGAGTGTGATTGTGGGACAAATTTTATAACAATTCACATGTTATACTTGCGAATTAAAAAGACATTTTTTGTCCCTTAGTAAGACAACAATTTTCGTACGAAACATGAATAGACACTACAAGAAAAATTGCTTATAGACACAATTTTTTTGTAGCTATACCCATATTTTGTGGCTATTATGCTAATATCCATAAATAGCAACAAAATATTTTTGTGTCTTTGAGCCCGTAGCTATCTGGTAATTATGTCTATTCGCAGAAGCGTTGCTACGAACTAGCCACAAAATATTTTGGGGCAATTAGCCACACATTGCAACACAAAATTTTGGAGCTAAGCGAAAAAAAAAGGTCCAGGAAGCGATTTTTTAACCCTTTTCTCTTCGCAGCCGCCGTTGCCGATCTCGGCAGCGGCAACCCGTCTCAGCTCCGATGACTAAAAAGAAACGCACCCCCCGCAAGTCCACCTCCTCAGCTTCCGCTCCCCCTTCTTCCATCCCCCCAGATCTGCCTCCACCAAAGAAAGCGAACGACTCCCGAGCAGCAGTCACTGTTGCGACGGAATCTTCCCCCCTCCTTCTGCTACTCAGGACCCCACTAAGGTTGGTCCTTGCTCAGTGAGATCTGCAAGTGCGGTTGCTTCGTGCGACTCAAGAACCCCGATCCAAAGTTCCCAAGAAGTTTCCTCGAACGACAATTCTTCTCAGCCTTCTGCTCTGGCGAACTGGAAGGAAATGCTTGTTGGATCCTCTGGAAAAATGGAGAAGAAGGGTACTCCAATTATCCTAGACTCTGAGTTGTGTGTAAAAATTCCCAATGTGGTGGTCCAGAGAAACCAAAATAGATGGAAGGAGTTCATTATAGGCCAGTTCCACGGTAATCTCCCCTCCAAAGGCGCCCTCTATGCTATCCTTAATGGAATCTGGAGCCGAAAGCGAAGGGATATCACCATCTCCAAGCAAGGTCCAAAGTCGGTGCTCATAAGAATTCCATGCGAGGATACACGCCGAAGGGTACTTGATCAACGAGTGTGGCACATTGAAGGCCAATCTATGTTCGTAGCGGATTGGGAACCTGGTCTTTCCCCGGTGATGCCAGAACTAACTGAAGCTCCGGTCTGGTTAGAATTCCGTGGAGTTCCACCCCAATTCTTCTCCCAAGAAGCATTGGAACACATAGCAGGATTGGTTGGTCATCCCGTCTTTTGTCATCCCTCTACGATCAATCTCACTGATCTAGAAGTGGCGAAAGTGTTCACGATAGTCAACATTACCAAGCCTCTCCCAGAAGCGGTCAATGCCCAATTCGAAACGGGAGAAACATTCAGGATTGCTGTATCCAGTCCGTGGCTTCCCCCTATATGTGATTTCTGCCATGGCGTTGGTCACTCCATTAAGCGCTGTCCCACAGCCCCAATCCTTTGCAGCTTCTATAACTCAACCTCCCACTCCAACGAAGCTTGTACTCGGGGAAGGTATGAAGGGAAAGCTACAGCTGACACCTTTATGGCTTGTCAAAGAAAGAACCCTTCAAGGAGGCGTAAGGAACTATCAAAACGTCGCTCTGGGGGAATGGAGAATCCCCCTATAGCTCCCGCTGTCTCTCTACAAAAGGAAGCTAACCTCGAAATCGACATTGGCCTTACTTCTGTACACAAACCTGTCAAAGAGGGTATGAAGAAACCTGCTTCTAGGCCTACCACACCCTCATCTTCTTCCTCTTCAGAAGCTGCTTCTCCTGAGGAATCCTCTTCTTCAGACTCTCCATCCGAAGAAGATGATAATCCAGATGACAATGAAAAGTTTATGAAGGTCCTGTCTAAGAAGGAAAAGAAAAAAGAGAGGCGCTATGCGCAGGCTTCCAATGGAAAGAGGCCACAATCCAAATTATCTCATTAATGGTAACAGTCAATACTTTTTGTTGGAATGTTAGAGGTTTTAATCATAGTGTAAAGAGGAGAAGCTTCAGGAAATGGCTACGGCAATATAAGCCGGTTTTTGGTAGTTTAATTGAGACTCGTGTCAGGCAACACAAATCTCATAAGTATGTGAAATCTACTTTTGCGGATAGGAATTTTGAAGCCAATTATGAGTTTGCTGAGTTAGGAAGAATATGGATTGTTTGGCATCATTCAGTGAAGCTAGTTATCCACTCTAAGTCTAAACAGATGATGACTTGTGTTGTTCAACTTCCTGGGGAGGATAGTGAGTTTGTGATCTCGTTTATCTATGCTGTTAATCATCGTACGGGGCGTCAGGGTTTATGGGAAGATATATGTGCACTGTCCCGTGACCAGTCAGTCAATACAAGACCATGGGCTCTTCTGGGAGATTTTAACCAAACTTTGAGTCCTGCAGAACATTCTTCGGGAGGTACCAGAATTAAAAAAGGAATGGAGGAGTTTCGGGAATGCCTCGCTTATGCTAATCTCCAGGACCTCACCATTAGAGGGAATCAGTTCACTTGGTGGAATAAGCAAGAGAACAATCCGATCGCCAAAAAACTGGATAGGGTTCTTGCTAATGATGAGTGGAGGATTAAGTACCCATTCTCCTACTCCCAGTTCCCGGAGCCTGACTTTTCGGATCATAGTCCCTCCATCATTGATCTTGGAAGAAGACAGCAGGGTCGAAGACATTTCATGATCTCGCATTACCTTCTGCACCATCAAGAATTCCTTCCGAGGCTCTTGCATTATTGGCATGATTCGAACCCTCATGGCACAGCGCAATACACATTGATGAAAAGGCTCAAAGGTTTAAAAGGAGTGATTCGGGATCTAAACAAGGAACATTTCTCTGGCTTAGAGACACGTACGAGAGAAGCTCAGGAAGATTTGCTTCTGTGCCAGTCTCTTCTATTGAACAATCCCTCTCCTGTTTCTGCTACTCAAGAGAAATTGGTTTATAAGAAGTGGATGACTCTCGCGATCGCGGAAGAGAAGTTTATTTTCCAGAGAGCCCGAATCAAATGGTTTGAGTGTGGAGATCTTAACACTGCTTTTTTCCACAGAGTGATGGCAACCCGCTGAGCAATGAATCAGATTCATTATCTGATTGATGAACAAGGAGAACGTCTTTCCAGTCCTGAAGAAGTGAAACTCCATTGTGTGTCCTATTATAAGGACCTGATTGGAGGGCACCCTACAACTCTTACATCTGAAGAGATTGACCGAACAAGGGAGATTATGCCATTTAGACTGACAGAGAATCTCCAGGACCTTCTAACTGCAAAAGTCACTGACTCTGAGATAAAGAGAGAATTTTTCTCCATGCCTGCCAACAAGACCCCTAGTCCAGATGGATTCACGGGAGAATTTTTCAGAGCTTCCTGGGATATCATCGGGGCTGACCTTCCTGCCGCAGTTCTTGAGTTCTTTCGCCATGGAAACCTGCTCAAGCAGATCAATGCGACGGCGCTGATCATGTTACCTAAGGAAATAGGTGCAGACAGGGTGACTAACTTCAGACCCATTTCGTGTTGCAACGTCATTTACAAGGTGATATCTAAGATCTTAGCTCGTCGAATGGAAGTTATTCTCCCCATAATGATCTCCAATTCCCAGTCAGCATTCGTTAAAGGCAGACTTCTCGTTGAGAATGTTCTGTTAGCTTCTGAGATGGTCCAAGGTTTTGGTAGAAGCAATGTTTCGCCTCGTGCCCTGTTGAAGGTTGACCTGAGGAATGCTTTTGATTGTGTCCATTGGGATTTCATTCTAAAGATCCTAGAGATTGCCCAGTTTCCTCCAAAATTCATAAAATGGGTGGAACAGTGTGTCACCACCACCTCTTTCTCGGTCAACATCAATGGAGAGTTATGCGGCTATTTCAAAGGTGGAAGAGGGTTGAGGCAAGGGGACCCTCTCTCCCCCACCCTGTTTGTTATAGCAATGGAAGCTCTCTCCAACCTCATCAGCCAGCGCTTTGCTTCGGGAAGAATTGGGTATCACTCTCTGGGCAGGGACCCAATCGTCTCCCATCTTGCCTTCGCAGATGATCTGATGGTTTTCTTTGATGGAGGAAGAAAATCTCTTCAAGAAATTGCTTGTTTATTGGATGAATTTGAGGCTCTATCAGGTCTGACAATGAATCGGGATAAGTCTACGCTCTTTGTAGCTGGAATCTCTCCAGGGGATCAGGACCATCTAGCACTCTCGGGCTTCCGCTTAGGCGCCTTCCCTGTGAGGTATCTTGGGCTGCCTCTTCTTCATCGCAAACCTAGGAAGGCTGATTATTCTCCTCTATTGGACAACATCAAGGCTATATTCTACTCTTGGACCACTAAAGTGCTCTCCTTTGCGGGTAGGCTTCAACTTATTACAGCAGTTATCTACAGCTCTGTAAATTTTTGGTCTTCTGCTTTTGCTCTTCCTAAAGGTTGTCTTCGTGCTATTGAATCCATGTGTAACACGTTTCTTTGGTCTGGTAACCTGGAAAAACGAGCCACCACAAAAGTCTCCTGGAAAGACATCTGCCTTCCTAAAAAGAAAGGTGGACTCGGCCTCAGAAATTTCTCTGTTTGGAACAAAGCGCTTAACTTGAAACTGGTTTGGCTTCTGTTTCAAAACAGCGGTTCTATCTGGGTTGCATGGATGAGGAAGAACATGCTAAAAAGCAACAACTACTGGACCGCTCAAGTTAATTCAGGGGCTTCTTGGATGTGGAAATCTCTCAAAGCCTTGAGGCCGATGGTCAAAACTTTATTGGGTTGTAATATTGGTGATGGGAAAACTGCGAGCTACTGGTTTGATAACTGGTCGAGTTTGGGTCCGCTGATTGATGTCACTGGCAGTGATGGTCCGAGACTAATGGGTATCCCAAGGGAAGCGACTGTTGCTCAGGGAACTGGTTCACAAGGTTGGAGACTTCCATCCCACAGGACCAGAAACGCTTCTCTTATAACAATCCGCAACGCTCTCCTCATGGTGGATCCCCCCCCCATGAATCTGCAGATCCTGATAATTATTCCTGGGGACCTGAAGGGCAACGAAAACATTTCTTCAGCACTAAGACAACCTGGGAAACTTTGAGACCCTCATCAGGGATCAAGGAATGGAGCAAGGCAATCTGGTTTAAGCGGTCTATTCCTAAGCACTCTTTCACGTTCTGGGTTGCGAACCGTGATAGACTCCCAGTGCTGTCGAGAATTATCAATTGGGGAATCAACGTAGACCCTACCTGTGTTTTATGCTCTACAGCAATAGAGAACAGGGACCATCTATTTCTGCACTGCGACTACTCTCTCCAACTTTGGGGACTTGTTCTCACGCGACTTGGTCAACCAAGCCTCATCTTTTCATCCTGGCAAACTCTAATCAGCTGGCTTAACGGTTCTACAATAGATCTGCCGACCACTTTAAAGAAACTGGCCACCCAAGCCACTATCTACCTCATCTGGAAGGAACGTAACACTCGCTCTCATGGTGGTGCTCTCTCTACCCCTGAATCTCTGTTTCGTGTTCTTGACAGAACAATCAGAGACATTCTTCTAGCTCATCAACACAGCAAACAAGGAAAAGGAATTCTACGCAAATGGCTTGTCCATTTATATTAACTTGTCATTCTCGGATATGTAATTTCTTTTCATTTCCTGAAGCCGTATGTCTCCTTTAGCGTTCAGCTTTTTAATTTTTTTTGGGCTGTCGTTAAACATATAAACTTGTGTAAACCTCAAGTTCCTTAAATAATATAATTAACAGTTATCAAAAAAAAAAAAAAAAAAAAAAATTTTGGAGCTATAGTTTTGTAGCTATTTAAAATTTTATGGTTTTTTATGGTTATTTTGGACACGATTAATCACAAATAAAGTTGTGGCTATCTTATTAATTTGATTAAAAAAAAATTGAAACATAAAGCACAAAAACAAAATCCATCGTGAAACCATCGCCGCAAGACCACCACCAACAACCCGCCATAGGACTAAAACCCATCACATGTACTGCTGCCACTAGAACTCCGAGAAAGAGAAGAAGAGCACGAAATACCTCCAACCTCAGCCACAAAGGATTTAACCCAACCACCAGGGATCGTCCATAATCCGGCCAAAAGCAGATCTAAGACACCGGATCTAATCCCATAAGCTTAAGCAATAAAATTAGGGAGCTGGTTTTGTCGTCACCATCCTTAGCTGTGAGATATACTGCTAGGTATCCGTCACAGAGATCACCGGAGCCGTAAACCCAAATATTGTGAAACCCTAACCACCTTCGCCTCATGCCAGAGAAGAAACCCAGGGACGTTAAGAGCATCTGCTGTCACCTTCTGCATCCTCCAACGATTGGAGATGTGAGTAAATGAGGAACAAACTGTTTGATTTTCCCATAAAAGGATGAGTTTGATTTTTTCATAAAGATTTTAGGAGACAATGAGAAGTAAAAGAGGAGACAAATACGAAGAGAAAGGAAGAAAAGCACTGAAGAGTTTTAACCAAAAGAAAGAAAAAAAAAAGAAGGAGAAGAGTTCATCCGTTGGATTGAATCTATCAATGGTGGAGAATAAGCCAAAGCTCAATCTTTGTCTCTATGTATTAGCCAATAAGAGGCTTTAGTTTATTTTGTTTATTTATTTAATGATTTTATAGTTTTTGGTTTACTTTTAGAATTTAAATTTTAGTGATATTAAATTGGGATTTTAGCTTTGAATATATATATATATCATAATTGAGTTGCTGGTTTACAGATTTAAACTTATTAAGTAAATATTATTTTAGAAAATTTTATAGATTTATGTAAAGTAAATATGTAAATTGCTTTAATATTGGTTTTGTGTATATATATAGTGATTTATATTTTGGTTTAAAGGTTTACGATTTAATTTATATTTTTAAGAGTTTCAAAGCTAAACAGGGTTTAAATTAATTTATAATTAATTTAAAATTTGTGGTATATAAATTAATGTGAGGTTATGATTCAAAGTTTGAAAAATATTTGATTCAAAAATGTAGAATTTTTATAAGTGTTAGATGATAGATTTGGATATATTATAATAATTATATATGTGTCTTAGAGATAAAGGTTTTATGATTTGTGTTTGTAGTTTGAAGTTCCGTATAACCACATATATATATATATGTCAAAAATTTGTGGCTATCTTACTAAAATAAATCAAATGAGATAGCCTTTACAATTTTGTGGTTTTTTTTGTAGCTATTCGCAACAACATAGCCATAAATTTGATTCGTAGCTAAATAGACACAAATTTGCTACGATATAGTTACAAACTAGCCACGATAATGTTTTGTATCTGATTTGTGGCTAACATATGGTGGCTACAATTTTTTTGTAGCTAAATTGTGGCTTTGGACAGTTTTTCTTGTAGTAGAGTAATTACGAGGTTATTGTAGAAGGTTATAGGCTAAAAAATAGACCACTGATCAATTTATATGGTGGAAAATCGTCCCATGCCAAAAATCTTGGAACCCATTATCGCAATGTATATCACAAGGCATAGGATAACAGAGGCGTACTTGTGGTCACTTGGAGCATATTTTGAGCCTCAGTATTCTCAAGCACAAGTTATATCAGCTAATGCACTAATCTTATTCACATCGCTTGATGATACGTATGATGCATATGAAGGAACTTGAGCTTTTATTAAAGGGCTTTTCACAGATGCAATGGAAAAGTACCACATTTGTTGATTTATAAAATAATGTGTATTATAAAGTTCGAGTTTTTCTATGGTTTTGACTTTTAAGATAGATGGCTTTAACCAGGTGGCTTGGCTTCCCGCTGCTCCTAATGGGATACCTGACAGCAAGAAGTACATTTACCATGCCACGGTAGTTTTCTATGATAAACTAGAAGAGGAACTTGAGAAAGAAGGAAGATCAGGTTGTGGCTTCCATCTCAAGAAATCAGTTAAGACCAAATGAACCAAATTTAAGCAACTTGTTGTGACGAGTTGGGTTGTTACATTGCAACTATTCCAACTCTTCACAATAGACGCTGTCAATCAAGAATAATGGTGTTTCTTGTATTCAAAAACCTCAAGACTTAGCCTTCGCCGTAAGCTCTTCCAAATAATATTGTTATACCTCCACTATGTTTTCCTAATGATATTTTCGTAATTTGTAGCTAAATGCCTAAATCCGCTTGTTTTAGGGCTAATCTACATGCATATAGCCTTGATGGCCTAATGCAACAAATCTGTATATATAGCATTCAACAGAAAATGCCATAATATAATACCGATGGTTTTGGTAAATCCATTACAAATTTAATCGCTTGAATTCGTCAACATCTGGTACATTGAATTCCCACGAGCCCATAATATAATAGTCATTAATACAGCATGGTGCATATGCATTATTTTATGTAATATACTAGTATCGTTTTAGTTTCAACATTCAATGAATCGTAGTACCTTGGCGGACGTTCAAGATATTTTTTTTTTGAAAATAGCGGTGCCGAACTCGTCCTTTGAGCTACCAACGTAACTCGTCCTTTAAGACACCCCATGTTTTTTTCTGTTCTGTGCTCTTAAAGTCAATGCCAATGAACAAAACATTGACTAACCAATATATCCATTTCCAACCACTAACCAATATATGCATGTCGTGGCGAATTCATGTATCTCTCTCTATTCTGTCTATATGTACACATACACTGCAGAGTGCAAATATGAGCAGCCCTCAGACGCCTTTTAATATTTTGTTCAAAAGGAATAAGTAACAATATGGAGCTAGAACTCTTAAGCAAAGAAATAATCAGACCCGCTTCACCTGATCATCTCCAAACCCTTTCTCTTTCTCTCTTCGACCAGTTCCTTCCTTCAACTTACGTTTCCGCCATTTTCTTCTACGCTGACCAAGCAAACCAAGAAGAAATTGTTGTCCAGAAGCTCAAGAGCTCACTCTCTCAGACTCTATCTCTTTTTTATCCGTTCGCTGGAAGAATCAAAGAAGGCGTCACTGTCCATTGCAACGACGAGGGAGCTTTGTTTACAGAGGCACGGGCTAATATACTTCTTTACGATTTTCTGAGAAATCCATCAGATGCTGACTTGGTTCACAAGCTCATTGCCTCTCCGGACCATGCAGATCCAGATACCTGGCCTTTGTTGCATGTCAAGGTCATTTTCTTCAGAGACCGAGGATTCGCGGTTGCAGTTAGCGTCTCTCACAAGATATCCGATGCAGCCTCGTTGTCAACATTTGTTTGCAGCTGGACAAAGGCTGCGAAAGGGTATGCTGACACAGTGAACCCTGAATTTGCGGCGGCTGATTTCTACCCTCCTGCTGATATTACTATCGAGTTTCCTCCGTTACTCGTACACGAAGCAAAATCCAAGACAAAGAGCTTTGTCTTTGGTGCTTTGATGATTGAAAAGCTCAAAAACAGAGCTTCCGGTGGAAAACGTGTGCTACAAGCTACCCGTATTGAGTCCATCACGGCGCTGCTGTTTAGATGCATGACAAAGGCGCACCAGTCAAAGGTGGGAGAGGTGACAGATTTTGCTATAACACAGACCATGGACTTGCGACCAAGAGTTTCTACCTCTCTCTTGCCACACAAGGCAATTGGAAACTTCTTCTTTCTACCATTATTTATGGAGAGCTCAGAGAGTAAGATGGAAATCCAAGAAACGGTCTCTAAGCTGCATAGAACTAAAGAGGATCTCAATGAGCTTATCAGAAACGATCCTGAAGACGCAAAGAGTAGAGTTGAAGCCAAAGAGAGAATCGCAAGTGCGATGCTGACTTCGTTGTGTGAGGTAAGTCCTGAGACGGAGACATATGCTGTGTCTAGCTGGTGCAGAATGTCGTTTTATGAGGCGGATTTTGGATGGGGTAATCCGGTTTGGGTTGCCCCCGATTCCATTGATAAAACGCAGGTCGTGTTAATGGACGCTAAGGACGTTGGAGGGGTTGAGGCATGGGTCACACTATCTGAAACTGACATGGCTATGTTTGAGAATGATGATGAGCTGCTCGTCTTCGCTACACCAAGTCCTAGTGTCCTCATCTAGTAATAACTATTTTTATCAAACCAAACTAAAACAGACTGGCTCAAACTTATTATAGACCTGTGATCTAGAAAAGAATGGCCATGTAATATTATACAGCTATGTATACGATGTTCTATAATTAAATGATTTAATTTATATTTCATGTTATTTGATTTTACATGCTGCATTTAAGTTTATTTTTGTTAATAAGATAAGTATGAATCTCGTATAATATTGATGTATATCTACTTATGTGTATATATATAAGGGTTTACCCAAAAACTTATTAACAATTTTTTAATATTGGTCAACTGGATTTTTAGAAACAGAAAATGTAGATTTCATCTATGTATTTTTTTATATGAATTTGAAAGAAGAAAATAAAGTCTTATAACAACAAAAACTAACAACAAGAAAAACAAAAGTGATAATGGGCTGAATAAGATGAAGATGCCATATATATTAACATTCCATTTTTGCATTATGTTACAAGAATAATTTAGCCGCAAGCAATCTAAACATCAAAGACCTGAGTTTTTGTACCTCGAGACATCAAAGGTGTTTTTTTTTTTTTGGGAAGTGAGTAAATATCATATAAATGAAAGAGAGTTTGAATTTATATTTGAGATTACCAAACCAGTTGGTTCATGGGCAAAAAAAAAAGGAAAAATAAGGAAGCAAAAACTAGTTATAGGTTAGAACCCTCATCATATTCAGAGGCACATAAGATTCTTGAAACTTCTCCTAAGTTTCTTTGCATTGATTGTGTTGATGATTTCCCGGTGAACGGTCTTGAAGATGGCCACCGACGGAACTATTTGACCATTGTGGAAGGCATTGTTTCTCTGCTTCCACATAGCGTAGACTATAACTTGAGCAACCAGTATCTTGACACTATAAGAAAACAGCTTATAACGGACAAGCATATCCATCAATTAACATTCAGAAACACCAATTACATATTGACGGTTGATTTGTCAGTAAAACTATCGATAAAACCTGTCGGACATTCGTCGGAGTTAAGTTTGCGATAAATTTACCGACTGAACAATATCAAAAAATATTCGTCGAACTGACGGAACTACAGACGATTTGACGATGTAATTTCAAGAAAGTCCATCGTTTCCGACAGATTACCGGTGGCATGTTTCGAAAAATGTCTATTGTTTCCGATAAATCACTGATGGATATTTATTTTTTATTTTTTTTTAATTGCATAATTATACAATTTTTATACTAAAAATATTTATTAAAATTGAAATGCATATATATATATTTAAATTTAGAAATTTAAAAGTTTGAGCTGAAAATATTGCTTTTGTGAAAACATGGAAAATATTCTTAAAACCAAAAATTGTTCTAAAAAGAAACAAAGATTCATAAAAATCTAAGAAGCGAAATGTCTTACCCGCATCTCACTCATGAACGCTGCTAGATCCACATCCCTCTTCTTGTTCTCCTCGTCCCTTCTTTTGTTCTCCACTTTTTATTCATCCATTTCCTTTTCCAGAACTGTGATCTGATCATCCTCCTCTTGCATAGCTTGTTGGAGCTCTTGGTTGGGAACAAATGAAAAACCCAATGACTGAGAAAACAAACTTATTTGGAAGAAATTTCTTAGTCCGAAAATCCGTTTTTTTTTTTCCTGTTTCCTACACATACTTTTTAAAAATTATTTAAACATTTTAAAACAAAGCAAAGTAAAATAAATTTTTTAAAAATAAATATTCCTCAAAAAAAATTCTTTTAATTTCTCTCTTCTAAATTCCCATGATGTATATTTTGATGTTAGTTGTTATCCTATTCTAAATAAGTAATTTATCCGTAAATCCTAACTGTGTTGGTATTGAATTGGAATTATTTTAGGTATCATCCCATTGTTCCAATTCCACCATTGAATATCAACAAGGATATGTTTGCCGCTTTCCTAACGTACCATTCATTGACACCAAATGTTGTCATTTACATACTTCGTCTTATCCAAGAGAAATCTGGAAGATAAATTTTGCCGTTTGTTTGTTTTTTTCCAAATTTTTTTTAATGAGTTTATTTCGATGCTTAGTTTCTTTGTTTTTTTCCAAATTGTCACCCAAAGGCTTATTAACAATTTTATAATATTGGTCAACTGGAATTTTAGAGACAAAAATGTAGATTTCATCTATGTATTTTTTTTATATGAATTTGGAAGAAGAAAATAAAGTATTATAACAAACAAAAGCTAACAACAAGAAAAAAAAAGTGATAATGGGCTGAATCAGATGAAGATGCAATATATATTAACATTCCATTTTTGCATTATGTTACAAGAATAATTTAGCAGCAAGCCATCTAAACATCAAAGGTCCATTACAGATACAACAAACAAACATAGTTAGAACTTAGAACATGGAATCGATCACCAGTTGAAACTAATTGCCTCAAAGTGAAGGTTCTTTGCCAAACCAGATGAACATATCTTTGCAACTTCATGCCTCATCTTTCTTGGTCCGCAAACCATCACCCCAACGTCTTCCGAACCTTCTGCCTTAAACAGAATCTCTGCAAAACGATAAGATTGAAAAGTATCAGGTTCATGCATATATATTCACTTACACCATTATGTTATGTAAGTGAAGTGATGCTCATGTGTAACAAAATATTTACTTTTCAGATTAGGTTTCGAGCCGAAGTGCACTGAAGTGGCTTGTACTATAGATTGATATGGAACGCTCTCCAGCTCTCTCTCGTGGCCTTGGAACCATGAACCTGGAGAAGACGTGGGCGTCTGAAAATCTACACTCTGTACCTGCTTCTTAGACTCCTTATCTCCTTCTCTGTTCTGTTTCTTGCGCCATAAGAAAACTATGCTTGAAGAGATGAAAACGCAGACACATCCTAGGAACATGTCCCAAAGCGCTCTGTACGAGAAATTATATATCTTTCCTGTGTTACGATCAATAGGGTATACATAGTAACGTGTGACAATCGCTATGAGCAAGAGAAACATGACGAATGATGATAAGATCACCACTCCGAGCCAGAGGAAGTTGTTGGGTCCAAGAACAGGTGAGATAGGAGAGTCTAGAGGCTGCGGTTTGAACCATTTTGTCTGTAGAAGTCTGTGATCATCAGTTGTCTCAGGCTTCTTGTCTTCTCTTGTAACATAGGCCTCAATTCGGAGATTCAGCCTGGAAATGTCTGAGACTGATATATCCGATGGGAAGATTAGGTCTAAAAGCGCTAGATCATGATAATGTTTGAAGGCACAAACTAGAAGAACATCTGGTAGCTTTGTGCTTTGGTTTTGGCTCTCAGAGATGAGTTCTCTGATAACTGAAATGAAGGGTGTAACGCCACTGCCACCGCCCACTAGTATTAGAGAGTCATGCCTATATATGATGAGAAATGACAATTGGTTAAACTTAAGACAAAGTAAGTTAGGTAAGAAACTGAAATAAGACCTTCGAGTTTGTACCTCGAGACATCAAAAGAGTTAGGGCCATAAGGACCTTCAGTAGAAACTTCGAGAGAATTAATGGAAGAAGAGATATGGGTGTAAAGCTTTTGAGTCCAACTTCCCTGTTTTCTGATTACAACACTTAGCGTATCTTTCTCCAAGTTGCTGCTCGAAGTTATTGTGAATGGATGCCATTGAAGCTTGGATATGCTCGGCACATGTAGAAACAATATACTTGTTGGTGTATATTGTAGCCCTATAGTTAGATCATGAAACAAATGGTTACAATAATTATACATTGTATACTGTGTCTTCAACACGGCACTCTTGCCCAAATTATTGAGCGTGTATGTGTTTACGTTCATTATGATTTTGGTTGTTATAATTGTGTTTTATTTTGCGTTTACATGTTAAATGTTAAGTTCACGTAATTAAATTCAGTATTAAAATTTTCATCTTTTGCGTTTGTATTTATTTATTTATAATTAAAAAGATATTTGTTAAAAGGAAACTCTAAACTGTTTGTTGTTGTTTTATTTGAATGTAAAAGTATATGGAGGAACTAGTTGTTAACCTGATGTTTTGGAGAAAGTGAGTTCGAGGTTGTCTGAAGGTAAGATCCTAGCGGAAATAAGTCTGGTTCTCTTGGTGGACTGTAAGAATCTCAAGTAACGGTCGATGAAAAACAGGAAGATGTTGGGTAAGATCATGCAGAACCACGAGTCTCCCACGTGGATTACGTAGAAGATTATGTAGAGACCATAGAGTTGGTGAGTGTAGAAGAAAAGCTCGAACTTCTTTCGTCTATAGGATGGTAAACTCGTCACCCACATCGCTATTCCAATCACCATCGCTATTGTTCCGGCTAGATTAGACACGTATGTCGGATTCCATGCAAACGTCTTTTACATATATAAGAAAACATAAATTCATCAGTGTAGCTTAGTTATAGTATAAAACCAAAATAAAAAAAAAGAATTAAGTTAGATGTACCGCACCTCCATCAACTGATTGGTCATGGCCCAGTAAATAAGGAAAACGACCGTGTGGACGAGGAAGAGAAAGTTTGAGATATGTCCGAGCCAAATGTGATATTTGATGCTTGACTCTGAAGTTAACCCGACGAGTGGCAGTATCGTAGAGGTTCTTGTCACCGGGAAGAACAGAAAGGCCCAGCAGTAATGCCCAACGTATCCTATTCTCAGACCAAAAGACCTAAACTTTGCCTGCCATCTGCACCATTTCACATGGTTTTGAGCAATCATGATCAGTTTCCAAATCAAACTAATTTATGAACGAGCCATTCTTATTCTAACAAACCATTTCAACCATATAGAGTTTAGAATTGGAAACAAAGAAGCTTACATTTTGGAGTTGTCGTGGTTATGAAGGCTGACGTGATAGCTAATGTATAGATAATTGGAGAGAGCCCAAACCAGAAGAGCCACAAATAATAGAGAAAAAGTCAACTCCGTGGCTGTCACTATCCCCAATGGCTTCATCACCATCATCACCCTCCCCATTTTCCTTTTTACATTCCATTCTCTGCATTTATATAAATGAATTTTTGATAATTTATTACAAATATTTACATGAAAATACGTAGCCAATAATGATGAAATTATAACAAGTCGAACGAACCTTTGAGGTTGGGTTGGTTTCTTCTGGGTATGCAAATAAACACAACTCAGAACCGCAATGAACATCATTGGAACCGTGAGAAGCACTAGATTCGTGCCTATAATAATAGTTCTTGAATACTCAAGCCTTAAAACAATTAAAATTATCAAAGTAAATGCGAGAATACATAGAGAAATAAATACCTTGAGGACCAAAATAAGTAGTATTGAGATACTTGGCGAGTTTGGGGATCCATTTGCTTTTATAAAGATTAGTTGAAATCATAATCCAAACAAACATCCATCCAAGAAACAGAACCACCATTAACATTTTCACTAAGCTTCTCATGTTCCCCATTTTTTTTTTTTTTTATATCTAGTACACAATATTTTGATGTAAGTGTGTTTTGTTTGTGTGGAAACCTATTTTGATTTGTTATTTATAGTACATTATAAGGGCTATGTAGTAATATTTATATAGATATGTAAGCGTCATAAAACACTAAAAAATAAGATAAAAATTTGAAGACTCTGTGCTAGTGCACCCCTGGCACACCCTTAGACCAAACCCATTGCACAACCTCAAATTAGTGTCTCTAACTTTTAATAATATTAAAAATAATATTAATTTAAGTTTTGATCTTCATCCCCTTGATTTTATTTTTTCTTCTCCCATTAGACATCCCTAAATATGAATGTCTTATATAATTTTTATTAAAAATGTTTTGTAAGTAAAGAAGACAGAGGAAAGTGGATAAGAAGAAAGAGGAGAATAAGAAGAATATGAAAAACTGAAGCAAATTACATTAAGGCTGTCTGAACTGAACAACAGTTACCATCTACCATTAGAATTAATTTTAATTTTACCTTGCCATTGTTTATCTTTCCAGACATAATCTTATGGCCAAAAACAGAATGCACTCCCAACCTTAATGAAGAAACATCAATAGCCAAAGAGAACCATCAATAGCCAAAGAGAAACATCAATCGCCAAAGAGAACCATCAAACATGTACAATCCCTCGAGTTCACAACTCAAATTAGCTCAGAGTGAGTTTAGTTTCTTCTCTGTCTATTGACTAAAACTGTTTCTAAGAGCAATTAAAACTGTCAAAGAAGAAAGTGTCGAAAGTGACAGAGAGACTAAAAGATTCAATTAAATGGAGACATTCTATAGCCAAAAAAGAAGCAACAGTAGTGATCAAGACAAGAGAAACAAATGAGAATACCATGATGGCTTGAGATTGGCAGCGACAAAGAGCCAATACCCTGTAGTTCCTAAAACCAGAGCATTCTTTGATCCCATTGACCGGACAACCAAAGAAGCAACCATGGAACAAAACATGAAGGACACATACATTATCCCTAGAGATATTGTTCCCAAATACTGATAGAATCAAAACAACTCAAATAATCACCACACACGCACAAACAAACAAGAATTTTACACTGTGAAATCCTCAGAACAAAAGACAATATCGTGTCTCAACATACATATAGACAACAGCCTCACTGGTCCTGCTCCTAAGTTCATATATAAATGAAAGTTGATATTCCTAAGTTCTCACTGCTCCTAAGTTCATATTCCTCTAATTTTTTTTTCCTATAAGCATTGCTACTGATTTCCCCAAAAAGTTTGATCGGGTGCACCTTATTAACGGTAGTTTCAAGGTTCTGAGCAGCACCATATAGGCGAGGAAGATTAAAAGAAAGGAGATGCTGAGGATATGAACATCCCTTGTGTAGCTCTTTCCAGCTCTTCCTTTATGATCCTCACCACCAGAGACCAACGGCGCCTCCTCGTCGGCTCGAGAATCCATGGAGTATAATTGTTCTTGCCAACACCTCCGGGAAAGATGAGCGGAGGAGCTCCACAGATGAATTGCCAATAAACAAAAGAAGAAGAAGAAGCAGAGGCGAGATCTATTGTTTCTGGAAACCGATCGATCGTTTTGATTTCGTGTTTCTTTGTTTTGATTTTGTGTCTTGATTTCGTCGAAATAGAATGAGAAGAAAAAAAAAGAAAAGATTAAAAAAAAAAAAAAAAAACAATACTTGACCAATAATTTGATGACACGTATGGGGTCTCTGAGGATGTAAAAAGGTCTGGGCAGAGATCTGTGTCTCACAAAATATGGAATTAAAACTTTTTTTTTTTGGGTTATATTATTAAACAAATAAAAGACATCCCCATGGGATGTGCAATGGCCATGCTCTTAGAGCCGAGTCTGTATGAAGTATAAACGCATTTTATTACTTTTAGGTAACATATGATAGTTTCTTAGATTTTCCGTTAGGTCAAAACGTGTTACATATATATTTTTGCGAGTAAAAAACTTGTGAGTTGAGAGCAATGGTTCGATTATTATTAAAATTAAGACAAGCTGTTTCAAGTCTACTACAATAAATCTTGGCAAATTAAAAACAAGAAATATTACGTACGAAATGAACATTTATATAGGAGGGAATTCTCGTTGAAATATCTATATAGTTAATAAACAAAGAGAAATGAGAAGTACAAGATAGTTCCAATCAAATCAAAGTATAGTACTAATGGTTCCAATTATAACTAATAAACTATTAGCTAGGGTTTCGTGCGTAGAGAGTTGAGATTTGGGAACATTCTACTATCTTGACGCAAAAAAAGGCATGATTCATGCGTGGACAAATTGGTACTTGATGTACTACATCTTTACTTATTTTCAGCTTAGCTAGTTAATATTAATATATCTATGCACTAGAAAAATATTATGTTTGTACTAAACTGCTAACAAAAGTGTGTTCCCGGCCCTTATTATAGGCATCATATAAATTTTATGGAACGAGCAGGTGCGTGAACGCAAAAGTAAAGGGCTAGGAACCAAAATCCTTGTAATGTGTATATTCATATTGCATATATTTTGGAATCAAAAGTTACAATTAAAGTCACAAATTTTCACCACGTCAATCTATCAAGTTTTATAGGATAAATTCTAGCACTGCTTTGGCCTTTGGGTTACAAAATACAAATTATTTGGAATCAGTAGAATCTTATATTCTTATTAATCTGGTGGAGTTGACTTTTTCGATCGAAAAGGGCAAGTACAGTTGAGCTTTTCAATTTCGAACTGAAGTACAGTTGACTTATATTGAAAGAGCGGTACAATAGTACAATCTACAGTACCACAAGTTTTATTATTGGTTTCTTTTTTTTCTCGACAAACTATAAGATACCAAATCTAAAGATTATAGTCAGACATATTTTTATTTTAACACGTAAAGCTCAACCAATGGAAATGGCTATTGTTTCTTTATGAGATAAATGCATATATTAATACTAATAGTTAAACAAAAAAAACTGTATCGTGTAAGTACACTTGACTTTTGGAAATTAAAAGATCTAATGAGACAACATCAATTACATTTTTTACAAGGGAGTGTGGCTTCAGAATCCTCCCATCCAATCATTTAGAAATCTACAATCGTTTGAGGACCAAAACTCCAAATCCAATGCCGAGAAAAGTTGCAATGGAGACCCCAAAAACGCCGGAGAGAATTCCGGGAACGACAAGAGAAGTCCATCCTTTTGCCGTTGCCATGGCACAAGCAGTGGTTGGACCGCCAATGTTAGCGTTTGATGCAAGAAGGAGTAGCTTCATGTCTATACATAATACTTTCCCCACAACCAAAGTCACTGCAAGATGAGCCATTACTTGAATAACAGCAAATAGGAAGATACTTGGGGCAGTGTTGATTACATTCCATACACTCCCTGTGGCTCCCAGAATTGTGAAAAATATCTGAAGAAAAAAGATTTTAGAAACAAAATAATTAGTTAGATGAAACTATTAATATGCCACCATTACAGGTTTAGTCCACATGGCTAAACTCATCACAGACCAGGTGTAGCCAGACAAACCCATCACTATTTCTTATTCGTCAATGATACATCCCTAATTGGTTGAATTGGTTTTAATAGATAAAAGTGTAAAGAAAGAGATACCTGCATGAGAATAAGAGAGATGGTTTCAGCAGAAGGTGCAAGAGAATCAAAGAAGTCAGGGAAGGAAGTTGCCAAGACAATAGTGATGGCTGTCACTGCAGGAAGCATGCCTCCTTGGATGTTAAATAGCTTTGTCATCGATATTGCAGCTTTGCATATCAGGAAGGAAATTGATAGTGCAATTGAAGTTGAAACCACTCTGTTCTTGTCCTCAAGCTTGTTATCCTTAGCCATGTCGGCATCTGCCATATGTCACACACATAGAACTTTAAATAGAAGTGTTTGTGCATATATTTCGATGCAACTGCGACTAGAAGTTGAAAATGATTCTGTCAAAACTCTAAAGTAATGAATTTTTAATTTGACAGGCACAGCGCATTTATGTGGATGCAAATGCAGTTAGAAGATGAGAATGGTTATGTAATAATATAAAAGTTGTATTGCGTATTTATGATCAGAACATAATTTGCCAGACATATTATAATGTATAGTCATAATAACTATTTACCAATAGTCAGTCAAATTAATTTGACAACCTCTAACCAAGTAGCCCTAGAGTCACCGATTCTCTTATTGGTTCAACTGTTAACCAGAGCTACTGGTAAGATAATACTTTTCCCAAGGTATTTAATAATCATTTCGCATTGTAACATACCTTATAAATACATGTGATTAAGATGAACTTTACCAGGGGGAGATGTTGAGGAAGTCTCAGGGGGTATCTTTGAGGCCAACGCAAACAAAACCATAAAGTGCAGAGCGCATATGACATTATCCACAGCCACACCTGCTGCTATAACAGATGGTGTAATCTGTAGAGCTTCCGAAATCGCAACAAAATTAAGAGCTGTAGAGCATAAACAAGGAAAAGAACCAACAAAAGAGTTATCATCTTTCCTCACAAAGAAGCCATTCCTAAGCTCTGAGAATGTTAGCAAGATTTTTCTCTTAAATAGGCAAGAATGTTGATAGTTAGAATCTAAAGTAAAAAAAGCTTAAAACTTTTAAACCGATTGAAGATCAACATTGAGTACCTTTGACTGTTAACAAGCCAAAGAAGCAATGAAGAAGCTCCAGACAAACTTACATCCACCAATGTAACTCCCCATGAGAGCAGCTGCAATTTTCCAGTTATCCGGACCAAGCGATCTCATTGGTACCAATATAAAAGCCACGACAGTCCCAATAATCGTCGCAACTGCCACCAAACCAACATCAATCAGTAATCCCACTAACCACATCATCAGTGACAATGTCACTTAATTCTCAAAGACCTAACCTATGGATCTAAACTAAGCAAAGACAAAGCCTTTACCAGATTCAATTAAGAATGCAAAAAGCAATGTCACCAAACAATCTGATTTGGGATCAATTCATGATTCTTAAAGACCTAACCTAGTTTCGGTCATAAGCATGAATCTAAAACTAAGCAAAGACAAAACCTTTACCAGATCCAATTAAGAATGCAATGAGCAACGACCCAGTAGATCGAATAATACGACGAAGATCAGCTCTAAACAACAGCAACGGAATCGTATGCGGCAAGAGGAACTCCATGAAGAAGTCATACGACGGCGTTTCGAACGGAATCATCCCTAAATTACTCGCGGCGAGACCAATCAATGTGCTGGTCAACGCACCACTCACCATACTTCCAAGTCTCGTCTTCTCCGACCTTGGTAATTTCAGAGATTTCAGTATACAAACTCTTAAGAACTCACAGAGAGGGATATTGAGGTGATTTACCAGACACCGAAAGCTCCGGCGGCGAAGAGAGTGGCCCATTGGGACCAGTGATCGTCGGGGGAGATCAGAGGGAATCTTAGTTGCGAGAAGACTTTCACGCGCCGAGATGAAACATGACGCGGTGGTGTTAGTAAAGGGAATCTTATCGGAGATTTGTTCCGGCGGATGGTTAGTGATGATGATAAGCCGTGACGAAAGCCATGGCGGGAAGGAGACACGTGGTGCGATGATAGTGTGGGTGATACTGGATTTGGTGACACCACTGTGAATAGATGAAGAGCCATAGATGAATTAAATTTTAATGTTGCAAGTCCGATAATATAGTTGGTTTCCTTTATTTTTTTTATTAGTATATCTTTTTTTGGGACCAAATTTATTAAATATTTATTATTTAGATTAATTGAATAATTAACGAGTGAACTGTTAAATTACCTTATTTACCTGTCTACAATATCATTATTTATTCATTAAATTTTTATTTCTTTAATGTGTTGGTCCCAAATTCAAAACCTTGTTGGTTGGGCAATCAAAACCACAATAATCATTTAATCACCAAGTTTAATCAACGAGATTCTCTGTTCTCTTTATAGTCTATAAAACACATCTCATGACAATAACAGTTTTATATACATCTAAAAATGAACTAAACATGCTTACTAATAGCTTTAAGAAAATGATTAACCTAAAGTTTCCTTTTATTTACTTTACCAAATCAGTAAAAAAAAAAAAAATCAAAACTATATAAAAAGCAAAAACTTTTTGAAAATGATTGCCACCGAATCACAAACAAAAAACAAAAAAGCAGGTTTAAGTCTCCTTTGGTTTCCCATTGTTGTTTGACAAATTCGCTTTCCCTAATGATTTCACAAACACTTTCCTCTTTCACTCACACTTTAGTGGGCGAAAAAAAAGAAAATGAATACAGAGAAGCGACAGCAAACACGCACTCTCGTCTCTCCTTTAACATCAATCATCAAAACAAAAACCTTCTCAAAACCTCTCCCCAAAAGCTTTACTCCAATGGCGTTTCCAACAAATCTAATCCAAACCCTTCTCTTCTTCTTCTTCTCTCATCTTCATCTCTGTCTCGCTTCTTCATTCACTCCAACTGATAATTACCTTCTTAACTCTGGAGCTAACACCACCACATCTTTCTTCTCAATCCGTTCATTTCTCAGCGACTCTTCAAAGCCCGGCTCGAGTTTTCTCTCAACCGATCGATCCGTTTCGGTTTCTGACCCGAACCCATCTCCTGATTCACCCGTTTTATACCACACGGCTCGTGTTTTCCCCATCGGAGGAGGGTCATACAAATTCAAAGTCACCAGCAATGGCACTCACTTTATCCGTCTCCATTTCGCGCCTTTTAAAGCTTCGAGCTTTGACCTAAGGTCTGCGAAATTTCGAGTTTTGTTTAATGGGTTCTCCGTGATGAACAGTTTCAGTACTAGCTCCGTCGTGGTTAGAGAATTTTTACTCAGAATCGATGATCCTGTTTTAGAAGTTTCGTTTATTCCTTCTAAAGCTTCTGGATTTGGGTTTGTTAATGCGGTTGAAGTGTTTTCAGCACCTACTGATTTTATAATAGATCATGGAACTAAGCTCGTTATCCCTAACTCAGCTGAAATCTTCAGTAACTTGTCATCTCAAGTTCTTGAAACAGTTCATAGAATCAACGTTGGTGGTTCGAAATTGACGCCGTTTAATGATACATTGTGGAGGACTTGGGTTGTTGATGACGATTACATTCTGTTGAGGGCTGCTGCGAAACGTGCTTGGACAACTCATTCTCCTAATTATCAGAAAGGTGGTGCCACGAGAGAGATTGCTCCGGATAATGTTTACATGACTGCTCAGGAGATGAACCGAGATAATCAAGAGTTGCAGGCAAGGTTTAACATTAGTTGGGGGTTCCCGGTTGATTCGAAACAAGTTCTACATTTGGTTCGTTTGCATTTCTGCGATGTCGTGAGTACTTCGCTTAATCAGCTTTATTTCAATGTCTTTATCAATGATCATCTTGCGTATAAAGATGTTGATCTCTCCACGCTTAACTTCCATGTGCTTGCCTCTCCGTTGTATATTGATTTTGTTGCTGAGTCTGATCGTTCTGGAATGTTGAGGATTAGTGTTGGACCGTCTGATCTTAGTAATCCGTCGAGAGTTAATGCTTTATTGAATGGAGTTGAGATCATGAGGATTGTGAGCCCTGTAACTGTGAGTGTCAAAGAGGGATCTGGAAAGAGAAGTGTTGTTTGGATCGTGGTTGGCTCGGTTTTGGGAGGATTTGTGTTCTTGTCTCTACTCTTCTTGTGCGTTTTGTGCTTGTGCAGGCGCAAGAACACTAAGACGAGGAGTTCAGAGAGCACTGGATGGACACCGTTGAGGAGGTTTAGAGGCAGTTCTAACAGTAGAACAACTGAGAGAACTGTTAGTTCTAGTGGCTATCAAACTCTGAGAATCTCTTTTGCGGAGTTACAATCCGGAACCAATAACTTTGACAAAAGTTTAGTAGTCGGAGTTGGTGGATTTGGGATGGTCTTTAAAGGGTCTCTTAAAGACAACACAAAAGTAGCTGTGAAGAGAGGCTCACCTGGTTCAAGACAGGGCTTACCGGAGTTTCTCTCTGAGATAAGCATTCTCTCTAAGATCCGTCATCGCCATCTAGTTTCGCTTGTTGGATACTGTGAAGAACAGTCTGAGATGATTCTAGTTTATGAATACATGGATAAAGGACCGCTCAAAAGTCACTTATACGGATCCACCAATCCGCCTTTGTCTTGGAAACAACGGCTTGAAGTCTGCATTGGTGCAGCCAGAGGTCTTCATTACCTTCACACCGGTTCTTCACAAGGAATCATCCACCGGGATATAAAATCCACCAATATCTTACTAGATAACAACTATGTAGCCAAAGTTGCAGACTTTGGACTCTCAAGATCCGGTCCTTGTATCGATGAAACACATGTTAGCACCGGTGTTAAAGGAAGCTTCGGGTATCTTGATCCCGAATACTTCAGAAGACAACAGCTCACGGATAAATCCGATGTTTATTCATTTGGTGTTGTTCTATTCGAAGTTCTTTGCGCTAGACCTGCTGTTGATCCGTTGCTTGTCAGGGAGCAAGTGAATTTAGCAGAATGGGCTATCGAGTGGCAAAAGAAAGGGATGCTCGATCAAATCGTTGATCCGAATATCGCTGATCAGATCAAACCATGCTCGTTGAAGAAGTTCGCCGAAACTGCAGAGAAATGTTGTGCGGATTACGGCGTAGATAGACCAACGATTGGTGATGTTCTGTGGAATTTAGAACATGTGCTTCAACTTCAAGAATCCGGACCGTTAGACAAGCCTGAAGAAGTTAATGGAGACGATACCGGTTCAGGAACGGCTAGAAGAGGTCCATCTAGTGGCTCAAACACAGTGAGGGACAGTGGAGATGATGGAACTTCAGGCATAATCAGTAGCAGCCAAGTGTTCTCTCAGCTAATGACCAACGCTGGCAGATAAAAATAGACATTGCTATATATAGAGGGGGACACAATACATTAACCGGTAAACCAAAGAGGTGTACCGGTATCTCAAACTCGGTTTGTATTTGGTATAATTCTGTTTGGTTTTGTAACTTGTAGAGTCTCTGATTGTTCAATTCGCATTTGTTTGTAATACGGATGAATCATAATAAACCGGTAGAACCAACACATTATTTTTGTGTGTTTGGTTAAATCTTGAACCGGTTTAGAGTGGAGAAATTAAAAACCGGAATCTCAAAAAGTTCTTGATAAACCGTAAACCCTCTCAAGCCACAACGCTCAGTGAAAACATTTCTGTCTCTCAGAGACAGCTGAAGAAGCAGCGCTATCAATGGCGTCTCTGAGATTGTTCTCCACGAATCATCAATCTCTTCTGCTTCCATCATCGTTCTCACACAATCCTCTAACATCATCATCACCAAGATTCGTCAAAAGCCCTAGCAGACGGAGTCCAATACGATCCGTTCTTCAATTTAATCGCAAACCTGAGCTCGCCGGAGAAACGCCGCGTATCGTTGTAATCACCTCCGGAAAAGGCGGAGTTGGGAAGACGACAACCACCGCGAATGTCGGTCTCTCTCTCGCTCGTTACGGTTTCTCGGTTGTAGCCATTGACGCGGACCTTGGACTACGTAACCTCGATCTCCTCCTAGGGTTAGAGAATCGAGTCAATTACACCTGCGTCGAGGTTATAAACGGAGATTGCCGTCTAGATCAAGCTCTGGTACGCGATAAGCGTTGGTCGAATTTCGAATTGCTTTGTATCTCGAAACCTAGATCGAAACTTCCGATGGGATTTGGTGGCAAAGCATTGGAATGGCTTGTCGATGCGTTGAAAACGAGACCGGAAGGTTCGCCGGATTTTATCATCATCGATTGTCCTGCAGGAATCGATGCTGGATTCATAACAGCCATTACTCCGGCTAATGAAGCGATTCTTGTAACAACTCCGGATATAACAGCGTTGCGAGACGCAGATAGGGTTACGGGTTTGCTCGAATGCGATGGAATACGAGATATAAAGATGATTGTGAACAGAGTGAGAACTGATATGATCAAAGGAGAGGATATGATGTCAGTGTTAGATGTGCAGGAGATGTTAGGGTTGTCGTTGCTAGGTGCGATTCCTGAAGATTCTGAGGTTATTCGAAGCACGAATCGAGGGTTTCCGCTTGTTCTGAACAAGCCTCCAACGCTTGCGGGATTGGCATTTGAGCAGGCAGCTTGGAGACTCGTGGAGCAAGATAGTATGAAGGCTGTTATGGTGGAGGAAGAGCCTAAGAAACGTGGGTTCTTTTCGTTCTTTGGCGGTTGAATGGGATATGAATCGAAACTGAATTGGACTTCCTCGGGTATGTATGCATTGAAATCTTTTGTACAGGAACTAGGTTTTTTTTTTTTGAAGATTTTGTCACTTTGGCTTTGAGAATTTAGATTTGTTCCTAGGACAATGTGAAATTCTACTGCTAGTGTGTTGCTGAGTTCAAGCTTTTGATTTCTTATGCCTTTTGTTTCTTGAAGGTTCTTGATTTCTGTTTCTGTAATCTGTTTTTGTAAAATTGAGATTTTCCAATATATCTCAAGTTCTTATGTCATATGGTTATGAGAACTTTAATAGTTCAGCTGATCTGATTAGAACTTTTCCCTAGCTTGAGTATAGTGCTTTAATCTTGTGCCGTTTGATCTCGATCTTGTATCAAGCTATGCCGGTATCTATTAAGTTCTGAAAATAGATTATGTGAAACTGTAACTCTTTTTTCATCATATGTCTCATGCTGTTCATACAATGATAACCCCTCAAAACTTTTATTTATTGGAACAAAACAACTTTACATGGTCTTTAAAGAGTTTGCTTCAGCACATTGTAAAACTGATAACTGGTAATAGTTTCGGTATAAGAGATACTTGTTCGTTTGCATCGGTTCACCACTGTAGACAACCCCTTCCGTTTGTTTACTACTACTTTACACACATGCTCATTAGAACCACAGCAACATATAGGTTACTAAGTTCCTCACTTGTGTCAGAGACACTGACAACAAATCAAAACCAAAACTTGGGATACGAATCTATACCAGGGGTTGAAAAATGTTTGTGATCTTCCGATTTAGGATGAATCACTCTCTTGAACTTTGACATTGCAAGCTTCTAGATCATTACTGTGACTGCTGTCCGAGTCTGTGAATTTCAAGTAATTCTCGATGTTCTCTGAGCTTACGTTTCTCAGTTGGTCGAGCCACCGGTGATGGCTATTCTGTTTGGGTCTTGGGCGGTTGCTGATGGCTATGGCAAGGTCATTGGGAAAAAGTTCTCGAAGAACAAAGGCGTGGATGATGGTGGTCACAAGCAGTGCAAACACGACTAACGTTGCAATGGCACAGAGGACCACACACATGATTTGAGTCATGGTGCTCCTAACTATTGTTGCATACCTGATGGTTGCAATTGCAGCACCGGTCATCGGAAATGTGTACGCCCACCAAGACAACGAAAATCTACAAGGATATAAAAAAAGAGTGTATAAGAAGTTAAGCCAGCGGATAACTGAAAACAGAACCGTAAGGTCCGTAACAGAAGTAATTTGCTAAGACTTACTTAATTCCACGGAAGAAATTAATCCGAACAGCCTATAAATCAAAGAAAGGGAAGATTTGTATTAGTGAATACTTTTCTGAACAAGGAAATACATATGAGCTAGAATTATATGTAAAACTTACCAATGAGAAGTAGAGGAAAATGGCTATAAAGTAACAAACTTTGGAGCCATAATCGAAGGAGCCAGTAATCTTAGCCCAAGCCATGGAGGCAACACTTGGAGCCGCGACGAAGAGGAAGAAGACAGGGTGAAG
The DNA here is from genome assembly GCA_024034495.1 of Camelina laxa. Classification (NCBI taxonomy): domain Eukaryota; kingdom Viridiplantae; phylum Streptophyta; class Magnoliopsida; order Brassicales; family Brassicaceae; genus Camelina; species Camelina laxa. The sequence goes on from CM043881.1 coordinate 10,345,018, forward strand.
ATCTTTAGGCAAAGTCTCGTTGGTCGGTAGCCTTTGGTATAGAGTCACGAACAGAACCAAGTAATGAGCCATCCCAACGGCGTAGAAGAATATAGGGCCTTCTCTAAGTCCCATGGACGCACCAAGCAAAGCCCCGACAAAGTTCCCAACGACCGAAAGATGGTTCGTCGGGTTGGCAACTCGGGAGAGCCGGCGTTGACCACCAGACATCCATTGACCATAGATTTTGAGCTCAAGACAGATGAAAGGAAACATAAGGAGGTACCATAGATAATGCGGCAAATCTGTGATTATGGAAGGTGGGACACCGAGGGCCAAGAAGAGTAAAGAAATGAAAGGAGCAAAGAAGAAGTTGATTCTGATTGGATGGTAGTATTCGCGGCGTACGGCTTCGAAGTAAAGGATGATCTTGAGGAGGTAGATGGTGGCGATGGTGAGGATCAAAGCTACTGAGATGAACCAGAGACCCTGGTTGATCCAAAGAGGTATGTGAAGGAACTTGGTTGGCTCTGCGGTCGCTAGGGTCTTCCACATTATGGCTTGGCTGCTCACTCCTAGGCACATACCAAATGTGGAGATTGGGTAACGGAGAAGAAATGGCCACTTTTTATCATTTGGTAGAACGATCTCTTCTTGTGGCTGCGACGTAGGAAAAAATAAGAGAACATTAAAGCAAAAGCTTATCACAAATATTAACGAAAAATAAGTTATACGAGCCGTAATGCTTTAATATATGATCGAAACTAAATCAGATTAATTGAAATGTAATATATATATATATATATATATATATATATATATATATATATCGAAAAATAAGCGTTGGTACGTACCCGTAGAGTCTCCAGTTCAGGACCTTCTAAGGCATCATAGTAGCGGTCCACAGGCATGGCTTCATTGGTATTCATATTCGGGTTATTCCGTTTTGGTGTCTCCGGTTCAATAGAAGCTGGTTTTCTTGTGAATTGTCTTTCGAGTTTCCCCGACCAAGTCTTGAACGAGTTGTACCTATTGTCTTTAAGCTTGTGCGTCGCCGGAATATGATCTTGATGTTGACGACCACTCTGATGTTGTTGATGTTGATGATTATCATTGCTACGACGACGATCATCGTCACCGTTACCAGTTTCTATGTAGAGAGATGAGACTTTGGTGATAGGCTGAGAGAGAAACTTGACAGATTTGCCAGTGGATCCACCGTTTGTGTTGTTGTCGGAAGATGAAGATGTCGTTGGATCAGAGATCATGAGAATATTTGGTGAAGTTGGCATTGAGATTGATGGTTTTCTTTGATGAGTCCATGGTGGATTCTCATTGTAGTTGTGACGACCTTCCATTGAGGCTATTGATGTTGATGATGCTTCTTGACCGTCCTGTTCATATAAATATTATGTAACATAATTTGCTCGGAGTTAGTTATATAATAAGTTTGTAACCTGATTCTTGCGAATGTGGAAAGTGATAAATAAAAATAATAATATACCAAAGTAGGCGTGGAGTTATGAGAAGGATGAAAACGACTGATTATGTGAGGACTAGGATGAGCACTATCTTTGTAATTGTCAAAGCCAACCATTTCTTCTGTTGTGGCTTTTCTCAGTAGACTTGGAAGCTCTTCTTCTACTTGAATCGCATAGTTTGTTTTCTGATCCATTTTTTCTTGTATTCTCCCACCCTATAACAAATTCAAATATTTACATACTAATTAAGTAGTTGACACCTATAAGTTTTTAGTTATTTTAAAAGTCTATACTAGTTAATTAATCTTCTGACTTGATTCATTCACTAACAAAAATGATTGATAAGTATAGACCCTTAAAGTCAATTCAGTTGGCATTTATATATATATTTTTGATGGTTGAAAAAAGCATATGCGGGGAGTAACAAAATATATATTAGAGAATATTCACAATAAAATATTGGCCAGGGAAAAGGCCTTCTAAGCTCTAGCGAGTTCTTAATTCATTAGAATTTTCGCCTTTTTCCCTTTACAATTCTCTATAACATGATTTGGGAAAATGAATTTGGGTTTTACATTTACTAAAATCACAAACTGATATGAAAAGTCTAGTGGTTTAGCCCACTAAAAATCAATCTGACCTAAATTCTCCACATATAACATCTACCTAATATGCATATCAATAATATGCAAAGTCTAGTGGTTTGCCACTAAGCTGTGGTTTCTCAGTTTAATGGAATTTGACTGTATATACGTAGTCACTTACTTCACATGTATTGGAAGAACACTATTGTTTGTTTATCGAAAACAATTGCATGCACTTGAAACCTATAAATGTTACTTGCATGCATCTGGGATCTCTAGAATTATCTCCTCAAATCAAACAACAAGCATAAAGAGAAAAAAACACACCAACAAGAAAGGACAAAGAAGAGAACAAAAAATACAGTTTCATAATTTTTTGGTTTTCGAATTATAAGCTTTCCTTGTGGTTTATGAATTTGAGTTGTAATTTTAGAAGTGCATTGATAAATCCTTATATACTCCGTTTTTTTTTACGTGGTTATTCATTCGTCCTATTCATTTGGAATGTTCCACGTCAATGATCTAAAGCTAAACCAATTCAAAACATCTGTAATTTCAAGTCACAAAGAATCCTTAGATAATATTAAGACTTAATTTTTCTATATTTAGGAAATATTCAAAAGAGCTAACTAAATTTTTCCTAACGAAACAAAAACTCCTCTAAACAACAGAAAAAAAAAATATATATATATATATATATATACTTCTTCTTTGTTTTTGCTGTCAATTAAAAAAAAAAACTTTTATTTTTGGAAAGAAAAAACAAAATAACAAAAGATCTCAAATATGTATGGTGTGGTTGCTATGTACCCATCAACTCATCGGGTCCACTTCAAAGTTAAGGCTCTACCGGCCAAACAATGCTATGCTTATTCACGCGTACGACTTGGTAACCAATATAAATTGTTTCATCGATTGAGAAAACCGGTTTGATCCTATATAAAATCACTACATGTACTAGTAAAAACATTTTGGGGTACGATTCTCCAATAAATTTAACAACATCACGTACGTTGGTTTCTACACAGTTAACGCGTTAAAACTTGCATCAATTGACATTTTGGGGTTTAAGCCTAATTTTGTGTGTTCGAAGCATTCTTGGGTTTAGGAAAAGCAAGAAACATCAGAAAAAGATCTCCTAAATCAGAGCTGTAAAAGATCAAATATTAATAATGCAAATGAAGAATCGCATTTTCGTAACAAAGTGATGTAATGGACTCTGTCAACAATGAACCCAGAAAAATAAAGAAGGAGAAATGAAATAAACACTAACCTGGAGAATTTGAAGATTTGCAGCCGTAGAAATGGCGTTTTATAAAAAAGAATTATAGATCTTTCTCTTTTCTCTGTATCTTGTAGAGATAAGGAAAATGGGGATTTTGGTTTGAAGACGAAGGAGGAAAAAAAAAAAGAAAAAAAAAAGTGAGTTGGTTTGGGCGAGAAACAAAACACGTCTTCGTACTATAAATAAGTGTTCACGTAAGTACAGTTAAGGAAAAACATATATAGTGAATGTATATTTTGTTAAAATGTATAGCTGTAATTCAAAGCTTTCAACGTGGCCGTCTTCTTGTTGATCAACTAGTCACAAATCACGTCATTGACAATCTCAAGTTATTTTATTTCCTTTTATATTTTTAGTCGTCGTGATATGTTTTATAAGCATTGGTCATTAGGTGGTGGACCACATTATACGAAAACGGACAAAAAATGAAACAAATGTTATTTGGAAGATATTCAAATTAATTCATGAAACTGAAATTGATATGTTATTTGAAAAATACATACTATGTGTTATCATATGAATGAGATTTTAAAATCTTTTTATAAGAAATATCAAAATTTATTTTCTTATTATAGCTCATCGTCAAGTTTTCAATGAAACTAAAGAAGCATACAATTATTTGGGAGTATATTCGATTCTATAAGTATTCACTAATTCCTTTTGACAAAAAAAAAAAGTATTCACTAATTACAATGCGACACTTCGGTTTTTAGATGATATGAAAGTTTTAGAAAAACTGTTATCAAATTTGTCTAACAAAACGATCCAAGTGCAAAAAGAGATTATATAACACATCTTGCCACTCGGAAGAAAGACAACAATCCGGGTGTACCATGCATATATATATCTGCTGAAGTTTGTGTAGAAGGCATCATCACTCAAACTTAACCAGTATGCGTTGAAGGCTACCAGAACCAAACCTTTTCACATGTAGTTCTTAGTACCCATAGCCAATGCAGCTTATATTTTAGCCACCTAATATCTAAGTGGGTGTATTGAATCTAATATTTCAAGTGATTTGAGTTTATATGAGATTTTAAATAATTTTGATGATTTGAGGGAAGTTGATATAATTAAATGTAAAAAACATTCAAATCCCATCTAAAACAATGAGATTTGGATTTTTGTATTTTAACCTAAAAGAAATCCTCTCAAATCTTTCAGAATCCTAAATAATTATTAAATTCTAAATTCACAAACTATTTTGAATAACAATATATATTAAGGTAGATTTTAAAATCATTAGTTCAATAACAGTGAATTTTATGAAACTTTTTAAAATTCATGATTGAATAATATAGATTTTGTAATTTTTACACAAATCACTTATGATGTCAATTTGAATACACCAGTTTTTCATTTTTACAAGATATATGTTTTTTTTACTATAAAATATGCGTATTTACAATTTTACTTTATCACGCGCCTTATCAGTTTTCCCATTTCATAGAAAAATATAAAAGTATATATTCTTGTAATGCCCCAATAAATTTTCACATATATATGTCTAAAAGCATTTTTGGTTTACGGATTCTATTTTTGTGTCTTTGTTTTTTTTTCCTGCTGGCATATATAAATTAAAAATCAATTGTCAAGTTATATAATAGAATTATGGGCCAATTAGGTGTGTATAGCCAAATTATGGGTGGGAGAATACAAAATTGTTTTCAAGAAATCAAGTACATGATAATACGACTAACCCGACATTTGTTTTTTTTTTTTGTTTTTTTTTTTGAATATTGTACAAAGAAGTAGGAAAGAGGAAGAAACCAAGTTGGCTTACAAAACCCTCCGCATAGATTGTGTCGTACTGTCGTTAGGTACGTATTTTTGGTTGATTGTTTGAATTAGGAATTTTAGCTGTCACCGAATTGTTTTTATAAATGTCCAGTTCTATATTTAAGTTAATTCATATAATATAATATTTTTTGGTTCCTATCTATATGCGCTGTACATGAGTTTTGTCTTTAGAGCGGACAAAACTAAGGTTTGACTATACAGCAGATTGATAAAATGCCCAAGATAAACTTAACGAGCAAACGTTTTGTATAATTTAAGTTTTTCCTATTAAAGTAATTTATCATCTATAGGTTGGTCTAATTGGTTGATGTGAATTGTGAATTATCAAAACTTAATGAAAAAATCGATGACATATTCTAGAATTATCAATTATTTATATTCTTTGATTATATATGCTAGAATTATCGTAAATGTTTCTCCTTAAACACGTAGAGAATCTATATATATCTAAAAGAAATATCCTCGATAATAGGACAACTTAATCGCTTAAATAACTATAATCATTACATCATTGAGTTAGATGAAGAGGACTTGAACCATATTTTAATTTCGAGTTTATCTTAGACTAAGTAATCTTATGATACAGACAAGATCGCTTTTTTTTTTTTGCTTATGCCAGAGTAATACAACTAAACAAGAAACCTAGGATTTTTCTCAACTTGTATTTGTATCATCTTCAATCGATTTGTCACATATATCAATTTTCTAGTATTTAAGTAATTTAGATCCATTGAATAATATAATTGCATGCAATTTTTCGAATTATAATTAGCTACAGTTTTAGAAGATATTTATATTAAACTATTACTACGCTTTGTTTCAAATAATAGATTGAGCTACCATCAACTGATTTTTTTAGTTTCCGGTGATTTTCTTAATCTATTTTACGCTGAATCCTTTTTCTCAATTATTTTAGCTGTATCATTTTATTTCATTTTGTTTTGGATGTCGTATTTTTATGTAAAAATATATTTTGGATGGATGGATGATGCAAGCAGACAAACTAGAAAAGTGAATTTAAAACGACACAGAAAAACTTATTTTCTTTTCCTACCAATTTGTGAGGGACAAAATTTAGTGTAAAAGTGAATAAAATTATATTAATTTTGGAGCAGCAATATGATCGGCCAATGGACCCGTGCGACTTGATAAGTGATGTTTCTTTGATTGTCAATTTAAAGTTTGGAGTTCTTATCATATATAAAAGCTGACATCTTCTAGTAGTTGGCCCATATAAAACCCCTACCTAATATAACCTAAAATTAATAACTAATTATATATAAATAAATTGTCATTGCAACTTTTAAAGAATCTGTCATTTTTTTTAATATAAAAAATCCGGCTTATGATATAGTTCTATCAGTTTACCGATAAAAAACATTACATCCATACATGCATAATTCTTATAGTTGTTTAAATTATTTCGTATAACTTTAGTTTAATCTTAAGTATGCTGTATAAGATATGTATAAAAAGGTTGCAATGTGTTGACGACGCAAACATGTTCGTTTTGTCATAGAAAAATACATATGAGTATATGTCTTTTATCTCTATATTAATAAAAGAGAAATACAACTTCTTTCTATACCCAAAATACCATCGTCACTTCCACTAGAAAACAATATCATTAAGGATAAATTAGTCTTTAAATATATGTTGGGTCGGGTTTAATTTTTTAATTACCCGAGATTTATCATCCCTATATTAGTAAAAGAGAAATACAACTTCTTTCTATACCCAAAATACCACCGTCACTTCCACTAGAAAACAATATCATTAAAGATAAATTAGTCTTTAAACATGTGTTGGGTCGGATTTAATTTTTTAATTACCCGAGATTTATCAATCGGATATTTGAGATGATGTGTTTGAGATGAACACCCCGAAATTGGAGTATTGGACCTATTGGTTTATTGGATACTTAGTATATTCGGATTCAAACGGGTATGGTTATAACCACTAACGAGAATACTATAATTTAGTATTTACTATTGTTTACAAAAATGGTTTGGCGAGAAAGCTATATTTTTGAAAACAAGACTTACGAAATTTAAAATTTTTAAAATAACATTAATATAAAGATACCTCAATCTTTATAAAATATTTTTAATTATTAAATCATACAGAATTGTTAAAGATTTTATTGATTCCATATTGGAAATCAAAATAATTGCTATCCTTAAGTGATTGTAACAAAGAAACTATATGGTAAAGATTTAATTAACTAATAAATGTGCTAATTTTAACAATATACAATTATATTTATAACAAGGAAATAAGAGATTGCTATATGAAAATAGAAAAAGAAATTATTGTTTTATTTTTAAAAAATCTTTGATATAACAAATCTAACAAATGCATAAAATAAAATCTGACACCATTTTAATATTTGACAAAAAAAATTATATATAATTAATGAAATATTCTTTGTATTTTCGAAAATATTACAAATATTTTTAAAATTTATACTTTTTAAGCATGTGCGAATATTCTAATAAATTCTCCATTTAAATAGTAATATATTCAAAATGAAAATGAAAATTAATATTTACATTCATAAGGAAACCATAATAAAATCTGTTTATTTGAAAATTATATGAATTCTTAAAATATATTTTAAAATAAATGCTTACCAAAATCATTTCAATAAATAATTGATTTTTGACTATATTTTAGGAAAAAAAATTAAAAAGAAAATTAAGAGTTTTTTTTGCATTATCAACTTTATCACTTAAGTCTACAAACACTTCATTTATTCACAAGCACAATATAATTCATCTCATCCTTATTTTAAATAAAATGAATCATTTACATCTTCAAATTATCTCTTTCTGATTTTTTTTTATCAAGTTGTTTATCTATATCATATTAGAATTTCTCATTTGCATGTTTGTTATTTTTGAATTTGCATGTGAATAATTTATAATTCTCATTGTGTAGTACATATTGGCGTAGCTAATTTCTTTCATCTTATAATTTTTCAGCTGTGTACAAAGCAAACCACTTCTATTAAAGTTAATATGACTTTTTAATCGACTAAATAAGTTATAAATCACATTATTATTTCTCATAGTGTTGCATGTCATATTTATAAATGCAGTAATGCACACTTATACAATAATGAACTTATAATAGTACTTCTAGAACCAAACGTAGTAAAAGAAATTACATATCGATTTATATTCCCTCTTGCTGTCTATAATTCCTCTATTTTGTTCGTTTTTATTGTATAAAATCTTATTATATTAGTAACTATTCACTTTTATTTTTGTGTACTATATTATATATAATTATTGCACAAATATATGTTTCATGAAAAAACACAGTAAAATAATATAAAAACAGCTTAACAATCTAATAAATTATCTACCGCATAAATTCTAAAATATTCCCCCGGGCTGTAGCGCGGGTCTGATTCTAGTATTATATATTAAAACAAACAAACCCATAAAGAAGGTTACATTCAAACAGATAGCAGTGGATGGGTTAAGGATTCATCTTCCTCTAAAGCAAGGTGAATAACAACGGCGACTAAAACAAAAAATGTCCAACACATAAGTGATTCCCCAACGTAAAAACAGTATAAAGCCTTGGTGGGATTAGATGGCGCCAAACAGCTGGTGGTGTAGAAGATCATACAGCTATGACAAAAATGCACAAATTTAGCCACAAACCGCCGATCACATTCCCCAGAAAGCACGACACTAAACCAAACTTCAACCATACCACACCAAGTGCAAGGCAAGATGGTGAGCTCAAACACATTTCTAAGCAGATCACTTGTAAGGCCACAAAACTGAGAAATCAGAAAATCATATGCGGCGATGATAAAAAAAAGCATCAGTATCGAGTAGACAATTCCTGAGGTCATCCTGCCATTTAGCCAAAAAATGAGACATGAATTAATATAAAGTAACCAAGCTCGCTTCTAAACATGTACTCCAATATAGTACGCTTAGTAGAATAGACTCACTTGATGATAAATGCAAGTGTAAGTTTCAACACGTCTTTTGTTATGCCGAGATATTGCATCTACAAAAAAAAAAAAAAAAAAAAAAAAAAAAAAATTCATTACATATGTCTTTTACACGAACCAAACTCTATTTGATTTAGTACCCTAAGAGATTTTTGCATGGTACAAATCTTGATTAGGCAAGGGAAAAAAGGAATCCGATTTAAAAGACAAGTCACAAACAAACCGGCGAGGGTTTGGGAACAGCATCAGCCATATCGATGGAAGATGTGAATCCGTGGGTGAAAAAAACAAATCCCCTATATATTAATTATTAATAATTATTAATAGATAAACACTCTCAAGAAAATATTGATATGTCATTGCTAGAGAACTTGAGACACCAATGAAGTTATTGCCCTCATTTTTTATAGATATTTATACATAATTGTTATTGAATGATTAAGAAAAATTATTTTTCAGTTAATTAAAAATCAAATATTTTAATTTATAATATATTTTAATTATTTTATAACATATTTAATTATTATAACATTATTAGATTCTAAAATATTTTCAAACCCGAATTTATTCATCTATTAAAAAAAAATGATAACTATTTACATATTTACATTTTCCAAAATAAAATTATCACAATAATCATTATTATAGGCAATTGACTTATTTAATACCATTGGTATAATATTTCATTGGTGAAACATATTTTTATACAAAAGAATTTACTCAAAATAAAAAAAATTTGCATAGATTGAAGAAAGAACAGATTATATATTTAGTTGATACATAGTAGTTTGATCTAAACATATTCTCACAGGTTATTTATTCGTTTCTACACAAACAAATTTTAGATCCTCGAAAATAATTTTACTCATAACACTAATTTTATCTACATTGATTTATCCCGCATATAGTGCGGGTTATTACCTAGTTATTCTTATGCTGTGATCGCTTGAGATTTGATAACAATATTACCTAAGAATTTAATAGCATATATATATGAGTACTAGCTATTAGTTGATAAACATAAATTGATTGATTACCTAATTATTTTATTATTAACTTTTGTTTGATTTAATAATCCACTACAGTTAGAAGTAATTACAAATAATTTGAATTTTTCTTTAATCAAATATCTTAAAATATTTCTATATTTTTAGAAAATGATAAGTGTGATAAGTATTTTTTTACAAATATATATATACATTTGACTACTTGTCAAAAATTTCTGACAGATTTAATTAAAACCTTTTTAAATATCACAAATAACTTTAAAATTTAATGGATATTAATGTCGGAAATTTGATATATATAGTTCAAACCTATATATATAGCTATTGATGTCACAAATTTGATTGAAAGTTCTTTTTGTTCAAACTTATATATATAGCTATTGATGTCAGAAATTTGATTTTGTATACAAATATAATAATACCTTAGGATAGCACTACTTTAGGTTTTTGTTTCTAATTTAGCACACACGTTTAAATATTCCTAATCTACCATTTTTAATATTGAGTTACTAAATTAAATAACAAAATTCATGGATAAAAAACAAAATCACGATCTGTTTTATATTAATCCAACGAAGCTTGGGATGGATCTTCCGATCTGAGATCTTCATTTCTATAATATCAACGATCTCTCTCGCCATCGCCGAAGACCACTTCCTCCACAGTTCCTTGTCGTCGGAACCATAGTTCTTCCATCATTGATTTGTCTATTCTATGCATCTTTGTGTATCACAGTTCAAATATTCATCTTTACTTTCCTTAATCTTCGTTTCTTCTGTTTACTTCAAACTTGTACTGATTCGTTTTTGAATCAGATTAAGGATCTGCAATTCTATATTGTCTCCAACAATTTGGTTTTTGGGTGCTTGTTATTTTCTAGTTTTTTTGTTGTTGTTTTTGTTCTAAATTAAATCTTAATAAAATTGGAATCCTTTTGCTTAGATTTCTTTACTAGTGTATACGTGTGTCTTTTATTGAGATTGTAATTGTGGATAGGTGTTTGTTGTCTTAATATAAAATAGAGAAAGAAGGTCGTTGATGGTTCCAGAGATAAAATCAACACTTTTTCATGAAGGTTTTCCTGAAATCAAAGGAGTCTTTCATGAATATTATTGAATCTTTCCTAAAACATTCTATATGACAATATGTGGGCTAATATTATTGAATCCCTCAAGAATACAAGTGATGCAGAAAACACTATAAATATATCTTCATATAATCTCCTAAGATATTATTTTTATGAAAATCCTCGTGAATTGCAAGGAGTCATTCATGAATATTATTACATTCTTCCTAAACTTTTAAAACAAAGTGTTTTTTTTTATGAATGTCTTCCTGAAATTCGAGAAATCATTACTAAATATTTGTGTTGAGTAAGGAAGCATCTATGAATAATAATTTTATGAAAATAAATTTGAAATATAGTATATGTGGTTGCACGATTGTAATTGCTTCATCATCTCATCTTTCAACTTTATTTACTTGTTGTCTAAGATAAAATCTCTTGAAACAAAGTTCTTGTGGTGCTTTACTAGTAACTCATTTATCTGATCATTTTGATGCAACATCTGAACTATCCTTTCTTCAAAAAATAAGAGATACAAGTAAGCAACACCATGTTGAAAAACGATAAAAATTTGGGAAATCATGAAGATTTTTACCCAGTCCAAAAATTAATAGCAAACTAAATAACAACATAAAACAAAGGAAGAAAAAAACCATGAAGCCAAAAATTCTTTAGTATTCTCTGATTATCCATCCTTAAATCCAAAAATCCAAATTTTTGATGAAGATCATCCTGAAGTTCAGAGAAGCTTTCCTGAATTGTGTGGAATCTTTCCTGAAATTTTCAAGGAGTGTTGGATGTTGGGTGTTGGGTGCTGGTGCAAGTTGCAAGAACAGGAGAAAATATTTTAAAAAATAGAAAACTTAAACAAGAAGGAAAAACAGAGTAAAGATCATTGTTAAGAGAAATTCAAACAAATCCACTATTCTCAATATAACATAACAAATAATCTTGAGAATTACACTATTGTTTTCAAGCTTACTAAGCCTACTAAGGTGAGACATTCCCAGGAGAAAACAGACCTTTGGAGCAATCCTGAAAAAGCTTACAGAAATCCAATTTTACCATCAACAGAGTGTTATAAACTAAAATCAATACAAACACAAAATAACAAAATCATTATTTGCTTAAGAACCAAACTTGGCCCCAAAAAAAAGATGAACAAAATCTCCAACTATAATCACAGTTTTAAAAATCAAACATCATTAGAGAACAAATAAACCAAACATAATCAATAAATAATGTTCTTCATAGAAGATTAGTTCAAGCAAAATAAATCACTCACTAGAACAAGTAATTGGAGCGCTAACCGAGAGAAGGTGAGTAGGACACATACCTTAGCAGGTCAAACAGAGAAGTCTTTGACTTTAGCAAGAACGAGATCACGCAATCTCAGGTCTCCTATCTCCGACTTTGTTTGCTCCGATCCTCTTTCACTCGTTTCACAATCTCCATCATATCTGATCCAATTCACAAAAGGTGAATAAAGCGAGACGACAAGATCGGCGAGGACAGATCAGCGATGGAAATACGGCTTAGCGAACACGGCGGCGAGAATACGGTGATCGATCATCGATGAGAATCGATTGGCGAGAAATCTAGGATGCTTCAAGATCTTGTAGACTAAGGTTTCTATTGGCGGAATTTTTTCTTCGTCACGATTTGAGCTCATTTGTTTGTGAAACTACTTCATCGTTCTGATTACTGCTCGTCGCCGGTGAAATGAAATCTCAAACTTAAAGTTACGATTTCTGGAGTAATAAAGATTGAGATTTTTATTAAATATTTTAATTATTATTGAAAATCTATATATACATTTTTGGAGACATTTAGCAAATAAATCCTGAATTTGAAACGTATTTACAACCATGCCATTGACATTAAATATTTATATTATTAATTTAAGATTTATTAAATTATGATAAGGTTTCGTTTTTTTTGTAAATAATTATTCCCCCATAATCCCAACTTTCCAAAAAAATCGGAACCACTACTATTTGCCTTAAATACTAATTTGATAATTAATTAAATATTATAACTTTCCTTAAATTTGAAAAAACAATTCTTCCTAATTAAATTAATAATAGTTTTGCGGGTTAAAGTTATTAAATCTGTTGCGGATCAGACCTCACATAGCAGGTTAACACATGGGTGCAGACTATATACTCTCATGGGTTTTGTAGGATAGTTTTCTGCGGGTTAAAATCATTAAATCTATTTCAGAACCGACCTGACATTACGGGTTTGAACTAACGCTAAAAAAATTAATTTATATTATAGACTTTTAACTCACAAAATAATTAACCATACTATGAAATCTGTGAAAGTATATACATGTCCGCAACTGTTTCAGTACATACATTTTATTAAATTTTTAATGGTAGAAATCTTTTAACTTATCAAATATTTTTTTAAAAAACATAACTAATATTAATGATAATTATTTCAAAATTAAATGTACATATATTTACTAAAATATTTAAATGTTTTAGAAACAGAATAAAAACAAAAATAGTCCCATGGTGTACCACGGATTCAAACCTAGTCTTTAATATTTTATTAGAGCATTTGTGTTAATATTAGAAAATAGAAGAATGTTTGCTAAGTTCCGCCTTGCTCTCTCTAGAGAAAAACTTCTTTACGCTCCTAAGCTACCTATGATGAGGAGAGGTCGTTCCGCCCCTTGTCCCCGAAGATGGGTAATATGTTCTCAAAAAATGAGTGAGCCTCCCATAGAGGAAAGTTGGTGAGCCGTATGATGGGCAACTATCTCCTGCTAGGGGTGGGTCTTTACCAACTCAAAAATATTCGATTTTTGGGAAGACAAAAAACGTGATCGCCTAGCGCGAGTCTTATTGAAAAGTTTTTGAGAATCGACATGTTTAATAAATGATTTTGAAAAGATATTTGTTACCATATAAATAATTTTTTTTTATTAATTAGGCTACAATGAATCATATTTTGATCAATTATGGAGTTGCAATATGATCGGCCATGGACCCATGCCACTTGATAAGTGATGTTTCTTTGATTGTCAATTTACAGTTTGGAGTTCTTATCGTAAATAAAAGCTGGCATCTTCTAGTAGCTGGTTCATATAAAACCCCTACCACATATAATAAATTTGTCCGCTACATAAATTTCGAAAGAATGGGTAATATACTAATGTTATCGATCGATATGTATCACATAAATTGCTTGCAACTTTTAAAAATCCGGCTCATTACATAATTGTATCAGTTTATCGACAAAAATATTACATCTACACATACATAATTCTTAAAAATGTTTAAATGATTTCGTATAACTTTATTTCAGTCTTATGTATGCTTTATAAGATACAAAAGTTTTTGGGGTTGATATGATGATGATGCAAACATGTTCGTTTTTATTGTGATGATCAATCATCCGTTGGAAATGATCCATGGGGGAGATGGAAAAAGCTGAACATAGTCGGAGATATCTCCAAGAGATCTAAACCCTTGCTTACCAAATTCATACACCTGAAAGTTCTCATGTCCATAACCTCCAAAAACATTGACGAAGATGATCGAGTTGGGTCTGAAACCCGGAATCTGAGTAGGCAGGCAAGAGAAGGAGCAAAAGTAGTCCAAGAACAAGATGCAACCACCCACATCTTCCACTTGAATCCAATCGTTTCGCTCTTCGTCTAACTCCGAAATCTCGAACCATCCCTTTTCGTTTTGGAGTCTTGGTGTGAAATACTCTTTTCGGGTCTCGGTGCAGATCTCTACTAGTAGAAGTTTGTTACCGGACTTGACAAGCTGGATATAGAAAACAATAAGAAAGAATTTTTAAAAGGTGATTTATGTGAACCAAAAATGAAAAAATTTGATATCATTTGATCCAAAAAAAAAGAAAAAAAAATGATAGTATTTTGATTTTTGGCTAATTAAAAAAGAAAGTTGTAACTAGACGGAAAATAAAAATATATCTAAAAAGTTGTGTTTCGCCTTTACCCAACGTCTCCTTGTCTTATCGCAAGGTCTCGACCTCTGAAACGAATTGACTTCTAGAGATGGCTTTACCACTTTCATTACTCCGGTTGGTTCTATTGAATAAAAGTGTCCCTTAAACGACGCTAACGCTTCTGGATATATATCTGGTGTTGTCTTGATCTTGGTCCAACGCTCCTCAAACGACCTATACATACCAAGGCCTTGAAATGAGAGCCTTCCCAAAATCACAAACTCCTTGTTCTCTGGATCTAACTGCACAAAGCCGACACGTTCTTCATCTTTAGCCGGAAAACCATCATCGAATAGGTCGCACCAATAGGTGTAACGAGCGACATGTTCTTGAGCTAGCTCAATGACTTGAGAGTTGAGTAAGTCAAGTGACAGACTAGGATATGAACATCCCCACTCAGAGGAGGTTTGTCTACTGAACAAGCTTTGCAAAGCAAGTTCTCCATTCCCTTCTTCTTGCAGCTTAAACAACCTGCGAGAAACATTGCAATTTATTTTCATTAAATTTTTGCAACTTGAACTTTCATATAACTATTAATACAAATACAATATTAGGTTGCAATTGTGAATGATGTGGAATTTTTAACACACTAATTTTTAAGAATCATTTCAACAATTAAAAAGAACAACCAATTTATGGTTTTGGATCAAAACTGTTTATAGAGGATGTAATTACCAAAACCGGTGAGGCACGTGAGAAAGAGACTTGATTAGATAAACACGACTCCTCAAGATATGGCAGTCATCTCCGCAGCCGCCGACATCAGGGGGAAGAGGACATCTAAGTGATGGGATCGGTCGGAATGTGGGAAGACTAGAGGAACGCCACCATGAACATACCGATCGGAAATGGATCAGATCGAAGGGGTTGTCAACTCTTACAGAGATTATGTGGATGATCTCCGGTGGCAACTCCGACCAGTTTCCCATTTCGACTTATAATATATTGACTTGGAAATAGCAATTCAGTTTAGATCTGAGCACATGAAGATGGATCTTTATACTCTAATTTTCTTAATTGTTTTCTTGTGTTGATGAGGATCTGTTGACTTTCTGGCTTGCCGTGCAGTCCAAGCTGTATCTAGGGTAAACTTATTAACAAGTTGGACTTATTCTTTTTATTCATCTGTGTCTCTAGGTGTCCACTGCCCTCATACACAGAACAAAACAATGGAAAAGTAGAAAATTAAATTATAACTAATCCGTTTTGACCCAAAAAAAAAATATCATTTATTTTATCAGACAAATAACTCTCCAACTTTGCGTTCACTTGACTAAAATAATTGTTAGTCTAATTTAACATTTTGTGATAGTGTGTTAATTTGATTAAGGTAATGTCAAACTTTTCTAAAAACTCATGAAAGTTTATGTATTAATTCTCGAAGGAGTCGGCTATTGCTCTTCACTCAGGCGAGCTCTCTGGCTCTACCTACTGTATCAACGGCACAAAGTCTTTTGACTGTGACCAACTTGTCATCTCTCGAGCTCATCCACGATGTCCATTCTTGCAACCTTGATCTAGCATGTCTCCAAATGCTCCATAGCACTTGTTTCATAGCTATCATGGATCATTGTTTGATGTTTTATCCATCTTTGTTCATGCTTATGACTATGGGGAAAACCTTTGTATGTTATTTTTTAAACTTTGGAATTTTATCTCCCTCTCTTTGTAATGTTTTTGACTGATTGAATAGAAACAACCGTTGTCAAAAAAAAAAAAAAAATTCTCGAAGGAGTCGAATACGTTGTGGGTAGTTCAGTATCATCATAAATTCATAATAGTTAGATTAAATCAAATATATTACACTTAACTATTTACGTAATTGTTTTTCAACTTTCACCATTTTGACTCATTTTTGTTTTTGTTTTTATTTCATGGCTAATTTTGTTTTTGTCATCTACTACATCATTAGACTCAGCCAACGGTCGAAGACCAGATAATACATATACAATGGGAAATTTTTATTAATAATAGTTCGAAGTGCAAATTACAAGGTAGCCCTTTGTTTACACAACCAAAAAATTTTAGTTACATAGAATAAACTGATAAAGATAAGATCATTCGTTGGAGATTACCCAACCAGGGGGAGATGGAAACAGCTCAATATACTCTGGTATATCTCTTAAAGATCTTACGCCTTGCTCATTGAATTCAAACACGAGAATGCTTTCATACTCATACGAGTTAGATCCTCCCCACAAGTCCATGAAGATTATAGAGTTAGCTCTAAAGCCCGGAATCTCAGTAGCCAAGCATGAGAAGGTGCAATAGTGCTCTAAGAACAAGATGCGACCATCCATATCTTCCACTTGATCCCAATCGTCTCCCTCCTCGTTTAACTCTGATATTTCGAACCATATCTTTTTCTCACGGATGTTTGGTATGTGAAAATCATATTTGCTCTTTGTGCACATCTCAACAAGTATGAGTTTGTCCCCTGACACTACAAGCTGTTTGGAGACATATACCGAATGAACATAAAACCATATACGTAAAGTGTTAAATGGTGACATTAGAGCGTGTGGATTAGAAATGTTAGTGTCCTTACCCAACGTTTCCTTGTCTTATCACAAGGTCTGGACCGCTCAAATGTATTCACTTCTAGAGTTGGCTTTACCACTATAGTTCTTCCAGTGCGATCTATAGCGTAAAAATTACCTTTAAACGGAACTATCCCTTCAAAAAATGATTCGGGTGTTATCTCAAGCTCGGTCCAACACTTATCGACTGACCTATACATGGCGAGACCATTAAATGAGAGTTTCCCTAGAATCATAAATCCGTTGTTCTCTCTGCTTAACCCCATAAAGCCGATACGTTCTTCACATTTTGAAACGCATTCGAATAGTTCAAACCATTCGCTGTAACACGCCACATGTTCTTGCGCTAGCTCAACGATTTGACAATTAAGCAAATCAAGTGAAAGACTTGGATACAAGCATCTATACGCAGAGGAGTTTCTTCTTAAGAACAAACTATGTAGAACTACTTCTCCATTCTCTTTTTCTTGTAGCTTAAACAACCTGGCATGATCAAATTCTCTCATCTATATCTATCATCAAGATTCAAGAATATATTCATAAAGACGATTTATATTTTCTTACCAATATCGAGGACAGTCAAGATAAGGAGACTTAAGAAGGTAAACACGGCTGCTAAGGATATGACAATCATCACCACAACCGCCAGAATCAAGGGGAAGAGGACATCTAAGTGATGTCATGTGTCTGAATTTGAGGAGACTAGAGGATCGCCAAAAGGAACAAACTGATCGAAAGTGGATCAGGTCAAAGGGATTGTCGATTTTCACGGAGATCAAGTGGAGAATCTCCTGTGGCAACTCCGACCATTTTCCCATTTTATTCTTTCTTCTATGAATGATTATAGACGTGGTCTGCTGAGAATAATGTTGGAGCTAAAAGCCTAAAACTAAAACGTGTTGACTTTCTCTGTTGTTCATGATATAATACGATGCGTTGACTTTCTTTCTTGCGGGCACTTTATTTGTTTTTCTCTATCTCAAGGCATGTATATATAACAGAAGTATTCGATAAAGAAGTGTAGCAATGTATTCACGAAACTGAGCACTAAAAGAAATAAAGAAATAAAGTTATCAATTCGATCCGGAGATCCAGTGATCTGGAAAAACGTCGGTTTGATTTGATTTGTGTTTAAATACAAATCATAAAATCAAACACAAACACGAACACTATATACTCCCAAATACATTTACGGTTGTAAAAAAACATAAAAGTTTTGTAAGTTAACCGCTAGCGATATCACGTGCATTGGATCACTGCTAGGTGCTGTACCAACATTGATTTTCTGTTGGGTACTACCTAGGAATCCAGGTATATACGGCCACAATCACTGAAGAAAGAGGACAGTAATAACATAGTGACAGGCCTTGGTAAGTTTCTCTCATTGCTCAATCTTTTCACTGAAAAAAGAAAACGGTCAAAAAGTATTAAAAAGATTCATTATTATAGTTAGAAACTTTATTATACTAATCTCTTCTTGTAGGAAAAATCAAAACATGAGAATAAAGGAGATAAAGTTTAAAACTTTTATATTATTATCTCTTAAATAAAAACCTTTTAGACCATTGTCCCATTAAATATTAAATATAATATAATATTAACTTTTTTATTGTTGTGAAATTTAAGAACCTTTTTTTAATATTGTGTGTCTATTGGCCAGAAATCTATTGTATTTCTCATCAATATAATATTATTATTGTTAATGTAATCTAATATTTTTAATATAATTTTATTTTAATATTTATTTTGTTATTTTTTTTTGTATTTTAGCTTAAATTACTAATAAAATTATTTAAAAAAATTTAAACATATTAAATTTATTATTACATAGTAAAATTTATTAATTAGTTATTCTTTATAGTTTATACCATATATCACATCATCAATAATAAAATTATAACTACTAATATAGTTAGTTTCACAATACTGAATTTTTTTTTCAACTCTCATAATTTGTTTAATCATATTAATATTTTTACTGTATAAATTAATATTAATTTAAAATAATATGAATATATAATTTAATAAAATATAGAAAATACCTTAAAATAGCACTAAAACAAGTTTTATGAACAACTACAACAAACATTTCATAAATTTCCAAAAGTAGTACTATTTAAAACATTAAAATATTTAAAATTAATTTTTAGAATTTTTTTAAGTTGGGTTCTCAATTTCACATTTAGGATATAGCTTTGAAGGATAAAATTGAGTATTTTAAATTTTAAATTTAACTTGAAAGATTAATCTTGAAAAATAGTTCTATATTTAGAATTTTATATATGTCGTGTTCAATTTGGAAAAAAAAAAAAAAAAAACTCATTTTGATGCTATTTTTGAGAATCTTAATATTATGGAACATTGGAACTTGTCTTTTTCTATTACTTTTTTCATTTATTTTAATTACGAGAAACCCCCTAAACCACATAACATAACACAACGATACAGCATCAAGAATAAGCCGTTAACATGAGTTCTTAGTTCATGTCTGACTAGTGAGGGGACACTTCCCATTAATACACAGAAACTTGCAGTTGAATATGTTTCTTGTAGCTACATCATCGTTTGTTTTGGTTTCTGCGGTTTGGAAGGTGTCGATGGGAATAATAAATCTCTCAACTGTCTCTCAGCGTTGTGTACTGATGTTGCCTGCAATATAAAGAGTTCTCACTTCTCAGGCCACATTAATCTAACTGCTATTGTTATGTCAGTTAAACAGGTTTGTTGTGATAATCGTATGTAACATTGATCACTAAACAGAGTCTAAGAAGATACAAAAGGAAAAATTCGACATACCCTTACCGAGAATGCAAACCGTAATGTCTCAATTTGCATTCCTGAGCAAATCCTGAGGTCGAAACCAAGTGAATCTATCCCAATGAGCTTCACTTCCTGCATTGTGGTATCATAAGGATTTATACATGATCGTAGCAATTTAGTCGTGCAAGCTACAAAGCTTCTTTTTGAAATTCCAGTATGTACAATTTAAAGTTCTTGTTTTCTTACCTCTGCTTGAAGCCCTTTATGCCTCCAACACAGAGATCTGAGAGCTTCAGCTAGTTTCTCACCATTTTCTTCTAACTGAGTCACGATACCATCTGATGCACGAGCAATAGCATCAGGTTGTGCTTTCCTGACGTCTTCCACTTTCACTTCAGTCTGTTCAAAAGGAAAAATGCAAAACTAAGCAAAAGCCTGAGCATAGATAATAATTGCCACGAGGTTTACGACTAACGAACCAATTAGTACTAGCTTGAGAACATGAACATGAACACTTTTGTTTAATCTCATAATAACCAAAATAACACAAGGGGAAAGAGGGAGAGGCTTTATTGTAAACCTGATGCCCCTGTGCCGTAACGAGCTGAATTCTTATTATCTCCAGCTTGTAGTACGATATAGCATTTCTCGAATTTTCAACCTGCAATATCTCAGATTCATCCCCATTTGGCCTAGCAATGCCTTCAAATTTCTCTCCTGAGTTTTCTACATCCTTGTTTTTGTCAGTACCTTTAGCCTTGCAATCAGAGATATGTTTTTGGATATCAGAGTGATCTTCCACAAAGACACGACTCAAGAGTCCCTGGATAGCAAGGCCAGCTGACGGCTGCTCCATCCAATTTACAGGATCATTTGAAGCAACCTCAGCCATCCTCCTGGCAAAATACGTAGGATGACAATACCGCATTGTTTCCAAGTTTGCCCAGTCTCCAAGTGATTCATCAGAATCCGAAAAATAATCATCGTCTTCATCTCCATCTTCTAGAACAGCAACCCATTCCTGAAGTAAAAGATCACACTATGACTACTGAAGTATGCTACGTATCCCACATGTTTTTTTTTCCATATGAAGTTCCTCAATAATTGAGCACGAAAGGTGATATAAAAAATTTCAAACCTCATCATCTTTGTCTTCTCTTTCATCCTCACCCCCCTTGTTTTCATCCTCTACTTCACTTTCACCATCTTCGATTTCTTCAATCTCGAAACTAATACCAGATGGACTGCTCAGCTCCATATCCTTGATCATCTCCATCGTATCAAAACCTACTATTACTTGCTGCATTGCATATATGTAAACTATTAATAGAGAGAAAACAATAGCGCAAGCTGCAAAGACTACACCGTTGAGCAGAGTCATTTATAATTCAGTAAAACACTATTCTCTGTCAAACCTAGGCTTAAAATCTTGAATGAAACGTCTATAAAGAATGTGATATAACAGGATCTGCATAATATGCTTGAAAGACACAACATACCACATAATTGTTATCAGAAGCAACAACAGACTGCATTATGTCCTCATTTTCTTTTACTTGAAAGTATATATCTGCAGAGAATAAGGGTAATTCAATTCAATGGTTGACAGTTATAAGCCAATCGAATAAATAATCAAGTAAAAGAGAAAGACTATTTTTTTCTTACTTCCATGCTGATCTGTTACATAAGGTATATCAGGCCAGAGAATATTCTCATGAACTCCAATACCAAGTAAACCCGAAAGCATCAGGGTTCCTTTTTTGTTCACCTAAACAAGACACACTACGGGAAATGTCAGATCCGCAAAACCAGGTTTGCAAAATCAAACAAGCAGGCAAAGATACACTGAAGAAACCACAATAATGTAGCAACCAGAACTCTTCACACTAACATATAACTGTAGTTTAGGTTAAGACATAAGTCCTAGGATTGTTTTACCAGAAAACTTAATCAAATGAAATGTTGAGTGAAAGATGCCATATAATAATACCTCAATGATGGTTCTAGCAGTTTCAGGAGGTGAAAGCCTAGAATCTGCAGGATTCTCTGGCACGTATGCTCTGATATCTTCTGAAGGATGATAACTCGGCTTCCCAGTTGGCTTCTTAGGATCTGAAGTTGAACCCAAATACTCTGCTATGGCTTGAGTCCTATTCTTCCGCAAATATTTTCTTGTA
This sequence comes from Camelina laxa, assembly GCA_024034495.1. NCBI lineage: Eukaryota > Viridiplantae > Streptophyta > Magnoliopsida > Brassicales > Brassicaceae > Camelina > Camelina laxa. The sequence goes on from CM043881.1 coordinate 10,367,663, forward strand.
AAATAGTCACTGTTACACTTGAGAAATCCACTCCTGGTAAATGTGCATTAAAATTTTGGTAACTTATAAGTGAGGATTCAAACATAAAAGAAAATTAAAAATGCAATGTCGTCTCTCTCACAAAAATATTGGCATCTAACAAGTTTACCCTGATAGATGAAACTCGTGGTTGGTTCTTTCTAGCCTTTTACTACAGATTAAGGTAACCTAATGCATCAAGTACTACGGAAGGACATTTAATTATATTCCCTAGCTCAAGTGACAGATAAAGAATATGATCTCAACTTATAGTTTCTAATAAACTAATAAACTAACAAACTAAGAAAGAGAACAACTTCGGACCAAATAGACGGCTTTGATATCAAGTTCTGGAGCTCCCATATGAAAACAATAAATGGTGAATACAAGATTGTTCAGCTTGTACTGTACCTAAAAGGTTCATGAAAAGTATCGACTAGAAGAAACACATAACCAAAACTGAACTATCATGCAGGAGTTCCACAGATAAAAATATCAAAGAAAAAAATAGAATCTAACATCTTTGTACTACCAAACTCACAGAAGAGCCATAAGCAACAAAACTAAATCCAACGAAATTAATTTAAAAAGCGAAAAAAAAAAAAAAAAATCTCAAATTTACTTTACAGAATTACTGGGTAATGGAGAAGAAAGGGCAATAGAGAGTACCCAGAATTAGTGTTGAGGCGGTGAGAATGAAAAACTCGGCGAGGCGCGACATGGAAGCAGCTTCCTCCTCCCTCCTCTGTTTTCGATACATGACAATGCCCTGCCAAGTAGTATTTTTTCAACTCAATTCATGAAATTTTTTGAGGAGAGAATCAAAGAATTTTGCAGAAACAGTAAAAAAAAATGGAATGCATAGAAGAAGAAAGCTCCCAAATCTAAAAAAAAAAGTACATGAGAATATCAATTAGCAATAACAAACGCGAACAAGGCCCAGAGAGAGAGATATTGTAAGTAGAACTTAAAAAAAAAATGGTGAATGTCAGTAAGAGAGTGATTACGGAGAAGCGCCGTGGAAGAGAAGAATCCTGGTACGGCCATGAGAGAGAGAGAGAGAGAGAGAGAGACTCGAAAAAAGCTGAGGAGAGAGAGCGCCTCCAAGGCCGAAGCGAAGCCTACGAAGACTGCTATCAAATATCTCTTACTTGTGATGATGACGTGTTTAAAAATGTTATCTTTCAAACGCAGCGTTTTCGGGTTTGTATATCTTGCAAATTTGTTTTGTTTGCCTTCACAACTTTTTTTTTTAAAAAAACAACTGTTTTTTTTAAAAAAACAACTGTTTTTTTTTTCTCTTCAAAATGTGAAAATAATAACCTTATTGGTGTATTTTTAATATTTTCAATCCATTTGGTTTTATACTATTTTACATGGATTTTTAAAACTCTAGAACTCACCTACACAATTATATTGACAGACTTTTAACATATCTTTTTTTGTTAAAGGATCTACAGACTTTTTACATATCACATTCACTTCCAAACAAATACTTTTATCATGTTCCTAATAAATCTTATCTTTTATGCTTTTCACACATATTAAAATTTGATTCTAAATTTATAATTGCATAATTTTTTATGATTTACAACTTTTAATAACTCTAAACAAATGATATTCAATTATTTTTCTTCACATTTACAATTCATCAATAATACTAATTATAAATATTGCATAGAAAACCTTTAAAAACTATCTTTTTGAAACAAATTTCTTTCATATAGATTGGATGTACCATTTTAAGAGTAAACTTGGAGAAGAAAAAAATGCAAAGCTTAAGAGAACTTTGGAGGTTGCTAATATCAAATGAAAAAAAAACATGCACTTTCATGTTGTTTATGTCTCTTCCAAATCAGTTTGATTAAAACATTGTTACATTTTTGCAAGATTCAACAATTTATCTTATTTATCTTCCATTCTTATTGATGATAAATTTATCAGAATAACTTATATTTATATTTTATAACAAACACACACACACACATAATAATAAATTAAATAAGATATAATTATATAGTTTAAGCTCCGTAGTTAGCGTTGGTAACTTTGCAGTCTCGGCGAATCTCTCCAGCTGTTCCGGTCAACACTTTGATAGATCCCATCCTCGACATTGCCAAAGCAAATGACTTTCTGAAATCTTCGAAACCTGAAGCGAACTCTTGCGTGATCTCCTTCGAGTCATCGTTGTTGAGCAGCTCTTGGTCCACTCCCAAAACAGCATTATGAGACAGGACACGGGAGTAGTAGGAGTTGCTGAATCTGTTGCTCGAGCCTGAGTCTGGGTTTAGGTAAACGAGTGGATCGGTTTGGCCCTTTTGTGTTCTTGGAGGACAAAGATATCGAAGTTGTGATACCAATGTAGTGTTCATGCTCGGGTCTGGTTTCCCTGTGCTCTTGAAGTTATATAGTCTGTTCACTATGTGACTGCAGTGTGTCTTCCCCATTGAGTGTGCTCCTGTTCCATTACACAATATATTAGAGGTTGTTACAAATCATCTACGATAAAGCTAGTTAAATCCACTTTGGTTGTATATTATATATCTTTATTTTCTTGATTATTTACTAGCTAGATTACTATTTGGATATTCTTAAAAATTCCAGAATGTGAAACCTTCTTGTAAAATTTATTTTGTAGTAGTTATGTGTTGTATACAATGAGAATTAGTTCAAATATTTGTAATCATTATATATAGTAGTGGTATTTAAGATCTTCCTCTCTGCCAAACATAGCTAGAGCATTGATTTACAATCTTAGTTTTTTCAACGTTAATACAATCATTGTTTCAAATGTCATATTTTTAAATTATCAAATAATTTTTCAGATATTATTTTTAACAAATTACAAATGGGGAAAAATGTCAAACCCAAAACAGTCTATTTGATGTCTACGTCGTTTGTGATTAAAATGCTTATGCTTGTGGGGAATCATTTGGAAAAAGTAAACACTATATGTAAATATAAACGTGAATTTGTAGTGCTTTGCGAGTACGTTTTCCTAACTAGAATAAACGATAAAAGATGCTTGTGTTTAAAGGGAAAGAGAGAAAAAGAAGACGATGAAATACCTAGAAGGGTAGTCATATCCAAAACGTCAAGACCTTTAGATTTGAAGTATGCCAAAGAGTCGTCGACTGAGATGGAAGGTGACGGAAGATCCACGGCGTCTGCATTTAGTCTCCCACCGTCCCTTCTCCCGGTAAACACAGGGTAAGACGGTGCTCCAGCCTAACCATCATCAAAAAAAAAAAACACCAATCAGAAAAATTCCAACAGTAATCAATCAATAGTACTTCTCCTTTAATAAGAAGATACGCGTATGCGTATATATGTACCATGTGAACAGCATCTCTAGTGGCAAGGTTGAGGATATCAGCGCAAGAAACAACACCAGGACAACGTGATTCAAGAACTTGTTTTATTTTATCGATTATTACAAAACCTCCAAGCCCTCGATTTTGCGGAGCTGTCCTTTCTGAGTTTGGTCCTTGCAAAAGAACCGAAGCATCACATCCCTACACACACATGTTACATAGATTAACAACATATATAGGCTGTAAGAAATAAGAAAATGAATGTAATGTTGATAATGTTCTTGTTGTTGTTTACTTACATTAACCATACAATCGGAGTAGAGCAGACGAAGCAGCTTGGGGGCAACACTGTTATCGCTCTTATAAAACTTTTCGACTTGGTGTCTAATATAAGTCTCCGCATCATCACAAGAGTTAGTAACTTTGTAATAATGCCAAACCAGCTTCATCGGAGGGTTCATTCCCGTCGCAGCCTCTACTGTCGCCGTTCCGGCTAAGCTTATGACTACGAGGGCCAATAGTGGGAAAAATTTCACAAACTGCATCATTTTAATATAAATAAAACGAAAAAATCTTCCACCACAAAAAACCCTAGTTTTCTTTTTCTCGTTTCTTGATTAAAAGATCAAAGTAGCTAGATTCTTATTGCTCGTGTATAAGTAGAAAAGAAAGAGAGAGAAGAGGAAAAAAAAATGAATGTAATGAATTAAGAGATATGGATTAGTAATCGATCAGGTGGGTTATATATAAGGTTTGACTAGGGTGGCAAGTCCACGTGAGTGAAGCGGTAATGTCGATATACAAAAGTATTATTACGTTCTGACTTTGATCGGTATAATGTACAGAACAAGGAAGCGCGTGTAGGACAAACGCGGATTCACATGAAACGATGTCCTTCCACGTTCGATATTATGATTAGTCCTATTTTTTTTCTCCGGCTAATTATGTGGGTTGCTTGCTAATTGGTATACCAAAAACTTTGAGTTCACACCTAAAATATTGTAATCACATATACACCTCTCTTATCATTTCAATAATACTAATTGAGTAATATGGAGGGTCCTCAAAGTTACCACACTTTTCAAATTTATGTATTTAGAAATTTCCATTACAATATTTTTTGTCTTCATTTACAGTTAGAAGTTATTTGAAAAATGAGATAGAGTTATGTGTAGATATATGATTAAATATGCCCTAGTTGGTTATTTCTTTACCCATTTGACTTACAAAATGATCTATATAAAATATATATATCAATTCAAAGGGAGACAAGTTCTTCAACCTCAAATCGTTTCTAAGTCCGAATGGAATCACTTTTTTCTCTAAGACCTATATCATAGTGACCATATTGCATAGGTCATAACGATTACTAACTTTATAAAACAAAAGTTATTTCGAAAGTATTAAGTCTTGCATAACTTACTGTAACGATTAGGCTATTGGTTATCCTATGTTTCAAAACTTGTAAATCGCGTCTCGTCAGCCAAATAGGTCGGCGATGAATATTCATAATAAAACATTTCGCTTGCTTTTGTTATGGATAGATGTATAAGTAAGCTTCAATATATAGCTATTTACATGATTATATATACGTGTACATGCGAGAAAACACAAACCTGATACCAAAATCTAGCTGTAAGAGTAAGGACTGAATAACAGCATACGCCAACACATTGCTGAAAACTTGTCCTTTCTTAAGCCTCAAATAACCGTTTTTTTTTTTTTTTTGGTTTAATGTTAAATTTTACTATGTACGTTATTTCTAATGAATTTGTGTAAATGATAATTTTACTATGTACGTTACTTTTTGTTTTGTATTTTCTATATCAACATGGTCTTTTTATTCCAACTTTCATCAACATGGTTTAAATTATTCAAACCTCATTTACCAACTTGTGTGCTAAATAAATCCACCTCTTGAACCTTTCTTTTCAGTAACAATTTGTTCTTTCTTCCTTTCAAAATTTTCATCAACTTTGTTTACAACAAGTTATGTTCTTGACTTCTAGTTGGCTGCCCTTTTTTGCCTACCGTATTACTGTATTAGCTAGTTAATTACGCCCACTTTATATAAAAAAAAAGTAGAAGAGAAATTACAAGTATATGCTGGTTAATTATTAAAAAAAATGTTTTAAAATTCACTCGTTAGTAACTTATTACTAGAATATATCATATGCAATCATATTTAAAATTATGTAAGAAATTTGGCCATAGACATTTAAAAAACAAATTTTGGCCATAGTGTGAGAAAGGAATAACAAAATGTACCCATAGTAATAAAACCTCTATCAATTAACTTTTGATAAATTCCCAAGTTAGATCAGTGTAATATTTAACACAATTCAATATGACAATTAGATTTTTTTAAAATTTATTTAAATATATGATTCCATCAATATTATAAATTAATAAGTAGTAACTGTATAAATTTATGAGATTCGTTAATTTATTTATATAAAACATATTCTTTAGTGTTTTTTTCTTTTTGTCAACATATTATTTAGTGTTTGTAAATTAATAAAACTCAAAGTAGATAGTAGCCCGATAGTAAATCGATTTTGAGTAGGCTATTGTACTATCTTTCGACTTTCGAGACGTCCAACGTTAGAAACGTTCTCGTCGAAGTCGTTGATTTAAAAATGAAATAGGATTTGACCGTCCCAAGTCCGTTTTGACCGGGATAGATACTGCTAGAGCAAGATCCGATGATTAAGATAAGAGTATCTTTTGCCTTCGCTAAGCATGGGACTTCTGAATTTTTATAACTGTTTAAAAGTCACTAGTACCATTTTATTGCCATTGTTTATTTCAACACTATTTTCATTTATTAGTTCTTCTATGAACCCAAAAATATAAAGTCAATATACCGCTTTTAATGTAGGAGCCAACGCTTAGTGATAAGAGACTTCAACATCCTTTACAATAGATGGAGTGGTCAACGCTGCTTAGTCACCGATTTTGTTTATTTTGTTTTTATCGTAAATTTTATCAGAGCCAACTCTGGTCAGGCTATATATCAAAATGTTACCTACAAGTATTTGAGTAGTCAGTAGAATACATTAGACCGATCGTTACATTCTTTAACTAATGTACTTCACATGATTACTCCTCTATTTCATACCATCAATGTATTTTAATCAATTAAAAACACAAAAAGCTGAAGAGAGAGTGAATGATTGATAAATCTTTTATATATATATATATATATATATATATATCTTATTATATAAACTTTAGTTTTCAAAGTTACTAATTCATATAATTGTGACATATGTCAAGTATATCGATAATATTTTGACATATGTGAAAAGAAAATTTATTTAATAATTGTAAAAAATTAAATTTTTAAAAATAAAAGGATTACAATTGTAATATTTAAATGTATATAAAACCAAAAATAATCTATTGTATCACTAATTCTAATAGGATAGTTATCTATTAAATTACTAATTTTAATAGAAAAATATGTGCAATTAATAAAGGAAAATATTTGTAATTTAATTGCAATTAATAAGGAAAATATTTTCAATTTAATTGTAATAATTATTTATTATAATCATATAATAAACAGAAATTTATACAGAAAAGTGATTAAAGTATGAAAATGTTTAATGTGTTAAAATTAGTGATTAACATAATGTAAGAAAAATAAGATAATCAAAATAAGAAATTAATGTAATGTTTTTTTTAAGTTTTTCAATCGGTGAATGATTTGATAATGTATTCAATATTATATTATTATATAAACCTTGGTTTTTAAAGTTAGTAACTCATATGATCGGGACACATGTCAATTTAAAATGTTACCTACATATCAATATTATGTTATTATATAAACTTAGGTTTTTAATGTTACCTACAAGTATTTCATTTGAGCCGCCAGAGTTGTGTTTTCTTTGCAACTTCGTCTTGATGAATCTGAACATTTTTTCGCGTTGATTTGGGAATAAGACACTACTATAGACAGAAATTTATGATTGATGGTTTTTCTCCCTAAAACATACATTTATTTATAGCTGAAGATCGATGAACTAGGGTCAAAAAGAATGTAGCAAAATGAATCTGATTTCAACTATTTCGGTAAATAGTAAAGACTTAGTTGCCCTTCTACAATTAATATAGGGAATTTAATTCTGCAAATTATTGGTTGATTTCTCATCCGTTGATCCCCTATATAATAAAACAGAAGTACATAACATTGTTTTGTAGACTATATAATTTTAATAAGTTGGTTACAAATAGGTTAAAGATTAATTTATATTATTTGAATAGTCTGGATTTTTTTTTTTTTTTTTGACAACAAATACAAGATTGGCTCAAACAAGCCAATGTGTAGGAAAATCGTTAACAAAGGTAACTAAATGCGGTGAAGTGCGAGCACGCCGTGCAAGATTATCCGCTTTACCATTCTGGGAACGAGGGACGTAGACCAAAGAAAAAGAAGCAAACTCCTCCTTATCCATCTGTATGTCCTCCAAATACGGTGTGAAAGCTGGTCACTCAGTCTTATGTCCTCCAAATACGGTGTGAAAGTTGGTCACTCAGACGGTGAAGACACCATCTTCACTAAATCGGAGCAGTCGGTGAGGAAAACAACCGATTGATTATCCGCTCCAATCATGCATCGCATAGCCCAAACAAGGGCCTCAACCTCGGCATGAAGAGGAGATAGACTACGGCGATGGTTGGCAGCACCCATAGTAGGGGCATCACCCCATGGCGAAGTACAAAACCATCCTCTACCCACAAAACGATCTGTTGCTTTCCAATAGTCTGGATTTATTGTTTCCAAAAATCTTAAAGAAAATATTCTAAAGAATCATTTGATATCATCTAACTTACCATATTAATTTTCTTTATTAAATTATTCATTACATAAAATCTTTTGATATCTAACTTAACATATTAATTTGTTAATTATCATTATACTTCACCTATCATTTTAATATATGAGTCTATTTTGTAAAACAAATAAATTATCATATTATTTATTATAATTAAAAAATAGTTTTATTTCCAGATATACCATAAGTTGAATTTTTAAAAACAAATATAAATGATTCAATGTATAAAATATTCAAGTTTTATTAATATTATTCTTTAAAAATAATATCTATTGAATTAAATTTTTTACTCAGTAACGGGTCAAAATTTAAATATTTAAATTCAATTTCATACTTTTTTGTTGAATTTTATAATTTTATATAATATAATAAAATTTAAATAATTATTTTGAAATATTTTTAAAATATTGAAACTTGATATTAAAGTTAAAAACTATAAACACTCTATATTGGTTTATTATAGCAATGTCAATAATATGTCACTATAATATGAAAGAATTTCAAAAAACTAAGTATATTACAACAAAAAAATATAACAATATATTAAATTACTCATAATATAATAACTTGATTTTTAAAAACCAAATTCACAAAATTATGTCTTATAATGATATTCAAGTCATGAAGTAGAATATACATTGTTGAAATAAGTTCACGTACATAAACTAATAAAAGAACGCGGCAAAAGAAAACTTCCTTGGGTTGCTTGGAGAAGAATGTCTATCCCAAAAGTGGAAGGAGGTCTGGGTTTCAAGGATCTACATGATTTTAACATAGCCCTTCTAGCTAAACAGGCTTGGAGAATATTGACAAATCCACAAAGTCTTTTGGCTCGACTCTATAAAGGTATGTATCATCCAACTATATCTTATTTAGAGGTTGAAACGGGACCAAGACCCTCTTATGGATGGAAATCCATACAATATGGAAAGGAGTTATTAAAACAAGGTATCCGAGTGAGAATTGGAAATGGCCAATCAACGAAGATATGGACAGATGCTTGATTGCCCACTTTACCTCCACGACCTGCTGCAGGTCCAGTGTTAGAAACAAACTTAACAATATCTGACTTATGGAAGGAAGGAACTCGTGAATGGGATCCTATCATATTTGAAGGTGTGCTGACTCTAGAAGACCAACAGTTAGCTAAAGAGCTATACCTCTCTAAATATGCAGAACATGACACTTTTGAATGGGCATACACCTCAAATGCTCAGTATAGTGTTCCATCTGGATACTGGTTAGCTACTCATGTTAATATACCAGAGGATGAAGTTATCTCTCCACCACAAGGGTCAGTTGCGTTGAAACGAGAACTATGGAAACTGAAAATCTCTCCAAAGCTTCATCATTTCATTTGGAATTGTTTATCAGGGGCTATTGCAACGACAACTCAACTTCGAACACAACAAATATCTGCTGATCCGATATGTCAACGATGTTGCCGAGAGGAAGAAACAATCAACCACATCTTATTTACATGCTCCTTTGCAGAGGCGGTGTGGAGGTGTGCTAATACCCAAGTAGGTCATGGAGGCTTTAATAATGAGCTTGAAGCGAATATCGATCTACTCATGAATCACTATAAGGATGAAATAGTTCCTCTTGATCAGCGACTTCTACCTTTCTGGATAATGTGGAGACTCTGGAAAACAAGAAATGAATTTATTTTTCAGAAGAAATCAAGACTACCAGCAGAAGTGGCAAACAAAGGAAATCATGATACTTGTGAATGGCTGGAAGCTAATTCTAAAGAAGAAAATGAAGAAACAGTCCAGAATTCTGTGGCTCAAGACAGAGTTTCTGATCGTTGCAGTCGATGGTCACCACCCCCTAGTGGCTGGCTCAAATGCAATTTTGATAGTGGATTTATAAGGAACCGTTCTTTTACAAGTACATGTTGGATAATCAGAGATTGTGATGGAAAGGTTATAATATCTGGGTGTGCCAAACTACAACCATCTTACTCTTCTTTACAAACAGAGGCGCTGGGCTTTCTACATGTTCTACAAATAGCATGGGCTCATGGATTACGATATATATGGTTTGAAGGTGACAACAAAGAACTGATCACTCTCATCAATAATGGTGGCGACCATGTGAACCTGGGAACATTATTAATTGATATTCGACATTGGATGGCAAAACTCCCGGAATCGTCCATAGACCATATTAACCGAGAGAGAAATTCGCAGCAAATAAGCTTTCAAGACATGCATGTTCTATCAATTCATTGTATGAATTATATACAGTACCACCAATTTGGTTGGTTGACAATTTGTATTCCCTGTTTACAATCTAATACAATGTTAGATGTTAAAAAAAAAAAAAAAAAAACTAATAAAACATATTAAAATTTTTATTTTAACATAAAAAATATACAAAATTTTGTATAAAATAAAATTTAACCAGTGATAGCACGGGTACTTATCTAGAATCATTAATAATATAAAACTTACAAAATACATGTCTTTTTCAAGTCATCATATTTAGCATATAATTTTTTGCATATAATTTTATCTAAATTAAAAAAAAAAAAAAATCACATAAATTATATTTTATAGAAAAATTATAATATAAATAAATAAATTTTGCTCTCTTAATCTAGTTAAGTAAGATAAGGGTATCTTTTGCCCGCGCCAAGCATGGGACTTCTGAATTTTTATAACATCTACAAGTTTCTCTATTTCTATTTGTTCTCAACACTATTGCCATATGACCCAATAAGATATCATAAAGTCAATGTAAGGCTTTGAAATTTCTTATTAGTTGTAGGAGCCAACGCTTAGTGGTAAACTGGTAAGAGACTTCAACATCCTGTGCAATAGGTGGAGGGTTCAACGCTTAGTTGTCACAATTTTTTTTGTTTCATTTGTTTTTATTTTTCTTAAATTACTATTCAATTGGGCAAAAAAAAAAAAAAAAAAAATCTATTTGGAGCGTAAATTTTTTTTAACAGAGCCAACTCTGGTTAGGCTATATAACAAAATGTTACCTACAAGTATTTGAGTAGTAGAATACATTAGACCGTTTAATAATGTCCACATGACTAGTACTCTCTCTATTTCATACCATCGATATATTCTAATCAATTAAAACACACAAAATGCTGAAGAGGGTAAAGGATTGATCGATAAATTTTACAGAATAATATTATCGAGATCTCAACGTACATATATATAGTAATAGACTAATAGTAGTAGTATTAAGATAATGTTAAGTTGAAATGTTAAAACACATATAATGTAAAATTATAATCTAACGATCTAACAAACAAAGTTAAAAAAACAAATATTAAGGAGCTACAGAATAATCTTCCAATCGGATATCTTGCTTTCTAAGTTATCTCCAAACATAAATCACATTTTTTATTAGCCCTAGAAAAGAGAAATGATCTCAAACTATAAAATGTTGGAAAAAAAAAGCTACCTAGGAGACATTGAAGAATAACTACAAGTAGCATGAGACCGAGAGGAGGAACGATAACTCTGAGAGGTTGTGATGGTGTTGATAGTCAAAGAACTAAGCTGATTATTAATCTCTCTCCTCATCGCTCTATACACGTCCTCCAATCCTTCCTCTATAAGTTCTAGAACTGTCTGCGGCATCGGCGGCAAATTAATATCGTCCGACGTACCTTCTAGAAGCTTCACTACCTCCCCCATCGATGGCCTCACTGATACTTCGTCTTGTATGCACCAGAAAGCCACTTTAAGAGCTTTAACTACTTCTTCTTCCTCTGCTACTCCTTGTAGCCTCCTATCCACGGCTTTCAAAGCTGTCCCGTTCGTTAGTTCCTATACATATATTTTCAAAAGATCGTTAGGTTGTAACTTCTAATCAAAGGTGCTCCTAGCGCCTAGACTATTTGACCCTTTCTAACTATATTACTATTTTATAAAATGTATAATTACCTTGTAGGCCCATCCGGGGTAAAAGAAATCCTCAGCGTCGAAGGACATATCAAGATTTCTTCTACCTCCTACGATCTCGAGAAGAAGCATTCCATAGCTATACACATCTGCCTTCACCGTGATGGGGCGATTACTCACCCATTCGGGTGCTAGATACCCTCTTGTACCTCTAATCATCGTAACCACGTGTGAATGCTCTCTCCCCATCATCTTGGCCAGTCCAAAATCTGATACCTTAGGACAAAAATTCTCATCCAACAAGATGTTTTCAGGTTTTATGTCGCAATGAATAATCCTGTTTCGACATTGCTCATGAAAATATGCAATCCCTTGTGCAGTTGCAACCGCTATCGAAAAACGTGTACGCCAATCAAGTAGCCTTGCTGTCTGTTCTGAAGAGAATATCCATTTGTCTAACGACCCATTTATCATGAACTCATAAACCAGAAGCCTGTAGAGTTCCCCAAAACAGATTCTCAAATCTTTTTGCATAAGAAACAGAGTAAATTTTATAGTAACTTTATAAGGTTATTGTTTTTAGCTTACCGGTGGGAGTCTTCCGAGCAGTAACCACACAAGCGAACAAGGTTCATGTGATGCATTGAACCAATGGTATTGACTTCAGTGATGAACTCTCTCTCGCCATGAGATAATGCTCTGTCTAATCTCTTCACCGCAACAAACGTTTCACCCGCTACTGTTCCTTTGTACACTGTCCCAAATCCACCTAACCACATCATAAAACAAAGAAAATAAGATTTCAAATAATTTAAAACTTGTTTTCAAATACACATGAAGATTCTTGATTCTGACCTGATCCAAGAAGTTGGGAGAAATTGTTAGTACAGTTCTGGAGATCGCGGTAAGTAAAACTCACAGGAGAGTCACAAAGGATAAGCGAGTTTTTTGCGGCTCTCTTTATTGCTCTCTTCCTGTCTATATTATAGTATAATAACATCCCAAGTAGTGCCACAAGCACAAGCATCCCCACAACTATAGGAATCACCAGAACCTTTTGTCTTAGTCCATGGCTCTTACTCGATTTAGAATCATTATGGTTTGAGTTTGAGGGGTAAGATTCATTAGCTCTAGTCTTCACGAAAAGGGTCGAGCCAGGATCTCGAAAGCCGCCAAAATTCAGGCTCTTTAGAATCCAACAATAAGGCTTCTCTTCATCTAAACCGTAAACTGAAGCCACACACTTGCAATCTGACAAACACATCGCACCGCATCTGCTCACATTGCTGATATCGCTGATATTCTCGATAACAGAACGTTCCGAGAAGTAGTAGTTGGTCTCTTGGACCGTGGAGATCTTGTAGGTACCGTTACGATTGATGTTTCTCTCACATTCTTGAACCAAAGATGAGTTGTCTGAACAGAGTTTAGCGTTGTCTTGATCAGGGAGCTTAACCGAACCGGGCAAACATAAACAGTCGGCGTTTTTCTTGGTTCGATCCAAATTGCATACTCCGTTACCGCAAATCCCAGCTATATCACACGGGTTTGATACAGCTGCCCAATCAGGTACCCATTGGCTTGAACCGTTCATGTCGTTGTCCCATCGGTACAACCGGAGATTACCGTTATTCTCTAATACCAATCTCCGCAAAACCGATTTTTTTGATAACCGGGAGCTACTATTATTGTTATAATTCCGGTTTTCGTCTACCGGGTTCTTGTAGACGAACACTGCTCCCGTAGAGGATTCTCCATAAACGATTTTGAAGCTTCCGGTATCATCAAGAACCGCAGTAACATCTCCGGTGACATTGGAAATCTCTGGTCCGGACCAGTAGGAGTAGTTTGCGTGAGGGTCAAGGTTGATGTTGTAGGTTAAGCCGAGGCTAAGCGAAGTGTGTTGCTGCAGCATTTTCAGCGAATAATGACCGTGGCGCGACGGTGAAGGGTTAGAGGTTAGTTCTAAAGAAACGGTTAAGGGTTGGTTTGGGAGGAGAGTGTCGGACGGTTGCGAAAAGCTCTGCCATATGGCTGGAGCGGCGGTAACTTCGGTTCCAAGGAGAAGAAAGTTTCCGGATTCGGACATAACCGCTGCTTCAACGCCGTGGTTTGAGGTGTTTGAAGCCCATACGACGGTGTTTTGGTCGGAGAGTACGAGGTTTCCGGTCGCTTCTAGCTCCAACACGGCTTCTTTTGTGACTGGGGAGTTTCTATATTTTAGATATTTGGATTTTGAGTGAAAAAAATTCTGATCATAGGAAAATCTAATGTTCGTTTAATCAAATATTTATATATATATATATATATACTACTAATTTTATAGATATAGGTTATTGCAAATAACTAAATATTAAAGGATAATGTGTACCTATTGGGAGACCAAACGATGGTTGGATCACCGGGAAGTTGTGCGAACCAAATGCTGAGTAAGAACCGATCGGTTGGTTTGAACCGAGTAAACCCAATTGCAAAAGTACCGTTAGAGGAAACCCATGTTCGGTTCGGTTCACTAGCTTTTAACTTTGACCCCAAACCGATGTGCTGTTCAGTGGCCAAGCCAACTTGAACTACCGAGCTAACTAAGAAGAAGCAAAAGAATGAGAAGGAGAGACTAAAAGAAGGAAAATAAAAATGAAATGAAGACATATCTTGTAACAAAAGAGAAGAGACTAAAAAATCGTTATAACATATGCTTTAGTATTCTTTATATATCACCCAACTTTACAATTTGAACGCATTTAGAAAGATGGTTCGGTGGGAGAACCTTGAAGAATGAGAATGTGGCACGTGTCTTTGTGGTTGAGCTAAATTTTGACAAAAAGGTCAATGTTTTCGTATATGGTCGGTTCTGAATAATTGACAATGTTGGGGATATTGGATATGGCGGCACCTGTTTTGTGCCTTTTGTTTTAATTAGTAAATCTTTTTAAATAGTATGAATTATGAAACTACTCCAGTCTCCAGCTATAACGGAAATTGGAAAGATGTAAGTATTTCTATAATTTAATGATAAATTTTATTTTAGTACATATATTTTTATGGTAAAATTTGTGGTAAAGAGGTGATCTTGATGCATTTGGTTTTGGTGACAAAGCAGCTTGACGAGACGTGAGAAATTTAAAATAATTTATTATGGTTCCTACATTTTATTATGTAACATAATACAAACTAATTTAAATTATGGTTCTTACTTCTTAGAGGTTTTCCATCAGTATTTATTTATATCTAAGAGACAATAGCAGAAAGAAAAAAAAAGGAAAAAAACCCGAAAAATACATGGTTTAATTTTTGTTTTTTTAAAAAACCTTCATCTTATTAATACTAGGTATTAGTCCACGTAATGCATAGTTACATTTTATTATATTTTTGAATATTTATAAAAATAATATTTTGTTCTTTTTTTGCATGCATAAAGTATAGTTTTTTTTCTCAAGATTGTATTATAGTAAAATTGTATCAAATAAAATTATCAAAAAAATTAGTAACTATATATAAAAATATTATGTATAGATATTCCTTATTTTAAAGTTTGGAGAAATATAAACAGAAGATATATATATATATATATATATATATATATATATACAAATATAAAATAGCTAACAAAAATAAAAAATATGAAAATTTAACCAAAGACATTTTATCTTGAAAGATAAGTAAATTAGTGGGAGAATGAAATTTATAATAATTATTGGGTAGAAGTTACATTTGAGTTAAATGTAGACTTACATATGACATTAAATGTGAGTTAATTAGAAATAAAATTTTAATTTTTTTGTTTTTTTATATAAAAGGAATACCAAGTGGCCCAATGTAATTTTAAACTTATACATGATTTGGTTTTTTTGTTGATAAACTCATACATAAAAATTCAAAATTCATATTATTTTGTAAGTGAAAAACTAAATTAGTTTTCTTATAACATCATATGAACTTCAATATAAAGATATTTAAAATCTCAGGGAAAACTTCTATTTGGTTTCTTTTTTTAATTTTCACTAATCAATTAAAAATCTAGAGCTAGATTTCATACTAACAATTTCATCTTTAGAGGGTTTAATAAGATGGCATATTTTTAAAATTATATTATTTTTCTATATTTTATTTCATTTAAATTTGAGTGCTTGAAGAGAATAGAGAATTAGAAAATGATTTTTTAACCTTGTGGGATTAATATAGTAGAAGAATATTAAAATATGATTACTTATGATAATCTAAAATATACAATGGAGATAAACCTTTTAAACATCAAAAACAATGTATATGTAGACATTGTTTTTAACCTTTTAAAACTTCAAAAATATAAATTAGAATTAAGCTTTTACAATGATATTTGATTTGATTTTTTTTTAATGAGAGAATGAAATAATAAGTATTAATAGGAATTCTGGAATAGAAGTGATGTAAAATTATATTTATAAAAATAGGAGTTACAATTCTAATTTATTATGTGTTTTAATTATATATTTTTTTCTATATTTTACTCAATTTAAATTTGAGTGCTAGAAGAGAATAGAGAATTAGACATGAATATTTTCAAACTCATGACCTTGTGGGATGAATATAGCAAAAGAGTACAAAAATGATTACTTATAAGATGATTATCTGAAATAGACAATAGAAATAAACCTTTTAAAACATCAAAAACAATGCAATATATATATTACAAACTCCAAAAATATAATTTAGAATTAGGCTTTTACAATGATATTTGAATTGATTTTTCAACAACAACAACAAAAAATAAAAAACACAAAAAAAAAGAAAAAGATTAAAGATATGGTTGAAGAGGATGAGAGAATGAGGGAATGAAAGAATGATAGAATGAGTATTTATAGGAATAGAAGTGATGTAAAATTATATTTAGAAAAATAGGAGTTACAATTCTAATTTATTTTGTGTTTTGAATACAATTAAGTGGAGAAATAAATATAGGAGTTACAATTCTAATTTATTATGTGTTTTAATACAATTGAGTGGAGAAATATAGTTAATGCATAATTTATATAATTTCAGTTTTATATTAAAATGTGAGTTAAGTGTCATGATTAAATATTTTTTATTTGTAATTTAAAACAAATAATTTTCTTAATTGCATTACAAGTGGACCAATAAAAAGAGACCAAAACTCTACTTTTATGTATATGATTGGTAGATCTATACACAAGTCTTAATCAGGATTAAAATTTAACACCCACGTATTTAATTAAAGAGATCTAATGACATTGTTGTTCTTCTTCTTCTTTACAAATCGACAACCTGTTTGAGAGAGATAGAACCCTAAAATTTCACTTAGGGACGGCGATTTATCTAGGTTGGAGATATATTCATTTGGGTCCCGATTTTGTATTTTTTGTAGTTTAGATCAAGTTTTTTTGGGTTGGGGATGGTATTTTGATGCCTAATCAGCAATTTTTTTTGTTTATTTTTCAGTGGTTTCGAGAAAATTAAATTCAATATTCACTTTAGAGGAGATGTCTCGTTGAAGGATGGATCTTTAGTCTACATTGGAAGAGATGAGGCTAAAGATATGTTGATTGATTCTTATCATAGAAAAATCGCTTTATGAAATTTTAGGGTTCTATCTTTCTCAAACAGGTTGTCGATTTGTGAAGAAAAAGAAGGGCAACAGTGTCATTAGATCTCTTTAATTAAATACGTGGGTGTAAAATTTTAATCCTGGTTAAGACTCATGTATGGATCTACCAATATTAATAAGATGAAGGTTTTTAAAAACAACAAAAATTAAACCAGGTATTTTTCGAGAAATTTAATAACTAGAGGAATTAAACGGCCAAAAAAATTTAGATGACTTATTTTTTAGATTTTTCCTAAAAAAAGTGAAAGACATATTTGCAATAAGCGATCTTTCTAAAAAAAACTTGCTACTTGTCAATTACCTATTAGATATTTAGACTATCTATTAAAACTTAACTAAATATATTATATAACTAAAATAATAATTACCTATTAGACATTTAGACTATCTCTTTCGTATTTAGCGATGAATATGCTTTTTGAAACTTTGGTTCGTATATTACACTAACTAAATATTAAAGGATAACTTCGATACTAAAATAAATATTATGGTTTTACAGTTCGTATTTTATTATTTAATTATGGAAATTATAAAATGAGGTTATAGCATTTCATTATGTAAATTACTAGATTTTAACCCGCGGTATACCGCGAGCATATAATTTTTATTATAATTAATATATTTTATGTTGTATTTATTTGCTAAATATTGAATTTTTTGTAAATTAAGGAATAACTAAATTTTCTAGTTGTTGTGCAGCTATGTGACAACCCGACCCGTGGACCCCGCTAGCCTCACTGCTAGCCGACCAAACGGACCCCAAGCTGGTCCTGCAGGGCATCGATCCTAACCCATCACTGTGGATATCCCAATCCACCAGTAGGTTATTGGTGCGCCAGGCGTTCCTCGAACCCTGGTCCTCACCCTTTAACAACTGTAACACCCGCGAACCATTTTTTTTGGTATTTTGGTGAGGGTGTCGATCGACACCACAGGAGGTGTCGATCGACACTAATTGTTTCTGGTTCGACCGGTTCAATTTTTAATTATCGTTTTGGTTCGGTTTGGTTTTAGGAAACCATTGAACCGGGTTATTTAAGTGTTTTGTCGACCAGAAGGGTTTTGGGAAGTTTATTTTGTCGCCGCTTTGTTGTTTTTGAGAGAAAGGAGAGAAAAGCTTTGTTCCTGAGTTTTTTTTGAAAGAGATTGGTGAGATTCCTGGCTGTTCTTGAGAGTTTTGGAAGCTAGGAAGGATCTAGAAGCTTTCTAGGAAGGTGGATTCGTTGCTTTTGGTCTGAATCTTCCTGCAAAGAGGTGAGTGCATGACCATGGCTTATCTAAGCTAAGATTTCTAGTTTCTATGTGATTTGGTGCTTATGTGGTTGTTTCTTTGAGTTCCCTATGTTATTTTCGTTGCTATCTGGGCTGGGTTTGGCTTCTGGGAGTGCAAGGAGCGGTTTGGGGAAGATTGGAGGCGAGATTCGGAGTTCCTGATCGAGGGAAATCGCTGCTCGATATCGGTGCCGGTCGACACCAGTTGGGGTGTCGGTCGACACCAACGCGAGGACGGCTCGGGACTTTGGCGAGTGTCGTTCGATGCCATGTGGAGGCGTCGGTCGACACAAACTAGGGTTTTCGGGAGTGTCGGGCAGGGTGTCGGTCGACACCAGTTTGGCGTCGGTCGACACCAGATAGTCGTGACGACGACCATCTGGTGTCGGTCGACACCTTGTTCATTTGCATGCGTGGTATATTGCCTGGTTTGTTTTATTGATTGTTGTTTGTGGCTTGTAGGGATCTTATTGCTTGTGTGTATAGCCCAAGTAGATGGACTGCCTCACTGAGTGTTTATCAAATACTCATGCATCTCAATTTGTGTTTGTGGTGCGGTGTAAAGGCAAAGTGTGACCGTGGAATCAAGGCAATGAAGAGGAGGATGTTCTAGGGACTCGATTGGATGTTGTCTGGCATTTGCTAGGGTGCTAGGGTTGAGTCATTAGAAACATTGCTAGGTTGCTGGTTCCATGTTTCTTGTTGTTTGGTATTGATTATTGTTTTGCTATAGTATTGGTTTATTATTGGTTATTATTGGTTATTGATTATGTTTTCCGCTGTTGAATGTGTTGTGGTTAGGTGGCTAGTGGGTATGGGACCACTAGCTGTAGTTGTTTTCATATATTATATTTATTATTTATTTATTAAAAAAAAAAAAGGGTTGGTCGTTTCATTTTGGTATCGAGCCCTTACGGTTCTAGGTTTGGGTTCGCTAGGTTTCTGGTAGATGTTTGGGATTGCATGTCTTGATTGATTATGTGAGTTAGTCAATTGTGTGTGGCATGGAGTCTTAGAACATCCTCTTGAGCCGAGTGTGTGATTCCACGGTGAGTTTATGTTTCTGTGTAATAATAGAAATTGTTTGCTTAGCCTTCTGTTCATGGTAGTGCAGATGGTTAGAGAGGTGCTGTGGCTGGTCGAGGTCGTGGACGCGGACGTGGTCGTGGACGCGGACGTGGTCGTGGTAGGGGCAGAGTCCCAGTGGTTAGTGAGACCGAGGACCAGAGTGTGTCAGTGAGGGTGTTGGCGAGTCGAGGGTGTTCGGGGATTCCGTGAGTGTGGCGGGAGGGCAGTGTTGATGCTCCAGTGGCCGGTGATGCTAGGGTCCCGGGTGTGGGGGTCCCAGCGGGTGGAGTCCCTGGTGTTGACCTTGCGGCTTTGCTAGCACAGGTGTTAGAGCGGTTACCACCAGTGGTACCGGCTCAGGCTCAGGTAGTGCCACCAGTGGTGGCGGAGGAGCGGCAGCCAGTGGCTGCGGATGCGGGGTCCATGCTCGTTATCTCAGCATGTTGACAGAGATGAGTCGGTTGCGTGCGAGCAGTTTTCAGGGGTGTAGATCCTGCTGCGGATGCGTGGAGGACGAGAGTGGAACGTAACTTCACACTCGAGATGTCTGAGGAGTTTTGGGTGGACATAGGGGTCTACTTTTGAGTGGTGATGCCGAGTTGTGGTGGAGATCTGTGGCTGCTAGGAGGGTGCAGCGGGAGATGACTTGGGCTGACTTCGTTTTGGAGTTCAACCGCAAGTATTTTCCTCGAGAGGCATTGGATCGTTTGGAGGTGCAGTTCCTTCAGTTGTCTCAGGGGACACGGTCAGTGCGGGAGTTGGACTTGGAGTTCATCGACTTCTTTGTTATGGAGGTCGGGCTATGGAGCCCTGAGGCTCGGATCGGGAGGTTCTTGAGGGCTCTACGTGATGACTTGAGAGTTCACTGTAGAGGGAGGAGTTATGCTACGCGTGCAGAGCTGGTTGAGACTGCAGCAGAGATTGAGGAGGATATCCGGGCACGGTCGTGGCGGTAGCTCAGCAGTTCAGCCTAGTAAGGCTCAGCGACGGGTGGTTCTAGCAGGGCGGTAGGCATGCTCGGGAACCAAGAGGAAGTGGGAGGCTACGCAGAAGCCGAGTGGTGCGGGTTGCTTCGGTTGTGGGAGCAGGGATCACGGGTTGCTAGTTGTCCCAAGAGGAGTGTTCCGACGGCGGACCTGGGTGTTATCATTGTAGGGAGACAGGGCACATCAAGCCTTTTTGTCCCAGCTGCAGCCGGCAGCGCAGCGTGCAGCAGTGCAGCCTGGGGGTCAGCAGGTGGCACGGATTGAGCAGGGGCCTCGGGTTTACACGACCGGTGGAGACTGGTGGAACCAGTGCCGGGCGATCACAGTATAATTTACGGTACTTAATCTTTGTGAATTTTAGTAGGGTCGATTTTATGTTCCTGTGATAAAGTGTTAGGTTCTCAACACATGAGGTTTGTGTAGGGACCTTGTTGGTGGGCGGGTTTAAGTCCCACGTTATGTTTGATTCTGGAGCTTCGCATAGCTTCATTACTCCAGTGTGCGAGAGTGTGCGGGGATCAGCGGGGATCTGGAGAGCGCAGGAGTTGTTAGAGTTGCGGGAGGCAAGTTCCTGAGAGTTATTGGACGAGCTAGAGGAATTGATATTCAGATCGCAGGGAGTCATGGCCAGCGGATTTGCTTATCAGTCCGTGGAGCTGTATGATGTTATTCTCGGGATGGATTGGATGCATCGGCATATGGTGCATTTAGATTGCTATCGGGGTAGAGTGGAGTTTGAGCGACCAGGAGGGAAGTTGGTTTTTCAGGGTATTAGACCGACTTCAGGGAGTCTCGTGATCTCAGCCATTCAGGCTGGGAAGATGATCGAGAAGGGCCGTGAGGCATATTTGGTCACTATATCTATGCCAGAGTCAGTAGGGAAGTCTACGGTTAGCGGAATTCCAGTAGTGGAGGAGTTTGAGGATGTGTTTCAGTCTCTGCAAGGATTACCACCATCTCGGTCGGATCCTTTTACCATTGAACTGGAACCGGGGACGACACCGTTATCCAAGGCTCCTTACAGGATGGCTCCAGCAGAGATGGCAGAGCTGAAGAAGCAGCTAGAGGATTTATTGAGTAAGGGATTCATCCGTCCTAGTGTGTCACCGTGGGGAGCGCCGGTGTTGTTTGTCAAGAAAAAGGATGGGAGTTTCCGATTGTGTATTGATTACAGGGGTTTGAACCGGGTCACTGTGAAGAACAAGTACCCTCTCCCGAGGATTGACGAGTTGTTGGATCAGTTGAGGGGTGCTACTTGGTTCTCCAAGGTCGATCGGCATCGGGTTATCATCGATACCGATAGATGAGGCGAGATGTGAGGAAGACTGCTTTCGGGGCGAGGTATGGGCATTATGAGTTTGTGGTGATGCCTTTCGGCTTGACTAACACACCAGCGTTTATGCGTTGATGAACAGTGTGTTTGAGGTGTTTCAGGATGTATCTGTCATCATTTTCATCGACGATATCCTGGTTTATTCTAAGAGTCCTGAGGAGCATGCAGTGCATTTGAGGGCAGTTATGGAGAAGCTGCGGGAGCAGAAGTTGTTTGCCAAGTTGAGCAAGTGTAGTTTCTGGCAGCGTGAGATGGGCTTTCTGGGTCACATTGTTTCAGTTGAGGGGGTTTCAGTAGATCCAGAGAAGATTCAGCTATTAGGGATTGGCCTAGACCGCAGAATGCCACGAGATCGGGTTTCCTTGGATTGGCAGTTACTACAGGAGATTTGTGCAGGGTTTGCAAGCAGAGCACGTCCTATGACTAAGTTGACAGGAAAGGATGTTCCTTTTGCGGTCGAAGAAGAGTGTGAGGAAGGCTTTGCAAGCTGAAGGAGATGTTGACTCTGCGCCGAGTGTTGGCTTTGCAGCAGGGAGAACCCTATGTGGTTTATACAGATGCATCTAGAGTTGGGTTGGGTTGTGTTCTGATGCAGCATGGGAAGGTGATTGCTTATGCTTCGCGGCAGTTGCGGGTGCATGAAGGCAACTATCCTACTCATGATTTGGAGATGGGTGCTGTAGTTTTTGCCACGAAGATTTGGAGATCTTATCTTTACGGTGCAAAGGGGTGTTCACGTCATAAGAGCACGAGTATATATTCACTCAGCTGAGTTGAATTTGAGACAGAGGCGGTGGATGGAGCTTGTGGCAGATTATGATTTGGAGATAGCCTATCATCTGGTAAGGCTAATACGGTTGCAGATGCTCGAGTCGGAAGAGGGTAGCTTCGGCTCGGGAGCGGGAGATGGAGTCTCCGGTAGGGAGATCGGTGCTTTGAGCTTATGTGCTGTTTCACAGGAACCGTTGGGTTTGGAAGCAGTAGATAGAGCAGATCTTCTGAGTAGAGTGCGGTTGGCTCAGGAGAAGGATTTGGGGCTAGTGAATGCCTCTAAGGATGTGGGTTCGAGTATCGTCTCGGATAATGGTACTATCTTGGTGCACGGTCGGGTATGTGCCCAAGGATGAGGAGTTGAGACAGAGATTCTCGAGAGAGGCTCATGCGAGCAAGTTATCCATTCATCCAGGAGCGACCAAGATGTACCGTGACCTCAAGAGGTACTATCATTGGGTCGGGATGAAGAAGGATGTGGCTAGTTGGGTTTCGAGTGCGATGTATGTCGGCTAGTGAAGGCTGAGCATCGGGTTCTGGCGGGTTACTGAAGAGTTTACCCATTCTGAGTGGAAGTGGGATATGATCACTATGGATTTCGTGGTAGGATTGCCAGTGTCACGGACCTTTGATGCTATTTGGGTCATTGTGGACCGGTTGACTAAGTCAGCACATTTTCTGGCCATTAAGAAGGCGACGGAGCAGCGGTCTTGGCTAAGAAGTATGTGAGGAGATAGTCAGGTTGCATGGGGTGCAGCGAGCATTGTGTCTGATAGGGATTCTAAGTTCACTTCGGTGTTCGGAAGGCATTTCGGGCGAGAGATGGGCACTAAGGTGCATATGAGTACAGCTTATCATCCCAGGACTGATGGACAGTCGAGAGAGGACGATCCGACGCTGGAGGATTTGCTGAGGATGTGTGTGCTGGATTGGGGTGGCCATTGGGCAGATCATCGAACCTGGTAGAGTTTGCTTACAACAACAAGCCTATCGAGTAAGTAAGATGGCTCCTTATGAGGCTCTATGGGAGGCCATGTCGTACACCACTATGCCGGACTCGGGTGGGGGAGAGGAGCATGTTTGGTGCTAGTTTTGTTCAGAGACCTCGAGAGAGATTCGGGTTCTCAAGCTGAACATGAAGGAGGCTCGGGATAGGCGGAGGAGCTATGCGATAGGAGGAGGAGAGATCTTGAGTTTCAGGTAGGAGACGAGTGTACCTCAAGATGGCCATGTTGCGGGGTCCGAACAGGTCATTGTCGAGACTAAGTTGAGTCCGAGGTATATGGGTCCATTCGAGTGATTGAGCGGATTGGACCATGGCATATAGATTGGAGTTACCTGAGGTGATGCGTGCATTCCATAAGGTTTTCCATGTATCTATGTTGCGGAAGTGTCTCCGTGAGGGAGAGGAGGTGTTGGCTAAGATTCCCGAGGATCTTCAGCCTAACATGACTTTGGAGGCGAGACCAGGTGAGGGTTCTCGAGAGGAGGATCAAGGAACTTCGGAAGAAGAAGATTCCTTTGATGAGAGTCCTTTGGGACTGTGATGGTGTTGAGGAACAGACTTGGGAGCCTGAGGCAAAGATGAAGGCAAGGTTCAAGAAGTGGTATGAGAAGCAAGCCACGACTTGAGCTTGTTTAGCCGGGTCCCATCGTATCCGTGGCTGGAGCGGGAATGGAGTATTCCAGCCATCTCTCTTGTTACTCGGTCGCTTGGGGTGGTTGGTTGTGCGACTCGAACAAGATGAGGTGGTGTTTGGGGTACAAAGTTTCCGTGAGGCGGGGTTGTGAAGAGTAGTTTCCAAAAGTGGAAAGTTTCCAAAAATGGAAGGTGCTAAATATGGAAATTTTTGGGAGTTAGAATTTGTCCATTTTAGCGGTGGAGAGCCTTAAAGGGGGCTTGAGTGTGGCCTTAGTGGCGGACTTTTGAGTCAGTGTGCCCGTGTGTGGCGGTCTTTTTAGACATTGTGGGGTCTTCGTGACGGGCTTTTAGCCAAGTGTCTTTGTGACGGTCCTCTTTAGGACATTTGTGTGGCCTTGGTGGCGGTCCTTTTAAGGACGTTTGTTTGGCCTTTGTGGCGGGCTGTTTAGCCAGAGTGCCTTGGTGGCGGTCCTTTTTAGGACATTTGTTTGGCCTTGGTGGCGGTCCTCTTCAGGACATTTGTGTGGCCTTGGTGGCGGTCCTTTTTAGGACGTTTGTTTGGCCTTTGTGGCGGGCTGTTTAGCCAGAGTGTCTTCGTGACGGTCCTTCGGGACAGATGGTCTTCGTGACGGTCCTTCGGGACAGATGGCCTTTGTGGCGGGCTGTTTAGCCAGAGTGCCTTGGTGGCGGTCCTTTTAGGACATTTGTTTGGCCTTGGTGGCGGTCCTCTTTAGGACATTTTGTTTGGCCTTGGTGGCGGTCCTCTTTAGGACATTTTGTTTGGCCTTTGTGGCGGCCCTTGTGGCGTATATGATCCTTGTGTGGTCACGAGGTATTCCAGTGAGGGAATATGTGGTTGGTAGGACATTGAGATGTTTTACGCGAGCCACGGGAAGGAAACCTGGATAGGGATAGGACTCGGACGTGTTCAGAATCGTTTGCTCGCGACTCTTGGGGGACTTAGGTTCTCCTAGTACTGCCATTTTCAGAGACTTTGTGACTCGGGAGAATGGTTGGTATATCGACTTCGGATGACGATCCGGGGGCGCGCTGTAGGGTGGCAACCCGAGAGACGAGTTTGGACTTTTCCTTATATATTATGGCATGCGGGCTTCGGCCTGATGAGGAGCCAACATTTGGCATGCAGACTTAGGTCTGATGAGGAGCCAATAAAAACTCAAGGTTTAGGCCTATGAGTAAAGGAAAGTCCAAAAAGTCAAGAGCAAATGACGCCTGGAGCGTGAGTCTATCGCCTAGAGGAGACCTTCGTAGATCGGTCGGAGGAGTGCGGGCCGTGGAGACGGTTGCACGGGAGTCCTTGACTGATGGTTGTTCGGATTCGAATCTAGATTGGTGGGGGAGAATTGTAACACCCGCGAACCATTTTTTTGGTATTTTGGTGAGGGTGTCGATCGACACCACAGGAGGTGTCGATCGACACTAATTGTTTCTGGTTCGACCGGTTCAATTTTTAATTATCGTTTTGGTTCGGTTTGGTTTTAGGAAACCATTGAACCGGGTTATTTAAGTGTTTTGTCGACCAGAAGGGTTTTGGGAAGTTTATTTTGTCGCCGCTTTGTTGTTTTTGAGAAAGGAGAGAAAAGCTTTGTTCTGAGTTTTTTTGAAAGAGATTGGTGAGATTCCTGGCTGTTCTTGAGAGTTTTGGAAGCTAGGAAGGATCTAGAAGCTTTCTAGGAAGGTGGATTCGTTGCTTTTGGTCCGAATCTTCTGCAAGAGGTGAGTGCATGACCATGGCTTATCTAAGCTAAGATTTCTAGTTTCTATGTGATTTGGTGCTTATGTGGTTGTTTCTTTGAGTTCCCTATGTTATTTTCGTTGCTATCTGGGCTGGGTTTGGCTTCTGGGAGTGCAAGGAGCGGTTTGGGGAAGATTGGAGGCGAGATTCGGAGTTCCTGATCGAGGGAAATCGCTGCTCGATATCGGTGCCGGTCGACACCAGTTGGGGTGTCGGTCGACACCAACGCGAGGACGGCTCGGGACTTTGGCGAGTGTCGTTCGATGCCATGTGGAGGCGTCGGTCGACACAAACTAGTTTTCGGGAGTGTCGGGCGGGGTGTCGGTCGACACCGGTTTGGCGTCGGTCGACACCGGATAGTCGTGACGATCGACACCATCCGGTCGGTCACCCCTGTTCGGTTGCATGCGTGGTATATTGCCTGGTTTGTTTTATTGATTGTTGTTTGTGGCTTGTAGGGATCTTATTGCTTGTGTGTATAGCCCAGTAGATGGGAGGACTGCCTCACTGAGTGTTTATCAAATACTCATGCATCTCAATTTGTGTTTGTGGTGCAGGTAAAGGCAAAGTGTGACCGTGGAATCAAGGCAATGAAGAGGAGGATGTTCTAGGGACTCGATTGGATGTTGTCTGGCATTTGCTAGGGTGCTAGGGTTGAGTCATTAGAAACATTGCTAGGTTGCTGGTTCCATGTTTCTTGTTGTTTGGTATTGATTATTGTTTTGCTATAGTATTGGTTTATTATTGGTTATTATTGGTTATTGATTATGTTTTCCGCTGTTGAATGTGTTGTGGTTAGGTGGCTAGTGGGTATGGGACCACTAGCTGTAGTTGTTTTCATATATTATATTTATTATTTATTTATTAAAAAAAAAAAAAAAGGGTTGGTCGTTTCAACAACCTTCACACAGGACAAGCTGTCACCAATTGATTTATGTGACAACCCGTCCCGTGGACCCCGCTAGCCTCACTGCTAGCCCAGATCAATTGGTGACAGCTTGTCCTATGGGAAGGTTGTTAAAGGGTGGGGACAAGGGTTCGAGGAACGCCTGGCGCACCAATAACGTACTGGTGGATCGTGATATCCACAGTGATGGGTTAGGATCGATGCCCTGCAGGGCCAGCTTGGGGTCCGTTTGGGCGGCTAGCAGTGAGGCTAGCGGGGTCCACGGGACGGGTTGTCACAAGCTAAATATTTATATTATTTTTTAACCCGCAATATACTTCATGACCATTTGTTTGTTATATTTAGTTTGTTTTGTTTAGTGTTTGAGATTCTATTTTGATTTTTAATTATTATAACAAAAAATAAGAGATCTAAATACATAATAAGTAATTTATACGATGCGATTATATCACATTTTTCCTAATGATTTAATTATATTACAAAATTTTAGTTAAATCAGCTTGATTTATATGTCAAATTATCTAATATTAGTAGTGTTGACAGATATTAAATGAGGATTTAACCCGTATTAGCACAAATTTAATAATATTTTATTAATTTCAACATGTCCTCTTATAACTCATCTACGATATAACTTAAACTTTAAACTTTAGTATAGACTATAATTAAAACTTTTTTAGTTTTACATATTCGTAATATTTAAAATTTTTATTAAGTTTCTATTTGTTAATTATAATATTTAAATAAATCTCAATTGAAGTTCTTCTTACGTTAAGAATCAAAGCTCACAGGTTTTGGAAAACAAAATATGAATAAAATTGTTATTTTCTTTGTTTGCAAATGATTCGGATATAGAATATCTTCAAAACACAACGGAATGTGTGGTTAAATATATCATAGTTTATATTTCCATATTGATTGCTATTATTTTTTAGTTGGAATGCAATGTAAAATATTTAGGAAACAAAATCTGAAATAATGTTATTTTTTAAAATTGTTTAGGGGTTAATGTTGTAAATAAACAAAACTAAAAGGGCATAACATAAAATGTACTTCAAAAATGTTAATATAGATAAATCGAGGATTTTATGGTTTGTATTTTATTATTTAATTTCATTATCTTACCAAAACCCACAGACTCTATGAAACCACTCACTCATGATCATGATCATATAAAACTATTGGATTGGTCTTTGTGAAATTATGATTAGAGATTGTAGATTGTAGATAAGAGTTTAGAAACTAAACTTTGATATTAGACTTAAATAACCAAAATTCAATTTGAAAATTAGAAGGAAACCAATCATACCACAAAGACCTTTGAATAACTCCAATGTAGCAGCAAAACAATAAATATAGTGTAGATTATGTGCATTCCAGCCGAACGAAAAAATCAAGGACATAATATGGTGTAACACTATTGACAAAGGACTAAAA
Source organism: Camelina laxa (assembly GCA_024034495.1). Lineage (NCBI taxonomy): Eukaryota > Viridiplantae > Streptophyta > Magnoliopsida > Brassicales > Brassicaceae > Camelina > Camelina laxa. The sequence continues at coordinate 10,396,485 of CM043881.1, forward strand.
AATGTATATATTACTTTCTTTGTGTTTTTAACTAAAAATATATTTAAATTATTGTTTATCCACTAAAAAAACAAACCATCAATAATTTAAAACTACCTATTATATATACTAATTTGAACAGAGATCAACAATAAATATAATATGAAATATTAATTGAGTCAAATTTTTAAATATGTACTAAATTGATTAAGATAAAAAATTTATATTAAATTTCAATAAAATAGTGGAAACATAAATAGAAAAATTAGTATAATGTAATTTGTAAAAAAAAAAAGCTAAAGATAGAAGGCGGGTTCTTAATGTGAGTTTTGACAACTCCCACACTACATGGAAACATAACGGATATGGTATTGGAAAGCTTTTATGAAAGAAAACTCCTATGTTTTCAAGTCAAAGCTTGTCGGACATGGTCCTATATCACTTTTATATGACCCATAGAATATAATTCCATTGATGCAGACACTTTTGGTGGCCATAGGGTAATGTAGTATTTCACGGTTAATTTGTTTCCATGTTGTGTCCCCCTCCTCTAGACCCGACCATGAGACCAAATAGACTAAGCATGAGTTCGCAGCCTTAAAATGATTTATGTATTTTCCTGGTCATTATTTGACTAAAACAGTTTTATAGCTTAGCGGTAAAAATCCCTTTCTCCAAATTTGTAGTGACCAGTTCGAATCCCAACAAATTAGTAATAGTAAGTTTTGAAGTGTTTAAGTTCACTACAATGTCTGGACTGTGTACAAAAAGTTTTTATGCAGAAAAATTTACCATGTTTAGATATTAGATAACATAGTCACTTGATGTATGTGGAAATCCTGGCTTTATAAGCTCTCAAGCTGCACTGCTCCATATATCATCAAGGACAACCAAACATTTCTCGGTTTCAGGTAGTTTAAACAGCTAATCTTGTAAACAAGGTTTTTTGGTTAAATAAATTTAACATTCGAGAAGACCATAGATCAATTTTTCTGAAGTACGAAAATGCTAGACAATTCCATTTGGTCAGGAGTTTTCATCCGGTCTTTTCCGGACCCCAGGGAGATTAGGAGCCTCGGTCCTGAACCTCCTGATTAATACAAAACAAAAAAAAAATTATTATTCTTTAAAATATATATATACGATTCTTTTCACACACTATCCAATATAGCTGAACTGTATCTATCTTTATCATCACAGAATTTAAACCAAAGCATCACACCTCCATACTTTCTAGACTTCTTTAAAACCAAGACATTCTAATCCCATAACCTTTTTGGACCGGAACTAAAATAGTTAAATGAGCCCCCTTCGTTGATGGTGTTGGACAACTTCATTGATAAATAGTCTTTTTTAATCACGATAATACTTGTCATAAAACAAAATGTTTTCTTAATAATTACTACATGGCGAAATCAGCCCAGTGTCGAGGAAAGCCAAGCTCGATACTGAAATCGATACCATCATGAACAACATCACATGAGACTATGAGAGACCAGGTAATCGAGTACAGTTTCCAATTCCGCCGCCAAGAAACTATACAACCTTAATATAAATTTGACAAAAGCATCAAAATAAATGTGATTTTATTAACTAGATAATAGGATCAAATTTGGAGGAAAAAAGATAAAAAAAATAACCATTTATTTTATATCTCAGCAGAAGAAAAAAAAAGCATGTAAACCAACCTTGATGCAGCTACATATCTATCCTTGCATACTAAAAGCAAATCCTTTTTTTTTTTTTTGTCAAACACCAAATGCAAATCCTTAGTTTCATTAATTTGAATGTTGATGAAGTATATTGATACAAACATTCCAAATTAGAATACTAACACCACACACACACAACAATGAACAATTCTTCAAAAGGTAAACACGAGAGAAATTGATATACAGTAGTCATTACGATTCCTTTCACACACTAGCCAATATAGATGAACTGTATCCATTTTTATCATCCCAGAATTTAGACCAAAGCATTACACCTCCATACTTTCTAGACTTCTTTAACATCGGAAGAATCTGCGAAGTAAGTACGTCTGGTGGGATATACCCACTTCCCGCAGCTTCAGGAGCTGCCGGAAGACCCAAGAAGATTTTCTTGACTGTGATTGAAGTGGTCCACTTGTTCCAGGAATCGAAGAGGTTTTGAGTATTATCTAAAGTGTATGAACACGGTGGATTGTTGTAGAATTGGATCCAAACATAGTCAAAAAGTTTAGTGTTGAGAGCAGTTCCCATTAATCTGTCTGGAAATGGACATTGAGGAGCTCCTGATAGATATACTTTTCTTCCTTTGTGGTTAAACTTTGAGAGAGACCTATCCAAACAAAATTAACAATAATAATTAAAATCTAGTTAATTTTATTATTTTCACACAAGAAAAATAGTCTAGACAGATGAGGTATATCATATCTTTATCAAAAAAAAAATTATATTGTAACCAAGAAGTTCGAATAAATCCATAATCTTCTTTTCTAAAATAGTTTTTTTCCAGTCACGATATTACTTGTCATAAAATATTTATTCAAAATGTTTCCGTAATTACTATACCTGGCGAGATCATCCCAGTGTTGAGGAGAGCCAAGTTCTATATTGAAATCGATACCATCAAGCACAGCATCACCTAACGGACGTGACGATGATTTCCCTCCCAAGAAGTTGTTCCACAGGTAATTCGCGACGACATTAGCGTCCTCTCTAGACCCAATGGAGTAGTTTCCGATTCCGCCGCCGAGAGACAACATAACCTTACAAAAGAATTGAAAAAATAAATGTGATTTCATTAACAATAAGATCAAATTTTGGGGAAGTAAATAAAAAACAATTTATTTTCTATTTCAGAAAAAAGTCATCTAAACCAACCTTGATGCCACGAGACTGACAATCTTTGACCTGAGAGCCAATACGAGTACAAGTGTTGGCCGCAGGGTTGCAGTGGCCGGCGAGGTTGAGCTCCGGTGTTTGGCCATTCCCGAATTTCACAAGAAAGGCGACGTTGACGTAAGCATACCGGCCGGTGGCACACGTGGCGGAGAGATTACCTTCGTTGCCGTTTTGGCCCCAATAGATGGCTATGCCACCTCTGGATGCATCGGAAGGTTTGGTGAAAAAGCAGCTTATCAATAAGAGAAAGTATATAACATGCTTGACAAGATTTATGTTAGTCATGTTTTTTCCGTTAACAATGTTTTGTCTTCTTTGTGGTTATGTGTTTGTTTGTTATTGCTTCTGACTTTTGTTTGTTTTTTACTTTCTCTTTTATATTTCTTATCTATTTATATTATAATGTCTCTCACACACATTGCATGACTTTAATTGGTTGTCGGTTTATCGTCAAATTATGTCGCTTTAGGACTTAAGTATAGATATAGATCTCAAATTATTAAGCACCCATCTAGAATCTCTGACCACTAACTGTAACTGTTTAATAAAGTCATAAAGAATAAGACATTTCCAAAAATAAGAAGGACAATCAGCGATCAAATTGGTAATAAGAGAAGGTGGATCATGAAACTCACGTTGAGCTCGTTGTCGTCTCTTGTGGTGTTGACTTTGTTGCACGTCTTGCTGGTTTACGTACCATTTGGCACAACAATTCAGTTTTTTTTTTTTTTTTTTTTGTTTAAGAACAATTCAGTTTATCTATAGACTCGGAAGTATTTTTTTTTTTTTGACCTCGACTGGGAAGTATTTTAACCATGATAATTTACTGAATTACAGTATCCTCATTTTTCTTGTATATACAATCTTTTATAAATTAGTACTCCCTCTGTTTCACAGAGAGTGTCATTCTGGAGATTTTTTCTTGTTTCACAAAGACTGTCACTTTACAATTCCAATGTACTTTTTACATTAAATTTTCTAATTTACCCTTTGACCCAAAGTTTATTTCCATTGAATTTAAACCATTAGTCATTTATTAAATAGGGGCAAACATGTATAATTCTATCTCTTCTTAATTTGTGTGCATTGTGTCAAAATGACACTCTTTGTGAAACAGAGGGAGTATAAGATTGGAGATAGGACCAAGAAGTTTTTTAATGGCCCAATTTTTATCAACCAGCTTTGAAAAAGTCTGGTGCTCTCATCCAATGAGTGAGTAAACCGTATTTATTAATATTTGAATTAAAATGTATTGGAAAAAGTCTTCGTTACAATTATTGATTTGACTCGATAAGTTTAAAAGTCGAATGACAAATTCTCAGTATATAATATCAAAAATAAAATATCAGGTAATTGAAATTCAAATATTTAAATTTTGAAGTATACATGTTAAAGGTGAAAAAAAAGGTCATGTAATAAAGTATACAGGATAATTCGAATATTGGATGAAAAATATAAAATTTTCAGTCAAAATACAAATTATGCTTAAATAAAAATCATTCTGGTAAAACAAACACCAGTCAATTTCTTTTTGTAACATATTATACAAATATGGCATAACTTTCAATACAATATTAATTGCTTAAATAAAAATCATCCTAGTAAAACAAACACCAGTCAATTTCTTTTTGTTAACATATTAAACAAATATGGCATAACTTTCAATACAGTATTAATATACTATTGTATGAACAATGCAACAAAAATCACAAACAATACGAACTGGTGGTCGTCTAGTTAATTACATCAAAATATTTTATGTTAGCGGAACTTATATATGTAAATCACAAACACTAGGAATTGGTGGTCTCATATCAAAATCCAAACTACAATCTGTAAATAACCTTTGTAAACTTAGATATTTTTTCCATCTAAGGTATGTTTAAGACGTTGAGAAACTGTTGATGTAAGGTGTTTTGGTGGAATGTATATTTTGGTTCACGAAACCAGAATATTGATCTAAACATTTTGGTGGAAGATCGTTGGTCTCTACTCTCTAAATATTTGGGCCATTTTTGTCAAAATCAAAAATAGAATTTTGGAGGCAACATATGATAGAGTAGGATCTCTTTAGTTTTCCCTTTCTCGTGGACGTTTGAATTTTTAATATTGTACTGGGGGATAGGTTTTCGCTTATTAAAATAGTGCGACGAATGTATTAAGCAATTGTGGATCAAAAAATTATAATTATAAAGTTCGTAACGGAGACAATAATAATAAGTTTCATAAATAATTCTACAGTTTAATATGGTCCGTCATCGTTACTTGGCCGCACATGTACCTGATAATAATATATGCACAAACAAACAACAAAATAATGTATGAAATTGAATATAGATATTTGAAAAATACGCTACTTGTTTAAAAATTTTGACTAGTTATAATTTTTTCAACAATTTATATTTGTTTAAAAAAATTCAAATTATAGCATATGCAGAAAAATATTTATTATTATTATAGAGATAATAGATGATATGATGATTTATGTATTTAACAAAAATAGAACTATATGAAAATCAGAGTTGAAGTATAATGATTAACGATAAGTTAGATATCAAATGTTATATTTTTATTTTGATTGAATATATATTTTTTGAAATCAATAATATATTTTAGTTTTTTCTGAAATTAATTAAATTGAAAAGGTAGTATTTGACATTTGTATTCTTAATAACTACTATTAATATGTTCTCTAGAAACTATATTTGTGATGACATTTGATTGTAATTAATTACACATTTACACTTAATAAGGTTCCTTCTAAATTTGACTTTTGAAATATTAATAGGAGGATTTAGCTACAGGTTCTATCATAATAAAGCTATATGTTAGTTTTTTGCCTTCCTTGATAATAGATATTTTGATTTTTCACATTATAAATGTTATCTTATTATGTAAAATCTCACAATCCTAAATAAAAAATTATCACTCTTTCTAACCTATAAATTTATATATACATTTTTGGAGACAATTATAAAATAAATCTTGAAGTTCAGTACTATTTACAGAGAATGCCACTGACATTAAATATTTCATTAAATTCATTTTTTTAATAAAAACTAATTGTTATACATAGTAATTGTTAGAGGAGCATATGCCATAAAATTTTGGTTTAATTGTTATAAATAAATTCGAAATGTATTTATAGAAACTAATTAGTTATACCTAAATTGTTAAATAAAATAAACGTACCTTTTTATATTTTAACACCATTTCAAAAAATGATTATTCTATGTTAAACTTAATAAAAATTAAAATATTATGAATCTTTAGAATTATAAATGTTAAAAATCTCATAAAACATGATTTATTTTAAAATGGGTTATAGCAACATTAGCATACATTTTAAATATTATTAATCAAATGCTAAAACATGGGTTAAATTTTAATTAATGTATAAAGATAAGCGATAAAGATTTAAAATATGCAAGACATTAGTCATATACTCATATATATATATATATATAGTTAATCTACTAATTAAATTATACTTTTCTTTTCTAAAATAAAATATAGCTACACCGCCGGGTAAAATGTAGTTTTATAATAGAGGTAAAGTCCTTTTATAACCTAGGCATAGACATAAATTCCTCTTAAACAACTGGTCTAATAATCGGCGTTTGTGCATGTATACCTGGTTTGTAGTTAACCAATCAATGTGTATGGAGAACCGGTTAAACATGCCTAAACCATAGTTATCTTTCTTGGCCGTGGCTTCTTGGAAACTGGTTACATTTTCATATTCAGCCACATGCTAAAAAGCCCATTCTAATATTTTGAATCCAACTATGGCCCAATATCCATGCTATGTTTTCTAATAAATATATTTTTTTTTTACTTCAAACTCGTTAATGGAAAAAAAAAAAACAAAGCGGAGTTGGCTTGTATGTCGAAGAAGAATAAGCAATCTCGGGATCCAATTCTGGTGGACGTGTTGTTCGAGATCCTCTTGAGGTTGCCTGCGGAATATGTAGCCAGGTTCCTTTGCGTATCGAAGTTTTGGGCAACAATCATCGGCGGTCGGGAATTCATCAGATCCTACTTGCTTCAGACTTCCCAACAGCGCCCTCGCCTCCTCTTCGCTTTCAACAATGAAATAAAGGGTTATCAAGAAAATTGGTACTTCTTCTCCAAATCAACTCATGTGACCTCGCCACTGACCTCGTGTGAGCGTGGGCCCGGTTTTGCGTAGGGCTGCCCGGCATGCCTATTTAGAGAAGCGCCTGGTGGTGCTAATAAATAAAGTTGTTGTTGTTGAGGAGGAACCACCTGAGTTTATATCAAGTACGGTGTGTCACTTGAAGAAACTACGGTATAACAAGCCTAGTTATGTCCATGGTTGATCTCTTTCTTATATGGTGAAGAACAAGTCGTAACTAACCCCATCACAGGCAAGTCCATAACCCTACCCACTGTCAAATCCACTGAAATGATCGTCAGGTCTTTTTTAGGATATGATCCAATCGATGCCCAGTACAAAGTGTTGTGCTTGACCAATGTTACTCGGTTTTGTGAACATCAAGTCCTCACATTGGGAGGAGCTCAAAGCTGGAGAATGGGTCCAGTGTTGCATTCCTCCTCACTATCCTGGATATTATTCTGTGTGCATAGACGGCATCTTATATTACAGTGCTTCCTCTAGTTATACCATGGAGAAGCCATTCTTGGTGGGGTTTGATTTGAGGTCTGAAAGTTTGGAAGTTGTTTCCCTTATTCCCGAGGGCCTTGGATCATTGAACGAAACAAATTTGATAAACTACGGTGGGAAAGTAGCTCTTGTCTCTCAATCTAATGGAGACGTCTACCGTTTCTATTTGTGGGTTTTACAGGACGCCAAGAAACAAGAGTGGACCAAAGAACACCTATCTTTTCATACAGGTGTTACTGGGAATCTCCATCGTCGCCTTGAAATCTTGGGCGTTTCTGATATGGGAGAGATTGTATTTGCACCCATAAGGTTTGAAGAGTTGGTTGTTTATTTTCTGGATCAACAAAACCAACCGGTTTAGAAGAGTTGTCCTTGAAGGAAACCCCAAGCATAAGTTTAGAGATTATAATCAAGTATTTACTTTCTTGCATAACGTAGTGAGTATTTTGTTTATTTAAAGAGAGAGAGAGAGCGAGAGAGAGAGAGAGATTTTGTGTTTGTTGCAAGTTGCTTGTGGTTCTTTTCTTGTTTTTTTTTTTTAAACTGAAAGAACAATTTAAACTTTATGATTTCTTGTTTTATTCTCTACTTGACTTTTGATTCAAACAAAAAGACTTTGTTGTATTCGATTACTAGCAGCTTTGTTTCACTTGCATTAACAAATCACAGCATTGTAGTCTGCAGGATATGTAACAATTAACAATGAAGCTATATAGTCTATATATATATATATATGAGATGAGAAAGAAAAAAAACGATAGTTAGGTTATGATTTTGAACAAGAAAAAAAGGAGAAACAGAAGGATGCACTATTAAATAAAAATCGCACTCATGTTTCCTTTTTACATAAAGAGCTAACAAAAATGTATACACACAACCGCTATCCACATTACACTCATAGACTCAAGAAACCAAATTTAAGACATTTTGAGGATGAAGTGCTCACATCACGAGCTGTCCGATCATTCCATGAGTCCAAACCACAGTTTCCTTAGGCTGTTCGTCTTCTGATTGAAGACATTCATTAAGCCATTCGCCACATAATGTGAAGTTCTTGAACAGTTGCTTTGTGTTTTGTCCCAATGCGTCTTCAAGATCTCCCATCGCTGCCACACCGCCGCTTTCATCTCGCTCTCGTCCCTTTGGGCATCTTTTGATATGTGCTCAATGAATTGTAAGAGAAGTTGAGCGTATGGCATCATGAGCTCGACCTTTGCATCTTTAAGCCCTTCTAGTATCCCCGAGTAAGCCTTGAAGATGCTCTTTCGAAAACTATAAGTTTTAAAATTTTAATTAATGAGCTTTGATGTTTTCTTTTTGCTTAAGTAACTTTGATGTTTGAACTCATTGAACACGTTAATCATTTTTCCATCAATTTTAATTATTATTTTTTTTTTTATATAGCAATACATTGGTGACAAATTGCCAAAAGAACTGTTTAATTAAAATTTAAAAATTATAATTTTCTCATTAGAAATATATCTGAGCGTTTCTGATCAACTACGAATGTTGTTATAATTTAGTTGCTAAACAAGGATTTATACTTTATTTTTATTTAGCAAAAATAAAATAAAATAAAAAACATATTGTTTACATAATTTACTCCAAGTCGGGAATCAAGATTATGTAATGCATTCACACAGCCATAAATACTCAAGTGTTGTGTTGTGAATTACTGTATTGAGTAAACAACTTACTAAATATACTTTACCTGTATGAATAATGTTGGTGAAGTTTGTCAAAGATTATTACAATCGCCACCCTTACAATCGCGTACACTCTAACACTAGTAGCAACTCTTGTCACTTTCTCGTCGTTTGTAAGTTTTAATGTTGTATTTTGAGATAAGATTTTTGCTTATTTAAATAGTGCGACGACTGTATTAAGCAATTGGGGACCGAAAAAAAAAATTATAAAGTTCGTAATGGAGAGAATAATAAGCTGCAAAAACAATTCTTATGGTTCGTCATCGTTACTTGGCCGCACATGTAAGTAATAATAATATATGCACAACAAACAAGCACAAACAAACAACATATCTTAATAATATATACATCAACAACTATTAATCAAGGCAAAAACTTTACGTCAATGATTATAAGATGCTCGCAGATCATGTGAAGTTACATTGCGAAAGATATGGTTTAATTTATCAATATGTTATATTAATCACTAGATATACAAATGTTTCGTGCAGGTGCATGTGCGTACGGTACATGTATAGACTTTAAATACACTCATCTATATTGGCTCATATAGCGAAAAGGTCCTTACCTTAGAAAGTTTTCTACTTTGGTTTGCCTTAATCTAAATTTTGGAAAACAATGCAATTCTAGGGTTAAAACTAAATAAGACATAGCGTAGTGGTTTATTAAAAAAAATTGATATTGAGTTGAAAATATGAACAATGAATTCAAACTCACAAAATGTATGTTGTTACGGTGACTTTTTTATCTTTTTTTTTTTTTTTTATTTTGCAATTTTAGAAAATTTGATATATGCAAATCGAAAATTCTATCTTCTAAAACCTTTATAAATTTATATAATGTGAAGCATTGCAATATATATGCATGCAAAACTCAAACTACGCAAGTATGTATGTACAATATATATTGTTTAGGCTTCATATTAGATTTGAGGAAAAGGTTGAGAAACATAAAAATATGAGGGGTTTTATGTGAATTAAAGAAAAATGAATTAACAGCTCATATTGCCTTTAATGATTTATAAGTTGTAACAATCCTCTATCATTACCAATATTTTGTCACCATCACGCCCCAACTAATTGTGTTTTCAATAAACCAACTTCTGAATCTTTTAATCTGAAACACCAAAGCTCCTTGAACCAGAAATGTTCCCAAAGGCCAAAGCAAACGTCTATTAGCGTTTGTGTATTCCCGGTATGTAATTAACCAATTATTGTGTCTGGATAACCGGTTTGACTTTTCTAAACCATAGTTCTCTTTTATGGCTTTCTTCAATAATCAATAGCTTCCATTGCCTATAGTTTTGCAGACCAAACTTCTTTTTCTTCTCTACTCTCTTCTCTGCTTTCTAAATTGTCATAAGTCATATATATCTTTTACATTCTCTTTTCTCAATTCAGACTAAATACAACCGGAAATTTCAGTTAGTCAATGAGATTCCACATTTGAACGGTAAGTTTTTTTTTTTTTACGTACGTCTGAAGTCTGCTTGCCTGCTTGGGACATATATTTGATAAGTTAAACTTTTGGAATGTTTCTATTCCAATCTCATTTTAGCCATGAAGTTAGTTATAAGCATAATGATGGGGAAAAAATATTGGGAAAACTAAGAAATGTTTTAAAATCTACATTTCTCATCAAATAGTATAATTGATTAACATTTTTTCATCTTTAACTTCTCGAAGTTATTTAATGCAGATAAAAAACTAGAGAAAATTTTCGTCACAAGGGTTGAATCAAATAATTAAGGAAAATTATTAAGATGATGAATACAAGATTATCTATCTTCTATTTTGTTTTATTGCTCTTCTTTGCATCGTCGGCTCTGTTTGCTCCGGTCACCGGTGATCTCGCCGACGACAGACAAGCCCTTCTCGACTTCCTCAACAACATCACTCACCCACGGTCTCTAACGTGGAACGCAAGCACCCCGGTGTGCGCTACATGGCCAGGCGTCACATGCGACAAAGACGGCACACGTGTCACTGCCCTTCACTTGCCCGGAGCGAGTCTTCTAGGAGTGATCCCTCCGGGAACTATCAGCCGTCTATCGGAGCTTCAGATCCTCAGTCTCCGATCCAACGGCCTACGAGGTCCGTTCCCAGTTGATTTCTTGCGGCTTACGAAACTCAAAGCAATTAGTCTCAGCAACAACAGATTCTCCGGCCAATTACCGTCCGATTACGCCACGTGGACGAATCTTACCGTTCTTGATCTTTACGGTAACCGGTTTAACGGTAGTATTCCCCCGGGATTTGCTAACCTGACCGGACTCGACTCGCTTAACCTAGCTCAAAACTCGTTTTCCGGTGAGATTCCGGATCTTAATCTCCCCGGTCTACGCAGACTCAACTTTTCCAACAACAATCTCACTGGATCAATCCCAAAGTCTCTGAGAAGATTCGGGAACTCGGCTTTTTCCGGCAACAACTTGGTTTACGAAAATGCCTCTCCTCCGGTGATCCCTCCTATAGAGAAAGAGAAAGAGAAAAAAGGGATCTATATCTCGAAACCTGCGATTCTCGCAATAGCGATAAGCCTTTGCTTCGTGATATTCTTCCTAATCTCGGTTGTGATAATCGTTTGCTATGTGAAAAGGCAGAGGAGGCAAGAGACAGAAACAACACCAGAGAAGTTGAAACCAGCGCAGAAGATGCCAAGTGAGAAGGAAGTTTCTAAATTAGGAAAGGAGAAGAATATTGAAGACATGGAGGATAAGAGCGAAATCAACAGAGTTGTGTTCTTTGAAGGAAGCAATTTAGCTTTTAACTTGGAAGACTTGTTGATAGCTTCTGCAGAGTTTCTAGGGAAGGGCACTTTTGGTATGACGTATAAAGCGGTTTTAGAAGATTCTAAGGTCATCGCGGTTAAGCGATTGAAGGACGTAGTAGTGTCGCGGAAAGATTTCAAACATCAAATGGAGATCGTTGGAAACATTAGGCATGAGAACGTTGCTCCTTTGAGGGCTTACGTGTGTTCGAAGGAAGAGAAGCTTATGGTCTATGATTATTACTCTGCAGGCAGTCTCTCTCATCTTCTTCATGGTACGTTCTACTTTCATTTTGTTTGTTATGATATATTCAAACGCAAAATGGTAAACACAATAGTTTTTATAACATATGAAATGAACGCAAACAAACAATTGAAACCTTATTTGATAATGTTAGTTTCTTGCATCTGAAGAAAGTTTTGTTTTCTTTTTCTTTTTCCGGCAGGCAAGAACGGAGAGGATGGACATGTTCCCTTGAACTGGGAAACACGACTAAGATTCATGATTGGAGTAGCAAAAGGATTAACTCACATACACACACATAAGCTCGCACATGGCAACATCAAATCTTCTAACGTCTTCATGAATTCGGAAGAATATGGATGTATATCAGAAGCCGGTTTAGCAGTGTTAACCAACCCGGTTACGAAGGCTAATGCATCAGCCAGACGGTACCGTGCCCCAGAAGCAACCGACACGAGGAGGTCGACGCCTGAATCAGACGTTTACGGTTTTGGAATCTTGATGCTGGAAACTCTAACCGGAAGATCAAGTATGGATGATGCAAAGGAAGGGATAGACCTGGTGGTATGGGTGAATGAAGTTATTGCAAAACAATGGACAGGTGAAGTGTTTGATTTAGAGCTTGTGAAGACTCCTAACGTTGAAGCAAAGTTGCTTCAGATGTTGCAGTTAGGGACAAGTTGTACCGCTAGGGTTCCGGCAAAGAGACCGGAGATGGTGAAAGTGGTTGAGACTTTGGAGGAGATTGAGAGGAAATTGTAGAATATTTATTTTACGGGGTTTTGGCATTTATGATTTATAATAATATATCATCAGTGGCATATATATATAATTTTAGCTCCACTTCTCTACATGTAGATAATTTTAAATTTAAAACGGTGTTTAACATTTAGATGGAACTTAGGAGGACTTGCTCCATCAAAAATTTAGTTCCATAAGTTTCATTATAATCTTGAAGATTTAAACTTCAACATAATACAAATGAAGTTAATTATGTTTGGATTTTAAAATGTTTTTTTTGTTATAATTTGGATTTTTATATCTTTATATATTTAGTGTTGACAAAAGAAATACTTGAGATGATCCATTTATCAAAACAATCATATTATTGCAGTAATAAATGATAAAATAAGTATACACTACCACAAAAACAAATATGAAACGACAAATTATAGATTAACGGCAATAATAGCGAGAATATTATTGCATGTGAACAAGCTGGACATAAGAAGCTGGAAAACAGCTTCAATCTTTCTTGTGGACCAACCACAATTTGTGAGTACGAGATGAATTCAATCACATTCACAAGTTTCATTTCCCGTTTCTAAAAGCATCAATAATTGTGAGGCAAAAATGAGTTGTTCCTAGAGATGCGGGTCGTCGACAAAGGAAAGAATAATTGTTCAATAAAATCCCAAAAGAAACTCTCATAATTCTCATTACCTTTTCTATCGCTCTGCCTAGTTTTTTTTCTTGCATTTTCCTCTCTCCCTTGTTCTTCCCTCTCTAAAATCCTTCTCCCACAAATTAGGGAGTTAAAAGAGAGGGAAGAACCTTAACAAAAAAAAGTTAAGAACTGAAGATATATATCGAAGGAGGAAACGAAAAAAACTGAAATGTCGGTCTCTAGGCTTTTCTTCGTCGTTTCGACAATCGTATGGATAGTTTTCACCATTTTGTTGCCAATGACACATGCTCAATCCGCGGCTCCTGCTCCGGCTCCAACAAGCGACGGTGAGTAGTTTATAACATATTCTTTCGTAATCAATTGTTAAATGCAGACCAATGAGGTTTATATGATGATCATGGCTAATGAAAATAACATTATAATAAGGTTTCTTAAAATTTGTTAGATGTGTGACTATAATATTTCTTTCGGATGATTAATTTTAGTTTCGAACAAAATATTGCAGGAACAGCGATAGACCAAGGCATAGCATATGTCCTCATGTTGGTGGCTTTGGTCCTCACATATCTCATCCATTAATGATCCTTTTTCATTATAATCTTGGTCTCTATTTAGTTTAATTACTTACTTATTTTTTGCATTTTGATTATAACTAAATAGAGAGACCAGAAAAATTTTTATGAGTGGTAGAGATCATCAAAGAGGTTTTCTAATTTTTTGAGGATACAGTTAAGAAGTTCTTTTGTATAAAGTCGATGTGCCTTCAATTGTTGGAAATATATTTCATCGATTTACATCTTTCTTATTCACAGATTCAATATCGCAAATGACATTTTTCAGTAACAATAGTACAAAATACAAACCACTATGCTACTAATCAAATGATATTCTTCCACGTTTAAAATTTTTAACTATAATATCTCCAAGTATTATCAATGCCAGTGTAAAATTCGCAACGCCTGTTAAAACACCACTTGGTGAAATTCAATCTCTAATATAGGCTGATAAATATAATAGCCAAAAGAAGACTCAAATTTGCAATAAAAATATTAAAATGTGTTGCAACAACATATGGTAAAAAAACCATGGATTATGAGCTAAATAACAAGGATCATACGGAGTATAAATCCATTTATTTCAACATAGACCTGAAAATAAGGCTTGAATAAGCAAAACCAAAAAACGTGAATAGAAAAGTAATTAGGATATTTGAATTGGAAAATGATTAGCTATTATGAAAACTCCAGTCACTCCTTTAAGTGGGTAACTAAGAATTAATAGAATCCTCCAAACCCTCCTCCGTATGGATGATTAGGGTCAAAGCTTTCAAACGGTGATTCCAAAGGGATGGTGGACGGAGAGTTTGACGTAGAGTGAGAAGCCGAGCCAGACGCCGGAAAATTGTAGTTGATATTAGTTCCTAGATCACTAGAGAAACTAGTAGATCCGAAAAAGTCCATGTTTTGATCTCTCATTTGAAGCATATACGCGTTGTTAATCTCAAAATTTGGAGTAGAGGACAAAGGATATTGAAGATTGTGATGAAAATGTGCCTCATGATTATAGTTGTCTAGACTGTCCTTCACAATGTCAAGATTTTCGTGTTCTTGGGTCTGGTTCGGTTCGGGATTTTGCACGGGGATGGTGGAACCAACATTTGCAGCTTGAGAGCAAGAATGTTTTCCCCGGTAACTGATCTCAAAGAGCATCTGGTTTTCATCAGATCTTTGGACATATTTGGTAGCTTCACATCCTTGAGATTTTCTATACGTGCATCTAAAGTATCCTCTGTACCACACACAAACAAAAAAAAACATTAGTTGAACTTTCTATTCTTGTATATTTTATGATTTTTCATACATATATAGAAAAAGTTACATATAATTTTTTATTACATCTCCATATAATTTAAATTGGTAAAATAAAATATATATTTAAGATACAAATTAATAAAAATAAATTAAGTAATAAAACAAGGCTTATGTCCCTGTCACATATTTAGTAGAAATACATAATGAAGTTGAAGGGCTGAAATGAGAACATTGGAATTTAATTTTCCTAATTAATTTACATCACCAGAATAACCTTGGAAATTTGGCTCCGAGAATATCCTTCTGGCCATACTTTCTCCAACTGAAACCATCGTCAAGTGTTCTGTCAACACCATGTCCCGGGGTAATTGTGACTTTTCGAGTCCACTTTGGCATTGACTTCTTCGAACTATATTTTACATTTTCAAATATTATATGAGTCTATATGCAAAACAAAAACGTTATAACGTTACAGTTTATAGATACGGAACAGTGTGTACCTCTTGGTAATGACAAGTGGTTCTTGATCCGAATCATCGCTCTTGGGGCTTCCTCCACCACCGTGAGCATGCGGCGAATCTTGGTCACCAGAGTAGTTCATAATGGTGAGAGACTTGTGGTAAGATTCAAGAATCTTCTTGGCCAAATGTTCACGTGTTTCTTGAGATGAAGCCGATCCGAACTGGTGTGCATAGTCTCTTCCTTCTGTCATTAGCTCGTTGATCTCTTTCTTCATCTTCTCCCAATCTCCACTACTACTCTTCTTCTCCATTACGATCTAAAAAGAGTGAAACAAAAAATACGGATTAGTAATTAAAATAGTTTAAGGTATTGTTGCTATGTTTATTTGTTTTGCATGGCTTCTGGAAACTGCGAAAGAAAGAGAATATAAAGAGGATTATGTGTGAGAGCGAGAGTTTGACTTTTTGACTGCAAAACGAGGAAAGCTGACGTGGAGGAAGTGAGACCGGTCTTTGGTCAATGAATTTGGAAAGTCCAACATGCTGACCAGTTCCTGCTTCTCGATCCTTTGTTTTTAAATTTCATATTTCTGGATTTTGTTTTACAAGATCTGACTTTTTAAATCATTTATTTAATATTTGTAAAATTATTTTGTTAATAGCTGTCATTATTCTGACGAAATATTGTTTTCTATTGTAAATTTAAGTTTTGCTATAAATTAGTATTGAGTTTAGAAATTTCAAAAATCAGACAGAGAATCATATTTAATATTTTGGTCATTTTCTTGGATTATTAAAACTAATTGTAATGAGCTTCTCGAGAACAGAACTACATTAGACTGAACAAATTCTTTTATGGACTGAAACAGAGTGGTCGAATGTGGTACTAATACAGAACAAAATTTTTTTAGCTTTTTTTTTTTAATTTCATTTATATTTATTTAGTATGTTATGACCATTTCTATTTTCCAATATTTTTTTATTGGTTGTTTTTTTTGAATAAATGTTTGATATATTTTATGTAAATATAATAGAATATTTATGATTTCTTAAACATTGTGCTTTTAGCTAGAAAATCTAATAAAACAGAACATAAGGACTATATAAGTATATATGAATGATAATCCATAGCTTGGTGTCTAGATCAAATAATAAAAAATTAGATAATTTTGAATGGTTTAAAATTTTCTAATATAAAATATAGTCTAACATATGAAATATAATAATTTATAAATAAGAAAATTCATATTTTCTACTCCCTCTGATTCCAATTAGTTTGTCGTTTTTAGAAGAATTTTTATTTTTCAAGTTAGTTATCATTCTACGTTTTCAGTACAAATTTTCTAATTTTATCTCTATTCTTATAGTTTATCAATTGATTCAAATTAGTTGTCATTCTATGTTTTATTAATATGTTTGAAGAACCATTAAACAACAACTGATTTAAAACGAAGTGCGTAAATTTTGAATAATATTAAATACAAGCGCAAACTTTAAACCGGACCCAACCTATAAAGTAAATAAATAATAGTTAAAAAAGTAAATAAAAGAATTAGGTATACAAGTTTGGAGTATGAAAATAATTTTAGATATGGTCTTGCCTTGGGTCCGAACACTTATGCTTATTCTTTGAACTGTTTCTACTTTAAATGCAAATGCTAAACTTTTCGCAAAAGCATTAGAAGATTAGACATAACAGCTAAACCCCAACTTAAAGAGTAATCTTAAACAAAAACACAACCCGGTTGATCAAATAAATAAATAATAAAAAATAATAAAAAACATAACCCTTGATACAAAAACACAAACGCTAACCTTAAAAAAATAGATCTCACATTTACATGTTATGACGGCCATTCAATGACATCACCATCATTGGAATGCTAATTGGAAGTGTGACTAAGATTTTGTGATGATAATGGCTTGACCATTCTCTAGTGTCCGCTAATGAAAATTCTTTGTATCCAAAATTGCGGGTTAAAAGGACAAACCTATATATTAAATTTTACTTTTAGGTACATTTCACATTTAATATATATAAGCTTTACTTAACAGTCACCATGACTGGGATAATTAAACTATAGATATATAAATCAATCACGAAATGTCTATATATACGGCAGGAATATTATGACTAGACAAGAGCCAAGACCAAAAGGCTCGTTCGTTGCCGTGTAATAGACTTCAAGAAGGCGAGAATCAACGGTGTAACACTATTGTCAACTCTTGTAAGACTCTTTAGCACCGTTCTAAACCGGTTTCAAGCTAAACCTCTTCGAAGTTCAATCAAACCGGGATCAAAGCTAGTTGACTTGTATCTTTTTATCACACCGGTTCAGTGATCCTGCAATACATTTTGAGTAACATTCCGATACAAACCGGTTCTATTGATTCTCCTTTCCTAGGAAATAACCGGTTAAGTTTTGTGAAAATAATGCATACCATGTCTCAAACTTAAACTTTACATGTATAACTTTTTAGTATGAGTATATATACTAATGATATAATACAACGATTGTGATTCACTTAACGCAGCTATAAGTAACTCTGATATTACATACACAACTATACAACGGTGATAAGATGGTTTGATTTGAAGTAGCTCGGGAAGTCATACCAAGTATACACAAATGGTTGAGCGGGGGTGGTTCAGCTTGGTTTCAGACAATGTATTGACGAAGGTAATCAACTCGGGCCTGATGCTTGAGCTTCATCAAGGCCTTGACTTCATGTTTCCTCACCATTTCTCTAGAGATGTTGAGATTTCCAGCTATCTCTCCCAGAGTCCTGTCTCCTTTCCCATCAAGACCGTACCTCTGTCGAATAACCAGACTCTCTTTCGGCTTCAATGAATCGAGCTGAATATGAAAATGTTATCAGTTTCCAAGAAAGATGAGCCAAATAACTAAAATAAGTCCCCGGATGATTTTGTAAGTAGATGAAAGATTGAAACTTACCACGTCATCGAGAGCAAGCCTGAGAAGAGCAGGTTGTCTCCTGTTATCAGCTCCAACACCATCAACATCTGTGATTCCATTGATGAACTCTTCTTGAGTAACCGCATGTTTTGAATTTAGTGAGAAAACAGGTTTTGCGGCCCTCAATACTTCACGGTATCTCTCAGGTGTTATCTTGAGTTTCTCAACTACCTCTTTCTCTGTAGGGAGCCTCCCCAGCTCAAACAATAGCTCCATCTTCGCTTTATAGATCTCAACTCTAACCTGAAATGGTTCAACAAAGAGGATATAAGTAACGTCCCTGCAGAACAATCTGTTTCTGAGAAAGAGCCAAAAAGAAGGTAACATACCGATTCAAGTCCAAATGGAACACGAGTAAAGTTTGAGGTTGTCATAGACCGTATGATGGCATGTCTTATCCAAAACAAACCATAAGTCGATAGACGAAACTTCCTTTTAGGCTCAAAACGGTCAATTGCTGTGATAAGCCCTTTCATACCAGCTTGACAAAGGTCTTGAAACTTCGGTCCATTGGTGAAATCTTGGAAATATTTGTTCATAACAAACAAGACAAGGCGGAGATTGTGCTGCAATGTAGAAACAAAACTCAATAACCATAAATCACAATAGCCTTACTAAGAAAGGTAATGGTATCAATAAACTCACCTTAATAAGTTTGTTTCTTGCAGCTCTACCTATTTCAATTTTCTTTTTAACTTCACCCGTGGTCATTTTGATCTCTTTAGCTATTTCAGCTTCCCTCGGCTCTCTTCCCAAGCTCTTTTGCAGTTCATCTTTCACTTCAAGTAGAGCCTGCAATGTTATAAGCCCCCAAAACTATTGAGCATAGATTGCAATATCTAACCAAGCACGTGTTCAATGCTATATTCATGAAAATGAAGAATACCTTCATAGGTTGCATTAACTTAAACAACCAAGCATGCTCAGTAGAAGAAAGAACAGGAGGTATCTTCATTTTTTTCCAGTCCAAGCTCAATATATCATTAGAAGCTGAATAGTCCCGCACAAGCCTCTCGATCTTCTCCTCTTCTTGCTGTCTCTTTGTTACTTTCTTCTCAGCAGAAGCAACAACAAATGGTTTCTCTTCACAGTTTCTTTTCAAAGCTATCCGTTTATCAAGACTCAAACGCTTATCTTTCTTCACATTATTCCTCACTACCACTTTCTTCTCGGCCTCACCACTCTGTTTCCGTTTTCTCCTCCGTGGAACTTCCGTTTTGGATCCGCCATCAACAACATCATCCTCGACTGTTGCAGGACTAAGCTTGTATATGTTCTCAAGTCTAGCAGCAGCTTCATTGTAATAATCAACACCTAAAGAACACGAAGGAGCTGCATTGTGATCATCCAAAGAACTCGGTTTTTTCAGGGTTTTACACGGCTTTCTCTTCGTGACTACTCTCTTCTTCTCATTAAGCTTTTCCGTGGGAATCAAAACTTGTTCTCGAGGAGGAATGATCAAAGCTGAATTGCTTGTATCATCGGCTTTGAAGGCGACAATGGATGGTTTTTTAAGGGAAGACCTATGTGTTGTCAAAAGATCGGTGCTTAAACCGAGTGGTGATCTTGCTGCTGAACTTGAAATAAACACAACTCCCATCACAATAAGAAAAGCTCACTTGTTCTGCATCAGAAGAAACATGTCTCTCATATAAGTTATCAATAATGTTGACAATAACTACAGTAGAGTTTTATTACAGGACACTACTGATCAGAATCTAATTTGGGGAAGGCAGATATGTAATAAACTTGTTCTACCATGAACTAGGATTAGAAAAAAAAAAAATCAAATTCTACCATGAAAATGAAAAATTTAAGAGCGATCGGGAAAAACCCAAATTCAGATATCTAAACTAAACGCAAAAGACAAAATCTGGTCTGGGCACAAACACTGATCAACAAAATTGTAATTTGAAAGATCGAGCAGCTCTTCTTCGACTGTTTAAAAAAATAAAATATAGTGTTCGATATCAACGAAGCAAATCGTTCTGATCATACCTTTGCAATAACGCGGAGAAAAAATGTTGTTTTTTTGTTTTTGTTTTTGCCGAGCGAGAGATTCTTCGAGTTTCGATTTTAGATTCTGGTTCACGAATTTTAAATATAAAGAGAAGAAAGAAATTAAAATTGGAGTGGAAGACGAAAATGTATGTATGTGTCTAAATGAACTACGTAAATTATGGTGTCCACAAATTAATGACAAATATGGTACGTTATATTTCTATATTCTTATTAATAAACCCCAAAATAACTTATTTATTCAATTTAAACCACTTACTGCTAGATTATTTTGTTTCAGAATATAAATAATTCTGTTATGTTGGTTCTTCTGGATCTATCAAAGTACACTCTAAGATGCATCCGAGGATAAAACTCAATGCGAACAATTATGTTATTTGTAAACGCAATCGAATTTCACAATTTTATTAACTTTTACCTTTTATGAACTTAGATTTTCTCTTCCACATATCACTACATATTGTTTTGTAGACTTGTAGTTAAACATTTTTTGATTAGTCAACCCTTCTGTATATAATTATTGATTAAAAATGTTTTATCACAATTTAATTTTACTTTTTTCGTCATAAAATTTAACTTTACTTTTTTAAATGTTTTTTCTGTTTGTTAATTCCATTGAAACTACGGTTTCATTTGTTTTTTTAAAAAGTTTGTGTAAATGTAAATGTCAATCTAAAACTATATAGCAATATGTGCAAACAACTCAAAGATAAAGAGTAAAGATGCCAAATGAACTACAAGTTTGGCATCTCAGGAAGATCAAACGGCCACCAAGGCTTTAGAGAAAACCAACGGTTACGAGAATGCACAAGCGGAGATGGCGAGAGAGAAACGACGTGGCCAGTTTGTAGTGGAGGAGAAGATATTTCCTAAAGGGTTTAGAGCTTAAGACTTGTGGTTGTGGATCAGGTTATAGTTATACACACGTGGATGGTCTTCTCAGCAACAGTTATGACCCATATTTAAAGTGGTGGCTCGAGAAGCATTTACGTAGCTTATTATAAACCCATTACCATATTTCTTTTTGTGAGTCTTTTAAAAGTCAAATATATTAGTTCTAAACATTACGCACAAACACTCCAATTGTTTAGATACTTATTTAGTTTTCTTCCCCTAAAGACATTTTTTTTGTTCTATCTAGTTTCATTACCATTCCCTTTCTACAATTTTTTTTTTGTAGTGCTTATTATAATGTTTTTGCGGCTTTTGGTGTAACGCAAGAGTCCGAATTACAAAGATTTGTGTATTGTTGAAAAATTGTTACTGGCGTTGATATTCTAGATAACAACAATTTATGACATCAACAAATTAATACAATTTTCATACTTTTTGCTTCCTTTGGTTCTCATATACTTAAAATTTTAACTGAATAGTAACTAAACTTGAAATATTGTAGAACATAGTTTACACTTTACAGATATACCAAGTTTAATTAACACAAGATTTAATGAATACTTTAGATTTTACTTTTTGTTTATTTTTTTAACTCATAACCCAAAAATATCCTCTATTTTTTTTTATCAAAACCAAATAATATCCTAAACTTTGAATAACCCCTATGTGTTAGCTGTAAGATAGCCCAAGTTTGGCCCAATAATAAGCCCAAATGTTTAATAAAATCTTTAGAACGATACCGTTTTATAAAAGTCAACCATTGTCCACAATATGCCACGTTCCACGGAATAGAACTCCATGCACAAAGCCACGTAAAGCTCTCTCTCTCTTCCTCCCTCCCTCACAGATCTCTCTATCTCTCAAGTCTCTCTCTAGACGCAAATTCTCCAACCAGATGGTGAAACTCGCGACGGCGCGTGAGATTAGAACGTACGGCCCTAGGCTCGGGAGGAGCAGAGCCGAGTACATCAACGCAGGTCTATACTTGTTCGCCACCGTGGTCCTCATTGGTGGTTTCACGGCGACAGGATTCTCATGGGAACCAAGATCTGGCCTCGTCCTTATACTTTTGGCTCTCGTTCTTATCGTCGCCGTTAATGTTCATGATCTTGTGGCTCATTTAGCTGGAATTGATTACCGGTATGTTATGTCTTTTGAGTGCATGAAGCTTTCTTAATTTAGATATTTTTGACTATTATAGCTTCCGAAAAATACTGTTATTATTGGTATAAACTCGCCTATAATATTTAAACTTTTACCAGAA
Organism: Camelina laxa; assembly: GCA_024034495.1. Classification (NCBI taxonomy): domain Eukaryota; kingdom Viridiplantae; phylum Streptophyta; class Magnoliopsida; order Brassicales; family Brassicaceae; genus Camelina; species Camelina laxa. The sequence goes on from CM043881.1 coordinate 10,419,554, forward strand.
TTTGTAAGCTGCAATGCATGTGTATTTGTGATTTATATATATTTTTGTATTCACAAATGGTAGGGAATTAAGAACAGCATTTTAGTTATGAGTCAATATTATTTTTTCGTAACAGGTTAAGGTTAATGGAGTATGATTTGCAATTGGGTCTAGTGGAATTTGCAGTCCCTCTGGTTCATATAGCAGGCTCCGTAGTCTTCTTCGTGGGAATCCTGTTCGTTTTCCATCAGGTAACACTTTCATTGTCATAACAAAAATTAAGGGTTCATCATATCAGTGACAATTAATGTGTCTGTCCCCTACGTTTTGGATTATTAACGAAAAGTTACACATATATGTGCCTCCGTATCTTCTAGGGAGAAGAGAACTGAATAGGTTATATTCCAGTATTGGTGATTACATTTGTGCCAATTAGTAGCTGCTATTTGAAAAAGGCATGGAATAGGTCATAAACGTATGTATTCAAGAGTACTTGTGGTGTATTAATCTGACATTTTCAATTATGCTCATTGTGGTTCATGTCACAAAACACAAGTAATAGAGTAAAATAGTTGTGAATATATAACTTTTGGTGTGTCTGGCTAATTACACGTAGTACTAGTCACGTTCCCCTGTGATATATTTGTTTTTCTCTGGAGTATTTTAGGCTGAGAAAAAACTTGGATACAGTGGAAAAGAGAAGCATACATTAAACATGCTTATTGCGGGTCCATTGCTTTGGGTGATAGGATCGCTTCACAACTCATGCCAGATCTACGAGAGAGCAGACAGTCATGTCCAAATTCTACAGCAATCTGTTCACATCCCTTTCTTGGTTGGATCCCTTTTATTCTTGGTTTCCGCAGTTCTCAATAGCCTCGACCTATCCGGGTCATCACATAGTGGCTTGAAGCTTCTTGTAAGTACTTAAAAGAACAAATTTACCGCATTAAAATGGGTTTTCGAAAACCTCTTCTTACGGTAAATAATACAATTTCAGGGGAAAAGATGGATCTGGCTTGGGATTTCCGGAGCAATATGTTTTTTTGTGGGAGGATTGATGAACGTTGTTAAGGTTTTTAACTTCGTTCAGATCACTGGCCTTCGCCTCGAGAAACTACGAGGCGGAGCACAAGACCGGCTTCTTGAAGAGAGAGAAGGATATCTCCCTCTTGTTGCTGAAGAAGAAAGAATAAGGAAAATGGAAGCTGACGAAGCTAATAGAGCTAAACCACGGACCCATTTAACTTCCACGGCCGGAGAGGGAACTAGAGCCGCAGAGACCGTGGTGACATCTTCTCCGACACCATACAAGGATGTTCTCGTCAGACAAAGCTGAGTAAGATTAGTCATGATTAAATGTTGTTTTTGTACTCCATATTCGTTTTTTTATCTGCCGAGACCACAGATTTTTCCGTTCAACGGATGCTACGATTAGTTTCCTTTTTTGGTTCCGCCTTTTTGAATATTGAAATGTCTTAACAATACATAAGACTTTAAATCTAGTGCATGGTCGAGCTGAGAGGCACATACCATGCATTGAACTGGAACAGAGAAACCTGATTCGGTTACCAGTTTGAAATTAGTTAACCAAAAGGCCCTGCTTAGAGCATGCAGTGCCCAAAATTAAGGAATTAGAAATATATAGCATAAAATGAAGTATTAATAGTTATATTATATATATTTTTATATATAGAATATAGCAAATCAGCATGGAACAAAAAAAAAAAAAAACATTTCCATGTTTGGTTACAAGATAATTTAATAGCGTTAAATCCCTTATTTTCCTTATAAAAAGTAAAAGAGTATTTATTTATTTTTTCTCAGGGTAAATAGTTTTTGTTATGGATAGATGATCAATCAATGGTCAAACAGTGGCTGTGGCAATATAGGTTCTTCGGTATGCAGCTGCATTTGTTGGAATCAACATCTCCTTGAAGCCTTCATCCACCAAATGAGCACCCAACATTTGCAACGCCCACTGTTGATTTGCATTAAAAAGTCATCATCAGAAAGTTTATATCCAATAAGAATTATAGACACATGTGTGTTAAAATAGACAAGAAAATAGAGAGTCATACGGCCAAAATTCTGAGGCTATGCCAAAAGCGACGAGGCGAAGGAAATGGGTAGAGCAAGTGGCCCATGGAGGTGAGGGTGATGGCTACAAGATGAATTACTAGAGTAAGGGGATGAGGGTTCATGCCTCCGAGAATAGTCATCAATCCGGTTGTTTTAAAATCTCCACGAGATAGGTAATTGTAGCAGCCTTGTCGCATTCCCTCTCTTGCTTCGTCCGTTGTAGCAACAAGCACTTGTGAAAAGATACTCGCCAGCGTGTTAACGGTCGCTGACATTGGCTTTTGCCATCCCAAATCAACATATATAAAAAGTAAGAGTCATACCACTAGTGTAACACAACTTTGTTATAGGAAATATTTGAGTCACCCCATTTGTTATCAGTTTGTTTCGAAAGACGAATCTTTGATTTTTTTAACTAATTAAACCAAAACCAAAGTTATGTACGTTTATATATACTTCTCTAAGTATCATAACTCACCTTGCGGATGACGTAGAAGGACTTGACAATATCTGAGACCTTCTTAGTATTGCCGAGGTTAGGCAATGGTCTAAGAAGATTGCGTAGAATGCAAATGTCCGAGAGTGCAACCATCATCCCTGACGCAATGATAGGATGACGCATATTGAATGCATCTCCCAACACAATCACTCCTCTCTTATCACACAATTTTGATGACATACTCTTAGTCGCTGTTGTTTTAATCTCTGGTAGTCCCTCCTCTATCCCTTTCAAAAATATATCGCGGAGATTTCCACGTTCTGGTATCTACAACAGGAAAGTGATAAATTATACAAAATAAATTACAATACTTGAAATCAAATACATTCCTTACGAAAACCTTGCAAACACTAAAACATCCCTAGCTATATATTCTAAATTTTTTACTTATGTTATCAATACTTTAATTTGTTTCATACCTGAGGAGCCATAGTCTTCTTGAGGTAGGCAGACATTTCGCCATTCGCAATAGAAGGAATACTATCAGCGGGAACTTCAGCAACACAACGAACTTCATCACTGGTTATTTGATATATAACACAGACCAAAGGTTTAGAAAATATCAAATGTAGACTTTGTGGATCTTCAAGTCGGCTATTCTTCGTGACATAACCCACCATGTACGAGAGCACTTCCTCCTATACATAATTATATGATCATGATCCTCAAATTCTAGTTAACGGCGAGACCAATCTTTCATTGTAGTTTACTGCGAAATAAGAGTCTACAATGCTTGAAAAAAAGTATGCACTCACAGTATTATCCACGAGTGACCGACGAAGGTTTGAGTAGCAACCATCGCATACCACAGTGAGAGGTGCATAGGCCGTTGTTTCTTCGCCTGCGCTATTCTTGTATGTCACTCCTTTTACTACTCCTTTTTCTTCTATCAAAGACTTCACCGTTCCTTCTTCTAATTGTACACTGTCATAGTTCATTAATTTCATTTCATTAAAAAAGATGCAAGATTATTTTACTCGTTTTTAATTGATTTTGAGTTGAAAATCAATGAAATACATGAGAGCTCATGAAATTTTTTATATATCTGGGTAAAAACCCTCATATACATATTTTGCTACTAACGATCTGGATCATCCATGGCTAATACATTGCAATCATTTATATATAACAAAGTTCAACAAACATATATCTATATATTGCCATGCATGTGCTAGACCTACAAAATATTACGTACGTACTGATAAGAAGTTTTTTTTTTTTGTTTTTCTAAAAAAAAAAAAGAAAAAAAACTATAGGAACTCGTTGGTATGATGAAAATGATATAGTACATAAATGACGGTGGTTCAGTAGTCATCAGCCTGGTGGCTAGACTAGGGATCGATTTACAGGCGATGAATTGACTACAATTTACAAAAATAGTCTTGATTTGGTTTGAAATCTCCTAGATACATAACATGGAAGTACGTACTTGGTAAGAGAAGCTGCTTTTTGGCGTAGACGTTGTACGAAACGACCATTACGTAAAAGTCTACCGACTGGTTCAAGAGGAAACGTCTTGTCATTTGGGAAAGGCAATGTCGCGTGTTCTCCATCCTTGTAAATTGCCAAAGACTTGGCTTCTTGAGCGTCTATCTCTTCCAAACAATCTAATACATATAAAACCCCAAAATCACATATTAAACGACACACATAACATACGTTTATATGCATATAATGCGTTTTTGGCAACTAGATCAAGCGATGTGTAGCAATGAATGTAAAGATAAAGTGAAGAGATATATAGAGAGACCTTCCAGGCCAAGCTGGGCTAACATGAGGCGGCCTCCCACTTGCATCAGCTCTCCCATGAATCTTTGTGGCTCGTTCAAGTCCCTCTCTATCACATGTACTCTTCGTCCATCCTGAGTCCGCATTTAAATAATTAAATACACATACTGAGTATCTAATAACTAGGGACAACATACCAAATAACATAAATTAATAAATTATTAATCAACAATTACGATGGAAATTGCAAAATAACATTTCTCCATCCGTATTATATATATCTTTTTTCTTTCCACCATGGATACCTATCTTTAAGTCCATTAATTTTCATATTTTTGTGCTTTCGGGTTAAGATTAAGACTAGTTTTGATAAATAACCATCTTATTTGACAATCTGACTGATTATATATATATATATATATATATATATATATCTTTCAAAAGTTATTATCTATGACATTTCTCTAATTCATGAACCCTCTGAAATTTTTTTACAATTTATATCTTATACCTAATAAAACCTATGTTTTTTTAGATCACCTAATAATAAACATAAAGTATAATAGCTTATGTAGGCTTCAAAACATTGAGTTATATTTAAAACTAGAAGCAGCCATACTGATCGCCACAATTAGCATGCATGGAGGTTCTAAAACACCTTATTTATATAAAAAAACCGACCACCTTATGCAAAACCGTCGCTTGCAAAAATATATATACCTTGGCAAGAGCATAAGCAAGAGAAGCGCCTGCAATACCCGCCCCAACAATGATAACATCAGTGGCACCATCTCTTCTCTCTTCTACCTCTGCCTCTGCCTCTGCCTCTGCCTCTTCGATTGCCGTCTTCTTCGTCTTGATGAGGTGAAAAACCATCCATGTCAGAACAAAAGCGAAAAGCGTCCATAACCACGCGTACGTCGTTGCCATTGTATACCAATTTTAGTAATGATATTGATATCTTTTTCTTTGTCGCTTATTGATACCCTTAAATAGGAGAAACCCAAAGTGTCAACAAAATAAAAATATAAACCCTTTAACAAAAACTAGATTTCCACATCTTGGAATATTAAAATACAGTTAGTCATTGGCCGACATGAATTCACATCACATTCACATGGAATTTGTAAACCACCTGTCTTAATAAAAAATAATCCTACCTTCGTTGACAAAAAAAAAAAAATATATATATATATATATATATAGATAGATTCTTTGTCGATTCTACAATTTTGTTTAGAGAACTGACAACGAATAGTGTTGCTTATTTATTTATTTTAAATAATTTCTTTAGAAAGAAAGAAAAAAAAAAACAGCGAATCATGATAATTAGGGCCGGACAAAATTCATGTCCTGTCCCGTGAGTCCGTCCTTTTCATGATAATTAGAGCCGGACAAAACCAGGCCGTACTTGAATTCTTAAGTTTCATATTGGAGTTTCATTTTTACATGGAAATGCATTCCAGTGGCGCGGATAAGATTTTGATTTCCGTTAGGAACGTCACGGACTGAAACATGAACTCTCAATTTGAAGAAAATAAAATATTAATTATACAATGTTGAAGATAAGTTTTAGTTCTTTAAAATCAATCTTTAGTAGTTCGACGCATGATAATTGAATGACACCAAAGCACCTGAAAAAATGAAAATATATTATTGTTAAGAGATTGTTATTAGAATGTGGTCTAACTCATTGCCAGAGCTAACTCATAAGTTCAAGCTTGTCACATCGTATATATATATTGGGCAAAAGTCTTTATCCCATTCAGTTTGGAACATTTTTGGACTTTACGTCCCTCTCGAGATATGGATGAAAAACGGTTTAGTGGAAGTAGCCTAATTGCCTAAACACAATATCTCGAAAATACCACAACAAGATATACGGTCAAATAGGTGAAAAACCACATTTATAAGAAACTGTATGTTAGATCAACTATTGACGATTTTGATACCATTTTAGGAATGTGGTCAAACTCATCCCAAAATCTAGTTCATGAGTCGAGGCTTGCCACATGTTGAAAGATCTCTTATCTTAACCAACGTAAGACATATTTTGATTCAAATAGTTTTTTTCACATCAGTTTACAGAAAGAGGCACACAGTTGAGAACCCGAACAAGAATGCTTTGCACATGTCAAAGAGATAGTAACCCGAACAAGTATATACAACAAGCATCTTTTTGTGACGGGTGATGGAAACCTAGCTAAGTAGCACACCAAATCTAATCTAAAATTCACTCCTTACACGTTTGCATCACATATATCTTTTATTCGGTATTACTAAGAAGTATATCTTTCGTAATAAAATTTCAAACATTATCGATTTAGAATATCCCTAAATTGATATGAATCCACACACTCGCTGGCTTTTCAAGTTATGGAGAGTCTGCATAATGGCTATAATATACTTTTATATTGTGATAATATGATAGAGTATGTTTCATTATTATTTATTAATATATTATTATAATTTTTTTATGTTTCAAATACAGACGTGGTGATCAGTTTGAGAACTATGATATTTGGCTCATTTCCAAAATTATTACAATACTTCGAATATTTGTTTTGGTTTTATTTATGTTAAACGCCGTATATTTTAAAGCTTTGTAACTGTAACTTCTATTTTCGGAATGTTTTGTTTTACTTTTCTATAGAGAATATCACTTTTTTTTTTGTTTGTAATGGCTATTGAGTAAAGATTTTGATAATGTATATTTTTTTTGAAACGAATATGTTTGAGGCATAATTTTATTTTTGAACATCATTTTTTTCCATCCCATATTAAAATTTAAAATGCGAAAAAAATAAAATTACTTTGAAATAAATGTGTTTGTCCAGATAAAATCATCAATCAGAAATGGCAGAAAGAAGTGAATGTCATAGAGTTGTTTTTAAAACTGTTTAGCATGATATAGATGAATTAGTTGGAATGTCGATATATCACCATTATAATAAAATAGATATATAAAATATCTTTAAGAATAATATAATAAAAGAAAACAAAATATTAAGTATTGTAATGCTTTTCAATCAGAAGAGTAACTGCATAGATCTGCTGACATGCTGTTATTAATAGTTGCATCAGTATTCAGTTTGTTTGATTGTGTATAATACTACTAGTACTTAAGATGTAAGTAGTAATTATCGTATGGACTATGGCGCTTAACTAAATCTGGATTATTATTCTCGTTGACTATATTAATCAATAGGCAATAGCAGGAAATGGTTGAGATCCTAAAGATTCATAAACTGATTCATAAGTGATAAGCGTGATGCGCATGGTTACAAAATAAGGAAAATGATCAAATTTAGCTGGCAAAAAGGGAAAATGTCAGAGATAATCTCGTAACCAAATCAAACATCTTAGCCGCATATGTCAACCCTAATTATAATTAATTTTGCTGCCGTATGCTTTTCAGGCTACCGCTCACTCGCTATGAAAAGAACGAAACAGTGACCGACATGGGGAATCTCCAACGTTGGCCACCGTCTTCATCAAAAACCTTGACAGGCAAGTACGCAACAGATTACTCTCCATCTATGATCAGGGCAATGAATAATATGCGGATAGTATGGCGCTATGGCTAGGGTCGAGACGAGACCAAACTTTTTGGGTTTGATTTAAATTGTTGTAATTTGATTTAAGTAGGCGAGTTGAAAGCTTAAACTAAGTATTAAACCAAATGCTTTATGTAAAAAGGATAACTATACAGATTTGTAAAATAACAAAATATATCTAGTTAGATTCACAAAAATGTTCTTATGATTAAAAATTAAAATCATATTGCAGTATTGTTTTGGATGAAAAATATGCGAGAAATCAATTTTCAAGATTTGGAGAAAAGAACAAAAAGAAAACAAAAGAAAGAAACTAGAGAAAGAGATAATTTGTGTGAGGAACTTTCTTTTATTCATGTCTATCGTGGCATTAAGCCAATGCCATAAATAAAATTTAAAGGCGTGTGGGCACAATGACTTTTATCAATCACATATTAATTAGAATAGTCTGTAACTGGAAATCCAAACAGAAAAAAAAGAATTAATAAAATATGTTTAATTGACTAATTTTAAGTAATAAACCGTCTAAAAATTTAAATAAATTCAATAAGAGTCTAGTTTATCGATCTACTCTAGAAAATATATCTTTCACAATATGTTTTCAAAATCACAATCCAATCTCACATCGTCGAAGCCAGCAAAGGTAAATTTGTCTTTGTATGCATAACGTTAAAGGTCGACTTCAAAGATGTTTTGAAGGCCAATGAATAATAATTTAGGGGTGGGCATTTAAACCAAACCGAACCAAACCAAACCGAATTCAAATTAACCCAAACCAAACTTAATTTTATACTCTAACCATTCGGTTATATTTTTTCTCAACTCAAATGGTTCGATTCGGTTCAGTTTCAAACCGAACCGAACTAATAACCTAATTTATTTCTTAAATTAATTAATAATATTATTGAAATTATAAATATGTGATCTTATCTATTATCGTTTACATTTAGTTTCATTTTAGTTAATTACTTTATTTTAATTTTTCTAATAAAATAAACTAAATATAAACATAAATTTAATCATATTTAATATTAGATATTAATTTTAATTCCTATCTTTTCTAATTTATTTGATTAAGTAACTATTATAAAACCATAATCAATTTTATTTTGTTATATCAATTAACTTTTATACCAAATTAAAATCAAACCAAACTAAAACCAAACCAAATACAAACCAAACTAAACTAACTTCAGTTAAATTTGGTTAGAGTTTTACCAAAACTGAATAAATCGAACCGAACCCGAACTTAAACAGAAATGCCCACCACTAAGTGATATTACTCATCTTCATTAAAATTCTCCTTATTTGATTATTTCACTATTTGATTTCAACCAAAATTCTCCTTAAAATTTGATCCGTCGTCTCGTATATCTTGAAAATGGAGGACTTATTTACCAGATATTATTGAGAATGGGAACATACGTATGAGTTGGATGCGAAACTCGTCTTTTCTTTATTTTGCTATAACTCGTGTTTTTGGCTGTTCTCTGTGAACACGTCAACACAATCCTTGCCGCATACTTTGTCAGTTATAGGGACCAGCTGCATTAGGATGTTATCATTTTAATTAATAAGTTTTTTTGATTAATTTAACGTACATATTTTAAATTTTAGTTTTGGTTTTTTTTTTTTGGAAAGCAGTAACTTCTGCAATAGTTTCTATCGATAAATACGTTAAACTCCTTAATCACTCTATAAAAACAAAAAGAAAGAAAGAAAAACAATATCACATCATCAACAAAGCCGAAATGGTGAAGGTTGAAATGCCGACTTCAAAGATGATTTAAAGGTCAATGATTATGAATTCACGGCTTGTCTGAGGAACTTTATTCTCTTCATTCATCGAAAATGTTGCATTTTTTTTTTTTTTTGGTTAGCTATACAATTGGGACTACACTAATATGATATCAGTGTCCACAAATATATTTAAAAGTAACTAATATATATATATATATATATATATATACATTGTATTCATAATCTTTGAGAAAAGTAAAGAAATAAATATAACTTAAATCTAGAGCCAAAATTAAATTTGAATTTCAAATTAAGAGATAAAAGTTCGACAAAAGTTTTTTTGTAAAACAAGTTCGACAAAAGTTTCTAGACAAGCTAAAAATATGATAAATTTATATAAACTTATATCATATTTATTTACCCTAATATCTTTAATTGCAAGTAATAGATGATATGCAACACTATATTAAATTTATTAAAACATCTTAAAGTCAGTAGTTGTACACAAACATTCAGCAATACGAAAAACGCGTTTTATTATTACAGTGTTTTTTTTTGGCCTAGCATGACTCCCAATCATATGTAAATAATAATAATTGTAAGACGACAATAAATGCACAAGCACAAAGAGTGTTGTGCTTGACATATGTGTTTAATATTTTGCGGTTTGAGACATGTGTGCTCTTAGAGAGCGGTTGCGGCCATATAGCTTTTGCGATACGCAGCTGCGTTAACAGGAAACAACATTTGGCCAATTCCTTCGGTCTTGAGATGGGGAACCAACATTTTCATGGCCAACTAGTGATTCACATCAAAAACCATAAACAAAAAAAAAAAAAATCAAACTCAATAATAGACTAATAGTAATGGTAAACCAAAAACAGGATTAACAAACATGTAAAACAGTTGTGTAAACAGATGACTTACACCAAAAAGTCGGAGACTATGCCAAATGCGAATGGGAGAGGGAAATGGAGAAAGAAGATGGCCAATGGAGGATAAGGTTATAGCACAAAGATGATAGATGAGAGAGAGCGGACGAGGATTCATGCCGCCGAGAAGAGCCATCATCCCTGACGTGCGAAACCCGCCACTACAAAGGTAATCATAGCAACCCTGTCTCATTGCCTCTTTTGCTTCGTCCGTGGATGCAATAAGCACTTGAGAAAATGCATTTCCTAGTGTGTTAACCGTCGCTGACATTGGCTTCACCATAAAAAAAATTCATGTATTTAAAAAAACGTTTGTGGTTGTCTATATGTTTTGATCAAATGTTCATGTTTTAGACTAGTATATACGTGACATATGCTCACCTTGCGGATATCATAAAATGACTTGATAACGTCTGAGACTCTGTGCGCATCACCGAGGTTGCTTAATGGCTGGAGAAGCCGGCGTAGAATGAGAATATCAGACAGTACAACCATCATTCCAGATGCGATTGCTGAATGACGCATGTTGAATGAATCTCCCAATAAAATCACTCCTTTCTTCTCGCTCAAAGAAGCGGACATGCTCTTCACCGGCATCGATTTTATATGTGCTCCTTCATCGATCCCTTTCAAAAATATTTTGCGGAGTTTTAAAGGTACCTGGAAAATAAATGTTAAAAGATTTTAGATGCCTATCTGCATGGACTTCTTACAAATGTTAGAACGGGTGTATGTGTGGCTTATCTATGTACACAACTTAGTTATATATTTTATATATTGAGTTTTTATATATTTTTATTAATCGAAGATTAATCAGCCTAATGTTTACCTGAGGAGCAATAGTGTTCTTCACGAAATTTGCCATTTCCCCGTTTGAAATAGAAGGAATATTGTTGGGTAAAATCTCAAAAACACAACGAACGTCGGTGCTGCTAATTTGATACAACATGGTAAAGGAGGGTTTACCCATTATCAAGTTTAACTTTTCAGGTTCTTCAAGCTGACAGTTCTTCGAGATATAACCTACTTGGTATGATAAAACCTCCGCCTACATCAAGTTAGTACATTGGTGTTTATTTACTAATTGTGACATCCAAGTGAGTGACGTCACTTCTTTGTGTATAGGAAAAGATTGATGACTTTTCCATTTAAAAGAGTATACTCACATTGTTGTCGCTAAGAGACCGACGAAGGTTTGAGTAGCAACCGTCGCATACCACAGTGAGAGGTGCAAGGGCTGTTGTTTCTTCGCCTGCGCTATTTTTGTATGTTACTCCTTTGATCACTCCTTTTTCTTCTATCAAAGACCTCACCGTTCCTTCTTCGAGCCGCACGCTACATTTAATATTTTGTGTATAGATTAACCCATTAATTTCTATTGCAAAGCTAAGCCCCAAAGAATGTTCTCGAGAGAAGCTTTGCGGGAGTCTCTCGTGCCTTTGTACAATTATAGTGCTTAGGTTTTCATTCTATCCAAAGCTTTTGTACTTCCATAGGTTTTTGCTTATTGCTTTTTATCAGTTTCTCCGATCCTTTGAGGCTTAGCTTCCCTCGTTTGGGCTAATGACTCTGGGGACATTCAGTAGTCCTCCAGCTCTTGTAATTTCAACTTGTATCTCTCTTTGGGTTCATTAATAAAATTCAGATGACAAAAAAAAAAAGCTTAGTACGTAGTATATATTGTCCAATGTTCAAGAATTTATTAGGTGTTAATTGAAGGATATTTATACTCTTCTTATTATTGCCTCATATATAAAATATGATGTAAATATATGTTTAATAATAAATTTCCCATTTTATATTGTTTTTTCTTTTTCTTATAAAGATATTGATGGGCTAGACACAAATTAAATGTTGACGTTTCTTTGCAAATATTTGATAAATTATATATATATATATATATATATATATATATATATATTAAATCCTAAACAACTCAGTTCACAAACTCTATTTAAAGATATATATTTTTATCCTGAGTCTTCCATCTTGAAGTTAATTAGCAAGAAGTTACTATCTTTTCTATAATCAGTTAGCAATCTGAGTATAATCTCTACCTATATCAAATTTACGAGCTCCCATCTCAAACAAATAGTTAACACTGAATATAGAGTGGTTCATGTTATATATGTTCTATAATATCTTTTTACACTCTTTGATGTAAATTTCTTAACATATATATATACGTGGTAATTAAAAGTTAGTACATAAAGATAAACGTACTTAGGAAGAGAAGAAGCTTTTTGGCGCAGACGTTGGACAAATCGGCCATTGTGAAAAGATCGTCCAGACGGTTCATAAGGAAAGTTGTTGTTATTTTCCACCGGAAAAAGTGTGTCTGCTTCTTTTCCATCCTTATAAACTGTCATGCCCATAGCAATCTGTGCATCTATTCCCTCTAAACAATCTATACATATATAAACCCACAAATTTGATCATAAAACTAAAACACAATATAATTAATATAACTTAAAAAATCAATTAAATAAATGAAATGTGAAATAGAGACAGACCTTGAAGGCCAAGCTTAGAAAGCATGAGACGTCCACCAGGCTGCATAAACTCACCCATGATTCTCTCTGGTGCTCTCATGTCCCTCTCTATCACATGTACTCGACGCCCATCCTATTATTTATAATCAAAATTTAATTAGCATTTTCGTCCCAAGCCCCAACCCAAAATATTGTTGTAAATTTTTTTTTTTTTTTTTTTTTTTTAATATTGTTGTAAATTTATCATGTAAAAAAAACATGTTGGATATAACTTGGGAAGCATGAATTTGTGTCCACGGGATGTTATCCTATCAGTAATGCACAATTATTTTACAAAAACAACAAAAAATCAAGTTAATACTTGGACGCAGATCTGTGACGCCAGTTTACGTACCTTAGCAAGAGCATATGCGAGGGCCGAGCCGCCAACTCCAGCCCCAACGATGATAACATCAGTAGCACCGTCTTTACGCTCTTCCACCACCGTCTCGGCCAACTTTGTCGCCTTGCTTTTCCTGTTTGTGAAGTAGAATAGTGTCCATGTCAGCACGAACGCGAGTAGCGTCCATACAGAAACGTGTGCAAAAGCCGTATCCATATCTTTTAGTTCTCTATGTGTGGTTTATGAGAAAAATAAGAAAGACGAGTAACATATATATGTAGTGCAAAGATATGTTAGTTTGGACGTGGTATTACCACATGCTAATATATTTATAGTAATTTACAAAGAAATAAATTGATCTTTATGTTGACAAAAACAAAATTGATCTTTTTATGTTGTCCACATATTTCCTTATCATAAACACACGATATTTTTTATATATTAGATACAGAGAAGATATTGTCCTGTGTCCACCCTTGTTAATGTGAATACGTTTCTATTTAGAATTAGAGAATAAATGGTACCACTCAAATGATATGACAATTTATTGACACTCTTTTTTTCTTTCTGACATCATATATTGACACTCTTAAATGATGAATTAAGTTCGTTAAGGCGTTAAGCTAAACTGGCCACTGATTTTGATAATGGAGTAAGAGTAACGTACCGATTTGGTTTCGTCGGTATCTATCTAATAGTATAACTTAGATTTTCATATTATTTTCATATAATATATTCAAACAATTTATATGCAACACAAAACGAATTTTCACCAACTGATTATGCTTTTTTCTCCTCTAAAAACAAATTAGTGTTTGTTAACAAGTTGTATCTGATTGTACTGAGGGCACTAGCAAATCCAGGACTTAGCTAAATTGATAAAAAGTTGGAATGGCATTGGTAATAATCGTATTGTTGAGTTGGAATACTCGGCAATTTATGCATCCTCCTCGATCCAAAATAGGAGTCTATCATGATGAATATGATGACTCCATCAATTCTAAGATTTCTTTGTGACGAACTAGTTCCATAAAGGCCCATGAAATGGCATTTGGGGAACGTGGGGGACGTCGAGGTCGTGGTCGTGGGATATGTGTTTTCTTTTTATACTCTTATATTTCCCTTAAAAATATACAGTTAATAATAGTCGTAATCGTGGTTTTGTAAAATGGAAAACTCCTTGTTAAAAAATGGGACTTTGGCCGGAAATACCATTTTTAAAACAAAAATTGTTAGAAATGCCAGTTTTAATTTTTCTTATGAGAATTGCAACTTTTCATCTTTATGGCATAAATAAAAAGACAAATTTACCCTTGTAAGAAAGAAAGAGAAATAAGCTAGTGATTAATTGTTTGGTATGAGATATTACAGTTTATACGGTGGATAACATTAACACCACGACTAACAACCGAGGATTTTTTTTTTCTTTTTGTAGAACGTGGTGGAAGTATCATAACATGTGATACAAAATCATGGAAACGAAAAGAGTCAAAGCCTATAAAAAATAAATCTATATTAGCTTTTAATGTCTCAGCTGATGTGAAGCTGCTTGCGATGTAAGTTTATCTTTCTTCTCACTTTTGGGACCAACAGATAAAAGTGATATTATTTTTTAGTCATGATTTTTCTTTATGCTGAGGAACCCTTGAGGAGATGATGTTATGTTACTTGACATACCTTAACAAGTCAGAGAGGTATCAAACATACCTCAAGTATGTATTCGTCTAAATCCTCTGCTTCACCAGCTCTGATATTGATTAGGCATAAAGAAACACTACGGGAATTGTTTATCTTTATTTCATTAGAGTCTAGCCATTTCAATCGTATGAGACTGCCTGCCTTAGTGACTAAAATATTGGCATCTTATTCCTTTAAGTTGTTACTTACATGTACCTCAATATTTTTAAACCAATATCACAGCAAGAGTTTTTAGGATGGCAATAACTTTTGGTTTAGTTATCTGGTCTCATGGGCGTGAATCCCGGTTTCTTCGCGGGTCACAGGCGGATAAGGATAAGAAGAACACGAAGAGATAGAAGAATCAGTAAGAGAGATGTGATGAGATTAAGAAGAAATAGAGAAGATGGAAGGAAGAGATAATGTGTCTGGTTTTAGTTTTTTTTTGGGTAAATATACCTTTATCTTATGTATTTTTTTTGGTGCTTCTAAACATTGTCATTTTTTTCTTTTTTAAGTAACCACCAATTTGGTTTCTCCATTATAATCTTCATTTGGTAATATATAATTTGGAAATTTATAATTAATTATGTGATAACAATTGACAAATTTTCCCAGCAATTTTATGAAGGATGAATATTTTATGCTTTATCTCTGAATTTACTCCACATTTTAAACTAAGTATATAACTTAAACTTAAAAATAGTGTTAATTTTAAAAATTTAAAACTCGAATAAATCGATATATTATTTTGGTCCCAAATTTTTTTAATGGTTTATGCTTAAGAATCGATGAATTAATAACTCCATAAATGAACTCTATACATTATACACTTTTAAAAAAATCATGAATATGGTTTTTACTAACCAAAAGTGAGAGATGCTCTAGATAACATATTATATACACATACTTTTAATCCATTAATTAAAAGTTTATAAAAGTAAACAATTAGTATAAATCATATAAAAAAACAACATACTTTTATTTTCATTGCACACATGAACTATATATGCTAAAGTGTTAGATTATTTATATATGAAACTAACAAAAATGGAAAGCCAAATTATATTGTAATGATATTATTAAAAAATTATAATATAATTAAAATACTACTATCTCTATAATGGAAAAAAAAACATTTCTGGACGATTTAAATATTTAATGAACTGTATGATATCGCTCCTAACTTATAAAAAAAATCCACGATATACACCGAAAACATAGAAATTGGACATTACATAATATATAGATGCAAAATACCATACATTTAGAAAATACAAAAATTAGTTATATATATAGTTAATATACTAAACAAAAAACATTTTACATTTTTTTTTAACAAATTTAGCTCCGCGGTGTACCGCGGGTGAATATCTAGTTTTACTCTAAAATAGAGTTAAAAAGCAAATATAGAGGTGGGTTGGAGATGCCCTAACGGCACTTAAAGGATTTTTTGACTTCATAAATCAAACTAAACTTCGGAAGGAAAGTTTAGTTTGATTTATTTTGGGTTTTCTGTTCTTTTCAGGTTTTTTATGTTTCCTGTACCTGAACTTTTTGGATTCTTGGATTTTAATATAGTTTGTGATGACAAAAAAAAAACATATTACATGCAAATTATGATGGGATAAAATTTTAAAAGATTTTCTTATATATATAACGTCTATATCTAAAAAATAAAGAATACTTTTGAGAAAATCAAAACCAGCTATCTATTACACAAACATATCCAACACAAAACTTAAACTCGTTTTAATATTTAAATTCCTCTTATTTTTCGTACATTTTTCCTGTTTTTATGTACACTTGTTTTTTAGTTGATAATTTGATAACACATAGAAAGAAAAAAAAGGATAGACTGTTTTACAGAGAATGTTTTTTAAGCAACATGTAAGAAGGGAGGACTTTATCTGAGTTTTTCGATATTTCTAAACAACATGTATCTTTGATGTAAAAAAACAACAACAACCGGAAGAAATCCATATACCGTACTAAGAAATGTAAGCACTGCAATAAAATTTTAACAAATTAACAATCACAAACGTGCTCCATATATGGTATATATATATATTGCGGATTGCGGTTTAAAGAGCGGTGGTTGCCATATAGCTTTTGCGATATGCGGCTGCATTAGCTGGAAATAAGATTGGTCTAACTCCCTCAGCCTTGAGATGAGGAACCAACATTTTCAAAGACAACTAATGATTCACATAAAACATACAATTAAAAAAGATCAATGTCAAATTATAATTAGTAAACCACAAAGAGCGTTAAAAAAATTATATCGAGATAATTTTATACAAGGAGAGATGTAATTACTTACACCAAAAAGCCTGAGGCTATGCCAAATTCGAAGGGGGTAAGGAAATGGAGAGAGAAGATGACCAATAGAATGTAGAGTAATAGCGCAAAGATGATAGATGAGCGAAAGTGGACGAGGGTTCATGCCGCCGAGTAGAGCCATCATACCTGACGTGCGAAAACCGCCACTACAAAGGTAATCATAGCAACCCTGTCTCATTGCCTCTTTTGCTACGTCCGTTGATGCAATTAGCGATTGAGAAAATGCATTTCCTAAAATGTTCACCGTCGCTGACATTGGCTTCACCATACAAAATCATGGTTTTTTAATTATTTAAAGTTGTTAACTAGTTCAAAAAAGAAAAAAAAAAAACGTTCATATTTTAGCCTTAGATGATTAGTATGTGACGTAGGCTCACCTTGCGAATACTATAAAATGACTTAATGACTTCTGAGACTTCGTTTGCATTACCGAGGTTGCTTAGGGGCTGGAGAAGACCACGCAGAATGAGAATATCAGACAATAAAACCATCATTCCCGCTGCGACTGATGGATGACGCATGTTAAATGCATCTCCCAACACAATCACTCCTTTTTTCTTGCTTAAAGTAGCTGACATGCACTTTGCTGGCACCGCTTTTATGTGTGCTCCCTCATCTATACCTTTCAAAAATATTTTGCGAAGTTTTGGAGGTACCTTTAAAAATAGTGTAAATAGGTGTTATGGACTATGAACCTTTTGTAATTGTTAGAACATGTGTATGTATGTATGTATGTATGTATGTATGACTTGTCTATGTACCAGTAACAACAACTTAAACAACAAGTAATTGATCAGCCCAATGCGTACCTGAGGTGCAAGATTGTTCTTTGCAAATGTAGCCATTTCACCTTTTGCAATAGAAGGAATATTGTCGGGAAAAAGTTCAAAACCACAACGGACATCAGTGCTGCTTATTTGATACAACATGATATAGGAGATTTTAGACATTATCAAGTGAAGGTTTTCAGGATCATCAAGTCGGCAATTCTTTGAGATGTAACCGATTTGGTAAGACATAACCGCCGCCTATAAGAAGTTATTATACAATATACATCATGAGACTTGTTAACTAACTTGACTAAATCAAACTGTAACATCAATTAAGTGTCATTAACGTTTATACGTAAGATTAAAGTCATTTTCATTTAAATGGCATAAATAGTTATATACTCACATTGTTATTGTTAAGAGACCGACGAAGGTTTGAATAGCAACCGTCGCATACCACAGTGAGAGGGGCCAAGGCTGTTGTTTCTTCGCCTGCTTTATTCTTGTAGGCCACTCCTTTGATCACTCCTTTTTCTTCTATTAAAGACCTCACCGTTCCTTCTTCCAGCCTCACACTGCCAATCATAAACAAAATCATTGCTATTATCAAGTTTAGTAGTATTTCCCAATGTTTGAATTTCATTAGAAGTTTATTGGACGTTTGGAGGATCTACCATTAATTATTGACAAGGAAATCAATTAAGGACTAATATGAAATTCGTGTCGTATTATCATTTTCTATATTTAATTAATATAATAATAAGACTGATGTTGATATATTTGAATAGGTTTAGTTTTCCATGATTATTATTTTTAATTAAAAACAGTGTAAATATATCAATCATTTGTCTAACCCGCCTTGACATATATAAAAACGATAATTAGATATAACTATTTTTGCAACTAACTCAGTTCGATTCTTATAAGATCTTCTTTAATCAAAAAAGTTCGTTTAATCAAAGTTTATTAGTATCAAATTAATTAGCTATGAAGAAGGTTATATCTTGTGTATAGATAGTAGATTAGATCTCTTCCACAAAATATCTTATTTCAATCTTATTCTAATACAATAAATATATCAGAGTCCTGATTTTCCATTGAATACTATGGTTCATGTTTCTTATAGATCCTATAACTTATCTTAACATTATTTATGTAAGACATTTTTTATATACTATGGTACAATGTGGTGAACAGAGAGATATGTACTTAGGAAGAGAAGAAGCCTTTTGCCGCAGTCGTTGGACGAATCGGCCATTGTGAAAAGATCGAGCAGTTGGATCATAAGGAAAGTTGTTGTCCACTGGAAAAGATGCGATTGCTTCTTTTCCATCCTTATAAACTGCCATGCCCGTGGCTTTTTGGGCATCTATACCATCTAGACAATCTATATATAAACACACAAGTTTGGTAAACTAAAATACGTACACAATACGTCCTTTAAGATACATAATATTTTACAAAACGATAGTGTAAACAACTTTATGGAAGTCCAGTTCGAGTTAATGAATTCTCCATAGTTCGAGTTATACTACAATTACTATCATGGATACCTTAAATACCAATAATATGAATTTGGTTTCTCAAAAGCTTCGAAGATTAGTATGAATTTGGTTTTTGATTCTCTCTGATTAAAAAAAAAAAAAAGCAAACAAAGAAAGGAATATATGTAAATGTTTATAAATGTGAAATAGAGACAGACCTTGAAGGCCAAGCTTAGCAAGCATGAGACGTCCTCCAGGCTGCATAAACTCACCCATCATTCTCTCAGGTTCTCTCATGTCCCTCTCTATCACATGTACCCGACGCCCGTCCTTTATATAATGGAAAAATTAGCATAAGATTGTATTATGCAAATTAAATAAAAATAGTAAACTTAATTCTATTATGCAAAAATAAAAGCAATCTTTTCTAGCGTGTATAGTTCTAAATTTTTATCCTATCATTCCTGCGCAACTAGTAGTATATAAAAATAGTTTATAAAAGGGCGATGTAAATTTAATAATTAGTCGCAAAACTCGAACGCCACTTTAGAGATACCTTAGCAAGAACATATGCGAGAGCCGAGCCGCCGACACCAGCCCCGACGATAATGACGTCGGCAGCACCGTCTCTTCTCTCCTCTGCTGCCGCATCAGCCAACTCCGTCACCTTCTTCTTCCTGTTGGTAACGTAGAACACCGTCCACGTCAGAGCGAAGGCGAGTAGCGTCCATAAACAAACCTGCGTAAAAGCCATATCCATATCTATGAGCTAGTTCTCAATATGGTTTAGATTATACTAATGCCAAGATATGTCAGTTTGGGCATGGCTTCACACAAATGGCAAATTATCAAATCTTTTTTTTTCGAAAGCAATAAATTGAACTTTTTTTGCTGTCCACATAACTCTCTTAATTATTTATGAGCTGTGTCGACGTCGACATGAACAAACGATATTCACATTTCAGATACAAACATGAGGCCTGACCACTCTAATTAATGATTTTGTACAGTATGTATAGTAAGCGAATTGAAGGAACCACCTATATTATTGACATCTTTTGAAACTATTGAATGGTGAATAAATATTAAAATAGTAACGCTATATGTGGCAGTATGTTTTTGATAATAGATATTGTCGGTCCACAACCGAGGCAAAGAAACAATCGTTTAAAAGATCTCTTTTTTTTTTTTTTTTTTGACAGCAATTTAAAAGATCTCTTTTATACACGCCAAAATTGTCTTTATCTTTCATTGGAGACATTGGACCGGCCTTCAGTAATTACTGAAATGATATCTAATAGGTTTAAATAAAATTATATGTACGTACGATATATATATATATATATATAATTTTTAATTAAAAAATTATTAAGTCATTGACCTGATTAACATATATAAGATCAATTTTTTGGGGAAACAAAATCCCATGTTCAGACCAATTCGACCGGGAAATCTATAAGATAATCCACTTTGAAATTCTGAGTTGCGTTTATCAAATATATTACAAAATAAACATATTAGTGTTGTTTCATTTTCGAGTTGTGGTTAAACCAAAATATAAAACCAAACACAACCCTTTATACGTAGTTATTTTTAATAAAAGTTATAATTTTTTATGAATATCTTTTTAAAACAAATAAAAGAGTAGAAATTTTGTACATACATGGTAGATGTTCTTATTATAACAATTTAGATTTTTAAGATAATTTTGCCCCAATATACTCTTCCAGTTTATATACGCGGACACAAATCAATCTTCGTTTCAGATATTGTTTCTTTAACCTGTTGAGAGATATACGATGCATCTAAGTTTGTTGCATGTGTGTTGCATATATAAGGGGCTAGGGAGTTGAACAAACTTGTATCTTAATTCTTATGCTGAAATTAAACTGCATAAGGTTGTGCGTGAATGAATGATTAGAACAAATTGAATTGAAAAGAAAAAGGTTGAATAACATTCAAATTATTTCTCTACAAAATAGGAGATGATAGAGCTGAGCTGATTATCTTTATAACTTGTTAATTTTTCTAACTTTTTAAATTGAATGAATTAAATCGTTTTTCTGATTTATTTATCTCAACTGGTAAACAGTTATAAAACGTGTTCATTCAACTTTTTCATCTTCCTAAGCCATCCATTTAGTCTAAATACACTGTTTGGCTGAACATATGTGCACATTTTCAATTATTTCCACCAACACCAGATTGAAAAAACACACACAGTAGAGAGATTATTTAGCTAGTCTTTTATGCCATAATAACACAATAATGGTGGAATTAAGATAATATGCATTAAAAATTAAATATATATTTTCATTTTTTTTTAGGTAATTTCACATGTATTAAGAAAACAATTATTTTTTTTACCTCTTATTAATATAATATTGTATTTGATGTAAGTAATTAATAAGCTAAAAATTAAGAGTAAAACTAAATATTTGATTCATAAACATATAAAACAAAAATTTATCAATAAAATGACAACTAAAAATAAATGGAAGAAGTATGTCAATTCTGATCAGCTTATTTTAGTTATGGACATGAAAATTAGGAATTGACGGCATTCGTCCCACCATCAAGATTACGGCATTTGGCTTATAGATCAGAATGGTCTTCTCTGTTTCCTAAAATCAATTCTGTCTAATAAAGTTTATTTTAGTATACAAATTAAATAATTTGTGTATGAAAATCAAAGCCTCTATAAATTAATACTCTATAAATTAATAAACATTATAAATTAATAATTTTGCTGGTCCCAACTCGGACCAGTGTAAAAATTAGCAAAATTCGATAAGATAATAAGATAATAATATTTTTGAAATTTTCATATAAAATATGATCCCAATAATATCATAAATTAATAATAATATAAATATATATGTTTATATTATATATATATATGCTGATATAATAATATATGTTTCTCTTAAACCTCATTTCTGTAGAACAATTGTAATGTTGTATTTTCAAACTATAATGATATAAAATATTCTATAACATACATAAAAATAGTTAAATTTTTTAAAGTTTTCAATTTGTAGATATGCATTTACAATTTGATAATTTGACAAACTAATAAAATATGACAATTGATATTATTGTTTGTAAATTTAAATTTTTTTTATGTCATGTGTATAAGTGAATTTGTCTATAGTATTTGTAATTTATTCTCAATAATTTTTTTTGAATATTACAAATTCAATTCCTAAACCATAAAATTTTCAACATCCGAAAGTCTAATTTTATTTTGCTAAAATTTTCTTATTCATAACTTTTTTAAAATTTAAACAATTAAAAATATATCTATAAATTAATAATTATTAATTTACACTATAAAATAATAATTATTAATTTATAGATAAATTAATATCACTATAAATTAATAAAATGTCTAGGTCCCATCATTATTAATTTATAGAGGTTTTACTGTACAATGAAAACTCGTATTATTATTATTATTTATTTATTTATTAGATATCTTCCATGTTACCTACTAATTAGAGTATGATGAAATTCTTTCCATTTGTTTATTTGGAAATTTTTATTTAAAACATCGTATATATGATTATTTTATTTATTTTAAAAGCTTTTTTTTGATGGAACATTATGCAATGAAATCATATACTGAATATGACTGATGAAAATAACATCTATTTTGTAAGATATATTCTAGTATATCTAGATTTTGACCCGCGGTATAACATGGATTAAGTTGTGTGATAAAAAAAAAATAATTTTTGTTTGTTAGTTTTATTTGATTTGTTTAGTATTTAAAATTATATATTGTATTTTGATTGTTAATTTTATGATTTAACCTATAGTATAACGCATATTAATTTTAGAACCAAATATGTAACGTATGTTTGTCAAAATCATTGTGACCGAGAAAGCCTACCAAACAACATTATTCCAACTTAAATTTAATCTCAAAAATGATATTTTTAAAATTTTAACCCGTGCTCTAGCAATAAATCATATTTTTTTGATTTTTTCATATAATAGTGACATATTATTGATCTGTGCTATAACAAATCAATTTAGAGTGTTTATAATTTTTTTAGATTTTTGGTCTATCATATATTTATGATATTCTTAAAAATATCAAATTAAACTATTTTTAAAGATTCTAAATTAAATTATTTAAAAAGTTTATTATAGTATAAAAAACTATACAATTAAACAAAAGAAATATATCAAATGAATTTAAATATTCAAATTTTGACTTGTTACTTAGTCAAAATTTTCTGATAAAGTAAAGAAATATTTTATTTTTAGTATAATCAGAAATCACTTGTAATCTGCGGTTGAGTGATTAATTTCTGAGATTATTTTGCCTATATATGGTTAGTTAAATATTCTTTGGAGATTTTATTTTATTCTATATATTTTTAAGAGGATACTAATTCTAAATCTATATAACCTATCAAATAATTAATCCATATAACCTATCAAATAATTAATCTTAGTTATAACCTATATTAATATTATATGGTCTACCAATTTGAAGTCGTGTACTTCCGTTTTAATAAAAAGAGATAAAGTAAGGTAAGATTTTATTTTTTAGCATAATCAGAAATCACTTGTAATCTGCGGTTGAGTAATTAATTTCTGAGATTTTTTTACCTATATATGGTTAGTTAAATAATTTTTGGAGATTTTATTTTATTGTTTAGAATATTTTTATTAAGAGGATCCTAATCCTAAATCTATATAACCTATCAAATAATTAATCCATATAACATATCAAATAATTAATCTTAGTTATAATCTATATTAATATTATATGGTCTACCAATTTGAAGTCGTGTACTTCTGTTTTATTAAAAAAGGGATAATTGTAAACCTGCAATACAATTTGCACAATAAGATTGGTGCATCAATGTTTAGCCAATAGAGGATAAAGTGATAGCACAAAAGTGATAGATGAGAGAGACCGGACGAGGATTCATGCCGCCGAGCAGAGCCATCATCCCTGACGGCGAGACCCACTACTAGAGAGGTAATCATAGCAACCTTGTCTCATTGCCTGTTTTGCTTCGTCCGTGGATCCAATTAGCGCATGAGAAAATGCATTTTCTAGTGTGTTAACCGTCGCTGACATTGGCTTCACCATAAAAAAAATCTTTATTAACGTTTGAGGTTGTAAATATGATTTTTTCTTAGGGTTGTAAGTATGTTTTGATCAAATGTTCATTTTTTACATTAATATTTGACATATACTCACCTTGGGGATCTCATAAAATGACTTGATAAATTCTGAGACATTGTGCACATCGCCGAGGTTGCTTAATGGCTGGAGAAGACCTCGTAGAATGAGAATGTCAGACAGTACAACCATCATTCCAGATGCGATTTCTGGATGACGCATGTTGAATGCATCTCCCAATACAATCACTCCTTTCTTCTCGCTCAAAGTAGCGGACATGGTCTTTGTTGGCATCAAAGTAGCGGACATGGTCTTTATGGGTGCTCCTTCTTCGATTCCTTTCAAAAGTATTTTGTGGAGTTTTGAAGGTACTTGGAAAATAAATGTTAAAAGATGTTAGACGCACAACTGCATCGACTTCTTACAAATGTTAGAATTGCTGTATGTATGACTTATCTATGTACACAAACTTGGTTATAGGTTTATATATTAAGTTTTGCTTTTTATTGATCAATGATTAATCAGCCCAATGTGTACCTGAGGAGCAATAGTGTTCTTCACGAAGGTAGCCATTGATAGAATAGATATATGGAAATATTCTTATTATTGACTTGTATAGAATATACTCTATACACCGAGTATCGGTTCGGGTATCGGTTCGGGTTCGGTTCGGGTAATTCGGGTTTCGGGTAATTTGAGTTTATAATTTATAGAATCATATAGGTATTATGGAAATTTTGGTTCGAGTTCGGTTCGGGTTTTTTCCGGTTCGGATCGGTTTGATTATTTTTTTGGAATACCGAAATATATCTAATATGTTTTGGGTTCGGTTCGGTATAAGTATTTTTTACCCATTTAGAACCAAAATACTCATACATAACTAAAATACCCTATATATAAATTGAATAACTATATCAAATTTCATGAAGTTATAACTAAAAAATCATACCAAAACAACTAAACCAAAGTTAGAAACTAAAGATAGGCAAAACAAGCAAGAGAAAACATAATCCAAAAGTCTAATCCAAAACATAAACAAGTAGTAGAGTAGTAACATCCAAAATCAAACTCAAAAGTCTTATAAAAGGTAGAAGTAGGTATTGAGAAAATTGAAAGAAACAACAAGAATCAAAGACGAGATCGGTGGCATATGGTGAAGCATTGTAGGCGTCTTTGATGTGGTGAAGCATTGTAGGCGTCTTCACTGTTTCCGTGTTTCAAAAGCAGATCAGATTGTTACTAAGTGTAGTAGTGTATTAACAAGTAACAAGCAACAAAAGACCATGAAATTACCTTATATCCGATTATGAATCTAACTGAGTTAACTTCACCATCAAACTTTGGAACATAAACAACATAGGTTCGGATATACATGGGTACCAATTGGGTATCGGTTCGGATCGGGTAATACCCGATACCCAAAAGTATTTACAATTAAGATCCAACTAATATATTGGGGACGATCCATACCCGATCCGAACCGGGGTTTTTCGGTTCGGTTCCAATACGGATATTTCGGGTCGGGTATTTTGCCCAGGCCTAGGTGTATATATGGTTGATATATGAGACGAGCCTCCTCACGGAGTTTACACGTTATCTTACATGGTATCAGAGCACTAGGTTACATCTTAAACCCTAGCCGCAAAACTGATCCAACTCCGCTCTCTTCTTCTTCTCCTTCCTTGATCTTTGTCGTCTCCTCTTTATCACCGTATCTACTATTTTTTCTTGGTGTGTTTTTCTCTCGTCTCCATGACAACTCCAACTCCTTCCTCCAACAACAAGCCCTTTGGCATCACTCAGATCCGAGCCTATGTTCCAATCGTCCTTGATATGGAAAAGCTTAACTATGACAAGTGGCGTGAGCTCTTTAAGACTCACTGCTTGTGTTACGGTGTTCTCAGCCATATCGATGGCTTCTCTCGCCTTTCTTCTGAAACCGACTCTGTTTGGAAAGAACGTGACGGACTTGTCAAGATGTGGATCTACGGTACTATCTCTCTTTCGTGACAACAAAGAAGCTATGGCTCTTCAACTCGAGAACGAGCTTCGCACAATCACCATCGGCGACCAAAGCATTCATGAATACTGAAAGAAGCTAAAGACTCTGTCCGACCTTCTCGCTAACATCGACTCTCCGGTGACTGATCGTGGTCTTGTGCTCCACCTGCTCAACAGTTTAACCAATAAGTTTGACAGTATCATCAACGTGATCAAATATCGTGAACCTTTCCCATCATTCTCGACAGCTCGTTCGCTGCTCATCATGGAAGAAGAACGTTTCTCCAAGCAACACCGCGTCACCCCCACCTCTTCTCATCAACCCTCTAGTATGGATGTGCTGTTTGCCTCGTCTGGTTCAGGCTCTCCCCCTCAAGACCAGTCTGGATTCTCTTACCGCGGCCGTGGCCGTGGCCACGGAGGACGCAACAATCGTGGTGGAAGCGGACGTTATAACAAAAGCTATTGGCCCTCCTTGCAGTACCCTTGGAACTATGGAGCTCCGTAGGTCCCGTTATCGTACTCCTACGGTCCACCTCCTGCTCCATACTACACGTCTGCACCACTTCAACATCTCTCTCACCCTTCTCATCACGTCCACTCACATCCGTCGACTCCGGCTATGGGAATTCTTGGTCCGCATCCCTCACCACCACACGCTACTGCTTACCTTGCTCAAGGACACACTCTTGCCCCACCTCAAGGTCCGGACCACTCTGACTAGGTCCGGACACACGCCTACTGCTCTTGCACATATGTTCAACACCATGACATTGCAGGACCCAACTACTAGTGAATGGGTCATGGATTCTGGTGCTACTAATCACGTCACCAATACTAAGGTAATCTAAGTTCCATTCAAAATTTTAGCAAACTTCCAATGATTACAATAGGAAATGGCTCTCTTGCGCCTGTTACTAATGTCGGTTATGGTATTCTCTCTTCCTCTACTCGTCCCTTTCACCTCCGCAATACTCTTGTTTATCCTTCTATTGTTAAAACCTTGATCTCTGTCCGTCGCTTTGCCACTGACAATAATTATTCACTTGAATTTGATCCTTTTGGTTTTTCAATTAAGGATCTTCCCACTCGGATCAAGCTACTTCGATGTAACAGCCCTGGTCCGCTCTACTCGGTTGCTCCATCCAAGTCGCTCGTCTCACCACATGCTCTCACAGTGGCTTCACCAACAAGTAATGTGTGGCAAAAACGTCTTGGTCACCTTAGTAGTGCACATCATCGTCAAATTTCTTCTTCGTCTTTGTCGTTTAATAAACCTAATAATGTGTGTCACGCCTGTCAACTTGGCAAACACACTCATCTCCCGTTTATTTCTTCTAATACTATTGTTTTGCAACCCTTTTATATTATTCATTCGGATCTTTGGACTTCTCAGTTTAAGTGGAATCAAATATTATCTATTGTTTCTTGATCATTTTTCTCAGTATGTATGGGTTTATCCACTCAAACATAAGAGTAATACGTTTAGCAGATACTTACATTTTTCAAACTATGTCAAGACTCAGTTCAACTGCCATATCCGGTCCCTTCAATGCGACAATGGGGGAGAATTTAATATTCGCATGTTACTTGATTACTTGGCGTCGGAAGGGACAACCATTCGTTTCTCCTGTCCGCAAACCTCTCAACAAAACGGGAAAGCTGAACGAATGCAACGCACCATCAACAACATCATTCGCACATTACTCTTCACACGAGTATGCCTTACTCTTACTGGATCAAATCTCTTCATACGGCGGTCTATCTGCTGAACATCACTCCATCATCGACAATTGATAATGCGGTTCCACTCACTAAACTGTTCCAAAGACCGGTATCCTATTCTCACCTTCGTGTTTTTGGTTGCTTATACTATCCTAAACTTCTTCCCACCTCCCCACATAAACTTGCTCCCCGTTCTACTGCTTGTGTTTTTCTTGGTTATTCCTCTAATCATCGTGGTTACAGGTGCCTTGATCTGTCTACCAACAAGATTATTCTCTCTCGACATGTAATTTTTGATGAAGCCGTTTTTCCTTTCTCCACACTTAAAAACACGACTCCTCCACCTCCACCGTTGCCTTCGGTTTCTTTCCCTCCCATTAAACAGTCTATCCCTTCTATTCCAGCGAATACTCCTCTAGTCCCTCCCATTGTCGCTCTCGTTCTACATCCTCAAAATCCACCTCCACAATAACACCCCATGACCACTCGTAGCAAAAGTGGTATTACTAAGCCTGTCACTCGGCTTAACCTTAATGTTAATGCTATTTCTCCAATGCCTCCTTCTCACATTCAGGGCGCCAAGGATCCTTTTTGGAATCATGCCATGGATGAGGAATAATCTGCTCAAATTAAGAATGGTACTTGGAACCTTGTTCCACGACCTCCTAACACTAACATGATTCGCTGTTTATGGTTGTTCAAGCACAAATTTCATGCAGATGGGAGCTTGGATTGATACAAGGCACGATTAGTGGCCAACGACAAATCGCAGAAGCTTGGTGTTGATTGTGATGAGACGTTTAGCCCCGTTGTCAAGCCGGCTATCATTCGCTCGGTTTTCATGTTGACGTCACTCGGGATTAGCCTCTCCGTCAACTAAACGTCAAGAATACCTTCCTTAATGGTGACCTCGATGAATCCGTGTACATGCATTAACCTCCTGGCTATGTTGATCCACTTAAACCAGATCACGTTTGTTTATTACGCAGGTTGTTATACGGCCTAAAATAGGCACCACGCGCTTGGAACACCTGGTTTGCGAACTATGCCAAGAAGATTGGATTCAAGCAGAGTCTCTCCGACTTATCACTCTTTGTGCTCAAACGCGGCTCTGATCTTGCTTATCTGCTCTTGTACGTCGATGATATTGCCCTCACTGCTTCCTCGACATCTCTTCTTGACATTATCATTGCATCTCTTCATAAGGAGTTTGAAATGACGGGTCTTGGTCACCTCGATCATTTCCTTGGAATCACGTTCGTCCGCAACAGCTCCGGTCTTTTTCTTCACCAACGCAACTATGCCACTGATATTATTGCTCGCGCTGGAATGAGTAATTGCCAAATCTTGTCTCACTCCGGTTGATACGCATGGCAAACTCGCTGCTGATGAGGGTCTGCCTGTCGACGATCCGACTTTATATCGTATTCTTGTCGGTGCCATGCAGTACTTGACGTTTACACGTCCTGACATCTCCTTTGCTGTTGAACAAGTATGTCTCTTCATGCATGATCCACGTGAGCCTCATTTCAATGCCCTGAAGCGTATCCTTTGCTATCTCTAAGGCACACTGACTCACGGTCTACACTTCTATAAGAACTCTGCCACCTCTCTCACTGCATATTCCAATGCAGAGCATCACTCTCTGCCCTTCGACGATGCTATTACTGCTTATTCTGACGCTGATTGGGCAGGTTGTCTCACTACTCGCAGGTCTACATCTGGTTTTTGCATCTTTCTTGGTGACAATTTGATCTCCTCGTCTTCCAAACAGAAATCTACGGTTTCTCGTTCTAGTGCTGAAGCTGAATATAAAGGGGTCGCGAATGCTGTGTCCGAGGCCACTTGGCTTCGCAACTTGTTCCTTGAACTTCAAATTCCTCTCAATCAGGTTACTGTGGTCTATTGTGACAATATTAGTGCTGTATATCTCTCCTCCAATCCTGTCAAGCACCAACGGACTAAGCATATTGAGATTGACATTCACTTCGTCCGCGAGAAGGTGGCTCTCGGTCAGATATGAGTCCTACATATCCCATCCGCATATCAATATGCTGACATCTTTACTAAAGGATTTCCTTCGCCGTTGTTTCTTGATTTCCTGTCCAGCCTGAGCATTCGTCCTCCTCAAGCTCCGACTGTGGGGGAGTGATAGAATAGATATATGAAAATATTCTTATTATTGACTTGTATAGACTATACTCGATGTATGTAACCCTAGACGTGTACACTATATATATGGTTGATATATGAGACGAGCCTCCTCTTGAAGTTTACACGTTATGTTACAGCCATTTCCCCATTTGAAATAGAAGGAATATTGTCCGGGAGAATCTCAAAAACACAACGAACGTCAGTGCTACTGATTTGCAACAACATGGTGAACGAGGGTTTAGACATTATCAAGTTTAAATTTTCGGGTTCTTCAAGCTGACAGTTCTTCGAAATGTAACCAACATGGTATGACAGAACCTCCGCCTACAATCAAGTTAGTACATTGATGCAATGATGCTTATTAAGTAATATTTGACTACATCCAAGTGAGTAATATCACTTCTACGTGTATATACATATAAGACAAGATTATGGACTGCATTACATTGTTGTGGCTAAGAGACCGACGGAGGTTTGAGTAGCAACCGTCGCAAACCACAGTGTGATAGGTGCAAGGGCTGTTGTTTCTTCGCTTGCGCTATTTCTGTATGTTACTCCTTTGAATTTTGATCACTCCTTTTCCTTCTATCAAAGACCTCACCGTTCCTTCTTCGAGCCGCACGCTACCATTTGATATTTGGTGTATAGATTAACCCATTAATTGCTATTGCAAAGCTTAGTAGTACAGTATATTGTCCAATGTTCAAAAGTTTTTTAGGTGTTAATTGCAAAACTTATAAACATTAATTATTAAAACTTATTACAAAATTCAAGTAATGTTAAATTGTCACACACCATAGACATATTTAAGTTACAAAACTGATAAACGCTACACCACAGATGTTAAGAAAAAAAACACTACACCACGTATTAAAATATAATCAATTAATTGAAATATGTCGTAATTCGTGAATTACATTATTGGCACTGTCAAGCTCTAGTAAAAAAGTTTATATAAACTAGCATTAACAAAAAAAAAAATTTCCGAAAGGATATAAAAATTTAAAATTATTTTTGAATATATTAACGACAAAAATTTAATAGAACTAAGTTAATAGTTGCCTTTTACACTCTTTGATGTTCTATAAAACCATTTTACACTCCTTGATGCAGAATACAAAACATATATATTTGGTAACTAAAAACTACTCTCTCTGTCCCACAAATATTGATGTTTTGGGATATTTTTTTGTCCCACGAAAATTAATGTTTTGTAAACTTCAAGAAGTATTCATTGAAAATATTTAAAATTTTCAATTGTTATTGGTTTAAAATTAAATTAAACTTCAAGAAGTACTTATTGAAAATATTTAAAATTTTCAATTGTTATTGGTTTAAAATTAAATAATATTAAAAAAAAAATTAGTCAAAGAAAAAATATATTTAAACTTAATAATCATTGTTTTCTTAAAATGTGTAATATCTCAAAACATCAATCTTTTTGTGGAACAGAGGGAGTAGTAAATAAAGATAGGTCATACATACTTGGGAAGAGAAGAAGCTTTTTGGCGCAGACGTTAGACAAATCGGCCGTTGTGAAATGATCGACTTTCCTGGAACCGAACACCAAACCAGGACAGAGTAAATAAGTGTTACTCATAATAAAAGTGCATTTACAATCTCAACTTCCACTTCTAAAAGAGAACATGCATGCTTTTTGTAACTTTACCTTGAGATACCTTATGTCTGTGAATAGAATGGCTTTTGGTTCTGCAGTTGGAATCAAGCTAAGGAATGTTCTGTTTTATTATGCACGTTTAGAAAAGTTGTCTAGATGTCTCTTTTTTTTAAAGCCATTTACCTTAGCTTCAAGGTCATGATACTCCTTCTCAAGCTGTTTTCTAGAATCGATTGGTTTGGTATCCTAATCTTCAAAGGAACTAAGAGCTTAATATCAATCAGTTCTACTTTTAATTTCACATGAATCTTGAAATGAGAAAACATATAACAATACTTCATGTAGATCAGGTGAAAAGAAAAACTACACCTCGTGGCTGGATTAATGCGAAGAAGAAGAAGGCTTGAAGAAGAACCATCGTCTTTGTCGCCGAAATCAGCGACGGGAGTCAAAAGCTCTCGATCTCTTTCACGATTGGCCACTGCAATCGCCGGGTTCTCGTCTCCATCGCCGATATACTCAAGTCGGAGAAGAAGAAGAAAGAAAGGGAAAGATATGGTGGAGGAAAAAGTCGGAGCTGGTGATTTCGAGTTTAGGTTGGAGGAGGATCCTGTTGAAAATGCTCCTAGCTGACGAACGTTTCTCCGATTGTAAACTAGTGACGAAGAACAATGGAGACCGGTGGGATTACAGGAGGACGGACCGTCGTGTTCATCCAGATCCGCCTCTTCCACTTCTTTGTTGAACCAATTTTTGCATAGGAGTTCCAGACCATCGTCTCATCCAGATCCGCCTCTTCCAATTCTTCGTTACACTTCTACTTTTAATTTTAATTTGGGGAAAAAAAAATTAGGTCACTGATGCTGAAAAAAAAGAAAAATAGTTTTTAGTGTTTAAGAGTGAGGAATTCTGCAAATTTGCTACTTTTAGTGTTGTGTGTCATAGTGTTAAAATATTTTAGGTCACTAAATATGTAGCATTTTTCTACAAAATATATATGTTGTTATTTGTTATTATATAGCTACACTTAGTAACTAATTAGCTACAAATTATATTAACTAATACTTTGTCACTAATTTGTAGATTTATGTGATTATAGTTTGCTACTACTCTTTCCGTAGCAAGAACCCGTAGCTATATGAACATGTTTTACTAGTGGACCAGAAGGTTCATAAGGAAAGTTGATGTTTTCCACCGGAAAAAATGCGTCTGCTTGTTTTCCCATTAATGGTCTGAGAAGAAGTCCATTAACCAATGCACTTCTTGTGTCTGCCAACGACCTTCAACAACAATCACTTTATCTTTGGACAAATAAAATAGTTTTCATTTGTTCACAAAATTTCCACTTAGGCCCAACCAAAACAGATTTATAAAAGAATGAGTCAGATAATTGATCATGTACTTATTAAAGACCAAGTCATAAGACTAATGTTTTGAATAGTGAATTTTACTATAGGCACAATTTATTGTATTTGGAATCCTTTTTCTAAGATAACACACTTAGAGGCATGTCTTGCAATCATCTGTCTGACAACTCTCTCAATAGTAAACAAGTTAGTTTAAGGTTTCCAAAAGAATGCATCTTGTTTGGTAGCAGTTTTAACCAAAACTTTAAAATTCAAAGTGTAACATCCACGAACCCTTTGGTTATTTTGGATAGGTGTCGATCGACACCATAAGAGTGTCGGTCGACACCAACATTTCCGGTTTTGCTGTTTTTGGTTTAAAACGTTGGTTTAATGTGGTTTGGGTTTGGGAAACCAAACCATTGAGTTTATTAAACTCAATGTCCCTTGTTTTGGTTGGCCGTTTTCCCTGGTGCAAAAGAGAGAAAACCTTCCAGAAAATTTTCCATTGAGTTTCACTGAGGATTAGTGCCTGTTCTTGAAAGATATGTACATGTAGCTGAAGATATAAGGCTAGAGACATGTAGGAATCTTTTCTGAGGGGTCATTTTCTGGTCGTTTGTGTCGTCATTCTCTCTGTTTTGCTAAGGTGAGTGCATGACTATGACTTATATACGCTAAGATATTTGTTTCTATGATTTTGTGAGTTGTTTGATTGATTATCCTTCCTTGTTTGCACGATTTTGTGCTTCTTATTGATTTTGATGACTTCCGAGAGAACCTTGGCCGCATTGGAGGCGGTGGAAGGCGGAGATCAGACCTTCAACTTCGAGGAGAACGTCATTGCGGGTTCGCTGTCAATCGACACCAAGGTGTGA
The DNA here is from genome assembly GCA_024034495.1 of Camelina laxa. Classification (NCBI taxonomy): domain Eukaryota; kingdom Viridiplantae; phylum Streptophyta; class Magnoliopsida; order Brassicales; family Brassicaceae; genus Camelina; species Camelina laxa. The sequence continues at coordinate 10,454,087 of CM043881.1, forward strand.
TAGCGCTAGGTCATTTGCAAGTGTCGGTCGACACCATGTGGTGGTGTTAGTCGACACTGCTAGGATTTCGGAGTGGTCGAGATGGGGTGTCGACACCAACACTCAGCAGGCGGTTAAATGCTTGTTTCTTTCCTAGTTTGGTTTATGATTGTTGTTTAATGCATGTGGAGCTCTTATTGCTTGTGTGTATAGCCCAGTAGATGGGAGGATTTCTTCACTAAGTACTTCTGGAAATACTTATGCATCTTTTTTGTGTTGTGGTGCAGGTAAAAGCAAAGTGTGATCGTGAAATCAAGGCGATGAAGAGAAAAATGTTATAGGGCCCTTGTTCTATGCTTATGTTAGGTTGCGCGAATGGAATGATGTTGTCTAGAATAGATGTTTAGGTTGCTGGTTCTAGATTTTGTTTTATGTTAATGACATTTTTGGATGGTTGACGATTAATGGTTTATTCGTTTATTGAATTCATTCTTTTAATGATATTGGTTGTTATCTGCTTGTTGTATTGTTTGAGACTTTGGGATTAGATTGTTAATAAGTATGAGATCACTAGATATTATAGTATTAAAAAAAATTGGATCGGGTAGTTTAACAAAAGGCCTAGGCAACAGTCATTTATTTAGTCATCATGATAAGAAGAAAGAACTCGTTCCTCACTAATCTTTTCATCATTATCAGACTAATCAACCAACACATTTGAGGGTGTGGTCTTTTGTTCACACTTTACAAAAATATATATAAGAAAAAATGTAGAAATCTTAAATAAGAAAAATCACTTGGATGTTTATTTGATCAATAAATACAATATTATATAGTTATGTTTTAAAATTTAATGTTTTTTTAAACCCAACTGATCATCAAAAATATGATGTGTCATTGTGGTCTCTGATGAGATTTTGTGACCACCTTCGTTAGACCATGTCCATCACATATACTATTGGTGTCTTTAGTATTTTTATTAATACGTATAAATGTAAGACACCATCCAAAAAAAAAAAAGAAGCAGCAAAGATGACACGGATCAACAAAAGGTTTTGAGAACAGAGCATGCAAAATCGAGTCCCTGTTTCTGGTCTTTTAGTCACTTTTCAATGGCTTTCTTACTTTAGGAGATGCATTTCAAAAGGGGGTGTTTGTCCATATGGGTTTTGTGCAGCCAAAACTTTCAAATTGGGTATTTTTACCCGTACTTATAGGATTAGGCTTTTCTGATGGGCAAAATGACGAGTATATCCTCCTTGCGAAATGAGACTGTAGTTTCTTCTCTTCCACTCCCGAACAAAACACTTCCATCACCACCATTTAAGATGTCCGATGAAACCAATGAATTGAATTATTTGTGTTTTGAATAAAGAAAAGTAAACCCTAAGAAAATTATATCTAATGAACCCAAGGATTCCAATTATAAACACTAATCTAATCAAAACTAAACCCTAAGGAAATTATATCTAATGAATCCAAGGGTTCCAATTATAAACACTAATCTAATCAAAACTTCTAACTTATCTTCAAATCCAAATTTAACTTAAAAATTATATGTTTACAATCAATAAATCTTATAAAATTGCAGCAAGAATCCAAGCCACGCAACTGAAGCGTTTAACGGTGATGATGTGACCATCAGCCAGAACTCACCGTCGTCGTCACTGGGCAAACCGTCGTGATCAGTCATCATCGGATCTCATTTACAGTGTCGTCTTCTTCGTCTCGTCTCCTCATCACCACCAGATCTCATCATCTTCACCACCATCGTTCAATGGATTTCACCATCATCTCCAGATCTAATTATCTACACCACTATCGTTCACCGGATTTCATCATCACCGACAAATCTCATCATCATCACCACCATTGTGGTTCATCAGATCTCGGAGGAAGAAGAACAGAGCATATTCATCGCCGGTGAAAAAGCAAACAGTCGTACATCAAAAAAGGAAAAAAAATTAAAATAATTAGAATTTCCCTGCATTCTCAGAGGGTTAGTGATGTAATTTACAAAGACAAAAAATGCCTATATCCAAGAGCACAGATAGAAATACTTATATAGACAAGGGTTAATGTCACGAAAACCCACTTTGGTGTTGAGTTGTGACACCAAAACCCATTTTGCTTCCTTCATATACTTTTACAAGTTTTTTGTAAAGATACACACACATTTTGGACGATTTTGCCCCTCTTCTCTTTCTCTCTTTCTTTTCTCTCTTTTTCTCTTCTTTTTTGTTGTTAACACTTTAACAAAGTAAAATATATTTATTTGTTATCATAAAACAAATTTTCTATTTATTTATATAAAATATGTTATGATTATATATTTTCTACATTTTAAGATACATATTGCTATATTTTTTATGAATTTTTAGATTATACAGTATCTATCGGTCGTTGAACATTTGTTCAATTATAAGTGGATAATCAATTGCAGTATTGTTAATAGATAGTTACTTGTGTTTATTCATACATAAATTTGGTTAGATCTTTATCCATAGCATATTATCCATAACACAACATAGACCAAATAAGTACAAAACCCTTTAATTCTAAATTTTAAATCCTAGAACATAAACCCTTGAACCTAAAATCAAAACTATTCACTTTAAAAAAAAATAAACAAAGTTTAGTGGATAGAAAAACTATGGATAGGTCTCCATGGATTTACAAAGCATATCTAGACATTAAGCTGAAGAATAGCAGTTGAATGGTGGCTATGGATGTGATCATGTGGATATTTTTTTTGTGGATACCAATGTACACAGACCAAAGAATCATCATACAATATTCACACAATTAAATCCATAGACACCATGAGCTCCTTGCTTCATATTTTGTGTTGGTCCAGAAACATATAATAAGTGGTTAATAAACAAAATAAAAATTAACAACATTGATTTATTTCGAACATTGAATATCAATCATGTGGATTAGTAGTTATGGATACTTATCTTATAATATCTTGCTCATTCTTTACATGAGCAGAAATTTGTCCAAGATAAATTAGCCACATAGATTTCTTTTAGCTAAATGTTTTTGTACTATTTTTCAGCTAGAAGTAGGTATATTAGAACTTAGAAGTGTCACTAGAAGCATACTACACAATAAACATGGTCATTATTAATCTCAAATCCTATCCACCAAATTCGGACCACGTGGACAAGCAATCCAGATGAAATTTATTGACAAGTTTGTTGCATGTTCAAACATCACTATAGTTTAGCCACTTAGATGTCTTTTAGCCAAATGTTTTTGTACTATTTTTAAGCTAGAATTAGAGATATTAGAACTTAGAAGTGTCACTAGAAGCATACTACACAACAAACATGGTCATTATTAATCTCTAAGTTTATCCACCAAACTCTGACCACGTGGACAAGCAATCCAGATGAAATTTATTGACAAGTTTGTTGCATGTTCAAGCATCACCATAATTTAGGGTTTAGACTTTAGATGGTATATAGATTCAATGTCTATGTTTTGAGTTCAAGTTGTATTGTCTAAGGTTCAAGGTGTAGGATTTAGGGGTTAAGGTTAAAAGTTTAGGTTTAGGTATGTGGATGATGTGTCTATATTTTTAATTCATGGTTTAGGATTTAGGGTTCAAAGTGTATGGTTTAGGGTTTAGGATTTAAGATTTAGGGTATAAGGTTTACGTTTTTGGGCTTATATGGATTTAGTGTCTATGTGGTGTTAGGATTTAAGATTTAGGGTTTAAGGTTAATTTTTTTTTTTTTGTCAACAACTAAAGTTACTAAACTTAAAATTTAGTATGTTTATCACCAACTAAAGTTACTAAACTTAAAATTTAGTAATGAAAATGAAAAATAAATGTTAAAGAAAAAAAATATTAGAAAAGAAAGAGAAAAGTTAGAGAGAGAGATGAGAAGGAAAAAAAAAAAGTAGAAAGAGAATGTTAGTTTAGTTAGAGGGTGTAAGTTGTAATTTGACATAAGAAAAGTATAGGGATAGTAGAAAGTGGGTGTAAGTGTCAATACTTTATGAGAAAGTGGGTGTGGGTGTCATTTTCCCTATAGACAATACCCATAGAAAAAAAATACTTATCTCCTAAATAACTCTTTCAAAAGAAGAAGCAAAGGATCTTTGAATAGAGAGAAGAAGACAAATGTCTTGTAAAAGACATAAAGACATCCTTTAAGACTCTTTCAAACACATCTCTCATTTTTCTATTGATTTTAATTTTATTATAGTTTTTTATTTAATTTTTTAATCTAACTTAGATACTCCCCATTTGTATCACCATAAAGATGCTTTTAGTGAGTTGTTGGAGGGGTTGGATGTTTAGAAAAAAATATACAGTATTTATTAAAATTTTAAACAGTCATATATTTTTTATAAGACACTCATGTAAACTAATAATAAAATTAACTACACAAAATGATTAAGACACTCATACTGGATATCAGTTATCACCAATAAAAATACTATCATGGTCTCTTCTTTAAAAAACCGTTTCTCACAATTTATTATCTCTTCTATTTTTTTTTACTTTTTAATATTATTATTTTTTAGAAACTTTGGGAAGAAATTTCCAATGAAAATGGCCTAAATTCATCACACTTCTTAATCACATTTTTAATTTACTGGGCATTGGTCATTATCTGCATTACCCCACAGGTCGACTTCAAGGTAAAGGCCAATGAAAAATGTCATCATCGTTAAGTCTGCATCTTATTTTTGGTTTTTTGTTTTTTTCTATCGACAGATGCATGAATATGCAACATAAAAACCTGATATCTAATATATTAAAGGAGAAGTCGAGACAGCTCACAGCCAATCTCACAAAATTTGACTTCTCTTGTCCTTAATGAAAATTACCCCTGAAAAATTTTCGGACAAGCTTTTGATCTCTATTTAGGTTGCTGAAACGCACCACATTCATCCTCAGACTTAAGATTACTAATTTGCCATTAATGAGATTCAAATCTGGACGTTTTCACCCTTATTATAATTTTAAAAAATTATTAAAAATTTAATTACGAAAATATATGAATTAAAAGTCAAAATTGATTATAAAAAAATGACAAAAAAATCTAGATGGGCTTCTATTAAAAAAAAATCTGTCAAGAATACACCGTCTTAGTCAAAACCCTAAAATCATATGTCGTTTACTATTATAAATACTAGGTACCCTAACCATCCTCCATAACTCAAAAACAAGAAAAAAAAATCCTAAACTATTATCATGTTCTCAAATTTATTTTTGTATTATAATTTTGGTCTTTTATATGATTCATCAGATTCAAATTTTTCATCCCCTCTTTTTGGTCTTTTTGTAGTGGTTGTTTGGTAATCAAGATCAAGCAATTTCTCCATATTTTAAAACAGGTATGTTGTGTTGATCTCTATATTTTGTTTTATACTTTGGAAAATTTGAAATAAACTCATAATCATTTTTTTTTAGTTTCAGGTAAATTCATGGATGATCATTATTATAGATCTACAAAACTGAATATAATGAAATTCAGGTATTAATCTTTGTTAACCCGAATCCTTAATTTTTAAAAATAAAATTGATGCTAATGTTTTTTTTGTTTTGTTATAGTTATAGAAAAACTATGGTGGATTATATTCATAAAATTTATGGTAATTCTCTAAAAACTTAGATTTCTTTCTTTTTACAAGTAGATTTAAATTATAATTCTATTTTCTTAAAAAATAATATAATATGTGTGCCTAATAAATTAGAATTCTATTTTTATAATAATATAATATGTGTGCCTATTTTATTTTGAATTGTAATCTTGGTCTTTCATATGATTTACCGGATTCTAATTTTTCATTCCCTTTTTTTGTAGTGGTTGTTTGGAAATCATGATCAAACAATTTTCTATATTTTATTTTATTTTTTGGTTATTTAAAATAAACTCATATTTTTTTTTTCAGGTAAATTCATGGATGATCATAATTGTAGATCTATAAAACTGAATATAATGAAATTCAGGTATTAAATTTTGTTAATCCGAATCCTTAATTTTTTAAAAATAATATTGTTGCTAATGTTTTTTTTTCCTAATGTTATAGTTGCAGAAAAATTATGGTGGATTCCATATGTTAATTTTCTAAAAAATTGGATTTCTTTCTGTAACAACCCGTCCCGTGGACCTCGCTAGCCTCACTGCTAGCCCGCTAGCCTCACTGCTAGCTGCCCAAACGGACCCCAAGCTGGCCATGCAGGGCATCGATCCTAACCCATCACTGTGGATATCCCAATCCACCAGTAGGTTATTGGTGCACCAGGCGTTCCTCGAACCCTGGTCCCCACCCTTTAACAACCTTCCCACAGGACAAGTTGCCACCAATTGCTCAATTGGTGGCAACTGTCTGTGAAGTTGGAGGAGATAGCCTGCTAGTGGATGGATATCCACGTGATGGGTTAGGATCGATGCCCTGCAGGCCGTTGGGCAGCTAGTGAGCTAGCGCTATGAGCTTCCACGGGACGGGTTGTTACACTTTCTATATACAAATAGATTTAAATTATAATTCTGTTTTTGGAATAATAATAATATAATCTGTGTGACTAATAAATTATTTACCCCTTTTGAATAAATAGAAAGAAGATGAAATTTCAATTATAATTCCGTTTATTTTTTATAATATAATAGAATAATTAGAATTGATATTTTTCTATTAAATTGATAGAAAGAAGAAGAAAGGAATATTAATTAAATTCAGAAAGATTTGGAATTCAAGAAAGAAAGAGATTAAGGAAGATTTGGAAGAGTTTTTTTTAATATTTTACAATTATTGTTTATTTGAATTTGCTTTAATAAATTGTAAAATTCTCAGTTTTTAATAAAAAATAAAAATCTAAAATTTAAAGTTTATATCTCATTTAAATTTTAAATAGAAGATAAATACTTGAATATATTACAAATATTTCTTTGAGAATAACCCTGTTTTTTAAAATAGTAAATTTTTACAGACTATTTGTTTCACTTTTATTTTTTTTTTAAAACAAAAATTAGAAAAAAAGAAATCAAATATTCATATCTCATTTTATAAAAGGGCAATTCTGAAAAATAGCACAAATTTAAGTTTTTCTTCCAAACTTAGCACACATTATCATATTTTCTAAAACTAGCACACATACTCTAATTAAATATTAAATACTAAAATTATTAATTCATTACAATTTTCTACGCGCTTTCTTAGTCCAAGTGAAAATCACGTACCTCTTCTCCACATATCTCCACCGTCTCGTTGTTGAGTGATTACATGAGATCGAAGCTTCGACAAAATCGCCGGCGATCAATTGAAGTATTCATGTCTGCTGACATCCGCAGTTCCGAGCTGTCGCATGTGATCCAATTGGAAGATAAATCTGATTTTGAGAAGCTTCTCACATCGGATAATTGGATCTAACCTGAAGAACTCCACAGTTTCCTGATTCAATCTACGCTCAATCTGCTTTTGATGCAGATGTTGCTTCCTCTGTTCCTTCGATTAGTAATTTTCTCCCTCTAATGGTGATAACGACGGAGAGAGTGAGAGGGAGATGATATTTAAGACGTTTGAGATTAGGAGAAAATTGACGAAGGAGATTATCAAAATGATTTTAGTGAGGAAAGGCAGATTTGGGATTAAGTATACAAGTAATTTGACTGATAGTTTGGGTAATTTTGTTGTTCATGTGATGATTGAAATTGCAGCGTTGAAGTGGTTGCCGTAATTTTCAGAGTCAAAGGTTTATGAAAATTTAGGAAGGATTCCACAAAATAAGGAAAGCTTTCTTAAACTTCAAGGTGACTTTCATAAAAAGTTAGGATTTCATGAGGACACTAAAGAAAGCTTTCTTAAACTTCAAGGTGACTTTCATCCAATGCATGTTAACGGAAGCAGGTTGGAGTCACCACCATGCTGGAGACTTTGAAAATCTCATCACCATGCTTAGGTTTAATTTTAATAGTGTAATCCTTTAACTTATTATTATGTAGTATCTCTTATGTTCATAGCATTAGATTTGTTTTAAGTGCTATTAACAAGGATCTTTATTCTGTTTTTCCTTCTTGTTTAAGTTCTATGTATTTTTTGGAATCCTTTCGGTTTTCTTGCAACTTGAAAAACCAGCATCCAACAACACTTTCCACGAAATTTAGGAAAGATTTTACAAAATTCAGAAAAGCGTCATTGAACTTTAGGATGACCTTCATAAAAAAACTGGAACTTAAGGATGACCTTCATAAAAAGTCTGGATATTGTTAAGTGATATCATTACCTCTCACTAATAGAGTAATCTTTCACATATTGAGGCAAAACACCGAAAAACACATTTATTTAAATTTTAGGAAGGATTCAATAATATTTAGGGAGAAAACCTTAAACTTCATGATAGCCTTCTAAAATATTTAGGAAGAAACAAAATCAAATTTTTAATCTTTCATATATAGATAAAATATCATGATGTGCACAAAATAAAATCAAATATCACTCACCAAATAGAGTAATATGTGATACATTATGGCCAAACCCAAATTAAATGATCCAAAAACTCATTCTTTTAGATTTAGGAAGGATTTCACGATGTCTAGGAAGACATTCTTGCAATTTAGGAAGATTTTCCTAAATATTCAGAAACCCCATAAATGACGATGATCATAACCAGAAGATCCTCCCCCGCTGTACTCCCCATCATCAACACTACTAGCCAACTCCATCATCGACGAAGTACAAGCCGAAGAAGCCGAAGACATCGACATCGAAGACAAACTTTCGTACTCTTTACCAACTGCTTTGTTATCAATGACATTACATCAAACACTTGGTATGCAATAATTTTGGTGTCCACATAGGAGAGAGTAGCACTTAAATACACATTTCAGCTTCAAGATTACCCATGATTTTCCATTTCATTCACAGTTCAGATTCCAATACCCAACAATTCAAGCCACCACTCATAATCAAATTTTATTCATTACCCAACAATTTCCAACAATTTCAATACCCAAACATTGGCTTATCTTTGAGACCACCACTCTTAATCAAACGTACATATCATAGAAGAATTTCTTTTGGAATCTCAAAGAAGGTTCTGGCTGAGAACGGATAAACGAGGACCTCACATCTCCGTTACACGGTAACGACGTGGCTTCTCCCGACCAATCTTCGTTCTCCTCAAAACTCTTCCATCTTCATTCTTCTTTTTTCTTCTTCTTCCATCTTCATTCCTCCTTTGCTTCTTCTTCCATCTTCGTTCTGCTTCTTCTTCTTCATCTTCTTCCAATAATCATCAGATCAGATTGACTGCAAATTTGTTTAATTTTTCAATTAAAAGCCAAAAGAATCACGTCAGAAATCTTAAAATCTAAGATCAAAACTGATACATGAAGAAGAAGAAGATCAGAAGGTTCACGTCAAACATCATTGGAAGCTTTACTTAAGCTTTCAAAATTGTAAATAACAAAATAATAATTAATTTTATTATTTAAAAAAAATCATAATAATGCTAGTTTTGGAATATTTGAACTTGTGTGCTAACTTTGGAAGAAAAACATAAATTAGTGCTAGTTTAGGGTATTTCTCTTTATCAAAATGGAAAATAAATAATAGAATTATTGTAAATAAAGAAAACTTCTATTTTCTAAAATGTTAAATTCTATAGATAACTATGACGGTTTGAACTGAGAATTTTGAGAGGATATACTACAAATATCCATTTAATTTGAAGATATGACAAAATCTTTTGTGATCCCGACAAAATCTCATAGGGTTACTGCAAATCTCCAGAAATAACCATGTTTTTCGGCTGGATACTCTACCAAACGAAGAAACAAATACTCTACAAATATCCACATTTTTTTATAAAAAAAAAACAAAAAAAAAAAGAAGATTCTGAAAATTATAATTAGGTATGTGAACAAATAAAACAATTAATATATATATATATATATATATTGAAAATAAAAAATGAGTAATTATAAAGAATACTTTTTCTTTCGCTTTTAAAAATAATTTTGTTTAAAAAAATGATTTTTTTTTCTTAAAAAACGAAAATTAGAAAAAATCAGAATAAAATAATCGTATCCCATTTAAAATTATTAAAAAATGGAAAATAAATACTAAAATCTTTTATAAATATTATTTGAGAAAATTATATTTTTAGAAATGTTAAATTTCGATAGATAATTATGAATGTTTGACTTGAATATTAAGCTATCAATATAGAGGCGCTCAATCACAATATTAGATGTTAGGTTTGTTAGGCTTAAACATTTGGTCGCGTATACTCGCGGGTAATTTTACTTTATGTTTATATTAGAAAATTACTTCTGTTCCTTATTATTGAATATTAAATTATAGCTTCTCTTTTGATTAATTTTTTTTTATTTACATTTTTTGTTGGAATCCTTTTTAATCTTATAATTAATTTATTTTTTGATTTGTTAAATTAGTTGAACTATTATTTAAAGATATACATGTCCATACAAACGTATAAAAGAATTAAATTAATTATATATTTGACCATAAAAAATGTTTAAAAAATAATTATTTAAAAAATGCTTTTGCCCCCACAAGTGTGCGGGAAACTCCCTAGTTTTTGGTACAGCTACAGTAAGATTTCATTGATGTCCATAATTAAATGTATCATTAGTATATCTATGGGTGTCAAACTGAGGAGTTAACTCACGAGCTGAGCCGCTTAATTTAATGACCAAAACCCACGTATTGCCTCATTTGTTGCGTCACTTGATGCAATTGCGTTTGAGAAAATATATATTTTTAATATGTTCATCGTAGCGGCTTTTCACCATAAAAAAAAAAACAATTATTTGAAGTTGTTAACAAGTTTAGAAATTTATACAATTTTAACGTTAAATAATTAATATGTGACATTAACTCATCTTGCAGATTAAAAGGACTTAAATGACGTCCGATACTTTGTTTGCATCACCAAGGTTGCTTAGTGGCTGGAGAAGACGACGTAGAATGAGAATATTAGACAACATAACCATATCATTCCAGCCGCGATTGATATGGTCAAACCCATCATTTCAGCCACGAATGTTGAACGCATCTCTCAACACACAATCACCCCAAAAATTTTTTTTTTTTTCAATGACAAAAGAATTTTTTAGTTAACATTTTCATAATTTAAGTTCCTCTGCGAGATAATACTAGAAATCACAAAAAACTTTTACCAAATTTAACAATTCAGGGAAAGCTGAGGTATTGCGGTCGGCCCGAACATATATCATCACATTATATCTATGTTAAAATATATTATATTAGAATACATAGAAAAAGATTTGTATTTTTTTTTTCTTCTCATAGTTTAAATGGATGAGTTCTTCATGCATGCTTTTAAATCAACCAGTTGGTGACTATATGATGGGACTGGGAGCTAATCAAACTTTGTATCTTATGTGATAAAAACCAGAAGAGACTCCAATAATGATCACATGTTTATTGTGTGCTCATGCTGTGGCTAACCCAGTAAGAGCTGAGGGGTCAGCTGACCTGCCTAATATTCCAAATTTGTGTTATAGTCTTTGAAGATTTACAATACTTTTTTTTCTTCCTGTTTTCGAACTCCTAAAATTACAAACATGTGTTGTTTTAACTTTTTAAACTTTGTAATTTTGTTCAATTTTCATTATGTTTTTACTCCATTACTTACATGATTTTACATACTATTATGTATTTGACCCGTAAATACTGAAATTACGTTGTTGTTTTCTTTATAAACAAAAATGTTCTTATTTATTGTTTCTAAAATCCTTAATAATGATTTTACATTATATTTTGCCTTGGGTAAAAAAAAATTCTGGATACACCACAGCTAATACATTGTTTGGCTCAAGATATGTGCATATGTTCACTTACTTCGGCCAGCACCCGATTTAAAAAAAAAAAACACACAGTAGAGAGATTGACCTCAGCATACTTGAAAACAAAACGTATTTTCTATTTCAGGTCATAGTAGTAACACACTAATGGTGTGTTATGGACATGAAATTAGTTATGGACATGAAATTAGGAATTGATGGTATTCATCACGCTATCAAGATAACACGAAGCATCAAGGTCTTCTCTAATTCCTTAAATGAATCCTCTCTAATAAATTTTTATTTTAGTTAGTATATATTAATTAAAGGTTTTGTGTATGGAAATCAACGCCAACACTGCCATTTGTACACAAAACAAAACGAAAACTCGTTTTATTATTAATTGTCTACGGTACATACTAATAAGTGTAATCACTGCAATACAATTATTTGAAGTTATTAACAAGTCTGGAAATTTATATTTTAACGCTAAATGATTAATATAATATGTGACATTAACTCACCTTGCAGATACTATAAAAGGACTTCATGACTTCTGAGACTTTGTTTGTGTCACCAAGGTTGCTTAGTGGCTGGGGAGGAAGACGTAGGGCCTGTTCTTTTTCTTATCGCTACTTTAGCGACGGGCGACTGAAAATCTAGCTTACTTGATATTTAAGTATGTGGAGATTAACACCATTTTTTCCGTGAAAGTAGTCGCGCGACTATTATTATCGTCGCTGCATTTTCTGGCGACACTAACCAACACCTACAACCTTTATAAAAAGAATCGCAGCGACACCTGAATTAATTATTCACTGCCTGTTGTGCCTGAGTTGACGTTTAATTTTTGGTCGCCAAAAGGAGTCGCGGCGACATAATAACGAACAGGCCCGTAGAATGAGAATATCAGACAATATAACTATATCATTCCAACTGATATGGTTGAACGCATCATTCCAGCCACGGATGTTGAACGCATCTCCCAACACACAGTCACCCCTTTAAATTTCTTGCTTAGCTGACATATATTTCGTTGGCACCGCTTTTATGTTTGCTCCCTCATCTATACATTTGATATAGTTTTTGCTCTAAAAACAAATCTAAATTGAATATATTATTAATTTATTTAACTAATCTTGTTGACAAAAGAATTGTTTAGTTGAACATTTTCAGAATTTAAATTCTTCTGCGAGATAATACTAGAAATCACAAAAAATTTCTACCAAATTTAACAATTCAGGGATAGCTGAGATATTTTGGTCGGCCCGAACATATATCATCACATTATATCTATGTTAAAATACATGGAAAAAGATTTGTAATTTTTTAAGTTATAGTCTGTTTTCGACCTCCAAAAATTCCAAACATGTGTTGTTATAAGCTTTTAAACTTCGTAATTTTGTTCAATTTCATTATGTTATTACTCCATTACTTTACTTACATGACTTTACAGACTTTTATGTATTTGACCCGTAAATAATGAAATTAGTTGTTGTTTTCTTTATAAACAAAATGTTCTTATTTATTGTTTCTAAAATCCTTAATATATAATAATTTTGCATTATAATTTGCCTCTGGTAAAAAACATTTCTCCCCACAGCTAATACATTGTTTGGCTCAACATATGTGCATTGTTCAATTACTTCGGCCAGCACCCGATTTAACAAACACACAGTAGAGAGATTGACAACAGTATGCTGGAAAACAAAACTTATTTTCTATTTCAGGTCATAGTGGTGTGTTATGGACATGAAATTAGTTTTTTTTTTTTCAACTATTGAGCCACAACAGACCGGCCCATGAAATTAGTTATGGACATGAAATTAGGAATTGATGGTATTCATCACCCTATCAAGATAACACGAAGCATCAAGGTCTTCTCTAATTCCTTAAATGAATCCTCTCTAATAAATTTTATTTTAGTTAGTATATATTAATTAAAGGTTTTGTGTATGGAAATCAAAGCCAACACTGCCATTTGTACACAAAACAAAACGAAAACTCGTTTTATTATTAATTGTCTACGGTACATACTAATAAGTGTAATCACTGCAATACAATTTTCACTAATTCACAATAAAAAAGTTGGTGTATCAATGTTTAGAGGGCAGTTGCGGCCATATATCTTTTGCGATACGCGGCTGCATTTGCTGGAAACAACATTTGGCTAACTCCTTCGGCCTTGAGATGGGGAACCAACATTTTCATAGCCAACTAGTGATTCAAATAAAACATACATAAACAAAAATAATATCAATATCAAATAGTCATGGTAAACCAAAAAAGTGTCATTAAAAAAAAAAGATCTACAGAAATAATTTGATAAATATGACGAAAGAAACAATGACTTACACCAAAAAGCCTGAGGCTATGCCAAATGCGAAGGGGAGAGGGAAATGGAGATAGCAGATTGGAAATGGAGGATAGAGTGATAGCACAAAGATGATAGATGAGAGATAGCGGACGAGGGTTCATGCCGCCGAGCAGAGCCATCAGCCCTGACGTGCGAGACCCACCACTAGAGAGGTAATCATAGCAACCTTGTCTCATTGCCTCTTTTGCTTCGTCCGTCGATCCAATTAGCACATGAGAAAACGCACTTCCTAGTGTGTTAACCGTCGCTGACATTGGCTTCACCACAAAATAGTATCACGTATTATTTTCAAATAACTTTTAGTTGTAAATCGGTTTTGGTCAAATGTTTATGTTTTAGACAAGTGTGTGACATATTCTCACCTTGCGTATATCATAAAAGGACTTGATAACTTGTGAGACTTTGTTTGCATCCCCGAGATTGCTTAATGGCTGGAGAAGACCTCGTAGAATGAGAATGTCAGACAGTAAAACCATCATTCCAGATGCAATCGCTGGATGACGCATGTTGAATGCATCCCCCAGTACAATCACTCCTTTCTTCTTGCTTAAAGTAGCTGACATGCGCTTTGCTTGTATCACTTTTATGTGTGCTCCCTCATCTACGCCTTTCAAATATATTTTGCGTAGTTTTGGTGGTATCTACATAAATTAGTGTAAGGAGATGTTAAAACGTACCTCTTGCAAATGTTAGAATGTGTCTATGTATGAATATGAAGTAACACCAACTTAGTTATATATTTATATGTTCAAAGAATAATCATCCGAATGTTTACCTGAGGAGCAATAGTGTTCTTTATGAAAGTTTCCATTTCACCATTTGCGATAGAAGGAAAATTGTGGGGGAAAATCTCAAACCCACAACGAACCTCAGTGCTGCTTATTTGATACAACATGGCGAATGACGGTTTAGACAATATCAAGTGTAAGTTTTTGGGCTCCTCAAGCTGACAGTTCTTTGAGATGTAACCAACTAGGCACGATAAAACCTCCGCCTATACCAAGTTGTAGCACATTGATACATATTAATTCAACAGTATACCATAGTGAGTAACATTTTAAAGATTTGAGTAATGAAAGGTTTGAAAGTCTTTACGTGTAAAGGAGAGTATACTTACATTGTTGTCGTTAAGAGACCGACGAAGGTTTGAGTAGCAACCGTCGCATACTACAGTGAGAGGTGCAAAGGCTGTTGTTTCTTCTCCTGCTTTATTCTTGTATGTCACTCCTTTGATCACTCCTTTTTCTTCTATCAAAGACTTCACTGTTCCTTCTTCCAGCCTCACACTGCCAATTAATGATTGGTGCAAACAAACTCATTGCTACTGCCAAGTTCAGTAGTATATATATTGAATAAAAATTTAGTGAACGGAGAGATACGTACTTGGGATGAGAAGAAGCCTTTTGGCGTAGTTTTCCGACGAATCGACCATTGTGAAAAGATCGAGCAGAAGGTTCATAAGAAAAGTTGTTATTTTCCACCGGAAAAGGTGCTATAGCTTCTTTTCCATCCTTATAAACAGTCATGCCTGTAGCAATCTGTGCATCTATTCCCTCCAAACAATCTATACATATGTAACCCCACAAATTTTATTATGAAACCCAAGAGACAATTTAAGTTTCTTGATTTAGTTACATGTATAAAGAGAGACATACTTCTTTAAGAAAAAGGAAAAAAGAAAAAGAAAAAAAAAAGTAACAGAGACAGACCTTGAAGGCCAAGCTTAGAAAGCATGAGACGTCCACCAGGCTGCATAAACTCACCCATCATTCTCTCAGGTTCTCTCATGTCCCTCTCTATCACATGTACTCGACGCCCGTCCTATATATTATCAAAATTTAGTTAGCATAGCGTTGTTGTTCGTCCCAACCCAAAATATTGCAACAGAAATATATGATGCAAAACAATAACAATCATATACTGTTTATGTAGTTTTATCTTATCCATTCATGCACAAATACAATACAAAACAACAAACAACAATCATATGTTGTGTTAAATACCTTAGCAAGAGCATATGCGAGAGCCGAGCCGCCGACACCAGCCCCAACGATGATGACGTCCGTACCACCGTCTTTCCGCTCCTCCGGCACCGCATCTTCAGGCTTCGTGACCTTCTTGGTTCTGTTTGTGACGTAGAAGGCCGTCCATGTCAACACGAAGGTGAGTAGCGTCCATAAACAAACGTGCGTAAAAGCCATATCTATATATCTAGTAGTTCTCGATAAGGTTTATGAGATAGTTGAGTAAAGATGACTAAAACACTAATATATATATATAACCAACCATTACGGTTTCCATGATTTTGTGAAGAGGGTAATTCATTTTTTGGCTGTTTTCTATGAACAAGTCAAATAATTACGCAACCAAATCCTCACCGCATAACAAATTCAATTATCGGTTTGCTTTTTATGAACACGACAATATAATATCTCGTCGGTGTCACAGTTTCAAACTATATGATATCTAGTTATGTAGACTACACTACACACACATGGGCCATGGCTTTATCCTCTTGAAGTTTTCATTTTAAAATTGAATTTTTCTTCTCTTTAAACGTTGATAACGACAACGTCATAACCGAGATCGGGCGAGTTGTATTATGTTACCTCAGTAAGCCCATACAACGAACATTATTCGGCCCATTAGCCCGTTAAGTTCAGGATAAAGATAAGAGCTTTGCTCATCTCTCTATGGACATAAAAAAATTCAGAGGGAAGAAAAATAAAGAAAGCAATCACAACTATTTCAACTTTCAAGAATCAAGAAGCTGCTGATGAAGAGAATCCCTCGTATCAAATTTCCTCAGAGACATTCTATTTCATCTGGTTTACATTTTTTCTTTCTCTTCCAGCTTTTTTTTTTTCTTCTTTGGTTCTTCTTGCTTTATTACAGATCATCACTTAGTAGCTTTATTATTGTTCTTGACGTCTCCTTTTTATTTTTTCAGGTTCTGGACCTGCGCCGGGATCTGTTACCGGCGTCAAGAAAAATGTGACGGCGAGTTCTGATGTTCCGGCGGCTCCTAAGAACACTGCTGATGGAGGAAAAGCATCTCTGCAGCCAAAACGTACACCTGTCTCCGACAAAGAAATCGAATCTATAATGGTGAGTTTATATTATATATAGTTTTGTTTAACAAGTTTAGTAGCTCAGTTCTGAATTATTATTATTTTGTTCTACTTGTGAAAATGTTGCAGTTGGGTGGTTGCATCTGATATTCCTATGTTTGAAAACTTGATGGATCGACCAGTTTGGGGTTCTTGTTGTCTTGTCGGCTGGTGAAGTTTTTATTATGCTGTTGTTTTTTAATTGTAAAGAAATAACTAATAATGTAGAGGAGATGATGATTTTGTAAGAATGATACTCTTTTCTTTCTCGTTATTATTATTTAAGTTAAAAAAAAAAAAATGCCTCTTTCGAGTTTCTACATTATTATTGTCTTCACTATTTTTTTTAATTAAGCCACTAGGTTAACAATTACTGAGCGTTAAACAATTGAAAGAATGATATGTGCAATATTCGAAATAAGGTAAATAACCAAATAATTGATGTCAGATTCATAACTCCTTCCCAGCCAAACATAATTTACAAACGAGTGAGTCGTTGATGATGGTATTTGAATAAAAGAAATCATAATATTTCAATAAAAGAAATCATAGTATTTGATCACACAAAATGCCAAACAGTGGTTAAGACTGAAGCAGCAAAAGAAAAGAGCTTGAAGCAACAAAATACACACAAGAGCTTCAAGACCCCTATAAACGAACCCAATCTATGCATTCCTTCTGATTCACCCCGATCAGGTAAAAGAAACAAACAAGATATGTTTCTGAAAAATCAGATCTCAAGTTCTTGAGACCAGTAGATACAACTCACTTGCTTTGTGTTTGCTGCCAGATGACTGACTACAACTCGGTATCGCAAAGCCGGATCATTATTTCAGAGACCATTCTCCGTGCAAATGGAATATAACTGAGGCTGTACCTGTCATTAAGACGTGTATAAGAAAGATGTTCAATCCAAAAAGGCTTAAGATTATTCAGGTTCTTGAAGAAACAAAACCCTGTTTTCGGTTGAGTTTTTAGCATTGAACTTACCATATCAGTGCACAAATCTCGCATAGGATCGCAAGGAAAGTTAAAATTTTGCTGTGGATCTACACGAAATGAAACATATTTTTAGAAAAAGACTGAAGTTTCAAGCTGTGATGTTTCGAGGACAAACAAATTGCAGGCTTGGTCCAGTCCTCTGCAGTTACTCTAAACATCTCATGCTGGAACTACATATGCATAATGATTGGTTTGTTGTATAGAGAGAGTAAGAAACATACCAAGAGAGCACAAATGAGTGATATAACGACACATCCAATATAAATAGATGTAGCGTAGATACGAACAGGGTCGAACATCATATTCATCTGTTGCTCAGGTCCCATGAGGAAGGCTGTGCTGCCAAAGAAACATTTATCTCTTGTGGTTTAAAACAGAATAAACAAACGTAGTTACACAAGCAAAGACAGGAGCAAATCTAACTAACTGAAGTTCATCCTATAGAAAGAACCATCCTCCAATCTCTGAATGTTTAAAGAACTGAAATCACGAAAATATTTGTCAAATCGCGGCAAAAAACATACCTTCCAATAGCTAGAACATTTCCAAATGTGAAGAGCAGTGCAAATTTGATGGGGATAGTAAACACAATCATGGACTGCACAAAGAAGAAACATTGAATATGAAACTTACTGATCAAAATCATCCTAATTCGATCAATAAAACGTGACTGATTAAGAAGAACATCATCAAAATCAATCACTATCTGAACAACACAATCGGATTTGTGATTCTAATCCAATCGCAAATTTGGTAAAGGTAAGAGGCATTGATCTTTACCAGAAACATAAGAAGCAAACCAGTGGCCAAAGAAGCAGCGAATGCGTACATTCTCTGCAAATATCGAAGATGATTGATTAAGTTAACAACACAGAGAGACAAAAACTAGACACCCTAGGCAGAATCGAGTAAGAAACCTGGGTAGGGGAGAGAGAACAGAGACCCTCCGATCCATCTTCAAGGAAATTATCGGTTGTTGTATCGTCGCCGTCTCCGCCACCGGAGAAGAAGTCGTTCAGCTTCTGCATCTCTGCGATTTTTTGCCGATGATCGGAGAGTTCACCGTTGAAAACAAAAAAATAAAGAGTCGCTCGCACACACCTCTTGTGTGATCAATGATGATGATGTGCAATCATTATCTCAACTCTTGGGCCACGTTAAGCCCAAGTCCAATAAGTAAAATTAATTTTTTTTTTTTTTTTTTTTGACAATCGAGTAAAAAAAAAAAAAATTGCTGATGTGTGTACTGTTGTATTTTAGTTTTCATTATCCCCTTATATTACAGTAATCGTTTCACTAATTATCATGTAATTTATAATTCTGTGAATTACATTAATGGAGGAAATGAGTCTTTTATTTTTATTTTTATCAGACATGTTTTTGGAGGATTGTGAAAGTAAAATTCACTTTGAAGTGTCCGTTCGGATGTTTTTTTTTTTCATATAAACATGGAATTTACATTATTATTATTATTAAGAACCATTTTCACCTAGTCCACATGAAGAGAAAATAAATTCCGTATAGTGTATTTTTAGCTTTATTTTCTTGCCACTTGGTCCATAGGTCTTTGATTTAAAAGAAGAAAAAAAAAACTAAAAACTAAAAACAATCATGAATGGAATTTTACTTAGATTATTATATAAGTTTATAACTATATAATAAAGTCAAATGCTTATAATAATACGGCCACTTAGAAGTTAGAATTCCATATTGTAAGAAACCAATGAAATTGATAAAGCAGCAATTAAAAAGGTGTTGACCATCAATTTTTAGAAGATATAATACCTTGATGCTTGACATTTTTAATAGTTTTAGTTGCTGTCCCTTATTCGTTGGCCGTCCTTTGGCAGTACAGAAATATAGTGTTAAGTAACCATGGTAGCCGGAGAGTAATTACAACTTGAATAGAAAACATTGTTATATAGTCCTTTCTAGTTAGAGTATGTGCAACTTGAGTAGAGTCATATTGCTGGTGCTGACCTAAAATATATTCAAACGCAAAATTATTTTGGTAACTTCGAAAGGAATTAGTAAAGGAATATTTTTAACTTCATTTTGACTCATCCAATGTTAATATATTATAGTCTATGATTTTAATACAATGTTAGTAAATTAAAGTGAGTAATTTTTGAACAATGTATATTTTAATGTAGGATGATATGATTTGAATTTTGAACATAAGCAAATATAAGCTATATAACTAGCACTATAAGCATAATTTGTGCTAGATATGATCTATCATTCGTCATATATATATCATGTCTTTTTCCTACTTAACCGTTACTTTTTTTTTTTCCTTATAACTTTAATTTACAGTATTTACTTGAGTGGCCAAAATTTTATATGGCAAGCAATTGGATTCGTTAGGTTTTACATTTTTTAGCCAGTCTTTCAAACTAATTTTGGTATAAATGATGAAAATATGAAAATGTGAGTGAACCCGAGTTACCAAAAAATTAATGATGATTATGATTTATAATGTCGATCACATAACTTAGGTTTGTTTATGTAATATACATTTAATTGTTCGTATAGATATTAATATATTAATTTTGTTCATAGTTATAAGATTATGTATTAAATTATAGTTAGTGTATTTGACAATCATTTTTTATTTAAAACTTTTTTTTTTCAACCATATAATTGGTTTTCTTGTTATATTGGTTTGATGATGTTGGAACTATATATGGATAAGGAACGCTTGTTTTCCTTAAATATATAATTTGATAATCGAATTCGTTGTATCTCTTGTATAGTTGTATGCGCTCTCACAGACTGGTTCATACTTGTTTAGTATGTTTTTAATTGCCAATTTGTAGAAAATTTGTCAATTTGTAACTAAAGAAGTAGTTCATACAGTCTGGCTCGTGTTGGTGTAGTGTTAAATTAATATTTAAGGGATAGGTCCACGGATCCAAAAAGTCTTCATATTTTACCATCTATAAATAGCAAGATCCTTATCTGCGTAAATAACTCATTAGTTCTTATGGTGAACCCTTGAAAGAAAGAAAAAAACAGAAGAACTCTTAAGTTTTTACTTAATCATTTTCGATTGAATTGTATTCTGATTGACCAATAAGACCACGGAAAAGGTACTTTTAAAACTTTTTTTTTTTTTTCTCTTCTCTTTTCATCAGTTTCTGTTATTTTCTTTCCTTTAGTGAAAACATTCTGTGTATATATCCACTAATGAAATGATTTGCTTAGTAATTTAATTTTCTCCTTTTGTTTATAAAACTTTTGCTGCAGCGAATGCACTTTTGTATATTTTTTTCACCTTTCTTTAAATCAGTTTGATTACTAATTTAGCAGTGTATAACATCTTTGATTATAGGAACAAAAGGAAGAAGAAGAAATGGGACGAGGTTCTCTCAGAAAACTGATGGGAGGAGGAACGATTGCCTCAGACTCAGATACCGATAATTTCAGCATTTTTGGCCCCTTCCATCTTACATCTATTGACTGGTAATATAAACATTTGTTTTGTTTGTTATTTTTATAAGAATTCTTTTATGATATACGATAGAAGTTTTTATTGAAAACTATATAAATTCATGTGCCGTGCAGAAGTTTCTTTAGTAAAAGTTGACCTTTGGGAATATCTCATGTCTAGTCAGATTCTCAAAATAATTTGCTTTCCTTATTTTGCTAATAGGACCAATTCCTACTACCGAACCTCAGTGGCATCAAGTTTGGTAAATGGAGTGTACACACTGGAAGGCGACAGGCTTGAGAAACGGGTTGGTTCCGAGTCACTAGCCAAGCCTTGGTGGGAGTTTTTCAACTTCACTTTACTCGAAACCTTGATGGATGACGACGGCTCCATATACGGTGCCGTTTTTGAATACAAACTGTACAACCTTTATCAAAACACCCCACATGTGAAAGTTCCACACCATGTGATTGCTTTCCGCGGCACAATGCTAAAAGCAAAAACTTGGAAGTCTGATATGAAACTTAACCTCAAAATAAGCTTCAACAACCTCCATCAAGGTGGCAGGCCTATCCATGCCGTAAAAACAATCCGCAATATGGTGGAAAAATATAGCGAGACAGCTATATGGCTTGCTGGACACTCTTTGGGAGCCGCACTAGTGTTGCTGGCTGGAAAGACCATGACAAGTGTTGGATTCTTCCTCGAAAGTTACATATTCAACCCACCCATCTCGTCTATTCCTCTAGAGCAGCTACCTGGGGGAGATATGATTAAAAATGTGTTTCAAATCGCCAAGAGTGTTGTCAAAGCCACCGTAGCCATGGCCTTAACCGATCTAAAGGTAACTTAAATCATCTTAAGCGTAAAGATAACTAGTTTAGTTAGCTATGGTGGATTAGTCATCATGTTAGTCATCATTTTTGAAATTGGTTTTCTTACGAGAAACTGTTTGTTTTATATAATTATAGGTTCAAGATCAAGACGATTCAAAAACAGCATCGTGGATACCTTACTTATATGTCAACCCAGCAGATCCAATATGTGCAGGATATATTGATTACTTCAGACACAAAACCTACATGTCTGAGATAGGTGCAGGCGAAATCGAAAGAACCGGTGCAAGAAAATCAGTTAGGAGTCTATTGGTCGGAAGAGTTAGAGGAAAATCATCAACGTCAGATTTGTCAACGGAACCTCTTCACCTTCTTCCATCAGCAGATATGACTGTAAACAATAACAAACCGACTAAGTCTACGACAGCTCATGGGCTTCACCAATGGTGGGAGCGAGACTTGGCTATGCTGGCAAATTGGGAAAGCTGTTGCATTAGGCCTTACTCTGAAGGCAAGTTGGAGCAGTTGAACCTACAATGAAGGTCAGATAAAACAGTATTTGGTTTGGTTAATTGGCTTTAGTCCTTTTCTTATCTTGTTCAGGTGATCTTTTAGTTCCAAACCCTTTTTCATTTCTACTATTTTTTTTTTGTTGTCTTCTATTTCATGTTCTTTCCCATGTTTATTTTATTTTTTTTTTTCCAATTTAATTGTTGATAATATTTTCTTAGAACTACTTTAATGTTTAAAACAAAGATAATTTAACTTCATTATACATATTTTAGACAAACAAAAAAATTGTGTAAAAAAAATACCCTACAAATCGTTAAACGAATCAATCATGAAATCTCGTTCGAATAACCTTCAACTTAACATAGTGTAAATAGATGCATAATCATAACTGAAAACCTTATCAAAGAGGTTGAGAGATTTCTTCTCAATATCGACTACAAAGAGCTAAGATCTTCTCCCTAAAATATCAAAGCCTGTGGATGTCCATTGGAGGCTACTCTACGAAGTTGTGTCGAAAACCTAAATTAAAACAAGTATTAATAGGCCTTGACCTTGTGGTTCAAGAAGGCGCCCTAAGGCTTTTATCGGCAGAACTCTTAACTTATTGAGTAAGGAGAGGAGAAAGCTTGGTTTCCACGGTCATGGCCAGGCGGCCATTTTAGCTTTTGGTGTTGTTCACCCTGTCCATGGGCTCTATGACCGGCGATCTTCATTGGTTGGTCGTTTCTTCACTTCTCCTCTCGCTTTTCTTGGACCTACAAGACATGTCTTCAGTATGTCGATCAATAATAATTGTTGATTGGGTAGGTTGTTGAGTTTTATTCAACTTAGAGGAAGATGCAGATGGCTCTTCCAGATTTTTTTTTTAAATAGCCAAGATTATGTTTACTCTTTATTCACATACTAATAAATTCTACTATTGAATATCAAGAGTAAATGTTCATTCGAAATGTGCTATGGTAACATGTTTGGACTAATTGGTTAGGTTTGTATCAAAAGCAGGATATTTATTCTAATCTAATGTCGTTGACAAAAAAGGTGTATATTTGTAGTTTTATATTTTAAATTATAATGGACATAAAACATGACAAATACTACGATACAAGATATTCGAATTATCCTCTCCACTAATATTGTAAATAAACTTACATAAAACAAATTTCGTTTCATAATTTTTTTTATGAAGAAAAACCAATTTCATCAATATTTTGTCTTTTACTTTTTGAGAATTGTAGACTAAGTTTTCATTTCTCTAGAGATAATGTGAGCAAAAGAGAATTCCACCATTTTTTTTTTTTTGAAACTTTCTCAACCATTTCCAAATTGCAAGACTTTATGTAGTTTTCCCAATATGATATTTAGTTTTATATAGGAAAGGCGCCTCAAAAGTCGTTAAAAATATATAGTTGAAAATCTTATAGAAAATAAATTATAGGTGTAAGATGATAAAACATAAATGATATTTTTAGATTTTGCAAAATATTTTGAAGATATATCCATTTCCATGTGAAATTGAACCCACAATTTCCACAACAGTTTATTTTCCTACTCTCTTTTCAACAAAACAAATAGAAAAGGAAATTGTTGTGGAAAGTGTGGGTAAATTCCCCATGGGGAAACACAACAGAAGACATCTTTAAATATTGATCTTCCCTAGTTATTTTTTGTACATCGTCACAATTTTTATGGCTAAAAAAACGATATCAATTCCTCTTTTTCTCTAATTTTGATAACAGAGTTTTCTTTATGTTATATTCAGTTAAATAAATAAATGACTTGAGTTAGACCACTCACTTTGTGTGTTTTTTTCTTTTCGCTCAAGTATCTTTCTTTCAAGGCGGATCATCAAGATTCAACCGTGTATGTGTTTTTGGTGGTTTCTTGAGTAGCCATCTCTTCATTTTTTTTTGTATCTACTAGACAGAAGACAGTAGACACTTTTAATTTTTAAATATTTTTTAATTGTACTTTTATTCATTAGCTTCATTACATTTTTTCGTATGTAGTTTGGGTGGTTACTGTTAGTTCTAACGTATAAGCGATACGAAGAAGAAGATCGACGAGTGTGAAGGAAGATCGCTGATGGCCTCACGCAGAGAGATATTAGGCATTTCTGGTCCCCCTCCAATTCCAGTATTTGAATGGTAAAGCAATATTTAGGCCTCTGTGTTCATTTTTTTCTTTTGACTTCGACACTTTCGAATGTGCGTTTCAGATTTAGATATAAATAATATTTAATAATTATGAGGATACAAATAAAAAAAAATATCCATATCTTTACTCGATCGATTTTATGGTATCATTGGTTTGTTTTTTAATAGGAACAATTTGTACCACCGAGCGTCATTGATATCATGTTTGGTGCAAGGAGTCTACACAATGGAACGAGACAGGCAACAAAACCGTTATGGTTCCAACGCAGTAGCAAGTCCTTGGTGGATGTTTTACAATTTCACGTTAATCCAACAACTTAGGGACTCATCTGACGGCTCCATATACGGTGCCGTTTTCCAGAACAACATTACTTACCATATTACCCCCAACTCGATAGTACCTCCGCGTTACGTGATTGCGTTACGTGGAACGATCCTAACGCCACAAACTATGGCTTGTGATGTGAAACTTAACATCCGTTTCGCCTTCGAGAACATCCACCGCGGGGGCAGGTTTGTACAAGCCATTCAAGCAATCAAAAATCTGGTGTCCACATATGGAAACAAAGCTGTCTGGATCGCTGGACACTCTCTAGGAGCTGGCCTGGCACTACTCGCGGGGAAGATCATGGCTATGTACGGATGCCCCGTCGAAGCTTACATCTTCAACCCGCCTATCTCCTTGATTCCTCTAGAGCAGCTAGTTGAGAATGAGGATCTTAAATGTGCGGTCAGACTCATCAGAGATATCGTCAAAGCTGGCATAGCTAGAGTCCTAGAACTTAATGAGGTATCTATAACACTTTATAAAATATTGAAATTGTTACTCTATCTCAAATCAAATAGTAGAATATAAGACTTGGTCTCCTCTGTGATACACTTACCTTGAAATATATACAGGGTCAAGGAAGCCATCTAATGATGAATTTAGCTTCCTGGAGACCTCATTTGTTTGTGAACCAATCAGATCCAATCTGCTCAGAATATATTGGATATTTCAATCACAGAGGAGATATGGGTGAGCTGCGACTCGGCAGGATCGAGAGGTTGGCTAGATACTCGATTAGGAGAATATTGTTCGGAGGGGGAGGAGAAAGTTCGTCGTCGTCGTATACTTCAGAAGAGCATCTTCATTTTCTTCCGTCGGCCTTTGTGATGGTGAACACATTCATATCACCGGATTTTCAGACAGATCATGGGATTCATCAATGGTGGAATCCTATGCTCGGACATTACTCATACCAATTTAATGTATGATTTGGGCTTTCATTGCTTTTGTTATGTTCTTGTCAGCTGGATCTTCTATACAAAACATTGTAGGGGGTTTTTGGTGGCATGTCACGTCAGACTTTTTTTTAAATTAAAATTTTCCTTTTTAATCGTATTATTACTTTCCGCATTTACTCCAATATTTTTGAATAACACTATTCTTCTATGTATAAATGTTATAAAATTTGGATCTAAATTTGAAGACCATTTGGTGAGTGCCTAAATCCGAAAGGCCATTTGTGTTATAATTCCTTATTCTTAGAAAACTCTTCTCTTTATTTATAGGCAATATCATGAACTTTAAACATAGTTTAAATTTTCGATCAAGAATATAGAAAATAATAAATTTGAAAGTTCTGGATTAGAAACAAAATTATTATATCAAATAAAACAATATATAATAACTAATATTAGTCTAATTTTCAAAAACATATCAAATTAATTAGAACTAATACCAATGTTTAAAAAAAAAAAACATTATCATACGTTTCGCTTAGACCTAATTGTAGTACTAAATTATAGCCCAATCTTTCTTTTTTATTTTGTCGTCTACAGTTTTGAAGGTGTTGTGAACAGTCCCCTTCTCAATTAGATATGCATATATGCATGTCTCATCAATAGTTCAATTCGATGTGCTTCATTTGTATCCATGCAAATAACACTTACTAAACAAATGAACATATGTATTTCAGAAAATAACCAAACTCAATACTTTTATTTTCCACATAAAAGTCAAGATGAATATTTTATATCTATCCGTACGTGTGTATACATAATCAAGATGAAAAAGAGTATAAGTAAAGACATTGTCTTGTTCGTGTGTATATTATATTCATCTTCACTTTTTATGTGCATACATGAAAGTGTAGTTTATATATATCAATGAGTTTGTTGATTTTAATAAGCTTAAGTCCTTTTTCTTTGTGGTGTGTTCTCTTACCCTTAGAAAGTAAAACATATAAATATTTATCAATCCGTAAAAGATCGATGTACACAAAATACAGTATATCCTAACTTGCTTCTTCAAGATGGAGGGTCGTATGTGACTCTAATCTTTAATAACAAATCATGTAAGCTGGCGTGAGCAGGATTGGAGTATATATGATAACTTTGATTTTAATTGGTTGTACACCACAAGCAAAATTTTGTTTGAGGGTATATATGACTATTTTAATTGGGTTTGATCACATATCCCTATACTGTGATAAAGAAGGTTTGTTTCCTTTATATACGATTTGATAAATTGAAACAGTGGTACGCGGTCTCAAAGATTGATTCACACATCTAAGTGTATTTTTAATTGCTTTTTTTTTTTTTTTTTTTTTTGTGCAAAGTGTATTTTTAATTGCTAATTTGTAGAAATTTTGTGAATTCGTAAATAAAGAAATAGTTGATACCGTCTGGCTCGTGTGAGTGTGCTTGTGTCTGTGTGAAATGGACAATCTCAAAGTCTCCGGATCCAAAAAGTCTTCCTATATTTAGCATCTATATAAATAGCAAGATGCTTTTCTGTGTTAACTCACTACTTCTTTTGTTGAACTCTTAAATTTCAAAAAAAAAAAAAAAAAAAACAATATATACAGCAGAAGAACTCTTAAGCTTAGTTTTATTAGATTCGATTAAATTCGATTCTGATCCACCTCTAGACAACGGAAAAGGTATTTTTTAAAAACACAACATGCATTTAGTAGAAAGTTTGGCAGTGGCCAAAAAAGACTAGTGCATCCATTAAAACTGTTTTTGTTCTGTAGTTTTACATTTTCTCCATTTGTTTTTATATCTCATGCAACAATTTAATTTCTTACTTTAGTAGTCATTATGTCCCTCATTATCCTCACGTTGCAAACAATATATATACTGTATGTGAAGATAATATATGTAACATGTATAATAGTAGACCTACATTTTTGTAGAGTTGTAGTACATTAGCATATATATTGTTCTTCACCATGTTAAATTACATCAATTAGATTACTAATTTGGCAGTGTACGTAATATCTTAGATTATAGGAAATAACAAGAAGAAGAAAAAAGAAATGGGACGAGGTTCTCTCAGAAAAATGTTGGGAGGAGGAGCAATTGCCTCAGACTCAGAGACCGATAACTTCAGCATTTTTGGCCCCTTCCATCTTACATCTATTGACTGGTAAAATAAATATTTGTTTTGTTTTGTTATTTTATATTAAGTTTTTATAATATACGATAAAATTTTTTATTGAAGCTCTATAAATTCATGTGCCGTGCAGAAGTTTATTTAGTAAAAGTTGACCTTCGGGAATAAGAATATCCCATGTATAGTCAGATTCTCAAAATAATTTGCTTTCCTTTTTTTTTGCCTAATAGGACCAGTTCGTACTACCGAACCTCAGTGGCATCAAGTTTGGTAAATGGAGTGTACACACTGGAAGGGGACAGGCTTGAGAAACGGGTAGGTTCCGAGTCACTAGCCAAACCTTGGTGGGAGTTTTTCAACTTCACTTTGCTTGAAACCTTGATGGATGACGACGGCTCCATATACGGTGCCGTTTTCAAATACAAGCTTTACAACCTTTACCAAAACACCCCACATGTGAAAGTTCCACACCATGTGATTGCCTTTCGCGGCACGATGCTAAAAGGAAAAACTTGGAAGTCTGATATGAAACTTAACCTCAAAATAAGCTTCTCCATCAAGGTGGCAGGCCTATCCATGCCGTAAAAACAATCCGCAATATGGTGGAAAAATATAGCGAGACAGCTATATGGCTTGCTGGACACTCTTTGGGAGCCGCACTAGTGTTGCTGGCTGGAAAGACCATGACAAGTGTTGGATTCTTCCTCGAAAGTTACATATTCAACCCACCCATCTCGTCTATTCCTCTAGAGCAGCTACCTGGGGGAGATATGATTAAAAATGTGTTTCAAATCGCCAAGAGTGTTGTCAAAGCCACCGTAGCCATGGCCTTAACCGATCTAAAGGTAACTTAAATCATCTTAAGCGTAAAGATAACTAGTTTAGTTAACTATGGTTTAGTCTTCATGTTAGTCAGAGTTTTCGAAGTTGGTTAATTTTATTATGAGAAACTGTTTGTTTTATATAATTATAGGTTCAAGATCAAGACGATCCAATAACAGCATCGTGGATACCTTACTTATATGTCAACCCAGCGGATCCAATATGTGCAGGATATATTGATTACTTTAGACACAAAACCTACATGTCTGAGATCGGTGCAGGCGAAATCGAAAGAACCGGTGCAAGAAAATCAGTTAGGAGTCTATTGGTCGGAAGAATTAGAGGAAAATCATCAACTTCGGATTTGTCAACGGAACCTCTTCACCTTCTTCCATCAGAAGATATGACTGTAAACAATAACAAGCCGACTAAGTCTACGACAGTTCATGGGCTTCAACAATGGTGGGAGCGAGACTCTACCCTGCTGGCAAATTGGGAAAGTTGCTGCATTAGGCCTTACCCTGAAGGCAAGTTGGAGCAGTTAACCCTACAATAAACAATAACAATGACTATGAGGGTCACATCATGCAGTGTTTGGTTTGGTTAAATGGCTTTAGGCTTTTTATTATCTTGTTCTGGTGATCTTGTAGTTCCGAACCCTTTATCTACCCCTTTTGCATTTCTTCTACTTTTTTGTTGTCTTGTATTTCATGTATGTCTCTATTTCCCTTGTTTTAGATTTTTTTTTTTTCATGTAATTGTTGGTAATTCTAATTTTCTTAAAACTACTTTGAATTTTACAAGAAAGATAATATAACTTAAGTATAATGTTAAGAGTCTTCTAGTTAACTATAAGTTATAACAAGTAATCTATTATAGGGTTAGTTAGATAAATAACCAAATTCTAGAACTAATAATATGTCATACTGGAAATGGATAACTTAACGTACGTGTTATTTGTAAGAAAATATGTTTTTAAAACAGATCGTTTTTACGGAAAAAAAAAATATTGCATCTAAACATATAATATATCATATATATGAAAATGTAACGTACGTGTGTTATGGAACTATAAACCGAAAATAAAATAAAATGAAGCTTTAAAAAGGAGAGATGTCTACTTGGGGTAGGGAAAGAGCTAAAAACTAGTCATTGGTTGTTGAATGAGGGAGCAAGAACATACCAAGAGAGCCAAAAATGAGTGCGACAATGCCAACAACGACACATCCGATATAAATAGTTAACGTAAACAAGATTAGGGTCTAACATTATATATATTCATCTGCTGTTGTTCGGGTATCATGAGAGAAATTGTGCTGCCAACGAAACAATGGTCTCTTGTGGTTTTAAATAGAATAACAATTATTGTGGAATTGAAGCAGAAATGACAAATATTTTTGTTAGATGTAAGACAATATCATTAGATTCTTGCCAGTGAAAACGGCTTTAATAGTAGTTACACAAGCAAGCAAGCCAAGATGGAAACATATATATCCTTCTACGTACAAACAACCATAGTGGCGGTTCTATTTTTTTTGGTCAACTTGTTTTGTATTGATAGTTAAATTGTTACACATGACTTGACTAGAGAAAAGTCATCAAAACAAAAATCAGACCTTGATAGAATGAAGAAATTCTATCTTCATTTTTGCATCTTACATCCCAAAATTCTGTCTCTATTCGACATACGGACCCTCGTAGTACAATAATACAGATAATACAAGATGGT
Source organism: Camelina laxa (assembly GCA_024034495.1). Taxonomy (NCBI): domain Eukaryota; kingdom Viridiplantae; phylum Streptophyta; class Magnoliopsida; order Brassicales; family Brassicaceae; genus Camelina; species Camelina laxa. The sequence goes on from CM043881.1 coordinate 10,485,218, forward strand.
GAAGTGAAAAAGAATATGGTCCTTGTAATGTGCAACTTGCAAATGATAATATATATCCTTCTACGTACTAACAACCACAACGAGTCCACAACCATATTATGTAAACCAATAATATAAATAAATTTTATTTAATGTAAACCAACCCATGTGATCCCATAAAAGAATAACAAAATTATTACCAATAATGTATATATTAGTTTTATTAGTTAATAAATTTGAATTCAATTTGGTATTAACGTCATTACGTCAATAATTTCAGCAGTAGGGATAAATTAGTTTGGGGTAAAGAAAAGATAAAGCTTGGTTTCCACACTCACATGTCATTCGACCAGGGTTCTTGGTGTCGTTTACCTCTGTCACAGGCTCTACGACCGAAGGTATTCATTGCTTGGTTGGTAGTCTTTTTCACTTTTTATCTTGCTTCTCCTCGAACCTACGAAACATGTCTTTAGTGTATCGATCATAAATCAGGTTGATTATTTAGTTTGATTTCACTTGGAAATGAAAACTGTTCTAGCTTTCCAACCACTTTAAAATCATCAAACATAGTGTTTGATTGGTAACAATTTTATCATGCTTTACAAATATACGGTTTTAAAATTTACCAATCACAAAAACATTACTAAAAATTTTATTCATAATTTTTTTTTGTACAATTTTTATGTACCGTTTTTTCTTACAATTTTGCACTATTGCATAAGAGCTTACAATTCCAACTTACAGCTTCTCTGTACAACTTTGTGTATGTTACCAATCGGACTTTTTGAATGTTTCAATAACTGTTTTGTAATGAAAAATAAAAATCATCTTACGAACCCTGAATTCATTTCAAATACTTGATAGTAACATTAAAAACAATGGTTTTCTGCAAAATATTTTCAAATAGCCATTTTTGTAGCTATTTTTGATCTTATAATATCAAAAATAATACAAAAATTAACCCTCATTCATATCTTTAAAATTTACTATCACATACATTATTTTTTTAAAAATTTTAAAAGATTGGGCTTGAACTCTTCACAACGAAGGCTTTGACTTGATATTTTGTTTACATTTTTTTTTACAAATTGACGGTGATTTAAGGTGATTTAAGACGGTTATATTGTGTATTATTTTTGACTTTGTGGAACTGACATGTATTTTTTGAAAAAGGAAAATAAAGTTATAAAAAATGGCTACTTGGAATTTTTTTTTTTTTCAGAATAGCTAAAAGGGTTAAATGATATTATCAGTACTATGTTTTTGGTCCATTTGGATGTTAAAAAAATAATTGACCAGATTTTGTTTTCTTCTTTTCTTTAACGGAATTGACTAAGTTTCTCAAATTTTCATTTGAGTAAATGATATGAACAAAAGAAAATTCCAAAAACTATCTTTTAAATTTCCTCGACAATTCCTCGAGCTAGTAAAACAAGTATAATAGTATAACATTTAATAATCCACCAACGACGACTTTTAATACTACTAAACACAAGTGCAACAAAGATGTTCTAAAAGCTGAAATATTTCCTTATAACGATATCACCATTCACCCAATTGAAGAGTGGATCCCATTTCATCCGTTTCCAAGGCAGCTACCTACGGGCTACGTCTCTACAATCTCAAAGTCTCCAGATCCAAAAAGTCTTCTTACTTGTAGCACCAATATAAACTCATTAGTTCCTTTAATTTGTTGAACTCTTAAACTAAAAAAAAACTCTTTAGTTTGTTTTCTCTACAAGAACTCTTCAGCTTACTTCATCAGGTTCCATTAAATTTGATTCTGATTGACCTGGACGAGGCTTTACTAGAAAGTAAAAAATGGGACGAGGACCGATGGCTTCAGATACAGATGATTTCTACACTTCTGGCCCATGCCATCTTACATCTATTGATTGGTAACATTTTTATTTATTTATTTAGTATAACTTCCATTTAAATCAATATCGATAATACTTGCTCATTTTTTAAAGTCAGTATCTATGCAGATTCTAAGTATAACTGATTGGTTATTATTATTTGTATATAGGACCAATTCGCACCACCGAACCTCAGTGGTATCAAGTTTGGTAAATGGAGTGTACATATTAGAAAGGGACAGGCTTCTCAGCAGAAAAAAAAGGTATAGGTACAAGCTTGGCTTGCACCATGCTCTGAAACCACTAGCAGAGCCTTGGTGGGAGTTTTTCAATTTCGAATTGATGAAAAAGTTGACCGATGATGACGGCTCCATTTATGGTGCCGTTTTCGAATACAAGAGCTACATCGTTAACCAAAATAGCCCACATGTGAAAGTTCCACACTACGTGATGGCCTCCCGCGGCACGGTTCTAAAAAAACGGACTTGGGAGTTTGATTTGAAACTTGACCTCCAATGTATCTTTAACACCCTTCATCAAGGTGGCAGGTCTAGGCACGCGGTTCAAGAAGTTCGTAGTATGGTGGAAAAACATAGCCAAAAAGATATATGGCTCACTGGACACTCTTTGGGAGCCGCCCTAGTGTTGCTGGCTGGAAAGACCATGACAAGTGCTGGATTCTTCCTCGAAAGTTACATATTCAACCCACCCATCTCGTCTATTCCTCTAGAGCAGATACCTGGAGGAAAATATCTTAAAGATGTGTTTCAAACCGCCAAGAGTGTCGTCAAAGGCACCATAGCCATGACCTTAACCCATCTACTGCAGGTAAACTGAACTCATCTTTAAGAGTCAAGATCAATTAACTATGGCAGTTCATTCATTATTAGTCACAGTTTCATTCATTTTAGAATTGATTTTCTTACAAGAAACCGTTTGTCTTAAATTATTACAGGGTCAAGAAGAGTACAATACAAAAACAGCAACGTGGATACCTAATTTATATGTGAACCCAAAAGATCCAATCTGTGCAGGATATATTGATTATTTCAGACACAGAGACTTCATGTCTGAGATCGGTGCAGGCCAAATAGAGAGATTTGGTGCTAGAAACTCAGTTAGAAGTCTATTGGTCGGAATAATAAGAAGATCCCCCTCGAGACAAGAAAAATAACCCGTTTTGTTGGTTCCGTCTCATTAGCATGGTGGGAGTGTTTTAACTTCACTTTATATGAAACCCTAATTGACGCATAGCTGATGGCTCCATGTATATACCCCCAACTCGATAGTACCCTAATATTGATGATTTGAAACTTGATTTCTGTGTGTTATTCAAAATAACCACTTTTTTTTTTTGTGTGGCTACCACGGAAACACAACTGTCTGGATCCCTGGCCACTTTATAGGACTAGCTAGGAGTTAGCCTGGCACTACGCACGGGAAAGACCATGGCAATGTCTGGGTATCCCCGTCCAGGCTTACATCTTCAACCCACTTATCCCCTTGATTCCTCTAGAGCAGCTCGTTGAGAGTAACAATCTTAAATGTGTGTCTTGACTCACCACGGATTTCTTCAAAGCCGGCATTGCCAAAATCCTAGACCTTGATGAGGTCGACTAGGTGAGATCGCGAGGCTGGCTACTAGATATACTCAGCTAGGCGTATATTGTTCGGAGGAGGAGAAAACTGGTCGTCATCTTCTTCACGAGAGCATCTGCATTAATTAGATAGATAAAATATGATGTTCTTGGTGATATCAGGTGTATATATCTACATAAAGCTGGACAAAGAGAGAATGAATTTAAAGATGAATTTATGGTAAAAAACAAAAGCATACAAAATGAATATGATTCCAAATTATGTAATACCCCGTACAAAACCTAAAAATATACAGGAAGGACGCGAACAAGACTATTCGACCAGCGAGGGAAATACACCGAAGGAGGGGAAGATTAGTTAAAAACCAAAGGAACAACGACGACTAAAGCTCAGTAGAAAGTATCCAGAGCACTTGTCTCGAGAGATTATTACTCAGAAAAATAATCCGAAGACGAAAGATGCAGAGATAGCCGAACAACATAGCCGACAAGAACTCGTTGAAGAAGAGAATTTCTAAGAAAGACTAGAGTCAATCAGTAGCCAAGAGGACTGATCAAAAATATCTGCAAATATTATTTAAGGATATATCAACGCTAAGATTCAACAGGAACCGATAGCCGTTAAGCAAGAGATTATTTTTCGGTAATTAGTCCAGCAACTAAGAATCAGTTGGGAAGGTAGAAAATGAACATTCAGTGGGCTAAGGAATATTATTAAATCAGATAAGAAGCTTGAAAGGTTTTAGCCAAAAAGAATCAGTCAGTTTGAGAGAATTGACCGAGAAGCTACTCTGAAGAGCGCTAAGGAGCAGAATTGGAATTTTATGCTAACCACAAACATGAAATAAATTAAGAAGACTTTAAGAAAGTTGAGGATGCTATAATAAGAAGTAACAAAAAAGTTGAAGCTCAGAATAATTTTTCTTTTAGAAAATCAAGTCGTCAAAAACACTTTAACCCGAAATCACCGAAAGGAAAAGTGACGGTTAATTTTATTTGAGATTGAAAATATTAGGGAGGTTAAAGGAAGATAAAATAGGGTATTTTATCTTGAAATTCAGATTCTTCGTAGAATAATTATTTTTGGGGCAATAGCACATAAAATTGATCCAAACGAGATATTTCCAACGAGAAATGGTTAATGGTTTGTGAGAATTAAACTTAGAATCAGTTAGGAAAGTTTTGATTGGTCAAGAAGAGACCAAGTAACTCATTCTCAGCCAAGAGAACAAGATAATGACGTTTGTGAGCTGTAATGCCATGTGTAGACATGAAAAGTGGATAAGCATGGCTGTTTTAGAATGGCAAGTTGTGACTAATGGAGAACTGAACGTGAGACACTTGTTTAAGTGACTAATCAGCTCAGCACCGACCTTAGATGACTATAAATACCCAGCCTTCGTTCATTAGCTTTATTAAACAAAAAATCAACCTTAAACCTTACTTAAAAGTCCTAGTTTGTTCTTGGAGATAGCGGAGGTTTCCGTGGAGTTAGCAAATTGTTAGGTAAGTATCTTAGTCTTAGTTTCCCTTCTAGCTAGGCATGAGTATTCGGGTATTCGTTTGGGTTCGGTTCGAGTATTTCGGGTTTTTGAGTTTTCGGGTTTAGAGGTATAGGATCCGTTCGAGTATTTATAGATTTCAGATTCGGATCGGGTTCGGTTCGGGTATCTCGGGTTTGGGTTCGGATTACCCAAAGTTCACAAATTAAAAATTTTAGTATCTAATTTAGTCTAAATTATTCAATAATATGCAATATATCAGAAAATTTAGAGTATTTTTTACCTAAATTTACTAATAAACAGTTTAAATACTTCAAATTATTGAAAATATCTAAAAATCTGAATATTTTGGATACTTATATTATTAAAATTATAAATAAAATTATAAATATTATTAATATATTACATAATATGGATATATTCGGATACCCGTTCGAATTTCGGTTCGGATCGGGTTCGGATTCGGGTTTTCGGATTTAGAGATTTAGAACCCGTTCGGGTATTTTACAATTTTGGATACGAATTCGGATCGGGTTTTTTGGATCGGGTTCGGAACGGATCTTCAGATCCGGATATTTTGCCCATGCCTACTTCTAGCTTTTTTTTTTAAGATCCCAGCCTAAGCAGATCTTGTTAATTCAAAATCCAGAGCTTTCGAGTTCAGGTGAATCTAGCTAGTCAGAGACGTGAAACCAAGTCCAGTTCCAGCCAAACCTTGTGAATACCAAACACATGTGAAGTAGCACATGTTTAGGTTTATTTCTTTATTTGCGTATGAGGTTAAGTTTCATAGTTGATTGATTTGTTTGGTTGTTGTGTTTATTTATCGTTATTTCTTGTGATAATCGTTGCATGTTAGGTTCATGTTCTATTTTGTTATAGTTCATGATCATTGTTGTGCGTTTTTTTTGATGTGATTATTATTGTGTAGGTTTTTTGTTGCGAATAGTATAGATGTTAGTATAATTGGTTATGCTATCGTTATAGCCGTTATGCTGCTCGTTTATTTGCAAGTCAATAATTGGTAGTTTTTGACGAGTTTGAAATGTCTTGTTTGATGTTGTTTATTATTAGTTTGATCGATTGATTGTTAGTTTATATTGCAAGTATTCTTAGTCGTTAGATATACTTGTATTTTGGTTGGGTCATTAGTGGTTGTTAAGACTTGGTAAGCCGATAACATGATTGTCCCAATGACTTGACAAAGTAGTAAATTGGACGTAAGGGAATAGTTCCCTTATAAACGGTTTTAGGAAAGGGATGTGATCATTCTAGCCTTTGCGGCTAAAGGTTGGGGAAGCAGTGCCTGGTGGGAAATCCATAACGTAGAAGATCCAAGACCTTAAGGTGATGTTTATTAGTATCGTACAAGTTGGAGTGTGAGCATGGACGTGATCCTTATACACGGTGTTAGGAAAGGTAAGATCCGCATGTACGATACTAATAAACTTCACCTTGTCTTTGATCTTCTGCGATATGGATTTTCCACCAGACAATGCTTCTCCGACCCTTAGCCACATAGCTTTCCTAACACCGTGTATAAGGGACCTATTCCCTTACGGAAAATCTACTACTTCACCAAGTAGTGCTCGTTGGTAGCTAACCGTTCCGAGCCATTGGGAGGATCATGTTATCGTCTTACCAAGTCTTAACAAGACTAATGACTCAACAAAAATACAAGTATATCTAATGGCTAAGAATACTTGCAATATAAACTAACAATGGATCAATTAAACCAATTATCAAACAAGGCACCTCAATCACGTCAATAACTACCAATTATTTACTTGCAAATAAACGGGCAGCATAACGGCTATAATGATACCATAACCAATTATACTAACATCTATACTACTCACAATAAACAAATTACACAATAATAATCACATCAAACAAAACGCACAACAATAATCATGAACTATAACAAAATAGAACATGAACCTAACATGCAACGATTATCACAAAAACTTACAATAATAAACACAACAACCAAACAAATCAATCAACAACGAAACTTAACCTCACACGCAAATAAAAAAATAAAACCTAGACATGTGCTACTTCACATGTTTTCGGTACTCACAAAGTTTGGCTAGAACTTGGCTTAGTTTTACGTCTCCGACTAGCTAGATCCACGTGAACTCGAAAGCTCAGGATTTCGCATCATCAAGATCTGCTTAGGCTAAGATCTAAAATGAAAAAGCTATAAGGGAAAGAACTAAGACTAAGCTACTTACCTACCAACTTGCTAACTTCTTCGGAAACTTCTTTGAGCTGCTCGGAATCTTCCGATATCTCCGATAACAAACTAGAACTTTAACTAAGGTTTAATGTTGATTTTTGGTTTACTAAAGGTAAAGAATGAAGGCTGGGTATTTATAGTCCTCTAAGGTCGGTGCTACAGCTGATTAGTCACATAAACAAGTGTCTCACGTTCAGTTCTCCACCAATCATAACTTGCCATTCTAAAACAGTCATGCTTATCCACTTTTCATGCCTACACATGGCATTAGAGCTCACCAACGTCCTTATCATGTTCTCTTGTCTGAGAATGAGTCACCTGGTCTCTTCTTGACCAATCAAAATTCTCAAAACTGATTCTAAGTCTAACTCTCACAAACCGTTAACCGTTTTTCGTCGGAAATATCCTATTTCGACCAGTTTTATGTGTTATTGACCCAAAAATAGTTTCTCCATGAAAAATCTAATTTTTTAAGATAAAATTTTATTTTTAATTATCTTTTTAAGATAAAAATCTAATTAATCTTATCACTTTTTTTTTCGGCGATCAGTTAAAAAAGTCTCTCTGGCAACTTGATTTTCTAAAAGAAAATTATTCTGAGCTTTGAAGATAAAAGCAATAACCAAAGGTAAAATTCTCTATTTTATCTTCTTTTAGCCTCCCTAATATCTTCAAACTCAAATAAAATTAATCTTATCACTTTTTTTTTCGGTGATCAGCTAAAAGAGTCTCTCTCTGGCGACTTGATTTTCTAAAAGAAAATTATTCTGAGCTTTGAAGATAAAAGCAATAACCAAAGGAAAAAACGAATTACAAACTTTTAAAAAAACTTTAACATATCAATTAAACCAATAAACTCAACTATACAAAACGTTTTCACATACCTGTTAAGATGAACCCATGTCTTTTCCATAACCATTATATGTCCTTACCCATAAAGAAAACAAAACAAACACGTAAGAATAACACAAACACCAAACAAACACTAAACAAACACAACAAACAAACATATTCACACATTCAACAACAATTTATTAAAATGAAATATCAAACAACCAATTCGTTCAACTCTTAAACAATTTATCAAAACGAAATATCAGTTTCATTGTGAGAACTAGCCTCTATTTACTGATGCAAGCAGGCAGAAGATCCGGCTGATGAGATGTGATTACCTGACAAAATTCAAATCGGTCAAAATTTAAATCAGAGTACATAGTAAAGAACTGAAATACATTTATTGAATGCCTTATACCTTTCAGGTGGATGAGATCAGCTGAATTAGAATCTATTGAGATCGGAGAGAGACAGAGGTGGAGAGACCGAGGCAGAGAGAAACTGAGACAGAGTGCGACAGAGACACAAAGTGCAACAGAGACAGAGAGCGACGGAGCCACAGAGAACGACGGAGACAGAGAGCTACGGAGACAAAGCAGATATTGCTACACAGAGACTGTCGGAGATTTTGGTGCTGAGAATCGAAACCTTGTAAATGAAAATCGAGATTTGATGGAATGGGTATTAAGATTTCAGGAAAGGAATCAAAAACTTTGAGATTGAGATAAGAGTCTGAAAAGTTTAGAAAATCTGAAAAGCTTTTTGTTTTCTGAGTTTTTTTGTTTTTTTGGCTAAGTGTAAAAGACAGTCTTATATTTTTGGTCAAAGAATCGAGACTTTTTTTAGTTTGCGGGAAAAAATCCATATAGTTTGCCTCCAAAATACACCTTCCCGGCTATAATACTGATTTTTATGTTCCTGTTAAATGAAATTATATACTAGCGTTAATATAATGCTACGAAATATTTGGCTTCCGATTTTGGTACTTTTAGTAGCAGTTCGTAAATTTGTGCTACAAAGGTCTGCTACCAAAGCTCATTTTTCTTGTAGTGTCTTGTTGCCGCTTCCCCAAATTTCTCAAGGTCCTCTTAATTTATTTCATGCTTGTCCTTAGCACAAAATTCCAATTCTGCTCCGTAGCGCTCTATTGAGTAGCTTCTGGGACAATTCTCTCAAAGCTCTGGAAACTGACTGATTTTTATTGGCTAAAACCTTTGAAGCTTTTTATCTGATTTAATCATATGCCTTAGCCCACTGAACACTTCATTTTCTACCTTCCCAACTGATTCATAGTTGCTGGACTAATTACGAAAAATAGCGTCTCTCGCTAAACGGCTATGGGCTCCTATGGAACCTTAGCGTTGATCCTTAAATAATATTTGCCGAGCTTTTTGATGTCAGTCTTCTTGGCTACTGATTGACTCTAGTCTTTCTTGGAAATTCTCTTCTTCAACGATTTCTTTTCGGCTAGGTCATTCGCCTATCTTACTGCGTCTGTCGTCTTCGGATTATTTTTCTGAGTAATAATCTCCCGAGACAAGTCTTCTGGATCCCTTTTACTGAGCTTTAGTCATTGTTGTTCTTTTGGTTTTTAACCAATCTTCCCCTCCTTCGATTTACTTTCCTCGCTGGTCGAATAGTCTTATTCGCGTCCTTTCCATATATTTTTAGGTATAGTTTAACAACACTAATTAAAAGATGAATATGTAGTTATCATACTTTAACATATTCGTCACATAATGGTTGTAAGCACATGGAACAAACCAAATGTAATTATCCATGTGAGCTACAAGCTGCAACAAGAAACAACAAGAGACTGATTTTAATCTTTTTCGAAAACTGAGTCAATAATTTCATTATAAATGGTATCTAACCTCTTCAATAAATTGTTTCCTATTGCGCATGATCGTTCTATGACTATACTTTTGGTGAGATATTACCCGAAACTGGCAATTTCCATCTCCTACGATCTCCACCTCATACCTCTGTTCTTCTGATACCTACAAATATAATCAAATTTAAGATAATCTCCGCGAATAACCTTGTCAAGGATTGATACGAGTAAGTTAAGAATTAAAGCAAGCTGATTGTATACAACATATTTTTGAATTGAGGTGTTAAAATGGGTATAAACCCATGATTTTATCCTGTTTGTCTATTATTGTAATGGAGATGGGTTATGTTTTTAAATTCATATAAATAAATGGGTTTTGATGGGTTCGTCCCACGGTTCGTGAGTTTATCAGGGTAAACTCTTAGGGTTATGGGTTAAAAGAACAAAAATAATATATATATATATATATAATCTAATATATATGTATATACTATATGTAAAATGAAAACTATGAAGTTAAAGAATTGGAACACCATGTGTTCTCTTGGATGTATTCACCAGATTGTAGGCGATAGAGGATTTATTGACATGGGAATTTCCTCCACGCGTCTGTTGCTGAGCCAGGTTGTTCCCACAGACGACGTCGACATTGTTTGGCTGTTCCAAACCAAATTGAAGATAAACTGGACAAATTACGAGGAAGAGAGCAAGTAGCAACAGCTGATGTAGCTTTGTGGAGGAGCAAGGGTCTTAAATTCAAGGAGAAGTTCTCAACAAACGATACAAGGAACCAAATTATCTGTTCTCTCTGGCAAGAAAACAACCGACGACGACATGGTGAGCTTGCAACCCCTCCAGCTAAACTCATCAAATACATCGATGGAACTGTGCAAAAAAAATTACTCCTGCTGCAGCTACATGGCTCAAAGCACCCTGACGGTTTGTGTCTCTGTAACGACCTTGTATCAGAAAATATGAAATATTGGATTTTATATCAGGAATGGAAGTAGATTTGGTTTAATCAGTGTTGGTTTATTAACCTGATCTATTTATTAATGAAATCAAAGGATGACTTAATTAATTATTGGTTTAGCTATTTTCTGGTTTAGTTTAACTAAACCAAAAAGACTTAATTTCTCTCTACAAGGATCGATGCTTCTCTTCTCTTTAATTGTAGAGGTTTGTCGTTGTTTCTCAGGCAGAAGGAAACTTGGTCATTGAGGGTGAAAGAGAGGAAGAACGAGAGTTAGCTTGGCCTTAGAGTGAAGAAGCAGAACTGTCAGGTTTTAGGGGTAAAAGGTCTGGACTGCTCAAATCGTACACAGAGATAACAAAATTTGGTATAGTTATTCCCAAGCCTTTCATCGTCATTTTCCTTTTTACAGAAGTGGATTTGGATTTAAACTCAATGAGTTATTGGCAGTTTCGTGAGACACGTTTTCTTAGACGCGAGTTGGGACCATCAGGGATTGTAACTGAGATAGTGGTCTCATCTGGTTTCTGATCGGCAAGAGATTTGTGTGGGAAGCTTTGTGACGTCTAGGGCTAGAATTTCACTGGAGAGATTTAATAGGTAACGGTTGGTTTTTATTTTAGGGTTTGGTCTTTGAGACTGTTCTTTTCTGATATTTCTGTCCAGTTTGCTTCAAGATTGCTTTTGGTTGTGTGACTTATTGTAGGACGTTGCTAGGCTGTTGCAGATGCAAGGAGAGCCTATATTCTAGCTGTAGTTATTTTTGTGAATTACTTTGATAAGTTGAGTGCGTGACAATGAGTTTATCTAAGCGATTGGGTTGTATGACTTGTTTTGTGTGATGATGTGTAGGGTGTGGTGAATGTGTTATTGGGTGTTCTATTTAATGACTGATTTGTTATGTTTTATTTATGGTTATACTCTTTATTTGCATGTTTGTATAGCTCGTAGATGGGAGGATCGCCTCACTGAATATTTCTAGTAACACTCATGCATCTCATTGTGTTTGTGGTGCAGGTAGTGCATTTGTAGCGTCGAATCATGGCGATGATGAGTAAGATAATCTAGAGTCTCAGTTGTATTAATGGTTATGTTACTTATGTTGGAACTTGGCTTAGAAGCATGCTAGGTTGCTTATTTATATTGGTTATGATTATGGTGTTGTATTTTAATATATAATTATGTCTTCCGCTGTGTATGTTGGGTTATTGTTGGTTTATTGGTTGGATGGTAATTAAATATTATGAGGTATTTAATTATATTATTATTATTTAAAAAAAAAACAGGTTAGGTTGTTTCAGTCTGTGGTTTGGTTCATGCTCTTAGGAGACAACTTAGTCAAATCCCTTCATTCGTAGAGAGCGAGACTCGATCTCATGGAATGGTGTCTTGCGCATTAAGAAGTTACAATTGACTAATGCACTAAGGTCACTTCACATTAAAAATGACTTTTTATTTTGGTTTTATGGATTTTTGGTTTTAAAATTTTAGATGTTTTTTTTCTTTTAATATAATAAATGGATCAGGTTGAACCCATCAACGAAATCTCGAATTCATATGGATATAAGTCGGGCCGGATTACCCATTTTAACATTTCTATCTTTGTTGTTGGTTCACCTCCTTTTTCTTTTGTTCTTTTGTTTTCTAAAATTTAAGATATAATTTTAAAAGTATTAAGATTTAATGTTTAGTTTTGGAGCTGTAAAGTTTAAGTTAAATTTTGTATTACTTTAGAAAAATATCTTATAGTTTTGGAAATAAATCTAATAATGATATTTTTAAATAAAAAAATACTTCATTTAGCGGTAATTGAGAATATATAAATAAAGTAATTGTTGATACACTTTTGCACGTTTCAATGTTTAAGAGATGGTCCCATTAATGTCTTCAGATCCTCAAAAAACAATAAATAATACCCACAAATTAGAAGATGGCCATCTCTTCTCTACAAAGCCTTTATAATTATAGTACTTCTTTCATCAAATTCATATCTTCTGTATTCTGATAGATCCTTCCGAGAATACAAAAAAAAAAAAAAAAAAAAACGGGTATTTTTTTCTCCCTTCATTGATTTTTCGTTTTCCAATTCCTTTATACATTACCACACCAATTTTTACCATTATTGTTAGCCTATTTTTCTTGCATTCGTCAAAGAAAATGGTTAATTGATGATGATAAATTCTCAAGAACAATTGATGAATCTTTACAATCTGTTTTAGGTAAAACATGGAAGAAGAAGAAGACGAGGTTATGGTGAAAGAAGGGCTAATGGCCTCTCAAAGAGAGATCTTCAGCATTTCTGGTCCAATCCATTTAACTTCCATTGATTGGTATTATATTTTCCATTTTATCTTTTCATTTCCAACCACATAATCATCTTCCATAACAAACTCATCATCACTAATCAGCACTTTTTTGCTAATTCAACGGTTAAGCCATAGTCAACTCTATCAAAATTCTTTAATCGTTCATTTCTTCTAGAACAAGTTGTATTAAAATACTACATTCAAATCAAACCCCAAAAAGTCAACGTGTGTATTTTGATAGGAATAATTCTTACCATAGAACCTCGGTGGCATCATGTTTGGTACAAGCAGTGTACACATTGGAACGAGACAGACAACAAAACAGGATTGGTCTAAAGTCACAAGCCAACCACTGGTGGGAGTTTTTCAACTTCACTTTAGCCGAAACCCTAATCGACGACTCAGATGGATCCATATACGGCGCCGTCTTTGAATACAAACACTTCTTCTCTTACAATTACCATAACACCCATCATTCGAAACCACCTCCTCGTCAAGTGATCGCGTTCCGTGGCACGATCATGAAACGGCACTCACGGTCACGTGACCTTAAGCTCGACCTACGCTGCGTCCGCGACTGTCTCCAAGACAGCACTAGGTTCGTGCACGCGATTCAGGTGATTCAAAGTGCGGTGGCTAAAACTGGTAATGCAGCCGTGTGGCTAGCCGGACATTCTCTTGGAGCAGCCGTGGCTTTGCTTGCCGGGAAGATCATGACTAGGTCTGGTTTCCCTCTTGAGAGTTACTTATTTAATCCTCCATTCTCGTCTATTCCGATAGAGAAGCTAGTGAAGAGTGAGAAGTTTAAACATGGAGTTCGATTCGCCGGAAGTCTTGTCAAAGCCGGAGTAGCAATCGCCGTCAAGGGTCGCCATCATAACAAGGTAACGTATATATCTCTTTTAAATAGTTTCACAAAGATTTTATTTAGTAAAACTATTAACTAAGTTTTTTAAACAATGTTTTTGGTTCTAGACTAATAAGATTATTAGTTCTAGACTCATATTAAAAACTTTTTGGTAAAATATCCATCATACATGTCTGCTTTTTTTGGTATGATGTTTTTGGTAAAAAAATCTGGAAAATATATAATTGACTTTTGGATTTTGTATCTAAAAAAATATATTTAATAGTGGATCTACAAAAAAAAAAAAAAAAAAAAAAAAATCAATTCAAATAACAATAAAAATTACAGTAGCTAGAAATTACATATGATCACAATTTTTAATAAATTTAAATTGGTATAAAATTTCGAATATAAACATAAAATAAGGCAAAATAAACTTCCAAAGCATCGTACATAACTAAAAATTACTATAAAAAAAAATACAAAAACGACACAAGTAAAATGAAATGAAAAGAGTAATTGTTTCTCTACTTTATCTTTTGAGGTTCTAATCTCTATAGATAATTAATGATGTGTACTATTTACAGGGTCAAGAAGATGATTCGTTTATGAAGTTAGCATCATGGATACCATATTTGTATGTGAACCCGTCAGATCCAATATGCTCAGAATACATTGGTTACTTCAAGCATAGAAACAAAATGTTTGAGATAGGAGCCGGTAAAATCGAAAGAATTGCTACCAGGAACTCACTTAGGAGTCTGTTGTCAGGCGGAGGTTCGTCTTCGGATTCTTGTTCATCAGAGCCTCTTCATCTTTTACCATCGGCGTATATGACTATAAACACTAGCCAGTCGCCTAATTTTAAGAGAGCCCATGGGATTCATCAATGGTGGGATCCTATGTTTAATGGTGAATATGTTTTGCATCAATTTTAATCACTAACTTCTTCTACAAATGCTTTTGTAGCAAGAGACAGAACTAATATACATTTATTTAATAGTTTGCATGTTTGTCAAACCAAGTATTTAACATTCTCGAAGATGATCACTTTAATCATGCGAGAGTATGCGACTATTATCATATTTAGATTTCCCTGACTTGCCTTCATCCAGAACAGAGATTTCATAATCACGAACGTTCCATAACTCAAAAAGACTTAGGATTCTACATAATAACCAAATCATCATATTCATTACCAAACCCACTGTTTCCAAAAGCTAAGGATTAGATTAGTTCAAAGACAGTGACACTTATTTATTGTTATGGACACTGGATATACACCTGTTGAACAATCACAAAACATAGATTTGAGTAAAGGAGCGATAGAGATAATTTCAGTTCCACTAATACTGCTCGAGCCGGTTGTCCATAATGGCAGAGACGACGCTGATAAACTCCTCCTCGGTTGTTTCAGGGGACACTATGGCTTCTGCATCGTGTATGATTTGTTCGATTACAGATTCTTTCTTGAGTGTTTCTCTGCACATTATGCTTCCGATGGTAAAAGGTGTGAGACCTTTTGCAGAACCTTTCTTGAGAAGCATGGTTGAAATGCGAAGGACACGAGCGCATGAAGGCGGAATCTCCCAACCATGGAATCTCAGAAGTTCAATGTCTTGCTCAGAGTCCAAAGATTTGATGTACTCCAATGTTTCTGAAGAGTATGGCTGTTTTGCTTGAGGCCAGTATAGCCATTCGAATGTGCAATCTTCAAACTGCGCAAGAACAAATAAGGTGTTTTTTAGCCGAGATATTCTACAGCTTGTTTAGTTTAAAAATTTGGAAACCAAAGTGTGAATGTCAATATCCTTCTTTAAATATAGTAGAACTGTTTACCTTATTGGGAAAGCAATAGCCATGGTCGATTGGAGTAAGCACCATCTGTCCATCATTTCCATCTCGGCTAACCAAAATGTTGCCAGCGTGGCGATCTGCATTAGCCAGCCTTATGTCTAGAACCGATATCTTGTGGACCTGATCGACAGGAAATACACCGTATCCCATATCTTCACAACTTCCCACATTGCTCACAAACATCTGCAGTGAACCAATCTTCGTGTTCTCGGGAGAGAAATTGTAACCATTGGGATGGTTGAAATCTTTGTGCAAGCATTTGACCATTGCTGTCGGCGGAACTCCAGCGAAACCAGTTTCGTCATGAGGAAAAGATCGTGGTCCATTCATGGGATAGTCCAAAATGTAGGCTGCTACTTCTCTGATAGCTCCTTCACCGACCTGTGTGCCTTTCTTAAGTCCCTCGCCATCAACTGAAACAGGCTGTCCGTGCGGATTGTTCACAGCCATTGGTTCCTCATCAATGGGCTTGAAGACAGAGACATACTTGTGGCCAGATGGATCTTGCATAAAATAAGCTCCTCCTGATCCATCAGATGATTGAATCGGGCCATTTCCCTTCTCCAAGCCTTCTAAAGTGGAGCTGATAAGCTCTTTGAGCAATAGAGGCAGCTTTATTTCAGGATTAACAATAACAGGCTCCACGAAGAACTCTTTAGGCTTTGCTTTTGGCGATATGTTTCCTCTGCTACCATCCACATTCTGCTTGTTATTTACATCTTCAATAAACACCTCAAAATCCTTCCCGACTGGTTTTGCTCTGACTTTAACAGATTTACTAATTACCAAGTGAATCACATTCTCTCCCTTTTTACAGAGATCAGTGATGAGTCTCTGGTCATCTAGCTCCTCACCATCTAATGTGAGTTCATGATCCCTGGGGATTCCGAGATCGTTTTCCTTTAAAGCAATTTGCTGCTTCACATAAGCAACATTCCTACTCCTCTCAACAACGAGCTCAAACTCCTTCCCACCAACAGTTCTTACAGAAATGGCTTGGAGATCTGAAATTTTAACAACCAAATGCAACAACTTCCCATCAGCAACACCATAATCTCGAATTTGGGAATCATTTCGAGATAGCTCTCTACCATCATACAGAAGTCTCTGCTTCTTCACAAAAAAACCCTTGATACTCTGAATCCTTAGCTTCACAGATGCTATTGAATCTGACTCCATGACCCGCTTCGGGATCACAGATCCAGCAATAGTCAGGAAAACCAAGATTGGGTCGTCTAAGTTCGAACCAAACCGTCCAATAATACCTGGAAAGTTAACAAGTTCCTCCAGGGCTGGACTCAACGCTACACTAGCAACTGACATTCCAACTGTACACTACTATACTAAATCCTGAAGAACCGGATTCCTGGGAATGAAGAGAGCTCAACAGGAATAAAGGGTGAAATCCCAGGAATCAACCCTTATCTTCTCCCGTGAGCTTTTTGAAAAGACCAAGTTCCTGCACGGATTCAGGAACTCTGGAACAGAAAGGCCTTGTAACTCACATCTTGCCAAGCAATATTTTCCAAGTATTCATATTGAAGCTAAAACAGTCCCAAAACCACCTAGGATTAGGCTCTCATTCAAATCGTGGTAGCTGAAAAATATCTTCTACTCGCATCAATTGCAAAGAACCTGAACAATAATCACAAGGATTAGGCATGGAAACAACAATAACATAATTGATATGCAAAGAGGAATTCATAATTCAGTAAAAGATATCCCAATAGTTAAAGAACATCAATCACCATTGTCTAATTCAGCAGAGATTACCACAAATGTCAAAATATTCAGATCAAACACAAAAACATTTATCAAAAAAAAAAAACACTAAAAAAAACGCCAACCTCTTCCAATGGATGATGATTTGTGATGATGAACATACCACAAAGTTTGATCTTACCGAACTATATAAACTCTAAAAACCTTACGTTCTCTCATCTATATATAAAATTAGAAAATCTTCATATCTAAAAATAGCTTTTGAAAGCATAACCAAACAACGGCCACAAATTAGTTTTCAAGTCAACGTTTTAATCGGATTTTTATCATCTAAAACCCAAAAAACAAAGCTGGTGCCTAAGTTTTCAAATTTTATCCGATTTTGACTAACTTATTTTTAGGTCTGCTAAAAGAACCTAAAATTGAATCTAAACACTAAATCCAGCACAATACTCAAAACCTATTGTTTCAATCCATAAACACTAAAGAGAAGCCTCAGATCATCTCCAATTTTGAACCGCTACAGAAATTTCCATAACTCACAACAGATTTCGAATTTTAAACTTACATTTCACGATTACTCATGATCGGAGAAGATATCGGAAAGATAAATCGAAATCAACCGATTCTACAGAGAGATCGAAAATTCCAAAAAAAAAAAAAAAAAAAAGTTGCCATACCTAAAAGAATCAAAATCCGCGAAGCGATGAATCAACAGAGCGATTCTTCTCGGTGAAATTGGAACTGGTGTGCGATTAAACTTACTCGCCAAGTTTCCGAGAATTCGAAACCCTATGTCCAATATTTTTTGTTTGTGTCCCGAGAATTTTTTTTAGCGTTTCCTAGAAAAAGAAAGGACGAAGAAGAAGAGAGAGAGAGAGAGAGAGAGAGAGAAACAGTGGTAAGTCTTCTTTGAACAGCGGCGAAGTTTGTGGGGATCTATTTATAAGGTTTGACCTCGCTGACTTTTTAACGGAGGTTTTTATCCGATTATTAACGCCGTGAACTCTTCCCCAAGGCAGAAATACCGTTTCCGTAACGGACGCATATGTTTACCGTTTCAGACCGACTTTACAGATTTTTAAATCAAAGACTCTCTTTTTGCCTTTGGGGTGTATTTGTTACTTTATTCTTCCAACATTTAAAGAGAAAATTTATATATCAAATTAAATTCTGGAGAACAATATATGTATCTAATTCCTAAAAAGTAAACAGGAAAAGTATCATCCAAAGTTGATCAATCTCCTTTCCAAAAGATAAAGGAATTAATGAATTAGGCGATTTTCAATTTATTGAAAAGAACTTTAAAATATATTTTAATTATTTTTTGTATTAGAGTTCTCAAAAAAAATATATATACAATATAAATGATCATCCTAAAATGTCACAAAACTAGATATTCATCCACGGTACACCGCGCGGCTATTTTTTACTTTAAAACAATTTAAATAATGTTTTATAAATTTTAAGTGAACAATATATTATGTACTATGTAGTGCATAAATAGTATGTTTGTGGTGTTATTATGTTATAGTGAAGTTAGGATATCATATTGTTAATTAAATTTTATGTAGTATAAAATGTACATATTTTTTTGTGTCTATTTGGTTTTGCAATTAATAGATAATAGTATTTGAAATTATTTTGAATTTTTATAATTATATGTGTATACTATATTGTGACATTGTAATTTAGTTTGTTTCATCTATTTATAATTAGACACTTTGAATATATAGTTTTGTTGTGCATATAATCCTTTTAATTTTCGACGTTTTAAACTTTCAGTTGATCCATACTAATTTTTTTGTTTGCTATAGTAAGATATGTATGTGTTTATAGATATGTTAGCAATGAGCAAAAATAAATAAATAATAATTTTCGTTATAGAGAGATATATGGGTCGTGTTTTCTTTTATAATTAGGAAAGTTGATTTTTTATTTACTTTGGTCTCAACCGAATAAAATAAGTGAGATCTGAGAAAACAATGTTCTCATATCTTTTTCTTTCCTTAGCAACAAAGCGCAGTTCTTTTATTTAAGTCAGAGGAAGCAAATCGAGTTGTTGTTGACTACTGATTTTCAGTTTTGAGTAGATAAGACAATGAAAATACCAATTTCATCACATCCTAATCGGAAATTCCATATTCAACTTTTGGAATAGTTCTGAAGTAAATTACTTTGTTTCTTTCTGTTTGTTTTTTTAAAAAAAAAAAAAAATTGATCCGATATATCAGTAATTAGTAATTACATAAATATGTTAATAGATTGTTTGACAATTTGAATGTAGATTCTCAAATATTGAAAAAATTTAATTGGTTGACCAAAAAAAAAAGGAAAGAATTATATTGAGGATTGCTTTTCTAATCAAGTCAGCAATGGGTTTGGGCCTTCCTAAGTGAGAAAACTTTGGACAAACCCAAATTTTGTAAATTTTTATTAATATAAAATTTAAAGCTAATGATATTCCTTGTAAATAAGTGTCAACTTCATGATTTATTTCATAAATGTCTCCAAAAATGTATATATAGATGTCCAAACACAAATTCAACAAGAAACCTTAACCCCAAATTAGAAACGAATTAAATTTTAGTTATAACCTTATTCGTGAGAGATAATACCATTTATTCGTGTAACAAAGAAATTTAAAAAAGAATGTGGAAAAAAAAAAAAAAAACTAAAGCAACAATGTTTGTGCTCAAGTACCTTTTTCACAAGTTCGTCTCTATAAACTCCCAAATCCTCTGTTCCATGTATACCCGGTCCTTTCTCCTCCGTGGCATATGCCGTTCATCAGGAAATATCAACAACTCATACCGCTTACCTGCTTCAACAAGCGCGTTTACAAGCCTAGCAGTGTGTCTGAAATGCACATTCTCATCGATCATCCCGTGTACTAACATCAGCTTCTGCTTATCAGTCAGGTTCCCGACATGATGCATTACCGCGCTTTTCAGGTATCCCTCCTCCTCCTCTGAGGGAAGTCCCATGTACTTTTCTGTGTAGAACGAGTCATAGCCATCCCAAGATGTAACAGGAGCACCCGAGACAGCGCAGTTAAAGATCTCAGGGTATCGTGTCAAAAGTGTAGCTGAGAGGTAACCACCGTAACTCCAACCGTACACCCCAATGTGGTCTGGTTTAGCTAGGCCTTGGCCTATTAGCCATTTGGCTCCGGTTACTTGATCTTCTGCATCAACATATCCACAGTTATTCTTGATCCAAGATTCAAACTTCAGCCCACGTCTTGCAGTTCCTCTGTTATCAAGCTGCAAAAGATTTATAGGGATAAATATATCAATTCTAAAGCCTCATCTTTCGAGTGAACCTTCTTATTCAAGAAAAAGAATTTGTAGAACCTTCCAAACTAAGATGCCTCTGCTTCTCAGGTACTGTGTCCTCATGTCGACTGTATTAATCCAAGAATCATGGACCAGCTGAACGCTGGGACCTCCGTAAACGCTGATCATTGTTTTATATGGAGGAGGACCAAATGTCGAACTGTCGGGTTTGTAAACCGCACCGTACAGCATTGTCTTCCCATCATTCGCTTGTATTTGAACAAACTCTGGAGGCTCAAGTTTAAGGTTTTTCAGTAGTTTAGGAGATGTCTGCTCGTAGAGAATCTTGAGTACGGTTCCGTCGCTCAAAGAGCAAAGAGTAACCCGCGGAGGCGAATCAACTGAATCATGAATGTCAACGAAGTTCTTCATCTGATGATCGAGCACAACTATATGTTTTCCTTTCCCATGTGTAAGCCTCGTAGGTTGACACTGAGATGCATCTCCAGCTTCCAGTTTTGTGCAGTAAAGATTAGTCTCACGTGGTCCATCAAGGGTCCCTGTGAAATACAGCAGACTCATCGGCTCATTTACACCTGCGATTTGCTCAACCATCCATTCACCACTAGTAATAGCTCCAATGCATGTCCCATCAGAATCATAAAGATAAAAATGTCTGAAACCAGTCCTCTCGCTGGCCCAAATGAATCCTCCTGAACCTTTTAACATAGGGACATTCTCCAAAGGGGTAAAACAGTCGTGTAAAGTCACCCACGCGTCGGATTCTTCAATCAACAGTATGTTTCCTTGACCAGTGTTTATGTCAAACCTGATGATTTTAAGTCTACTCTGAGACCTATTCAGAACCTGAGCTGTGAGAACGTTTCCAGGCATCCAACTGACTCTACCTAGATACTCGTCCTCAGTATTTGCTTTTCCTCCACACACAAGATCCAGCCAAGTCGTCTTCCCGCCGCCAGCTGAAGAAACTACCCCTAGACGGACAGTGGAATTCAGAGCTCCTGCAAAAGGATAAGCATGATCTTCTTGCGCCTCTAAACCAACCGAGCTTTTTCCCTGATGCATTATTCTGAACAAAGGAATCTGTGAGGAGTCGACTTCTGTATATGCGATAAACTGGCTATCTAATGACCACCAATACCCATTCCTCCGATCCATCTCCTCCTGGAATACGAAAAGTTTCAAGAAAGAGTTTCAAGAAAAAGTTTCAGATATAACACACAATTTGTAGCATAAAGTGTCGATTGCTTCTGGAATACAAACAAAATGAGCAGTTTTAAGAGAAATTTAACTCACCTGAGCTATGTACTCAGCAAGACCATGAGTCTGCAGCAACAAAAGAAATCACAGTTATTCTCCCGAGCCGAGAGAATGTTAATAAGACCACAATAGCAGTCATGAAACAAAGATTTACTTACCAGAGTACTTCCATTGGCACCATTTGTTAGTTGTTGTGTCTGGTTTTTTAACAAACTGAGGACATGCAACTCCGAGTCTCTTACATATGCAAGAAATAAGCCATTGGGAGATAGACGAGGATCGATGATTGGAGAAGTGGGAGAACTTGGAACTATGAGCTCCGGATCTGGTGATGAAGAAAGGTCCTTCATATAAACCTAACCATGATCACAACACAAAACAAAACAAAACAAAAAAGTAAAGCAAACTGAGTAAGGTTATCTCAAGATTTTACAAAAGAGAATGTTACACGTAAGAAAAGATCACTAATGCAGCTGAGATTCAGACTATGAGTTATGAAGATCAGGAACAACCCTCTTGCATATCTTTGTATCAACGATTGCAACCAAGAATAATTGACTAAAGCCTAACCAAGAGCCCCCACATAGTAAAGAGATTTGTTGAAAAGATTTTCTAACTCTCCCAAAAGCCAAAAGGCCTCAACTAACCATTTGGTCAGAAACCTCTTAAGTTCTCCATCCAATCTATTATACCTTCCATCACATTCTATTGCCTATCCGAAATCTTTCAAGATTCCTAACGAAAAAAAGGTAAGATTGATTACAGAAGCAAGGGATGAACAGAACAAACCCCAGCAGGTAAAGGAACCATAATGAATCTCATCTTTGAGTTAGTCTTGACCCATTCATACCGAGTTACACCTAATCCACGCTCCCTTAACCTCTCCCTTCTCAGCTTCTCTTCCGGTGAAATGTTGCTCTCATCAACTCCACCATCAGGAGGACTAAACACCAAACTAGATTCACCTCTATTCACATCAAACCCGTACAGCCTCCTATTCAAATTCTCTTCAGGGCTAAACAAGTAAGTGATCAAAGAGTCATCAGGACTAAAGCTGACTCCAGTTGGTGCTACATAGCCAGGTAAAGGCGACTGAACAATATCTTCAACCGCGAAAGGAACGTCCTTTTCAGACTTATCTGCCATAAAGGGAGAATCTTTTGATTTCGATCTACGTCTACAATCTACAATATATAACCATGAAAAATCTTCAGAACAGATTGAGAAAAATTCAAAACTCAAAGCTTCAAGCTTTCTTGAATCACAAAACAAAATCTGACAATGTATATCAAACCCCTTTAGATGATTGCACTACTTTTTAATACATAAACAAAAAAAAAAAGAGTCAACTCTATATAGATGCTAATATATGGTTCTTCAAATGAAATCGAAATAAACAAAGACATCAATGGGTACTACAATGATCAATCAGCACCAAACGATCAAATAAATGCCGCATGAACGGAGAATACAATCTTCTCGATTGACAATTTGAGATAGAGATAAGTGAAAGGTGAAGGAGATTAGAGAGTTGAAGTTGGGGCTGGGCTTACATTCTGAATGAATGATCAGAGAGATTGCAAGAGATGATGAAGTGAGTGCGGATAAGGGTATAATAAACTTAGACAAATCGAGAGGAACTGACTTAGCTATCTGGCCGTGTCATAGAGAGAAAGTTTTATGTTCGGTGAGGGATGATAGATGATGACTCACAAATTCAGCAAGGTTTTTATTTGTTTTCTTTTTTATTTTATTTTTTCTACAATTATTATTTTTTTTTTTACAACAAATAAAAATCAGCTCAAAAGAGCTAATGAGAAGGAAAATCGTTCACAAAAAAAACAGGAGACGGAGATGTACGCGCTTGGCGTGCCAAAGAACCCGCACTTACATTTGCATTTCTTGAAATAAAAGAGAGAGACAGAAGAAAACTTCTCACTATCTATCTTGATATCGTCGAGGTAGGTCTTGAAAGCCGGCCAGTCTTAAGGAGAAGACACCATCTTCACCAAGTCTGAACAATCTGAATAGAAGGCGACATCCCGATAGTCGTGTCCAATCATACATCGCAAAGCCCAAACAAAAGCTTCGACCTCAACAGGCAAGGGAAAAAGACTTCGACGGAAATTAGCAGCACCTCTCGACAAAGAAGAATTGAGGGAAGTGGAGCACACCCACCCTGCACCCGCGAAGGGATCATCCGCCTTCCACGAGCCATCTACAAAACACCGATATCCTGAAAAAACAACAGGAAGAGGGCCTAAATGCCCCGGAACACGATCCCTAGAAATAGTAGAAAGGAGGGGTATAGACTCATCCCCATCTTGAGCTTCCAATTACTTGTTGTTATTCAATTTAATACTATTTATCAAGAATTCTAGACCTAAGTTTATTTATGTAAATTTGCATACATACTTCTACTAAAACTTTCGTATAGTGCCGATTCTAATCAAGTTCCAAATAAGATGAAGAGATTTTCTCACATTACAAAGTCATTGTTTTAGCAACATATATAGAATCTGCAAGTTTCTTTTGAAATTTTTTTTTGATGTACCTCTTTTCAAAAAAGCTCCTTCGTTTATATACTTTCAAAAATATTTAAGTTTTGAAAATTTACTTACCAAAGTTTTAGAAAATTTATAAGGTACTTCTGGATAATAACTACTATTCTGAGATTTCATCCAAATAATTATAAAGATTTAAAAGGTTTTATAAAATATTGAAAATTTTAAAAAAGTTTTCAAAGGTTTTTAGAAAGTATTTATATTGTATTTGTAAATTATTTATAAATTTTTACTTTATATGTGAATTAGAAGAATCACTTGGGGCAATTCTGTATGTGAGTTGGAAGAATCACTTGTTCCACATAAAACGTAGTCGGTCGTACTAAATCTAGCATAGTATGCATATACACAAGGCAAGTCCAAGATCCTTACCAAGACCGGCCTAAAGCAGCCATTTTCAAATCCTAACTTATAAATCATCTTATCTAAGATTTTGTACAAAAATGTAAAATGTAATATGAAAAAGCAGAGACGAAAGTCGACAAGGATGGGCTTTAATCTTCTTTGAGTGGACTATTTTTAGAAGTATAGGTTTTGCAACTCCAATTCTTCGTCTTCACAAGATGAAACAAAACTTGGAAAAGTCCCCTTTATGTCCCTACAGAATTGTATGATCAAAGTTGGTCACGATCTTTGGAACATATGATATTCGACTTTTAACTTATAAAAATTTATTAAGAGTCGATATAATAAACTCACTTTAGATATGGCAAAGTCATGTTCTTGATGAGCGAAGGATTCAAGGATACAAAATCTGTCCATTCATCTATATCAATTCTTCCGTCGTTTTTACTGTCTGCTTGAACAAAAGCCTGCAAAATATATATACCACCATTTCCTTATTTATCGATGATTTATCATTAAGATTATATTCTTCAATATAATATTTAGAATCTATGATGATTATAAACATATATGCAATGGTGTGGAAGTGATGGGTTACCTTATCCACCATTACTTCGATCATATCTTCGGAAACAACTAGTTCGGATTCATGAAGAAGCGCAATAACCATCTCTTTCAACTAATCAAAACACAATTTTGGTCATTATGGTATACATGTTAGATCAAAACACACAAAGTTATTGGGGTATAAACTGTTTAAGCTGGCGGGTACCGAAATATAAATGGACTCACTTCTTCTCGCTCGATGAATCCAGTTTGTCGTAAATCGTACAATTTAAAAGCAACTGCAAATACATGATAAAATCCATTTTTCAGATAATTTCATAAGAAAATAATAGAGTACTAAAACATAGAATGAATGTGAAAAACTAGTTTTGGGGTTAGAAGAATTACATTTGATTTTGTCATGGACCGGTGCGTTAGGATGAAAAACACCTAAGGACCTGACAAATTCCCCAAACTCGATCACTCCATTTCGCTTCACATCAAATACATCAAATATCTGCGTATATATAACATATTGTAAAACAGAACTTTATATAAAATAGAAACATATGTTTTCTATAGTCTAGGTAGATAATAACTCAATGTACAACATACCCGATCAGCGAAGAGGTTCCTCCGGTTCCTATTTCTGAACAAAGCCAGCTGAAACTCTTCCTGCAACATCACACTTTTAAACTTTAATCAAGCCATATAGATTGTCTAATAGCTCAGTTTATGTATGATCATTTTAGAATGAAAGAAGAAACCTTATGAATAAGACCGTCATCAATAATTGAGCTGCTTAGCTTCTTGAACAGTTCATACAAAGCTTCCACTTCTGCTACAGTAACTATTGTCCCTCCCAATATTAAAAGTAAAGTACAATCAGAGTTTTTCTTTTTTTTTTTTCCCAAATTCTATAACACTTTTTATAACATTTTTGAAATTATGATACTAAGAAGATTTAAAGATTAAAAAACTGACATGGTGTAACGGAGGCAAGAAGGTCGGGATCCTCATATCCAGGCGGGCGCATTGCATTCTTCTTCTTCTTCTTCGACACAGAGCAGCCCATACAGCCACAAATTCCTTCTCTCAACTGTTAGTAGTCTTTGCTTTTCTCACTCTACAACCAAACATAAATAATCGATTTCATACTTTCATTTTCATTGGTTCGACAAAAAAAAAAAAGAAAAGAAAAAATTCCTCGAACAAACCAATTAAAATCGAGTGCTATAAATTATAGTGTAGATCGCTTATTTTGTCAGGTTATTGACTTTTCTTGGCAAACTCAACACGAGGTTACCGTTTGTAACGAAATTCAGAATTACGTCGAAAAACAAAATAAAGAGTATATCACAGGGTTTACATGTACACGACATAATAAAAACCTACATAAAACACAAACGTATGCCCAAGTTTTATGTTTATCAAACATTTATAACTCTTGTCTGTGTATGTATTATTTGAATATCATTAAAAAATAACGTGGTAATCTCTAGTCCATTTACCAAATCTGAAAACTTTTCAGAGTTTGACAAAAAAAAAAAAAGATATATATTAAAAGTTTGAAAAAGACGTTTGTGCAAATTTCTTTTAGTAGTATAAAAATGAAGTTGACGGCTATATACGGACGATTGTGTCATTGGTTTACATATAATAAATGCATAAGATGTAGTTGGCCAAGTTACCACCGATTAAAATAAAGATAGTTGTAGCTTTCAGGACAGCTACATTAAGCTCTCCCCGTACATCAAATCATTAACCGAAATAGCCAAAACTAGAAGAAAACAGCCTTTGGCCCTGCTTAATCAATAATTTAGTAATGATTCAAATAAACAAAAATTGATAACCAAAAGTCATATAAGTTGTAGAAGATGTTAGGCAACTCGCCGTAATAGCCAAGATAATCAATGACGTATGTCTAGGTGTACAGATAAGAGAGAGCTATTGTTTAATCCTACTTATTATATATTTCCTTATAACAGAGATAACTTATCAAAGTCTCCTATGATATATGCGAATATATTATATATAGATAATGCATAAATACCTATACCGGATCAAATTTTAATCGATGTTTGGTGCACGTATATGTGTGCATGAATCAGTCAATATATTCTAGTAAATAAATCGCTAAAAAAAATAAAAAATAAAAATAAAAAAATTTTTGTGAAAAGATCGGGTATGGATTTGATTCAAGGATTTTTGTGATGAATATAATTAGTCAAGAGATCAAATGGAAGCTGGACCCTGTTTATGTAATAAATAATACAAAGTGATACTCTATTGAAAATCATGAAATGAGACAACTTTTGTTGATTTATTCATTAATTGTAGGAAATTACTATATGTGTTTCATCGAAAAAAGTATAACGGAAAAGTTAGTAAGTTAATTAAAAATACCATAAAACGTTTTTCTTACAAAAAAAAAAAAAATCCCATTAAGCTACAACTACACTCTCAATATTCAAATCTAAACAGTACACATTTTTAAAAATATATCTTAAATTATACTTGAAAAATGAATTTACACTCTCAAAAATCAATTTTTGTGTTTATGATTTTTTTTTAAAAAATATACTCCTATTAGTAGTCGATCGATGTATTATAAAGCAAAGCTTGGACAGTTGTACTTGGAAACTCAAAATCTTGTGGGCCAAATAATTATCTTTTTTTTTCACTTTTTCTTTCGTGAGTGTGTGTGTGTGTGGAGCCACCAAATGATGATGACCGGTTTTTCATATCGTTGTTTACGAAAAAGGTTCAAGAATTATGTTGCTTAAACCAAACCGGCCATGCAACAAAAAAAATAAATAATGACGTTTGGGGGTATTATTAAATTAATTATATTCTCAAAGTATTTTTAAATAGTCAATGAAAAACAACTTGCAAGTATTGACTTTTGAACTATACTACGAAATCAGTTTTGTCATCTCCTTTGACCGTATAAAAAACCAGAAAAGTGTCTATCAGTTCAGAGCCCAACCGCAAAACTCAAAATATGTTAAAATGGCAAAAAAATCTTCCGACTAGTTTTTAATTTTTATGCACACACCAACCAAACCCCTAATAAGAAGACCGCATGGGTTAGTTCTACCCCCCATCTCTAAAATGGTTGAACAAAACCGAGTTTGATCACGATTTGTAAATCCGAAATAATAAAACCGGTCGTTTGAAGCATGGTTTGGTATGGTTTATGTTTTTTTTTTTAACATTCAACCGAAATTTAAGGAAAACGTTTAACCGAATTATATACTACAAATCTTGTAACTAGATTTCCTTAAGAACAGGACATCTTTTTATTAAAGAAAACCCAAAAGATGGATTAATCACCAAGAAAAAAAAAAAAAAAAAAAGAAGCCATTGAAAAGATAAAGAAACATTTTCTCAGCAATTTTCCGGTTAAATCTGCTTTTCTTATTCTCTCGGAAAAAAGAAAAAGAAAGCTGCATTTTAGGAAGAGGATGGGGATCGAAGAAACAAAGAACAAAATCGAGTAAAACTAACCTGATTAATGTGTGAATCTCTCTTTCTCTGTCTCTGTGTTCTTGATTGTACGACTCTTCACTTCTCTCGAATCTTGAATAACAAAATACTAATAATGATTATGTTTGTGTGTGTGTGGGGGGGGGGGAGCTGAGGAGGAAGGATGATGAAATTGAAAAAGGGGGAAAATGAGAGAGAGAGAGAGAGAGAGGTAATTAAATAGAAGAAGACGGGCTTCCCAACATTGGTTCGGTTTTGGTGTGATCCATCCATGCGTAGATGGATCGCGATGTTAAATGTTATGTCGGTTTCTCTTTTAATAATTCTTTTTTTTTACCTCTTCTATAACTAGTAGTAGTAATAGTAATAGTAATAGTAATAGTAATAGTATAATGTATTGTTGTAGTACGTACGAGTGTGTATATATATTAATGTTTGCTCAACCCTTCCGTTTATGACAGAAAGTATTAACTACTAATTGTTGTGAAGCCCCCCCACGAGTCCTACCGCACTTTTTTTTTTTTTTTTTTGTTATTTTCCATTTGACACTTGTGGTTGTTGACAGATTAATTATACTAATAAAATTTGTAAAACTATTAGAAAACAAAATCTATAAGAATAAGCATATTTCTCTAGATATATACGGTATCTGTTTAAATAATATAGAAAAAATTTATAGAATTTTGTTTTACATAAAAAGTAATTTTATTATCTTAAAAGAAGTCATTTGCAATATTAATAATTTTTTCTGAAAGATACACCATATTGTCTTCTAAATACACTCTACACAGCTTTTATATATAGGGGTTGAAACTTGTCAGCTCATACCCGTCCTACAATGAGAGCTTTGGCTCAATTTCACATCCCTACTCTTGCCTAACATTTCTGATTGATCTACATGTGCCTAACCTTTCTAACTCCCTTTTATGATCGACTTTTCTTTGTTTTTTTTCTTTTAACATATATAGTTTTTATTGTCTCAGTTTAATTAGATAATATGTATGCCATTCAAAGTCGACCCATCTTTTCATTAATCAAACGAAAAAACTCACGTTGTAAAATTGATAAATCTTCCCCTACTTCCATACACGTCTCTTCCCTTTTTTTTTTTTTTTCCATCAATCTTCCTTTTCTTGTCGATCGGTTTGATTGATGGAGTGATGGAAAATAAAAAGGTGGGATTGCTAAGGTGATCTCTTTTTTTGCTATCATGAATAAAGCGGATCACCCCTCCAAGAATTATTCTTATGAAAAAGATCATAGCAGCAAAAGATTAGTTTTCAAAACAAAAAAAAAATTAACTAGGAATTAAATCTTATAAGTGACTACTTATAAACACCCAAAAAAAAACCGATTAACCAACAGCAAAATCATTGTCTGAATCGTTTTAGGTTCAGTTTAACTCATAACTCAATCTCATTCAGAGGGCAGAGTCTGGATCAAGAGAGTTTGTTAGATTGTGATACTTTTTATTTGCTTTCTTCACTTTTTCCTCTAACTTACGCAATAAGCACTTCTCCTCCTCTATCTTTTTCGCCAACATTCTCACTCTGTCTCTTTCTGCTTCCAATTTTCTCAGCATCTCTTCTTCATTCTCCGTTACTGTGATCGGGAAATGAATTTCCGGTTTGCTGATCCAAAAACCAATACCAAAGATCATATCAACAGCATTTACATATCAATGTTAGAAATAAAACTCAAATGTTAACTTGGACAAGAAGTCAAGTACCTGCACCCAGTATATATAAATCCGTTTCCTTTTGCGATAAAACCATCTAAAGAGACTGCACCACCACCATTTATGTGTGGAAGAGCTGCTTCAACTTGCTTTTGGGTCTCATATACCTGTAAATTCCCAAAGAGATGGTAGAATAACGTTTCTCTAAGCCCGTATCCTGAGTATGTTTGTATACAGAGCTCCACTAGATCCAAATCAATCATGTTCACGGCATAGCCTTTGAAACCCGGTATGGGATCTCCATCGGACAGCTTCGGGTCATCCATGGCTAATTTCTTCTGAGGATCGTTTTCCAAAATCCCATCCTTCCAAGGTCTGCATGGTTGGAAAAGATCACCACAAAACTTTTATAATTCATTCAGAAACGATTTGAAGCAGCTATCCAAAAGTTGAAAGAATACCTAATTGCATCAAGACATAGAACATGAAACCGATGATTGGTTACAGATCTTCCAAGTCTAACAGCTTCAGATTGAAGCCTGAGATACTCAGCACTACTCGAGCCACATTGTGCCGATTTGCATACCAAAGCGAGCATCAAGTCTTCTCCCAAATATTCAGACAACACCCTGTCATACCATATAACTTCAGATACAAAAGTTTTGGCCTAAGTGTAGACACTATATCAGTAAACTATGGCGATAAATTGATTTCACCTGCTAAGTGAGGTGGAGGCAACTGAACCAAGAATAGCTACAAGTCCAAACAATCCTTTCTTTGACAGAAGCAGTGACTGCGGAGGGGCACTCTTTCTGTACAAATAACAGAAAACCGATGCTGCAGTGTCAGGATGCTTCTCCTCGATTTGTTTCATCATTGATTCTTTTGTGGATAGGCATTCTGGGAACGTAGCACCGAGATGTTCCAGAGAAGCTGTGATAAAGGCAACATGAACAGGTAAGATTTGTCGGTTTGTGCTACCATTCTTTTGTTTCAGAAAATTATTGAAATAAGATTATGTTCTAACAACGATTTTGTAAAACTAAGCTTTAAGTGTTTTCAGAATAAAAAAATGAGGGCAGTTCAGTAAGCAACAAAAATGCAGAAATTAGCATCAAAGCAACTCTAATCCCCATCATAGTTATCAAAATTTTGAAACTTCAGTCTGATCTAAACCAAGATAATAGTTACCTTGCAAGGTATTCACCTCTTCCTTAGCCTGGTTTTGTTCAGCTTCCAAACATTTTAGACGCTCATCTACTTCCACTCTGTGTTCACTGTATCTAATGAGTTTTTCTTTTAAGCTCTGCAGGAAAAGGGGACCATTTTCAAATTGAGATGTTAACTCGGAATACATAAGTTAGATCATTCTATATTTTTTTCTGATTTTACTAAGGCATAAATGAAACGTAAAGATCAATATCTGTGGCTCAAATGGTGATGGCCATACCTCAGTGAACTGTGCCATATCCATCATGCCAGTTTGGCTACCGAGAGTCGATGACGATGCCTTAATGTTCAAAAATCTAAACTGTGAACATGGAGATTGTCCAGTTGGAGCCACCGATGAATTTGTGGTTGAAGCCATCTTTGATTGAGGTGTGAAACTCATCCTTGGATAAGGTGTAGAACACTCAATCTCATCTCTTTCAAATGTCTGAGCAGGCGTTAGCTGAATCTGTAAATTGAGAGGACATGTTCTCAACAACCTGCATTTTCTACTCATTGTAAAAACATAGTCCACAACTTTTTACCTTTAAGCTCATGTGAATCTCGGGAAACCGAGAATGGAAAACCCTGAAAGACAAGTTACCCTCACTCTTAGGTAGGGAAAAAGTAGGAACTTTGCAGAACCCATGAACAAATGCATATCTGACTGCACTTTCACCACTGCCTGAATTAGATTCAATGCTTAAGGTATGGAAATATCCAGATTTTTCGTCATGATGGATTCTAGTATCCATAACACCATCTGAATCCGTCACTTTGAACTTGAGGTTTGTAAGATTTGTACCAGCAGCACAACAGTCGGGCAGCTGATCAAAACAATCAATTTCAGAATGAGAAAGGATTAGAAAACATGAAAAATGTGTAGGGAGAGAAGATGAAATACATAACTCCAGAACACAAGAAACGCATTTGAAACAATCAACCTATTTTACGAATACTTACCTTTGTTAAGAGCCTGAGCTCTCTTTTCTCAATCAAAGACTCCTTCTTGAAGATCTCATCAAAACCAGACATAACCGAGAGTGATACTAAACGGAAAAAGAAAAAGACATTAGAAAATTAGAAGATATTTCTGGTTACATCTTACAAAAGAATGGTGGCAGACGTTACTAGATTTCCCATAACCGGCCGTTACTTGGAGAATTTCAGACAGATCAACGCAGCCACAACAATCAACCTGTGACATGATCAATGAGCTTAAAGAGTGAATAGAACATTTGTCAATACACAGTCTCCAAACAGACCAATGAACTAGAAACAAAGCTTATAATATGGTATCCTAGATGTTGGTTATTATAAGAAAATAAGCTCCTCGCACCTTTCGGTTTAAGCCCATGGAGTCTTTGATACAATAGCCCTCAGTACAAATCTGAACATTAGTCCCTTCTGCAACATGGTTATTATATCCATCAAACACCTGCATGAAAATTAAAATTGTACTCAGTGGAATTATTCATTACGTAAAACTTAACATGTATAGAACTTTTATTACATATACCTCCAAGATATAATTTTGAACAGTAGAATCTGGAAGCAAATTTTCCAAAGCCTCCGGATACATCTCAACAACACGCTTCATAGGCCCAGGATTAACTGGAATATGAAAAGATTGTGAACTAAATAATCACTCTACACAAAAGTACTCTTACTAAATCAGGTTAGTTTGTATATCAAAACACTTCCTACTGTTGTCAATTTTCTCAGTTCCATAAACAAAGTAAAATTTACAAAAAGGTCATTTAGCGGGAGTAACATTACTGATCGAGACACATTCCCAGCTCTTCTATTGTTCCACGTTAAGTGTATCTTGATAACTCCTTCCCGTATCTTACTACAAGACTTTGTAGCACAGACATATAAAGACTGTTACTATACAAATTTAGAGCATTAGGCTTACTTTTACAAGGAACTGAGACGGAAAATGGTTCGTCCTTTGAGCATATCTTTAAGGTTGCATCATAATCTGGCCTGATCTTGTCTAACCCATCAGTCTCAACGAGCATATTCTGCATTAGTTTCAGAAAATTAGACTTTGCCAGAAATTCAACAGCCATCAAAGGTCTTCTTCAGCTGCCACTAGGAGCCTAACTTGGTATCTAACCCTCTCTCGATAACAAAAATATAGACATAACATTAGTACTTGAAGATGTTAAATACCTCGACTTTGAGAATACCATCATTTACCAGGTTGGCCTCAATCATATCAATCTTTCTTTCGAATCCGGGGCTGGCTTTCAGTTCAACTTCCAGAGTTGGAACAGAAGTGAATGGTATCTGATTTTCATATTCATCAAAGCAAACGATAGAGCAAGGAGGAAGCAAAGAACCCACCCTGTAGACACACCATTATATTGATCAAATTTGAGATCTTAAGTGCAAGAATAAGAGAAAGGTCACATGTGTGTTCCGTTCTGAAGAATAGAAAAGTCTTACTGAACATTATACTGCTGCGTGAACTCAAGATTAGAAGCAAGTTTCCAACTTCCCACCTTCGAAGACGGTTCAACAACCACCTTTTTCTTAGCAGTAATCGATTTCCCCTGAAAGGAAAGTTTCGAAAAATTTGGTTAAATGATTACTCGAGAACCTTTAATGGCAGATCAAGATTATAGCATCACTTACAACAGAGAAACAAAAGTTGTATATGCCAGCTTTATTGAACATGTCGGGGTGCTTTGACTCAAGTGGAAAGATGTAGAGACCATGAAACCCCTTACGGGATGTAGGAAAACAGTCATGTGAATACAAAATTTTGGTATTCTTATCCCTTGATTTTATATTCGTATCTTGAAATTTTACTTCCATGAGCATGTTTCCATCCATCTTCACAATATGTTTCTGATCCAACTTTTTCAACACTTTTGAAGATGTGAAGCTAGCAGGTCGAACAACGGCAACAATCTGCTGCGGTGGAGATTCTCCAGCACGCACTGAATCACCAAATGATGATTCCTATGACATAATTCATAAATAAAACGTCATCAGGAGGTTAATGATTTAAAGACAAGTGATTAGTTTCATTATAACCGTTTGTGAAACGTCGGTGTGAAAAATGTTTAATATATCTTTATATGAACGCATATGCAGATGAAGCACACACATGAAAAAAGACTAGGAAAGCGAGTTAATACTTGACGAGAGTCATGTTCTGAACTATAACAAGCAAACTCTATTACTATATCTGACTCTTGTTTAGTAAGAAAGAAACGTTCCTACCCCATCAATGTTCAATGCTCTGCAATCTTTCTCGTCCAGCAACTCAATTCTCGATGGATCCTTTTCCCGTTGCTTCTCAATTTTTCTATTCCATTCAGTTTCATCTAAAAGTAGACACTGTTCAAAAGCATCTCTCAGAGTGAAGTTAGGAAATTATGCAAAAGAAAAAGAATATGATTAAGGGTTCAGCAGTTGACCATTCCAGAGTCAATAATACTGATTGGAAAAGATGAAGAACTTCGTAGTTCCAATCTTGAAACTCCTTTAGTCATTGAAAGAATGCATCCCTCATCTTCAGAGTAATTGATTTGCCTAAATCAAAAATTTAGATTCAGAATACAAGAATTAGATATAGTGAACTCTTCTAGTATTCAGATTTAGTTAAATGGAAAAAAAATTCACCTGCATATAATTCGGGCATCACCTGCTTAGAAACCACATAGAGACAGATCAATTCACCACTGTTCTAATTTGTAGTTTAAATGATAGTTTGATACGGTACTTACCGCCTGCTTCATCGTCGAAACCTTCAACGAGAAAATAGTCAATTGTCGCATAGACATCATTCTTGTGAACCCCTCCACATGCACCTTTCAGAATCCTGATCTTCTGTCCACGCTTCCATGACATCCCTTTTCTCTTCATAACACTGTGCACCCTCACAGCTAGAATTCAAAAGCATTGCAGACTTGCAGTTACAAATAATTTATACAAGGAATAAATAAAATATGACAATATTATCACTCAAGTCAAGATATCATGAAGCTTTACAGCACGTTTCGGCCTATTCATTGGAAATATTTGAAAATGGTTATACAAAACAATTACGTTTTTTTTTTTTTATATTTTGATGAAGGCATTAGGCATACATAATCGTGTGCAGCTTCATACCTTTACAATCAGGCGAAATGCAAAGAGCTTTGTTATCCAAGGAATCGAAAATAACGACTGCGTCGTCTTCGCCTGACGCCTCTTCTTCATCATAAGTCTTATGCATCTCAAGAACCCAAGTCTTATAATCCTGGTCCACTTGCCCAAATACCAAAGATTTTCCTTCTCTATGTAGCACAAAACTGACATCTGTAGAAACATAGCATTAAATGTATTTGAGATACTGGAAAAAAAGCAAACCAAGATTTCAAATGGGTTTAAACTAACCGTTATCCTTCTCCTTTGATTTACTACCAAAGTTTTTCAGAGCCAAAGTGAAGGGGCTTTGACTTGCAAGATCGGTCTGCAAAAAGCATGTTTAATAATCAAGTAAAATTGTACTAATAACATTGACTAATCAAGGATAATGTTAGCTCACTTTTGAGGGCGTTGGACTAAAACCAGCATCCAAATCTGTAACCACCAAAGAGTGCACATGAAACATGCTCGCATAAAACAATTTAAAACAGATACAATTGACTATGTGCGAGGCATCATACCGACGAAGCATATCACTCTTTGACACGATTTCTGCAAAGTAGTGGCTCTGTCCCCCTTTTCCATAAACGGAATTGATACCTACGCATAATTATTGGAAACAGAAGCAAGGTTTCACCCACAGTCATAAAATGTTAAATCCTTGACGCTTTAAAAATATTCATATATCAGTCAAAACATTGTCTGGTAGCAGAACTGTGAATACTCCAAGGAAGACTATCAAATGGTGAACAAAGAAGACTAACCCAAGACACTTCTGGGAGTAGACGACCAAGTCTTCGTACATAAAGACGACTAAAAGTTTTGAAGCTTTCAGAAACTTTGTATCCTTCCTTTTCTAAGCTTTCCAGAATAATATTACTGCTCTCTTTGTGAATACTCTCTTTTTCCTGTCACATACATAGTTCAGAACTTGCAGTGTAAACCAATGGTCAAGTTAGCTTCTTTGGAAAGGATTTTCATACCCGTATGATTGGAAGATAAGCAAACTTGAGGCGAGCATTTGCCTCCTGGAATGATCCTGGATGAAAAAAAAAAATAGTCAAGACTCTAAACGATAAGATCAATATTTTGGATACCAATTCAGCGATCTACAGAAAAAGTATATTGAACCCTAGTTTTAATATCTCCAAGTAAGTTACATTAGCTTTCATTGTTGCTACAACAAAAATTTGACAGTTTCTTTGAAAATGCTCGCCTCAAGTTACTTATCTGTTTCTATATCCCCATGTATTACACTCACAACTGCAATTTGTTTTACAAAGGACATAAAAATTTATCAATCCAATCATATATGTTCTTTTTAAAATATCTTATCATTTTTTCAGATAAATACTTCTGGCTGTTTGCTAGCAAAAGCAGCCAGACCCTTAACTGAGAGGAAGCATCCTGAACTGTTAAAGGGTTGATACCTTTTGTTTTTTCACCGTGAACGAATCGAATCTGAAACCAAAATTCTCGACCCTTGGAGTTTAGGTTGGTAGTGGCAACCTCTCCACATACTATCTCAGCTAAATCATATCCATTGACCTGGACAAAGACCAAGGAAATTAGAAAAAGGTTGAAACTATGAGCACTAAAATTGCCAAACGCCAAACATCTTTAGAAATAATGACACACCTGAAACTCTATAGGCCTTTCAGTTCTCCCAGTTTTAGAGACTTCATCACACTACAGGTTGACAAAAAAAAAATGAAACCTCCGACAAAGAAACACCATAAAAGGATCACCACATATTGTATTAATATTAGCCAACGAAAACCTGAATGTAAGGAAAGTATATATCCTTAAGTCTGCACTGAAGTTGAAATATTTCTGGCATTTTACATTCCGATTCAAATATCTCAACCTGTATATAAAACAGAGTATCAGCTTTAGATAAACAGATGCGTATTATAACTTGCTGATTCATGAAACCAGAGGAGCATAGATTAAGGTCACGGAGGAGAAAGTGGACAGATTGTTATAGGATTCTAGAAACAGCACCAAAAACTTTAATCTATGCACAATCTTATCATTAGAGAATAATTCTCCAATAAAAAGGTATCACTGCAGGATATGAATAAACAAACATGGAGAATATATTTGTTAACAGAGATAAACTCAAGAAGACCCAGGTAGCAACATAACATAAGTCTTGTACCTTTGTGAAGCTTCCATGAGGTGATAACTTGAGTTCCTCCTCCAGAGGATCCCTCATTCCACCATCAACCTTTCACATTTTTTAAATCCACCATTTAATGACATAGACTATGACACACAGTAAAGGATGATGAATCATGAATGTATTATCACCTTCCAGTTTTTTCCTAAGATAGAACGATTGTCAATCAAAGCTTCTCGATTGAGTTGCAAGTTGAACACTTTCTTAGACTGTTTAGTCTTTGAAGACACCAAAGTACGCCTAATCATAAAAGAGAATTAAATTCATCCAAGGAAGGCAGACAATCATTGGTGGACGTCAACATCAACGGGGTACATAGATAATGAATTCTCACCTTCCTAAATGCATACAAGCATAAGGAGCTCCATATCCAAACATCCCAAAGAATGGCTACATAGCAAAATAGTGAAACTTTCTCAGATTAGTAAAATACTCGAGTTTATTACTGTTCACTTCAAAGATACATGTTTTGTTATGTAGAAAGACTCATGATAACTTATAAACTGCAAGCACAAAATGTTGTAAGATTCGTGAGGCAGAGTTAAGTACCATAAGGTATGGTGGTTTGCCTCCAATAGCTTTGGATTTTTGCGACCTATGTAACGATGCCCCTATTTTTCCCCTGCGCAGTGTTAAGAAAATGAAGACAGCTTAAAGATCAAACTCGCTGTATGTACTTGAGCAAGGAAAATTTAATTGAACTGTTGTATTATAGCTTTCGCAGTAAAATTGATATTTTCTACCATGTTTTAAGATTCTCACCATTTATCGATAGAATTTGCGTCGCTACTGTCCATTCCAGGACCAGAATCAAAGATTGAAATCCGATCCCCGAGAACATCGA
This sequence comes from Camelina laxa, assembly GCA_024034495.1. Classification (NCBI taxonomy): domain Eukaryota; kingdom Viridiplantae; phylum Streptophyta; class Magnoliopsida; order Brassicales; family Brassicaceae; genus Camelina; species Camelina laxa. The sequence continues at coordinate 10,524,333 of CM043881.1, forward strand.
CACTGCAATAGCAATTACATGAAATCAAAAGATAAAATTCATTGAAGTATATGACCTATTAGGACAAGAACAAACCTAATCAGTCTTCGATCTCTGGGCGAACAAGACCACACAGCTTGCAGAGAATTATCCTGTGATATAAGCTAAGCAACATGAAAACTGGAGTTCATAAACAAGAAAACTAACACAGTCAAACCCAATCATATGATCCTAAAAATGCTAATCAAACTCTTATAAGTACATTTATAAAACAAAAAAAAAATGATCCAGACGACGTGGAGTTATATTTCACAAAGAAACCAAGCAAAGATCACAACAATTAAATAACTAAACCAGCAAACTACTTTTATTCAGTTCACCAAACAACTACACCATTAAGAGAATTTGATTAACGAGAGAATCTCAGATCTAAACCCAAGCTGTTAACACAACTTCAGACTACTAAAAACTCCATAGGAGTGATCCTGCACCAGACTAACACAAGAAAGACTCATACAATACCGCCAGCACGAATATGAGATTGTCCTCAAGCTGAGAATGAGGTGACTTCTTGAGATTCTTCTTTGGAGTAGCCCCTGTGTACAAATTTATACTTGTAACTAACCCTCCCCTGCCAATTAGTATTCAGTACCTCCTAAGTGCATTGATAACAGCCGCTAATGCCAACGGAATAAGTATTCACCTCTTGGCTTATTCTCATCCATTCTCGAACACATAGTATCTCAAAAAGGCTATTTTGAGAGTCATTTCATCGAGCACCTGGAGGGTGTCTTTCACCTTTGACACATGTTTCAACTTTTCAACCTTCTCAGGTACAATCTTCCCACACGAGTTTCAAAAACTGCTCCAGCTCTCGTGCAGAGATTCAAAATCTTCTTTTGAAACTCCGAATCAGTACGCACCAACTCCTCCGAGATCCTTGCGAATGTCACCATTGATGGAGAAAGACGAACTCTAAGACCGGTTTTAGAGGGAGCCCAAGCCGGTTAACGAGAGAATCACGCTAAACCACGTCTAGAATACCAAATTACGCTAATTTCCTATTCAACCGTAAGCTCTCATCTAACGAACTTACCAGATTGTTGCTGAGCTGTCAAACTAGCTACAATCTACTACAAAACCCCTTACCCTAATTACAGTGATCCTCCACTACACTTATTATAAAGACTCACTAAAAAATCTTTAAAGAACTTACAATTAGATCCGCAAGAGCTGTCTCGAAGCTATAAGTTTGTGGTAGTTCTCTAAGCAAATCAGTGTCAGGTGTTAAATCCCACATGTTCTACAAATACCAAGAACAGGAACATCACTGAACAAAGATTAAGGAGACAATAATTATATATATAGCAAAAACTATGTAATAAAACTAACCTCATACATATTTGAACCCTCTCCAGAACCATCCTGATCCAGAGATATTAATCAAGGAACATAAATATATCATAATTAGCTTAATCAACACATTAAAACACAGATAAAGTAGTAGCAAAATGAAAAGATAAAAAACCAACTCACGTCAAGACGTATGATATTGCACAAATCGGGCTTAAACTTTGAAAATAGAACCATCTCTTTAATCTTTTCACCGTTAAACTCGAGATAAGACTTAGCAGCCAAATTCCAATTAACCATCTTCCTCTTCTTACCGGACAAAACACAGTTTTTCCGGGTTTTGTCATATTCATCTTTCACCAGATTAACAAAATTCTTCATTGACATTTTAGGCTCAGGGTTAGTAAGTGCGAGTGTCACACTTGTGCTGTTTGGCAAAAGAACCTTGAGCCTGTAAAACTTATCTCCTCCATCATCATCATCATCATCTAGAAACAATCTTCTCTCGATCGATCTCTTCTTACTCATCTGAAATTCAAAGCACATGATTCAGAAGAGAAGATACCCATAAAAAAAACATGGATAAGAGGTTTCTTTTTACATTTTATTGTAATTTTTTTACAAAAAGTTGTGTGGTTTGGTAACTTAAGAAAGCAAGTACCTAAAAGCTACAACATATACAGCTACTAATATAAGTGCATGTAAACACCACACTTAGTAAAAGAATCTATGTAGATCGATTTGAATATAACAAGCCAAAACCGGAGAGACAACTGTTTATAGACTTTATTACAACCTTGAGATGAACAACTCTTAAGTTTTGGCAATGAAATCAACTTCAGATACCTTAGATTTTGCAGACTGATTTAGCTTTGAGTAACCCTCCAAACGCTAAGAAGAGAGAGACAAATGAGAAGACGAAGAAGAGTGAGTGTTGGGAAAAGGTAGGAAGGGGAAGAGTCAAGGAGTGAGATGAGTAATGACTAATGAAGAGTCGAGAAATTATATGATGAATACGTTTCCGAATAAAATGATTTTTCTATTGGTTATTTTATTTGGGGCTCCATTACCCAAGACGAAAGATGAACCTTGTATATAATTGCGTGTTTAGGTATATTAACTTTATCATCATTAGGAGATTTATACTACTTTTTTCTACTCACAGAAGTACCCATAGCTTTTGATATTTTCGGCAAAATACATCAAACCTTTTTTTATTACCAAAACATCAAAGAACGTTTTAGTACACTACCGAATTGTTCTAAATCATCTGTCTGCTATTTACAAAAGTACTACATTAAGTAAAAACCTAAGAGTCTGCCGTAGCTGTTAGACGTTCGTACTTCTCCGTTGCCTTCTTCAACTTTTTCACCAACCTACGCTTCTTACTATTCTCCTCGGTGATCTCCTTCTCAGCCTTTCTCTTTTTGCCTCTTGCTATTTCCATTCGCACCAATGCCTTCTCTTGCTTCTCCGTTACGGTAATTGGAAAATGAACTTCCGGTGTACTGACACAGCACAAGACACAATAACCAAAATATTACCAACACTCCCAATAACCAAAGACAGAAAACAAAACAACTGAAGGTTTAAAGGATAAAAAAAAAGAAAGTGCGTGTACCAGCAACCAGAGTATATGAAACCGTTTTCTCTGGCGATCACACCATCTAGAGACACAGCGTCTCCATTGATGTGAGGAAGAGCTGCTTCAAGATCCTCTGCGGTCTCATATACCTGCAACTCTCCAAAAACTCCATAGAATAGCGTCTCCCTAAGCCCATGACCCGAGTTTGATTGTATATCCAGCTCCTCTGAATCCAAGTGTATCATGTTCACAGCGTAGCCTTTGAAACCGGGTATAGGATCTCCATTCGGCAGGTAAGGGTTATTCATGGCTAATCTCTTCTGAGCATCATTCTTCACAAGTCCATTCCTCCAAGGTCTGCATGTTTTGAGCCAGATAAACATTTGACCAAGCAATAGATTAACAAGAAATCCAAAAGTCAACCGGAGAGTACAAAAATACCTGGTTGCATCAAGACAAATAACAAGAAACCGATTGGTGATAGTTCGTCCGTGGCTAGCTGCTTCAGATTGAAGCTTGCGATACTCATCGCTTTTCTGTCCAAATTGTGATGATTTGCACACCAATGAAAGCATTGTGTCTCTCCCCAAATATTCAGACAAAACCCTGTCATACCAAATTAGTTACGAAATTGAAGATTTTCCTCAAGCGTAGACACTATGAATATGATCAGAAAAATCTGTGGCTGTAAATTGATATTACCTGCTAAGGGAGGTGGAGGCAACTGAACCGAGAAGCGCTACAACGCCAAACATTCCTTTGTTTGACAGAAAAAGAGACTGTGGAGGCGGAGCCTCTCTGTAAAGACAGCAGAAAACCGATGCTGCAGTGTCATGATGCTTCTCTTCGATTTGTTTCATCATTGATTCTTTTGTGGATAGGCATTCTGGGAACGATGCACCAAGAGGTTCCAGAGAAGCTGAGATGAAATTCACATGAACATGGATAGTTCATAAAAAGAGAATGCAAAAAAAAATTAAAAAAATAGCAGCAGTGCAGCTTTAAACCCCGTCATAGTTATCAAACATCGGCAAATCAAGATCCTAGTTACCTTGCAGTGCACTCAACTCTTGCTCAGCATGTTCATGTTCAGCCTGCAAACTTTCTAGGTGCTTATCTACTTCAAATCGGTATTCTTCGTATGTATTGATTTTTTCTTTTAAGCTCTGCAGGAAGAAAGGAATATTTTCAATGTGGCTGAGATAAACTAGGAATACAAAAGCTAGATCATTCTAGATGTTGTTTTGCTTTCACTAAGGCATAAATGAAAGAGAAATATCAATATTTTCCACTTAAATAGTGATGACCGTACCTCAGCGTACTGTACCATATCCATCAGGCCAGTTTGGCTACTGAGAGCCAATGAAGATGACCTATTGGCCAACACTCCAATCTGTGAACATGGAGTCAGCCCTGGATTTGTGATTGAAGGGATTCCTGATTCAGGTGGTGTAGCCGTCCTTGGATAAGGTGTCAAATACCCAATCTCTGAAGTAGATGTTACCTGAATCTGAAAATCAAATACAAGAAAATCAATATGAAAAAGCGATTTAACATAAATATGAACTGAAAATTCTACCCATAGTAGAAACAGATTGCAATATCTACAAAATTTCACCAGTTACTAGTTACTACCTTTAAGCTCAAATGCAGCTCAGGGTATCGAGAATGGAACACCCTGAAAGCAAAGACACCCTCGTCCTCTGGTAGGGAAAGATACGGAACTTTGCAGGATCCGAGGACGAAGGCATATCTAACTGCACTCTCAATGCTACTTGAATCAGATTCAATGCTCATTGTATGGAACCACCCAGATTTTTCGTCATGATGGATGCTAGTATCCAAAGAACCCTCTGAATCCGTCACTTGGAAGATAAGGTTCACGAGATTTGAACCAGCAGCACAGCATTCAGGCAGCTGATCAAAACAAACAATTTCAGGATAAGAGTCAGTAAAGAGACAAGTTCCCAACAAAAGCTTGTTGGCAAGGAACAAAACCAAATTGCACCAAAATAATATTTACCTCTGTTACAAGTCTTAGCTCTCGTTCCTCAATTTGAGAATCTTTCCTGAAGATCACTTCATTACCATATATTACGGACAGTGATACTGTAGAGAAACAAAGAGACTTGACAATCAGCAAATCATCAAAAGAAAAGAATGACACGAGAAAAATATAAACTTGAAGAGATCACGTAACCAGATTTCCCATAGCCTTCTGTGACTTTAAGAAGGCCAGAGAGATCAATGCAGCCACGACCATCAACCTATCAAATGATCAAAGAAGAGTAAATTAAAACCAGAACGCAAACCAAACTGCGTCATCCATATAGTGTTACAATGGTGAAACAAAGATTCCTTTGCTTTAGTAGAATAAACTTCTCACACCTTACGGTTGACGCCCATCCAGTCTTCGATACGGTAACCATCAATATGTATCAGAACACCGGTCCCCTCTGCAACATGGTTATCATATCCATCGAACATCTGCATGAAAATATGGTCAACTTGTTTAGAAGGAAAAACTAATTACTGTAAAACAACGTGCACAGGCCTATATTATATACCTCAAGGATAAAATCTTCAACAGTAGAACCGGGAAGCAAATTATCCAAAGCCTTGGGATTATTCACAGAAACTCGTTTCAGAGGCCCGGGATTAACTGAAACAAGAAAATTTCGTTAAGGAAAACAATTTATACATATTAGAAATACTACTGGTTCATTTCCATTTCCTTACAATGTCAATTTGATAAAATAGATACAAAGCAACGACTATACTCCCTAATTACAGAACTATCAGAGATCTTCAATTTTTTCAGTTCTATAAAGAGTGAAGAAATCACAGAAAGCTCATATCTAAAATCACAAAAGGCTTGTCAAAGTTGTACTTGCACCCAAAACAAACTCAGAGCCGGAGTGTATCGTACAACTTTGACGAGCCTTTTGTAATTTTAGATATGAGCTTCTGCAAATAGACATATAAAGCCAATACTAAAAGCTTACCTTTACAAGCAACCGAGACAGAGAAAGGCTTGTCCATTGCGCGTATCTCTAAGGTTGCTTCATAAGTTGGCCTGATTTGGTCTAACTCACCAGTCTCAACGAGCATGTTCTGCATTAGACTCAGAAAATCACGAAATGATGCAGACTTACCCAAAAGTATAACCACTGTGAAACGCTAAACTGCCTACACTAAGGACTGTAATTAATTAATATCTGTGTCCTCACTTAACATTGACCAAAATATAATCATACCATCAGTGCTTAAAGCATGGAAGAAGCAACATACCTCAATTTTAAGAACTGATCCACTATTTATCAGGTTGGCCTCAATTTGATCAATCTTGAGTAGGAATCTAGGGTTAGCTTCCAATTCAACTTCCAGTCTTGGAACAGAAGTAAACGGGATCCGGTTTTGGTACTCATCGAAGCAAGTGATACGGAATGGTGGAAGAGAAGAACCCACCCTGTAAAAAAACCATTATATTGACAATCAGAGATTTAAAGTGAGGGAAAATGAGAAAGGTTTGACATATATATATATATATATGCCATTTTTAAAATGATTAGGAGTCTTACTGAACATTGCATGGAAGGGACTCCAGATTCTCGTCAAGTTCCCACCTTGCTACCTTTGAGGAAGGCCTAACAACCACCGTTTTGTTGCACTTAATCGAATTTCCCTGAAGGTAAAGCGTTTGGGCAAATTACATTATATGATTATTTGAAAATTAACTGGCAGATAAAACTGCAAGGTAGAATTCTCTCAGTTTAAATTTATCAAACAATCCTTTTATACATATAATTTCATATACAAAAAGAAGAGCGTAGAAAGTTACTTACAATGGAGAAAGAAAATTTGTAAGTGCCAGCTTTCTTGAAAAGGTTCGGTAACTTGGACCCAAGTGAAAAAATGTAAAGACCACTAATCCCTTTATGGGATGTAGGAAACAAGCGCTGCGAGTACACAGGTCTGACATTCTTATCACTCGGTTTCATATTTGTGTCTAGCAATTTTACTACCATGACCATTTCTTCATCCATCTTAACAATATGTTTCTGGTCCAACTTCTTGGACGGTGTTGAAAACGTGAAGCATGCAGGTCGGACAACTGCTACAATCTGTTTTGGAGGAGCTAGCCCAGCACGCACGGAATCACCAACTGGTAATTCCTGTAACATATTGATACATAAAATTTTACTCTATGTGATAAGCTTGAACGAAAAGGCAGTTGGGATTAAACTCTCTATTACTAGAACTGAATTTAGTTTATACTAAACACTGAAACGTTCGTACCCCATCAATGTTCAATTCTCTGCAGCCTCTCTCATCCAGCAAATCAATTTTAGACGGTGCCTTTTCCTGTTGCTTATCAAGTTTTTTATTCCATTCATTCGCATTTACAGGTAGGCACTGTACAAAAACATTTCAGACTGAAAATCTTTCGCTGTATGCAGAAGAGGAGAATAAAGTGTATACATATAAAAAAACAAGAACATGGGTAATAGTTTAGTAATTCACCTTTCCAGAGTCGATTATAGTGATTGGTAAAGATAAAGACCTCCCAGTTTCCAGTTTCGCAATTCCATCAATGATTGAAAGCTTGCATCCCTCACTCTCAGGGCGATCGATAGGCCTAACATTAAAGCTATATGATACAGAACTAGCCTTGAATATACAGAACTAGTCAAATGATAAAAACAAATCACCTGCATAAAATCCGAGTATCCCCTGCGCAGAAGGACACATAAAAACGACAGTTCAGCTGCAGCGACTACAGAAGATTGTTCAGTTTAAAAGATGGTGTAGATGGTACTAACCGCCTGCTTCGTCCTCAAACCCTTCTATTAGAAAATAGTCAATCGTGGCGTACACATTGTTATTGTGAACCCCAGCACAAGCTCCTTTCAGAATCTTTATATTCTGACCACGTTTCCATGACATTCCTTTTCTCGTAACTACCTTGTGCACCCTCACAGCTAAAGATCAAAAGCATTGGAGGTATGATCACCCAATTCATAGAAGGAGATAAAGATGAAATATAAAAATGCATCTAGCAAAATCCTCCAGTGTCTTTCTACTAAATCATCAACGTTTAGTAAAAATATTTGGATATATGAAAATGCTTAGAAAACATGCATTGTAAGGCAATAGCTTTCCAAACAAAGTTTATTTAACTTCCATGAAAAGGTAATACATACCATCACGCGAAATGCCAAGGGCCTTTTTATCCAGTGATCCAACAATGAGGACAGCTTCATCTTCACCCGATGCAGCTTCTTCATCATGGGTCTCATGCATCTTTAGAACCCAATTTCTAAAATTATCGTCAACTTGCGCGTAGCTGACTTTCTTTCCTTCTTTAAAAATCTCAAAACTGACATCTGTAAAAACAAGAATTCGTTATGATCTAACTACAAAAGAAGAGGAAAGCCTAGGATTGCAAAAGGATTTTAAACTGACCATCATCCTTCTCTTTCTCCGTCGGTTTATTACCAAAGTTTCTTAGAGCTACTGAGAAAGGATTTTGGCTCGCAAGGTCGGTCTGTACAAAGCTTATTCAGTGATCAGTTAATAATAGATACGTTAAATAATATAAATAAGTGTTTACTCACTTTGGAGGGCGTTGGGCTAAAACCAGCATCCAAATCTGCAACCACAAAGAGTGCACATTCATAAATAAATAAAACATTAAAAAGAAAAGTAACACAACTGAAAATGTAAGCACTTTATACCAACAAAGCATTTTACTCTTCGGGAGCCTTTCTGCAAAGTAGACGCTCTGTTTCCTCTCACCATAAACGGTATTGAATCCTACACGTATTTATTGATAAAAAGTTAAATTCTTGTTTACAAGCATATTCAGCGAACTTTCAAAGTACTGCACACCACAATTTGTATGATAATGGTGATAAGATAAGACTAACCCAACGGACTTCTGGAAGTAGACGACCAAGCCTTCTTACTGACACACGACCAAAAGTTTGGAAGCTTTCAGAAACTTTGCATCCTTCCTCTTCTAAACTCTCCAAAATTTTCTCAAAGCTTTCTTTTCCCTGCAAAGCTTCTAAAGTGTTCAGTTCTATAAGGTAACCAAAGGCAATGTTTGCTTCTTTAGGAAAGAAAGTTATACCTGGACGATTGGAAAATAAACAAACTTCAGGCGAGCATTTGCCTTGTGGGTTGTCCCTGGAAAAACAAATATACAGTCAGAATCCAAATAAAAAGATAATTCTTGGGATAAATATTTTTGTGCCTCTGTTAGGGCGGCATTTCAACGTTCTCCATACAAAAATGATGTAGGCTCTCTAAGAATTCCAGTTTAAGAAGATAAAATATGCCTTGGCTAACCACAAGACAACCATCACTGCATTTTCTATATAGGAAGCTTGAGCAATTTCTCAAATTCACCGAAAAGAAAAATACATCTTCATTTTCATGACATTAATTTCAAATAGACTTGCTACCAGATACTGAGCCAAAAGCAGCCAGGAGCTTAACTCATAGGAAACATCGTGATCCGAAGAGGGTTTTTTACCTTTCCTTTTCCCACCGGAGAGAGTGAATCGAATCTCAAATGAATATACTTGACCCGTGGAGTGTAGGTTGGTAATGGCAACCTCTCCACCTGTTATCTCAGCTAAATCTTCCCCATTGACCTGAAAAAATCAAGAGGACCCGGAAAAGAGTATAACCAAGAACACTTTCAGTAATATATCTTGGGATAGTAATAACAAACCTGAAACATAGTTCAGCTACAAATGATAATCTTAGTAATATTAAACGAGATTTAAAACGGATTAGCTAATGATGATAATAACAAACCTGAAACTCTACAGGCCTTTCGGTTCTCCCAGTTTTGGAGAGTTCATCACACTACAGGTTGATAAAGCAAATTAAAACAGTCACATTTTATCAGAACTAAAAAATGACTCAACAAAAAAATGGTCAAAAGGCAGAACTAATAGAAAACATATATTAGTAATCAGAAACTCATGCATTTTTCCATATTTATCGCCCATTTTCGGGAATCACTTGACCCAAGTAGACAATAACGTACTCTGAGAAATAAACATGGATTATGACCAAAGAATACCTGGATGTAAGGAAAGTAAATATCCTTAAGCCTGCACTGGAGTTGATATATTCTGGAGATGTCAAATTCTGATTCGAATATCTCAACCTAGAAAGAATATAGACCAGCAGTTTCAGATAAACAGTTGATAACATATCATAGCTAAGCTTTAAGAGAATAATTTGAAATTATGAAGATCAAACTGTCATAGGTGTTGAGAACAACACCATGCGGTTTCCGCACAATCTCTAGATTCTAGAACACACATGATACTTCAGCTATAATCCAAGATGAACATTATAATTTGATAAATGACTATCATTGAAGTAGATGAGTAAACAAATTAACAACACAACCTCAATTAAAAGCGACAAAATTCAATATATCAAACTCGTTCAAAAACAAGATATGTTCAACTATATTTTGTTCTGCATCTCTGACAGTATATAGAAGATTATATTTCAAGTCATATGGGGGAACAAGGGGGTACCTTTGTAAAGCTTCCATGAGGCGACAACTTAATTTCCTCCTCCGATGGGTCCCTCATGCCACCATCAGTCTATACAAGAAATTCAGAATTCATCCTTTATGAAACACTGATGACAACAAGAAAAAATAATATGAGCTAAACATAAAGATGATGAATCATATTACCTTCCAGTTTTTTCCCAATATAGACCGATTGTCAATCAAGGCTTCTTTCTTAAACTGCAAAGTGAATACTTTCTTGGACTCTTTCGTCTTAGAAGACACCAAAGTACGCCTGACAGAGAAGAGAGTTAGACACAACAAGAGAATGCAGACAACCATAGGTTGACCTTAGCATTTTTGGGTAAACAGAAGCTGAAATCGCACCTTCCCAAGAACATAGAAGCATAAGGACCTCCATATCCGAACATCCCAAAGTATGGCTACATAGAAAAAGAGTGAATCTCTCTTCAAAACAGTAAAATAACAGACAGGTATTGATACAGAAAGAACAGTCCAAAGTGAAACATGCCTACGGAGTCGTCCATATTTTGATCCGTCTAATTATTTTAAACTGCAAGCAGAAAATGAATCTTTTCGACTAATGAATTACCATAAGGTATGGTGGGTCGCCTCCAATAGCATCGGTTTTTTGAGATCTATGTAATGACGCCCCAATCTTACCCCTGCACAATTTGAAACAAAAATTTGAATAATGTTCAACAAATTTCAGTAAAGAACACTTGACTGCAATATCAATCTTAATACGTAAAATGTGTTAAGTTGTTTGTTCTGTAGAACAATTTTCTCTGTTCATAATCATAATCCACGTTCTGTGAGCATTTGCATATAATTGAAGAAACAATCTCACCATTTATCAATAGAATTTTCCTCACTACTGTCCATTCCTTTCCCGGTATCAAAGACTGTAATCCGGTCACCAGAAATATCCACACTGGAAAATAATCAAATGAGTTGAAGGATTACACTCAATGGTTGTCACCTAACTTTCTAATATAAGAACATACCTAATCAGTTTCCGAGCTCCTTCACGATAAGGCCACACAGCTTGCAAGGAATTGTCCTGTTAATCAAGCAACAGACATATTAGAATTCCATATCTGAAATAAAAGAGAAAGTTAACAGATACAAACCCCAATCTCATCAACAGATCCAAACACTTATCCATTAGGAAGATAAAATCTTTTCAGGTAATTTTGCTAACACACTTACTATTAGATCTGCAAGAGCTGTCTCAAAGCTATAATTTTCAGGTAGTTCTTTAAGCAGATCAGTATCAGGTGTCAAGTCCCACAAGTTCTGCAAAAACAAGTGTGAACCATCACAGACCAAATTAAGGAGACAGTGAGATAGCAGGCATATATGTTTCAGAATAGTAATACTGACCTCATACATCGTGGAAGCTATACCAGAACCGTCCTGATTCAGAGAAAGAAAATGAGTCAGAAAATATCAGAAATATGAAGACGTAAATAATTCAAGCATATATCTCAGTGCAAAACAAATTTGAAATCATTTTGTAAAAGACTGGTTCGAAAAAGAGAACAACTCACATCAAGGCGTATTATGTGGCACAAGTTCGGCTTAAAGGCAGCAAAACGAACAACGCCATTCATCTTTTCGCCATTTGACTCAAGAGAAAACTTTCCGCCTGAGTTCCAATCAACCCTCGTCCTCTTAGACAGCAAAACACAGTCTTTCCTAGCATTATCGTACTCCTTCTTCACCAGGTTGACAAAGTTTTGCATAGACATCTTTGGATCTGGGTTACTAAGTGTGAGTTTCACACTAGTGCCGTTAGGTAGAAGAACCTTGAAGCTGTAAAAAATATCTTCATCTTCATCTTCAGATAAAATCAATGATCTCTTCACTGTTCGCCTGCTACTCATCTGAAATGCGAAGACAGAAACAACATGAAACTGAATAACTTTGAATTGAAATCAGGATTACAGTGGAAGCTAAACATGGAAATCATTGATTACAAAGAACTTTAATGGAATCAGTGACACAGCTATCGAATGGTACTGTATGAAAGATGGCTAAAGAATGGTTTTTATATCATCATTGCAGGACTTACTATAAAGAACCTACAAGGATTACAAGAAAGACTGCTGCATCAAAAGTAAAAACTCTTTCTTCATTGCGGAAGGCATTCACCGAGTTAAGTTGTAGATATCATACCAATCAAATCCTTGTTCTACACTTTTACTAAACATTAACACATGTACACACAATCTTGCGCATAACATATAAATGTAACAGGCCAAATATTGAAACGCATTGGCTTCTTAAAAAAAAGCAGCAATTAAAGTAAGAGAGTCTCGAAAAGGAAGAAGAAAAAGACAACACTGCAAAGATATTGAAGAACCACAGTGCTAAAAAAAATTGGGTATTTGCAAAACAGAGACTTTATTATTCCAACCAATTCTTAGGGTTTAGTAGTCAATCAGGCTTCGATTTTTGAGAAAAAAAAAAGTTAAAACCCAGCAGCAACAACACACAAAGAGCCAGAGAGAGAGAGAGAGAGAGAGAGAGAGAGAGAGAGAGAGAGAGAGAGAGGATTCGCCGACTGATTCCTCTCAGACAAAACCCACGAAACAAAAATCTGAGAGAAGAAGGATTAGTGTGGATCAGAACGAAGAAGAGGAACAAAACCCTATAGTTGTTTGTAGTTAATAGAGATCACAGAGCCGAGAAAGTGTAAATAACTAAACAAATTTGATAACTTGGTAGAGTGATTTTTAGCTTACCCAAAAAAAACAAAAAGTTCAGTTTTTTCTTAAGAAAAACGAGAAAAGTTCAGATTTTTTTTACCAGTAAGAAGAATCGGAACACATTTCTCTAAGCCAAGCGGAGAAATAAGGAAAGAAAATGAAACCAAGGAAAAAAAAACAACTTTTTGAGAAGAAACAATGGAAGTGAGGGAGGAAGGATGATGATATACTTTACCTTTTAGAGTGACTCTCTCTGTTATCAAAACCCACAAGAAGAAGCGGAAACAAAAAAAAATAAGAAACGACAGAGAGAAGAAAGAAGAAGAGACAGTGTAGAGAAGAAGAAGAAGAAGAAGAGAGTGTGTGAGATTGAGAGAGAGAGAGAGAGAGAGAAATAGAGAGAGCGTGAAAGCTTCGGGCACAAGTAGTTCCTTTATCACGCGTCAGCATAAATAATAATACTTTTTTCTTTCTTTTTATTTGTCGTCACATCAAATTACCCAAAACATTTGTGTTACATTTACATCTTAGTCTTAGCATTCAATTGGGAGTGTTTGTTTTTGAGTAAATTTTGGGAGTGTAATCGTTTTTATTACTGACATGATTGATATATGTGGACTGTGTGTGTATGTGGTTTGGGATCAAAATATTATCTTTACCTTTTTATTTTTGTATACACCACAAAACTAGCTGGTTGCAAACAAGTATTTTAAAGTTGTGCTATATGGTTTACAAGTGTACAACTATCAGTCTATTAAGGGGGAAGATTGAAACCGGCAGGTCAATGATTTTTATTTTTTATACTATTAATCTATTATTCAATATGGCTAATATAACTTGTCAAATCACTCGGTTACACATAAACTCAAAGAGATAATCCAATCAATATCAAAGAAAAAAAAACTCAAAGCACCTTTATTCCAATAAATCATTAATTAATTGGTTTTAACATTTAACTCTTTACAAAGTTCACTTTGCATATGGGGGGAGACATTTGTTTCCTTTCTCCTACCAAAAAAAAAAAGTTCACTTTGCATGTAAAGAAAGGAAAAATGTAAAGAAAGGAAAAGAGATTTTAGTAAGTCATTAGAATAAAATATACGATAGTGGTCTGACCGGTTCTTATTCACACCTTTTCACTACATTAAAAGGAAGTAAACCGGTACTCTTCCGGTTTAATTCCATCAAATGGTGAAGTTATATTGACCTGGTCGAAACTGAACTTCCCGATATACTCTCCCATAATATCTCCGACAACGTATGAAATTCCGGAAGAGGCAACCACAATACACGTATAATAAACCGCAGATTTGAGATAAGATTTAATTGATTCACGTGAGTTTGGCGGTTTTCGGACATAGACCTTGATTAAACCGAGCAAAATCACGCAAACCAGAGAAACGGCGAAAACCGAGACGAGTTTGTAGTTCTTGATTCCGGTTTCGTAGAAGGAGAATGCATAAACTAATGGAGGAATTAGGCCGAAGTAAATGTAAGACATGACCGCTACTAAGATATGTATCCGAAAATTATCACGTCTCCCTAACAATTCCTTGTAACGATCTTTCTCTTGATCTGAACTGTTTATTAAATCTTGAAGCTACAATTAAAACCAGAACCGGTAGATCAAGAAACCGTATAAGCATTTCTTTGCACTAGAAAACGTATTTTAAGGGGTTCCAGTAAATTAATTACGTTTTGAGCGAGGACGATGAGCCCACCAGCCAAATTTGCGATAGCAAAAGCCAATATATTCACTAAAACATTAGATAGGTTTATATATAAGAAACAGTCTCATGATTAGTTGATAAAGTAATCTTGCATTTATTTGCTAATTAAAAAGTAATCGAAGAATGGTGACTTACTGGTGGAGGAACCAGAGGCAGCGGCGGAGGATACAACGCCGAGGCTGGTGATGGTCTCGGTGAGACCGCCGTAGATAGTGCTCTTTAACAACTCAACGGCGAATCTTTCACCATCCGGTTGAGTTTGAGGCAGTGATTGTGTTGTGTTAATACTATTTCTCACCTCTAAATTTACTTCAACTGCATATACATGCAAATTTTCTTAGGATTCAAGACAAATATGTATTGCTGGATTAATCAATACTCAATGTTTTTTCATTAGACCGTTCTTCATTTCCCAAATTGGAATCAACTTGTCTAGTCCGGTTTAGTCGAGAGGACGAAGTTAATTTATTAATATTTTAACGATAACATACCTGGTTCCTGTACCGGTTTTGCCCTGATATAATCAAATTGTAAGAACCTTGTTCCTGAAATTGGATAAAAAAAACCAGGGTCATCAACTTTATAAAACCAAGCAAACCCCCAAAAAAGTGATTTAGAACGGGTTTGAAAAAATTTATTCACCTAACCGAATGAAGTACTTAAGACAAGCCAAGCAAGTGAAGATAATTTCCTCCTCTTTAGCATCTTGAACATCATCTTCAATACGAGTCTCAGGGAGGACATGAACTTTAACCGTCGGCTCCATCTCTTCAATGTCCATTGGTTCGTCAGTTTCATCAATCGGTACATTGAGCTTTTGATCCGTCGACAAATCAACGTGCTTCCCACGTTTCCTTTTCTTGAGAATCACTTTTCTAGTGATACATGAGCTACAACATGGACAGTAAAGCTCATAATTTTCTTGTGTCGCAAGCAACTTGTCTAGGTTTGAATTTTCTTCTGAATCCGATGATGATGATCTCTCGCTCTTTTCTTCTTCTTCTTCTTCCTCTTGTTGTCCTTCGACCTCACCACTTTCTCTGTTTTGTTGCATTTCGTTCTCTACATTTGCTAAGTTTATGGAGCTTGACTTTAACCAATCTAAACCGTTTTCTTCATTTGAACCGGATTCTTCGTTTGAGTCGGTTTCATTATTTGAACCGGTTTCGCTGACAGTAGCCTCGAGTACTATTGGATCTGAATTGGAACATACTGATGATGTGCTTTCACGAACAGACTTGTTTCCTACGAGAGCAATTAAGAGAAAAGTAAACAAGAGGTTGATCTACCGGTTATGCAAGATTGAGTCCGGTTAAAGAATTGGAGGTAATCTGAGAAATCCTAAAAGTAGTAGACGACGTACCAAAAAAAAAAAAAAAACATGTATCTAAGTGACAAGTTGACTAATAATTGTGTGTATGTACCTTGAGATCCATCATCGTCTTCTTCGACTTCCACATCTATCTCGGTGGTAATCTTGAGTGGCGCCGGCGCGATCGCTACCGCCTTGAATCTAAATTCTCCGGGGGGAACATTATCTTTACCAAATCTATACGTCTCAAGAAGATCCACTAATAATTCTGCATCTATAGTTTCACTCTCGCCGTCACTCAATCCAAACCAACTTGCATTGACTGGTCGGTTTGGTTTTTTCATTTCGAGCCCAATTGAAATGAGACCCGATGCCAAAGAGTTTGAGATATGAAGGAGATTACAGATTTATGACTCTCTTTCAAAAAGAAAACAGAGTTGTGCCTTTTTATTCTCTAGAATCGTATTATCTTTACATATATGTATATAAATAATACCCACGAGGGAAGCACGAGGTGTTAAATTATTTGTTATTAGTAACTTGATCTAACGAATGACTTCAAAAATTGCTTCACGTTACAATTGGATTTTTGGTAATAAGGGAAGGTGTCATAGACTCATACTGTAGTTAAGTAGCACTCTATTTTGCAACCTTAACCATTTTTTATATATATGAGTGATGAGTTAATAAGTACTATTAGCAGTAATACACTACGAATTACTTTAAAAGCTTACGTAGTTTTCTTTCATGAAAATGATAGTGTCTTATTTTCACTGAATGATAGTGTCTTCTTTTCATGAAAAGACTTAATAATGGTGATTGTACTAAGTTAACAAATTTCTTTTTTTTCACTGAAAAAGGCATACACTAAATTAAAATTAGTCAACCCACAATAAATAGAGTTCCACAACCCACAATACACGAGTCACACAAGTTGATTCTTACACTAAAAGAAAATTAAGAAAATCATAGATCATACAAGTACAACTCGTTATGACAAGGAAAACGTTACAAGTTAGTTGGGAAATAAAATAACGGTCACATTATCAAAACGTGACTGTTAATTACGAAGCCCATTAAACATTGTTTCTTGCAAGGCCTTACAACTTTTGCACTTACACAGCCCAATACTATAAAATCTTCAACCCATCGCAACAATTACCAAAAAAGTGGAGGTACCCACTAGATACCACGTGGCAATATGTGAGGCTTCAATTTCGGCAAGAAGTTTGTGTGAATGTGATTTTCTTTCTTTTTTTTTTTTTACTCGTAAACTCGGTTCTTAATTTTCGCGCTTTTCTGGTAGATCCCTTTGGAACAATTAAAAAAACAATTAAAAAAACATACAAAATCATATCCAAAGATCTGAAAATGTATGTTGCAAAAATAAGCTTAAAAAATCCAATGTATAACTGTTGGATCAATCAAACATTTTTAAAAAAGATTAATTTTGTATTTGGGTTGGAGAAGGAATAAAATAAAAATTTGATTATGTTTCCTAATTAAAAGAGTGTCCAAAACTTTTGTTTTAATCAAGAATTAAAGGTTACAGTGTACTCTGTGTGTGTGAGTTACAACTTTATAAAGAGATTTGGAAGCATGTCGGCGAAGTTCGTATCGTAAGGGATTCTTTACGTAGTAGATAGGCCACAGGTGGTTTCAATCTTTCCCCAAAGAACACTTTTCCAAATCGACAAAAATATATTTAGAATTTTTAAAAAATATCAAAAAAAAAAACCCTCACTACTACTCACTCCTCTCTTCTTCGATTTGATCAATGGCGTCGTCTCTTCAGATCAGTGGCTCGTCGGTTAGGTTCGAGCCGCTCCTCGGATTAAACCGAACCGGTTATTCCCGTCCGATCGGGAGTCTCGGTTTCCCTCGTTTTCGCCGGAAGTTTTGTAGTATCAAACGTCCGCTGTTGCTCCGCCGTTCTTCTTCTTCTTCCTTCTCCGGTGGTGGTGGCTCTGGTGAGTCTGATGGTGATGATAAAGGATTTATCGCTGACGCAGAGAGAGATGGCTCTGGCTCCGTTCTTGGATTTCAGCTCAGTCCTCCTGGTATATATTTCGGTTTCTTTGAATATATCCCTCAACGAGTTTATTTAGAAACAGTGATTCTATTCACTGCTGTGTTTGTTAATTTAGGGATTTGGTGGTTGTGTTAGGGTTTATGATTTTGATTTGTTTAAGCTTAGTAGAATATGATTCACTATTGAATTTTGATTTTTATTTCTGAGATGGAGTAGTACAATTTGGGTTTCAGAATTTTGATTTTGATTTTTATTTTGTTCTACAGGTGATCAGAAACTCTTCGGCACTAGTACTAACGAAATTACAAATCAAGGAGAGAAGAAAAAGGTTATTGATGAAACAGTAATGGCTGATTTTGGTGTACCTGGGAATAGAGCTGTTGAGGAAGGAGCTGCAGAAGTTGGAGTTCCAAGTGGAAAAGCTGAAGTTGTCAACAACCTCGTTTTCGTTACATCTGAGGCTGCTCCTTACTCGAAAACCGGAGGGTTAGGAGATGTTTGTGGTTCTTTGCCTATAGCTTTGGCTGGTCGTGGGCATCGTGTTATGGTTGTTTCTCCTCGGTACCTCAATGGAACTGCTGGTGACAAGAACTATGCCCGGGCTACGGATCTGGGGATCCGTATTACAGTCAATTGCTTTGGAGCTTCTCAAGAAGTTTCCTTTTATCATGAATATAGAGATGGTGTTGATTGGGTAACCACTAATCTTGTCTTGCGTAAATCTTTTGTGGATTTTTGACAACATCCATTTCTTTACAAGCTGTTTTTTCTTTTTGTTAACTGTTTTTAGGTTTTTGTTGATCATAAATCCTACCATAGACCAGGAAATCCATATGGAGATAGTAAAGGAGCCTTTGGTGATAATCAGGTACTAGCGTTGATCGAAATACTGTTGACATTGTCCATATAAAGATTTATTTTCTAATTGTAACTTTTATTATATTGCGTGGATGTTGTGATTTGAATCATGTGATCTACCAAAAATGACAGAAATGCCTCGTCTCTCACATTTTGTTATTACAGTTTCGGTTCACATTACTTTGCCATGCCGCGTGTGAAGCCCCTCTTGTGCTTCCTCTTGGAGGGTTCACTTACGGAGAGAAATCCCTTTTCCTTGTCAATGACTGGCATGCCGGACTTGTTCCCATGTAACCTTTCCTTACTCACATTACTGTATTATTGGATTCAACTTTGAGCAGATGTGCAGGATTGCAGTGTTATTTGATGGACTTTAATTTTGTGTATTTAAAAACTCATATGTGTATTCCCTTTGATTCCAGACTTTTGGCTGCAAAGTATCGTCCATACGGAGTTTATAAGGATGCAAGAAGCATTCTCATTATACATAACCTTGCTCATCAGGTAAAAAGCTTAAAGCATATCTCTAGATTCATATCTACTCCTCTTGTGGTTTATATATGGTCGTAAGTTATTTTGCATTTCATAACATTTCACAATTTGGTTCTTTTACTGAAAGGGAGTGGAGCCAGCAGCTACTTACACCAACCTAGGACTTCCTTCAGAATGGTATGGAGCTGTCGGGTGGGTGTTTCCAACATGGGCAAGAACTCATGCTCTTGACACCGGTGAAGCAGTTAATGTTCTCAAGGGTGCTATTGTTACCTCTGACCGTATCATTACTGTGAGCCAGGTAATGGATCTTTGTAAGCATAATCCCTAATTGTTAGTGATCACAATCACTAATGGTAATGATTGGAAATTATAAGTTGTTTGAGTTGGTATTCTGATTGGAATTTTCTTTCCGCATTTTTAGGGCTATGCATGGGAAATCACTACTGTTGAAGGTGGATATGGTCTGCAAGACTTGCTTTCTAGTCGGAAAAGTATTATAAATGGTACTGTTCACTGATCCTAAAACCCCTGTCTCTTATTACTTAAAACAGTTTTCCAAGCTGATATTCTTGCGATGATTGTCAGGGATCACAAATGGAATTAATGTTGATGAATGGAATCCGTCCACAGATGAACACATTCCTTTCCATTATTCTGCTGATGATATCTCCGAGAAGGTGATGTGAAGTTTTCTTGAGTAAATGCTCCAAAATCTAGCAATTCCAGTGCATTGTTATGGCGAATGCATTGTCTGCTTGGGCATTGATATGGTGAATTGATTTTTCTGTGTCTGCTTTGGGCATTGCAGGTTAAATGCAAGATGGCACTACAGAAGGAATTGGGTCTCCCCATTAGGCCTGAATGTCCTATGGTGTGATTTCAAAAGCCAAACTTTTCAATTTTTCAAATTCAATTTTATCTTTAATCAAACTCATTCCTGGCATGGCTTGAAACTATACTCAGATTGGGTTTATTGGAAGACTTGATTACCAGAAGGGCATTGATCTAATCCAAACCGCTGGTGCAGATCTCATGGTGGATGACATTCAATTCGTAAGTGAGTCTTTTGAACAGATTGACTGGAAAGCACAGAGTGCAAGTGGCTGATGTGTTTTTCACATGTTTCTTAAGCCCGAGGCAGACTTTTGTTTGGCTTGTGTAGCACTTTTCTGCATTCTGATATTCCTTTTAGCAATCAAAGACATACTGTATTTCTTTTTTATTGACCTATTTAATGTGATCTGGTTTCTTGCAGGTCATGCTTGGTTCAGGTGACCCAAAATATGAAAGCTGGATGAGAAGTATGGAGGAAACATACAGAGACAAATTCCGTGGTTGGGTTGGCTTCAATGTTCCAATCTCTCATCGAATCACAGCCGGGTAAGAAAATAAGAATGTCTCTCTAACTTAAGACTTTCGTCAAATTCCAAAAGACTCTACTTATCTAGGTAGATCAATTCATTAGATTATCACATGTGTCATGTGAAGGAGATGTTGTAGAAAACCTTAAGATTGTCACAAACATCTCACTGGCTTTTGTTTTGAAATCTATAAACAGATGTGACATCCTTCTGATGCCGTCAAGATTCGAGCCTTGCGGTTTAAATCAATTATACGCAATGAGATACGGAACCATTCCAGTCGTTCATGGCACTGGAGGACTCAGAGTGAGTTTCTTAAAATCTTTAAAAAGCGGATAAATACAAAATCAGAGAATTGTTTGATATTTAAAAAAAGGGTATGAGTATAATTGGATCATAATTGTTGTCAGGATACGGTTGAGAACTTCAACCCTTACGCAGAAGGTGGAGCGGGTGCTGGTACAGGGTAATACATTCTTCTGTTTTGACAAATGAATGTGACAGATCAAAGTCCAATGATTTGTATATTTATGAATCTTTTCTTTTGTGGTTTAATGTTTCAGGTGGGTTTTCACTCCCTTGTCGAAAGACAGCATGGTGTCGGTAAGTTTATCGAACTCCCCAATTCTCTTTAGGATTTGTGGTATATTGTACGTTTTTGGTTAGGGGGAATTTATGGATGAAATGATCCTACTGAGTTTACATAATTATCCAGGCCTTGAGGTTGGCTGCAGCAACGTACAGAGAGTATAGAGAGTCATGGGAAGGATTGATGAGAAGAGGAATGACCCAAAACTATTCTTGGGAAAACGCTGCCGTTCAGTATGAGCAAGTTTTCCAGTGGGTATTCATGGACCCTCCCTACGTCAGCTAGACCGAACACAAATCAAATCAAACCGAGTTGGACCGGATCGGACCAGACCAGACCTGACCAATCAGATGGAATATAGGGCTATTGTGGAACCTTCTATTCCGGTTATCGAAAATCTATGTATGGTTTTCAACGTTTCCAGTTCCACAATAAGCCGTGTGTATCTAAAATGTTATTGAATCGTATAACTTTTGTTTTGGGGAGGTATAGTAGTTTTAGTTATGAGGCTATAATAATATGTTTCTTCTGTTGGTTATGATATGTACTTTTCCAATGATGATGATTGGTAAGTTTAATAATGATGATTTCATAACAGATTAGTGGGCTCTATTCGTTAAAACAAATAATTTGACTAAGTTTAATTAATGATATAGATGAGAGAATGAGTAGGAGAGCAGTAACACACAAATGATCGAAAACGTAATGTATAATTGAGTTTCCGTTAGACGTGCTTACCTTAAACAATCAAAACCAAATATTACAAAAAACATGAAGTGAAGTATCAACGACTCTATAACATGATACTAATTAGAAAGAAGGACCAGTAATTCTGACCAACCAAACGATGACGACTATTAAAGAGATCATTATTTCGTTATAGTATAGGCATTGATGTTCAACATTTATTGACAGATCGGTCGATCATCTCATATTTGATCTACTATTCTGATAACAAGTGATGGGTTAATGGGGGTTAGGAAAGAGTCCAAAATAAGGTCTGTTAATTATATAGTTGTTATTATTTCGTTGAAATGAAAACGTTATCGTTCGAGCACGCACGATCCTACAATTCTCTATTATTGCGATTATTGTTATTGTTATCCTCTAATTCGTTGAAGAATGCCATATTTGTGTAGTTCACATTCAAAAAAATCCTTTCCTAAAGTTGACCAACCAGTTTACACTGAAAAGTGTATATGATAATGATTGTTTTGTTTACTCTGTTTTTTATTTTTCTTTCTTCTTATTACAACAAAACGTAATGAAGATATTTCTGAATAGATATTAAATTTGGAATTGAAAACAATACCAAACGCGTAATAATTATTTTTCTATGAAAAAAACAGTACTCGTAAGTTAAAACATATTAAATGTCTAGTAGTGGCTCATAAAATATAAATTGATAGTTTAGCTTGTATTTTTTTATTTTCCGGTGCTTAATTACATCATCAACCTGACCATTTGAAACTTTGGCATCCTAAATACCGGTATTAGTTGACAAAAGAAAAAAATATCAGCCATACACAAAAATAATTATGTAATTATGCTATATATATATATATTTTTTTTTTTTTGAAGTAGAAAACAAAAAAATGTCCAATATACACGAAATAAATTGTTTTTTTTTTAAATGTTATCGTAACATATACCAAAAATAGATATACACTAAATAGATTGACAATGTTATAAATCAGAAAAATTTATAAATAAAGATTTACACAAAAGTATTTAACCACGTAGGAGAGATCAATATTAAAAAAAATATTATTTTATATTCATAACCTAGAATATAAAAATTACGTTAAAAAATTAAGTATTCAAGTTTTTGTTAGATGAAAACAAAAGAAGGTTTTTATCTTAAATTTTGTCACACAGTAATTTATGTTTATAGTTGAAAAGTTGAATTTATACATGTGGGCTACTTATTTTTTGATAAACTAAAATAGTTTTTTTTTTCCTTGAATTGAATTTAATTTCAGTAAAATAAATAAATAAAAACAGAGCAAGAGCAATCTCTCCGGTAATGATGGACAAAAGTGGGTAAGTCAGTGGGAATAGAGGTCTCTGATACCAAACACAAACCCTTTTTTCTTCACTTTTTTCTTCCCTCTAATCACTCTCTTGTCTTTGTCGTCGTCCCCTTTCCTCTTTCGTCCTACTTGTAATGTGTAAACCTTGACAAAAAAAAAAAAAAGAGTCTTTTGGTGTTTAAATTTCCCATTTTTTGTCAATCTGTTTCTCTAGCTTAACTAGCGAGAGGAGGAACGAAGCAAAATAGGCAAGCGGCTTCTTGTCGTAGTGAGAAGAAAAATCTCAGGTGAATTTCATTGTTTCTTCTCATAATCTGTTTTGTTCGACAAAACCTCAGTTTCGATATGTCAAAAAAGGTTGAGACTTTAGACGACTGAGTTCTCTCTAAAACCATTTTCAGAACGTGATTGGTAAAATTTTGAATGGGTTCTTTGTTGATATGGTACAATGTTCTTGATTAAGGGTTTTAGGGTGAATGTTATAATGGGGTTTTGATTTTTGGATGACGATTCCTTCTTTTAGGCTTTTAGATTAATCACTTGCACTGGTCTTTTCATTTGCTTTGGAACAAAAGTCGCAATTCTTGATGAGTAAAGCTAATTGTATTGATCTGGGTTGGTTTATATTTTCTAATTCTTTGGTTTTGAATAGTAAACAAATGCCACCTTTTTTCTGGGAGATTTCGTTAATATCTTATAGACTTCTGAAAAAAAAAAGAGTATTATAGAAGATTCAGACAAAATCTGTTTTTGTTTCAGATTAAATTGTTGGGGTTTGCTTTAGAGCTGTGGATTCTACTTCTTGTCTGTTTGTTATTCTTTTATTATGATTAGTTAGCGTGTTCTTGTTACCTTAAACATCCATAGAATCATGTAACCTTTTGTTTTAAAATGGTTTAAAATAATTGAGATCTGTGATCCAAAACATCCAAGACCTTCTTGTGGGAATCAGAATCCCCTAATTTTTAGTTCTGTTTGGACTTTAAAGTTACAAGACTCATGCTTTCGTATGGATCTATATATATTTTTAGGTACTTTTAGTTTCAATATTTACTAGCAGCTTAATAACAAGTCTTTCTGAGTGTTTCGGATCAATGATGTAGTAGTCTCTCATGTTTAGTGCAATACACATTTGTTTGTTTGTCATTGTCTGACATTACTTGCTTAGATATTGTCTTTATCTTCTGATTGTGGAAGTTTGAGTCAGTTGTTTTTTTTTTTTCTGTTCACATGTTATAGGAAATGTGGCTTTGAAGTATTCTTACAAATACCATCACTGAAGATTGACTATTTTGTTTTCTTCATTCTTATTTATATCAGTTCATTTTCACAGTGAAAGAGAGAATTGGAGTTGGGGTTGCATTGTTAATATTTTAATCAAAATGAGTGCAGCGGCTACAATGCCTATGCCTCGAGAAGCGTCTAATTATGATGAGATCTCTATGCAACAGAGCATGCTCTTCTCTGATAGTCTTAAGGTAGATTCCAAACTTTGAATTTGAATAATCTTACTAAGTCTTGTGATCATTGCTAAAGTTTCAAAAACAATTCTTATGCAAGATAAGGATTCTAGTAAATGTTTGATATGATATCTTTGTTTTACAGGATCTAAAAAATCTGAGAACACAGTTATATTCAGCAGCTGAGTATTTTGAACTATCCTACACAAATGATGAACAAAAACATATGTGAGTGAGTTTGGTCCTCTCGGTACTCCTTGTTCTACACATACGAACATGTAGTTTGCAGCTTTGCTTTGTTGTCATTAGACTTTCATCTTTTGGGGTCGTATAAGTTTCTTATGTGTTTATGTAGAGTCGTGGAGACGCTGAAAGATTACGCGTTAAAGGCTCTGGTGAATACAGTTGACCATTTGGGATCTGTTACTTATAAAGTCAATGACTTTGTTGATGAAAAAGTTGATGAAGTTGCAGGAACCGAACTACGAGTGTCTTGCATTGAACAGGTATCATTTATTCCTTGTTCTTTAAAATGGTGTTCATAGATTGATTTCGTTTAGGTTACTGAGTGTTCTTGTATATGTATAGAGGCTAAGGATGTGCCAAGAGTACATGGATCATGAAGGTCGTTCACAGCAGTCACTTGTGATCGACACTCCAAAGTTCCACAAGCGATACATCTTGCCTTGTAAGTTTCTCTTTTATTTGTAATCATCAAGTCTCATTCTCTTATTTGTTGGTTTTGAGACTCACTACGAAAAATATACTACATTCTCTATCAGCGGGCGAAATCAAAAGGGGTGCCAACCTCGCAGAGCTGAAGAATGTTGAAGGTAGTTTTGATGGAGAAGAAGGCTTGAACCAATTCAGAAATGGTATAAATTTCCGTTACAACTACATGTTCAAGATTTGTTCTAAACCTGATTCTTGATTTGATCTGTTTCTTGTTTCTTTAAGCTGTTCGTGCTACAATTCGGGAAACGCCTCCACCACCCGTTAGGTAAAAACTCCCTTATTCCTAGTGAGTTCCCTTGTTAGCTGACTAGAATGTTTTAATCATTGATGGGTTGGTTTATTGCTTTTTGCAGAAAACCAATAGTTCAGACTCCATCTCTTAGGAAACCTCAACGTTCAGCAACCTTCTCGTTCTCGTCTATCGCCACGGTGCCAAAGAAAGAACAAGGTAAAAAAAAAAACAGCTGTAGCTTGAAACTGCCGTTTTGGGATTAATGTGAATACAAACCCTCTAACAGTGTTGCTTGGAAATCCAGATAAGCGAGCAGTATCACCGCATCGGTTTCCGCTTCTAAGATCTGGTTCAGTCGCTATTCGACCATCATCAGTTAGCCGGCCAACGACCCCGAGCAAGAGTAGAGCGGTATCTCCAACTCCTAAACGGGTAAGCTTTGGTTACATTTCAAGATTCACTTGGCTCTATTTTTACCGGTTCAGAACGTTTTTGTCATTTACGGGTTATGATTCTTGATTTCTTTACGGTTCAGTATCCGTCGGAACCGAGGAGATCAGCTTCGGTTCGGGTTGCGTTTGAGAAAGAAGCCCACAAAGAACCAGAGCAACAACAACAACCGAGCAAGAGCAAACGGCTGCTTAAGGCGCTGCTTAGCCGACGCAAAACCAAGAAGGACGATACTCTCTACACTTACTTGGACGAATATTGAACCGAAAGGTGGTTTTGTATTTCGACTGGTAAACCGGAAATTACATTCCAATTTTTTATTGCATTTTTGTGTAATATAATAATGTCAATATATATGTTTTTGTTACATTTTTATGTGAATGCATTATTTCTTAAAACCGTATTGAAAATAAACTCGCCGATTTAATAAAATACATTACAATTTACTTCCAAGAACAAAAACCACAATTTCATTCTTGAATGTTATTAGACTTGATCAAGATGTTTATAGTTACCAAATTGTTTAGTTGTTTACATTTTTACTTCTAAGTTCCAACAACCAAATTCACTAACAATGGTTTACTGGTAATCTTATTATTTATAATTATGTTTTAACAAAAGCGCAGTTTTTAAAAGCTTTCTTAATCAGATTTTTATGTCCATGTAAATCGCCGATTATATGTATAGAGGCTAGGGGGGGCCATATGATCATTTTTTACTCAAATGTAAGATTAAAGCATTTGATTACCAAAACACTACATTTAAATTTTGAAACAGTCATTGAAACTTTATTATCACGAAGGATTAAGGTAGTACAAACACAAATTAGTTTATAGAAAACAAATACAAAGTCGACATGGAAAACAAAACCGACTAGAGAGAGCCTTAAAACATGACACCAACTTACGAGTCTTCACGTCCAATGATTTAGTTTTCAGTTTCGGTTTCTGATATGTCTTTTATATAGCCTTTTTTGGTGGTGGTGGAGGCGGTGATCTCTTGTAATAGGCAGCACCAAGTGATCGGCGAGAAGAAGGAAGAGAAGCTTCACGAGAATCCATCGATGGAGAAGTGAAATAAGAGGATGGTGCATTATCGCCATCACGAGTGTATTGAGCTTGCGTGATCATGAGTGTAGCTAGGAGAATACAACATGCTAAGAGATGGTTCCGTGAAAACATTTTTTCCGGTGACGGTGATAGAGACTAGAGTCTAGAGAGCACACCAACGATGGGAGGTCGACATTGATATGTCTACTATATATATATATATATATCAATATATTTGCAGTAAACACATAAAAGTTAGAGGGTTCCCACTAACTTATGAGTTAGATTATTTGTCAATAGTAAATGATCAACCTGTGTTTTTGTTTAATTTAGGAGAACTCAGGCAGGGCCGGGCCGAAGTAAGAAAATACATGTGGCCCCCCCTTTTTACAATTTTTTGTAGAAAAAAAAAATCAGCTCATCTTACCTAATTAAAGACCAAAATAAATGTAATACATACAATAGTGTTCGGGAAAAACGTAACGTGATATACACAAAATGAAGAACGGGAAAAAAAATATATATATATATATATATATATATATATGTGGCTCGCACATGGTAGTAGTTATGTGATAGAAACCATTCGTGTTCTTTACTAAGAGCATGTGCATCGCACCGTCCTTCGTCCGTCCTTCGTAATTAAAATGTTTAATTTAAATCAAAATCAATCAATAACGGAAGAAACGTACCTACAAAAGGGACGTATTTTGCTCGGTCCTTCCTAACACGTGTCCGCATTTAATAGGTTGGTGTTGTTTTGTTGGAGTGAACCGGAGAAATGATTGTTTTCTCTCCGTCTTTATTTTCTCTCTCTCTCTCGAAGGCGATTTGTTTACAACGGCGAATCTCCTTTATCCTTCTAAAAATTGGGTCACGCAGAGGCAAATCTGCCAAAGAAGGAGACTTTGAAGCCAACGGAATCCATGGATGTCGAGAAGCCCAAGAAGGAAAGCTTGGCTCTTTCGGAGCCCATGGAGGTTGAGAAGCCGAAGGATGAGAAAAAAAGAACCGGCTACCATTGGTAAGTACCTTCGTTTTGCTTTCTTGAATTTGGTAATTGATTGTTTGCCTCTGGTGATAAGTTTGGTTTAGGGTTATGATTGGAAGTAAGTATTGTTTCCTCAGCTGCCTTGGATTAAGCTTTGATTCTGTTTAGTGCTTGGTTGAATTAGTTTTGAGTTGACACTTAGTTTTAACATCACAACCTGATTCGTTGATCTTGTAAAGAATAGGATATTGGATAAAGTTTAGATTTTTACAACTTTAGTCTCTGTTTTTGCAAAACTAACTTCATATGTCCCCGTTTTGATGCAGTTCCCCACAAAGGCAATGGGCCTGATTTTGAGAAATACTCATGGGGATAGAATCTCCAAGAGGTCACAATTAACGTTCCGGTGCCAGCAGGCACTAAGTCAGGGTTTGTGACCTGTGAAATCAAGAAGAACCGTATCAAAATTGGTCTCAAAGGGACCCTTGCAATTGCAGCTGCTGCTGCTGGCTTTGTGTCTTCATTGATAGGAGAATTAGGTTTTAACCGTCTCTTCTTTGTTGTTCTGGCGGTTAGGCATAACGAAATGCATCCTTTTTGTTTTTGTTTCTTTTATATATGTTTGTTTTCTCTGTTAAATAGGTTGCAGACGCAGCAGAGTAAACATTTTGAGGCTCTATACAGCTGCATCTACCATTGTTATGGTTCTTTCCGTGTTTTGTGCTGTTAGGAGCAGATTAACAATGGAGGTAAATGAACTGAGTCGAACACACTTTCACTCTTGTACCTCATGAGTCAATTAGCTGAACACTTTCACTCTTGTACCTCATGAGTCGATTAGCTGAACACTTTCACTCTTGTCTCGAATGCAGGTTGTTACGGGTTCCCTTGTGAGTAACATGTCTCCACCTACGAAAGCAGCATAGGGAAACAGAGAAATCGGGGTAGTGTCAGTGTGTGATTCTCCTACATGAAGAGATTTGAAGGACCAAGTGAAGGACACCAATGCTAATACCAAGTTTAAGAAACTCTCAAAATAAGAATAAAATATTTGAAGGACCAAATATTGTCCTTCACCGATGCACATGCCCTAAAATCATTGTAAAAGAAACATGGGATGACGAAAAGAAAAAAAAAAAGACAAAAATGAGCTTCAATTATTATGGTTTAAAATGATATTATAGTATATAAGTATAACAAAGTATGTGATCTTTTAAAAATATAAAAAAAGGTTACTCAAAATCTTCATATAGCCCGCATGTTCTACCAGTCGAGCTTGAATTTTTTTTTGATATACTGATCAACGATCAATAATTTAGGAGTTAAATCTGAAAAAAAAATTCCTGGCTTAATTTTATTCAAGAAATAAATTGTATAAAAATATCCTAAATATATAATAATACTCCACAAAAAAAATATATCAAAGCTTTATAAGGTGATTTATGTTAGTATTATCATTGTGAACCCTTTAAGACCATGCAAAACTTCACTATATAAAATTCTCTTAATTCAAGAAAACCTTTTGAAAAAAAGGAAATTAAAAAGTCGTTGTAACATTATCATCCAAAATAAATTTACATAATATATATTATTAATAAATATAAAATGTCATATGAGTTTTTAATTAACAATAGAAAACGACGATATTAACAATACAGATTCAATATAAAGAATCTAGACAACAAACTATATACTCAATGCTATAGAAAATGATAATAACAGAATTATAGATGAGAGATTTTCTGTAGTTACTAAATGAAACGTAAGAATTAAAAAAATGAGAAGTGAATTTTCATGTTCAAAATAAAATACCACTAATAGTGTAAATTATGTTCAACGTTTGCAATAGTAGAATGGTATGAATGAGAAGTAAAAAAAGAGAATATAAATATACTTGGCAAGTTTGAAATTGTTTGATTTGTTCTACCAAAAATAACTTATATTTATTTGACATGTCGCATGCACTTGACGCAGCCTACACGTCCTGTGTTTTCATTTTACTAAGAGATTTTTAACAAATGTGCCACATTTGCAAACCAATTTTGTGGGTTCTACCACATTCACCTCGTCCTTTTGCTATGTACCACAACAAAGAATTGAAAAGACTCATATATCCCTCTAGAAACGTTTTCTTTGTTTTTCTCCCGAAAATAAAAATTTTAAATTTTGAAAACCAACCGTGCATGTCCGGTCTTTTCATCTGACAATTAATATATTATTATTATTATTTTTTTTTTGTGCTTTAATTCTCGAACTCTTCCTCTCTCCCACTTAATACTCAACCCTAAAAACGGAGACATCGCCGGAATTTCTTTTTGGTCGGACTCTTCCAACCGAGACCGCCGGAGTTTCTATGCCCAACCCTAATTGCGCGCCGCGGAGCTTGTTAGTTTGACCTTCCTTTTTTCAATTTTCACATAATATCCTTTTCGTTTATTTCTTATTCTCTTTTTATACCATCAGATTGAACTGCAACTTCAACAGTGGCCTCCCCCCGGAAATGGAAAACGCCGGTGAGAAGACCGTAGATCTGGCAGCAGTTGGCTCGACCCCCAATTTTAATCTTATTCCAGAAGAAAGTACTTTTCGAGACCCTCTCGATTCTGCTGTACCAGCGTTGTCGTAAGTTGTGACCCAGTTTCATCATTTTCTTTCTCCTTCGACCACCTTATTAAAGTCGAAATCGTTTTTGTCTACACAGAGGTCCCCCCCCAGCGGAGAACAACGTTGATCCTCCACTTGTGGTCCCTTCGCCTAACTTTGTCCTTATTCCCGAAAGTACATATGTGGAAGCCCTCGAATCTGTGGATGTAATTGATGGGGATCTCGAATTTGCTGACCCAATTGTGGGGTAAGTGGCAACTGACATATATTCTCTAATATTGTCGGTGGACAACCATATGCTAATTCATCTTATTTTGTCTACACAGAGATCTTCCAGATTCGACATCAGACCGTGTTCAAACCAACGATGGACATCTTCCTCCGCGTGTTCTTGTCGGAGATGTCCAATCTGCTGACCCAATTGTGGAGTAAGTGGCAACCGTCATATATTCTTTCATTTTGACGATGGACAACCATCATATATTCTTTCATCTTATCGATGGACAACCATATATTAAGTCCATCTTGTTTTGTCTACACAGAGATTTTGTCGATGAAACCAACGAAGGTCATCTTCCCCCGTGTCTTTTTGCAACGGATCGCTATCCTCTTAAGGGCCGTATAAAATCATATTCCAAGCCTGAGTATCTGCTGGACATCGTAGAGGCGTTAGATGGGTCCCCAGAGTTAGATTGGCTCAAACAGTCATGCTTTGGTCGTCTTCTACAACTTCCTGTCCGCAAGAGTTCCCTCTCCGGCAAACTTGTCCACCAATTTCTTTGTCGATCACTTGTCACCAGGAAAAAACATGAAATGTGGTTCGTGTATGGTGGGCATCCGATCAGGTTCTCTCTTCGAGAGTTTGCAGTATTGACTGGTCTAAATTGTGATCCATTCCCTTCGTCTGAGGATGATACATCTTCTTCTGATTCTGCTGCTTCTGCTGATCCTGATTACCTCAACACTCTTGTTGGTCCGAACAATAGTTACACAATTAGGCAAATTGTGGATATTCTTAAACAAGACAAGAGGTTGCCGGTTTCAAAGCGGATGGATGGTGATCGTAGGCTCCGACTGTGTCTTGTTGTCATCGTTGATGGCATTCTAATCTGCAATTCATCTAATGTTAAAGCTAGCAGCAAAGTTGTTAATTTGGTTAAAGATCTAGAGTCTTTTGTCAAATATCCATGGGGGAGGCTGTCTTTCGTAAGGACCTTGGAGAGGGTTTCCATTGGCGAGGTCGTTCAAGGTACGGCAGAATTAGCTGACCAGTTATCACAATCTCACACAGCTACTCACGGGTTCACTTTATCGTTTCAACTGCTTTTTCTCGATGCAATCCCACTTCTTGAAAGAATCCTTCCAGATGGAGACGATGCCCAAACATTTACTGACCGTTCTGTGGTACACTTATCAAAGCTGAAGAGCTTTCATAATTCTAACATTTTGGAAACCGAAATTCATCCTTTTGTAAGTGTTTTAACTACTATTTACATTTAAAATCACTCATATATTCATCACATTGTGTGTTTTTCCCTTTTTTAGCTTCACGTAAAGAACATTCTTCTTGGCGAATATCTACGAGAATTTCAAAATTTCTCATGGGATGGTCTTGATGACGAGGATCCTTGTGTTGATTTCATATTACAAAAACTGAAAGATGGTCACAAGTTTAGTAAAGAGGACTGGCATGGTGGCCTTTCTTCTTTCCCATTGATTTCAACTGTTGTGGCTAAGGGCAATACAGCTTTTGCAGCTCCTAAACCTACCAAATCTAGAGGTCCAACTGTTAAGAAGGCCACCAAAAACAAGTCTAATTCTAACCCGCCAGATGGAGGTTCTTCTCCTCTCCACAGAGATTGCTTATCCGGAAGAGAGCTTGTTCAAGAGGTGGATAGGAGGAACGAAGAACACACTTTGAAGATAAAAGAGATGTTAACAGCTGAAAGAGCACAATGCAAAGCTGAAGTTCTTGACAAAGTCCTTAAATCTTTGTCTGCTAAAGGAATCATTCCTAAATCACCTATCGGTATGCATTCAGATCTTTTGGCACAGATGCATGATTCTGCAAATTTGCACCAAAAGACCATGGAAAAAACACCAATCAACTCGACAACGTTACCACAAGAGGTATTATGTTCAGTTTAATTTGATAATTTAATTTCATCACCCGTTATCTTTTTACTTTTAAGGGGCTCTAACTATAATTCACTTCTATTCAAGGACCCTGTGGACAACGTCAACAACTCTCGGTGGACAAGCTTAGGTGCAAATTTGTTTGAAAACTTAAACTCAGAAACTCACTGTGGTACCCCAGCCAACTCGACTACTATCCTAGAACATGTTTTATTTGAGATTTTTAAAGGATAGGTGGATTAATGTCACGTTTTCTGTTCACTTTTAACACTTATTTCATTTCTATTTCAAGGATGCTTTGGACAACCTCAAGGATGCTGTGGACAACCTCAACGACTCTCGGTGGACAAGCTACGGGCCACACACCCCATGAATCCTTAAGAACATAGGTGAACTATACGGGGAAGAACCTCCTTTGGTCAAGAAGGTATTCATATTCCTTTTTTTTCAACAACTGGATGTAATGTCCACCTACTGAAATTAAATTGGCAGGTTAATTCCCCAAGTCACACTACCGAATCAGGGGATGGTACGTCTGGCAACAATCCTGGTGATCCGTCATTATCTGAAGATCCTACAATGGACGATGTCGAGCTTCCTAGCCCCAAAAAAAAAAAGGGGGTCCAATCTATTGAAGTTCATCAATCCTCCCATCCCTTCCAAAAGAACGAGGACTATGCCAAGGAGATATGGTCAGTCCTCTTCATCTAAGAAAAAGACTTCACGACCAGTGGAGGACCCTCCGTATGAATACTCCCCTTTCCGTATTGTAAAACCTGCACTTCAAAAGAAATTTCTGACCAGACTATCCTCATATCCTCACAAGTAAGTCAGTGGACAAGAGATGTTAAGGTTTATATCTTCTATATAAATTTGAATAAATAAATTCATATTATCTACTTTTGATCTACAGAGAGTATATCATAGATGGCCTCGGCGTTAAGCGTTCTTTCTTTGAGGAATTGTACTCACCCAAATATTGGGTCGATACTCCGGTATGTTTTGTCCAAATATACAACTTCTCTTGATTTTTGGGGTCTCTTAATAAGGCACATACCGCTTGAACCCTTATTTCTATGTCTCTTTTACTTGGCTTCTATAGCATATGGAAGCAATGCTCACCTGGCTGTGGAGGACGATGGGCCCTTATCTACGCGAGACAAGAGTCGCAGTGTTGGATACTTGGTTTACTCACATGATCAGCACTGACTACGCCCTCTACAAGAACAAGAAGAATAAATCAACATTTCAATGGAACAGCCTCATCAAGAACTATGTTCGTGGCTCTGTCTACAGCCGTCAGTGCAATCTCGCGTGGTTCAGCGATGTAGACACAGTTTACACACCAATGAATTGGGGTAAGCGGCATTGGGTTGCTTTAGCGATTAAATTAAAAGAAGGCGAAATTCAGATACTTGATCCCCTTATTGTAAACCACGACCAGTCTAAGCTGCCTCGTCTCATGAAACCGCTAGTTGAGTTGTTACCTATCATCATCAAGGACCTAGTTAACCCCGACGTTACTGATTGTCCTCTACCTAAATCGTTCAAGGTTGATAGATTGGTGGACGTCTACCAAAACGACAGAACCGGAGATTGTGGTCCTCTGACTGTGAAATTCATCGAACTACACGCCCAAGGCTTGGGTCTTGATAACCTCACGGAGAAGATGGTGGACGACATTAGAATGACTTACGCGGTTGATGTCTACCAAGAATTCGTTGTTCATTTGTAATTCTGTGTCTTCTACTTCCACTACTTATCAAATTTGCGGTTCGATCTTGTAACAGAGACTTCCTCCATTTTCACTTTCTCATTAGTATGCTAATTTAAGACCCTACTATTATGTCTACCATGGACTTCTCCATCATTTTTAGTCCACAAATATTAAAACTTTGTCCACATTTAAAAGTCTTTCTTGCCTTTACCCATTAACACAATACCTGTCCACAGGGTATTCTAATGCCCACACTTTTAAGTCTTTCTTGGCTTTAACAATTAACAAAATACTTGTCCACATTAAAATAGTAATGTCCACATACAGAAATAACTGGCAACAAGTTGCAATCCTCTTTAGTATACTGGATAGCTAAACATAAGTGGGTATGAAACATAACAATTACTCTTTAACATCAATTTAAGAACATTACAGAGCTCCCAACTAAAAAAACATTAAATACCTCACAACTACATAACCCACTTCATTATAGTATCTTATAATGAGGGCCTATAACGTTCCACTATTTAACCTACTACTACGAATACAACTAGATCACGAATACAACCATTTTACTCTTACAAAAACCATTTCTTATTTGGGGCAACATCTTTCACTATGTGTCCACTTTCATTAACCACGGTAAATCTCCTCTACTCATTGCCCGATCATCTTCAGCTTTGCATAATCCATCGTTTAGGTCAATATGGTTTCCAGTTCCTCGGACCACTTATGGCTACGGGCAAAACTTGGTTTTCCCTTGTCACTAACTCAAATGTCCTCAAACAAACTTGTCTCCGTACATTTCTGGAGGCACCTTTTCTTGTTGACAAGTCCTCAAAGTTCCACCCTTTCTTCATAAGGTGTGTTAAGGCTCATAACCCGTACGCTTGTTACCTGGAAAGTCTTCGTCTTGTAGCTAGAGAAGGTAAGATTGACGAAGCCATCAACCTATTGTTCAATACAATCCCA
The DNA here is from genome assembly GCA_024034495.1 of Camelina laxa. Taxonomy (NCBI): domain Eukaryota; kingdom Viridiplantae; phylum Streptophyta; class Magnoliopsida; order Brassicales; family Brassicaceae; genus Camelina; species Camelina laxa. The sequence goes on from CM043881.1 coordinate 10,560,287, forward strand.
TTTTCTGAAGAAATGCAGTTTGCACTTGGTTTGTTCTTAATCTGTGCTGGTCATTACCACGATGGTGTCTCAACGACCAACTCATTTACCGAACGTGTTGGCTCATATGCAATGGCTGAATATTTTTCTGAATTGGTTTTTGAAAACCTTCGTCAACTTCGCCCACGCAGGATCAAAAGGTATTGCGATACTTGGCGGTTTTATAATGTTCCAAAGTGTGCCGGTTATGGATACACATGCACCATGGATTCCCGTTGTGAAGATTGTTTTGTCTGGTGGAGGAGTATTCAATTCATTTGTATGTTTTAAGCTTTAACGTCTTCCCATGTTACGGTGGACATGACGTTTTCAACAAGTCCACCGTTAAACAAAGTCTACATGTTCGTATCTCAACTAAATTTGGTCCACAATCTCAACTAAACGAGACTAACCAAATATATGTAACCATCATTATAACCTAACTATATTCTTGACCAAAACGATAACGTTTGACTGTACTTGCTCCATAACGTCAGGTCGCCATCAATCAGGTAAGACATTCATCCTTGCCACACACAATGTCCAAATAACTTTACAGCCTGTAACACATCCTTTTAACTTAAAAAAATAATTTAAAAATAAACGAATAAAAATTAAAAACCAATAAAGGATGGATAACATACAACATCACTTTCATTATCCCCTTTCTTTCTCTTAACATTGTCTCCGTTTTACCAACAACATGGGTCGATACAGTTACAGTCAGCCTTCTTCCTCGGCTGATTCTGTTAAGTCTCGCGACCGCAAGAATCAAAGGTACGGGATACCCAGGAACTGCTGGTGTGGTGGAAATCTTGAACTAAGTACCCACCAGGAAGGTGTAAATCAGGGCCGTCTTTATTACAAATGTGCTAGTTCTGAGGTATTAATTGTTCCTTATAATTTCTGAAGCTCTGTTTCCATTTATTTCACTTTAAATAACCAAGATCTGGAATAACAAATTGTGGTTTCTCTTAAAACAAGGATGGCGGTTTACATCTCAACAAGCTGTGGCACGGGGCCATCAACGAGGAAATCCACGACCTACACTCAAAGCTTGATCAGCGTGACGACCTTATCAACTACTTCACCTTTGGACCAAATGGCACGAAGGTCTACCCCTCTATGCTGGCCGCCCGAATGGAACATCATCTAGAAGAGATTGCCCACCTCAAACAACTTATTCGTGAGATCAGTGATGGCTACGAAGTATTTGCTTCCAACGTCCACAACCTTACACCAAGGAACAATCACCCTTCTACTCCATTGACCTTTGGGTTAAAAGGATTCACCATTGCCTTTCTCTTTTTTCTACTTATTGGCCTACTTTTTTACATTATTAAGCACTAATGTGTTCGCTAGAAATCACAGTACTTTATGTTGTCGACCAGTCCAAGAATCTTGTCTACCAGTCCAATAATATTGTCTACCAGTTCTTTCTGTTTCCTTTTCTTAAGTTATGTACTCTCTGTTTCCAATGTCCTCTATCTTTCCTTCCTAAGTTATGTACTACCTGGCCATCTATCTTTTGTGTTGTTTTCAGAAGACTAATGTAAGCATGCCTTTAATTGCATATCCACACTAAAATTACTTGTCTGTCGACTAAAACAGTAATAGCCAAAAGAGTCTTACAACCATATCCCCCAAAAGAGTCTTACAACCATATCGCCAAAAAAATCTTACAACCATAATAACCATAGCCAAAGGTGTTTGTCGACTAAATCTTACTACCATAATAGCCAAAAGAGTCTTACATCCATATCTCCCAAAATAACAGCAATACTACCCCATTGATTTCCCAAATGCCGAAGGACATTAAATCTTACAACCATAGTAGACAAAATAACAGCCATTAATAACCGAAAGAGTCCCAAATGCTGAAGGACTTTAAATCTTACAACCATAGTAGACAAAATAATAACCGACTCAAAGTTAAAAATAAAATTCATCAGCATCCAAAAAATGGAATCCAAAACAACACTTCCTTAACCAATCTTCATTTCTTCAAATTAGCGTCGAGCATGTTTTCCTGTTGTGACCTTGTCCAAAACATCGACCACATTTTGTTACTCTCTTCTTCTTCTGGAAAACATGCATATCCAACCAACAAATGGTTTGTTACATGGACCATGTTTCATAAGAGTGGACATAAATGTTTAAATAGAGTGACTTACGTGATGAACTTCACCCTGTGATGGAATCCTTCTCTTTTTTGGCCTTCCCCCCTGGCGCTTTGTCCTTGGTGGGTTTACAGGTACCTCTGTCAATTCTTCTGGGATGTCCACGTCTTTCTCATTTGGACGAGGCATTACAACTCCTTTGTACTTTTCCCTCCATGGTCCAACGAAATAACAGCGGCTTATAAGTGTGTATGGGTCAATGTTTCTTATTCGACCAGCAGCCAGAGCGTGACAGCAAGGTACCATAAGTACGTCAAAAACCCTGCAAGTACATGTTTTTTTTCTCAAGGTCAACTGTAAACTCACACCCAATCCCGTCGTTCACTTGGTAAATCCAGTCAGTAGCTCCATTGACCGCACAATTTAGTGACTCCTTCAGATGGTCAATCAACAATTCTTCAATTTCGGGTGTACACCTTGTCCTTGTCTTCCCAGCGAATGTCCTTCTACACCAAAACCACCTCATCAACATTGCTCTTATGAACTCTACCATTGACACTATCGGATAATCAACAGCCTTTTGCATTGCGGCGTTCAGTGACTCTGAGATGTTGCTACTCATCAAATTGTAACGGTTGCCGGGAAGTGTGAAAGTGTCCAATGTGGTAGTCCAATCTTAAGTAGATACTCCGCACACTCTGGTTTTGTTTCCTCGATTTGCCTCCACCAATAACGGAAATCACCAACTGTATATGCTCTCCCTGCTTTTGAGACAAGGTTAGCAAGACCGCCGCTTTTGAATTTGTGATTAACATTACGAAAAGATGAACGGAGCATGCTGCATGATGTGCTAGAGGATACACTTTTGCGAGTGCAGAATAGATAGAAGCATGCCTATCAGATACGAAAACAAGGTCTTCTTCATCTGGAACAAATTTCGATAGATTCTTCAAAACCACACCCACCCAGCATCATTCTCCACTTCCACTACCCCAAAGGCCAGTGGATAGATCTGTAAATTTCCATCCTGGCCACTAGCTGCTACCAAACAGCCTTTGTACTTACCCTTCATCGCTGTACCATCTATCACTATAACCTTCCTAAGAAACTTGTACCCATCAATACATGCCCCAAATGCGAAGAACAGATATTTGAACAAAGTGTTACCCTTCTTGTCGACCGTCGTATGCAAATCTGTTATTGTCCCAGGGTTTGTTGACTTAACTAGGTGTAGATAGGTTGACAGAAATTCGAAGCTTCCTTCTTCAGTTCCTCGTGTAGCATTAACAGCCAATTCCTTAGCGTTCCAGGCTTTCATGTACGATATCGTTACGTTCAACTCGACAATACCATTTCTGGTAACTCGCATGCTCTCGGTCCTTTTTCCCATTTGCAAATTTGCCTCGCAAAAGACCAGACAATATCTTTGCCGTTGCTTTAGAACCATATCTAGACCTAGCCGTAACGTCGCAGTTGTGTTCCATTGTAACGGTTCTCACTTCCAAATTCAAGGTGTTTGGAAGAGTGACAGCATAAACACTCCAACCACAATTCTTGTCCACGCACGCTGCAATTACTCTTGTTTTGTCAGAAGCAACTATACGGAAGCAGAAAATCCTCTTCATAGCATAAAGTGAAAGCGCCTTGTGCATCTCGGCCTTATCGGAAAATATTCTACCTACATAGATTGCATCACCCGCTCTTTTCAAATCCATGTTTCTTTCATGGCTTGGCAAGCCTCTTATATTATCATGGCATGGTGGAGCGTCATTCAACAATAAAGGGTCAGTTTCATCTATCACAAGTCCTCCAACAAAATCAACAAAATCAGCATCCGAACATTGATAACCGACGATGAACCCACTGCTACTATCGCATTGTTCATTGGGATGCCGCTAGAGTTCCCTCTACAAGAACCACACCCTCATTTTCATCATCAGTTACACCCGTCCTCACCATGTTAGGATCCCAGTCCGGAGGATAATCTCTGTTAATCCGTTCAGTCCACTGCTCGTAATCATATTCTGGACTGCTATCACCAACTATGAGATTGTCCACTGATGCTTCTACAGTGGAAAATGGACCTACAACATCACCACGTGGGTGGACTATGTCTACATTAATCATATTGTCCCCCATCTCTCTCATATCAGAAACCGGTACATCACAAAGCCGATCTTCCCCATTGACCACCACCTCAACATGGTCACCCACCATTACATTGTTCTCAGGTTCTAATGCAGTAACCACATTAACCTCATATACACCCGATTCACAATTATTGTCCAATCCAATCCCATTGTCTGACGACGCAGCTGAAGTGGACATCACCTGATTATCCTGGTCCACCAACGGAGCTCTTGTGGACACCCCCTGAGTGTCTTTCTCCACCAACGGGATACTAGTGGACAACCCCTGATTATACTTGTCCACCAACGTAACTATTGTGGACAACCCCTGTTTATCCTTCTCCACCCTTTTAGCCATCCTTGCCTTATGACTTGCTTCTACCTCCTCCACAAACGCTACCAAAACTTCATCATCACAAAGCCGATCTTCCCCATTGACCACCACCTCAACATGGTCACCCACCATTACATTGTTCTCAGGTTCTAATGCAGTAACCATTAACCTCATATAGACCCGCTTCACAATTATTGTCCAATCCAATCTCATTGTCTGACGACGCAACTGTAGTGGACATCACCTGATTATCCTGGTCCACCAACGGAGCTCTTGTGGACACCCCCTGAGTACCTTTCTCCACCAACGGGATACTAGTGGACAACCACTGATTATACTTGTCCACCAACGGAACTATTGTGGACAACCCCTGTTTATCCTTCTCCACCCTTTTAGCCATCCTTGCCTTATGACTTGCTTCTACCTCCTCCACAAACGCCACCAAAACTTCATCATCAAGCCCATCATCTCCTTCATCCGCAACCATACCAGCGCACACAAAATCGTCACTCATTTCTCTATCAGCCGAACCTTTAAAACTCACATAGAGATATAGTCCTGGGTAATCCGCCATCAACCCCTTGAACTGATTCCAATCAATTTCTGATTTTAACGCAACAAGGGGCCATTTTCCTTGACTCATAATACCCGCTTCTCCTCTAAAGCAAAAGCTCAAGATTAATTTTGTCTCCCATAAGCGCACCCTCAACACTTTCGCAACCTTCTCTTCCAACTCTACCATTGTCGTCCCTTCATTGTACCCTACACACCTTGCCAATTCTCCCACGCGAGGAACAAACTTCCAAATCCCGCTTGTTGTACAAGTCCAGTCCCCAACTAAAACACAAACACTTTCTTCCATCACCTACAAATGCCATCTAAAACATGTTATGACATTTTCAAAAATTGTTCTTTTTATACTATCATAAGATGGACATTTAATGCAGCACAATGAACATACCAACTGGCTATCAAAACACTTAAAATTAAAATTTTTGTCTCAATAAATACTAACATACCTTCGTACCAGTGTCTTCGTCCACCACAAAAACACTCTCAATCCTTCTCCTTATATTAAACGCAAGCAACTTTTCCGTTAATAACCAGTAATTTTAATATTTTTATTCTCTAATGCTTCTCCTTTATACTGTAATGCTTCCTTTTACCCAGAATTCCACTTCTTTGTCCGCTATTAATGCCAATTTAACTTACCCATGTCATTAATGCCAAGTCATAGGTTGTACTGACTAGCCGCCAACCTATTTTATTTTTCACGGAGCAAACAATTGAGGGTACAAACGTCATTTTCTGTAACTCAATTTGGTAGATTTCAAAAGGTTATTCGAATGTGGTATAATTGACAAGGTTTATAGGCAATGTGGTACATTTTTTAAAATTCCCATTTAATAAAATTATCAAATAAAAATATTATAATTAGATAATTTGAAATAATAAAGTTTATTGTCAGCCAAAAATTGAAGGTAACTAATATAACGATTTAATAAAGAAAGTGAGGGTTTTGCCCTCACAAGAATTAGACATATAAGCACCCGTTTAGTAAGAGACATCATATCTGGTAAAAATTAAAAGAAAAAATTAATATTAGGTTTATTGCAAACATTAATTTGGTCTTATTTTTTTTAGTGGAAAATTTTTGAAACTCGATGAGCATTAAAACCCTTGCCAAATTCTACCTCTCATATTCAAAAAAAATTATCATTATTCTTTTTTACGAAACCATTTAATAAACACAAACAAAGTCTATGTTAATAAAAATTATGTAAATTATAATATATTTTTAAAATATACATTAGAGAAATTCATCGTTCTAATCCTAAAATAGTATACAGAAACAAAAACTTATTTAAAGATTTCCTATGCTGAAATGATTTCCTATGACCTAGTTTCTCGTAACCAAGCCTACCCAGTTACGCGATGAGCTAATGGAGAGTGGAAGATGGCACAAAAACTTTATGAGACACCAATCACCATACTTTTTGAGACACCAAAAAAATTTTAGTTCACACCAATCACCATACTATTAGATATTCCTTTTTTTTTTTTTTTCACAAATCTATTATACATAAGTTTTTCAAAAAAATTAAATATCATTACAACATACACATGATCGTGACTAAAAGTCTAAAACCAAATCCAAAAAATAAAATTATTGTATTACAACATACACATAATTGAATATTAGGAAACATACCTACGCAGTTGTAATGGTAAGGTAAAGTAGAGATAAATAAGAAAAAGAAAAAAAATAAAGAAGATATTATTTTCCTCTGATTCATAGATATAACTTCCGAAACCAAAAGAAAACAAAATCAAATCAAAGCCTTCAAAAATAGCGTAGATCTTAAAAACATAAACCAATGATGCTCTTCCCAAACCAAACATGACATATCAACTTAGTTACGAGTCTTCTTTTACTCCAAAAAAAAAAAAAAAAGACAAAACAAACTCACGAGTCTTCTTCTTCGACCGATGGCTCATCATCAATCAATATGGTCTAGGTACCGGTAGTTAGGGGTTCGACTTCTGAGAATTTTTTAGGTGGTGGTGGAGGCGATGATCTCTCGTAATGCTCAGCACCAAGTGAACGGTGGTGAGAAGAAGGATCATGACTAGATTCAATCGATGGTATATAAAAGGTTGCTGCAGCAGCATTATCCTCATCAACAAGTTTCCGGTATGTTTGAGCATGCCCCATAATGATTATAGCTAGCAGAATACAGCATCTTACTGAGAGTTGAATCCTAGAAACCATTTCTTTTATCCGGTGATGATCGATAGAGTTCAATTTCTTTGCTAGCTCATTCAACTATAAATGTCGTCTATGTCTATGTGTAGCTAACAATAGAGGGTTCCCACTACTAAACTATTATTAATTTAGATTGAATTCTTCTAAGATTAGAACAATAAACCAAATAAACCGTTCCACATGAAAGATTGATAACCGGTTCGGTTAGGGATAATTTTGTCCAAATAAGAACCGATCAAAGATAAACCAATAAACCGAACCGGAGAAGCTACATATAAAAAATCACATTCCGGTTCTATCTTGAAACTGTGTACAGTGTAACCATGGCTTCTTCTTCCTTCACTTGTTCTTCGATTCTACCTGTAAATATATCCCTAATTGCTTCTCTCGTATCTAACTTCAACAAATCATCCTTTGATTTCTCATTTATGTATTCGATTTTTTTTTTTGTATTATTCAGATTGCTGATACGAGAAGCGTGAACTTGCGATGCACATTCCAGTCTCAGGTTCGTATGTTTTTTTTTTTGAAATCTATATGAATTTTGCGGAGTTAATTTTAGTAGAAATTGAGTGAATCTGGTGAATTTTATTTTCAGGTCTCTTGTGGGATTCAAAGAGATGATAATGGACGCCGTGTTTGGCGGAGGAGAACATTGGTAAGATGAATCTTTGTGAGATTTCGCTCAGTTTCCACAGTTCAATGTAAATGACCTAAATTGGAATCAGGAATCAATATTAGGGTTTAGCTTTGCTTAGAGACCACAGCAGAAAGCGTTGTCCTCCTCTTGATTTCCAATTTAGGTTTTTACACACTGAGGATGAGTTTCTGAGTTGAACTCTTTTTTGCTCATTTCTGTGTTAACTTGTATATGAATTCAGAAACAACAAGGCCTCTCTTACTACTAGTTAGACACAGTGGTCTTAGTAATCGATATAATGCATGTGTTTGTTGTTTGATCGTATTTAGGTTCTTGAGGTTTGGTTTTGAGTATTCATAACTACTCCATAGCCAGAACAGTGCACTGTCTTTGTTATATGTGTAGCTCCAAAGTTTCTTACACCATTGCCTAGATTCTTACTTCCTCAAACCTTATATTTTGCATTGGCCATATGAATCATAAGGATATATATTGTCCAATCCCTTAATTTTAAGGTCAGATGTCAAACTAGTGTGTATGTTTTGCAAGTTGTGAACCATTGATTGCTTCATAAACTAACAACCTCTCCTATGTTGTTCTGCTGTTTTATGTCTGTAGACGAAGAAGGATGATATGTTGCGTTACAAAATGCAAAGAGTTCCGTTTGTGGAAGAGCAAGTGAGGAAGATAAGAGAAGTTGGAAAGGTAATGACAATGGACATAGAGCAGCTTCTTTTGAGGGAAGACAATCGCTTTGAATTTGTCAACAGCGTAGCAGCTGAAGCGACAGAGTACGTGGAAAAGAACAGAGACGAATACGGAGGTTCCAAAAAGGCCATCTTTCATGTCCTGAGTAACCGTGTGAACGATCTCGGGTTTGATCGCCCTGAGGCTTATGTAGAAGCTGATCCTTACAAACCCGGTCCTGGCTATTTGTTGGAGTACTACACATAAGATACCAATATTTATTCTCACACCTTTGTTGTTGTATTACCAAAACCAAATCTCTATGCATTCACAGCTTTATTGTTTTGTAGTTAATTTTGGTAGAACAAAATCTTTAAATCTGTTTAATTTGTTCTGGCTTTTATGTCTTCTTAAATCAAAATCATATAAATTTCAATACAACAGTTTGTTGTAAACTTGTAATCAGAACTCTCTTTGCATACTTCATGTGTATTTAATATGTTATGACCATTTGATCCGGCCAGTATTTTCAAAAAAGAATGAGTATAAGTTTATTTTTCGAAAATACTTCTATAAAATATATAATTAAATACGACTAAATTTATATAGAATTCTAATTTCTACATGAAAACTCCTTGACAAATAAAAGCTCTACAGATTAGGGGACACTACAAATGTGATCATCGAATTACCATACGTTAAAAGCCATTTTTTTTAAGAATGACTACATCCACTAGGAATGAAAATGGATCCGGATTCACATAGTTGTCTTTTATACCCACATATTTCATCAGCCTTTTAAATTAAAAAGTTATTATTATTTTTTATTATTCAAGATTAAAATCCTCTGAATTAAATAAATAAAAAGGACGCAACATCTTGTATAATATATTTTATGGAAATTTTTATTTATATAACATTTTCAAGTTAGCTGAATCATTTTGAATGATATGGTTTGTGATACTTTTATGCTTGTAATGATTGACTAATTTTTCTTGTTATAGGCATGTACTGATGGTGCTTTTGGAGGTGTGGGCGGCCTTGGATGCGGACCAGTGTAATCCATCTCAAGATCGACTCTTCTTCTATTCATCACCATCTCCTCTTTAACCTTTAAAAACAACAAGTTAAAATTAGTTTGGATGTGCATATTTGTAATCGATATATAACGCTTTAAAAATCGTTGTTGTTGATACCTCATAGTTGACGTTGTCAAGATACGAAGTCTCAACGATCCCTAGGAAAATATGAAGCATATTACACAAAACATTTATAACATCAATATATATATATATATATATATATATATATATATTTCTGAACTCCTTGGAAAAACCAATCTACAATAGTATAGTTACACTCTTATATTTTATCTATGCTTAGTTAATTCAACAAACAGTAATAGGTTACTTTACTTATTTGCAAAAGAAACAGATTGTAGAAACATGACTCAGCTAGTACTTTTACGGCTTAGTTTACATATTGGAGCGACGAAGTAAAGCATAAGTTAGAACAGTGTTTAAATGATCAGTACCTGAAGAAAACATCGGGGGAACGACCAAGAAGGCTACAAGAATCATAACCAGCTTCATCTTTTAGAAATATTTTCTAATTTTTCTGTGTTTGGTGATATGTGAATGATTCGAGTTTATAACTTTTCTGGCTGATAAGACACATGCATGTAGACATATATATAGATGTAAAAGTAGAGTCAACTATAGATATCAAGGTAACGGATCAACAACTTTAATACAAGTGTTCTATTAGTTTGAAAAATTTATTGGTTTAGGATATAAAAAGAATTTTAATGACTTTAAAAGTTATATAAAATATGTTGTTATTCAATCAAGACTTTTAAAAAAATTTTAAAGGTTTGGTGTTATTAGTTGTGAATTTGTAAAAAGTTATTTAAAATTTTGATAAATTTAGTGTTACTGGATTTAGAGTTTTATAAAGTCATTAAAAGTTTTATGTTATTCAAATAAAACAAAAGAATCTTAGATGGTTAATAAATTCAAATTTTGTGTTATTGGTTTAGGATTTTATATTATTTTCTTCATAACAAAAGTCATGAAAACTCTTTCATCAAATAGAAAAATTTTGAAAAATTTTACAAGATTAGGAAAAACAAATCAGCAAAATTTAAAATAACTTCCTAAACAATTTTTTATAGAATACTTCATTTTTACTTTCTAATTTTCTATGATTTTAAAAATCAGCAAGATTTTAAAAAATATAAAGTTATTAAAATTCTTTCTAAATCCTAAACCAATATCTCCTTAAGAATAATGAATCCCATAATAATTAGTCAAAGTGAATATAATCCATTCTTCCTTTCTTGGAACTTGTTAAAAGATTATATCAAAAAACAAAACTTGTTAAGAGATTAAATTATCTGATTTTTTTTTTTTTTTTGTAGTAGTAGTAGTAGGTTTTTTTTTTCTTGCTTCAAAAATATAAGTCAAATTCCAGTTTTAAGATGGGAAAACTGTGGTCAAAATTATCAGAGTCAACAACAAGTGTGATCACATGTGTCATGTGAGCAAATTTGACACTGCAGCAATTTTATCCACTTAATGATGAAATATTATTTATTTGCACTTAGTGAGCATATTGCTTTATTTATTACAGACGTATTCCATCTGTTTTTAATATTTGATATTTTATAACAATAAAATATTTCAAAAAGTATTTCTCATACTTTTACCTGAAATTTGTATGAATTTTTTTTCTTTTGAATAATCTAATTTCACTATATGCAAATAAAGAATTCGTATGTACATATAAAATGTTAATAATCAGAATTTTTTAAAAATTCATTGTTGCACATAATTCATTGTTATGTTAAAGAATTTTTTTAAAAAAAAAATCGAAATGGAGAAAGAGAGGATAATAATGTTGGTATATATTTTGTGCTCACCAAAGTATTCTTTAATTTGCTTTGTCTTTGGGGATCTCTAGATATCGAATGAGTCAGTCTTCTTCAGCAAAATATCATTTTAACACTCTTTTAATTTGTGTCCGAGAGAGATTTACAGTTTTTTTCTTTTCGGCTCCATTTTTACTTTTTAGAGAGAGGAATACTAATTTCTTTGAATGGAAGTGAAGAACACTATTCAAGTTTCTTTGCTCAAACTGGAAACAAAAAAACCATAACAGAGAGAATTGTCTTAAAGAAAAGAGTCATGCATGCATAAGCACAAGCTACTTACTGGTCGTGCCAGATTCTACAAGTAAAAAACCAAACTAATAATACACATACAAGCAGCATCTAATGACAATAGTTGTCCTGAGTAACCGTGTGAGCGCTCTCGGGTTTGATCGCCCTGAGGCTTATGTAGAAGCTGATCCTTACAAACCCGGTCCTGGCTATTTGTTGGAGAGTACTCCACATAGATTGTAGTAAAGTGATATAGAAAAGATGGGTTGTAATCAGATCTCTCTATCAATGCAACTCATCTTTTTTTTAATTAAGTATGTTTTTCGACCAAAAAAAACAAAAAGAACTTATGTTTTCTGACAAATTTTATTTTATTTATTTAGAACTACTACATCAGTTGTACGACAACTGTCTAGTGACAACAGTTGTTTTATTAAAATTAATTGTGTAGTGATTTATGGCACCGGTCGTCGTATAACTGGAATTGGAGCCGGATCCTTATAGTCGTCTTTGATATACACGTACCGGTGGTTCTTTTGTCACAACCTCATCAACCTTTTCCAAAAAAAAAAAATCAAACTCTCATTTTTTTTATCATCAAAATCATACACTATTAAGAAACGAAAACACTATTTAATAACGTAGATCGACATTTGTGAACAATCAAACTCTCATTGTTTTGTTCAAGGTAACTGAATTCATTCATCTTGATACTTTTTATTTTGTAATGGACTAGCAGCTATATGTTTTTGTCATCTTAATTATAGGCACGTACTTGTTTCTTCGAAGGAACGGATGGATCAGATGGATTGGATGGTCTTAGATGTGGACCAGCGTAGTCTATCTGAAGATCGATTCTTTTTCCATTCATAACCACCTCTTTTTTAACATTTTTCTAAATCAACAAATTGAGTAATCATATATTAATAAAAAAAATCGATGTTTATTGGTAATCCACAGATATATAACACTTTTTACATAACTGGTAAACCCACGGTTGTAATACCTCGTGGTTGACGACGTTCGCAAGATGCAAAGTCTCCACCACCCCTAAAAATAATATATATGAAGCATTCTCTACATTTAAACATTAAAACAATCAATCGGATGTCTTTTTAACCAAAATGTTTACCTGACGAAAACATCGGGAGAAGGAGCAAGAAGGATACTAAGATCACCAGCTTCATCTTCAAGTCAGATTTTCTTTTTTTCTTTTGTTAAGTTTTTTTTGGTGATCTGTGAATTGATTTTATAATTTCTTTGATTTAGATACCTACCCACAGATATAAATAGTCAACCGCAATTATGAAGGTAACGCAATCAACTCTGATTAAATAGTCAATTAGTTTAAAGATACAAGAACGAGGAATACATCATAGATACTGTATCATATTAGGAGATTATTTATATAGAATTATATAGTCAAACCAAAAAAAAAATTTAATGAGTAAGTTATTATCTATGGTTTAATTGAAGACAAAATATGATTCCTAGTCAATCTCTACTATGCGGAGTAACGCGACTTACTGGAGTCAAACTCCGATAAAATTGGTCGCAGAAGTGTTGCTACAACTACTTGACAAAAAGACACTTCCTAATTACCATTACTCTTTTTCATCTAGAAACTCCATTTGCTTCCATCTAAGAGAGGATAATCAATAGGGAAATTTGTCAAATCTCCCACTTTCTATTAAAAAGAATTTCCCACTGCCACATTTACAAAACATATAAAAGATACCACAATCTAACTTTATAACTGAATTTAGAAAGAAAAAAAAAATACATAATTAAAAATTGATAGATCTTAAATTATTTAAAAGTTTTTGATAAGTTCTATCCAAATGGCATATAAAAATTTCAATTAAGTTTGTGTATGCTAATGTTGACCACTTTTTGGGTCTACACAATCATAAGTTTCAGGTTTTGGTTTTTCCTTAGCTTATGCGGTATATTTGGAAAGTAAGAAATGCACGCGTTTTTGAAAATATTGATGAGCGGTTTGAGAAGATTGTTCGGGTAGCGGAAAGTGAGGCGTTGACATGGAAGCAGGCTCAGGTGGAGGGTGATTATGAAGATTCTCTCATCTCTCCTTCATCTTCAGGCCCCCGGCAGAGGGTGGCCAGTGCTAATCTTCCGATGCTTTGTTTGGGTTATCGCTGCTTTGTAGATGGATTTTGGAAAGCGAATGATCTGTTTGCAGGTGCGGGATGGCTTTGTACCTCGTCCCAGGATGCGTCACCGACTAGGGGAGCCACTAATTTCCGGTGTAGTCTCTCTCCTTTGCATACTAAAATTGAAGCTTACATCTGGGCAATGCGGTCCATGATTAGACATGACTTCAGAGATTGTGGCGTTCTTAACAAACTATTTAGACTTGGTGGTGTCTTCTTTTTTGGACTGGCCAGCTTTCTCGGCATACATCAACGAAATCAAGATTGACAGAGAGGAATTTTCAACTTTCTCTTTAATTTGTATCTCTAGAACTGCAAATGTAGAGGACGAATTCTTTGGAGCGTCAAACGCGTACTTCTCCGCATCATGTTTTGTATGTAAACAATTTTTCACGGCTCGTTTGAGCAAATCTTTTGTTGCCAAAAAAAAAAGACTAAATTTATATTATAAAACTCGAAATTCTTAGTAAATATTTGTTTTTCTTTCAATAACCCGCTCTCTCCTGTAATAGTATAAATTAATTCATAACAAGAAAATATATGTATATATATATATATATATTGAAAATGAGTAAACTTTTGAAAAATATCATTTGATACAATTTTTTAAAATACTAATAATAACTAAAACTATACAATATTATAATCTGTTTTGTAATATATTCTTCATAAAAATTAAAAATGGTGTAAAATTTTAAAAGTCCATGTTCGTGGTATATTTGAAAATAAGTTCAAAAATTGGGGGATTTTCAAAAATACCCCTTATTCCATGCCCTTTTAAAAAAATAGCTCTCCATATTGACAATTTTCAAAACTATCCCTCTTTGTGTACAAAATGACCAAATTACCATTAAATTTGAATGACAGCAAAAATGTACAGTCACCAGTCACCACAATCAAAAAATTTCCACCAAAAAATATTTTTCCCGCCAAAATCGAAAACTTTTCCCACCAAAAAATGAAAAGAAAAATCCTGTCAAAATTACGGTATTGTATTTTCCCGCCAAATTTTTTGAAATTTTTACCTTTTAAAATCTTGTAAATGCTTTTAAAAACCTTTTCAACGCTTTTCCAAGGGTTTTAAAGGATTTTTAAAAGATTTATACATTATAAAAACCATGTAAATGCTTTTAAAAACTTTTTAAACGTTACCAGGTTTTTTAGAAGATTTTTATAAGGTATTTACAAAGTTTTTATACGGTTTCTAAAATCCTTTTAAAAGCCTTGTAAAAGCATTTAAAAACCTTTTCAAAATCTTTTGAAAACCTTTTAGAATTTTTTGAAAAGTCTTGTAAATTTTTTTTGGCGAGATATTTTTTCATTTTCTTGATTAAAATAATTTTCATGTAAGGGTAAAATGATCATTAAAAATTAAAAGAGGGTGAAAATAAAAATGGCAAAAACGGGTATTTTTGTAAAAGTGTATATCAAAAAGGTATTTCTAACAAATTCTCAAAATAATCTCTTGTATAATAAAATGGAAGTACACAACTTTTTTTTGTAGACTATATAATTTTTATAAGTTGGTTACAAAATAGGTTACAGATTAAGTATAGGTTGGTTACAAAATGATATGTCTATATTTTGTCTCTCCTTAGCATATATTTATCATGCATTTAGCTAGGATAACTGATTGTTTTACATCATTTTCTAGTCTTTTCTATACATTGTTTGAGCCATTCCCGCCACCATCGTCTTCGTCTCGCTCGAGCCATCCGTTCAACAGCATCATCGAGCCCTCTCGAGCCGTTCACCGTCGTTCCATTCGAGCCCTTCCCGTCAAGTTTCGATTGAGTCGTCATTCGCACTACTCGATCCGTCGTCGTCATCTCACCCCACCTTGATTGAGCCAGTCATCGTCCAAGCCAAACTCGATCTTGTTCGAGCCACCGCCTTCACTCTCACACGACACGACCTGCAACTCAATAGAGTTACACTCTCTTTGTATTCTCAAGTTTTAAGTCTCATATTTGCTCACTAACATATTAACGTTTAGCTTGAGTTTACTATGTCTCAGAGAAACAGAAAAAGTTTTCAGTTTATACATGAGATGTGAGAGGCATATGGTTGTGTTGGAGGAGAACGCTCATCACTTGAGTCCATGGCGAAGCGTTTCTTGAAAATGAAGAACATAGTTGACGAAGTTGTTGGCAGTTCAGCACAGGCAACGGGGTCAAGCAGACCAGACAAACCGCTCTCTAAGAGCAAGAGTCGCGGGAAGAGACCGGCAAAAACTTCAAACTCAAAGGAGGAGGGGAGTGATTACGAACAGGAGGAACATGTGTTGCGCTCAGAACAAGCTCCCAGAAAATTGGTCAGACGGAAGAGCGCTGAGACGAGACTAACTCCCAAGGAATACTACGAGCTGTTCCAGCAGTTGGAGTTCGATGGAACAAGATATCCCCATGTTGAGATGATGCAGCAACTCGGGATTGCAGAGGATGTTCAATATCTGATTAGGCGGTGCCATCTAGAGAGAATCCTGAACACACCCAAGAATGGATACAGGGAGGAGACAATTCAATTTCTCTATACTCTGGAGATGCACTTGTATGCGGATGAGACGGGAATGATGTCTGATGGAGGTCTGGCTACATTACATTTCGCGTTCACGACTAATTCTACACTCTCACCCTCTAACCGTCGAAAAGATGTTTGGATTTCCCAGCTGAACGGGGACTACACCGCAGTTTGAGCGGAATGAGATAGCCGCACTCTGGGCAACAATTGGGAGCACGCCCACATTCATTTCATCGAAGATAAAGGCGACGAACCTACGAAGTCCAGTGTTGCGTTACTTCTAGAAGGCGGTTTCCAATGAATTTTACGCCAAAGAGGTTATGGGATACATGACAAACGGTGAGCTTGAGATGATTGATCTAGCGCTAAAGGGACTCTCATTCGCTGCCATGGATTGCACCGCGATGCAAGGTGACATATCCAACACTTCCGTCTCGCTCTACCTTATCACCTACATGATGTCATACAAGAATTGGGTCTCGAGGCTCAGCAGCAACCACACTCCCGGAGTGATGTGCATGGGAGGCGTAGTGACTTGGTTCCTTGAGGCTCCCCTACACTCTGAGTCGCACCCACCACGTTGGATAGACATCAGCAACCTGCGACCTCTACGCACTTTGAATTGGGGTTTGAGGCATGGACGGTTGCTCTACAAGTTTGTGCATCCTGCTGTTGGTCCTTCGAGATTACTCCTCCCTTGTGTCGAGTTGACTACGATCTTAGGGTGTGAGCATATCGAGTTCATCCCTCCCGCGGATACCCTATACAATTCTGAAGCTGAGGAGAAACATGTAGACGCTGCAGAAGCAGAAGCCAAGCCAATGGAGGAAGACACCGAGGAGTAGCGCCCAGAGCAGCTCAACAATGCCTCAACCAGCTTCAGCGATGGGGGAAGGCCATAGAAAAGGTGCTCAACAGCTTCACCAAGACTGTCAAGAACTTCATGCGTAAGTTTAGCTGCTCGACTTCCACAACCGCCATCCCTAGGTCTATCCCGAGGACACCAGACATATGCCGAGATGCCTTCCGCGACCCTAGAGCGAACACCTTCTCTCATTCCCTCTCCAGCATGTCAATCTACATATGTGCTTCGGGAGCGTCAGCCTTCACCCGCTCCTTCACGCCACTCGTCACAAGAATCTAGGGAGAGATGGAGACATGGTTCGCGGGGTTCTATAGTCTCCTCTAGTCATCGATCAGCGCGTCGTTTTGTAGCTCCTGATGAGCATGAGGTTGAGGTTGAGCAGCGAGTTGATGCTCAGGGTGATCATCCGGGTATGCACGGGGTTGAGCAACAAATGGAACAACAAGGTGATTATCAGCCTACCGAGATTGTTGTGTTAGTGTCGGACCATGGTGAGTCCAGAGTCAATGACATGCAGTGTGATGAGCAGCCGAACATGTATCAAAACACACAAGCGGTTGAGCAGCAAGTCGACTAACCAGCTGAGGTCACTCCCACAGATCTCGAACAAGGCAAAGGACAAAGTCAGTTTCACGCTCATCCTTAGGCGAGCACAGACTCCTTCTTCTACTACTGAGGTACTCCGCCCTTTCCCTTTGTACATACGATTTCATTCATGCATTGTTTGTGTTATGATTCTCAATTCCTTCTGTAAATTTTTCTTACACTAGAGACTGTGTAATTTAAGTTTGGGGAAGAGTTTGAAATGATGTATATGATGTTGTGTTTTGTGATTATTATTTTAATTTCTTGCATGATATCATGTTAGAGTATGCATACATTTATTTGCATAGAATAACAAAAACAAAAAAATCAAAAATTTCCACAAAAACAGAGTGTTCATGTAGTTTGCACTTGCATATTAGGATTGAGTCTAGGGTTATTCATATAGGGGTGTTGCATTTAGCATTGAGGTTGATGATGATTATAACCTTTTTAGCACGCTGGATTCAATAGGATAGGATAAAGGTCCTTGTTATTAGTTATTTGATGCTTGTTGATTGAACTTGAAAATGTAAGATTGAAGCATGTTTTGAATTGATTTCATTCCCTATCTACCTGAACCTAATCCTGACTTCCACTTATCCTGTTATGCATTGAAGTTGAACTCATAGATACCACATACATACTTGGATTATCTTTCTCCTTTTCACCACCCTTGTTAATCCAAGTAACTGATTCTCATCTTTGGAACAGTTCCCCGCACCCTTAACCAACCCTTCTTTCAAGCCAATTGTATTCTTGAGTGTCAAGCTTTTTTCCGAGTTGAGCTTGTTAGAAAGTGTTAGGTTCTAACCGACAAGAGTAGGATCCTGTGTAGTTATAGTTCGCGTTATCAAGACTAGTAGGAGTAGGTGAGAACTAGATTTTGGGCATATGGGTATGGATTTGTGCAGAAAAGTGAAGAGTAAAAAGAAAGTAAAGGGTAGAAAGTCTTTAGGAGGGGGATGTGTTTTCAAAGTTTACAAGTCTAGTAAAGGATTTGGGTTGAGCAAAATGATGAGCTACTGGTTCTGGGCTTAAAATGAAAAGATTAGACAAAGAAAAGAAAGTAAAATGTTTAAGATGTCTAGAATCCTTAGAAGAAAAGAAAAAGAACCTTACTGATAATAAAGATTTCCCAATCCGCTAGAATGATAAGAAGTGAACTCCTCCTAAAACCAAGTCTAAAGAATGAAAGAATGGGTTTGAGATGAAGCTTCTGATGAAGGGTAGAGATAGGACCAACTTCGGTTTGAAATGTTCTTTGGATAGATAGAGCGCTGCTCTTGTATGTATCAGTTAGTTTCAACCTTTAGCCTTCTCTTAAGCTCAACTCCTTTTCGTGAGAGAACCTTGTTCTGTATTGATAAAACCACTTGAGAAGGAGAATATCTATGTCTCTGACCTTTTACCCTAGCCAAATGAGTTCAATGACAATGTTTAGCTTGATTCACGGTTCTTTATTAATGAATGTTAAGGGGAATGAACGATAGGATTGCATGCGTAGATTAAAGAAATAAAGTTCTGTCACCATGCATCATAGAATAAAAACAAGGACCTTGATTCTAACTACTCTATTCAGCATGTTTTAGGTTCTCAGACCCCATCTTCACACCTCTTCTCTATACTTTGTTCTTGATCGTTTGTTTATGGGCAAGCAAAGAATAAGTTTGGGGGAGTTTATATGTCTATATTTTGTCTCTCCTTAGTATATATATATTGATCATGCATTTAGCTAGGATAACTGATTGTTTTACATCATTTTCTAGTCGTTTCTATACACTTTGCATGTCTAGGTAAATCATACATTGTGCATTTCAGAGTATTTCAGGTATCTAGGAGACGTCGGAAACACGTTATTCGAGCCGTTTGATCGAGCCATTCCCACTCACCTCTGAACGAGCCATTCTCACTCACCATCGATCGAGCCACTCTCACTCGCCACACACTCCAGCGGTTCGACCGAGCCACTCTCACTCGCCACACACTCCAGCGGTGCGACCGAGCCACTCTCACTCGCCACACACTCCAGCTACTGGTTGCACACCGACCAAATCGCGCATGTCAGGAAGGCACTCCATCTTAAACGCTTTAGGAGATATCCGAACTGACGCTCCGTCTTGTCGTTTTGACTTTTAGGGGTTCACATGTTTTTACTATAAATACATTTTGTTAAGTCTTTGCCAAAAACATCTTTATCTCGTATTGTTTTCTTTCCAAGAAGGTTTAACCTAGCCACCAAATACGTTATGAGACTTGTATTCCGATATCTTTGAGATTTATTCAGTTTTTGTATTTGATTCCTTTTACAAAGTTGTTCATCTTATTTTTATCTACCTAATAATGCTTGTTTCAATGTTTTCTGTGTTTGCATCCTTGATGATGATTTTCGGATCTGAGTAGTGTAGTACTTCTTGAGGATGGGATAGATTAGGTGGAGGATCTTAGGATGTAGAGTGTTTAAGCTTTGATTTGTATGATTCCCTTCTGGACTAGAGTTAGAAATATTTGTTTCTCTCTGATCAATTGGAACTAGGTTTTAGATATTTCTGCACCCAAAAGGTGTTCGATGAAATGTCTGACCAACTAGTGCCAGAAACTTACGTTCCTAACCTAAGAGATTAGTTGTCTAGGATGTTTGTTGACGTGAATGAACTTGTTTTTCATGCCATGTTTGATCATGTTTCTCTAGCGAGAGCTAGGTTTGGAAGTGGTCTAGTTTGAGTAGCTTCTGTCAAGAGATTGGATTAGCTAAGAAGTGATGTTCATTGTTTAGGGATAGTTTGCTTGTGGCATGTTAAACGCTCTATAGACTAGGATACTCCACCGACATCAATTACTCTCATCCTTAGGACCTCTTTCTTTCTGATTTTTATTACATTCCTGAGACTGTTTCGTTTCTTGCTTTCTAGTTCATGCTTAGACTCATTTATGTTTTTATTCATTTTCATTTCTTGCCATGCATTCTCGTTTCTAGTTCTGTGACTCATTTCCATTTTGGATTGTCATCATTCTAGGACTGCTAGACAAACACTCTCTTTGAATTGGCTTGACTTGTGATTTCTTGATTGCATCTTAATTGTTAGTAAAGTTTCCCAACTGGATTGACACCTACTACAACTGCGTAAGGTTAATTGAACCTGCTAGGATTCATACAAAAATCATAGTATCACAAAAAAAGTTAAAGATTAATTGGTCAATGTGGGTTATATTAATACACTTAAGAACATCTCAAAGAATCCTCTTAAAGAGAGTATTCCAATAACTTATACAATTTTCAAAATAAGATCTTAGTATTCCATGTATTGCTACAAAATATATACTGTTAGACATAAAAAGGAATAAAATCTTGGCAATTTATCATACTTAATCGTGATTCCAAAATCTTATTGTGCAGTTTAAAATAAAATTTTACCTAAACACGGGTCATATTAAAAAAATTTCACAAAATATATTCAACATTTAAAATAAAAACAAACATAACCATTTCTCGTACATTAAATTACAAAATTAACAATATAAAACTTACAAAACAGTTTTTTTCAAGCAATCATATTTAGCATATGATTTTATTGCATAATGTTTTATCCAAAACTTTTTTAAAAAAACAATCATATAAATTATCTTTTATTATAAAATTATAATATAAATAAATGGAATTTTAACCCGTACTCGAGTCCTAACCTAGTTTAATATATTTAGCAAGTACTATAATAAAATTTGTATTATAGATCTACAGTTGTAACTTTTGCTTTTGTAGTTATCTAAAAAAAGTTGTAGATAAATTCACTCTTGAAGAAAATTGATCATTAGTTTATATTTACATGACAATTTCTCTATAAATTGAAATTATTATAATTACATTTGTCGACAAAATAAAAGTTTTTTTCTACCAAATTTCTTATACTTATTTAAAATTACTACATCAAATAAGATGAATGTCTAGTGATAAAAATTGTTTATTTAAATTAATGGTCTAGTGATTTATGGTGAAAGAAAGAGCAGGATGTGTATTAATTTCATCTCTTGAGCCTGCCAAAGACAACGGAAGATTAAATGTTTACAGTGGAGTGGAGTGGAGTGGAGTATTCAACATACATATCAAACAGTACGAACACACATGACCATATTATTCATTGGATCAGAGTGTGATATATATCACCTACACTTGCGTGTCTAGTCAACTTTTGTCTTCTAGAAATTGTAACGAAAGTGATATAAAAAAAAGTAAAAAAAGAAAGCTTTTTTATAGTGACAATGTCTATTGCATCAAAACCCTTAATATAGCAAACTCAAATTTAAGACTCACAAAAAAAGTAGAAGAAGCCAAGACTATGTTGAGAAACTTGAGAGACAAAATTACATTCATACTTAGGAAAACATACAATTCAAAGGATAATAACAAAAATTGTCACACTTCTTACAAACCCTAAATCTAAATCGGTTACAACAAAGTTAAACACTTAAACTAACAGAGTTAAACTCATAATGGACAAGTGGGGTTTGTGTCTGCATCAGAGGAAAGTTGTTACTTGTTAGAAACGACCCTTGTGCCCCAAGTGAAGCGGAAGTCGTGGATGGGTCAAAGGTAGAGTCAGGGAGTTGAAAGAAGTTTCCATTGTCATGGTCATAAAGAAAGAGTGAAAATTTGCTCTGATGTTGTTGAGGCAATGAAGGCGTCGAAAGGTCTTTTTGCTCTGTATTTGAGACACCACCGCTCATCAATGATGGATCTGGTGGGAAGAAGCCGGCGGAAGACACCACAGGGTTGTGATCGAGTTCCGTCTGGTTCTGTAACCGAAGAAGCTGATCTTGTAACACCGGTAGACGACTCTCTAACGAAGCCTCCATCTCCAAAAGTTTCTCAGAGGATTTGTTGTCCGTGATATCAAAAGATGTCTTCTTGTCGTTGAGGCCGGTCTTCTTATTCAGAAAGAGAGAAAGGTTTGTGCTTTTCTTGCGCTTCTCTGTATCGTTTAGTTTGCTGTATCTCTCTGCCATGTCTCGAACCTTGGATTGATCTTCGGGCCATGTCCCGACGAGTTCTCCGTCACGGTTGTAGTATATAACACAGACTTGGACATCGCAGAGGATTGAAAGCTCGGAGGCTTTCTTATACATGGTCTGTTCTCTCATACGAAGATTTGGTGTCTTCTTTGAAACGGAAGAAGAGAGCGAGGGTTGTTGTCTCTTGAAACATCTTCGGTTCCTAACCGACAACAATTTCATTGTTTTGTTGTCCTTCGTCGACATTGAAGAAGAAGAAGCCATTGTTGTACGTTGTTTTGCTTGTTTACAGAGAGAAAGAAAAAAAAAGTAAAAGAAGAAAGCTTTTTTATAGTTTCTTTTGAGAATTATTAGGGTAAAACACACAATGTTGAGTGACGAATGAGGAGAATGGAGAAGGAAGTAAAAGAAGAAGCTTTTTGAGAATTATTAGGGTAAAACACACACAACTTCATTCATTCATTCAGGGGTTATTTATATAGACAATTTCGATTTCCATATTTCTCTTCATTAATCATATATACGCGTTTAATTACTAATTTTTCCTTTTGTTTTTCGTTTGTTGTCACAATGCAATCTTGGATTGGATTCGATTTCCATTTTTCTAAAATCAATCTAACCGTTAGTAGTATACATATATATATATATATCAGTGTATCTATATAAGCAATCACAATCACTAAGTACTTAGTTAGATCCTAATTAATGATATATGATACGCATTTATGTAGAAAATTCGATTTCCATATTTCTCTTCATTAATGATATGAGATGATACGCGTTTATTAAATCTAACCGTTGATGTTTCCCTTGTTTAAATACTATAATAATAGGAAGCTTCACACATAAATCTGTGACAGTAATGTTCTGTGTCCTTTATAGGTAATATAACACAGAGCATTATCATATCTCCTAAAACTTACTATTCTTCTTTGTAACACATAATCCATGTGGCCAATTGTTTTATTATAATTTATATATTGGATCAGAGTGTTTTGCAGCTATATCACCTACACTTGCGTGTCTAGTCAACTTTTGTCTTGTAGAAATTGTAACAAAAGTGATATAAAATGAATAGAATGCTTTGAAGAATATTACCGTCTTGATAAATAATCTCAGGATGAGTACTATTTCATCTCTTGAGCTGCCAAAGAGAACAGAAGATACAATAGTCTATCAAACAGACATATAACCATGCTCATCAAACTCAAATCATTCTTATGGTCTACTTGCCTCTTTCAAAGAAACTTAAGTTCTACTTACCCGGTAAGGTCTGTCGATTCGTTATCTGCTCGTAAGGAATGCTCTCTACCATCAGAACCAATGATAACAAATTCTGCAGGTTCCCCAAACGGAATTGTTACCTAGAGAGAGGTATCACAAGAAGGATTTTAATATTAGAAATTCAACTTCTAAAAAGGAACAAGCCTTATTTGCTTACTGAAACATTCCTATTTCTTAACAAAAATACACATGCATGATAAGTTGATCTATGAACTCTTTCAACATACACACAGCCCACAGGGCCACACTTTACACAGACAAGGTTGATTTATTTTATGACCAAAAAAAGGACAGAAGCATATAAGGCATAAGTCTTACTGTAGTAGAAGCTGAAAACTTTTCCGCAATTGTGAGACCATTATTACACTTGATGCTGTAACCTTCTCTCTCAATAGATAACGTAGCTGCTTGCCATATATCCAGGTAACCTGTCTGTTCAAAGCCACATGCATGAGAAGGATTAAAGCCAGAGAATACATAGCCAAAGGTATACGAGAGTTGAAATGGCAAATGTTACTTATACCGCAAGGGAAACATTGTATGAAGCATGACCAGTATGAAAGGTCTTCTCTATATTGCTCTGCATCACTGGATCTGTGATAAATATAAAAAGAGGATTTAAGGGAACCTATAACCACTGTCTCGTATACAACCAACCAGAAACAGCGCAGCGAGCATAAAAGATTTAATTAACATCTTATATCAAGATGTTGACAAGTAGTGGCTTATATAGTTTTATAGGAAGCCATCAAGAGGGTGATTTCTCAAAGTAAATTGATAAAACTTACGGCAAGCGATCTTGTGATTGTCATTGGCAAACACCTTCACAAGCTCCCCCTGATGAAATCAGAAAGTAGCAAATGAATATTGCAAACCACATGTAAGAACTAAGAAAAAAACCAACAGAAAACAACAGCGTAAGTAAGCACAAACAACAACTCTTAAATCATATTAATTAGCCGGATATCTATCTCACAAACCAAAATATACTGAGGAAACTAAAACGATAGAGATCAAAATTTCCAGTAGACCACAATCCTAATCTTTGCTATTTAACATATATACTAGGTACTAACCCGCGGTATACCGCGGACTGAACATTTTATTTTAAAAAAATTTGTAAAATTATTTTGTGACTGAAATTGTTGGTTTAGAATCTTTGCAATGTTTAATATTTTTATAATGTTTATTGAAAAAATGACATCAATAAAGAACTGAGGATGTAACAATGAATAAAATAGTTTAAAACTTTGTCTAGAAAAGACAGACAAATACTTGCTATAGTTCAAGTAAGAATTTGTAACTAACATGTAAACAGAAAAATTAAATATAGCTAGTGGAGGTTTTGGAAAACTTCTTTGAAAACAACATTCATTGTTTTTTTGTGTGGCTTCCCTTTGTTATCTCTAATAAGCACCTTCAAACCTAGTTAGCTCCTCCTTTCTTGATAGACTCTTCTTTGGCCATATAGTCCACTCCAACTAATCCACCTTCAGTGAGAGGCAGGCTATCATCATGATCTTTCTTATCATCCAGAGTTGGCATCTTAGGGATGTCTGGGCATTGCTTCTTAGTTGTAGATTTTTGATCACTCCCATCTGACTGTCCTCTGATTTACGTTTCGATGATGGGGTTGAGTTGTCGTACATACCAACTTCAGGGTCACCAGCACTGTTAGTGATCATCAATACTTCCTGAATTGGACAAAAATATTTTGTCTCTGTTAGCCTTAGGACGGAGTGTTAATCATGGAAAATGCCAAAAAGTAAAGGTCACCTCGTTAGTAGAAGCAATTGTATTTGGGTCAACAAAAGATTCAGATTCTTCACTGTTAATCGCCCACCCCATATCAACATCTGAACACACCTTGGAAACTTTGTATGTATCATAACCGCCGTAAATGTTCTCCTTTCCAATAGCAAGACATAATTGGAATGTCTTCCCAATCAATTTTTTAATTGGGTCCGGGACATTTTCTGGATCCTCTAGCTAGTATGACGAAAACATCACGAAAACATATATAAGAGGCCAAATATAACATTACTGAAAAAATGAATGTCTTATAAGCAGGCTAACATACCTCTTCCAATGAACCCCCAAGTAACTCTGTGGCAGAGAATCCAATCATATTTTTAACAAAACTGTCAAAAAACATACATTTGGATTTCCCTGTGTTGTCCATGATATGAACGTGAAGCTTGTACCTACACAGTAATTTTTACCATAAGTATCGGCATAAGTATGTTTTGGGTAATTATATATATAAATCTATAACATAATTGTTTGGGAAGATGTGATGACTTACTTAGGAACAACAGACTTAAAGTAGTTGTTACAGATCTCGCACATACGTAATTAGTTATGAAGTAAATTAATAAACAAAGATATGAATTTCGTAGGAATATCTTATGATATCTTATGACATTTGTTTGTAAAGAAGATAAAGATTTTGTCATAATTACTGGTTACAAATTATCATTTAGCATCTAAAGATATTGTTAAGTCTTATATTTTTTTGTTTCGATTTTTTGGTTAGTTGATTTGATTTAGTTGGATTCATTATCTATGTAACCCGGCGATTTTGTTGAGTAGTCAAATAGGAATTTTAATTTAAAATAATTACTGGTTACTAATTATCTTTTATAGCCTCTATTGTTTTAGCCTATTTTTAAGAATTTCTAATGGCAATTACATGTAATTTTTTACACTTTTTTAGGTTACTTTTAATTTTGTACTTCTCAATTAATATAGTAGGATACAGTAGAACCTCTATAAATTAATACTCTTTAAATTAATACTTTGTATATTAAAATAATTTTCCAGTCCCGAATTGGGCTAGTGTAAAAAATGACATATTTTGATAAAATAATAAAATAATTTTTTTTTGAAAACCCAGTGTAAAAATATGGTCCCATCAATATCATAAATTAATAATCAAGTCAATTAATTTATATCTAAGAGAATCTAGTGAAATATATAACTCTATTGTTGTTTGCTTATTACTGAATTTGTATTCTTGTTGGAGCTTATCTATAATATTTCTGACTGCATCAAAACTTCTGGTGTTGTCTTCTCAAATAGCATCCAAAAATTATAGAAAGTTTTATACGCGATAATTGATTCCTTATGTATAACTTGTTATTAATGTAACGAAATATCTTCTTCAACTTCATTATCACCATGTAAGATGGTAGTAGTGATTTTTTATTAACTATGAACTTATACATGTATCATTTTTACATGGATAATCTAGTAAACTATTGGCAGCCATCCTATTACGATAGCCAAAATTATTAATTAAATCATCAAGTTCATGAATCTTCAGTTCATAATTATTAATTTATCGATAAATTAAAACCTCTATAAATTAATAAAATTTTATGGCCCCAATCTTATTAATTTATAGAGGTTTTACTGTGTATATATATATATATATATATATTGATTCAATGAAAAAGATGTTAACCTTTCGGTTCCTGTCATCCAAAGGCTGAACTTCAACAGCAAGATACAAATCAACATCATCAGCAGTGACGAGGTAATGTGGCTGCTTTGCACCTGCATTAGAAGTAAAGTAAATTCTTCATCTCCATTATAAAAAGTTAATAGAAAGAAAAAAAAATAAGAGAAAGGGCAAATTTGGAGGAGGATAGAAGATAGGGGTACTAGGTACCATCGATGTAATTCACAGATCCATCTTCTATATGACATACCCACTGAAAAATTTGGAGAAGAGAGATTAGATAGAGATATGCAAATTCAACATGAAAAGAAAAAAAAAAAGAAATTTAAGTATGCACCTCAAAATTACAACTAGTTGTGCCATGAATGGAGTAACCACAAGCAAGAAGATTATTTCCAGGATAAGGTTCTCCTACTATTTGGAGGTTCTCTATAGCTGGTAACCGGTCCACAGCTGTCAACACAGTGGTTACAAAATATTGAGACAAGTGAAGGACTTATTAGTATTTAATTTGGACGAGGAGGGAGTCCAGACTCAGTTACCTGGTTGCACAAACATCTCAAAAGCTGCCTGACTAAACTGACTGGTACACACACGAAACGCATACGATCATCAAAATATGTTTGGTCAAGAGAGCCAAATATGTTTGTAAGAAAAAATTAAGAGTCAAGAGTCAACGACAAACAAAAAGGCAAAGATGTCACGGACCAAACGTGACCTGTGGGCTTTTGCGGACAGAAGCTGAGAAACGACTCGTCGGAGCTCCTTCGGTAACGCCAGCTGATTGGGTGCTGGCTGATGATGAAAAAAGTAAAGTTAAATTTCCAAATCCAAACTCTATCGTACGTATCAATGTTCCTCGCCTGCTAAAGCTTAATCACTCAAGCAGAACTTTTCCTTTTTTTGGGAATATTTCTGGTAACATTTAA
This sequence comes from Camelina laxa, assembly GCA_024034495.1. NCBI lineage: Eukaryota > Viridiplantae > Streptophyta > Magnoliopsida > Brassicales > Brassicaceae > Camelina > Camelina laxa. The sequence goes on from CM043881.1 coordinate 10,588,963, forward strand.
ACCAAGAATGATATTTTTGACAACTGAAAGTAGGGTATTTTAAGGAAATTTTTTTTTTTTGTTATTTTAATAAATATATTTATATGACCACCTAATCACCGTCGAATAATCAAACTTTTACAACCTAATATGGTCACACTAATAATGAAAGTATTGAATAAACACGGATAAAATACTATTTATAGTCACGACTCACGTGTCCGACTCCATTTCTGACCAAAATTAGAACATATGATTTCTTTTTGTTTGGTTTTACCAATTAGAATATAGTCAAAAGTTTGATTGAGTATTAGTGTTTTAATAATAATTATTTTGAATACTATAATATAGTATTAGTTTTGAATATAGTCAAAACTAGGATGTATCCCGTGCTTAAAGCACGGGTCAACATTTTTTAAAAATTTTATAATATAATAATATAAATTATTGTTTTTTTAATTATTTTGTTTGAAATAAGATTTATTTTTAATTGTTATGTAAATCTATAAGTCTATTTGAATACTAATTATTTTAGAATATTATAGTATTTTATTTTGACGTATTATTACAGTTTTACATTGTTTATTTGTTGTATTTGCATCATATTTTGTGAAATATAAAATAGTAATTTTAATATTATAATTAAGAGTAAATAAAAATTATTAATTTATCATCCATATAAATTTTGTTTTACCAACCCGCCAATGTAAAAATTAAAACACACATTTTCATACATTGAGTAATATATCTTCGTTTTAAAAAATTCAAATCACAACATATGCAGAAAAAAATATGCATTTTATTAATTATAAGTATTATATGAAAGTTCTAAACAATTTGTAAATAAAATAAAATAAAGATGATAGGAGAATCATAATTTGAAATCTTAACAAAATCTTCGAATTTAGTTATTAAAAATAATTGTATTGTATACTTGGATATAAAATTTTAGTTTTTAAAATTCTGATTGGTTTATATATTTTTTTTTAAAAATAATTAGTAATTTCGTCCATAATTTATTAGTAGAGAGAAAATATTTTTTTATTTTTTTTAATATTTGATATGTGAGTTTTTTATTTTTTATTTAGTTATATTTATTTAAATTAGTTAATTAAGCTTAATTAATTTAGTCTAATGGCAGTTGAATGTAATTTTTTACACATTTTAAGGTTAGTTTCATATTTGTACTTCTCAATTAATATAGTAGGATGTGCCATGAATGGAGTAACCACAAGCAAGAAGATTATTTCCAGGATAAGGTTCTCCTACTATTTGGAGGTTCTCTATAGCTGGTAACCGGTCCACAGCTGTCAACACAGTGGTTACAAAATATTGAGACAAGTGAAGGACTTATTAGTATTTAATTTGGACGAGGAGGGAGTCCAGACTCAGTTACCTGGTTGCACAAACATCTCAAAAGCTGCCTGACTAAACTGACTGGTACACACACGAAACGCATACGATCATCAAAATATGTTTGGTCAAGAGAGCCAAATATGTTTGTAAGAAAAAATTAAGAGTCAAGAGTCAACGACAAACAAAAAGGCAAAGATGTCACGGACCAAACGTGACCTGTGGGCTTTTGCGGACAGAAGCTGAGAAACGACTCGTCGGAGCTCCTTCGGTAACGCCAGCTGATTGGGTGCTGGCTGATGATGAAAAAAGTAAAGTTAAATTTCCAAATCCAAACTCTATCGTACGTATCAATGTTCCTCGCCTGCTAAAGCTTAATCACTCAAGCAGAACTTTTCCTTTTTTTGGGAATATTTCTGGTAACATTTAAACCAAGAATGATATTTTTGACAACTGAAAGTAGGGTATTTTAAGGAAATTTTTTTTTTTTGTTATTTTAATAAATATATTTATATGACCACCTAATCACCGTCGAATAATCAAACTTTTACAACCTAATATGGTCACACTAATAATGAAAGTATTGAATAAACACGGATAAAATACTATTTATAGTCACGACTCACGTGTCCGACTCCATTTCTGACCAAAATTAGAACATATGATTTCTTTTTGTTTGGTTTTACCAATTAGAATATAGTCAAAAGTTTGATTGAGTATTAGTGTTTTAATAATAATTATTTTGAATACTATAATATAGTATTAGTTTTGAATATAGTCAAAACTAGGGATGTATCCCGTGCTTAAAGCACGGGTCAACATTTTTTAAAAATTTTATAATATAATAATATAAATTATTGTTTTTTTAATTATTTTGTTTGAAATAAGATTTATTTTTAATTGTTATGTAAATCTATAAGTCTATTTGAATACTAATTATTTTAGAATATTATAGTATTTTATTTTGACGTATTATTACAGTTTTACATTGTTTATTTGTTGTATTTGCATCATATTTTGTGAAATATAAAATAGTAATTTTAATATTATAATTAAGAGTAAATAAAAATTATTAATTTATCATCCATATAAATTTTGTTTTACCAACCCGCCAATGTAAAAATTAAAACACACATTTTCATACATTGAGTAATATATCTTCGTTTTAAAAAATTCAAATCACAACATATGCAGAAAAAAATATGCATTTTATTAATTATAAGTATTATATGAAAGTTCTAAACAATTTGTAAATAAAATAAAATAAAGATGATAGGAGAATCATAATTTGAAATCTTAACAAAATCTTCGAATTTAGTTATTAAAAATAATTGTATTGTATACTTGGATATAAAATTTTAGTTTTTAAAATTCTGATTGGTTTATATATTTTTTTTTAAAAATAATTAGTAATTTCGTCCATAATTTATTAGTAGAGAGAAAATATTTTTTTAATTTTTTTAATATTTGATATGTGAGTTTTTTATTTTTTATTTAGTTATATTTATTTAAATTAGTTAATTAAGCTTAATTAATTTAGTCTAATGGCAGTTGAATGTAATTTTTTACACATTTTAAGGTTAGTTTCATATTTGTACTTCTCAATTAATATAGTAGGATTATTATTGTTGTTGTTGAATGGTGAAATAATTAATGGAAAACTGTTTTACAAGAATGTTTGTAAAACTTCGGAGGTCAAGTTTACGGTGCACTGGTTTAAAATTGGTTTCAGTTTTAGGAATAACTTGTGTTACTATAAGACTTATCATTCTTCATTGTTGTTGTATCATATCTCCTTAAAGACTTCTCATTCTTCCTTGTAACATACTCCATGTGGCCAATTGTTTAAAATGTAATGCGATGCGACTGCAGAGCAGTGACATTTGTAGTGCGATCAAAATATAACTTAAGTGGGATTATTTATATAAACAAATATTCATTTTCTTCATGAATAAATTGTGTCACAAAGGCCTTATAACTAACTAATTGATTTGCAGCTAACAAAAGAGCCAGAGAGCCAAAAAATATTATGTACAATCTCATCATTTGTTACACAAAAATACTCTCTTCCTCAGCAGAGCCTGCAACGAATATAAGCAGACCCAAAATAATCAGCAATTGATTCACTTGAAGTCTTTGTATTATTGTATCTATATTATCTCTGATTATATGAAAGCTGCAATTTTTGTCTTCTAGAGATTGTAACGAAAGTGATAAAATGAATACTGCTTTGAAAATACATTACCCTCTTGATAAATAATCTCAGGGTGAGTACTATTTCATCTCTTGAGCTGCCAAAGATAACAGAAGATCTTACAGTGGATGTTGAATATAGCAAATGCTATACCGCAAGGGATGCTCTTTTGTCTACCCAATCCAGAGTTCATATTTTGAAACTTAAATTCCAAACTATATGCTTAAATTTCAAGCTACAACTAGTCGGTTTCTCATTTCAACCCTTACTTATCTTCAGAGATGAATATGTATCATCAGCTATTGAGGAATTCTCCTTCTTTTATTGTAAACAGATAAGCCTCAAACCATTAAAGAGCTGCCAAAAATGCTTTTCAGAGATATGATCATGCTTCTGCCAAGCAGCATTCAGAAAAAGCAAGAAAGGATTGGTTAACAGCTGAGAAGCTAAATGGTGAGGCAGCCAAAAATATAATAGGTATAACAAATAAGGACAACGACATATGGAAGTTGGACCTGCATGGACTCCACGCAACAGAAGCTGTTCAAGAACGCTTACAAAAGATAGAAGGTCAATTCACAGTGAACCGTTCAGTATCACCAAATAGAGGTAGGCCAAAGAATGCAGTCCTGCGATCTGCATAACAAGAGCCTTTTGGTAGATTAGATGTGGATGGCCTCGGCAGTCAAAATTTTTTTTCTAGGCAAAATACGAAACTCATTGCAGGTTGTAACAGGTATGTCATTTTTTTTTTGTTTATGTAGCAACAAGTGAACTGATGTTTTTTTTTTGTTTAAATATAATAGAAGCTTAATACATAAATCTGTGTCCTTTATAGGTATTGGTAAACACAGCCGGGGACATGCTTCACTTCCTCAGGCTGTGAAGACATTCTTTGAAGATAACAGGTGAGAAAAGCTCTCTTTTCTATCTTCCAATTCATATCTTTCTTAATCAGTAGTATATATAACTAACAACTCAAGAATGGAATGTTGCTTTACAGGTACAGGTTTGATGAGACAAGACCAGGTGTTATCACATTGTGGCCTAAATTCCGACACAGCTGAATATATGATTGATTTCGGTTTCTTGGAAAATACTTGTGTTACTCATTCTTGGTGTAACATAATCCATGTGGCCTAGAGGTGTCAAACGGGCCAGCCCGCGCCCATCTAGCCCGTCCGCCATGGACAATTTTTTTTTGGACTGCTGCGGACCGGTCCGTTTAGGACCGCGGGCAGAATATATATGTCCAGATCCGCCCCGCAAGACCCAGCGGGTTAACGGTCCGGCCCGCGGGCATTGTGTACATTCTTGGTTTTTAGTTTTCATTCTTAGTTTTTGTTCATTTTGATGTTGAATTTGTGTGATCAACAATTAGCAGCTCTGTATTTCTTTTGATAGGAAATCTTGGAGTTGGTATGATGTATGTGTCATGGCATGGATTTCTAATTTGAAAGAAAGTTTGAAAGTTGAAACACACAATCAACAATAGCATGTAACCGTTGTCTATTGAAACCAAGAACTTCATCGAAAAAGTTCAAAAGGAAGAAATAGTGAATTTTTTTGTTGATCATGCCATCAAAAATGGTTTTGCCTCTTAAAGTATAAAGATAATGCTGATAGTTGCAGAGAAATCAAAACACCAAACCTGCATAAACACCTGCAACTTAGAACACTAAACCAGAAAAATTAAAAGTTCAAAACATAATGCAATTAAAGGTCAAAGATACATAAACCTGCAACTTAGAACACATTTAACTGAAAAATAAAAAGTTCAAAACACTAAAACTGCATAAACCTGCAACTTAGAACACTAAAATGAAAAATCAAAAGTTCAAAACAGAATGCAATCAAAGGTCAAGGATAAGTATGAAACATTACCATTAAAGATATGTTCAGATGTGTATGGCTTCAGCTTCCAAGCCTCCAATGATACTCACAATTCACAAACGAAAATTCTCACCCTGCTCACCTCTATGTTTGAGTCGTAAGTCGTAAAAAATAAAAAGACTTTTCAGTTTCCCTGTTAAACAATGAAAACACTCTTAATTTAGGGTTTTCGATTATAAGTTTTATTCTAAAACCTTTACAGACTCTAAGTGAAACAGAAGGTTCAAAGTTCAAAGAAATGTTTCAGACTTTGACGGGTCGACCCGCAAACCCGCAATCCGCAACGGGTTAGCCCGCTCCAACCCGCGACTCGTGATGGACTAATCCGCTAGGCCCACTATTCATGGACACAAAAAATGATGTCCAAGCCCGCCCCACCATGATACTAAATGGGCTAGGCCCGCGGACAGGAGGCCCGCTTGACACCTCTATTGTGGCCAATGGTTTAGTGTACTCGAACAGGTCGTTAAAATAGAATGTAATGTGACTACAGAGCAGTGATATTTGTACTGAAATCAAATGTAAACTTAAGTGGATTATTTATATAAACAAAGATTGACTATTCATATGAACGAATTGTTTCACAAGTCCTAATCTCTAACTGTTTTGCAGTTGAAAAAAGCTACAGCCTGCACCGAAATACACCCAAAAAAATTATTCACTGTCTCTCTGATTATTTTTTTCTCGTAACTTTATCAACCTTTTAAATCTAAACGTATTATTTTATTATCAATATTAAACATCATTAAAAAAAAATTGTGTGTGATAATAAAAAAAGATACGACATTTTCTTTAATATATATTAAAGAAATTTTTTTTATATATGAAACATTTTTAACTTAACTTCACGTTTTTAAAATAAAATGGTTCGAGATATTTTCGTTTTTGTAATAATCAACTAATTTTTTTTTTGTTATAGGCATGTACTGATGCTGCATTTGGAGGGCCGGATGGTCTTAGATGCGGACCAGTATAATCCATCTCAAAATCGAATCTTCTTCCATTCATGGCTACCTCCTCTTTAACCTTTTCAATCAAAAAAATTAAAATAGTAAATATTTTGGTAAAAAAAAATAGTAAAGATAGTTTTAATTTATCTATACTATTTTTGTAATAATCGACTAATTTTTCTTGTTATAGGCATGTACTGATGCTGCATTTGGAGGGCCGGATGGTCTTAGATGCGGACCAGTATAATCCATCTCAAAATCGAATCTTCTTCCATTCATGGCTACCTCCTCTTTAATCTTTTCAATCAACAAATTAAAATAGTAAATATATTGGTAAAAATAAATAGTATAGACAAATTATAGTCTTAACACACATATATATATATATATTTGTAATTAGTATATGATATATTTGTAACCATATAACACTTTATCGATGTTGTTGATACCTTGTGGTGGACGTTGTGAAGATGCGAAGTCTCAATTCCTAGCAAAAATTGAGTCAGAATAAAAAATTGAGTAAGAATAGTATCTTTTAAACTCCTTAAAAAAAAAAACTCATGTACAATAGTTTGGCTTCACACGAGTTTTATCTACTGTCAAAGAAACCCATAGTTAATACAACAAACAGTAATAGTTGTTGGTTACTAGTTACTTAGCGACAAATAGTAAAATCAACTTTAATTACTTCATCTATAACGAATGTGTTTCTACTTTCTAGAATAACATGGATTTAATACGTAAAGGCTTAATTACATAGTAATGGAGTCACTAAATTTTTGAAATAAATTAAAGCATAGATAATTAGAAGAACATTGTTAAATATGTACCTGAAGAAAACATTGGGAGAACGAGCAAGAAGGATACTAGGATCACCAGCTTCATCTTTGAGTCAGATTTTCCAATTTTTTCTGTGGTTGGTGGTGATATGTGAATTGATTTTTCTAATTTCTTTAATTGGCTTTTGATACACTCATATATATTATACACATGCTGACATGCATGTAGACATGTATATACAGAGTCAATCATAGTTATAAAGGTAAAGGATCAAAACACTAAATGAATGTTCTATGATAGTTTGATTACCTTCTAAGAATGATGAGATCCGATGAATCCCATGATAATAAAATAGTCAAAGCGGAAACAAATGCGTTCCATATATTCTAATATGTATACCATTAATTGTATTCTTTCTCTCTTTTGGAAGTTGTTCAAAAATCAAATCATATAAGACAATATTTTTTTATACACTTCCAGTTTTTTAAATGGATAATTATGGTAAAAAGTATCAGAGTCAACAGCTATATATCGCACTAATTACTCATAAGAAATTGTAATCATAAAAGTGGTTATTACAATAGCCTGAATATTACTGCGAAATTGAGTAATGAAAGTTGAGTAAATATGCTACCAATCTCGTGGGATACCAAAAAAAAAAACCAAAGGCACTAAACCTGCTGATATTCACAATTTCTATAGCCTGCACAAATTAAAATCCAGTATTAAGTTAAAATTAGTTACCAAAAATATAATTTTATAGTTTAGCAAAAACAAACGTACTTGGATCCATCGTAGTTATCTCTCCAGTGTTGTCGAAATCGCAATCAAATTTGTATTTTCCCATGGTTTGGTAAAACAAGTTCATAGCGTACTCCGAATGGGTTTTCTCTGTGTTCGGCAAGTAACAAAGCCCATCTTCATTAATGGGCCTACAATCCAAGCCCAACCCACATACGTAGTCTATGTTCCTTTGTAATGCCACCGTCTCCGCACCGGCCTTTGCAACGCACCACTGCTTCTCCCGCGATCCCGGATTGTTCCCCGGATTCGATGATCTAACCATAGGTCGGAGGACATTAGCGACGAGAGAGATTTTTTTTTTTTTTCAGTAAAAACTGTTGAGTTTTCCTCTTTTTTGATATAAAGAAGGAAGAAGCTGTCGGTTTTGTATTTGTCAACTCACATGTATTATGCAAGATGATGTGTATTTTAGTTTGATGATTTGTATTTTTTTTACTATTTTTTATTATTTTTTTTAATCAAAATCGGAAATTAAATGGTAATTATAATTACAGGTAGGACACTAAATATTTGAACTAGACCTGGACGCAAAAACAGAAAATCGGTAATTTCATACCCCAGCTAAGGAGGTATGTTCAATTCCTACATAATGTTTAACTACGTGCAAATCTATACATTAAGTTAAATAAAATTTAAATTCACAACCCTAACTTTTCAAACTATGCTAATATATACCTAAATTGTAACGGTGTTAAGAAATCGTTAACGATTTCTGACGTAGACACCACGTATTAAAGATGTCGGTCTGAAAAAAAATATTATTTTGGTCAAAACTATGTCGTCTTTAACCCTCTAGCAACAAAAAATAAGAAAAATAAAAAAAAAGAAAAAAGAGAGAGAGAGGCGATGGTGAAGGCGACGGCGGTTTTAAAGTTTTGAATGGATTTGTATGTTCGGAGATTCGGTTGGTTGTGGTTAATTCGGGTGTTTGTTGGTCTGTCCCTTTCTTATGCGGGTCGGGGCGATTGTACGGTGGATAAATGGGGCGCCGAGGATTGTAGCGATGTCTGGCGAGTGTTACAGGATTTGGGTATTCAATGGAGGGATTGGGTGTCTCTAGGATCGGATTATGGTCAATGGAGGATTTCACGGGATCTGCAGATGCTTGAGTTTTTGGTTTGTCGAATCTTTTGCTTATCGCGATTGATTAGGTTTCGTAAATCGGATTTCGTTTTTTTGTACAGAGGTATCATTGTGGGAAGTGATTATTTGCGGTTCAGATTCGGATCGATAAGGTGTATCTCTTTCTCTTGGCTGATGCGATTTTGGTTTCCTTTTCTTGAGATATCAAGTATGATTTTGGCTCCTTTGGAGATTTTCTCGAATCACGCTGTCTTCATTAGACGCTATCTATTGGATATTGGGTTTGGATTTTAATGGAGGATTGGGGAGTATATAAGGGTGATCTCTGTGATATTTGGTACTCATCTCAATTCATTTGCTCTCAAGCATCTTCTTGGCAATAGTTCTTGTTCCTGTTGTTTCTCTTGTTTTGCGGTGGTGATCATGTCGCAGAGTGGTTTTCTGGGTAAGAGTGCGTCTGGGAAGGGGTCGGCTGGTCTGGCTCTGAAGCGGAAGATTAACATCCCGTATTTTGATAATTCTGCGTTGATAGAGGGGTACTCTAAAACGATGGTGAGGCGCTGTATGAATCCAAGGGTTCAGGATATGAAGTCGCTGCTGTTCATGCTTCCCAGGATCTAGCATCTTGAAGGAAGGGTTGTGGGAGCAGATTTGGGCCACGGGAAGTTTCAATTTGACTTTGACAATGAAGATGATATTGCGGAGGTGCTTCATATGGCGCCATATCACTTTGATAGCTGGATGGTTTTAATGGTCCGCTGGTCTCCAACTGTTGATCCGGCGTATCCTTCAGAGCTAACATTTTGGGTCCGAGTGTTAAATGTTCCTTTTCAGTTTTGGGCTGAACCAACCTCCCGCAGCATTGGAGAAGATCTAGGACGTGTGGAAACAGTGGATATCGATGGAGGAAGGGTTCGTGTTACTGTGGATGGGTTTAAACCCTTTTGTTTTGATACGGTGATTGAATTTTACAATGGGGAGGAAACGATTGTTGACTTGCGGTATGAAAAGCTTCATGGCTACTGCAAGAGGTGTTTCAGTTTGTGTCATGATAAGGATCACTGTCCTTTGTTGGCAACTGCTAAAACTGAGGAAAGTGATATTCTGCTTGTGGAGGAAGAGGAGACAGTTCGACCGGTGCAGAGTTATAAAGGTGCGGTCACTAATGACAAGAGGAAAGGTAAGGAGAAGGTGGTTGATGGCAAAGGTTTTATCAACTAAAGGTGAGAGTCAGCGGACTCATAAGGGTAGGCACAACTCGGGTGTTAAAATCAAGCCTGAGAGGTTGGTGAATCTTCTGCCAAGTTTCGTAGGTCCCAGACTTATGTCCAGGTTAACGACCATAGACATATGGCTCAAGCTGCGGCTGCTATTCTTTCCTCCGTTGTGGTCCCGAATGGACAGGAGGTGAAGGCTCCGATTATAGCTACCAGTGATCAGGGGACACTGGTTCACAGTTCTATTGAGGGGGTTCAGCCTTCAAAGAAGGTTCGCAGACCTCTTTTTCAGGATTCATCACTGGGGAGTGACAGAGACCAGGGTTTAGGATCGACTTCTGTTGTCACAGAATCTGATAGTGCTGCTTTAGGATCAACGATGCCACTCTCTGGATTGATTGCTCTGATTCCTGCGCGGGTTGATCATTCCAAGCTTTTAGAGTCACATGTGTTGCCTACAGGAACCGATGGTGGCTCAACTTTGGTGGAGGAAGAAGGGGAAGTTAGGGTTCCGCAGACTTCTGTTATGGTCGAGGGAGATTCAGTTCAGGCTACTAAACAGGTCGATACTGCAGGTGAGACTGGTTTTGTGGGTCAGACTTTGACAGATGATGAAGCTTTCGTTCAAAACCAGGTCGTGGATGCTGTTTTGGTTCAGGATGCTACTCATGAGGCTGCTAAGGGTTCCGAGGATGCTCCTTCTGATATCGTTCTGGATCTTCAAGAGGATCCAGTAATGGGGAGGGACAAGGGTGATGAGGACTGTGATGATCCTATGGATACGGAAGCACAAGGTGAAGGGTCGACTGTTTCGGACTCGCTGATAGACAAGGACCGTAAGTCAAAATCTTATCTGGCTATCAAAGGGGCAGCTTCCAAGAAGCTAAATGATTATTTGCGTACTACGCCAAGGAAGCGACCTGCTCCCAGGGTTACTGAATCGGATGGAGATGGGAACAACCCGACGAACCAGGCAAAGGAGAAGGGAGTCGCGGGTGGATCCAAAACACCTAAATCAGTGCCTAAATGAAGATTTTAAGCTGGAACTGCCAAGGACTTGGAAACAAGGCAACTATTGGATATCTCAGAGATCTGTGGGGGAAGCACCGGCTAGACTTTTTATTTCTTTCTGAAACTAGACAGTCTTTTTCATTTACGGAACTTTTTGCTGGTCATTTTGGTTATTCATCTTTAAAAATTGTTGAACCTATTGGTTCTGGTGGTGGTTTAGCTTTATTCTATAATAATAATTATCAAGTTTCAATTTTATATGCTTCTAATAGATTGATTGATGTGGAAATGACTTTTAAGGGACAACTTATTTTTCTAACCTTTGTGTATGGTGATCCGGTTCCTAAGAACCGAGACTTGGTGCGGGAACGGTTAACGCGTATTGGTTTAACTCGGGACTCTCCTTGGTTTCTTATTGGAGATTTCAATGAATTAAAAGGCAATCATGAGAAGCGGGGTGGGAAACTTCGCCCAGCTTCTTCTTTTTTGAATTTTAATTCGACGATTCGACACTGTGGTTTATTGAAATTTTTGGCTGTCGGGGACAGTTTGTCATGGCGAGGTTGGAGGGATAAAAAGCCCATCTGATGTCGTTTGGATCGAGCTTTAGCTAATGAGAAGTTACATGATATGTTGGGTAATTCATTCACAGAATATTTGGACATGATCGCTTCGGATCATAAACCTGTGCTAGCCTCTCTTGAGGATAGAACACGACGGGGGAGGAGTAGTTTCCGATTTGATAGACTCTAGCTTGATAAGGAGGGGCTCCCGGAAGCTATTTCTGTGGGATGGGGTTCTGGAAAGAGTGCATCAATAGGAAATGTGGTAGACAAGATTATTACTTGTCCGAAGGCGATCTCTCGGTGGAGGAAGACCCAGGTTCCATATAGAAGGGAAACAATTGAGGAGTTGAAAACTTCATATTTTCAAGGGTTATTTACTTCCACGGTTAACACAGATTTTGAGGATACATTAGGCGAAATTAGTATGTCCATTACGGATGAGACTAATGAATTTTGGACGCGACCGATCACGGAGAAGGAAATCAGGGATGCGTTATTTATGATGCATCCGGATAAGGCACCGGGACCGGATGGTATGACATCTTTTTTTTATCAACGAGCGTGGGACACGGTTAAGGTAGATCTGGGTATCTTAGTAAACTCATTTCTCCAGGATGGAGTTTTTGATAAGAGATTTTATTAGACGAATATTTGTCTTATCCCAAAGGTGGACAAACAAACTGCGATGACGGAATGGCGTCCTATTAGTCTCTGTAATGTTAGGTATGAGATCATCTCGAAGGTGTTGTGTCAGCGCTTGCGGTTGTTTCTACCGACATTGGTATCAGAGACGCAGTCGGCTTTTGTAGAGGGACGTCTGATCACGGATAATATCCTGATTGCTCAGGAAATGTTCAATGGTTTGCGGACCAATCCTTCGTGTAAAGGAAAGTTTATGGCTATTAAGACAGATATGAGCAAAGCTTATGATCGGGTAGAATGGGCTTTTGTTGAGCATTTGTTGCAGAAATTTGGTTTTTGTGAGAAGTGGATTTCTTGGATCATGTGGTGTGTGACATCTGTCCAATACAACGTTTTGCTAAATGGACAACCATATGGTTCAATAATTCCTTCCCGTGGACTTAGGCAGGGAGACCCCTTATCTCCATACCTTTTCATACTTTGTACAGAGGTGCTTATTGCAAATCTTCGCTAGGCGAAACGGTCAAAACTCATTACGGGGATTAAGGTCTCTACGGCATGTCCCGCTATATCTCATTTGTTGTTTGCGGATGATAGTATGTTTTTCTGTCGGGCCACGAAAGAGCAGTGTGCGGCTGTGTTAGGGAATCTTAAACAATATGAACGGGTATCTGGACAGCAGATAAATTTCCAAAAATCTTCTGTTCAGTTTGGACATACAGTGGACGATGATCTCCGAGATGAGTTAAAAGGACTGCTGGGGATCATGAATTTGGGTGGTATGAGCACCTATCTAGGCATACCTGAGAGTTTGGGGGGATCCAAAACGAAAATCTTTTCATTCGTTCAGGACCGATTACAGAAACGGACGGGGGTTGGCCTGCCAGATTACTGTCACGAGGTGGTAAGGAGGTGATGATTAAGTCGGCAGCCACCGCTGTTCCTTGAAACAAGGTCTTTTATGGTGATGAGGTGAAAGATGGAATAGATGATGATGAATGTATGCAATGATGGGTAAGGTGTTTCAATTGCCCTTATGCAGTTGCAGTATAAGGGGTATCAATCCAATTTGAGTGGTTGTAAACAGTTAAGATATGCATAAAGATCTAATTTAAGCCAAATGAAAAGGATGTTGCCACTAAACAATCCTATGGTGAAAGTGTAAAGTGCAGAAGGTAAACTAAATGAACTAAGAACTAAATGCAAATGGAATAGAATGATTAAGACAGTAATGATGCAATCAACAGAAACAGAAACTGAGATAAAGAACAAATGCAAGACAATAATGAACAGGACACTAAATGAATGCAGCAGAAATGGAACAGGAATGAAACAAGACAATCACAAATCACAAATAACAGAGTTCTGGGGATGAACTCGAGCCAGCACTCGACCGAGTGTAGGTCGAGTGAGTGGTCGAGCTAGACTAAACGCAGAAACAGAGCAATGCAATAAAAACAGAGTAATGCAAAGACAGATCAAACTACAATCAAGCAACGGGATTAAGACTGAAAAATCAATAAACAAAGAAGGACTTGAGGAGGGATTCATGGGCTGGACTAATGATTGAGGCTATCTAACTTGATCAACAAATCTCAAACAACATGAGCTAATCTCTAGACATATGAATCCAAGACAAGTTTCTCCCACTCTCATGGTCAAGAAACAATCAAACCTATGCATTTCTAGACTTGCTCTCACATAGTAAAGAATCTACACAAGCAGGCAGTAAGAAATATGTCTCATACCAAACAAAACTTCTAATCTCTTAGCAAGCAAGATGGTAAGCTCTAGATCTAGCCTTATCTATGCCTCTTAAACATTGGTGTGATGCTAAGATGCTTGAAATCAGATCCTACCTTCTCAGATATAGGATCAGCATTAAGAACATCTACCCTAGAAGAGATCTACAACAATCAAGCTTGATCAAGCCAAACAAACCTCATTCACAGCCCAGCCTAACCCATCCTCAAGATCCTAAACTACTACTCACAAGAACACATGATAAACATCAAAATCATAAACCCAGAAAAGATTGAAACTTGCATCATTAGATAGATAAAAAAAGATCTACAATATTGAAAAAGAAATGAAACTTAAATTCTCAATATTAAGAAAGTTATTAAACTAACAATAATGAGAAATTTAGTCTTTTTCAAGTACAAGATCTTAGGAATAAAAAGCAAAAGGAATAAATCCCAAAAAGGTAAATACTAGGTTTTTAAGAATATCTAAAAGCTGACTGACTCTTTTGTGGCTGCAGGTACAAGGCTTTATATAGGAGGGGAGTGGAAGCCCTAAAAATGCTAAAAGACAAAATAGTCAACGGCTCGGTCAACTCGACCTGTGCTCGGTCGAGTGGCAGGTCGAGCTGGCTTCTCTCGTGCATTGTCCACTCGGTCGAGTCCTCCTCAGCACACGGTCGAGTGTCTGGTCGAGTGTGCGGTCGAGTTGGACTCCGGACCTTGTTATTTCAGCCTTAACTCTCTTGCTTTCCCTTCATGATTGCTTCACTCCTTCCTCAACATTGCTTCCATGCTCCTTAAGCTCCAAAATCACCTGTTTATGCATGAAAAGATGCAAATGCAATGCAACTAAACTCTAATGCATGATTAGTCCTAAAGCTATGCAATAATGGTGAAAATGGATAGCAAAAGATGCAAAAGATGTGAATATACTAAGGGAAAACAGGGTAAAATATATGAACATCAACACCCCCAGACTTAGTCTTTGCTTCCTCAAGCAAATAAGCAAGACATAAGAATGTAGGTGAGGTTTGAAAGTGGGATCTCAGCTCCTAAAGCTTGCAAACAGACCATCTAGAATCAATGTCCAAGTTACTAGTACTATGATGCAAGTTGAATGAGCTGTACTTAAAGACTTTAGACAAGCATGTCACAACCTTTACTGATTTGAGCCTTAGATATCCACATGCATTCAAATCAACCATTTCCTTTAACATTCATTAATCAAGAACATGAATCAATTCTATGCAATGCTTAAACTCATTTGGCTTGGAGGTAAAGGCTTTGAGACAATGATGGTCTCTTTTAGAGTGGGGCTTATCAATATCAAGGTTCTCTCATAAAAAATGGATTGAGCTTTAGAAGAATGCTAAAGGTAAGAACACCTAGACACATACAAGAATAAAACCTTGTCTACCCAAAGGTACCCAAAGTGTTTATCCTAGCAATCTAAACCCAAATGATCCTAGTGCTACCCTTTAACTTCTTCTTTTCTCTTTCACCCTTTCTCTTTTGATTTTCAAGTCTTAGGAGAGGTTTCTTATTTGATCTTTCTAGTGGGATGGGGGATTCTTACTTATTTGCTATGGTTCTTTTTTCTTCTTATTCTTAAGACATACAAGCTTTTTGCTAGACTTTTCTTTTCTTTCTTTTCTTTTCTTTAACTAGAACCATCTTCAACATTTTTTTGCTTCCCATCCTTTCACTAGACCTTGCTTAAACACAATTCCTCTTAAAGACTCACTCTTCTTTCTTTTTTCTCTTTTTCTTTTTTTTTTTTTTTTCTTTTCTTTTCTTTCTTTAACTTCCAAGTCCCAAACCCAACAAATGAACCACCTAGTCCTATCTAGTTTGAAAATGCAAACTAGAACTACACAAGGCTTTACTCTTGTCAGTTCAAACCTAACACTTTCTACCAAGCTCAATCCTAAAAATAGGCCTCACACACTCAAGAATAAACATGGCTTGAAAGAAGGGTTGGTTAAGGGTAGGGGAAACTGATTCTTAATGAGGAAATCAGCTACTTGGATCAACAAGAGTGGTAAAAAGGAGAAAGATGATCCAAATATGTATATGGTATCCATGAGTTTAAAGCAATGCACACATTGATAATTGAAAGTCAATATTAAGTTCTTATAGATAGGAAATGGCATCAAATCACAACATGCTTCAATTTAGACCAAATGCAATGCAGGAATTCAATGCTTGGTTCAATCTTATGCTTCTAACCACTCAACTAGCATCAAAGTACTATTAACTTGGGCATTGATCCTAGTCTAGTGAATGAGCAAGCTAACAAGGAAATACTCATCATAGATCCCTAATGCAAGCAGTCCTATATGATAAACAAAATACTTGAATATGCAAAGCAAACTACATGAACACTTTTTTTTTTTAAAGATTTTTGCAAAAATTTTCAAATTTTTAGGGTTTTTCTATGCCTTAGATGCTATGCAAATATTAACATGATGATGCTAAAAATTTGAAATAAGAAAACAAAACACAATGTCAAATGCTATCTCAAACCCTCCCCAAACTTAAATCACACAGTCCCTTGTGTGAAAGAAATTTGTTGGAGGATTCAAGACTTAAAACAAAACACAATATGAAATGCAAATGGTATTTACAATGGAAAGGTGATAGTGTTACCTCAAGGATTGTAGAAGAAACTATCCACATCCTCCTGCATGCTATCAAAGGTGTAGCTGGGGTCTTGTTGGTGACTTGGAGAGGGGATTGGGGCAGCTCGACGATGGCGATCGACCGTGACTCGGTCGAGTGCATGTCAAGTGGGGGTCGAGCTGGACTGCGGATGTCATAACTCTGTCCTTTGCTGCTGTTGGTAGAACTGGTGGTAGAGGGCTGGATCCGTGAAGTAGTGGGGTGGGATGGGAGGGTAACCTGGATAAGCAGCTGGAGGTGGGAAGCCATATGGTTGTCTGTGCTGGAACTCGGTCGAGTGCTTGGTGGTGCTCGGTCGAGTGGGTGCTCAGTGACCCGGTCGAGTGCCGAAAACTGCTGTTCTCGGGTACTTGAGCTCCTCTTCCTCTGAATTGGCTCATACATTGAAGCCCTAGCTGGTTCCACAGGATTCGCAACCCTTGAAAGTGCTCTAGTTGAGCTACTTCTCCTCAAAGGGCTTGAATGGCTAGGAGATGAGTTTCCACTCTTCAGCTCGGCAATCTCCTTCTTTAAGCCCTTGATAGACTTAGCCATGTTGGTCACCTTCTTCTTCAGCTTATCAAACCTCTTTCCTTGCCACTTGCCCCACTTTTGCAAAAGAGTTAACCTCTTGGCATTCTCCTCACTCCTCTCTATCTCTTGGGTTGGGCTCATAGTCTTCAAAGTAGAACTGCTCCTCTCTTCAGCTACTTGTGCATTTCCAGCTTCTTCAACTCTAGGTTGAACCACTCCATCAAACCAATGCTCCTCAGCTGGCCAAAAGTCAATGTTGGCTCCCTCTTGAATGGTGGTGAGCTCTTGGTTAGGCAATATGATTTGCTTTTTCCCAAGTGTTGGAAGCTCATAGTTGAAAATGTGGTTCCCTTGATGCATTTCCTTGGCTAGGATGAGAGTAGAAGTGAGGTAGCTTGAGTCAATCCATCTTGGTGAGACACTCTCTCCTCTAAGTGGAACTTTAGCAGCTTGAAGGATTGGAGTGATGATGCCCCAATGGTAAGTGCTCCTCTTGACCCTTGTTTTCCAACTTTCCTACCCAGCTTCTCAAGTAAATCATGTGGTCAATGAGCACCATTGCAAGATCAGTCTCTACAGTGCTCCCAAGGATGATGGTTCCATCTCTTGCCTTGAGGATGATCCCATTGAGAGCCAAGTCAATCATCTTCAGCTCTCCCTCATTGATGTTCCCAGTTTCCTTCCTTGCAAAGAAGGTGTTTGCAAGGGCTTTATGGAAGTACCTTAAAACTGGGCTCCTTATCTTTGAGCTCTTGGAGTTGGAGGAGGAGTAGAGCTTGTTGTCCCCAATGGTTTCCCAAACTGAGTAGAGCTCCTCTCTTGGTATCCTCAAACTCCTATGGCTGGTTTCAAATCCAAACACATTGGCTATCTTTTTTATTGTAAGCTCATGCTTCCTCCCCTTGATTGTGAAGGTGATGTGACCAGCCCCAGCCTCAGGATCTTTCCTTGCATATGTGTGGAGCTTGACAGTGGCAAGGAACTCACAACTCTCCTCTTTGTAGCCCTCCATGCAAAGCCCCATAAACTTGGTGAGATTGCTCTTCTCAAAGAGATATTCTACATCCTCATCAATAGCAAGCTTCTGCATGGTCTCCTTGTGTGGATACCTAGTTCCCAAGAACTCCATCCTCATGAAAGCATCATAAAGTTGCCTCTTTGTCAGCCCACAAGACTCAGCTTCTCCATCATCCATCAATTCTTCTTCTTCACTTTCCTCCTCACTCTCACTTTCACTTTCTTCTTGCTCAACTTCAACAGCTGGCCTCTTCCCCTTGGCCTTGTGCTTCCTCATAAATTCATTAAGAGTAGGCTCTCTTTCCTCCTCACTTTCGGTCCTCTCAGGATCTTCCTCAACTCGCTCTCTCCTTGGACGCGGCATTTGGCTCGACCTCTGCTCGAACGGCCACTCGGTCGAGTGGTTGATCGAGTGGTCCGTCAGTGACTCTCTCAGATTCACCTCTTGATTCAAGGTCAGCATCACGACGTTCCATGGAGCTTGCAGCGGTTTGGTGCGACTTCTTGGTAATTTTGGAAGACATTTTCAAAAGAAACTGAAGGGAATAGACTCAAAGCACAAAGTTAATAGGTTAGTGACCCAAAAACTTGAAAGAACAAACTTGAGCAAGAGATGAACTTTGAAAGAGATTTTAAAGCTTGAATTTAAATGTTTTGAGCAAATGAGAGAATGTGAGAAGTGTAGGATTCGAGCAAGGACTATATAAAGAAGCTAAGGGGACAAGGAGACAAGGGTGGAGCGTCCATACCATTCAAATTCGAAATGGGAATCTTTGACTTACTTTTTGGCTGCCACTCGACCCCACACTCGACCAGCACGTGGTCGAGCTCCTTGAAAAATTTTGAAATTTCAAAATTTTTCTCCTTGTTCTTCCCTCCACTTGATCATTCTAGAAGAATGGGAATCAAATGGGCTTCTATTAGTATCCAGCTCGGCCGAGTACCTCTTGTTGTCTTGGTCGAGTGGGCTTGCGAGTCTCCTTCTCCAAGTCTAAATCTTTCTTTATCCAACTACATTCTTCCTCAAAAGCCTGTCCAACACAAACATAAAATAAAACATATCAAAACTACTAGGAAAATAAACATATTTACAAAGATACCTTAGGGACTTCCTCCCTAGTGAGCTTGTTTAAAGTCACTAAGCTTGACTTCTTCTAGCTCTTCAAGCTTGATTTGGAGACCAAGGAGGTGATGAAATCCCTCCTGGTTCTGCTTGGTAACCTTGGTGCTCCTTCTTGATCACTACTTCCTTAACACTTGAACCATGTTTCTTCTTAAACTTGAGTTTTGGTTTTGCCTTCTTCAAAGACCTTTTGTTGAGCTGAGCTTGAAGTTCCTTTACTAAACCAGCTAGCACTTGAACTGAACCCCTTAGTTCTTGGACAGTCTTAGCTTGGGCTGAACCTTTAATCCTAGGGTTCCCTCCTTCCTCAAAAACTTCACAACTAGCCTTTTTCCCTATCATAAAGTGTTGACCTTCAATAGTAGGCTGATGATTAGCATTCTTGATGTCAAACTTCATAGTGAAGTCTTTAGCAAGATGAAGTTTGATGGTTCCCATCTTAACATCTATTACAGCTCCACTGTGGCTAAGAATGGTCTCCCAAGATGAGAGGATCTTCTGGCTCTTGATCCATGTTCATGATCACAAAATCAGTTGGGATTCTTGCCTTTCCTATCTTGACTGAAGGTTTTCAATTATCCCAAGCACATCCCTCTTGGATCCATCTGCCATGCCAATATAGAGATTGCAAGGCTTAAAGTATTCATACCCAACTTTTCAGCCACTGAGTATGGCATTAGGCTCACTGAAGCTCCCAGATCACACAAGCATTTGTTGAAGTGCATGTAGCTAATGGAGCAAGGTAGATCAAATGATCCAGGGTCTTCAAGTTTTGTTGGTATAACAGCTTCCCCAATCTCTCTTAAGTCCTTCATGTCTTGCTCTGAGCTTTCATCTTGGATAATTCAAGCAGCATGTCCTTGTAGGAAGGATTCGAGAATTTGCTCAAGTCGGGCCCTCTCTCCTCTTCCTTGTAAGCAATGGTAATCTCTTGTATAGCCATTACTTCTCCTTCTTCTCAATGACAACCTCGTTGTATGGCCATTACTTCCTTTCTTTCAATCACAACTTCTTCCTTCAAAGCCATCACTTCTTCCTTCCCAATGACTTCTTGTTGTTGTAAAGCTAACTCCTTCTCTTGTTGCAAAGCCAACTTTTCCCTTTTCTCAATAATTTCCCTGAGTTCCCTTATCTTTTGTGCCTTGAAACGTCCTGGGAATGGTAGAGATGGTTTGTAAGCTGGAGGAATGTACTTAGCAGGCTTGACAGCTTCTGTATCCTTGGCTCGATCGACCACTTGATCAGGCACTCGGTCGAGTGCTGGTTCGAGCACTTGGTCGAGTGCTTTGACGGATTCAGTCTGCTGTGCACAAGCTTCACCCTGGGCTTCAATAAATGACCAATCCTCCCCACCTTGAATCTCACTGTCCTCAGTGACAGCATCTTCATAGAGATTAAGAGCTTTAGCTGTAAATTCCCTTGGGTTTGGAATAGCTTCTTCAAGAAGTTGGTTTGGTGTAAGAGCTGAAGTAGAATCAATGGAGCTCTCCATGTACTTGACCTTGGAGTTTAGGTCATAAGAATAGGAATTCAACGTTTGGTTCAGCTCAGCAAACTGCTTTGCTACCTCAATCTGCCCAGTTGCTTGCCCAAGTAAAAGTTGCTGCATCATAGCTCTTAAGTCAGGTTCTTGGGCTTGTGAAGTTTGAAACACTGGAGGGTGACACCATTGAGCCTGGAATCCTGGTTGATGTTGCCATGGTACAGAATGGAACATACTGTTGTGAAACATGATGACGGACTCGAACAGGCACTCGGTCGAGTACAGGCTCGAGTGGGTGGTCGAGTCGACTAGGAACTGATGTCTATTTGTATCCGGCTTCTGACTCGATCAGGTGCTCGAGCACACACACGGTCGAGTGGTGGTCGAGCTGATGGTCGAGCTGGTACCTGAAACTCAATCACAAACAAGCAGAAGAAGAAACAAGATCAGTAGTGAACAATTTGATAAACGAACTTAATCTTAGACTTTTATTGATCCTAATTGTCACAAAAACACACTCAAATAGGCAACGGCGCCAAATTGAAACAAGGTCTTTTATGGTGATGAGGTGAAAGATGGAATAGATGATGATGAATGTATGCAATGATGGGTAAGGTGTTTCAATTGCCCTTATGCAGTTGCAGTATAAGGGGTATCAATCCAATTTGAGTGGTTGTAAACAATTAAGATATGCATAAAGATCTAATTTAAGCCAAATGAAAAGGATGTTGCCACTAAACAATCCTATGGTGAAAGTGTAAAGTGCAGAAGGTAAACTAAATGAACTAAGAACTAAATGCAAATGGAATAGAATGATTAAGACAGTAATGATGCAATCAACAGAAACAGAAACTGAGATAAAGAACAAATGCAAGACAATAATGAACAGGACACTAAATGAATGCAGCAGAAATGGAACAGGAATGAAACAAGACAATCACAAATCACAAATAACAGAGTTCGGGGATGAACTCGAGCCAGCACTCGACCGAGTGTAGGTCGAGTGAGTGGTCGAGCTAGACTAAACGCAGAAACAGAGCAATGCAATAAAAACAGAGTAATGCAAAGACAGATCAAACTACAATCAAGCAACGGGATTAAGACTGAAAAATCAATAAACAAAGAAGGACTTGAGGAGGGATTCATGGGCTGGACTAATGATTGAGGCTATCTAACTTGATCAACAAATCTCAAACAACATGAGCTAATCTCTAGACATATGAATCCAAGACAAGTTTCTCCCACTCTCATGGTCAAGAAACAATCAAACCTATGCATTTCTAGACTTGCTCTCACATAGTAAAGAATCTACACAAGCAGGCAGTAAGAAATATGTCTCATACCAAACAAAACTTCTAATCTCTTAGCAAGCAAGATGGTAAGCTCTAGATCTAGCCTTATCTATGCCTCTTAAACATTGGTGTGATGCTAAGATGCTTGAAATCAGATCCTACCTTCTCAGATATAGGATCAGCATTAAGAATATCTACCCTAGAAGAGATCTACAACAATCAAGCTTGATCAAGCCAAACAAACCTCATTCACAGCCCAGCCTAACCCATCCTCAAGATCCTAAACTACTACTCACAAGAACACATGATAAACATCAAAATCATAAACCCAGAAAAGATTGAAACTTGCATCATTAGATAGATAAAACAAAGATCTACAATATTGAAAAAGAAATGAAACTTAAATTCTCAATATTAAGAAAGTTATTAAACTAACAATAAAGAGAAATTTAGTCTTTTTCAAGTACAAGATCTTAGGAATAAAAAGCAAAAGGAATAAATCCCAAAAAGGTAAATACTAGGTTTTTAAGAATATCTAAAAGCTGACTCAAAAGCTGACCCTCTTTTGTGGCTGCAGGTACAAGGCTTTATATAGGAGGGGAGTGGAAGCCCTAAAAATGCTAAAAGACAAAATAGTCAACGGCTCGGTCAACTCGACCTGTGCTCGGTCGAGTGGCAGGTCGAGCTGGCTTCTCTCGTGCATTGTCCACTCGGTCGAGTCCTCCTCAGCACACGGTCGAGTGTCTGGTCGAGTGTGCGGTCGAGTTGGACTCCGGACCTTGTTATTTCAGCCTTAACTTTCTTGCTTTCCCTTCATGATTGCTTCACTCCTTCCTCAACATTGCTTCCATGCTCCTTAAGTTCCAAAATCACCTGTTTATGCATGAAAAGATGCAAATGCAATGCAACTAAACTCTAATGCATGATTAGTCCTAAAGCTATGCAATAATGGTGAAAATGGATAGCAAAAGATGCAAAAGATGTGAATATACTAAGGGAAAACAGGGTAAAATATATGAACATCATTCCTACTTTTGTTATGTCCTGTTTTCATCTTCTGAAAACGGTCACACGGAAGCTTACTAGTGCTATATCTAATTATTGGTGGAGTTCCTCTGGAGATTCTCGGGGTTTACATTGGATTGCTTGGGATAAACTGTGTATGGATAAAATGGATGGGGACTGGGATTTTGATGTCTAGATGATTGTAATACTGCTCTTTTAGCAAAACAACTCTGGAGATTGATCACATGTCCTGACTCCTTATTTGCTAGGGTTTTTAAAGGTCACTATTATCGGCGTTCGGATCCCTTGGAACCCATTAAGTCTTACTCTCCATTTTATGGATGGAGGAGTATGGTATCTGCTCGCTCTCTGGTAAACAAAGGACTCATTAAACGAGTCGGTTCCGGTGACTCCATCTCTGTATGGTCTGACCCTTGGATTCCGGCTCAATCCCTGAGACCAGCTTTGCATTCTGGATCGCCTTATGATCCTATGCTTTGTGTTAACACTTTCATTGACAGTAGCTCAAACTCTTAGGATATGGCGTTGCTTTCGGCCACTTTTGAGCCGGAAGATGTTGCCATCATCTCGGCCTTACCTTTGGTTAATCTTGATTCCCCTGAGAGATTGGGTTGGCACTTGACCAAAACGGGAGTCTATTCGGTGAAATCGGGATATAATGCATTACGCAGGCTCGGCTTTTTACACCAGATTCTACTATTTCTGGTCCAAACTTTATTCCTTTACAAGCCTTTGTATGGAAGATACAGTGTCCCCCAAAAATACGGCACTTATTGTGGCAAGTAATCACTGGTTTTGTCGCAACAACAGCTAATCTTCGAAAACGTGGAATAAGTTGTGATAGCGAGTGTGCTCTTTGCGGTTTTGTGGAAGAAACAATTAATCACGCTCTGTTTGACTCTCCTCCGGTGCGACAGGTTTGGGCATTATCTACTTTTCCGATGGCCCCAGGGAGTTTCCCAACGGGGTCTATCTATGCCAATATGGATTCCTTATTTTGGAGATTTCCTGATGTTCCTTCGGCAGATATTTATCCTTGGATTATCTGGTACATTTGGAAGGCCCGGAATGATAAATTGTTTAGCAACCTGGACTCTAATTCACAAGCGATTTTGCGTTTGGTGGAAGAAGAGGCCAGACTTTGGACTTCGGCGCAGGAGGCTGCTGTTGAGAATCCTCACACAGCTAGCAATCAAGTACTTTCTTATCTTAGGGTTCCTGCTGACTTTGGGACAACTCGGTATATACATAGTTACCGCTATTTTGTGGATGGCTCTTAAAAGGTGATAGACCAATATGCTGGTAGAGGTTGGTTTTGCATTTCCCCTTCGGGGGAGCTCCCCACTATGGGTGCATCTAACCTCCGTCGCAGTCTTACCCCTCTTCATGCAGAGGTAGAAGCTTTGCTTTGGGCAATGAGGTGTATGATTGGTGTGGATAATCAGGATGTTGTGTTCCTAACAGACTGTTCAGATTTAGTGAAGATGATGTCTTCGCCTGCTGAGTGGCCTGCATTCAAGACTTATTTGGACGACATTGAAGTGGATAAGGAGGAATTTCTCTCCTTTTCAGTGGTCTTGATCCCTCGTTCACAAAATTGTAAAGCGGATAATCTAGCGCGGCGTGTACGTGTAGTTTCGCACCCAATTACCTATGTAAACGATTTATTTTTCGATTGGTTCGTTTAAACTGATCTTGTACTTGTTGACAAAAAAAAAATAAAAAATAAATATGTCTTCTTCCTCTCCTTTTTTTTTTTTTCTTTTTTTTCAACAAAAAACAAATCTTTCTACTTCTTTCTCTTTCGCGGAAGTGGGGAATGAAATAATTGTCAAAATGCGAAGTGGAGCAATGCAATGATCATAAATCTTCGAACAGGGGCCAGCATTTCCATAAACGAAATCATAAGTAAACTTATGTGAGCCAATGTGAACCTGTTCAATACACAAAGATAAAAAAAAAAAAAAAAAAAAAAAAGATAAAAAAAACCCCAACAAATATGAGTTCTTTCAACTACAATTCTACATATTTTATAAAATCAAATCTCATCACAGCTATTCTTAAGAAAAACATAATAATTTCTCATTCATGTATAAAATTGGATTTGTCAAATTGAAACAATAATCAAACCCCAAAGATTACAACCTATTCTAAATTCTAACGGCCAGATATTTACGGCAACCCTAACGCACTCTGTGCTCTTCATCCTCCTTTTCCGCAGCCGGTTCAATCGTAGAAACCCAGATTTTTTGGGTACCAATCAAACCCGAACATATAAACATATTTATAATATTCCGCATTAATATAATGTAATTACTCATAATTATAATTATAATTTTGAATATTTTAGTTTTATATCTAAATATCAAAAATAATCAAAATATCTAAAATAATTTGTCAAATAAGTCAAAATTTAGCTAAATTTATTTAAATTTAAATAATTTAAAGATTTTTTCGGGTACCCGGTAGTTCGGATGTTAATCGGATTCTAAATATTATAACCGAACCGACCCGAATTCGATAGTGCCCAAAACCATACCGAACCCATCTATCTAAAATATCCAATGGATTCTATATTTGTAAACCCGTTTACCCGATTCCGAATGGATAATACTCGAACTCAAATGGGTTACCCAAATATCCAGCCCTAAACTGAACAATTTTTAGAAAATGTATACATATAAGAAATAAACCAACTTTTGTATAACATCTGAATAATTTTTTCGTGATTATATGTCAACTACAATTTTTGTTTTCTAGAGATTGTAATGAAAGTGATAAAATAAATCTAACGCTTCAAACTTTGGAAAACATTACCCTCTTGGTAAATGATCTCAGAGTGTGGCCTCTCATGTGGTGGCTTCAAATGTGGTACGAGTGGAACTGGATCCGTATCTACATAGTTGTATCTGATACCCATATTTCTTTTAAGTTTATCAACCTTCAAATCCAAACTTATTATTTAATTATCAAAATTAAACATCACTAAAAAATTTTTGTGTATAATAATAAAAAGGACACGACATTTTCTTTACTAATATACATTACCGAAATTTTTCTTTATTATATGGGACATTTTCAACTTAACTTCATGTTTTAGATAAAATGATTCGTGATTTTTTTATTTTTGTAATAGTCAACTAATTTTTCTTGTTACAGGCATGTACAGATGCTGTATTTGGAGGGCTGGGTGGCCTTGGATGCGGACCAGTATAATCCATCTCAAAATCGATTCTTCTTCTATTCATCGCTACCTTCTCTTTAATCTTTTCAATCAATCAACAAATTAAAATAGTATATATTTTGGTATATATAAAGTGTTATAGATAAAATTTGTTGATTGATTAAAAAGGTTAAAGAGGAGATAGTGATGAATGGAAGAAGAATCGATTTTGAGATGGATTACACTGGTCCACATCCAAGGCCACCGGCCCTCCAAATGCAGCATCAGTACATGCTTATAACAAGAAAAATTCGTTGATTATTACAAAAATAAAAATATCACAAAAATTTTCGTGTGGCTAGAATGGGTGACCTTCCAGAAAGTTTTCGTATTGCATCCTTCCTTTTTTTTTTTTTTGGGTTGACAAAAAAAAAATTGTAGTCTTAACATATATATATATATATATATATATATATATATATATATTTGTTATTAGTATATGATATATTTGTAACACTATCGATGTTGTTGATACCTTGTGGTGGACGTTACCGGCATGTAGTAATGTATGATTGTTTCCCCGCTGATAAAAATAGTTAAAGCGGAAACGAATACGTACCATTTCTTCTAATATGTATACCATTAATTGATTCTTTCTCTCTTTAGGAAGTTGTTCAAAAATCAAATCATATAATTAAGACAAGTTTTTATAAAATTCCAGTTTTTAAAATGGAAAATTATGGTAAAAAATATCAGAGTCAACAGCTATATATCTTACTAATTTACTCATAAGAAATTGTGATAATAAAAAGTGATTATTACAACAATAGCCTGAATATTACTGCGAAATTACAACGTACAAATTAAAGTCGAGTAAATATGCTACCAATCTCGTGGGATACCAAAAAAAAAACAAAGGCACTAAACCTGCTGATATTCACAATTTCTATAGCCTGCACAAATTAAAATTCAGTATTAAGTTAAAATTAGTTACCAAAAATATAATTTTATAGTTTAGCAAAAACAAACGTACTTGGATCCATCGTAGTTATCTCTCCAGTGTTGTCGAAATCGCAATCAAATTTGTATTTCCCCATGGTTTGGTAAAACAAGTTCATAGCGTACTCCGAATGGGTTTTCTCTGTGTTCGGCAAGTAACAAAGCCCACCTTCATTAATGGGCCTACAATCCAAGCCCAAACCACATACGTAGTCTATGTTCCTTTGTAATGCCACCGTCTCCGCACCGGACTTTGCAACGCACCACCGCTTCTCCCGCGATCCCGGATTCGATGATCTAACCGTCGGTCGGAGGATTCCGATGTCGTACAACGGCGTCAAATCAGACCGGAGTATTCCAAAGTTGCGCTCCGACGTTGGTCCTGATTTGAGATTTTCATTGAAGAGCGCGAAAATATAAGTCTCGAAAGACCGATTTGGCATCAACGGTGTTCCGATACCGGAATCCACACGCGCCACCAGGTTTTTGTTAAACTCGGCCGCCGTGGAAACATTAACGCCGATCTGATCTCTATCACCCTCCGACGGCCACCCGATCTCGCCTATGACGATCTCAACATCTGAAAACCCTAGCTTATCCATGGCGGAGTAAACCGAATCAAGCTGAGCATCGAGCATGTTTGTGTAGAGAAGCTTCGTGTGTCGATCGAATAAGCCTGGATTTGGTCTAGCCAGAGCGAAATCGAGTGTTTCGATTGAGTAACCGAAGAACGGGTACGGATTCACGACGAACGGCGAAGAAGTAGCGCGGAGGAAGCTGAGGAGAGGTTTGAGGACTTGAGTGTTGTAGCCTCTCCGGAACTTAGCGGAAGACGGTGGGGTTGAACCGGAGAGGATTCCTAAAGAATGAGGCGTCGAGATTTGGATACGACGGTGAAGAGAGGCGGAGACGAGGGCGGTGTGTAAGGATTGCATTGCCGGGACTAGGGTTCTGATGAGGAGGTGGTTGGACGTGGAGATGACTTCGTTCCCGACAAGAATTCGGATGATGTTTGTGGATGGGAAGTGAGGTTGGATTTGATCGGAGATCCATTTTTGGGCGGAGGTGAGGTTGGTTAAGTGTGGGATTTGGTCGTTGGGGACGGTTACGGTGACGGCGATACCGGTATTAGCGAAGGCTTGGAGGATTTGTGGATCAGCGTCGAAGAGGCGGACACGGTTAATGACGGTGGAATGGAGGAGGAACTCCGCTACTTGATGCGGTGGAGGGAGGTTGTTAGCAAGTGTGCCGTAGTTCACACCAATGCTCGCATCAGCTCCTGATCATTACCAAATAAGACCGTTAGATTCAAATATTAACATTTATATATATAGTAACCTGAAAGAAAAATTAAAAAACATATTTGGTTGTACACAAGATAAATAATTTCACTGTTACAGAATCAATTCTTTTTTAGGGGAAGTAATGGATTAGAGCTCTACTTGGTGTTGTTTTATGTGAAATAAAATGGTAAATGATGAAATGAAAATACCTGTTGAGCAGATGATAAGAAGGCCAACCAAATTGAACATACTAATAGAAGAAGTAACCGAAGAAAGATAGAGAAATGGTAGCACATAATTCATTTGGTAGGTTTAAGAATCCAAAAATCGAAATGGAGAAAGAAGAATTAGTGTTGGTATAACTATGTAGGTACATTGTTTTGTTTTGTGCTCACCATAATATGCTTTGCTTTGTCTTTGGGAGATCGCTAGAGGTGGAATGAGTCAATCTTCTTGAGCAAAAAGATCATTTACATTCCTTTTTTATGTTTATGAATTACAGTTTTTGTCTTTTCGGCTCCAATTTTACCTTTTTAATGTTTTTAAATATAATTCACTATGAGTCTATTAGCCAGTCGAGAGGAATACTAATTTCTTTGAGTGGAAGTAAAGAACACTATTCAAGTTTCTTGCTCAAACTGGAAACCAAAATAATAAAAAAAAACATATAACAGAGAGAAATCTTAAAGAAAAGAGTCATGCATAAGCCTAACCTACTCTACAAGTAAAACCAAACTAATACATACAAACAACATGATATGAAATCTAACAATCTCAAGACTGTTTTCAGCAAACTCATATTTTTATGAGAGATTCAAAATCTGATTCCAAGAGTCAAGTTTTCTACTAACAACTACAAGTCTATCATTTACCAAAAAAATATTGTCGTGGAGAAAAAAACCATGGTATTTACACGAGAAAAAAAAAAACAGGACTCGGTTACATTTCCCTATATATTATTATTACTTACAGGAACGAAAAAAACAAGTATAACTATAATACTAATAATTTTTACGATTTGAAAAAAAGGCAAAAAAATCTGAGTAAACCCTTTTTTCTTTTCGTTTCCCTACGCCTGAAGAAGCAATTCCGAACCTTCTTCAGCTCCTGGCTAGGTCCGAACCAGGTGACACTCAGCTACAAACCACCGGGTCCAAAACCGGACCAACGTTGGTATAGGCCCAAACTTAGGCCCGTACAAAACTCCAAAAAACAGATGGCTGCCGAGTTTATACGGCAATGTTTGACAAGGAGGGTTTCGTAGCCGTTGGGATTTCAAACGGGAACAGGCAAACCATAGTTATGAAACAATCTGATTCGTCCATCCCACCCGCCCGTGACTATAACCAATCCCCAGAGATGAGATGACTCCGAGGTTCTTCGGCACGACGATCTTAGGAATTTGTAATGCGATCTTCGGATCGCCTTGACCGGAGAAAACGAGCTCGCTAGCTTCTCCTCCGGCCACGTCGCAGATCCTTTAGGAGAATCTAGAACATACTCGCGCCCCAATGAGAAGAGCGATGGCGATAGCTCGGATCCGCCCGAGATTACAGGGGCAAAACCGCACCACGGGATAGCTACCGAGACATCTGCTGAGAATTTCTCAAAGGAACGGATCTTAAGTCGTTTCGTGTAGGAGAAGAAACCAGTAGACGGCTGTTGGGGATCGTTGCCAACGCAGTTCCAAACGTAGACTGACGAGTCGTCACACGCTGATACGATATGCTTCCCGTCTGCTGTAAAAGATGCTGATATCTGGTTTCCTGTATTTCGAGATCCTACAAGATAAACACATCTCAGTACTTTAATTCTACTAATTAATGTATGTGCTTTTAGAAGCAGTACCTTTGTATTTATGGACAACGTTGCGTCCGCTAATGATCCTGACTTGTGAATCTGCGGACGCCACCATGACTCTGCTTGGATCAGTTGAATCAAACTGTCGAAGAACTTAGTTGAGTATTGTGAAAAAGATATATTCAATCTTAGGGTGACGAATTCAGATGTTTTGAGAAGAGGAATTTACCTGAAAGCCGATTATTCGTTTATTTGACGATTTCTTTTTGTTATGCAGACATATATGCCCATCGAGCTGAAGGCAGTTGCCTGAACCAGAAAGAGAGAGATAACAACGTAAGAAACCAGGTTTCTAAGACAATCTCATGCGTGTGTGTATATTTCGTGAGGATTACCTGATACATTGTAGAACCGACAATCGCTAGTCAAAGTTCCGACAATCACTCCCTGAAATAGATAAAAAGTATACTTGTTTTAGAAAACAAAATCTGAGTCAGAATTAATAAAAAGAAGGAATTTGGGTTTCCGAGTCAGACCTGTCCGTCTGGGCGATAACAAACTGCGGTTACAATGCCTCTAGCGTCTGCCCAATCTACAACTTGGCACTGAGAAGCTGACCATATACGAACTTTTCCATCTATTGAACCGCTGATGAAGTGATCATCATCCACCGGGTTGAACTGAACTGATGTCACTGTAATATTGCATAAAAAAAATTAGAATGGTCTTTTATTTAAAAGATCACTAACAAGGGTAGAGAAAAGTACAATACACAGCAAGTCCATTGCACAAATGGAGAAGAACATTACCATAGTTATTGTGAGAGAAGATTCCAAGACAGTCCTCATGACCAATCTGCCAAAGCCGCACACTATTGTCTACTGAAGCTGACAAGAGACGCTGCCACCAATATCACAGAATGAGCAACTCGGTCTAGTTTTTCTGTTCAAGATTACACATACAGGGACTGAATCTACGTTCTTGTGTGTTACAGATCTCAAAACATAACGAAACATGCATTTAAAAGGTGTCTAAGTAGTTCTAAAAAAAGCTCCTTATGATTCTTGAATCAAAAGTCTAAGACAATTCATGAAGAGGTCAACCTAGACTTAGGTACTAAGCATTAATGTAAATGTAAAAGGGAGATTCAAGAAAGTAAACTCACATTGTTCTTGGACCATGAGATATCAAGGATATCGCTACTGTGACCGAAAAACTCATGAACTGGTTTATCAAGAACCCGGAAAATCCTTGGGGGAATAATAACACAAGCGGACTCTGTCGTCTTCCTTGGACTCATCAATGAACCAGTAATGCCCTCTTTTTCTATAGCCACAGGTCTCAACTCAGAGAGTTTGCTCACTTCAAAGTATATACAAGAAGGATCGATCTTAGGTACATCTTGTTCTTCACATCTTTCATCTTCAACAACACTCCAAACCCGCAAAACCCCGTCTTCACCAGCACTTGCAAGGTACCTCCCATCAGGACTAAATTTCATAGCGAGAATAGGTCCTTGATGAGCTTGTATCTCTTGACCTTTAAAAAGAGCAGAAAGCTCCTTAGCCTCTTTCTTATACTCTTTCACCTTAACCCTCTCGACCCTACTACTCCCGTAAACCGCAACTTCACCACCGTGAACATCTCCTTCTCTTTGCTTATTCCGCACTCTATACAACCGACCTAACCATTTCTCCTTAACCCTCTTCATAATCCCACCTACATCCCGAACAACCTCAGACGAAACCATCGGGTTTGGTAACAACTTGGATTCAATAACTTCACCAGTAACCTTGACAACCTTATCCGTTAAACCAGATGATCCAGAACAAAGACTAGAGCTAATATCATTATCATCATCATCATCATCATCATCAACAACACCCAAATTACTCAAAACCATTCCACTATCTACTTTTTCTTCTTCTTCCGCTTTACACAAAGTCTCATTCACAACTCTATCTACACTCTCACTCGAACTAAACAGAGAGGAATCACAACGACAAGAGCTAAACTCATCGTCATCAGAAGAAGATTTCAAACTCCTCAAAACCGCTGATGAGAAACGATCCACATTATTATTACCTGATCTCTCTGTTTCGCTCACAACAGTAGTAGTAGTAGTAGGAGTAGTCAAACCCATCCAGTTCAAAAACTTCTGACGACGCTCGTTAGGGTTACCAGGGCTTTTGATCCAAACATCGTACTGAAACCCACCAGAAACCAAAGGTTGAGATCCATCGTAGTCGACAGTGGAACAGGACGTGACTTCTTCGAGAGCATCGAAAAATCGAGATTCTTCTTCTTCTTCGATTAGAGATTCCATTTCTTCTTCTTTCTCCTCCTTGTCAATTCTTAAAGCTGCCTGGAGAACCAAAATATAATAATAATTTTGTAAAATGAAGAGAAAATTAGTAAAATACTAATAAAACAGAGGAAGAAGATAAGAGCATTGAAAAATGGGAAAACAAAAAAGAAAAATTATACCTAGAATCAATCGAACAAAACATAGATCCCGATCAAAAATGTTAAAGAATCGAGAAGGGGGAAAAAAAAAACGAAATCTGGATCGAAATTTTTTGAGTTTTTAATTTTCCATGAAAATACAAAAACCAAAGCTTTAGAAGAATCCAAATTCAAAGAAAGTTATTTTAAAAAACGACATATGAATCAAACAACACATGCAAATTTCGAGATGAATAAAAGGGTCTTTTTTTTTTTTTAAATCAATAAAATTCAGGTAATTAAGATTTAAATCTTACATGTGGGGGGGGGGAATTTTGAATTATGTTGGAGAGAGCTCAGAAAACGAAGAAGAAGAACCCATGAGAAGACAACAACATCTAGAACACCCCAAGTTGTTCTCTTTTTTTTTTTCAACTCTCTTTGTCAAATTTTTAAATAAACAACAAAAGAAAAAAAAACAATTCAGAAGAAGAAGCGTAGATTGAAGGAAAGAGAGAGAGAGAGAGAGAGAGAGAGAGAGAGAGAGAGAGAGAGAGAGAGAGAGAATCTATGGCACAGAGGATGAAGAAGAAGAAGAAGAAGAAGAAGAAGGAACAAATTAATATTAAGAAGAAGAAGAAGAAGAAGAAGAAGATTGTCCGAATCTGATTTTGGGAGGACATTAATTTCTCTTCATATTAATAAATATTCTTGTGCGGACACATTAATTATATTATCTGCCCCCCTTTTTTTATTTTTTATTTCTCCTAAATTTTTATCCTTTCTCTCTACTACCGTCATTTTTACTAGTTTTTTTTATTCTACTTAATTATTTCCAAATACAGATTTAGACGAAAATGTGGAATTAATTAATAAGTCAAAACAAGAAGAACCAAACAATTACTCTATTAAGCACACGAGATTGTTGAATTCTCTCTCTCTCTCAATATATACACTTACTATAATGAGTTTTTGTTTTACTTGTTTCCTAATACAATATATCAAAAATAAAAACAGTCAAACTAATATCTATCTTATCTTTTAAAGGATATACTATAAGAAAGAGAAATACCCTAAAAAGTAATAGAAAAGCATTAAGTGTGTAAGTAGATATATCAATAGAATGTTAGACATAGTTAGGTTGAATTAGTTAAATATTTTAAAACCACTATGTATGATTTGAAAATCAGCTCAAGATGTATTTGAAGATGATTATCAGTATTTCAGTACTATAATTTTAACTATTTTTGAATTTTGCATTTATGACTTTTAAGATGAGTCATTGTATATTGAGAATTTGTTATAAATACTCTTTTTGAGATATCTTTTCTCAAAAATACTTTTTTTTGAACATTTTTATTTTTATCCTTTTTTATATAATTACAATATGTTAAATTGATTTTAGAAATTTTTTTTTAAGTTTGGATTCTCAATTTTATATTTAGAATATACTTTCAAGATGTAGGATTTAGTATTTAGGGTTTAGCATTTAATCATTTTATATATTAAAAAGAGAAATGTATTTTTGAAAATTCCCATTATATATTTTTACTTTTATTATTGATTATGTTTGATGATTAAGTAGTTTGTTGCACACAGAATTACTGTTTCCCTACAAGGTTATGACGCAAGTTTGATTTCTTAATACTATACATAATCTATCACCTCGATTTGATAATAATCACAATACATATTTTTACTAACTTCGAAAAAGACAAATTATGTGCAATATTTGTCAATTGTGTGTTAAATATCTAGTTGTCTCTCTCTCTATATATATATATATATATATATATATATATATAAAACATTAAATTGAGACTTTCAAAAATAAACCTCATAAGAAGGTTGCATGGTATGGTAACACAATAATAATATATAATATCAAAAACATGAGATATTTTAACCTGAAAGAATTCTTTTGTTTATCCTCTTGAACCTGCCTAGCTCCCAATAATGAATCTTTGTCACAAAATATTTCCCAGTTCAAATATGGCATTGTGGTGATCTCGCTTCATCCAACAGCTACATCTCCTCCACCAACATCTCCTGATTTAGGGAACCTTATAAATCTTCCAATAAGTATTGTCTAGTTTATAAACAATACTTCCAAACCATTAGCTCAAAATATAATTATGAAATGCAATGTTTATATAAACTTTCAATGGTGTTAAATAGATAAACTAACTAAAAATTGTAATAAGTATTTTTACTATACATCTCACATTATATTGTTATAGATAACTAGAAAATGTATTTTGTTACCAAAAAATTAAGGCATCTGTCATTGCAATAAATAGAAAGAAAAAATAGTAGTTTGATATTTTGGTAATTTTTTTTTTATAAAAACGAAAAACTCTGATGTATATAATTTAAATATTTGATTATAATCTAGAATTGTAAAATGACAGAACAAATAGTAAAAGAGAACTTTAACATAAACCACAACATTCATTTCTCCAATTTGGTTTGTATCATGCTTCATTTAATTCGTTAGCAAGCTCCATAAAAGGATTGATAATAATCTCTAACCAACTCTCTTTCTCATTCTCGTTGCTCACATGGATGATTTCATCTTTGCAATAATTTTGCGAAAAAAACCCTATAACTACCCATAGTTTACCAAACATTCGAGAAAACAAAAAACACAAACCACCTAGAGAAACAAAAATATATGATAACTTTGTTTATATATACCGGGTAGTGACAGTTGATTAGTGTAATCTCAACGTAAAAAAAAAAATGAAGAGTATTTAATCGAATAATTTTATAGAGAGAGGTGCTGATATCCGACATGTATGATGCCAATGTCTCCGATGAAATATCGATCGCTAACACTCGGATAGTACAAGTACCGAAAGATCCGAAAGTATTATCATACCACCAAGAGATATCTCCAATATTCTAACATCTATGCCTCTATGGTGTTTATTGGAAAAAAAAAAAAAAAAAGACCAATAAATTAAAGAGAAATAAAATAAAAAAATTATAAGAAAAGTGCATAAAAAAGTAAGCATGGTGGGTTAGGTGCTTCATGCTTGCATATACTACAATTTATTTGTATTGCGTTTTTTCCAAGCTTATATTAAATAATAATAATATTGATAAGAAACAAGAAGGGTAATGCATTTTTTTTTCCAAGATTTATAATTTCACAAGAGAAATAAGAAAACAGAACATGGTGCTTACTAAATTTAGAAACCGATAAACTATGTTACCATATTGACTGACAAATTCTTGTATATGACTTTATGAAAATTTGAATATGTATACCCGAGTAATGAAATTTGATGTACTAATTATTTAAGTTGATAATAAAAGAGATAACAGAGGAATCATATCGGATATGATGGAGGAGAGTGATGATGGGAATCAAATGCCATTTTCTTTCACGAATACTCTTCTTAGTAAAACCTTTTTTTTTGTCGGTAATGAATTCTTAATTAATTAAACCATAAAATTATATTAAGATCGAGTGATATGGAATCTCTCTTCTATTTTACTACAATATAAAAGACTAGAAACAAAAATTTGAGTTACCCAAATAATTTTCATAGGACACACACCACTTTTTCTTAAAGTATCGAAACATAATTCTCTGATCTCGTAAATCTAATTTTAGTTTTTTTTTCGTCCTTTAATGTAATAGGGTAATAGCTAACTTCGATGTTTATTTAAAGAAGTTTTGTGTAACGACGGTATATGTATACAATAGTTAACAAATTTCTAAATTACTTTTACCAACTAAAATTTTTAATAATTTTTTATTATATATAATGAAATTTTGTATATTCTTTACAAAAATTGTCATTTCGATATGTTTTACACAAATTTTTTTTAAAAAAACATGTTGTTAGATTGAAATATCATTATCTAAGAATATGTTTGTTGGATTAGAATTCAATTTGTACCCAAGCTTAATTCAGAATGTATGTTAGTCGTACGAAAACATGCATGCATATATATATAGCAGCCTCGGATTCGACTTTTTATAAAGAAATAACTTTAAAGGCCAATAAAATTCTTACTATAATTACTAGTTCTAAAGTCTTTGAAACTCACTACTTGAACTGATTAATTTATACATATACAATAGTATACGCCGTTGCGTGTGTGTGTTTGTGTCTAATGTCTATTTTACAGATTAGGTAAGAGACAAATATGAGCATTCGGAGCGAAACAGAGCCAATTATTAACTTGATACAAGATGAGCTCACAAGTTCTGTCCATTTTTAATAAATTAGTAAAATTATTTTTGTCTCCATATATTGGAGCCCAACACACAACTCCTTCAGAACTTTTTTCCTTAAAAATTATTTTCTAACAAGTTTCTTTACGTTTTTGTTTGGGTACTTATGGTAATAAATATAGATAAATTATTACAACTGTAGTAGTTATAGACTCAAAAGGTAACAAATGAGAGTGGGTTTTTAACAGTTACATCATTTTTCCAACCTTCTTGTTACCAACTCGATAGTATATATATCAATCCAGATATACATATAAGACGTAGTGTAGACTTCCTATACTTCCAAGTTGTAATATAAAAAAATAACTCAAAATGTTTATAGGTTTAATTTGCTTTAAGGAGAAAAGAAGGAAATAAATTTTAAAGATACATAGGATCATAGTATAGTAGTGTTCCGATACTTTATGAAAAGTGGTTCCTTATGAAAATTATCTGGCTAACTCAAATTTTTGTTTCTAGTCTTAAAAAGTCAGAACCAACAGTACTGTCAATTGTGTCAAAAATATATTAAATTATTTCTAAGTAACCTTCCTATCAATTTGGCCGAAATCCATTAAACAATTGTCTACATTTCAAACACAATTATAATGCTTTTTGAAATATGATTACGAAACCAACGTTGGCGATTTAATTCAAAGATCAACTCATACAAGGCTCTTTGATCAAACGGTTTGAAGATTAGTTTTGAAAGTAGAGAAATAGTAAACGTCGGTAACCATATGGGACCAACTCCCACCCGTGCCAACGTAATTGTCATCATTTTAACCTTAATCAACGACAATTACACACAAATAATCAAAAGGGTTAGTGAGTTAAAAGCAAAAACGAAATTTCGAAAAACAGTAAAAAAGGATAAAAATTATTGAGTATTATGCGCACCATTTTACATGACTCACTAAAACAAAAGCATATTGATGATAATTCATCTTTTTTTTGTGTGTGTGTAGCATAAGCTTGAGAAATTATAATTTGGATATTTTATCTTTCTTTTTCACTACTTGAGTTAATTTGGAAATATTTACTTTATTTTTTTATTTGGTGTTTATCTTTAAATTATTATATATATATATATATATATATCAAAGTATTAAATTTCAATGTAAAAAACATAACGAGTTAACTTTAAGAACATGCATATTTAATTATCTAAGTCTAATTAGTTCTCTGCAACAAATATATTACGTACAATGGTAAAGTTTAAACATTTTCAGATAAATTTTTTGTATATCAGTTTAAACCAAAAAATGCATTAAGTAAAACACAAGCCATATATATATATATATATATATATATATATATATATAATATTTATACAGTATGTGGATTAATAGTAAAACCTATAATGTGGATTAGTCGAGTTATATAACGTCACTAACCCAATGTTATGACGTTAACTATTTTATGTGTTTTTGCTGAGTGTATCGACTTGTAAGGTTAAAGATTTTGTTCAATATTTTGGATCGTTAAGTCGTCCAAAAAAGTGGTGTCGTATGTAGCAAAGCTTTTACTTTTCTAAAGAGAAAGAAATGATTATGATCCCAATTAGAAACCCTAACGTAGGGACAAAGAGGGGGAGACACTGATTAGCTATTATAACCCTAATTAAAAGACAGCCCGACATTAATTATTTAATAATCAAAGTTTGCACGGATAGATATAGTTTTCAATGTGATAATGATATTTGGCTTTTTGTTAAGGGAACAAGAGATAATAATGATGTCGGTAATAGTTGGTTAGTCTGATAACCTAAGTCCTAACGACAAATTTCTCCATTTACACTTTGCTTTACTTTACGATTTTGAAACCAATATGTTGGCGATTTGTCTTCACTTCTGTGGTTGTACAGTTGTATTAGCCGAGATAAAGAACGAAATGTTAAACTTTTTCTTAGTTATTACTATTAACTTAATTCGATATGTTCGTTGCAAACAAAAGTAAGATCGATGTTAGGAAAATTCACTAGTAATAAATAAGTGATCAAATAGAAGCAACTCAATATTTGTTTTGTGAATAGGTTGCAGGACATATATATGGTAGTTTTTAATTCAAAAGAGTATTAAAATAAATAATTTTGAGGAAATTTGTTTATAATTGAAAATATACTTATTGAATGTAAATAAATAAATATCTGTGTGTGCATACTATTTTCCACGACGAAAAAGTGTCTAAGCAAACTTACAACATATTGATAGACAAATATTTGTATTCTAATAACCCAAAAAGAAAGTGGATTTATAGGTC
This sequence comes from Camelina laxa, assembly GCA_024034495.1. NCBI lineage: Eukaryota > Viridiplantae > Streptophyta > Magnoliopsida > Brassicales > Brassicaceae > Camelina > Camelina laxa. Next base: position 10,628,496 of record CM043881.1, read on the forward strand.
GTTGCAATGGGAAAAAAAATTATAATTAAGTACAAAAGAAAAACTACAATGAAAATAAACAAATGGAGAAAGAATGGCGTAAATCACGTGAGAACGATTATCCAATAAAATTAGCCAACAAGCCTTTTCCATACTATATATCTTTTTTTACTTTTGAACTGCATTAATTACTAGAAACTAACAAATACAAAGCTGAATTCTAGGGGTGATATTATATAGATTCTAATTTATAAAGATTTTTAAATAATTCAACAAAATTATTAAAAATGAATAAGTGAAAGATTGTTAAAGATTGCTAGAGAATTTTGTTGATTAGTTTTCTAAAATCTTGTAAAGTAGTATAAATAATCTCTGTATTTTTGTAATACTTTTCATTGACTTTATTTTGTAAAGAAAATTCTAAAATCATGAACCAATAAAACAATAATTGAATTCATTAACAATCCTAGATTCTTTTGTTTTAATTGAAAAACACAAAATTTTTGATGACTTTATAAAAGTCTTAATCCAATAACCCAAATTTGTTAAGATTTTAAATGATTTTTTACAAATCACAAACTAATAACACTAAACTTTAACAGAGTTTAACAAAATCTTGATATAATAACAACATATTCTAATAACTTTTAAAATCTGTATAACTCTATTCAACTCTCAAACCAATAACACCACTAAATACATAGTGGGATGGAGTGATGGATAATGAAATCTGAAACCATAAATCTTTGTGACTTAGCTAATTTATCAGCTAGGAGGTTCGATCGCCATGATGTCCATCTGAAAACGATAATGTCAAATCTTGTTGCCCATTCTTTTATGTGTTTTATCCAACTGAAGATATCAAATCTTCGACTGTTACTATTGATTGCAAAGATCAAAGTTTGTCAATCACCTTCAAAGATGATGTTTGTGTATCCGCTATTCCACGATTGTTGCATAGCATAGATTAGGCTCTGGCATTCGGCTTCAATACCACACTTCATTACATTATCCGTTGCTTGACCCGCTTCTTTGAAATGACCTTGATCATTATGAACTAACCAGTCTAATGTGGATCGTCTTTCTCCATTGATGAAGCTGTCATCATAATTGCATTTAACCTACCGAGAGGCTGGCTTCTGCCAATTGTGACTTCTATTCTGGAACTCATGGTGTTAGTTGGTAGTTGATGAGAATATTATGTGCTTGATATCACAACCGCAAGCCATTCATATGTTTCTTGTTTTGCTTCTCTTAAATCCCTTTGCCAACTATGATTTAGTTTATGGAAGGTGAGCTTGTTGTGAATTGTCCAGATCTTCCATAATATCCAGAATGGTAGTAGAGATAACCTATCTTAGTTCTTCCTATGTTTGTAAAATTTCAGAATCGCTTTTATTTGGATTCAAGAGTCTCACTTGGATATAAGAGACATCTGATTGGGATGTTGGATCCTTGCCAAATCTGCAATGCATGAGGACAAGTGAAGAATATATGTTCAGTTGTTTCTACCTCAGAGACACACCGTTTGTAGAAAGCATTTGTAGAAATATGACGTCGCTCTAGCTTAGCTCCTGTAGCCAGTGCTCGTGACAATAACCACCATAGAAAATGCTTAAATTTTGGAGAGATTTTTGTTTTCCATATATTGTTTTTTATTTGTGGATCTCCATATGGGGATCTGGCTTGGAATTCTTGATCTGGGTGGTGAGTTGCAAACCAATAGCCTGACTTGACTGAGTAAATACCAATTTCTGTATAATTCCAACCAAGATAGTCATGTTTCTGCCATATGCTGAGCTTGATTGATAAAATGTGGGTGACATCATCTGGGTGGACTCTCTCCCTTATCAACCTCTCATTCCAGCTATTTTGTTTGGTAGAAAGAAGCTATCCACAGTGGGTATATCTAGTTGATATTTAAATGCTTTACGAGGGGGCCGAGCGGGGTGTACAGGGAGCCAATGATCTGTCCAAGTTTGTATGCATCGGCCATCCCCTACTGTAAAACGCAAGCCTTTTTTATAAGAAATCCCGACCAACAAGAATTGATTGCCAGCCAAATGAAGGATGTTCCCCTAGAAGGCTATTTGGATTTTGAAGGATTTTCCATGCTTGTTTGGCTAGTAGCGCTTCATTAAATTGTTATATGTCTCTAAAGCCAAGTCCACCCTCTTTCTTCATATACTTCATTCGGTCCCACGCTACCTAGTGGACTGCATTGCCATTTTGTTGAGAATTCTACCAGTAGTTTGCAATAATCCTTTCTATATCCTCACAGATTCCTATCGGTAACTTGAAGCAGTTCATTCTATAAACAGGCATCTCCAGAACAATTGCTTTCAATAATAGTTCTTTCGCGCCTTGAGATAGGAACTTGTTGTTCCACCTTTTAGATATTATTATTATTAGGTGATTATCCGCGCTAAGCTGCAGGTTTTCTTTTCTTTTATTTTTGTTCTTTTTATCATTTTAAATTTCATGTTTTGATGATTTTTGATCATTGTAATTTCTAGTTTTCTTATCATTCACTAATGCAATTGAAATCGATGTCTGAACAACTACTCTTTACATTGAGATATTTTTTTAGCTAGTAACCTTTTCACAATATCGCTCACACAAAAGGTACATCATAAGATTCGTTTATGATCTTGTTTCGCTGGAAAAGAGAGAAACTTTGTTAGATCTTATAGAGACAGAAACCTTAAATAATACAAAACTCACGAACAAAGCAATTTGCCACACAATTAGCTTACTTAGCAATGTTGACTTTATTTGAATTTTTTTAAAATGTCAGCATCAATCTTGAGTGAGTGATCTTCTCCTTTAGCGCCCAACCCTTCCCCTTCATCACAACATCTCTACATAAGATGAAAAAGTTCAACTTTAGTTAATAATAATTTTTACAATTAAATATAGACAATGATGAATGAATCATTAACTTTTGGAGTGGATATGAAAAGAGTCTATATGTTTTAAAGTTAACATTAATTATGGACATGTGGCAGATGTTGGAATGATGATGTGGCACTCATATGCAGAAAGTTAGCCAATTTTCATATTTATGATTTACCCTTTTTCTTTCTCCTTTTCTATGGTCTCCATTAAAATTAAAAATACATGGTTAATGAATAATGATTTGTAATTCCATAACAAATAGGGATTATTATTTTACAAAATTATTGGATTTGTAAATCTTTGTGATGGCTTCCAAATTAATTTTTTTTTTTTAAACTATAAGATATATAAGACATATGAGAAAGCATATTCAAAGTTAACAAAATATTAGTTTTTTTTTTCATGTCAGAATATTACAGAGCAAATAAATAAATATACTAAGTTTTCTCTGGCCACAAACCCCTAGAAATATCATACCACATAATAGAATTATAAGCGCTGTTTTTTAATTTGTAACGATAACGGTTGAGATGTACCAAATGAACGTGGAAACCAGCTTTTGTAAGAGCAGCAATATCCGAGCTTAGATGGGGATCTCCTGTGATTACAAAGAGTGGGGCAGGGGGAGACCGGGTTAGGGCCCAGTTGTAGAGGTCTTTAGATATCCTCAAGTCGTGGTAATCCCTCACACTGCTGATAATTCTGCCTTTTTTTATTCTTTGATGGGGCTGGTTTTTTAAGGCATAAGAGTGTAATATTTTCAGCTCTTTCAATTTTCTCAATTTCTCTTGCAGTTTGAGGTCAGATATTATCTGAAAGCTGCACATATGCGTTGATCTCGTAAACGCCATAACCTCCTTCCAACAGTGAGCTTTGAGAAAAAAAAAACTTTTTCTCTCTCTTAACAGAGCGGAAAAGTGACTGCGTTCTCCCACCTTGTCCGGCGTCGACCTCGACGTCGGAGCGCTATCCCCTCGATTCTCCCAGGCCCTCTTCTCCTCATGAGGAAGAAAGGTAAATCCCGCAAAGCAAAGGCGTCGCCGCCGTTGTCTCAAAACCCCCCGCGAACAGATCGAGATCTAGATCTCCCTGCTGAAAAAGCCTCCTCGTCTCCGCCAGATCCTCCTCCGCCTTCCCCTCTCCATCCTCCTCAGTCACCCCATCTCCTCCATCCCCTCCCCAGACCTCTCTAAAGCAGAATGTCCCTGCCATCTCTGCTTTATCTGATCGAATCTCCAAACCCTTAGATCTACAGCACTCCAACTCCAATCTGAGTGAACAGTACGCTCCTGTGAATGCTGTTTCGGCAGCAGACCCAAATCCCAAAGAAGCCCCTTGGCTAGATTTGTTCAAAGGCTCCACCCGCCGCCTATCCAAGAAGGGCACATCTTTTACTCTCCCTTCGGGCGAGTCTTGCGTTTGTCATCCAGAGAAACCAGAAGTCATGGGATTGTTTCATTCTCGGACAGTTTTACTCTGATCCACAGGCTCAGGGAACAGTCCATGCCATTGCCAACGGTATTTGGAGCAAGTTGCACCGCGATATCATTGTTACTAAGATGGAGGGCAACGCCTTCCTCTTCAAGATCCCAAATGCTACAACTCGAAACCGAGTACTAAATCAGGGTCTCTGGCAGATTGAAGGCCAAACGATGTTCGTAGCAAAATGGCAACCTGGAGTTACCCCCCAAAAGCCTGAGCTCTCGTCTGCACCTGTCTGGCTGGAGTTGCGTAACGTCCCCTTCCAGTTCTTCCATGAAGAAGGTTTCGAGTTTATCGCAGGTCAGGTGGGAGAACCTATTCGTCTCCACCCGTCGACTAAGAACATGACCAATCTTGAGGTCGCGAAAGTCCTCACCCTGATTGACCCTAGGAAACCTCTTCCAGAGGCTGTAAACGTTCAATTTGATTCTGGGGAGATTAGCCGTGTTCTGGTTTCCAGTCCATGGATGCCGCCGGTATGCTCGTTTTGCAAAGAGGTGGGTCATAACCTGAAGCGCTGTAAAGTAGCTCCTATCCTCTGTACCTCTTGCAAATCTGTTTGCCATAGCACAACTGAATGCCCTCGTGCAAAGACCAAGAAGCAAGAAAAAGTCTACAGGGTCAAGAAGCCTCAAGCCTCCTCCCCCTCCCGACCGGAGTCATCTGCTCTTCCGGTTGCACAGCCTAAGAAGAAAGGAAAAGAAATCCAGGAGACCTCTGCAATCACACCAAGTCAGCCTTCTACTTCAGGCCAGCCTTCTACCACTCTTCATCAATCCACTCCACAGCCCAGCTGAGGGATCGTCCCCTGGACTGTTTCTGAATGGATCCAAGTCAAAAAGAAGCACAACAGTCCCATAGTCCCGGTTCCTTCCTCTTCCCTGAGGCAAGAGAACTCCTTCTGCATTGACATTGGGCTTGACTCTTTGCAAGCTGACCCTGATAACCCTTCGACCCCGCCAGATAAAAGTTTGCATTCTGACTCCTCAGACGTCCAGTCTTCAGATGATGGTGCTCACCCAGATTTGGACGAAGCTAGTTTTTTACGGACGTTCTCACAGAGACAACAACGGTTTGCTAGGGGCAAGGGCCCCAAACCCCATTAATCAATGTATATAGACGCTTTTTGTTGGAATGTGAGAGGTTTTAATAAATTAAGCCACCGACGCGGATTTAAGGATTGGTATAGGATAAACCAACCTCTTTTTGGGAGTCTTGTTGAGACTCATGTCAAACAACCAAAGCAACAGAAGTTTATAAACGCGTTGCTGCCTGGTTGGTTGTTTGACGACAACTACGTTTTTTCGGAGCTAGGGAAAATTTGGGTCTTGTGGCACCCAAGTGTTTAGCTATCGGTTATTTCCAAGTCACTTCAAGTAATAACTAGTCTAGTGGTTCTTCCGGGTGATCAGTCAGAGGTAGTAGTCTCTTTTGTCTATGCATCGAATGAGGAGCAGGCTAGGAGAAATCTTTGGGCTGAGCTGATTGGTATGGCTGCGGACTCTCGCATTGTTGGGAAACCATGGACAGTCCTTGGTGATTTTGACCAAACTCTTACTCACTCGGATTCCTCTGTTTCATTATATCCGAATACTGACCTTCCCACTAGACTGTTTCGGGATTGTCTTCTATACTCTGAGCTGATGGATCTTACCTACAAGGGATGTTCCTTCACCTGGTGGAATAAGCAGACCAGTAACCCCATAGCCAAGAAATTGGATAGGATTCTGGTAAATGAAGATTGGCACCACAAGTTTCCTTCCTCTTTTGGTTACTTTGGCCAACCTGACTTCTCTGATCACTCACCCTGCTGCATCACACTAAATCCAACAGTGCAGAGACATAGAAAAGCCTTCAGGTTTCAGAACTTCCTCCTCTCAGACCCAAACTTTGCTCCTATGGTCGCAGATCAATGGTTTAGCATAAACATTATCGGTTCTGCCATGTTCCGGATAGCAAAGAAACTGAAAGCCCTCAAGGAATGCATTAGAGCTTTCAGTCGTGACAACTGTTCTGACTTGGAGAAGAGAGTTAAGGATGCCCACGCTGAGGTTCTTCAACTCCAACAACAGCTTCTCTCAGCACCAACCTCTACTGTTGCAGACTTGGAGAGAGCAGCAAATGAAAAATGGCAAACACTCCTTCAGGCTGAAGAATCTTTTTTCTGCCAGAGGTCTAGAGTAACTTGGTTACGCGAAGGAGATCTTAACACTTCATACTTCCACCGTATGACCTCTGCTAGACAAGCAATGAACCACATACACTTCATGATGGATTCAAATGGGCATAGAATTGACTCTCAAGAGGATATCCAAGAGCATTGTGTAAATTACTTCTCCTCCTTGCTTGGTGGCTTTGAGGAGCCGCCCAAGTTTGATCCGACTGACATATCAAGCCTTCTTCAGTTCAGATGCTCCAGGGTTCAGCAAGACCTACTCGCAAGTGATTTCTCCCCTGAGGACATTAAAGCGGCTGTCTTCTCTCTCCCAAGGAACAAAGCCTCCGGACCTGATAGTTATCATGCTGAATTCTTCAGGTCATGCTGGCACATTGTTGGACCTGAGATCATCGAAGCCGTCAGAGAATTCTTCAGATCAGGCCAAATGCTGCAACAATGGAACGCCACTACCATTATCCTCATCCCAAAAATCCCTAATGCGGCTTCCACGACAGACTTCAGGCCAATATCTTTGTGCAACACAGTATACAAAGTGATTTTGAAGCTTATAGCGGGTCGGTTGCAGAGCCTCCTTCCTCTAGTAATCTCAAATGCTCAATCAACTTTCCTTCCTGGTAGACTCCTTGCAGAGAACGTGCTACTAGCCTCTGAGCTTGTAAATGGTTATGGAAGGAAGAACATTGGCCCCAGGGAAATGCTCAAAGTGGATCTCCGTAAAGCCTTTGATTCGGTGAAATGGGACTTTATAATCGCTGCTTTTCAAGCTTTCCAGTTTCCTGACAGGTTCATCAATTGGATCAGGCAATGCATTGAGACTCCGCGATTCTCTGTCTGTGTAAATGGAGTCACCTCTGGCTACTTCAAGAGCTCAAGAGGATTACGACAAGGGGACCCCATCTCACCCTATTTGTTTGTCATTGCCATGGAAGTCTTCAGCCAGCTAATGCGATCAAGCTTTGCGGCAGGGTTTATTCAGAATCATCCCAAAACAAAGGAACTTGACATTACCCATCTCATGTTCGCTGATGATGTAATGGTCTTCTTTGATGGATCATCATCGTCACTCCAAGGGATTAGCGATGTCATGGATCTGTTTGCTTCTTGGTCAGGGCTTCGAATGAATTATGAGAAAACTCAAATATTCACTGTGGGTTTAGAGCCTAGTGAATCCGCAGCCATCTCAAGCTTAGGATTCACCACTGGCTCCTTGCCCATTAGATACTTGGGTTTACCTTTGATGAGCAGGAAACTGAGGATATCGGAATACTCTTCCCTTCTTGAGAAGCTAACCAAGCGGTTCAATGCTTGGGCCTCCCGATCACTCTCTTATGCTGGCAGGCTGCAACTCTTGAAATCCGTCATCTATGGCCAAATCAATTTCTGGATCTCAACTTTTATCCTTCCAAAGGCGTGCATAAAGCAAATGGAATCTCTTTGCAGCAGATTCCTTTGGTCTGGCTCTATTGATAGATGGAAAGGAATTAAGGTCGCCTGGACTAACACCTGTTATCCAAAATCAGAAGGAGGCCTAGGACTTTGGCGCCTAAGCACATGGAACACCACCCTATGTCTCAAGCTTGTCTGGCTTCTGTTCTCAGGAAGCGGATCACTCTGGGTCGCCTGGCACCACTACCACCACATTCGAGGTAAAAGCTTCTGGTCCATTACCGCTTCAGCAAGTGACTCTTGGAACTGGAAATCTCTGTTAGCACTACGACATATTGCTGAACCGTTCATTAAATGTGACCTGGGAAATGGGGAGAAAGCAAACTTTTGGTTCGATGCTTGGTCACCCCATGGACCACTGATCAAGATAGCTGGTAGCGATGGACCTGCTCGCTATGGAATCCCTGCCACCGCATCTGTCGCTGCAGCCTGTGAAGGGAACCTCTGGCATCTTCCTTCCCCACGATCACAGGAGAATCAACTACATCGCTTCCTTGACTCACTTGCCCCGATCAATACTTCAGCTGGACCAGACAATTACAAATGGGTCATTCAAAGGGAGAGATTCACCCACTTTCACACTGGACGAACTTGGGACAATATCAGGGACAGAGCTGCTACCAAGGACTGGGCAACTTCGATCTGGTTCAAAGGAGCAACCCCCAAGCATGCTTTCATCATGTGGGTAGCGCAGCTGCAAAGATTACCCACCAAGACAGATTGTCAGCATGGGGAGTGCCAACGCCCACCACCTGCTGCCTTTGTTCTGCCTATGACGAGTCGCATACGCACTTGTTTTTAACATGTCCGTTTAGCGAGCAGATATGGGCAATGCTCCAATCCCATCTCCACCTAAACCAGATTGGTTTCCATACCTGGACATCCCTTATTGCCTAGACAAGAATCAAGACGGATTCTGCTCCCCCAACTATCTGGAAGCTCGCTAGTCAAGCTGTGGTGTACCACCTCTGGAAGCTCAGGAACAATATCCTCCACAACCAACGCTTTCTCACACCTGCTGCTCTTTTTATAGAAATTGAGAGGGAGATTCGCGATACCATCACTGCCAGAGATACTTGGAAGCTTTTCAGGAATCTAATGGCTCTCTGGAATGGATAACTACTTTTGCTGATCTATTATTCAGCTCTTTTTGTAACCCTTGTTTTATATTTCTTTTTTGGCAAGGTTACAAAACTCTTAGGTGGCAATTTTTTGTAAAACCTCAAACTATTCATTCAATATGAATATTCACATTCCTATCAAAAAAAAAAAAAAAAAACAGTGAGCTTTGGATATTTTTGAAAAAGTTTTTAGGTTTAACCTTTAATGGGAACATAACAATCATAACACCCAAAGTATAATAGTTCCAAATTAGTACAATATAGTAGTTTAATAAATCATTATATTTTTTAAGAGAAGTTTCATATATTAAGAAAGACATAAAGTTAAACATAGACATAAATAACAAAAGGAATTAGTGATGGTTTTGTTTATTTTTTCTCAAAAATATTGGATTTATAACATTAACTTGTCAAAAAAAAAAAAAAGAAGATTTAGTAGTTATGACTAATGAGTGTCTAATATTAAGGAGACAAAAAATGGTGGGGGTGAAAAGAAGCTTTTGCAAATAATAATAAATCATTTGTATCTCCGGGACTAAGCATGCAAATATGGGTTTCTCTTTTGTTGTTAGTGTTAAAGGCACTTAACTCTTAAAACATTAAAATTCCACCCTCTCTTTAACGTACAATCAACGTAGCCCCCTATAATTTTTTAATGCCTAATCAAGGACTTCGATTATACTACCATTATAAGTGATATAAAAAAGAAAGATGATTAAAAGTAATTACGATGGAACTTAAGTGACAGAATCAGATCTCATCAATCTTGCAAGTTGTATATAATTTTAGAGTGTACAAATTGGTTGTTCGATGTAGACAAAATCTTTGATAATGATCTATCAAAAAACGTTTGGTGGATAGATATGATTTCGACTATATATAGTTGGTAGCTACTTGAACACACGACTAAGCTAGTTAATATATGTACTAGTCCTAACCCTTGTTAATTGTTTTAAGTTTTATGAAGCATTTAAATATGAAATTTGAGTGTCTTTTTGGAGTATTTTCTCTAAAATAATTACTAAATTGTTTTCTGTACAACCCATCAAAATTGAATATATATATTTTTTTTTGTAGAATGTAAAAAACAAAATGGAAAAATACAGTATGTAAGTGTTGTGGGGTCACACAAATCAGAAAGAGTTTTTGATGCTAACTTTCAAAGTTGCTTGAAGGTACCAACCACGCTGTCAGACAGACTCCTCTCTCTAGTCTTTAGCTCTTTGGACCATTCTATTCTATTGTTCCTACTAGTCTGTCTCTTTCTCTTCCCATAACAACAACAAATTTTATTTTTCTTCACTATTCTTTAATTACCAAACAATAGTACACAAATTATTACAACAAGGCTTCAAATTTTGGCCCAACCTGAAATAAGACTTTTTCTTTTAGTTTTTTGAATTGTTTTTGGTGTTTTTGTGTGTTTTGTTTGTAATGGACAAGTAACCTTGAATAGGTTAAATGAATGTTCTTGTGTATATCACAGGGGTTATACAAAATGTTCAGTTGGATACTCGTGTTCATATCCGTTGTAATCATAATATAATCTCTCTCCTTTGGATATGTCTCTGTTAGCTACGAGTAGAACCCTAGCTTCTCCGTTGATGTTGAACCTCACACATTTCAGGTTCTGCTTCTTCCTCCCTTCTCTGCAATTTTCACAAAATGTTCAAAACACACACATGAGTACAAACGATACTAGAATGTAACCAAATTATAAGAGGAAAGAAACTCACGGGGAGTGATTGTTGATGCCGCTGATGAACCGTGCGATGTTACTACGTTTGTCAGGGCAAATAACGAGACATTGAGAAGGATCGGAGGCATGAAGCAGAGTCATCATGCTGTCACCATCATAGTCATCTTCTCTGTTGCTCAGATAATCAACATCTCCTACATACTCTGTGATTATGGTCCAGTCTTTTATAACCCTGTCTGCTTCTACCGCAAACCTGTTCAGATTTTCAATAAAATCAGAATTCAATATAATTCGAGATTGATAAATGCATTTCTTCTCCTGTCATCTTTTAGGTTTTAAATGTACAAAAAGAAGCTAATAAGAAGGTTAAGTACCCTTCATAAGGATCAAAGACGACCATAAGAGGCGGGCATTCACCACGGTCCATCATACTCTTGCACAAGGCTAAGGTCTCTACACCATCTTTAGATAGAACCTGTATGGAATTGATTACAAAATTAACTTTTTTCTGTTGATACAAACTTCAAGAAGACCAAGAATGACCACTAAATCTATCAAACGGATGTGACTGAAGAACCAACACAAAAGATATATACCTGCATGCCTCCTTTCTCAAAAGCAGCTTGGTTTGCAGATCTTGGAGCCTTGTCAGATACATAAGTAAGCTCATTGCTGAACTTGGTGTTAGAGGCTCTCAACGCAGTAGCAAGAGACGCCATCTGCTCGAGTCTCCTTTGAGAATCATTAGTAGGAATGTAAGGAAGAAGCTTTCTCTTCTTCTTTGACATTACCAAGCTAGTCTTTTTCCGTTTCTTCCCAACACTATCTGAAAACATTTCCACTCTTCAGATTAATACATCCTAACACAACAACACACATTTGTGGATTTTGACTTAATGATTTACATACCTGAAGAAGTTGAGAATTGAGATGAATCTGGAGACCGCTTAATCCGGAAAAAATCAATAATTTTAGTCTGAACAAGAGGGAAAGCTGCAAAATTACAAAACTTTTCGTTAATTTATTATCTAAAAAATTGAAATTTTATAGAATTCAGATATGTAATGATTGAATCAAATGTGATACACATAACCTAAAACAGTTTCAAGTGATTTATAAGTTCAAATCTAAATCAAATTCGCAAATATCAAATCAAAGATAGAGATCAAGAAACCCAGAAATTTTAAAATCTACAGCTCAACAATGACATAGGCGAATCAAAAGGAGGAAGCTTTGAGATTAGAGAAATATGGGGTTTTTGCGAAAAAAGCTTACATTTGGGGATCTGGTGTTTGGAACAAGAAGGGCAGAACCAGGAGCCTTTGGGAACTGAAACGAGGATTGGTCTGAGACAAAAGAGATGAAACCCTTTATCGCATTTGTCGCAAAGAAGCAGCTTCGCAGGTTGTTTCCCGGAGTTGCATTCTTCGCAGACCGTATCCCAATCTGAATCTGAATCGGAATCGGAATCATCCGCGTGCGGAGGTTCGGATCGAGGGTTTGACGCCTGGGTTCTTCTTCTCCTCACTGCCACCATTGTTACGCTTTTTTTCGATTTACCAGAGAAAGAGTACGAGAGAGTGATTGATTATAAACGTGAGATTTGAGAGAGGTGAGTTGAAGATTTCGCGCTCTGATTTCACCGGTCTTTCGCGGGGGAATTTTTGATTTGGCGCCGCGGTTCCGGTTTTCTCGATTTTACAGTTCGGTTTTAGTTTGGTTTTCTCTAACCCGGTTTTATGGAATCAGGACTAGTTTTTTTGGTCATTCTTATCGGTTCGGCTCAGATATTAAGGATAAGAATGACCAAAATAATTACATCAATTTTGGTCATTCTTATCCGTTCTGTTCAGATATACCCAATTATCGAGTCAATCTAAAAAAATCTCGATTTACTCTGGTTATGATCTTACTTCAAATCTATATTATAGATGATCTTCCCGTATTATCCACAAAATCTATATGTTCAAGTGAAGGCAATAAATGTTGTAATTCATGGTGGTTTAGAAAACCATCAACTTTATCAATTTGTATCCTTTTTTTTCCATTAAGCGTAAAGCTTGTACACAGTATGTTCAAATGTAATTTTCCTTTTTAAAACAATTATTATGATTAAATTAATATTTCATTATAATTTTATATTACATTTTATCTAACATAACATTACGATAACAATGTTAACTTGATTTATCTATCTATATAGCAAACTTTTGATACAAGTAATAACATCCAATGTTGACATTTTTGTGATAAGCAAAATCATACTTGTGAATCAGCGATTCCACTGATTTGGTTTATTGTTGTTTTTTTAATGACATTTATATTTAGGAGTAATTCTGGAGGCCCATTACTAAATTTTAATTAAAATATTAACTGTAATGAATGTGAGAGTTTTTCCAAAGGCTTTTGACCATTTCCACATAGTAGATTATTTATATAATATAGATTAAATCTATATGTATTTTCGATTACAAACTTAGTAGGTTTTGGTGTAATCATATGTAAATACTATGTTAAGATTAACCAAACCAATCATAGATTTAAGCATAAAAAGTTAAGATTTGAAATCTAAAAATATGCTTTAAAGATTTACTAAATAATAGTAAATTATGGACAAAATTAGTAGAGATAAGTCGAAATATAATTTGAAAAAAAGAACTTTGTGGAACAATATATTATAATTAATATCACATATGACAATTGTTAATAAGGAACATCCATTAAATTTAGCTATAATTTTAAAATTTTGTTAAAATGATTATCAACTTATTGGATTTAGTTCTATGATTTTCTTAGGTACAAGTACAACACTAAGGATAACACAAATAGAAGAAAAAAATCATAATATAATATTTTAATCAAAAGTATATGAGAATCTTACATATTATATAATTAATTTAAAATTCTTAACATATAGATTAAAATATTCCATATAAATATTTATACATATGAGAATATACTCAGAATTTTTTTTTAAAAATTGAGTTTGAAAAGACCTCAATTTTTTTTTAATAACCTAATAACCCCATAATTATTATTTAATTCCTATGCCAACACAAAGTGACCAACAAAAATCTAACTCAAATTATCATAAATTTTTGGCATTTTTTCTAATATAGAGATGTATATGATATCATGTAGATATGTGATCTATTTATCTTTTTCACGTTTTCTATTTTAAGAAAAAAATATGCGTAATCTAAGTTACAAAAATAAAAATATATGTAATCTAAGTTATAAAAATAAAAATATATAAATTATTTGTTAAAATGTATCTAATTTATTGAACATGTCACTTTCTAGTTTTGAGATGTCTTGTGATTTGATGAGAAGGATTCATACTTTACAAAATAAGATTTTAAAAATTTCCATTTCATTTCTTCAACGGGAAAAAGAACTTTACTCCTTTTTGAATTAGAGTATATTAATAAATAAAAAATTCAAAATAAAATTAGTTAACAATTTAATAAATTAAAAAATATTTTCAATAAAATAAGTTTTCAAATATACAAACAACTTTGTTTTCTTTTTACTTATATATATATATATATAGAAAATAGTAAAATAAATATCTATTGTTTATAATTTTCAAAAATTTAGTTTGATTTTTATAATATATAAATTTAATTTCAAGTCGGTTCAGATAATTAATAATTTGATATTAAAAAGAAAGAATTTTAAAATAATTAAACGGTTTTAGTTTCTATCGCTAGATTTTGGTTCGCTTTAGTTGATTCGATTCGGTTTTCACCTAACCATTAATTGGATCAACCAAAATCGACATATGAGTGTCTCAAGTCTACTTTAATGTAATTTTCAGTTAATTTTGTTTTCGTTGTCGCTCTGTAACAATGGAAAGCAGCAATCTAAAGATCTATCTAGTTTCGTCCACCGACTCGTCCGAGTTCACTCGCCTGAAATGGTGTTTCACTCGTTCTACGATCATCGCCTTAGACGCCGAGTGGAAGCCACAACATTCCAGCTCCTCTTCGTTTCCTACAGTAACTCTTCTCCAAGTCGCGTGCCGACTCAGTCAAGCCACGAATGATGATGATGATGATGATGATGGTGTCTCCGATGTGTTTCTCATTGATTTGACTTCGATTCATCTCCCGTCGGTGTGGGAGCTTTTGAATGACATGTTCGTTTCTCCGGATGTGTTGAAATTAGGGTTTCGGTTTAAACAGGATTTGGTTTACTTGTCTTCGACATTTACTCAACAGGGATGTGAAGGTGGATTCCAAGAGGTGAATTGCTTGTTGAAAGTGGCGAACTTTACTTCTTTGTTTTTAGTTTAAGCTGTGAAAAGTTTTAGTTCATGGTTTGTTGAGACTGTTCTTGGTAGTGAGGAGTGCATTGAAGATAAGTGTAATCGAATTGCTACCAAAGTTTTTACCTTTAGTTCTGTTACCTCTTCAAGGTTTTAGTTTTCTTTTGTTTGGATCACGTCTGGTGTTTATAGATTAGGTAAGTAAGATCAAAGTAGAGTCTTTGATTTGTGTGTTTGTTTTGTTTTTAGTTTTTGCTTACTAAAACTCTCGTATGTGATTGTTAATGTGAATAGGTAAAACAGTACTTGGATATCACAAGCATATACAATCATCTGCAGCATAAGCGGTTTGGGAGAAAGCCCCCAAAGGATATTAAGAGCTTGGCAGCTATATGCAAGGAAATGCTGGACATCTCTCTCTCAAAGGTTTGTTAATCATTCCCGAAAGAACTTGACTTTTTGGTGAAAATAGACTAGCTTGATCTTTTCGTTAGATTTGTGTTAACGGTTTAGGCTGTCTTCATATGGCTGAATAAGTAATGTAAACCTGATGGATGGATTAATCTTTTTACCTTATGCTATGTGCTGCTTAGACTTTTATTGTGATTGTTCAAGGTAGATCTAAACACCCTGGGGAATCTCTGTCTCTTTAGTTTTATCTTACTTCACATAATACTTAAGGAAAGTAATGTCCTCGGTTCTTTTGACATTTAGTTAGCTTTTCTAAGCTTGGTGGTAGGTAGAGAAACATACTGTTACTAAGTCTTTTTAAACTTTATGCTTTAGGAACTTCAATGTAGTGATTGGTCTCATCGTCCTCTTACAGAAGAACAGAAACTGTATGCTGCCACAGATGCTCACTGCTTGCTCCAACTATTCGATGAATTCAAGGCACATCTTGTTGAAGGAATCAAAGCGCCAGATCCTGGAGAGATAAATGTTGGCTTAAAAGAAATTCTTTCTGGATCGGATTATACCAGTAAGATTGTCACGCTCAAAATTTGCAAGGCTGCAGATGTAATCAGATCAATGTCAGAAAATGGTCAAAACATTACCAATGGAATGGTTTCTAGAAAAACAACTCTAAACACAATGCCGATGGACGAGAGTCTGTTAAATATTGTCAGGAAGTATGGAGAAAGGATCCTGTTGAAGGAGTCTGATCTTCTACCGAAGAAACTCAAGAAGAAAACAAGAAGACGTGTCCCCGCAAGCACTGTGAACACAACTAAGCAGTTGGTCTGTTCTGCGGAATGGCAAGGTCCACCGCCATGGGACCCATCTTTAGGCGGTGATGGCTGCCCTAAATTTCTTTTGGATGTGATGGTAATATTTTGAAATGAATTTATTTTATGTACTTGAAAAAAATTCTAATATATGACTTCACCTAGTTAGTATCTTTGTTTCTTGAATGTAACCATATTTTTAGTAGACTCCATGCGGAATCACATCAATTGCTTATAAAATTACTCTCTAGGTTGAAGGTTTGGCGAAACATCTACGTTGTGTGGGTATTGATGCTGCAATTCCACACTCGAAGAAGCCGGATTCAAGGTATCTTCCCAAAGCCGATATTATTATATTTCCAGGACATGGAGTTGATCACAGTATCTATTTAGGTTTCCTTAATTTTGCTGTTGATCTGTTGACACAAATGCCAGGGAGTTGCTTGATCAAGCATTTAAAGAGAACAGAGTTCTATTGACAAGAGATACAAAATTGCTGAGACACCAGGATATGGCAAAGCATCAAATATATCGAGTAAAGAGTCTTCTCAAAAATGAGCAGCTACTTGAGGTACAAACGAAATTAATTCTCAATGTATAAGCTGTTATGCAAGATCTGTGATGAGGCATGATTTGATTTTACTGGATTTAATAATCAAATGGGACACCTAAACTGGAAATTTTGACTTACAGAAATAGGCTCTCTTGAAGACACCTAAATAATTAGTGAATGAGTTGATGTTTGACTACACTTTCTGGGTGGAACATTTCAAAATAACCTCATCTAGTCATTGTACAACCACCTTATTTACTACATTCAGTAGAATGATTATTGATTCCTACAGGGTTACTGAAACAATAAGCTGCACAGGTTATAGAGACTTTCCAGCTGAAGATAAGCGGAGATCAGCTAATGTCAAGATGTACAAAATGCAATGGGAAATTTATTCAGAAACCTCTAAGCATTGAAGAAGCTATTGAAGCAGCAAAGGGTTTCCAAAGAATACCCAACTGCTTATTTAACAAAAATTTAGAATTTTGGCAATGCATGAACTGCCATCAGCTATACTGGGAGGTAAGTCATCTACCTCATCTGTTGCCGTTCTGCATTCTAGTTCCGGAATGAGTATATTGTGCGTCAATATCTTCTGGTCCATCTATTTATTTGGCACGCGGAATAAATTGTTTGATTTACTGATTGAACAGTCAGTTCAGTCCAAACCGTTTTCAGTTTCCCAATGATATTTATCAAATCAGTGATCCATTTAATAATTGTATGAAGATACATAATTGGTGCACTGAATCTTGATTTCTTTAGAACAGCTTCATGTGTTCATGTCTTAGAACAGAAATCATTGACCTCTGATCTGTTCTGTCTCTTACAGTCAGTATGGAGATGCTTAATGTTGGTTGTGTTGGTTTCAGGGAACTCAGTATCATAACGCAGTCCAGAAGTTCATGGAAGTATGCAAGTTGAGTGAGTGATTCACCTTTTTTTTTTTTTTTGGTGAGGTGTTTCAGGGCCACTCTTTCTTGGTCTCAGTTCCTCAAATGTTTTTATCATTTCTCTGAGCAGACAAGATGTGTTTGTAGCTTGTCTTATGCACACGTGTTCCAGAGGTTATGAACCGTGTACAAATGTTTTAGTTTTATGGATAAATATAAATCAATCATAACAATTGGAAACAGTTTCTCGAGTATCATCGTCGACAACGCTTAACTGGAACCAACTAAATTATCTCCAAAACTCTTCACTTGTCCCACTTCTCCTTCTTGTCTCAGTGGTGTCGTATGCTTTTGAAAAACTTTTTCCCAAAGAGCTCTTCTAAAATGGCTGTAGAGAAGAGCAGAGGAATGAATCAAAACTGTGATTCAGCACAAGGATACAACTATTCGGTTTGTTCGATTTTTTATTTGAACCGAACGGTTTGGATTGTCAATCTGCTTAAAGAAAAGAAAACATTATTATCACGGTTGAACCGGACCGGTTTTGATACGTTCCAATTGATTTTAGTCGGACAAGTACTGTAATTTTTTTTTTTGGTTCTTTTTCTCACGGAGTCGTCGTCATCGTCCCTTTCTCTTGTCATCGGCGAAGTTCACATTCACCAGTAGTACCTCGACGGTGAGATTTTATTTGGAGTCTTCTTCCTCCTCCTCAGGGTCTCTTCTGTCTCCACCATCGGAGGTCGCATCCCCGGATCTTCGCCACGCCAGTAAATACATCGTTTTCTCTATTCAATTTACCACTGGTCTCTCTCTCTCTCTCTCTCGCGGAGCACAATCACCAAATCTTGCTTAGGTATGCTAATGACTCGTGTTTAATTTGGTAATTTGTCAAGGGTTTTCTTGAATCATTTAAAACTTTGTGGTTCAAACGATGAGAATGCTTGATGTTTTGGGGTTAAGGTGTCAAAATTTTATAAACCTTCTTTTGATTCTATACCCTGCTAGTTAGATCTCCGACTCAGATTACAACTTCAGATTTGATCGATTCAGTGCATATATGATAATAATCTTATAATTTGCTTGTTGAGCTCCTAGAATTGGGTGCGAGGATCATCGATCTCACACTCTCCTTAAGCGATTGATCATGGAAACTCCTGGAAGAAAAGTTTTGTATGAGATACGTCATCATGCTTCATTGCCTTATGTTCCTAGATATCCTCCTCTTCCTCAGGTACAATGTTCATCATGCTTATAGAGTTTTACTAATCGTTGCGTGTGTATATTGTTTATTTATATATCTTACATTGCGCTGTGATCTGCTGTCGAAGTTTAGGTAGATGGAACTGATTCGAAAGGAGGGCTTCGGTCTCTTGTCTCCATTAGAGGTCAGTTGCAAATGGTTGATTCTTTAGTTGTTTGACCTGCTCGTGAATAAAGCAGGGAGCTTTATCATGTTCTCTAGTTTCTGTTAGTTTTCTAGAAAGTATTGGGTTAATTACTGTGTTCTGGCGTGGACTCGATTTTAAAAGCTGATTTTTTTTTTTTTTTTTTTTTTTTTTTTCACATGTTTTACAAGGTTGTTTTCTTATTTGCTCGTTATAATTTGGAGAATGTGTAAACTGTTCTATACATTGAAGTGTTTTATCAAAATGCCGGGATATGTACTAGACTACAGGGGGGAATTTCACTGCCATATTATTTGTTATGCCGTTTAGCAAAGTCCATACACAAACTCAGAGATCTGTGAATTTGAATCTTTTGTTTTATGATAGGAATCATGTTTCTGCACATCTCTTTTCGTTAAATTAGCATTATAGATCATTGGTTGATAAGGCTTCTTCATTATGTATTTTCTGGTATTAAGGTGTTAGTCAATTCAAGGCAAAGTGGAGTGAATACTGGAATCCGAGAAAAACTAATAAACCGGTGTCATTATTTATTTCACCTAGAGGAGAACTTGTTGCCGTCACTTCCGGAAACCATGTTACAATCTTGCGAAAGGACGATGATTACAGGAAACCATGTGGCAGTTTTACATGTAAGACATATTTTCCCTTGCTTTCACATATTTTTTGCCTGATAATGGTTTTTGGGGATCATTGCCAATTTGCCATAGCACACTCCAATAAAAGAATTTGTAGAATACTGGCATTTATCTTTCAAAAACTATCTACTTGATTTTCTAGTGATAACAAACGCCTATAAAATGTAAAAATGCATTTACTTTTCTTTCTCTCTTTTCCACCAAGAATGATATGTGGAAACATCCTTTTGTGAAACCTTTGACTGTACCAGTCTCTTATTCTGTTAATTTTCAAAAATATCCTCTCATCGCAATACTTTTTTCTTTCTCTCTATGGTCCTATTGACTTCTGTTCTCTGCATCAGCCAACATATCAGGATCATTTACTTCCGGAGTGTGGTCCGAAAAACATGATGTTCTTGGTCTTGTGGATGATAGCGAGACCCTCTTTTTCATCCGAACTAATGGTGAAGAAATAAGTCAAGTTACAAAAAGAAACTTGAAGGTTTCTGCATCAGTATTAGGATTGATTGAGGACGACTGTGATTTGCAACCATCATGCTTGTACGTTTCCTTCCGTCCCTATTTCGTATTGATTAAGATTTAAAGAGTACTGGGATCCTGATGTGCTCTTGTGCATTACAATATACTTGTTTGCTGAAGGCCTACCTCTGATATGAAAATTTGACTGGTGGTCTGTCCCAATGACAATTTGCCTGCAGGTGTTCGTTCAGTGTACTTACATCAGATGGACTTGTTCATCATGTCGAGATCAGTAGGGAGCCAAGTGCTTCTGCCGTTTCCAAACATGCTTCAAATAATGTCCCAGCTTTGAGAAAGCAATTCCCCAACCATGTTTTTTGTTTTGATTACCATCCAGACCTTTCTTTCCTTCTCATTGTTGGTACTACTGCAGGCATACAATCGACAGTGAGTTCTGGTAGGTTTTATACAACTTATTTTAGTTATGGAAGTTTTTAAATCGTAGTACTTATTGTTAAGAATTGAAAGCTACACAGTCGCTCGAAATCAATCAATTTAGCAAGCCACAGCTGCGTACTCTTATATAGGAAAGCTACCTATAATTTATCAATGTTTGTGGTCGTTTAATGAATAATGTGGTTGTTGAAAAATTTCCTATGGACAGAGATGTAGGTTTCTGATTTTGGGATTATTAATTTTTTATTTACTTACACTTCAGGTTCCTCGTGTATTTCACTTTGGCGTAAGTGTCAGAATTTGGGTCTGGAACTGTTGTCCACCACAAAGTTTGAAGGCGTGTATTCTGAGACCAAAGATGATCAGTTGGCATATCCAAAGATTTTAATCTCACCTCAGGGGTCACATGTTGCAAGTCTTGATAGCAATGGGTGTATGCATCTTTTCCAGTTAGATAAAGCAAGATTGACACTTACGTACTGTCCTTCTGAAGACAGTTCTGATTCACTGAAGCCAGATAAGTCGCTACAAAGTTGGAAAGAAAGTTTAAGAAATGTCGTAGATTTTACTTGGTGGTCTGATCACGCCCTTACAATTTTGAAAAGGAGCGGTAGCATTAGTATATTTGACATCAGTAGGTGTGTTATAGTTCAAGAGGATGCTACGAATTATTCTATGCCTGTCGTGGAAAGAGTTAGGAGATTGGAAGGACACATTTTTCTTTTAGAAAGTTCAACGCAGGAATCAAAATCAGCTTTGGCCAAGGTTGATAAGGACCCAAGTGAATTGCATCATACTAGTGAGCATAGTATGTTTTGGAGGCTAATATCTTTTACTGAGAAAACAGTACCTGAAATGTATAAAATCTTAGTTGAGAAAAGCCACTACCAAGAGGCGTTAGATTTTGCTGATAGCCATGGGTTGGATAGAGATGAAGTATTCAAGTCAAGATGGTTGAACTCAGAAAAAGGGGTAAGTGATGTGAGCATGATTCTATCAAAGATAAAAGATAAAGCTTTTCTGCTCTCCGAATGCTTAGATAGAATTGGGCCAACAGAAGATTCCATGAAGGCCATACTTGCGCATGGAGTTAATCTAACTAATCACTATGTATTCGCTAAATCTGAAGATCAAGAATCCCAGCCACTTTGGGAATTTCGTTTGGCTAGGCTTCGACTATTACAGTTTAGTGAAAGGCTCGACACATATTTGGGGATAAGCATGGGCAGGTATATATCTTTTCACTTGCATCTTCTTTTCCTTTCTGCAGATAGGTAGCTGATATGCCATATAGTACTATTTAGGTCTTGCATATCCAGGTTTGTTTTGGGTCTATGGTTATCCAACACAGAATGAGTGTCGTTTAGAATTTGGTTAGGTAATTTCGTGTGTTTGATTGCTACTTGAAAAACTTACAACCCGCTTTTGCCACCCTTAAATACCCACACAGACAGTTTTCATCCAACTCCAAGCCCTTTGCATTAGGTTCTGCATTTCAGAATTTCCGGTTACTTTCAATCTACTTTTAAACTTAACTATCCAGTTACTTTAGAAAGGGTTAATGACATTTTCTCCACAGGTATTCGATGCAAGATTACAGAAAATTTCGGAGCAATCCTATCAATCAGGCTGCTATTGCACTTGCTGAGAGCGGGAGGATAGGAGCCTTAAACCTGCTCTTTAAGCGGCATCCTTATTCACTTGCATCTTTCATGCTGCAAATTTTGGCTGCTATTCCTGAAACAGTTCCCGTTGAAACGTATGCACATCTTCTTCCGGGAAAATCTCCTCCTACTAGTATGGCAGTGAGAGAAGAAGACTGGGTTGAATGTGAGAAGATGGTTAAATTTATTAATAAATTGCCGGAGAATAGCAAGAATGATTCTCAGATTCAAACTGAGCCAATTGTTAGAAGGTGTTTGGGGTATAATTGGCCATCATCAGAAGAACTTGCTGCATGGTATAAAAATAGAGCCAGAGATATTGATTCTTCCACTGGGCTGTTAGACAACTGTACTTGCTTGATTGATATTGCATGGAAAAAAGGCATATCTGAATTGGAACAGTTCCATGAGGATCTATCATACTTGCACCAGATCATTTATTCTGATGAAATTGGAGGCGAAATCTGCTTCAGCTTAAGCCTTGTTGGGTGGGAGCATTTATCTGATTATGAGAAATTTAAAATGATGATTGAAGGGATTAAAACTGAAACTGTGGTTAGAAGATTGCATGACAAGGCAATTCCATTTATGCAGAAAAGGTTTTTGGGGACAAACAATCGTAATGAGGAGTCCTTTCTAGTTGAATGGCTGAAGGAGATGGCAGCAAAAAATGAGATTGATTTATGCTCAAAAGTTATTGAGGAAGGGTGTATGGATTTGTATACTGTTTGTTTTTTTAAGGATGAGGTTCAAGTTGTTGATTGTGCTCTGCAATGTCTGTATCTGTGCAAAGTTACAGATAAGTGGAATGTCATGGCAACAATGCTATCAAAGCTACCGAAGATAAATGGTTAGTAGTCCAGATCCAATGTTCCCAACCCATAGTCTATGTAACTAATTTATCAGATGTCCTTATCGAGTCATTGCTAAACCAAACTGAAATCCACGCAAATGCAGATATTGTTGGTGAAGACATTCAGAAAAGGCTCAAACTGGCGGAAGGTCATATAGAAGCAGGGAGGCTTTTGGAAATTTATCAGGTTTCGAATTATGTCTGCATCTTGAATTAATTAAGTTGGTTCTCATACTAAAAAATTTGTAGCCTTGTTCTGTGTGCACATATGTGAAATGAACTAACTTAAGTATAGAAACTTGTGCACTCAACTGGCTCTCTGCCTGTGTAGAAGGTACCAAAAGATTTTATGTTTGAAAGTTTTTCTATAATTCTGCGTTTTTTTCTACTCAGGTCCCGAAACCAATGAATTATTTTCTTGAGGTTCATTTGGATGAAAAGGGTGTAAAGCAGATCCTTCGACTCATGCTTTCAAAATTTGTTCGTCGTCAACCTGGACGATCTGATAATGACTGGGCATGCATGTGGCGTGATCTGCGACAGTTGCAAGAGAAAGCCTTTTCTTTCCTTGATCTTGAGTTTGTGCTGACAGAGTTCTGTAGAGGACTTCTAAAAGCTGGAAAATTTTCTCTGGCTAGAAATTATCTCAAGGGCACGGGCTCAGTTGCTCTGCCATCGGAGAAGGCAGAGAGTCTTGTTATAAATGCGGCAAAGGAATACTTCTTCTCTGCTCCGAGCCTTGCTTCTGAAGAAGTAAGTGGTGTTTCTTTGTTTGTGTATAAAGCTTTTTTCTCTACTAAATATATTTACGCAACCTACCATCCTTTTAAGTCTTGCTTCTGGTGCTGTAGATTTTTTTTTTTCTTTTTTCACAAAGTTCAGTGTTAGCGACAATCCTTTTTGTGCTTGGATATATTTTCATTTACAATCTTGAAAATTATATTTCCAGATATGGAAAGCAAGGGAGTGTCTCAATATATTTTCTAGTAGCCGGACTGTTAAAGCCGAGGCGGATATCATTGATGCAGTTACTGTTAGGCTTCCAGATCTTGGGGTTAGTCTCCTACCAGTGCAGTTCAAACAAGTAAATGACCCAATGGAGATTATTAAGATGGCAATCACGGGGCATCCTGGGGCCTATCTACATGTTGAAGAACTTATTGAGGTTGCTAAACTTCTTGGGTTGAATTCTTCAGAAGAGATATCATCTGTTGAAGAAGCTATTGCTAGAGAAGCTGCAGTTGCAGGTGATCTGCAGTTGGCGTTTGATCTATGCCTTGTTCTAACCAAAAAAGGGCATGGTCCCATTTGGGATTTAGGTGCTGCAATAGCAAGAGGTCCTGCACTTGAACACATGGATATAAGTTCTAGAAAGCAGTTACTTGGCTTTGCTTTGGGTCACTGCGATGATGAATCGATCAGTGAGTTATTGCACGCATGGAAAGATCTTGACCTCCAAGGCCAATGCGAGACTTTGGGAATGTTATCAGATACGGATTCTCCTGAATTTCACAAGATGGGTGGTGTTTCTTGTCTGAGAGATTTCCCTCAGATGCTTGATGGGCTAAGCAGTGATCAACAACTAGATTTCGACAGAGTCAAAGATACACTCTCTTGTGTTGCTAAGGACTTGCCGGTTGATAATAGCATGGACTTGGAATCTCTTCTAAAGGAAAATGGGAAGCTTCTCTCGTTTGCTGCGTCACATCTTCCCTGGTTACTTAAGCTGGGTAGAAATAGGAAGTTGGATAAAAGGCTAATGCTTGATTCCATTCCTGGAAAGCAGTTTGTCAGCGTAAAAGCAACTGCTCTTGTTACCATTCTATCTTGGCTGGCAAAGAATGGTTTTGCACCAAAAGATGAGCTGATAGCCATGATTTCAGACTCGATAATTGATCATCCGGTAACAAAAGAGGAAGACATTATAGGATGCTCGTTTCTGTTGAATCTAGTAGATGCATCTAATGCAGTAGAAGTTATAGAAAAGCAGTTGAGAATAAGGGGGAACTACCAAGAAATTCGGAGTATAATGAGTCTAGGCATGATATATAGTTTGCTACATGACTCTGGAGTAGAGTGTACGGCTCCCATCCAGAGGAGAGAACTGCTTCGGAAGAACTTTGAGAGAGAGCAAACAGAAAGTCTCTCTGGTAAGGGTTTCTGGGTCTATTATTTTTTCAATATACCTGTTTTTGCCAACTTCTTTTGACTTCTAGGTGCTGTTTTATACAGATGATATGAGGAGGATCGACAAACTTCAGTCAACTTTTTGGAAGGAATGGAAACATAAATTAGAGGAAAAAATGCATGATGCTGACCGTTCTAGAATTCTGGAGAGAATTATCCCCAGGGTTGAGACCGAAAGGTTTTTATCCAATGATATTGAATACATTAAGGTTGCTGTTTTCTCTCTCATTGAATCTGTGAAATTGGAGAAGAAGCTGATTTTGAAAGATGTACTAACACTGGCTGATACATATGGCTTGAACCAATCAGAGGTACATTTCACTTTATATCTTATTACTGCACATACTGTCCTCAACTGCAACTAATATATACCTTTCTTTGTCTTCTTGCCAGGTGATATTAAGGTATTTAAGCTCTATCCTTTGCTCTGAGATTTGGACAAATGAGGACATCACGGCTGAAATTATACAAGTCAAGGAAGAAATACTTCTCTTTGCTTCAGACACCATACAAACCATAAGCACACTCGTGTACCCAGCAGTTAGTGGTCTTGACAAACAACGCCTTGCTTACATATATAGCCTCCTTTCTGAATGCTATAGCCATTTGGAATTAAGCAAGCAAGCATCATTTTTGGTTCAACCGCATGGTTCCTTTGCTGGGTTATCGAATATGTATAACGTCCTTAAGCAAGAATGCAGTAGAGTGTCGTTTATCACAGATTTGGATTTCAAAAATATTGCAGAATTGGGAGGTTTGAACTTTGACAGCTTCAACAATGAAGTCCGTGCGCACATCAATGAGATGAACTTGGAAGCTTTGGCGAAAATGGTAGAAACTCTCACTGGCTTCTTCATGGAGAATTCGTCCGACAGACTCATTTCCTGGCAAGATGTTTACAAACAATATATTATGAATTTGTTAGATACACTGGAGAGTAGAAGAGATCTTGATTTTGGAAGTGCAGAGAGTTTCCAGGGGTTCCTCGGTCAACTTGAGCAGACATATGACCACAGTAGAGTATATGTCAGGATCTTGGAACCTTTGCAAGCTGTGGAAATCCTGAAACGGCATTTCACATTAGTTCTTCCGCCAAATGACTTGTACGTGCATATCCCTGATAGTTCTACATGGCAAGAATGTCTTATATTACTGATTAACTTTTGGATAAGATTAGCTGATGAGATGCAAGAAGTAAAATCATCTACTCCAAATCTTGTGGAGAATCTTACCTTAAGCCCTGAATGCATTAGCAGCTGTCTTACTGTTCTCATAAAACTAGTAATGGATGACAGTCTGTCCCCAAGTCAGGCTTGGGCTGCAATACTTGTCTACCTTAAATCTGGTTTGGCCGGTGATTGCGCGACTGAAATCTTCAACTTCTGCAGAGCCATGGTCTTCTCTGGCTGTGGATTTGGACCCATTTCTGATGTCTTCTCAGATTTGTCCTCTCGGTATTCGACAGTTATGCAGGATCTTCCACACCTTTACTTGAGTATACTTGAACCCATTTTACAAAATTTGGTATCTGGGGCTCATGAAACACAGAATCTTTACCGGTTGCTCTCCTCTCTCAGTAACTTGGAAGGCAACCTGGAAGAACTGAAGCGTGTTAGGCTTGTAGTCTGGGAACAACTCGTAATATTTTCTGAGAACCTGGAGTTGCCAAGTCAAGTTCGCGTGTACTCCTTAGAGCTTATGCAGTTCATCTCGGGTAAGAATATCAAGGGCTCATCATCTGCGCTACAGTCAAACGTTATGCCATGGGATGGTTCGGCTGAGCTATTATCGTCTATGCAGAAGACTGAAGCCACGCTTAACCAAGCGTTGCCAGACCAGGCTGATGGATCTAGCAGGCTCACAAATACTTTGGTCGCACTAAAATCATCTCAGATTGCTGTGGTGTCCATCGCTCCAGGCTTAGAGATCACCCCTGAGGATCTATCAAGTGTTGAGACATCTGTTTCCTGCTTCTCTAAACTCGCTTCTGCTGTTACTACAGCTTCACAAGCTGAAGCTCTTCTGGCGATTTTAGAAGGATGGGAAGAGCTGTTTGAAGCTAAGAAAGCCGAACTATTGCCGTCTAATGAGGCAACCGACCAAGGAAACGACTGGGGCAATGATGATTGGAATGATGGATGGGACACATTTCAGGAACCAGAACCCATGGAGAAAGAAAAAAAGGAATATATAGTCTCAGCTCATCCTTTACATTCGTGCTGGCTGGATATTTTGAGAAAGTACATTGCCTTGCGCATGCCCGAAAATGTTCTACGACTTATAGATGGATCGCTTCAGAAACCTGAAGAGGTCCTGCTTGAAGAGAATGAAGCAGAAAGCGTGGCTGAGATCTTGGCCAGCACTGACCCATTTCTCGCTCTAAAGATATCTCTTTTGTTGCCCTACGAACGAATCAGATCTCAGTGTCTCAATGTTGTTGAAGAACAATTGAAACAAGCAGGCATTCCGGAGTTATCGAGTCAGAGCCATCATGAAGTTCTTCTCCTGGTTATATATTCTGGGACTCTCTCCACAATCATCTCCGATTCTTGCTACGGCTCAGTCTTCTCCTTCCTTTGCTATCTGATTGGAAAGCTATCTCGAGAGTTCCAAGAAGAGCGGATAAGACAAACCGACAACAGAGAATCAAATGCAAGTTCCGAGAGACGTTTTATGTCATGTTTTGGGGAACTCATGTTCCCATGTTTTGTCGCGGAGCTTGTGAAGGCCAACCAGCAGATATTAGCTGGGTTTCTGGTGACCAAGTTCATGCACAGTAACCCATCTCTTAGTCTGATTAATGTTGCAGAGGCAAGTCTGAGGAGATACTTGGAGAAGCAGCTCGAGTCTTTCGAGCATTTGGAGGATTCGTTTACCGACAACTCAGAACTTGAAACGCTGAAGAATACAGTCTCAAGCTTAAGAGGCACTTTAAAGGAAGTTATACGATCTGCGTTAGCGTCTCTTTCTACTTGTACAAACAGTAGATGATATGAAGGAAAGCGTCTTCTTATGTGATATGGTAACAAAAAAAGGAGTAATTAGGAGAGCGTAAATCTTTTTATGCGTTTTTTTTGGATATATATATAATCAATATAGTTTTAAACTTTATTTTCGAGAAGAAAACTGTTTTTGAGGTATCAATATAAACTGTCTATCCCAGTATGATACCTCCATGCATTTATAAATTTTCTTAATTTAAATCAACAAACACTAAATAAAAACTGGAAATTGGAGACATTGACCGAAGTAAAATGCAATTTCAACTGATCAAATATCAAGTTCCCATAGTCCCATTCTGCAACAAGCCCTCTTCTTAATTCCCTTTCATCTCAAAGTTCACGCCATTAGCGCCATCATATGATAATGGCGCGCTAGTCATTTGGATGGAGAAAAGCCGTGCCTAGTTATGCAGACAATGAGTTCGGAGATGGTATATATTCTTCCTTCCTTAGTTCATGTGTTTCTAAGAGATTAACGTACTTCACAAGTAATTTGATGATGTATATAAAATTTTGGTTATCATGAAATCGTCCATGAAAATCACTACAATTGCATTAAAACTGTTGTTAACAAACTTATGCGAAAATATATTTCATTCAAAGTGAAGAAACTCAATGTGGTCGGGAAGTTACATATGTTTTTTCTAGTTATTAGACTACATCAGAACATGAGGTAAAACTTTTGCATCAAAGAGTAACAAGAAAACGAGAAACTTATATATATATATATATGATATAATCCATTTGGGATGTAATTAATTAAACAGATACATCCTTTATCTCGTGCTTACGAGCCCAAATGAACTTCTCGTTGATCCGGAACTTTTTACTCTGTTCGCGTTTGCCGTCGAGTATGCGATTCATGGTAGCGACCGAGCCCAAGACCAACCGAGCAAATAGTGATTGTTGTTGACCATCGCTATATTGCATGTCAACGCCTTTAACACAATTTTCACCATACGTTTCTGTGAAAAACTGCTTCACCTCTGCCTCCGACACAGGAACCCCACGAGCAAACGTTAGAAATATGGTACGTTCGCTTTCAGTCTCGATGCTGTTGTTCCCAACAACGACATCATCGACATCAGTCATGTTGTTATTCGCCATTTAGTCTTGTGATCTAGAGGTTAATATGTTTTGTTGCAATTCACATAATCAAATCTTATGGGTCAAAGCATTTATGATACTTATAATTGAAGACAAAAGAAAAAAAAAACTATTTATGGTGTTCTTTCTTTATATCCTACTCCCTCAGTTTTTTATTAGTTGTTGTTTAAAGTTATTTGACACAGATTAAGAAAACCATTAATTTTATTGTTTATCTTTTTATAATATATTTTTTAATATTTTTATTGGTCAAAACATTAAAACAATTGGATAAAATTGGAATATTTACCAAATATTTGTATTGGAAATCTAAAACGATAAGTATTATAACACAAAATTTTAACTCTAGAATGACAATTAATAAAAAAAACGGAGGGAGTATGTCCTTTTTCTTTAAATCTAATTGAAGTATTTAATGTTTTCATTTATTTATTTTGTTTTGATTTTGGTTATAAAAATTGTTAGATACTCCTTATGTATCACAAATGATGATTTTTGGAATTTTTTCTTGTATCACAAATTTTGATTTTTTATTATTATAAATTTTTATCAATTTATGTTAGAAAATTGTAAATTTCAACCATAACTATTTAAAATTTTATAATTCGATGAATTTCTACTGGCTAATAGTTATGAGTAGTGTGTTATTGTGAATAAATAATACATTTATATTTATTTTTTTAAAAAAAAATTATGTGAAAAATCCTAGAAAAATCATCTTTGTTGGGGTATATATCTTTTGAGTTCTTAATCAAATTTGGATCATAATATGGTAATAAATGATATTTATTTTTTCTTTTTCTTTTCTTTGACTATCATTCATTACCATTCATGTCATCTAAATTTGTGAAAAAATCTGACAAATATATATATTTACTAATCTAGTTTTTTTTTAATTAAAAAAAAACACTTTTCCTAATACAAACAAATTTAAAATACATTTTTAAAAAAAGGCAAATTGCCATTATCAATATTTTAAAAGTTGAAAATATGTTTTCTTGTTACTTGCAAATTGGCAAATTGCAACACTAAATTAATAAAATATTAAGTCGGTTTAGGCCTTGTTGTTGATGGCTTATATAAAGAAAGATTTTCACAATCTCTTTTCTTATTATTACGATCTCTTCTGATCAACTCTGATTGATTCTATCATCTCTCCCACAACCCTAAAATCGCAGCGCTCTGCAAATCTCTCTTTCAAGGTACTTTTACCATGTCTCCATGCTCCTCGATCTGAACCTCGATTCATTCTAAGATCTCTCTGTTCGTAGTTCGTCAGATTTGTCATGTTTGTTCGAATTTTTTCTGATTTTTTTACGTTCGTTTTTAGCTGTTGGTTGAGAACTATATCGTTTAGATCTGTTCAATCTAATGCTTGATTGTGCTATTCGAAGTTAAGCTTTGGGTTTTCTTGATTGTGTTCTTTGTTTATGTAGATCCGTTCTCTTCGGTGTTGTTTTGATTTCTTATTAGGGTTTCTTTTGTTTAATTTTGGTGTATGTTTTGCTGATCGATTACTTGTTGTTGCTCTCTTTTGTTTGTTTCTGCAGATGCAAATTTTCGTGAAAACACTCACCGGCAAGACCATAACCCTCGAGGTTGAGAGCTCTGACACCATCGACAATGTCAAGGCAAAGATCCAAGATAAGGAAGGGATCCCTCCGGATCAGCAAAGGTTGATCTTTGCTGGTAAACAGCTAGAGGATGGTCGTACCTTGGCGGATTACAACATCCAGAAAGAATCAACCCTTCACTTGGTTCTCCGATTAAGAGGTGGTATGCAGATCTTTGTCAAGACGTTGACTGGCAAAACCATCACCCTCGAGGTTGAGAGTTCGGATACTATTGATAATGTTAAAGCTAAGATCCAGGATAAAGAGGGGATCCCACCGGATCAGCAGAGGCTTATCTTTGCCGGTAAGCAGCTTGAGGATGGTCGCACGCTCGCTGACTACAATATCCAGAAAGAGTCCACTCTCCACTTGGTGCTTCGTCTCAGAGGTGGTATGCAGATTTTTGTGAAGACCCTGACCGGAAAGACCATTACTTTGGAGGTTGAGAGCTCTGACACAATCGATAATGTCAAGGCAAAGATTCAGGATAAGGAAGGGATCCCACCAGACCAGCAGAGGCTCATCTTTGCAGGGAAACAGCTTGAAGATGGACGCACCCTTGCGGATTACAACATCCAGAAGGAGTCTACACTTCATCTTGTCCTTCGTCTTCGTGGTGGTATGCAGATCTTTGTGAAGACCCTTACTGGAAAAACAATTACTCTGGAGGTTGAGAGCTCAGACACAATCGATAATGTCAAGGCTAAGATTCAGGACAAGGAAGGGATCCCACCGGACCAGCAGAGACTCATCTTTGCAGGTAAGCAGCTAGAGGATGGTCGGACACTTGCGGATTATAATATCCAGAAGGAATCAACCCTTCACCTTGTGTTACGTCTTCGTGGTGGTATGCAAATATTTGTGAAGACTTTGACAGGCAAGACTATCACCTTGGAGGTTGAGAGTTCAGACACTATTGATAATGTCAAGGCCAAGATTCAGGACAAGGAAGGGATCCCACCAGACCAACAGAGGCTCATCTTCGCTGGGAAACAGCTTGAGGATGGTCGGACACTTGCGGATTACAACATCCAGAAGGAATCAACCCTTCACTTGGTTCTTCGTCTCCGCGGTGGTATGCAAATTTTTGTGAAGACTTTAACAGGTAAGACTATCACCTTGGAGGTAGAGAGCTCTGACACTATCGATAACGTCAAGGCCAAGATTCAGGACAAGGAAGGGATCCCTCCGGACCAGCAGAGACTCATCTTCGCTGGGAAACAGCTTGAGGATGGTCGGACTCTTGCGGATTACAACATCCAGAAGGAGTCGACTCTTCACTTGGTTCTTCGTCTTCGTGGTGGAGACTTCTGAGCTTATGGTCTGTAGTCAAAATTGGTGTTGTTTGATTGAGACTCGTGCACTTGGAAGTTGTGATTTCTGCAAAAGATAAAAAGACTTTTCTCTATCGCCTGTTATGGTTCATTTTATGTTTTCGTTATATGTACTTTTGTTGTAAACCTTTCCGGTTGGGCTCTTTATGTGTCAAGTTTTAATAATAATCCAAATGCACGTTTTAAGAATTTGTTTTGTGATTTCAACGCATGCCTCCGAAAACGCAGAATATTAGAAGTTGAATGCAGCGTGAGTTACGAATGTTAACTCGTAGAATCTAAAGCTAACCCTGTTGTGCTCTGCAACAAGCCATGATTCTAAACTCTGTGTCTGTACCGTGGAGAGTGTTTAGAATCATGCTTTTTTCGACGTCTGAATCCAATTATACAAAGATATTAGTATCCACATAAAATTGGCATCTGATCTAAACAGACATGTTGAAGTTTATAGCAAATGTGGTCACTGTTTATTAGCTAAATCCCCAACAATGGTTCCAAACAACATCAATGAACCAAAGTACCAAACCCAGCAATGAATAGATATAAGCGATAATACATACCACACATATCTCTCATATAAGGACCTTGAAACCAGTCTCCAGCTGGAACACAAAAATTACCAAATTGAAATATCCGTTTTAAACCGAAAATGAAAAGAAAATCTTAAACCGGTCCGGTTAGCGTTTGATATTATCCATATTCGAGCTTCTAGACGAAGAAATCTAGAGAGAGCCGTCGACATTGTTTCATTTCAGCAGTTTGCGAACTCATATCCTTACATATATCAGTTACGTTACGTTTCGTTTCC
This sequence comes from Camelina laxa, assembly GCA_024034495.1. NCBI lineage: Eukaryota > Viridiplantae > Streptophyta > Magnoliopsida > Brassicales > Brassicaceae > Camelina > Camelina laxa. The sequence continues at coordinate 10,661,775 of CM043881.1, forward strand.
GAAATATTGAGAATTCTCGATTTCTCGTAGATTGAGGAGATCTGCATAAACCCCCTAACCCCAGCAGATTAACTATAATTAACTAGAGGGAGGACTGCACCAGCCTGCCAATTAGTGTTTCGATTTTCTCAACATGCTTACTTGATGGATCATCTGGAACTGTAAGCTAACATCTGATAGAATGGTCCCTCTTCAAAGCCAAAGAGATGTGTTATGTCTAACACATGAACAAGTAACCAAAGAGATAAACTCGGTTTTTTCAAATTTCAAGTCTCCTCCTCCATTAACGTGACATTGAAGTCTTTAAATACACAAACAAAACAAAACAGATTAATAACCAACCCTAGAAACAAGGAACATGATTAATAAAATGGGAATATGGAATCGTGGACTTGATATCCTAAAACTAAGGAAACCACTAAGCATCTTCTCTGGTTTGGTTCGGTTATGATCTTATCAACATCTTAATCTCAAAACAGAACATCATAGTGAAGCGCAAGTAGAGTACACGATGAGAATTCAGAGTGTTTCAATTTCCACTGTCCTTAAAGAAATGGAAACCAAATACTCTGAAGCAGAGAGCGTAGTAGCAGCTTACTAATAGGAGAAGGATTGAGGTGGAATGTAGTAAGAGGTGCGGGGTAAGTTATAAATAAATATACGATCCTTTTCCTTATTTTTGAGGTTAACTGTTCCGCGTTCGTTGTTCTCTATGTAATAGACCGCGTTCGTTCGTCCCTTTTTTTCTAGTTTGAACACCATTGTATGCCTCGTTTCCATTCTCCCCTCCATATCCATGTTGCTCCCTATGAACGACTTAACCAAAACATTTCTCCGGTGTGTCGTGACCACCAAGTGTTCGGTTGTGCTACATGAATGAATCTAGTATTTGCAACTCTGACTGAACGAACTCAGGATAAGCTTTAAAGTAGAGATAGGATCCCTTCTGTCGTGCTTACGAGGCCAAATGAGCTTCTCGTTGATCCAGAACTTTTTACTCATGTTCGCGTTTGCCGTCGAGTATGCGATTCATGGTAGCGACCGAGTCCAAGACCAACCGAGCAAATAGTGATTGTTGTTGACCATCGCTATATTGCATGTCAACGCCTTTAACACAATTTTCACCGTACGTTTCTGTGAAAAACCTGCTTCACCTCTGCCTCCGACACAGGAACCCCACGAGCAAACGTTAGAAATATGGTCCGTTCGCTTTCAATCTCGATGCTGTTGTCCCCAACAACGACATCATCGACATTAGTCATGTTGTTATTTGCCATTTAATCTTGTGATCTAGAGGTTAATTTGTTTTGTTGCAATTCACATAATCAAATCTTATACTTGTATGCTGTAGCCAAAGCATTTTTTTACTATATGGGTCGGTCTAGTTATAAGGAGATTTAGCCACGTCTCTCCTTACATTTATTATAACTATTTATAATTGAAGACAAAAGAAAATAATTGAGGGAAGTGTAAGGGGAAGTCCAGCAGAAAACAGAGGTGAATAATGATAATACTTCATATCCTTTCTCAATCATACTTCTTGAGATTCAGGTAAATAATTTACCTTTATACACATAATGATAATACCATTATGATACTAAGTAAGACAAACAAAAATTTAACTCCAAAAGAGATTCTAAAAATTGTACGTTAAATCAAAAGAGCAAAAGTTGATTAATAGTTTGCTGATCAAAAAACCTTTTTTTTTTTTCTTTTTTTTAATGTGGTTTGACGAAAATTAAGGACAGGACACATTGAGATCACCACCGGCAGAGTTTAGAATTAAGAAAAACACAAATTATAACTCGCCTTTGTGATATACGGATGAGAGATCTTCATACTCTCTAATTGGTAAATAAATGTGAACAGTTATAACTGAAGAAACAAACTCTTCATGTAACTAATTAGCATCCAATATACAAAGTTGAATTTTTTTAATACACCAACTCTAAAGAACTCTCTGATTTTGCTCTTGTTTGGCTAAGAATGAAGAAAAATAATGATGTCGTGAAAAGAAACCGAGCAAGTGGCTTAACTCGTAAGAGAAAAAAGAAAGAAAAAAAAAACAAAACAGAGCAAGTGGCTTGAAGTAAATAATCAAGATGAATTATCGGATCCAGAGAAAAACCATCAATCATAAATTTTCTCTCTATAGTAAAGATGTTCAGATTCATCAAGACCATGTTGCAAAGAAAACACAACTCTGGCGGCTCAAGATCCACCTGAGGATCTTCTCTACCACCTCTCGAAGTTCGTACTTTTCTGTTAGACTCTGCTCCACCCAACAGTGTAAGTCCGGGAAAACGGCATATTCCCTCCCACAAACTTAGTTATTTTATTATATTCATACACAGAACTTTGAGTCGTATTTATACCCACATAAACTTAATTTAAATTTAAATTTTCTACACAAACTATTTAAATCCGGTCAAAACCAACAAATGGACAAACGGTGTTACTGTTCCGTTAACATATGCTGACTAGGATGTCGAATTTGCAGTTTAAGTTGCCACGTAAAAATATGAAACGACGTCGATTCAACTAATTAAAAAATATAGTAACTTTCATGAATCGAACACTAGTCTATAAAATCATCACTGAGCCAAGCGAGGCAATGTACCTTTGTTACAATTCATTTCAGAAATAGATATTTATATGTTCCATGCAATCGATGAAAAATAACAAAACCTAAAAATAAAAAAATAAAAAATTCTCCTTTCTTTCTCTTCTCCCGTCTATACGACGGGCCTTCATCAATTGTAAATTTGTAATACCCGAAAATTAGGTCGAAATCATATAAATCTGTTAGTTGCAAAATCTTTTTTTCCTCCCCAACCCAGCTTCTTCAAGACTCTGAATCTGCCTGTGAAGCCAACAAAATCGATTCAAAGAGAAGTTATTGATTCAGATCAAATCGTAAAAGGGGGAAAATTTTAAAAGCGATAGATTTAAACTGGTACAATGATTCATAATGAGAGCCATCTAAGTACAAAGAAAATTGCAGAGAAGATTGGAGAAGAGAAAGTAGAGAGAGAGGAAAAGGTGTTTTTTTAATCTTTGTATATATATATCATCTCGTAACTCACTAATATCAGAAGTTTTCTTGGCTCAGTTGGTTGTGTGAATATTTAAGTGACGATGGGATTGAGGGTTCGAGTCCACGACGTCGTTTCAGGGAATAACAACGTTTGTCGATTTGTTGGTTTTGACCGAATTTGGATAGCGCAGCTACAAAATGAATACGATAAAGTAACTAAGTTTGTGGGGGAATACGCCGTTTTCCTGTGTAAATCCCAGTTATCACTTTAGAATTTTTAATTCCATTGCAGAATTTGAATCTTTAGTCTCAATTATCACTTTAGACTCTGCTAAATTTTTAATTTTTAATCTTTTTAGAAAATTCTAAAAGTAAAAGGATTACAATTAATATTTTTTTAAAATATATAAAACTAAAAGTAATATATTATATCACAAATTCTAATAGGAAACTTATCTATCAAATTACTAATTTCAATAGGAAAATATGTACAATTAATAAGAAAAATATGTGCAATTAATAAGGAAAATATTTTCAATTTAATTGCAATTATTATTTATTATAATCATATACTAAAAAGAAACTTATACAGAAAAATGATTAAAGTATAAAAAGGGTTAATGTGTTAAAATTAGTAATTAACATAATATAAGACAAATAAGATAATAATAAGAAATTAATGTAATTTTCTTAAGTTTTTCAATCGGTGAATGATTTGGTAGTGTATTCAATATTATGTTATTACATAAACTTTAGTTTTCAAAGTTAGTAACTCATGTTATTGCGTCTCATATCAATTTTAACAATTAAAGATTTTGTTATGTGTTATACAAAAACTTTGTTTTAACATATTTGTAAATAATAAGAAATTAAAAATTTAAACAATTTAATAAATATAAAAAGATAGTTCATATATGTATATAAAAATAATACTAATTGTAATTTTAAATTACTAACTCTATAAGAAAAAAGAATTAAGAAATTTATACAATTAATTACTATAATACCATAATTAAATCAATTACATTGTCAATTATCAATTCTAAAAGAAAAATGAGTGTAGAAACTCACCTTTACATAAACAAATAATTTTCTCGTAATAACGTCTTTGAATTTTTGATTAATTTATGATAATGTTAGTATAGTTTTATTAAAAATTAGTTGGACAAGTAGTAAAACTACTAAGTATGAGATTACAAAATATATAAAAAAATATATTTAAGATATTGTTACTTTTTCAAATATGAGATAAAATTATTTTTCAGTTTTTTCTTTGAGAACTATGTTTTATTAATTTTTAGTTTTTAAAATATTAAGTAAAATATAAATTTGATATAATGCACTTTTTTTTATATGAAAATTATAAATGTTACTTATTGGGATTGAGTGCATAGAATTAAAATCTACTTTTATTATCATGTAATATAAAAAGAAATTGTATTGCATGATGGAGTGTGTGAACTCTAAATCCGGTTTAAAAAAAAAAAATCAAATAAAATAATATTAATATTTTGAATACAACTCAAAATTTCACATAGTTTTTTTATATCTGCGTTAGTACACGGGCCTAATCTAGTATAGATATTATTAATTGCGCTTTATCGATATTAAGTCTAGTGGGTGTTGCGATAGAATCTAAAGCTAACCTTGTTGTGCTCTGCAACAACCATGATTCTAAACTACCGCATACCCTTTTTCGACCTCTGAATCACCAATAACACAAAGACATTAGTATTCACATAAAAAAGTTCTCAACCGATCAAACAAACATGATGAAGCTTATAGAAAATGTTTTCACTGTTTATTAGCTAAATCCCCAACAATGGTTCCAAACAACATCAATGAACCAAACTCAGCAACTGCCCAAACTCCTTTTCCAAAACCATAAGTGATGTATAGATAATACACATAAGGACCTTGAAGCCAATCTCCTCCAGCGGTAACACAACAATTGAGTCATATAGTACATGTGAGTATCAGACATATCCAGCGTTATAAATGTAAGGGGGTGTATTCAAATTAGAATTTTGGAGGATTTTGGAGGATTTATGATATTTTGGATTTTAGGAGATTTATAGTGAGATTTTAAGGTAGTTTGATGGATTTATTATTATTTTTAATTTTTGAAAAGAAGAAATAGTATGTGATTTGATGAGATTTGATCAGATTTGGTGAGATTAAGTGGGTTTTTAAGAGATTTTCAAGTCTAAAAACGAGATATGTTCATATAGCATATAACACAAGCCATACCAAAGAAACAAAAAATAATGTAACACAACCATTAACTACGTACAAACGTTAAAAAGCAGAACAATTCGACATATGAGTTTTTTTTTTCACATGTCCCACTAAACAATCCTACCAGAAACCATATTTTCATTACATAAGTTTTAAGAACGACTATGGTCTTTTCTAATAGCAGGGAACAATAAACTAACAATATTTAAGACATACATCATCTAAACGCATGAAAGTGACACAAACATTGAAACAGAACATGGAGATTAACAAAAGTAAAAAAAAAAATTCAAAAAAATAAGATTGACAAAAGTAAATCAAGAGAAATATTCACTTTGAGAGAAGAGAAATATTCATTTTGACAGAAGAGAAATACAGCCTTTACCCTAATATCGATAGTATTTGTGTAAGCTGCGACGTGAAGTGATGAGGGGCGGAAGCTATAACGAGAGAGACGGAGCTGCGTTATGGACCGAAAAGATGCAAGCTGAGCAAAGGTGGAGTGTTGCTCTGTTTTGGTGTGAGAAAACAGAGTAACAAGAGAGAGAAGATGGTGATAATAAGATGGTATTCTGACTTTGCGGATGCTGAGACCGATGAAAGTCCCAACACTAAACGTCCCAACAATCATTTAAGAGCTACAAACATTAACTAGGTCCCATTCAAAACTTTCAAGACCGGATATTCTTGACAACGTGATTGAGGAAGATCAAGAGGATGCAGAAGAAGAACCTGAAAACCCTTCAGAAGAAGGATATGAGACAGCAGAAGAGACATTCATAGCTGAGGAAGAGTTCACACAAAGGAATTAAATCTGTCCTGAAGGAGAAGATAATGAAGCGGATAGATTCACACAAAGTAATTAAATCTTATCAGCTAGCTAAGCGGCATTCAAGGTGGAGTACTGGTGCAGGGCCTAGAATCAGTTGTATGAGAGATTACCCATCAGAGCTTCAATTTAGGGTTCTTGAGCAAGCTCATCTATCTCCAAGAGCTTCACGCTTTGCTAACCCATCTCCTTAATTTGTTTTTTTTAAATCAATCTTTCAAAACCATTCTCGAATGTGGGATTTTTTAAACAGGATTTCCTTTACAAAAATGTATCCAAAGTCTCTCACAATCACTATTATGTTTTTCTAAAAAAAGAAGAATCTGGTTTTGAATAATAGTGAATTTGTTATGATTTTTGTAAATTGTCAATTGAATAACCGTGGATTGTGAGTGATTTATGATTTTAAACAAATTTCATATTCAATAATAGTGGATTTGGGATGTGATTTTTAAATCACTAGTTGAATAACAGAGACTCTATACAAAAGCCTGCTTATCTTCAAGACTACTACTGTCATTCAGTGGAGTCTTCAATCATTCATCAACTTTCTCAATTTCTTTCTTATCATAAGCTCTCTCCTCTTTACCTATCTTTCTTGGTTGCCATTGACAAAGAAAGAGAACCCACCAGTTATGCTGAGGCGAAGGAACTTCTGGTTTGGTGTGGTGCTATGGATGATGAAGTCACTGCTTTGGAAGACACCGAGACCTGGACGATATGTACTCTTCCTCCTGATAAAACTCTTATTGGTTGCAAATGGGTTTTCAAAGTTAAGTTTAACTCTGATGGTAGTATCGAAAGATACAAAGCTCGTTTGGTTGCAAAAGGGTACACACAAAAGGAGGGTATCGATTTCAATGAGACATTCTCGCCAGTTGTCAAATTGACTTCCGTAAAATTCATTCTGGCTTTATCTGCGATCCATAACTTCTCTCTCACTCAGTTGGACATTTCCAATGCTTTTTTGAATGGCGATCTTGATGAGGAGATTTATATGAGGCTTCCTCCTGGTTATGCTGATCGTAAGGGGGACACTCTGCCTCCTAACGCAGTGTGTGAGCTTCAAAAGTCCTTATACGGTCTTAAGCAGGCCTCTCGACAATGGTTCCTAAAGTTTTCCTTGACTTTGCTTGATCTTGGTTTCACTCAAACGTATGCCGATCACACATGTTTCTTGAAACTCACTGATAGTCTTTTCTTATGTGTTTTGGTATACGTTGATGACATCATTATTTGCAGTAACAATGATGCTGAGGTTGATCTCTTGAAAACTCAGCTCAAGTCCTTTTTTAAGCTTCGTGATTTGGGTCCATTGAAGTACTTTCTTGGTTTGGAGATTGCCCGATCATCCGAAGGTATTCACATTGGTCAGCGTAAGTATGCTCTTGACCTTCTTGATGAGACAGGGCTACTTGGCTGCAAACCGTCTCCTATTCCTATGGAGCCTAATGTTGTTTTTTTCTTCGACAACTGGTGGTAACTTTGTTGATGCTGGAGCCTATAGACGCCTCATTGGTCGCTTAATGTACCTGCAAATTACGAGACCTGACATTACCTTCGCGGTTAACAAGCTCAGTCAGTTTTCTCAACCTCCTCGCAAGGCTCATTTGCAGGCTGTTTACAAGATTCTTCAGTACATCAAGGCACCGTTGGTCAAGGGTTATTCTATTCTTCCAGGTCAGAACTTCAGTTTCAAATGTTTGTTGATGCTTCTTATTCATCTTGCAAAGACACTAGTCGTTCTGTTTCTGGTTTATGTTTGTTTCTGGGCACCTCCCTGATTTCTTGGAAATCTAAGAAGCAAAAGGTTGTTTCCATGCGGAGGCTGAATATCGCAGCATGTCAAAAGCAACGGATGAGTTGGTTTGGATCACTAATTTTCTCAAGGAGTTGAAGATACCTCTTGCTAAGCCTACCATGCTCTTCTGTGACAACACTACGGCTATTCACATCGCGACAAACCCGGTCTTCCACGAGTGCACCAAGCATATTGAAAACGATTGCCACAGTGTTCGTGAACGACTTGTTGCAGGTTTGTTCCAACTTTTTCATATCCGGACAGGTCTTCAGCTTGCTGATCCGCTTACTAAAGCATTATACCCTGCTCCTTTTCATCAGTTGGTTGGCAAGATGGGTCTACTCAATATTTTCGTCCCAGCTTGAAGGGGACTATTATCTGTATAGAGTCTTTGTTGTATATAGAGTCTTTGTAAAACTGGTAGAGTATAAACTAGTAGTAAATAAAGTCGGTTTAGTTTAATCTAGTGGCTTTGGTTTAGACCTTATATTTGTATATAAACCCACAATTGTATACTTTGGTTAACTAACGAGAATGAGATTATTTTCCTAATAGACTTTTTAAAAAAATCGCAAATTCTCCAAAATCCGGTTTTGAATACACCCCGGTAAGTATCAGACAGCAAGAATTGGTCTAAATGTTTGTCGGACTGTGTAGCGGATAAGCTAATTTGGAATGGTATCGAACCAAAATTACTAAATTGACATATCCAGTTTGAACCGAGAATAAAAATTTAAACCGGACCGGTTAACGTTTGTTATTATCCCATATTCGATCGAGCTTGAAGATGAAGAAATCTAGAAGACCAGTCGACATTGTAACATTTCCGACAGCAGTTTGCGAAAAATAGATCAGATTTTGTTCCGTGTTCGAAATATTGAGAATCCTCGATTTCTCGTAGATTGAGATCTGCATAAACCCCCTCAAGGTGCAGCTGCAAATTCATTCGATCAAGAAGAAACATTTCATGGTATTCTAATTTGAAAAAGGCGATGAGAGGATCAGCACTACTTGATTTGATATTGTTCCTCCTCGTATCTCCATTAGCTAACAGTCTCAAGGGATCTGAAATCTCCAAATTCTATGACAAATCTCTTTCCAATCAAATCTCTCAGCCTGATCGGTTAGTGTCTTCTTTCGATTCTTCGGTTTTAACTTTTTAATTGATCGATCCATTTGCTGCTTTCATATTCTCTTCTCTCTAATTTCAATTTTTGATGGGTTTGATTTGATTAAACCTCATCTATTTGGGTACGTCAACATCTATGTGAATTGGTCTTAAAGTTGACATTTTTATTTTTCCAAAGTCTGTGTTTTTAGGTTTCTTGGACTATGTTGTTCTTAACAAGCTAAAGATTGTGTTTTTTTTTTTTTTTTTGCCTACAGAGAATCTGATTATGTATTGCTTTCTACGGTAGACGGGTCTATATCTTTGGTTGATATGTCTTCTCAGAAGCTGGATTGGACATTTCATACCAATGAGCCTATATACTCATCATACCAAGCTCCTCATTATCATTATACAACTGATGAGGAACGTGCTTCAGCTCTTGGTGATGACTTTTACATGGATTGTGATAAGAATTGGCAACTTTACAATTCCTCTATGCGTAAAGGCAAACGCATAACTAAGGTGTCTGTCTTTTCGTATGATGTTTGTTAACCTCGTTTTTAAATTAGAGTTTCTCACTGAAGTTGTATGATATGGAAACTGATGTATCTTTTTTCGCTGTTTTAGATAGTGGATGCTTCGGAGTTCATTGGAACATTGCCGTATACTTCGACGGATAGGATTGTTTTGGGTAAGAAAGACACATCTGTGTTTCTCTTGGATTGGAAGACTGGGAAATTGGTTAAGAGGTATAGAATGGATGAGTTATATTCTGATACATTCGTTGACAATGATAAAGAGAAAGCTATTGTTTTGTCTAAAGAAGCTCCGTTACTATTTGGACCGGGGTTTAAGGAATCAGAACATCTTCCTGAGCTGGTTTACATTGAGAGGAAAGATTTTAAAATCCAGTGTATATCAAAGTTTGGAGATGTTTTGTGGAGTGTTTCTTATGCTAAGATGGAAGCTAAGCTACAGAATCATGAGAGCGTACAGCTCCTCGGTGGATTATCTTCATCAGATGGTATTCCTATTAGAACTTCTTGGGGCAAAAGCCAGCTCCCGCTATCTTATACGACAAGTGTTCCTATGGTCCAGTTACGTAATGTTAACTACGAAACACTGTTTCCGAGACTTGGTTTTCTAGACGGGGCGTTGTATCTTCCATTTCAAGATAGGAAACCTAATCAGTTGGCTCCTGGAGATGGGAATCAATTGGCACTTCCGAGTAATAAAGAGGTTGAAGAAGTCCTTTCCCTTCCCTTGCCTGAGACTGTAATATCTCAGATCACTGATGTTATTGATGGAAGCACTAAACAGGCAGGCTTTGCTAGCAAATTTTCTGGTTTGGTTGTCCTACTTTTCGGCTTCTGTGTTACTATGCTTTCTGTTTGCGGCATTTTCTTTTGCCGGTTAAGAAAGAGCATGCGGATCAAGGAAATTTCTGAAGTCCCTGTCGTGATACCTAAGAAGAAAAAGGCCAAGAAAAATGGGACTATAAAGGCTGCTCACAAGAAAGAGAACAAAGATCCCTCTAATGAAGAGAATGAGAAGAGGTTTCTTACTGCTTTCCCTGGCCTCAATAATAATCTAGCAGAAGGATATAGGGTTGGTAAACTGTGTGTATCCAACAAGGAAATTGCTAAAGGGAGCAATGGGACTGTTGTGCTTGAGGGATCCTATGAGGGTCGTCTTGTAGCGGTTAAGCGTCTAGTACAAACGCATCATGAAGTTGCTCAGAAGGAGATTTTGAATCTCATGGCTTCGGACAAACATCCAAATATTGTCCGCTGGTATGGGGTTGACCAGGATGAACATTTTATCTATATTTCATTAGAACGGTGTGCTTGTAGCTTAAACGATCTCATCCATGCATCATCCTCTGGACTGCTTGAGGGTCCAACAGCTTCAAGTAGTATACATTCGAGTGAGATCATCCCAATCCTCGAGAATGGCAAGGGTGTTGAGCTATGGAAAGAAAACGGACATCCGTCTACTGTTTTGTTGAAGTTAATGAGGTTTGTTCAGTTTCTCATGTTTGACACTTAAAATCAAAGGTTGCACACATCTTTCTGATCTTTTGTATGTTTGTGTTACAGTGATATAATTGCTGGTCTAGTTCATTTGCATGATATTGGGATTGTACATCGAGATCTAAAGCCCCAAAATGTATTGATTGTAAAGAACTCATCTTTATGTGCAAAGTTATCAGATATGGGTATTAGCAAGCACTTGCCAGCCGACAATAGTGCCCTCACTAGAAATTCAACTGGTAAGAATCTTAAAAGTTTAGATGATACAATGTAATGATGGTAGCATAAAATGATATATTCTTCTCATATTTGATTCTTGTTTGGAATGATAGGTTCTGGAAGTTCTGGGTGGCAAGCACCTGAACAACTCCGCAATGAACGGCAAACAAGAGCCGTTGATCTCTTTAGTTTAGGGTGTGTTCTGTTTTTCTGTATGACTGCAGGTAAACATCCTTATGGAGACAATTATGAGAGGGACGTAAACGTTGTGAATGATCGAAAAGATCTTTTCTTGATCGAGAGCCTTCCAGAAGCTGTTCATCTTCTCTCTGGTCTCCTGCATCCTGATCCAAATTTGAGGTACGAACGGCACTTTTGGTTGATACTATTCTTATCAAAACTAGCATTTATGTTTTCAATATTTTGAAAATGCAGACCGAGGGCACAACAAGTGCTGCATCACCCATTGTTCTGGAACTCAGACGTGAGACTCTCTTTCCTCCGGGATGCAAGCGATAGAGTAGAACTGGAAAACCGAGAAGAAGGCTCACAGCTCCTGGCGGCACTTGAAAGCACAGCAGCGGTTACATTAAACGGGCGGTGGGATGAGAAACTGGATAGCATATTCTTAGACAACATCGGGCGTTACAGGCGGTACAAGTTTGACAGCATCCGTGATTTGTTAAGGGTCATACGGAACAAACTGAATCACTATAGAGAGCTTCCTAAAGAATTACAAGAACTACTGGGGAGTGTACCTGACGGGTTTGAGAGTTACTTCTCAAGCAGGTTCCCAAAACTGTTGATTCAGGTTTATACAGTTTTACTTAATTACTGTAACAATGAAGAGTTCTTTTTCAAGTACTCTAAGACCACTGTATTCTAGGACTTCTTGTATGATAAAGATTTTACTAAAACGTTATACCTGATCTCATCAAATAAAATTTGTTGCTGCTACGTTATGTAAATCCTATATGTAATTGTACTATAGTTAACTTATAATGTTTCAGCCATTTAGAATACCACATATTTATTTTATTTTTACTTTTTACTCGAATATTATGTAGTTTATTAAGCAAACAATGTTGTGCTACTAAAAGTAAAAGCTAACAACAATTTAAAATAGGTGTGGGCATTTAGATATAAATGATACACCACATCATTTTTCACAAAATCATTAAAAAAAAAAAAGATTATGGTTTTAATTTTCTCCTTTTATTTCCGTAAGAAAATTCTTTTAATCATAGATTTTACAAAAATGTTAGTAATTAAAATAAAATTATGGATTTATAACAGTAATCCGATTCATTTAATCGTTGTCCGAATCTTTTTGTTTTGGTTTAATAACATTGACCATAACTCTTTTTTTTTTGGTCAAGCACCATTGACCGTAATTTATTGTCTCAAATTTATGCAAATTATTTTTATAGATAAAAAAATTAATAAAGTATAACTTGAATTATTTTTATTTTTTTGAATAAAAACGTTACGTTAGTATTATTGATTTTAATTTAAGTTATCACACTCAAAATGTAAAGTAATCCGAGTATAAATTTTACAAGCTTTTTGTATGTTTTTTTAAGCACATATATATACCACACACCAAAATGGCTCTCAATATGAATACGAATCTGATCATCACTACTCTTGTGACGATCTTGATTTCACATTTGCCTTCTTCCTCAACAGCGGATCCTGATCGGCCAACAAAGTCTGTATTCCACATAATCTGTAGCCAAACAGTCAACTTCAATGAGTGTGAATCGATTGTCACGTCACAGCTTGGCTCGTCCCATACAAATATCGAGACCATAACGAAAGTGACGACAAAAAGAGCTCTGACCTATGCTATGGAGACGGTTTCTCAAATCCAAGACTATCTTCTCCCAAATGCAATAGATTCTCGGGACAAAGCTGTTTTCTCCGCTTGCAAGATCGCGTACAACGCCGTGGTTTCTCGTCTTCAGAGTGCTTATGCGTCCATGTATGAACGTGATTACGTGGCAATGAAGGCACAGCAGAAACAAGCACTTAGGTATATTGAGGTATGTGTTAAGAGGACTAACTTCTTTCGCCGGACTCCGATTGTAGCAGCCAACTATTATGCGAGGCTGATGGCGATGACTGCCTCCATTTCAGGCCAGATCCTTTGCTCTTCCTACAACCGCGACCCCTGTTAAAAAAATCCCGTTTTGATTTTAATTTTACAAATGATGGGACAGGATCGGTGGAACGTGAGCCAAGGCCTGTGCGAGTAAGAAGGCTGAATCCGAAGTATCCACTTCTCATTTATCTTTCTGTTTTATCAATCTATTCGTATTGTTAGAGACGGATATGTCTCGCATCTTTTGTAATTTCTATTTCTTTTGTTTAGGGATTGGATAGTCGGGAGTTGTTATTTTTCAATGAAAAGCCAAAAATAGGTAATTTGAGACCTTACCAACAGATAACTTTTTTTTTTTTAATCTGAAATTTGATATCTTTTGAAAGAAACAATTGCACATTCCATTAAATTTTATTGTGTATTAAAAAAACGTTAGCTACACCATTAACGTCGACTACAAGGAATTTATTTGGAAAAAAAAATTGTAATATTTAGAATATGAACAATAAAGAGAATGTTTTATAGTTTTAAACTTACGATCGTTTTGGGCTTTTTAAGTATATTAACATACGAAAACAGAAACTTCTATTATTTTTTTGTTTGTTTGAAAATCTCAAACATAATATTCTTTAATTTTTGGATGGTCTATATTTTATCAATATTTTAGTTTTAATCCGGCAATAGTGGCTTGATTAGTTCTATATAGTAAGGAATTGGTTAGAGAGGATTGCTTATCATGAAAATGGTTGAATCGAGTGAGCAAGAAAAACGTTGTGAAAAAAAAAAAAAAAAAACAATTTATTCATTAATTTATCATCGATTGCAAGTCTGCAGTACGATATAGACTATATGGACATACAGTAGCATATCTAGAAAAGTGGAATGGTTTATACTTTATACGTATGTTGATGCTTAAAGTAAAATTTTAATATATGACATTATATGTTACAATTACACCATTCGGATGATACAGATAATTAAGTAGTTAGTATTTAAGTAATTTGAAAGTAAAGTGTGCAAGTCATAATATTTGGTTTTACTCCTAACTTATACAGTTATACATCACCAATTGAATCTCATTTGTACGTAATCGTAATCCTAAACTTATACATCCCAAAATAAATTTCATACTTTAAGAAGTTTAATACGTAATCGATATGAATTAACTAGCTAGACAAAAAGAAAATCTCTGACGTGTCAAAAAACATTTCTATAACAATTGTCAATTAATAATAATCTTAAAAGTAGTAAGAGTGCTGTTCTACAACTTTAAATTGTAATTGAATTCATCACTTCACTTATTGTCTGAATCACAAGAAAATATGAAATGGATGGGAATTGGAATATAACTTAAAGGGAGCATATGGTTGAGAATTTTAATATAGATGGGAATAGAAGCTGACAACACATCAACATTGGGAGGGACATATCAGGACATCAGGTAGTAGTAACCTGAAGTCGGAAGTCAAACATATGCAACACCACCTAACGCAACCCAAACCCACTCTTTTCAACAAAGTCAGTGCTCTTTGTGACAACACTTGGCGACACTTTCAAGGGACTCCATTTTTTTCCCTATTTTTATATAACAAAACCAAAACCAACTTTACAAGATTTGTTGTACTACCACCATCTCTTCTTATTCTTTTATTCTTTTTTTTTTTTTACATATAATTAAAAAAAAAAATGCAGGGTTAGTGAGTTTTCAGACCAACAACCTTGTATGCATCTCCCGCTCTGTCTTTTAACTGCAAAACGCGTGTTCCTTTCATAGTATTTGGTTTTGTTTTTTAAGAAACTTTGAATCTGAATTACAAAATCTGTACTTTCATAATAAATATGGAAACCCTAATTTGTACTTCTTTGCAGTACACTTTCTCTCTCTCTGACTCTCTCTCTCTCTCTCTCTTCATTCATTTCTCTTCTATAAAAATTTCTCAATCCAACATCACTAATATGCGATCCTCTCTTCTTCTTCTTCCTTCTTCTTCGATCTTGACTCTACGAATCATCCGATTCTCGACGAGATTCGCATATTTTCCACCAATCGCCGGATCAAAACCTTGTTTCCTTGAAAAAGAAGCTACCAATAATCAGATTTAGGTTATTCAGATTCGTATTAATTTCTTCAAATGGAGAACGAGAGGGCTGACAGAGAACAGAGTCAATTTGAAGAAGACGTATCGATAGATTCGAGAAAACCACCGCCATGGAGGAAACAGATCACGGTTCGATCCATCGTCGCGAGTTTGTTGATAGGGATTGTCTACAGCGTAATCTGTCTGAAGCTGAACCTAACGACAGGACTCGTCCCGAATCTCAACATCTCATCAGCTCTCTTGGCTTTTGTCTTTCTCAAATCTTGGACCAAAGTTCTCCAAAAAGCAGGAATCGTCACAACTCCTTTCACACGTCAAGAGAACACTATTGCTCAGACTTGTGCCGTTGCATGTTACAGCATCTCCCTTGCAGGTATAATTCACACATACAATAAGAGTTTGCACATATTGGAATCGAATGTGACGTAACTAAGTTTCATATATCACAGGTGGGTTTGCATCGTACCTGCTTGGTTTAAATAGACGAACGTATGAGCTTACGGGAGTAAACACAGAAGGAAACAATCCTCGTGGTATAAAAGAGCCTGGTGTTGGATGGATGACCTCATTCCTATTTGTTACTAGCTTCATTGGACTTGTTGTATTAGTCCCTCTTCGTAAGGTAATAGCTTTTAAGAATATGAAACAGAGTAAATTTTTATTTCAGTGGTGTGATTACTGAGGATGAAATGATGTGAAAACACAGGTGATGATTATAGACTACAAGCTAACGTATCCGAGTGGAACAGCAACAGCTGTTCTTATAAATGGGTTTCATACTAACAAAGGAGACAAGACAGCCAAGTATGTTTGAATCTTGGTTTTTCTTTACTTGTTCATGGATTTGATTGGATATGTATACTGATATCTTAGTCGTTTTTGATACAGGAAACAGATTCGCGGGTTTATTAATTCGTTTGGATTGAGTTTCTTTTGGGCATTCTTTGGATGGTTCTATTCAGGTGGTGACGGATGTGGATTCTCTCAGTTCCCTACATTTGGTTTACAAGCTTGGAAAAAATCGTGAGTTTCCTCTGCTTTTGTTATAACCTTTTTGAGACTTTGGTTTAAACAAGTTTGATTGAAGAGACTTTATCTCTTTGTGGATACAGATTCTTCTTTGACTTCAGTATGACATATGTTGGAGCTGGGATGATATGTTCACATTTGGTGAATCTATCGTTGCTCTTTGGTGCGATTCTTTCGTGGGGAATAATGTGGCCTCTCATAGCCCAGCTTAAAGGTGAATGGTTCCCTGCAACATTGCCAGAGAGTAGCATGAAGAGCTTAAATGGCTATAAGGTCTGATTTTTACATACTAGTTTTTATATACTTTGTGAGCTGTGGTGGCAACAAGATGTGATAAGTTTTGGGTTTGTGTTGTTTGTTATCAGGTGTTTATATGCATTGCATTGATATTAGGAGATGGGCTTTATAACTTTCTCAAGATACTTTTCTTCACTGGGAGAAGCTTTCACTCTAGACTCTCAAAAACCAACAGCGTCAACACATGTAAGTTTAACTGTGGAAAGATCCTACCTAACTCTGTTTTGGATTTGTTTCCATGTTAAAAAGTATATATAACCAATATTGATTGCAGTTGCAGCGGTAGAAGTTCCAGGAGATGACACAAAAGAATCTGATAACCTGAAACGAGAGAATGAAGTATTCGTTCGAGAGAGTATTCCACTATGGATGGCTTGTGCGGGATACTTATTCTTCTCCATTGTCTCCATCATTGCCATCCCTCTGATGTTCCCTCAGTTGAAGTGGTACTTCGTTCTCGTAGCTTACCTTCTAGCTCCATCTCTCAGCTTCTGTAACGCATATGGGGCTGGCTTAACCGATATGAACATGGCTTACAACTACGGTAAAGCGGCACTCTTTGTGATGGCAGCATTGGCTGGGAAACACGACGGCGTGGTGGCTGGAATGGTTGCTTGTGGTCTCATTAAATCAATTGTTTCTGTCTCGGCTGACCTGATGCACGATTTCAAGACAGGACATCTAACGCAAACCTCGCCTCGCTCGATGCTTGTTGCACAAGCTATCGGGACAGCGATAGGTTGCGTGGTTGCGCCGCTTACCTTCTTTCTCTTCTACAAGGCCTTTGACGTTGGAAACCCGGACGGTGAGTACAAGGCTCCTTATGCTATCATATACAGAAACATGGCAATCCTCGGTGTTCAAGGTCTCTCGGCTCTCCCCGACCATTGCTTGGAGCTTTGCTACGGGTTCTTTGCATTTGCGGTTGCTGCCAACCTGGCAAGAGACTTCTTGCCAGAGAGGCCAGGGAAATGGATCCCTCTACCGATGGCAATGGCTGTACCGTTCCTGGTGGGTGGCTCGTTCGCAATCGATATGTGTATTGGGAGCTTAGTGGTATATGTTTGGAATAAGGTGAACCGTAAGAAGGCAGATGTGATGGTTCCGGCTGTTGCATCAGGTTTGATATGTGGAGATGGTCTCTGGATTCTGCCTTCTTCTTTGCTTGCTCTGGCTAAGGTTAAACCACCTATGTGTATGAACTTCACTGCCGCTCATTAAGGCATAAGAGATTTTACAGACAAAACCCAAACTCAATGCCGGAGGAAATGTATACTAGATGTGGTTAGATTAGGAGTAGACAGTTAAAAGAGGGACTGAACCTCATATATACATGTCTTATACAATATAATTAATAAATTTTTGAATGAGAATGAACAAAATGATGAGTTGATTTATTCTTTCACCGGAGGAAGATTCTCTTTCCCGGCACAAACAAAATTGTTTCATATACAAAATTGAAAATGGAAGGCAGAGAAACTCAGCTCTGAAAGTTTCACAACACACCACAAAAATCATAACTACATTGATTCTGGCCTTGATATGTTAAACATGGATTTAGATAGCTCCATAGCGGTAAATCAAATCCCTGAGTCTATTCTGTTACGGCTTGCCATGAACAAGTATATCACAGTTGCGTCCCAAGCACCAGGGAGTGATAAGCAAGTACACAGGGTAAAGGATTATGGGATGGAGTGTTCAATCTTGGTATGGAGAGTAGCAATAAGTTCATGTGCATCGTCTAAGAGCTTCCACACGTCTAGTTTCCCTACCATATTGTGGCACTCCCCGAGAATCTCCTCCATGCTACTGTACTTTTCTATGATGAGTTTCCTCCTCTGCAGCACTGAAGCAGCTACTGCATATAGCAACAAATCATCTGTGGGAGGGGCTCGATGCTTTATGCGACGACTCCAGGAAGATTTCCCCATCCCAGCTCTTATTGCAGCTTGATCTGCCCAAATCACTTCCCAGAGATACAGCGTTTGGTCCAGAGTCAGCTCCCTTCTAAACATCACAAGAACCATTCTATAAACAAAGAAACAGTCTTCTGCCTCGACTTTCTCAAGATGCTTGTAGAGCTGTGAGTCTTTGGATTTGATAATCTTTGAGACTATGTTGAGTTGCCTTGTGATCCCAACCTCATCAAGTCTGAAATTCTGACGAGCCTTCTTCATGAACCCAACAAAACACCAAAATGCCTCGTAGTCATCAGGTATGACAGAGAGTATAGGGGAGAGGAGATCACTCATTCCTTGGCAATATCCAATTTCAGGGTCATATAAAGCATAGGCTTCAAGGACAGCAACAAGCCTTGCAGCGTGAAATATTTTTGAAGGTTCCAAATGATTGTAGTCCTTTAAAACAACTGCGTCAGCCGCTCGCCGTGCCCTATTCTCTGATACCATAGCTTGGGATGAGGAGTATGGAGTCCAGTCTGTATCTGCACGAAGAGCGTCAAGACGGATGATACGCTGCCAAGTCACAAAATCCTCTTTCGTACGAGAAATATATATGCTGGATGAAGAAGTATGATTTTCATCCTTCCCTTCAGATGAAGGAACGAGCTGAATCGAATCATTCTCATCTGAAGAATCTGAGTCTGAGGACTCAGAATTCAGTTGTCTCGAACCAGTGTAGTCTCTGTCCAGCTTACATGAGACATCATTCATGTAACCATTATCTTCTGTGTTGTCTTTGTCGCTAGAGAGAGACTTGTGGTCGCTGGAAGCATCATCATCAGAACATGAACTGTCAGATTCTTGCGCCAGAGACGAACAACTATCACGCCCATCCTGAGTAGTTTTATTGATCTTGTTTAACTTAAAAGTCCCACTGTTTTGTCTTTGAAGCCTTTTGCACTGCCTGCGTAGTCTCTCATACACATTTCTGCAATTGTAGTAAGGTTGAGCAAAATCAAGTCAAAAATTAACAAAAATATATAAAAAAGATCTTTCAAAGATTATTCATCTGTTTCTCACCTTCTCCAAGTTCTTGTAGCACCTCTCTCTTCTTCGGAACTATTCAAATCACACCTGTTGTGTAGAGAAGAAAACAAACAAAGGTGAGGGATATGAAGCAAGAACATTATGGTTATGTGAGTATATAAGTGTGTAACGACAAAAGTGCCACATCTTTAGAACATTTACAACCCGAAAAAATCACCATACAGATCCTTTAGGAACCAAAGAAACTCGATGGAGACTTCATTATAACATATGAACTGCCATAAGTTGCAACTAATAGAGTTTGAATATACTTACACTCCAAGAAGGAATGGCCACACTTCTGACCGAATGCTAGGATCAATGCCCTACAATGAAAGAAACATAAGACAATGTATACTCCAAAACATTTGTAAAACAACAACTTGACAAAGGATGTGAAGATTTGACTCACTCTAGTCCGGACTTTCTTCAACAGATCCACTCCCCCATTCCGAAGTCTACCCTCAGGGGTGAAAAGTTTTTTCCACCGGCGAAGTGTGAGAGGTTTCTTTCGTTTTCTTCTGGACCAAGGCGATTTGTGTCGATGCCTGAAAACAGAAAATGAAATAGTTTCAGAAAAATGCTTGCTTGTTCTTATACAAGATAAACCATGGAACATAAAATAAAGACATGTTGATATATAGAACAGCACTACACTCAAAACCTCACAAACATAGATAAAGGAGCAAGATAAGTTGAGATCCTATTTGTGGAAAATAAATGAATGGTTCATTAGGACAAAAGTAAAAAAAACAAATCCAACCATTGATCCTGTAATAAAGACAACAACACTTAGAAGCAATGTACTAAATTCTAGATAAGATTCTTTTTCTCTATCAACAAGCAATCGAACACATTCAAGTAATCATCTAAACCACTGCGAAAGAATTAACAAATATCTCAGGATTCAAAGTAACACATTCCCAATCGAATCATCTAGAAACTGATAATGATATAGAGAGAGATAAAAAAAAAGGAGACTCACGGATCAGAAGAAGAAGAAGAAGAAGAAGAAGAACAAGAAGCAGGAGAAGAAGAAGATGTAACAAGGACGAAAGCAGAACGCAAATGAGTCCACGGAGATGACGGTGAAGAAGGAATAGGAAACGAAGACTTCGTTTGAATTCTTCGAAGAGCTTTCATCTATAAGCCAAGAATCGCCTCTTCCCCCAATTTAAAAGGTGAATGTACCGTACGAATGGGCAACAGATTTGATCCCAAAAACTCCGGTGAAAACTATACGACCTCCTCCTCCTCCTCCGTGTAAGCCGCGTAGTTGAAGAAGAAGAACTAGCTTCCGCCTCCTTCTCTGTATAAAGTTTGGATTTTTATTATCTTTGCGCTCTCTCTCTCTCTCTCTCTAGAATCTGAAAGAGAGGGGGAAGTCAAAATGGGGGGAGTAAAGAGAAGGTCATACTCAATGTTGGAAGCCTTAAAGCCTATTCCTTTGGCTTTTTTATATACAAAGTTCGTTACCACCACCACCACTACTACTATACTACGTTCACAAAAATAGTCCTTTTACTTTTCTTTATTTATTTCTTTCCTTTTAATCATATTCACAGTCAAAGTAATGTACTAATTATAGTCAATATTAAATTAAATTTCTTAGTAAATATGTGGATCTATACCCATATTTGTTTCCAACTATCAGTCTTTTTCAATCAATAGTCATAATCTCAAATGAATCACAATCTCATCTCTTTTAATGCCAACGTGTTTTCTAGTCTCTGTAAATTAATTAATACATGCTTCAATTCAGGGAAATAAATATCTTACTCACTCACCACAAGGTCCACAATTACTATCTTGTTTTAAAACACTCATATCTCTCGGCTACACAAACTATAGTCAAAACTAGGTTAGACCGCTCGATGCCCGAAATGTTTTTTTTATTTATTTTTAAATATATTTTATGTTGAAAATATGATTTTTTATTTTTTGAAATTAGATTAACTATGAATTTTATTGTTTGAAAAACGATAAGATATAGAAATGCAATGAAACAATAAAATAAAAATAAACCTACAATGATTTGTAACGTAATATTTGTTATTACAAGCATTTACATATGAGTCGACTACAAATAATTTTATAATTAACTAATATATTCTATGTTTTTTTGGATGTTTCTTTTCCTATAACTTGTTGTGGGAAATATATTGGTCTAGTTTAATTTTGAGGTGTTTTTTTGTAGTTTAAAAATTAATCATATATAATTATATAGTTTTGATTAGTTGTAAACTCATCAACTCATGTTCACGATAATCAATATTGCCTTTGAAAATTTGTGACCATAATAAGCCTCTTCTTATTTTTTTTGTTTGTTTTATATGGACCTGTCCATTTAAACACTCTTTTGTGGACGGTAATAATTTGTTCAATTAGATCCCTTTATTTCTTATATTACACACCACCAAAAGGGAAGACGGTAATAATTTGTTCATTTCTAATCTTGACCGTCAAATGTATTCTTTAAATATTTGAAGACAACTACATTTGGAGAAAACTGCGAAGGCTAAGAAATATATAATTTTATAATGAGATGAAAACCTAACTGTGGGGTAAAATGGTTCAACTGCATTGGTTTAGCTCATTTCTTAAAATCCTTGATTACCGAAAGCAAAACTATGTCACAGTCCGTCCACATTCTTAAATAAAACCTGTGCACCACAAGTGAGAGAGAAGATCTTCAATTGAATTTAGATAAGTACATGTTTAGTTGAACTAATCAAAGAAATAAACAAATTAAATCCTCGCAGCTTAGGTCAGCAGATTGATGAATAGAAGTACATGCTACTAATTTAAAGTGGAAGATCTTAAACTCACACGTATGTAGAGAAATCTGCAAGTTAATATCACAGTTACAAAACATTAGCTACGTACAGTATTTTTTATCTTCTTCGTTTCTCTTATCTCCTTTAACTTAAGCTTGCGATCTCTTAACAAGATGATTTTGAGAGGAATTGATCATAGCTGATAAAAATAGAATCCAAGAAGAAAAGTAAACATATGTATCATGTTCCACACAATTGACATTTGTCAAGTGCTTTCCATCGCCTATCATAAAAGCAGTTCAATTGTAGAAGATGTGATTGACTCATGAAACAACCTGTAAGCGAGAAAAGTGGAATTTGTCATTAAAAAAACTTTGCCTTATAATTGTCAGTAAATTGTTTTTCCTTCTGCCATGGCCCACGGGAGGGAGTAATCAGGTCCAGTATCAGTGCAATGAACCTGGAAAAACCCACGAGGTTGAAGAATGAAGAAGCAAGCAGAGTAACTAAAGAAGAAGCAATTCATTTGGAAATATAAGAGATGTAGAAGTTTAACCTTGACAAGACGTTAAAGAAGGATGCATCGCGAATCTTGCCTGGATAATTTTGCTATGGAAAAGGCATTG
Source organism: Camelina laxa (assembly GCA_024034495.1). NCBI lineage: Eukaryota > Viridiplantae > Streptophyta > Magnoliopsida > Brassicales > Brassicaceae > Camelina > Camelina laxa. Next base: position 10,684,962 of record CM043881.1, read on the forward strand.
ATACAAAATAGGAGTGTTAAGAGAAAGAACAAAACAGAGTAAGAGACATCGTCTCTTCGAGAAACAAGAAGTAAAATAGAAACTCTTTTATATATCTGAAAATTGTTACCTTATTACATCATCACACACGCTTATAGTTATATACATGTGTTATGGTCGTAACCGTTCATCGCCGGATCTGATGAATAGATTCTGGTGGATCGAAGAAGAAGAAATCCACCACAACTGATCGATCATCAATGGCGCTAACATCAACGTCGGATCTGCTCAGATTGGTAGAAAGAGCCATGGCTAAGATCAGCAGCACAGTCGGTCGATGGTTTAAAGAAGCCGAAATAGAAGATTGGTATTACGGCGAGTATTTTAGATAGGTTTCACGGCGACGAAGAAAAGAAATGTCCATTTTAGATAGGATATGTCTTAATTTGATAGGTTACTGATTTTTCTGAGGAGTCAGCACATGCTTCAAAGTTGAAGCTGAAGTGAGCAAGTAAGTGTCATGCTCTGGGAAAAAAACATCGTATTGATGTCTCAACGGTCTCAAAACAACCAGTGGATACAGAATGTTGGTTCTGATATATTTTGACTCAAAACACCCAAACCATTGAATTGATTCATTATTTCCCAATGTCAAGTACGCTTTTATTACAAAACACTCTCTTCCCAAATGGAGAGAGTCCGAGAGTTAAACCACTCGACCTAACAATCCAAAAAAAACAAACTCGAGGAGTAGTTACACTGGTAAGTGAAATGAAATAGAAAACATTATGACTTAGAGCTTGGAAGATGCTGGTTTATCAAGAAACCAAACCAGCTCCTCTTCAGCAGAAACAGAACCCGCAGGTGGTACAGTCCCAGTCTTTTTCAGAGCTGCCTGCACGGCTTCGGCTTTCCCGGAACCGCAAACGACTAGAGCTACATGAGCAGAGGAGTTGATGACCGGGAATGTGAAGGTGATTCTTTCAGACGGCGGTTTTGGAGAGTCGGTGATTGAAACTACCCATTTCTTGTTCTCGTTGCAGAGACCATGTCCTGGGAATAAGGATGCTACGTGGCCATCAGGTCCCATACCGAGAAGCATGAGATCAAATTTGGGGAAGCCGGTTGTTTCAGATACGCGGAGTATATTGGTCTTCACCAAATGTTTGAGACAGGTCTCGTAATCATCCGCTGCAGCCTCGGCCGATAGTGATTCGTTGATTGCATATACGTTTCCAGCTGGAATTGGAACCTGAAGAGAAATGATTAGACTGTGACAAAGTTTTTAACTGACTCTTATCATCAGTTCACTGAAAAGAGTTACTAAAATCATTGTTTCAGTCATTTAAAACGTTCGAATCAAGAGTTATGTGATTCAACGTGAACTCTATACACACTGAGTCTCAACCACCACTATAGCAATTCAATATAAAAAGAAATGGAAGATAACTATGCGAGTTACAAGGATGTATCGAGAAACCTTCAATGAACATGTGTGACCAACAAAGAAGGGGACAGAGAATGTTCAAATACCTTGGATAGAAAACCATCATAAGCTAACTTGTAGTTGCTGTCATCGTGATCCTTTGGCACAACCCTCTCGTCAACCCAGAAGAAATGCCACCTCGCCCAATCGATCGAATCAGCATAAGGAGATTCAACTAACTTCCTGCAAAGCATTTTCATTAGAAGAAAGAGACATTATCAAGAAAGTAAGTCAAAATATGAAAAAGTTGTGTCCTTGATCAACCATAACTGCTAAAGAGTGAGTTTCATGAATTGAACAGAACCAAAAGTCAATAGAAAACTAAGAGAATCACAGATTGCAAAACAAACCAAGAACAGTCATACATCATCTTCAACACCAATAATGAGTAATGATAAAACACCAAATTCAAACGATACAAATAAACATTTGGTAAAACATTGATAGTAGTATCCATGAGACTGAGATCAAACAAAACCTAGTTACTTCGAATCCCATTCAAAAGCCCCATTCAAATCCAAAATTTGCAGATGTTTAAACCCTAAAAGTTAAAGACTTTACAACACCCTAAATCCCAAATCAAATCTTCACAAGCCAAAAAAAATTATCATGGTTTTCAAATCGAAAGAAAGATAAAGAACACACACCGGAGCGATTTGATGAGAGAGCCACCAGAGACAACGACAGTGAAAGCGCCTCTCTCTTTACAAAACTTATCCGAGAGATCAGCTGTGTATTTAGCCAAATCAACCGCCAAATTCTCCTCGAGATCATAAACCTCAACTCTTTTCTTCTCCTCCGCCGTCGTAGCCATGCTTCTCACCTCCAGTACCTTTCTCCGAGTATGAGATAGTCTCCGACTAGATCCAGTTCCGATCGATGAAACAGAGTACGATTCGAAACGAGACACAGTAGAAGAAGAAGAAGAAGAAGAAGAAGGAGTGCAGGTGAGATGATTCTTAGGGAGAGAATAATTAGAACGGAGGTTGGTGGGCGATGAGAATAGAATAGAGCGAAGGGAACAAGAAGAAGAAGTAGCCATTGTAAGCAAATAATAAAGGTCGCGACTTTATAGTGAAAGTGAGCAACTTTGACTTCGTGGAGTTAGTACAAGTGGATTAAAGAGCCTTGTCCGACCAAACAAGTGCCAAACAGAGATTATGCTAAAGGACCACGACACGACCACCGTTTCGCTTCAGATGAATCTTGTGGCATATGGGCCAACAAGGCCCGTTAATTGTACTTTGGTTCGAAATTGTGTATCAACTCCGGAACCGGAAGCATGGTTCATGAAAACTCAGAGGTTAAACTAATCATGTTAAGTTTACAAGTTTAATTAGATTAGGATCTGCCGTACACCCCCACCGAACAAAATTATTTATAACTAAAATTTTTAAATTATAAGTTATATTTGTTGGTTAAATATGTTATATAATAATTGTTAAATAAACATATAATACTATAATATAATTTATTTTTTACATAATATTTATTTAGTCAATTTAATTAGATATGCATAATCTGATATTGACAGTATTAACAAAATAATGAAATGATGTTTTACCTGTGTAACATAAAATTAATGATATTTTTTAATTTATATAAATATCGATAAAATCTGTCCCACTATATAACCTCTTCCCGAGATATTTTAACTCACACTATATCATCTTAATTTTCAATTTTTATTGTGTATCTACGGTATAATATTTATCATATTTAACTTTTTAAAAGTTTTAAATATTTTTCATATTTAACCTTTTAAAAATATTTAAAATAAAGAACCGGAATAAGCCAAATAAAAGTTTTTAAAGTTTGAATGCCTGATAAATCAAGATTTCTACTCATTTGTATTTAGAATCATTTTGGTCTCTTTTATAGTATGACTCTAAACCATTGTCCAATTTTTTTAGACGATGTGGGATATTGTACCCGTATTTTTTATTCATCTATTGAGTAATATATGTCCGTTTTAAAATTTTTGTATTACATTATATGCAGGAAAAAATCACAATTTTTATTAATTAAATATATTATAGAATAATTCAAGATAATTTAAATAAAAATTTAAATAAAAATGAAAATGAATCATACAGTAAAACCTCTATAAATTAATATTCTATAAATTAATAAACATTATAAATTAATAAATTTTGCTGGTCTCAACTCGGGCCAGTGTAAAAATTAACAAAATTCGATAAGATAATAAGATAATAATTTTTTTTGAAATTTTCATGTAAAATATGGTCCCAATAATATTATAAATTAATAATTATGTAACTATATATATTTATATATATAGTGACATAATAATATATTTTTTCCTAAACCTCATTTCTGTAGAACAATTGTAATGTTGTATTTTCAAACTATAATGATATAAAATATTCTATAATATGTCATAAAAGTAGTTAAACTTTTAAAAATTTTCAGTTTCTAGATATGCATTTACAATTTGATAAATTTGACAAACTAATAAAATATGACAATTGATATTATTATTTATAAATTTAAATTTTTTTATGTCATGTGTATAAGTGAATTTGTCTATAGTATTTGTAATTTATTCTCAATAATTTTTTAAAAATATTACAAATTCAATTCCTAAACCAAAAATTTTCAACATCCGAAAGTCTAATTTTATTTTGCTAAAATTTTCTTATTCATAATTTTTTAAAAATTTAAACAATTATAAATATATATATAAATTAATAATTATTAATTTACACTATAAAATAATAATTATTAATTTGTAGATAAATTAATATCACTATAAATTAATAAAATGTCTAGGTCCCATCATTATTAATTTATAGAGGTTTTACTGTATATTTATGTTAGAATGAGGTAGAAAGATATCCTTATTTATTTAAATCTTACATATAATTAATTTTGAAATTTTGGTAACTAATATTAAAGTCAATGCATTAAATGTATAAACTTTCCAAAAAATATTTTTGAGCAAAAACTGTTGCAAAAATACTAGTATAGATGTACTAGTATTTTTGAGATACTAGTCAATGTAGTAACAGATTTAAAAAATAATAATAATTTTGAGATATTTAGATTTCATGGAAAGATAAGATAAGCATATGGGTGACTAGTTCTCTTTCATAACATTTTTTTTAAGAAATAAATAGATTTTTGTAACTGAAAAAACTTTCTTTTTTGTCAACAACTTTAATTGATTGACTCAAATTAGGGCAGATAATTATTTTCCTCATGTTCAACTTTTAATTATTTTTATTTAATAGAGTGTCTATAGCTTGCTATATATATATTGATTAACAAATTACCCCAAGAACATACAATTCTCATAGAAAGAAAAGTTTAGAAGAAAACTAGAAAAGGTGAGAGTATGGAGATGACAACCTCACTTGTATTTCTTGTTAGCTTACTTATCATATTTGCCTCAGGTATTATATATCTTTCAGAGTTTTTTTTTTCAAAATTTTCCGAAAATTAAATTTCATTTAATGAAATGCGTATTTTTTTTCTTTATGTAACAAGCTATTTTGTTATGTGTAAAACTAGTTCATCAAAATGGATGCTTTATATGTCAAAACAAAAATTTGAAATCCTAAACTGTAATCTAAGGGGGGTGTATTCAATCTAATATTTCAAACGATTTGAGTTTTTATGAGATTTTAAATGATTTTGATGATTTTAGGGAAGTTGATATGATTTATTGTAAAATTCTTTCAAATCTCACCTAAAACCATGAGATTTGGATTTCTATATTTTTAACTAAATAAATCCCCTCAAAACATTTAGAATCCCTAAAAATCATTAAAATCCAAATCTACAATCTATTTTGAATAACTGTAGATTTTAAAGTAAATTTTTAAATAATCAGTTCAATAATAGTGGATCTTAAAGTAAATTTTCAAATCATCAATTCAATAACAAAGGATTTTAATAGATTTTTAAAAATCTATGATTGAATAACATAGTATTTGTAGATTTTACACAAATCACTTAAAATGTCAAGTTGAATACACCCTCTAAATCTAATAAATTAGATGTCCAAATAAAAATAACATAGTTACGGAAACAATCACGGGAAAATGTCCTATTTTCCCATGAGAACTATGATATCGTACCAGATAGAGCCCGAACTTTCACTACGTCTCAGATGTCCCCGAAAAAATAGTTTTCATCCTAGATCCCCATAAATCAAAAGTTTTCTTACTAAATCTCCCCTGAATACGTAGTTCTCATCTACTTCTCCATAAATATGGGTTTAATTGGTTTATTGTTGGTTTATTAATTGTTTAACCAACTAAGAAAAATTATAAACCGGTTTGAACCTCGTTTCAACCCAATTACATACAAAAATCACGTAACCCAAAAATAAAAAATACCAACTCTACGAATCCCATATCATACATCCATTAATGTTAAACCAGATCATTCACATCAAATAACCTAAAAAAACAAGTCAATTTCTCCTCTTGAATGGTAACAAACCCAGAAAATCCACTACAACCAACAAAATCAAATAAACAAATCAACCAAATTATCAAAGACATAAAAGACAAATTATATTTGCTGTGTATTTAATGGAGATTCACGTGGTCCTTGTTGTAGACGTACGATTGCTGCTCCATTACTATTTTTACTTCCGTTGATCAGAATCGTGGCCACGAAACTGATTGGGAGTAAAGCCATAATCTGCAAAATATTTCTCAAATTATGAATCTTTATTCAACTCCAAAATAATCTAAGAACACAAATAATTGAGTTTTCAAAACTTAGGGGAACGTGGGAGTCACGCGCGCTTCTCTTGGCGGAGATGACGACGAAAGTTCCAGTGAACTCAGTGGTTGCCTCCGCTGCCGAGAATTTTGTAGGTTTTTGACTGGGTTTATGGGCCACTTGAAACCTTTACACAAACATATATATCATATAGCCGCAATGCAACTTACATTCATTGCTCATGATTTTACAAGATGATGATTTTAGGGTTCTTAGATTTGAGAATTTGGGACATTTTTACCGGGTTAAGAAAATTAGGTCGGATCGGGTTTGTAAGGTCAGTCAGATTTTAAATTTGGTTTCGTTTTAGCTTGACCGAGATTTTCTACCAGTTTAGTATGTAAACCGATTAAACCCAGATTTATGGGCAAATAGATGACAACTTTTGATTTGAGGGGGATTTAAGTTGAGAATTATTTTCTCGGAGACATCTAAGACGTAGTGAAAGTTCGGGCTCTATCTGGTACGATATCATAGTTCTCATGGGGAAATAGGACGTTTTCTCAAACAATCACATATTTCTTCACAATTTAAATATATATTTTCATTGTTATTTTCTTAGGGGGGTGTATTCAACTTGATATTTTAGGTGATTTGTATAAAGGTTACAAATCTTATATTTTTCAATCATGGATTTTAAAAAGTCTTCTGAAATCCACTGTTATTAAACTGATGATTTAAAAATCTACTTTCGAATCTATTGTTATTCAAAACAGTTTGTGGATTTGGATTTTAATAAATTGTAGGGATTCTGAAAGATTTGAGAGGATTTGTTCAGATTAAAATACAGAAATCCAAATTTCATGGTTTTAGGTGAGATTTGAAAGAATTTTATCATAAATCATATCAACTTCCCTAAAATCTATTAAAATTCCAAATTTCCTAAATCCCATGGAATCCTCCAAAATCATTGTTTCAATGCACTCCTCTTAGTTTACTTGTTCTTTCTATGTGGTACAAATACATTTTTTTATAATGTTAATTTTACTAAAACAATAATGTTTCAGTTCTGAATCAAGCTCATACATGCGTGGACAACAGCCTTGGCCCTTGTAAAAATTGCGACGAAAGATGCAAGGCCAAACACGGGCCCCTGAGCGTAAGCAAATGTAACGGTGGGGATGGGATGTGCATGTGCACCTACGAATGTGTGCCACTTTTACCAGCCAAAGTGTGCCTCGGCGGGATTGATATGTGTACTGACACTTGTCCTCTGAGTTGCTGTGATAGACTATGCGCAATAAAGTACAAAAATGGACGCGGGGGTTGTGTCGACTATCTTGGTTATAGGATGTGCACATGCGAGTACTCCTGCTAAAACATATTGACATAATTTTGTAAAAGAACTAAAATTATTGATATTACTACTCTTCGTTTGGGTAATACATTATGAAACGTTGTCATCACATATAAAGTATCATTATCAACAGACTAAGTTATGTTCCTAATAATCAAATGAAAATTAAGATAACTAAAACAAATGCACTTGAAGATCTAACCAAACCACAACAGAAGCCCTTGTGTGTTTTCTATATCTCTACTCAATCTAAGGCCTGAGAAAGATGAATTAAATACAAACTACAGTGTCTTACAAAAGATATCTCTGGTCTTTCATTCATCTGTAGAAGAATGTGTTTGGTTGGGCAATCTCCGGCCACTCACAAAGCTACTGAACAAATGCAGAGCTCGAGAGGGCTGCGCATAAGGCACCATATGAGCCGCTCCTCTCACTGTTGCAAAAGTCAGTAGCTTTCCATACTCGATGGCCCAGCCTCCAACCTAGTTACATTGAAAAGTTTGCAATCAGTTTGAGAAATTTTTGCAGGGAGCAAACTTGGCTTTTGCTAACTTTAAAATTGTTTCACCGTCTCAGAACCTACTTGTCTTTTGTGAAACCAGGCTCCATATGGAACTGTGGTCTCGAAGTTGAGATCTTGAGCAAGTTCTCTTACGAGAGTTCTAGAACCCAGGAATGGAACTACGGAATCTTGATCTCCACTGCAATTTCGACAAGCTGGGTGTTAAGCTAAAAAAGACAGGAGAAGAAGGAGATAGAAAGAAGAGATTTTTAATAGAATTATTACCTAAAGATCCAAACAGGAATTTTGTTCTGTATAATTCTCTTCAGAACCGGAAGCATGTCAATGTTCCCATCTATGCCAGAGTAGTTTAACACGCTGTGACAGGCAAAGTAAAAAGCCAATAGCAACACGTATAGAGATATATCAACTTTACTTATAAACAGCTCTTTTAATTTTGTGATCAATGATACTGAGAGAGAGAGGGTAAGCTAATTTTACCTGCTGCACATTGACCATTCATAAGGCAGGTGAGTGCGGTTCGCATGAAGCGCTATCTGTACCTCTGGAAGGTTAAAATAGAACCGTCTTTCGTATGTCATACAAACATCCACTCCCAAGCTCATCTTAGTTGCCTGAAACCATTTTAAAAAAAATTGACAGACAATTCAACAATTAAAAAGGTTTTGTTGGTAGGACCAAAAGGTGAAAAAGGGCTGACAATTTTCTTGAGCCTCAGCTCTTGCTGAACGATAGATGGATAGCATACGTCAAGGAGAACATCATAGTTGTTGACGTACTCAGTGATGATGCTTTCGGTTTCACCGAGAGCCTCATTGCAGGCCGTGCTTACGTTATGGGGGCTGGCAAATGTGTAATCTTCAAAGTCACATTGGCTCGTGATTGTGAGTTTGAGTTCATCAGAGATCATCCCATGAGACCAGAAGAACTCGTACATGGCTGGACTGTCCCTGTCAAGCTTCAGAAGTGGATTGCCAATCTGATCAAAAAAACAGAAAGGATTCAGAAGAGAACCAAAAAGAGCTCATGGAACGTCAAGAAGGGTTCTTTTGCTTACTGCAATGCCTTTGATGTTGAACTTGAAACCACTTGACCGTGAATTGTAGCTGAGAATCGCATCAGCCAGTTGAGGTATGTAATGTCCTGCAAAAAATATGAGAATATTGATGTTTTTAAAGGTCAACATTCAGTTTCCGTCATCGATATCGAAGACACACCTGCATAGCTTTCGCCAGTGAGAAAGAGGTCGCGAGACTTCAACTTTGGGAACTTGTCCAACCATCTCAACAAGAACACGAGCATATCGCTAGCTGTTCCAACAACATAACACATTTAAAGAAACAACAATCTCTACTACTACTAATCTAGTTTTGAAGAGTGGAATTTTAGATTGTACCAGTAGATCTGTCTCCAGCGTTGTAATCAGAGGTTCGGTTGGAGTAAGACCATCCTACTCCAGCCGGTGACTCCACAAATAGCAAGTTCGAGGCTACACATATTAGAACAAGAGACAATAACATCAAATGTAGAATCAGAGAGAGCTCTTGCATAAAATAGTCAAAAACAAACAAACCTTTGTTCCAAGACATGGAGTTAACACGGAGGCCACGGCCATCGCCTGTGGGGTAAAATGGACCTAACTCAGTGAAAGCTCCTCCACCAATCGAAGAACAACCTGGACCTGCAATACAAACCTCAAACATGAAATTTAATTCACACATTCTTTGAAAATATGAAGTCTATGTAGAAAAAAAGTGAGCAGGGAAACACGGACCTCCATTGAGCCAAAGGGTTAATGGTTTTGTATCTGGTTGTTTGACAGCCTCCACGTAGTAATAGAAGAGACTCCGACCAGCTTTCACGTCGACATCGACATAACCTGCGTATTGTTTGAACCCAACTGTTGGTTGACCTGGTAGCCTCATCACCAAGTCTTCTTCCGGGTACCCTTGCACTGACAGCAGCAACAGCACTATTGCCACAGCCATGGCCTGCCACGACATCATCTTCTATGCCTTTTTCTAAGTATCTGCCCATTGATATGTCAAATGAATCCACCACATTAATAAACCCAATTCAAACAAACAAGAAAGAATAATCAAATCAAGAGAAATCTACATAACACCCATACAAAAAAAATAACATATATAATTTAACTGAAACTATAAAATTAGGAACTAAAAGACTAAACGATCTTGTTAAAGATTCGGAATTCTCGAATCACAATTTTGATTTGGCAACTAAAAAAAGACTACATTGTTCGAATCAGTGGGACAAGAGGAAAACATACCAAAAAGTAGAGAATCTTGATGTGTGTAGCAGTAAGATCTAAGTTACGAAAACACTTCAAAATCAGCTAATTGGGGTACAAGAACACAAGCCCAGTAGAGATTACAAACAGTGAAATGATTCTGGAAAGAAAATCTTAAGTAAAAGCATGATACTTTGAGATACCCAATTAAACAAAATCCACTTTCGTATACGTTACAAACAACAACAACAACGAGCAAAATTTACTCTGTTTGCTTAGAATTATTATGACAAAGAAAAAAGAGAAAAAAATATATACCGAAAACAGCAGACTACAACGAAAATTTAAGGTGACGAATCTGGTCTTATCTTCTTCAATTTGGACTTTGGGAGTGACAACAAACTGAAACTTTATCGAAAACCGAAAAAAATCGAAATTGTCTTCTTGGTCAACTCCGGTTCGGTTCACTTGTCTACTTTTTCTTACCATTGTGGTAACACGAGAGAGATTCCAGCTATGAAAGTCACTGCCTTGAGGTTCACAGAGAGGGCTAGAGCTCCCATTGAGAAAGCTGGTTGTGAATGCTTAACCTTTGACCAGCTCGCTCTCAGAGCTCCAACGGGCCAGAACACTGTAATTCTCTTAACCTATTATATCTGTACTTCCATTGGCCGAGCCAGAAAAATTATTTACGAGTGTCATAATATTTTTTTTCAAAAGAAAAGTTTATATTAAAAAATGTTATTACAAAGGTTTATTATAAATATAATTCTAAACTCACTCATATTTCAAAAACATTCAAAAGATGAAGATAGAAGAGGAAGAGTCCAAGTTTTTGAGAAATTATGCTTTTGCCATTTAATGATTTAAGTTATGTTTAACTATAGACATGTACAATCGATTAAAATTTATTTTGTTAAGGCTAAGCCCAACAGTTTGTCAAAAAAGCTCAATGATCATATGTTAATATCTTAAAATTATAGAAAAAACTTAATACAAAACGAGATATAAAAGAATCATAGAGTAGTTAGAGTTATATTTTTATTTAAAGGGTGTCAACAAAATTTCCGAGGGGTGTCAACAGGTTGCTTAGACATATACAATTAATTATTTTAATAGAAGTTAAACCAAAATTTATAATTTCATGGGTGTCATAATGCTTCTCTACCTCCGCGTACTTCTGCATTTTCAACTTGATAATTAAAACTGATGGTTGGGTGTTTCTTGTGTTATAGATACTTCTTAGAGAATTCACGTGAAGCAGTCAAGCATTTCGTTCCTGCTCCTAGTGTGCCACGCATTCACTCCAAGCCATACGTTCGTGCCAAGGGAAGGAAGTTCGAAAAGGCCTCCTATTCTACAGTTGCTTCTTGATCTCTTTTGTTATTGGATTTAATTTGTTAGAGAATTCTGCTTTTTCGACATGCTTCTAAGCTTGTTTCTCTACTGGTTTTATTGAGTGCTTATTAAGCATTGAGCTGTACTATGTTAAACTTAATTTATGATCTTTTGACTAAAGTCTCAACATCACTAGAAGTCTAGAACCAAATTAATTGCTACCTCACTGAGAGTGTACGTTCTTGCTGTTTAGGACTCTTTCCTCTATATATTAATTGTTTCACTTGGTTATTTCTGTTTCATTAGTTTTCTTGCGAGTCATTGTCACATTTACAATTATCTATGTTCTTACTAAATTCGTCAGACTTGAGATCAAAAATTGGTTCTCTATCTGTCGCGCGCTACAAGATTTTCAGTGTGTACAATTTTTCATTGAGCTTCGTAATGTTCAAATTCATTACTTTTGAAACAAACACATGCAAAAAAAAAAAAAAAAAAAAAAAACAAACACATGCAAGAACCAAATTGTTGACAACTTTTATTAGACATAAGATACAAATAAAACGTACAGTAACACACAGCTTCAATGTCCTTTAGGGATCTTAGAGGCAGCGGCTTGGTCGAGAAACCATATGGCTTCTACGTCAGCTGTGAGCCAAGCTGAAGGCAAGTCAAAGTCATCTTCGAAAACCTTAGCTACCGCATCGGCCTGAGCCTCATCACAAACAGCCATGAGGTTGTAGGAAGCGCAGTTAATGACAGGTAAAGTGAAGGTGATTCTCTTCGGTGGCGGTTTTGGGGAATCGGTGATGTAAGTTACCAAGTTTGCCTTCTCTTTGATCTGATAATGCCCCGGGAACAAAGACGCCATGTGACCGTCTGGACCCATTCCTAGGAGCTGGAGGTCGAACTGAGGGAAGCCAGAGGATTTGTATGTCCGGATGATGTTTCGGTTCACTAGTCTTTTGATGCACTCCTCGTAGAGTAATGCGGCGCCTTTGGCATCACCAAGGGCTGCACAGTCTTGGTCAATTGCATATATGTTCGCAATTGGAATCGGTACCTATACGTAGAGTTGAATTTGAGAAGACTACACAAGAATAAATGACATAATCATTTATTCATTTTAATGACAATTGTTTTTTTTTTTTTTGTTGGAACTCATTAACTTTACTAACATATATGTATATTTGTTTGATACACGATTTGTCTCAAGGCATCTATAAAATCTTGTTCTTGGTGAGGTGCGACAAGAAAAAATACGGACCTTGGAGAGAAAACCATCAAAGGCGAGTTTGTAGTTGCTGTCCTTATGGTCCAATGGAACAACCCTCTCGTCCACCCAGAAAATGTGCCACTTTGACCATTCGATCGAATCAATATAAGGAGGTTGCACCAACTTGCTGCAACATTTGATTAATAAATTATTAGATTCTTTGTGTTTCTTTAAAGAAGAAAAATAAAACAGAGGAGAGTGAGATTTAGAGACCTGAGCCAATCGATGAGGTCACCGCCGGAGAGAACAACGGTGAAAAGACATTTTTCCTTGATGAACTTTGCTGAGAGCTTGGCAGTGTACTGAGCCATTGCTTCCGACAATTCATTTTTGGTCGGAAACACAATCATCTTCCTCTGCGCCATTGCGTTGTCTAAGAGAGAGAGAGAGAGAGAGAGAGAGAGAGAGAGAGAGAGAGAGAGAGAGAGAGAGAGAATGTGATTGATCAAAGAAGAAGAAGAGTGTGGATATTGTTGGGTGGTGGTACAAGTGTTTTGGGGTTTCTTGCTTTTTATAGTGAAAGAGACCCCGTGAATAAAGGAGTTCGTAACTTTAATCTTAGCAATTAGGTAGGACTTAGGAGAGACATGTGATTTATGTAATATCTAATTGTTCTCTTTTCACTAAATAACTTTATCGGTAATTTTATATAAATATGACTGTTTGTTATTAATATATAAATTAAGTTAAATTTATACTAAGGTTTTATATTTATATCTACATTTTAATTTGACCACATTATATTTACATACTAATAACATTAGACATTTACATATTTAAAACATTATTTTAATATGTAATTTTTTTTTATTGTTATCAATATGTAAATTTAATGTAATCAAAATAACTAACTATATTTTAAACCACATATACTTTAATATATGATAATTTTATTAATCAAATCTAAGCATATATATCCATTGTGTGTTGGTTTTATATATTTTTCTAGATCTGTTTATTCTTATCTGAGGAAAGCTAATATATTTGTTAATAAATTTTAGTTTTCCAAAATGTGTTACATAAAAGATTTATTCCCTTATGTTTTTCTATAAGGATGAGTGTATCAAAAATCAAAATATATCAGATACAAATAATGTCTCTTAATTAAAACACATGTAAAACAAGTGTAACTAACACAGTCGAAGAAAAAGTGGTTACAACTATGAGTTTAAATTGTATTTGTATGAATAATTGAACCGTAGCATCTGGAATGCTAAATTAGACAAGACCCACAGAATCAAATAGTTTACGAGTAGACAGACTGATTCACATGAAAAGCTTGTTCTAACTAACCCACCCACTTCAATTTCTCTACCATACTTTTTTTTTTGTTCCCTGCGAACCTCCGCGTTTTTGCTTACACTCACTTTACATGTTTGAGAAATATATGTTTTACACTACTAGTACTACGCATGCAAGAAAAAATCATACCTCATCGATTTATAGTTTACCAAAAGCGAAAATGGTTGACGGTTAATTGCTATATTGCGTTAATTAATTTCATCCGGCGCAGGATGAGAAGTAAATCCCTTTGTATGCTACATAATCTTGAGAATGATTCAAGAATGAAGAAACCACAACTTCTTTGCTTGTTCGTTCTTTGAAACTGCTTGGAACACTTGTGTCACTCGCCTCTCCTTTCAGACAATTCCCGGTCCAATGGATTGGTGTGATGTTCTCACCTGATATTTCCAATAGTGCCCGGGTTTGCCAAAGCCACAATGACAACTCCTCCCACTAGTATGGCAGTACTACAATGTATATGAACTATTGTTCGAACGAAAAAACCCAGATTCACAGGATAGGACTACTACTACTACTAGTACTCACAATTTTTAGTGATATGCTTTGTTTTATATTATGTTTACCAATTCGAGTAAAATTAGTACTATTATTTACTTTTGTACGTCGTCATTTTCCACTAGCTTTTTTTTTTTTTTTAATGATCTCTACACTAACTATGCCGATGTTTTATCATACTAACGAAACTGAAAGCTGAGAAACAAAATCAGAACATTACCTCCCCAATTCCTATAATATATAAATATGTTTCCTTTTTTTTTGGTTTCTTTTAGGTTTTGTTCCTCTGAAAACAAATGCTCAACGAATCATTTACAAAGGAAATAAATACCTACTCCACTTCCACTTCCACTTCAGGTCTCTGATGACGACGTCATTTTTGGATGTTTCTTGAAACTCAATTCACATGTTAGAAGACTTTACATTACGATATGTCACCTAGGTCTCGAGCTCGAGCTTCGTACGGTCACTCCATGCAAGAACTTAGCGTAGCCCAAGAAACTCAGCTTTCCGTCTGAACTCCGGATCCAATCCTTGAGCAGAGGATACGCACTCGGTCCCAGGCTCATCTCCTGCAGTCACACCACAAATTTAGAAAAATGTTTTTAAATCTCAAGAAAGATATGGTGATTACGCAATCTCATAGAAGTTTAAAATAGGACTGTACCCCAGCAAGTTCTTGGACGGATATGATTCGGTTTCCTTCCTGTTCGAAGTGCTCAAATGCTGAAGTTGCAACCTGTTCCCATTCTTCAAGAGCCTCCAGTTGGTAAACACTGACTGCAGCCGCACAGAACTCATCAAAGTCGAGCTTCTTTTGCGCCAGCGGTTGCATCTTCATATTAAGAAAAAAAAAAAAAGGTAAGAGAATAGCAAAAATTTAAAGCACAGTGCTACAATTGTAAGAGTATAAAAAAAACAGCAAAGAAACATCAATCTCAATAACGGGAAAACACTCTGGCGATATTATAATGGCTGCAGCATGCCCTAAATCTAAAAAAAACAATGATAATGATCTGCTGTTACAAGCACAATGGCAAACAAAGGCAAACTCGAATTTAAATTGAGGAATTATGATGAAAACAGTAACCACTAAAGCTCAAGGAGTCAATTTTCTCAAAGTTTTCCCACCCTAGAGGAATTTTACAATCATTTTCGACTAGCACCATCATGAACCATATCTTCATTCACCCATGAACTTCAAAAGGAAAGATAGTATATATAACAAGAGATGACTTACCGTGTTCAAAATGTCAGGAAGCCTTGATTCCATCATAGCATCAGTAGCATATCTTGTTAAAGCCTGCAGTTACACTCATGCTTTATATAATTGATATGTACAAGTTTTATCGCAGGTTCTTTGCTAAACTTATACATTTATTGGATTGCCATCTTCACTAGCGATAATACACATCATCTCATTCTATTTGTTGCAAAACGAAACTATTTAGTATTTCTATTCCTTCATTTCTTTTTCTCAGGCAGCTTAACTTTAGGTTTAACTATATATAGGATGCAGTCTTGGTTTAAGACTCATGCAAGCTAGATAGAACTTTGGAAGGTTTATCGGTTTTCATACGAGCGAAAGCTTTGTGCTTTGTTTATTGGCTTTTGCTGAAGGAAACCATTTTGGTGTTTTAGTTCTGATTTGTTTCTCTTTGTGATTTTAAGCTCTAAAATATTTCGATTCAGAAAATGGGATCTAGAGATCAATAAGGGATACATATAGTGGATATTATAGATTAACAAATCAAAGACCAAGTAAAGATGCTATAGCTAAAATCAGGAAAAGACACACTGACCGTGGTGAAACAGTTAAGAGATAGGCCTCCGTCTTTAGGGTCCAGGAGCATGAACTGTGCCTTAAGGAATACAAGTTCTTCATCGGGTATAGCTTTGGAGAGAGCCTATTTGAAAGATTAAAACATAAAAAACCGATCAATATAAGAACACAGACAACCATAAGACAAATGTTATCAAATGAATGTTGTATCAGGATATTATTCACTGAGTGCCAAAGAAGAGTAACATTCTGTTTGAAGCATTAATAGTCTCACGATTTTGATAAGTAGATCACCTATGTATATATAAGTAGAAAGAGAAAAGATAAATGTGCTCGATTATAATATGAGGGTATCAAAAACTTACCTTAAGTGCTGATCGTCTGAAAGGTGAGGCACGGATATAGGACCTGACCAACTTGTAGACGGAGAAATCAAGAAGTAAACCAGGGTTTTCATCACGTAACCACGGATGAGCTGCAAAACATATGATATAACAATACCGCTTATGAAAAGCAAAAAAACTCCAAACTCATAATACTTAAAGCCATACTCTTGTTTCTTTCTCAAGACCAGTGTCCCATATTAAATCACAAAAAGAACTTACCTAGAGCTTGAGCAGCTGTCATTCGTTTCCTATGGTCCTTGTTAAGAAGCCTTTTCACGAAGTCTTTGCCAGTAGGAGATATTGAAGGCCATGGCATATCCTCAAAATTAGGGTTAGCTCTAAGCACACATCGGAATATCGCAGACTCAGTTCTACCATAGAATGGTCTGCTTCCACAGAGTAGTATGTAACTTATGACACCAATGCTCCACATATCCGCTTCAGTGCTGTAAGACCTATGGAGTACTTCGGGTGCAACATAGTATGCACTTCCTACAACATCATTGAGGCGCTGATCTGCAAATGTAAAAGATTAACAAGAAAAGATACAAGTAGAAAATTAAACGTGAGCATAATCTAATACATATGAGATTTGCAAGACTAATAATGCCAAGGAGACATAATAAATGACAGTTGTGATAATGACACTGAATATCACTTTGCAGCAAACCTCATCAGAAAACTTTAATGTCAAAGCTTGTAACAAGAAAGGGGAACAAAGAAATAGATCATTACCGAATCTAATGAAATCAGACAACCCAAAATCTATGACCTTGAGTATTGCATCCTCGTTTCTGCTGGTGAAGAGAAAATTCTGGATACACAATCGTACCAGGTGTTTAAGCAACCTTAATTAGCAAAAACGAGAAAACAGGTGGCATTAACTGAAATATCAGCAACTTATAGAAGAAGACTGCGTACCTCTGGCTTCAGATCACGGTGCACAACACCTTGAAGATGAAAAAATGCTGTTGCAGACAAAATCTGCACAAGAATACGTTTGGCATCGACTTCAGGGTATCGTCCACCTCTGCAGTAACATACAAGATAATAGTATAAGGTTGGAACCCATATCTACTGCAAAGCTAACTAGCCGTAGTAGGTCGGAATTAAAGCACTCATATAAAAGTAAGACTTAAAGAAAGGTAACTTCGGATTTACCTCGCCAAAATTCTATCCAAAAGCTCTCCACCTTCGCATAACCTAGAAGCATATACGAGAGAAAGATTGAATATCTAAAGTCGACTCATTTAATAAACTAGTAAATCTTGTACTTTGAATGCTATATATCAAATTATTAGCAAGGTCAAAATGAAAAACTTGTTTGGAAATAGCCAGCCACTTAAAAATGTAACATTTACTTAAAAACACCATGATGAATCTTCCAAATCCAAACACAATGTGATGATTAAGAATGAACCATATAGAGTAAGTAAACTACACTTACTCCATAACAACAAAGACGTTATCAGCATCCTCATATACATCATAGAACTTAACCATTTGCCTATGCCCTGATAAAGCTTTCAGCAACTTCACTTCTCGACGAACATCTTCAATAGATAAAGCCGATGTCATCTGAAAAATCAAAAAGCCAAGTGATCTCAGAACAATCTCAAGAACCTAGCTTTAACATTCTACATTCCATCAATTTGAGAATCTTGTACTCTCTCTAAAATCTATATAGAGATTATTCTGAAATAGTGAATCATGTTGTGAACAGTAAGAACCAAGAGTCCCTACATCTCTGATGGTTAGGTATCACATTGTCTCTCTCTCAACTACACAAACCTTAGCTTTGGAGATGATTTTGACGGCTACGGTTTGGTTCTTCATCTTCCCTTTCTTGGCCTTGGCCCAACAAGTATGACCAAAATGCCCTCGCCCTACCTCCTTCCCCAACTCATACTTCCCTTCGAAGTTCTTCCCAAACCCGAAATTCTTATCCAGCCTCTCTCCGCCGCCTCCGCCGCTTTCACCACCGTGATCCGCCACTTCTTCGCTATCCTCCGGGATCGGCTCATCTCGAGGCTGCGGCGGAGCGCCACGTCTCCGTCTCAAAGCCGCCATAATCGGTTTCGCAGGCGACGGTGGAGGAAACGGCCATTTGAACTTTCTCCCAGGAGTTCTCGCCGGAGATGGAGCTACTCCCGCCGGCAAAGGGCTCTGGAAAGGGCTAATGTTGTATGAGTTGTTGACTTCGGAAGCAGCCGGAGACTGAGGAACCGAACCACGCCGGTTATTTTCCGTCGGTTGAGAAGGTTGATTCGAAACCTCGCCGTTTCCGGCGGGGATCTCGTCGTCCTTGACGGCGGAGATGTTCCGGCTGTAACAATGACCCATGACCGTTGGATGTTGAGCTCACAATTGACTGATCGGTCAGAGTCAAAACATCGGACGGTGAGGAGACGAAGTTTGAATAGCGAAGAAAAAAAAAAACACAAATGTTTTTTTTTGTAAAGGGAAAAAAAAATGAAGATTTCAATAAATAAAGAAAAAAAGAGCTCAGAGATTTAAAGGAAGAAAAAAAAAAAAAAAAAAAGAGAGAGGCGTTATTGTTTAAAAGAAGAGCCACCCACTAAACAACAAGAGGGGAGAGCGCCTAGTGTGACATTTAATCACCTTTTTTTTCATTTGTTGGTTCAATTTCATTTAATGACGCTTCTTTCATGTGTCTGTACACATCTTATGATGTTAATTGTTGAATTTGGAAAAGTAACGACGAAACACAAGAATAAATTCTTGCTTAGTTTTTGAAAATAAATAGTTTTGCCTAAATGTGGTGAAAAATAATTTACTTGTAATTCAACATTTTCATATGAACTTGCTAAGAACTTTTTTTTTTGTTTTGTATGTTGAGCCTAATTTTTTGTAAATGATTCAAACAATACTGTTTTCATATATGGGAGATTGGTATTTCTTTTATTTTTTTGCAACATTAAAGGGTTAATTTTAGCTTACACTTAATTGTTTCACACCGAATACGTTACCGTGCAAGGTAAGAAACTATTAGGCGGCAATGTTTTGCTAAAAGAAAAACTATTTAACTTCTAACGGTAATAACTAAAAGGATTCCAGCGTCATTTAAAATTTAAAAGTTTTCTAGTTATAGCTAACCGTTACACATAATTACAACAATGTTCTCTTGATTTGACTTACACGATCCAATATTTTTCATATAACGATATCGACAAAAAATAACTTTCGATTTTAATCTTTTAGCTCTTTTAAAAATAGTCTAATAACTACATTAACTTTACAATGGCTTACTAACTAAAATGTTGTAGAGTCAATAGTATGTTTGTAAATATAAATTGAATTATAATATCTACACACATTTTTATAGCTATATATGTATATATATTTTATTTATTAAAAATAATCATCTTTGAAAATAACTATACCTAAATTTAATTTAACACTTTACTATTACGTTTCGCATATTATTTCAATTACTTACAAGATATTTTCCGCCGAAATTGAACTTTAAGAGTTTGAAGTCCATATACAATTATTCGGTTATCCAAGAAAAAGGATAACTTTTTATCAAAATACAAAGTAGAATGAAGGCATCCATATTTTACTAGAAGATTGACTACCTTATTACAAATTCGTTTAGTGTGTTGAAACACCATTTTCTAGAATCTGCTAGTCCAGTAATGGATATTTTGAACTGAACTAGCAATAGACATATACTGAATACGTTTCTTAACGATTTCTATATGCACTTGACAATCTCTTTCAAAGCAAACCATTATGAACCCTTGGGGCCATGTATGTTGCATCGAAGCTAGTAAAGCTTTAGCGTCTTCTAAAGGTAAGTTAGAATAGTTAAGGGATGAAGTTTCCCAACAATTTGACAACTCTATAATAATCGCCGGTGATTTTTTGTGTTTGGGATTGTATTTCGTATCAAAATTATATTTGAGCAAACGTTATGTTGGACCGTTCCAATACAAAATCTAAGGAATAATTGGTGTAGAGTTGGAATTAAACTCCTCTCTTAATTTGGGATGGTTGCGGCTGTCCATTCTCTGATTTCTGCTTAATAATTCATAAATTATATAAATAACTAATTAAAACGTTAATGTTGAAGTGTAGTTGATTAGCTAGATTATGTTTTTTAAATTAATGAATTAATCTGTGTTTAAAAAAATTGAGAGACTGAAGAAGAGGCCTTTTATCATAGTATCTATCATGTTTGTAGAAGAACTTTCGTGTGGTCAACTCAACCCTATGTACAAAATAAGAATCCCTGAAACATCTACCTAACAAATGATTCAACATTTTTTTTCTCCATTCTTTAAAATTAAAGATTTCAAAATAATAATAAAAACGCTCGTTAGTTACAGAAAATAAATAAAATAAGGGAAGTAATAATATAATAATTTTTGAAGAAACTGACTCTGATCTGTCACCATATGTCCATATATGCATGAGAAACGCGAAAACGAGTTAATACAGTCACCTACTACTCCCTCCACCGTCAAGCACTGAAAAAGACAACAAAAGGCCACTTTTTACATCTTTTAATATAAACCGGTTGAAACGGCCTTGATACAAAATTAGTAACCAAATCTCATTCTACATATCGCCGGTTTGGTCCAAACCTTTAGAGATAGTCGCCGGTCAAATGAACCAGAATTTGCCTCCTTCTCAGTAGGAGAATCAATCAATCGTCTCTTAACCGTATGGTCCGGTTTGATTGTTGACTTGTGTCACACGGAATATCTTACGTTGGGTCTGTCTGGTCGTAACATTTTTCGTATACGTAATCTCCATTCTCCAACCATCTTGACCGGTTGGTTAGCCGACGATAGTCTCATCAGTTGACATTTTCATTCCCATTTCTGTTAATTCTGTATATATTTTGTTTCTCCTTTTCTTTCAAACTTTGTATACGTTTATATATAAGTATATAACAGGTTAATGTTCCAAATTTTGACAAAGTTCTTCCGTTTACACAGGAGGACTAGGTCAAGTTTATAATCTTTTAAACATGATTTGTATTTTAAATTACAAACATAAAGTCAACTAAAACTTTCATATGTACTGTCCATAATTTTTCTGTTGTGGGTTCACATTTGAGTGTACTTTTGTCAAATCATATAAAACAAACCAAACAATTCAATTAAATATCGTTTAATATTTTGTCAATTATCTCGAACCAACGTTTTTTGGTGAATAAATTTTACATACATATAGAACAAATCGTTTAATATCATAGAGAAATGAACTAAAATAGCTTATTTCAAACAAAGATGCAATAAAACTCAAGGAAAAAGATTAGCAAAACAAAATAAATAAAAAAACAGAGAAACTAAATCTTCATTCACAAAGCAAAAGTCTCCTAAAATCTAACAGAAGCAATACCAAAAAGATCAAATAATAAAAAATCCAACAACTTTCACTTTCATCAAAAAAAAAAAAAAAAAACACTGAATAAATCATACCAAACCATAAATGCATGAAGATTCAGACACGGAGAGAAATAGAGGATTTGTCCAAAAAATTTTAAAACGATCCATCTATTTATATAAAGTTACATTTCCTCATTCTTGGTGCTGTCACATCAGCAATTTATTCTTTAATTTTTTTGGGTCTATTCTTAACACTTACCCACTAATCAGTTTTTAATTTATTTGTTCATAACATTTGAAAGGCCCATATTAAACTTAAATGTTTTACTTCTTATTTCTAATTTCTAATTTTGACAAAAAAAAAACACAAATAATTCTTTAACTCTGAGACCAATATATTAAAAAGGTCCACAATATTAACAACAACATCTAGATTCTAGATCGATCAATAAAGAAAACAAAATTGTTAACAAAAACATTTAGGTTATTGTAATCTGATATACAAATTAAAGGTGGTTTCATTAAAACACTAAAAAAAATTACCTAAAAAAAAACATTTTTCTCTGAAAACTACTTCATTTTAATATATTATAATAATTATAGACTTTATAGTATTTAGGACAAAAAAAAAGAGCAAGGGATTAATTCGGAGACCATCAACAACTTCTATACAATATATGTCTTAAATTTTAAAAGTATAGACCAACAAGTTCATAATATATTTAAAACAAAATTCAAAATTTTTTTTGAGATCAAGCCACACAACAAAATTACTCACACAGTGGATAATAAACAAAAACGCCACTAAACACAATTACTCAGACAATGATATGGTAAAATAATGAGTAAGAGAGGTAGCGAAAATACTACATAAAACCTCAATATAAAACACACAATTAACCAACAATAAAGACAAACCAACAATTAAACCATAATACCAAAACGTAACTCCAACGCACGTCAACACTATAAAATACATGAAAAATTATGACCAAAACAATTCAGAAGAAACATAAAAAAAATGTACCAAGTAAAACCATACACCCTATAAAAACTCCCAAATGGCATCCTCGGAGATATATAATGGCACGAGTTGCTCGCGTTTCCCGCAAAAACGTAAGACATATATTGGAAGCATCACCACAACTTGCAAAGGCAGCCCGAGACAATCGAGTATACAAGAATATCAACTTAAGGCCGCAAGGTATGAATCCATTATCAACAATAAATAGAGACAAAGACTTCATGGAGAAATACCTCGCAAGTCAAAACGTGGAGGCACACTACATTAAACGAATTCAAGAATATTTTTATAAAAACAACACAGATTCAGGATTGGAATATTTATGAACATCAGTAGTATTTACCTTTACAAAATTGTAATGTTATGCATAAGCAATATTGTGGAAGGAAAACTCTGGTTAGATAAGCTGGGCTGAAAATAAAGCAAAGCAAATACCGATCAATGCTAGAAAAAGACAAACAATCATCACATGGAGTCAGGGTAACAAAATTACAACTCAATTACGCTACTTTGGCAGTTGTTCGATCAATCATTATGTGCAGCATCAATGACGTTGTATACAGATGCAATAACTATTTCAAAATTTTCAATTATACTACAATTAATA
Source organism: Camelina laxa (assembly GCA_024034495.1). Taxonomy (NCBI): domain Eukaryota; kingdom Viridiplantae; phylum Streptophyta; class Magnoliopsida; order Brassicales; family Brassicaceae; genus Camelina; species Camelina laxa. Next base: position 10,708,830 of record CM043881.1, read on the forward strand.
TTACAAAACTACTCCACCTAAAAAAAAATAACAACCAAACCAATGAATCATAATATAAAAACAAAAGCCAATATAACAACAAAAATCAAATAATAAATAAAATAAAAATAAATAGATAATAAAACTTTTGCGGGTAGCACAGGTCAACTGCTAGTATATATATAAAGATAACCAAAAAGATGTTCCCCAAGATTAAAATATTTTTATTTTTTAAACATATCAGTTTGGTTCTGAATTTATTAAACAAGATGAGGAGAAAGATTAGCCTAAGTTACTGATAGTTCAAAGATATCGAGCAGCCTTTACATCAGAGCGGTGTGGCCTCACTGGCGTCTTTGACGGGCTTACCCTTTTACACACATAGACAAAGCAAATATTAGTTTTACAGTGATAAGTAAGTATTATTAATTAACCTTATTTTTTTTCTTGTAAGCTCACCTTATTCGGAGCCCTCCCAAGGCAATACCACTGTAACTAAGAGCAGCAACTGCACTTTCTGCCTGAAAATACAGGCAAAGATTCATAGCATACAAATAATGTTCATAACCGAGGGATAAATACTATAATCGAAATTCATGAATGGAAACAAGTGATTAGAAAATCACCAGAGTAAATTCGACAAAAGCAAGCCTGGTTTGGTGGATACTGTCTCCAAGCAGCCTCAGATGGTGAACCTAAAAAGAAAAAATAAACAGAGATGGTGTTAAATGAGAAAACACAACATCTTTAATAGTATATACAAACACGGGCTACAGTCAAAACCAAATTTATCTATACCTCACCACAAGCTGTTTTAAAGAAATCTTCCAATTCTGTTTGAGTGACCTACATTTTTTTTTTAAAAACGTATATAAGATGGTCAACGTCGATTAGTCTGATATGCAAATAGGTACTGAGCATAGTAGAGGACTTGACAGAAATGAACATGATAAGTTACCATCTTGCCAATGTTAGTACAATAAACAGTCCTTGCACACTTCTCTCGCTCGTCCTCAGACTAAAGGAAAGAAAACAACGTCATGCCAACACGTAGTTGTGAGATTGAATCAGAGTTATCTATAGTCGTCAAGGTCAAGATTGATTATATTAAATCAACTTACCTTTGGAAGGAAATATGGGTTAACAGGCGTGATCGCTGTTTTGGAAATAAGAACCCTAATAGGATGAGAACCAACCATAGTACCCGATTTTCTTAAAGCAGACGTAGCTCCCTCTGAGAACATTACTTCACTGATTAAATAAACAAAACAAGAACAATTCAAATCATAAGAAATTTGGCACAAGTACCTCTATTAGTGAACTCAATGAAGGCAAAACGGAGAATAGACTTATAGTCACCGCATATACGGCAATCAACAACCTTTAAACCCAAAAATAAGCAACAACAAGAGAACAAATGTATAAGAATTGAGTGAACACCAAGAAACAAAACTGGTTTAAAGATCATTACGTAAGTACCTGGCCACAAGATAAAAATAGACTTGCAAGCTGCTCCTCAGTAACCTATAAAAGAAAAAAAAGATAAAGAGAGCTTTTGGTTGCTTAATTTGACCAAAAAAAAATAAAATGAGAGCTTTTATTGGTTATATATCAGATTCTTTATGAGAAAAATGGTTTCTAATTGAGACAATATATAATATATCTCTGTTTTATACTTGTTGATCGATGTCTGAGACATATACAGTTCTCCTGATCTGACTCAAGTTTGTTCTTTTGTTCATCCATCGCCTCCCTTGTTCAAAGTTCATTCTCTGTGTTTAATTGACAAGACTTGAAGAGCAAGCATGCATTAAGAAGAATTACAATTATCTAACAAAAAAAAAAAGTCAATACACACATAGGTTCAAAGCTTTCAGTCACTACTCAAAAGGGTTACTTCATTACTAAAATCTCGAAAATGTTAAAATTATATAACATATAAAACCAAAAAAAAAAAAGATGGAGAAAATTGGTATGGTATGAGCAAACTGATTAAATTCCTCAACACCAAGACGTCAAAAATGAAAAATAACATGCACGCAAAAAGAGTCAAAACCATTTTGATCAAACATTGAGCAGATATTTCACGAAACATAATAAATCCAACACAGAGAGATCATAATTCGGAGACAAATATAAAATAAGATATATATATATATATACCCTTGTAGCAAAATGGCCAGTCTCCTCAGTAGAAATAACTTGCATTGGAAAATAGTTAGCAAACGATAATCTATTTCTTAAGAACTCGGAGTGGTTTAGAGCAAGCGGAGAAGGAACATATTCCTTAGCCATTGGATTCAACTGAGTACTCTTGAAATTCACTTCATCACTTATTCTTTGCGTCGATTCGCTTGTGAGATTTGGAGTTTCGATAGAGCTATTGGATTTAGATTTCTGATCATCAGGACATGGCAGTTTTGTATCTTCTAAGGAATCAGTATTGTTGTTTGAATCATGATCAGAAAAGTCCACTTTCACATCAGCATTCTCAACAACAGCCATGATGATCAAAAGCGAAAGATGAATCTTCGGATGGAAATAAGAAATCAGAAATAACTCATGAACTGAAGAAATGTTTGAAGAAGGAAATGATCACAACAGAGGGATCACATCATTAATTATGCTCTTTATAGCTAAACAATACTTTCTATAGTCAAGATTTTTATTTCATTTTTTTTGACATCAGTCAAGAAAATAAGCATATACAATAAATTATATTTATTATTTTATTTTTCATTCTCTTCATTATTCTTCCTACATTTAAAGTGATTTTATTAATAGGATTCTGATATTATGTTCTCTCTCTTATATTTACTTATAATTTTTCTTTTTTTTTGGCAACATATTTTGCCGTTTTGTTTTTTTTTTTTTCTCTTTTTCTTTTTCATAATTTTCTTCATGACTTTTTTTTTTTGGGACAATCTGGTTCTTTTCTTTTTTTTTTTTTCCTTTGGCAACATATAACAATTAACCATTTCTTATGTCCACAAAAGTGAATATATAAATGCGCAAATAAATATACTTACCAATATTAATATTGGACCCAACTCTAGAAAAGAGGATTGTCCCAAGACTTACAGTAGAACCTCTATAATTTAATACTCTTTAAATTAATACTTGCTATAAATTAATAAATTTTTTCAGTTCCGAGTTAGGCCGGTGTAAAAAATGACACAATTCGATAAAATAATAAGATAATACTTTTTTTTTGAAATCCCATATGAAAATATGGTCCCATCAATATCATAAATTATTATAGGACGTTCCACAATTTTTGTATGTAATTTGAGAAAACAACACAAAAAGTTTTTGATGCAAGTGAAAGATTAGATGAGCTCCAACAAAAATACAAATTTAAGAATGGACAAACAACAATAGAGCCATATTTCACTAAACTTTCTACAATAGTTGGTTTTAAAGATACTGCAATATATTAACAGTAATTTTCTAAACTCTGAACTTCTATACAATTATCATTTTCACTTAGATAATCTTGTAAATAATTGACATCTATTGTATTACGGTAGCCGAAATTATAAATTAAAAAAAATTCTATAAAAGTATGAATTATAACAAAAGTATTTTATTTTTAATAGAAAATATTCAAAATTATTAAAATAAAAAAATATTTGTATAAATTAATAAAATATTAATTTATCGATAAATTAAAACTTCTATAAATTAATAAAATATTGTAATCCCGACTTTATTAATTTACAGAGATTTTACTGTATATAATTATCAACGAATTGAATATTGGGACTCACGTGTTATAATTTCCACATCAGTTTGGGAAAAAAAAAAAGAGTAAAGATGACAATGGCAGTTTGTAAAATATTATAATTATACCCACGTGTTAATTTAGTCAGAACCGGTCCGGTCAAGTGTCACTCAAGACTAAGGAGATCAGATATCCTGAAAACGGTAGCGTTTAGCATTCCTCCACTACGGGGGAGGAAACAGATTCCGTGCAAAAGCTCCGGTGATTCTTCTCCGACCGCCTTATGTTCTTCCGGCGCACCGGAAGGCCTTCTGGACCGACTCTAGTTCGAGATCTATTCCGATCGTGTGTCTAAAACCTACTTGTGGTATAACCATCGTTCTCTCTCTGTCTCTATCCTCTGCGTATTTGGATCGTATTGACTAGAGTCGTCGTTACACATGCATCGCTCTCTCTCTTCCATGGTTTCGGAACTAGTTTGACCTCTATTGTTCAATTCCTTTTTTAAATTTATATGAATCGTATTGACTAGAGTCTTCTTCGTTACTCATCACATGTATCTCTTTTGTTTCTTGGATTCACAGTAAGGTGAATTTGGGAAAAGCAACAATGGGAATCATCGAAAACGGAACAATCTCGGGTAACTTGCCGAGCAAGGAGGCGTTTGTGGTTCACTATCCTGGGTACCCATCATCTATTCCCCGAGCTCTCGAGACTCTTGGGGGAATCCAAGGGATCACTACTGTAAATTTCGCATTTGCCGTAGACTTTTTTTTTTTTTTTTTTGTTTCTTTGCATGCTACATATTACTAGGTAATCCCTGTTGTGATACTGATTTCATCCATAGAACTATTTCATAGCATTCCTCGATTTCGTTGGCTTCGTCTATTCCAAGATTTTAGCAAAATTGGTCAAGGAAGTGGTGTTTTTAGTTGTACATTTCAAAAATGTTCCACAAGAAAAAGATTAAGTTGCAAACTTGTACGATTTCGTCACTTTGATTTTTTTTTTTTTTTTTTTTTTTTGAAGGCAAGAGAATCAATGTCAAACAAGCTTGAGCTGCATTTCCGCCCTGAAGACCCTTATGCACATCCTGCTTGGGGAGTTCAACGTCCTTGTAATGGTTTTCTGTTAAAAATTTCTAAGGAAGATGTTAAGAAAGATTCTTTGCCTGAAAGTCAACCTGAAGATGCATGCTTATCAGAAGCTTGCCCAGCTCTTTGTGCTGATATTGTAGCTCGTGTGTCTGAGTCGTATTGTTTCGATGGTACATAACCTAGTTCATCAACTTCTGGGGTTTTGTGTATTTAAGCTTCTCTTATTTTGAGTTCGTTTTTTTTTTTTCTACTCTTATTCATGTGGGTATTGTGAAGGCATGGCTGACTACCAGCATGTGATTCCTATTCACGCGGATACTGCACAGCAAAAGAAGAGAAAATGGATGGAGGTGAAGCCGCTTGCAGGTGATTTGTCTCTATTCATTTGGTGTTTTTATTATATTGCAAATCTTCAGGTGTGGTAATATAAATCCTCTCTGATATCATGCAGGAAACAATGATCTAATGGACATGGCTGATGAAGATGTAATGATGTTATTGCCACAGTTCTTTGCACCCAAAGATATGCCAGATAATTTGGTGTAAGATTACTCTGTCTTTATTATTCCCAACAATTTTATCATTAATACCTCGTAACAGAGATTTTGGTAATAGAGATTTTTTCCAAGTGAAGTTATCTGTTTTTATCTGAATCTTAGTTAAGAATACCCGATGTTTAGTTCATAGGATATCTATTCCAAAGTGTTTTAGTTATAGGCGAACGATGACGGAGAACATAGTTGATTTAAGTGTGTTAAGTTCTAATATTAATGTCACTTACGTTTTTTGTTCACAGGCTGAGACTTCCAGTAACATCACCAAAAAAGAAAGAGGAGGAACCAACTCAGACTCTTTACGAGGTAAAAGAAGAAATGAAACCATTTGACGTTTCTGGATAAATAGACTGTTAAAGAAAATATGACTCAAACATATAATCATCTGATATGATAAGCTACATTGTCTTACGCAACTGATAGACCGATTTGCTAATTCTTTAATTACTATAATGGTAAGCTTTGAGACTTTGTTGACGAATTGGCCTTTCTTAGCTAGACCTGATTTGAATTTTAGGTGCTTGGAAGAGTTGGATTCGCTTAAGTATTTTTTAGGATAGTCGTTAGATTGTAAATGTTTTTTTCTAAAGCCTACAATTGCAGAGTCAAAGATTCTGAATCCTGTAAAAGCTCGCAGTTTCACACTTATTAAACATCATGGGCACCGCCATTCTGTTTATTTTGATTGTTAAAGATTTCATGAAAGTTTTGTTGTGGTTTCTAGTTCTTTATTTTGCTAATTGATTTTCTGATTATGCAGATAGATATCGGCCCAGTGTTTGCAATCGATTTTGGTGTTAAAGATATCCTTTTCTCCGTTTTACTAATCTTCCAATTCTTATTGTTGCTGAGTACGAAGCCATGTTTCTTTGGGGATCTTTTTGTTGGATATCTTTGCTCGTTCCTTAGCATTCATACAGATCCCAAAGATATTAAACTGGGAAGACGTTATTGTTCCCAGCTCCAACCAATGGAAATGGCAGGTAGCAGTGTCTGCATTGTTTGAAGAGCGACCTGTGTGGACAAGAGATTCCATAGTCCAACGACTACTTGATAAAGATCTTAAGTGCACACATCATATGCTAAACAGGTGAACAGATTTTGTGCGTGTCTTATGTGTATTAGTTTTCTTAGTACTGAAATAACCAACTTTTTGGACTTTTCTCTGAAGGTTTCTTCTTAGATCTGCATATTACTTCTCGGGTGGTCCATTTCTTAGGTTCTGGATTAGAAGAGGCTATGATCCACGGAAAGATCCTGAGTCTCGTGTGTAAGTTATATGTCTATTAATTCATTCATAATACAATTGCATGGTCTGTGACATAATCTAGGATTCTCATTTCTCAAAATAAAACAGAATAGGTACCTCCAAAATGCCAATGGCCGGTAAGAGTTTGTGTTTTATTTTCACTCTAGCATCGTTTCCTAAATAGAGGGGAAATGGTCAACTGCACCTCTGAACTTCCACGTGTTGTGTCTGGAAAATGATACAATTTCTAATTGGCTCAATTGGGAGAGTATTTTGGATCTTCCAATGCAGAAAGTGTTGGTGGTGACATCATTCGGGTGTTGGAACTTACATGACATGAAAGTTTCTTTTGTAGTTCATATTTCTCTTGCATCTTGTCTGCTGATGTATATGTTAAAGCTCTTCACCTCCATCCTCTTTGTGTATTGTATCTTTTCAGATATCAGAGAATGGAATTCAGGGTTCCACCTGAATTAAGGGGTTATTGTGATGCCAATGCAACTAACAAGTAAGTTTTTTCTATTTCCTTGTCAACTCAATTGTTTCTCTACTCAAGATTCTCAATTTGCTAATATGTATGCCACAAAAAAGGAATACATTATAACAATTTTTGCAAGTAGATGTGGATTTATGTTTGGAAAAAGGTGCAATTATAAGGTGATTTATTCTTTCCATCTTATTTGTGACAGGTCAAAGCCAAGCTGGGATGACATTTGTGCTTTTAAAGTATTTCCTTTCAAATGTCAAACATTTCTACAGTTATTTGAACTTGACGACGAGTACATTCAACGAGAAATAAGAAAGCCTCCCAAGCAGACTACTTGTAATGTGAGTTCTAAGCTTAGCTTTTGTTTATGAAGTAGATACCAATAGACTTAATGACAGGTAGATATGATATGTTACTCTGCCTTTTTATGCACTTGCAATGTTGCTAAAACCTACCTCACCAATCACCCACAAAGTCGTGTAACAGTTATCTTTGACCAGCCGTTAAAGTTTATGAACTGGGAGATTGTTTTCTATGAGGTGTTGTTTGTTTTCTGATTTGATGTCTTTTGTGCCAGTATAAAACAGGATGGTTCTCAGAAGCACTGCTTGATAATTTGAGACTCCGTGTAGCTGTGAGATTTGTATCTGTGTTTCCTGAGCCAGGTTTCGAAGATGTTTTTAAATCTATTCAAGAAGAGTTTGAGAGGTCAGAAAAGACACGAATTCAGAAAGATGCGATGAAACCAAGGCAACGGGATCACCACGAAACACCTAAAGGTAAGATCGGCAAGGAAATTTCGGTTTTTATCTCCTTTACGTTTTAGGCAGTCTATTTAGTGATTGTTAACCTGCAATGAAGGCACTTTTTCTCTCCCAATGGTCAATATTGTGTTAAAGTTTTTGGGAAATTGACTGAATAAAATTGGTGGAAATGTTGCTATATATGAGAATGTAAGTACCAATCGAATGAAGAAGGCATTAAGTTGTCATACATATTGTGCTATGCTTATTCTCGTTGATAAAAAATGGATTAACATTGATGTAAAATAATTCGCAGATGTGAAAAGGTGTAAAAACACAAACGAAGAGAAAGATGGTGATGTTAATGCTGATGAAGATGCGGAAGACATGGATGATGAATCCGAGGACCTCAATGTGGTGACTATGCTTACAAACTTTTACTAGTTTACATCACTTATTCGTTTTTTTTCGAAGGCCAAATTCATCATTTCTCTGTTACTCTTATGTTGTTCTTTTGCAGGGTGCAAATGATGATGATGATGATGAGATATCATTAAGTTCTCATGGATGTATCCTTAAATGCCATAAACTCTCATAACATAAGCACCAATTAATTTTGAGTACTAAAGTACATACATACAGATTCTAGGGTATCAGGAGACAAGTTGGAGAGATTGATCTGGTTTGGTATAAGTTTTTTCCTTAAACAATGATAAGATGACGACATGGAGAACAACTCCAGAACCTATCTGCAAGGTTTGTTCAATAGTTTTCCAGGCCGCGCACCAGCTCTATATGGTGCTGGTGATGATGGTAGCGACGGTGAGTATCCGATTTACGAACAAGAGTCCAACGCTTTGGATGATGACGACGACGACGAAGAGTGAAGAACTTTGCATATATGTAGTGTGTATTTTGTGTGTAGCTAATGTACAGAGACAATCTAAGGGTGAAATGTAATTTCAAATGTGAGATTGATTGTACAATTAAGGAGAACCTAGTAAAAAATAAAAGTTAGTGGGTTGTAAAGTTCAAAATATAAAAACGTAAGATCTATTGTGCAATTAAAAAGAATCTAGTAATATTAAAAGATTAGATATGCGAATAAACGTCACAAATCTCTTCCTCATATTTTATTATTTATCTCTCTGGTCATATTATTATTAATTATTATACCCTCTCTGAATCTTGAGTACGAGTATGAGCCACGATTTGAGTTAAATAAGTTCGTTTCGTTCGTTAGGGGCATTTTGGTCAATTGATATGTTCGTTGGCCCATCTCCGCCGCACAAACCACTCATAAACCGCCGCAGCAACAACAACCACCGGCCTCGTAACGCGACCATCACCTCCGCCATACCTGATTTGTTTCTCGCGGCGGTTTCTCTCCTCTTCCTCTGGTCATCTCCCAAACCTTTGCTATCTCTTCCTCCCAACAGATTCTCTTTCCCTATAAATCCTCGCCGTCGATCCACGACCGCCACCATGTCTCGCCGATCTCCCCCTCCTCCTCCTTCTCAACGCTTCGCTAATCCTCAATCTCTCTCCGATTGGCTCGAATCGAGATTACCATCTGACTCGTTCGCCGCCTGGGGAGTCAAACCAGGAACCAAAAACGTCCACAACCTCTGGCTTGAGCTCTCCGACGGAGAAACTTCTCTCGCCGATTCAAATCCTCCGGTACGAACCGTCAACGTCGTCACCGTTAGAGTAATCGGAAAAAACGGACGGATTCTAGTGGAATCTCATCAGGAATTATCCGACGGGAGTATTAGAGAGAGGTTTCGTCCGTTATCGGAGAAGATGAAGCCTGAAGAATCTCCCGACGAAGCTGTGATTCGCGCCATAAAAGAAGAGCTCGGATCTATCTTCGATAGCGACAACAACGTTGGAAAGAGGATTAAGGTTCTTCCCGGGAGTTACAGCAGAAGAGTGGAGGAGAGGAACTCTTTGTCGTATCCTGGATTACCGGCGCGTTACGCTCTGCACTCGGTGGACGCGACGGTGGAGGGATTACCGGAGGAAGATTTCACCACGGAGGAGAAAGAGTATGGAGGCGGTGACTCGACGGAAGATTCGGTTGAGACACGAGCCGCCGGGAAAGCTGTAACTGTGAAGCGGCATTACTGGAAATGGGTTAGTCCTGATTCGATTCGACCTTAAAAAAAAATCTCTATACAGGTTTCAGTTTCACTGTGTGTTTGATCAAATCTAGAATTGAAGAATCAGAGCTTATGTAAAGAGATATGTATACACATTTATATATATATATATATATTTATAGAATCTTCTTCTTCTTCTTCTTCTTCGTTTATGCAAATGGCTATGGCTATGGCTATTGTTCTAATTTGTTTTTCAGAAGTTTTGATAGATCACTGTAACATGTTTGCTTTATTGATTTTAGAAAGTTTGATACATGATCACTAAAGTTGGAGTTTCATGGAATACACATAGGAGTGGAAATTGTAGATTAGACATTGAGAGTGTTGTGTTCGTATGAATCACTTAAGACCCTGTGATCTTGGTTGTCCGATGATCGAATATGATAGCATCAGGTTACTCATTTGTGTGTCCACTCTTATGACCACTGGTTAAATAATCTATAGTTGGCTATGGGAAGCCTAGAGCCTTGTTATTTGTAAAAACAAAAATCCCATTACCCTCTGCGACCACGAAAATTTGTATTTGCTTTTTGTTCTTTGTTGGGGTGTTTAATTATGGACTGGACTTACTTGATATGTCTGAAAACAGAACAAATCATAGCAACACAAGAAGATTGATATTCCAATGCTCTCTCTTTCCACAACAGGGATTTGAAAAAATGAAACAAACCACCAATACATTCCCTAATTGGACAAAAAAAAAAAAACGAACCTAACAAGAAAAATGAGTTTTGAGAAGAGAAAAAGAAGACAATCAGACATTCAGACGTGACAAAAAGATAAAGCTGGCTTCAATTTATAAACACACAAAACCACATAAACACTAATCTTAGACTTTTAGCACGTATATAAAATCAAACATTCACGATAGCCTATCCAAAAAGCTTTTCTTTAATCTACCATCCAATAACATATTCATAACCATCTTTATAGTGGAAGCATCAGCAGCGAACCTGCACCTCTTCATTTCTTCGATGAGTTCAGCTGAATTCATTACGTCATTACCTCGGAGATTTGCTCGGATTAGAGTGTTGTATGTACAGTCGTTTGGCACACACCCTTCCCCTTCCATTTTTCTAAGTAACATATTTGCTTCAGACAGTGAACCTTTCTTACACAGTCCTCCAATCATTATGTTGTATGTATTAACATCGGGCTTCACTCCTTTAAGAGGTAGACTAGAGAATAAATCCCAAGCATGATCTACCTTACTATCATTGCACATCCCGCGAATGATGATGTTATAGATACCAATATCGAGGTCCATCTTACTCTTTTGTATTTTTTCAAAAATTTCCATTGCTTTTTTTAGTTCCCCATTGTCACACAACCCATCCAGCAAAATTTTGTAAGTCACAATACTAGGAGGAACACGACGAGAAAACATCTCTTGGAAGAGTTCTTTGGCGACCTTAAGTTTTCCAGATTGACAAAACCCTTGGACAAGTGTGTTATAAGTGACTGTATCAGCAACCACCCCTCTCATAGACATTTTGCGGAAAAGTTCAAAACCATCATCGACCCTCTTAGCCTTACAATATCCATTTATGAGGATATTAAACGTCACAATATTAGGATCACACTCTTTGCTAATCATCAGATCCAACATCTGGTTTGCCTTGTCTAGGCGTTTCTCCTTGCAAAACCCATCTATCAAAGAATTGTATGTAATAATATTAGGAGCTATACCTCTTATGATCATCTCCTTGTGCAGTTCTTCGGCATCTACAAGTTTTCCCTTTTTCGCAAAACAATCAATCAACGCGTTGAATGTGACAACGTCAGGGGTGATATCCCTTGTGATCATATCCCTAAGCAACTGCGCTCCATCATCCCATCTACCATCATTACAGAAGCCTCTTATGAGAGTGTTGTAGGTAAAAATATTTGATTTGATCCCTTTCACTTCCATTTCATTGAATAGGTTGAGTGCATCGTGGAGGCTCCCGTCTTTGCAAAGCCCATCAATGATGATATTGTATTTGGCTACATTGAGCTTCATCTTTCTTTCTTCCATCTTTCTGAGCAACTCCATGGCCAAGGCAGTTTTCCCTGACTTGCACATTACACTTAAAACCGGTCCATAAGTAACTTCATCGGGTTGACAACCATTTTCAACCATTCGATCGATCAAAACCACAGCTTCAGACACTTTACCATTGAGACAAAGTCCATTGACCAAAGTGTTTATTGTTATGAGATTGGGTCTATGTCCCATTTCTATCATTCGATCAACTAACTCCACAGCTTCGGGAACTCGACCTTCGAGACATAAGCCATTGAGGAGAGTGTTAAATGTGGTTGTGTCAGACTCGTACCCAAGCTTCATGACTTTCCCCAAAACAGAATAAGCAAAACAAACTTTACCACGCCGACAGAAACAATTGATGACAATATTGAGAGTGTACAAGTCATACGCAACCCCAATCAACTCCATCTGCTTGGAGAGAGCTAAAACGAGATCATACTGCTTTGTTCTGGCAACGGCACAAAACAATCTATTGAAATCAATGACAGTGGGAAGAGGATGAGACATAATCATGTCTTGGAAGAGATCAACAGCATCATCTGCCTTGATATCAGTAATCCCATTCCTCAATCTCTTTCTATAGGAGACTTTCCCATCACTGACACTTGAAAAGACTCGTCCACAGCAAGACAAGAGTAAAGCAGTTCTCAGAGTGCCTGCTGCCTCTAGAAGAAGACGTGTCTGATGAACCAATCTAAGCATCGCCCCCAAGTCAAGAATTTGAAAGCTCTTATTTAAAAAACTGGAGTCGCGTCTTCGATTTTGTGCTGATTTGCTTGTTCGGCTTTCACAGGCACCAATCTCTGCTGCACATTGCACCAAATTTCACACACCCAAAAACAAAAACCAAAAAAACGAAAAAAAAAAAAAGATATAAGCTTTAATAACTTCCGATTAGGAATTTTCAACAAAGAGGATGCCTTTAAAATTTGATATCTCTGCAATGAAAGTGAAAACTAGAACGAAGAATGTAGAAGCAATGGGACCAAAACCCTGAAATCTTCAGATACGAGAATGCTTGGAGAACCGGTTTAATCCACCCGACCGGATAAAACTGGATTTTTTTTCAATTTTTTTTTTTTTTCTTTTTATGTTTTTATTTTCTATATAATAATTAATAAATATGATACAAGAATTTTTTTTTTTTTCTATCAACTGCTGTATCTTCACATCTTTAATTGGTAAGGCTGAGCTTTGTCCATATTATTTAACTCTTCTTGCAAGCAAGTTACACAACTACAACAATCCAAACGTATGTAGTAATTACAAATCTAAGGGTAGATCCTAACTAAACTCAACAACAAACTCAAAAGCTGCAAGTACACACAAGAGTGTCACCAAATCTAACACCCACTATCTACGTGGAATTAGTGTACAAGAACAGAGCACCTGTATCGGAGTCGGAGAAAACAAAATCCCCCTAGTTGATACAAAATTGAACTGTAATAATAATATATCAATTTGTTTGATCACTGAGGAGCCTCTGTGGATTGGAGGACTTGACGAACGAATTGCCCTTTGATTCGGGGACGTTGCTCTGCCAATTTCTTCCGGCTCTCATAACGGACCTGTAAGGTTATTCAAAAAGCCGTAAGCATCACTCTTCTTAACAAAGCCGTTATGAGTTTATTATTATCTATGTGATGAAAAAATCAAAGTTTAGTTTATTTATACCTTTTTCTCAAAACATCTATCTTTACGCTTCATCCGGAATTTTGTTAAAGCGGCTTCCCGTTGAAGAGATTGTTGAAGTTTCCCAACTGACGACGAGTATCCGTCTTCGTTCTTCTTCTCAATGTGATTGCCTATTGCACTATGTTCGGTTGCAGAAGAGACGTATCTTCTCTCATCAAAGTCCATGGAACCATCCCGCTCTAGCAAACCCTCGGGTCTACCGTTGAATGGATGAAACATGGAACTGTATTCATGCGGGCTAACGGAACTAGGACTTGGGGAGACTGAAGTAGGAGCCATTGCAGATGCATACGCTGTGTTAGGAGGACCCCTGAAGTGTATATTATTATTCATGGGCATTGGCGTTGGGTAAGAGCTTTGTCCAGGCCAAGAATTCATCTGATTGCTAAATGGTGGACCTGGTGAGTCCTCTCCAGTGTAAAAACAGGCATCGTTTCTTCTTGGAGCATTTGGAAGCGGTTCAGATGAATTATATTGGTTGAATATCACAATATTATCATCTTGACTTGGCGCAACGTTCTTTCTCTGATCAGGAACAATAGGAGAGGCTGAACATTGTGTCTGCAATGGCCTGTGTACGTACCTGCAACAAGAACATAGCAACATAGTCAGTAGAAAGAACGAGTAACATTGGAAAAGGTTGACAGAAGGAGGGAATCAGAAAACTAGACTACTAACCGTGAGAAAGCTGAGGCACTAGAAGGATGAAGAGAGGGTCGGTCTCCAGAAGATTGGTTCTCGGAAGAAGCGTTTGGTCTTCTTAGAGAGAGATCAAGCTCTATTCGAGATTCGTATTGAGCAACAGTTTCTTCTTTGTTACGTTGTCCAGTTCTTCTAAACGATGCTCCCATGAAGTCAATGGCTTCTTTCGAGGAGTCTGTAGAATTAACAGAAACATAAAGGGTTAATTACTGATTCTGATGGTACTTTTAAACAGTTTTGCTAGCTAGCAAAAAGATGAAAAGCACTCGCTTACTCTGCATCTCATTCGCTAGAACTGTCTCCCTAAACTGAGACTTTGCGCACTCCATCTGTAATGAGTCTCTCGCATTGACCTCTACGTCTGCGCTCTCACCTTCCATCTCAGGTCTTGTACACGAGCTCTAAAAGCACAAAGATTAACCAAACGGTTTAGAAACAAACACCAAGGAACAGAACCAAATTCACACATGGATTAGCAAACTAACCTGCGCATCACCACCATTCACATGATGCTCATCTCTCTTTCCGTTAGAATTGTTTGCAGAGGCACCCTCGGGTTTCTGTTGGCCAACACTCTCATCCATTGGAAAGCTATCAGGAGCTAGTGACTGTCAAGATGATCAAAACAAAAAAACAAACAAAACAAATCTGAGAACTCAATTATCTTTTAAAGACAACGAAATTTCCCAGAACTTATATAAGAACGGGTTTAAGTTGTAGATTTACTCAGAACACATAAGCTTAGAAACAATAAAAACAAAAAGATGGATATGAAACATACAGTTTGTCTTCTCCAGACATGTTGCCAGAGATTTCTCAACTCATTCCTCCTCAACGGCTTAACAAGATAATCCGCCGCACCTCTCAACATACACTTATACACAGTATTCACCGAGTCCTGTGTCGACATCACTGAAACCAACAAAACAACACAATAAGCCCCAAATCATTTCAATAGATTAAAAGAGCGACGAAACAAGAGTTGTAAAAATGTCAACGTACTTATAACAGGGATGTTCTTGCAAACATCATGCTCCATGATAAGTGTGAGAAGAGCATATCCAGATATTGAAGGTAGATCAACCTCTGTTAATATCAAATCAACACTCTCAGGCTTTCCTTTTAACATCTCCCATGCCTTTAAGCCATCAGGTACAGCAGCAACTGATAGATCATACACAAAATAAACCAACCACATTAAAATTAAACCTCTCTAGGTCAATCTAGTTTCTTAGACAAGAATCTATGTTCGTGTCCGAAACTAGAGATTGCAAAAACCGACACAAAAACGTTGACTTTCTAATTTTGAATCCTAAATTGTAACATTCCAAATCATTTGACGAAATCAGATTCACAGCTCAAATTTCGAATTCCAAAATCCTCAGGCCAGAAACTGACCTCTGTAACTACATTTCCTGAGAAGAGCAGAGATAATCTGTCTAGTCGAATCATCAGCTTCGACGAGAAGAACTCTCAACGCGATTTTAGGAAGAAACCTCTCCCACTTCACCAAACCATCGCCTCCGCCTTCGCCGTCTCTCTTCCGCATCTTCCTCCGTGATAACTTTCCTCCTCCGCCACCAGCCTCAACTGCTTTCTCCATCGTCACTTCAACTACTTCCACGCTACTACTCATCTCCACTTCGCTTTTAAAAAAAAAAAACCTAAATCGTCGTCGATTGAAGGAAGCAAGTTCTCTCAAGAGAAGAAGAGAGAAGAAACAGTTACAAAACAAATCAAAAATATTTGTTGAGTGGGAGAGATAATAAAAGAGACAGAGAGAAGAAGAAAAATAAAATAAAATTATTATTCTTTTATAGTAATAATAATATATTTGTGTGGAGAAAATGAAAATATCTAGAAAAAATCTAGCGAATCTGTTAACGGTTGAGATTTAAAGCCGGTGGTGAACCGACCATGATCTAACGGCGAAGCGATTCGAAACAAAATATCTAGTATAGTTGGCTGACGTGGCCACGTTTGCCACATCAGCAAAATACTGTATTATATACTACTAGTTCCAAAGAGATCGTCCAATACGCCAAACAACCTTTTTTTTTTCTTCTTATAATTATAATAAGAGGTGTGGTCTTTGGTCTGTGGTGGCTATAAGCCTTTGGTTTTTATTTTTTTTGCTCTGTGGTTCATATTTAAAGTTAGGAATTTTTATTTATCGATGTGGAAGAAATATGTACTGAATTGCTTGTTTTTATCAATTTAATGATGCTATCTCTTACTTAATTAGTTTCAAATGTTTGAAATTATTTTATTTAATTATATTTCAACATTCGACTTTATTGTCAACAAATTGGTCTATAAAAATCTTGTTCGTGACTTTTAGGATAAAATCGAAAAATCAATTCCAAAAAAAAAATATATATATCTAATGCAAGTGGCAAAAAAAGTATCTAAATATTCAGTTTATCTATTAAAAAAAAGTATATGGTTTATTGTTTTGGTACATAGTTTTGCAATTTGATTCTTATATATAATAGTTTTCTTATTTATTTTATAAATATATTTTGATGAAAAATAAATATTTTATAAATATAATATGGATATTTTAGCCCCTATGGCTAGCATTGTTCTTGCTTCACTCACTTACATTCCCTTCATTTCCTTCTCACAAAGAAATGAAGGGGCACATGGATTTAAAAGTTTCTTATCTGAAACCATTGAATCTTTTTTTCTAACGAAATAATAACAATATTCATTATTTCTAAAAAAAAATCAATTTATTGGTAAAACATCAAATTTATCAAACCAGAGTTTTGTTATAGGTCAATTATTGCAAAATCTGAAAATGTCATTGAAGGTTTAATTTCAGTTTTATAAAAATAATTTGGACGACCAAACTATTAATTATTATATCATCTCTACTCTATTGATTGAAACTGCTACAGTGAATTCTTCCAGTTTTTCCGGTCATTTTTTTTTTAACATTGTCCATGTATCGGAGCCACCTTTTCCGATCATTCACTTTTGTAAATTGATTTATTAGATATTAATTTATTTAAATAATGATGATCGACCAATAATTTACCAAATTTTATCAGCATTTTTGGTTTTTTTCCTCGTTGCTTATTGTTTTGTTTGCGTGAATGGATTAAATAAAATCAAATGAAAGCACAAACACACGAGTACACGACGGGTCAAGGGTAGGGACAAGGTGATGAGAGTTTTTAGAAGTTTTTTTATTTTATTTTCCGCGGCTAGATATTTTCTAGTGTGAGATAAGGCACAACACAACAACAAAGGGACACTTGTTTAAACTTCGTGTTCTCGGTGGATAGGAATAAGACACGTGTTTGGTTGTAATCTAACACTGTTAATGGTAGCTGTCCGAAAGACTACTAAAATATCTTCTTTTTCTCTGTCTCCTCACCCGCCCGCGAGTGTGACACGTAGCTTCTACTCGCTCTCTCGTTCAGTCATTCCACTCACGTCCGTTATAATTATTTATTATTTTTATTTTTATTTTTTTGACTTTCTTTGTTATTGACCTAAACGTATTAGTAGAATACTAGGTTTAATAGAAAAGAACAATTAGTGTATTGCCCGACAGGCTGACACTAATGATCATAGATTAACAAATCAAATCAAGAAAATGGTTATAATATAGCCAAGGGCCCAAAGAGCTACGAATGATTCTAATATATTAGTATGTTTTGGCCGGTGTGTTAATACTTAATACTGACTAAAGATTAAATTTAGTTTATTTTTAATTTTGAAAATTTAAGGTATGAGAATGAGATTCGAACTCACAATCCCATTATTTATCAACGCTAAATGTGATAAAACACGTTTTTACAAATTTCTTAGTCAGCAAAATGTATAAAAGGTTTTCTGAAGTCGCAAGTTCAAAGCTGTACTTGAACTCATAACCACCGGCTTTTGATTCTATTATCAATACTTTACTTATTTGACAAACTACAACTATTTTGAAAATACTTTTAAGTTTAATAATCATAAAGATAAAATGTGGGGTGAATTTGAATTTATAAACTAATATATGCACATTATGATCTTGAGACAAAAACTTAAAAACTACTTTAACTCCAACCTATGATATCAGGACAGGCAGATAATCACAATTGACTTCTACTATATCAGCAGCATATATGGTTTCTTTTTTTCTCAAAAGTCACAGGTATAAGAAAAAAAAGAAGAAAATGTTCGATTTGGTTGGATGACATAAATCTCTACGCGCCAGTGTGTAGTAGTGGAGCTAATGACTTTTGGTTTAAGGAATAAAAATCTAAAGATATTTTGGCCTAACTTACACTAAACATGCGATATCCTTTTTTTCAAACAGATATTTTTTTTGTCTGCAATGATATTTTTCGTCCTCTCCTTTTTTGTGTGGCCAACTTTGATATTTTTATTTCTTTTTCGTTCTTTACAGTCTGTGTAGTGTGTAGGATATTTTTCTTCATTTTAATTAGGCCACTTTAAAGATATTTGTATATAATCATGTGGCTAATGACTTGTCAATTTATTTTTGAAAAAAGCTTAGCTAGTTGGTATTAATGAGCTTCAAAACATTTACAAGCTTACAGCAATCTTTTTAGGTTTATATTGCATTGAAACAAATGTTGCAAGAGAAAAGATCAAAAGCGTTTTTAACGACAACTATTATTTGGGTAAACTAGCTTGGTGCAATAACAGAATATTAATGAGAAAAAGAGCTTCAAAACCACAGTTGGAGAGAATCTCGAAACTTTAGGATGTGTTGTGAATCCCTTAATCAATAAATAAACAAATCCTTAGCTGGAGTATATATGGAAATCATCTATGAAGATTTGTGCTTTTCTTCCGCACCAGATTGAATAAATCATTGTCTCTTCCACAGTTCCACTAAGAATCTTAAAAGCCCATTAGTAGAGATTATAATATGAAAAGCAAACAATAAATCATTTGGTATCGTACTATCCTTGTATGTCACCCAATCAACTTATTTACTCAACCAAACGCTAATAAAACTAGAAACGTAGACAACAGAAAATTATCTATAGGGAAGCTTTGTAAGAGTTTCTCATGCCTTTATTTAATTATAGAGTCTAGTTTTCAGTTTCTTCCAAGACGTTTGCTTGTTAGATTTGTGTTTTTAGTTTAATTTTAGTTTGTATCTTTGTTTCCCTCTTTTGGGTTAAGACCGCGGGGACATTAAGTAGTCCGTCGCCTAATGACCGCGAGGACATCCTGTTGTCCGTCGTCTCTTGTAATGTTAATTTGGGATCTTTCTTTGGATCTAATAATAAAATTCAGATGACAAAAAAAAAAAAAAATAACAGAAAATTAGAAAGCGCTACAACAAAATATATATAATTATATAGAAATGTATCTTTAGTTAAGTGGTTTGTCCAAAAAAAAAATATGTTTTAACAGCCTATATAGGAGTATTATAGTGCCAATGTATAATTGATATTGTAAAATCATGTATGTTCTATAATTATATAGGTAGACAATCGTTTTTTTTTTTCATAGAAAATTCACTATATAATACATAAACTATAATTTCGAAAGATTCAATTATATAGAAATTGAAATTACATTTTTTTAATTACTTATGAATGTAATATTATTTATTTACAATAAAAAAAAATTAAAGACGTCAAAGGTAGTAGAATAACTGAATAAGTAGAAATTTAATTAAAAAAATTTAAGATCGTCAAAGGTAGAAGAATAAGTAGAAATCTAATTAAAACGGAATATAAGTAAAGGAAAGCAGAAGTATTATCAAAGTTTGAGGACTTATACGTATATAGAGTCATATAGTATCAATGATGTAACATTTGAAAACTAATTTTTAACAAAAAAAAATAAAACATTTGAAAACTAACGACATAAAATGATTAAAAACCAAACACGTATTATGCATGGGGATGGAAATTGTATGTCACCTTCATAAAGAATGAAATGCCATTTTTGTTCAAATTCCCATCAATCCAGATTTGAAATACTTGTCACAATTTGTTGCATATGTGTGTGTTTGTAAATTTAGTTGATTTTTACTAAGTTTTGCTTGTCAGTTCATCTTATTCTAGTAATATATATTTATTTTATGAAATTTTACATAGTATTTGAGATTTAAAGATTTTTGGAAGGAAGAAAATTTTCTTGTTTATTTATTTGTTTAGAATTTTCAAAATTAGTAATCATTATTAGTGTATTTTCTAATAATAAGACAAGAAGTAAACTTAATCGAGTCCAAACTTATTAATTTGACGAATCTTAATTTGTATTTTTTTTTTTATGATTTACAAACGAATGCTATTTTGTGATGTGGGAGAATGTATTAAATACCAATCAAAAATTTTGTTATGTTTTTATTTTATAGTGCAACTACGTGTTGAAATATAGTACTCTAGAAAATTTTTGTAAACAATAAACATGATAATTTTGGTTAAGAAGTACATTAATGAATTGTAGTGTCATGCAAAAATTTGGAAGCACACTACAACAATGCTGGTAGGGTTATAGTTAATAATATCTTTAAAATATCTCATTACTCAAATGATATTACTGTAAATAATATACTTTATAAAAAAACTTGTAATACATTTTAAACATATAATTATATAGAAATTGAAGTCAACTATAATAAAAATAGTTTTAAAAACGTCAAAAGTGATAATATAAAGAATTTTTTTTATTAAAGTCAAATATGATAAGAAAAATAGTGTAATAAAAATGATATAACAATTGACAATTAGTGACATACAATGACTAGAAATTATATACATTTGTATATGTAGATATAAATTATATTTCACTTAAGATTATGAAAAATAAAAATTTTAGTATATCCAAATAGCGTGATATCTTCATTCAAACTTGCATGAGTTGAAATTTGCAATAGTTGTCTGAATTGCTTACATATATGTTTATTAGTAAATTTGGTTATTTTTTGTTTTCGATTATAGGTTTCCTTTACAAATTCATTGAGTTTCTCATATATAACATTTCTTTACGAGTTTAATTTAAAAGTTTTTGGAAAAAAATATTCTTACCTATTTCTCTTTTTGTAATTCTTAAAGTGGTAAATGTTAGAGTATTCTCTATTTGATATGATTAGAAGTCAACCTAATTTCATCGCTATAATCCAAATTAGTGAATTGTATTTGATGTATCATTTGTTAGTGGTTTCCATTATTCACAAACAAGTGATAATTTTGTCATGCAAGACAGTTAATCAAATACAAATGTGAGTCTTATTCATTCTTTTATCATAAAACTAATAATATATTAGATTTTTTCAATGCTCGATTGCACAATTTAGAAATTTTTACATTTGCTTAATTTACACAAGAGATTTATTATTTATCATAGAGGTTTTACTATATATCAATATAATCAAAATTCAAAACCGCTCAATTTTATTATTATATTATGTTTGTTAATTTCTCCAAGTTTTACTTTTATTAGCTCCACAAATCTGAAAATAGCAGGAAATAATTTATATACATGAAAATAAAAAGGGGCTCACTTCGTAAATTACAAAGTCTGGTCGTTTTGCATAAGTCAGCATCCTTATCCATTTTTTTCACCTTATCCAAATATTCCTACTTCCTCACTACTTCACTCTTCTTTCACTTCTCTCACAAAAGGATCTGTACTGTGAATCTCTCTCTCTCTGACTCTCAAAATGGCGACACTCTTAGGTTTCTCTCAAACTAAGTTTCACCACTGCGCCGTCTCCATCTCTACGCCGACGTGCTCATCTTCTTCCAATGTGGTCTCAATGGTGGGCTCAAGCCGGACTGATTCGAAAAAGCTCCGTTCAGATTTCCTCGGCCATATGGGTTGCGATGATCGGAAACAAGTAAGACCCAGTTCCTGTAAAAGCTCATCAGCTGTGAAAATGTCGTGGGATGGTCCTCTCGCTTCCGTCAAGTTGATCATCCAAGGCAAGAACCTCGAGGTTTGGACTCTGCTGCTACAAGCTTTACACTTTGATTGGATTTTGAATAAAAATGTTGAATTTTTGTGGATTTTGATATGGGATTTGATTCTTGAGACTTGGTTATTAGAAAAGTTTTGAACTTTGGGGGAGATGTTAGGATTTTGGTGTTAGGTTATGATAGATCTAACATGAGAAATTGTGACAGTTTTGAACTTTGGGTTTTAGATAGTGACTCTTGAGACTAATAGTCAAGTAGATATTATGTGTTCAACGTTTTGGTTTTGATAGTTGAAGTTTTGTTGACTTCAATCATTCTGGTTAACTGTGAGATTGTTGTGACAGTTATCAGAGCCAATCAAGCAGCATGTTGAGGAGAAAGTAGGGAAATCTGTTCAGAAACACAGTCATCTCGTCAGAGAAGTTGATGTTAGACTCTCTGTTCGGGGCGGAGAGTTCGGTAAAGGACCTAGGATCCGTAGATGCGAGGTAAAACATGTCATTCTTATCTATTTGTTGAGTCTTGATAAGTTGAAAATTCATTTCTTTCACGCAAGGTGTTTTGATGATGGGGCAACTATGTGTATATATGTCTGTCCAAATCCATAAACTGTTATAGTAGGAGCTGACAAATAGTTGTTATGATACTTAAAAGGTGACATTGTTTACAAAGAAGCATGGTGTTGTGCGTGCTGAGGAAGATGCTGAGACGGTGTATGCTTGTATCGACTTGGTATCAACGATAATACAGAGGAAGCTGAGGAAGATCAAGGAGAAGGACTCGGATCATGGAAGGCACATGAAAGGTTTCAACAGATTGAAGGTAAGAGAACCAGTGATTGAGCCGGTTGTGGATGATGCTGAGGACAGTACTGACTCAAGCGTAGGAGGAGAAGAGGATGATTTGATCAAGGAGGTTGGTCCGGACTTACCTTATCTTTGGTGTTTGCTGACCTTATGATGATGATGTTTTAACTTTTCCTGTGGTTTGCTATAGATTGTCCGTACCAAGACTTTTGAGATGCCACCATTGACTGTCTCTGAGGCAGTGGAGCAGCTAGAATTAGTCGCCCATGACTTCTATGGCTTCCAAAACGAAGAAACTGGTAAGCATGTGACATATTTTGGTTTCTTCCACGATTGCTTAAACCACAAAAGTAGAAAATGCGCAGATGAAGATCGACAGGAATACTTACATTTTGTTATCGTGTTGATTGGCAGGTGAGATCAACATAGTGTACAAGAGAAAAGAAGGAGGGTATGGTCTGATTATCCCAAAGAAAGACGGGAAAGCCGAGAAGGTTGAGCCGCTTCCAACGGAGCAATTGAATGAACACTCTTTCGCCGAGTAGACTGCCGAAACCGATCAGCTCTTTTCTCCTTACAGTTGCCTGTGTAGGAGTTTAGGGTTCTTGAGAAAACAGTGAAACAAAGATTGTGAAAGTCATTGTACATAGAAAAGAAAAAGGCCAACCACTCTTTGTATACTTTTGCGGTTAAAAAATAATAATCTGAAGCATGATCTTAATTCCCTTTAAATGAGATGAAAGCATTACATTTTTTCATAAACAAGAATGTTACATAATAATCATACAACAGTTATCATCATATACATAAATGCGACACTTTGGTTTGGTTTACTGGCTCTGTTAGGCCAAGGACCGATAACCTCGAGCCTCTGCTTCACTATTCTTCTTGCTTGAATGTAAACTGAAAGAACCTTCTTTTCTAGGCTTAGAGGGCAACCTGGTTAAGAGACGACGATATGCCAATAATTAATATAAAGTAGGAGACACAGATTAAAAGCAAAATACAGCTAAAAGGAACTTGCCGTCGGATGGCATTACTGCTTTCTGGTTCATCATATATCTCCTCGATGCTATGGCGCAGATGCTGCAATCAAGATGAGTCAAATCATGTTATAAGCAACTAACAAGCAACAAATACCAGATTTAGCTAGCTACTTTGCTTCTGAACCTATGTACACTACAGACCTAATCCAATACAGTATCATTGTATCAAAGCCATTGGAATCACTCACATTGTCTGGAACTGATGATGAACTCTTCATCTTCTTGCTTTTCTTAGCAATCTCACCATCATCAACATCATCATCACATTTCCTCTTTTTCTTCTTCTTCTTCATCATCATCTTCTTCGTCTTGGAAACAACTTTTGATTTGCCTTTCTTGTCTCTCACTTTCCAAACATTCCTCCTCCTGAACACAAGTTTCTCAGATTTCCAAACCTTAAAGCTCGTATCAATCACCGTCACTTCACTCCTCGAGAAACCAACTAAATCCTTCTCTCCTTTCTCTTCTTCTTCTTCCTCATCCACTCCCTCACCTTCCTCTTCCGCCACCACGCTTCTTCTCCTTTCCTTAATCTCTTTCGCCGGAGGTTTCTTGTTGTAAGAGCTACGAGACGACGAAGTCGCGAATTCACGAATGCTAGGAGGGACGCAATTCGCGTCTGTGATCTTCTGATGATTTGCTAAAGGAACAACAACGTCTTCTTCTGGAGTCTCTAAAGTGCAATGCCTAGGGTTTGATTGTTTCCGAGGTAGCTTCTTCTTCTTCCCTTGAATCGTGGAGGATTTAGATGAGCCGGCACCGCCGTCGAAATTGAATAGCTCGGAGAGAACATCGGTCATCACTCCGTACCATTCTCCGGGATTTGGCTCTTCCGATGGACTCTCAGCTAACTCTGGATCTGAACGAATTGGAGCAGATGGAGGTGTATCGGAGACGGAATCTCCGGTGTGGTGGCTGCGGCGGAGGAAGTCGTCGAGTGTAAGTGGATTACCGGAAGCATCGTCATCGTCGGTGGTGGTTAGTCCTCTGTTTAAACGGAGACGGGTGAGCCAAGTTGAAGCGACGGGCTTGTCGTCGGTGATGGAGCTGAGCATCGGAGACGACGAAGATACAAATCTTGGCTCGTCTTTTTTATTTCGGATTTTTTCGTCTCTGCTGTGAATTTTAAAAACAGTGCGCCGTTTGGATTACAGGAAAACTACAATTGCAAATTTGGAGTACAACTACGCGTCGTCTTCTTATTACCTTTTTCTCTTTTCTTTTTTTTTTTAATATATTTCCTGATTTTTTTTTTTTTTTTCTCTTAACTCGAAACTTGCGGCGGCGTCTCATTTCCATCAGAACTTGCACGCTGCTTATCTCCGACGGTTCGAGCCTTAGATTCTGACAGTTATTCTCATCTCCGTGGGTAAAGGTTTGTGTTTTCGTTGATGTTTGCTCGATTTCAATTGAGCCTCATCTCAACGGCAGTTACTTAAAAAAAAAAGTTTTGTTCTTTCTCACTTCACTTTTATAAGATATTGATTTAAGCGTGATCTGCTTGCTGTTTTGATGATTATGATTTGAGCATTTTGAAAATTGTGTGTGTTTTGTAGATAATGTCTTCGCCTTCTTGTCATGGCAACAACGATGACTTACTTGATGAAGAGGTTCAAGGAGAAGAACAAGTTCAAGTTCAGACTAGTGTGGGAAAGAAAAGGACAGAAACTGAAAGATCAAGTTCTGAACTTCCATCAAAATCGAGGATGAAGATTTCTCAGATATCTGATATATGGCAACACTTCACCCTCGTTGATCATGATAGAGAGAGCACTGGTCGTTGTTGTGGTAGTGATGATGATGGTAGCGGTAATCTTAAATATGATCCAGATCTTTTCAGGAGATCAGTCAATGAGATGATTGTTCTTAGCGGGCTGCCATTTTCCTTTGCTGAATCTGAGGGCTTTAAGAGATTCTGTCATAAGGTACTCCCTGTGTACGCGGACCATGTATCACAGCAGACAGTTATTAGTGGTATTGCTGCAATGTTTTTGCAAGAGAAGGCTTCTTTGAAGAAGTTGTTTGCCGCTGACAAGAAGAAGAGAGTCTCCCTAACGACCGATATATGGGAAGCTCCTACTACCTCATGTCGTTACTTGGCTATTACAGCTTACTGGATTGATGCAAACTGGGAATTGCAGAAGAGAATCATTAGCTTTAAGCCTGTTACAGATATGAAAGGAGATACGATTGCAAGACACCTTATTGAATGTTTAGATGAGTGGGGGATTGAGAAAGTCTTCACAGTCACAGTTAATAATGCCGAGGGTAATGATGAGGCTCTGACCTTGTTCAAGGAGGCTATGAGGTTGAAGGGAGATAATGCTTTAGTTAAAGATGGTGATTTTCTGCATATGCGTTGTTGTGGCGAAATCGTGAATCTGATTGTAAAAGAGAGTATGGAGGACGTGAGTGACAGTATCGTTGCTGTTAGGAATGCGGTGAAGTATGTGCAGTCATCATTTACAAGATTTAAGTCATTCAAGATGCATGTAGAGACGGGGAAGGATTCTAAAGGCAGCTTGTCATTGGATTGCGTTACTGAGTGGAATTCCACGTATCTTATGTTGGTAGCCGCACTTCAGTCAAGGGTAGCTTTTGAGAAGATGTTGGATGAAGACAAGCTTTATGGTGAATTTTTTCTTGAAATAGAGGAGGAGACTGGAAAAAAACGGGTTGGACCGCCAGTTTCAGCTACTTGGGATGAAGTGAAAAGTTTGGTAAGATTTCTCACAATCTTTTTCAATTGTACCGTGGGACTTTCAGAATATAAATTAGCTGCTTCTTCAAATGGTTACAATGAGATTGCCACTATTGACTGGGGTCTAATCAAATTAAGTAAGGACGATGATGAAGAAGTACGGAAACAAGCAACAAGTATGAGGGACAAGTTTGAGAAGTACTGGGGTGGATTGACCAATATGAATCCACTTGTGATTGTTGCTAGTGTGTTTGATCCAAGGAAGAAAATGAAGCTCAATTCAGTTTGCTTTGACAAGCTCCATGGTAAAGATAGTTTGGAAGTTAATCATCTTACATCATCAATTAATAGTGCGATGCGTGATCTATATGAAGAGTATATTATAATCCTGGATAAACAGTCTCAAGATGATGATGCTGCAACCCAAAGCGATCATGGCGATTCTGAGCAATCAAGTGTTGTTATGTCTGATTTACCAGATGATGATTGGTATATAAGCAGTGGATCTTTATACGAAGAGATGCTTAAGAAAATGAGAGAAGAAGAAGAAGGTAAGGAGCTGGATATTTACTTGGCAGAAAGAGTTGAGCCACGAGGTTCAAGATCAAACTACGATGTTTTGTCATGGTGGAAGCATAACAGTCCGAACTACCCGGTCTTGTCAGAATTGGCTAGAGATGTTCTTGCAATTCAAATGTCTTCTTTTGCTCCTGAGTTCGCTTTTTGTACTACTGGTCGAATCTTGGACCCTTATAGAAGTTCGTTGACTCCTTACGTAACTGAAGCTTTGATATGCACACAGCAATGGTTGCGGACTTCCTTACAGTCTGAACCACAACTTCTTAGCTTAGAGCAAATGTTGGAAGAGCTTGACTTTCAGGAGTCACTTGATCCTCGGAATCAACTTGAATCTGGTCATTGAGTTGTAGCTGCAACTAGAGGAAACAACCGGTCTCAGCAATCTTCAGATGGAAAAGGGGAAGACTATGGAAGCTATACGACTCTCTGATGCTAGTTTTCTATTTAGTTCTACTTGTTTTTTGTGTTTTTTTTTGGTTTTTAATTGACTTTGAAACTTGATTATGAAGAAGACAATACTCAACTACTTTTAAATTGGTCTTTATATTGTCTCTATTAACATTGAACTAGGTACTAACCCGCGGAAAACCGCGGACGGAACGTTTTTTCAATAAAATTTTGTAATAACTTATTTTATTATTATGCTATTTATAATAGCTTGTTGAAAATTTTGATTTGCTTATATTATAATTTTTGTATTTTAAAAATATTTAATGAAAACCTGTCAATAAAACATGTGCATGTAATGAATAAAATTGTTTAAACTTTTGTCAATTAAACACAATCTTTACTAACATGTAAAAAAGAACAACTAAATATAGCTAGTAAAAGTTTTGAAAAGTCTTTTTGAAAACAACATTCATTTTTTTTATGTGGCTTCATTTTCTTGTCTATAATAATTTCAACCTGTGGTGAAAAGTTTTTTGATAAAATTTGTAGCTGTATATTTATTCGATTTGGTTTTTAACTTTTATTTTTTTTAAGTATGAATTAATTTTGATTCTAATAGATTTTTTTTTACTTTTCTACAATTTATTTTATTTGATATGTCCTCGATTTTTATTTTTTAATTAATTATATTTATTTAATTAATTAATTAATCTTAATTTTTTTTAATGGTAATGGAATATAATTTTACACATTTTAATGTTAGTTTCATATTTGTACTTCCCAATTAATATAGTAGGATAAAATTTGAAGTTGTAGATTTTCTTCGATTAGATTTTTAAAAGCTTAGTTTTTTTTTAATACGGATTAGTTTTGATTCTAATAGATTTTTTTTTTCTACAATATATTTTATTTAATGTGTCCCCAATTTTCGTTTTTTAATTAATTATATATATTTAATTATTAATTAATCTTAATTAAAATTTTCTAATGGCAATTGAATGTAATTTTTTACATATTTAAGGTTAGTTTCATATTTGTACTTCTCAATTAATATAGTAGGATGCAGTGTAAAATATTTCTCTGGTTAACGAAATCAATCTTACTTCTTAAAAAAAAAAAAAAAAAAAATAGTAATAATAATAATATTTTCTGATTTTTTTTTCAGATATTAAATTTAATTTTACCATGCACTTTAAATATAAATTTTATTCTATTTTTTAGTCCTGGGCAAACGATGAATTCGGGTTTTTCGGGTCGGGTTTTTCGGTTTTGGCAAAATTCGGGTTTGAAAAAATCTGACCGAATTAATCCGAAATAGATTTCGGTTCGGGTCGGTCGGTACTCGGGTTAAACGGGTCGGTTATTGATTTTTATATGGCTTCCGGAAATAACCGATAGTTTTCATAATTCGGGTTATTTCACCCGAAATTACCTAATAAAAAGCAAAACATACACAAATACTAGACAATTCCTTGTCTTACATCTGGGTACAGACCATTACATAAGCTGCTGAGCTAGCATTGCATCAAATTTAAGCTAGCAAAGTACCAAAAAATCATTACAGAACCATGAAACACTTAAGTAGTTAAGCAAAGTTGTTTCTCATTAGTTGTTACACCACAGCATGCAACTCCACATCCAAAAGTAGTCAAAAGAGCAGCTTAGATGAAGTCAGTACTATACCAGTCCGTTGTTAATAAGGCTTTGCTTATCTGCATCAAAAAAAGTCAAAAGAAGCAGCCTCTACCTACCTGTGTGCATCATGAAAATTAGAAAACCATAAGCGATTTAGACAGAATCACAAACAATAACAGAGACTTAGATAGTTAAGCTTGGTAAGGTTTAGTTTAGATTGTTAACCGTTTGCACTTTAATAATCTAAAGCTATTAACAATGCAAGGCAAAAGTAAAGAAAACATACCAATCTCCAATTATGATGAATCATGTTGAAGCTACCGTTGAGTTCCTTTCATCTACACAAGAAAACAAAATCATAAGTATATAAGATATTTATAAAACTAAAAAACAGAATAAATGACTTAATTCTTTTTAGTACTTACCAAGAGATTCAAGAAATTCAACTTCTTCCAGCATTTGCACCAAGTTTGCTACTTGTGCTTCTGATTTATATGAACACCTTAACCATTGTTGGGTGCATATCAAAACCTCAACCATGAAAGGAGTGAAAGAACTCCTATAAGGATCCAACACTCGGCCACTTGTACTAAAAGCGGATTCAGATGCCACAGATGAGACTTGAACTGCTAGAACATCTCTAGCGACAAGATCGGAAACTTTAAGCTATTGCACCTCCACCAGCTGAGAACATCATAAGGCAACCCCAAGCTATTTTCTACTCTGACCTCAGTTTTTTCAGACAAATAGACATGCAACTCACTGCAGCCATCTTCAGTTCTCCTACAGTCAACCATTTGACTGTAAAGTGTGTCCATCCGCTCACAATCTTCATCATTTGACAACTCAGACATGGCAATCGGGTCAGGTTGTGGAGGAGCTTCATCGTATACTGCCTGACTCAGCCTGGAACTGTAATTCTCATACAACTTCTTCATTGCATTTGAAACTTTAGATTCAAGTTGCTTACTCTCTATGGTGTCCTTACCATATAGCTGATCGAAGCAGAGGGAAGCAAACTTCATCTTATTGCGAGGATCAAAGATACTTGCCATAATGACTAAAGGATTCATGTTATGCAATCCATCCCAGTATTTCTCAAACTTATCTCTCATTGTATGAGCTTGCTTTCGGATCAGGGTTTCAGAGCTGCCACACTTAGCAATGAGACTCCTCTCGATGTCCACAATTTCACTATAACATAGTGTAGAAGTGACTGACTTAGAAGCTGAGAAGATCAAAGTACCCTTGTAGAAGATCTTTAGGAACTTCACCAACCTTGAAACTTCCTCCCAGTCAGAATCGGTTGGTGGTCCAACTCTCTTTTTCTTACTTTTCTCCTCTATTTCTTCAAAATAATCACAATATAGTTTGTCTTCAGCCGCCATCTTCTCAAAAGCAACCCTCAGCTTCAAAGCAGAATTTAACATAAGATAAGTAGAGTTCCAGCGTGTGATGACATCTAATGGCAAGCTACCTCTACTGACTTTTCTTGTTTCACACCTCATTGCAAAAGACCTAAGTCTACTGAAAGATGACCTCACATACTTGATTGCATTCCTGATGGCAACAATACTAGGATTAGACTCTTTCAAACCATCTCCAACAATCAAATTGAGAATGTGAGCACAACACCTCATATGTAAGAAATCCCCATTACTAACTAATGCTTCTCCTCCTCTCAGGCTTAACTCATCTTTCAAAGCATCCAACGCCTTGTCATTACTCTTTGCATTATCAACTGTCACTGTAAAAACCTTCTCAATACCCCATTCTTCTAAGCAATCCAACAGCTGTCCTGCAATGGTGTTACCTTTGTGGTATGTGATGACTTTAAAGCTGAGAATTCTCTTCTGCATTTCCCACTGAGCATTGATCCAATGAGCTGTGATCACCATGTAGTTGTAAGAGGTTACGGGACTTGTCCATATGTCTGTAGTCAGAGAAACCCGTTGTTTCTCAACACCAAACAGATTCTTCAAAGCAGCTTTCTCTTGGAGATAGATTCCAACTATATCTCTTGTACAAGTCCTCCTAGAAAATGTCTTGTAGAGCGGCAAGACATTGAAACAAAAGCGTTTCCAGCCTTCAGATTCGACAAAGGAGAATGGCAACTCATTTACCACAACCATCTCATTAACTGATCTCCTAAATACCTGCGGATCAAACTTGATAACCTTCAAATTCCCGGCACTATCACCACTTAGAACCTTCTGTTTTTCCTTGTCATCGTAATCCTTGTACTGCTTACAGATTTTTAAGTGACCTATCATCGGGCTAGTACCAATGGTTTTTGAATCACAATTCATCTCTTGACTACAGTACTTACAATAGCTCTTACTAGGTTCGTCATCCCTTTGCAGAAAATGTTCCCATACAGCTGATCTTTTAGCATACTTCTTATGTGGTCTTGGTGGCTTAGCAGAAGCAGAGGCTGGTGCCTTACGTGTCTTTCTAGTGTCAACATTTTCAGTAATCTCAGGTTCAAGCAACGGCTCATTCTCGTGAACTTCTTCAGACATCTACAAAAATTACAGAAAACCGGATTCACAAATACAATACATAACAGACAACACAAGTATAATACAAAGACTAACACAAGTATACTATACATAGAAGATACGACCATAAAAAACACTTAACAAATAACATTTGGACATTGACAATCTCTGATTTTGAAGTTTAGCAGCTTTAACACTAACCGTAAAACTATATTGCTACAATTGATACACACACAGTACAATGAGCGTAAACAAAGTACAATTGGAGAAGAAGAAAGAGCTTATCTTTTTGTGTAAACAAACAAAGTTAATGTTATGGTTTCAAAATAAAACCTAACAGAGCTTCTAATGAGCATAAACAAACAAAGCACAAAATGAGCATAAACAAAGAACCCCTAACAGAGATTTCTCCTTAACCGAGCTTATAATGAGCATAAATAAACAAAGTACTAGCATTTCAAAGTTTTAAAACAAACCATAACACTAGAATGCAACAATAGATACACAGAAACAAACATGGACCGTAAACAAAGCACAAAACCCAGATTAACAATGAATAATCTCTGATTTTGAAGTTTAAACCATAACCCTAAAATTTTCCAAATCGAAATTCGATTTGGAAAATTTTAGGGTTATGGTTTAAACTTCAAAATCATAGCTTATAAAGACTGTGAATGAGCTTATAAAGACTTGAGAAAGAATTTATAGAGAAAAGAAACAAACAAGAAACGGTTAAGGAGAAATAAGAAGAGGTTACCTCTAAGAAATTCTCTGGTACAGATTGAAACCCGAGTCCTTCACAATGACAGAGGTTTGAGAGAATAAAAGAGATTGTAGAAGAAGAATAATTGATGAAGGAGAATATATGATGCGATTTGGTCGGAGATAAAAAAACTGTGTACGTTTCAAGGGACAGGGCTCGACAAAGAAGAACAAAGTCGATTTATATTAGGTTAATGGTTTATTAGACTTATATAGGGTGTCTCTAAAATCTCGGTTTAGGTAAACCCGATTAGTGTCCGATTACCGAACCGACCCGACCCGAATTCCGAATTTGTAAATTAATTTGGCCAATCGGTTGGAGCTGATGTTTGTGCTCGGTACCGCAAACCGAAATCGTCGGGTTCCTCGGTTCGGTTTGTTCGATGTGGAACCGTTCACCCAGGACTACTATTTTTCCTTCAAAATGGTATTGAGTTTGTAATAACTGTGTGGTCTTCATGGAATAATTGAGAGCTTACTTGTTTAGTAGCTTACTCAATTACCGACATGAAACATTACATGATTTTTTGACCATATGATTTTAGAGCGGTGTATTGAACAAAAAATAATCTACAATTACAAGAAATCAATCACCTAAAAAAGTGTCACTTCAGTTGGATTCCTTCACAAAATTACTTTCGACTCGACCTTATTTTTCTCATGTGTAAATCTTCTTTTGTTCAGCTTTCTTCGCCATCTCTTTCTTGTATATCTCTACCTCCTCTCTTTTCATGATGCCCTCTTCATCTCTGGTCTTTATGATATTTATTTTCATTACCATGAAGGCCGTCTTTTCCCATGTTTGAAACTACTTAGCCTCTAGGGTTAATTAAGGATATCAAAGACCATGTTACCTTCACATCTCCTGCTATTGGTACAATTCTTTGCCGACTCATGGCATGTTCTGTATGGAAATTCTCTAACTGCTCGACTATGAGACGTCTACTCCAATGGTAATTGCCATATACCACATATCAGATCTGGAAAAAAAATATCAACTTTTGCTATTTCATCGCCACTTTTGTCCCTTGGTGATCAGCAACCAGATTTTGTGGCTTTGCAAGACAATACCTCCTTAGAGCAAGATTATTGCACATACTCAACCAAAGATGAGAACAAAAAATAAAATAAAAAAATAACAAAAAAGTGGAGAGAGAAGAAAGTAGTGTCTCTGCCCAGATACATATAGACACTGGATCTGCCACATGTTTTCATATGATTGGTTGTATAAATTAAAAAATAATAAAATAATTTAATTCAATTAAAATATTATTAATTATTTTTCTTGACACCCAAGTGGAGGTATGTGCAATAAGTATGCTCTTAGGTGCCGGTGAAGTGTGGAATCAGATCATATTATACCGGATGTACACTTCCATATCAAAATCAACATTTTTGCTAAATCAAACGACAAACTTCATTTAAACAATTACGTCATAAGATAAAACTAGTAGAGAAAGCTCTTAATGCACCCTCCTCGTATAAGCTATATATTATATGTTATAAAAATCATTCTATTTGTTGAAGAACATCATCACTAGGAGACCCCAAACTATTTAAAAAATAAAAAAAATTATTGAGATATGTTGTAATCAACAACAAATAAATAAAATAACAAAGACAACACATAAATTCTTCAGTCAAAATTACTCAAAAATGGTTCTACCCTAATTATTTTTGAAATTTAAAGAAAAACAGGTAAAAATATATACTTTTACATACCTCTGAATCTATACACAAAAAATAACTTAACCTAAGAAACGGCAGTGTCATACTTATAGAGGCTCTTTGCACGAGGCCATCAATCAATTGTCAGCCACCAAGTAAGCAGTTTAACTTAACCTAATGAGCGATGCAAGTGAGAAGAAAATAAATGCTCGAAAATATAAATATTGGCTAAACTTTACAAATCAAAACAAAATTATTAACAACACTCCAAAAAATTTGAACCAAAATATAAGAAGGTACCTTGGAAACTGTTACGAGAGCCGATTTGTTAGTTATAGATAGAGGCTGAGCATTACAGGTGAAAGAGCAAAGCAGCTGATAACAGAGGAAACCTAAATGCTTCCGTTTAAACATATTAATAATTGAGCAATTAATTTGGGTCACAAATATTTAACTAATGAAAAATCTTATTTTTTATTTGTGGTTAATGTTTTCCTTGATTAAATGTAGAAAAATCAAAGATCTTTCACTCATATATATATTGAATATGCAATGATATAATTAAATTTAATGAAAAAGGTGTATTTTGTTTTGATATTTTTTAATATAAAATGTAATATAACTAAATCAGAAGAAAATTTAATATGTGTTTATGAGTTTGAAGAAAAGAAAACACATGTCAAGTAGATAAAGTGTCATTTGTCAACTCCTCAAAGCATAAATTTGAGAGAATATGAACAATGTATTGTATTTGGTTTAATGCTATATCAGTTGAAAATAAATATGAGCAATGTATTTTGGTGAAAGGAGATTAGTATGCTATTGAAAGTTTGGAAAATTCTCATTAAGATGTTTTTTCAATTGCAGAATAAAATCTCAGAAATCACGATTAAGCGTGATAAATTACCAAAATTTTATTCCTTTTTTATGATTTACAGTATAAATTTGAAATTTTTTTTTAAAGATTTTTGGAAACAACTTGCTGTAGCAATAAAAAATCTTCCAAAAATAAATTTTGATTGCACCCACTATTTAACTCTTAACCAATTAATCTATTAATTAATATGTAACTTATTCGTCTATAACCTATTTGTAACCAACTTATTAAAATTATATAGTACACAAAAAAAGAAATGTTGTGCACTTCGGTTTTATTGTAAAAAGGATTAACCCTTGTCAGAAGTTCGAAAGTAGAAAAGCCATACGTATATTAATACTTTCACATATTTTGTCAAACGTGGTGCCAGAAACAATTTAAAATGAGACATCCGAAGTTGGCACCTATATAGTATAATACACAGCTTAAACAATAGTTTTGATTCCGACAAAACAAATACAAAAGCTTAGTTTAGAAAAACCGCTTTATCTTAAAAATGTCCAACCGATTAAGACAGGGTGCATTGCACTAAGCTCCAATTACCGAATCTAAACACCAGAAACCGCAAATATAATAATATTCTGGTCGGGTTTATACACAAACAGAGATAACATCATAATAGTAGCATTTGGTTCATCAAATAAATTCAGTTTTTAGTTACAATCAGAATAAATACAGAGGCATTGCAGAGCAAGAAGCGAGCGTGGGCACGCACCAAACCTACTATCTTACGAACCTGACGATTATACGGGTCTATGCTAAATCACTTCACATCTTCACCTGACACGTCAAGTGAATTGGATAGTAATTATTAGGAAATGTAGGTAGCATATGTGTGTATATAAATATGCAATGTTATTGTGCAATCTAAGCGTATTTATTACTATAAGCACATACAGCAGAGTTATCCGGATACAATTCTCAGACCCTTGGTAAACCCTAACCGGCATTTGTATTTGTTACCACTACCAGTAAGTAATTCATCATATCATACATTAACTTAGGTATGAGACAATACATGACTAGTACACTATATCACCCATTACAGCAACTGTGGAACCTGTTGCTAACAAGATCTATTGGACACATTAGTACTACGACGTGTGATTAACAAAGAAATGGATAATAGTCAACCTAAAACCCGATTTGTGTCAAATTATTGTTGCAATCAAGAATTACTAGAACCAAACTATCTATAATGGCAAATGCAGCACAACCTAAACCAATACTCATCTATGTAGCGAATCAGAAACTCGAACCTCAAACTCTAAGGAGCTGCATTTTGTTAGCGAAAGCAATGCCAATCCAATCAGGCTGTGAAGAGGACCACTGCAACTGGTTAATCTCCGAACCAGCCGAATAAACCGACATGGGATCAATCCCATTAGGTCCAGCTACAGTGGGAAGCTCCCAAATAAGAGCCTGCGTATCATCACCACCAGAGCAAATATGCTTACAGCTCTGTGGCGCCCAAGCTATAGCATTAACACTAGCCTGGTGACGTTCAAGCTCCGCAACAGGCATCGTAGGCGAACGAATATCGAGTATCACAACCTTATTAGAATCCATCAAAATCGTGGCCATGTATCTAAGATCTTGCTTGTTCCAAGCGAGTCTTAACAGAGGCGTATCAGGCTGAGGACTCTCGTAGATGATCGTAGAATGTTCCTTATCGCGTAAATCGAAGATCCTAACGGATCCATCAGCAGAGACGGATGCGAAAACCCTAGCTTCTCCCCAAGCAATGTCATGAACCTCTTTATCATGAGCTATGAGCTGAGTCTCAACAACACACTTCTCAATATCCCAAATCGTACAAGTCGTGTCAATACTACAAGTCCCGAGCCGTTTCGGCTCAACATCGTTCCAATCAAAAGAGGTCAACGGCGCACAGAACTCACTCGTTTTGCTGTTGTTGAGAACCGAGATAGGCTCAACGGTAGAAGAATCTTCGTTAATCTCCCAGAGACGGAGGAAATCGCCGGAAGAAGCGAGTAAATCTCCGGATGAAGGACGACGGAGAGAAGGAGGACTGAACATAAGCTTCGTTGGAGGGTAAGGATGCTCGAAGGAGAGATTCGGGAGAGGCTTCACGGTCATGGAATCGGAATTGAAAGAGAGGATGTCGATGCGGTTGTTGTAATCTTCGAGGAAGCTTCCGACGGCGATTCTATGACCGGAGGAAGTGTTGGCGGCGCGGAGAGATGAGAAAGCCATGGCGTAGAGTGGATAAGGTGAATCGTAGGTTACGGCGGTTTCCGATCTGGATAAAGAATCTGGAGCTGAGTTATCCATGGCGAAATCTGAATTCGATTCGATTCGATTCGATGATGGTGTCTTCTTCGCGACGATAGTGAGAGAAAGTTTCAGGGTCAGTGTCAGTCGGATTTTGTTTTTTTTTGAAGAGACGGAGAGAAAAAATCAATGGAGACGGCGTGGATAGAGTTACAAACACTCTGGTTAAGTTAGTGTCTTTGGTCTATGAAGATAATGGGCTTTTTATACGCGTATTTGGGCTTTGGGTCTGTCAGATAGTGGGAATTTTCGTTTAACGCTTAGAGAACGAGCTCAATTATTGGATGGAATTTTTAGTTTTGGGATATATATAATTTATTTACACGAAATATTGCGTAAAAAAGTTTTAAAACTTTCAAAATTATGAGTATTTTAAGTGTCTATTTGAGGCACAACGTCAATCGAGAGATCAAACCATAACCAAGAAGTTAAAAATCTTTTCACATTAGAATTCGTCTTTGGACTTGCTTGGAAAGATTTTTAGAAAGCAAAAATGTTCATGTAAGAAAATTTAGGAAACAACAACTACGGAAGCGAAAATTACTTCAACCTATTTTAAGTGATAAAAAGATATAAAACTACAATTCTAACGTCCGTATACCATAGTATTTTTAAAAAAATATGGAAATTTTTAAAAATATCCATTTTTCTATGTCACTTTTCAAAAATACCCCTTTTTAATATATAAAATAATTAAATTATAAACTCTAAACTCTAAATACTAAACCATACTTTCTAAAAACTACATATACCCTAAATATAATACCCTAAATATAATGAGAACCCAAACCTTAAAAAAAATTTTAAAAATTAATTTAACATATTGCAATTATGTAAAAGATGGTAAAAATTAAAATGTTTTGAAAAAGAGGTATTTTTGAAAAGGTGTATTTCAAAAAAAAAATGTATTTATAACAAATTCTCAGAAAAATATCCCACATGACATTTATGTAAAGTGCAATATGTGTTGAAATGATGTTATTATGGGTAATTTACCTTTTTCTTAAAACAATGACTGGTACAAGTTAGAAGTTAGGGACGTAACGAAAGTTATAGGGCCTATAGGCAAAGAAAGACAATCCCAAGACAGTGAGATGTCCACTATATATATTCAACCCCGAAACCCACGTTTACGCCTAATATTATTTATCTATAATAATAAAAATAAAAGTCATGAATCTTGAATACCCGTGAGTTATATCAACTTATATATAGTCTCGATCAAAGAAGAATTTATTTTGTTTGGATTTATTCACAGAAAGATAAAAAGATGATTATGATAGATGGTAGATGTTAAAGACAGAGATTATCGATTTTACAGTTGAAAATGAAACTTTTGTTTTGATATTGATTATTTTCTTTGTGATGTTGTAGTTGTTTACATTTGAGGAGGAGTTGAGTTGTGTATACATGTCACTCTATCCAGTTGAAATGATGTCATGTATTAAACCTATTGTTTACTTAATGAAATGGTGTTCAAAAAAAAAAAAAGGGTAATATTGCTATATACCACTTGGCCGAAAAAGAATTAAGAGTATACCACATTGTCAGATTTTGTGGGTAAATAGTATTTTCTGGAGTAGGTTCAATACCAAAATATCATTTCCCTTAAATGTTTTTACAAGATGAACCGTCCTTAAAAATAGTTGAGGTTTCATATGATATGATCGACGAGATTATTCCAACTAAAATTCTGGCGTAAAATCCGATGAAGGATAAAAAGAAATCAGTATTCAACAATAGCAATAGTGATAGAGAGATAAGCCATCTAGAGATAAGGATAGAAAGTGAAAAAGAAAAGATGTTTGGGGAGAGTGAGAGAAACAAATGTGTTGATTGTGAATACAAATATGGCGTTCTTGGGATGCAAAAGGCATAATGGAGATTATTAATACAGTGGTGGTGGTTGTCGGAAGAATGAAGGGTACAACGGTGGTGATTGAGGATACAGAAAAGGAGAAAGCAAACATCCCAAGATAATGAGAGAAAGTTTATGTAATTTTGAAAAAACATGAATTATGTTAAAACACATCATCTATAAAAAAAATACAATGTTATTTTTAAAAATAGGATGTTTTATAAAAAATACATGTCCACCATGAAAACAACATTGTTTATGTACCGAAAACATATATCAAGAGATAATGAGAGGGAAGATTTATTGATTTATAAAAAAACATGAATGATGTTTTTTAAAAAGCATATCATCTATAAGAAATATAGTGATATTTTTTAAATGCGATGTTTTACAAAATAAATACATGTCAACTATAACAACAACATGGTAATTGTTATGAAAACATGAGATTAGAACAAAACCCATAATTTTTTTTAAAAAACATATCCAACCACCGCCGTGAAAATGGTTCAGTTCGGAAGTGGTGGTTGTGGATACGTAACTAGTAGTGGTGAGTTATGAAAAATACACAATGGAGGTTACAGATCTAGTGGTGGTGGTGTTCATTGTTAGGTATATGGTTATGGTGGCGGTGACTGTGGATACGGAGATGACAATGGTGGGAATCATGGGATACAAAAGACATAACAAAAAAATTTAAAAATCTCAATCTAGGGGGTGGGGCTCGTTATGAATGAGAGAAAGTCATCAATGCTCCGGCGAGTTGAATGAGAAAGATTATGATTTTGGATGAGAGAGAACTGAATTAGAGAAGAATATGAGAAAATGATACTTAAGTAATTTCTTTTAACAAACCCCAAAAGGGGAACCGGTTACAAATCTCCTGGCAAGAAGGCCTACAGAAGCAAAGGAGACTAAGTACAACAAAAGAACCTGGTTACAAAAAAAAAAAAAAAATCTCTTGTGCTATGTTTGGTTTCAGTAGTATCTACTGCATATTCCCAAAAAAAAAAATAGTACTTAATGAAATATATATATTTTCTATAGTGGAGCACAATTTGATCTTTTGATAGGATTTATATAAATATAAAATTTTAAAAATAAACAACATAATCTGTAACACCCGCGAACCATTTTTTTTGGTATTTTGGTGAGGGTGTCGATCGACACCACAGGAGGTGTCGATCGACACTAATTGTTTCTGGTTCGACCGGTTCGATTTAATTATCGATTTGGACCGGTTTGATGTAGGGAAAACTACTAAACCGAGATATTTAAGTGTTTTGTCGACCATAAGGGTTTTGGGAAGTTCTTTGTCGCCGCTTTGTTGTTTTTGAGAGAAAAAGAGGAAAAAGTGTGTTCTTGAGCTTTTTGGTGACTTTTGGTGAGATTCTTGGCTGTCCTTGAGAGATTGGAAGCTAGGAAGGATCTAGAAGCTTGCTAGGAAGGTTGGATTCGTTGCTTTTGGTCTGAATCTTCCTGCAAAGAGGTGAGTGCATGACCATGGCTTATCTAAGCTAAGATTTCTAGTTTCTATGTGATTTGGTGCTTATGTGGTTGTTTCCTTGAGTTCCCTATGCTATTTCGTTACTATCTGGGCTGGGTTTGGCTTCTGGGAGTGCAAGGAGCGGATTGGAGAAGATTGGAGGCGAGATTCGGAGTTGATCGAGGGAAATCGCTGCTCGGTATCGGTGTCGGTCGACACCAGTTGGGGTGTCGGTCGACACCAACGCGAGGACGGCTCGGGACTTTGGCGAGTGTCGTTCGATGCCATGTGGAGGCGTCGGTCGACACAAACTAGGGTTTTCGGGAGTGTCGGGCAGGGTGTCGGTCGACACCAGTTTGGCGTCGGTCGACACCAGATAGTCAGTGACGATCGACACCATCTGGTGTCGGTCGACACCCCTTGTTCAGCCGATGGATGTTGCATGCGTTGTATATTGCCTGGTTTGTTTTATTGATTGTTGTTTGTGGCTTGTAGAGATCTTATTGCTTGTGTGTATAGCCCAGTAGATGGGAGGATTGCCTCACTGAGTGTTTATCAAATACTCATGCATCTCAATTTGTGTTTGTGGTGCAGGTAAAGGCAAAGTGTGATCGTGGAATCAAGGCAATGAAGAGGAGGATGTTCTAGGGACTCGATTGGATGTTGTCTGGCATTTGCTAGGGTGCTAGAGTTGAGTCATTAGAAACATTGCTAGGTTGCTGGTTTCATGTTTCTTGTTGTTTGGTATTGAGATATTGCCTTGCTTTAATATTGGTTTATTACTGGATTATTATTGGTTATTGATTATGTTTTCCGCTGTTGAATGTGTTGTGGTTAGGTGGCTAGTGGGTATGGGACCACTAGCTGTAGTTGTTTTAATATATTATATTTATTATTTATTTATTAAAAAAAAAAAAAGGTTTTTCGTTTCATAATCAAAGGGTATTTTTAAAAAGTGACATAGAAAATAAATTCTTCTAAAAATACCCTTTGTATAATATGAGGCTATAACAACATATAATTTATTAAATTTGATAAAATAAAATCTTATATAACATGAGATAAGACACACACAAAGAAAAAGTTAAACACATGAATCACGTACTATACAGAAAAACAAAGAAATAATACACTATTAATCATGCATCTTCGATCATTGGTGATTGATTATGGAAATCATGGTTTCCGAGTTCCGACCGACCCCTATAAGGCTATAACCTTTTTTTTTTTATGTCCAGTAGAACATGTAATAAGATACTATTACATTATACTTCAGGTTTACTTACATGAAAAATAAAAAAAATAACATTTTTTGTGAAACTAAAAATAAATTCTAAAATTACATTTTTTGTGAAGCATGAAGTATAATGTAATATTTAAACTAATAAAATAGACTATAGCTGTATTTTTTTCTTCTTTTTCCTGGTTATATTGTAGAATTTTTTTTCTTTCCATAATTGTTATATTCTAAATTATTTGACTTCAATAATTATGTTACTCTCTTAGGTGGTGGCCGGTGGGCATAACTTATGTGAAAATTTTAAAAATATCATTTTTTAAAAATCACATTTCAAAAATGTCTTATCTCTCAAATTTATTTAAAATACCACCAAAAATTTGACATTTATCCAACTATGTGTTTTTATCATGTAAAAATATACAAAATTATTTGTATATATGTGTAAAGGTTTTGCTGATTTGGTGTAAACATTGATTGATAATATAAAATTATATAAATGGTTTAGCAGCTATAGCCGTATAAAAAATTGTTTGCGATATCTAAACAATTAAAAACAAAAGATAAGATAATAGTAGGAAAATGATTAAAATTCTATTTTTAATATCATTTTTTATTATTATGTTTATGATTTGTATTTGGTAGCAATAAATCTATACTATGAAAATTGGTCAATTCTCTCCATCTTTCTGCCACATCAGTAATGGAAAAAATGTCACATGTCCATAACTAAAATCAACCAATCATTTTGAATTCTTTATGTCACTTGACTGATCTTACATGATATTGTGATATTGTTCACCATAGTTTATATTTTAGTTTTTGACTACTCAATGCATAATCTTATATTAACAGTAAAAATATAATTATTTATATCGCCAAAAGATAACCTGCACAGTGCACAGCTATACTGCTACTCATCTAGTAATTACTGAAAACAACTAT
Organism: Camelina laxa; assembly: GCA_024034495.1. Taxonomy (NCBI): domain Eukaryota; kingdom Viridiplantae; phylum Streptophyta; class Magnoliopsida; order Brassicales; family Brassicaceae; genus Camelina; species Camelina laxa. Next base: position 10,751,941 of record CM043881.1, read on the forward strand.
TAAAGGGAAGTATGTCATACTGCATCGATATAAGACTACAAATCAAAGCTCCTCAATATTGCTACTAAAGTCTATAGTACTATTAATCAGAAATTTTTTACACGGAACATGAGTCACTTTAGTGTACTTATCAAGATTGACTTCGAAGTCAACCCCATGAATCAACTTCCATTTACAATTGTTGTGTTGTGCCCATCTTTTGGATAGAATTCGGACACGTATTCTACGTTATCTCACTTTGATACGTGTTCTGCGTTATCTCACCTTGGTTACCTGTTCTTCGTTCTCCCAACCTCATGTTTTTGGTACCAAACTACACGGTAACACGAATACCTGTATCCACAAACGATATATTTAAAACATGATCATTTTCCCATTAATTTTCTAACAAATCGACTACAGTTTTCGGGGCAACTGAACAGAAACTATTGAAGAAGAAAGTTAGAAATGATGATAGTGATTAGATCAAAGATAAATTAAATTGAAAGAGCTCTAGAAACGATAGTTATTGACTGGTGAATAATAAAAGTGATTACAAATTCCCTTCACAACCTTTTTAGAGAACTACAAAGAAAGTTATCTATTTATAAGAAAACTTAGAGAGAGATATTGGACTTGATTCGCGTAAGAAAATGTTGTTAATCATATTTTTTTTAATAGATTTCATCATCGTATCTAAAAATATTCTAATATAATAATTAAATTAAAAATTTTAATAATATTTTTTATCTATTTATTGGATGGATAAATGATATATAAGAGGATAAACAATTTTATATATCACTTAAATATTTTATAATATAATATTTATAATGTTTAAATGTTAAAAGTAAATGGGGGTCACATGCCCCCACCAAAAAAAAAGGTTTTATCTTCAATAATTGTTCTTTTTTGTCCTTGTACACAAAATTTGAAGAGGTCAAAGAAAAATGTTTTTGTTTTTCTCGTTTTTTTATTAAAAGAGGCTTATCTTCTTGTCCAGAGAGGTTATAATTTCTTATCGTTTTAAAAAGGTCTGTTGTAATTTTATTAAGAGGAAAATTATTTAAATTACTTTGTCATCGTGTCTTCTATGTAGCATTGCAATTACTTTTCTACTAAAAAGAATTATCATATTTTACACTCGGAAGTATGCTATGACGCAGGGATGACATAGTATCCTACACCTTCGACAGCAATCATTATGACGTCACTACTATGACGCTGTGATGACATTAATATCATCAACAGACACAATAGTATATACTTTAGGTATATAGAATTTCTTTTTCATGTCTAAAAAAAAAAAAAAAAAAGATTGGTTATTTGATTTTCTTTTAATGTGAACTGTAGCTGGATACCGATGTCAGCCTTGAGGTCGGAAGATCTAATGAAATTATAATATGCACATGTGGATACAAATCTAAATCCTTTTAAATAAATAACCAAAAGTGAAATTTATGCTATACAAATAAAATAGTATATAACAAATTCTTTTCAAATTAACCTTTTTTTATTTAACTTTTTGTTGTACAACAGAGACCTTTTCTCTTCTACCATAAAAAAGAAAAAAAACAGACCTTTTCAATGTGCACACAATCGGAAGAACGGTTTGAGATCCAGAATCATGATATGTCACAGGTGGTTAGTACCTACCATGTCTTGTCACTGTAATCTTGCTAATTAGTGGATTTTTTTTTTTATATACAACCAATCATACCTTTAATAACAAAATATCATTAACATGTTAAGATATTTTTCTCAAATTATTAATGGTGAGTATGATAAGTAACGAGTGTACCTTTAGTTTTTTTTTACTGTAAATTTTACGTTCTAATTTTTTCTCTATGACTGTAGATTTTATTAGTGTAATATTTTGCCTATATAAATTAATATTTGGGAAATTTAAAAATTATGTGCTTTAGAAAAATGTTTTGGATAACAAAAGTTGTTTTAGAAATATTTTGAATGAAAATACTGTTGTATAAAAATGAAATTCAAAGGTTCTAAAAGATGTCTAATGGTTTAGATATAGAGACATAAACCAAAATACTGTTGTGGAAAGATTCAAAAGCCACAATCTATCAAGCTGCTTATCTATTTTCATTAAAGTTTAACATTCACTGAATTTTATTGGAATGATTAATATCCCAAACTTTTCATTTTAGAAAATACACACTGATTAAAAAACATAATTTAAGACAAAATAAATATTGTTATTTTTGTATTTACGATCTCATAACAAAATTAAATTTTAATTATAATTTCACCTTCTCAATTACTCTCACCCTCTCAATTAATTATAAACGTTCAGCATTAACTTTTAGTTTTATGTGAAAAGTTTAAAAAAAATATTTTGGTTAATTATTTCTATTTTCAAAAAACTTTTTACAAAAAAATCTCAAAAAATAAGTTCTCATCTCACTAATAAAATTTATAGTTCTATCCCGAATTGTTCTCGTCGGACTCTCTATAATAGGGGTAGAACCTAGCCTTAAACTTCACGAAAATATTTCTCAATTTCAGTCACTATATTGAACTCGAAACGACCGACCCTTTTTTTTTAAATAATAAATAATAAATATAATATATTAAAACAAACTACAGCTAGTGGTCCCATACCCACTAGCCACCTAACCACAACACATTCAACAGCGGAAAAACATAATCAATATCCAATAATAACCCAATAATAAACCAATATTATAGCAAGGCAATATCTCAATACCAAACAACAAGAAACATGAAACCAGCAACCTAGCAATGTTTCTAATGACTCAACTCTAGCACCCTAGCAAATGCCAGACAACATCCAATCGAGTCCCTAGAACATCCTCCTCTTCATTGCCTTTGATTCCACGATCACACTTTGCCTTTACCTGCACCACAAACACAAATTCAGATGCATGAGTATTTGATAAACACTCAGTGAGGCAATCTTCCCATCTACTGGGCTATACACACAAGCAATAAGATCTCTACATGCCACAAACAACAATCAATAAAACAAACCAGGCAATATACAACGCATGCGACATCCATCGTAACTGAACCAGGGGTGTCGACCGACACCAGATGGTGTCGATCGACACTGACTATCTGGTGTCGACCGACACCCTGCCCGACACTCCCGAAAACCCTAGTTTGTGTCGACCGACACCTCCACATGGCACCGATCGACACTCGCCAAAGTCCCGAGCCGTCCTCGCGTTGGTGTCGACCGACACCCCAACTGGTGTCGACCGGCACCGATACCGAGCAGCGATTTCCCTCGATCAGAAACTTCGAATCTCGCCTCCAATCTTCTCCAATCCGCTCCTTGCACTCCCAGAAGCCAAACCCAGCCCAGACAGCAACGAAATATCATAGAGAACTCAAAGAAAACAACCACATAAGCACCAAATCACATAGAATCTAGAGATCTTAGCTTAGATAAGCCATGGTCATGCACTCACCTCTTTGCAGGAAGTTTCTGACCAATAAGAACGAATCCCTCACTCCTAGCAAGCTTCTAGCACCTTCCCAGCCTTAGATCTCCCAAGAACAGCAAGGAATCTCTCAAACTCTTCCCAAAAGCACAAGAACACTCTCTCTTTGTGTTTTCTCTCAAAAACGGCGAATCACCAAAATAACACGACCCTAGGTCATTTTCTACCTCTAAAAACTCGATTTAGGGATTCCCTAAACCAACCACACAAACCGGACAATTAAAATTGAACCGACCAAACCGGCCACAACTGGTGTCGATCGACACTCCCTCTGTGGTGTCGATCGACACCCTCACCAAAATTCCCAGAAAAAGGTTTGCGGGTGTTACAATTCTCCCCCACCAATCTAGATTCGTCCTCGAATCTCGAACAACCATCAGTCAAAGACTCCCGTGCAACCGCCTCCACGGCCCGCACTCCTCCGACCGATCTACAGAAGGTCACCTCTAGGCGATAGACTCACGTTCCAGGCGTCATTTGCTCTTGACTTTTTGGACTTTCCTTTACTCATAGGCCTAAACCTTGAGTTTTTATTGGCTCCTCATCAGACCTAAGTCTGCATGCCAAATGTTGGCTCCTCATCAGGCCGAAGCCCGCACGCCATAATATATAAGGAAAAGTCCAAACTCGTCTCTCGGGTTGCCACCTACAGCGCGCCCCCGGATCTTCATCCGAAGTCGATATACCAACCATACTCCCGAGCCACAAAGTCTCTAAATATGGCAGTACTAGGAGAACCTAAGTCCCCCAAGAGTCGCGAGCTAACGATTCTGAACACGTCCGAGTCCTATCCCTATCCAGGTTTCCTTCCCGTGGCTCGCGTAAAAACATCTCAATGTCCTACCAACCACATATTCCCTCACTGGAATACCTCATGACCACACAAGGATCATATACGCCACAAGGGCCGCCACAAAGGCCAAACAAAATGTCCTAAAGAGGACCGCCACCAAGGCCAAACAGATGTCCTAAAGAGGACCACCACCAAGGCCAAACAAATGTCCTAAAGAGGACCGCCACCAAGGCCAAACAAATGTCCTAAAGAGGACCGCCACCAAGGCACTCTGGCTCAACAGCCCGCCACAAAGGCCATCTGTCCCGAAGGACCGTCACAAAGACTATCTGTCCCGAAGGACCGTCACAAAGACACTCTGGCTAAACAGCCCGCCACAAAGGCCAAACAAACGTCCTAAAAAGGACCGTCACAAAGACACTCTGGCTAAAAGCCCGTCACAAAGACCCCACAATGTCTAAAAAGACCGCCGCACACGGGCACACTGACTCAAAAGTCCGCCACTAAGGCCACACCCAAGCCCCTTTTAAGGCTCTCCACCGCTAAAATGGACAAATTCTAACTTCCATAAAACTTTCCATATTTAGCACTTTTCATCTTTGGAAAACTTCTATTTCAGGAAACTTTCTTCCAAAACCCCGCCTCACAGAAACTTTGTACCCCGAACACCACCTCATCTTGTTACTGAGTCGCACAACCAACCACCCCAAGCGACCGAGTAACAAGAGAGATGGGCTGGAATACTCCATTCCCGCTCCAGCCACGGATACAGATGGGACCAGGCTAAACAAGCTCAAGTCGCGGCTTGCTTCTCATACCACCTCTTGAACCTTGCCTTCATCTTTGCCTCAGGCTCCCAAGTCTGCTCCTCAACACCATCACAGTCCCACAGGACTCTCATCAAAGGAATCTTCTTCTTCCGAAGTTCCTTGATCCTCCTCTCGAGAACCCTCACTGGTCTCGCCTCCAAAGTCATGTTAGGCTGAAGATCCTCAGGAATCTTAGTCAACACCTCTTCTCCCTCACGGAGACACTTCCGCAACATAGACACATGGAAAACCTTATGGAATGCACGCATCACCTCAGGTAACTCCAATCTATATGCCACTGGTCCAACCCGCTCAATCACTCTGAATGGACCCATATACCTCGGACTCAACTTAGTCTCTGACAATGACCTGTTCGGACCCCGCAACATGGCCATCTTGAGGTACACTCTGTCTCCTACCTGAAACTCAAGATCTCTCCTCCTCCTATCTGCATAACTCCTCTGCCTATCCTGAGCCTCCTTCATGTTCAGCTTGAGAACCCGAATCTTCTCTGAGGTCTCCTGAACAAAACTAGCACCAAACATGCTCCTCTCCCCCACCTGAGTCCAACATAATGGTGTACGACATGGCCTCCCATACAAAGCCTCATAAGGAGTCATCTTAATACTTGCCTGATAGCTGTTGTTGTAAGCAAACTCTACCAGGTTCAGATGATCTGCCCAATGGCCACCCCAATCCAACACACACATCCTCAGCAAATCCTCCAGCGTCTGGATCGTCCTCTCTGACTGTCCATCAGTCTGGGGATGATAAGCTGTACTCATATGCACCTTAGTGCCCATCTCTGCCTGAAATGCCTTCCAGAACACCGAAGTGAACTTAGAATCCCTATCAGACACAATGCTCGCTGGTACCCCATGCAACCTGACTATCACCCTCACATACTTCTTAGCCAACACCGCTGCTCCATCAGTCTTCTTAATGGCCAGAAAATGTGCTGACTTAGTCAACCGGTCCACAATGACCCAAATAGCATCAAAGGTCCGTGACACTGGCAATCCTACCACGAAATCCATAGTGATCATATCCCACTTCCACTCAGGAATGGGTAAACTCTTCAGTAACCCGCCAGGAACCTGATGCTCAGCCTTCACTAGCTGACATACGTCGCACCTCGAAACCCAACTAGCCACATCCTTCTTCATCCCGACCCAATGATAGTAGCTCTTGAGGTCACGGTACATCTTGGTCGCTCCTGGATGAATGGATAACTTGCTCGCATGAGCCTCTCTCAGAATCTCCTATCTCAACTCCTCATCCTTGGGCACACACACACGACCGTGCACCAAGATAGTACCATTATCTGAGACCTGATACTCTGAATCCACATCCTTAGAGGCATTCACTAGCCCCAAATCCTTCTCCTGAGCCAACCGCACTCTACTCAGAAGATCTGCTCTATCTACTGCTTCCAAACCCAACGGTTCCTGTGAAACAGCACATAAGCTCAAAGCACTAATCTCCCCTACCAGAGACTCCATCTCCTGCTCCTGAGCCGAAGCTACCCTCTTCCGACTCAGAGCATCTGCAACCGTGTTAGCCTTACCAGGGTGATAGGCTATCTCCAAATCATAATCTGCCACAAGCTCCATCCACCGCCTCTGTCTCAAATTCAGCTCAGGCTGAGTGAATATATACTTCAGGCTCTTATGATCTGTAAATACTTGTACCTTTGCACCATAAAGATAAGATCTCCAAATCTTCAGGGCAAAAACTACAGCACCCATCTCCAAATCATGAGTAGGATAGTTGCCTTCATGCACCCGCAACTGCCGCGAAGCGTAAGCAATCACCTTCCCATGCTGCATCAGAACACAACCCAACCCAACTCTAGATGCGTCTGTATAAACCACATAGGGTTCTCCCTGCTCAAGCAAAGCCAACACTGGCGCAGTAGTCAACATCTCCTTCAGGCTTGCAAAGCCTTCCTCACACTCTTCTGACCAGACAAAAGGAACATCCTTCCCTGTCAACTTAGTCATAGGACGTGCTCTGCTTGCAAACCCCTGCACAAATCTCCTGTAGTAACCTGCCAATCCAAGGAAACTCCTGATCTCTGTGGCATTCTGCGGTCTAGGCCAATCTCTGATAGCCTGAATCTTCTCTGGATCTACTGAAACCCCCTCAACAGAAACAATGTGACCCAGAAAGCCCATCTCACGCTGCCAGAAACTACACTTGCTCAACTTGGCAAACAACTTCTACTCCCGCAGCTTCTCCATAACTGCCCTCAAATGCACTGCATGCTCCTCAGGACTCTTAGAATAAACCAGGATATCGTCGATGAAAATGATGACAGATACATCCAGAAACTCCTGAAACACACTGTTCATCAATCTCATAAATGCTGCTGGTGCGTTAGTCCACCCGAAAGGCATCACCACAAACTCATAATGCCCATACCTCGTCCTGAAAGCAGTCTTCCTCACATATGCCTCATCTATCGGTATCTGATGATAACCCGATGCCAGATCCACCTTGGAGAACCAAGTAGCACCCCTCAACTGATCCAACAACTCGTCAATCCTCGGGAGAGGGTACTTGTTCTTCAAAGTGACCCGGTTCAAACCCCTGTAATCAATACACAACCGGAAACTCCCATCCTTTTTCTTGACAAACAACACCAGCGCTCCCCACGGTGACACACTTGGACGGATGAATCCCTTACTCAACAAATCCTCTAGCTGCTTCTTCAGCTCTGCCATCTCTGCTGGAGCCATTCTGTAAGGAGCCTTGGATAACGGTGTCGTCCCCGGTTCCAGTTCAATGGTAAAAGGATCCGACCGAGATGGTGGTAATCCCTGCAAAGACTGAAACACATCCTCAAACTCCTCCACTACTGGGATACCGCTAACCGTAGACTTCCCCACTGACTCTGGCATAGATATAGTAACCAAATAAGCCTCACGGTCCTTCTCGATCATCTTCCCAGCCTGAATGGCTGAGATCACGAGACTCCCTGAAGTCGGTCTAATACCCTGAAAAACCAACTTCCCTCCTGGACGCTCAAACTCCACTCTACCCCGATAGCAATCTAAATGCACCATATGCCGATGCATCCAATCCATCCCGAGAATAACATCGTACAGCTCCACGGGACTGATAAGCAAATCCGCTGGCCATGACTCTCCTGCGATCTGAATATCAATTCCTCTAGCTCGTCCAATAACTCTCAGGAACTTGCCTCCCGCAACTCTAACAACTCCTGTGCGCTCTCCAGGATCCCCGCTGATCCCCGCACACTCTGCACACTCTGGAGTAATGAAGCTATGCGAAGCTCCAGAATCAAACATAGCGTGGGACTTAAACCCGCCCACCAACAAGGTCCCTACACAAACCTCATGTGTTGAGAACCTAACACTTTATCACAGGAACATAAAATCTGACCCTACTAAAATTCACAAAGATTAAGTACCAGAAATTATACCTGTGATCGCCCCGGCACTAGTTCCACCAGTCTCCACTGTCGTGTAAACCCGAGGCCCCTGCTCAATCCGTGCCACCTGCTGACCCCCAGGCTGCACCTGCTGCAACGCTGCCACTGCTGCCGGCTGCAGCTTGGGACAAAAAGGCTTGATGTGCCCTGTCTCCCTACAATGATAACACACCCGAGGTCCTACCGTCGGAACACTCCTCTTGGGACAACTAGCAACCCTGTGATCCCTGCTCCCACAACCGAAGCAACCCGCACCACTCGGCTTCTGCGTAGCCTCCCACTTCCTCTTGGTTCCCTGAGCATGCCTACCGCCCCTGCTAGAACCACCCTGCTGCTGAGCCTTACTAGGCTGAACTGCTGGAGCAACCACCACTGACTGTGCCCGGATATCCTCCTCAATCTCTGCTGCAGTCTCAACCAGCTCTGCACGCGTAGCATAACTCCTCCCTCTACAGTGAACTCTCAAGTCATCACGTAGAGCCCTCAAGAACCTCCTGATCTGAGCCTCCTCAGGCTCCATAGCCCGACCTCCATAACAAAGAAGTCGACTGAACTCCAAGTCCAACTCCCGCACTGACCGTGCCCCCTGAGACAACTGAAGGAACTGCACCTCCAAACGATCCAATGCCTCTCTAGGAAAATACTTGCGGTTGAACTCCAAAACGAAGTCAGCCCAAGTCATCTACCGCTGCACCCTCCTAGCAGCCACAGATCTCCACCACAACTCAGCATCACCACTCAAAAAGTAGACCCCTATGTCCACCCAAAACTCCTCAGGACATCTCAGAGTGTGGAAGTTACGTTCCACTCTCGTCCTCCACGCATCCGCAGCAGTAGGATCTACACCTCCTGAAAACTGCTCAGTACGCAACCGACCCATCTCTGTCAACATGCTGAGATAACGAGCATGGACCCCCGCATCCGCAGCCACTGGCTGCCGCTCCTCCGCCACCACTGGTGGCACTACCTGAGCCTGAGCCGGTACCACTGGTGGTAACCGCTCTAACACCTGTGCTAGCAAAGCCGCAAGGTCAACACCAGGGACTCCACCCGCTGGGACCCCCACACCCGGGACCCTAGCATCACCGGCCACTGGAGCACCAACACCGCCCCCTCCTGCCACACTCACGAAATCCCCCGGAACACCCTGCGACTCGCCAACACCCTCAGCTGTCACACTCTGGTCCTCGGTCTCACTAACCACTGGGACTCTGCCCCTACCACGACCACGTCCGCGTCCACGACCACGTCCGCGTCCACGATCTCGACCAGCCACAGCATCCTCTCTAACCATCTGCACTACCATGAACAGAAGGCTAAGCAAACAATTCCTATTATAACACAGAAACATAAACTCACCGTGGAATCACACACTCGGCTCGAAGAGGATGTTCTAAGACTCCATGCCACACATAATTGACTAACTCACATAATCAATCAAGACATGCAATCCCAAACATCTACAACAGAAACCTAGTGAACCCAAACCTAGAACCGTAAGGGCTCTGATACCAAAATGAAACGACCGACCCCTTTTTTAAAAAAAATAATAAATATAATATATTAAAACAAACTACAGCTAGTGGTCCCATACCCACTAGCCACCTAACCACAACACATTCAACAGCGGAAAAACATAATCAATATCCAATAATAACCCAATAATAAACCAATATTATAGCAAGGCAATATCTCAATACCAAACAACAAGAAACATGAAACCAGCAACCTAGCAATGTTTCTAATGACTCAACTCTAGCACCCTAGCAAATGCCAGACAACATCCAATCGAGTCCCTAGAACATCCTCCTCTTCATTGCCTTTGATTCCACGATCACACTTTGCCTTTACCTGCACCACAAACACAAATTGAGATGCATGAGTATTTGATAAACACTCAGTGAGGCAATCCTCCCATCTACTGGGCTATACACACAAGCAATAAGATCTCTACATGCCACAAACAACAATCAATAAAACAAACCAGACAATATACAACGCATGCGACATCCATCGTAACTGAACCAGGGGTGTCGACCGACACCAGATGGTGTCGATCGACACTGACTATCTGGTGTCGACCGACACCCTGCCCGACACTCCCGAAAACCCTAGTTTGTGTCGACCGACACCTCCACATGGCACCGATCGACACTCGCCAAAGTCCCGAGCCGTCCTCGCGTTGGTGTCGACCGACACCCCAACTGGTGTCGACCGGCACCGATACCGAGCAGCGATTTCCTCGATCGAAACTCCGAATCTCGCCTCCAATCTTCTCCAATCCGCTCCTTGCACTCCCAGAAGCCAAACCCAGCCCAGACAGCAACGAAATATCATAGAGAACTCAAAGAAAACAACCACATAAGCACCAAATCACATAGAATCTAGAGATCTTAGCTTAGATAAGCCATGGTCATGCACTCACCTCTTTGCATGAAGTTTCTGACCAATAAGAACGAATCCCTCACTCCTAGCAAGCTTCTAGCACCTTCCCAGCCTTAGATCTCCCAAGAACAGCAAGGAATCTCTCAAACTCTTCCCAAAAGCACAAGAACACTCTCTCTTTGTGTTTTCTCTCAAAAACGGCGAATCACCAAAATAACACGACCCTAGGTCGTTTTCTACCTCTAAAAACTCGATTTAGGGATTCCCTAAACCAACCACACAAACCGGACAATTAAAATTGAACCGACCAAACCGGCCACAACTGGTGTCGATCGACACTCCCTCTGTGGTGTCGATCGACACCCTCACCAAAATTCCCAGAAAAAGGTTTGCGGGTGTTACAGAACTACTCCCAAAATTGACGAATACCGAACCATGTTTGATGGAAACATCCTAAAACACGGCGAATATTTATCGTCTTCTTAATTTAACAACCTACATCTCTTATTAACCACAATAGAATTGATGCTTCAGTTGACCTAGCAACAAGCGTTCTTCGAATACATGGAATTCAACTGGTTAGACTGTCAGCCGAGCTGGCAGATTCTTTTATATCAATTTTTATTTATTTTTACGACATCCGTCTAAACAAAACATAAATTTAAGTTTGAAGATTAAAACTTTTTGCGGATCTAATAAAAACTCTATAACCATATATTAATAGACTAAGACTATTTAAAAAGAAAATTAATGATAAAACAAAAGAAATTTTATAAAAGAATAATAACAAAAGGTTTAAAATTAGGATAATAGGTATATTTTCTATTTTCTACTACTGACCACAAAATAGTCTACTAATTTGCGTTAACATTTGTTTTGTCACGACCAAATTTGTTATATTGTAAAAGGAGTGATAAATATATATATATATATATATAATTATTTATTTTCTAAATTTATGGTATAAAGAGGATAATTAACTAAATGAAATTGGACAAAAATTAAGACACAAATATCATAGCACACAGTACATTTATATTTCTAATTGTCATAATTTAAATAACTAAAACAACACGTCTAAACGAAAATCTTTTAACACAAAAACAATCTTAACACTAAAAAAAAATTAATTTTTTTATTGAAACTTAATCAAATGTATTTTGAATGAATAATAAAACACATGGTGTAAAACTGAAGATTTAGAACCCAAATAAAATTTAATTATATTATAAAATAAAAAAAAATAAAAAATAGAATGGTTTTGTGTATTACTTTAATATCAAATATGATGTGATACTACTGTTAATTAAATACTTAAAACATATGTTTGCCGTTTTGCCGTTTGGTTGGAGTGAGTTAAACACCACATTTTATGTTTTAGTGTTCAATCATCGGAGTTGCTCTTACAAGAGGAGTTGTACTAAAAAAAAGAGAAGTATTCAGGCATACAAATTTTCGATCACAAATCTTATGATTGAAAACAGTTGTCCTTTTCGAAAATTCCTCAAACACCACTCTCAATATTTATATTCGGTGGATTAATAATAAGTAAACTCGAGTAATATATACATTTGCAAACAAAATTTATTAAGTAGGACCAAGTATACTGCATTGTTTATATATTGTATGATCGGTGCACAACTGCACATCGCATACACATACTCAAAGTCAAGTCTTCATTTATCTCTTATACCCTTTTTGCTTCTTCTTCAATTTTCTGACATCAGATGGCGGCAAAGCTGATATCCACCGGTTTCCGTCCCACTACTTTGCCGGAAAACTATGTCCGGCCACTCTCCGACCGTCCACGTCTCTCTGAAGTATCTCAACTGGAAGATTTCCCTCTCATCGATCTCTCTTCCTCAGATCGATCTCTTCTCATCCAACAACTCCACCAAGCTTGCGCCCGGTTTGGTTTCTTCCAGGTACACCTACTTATTATTAGTAGGATCGCTTATAAGCTTTTTGGCATCAATTAAAGAATATTCAAAATATCAAGAAACAATTTTGTTTTCTTGTCATTTGGAACTTATATCCAAAAAACTTTATAGTTATTTTATTTTTTCACGGCTAATATTTGGATGGATATATTTATATATAGGTTATAAATCACGGAATTAACAAACAACTAATAGATGATATGGTGAGTGTTGCGCATGAGTTCTTTAGCATGTCTATGGAAGAAAAAATGAAGCTATATTCAGACGATCCAACAAGGACAACAAGATTATCGACGAGCTTCAATGTGAAGAAAGAAGAAGTTAACAATTGGAGAGACTATCTTAGACTCCATTGCTATCCTATCCACAAGTACGTCAATGAGTGGCCTTCAAACCCTCCTTCATTCAAGTAAGCACTTAAACTTACTTCTATTTATATTTTGTTTTTTTGATAAATTCAAAGTTTACTTTGCATTCTCTATCTCAAATATTTTTAGGAACTATTCTATTGATTTTATTATGGTATACTATATTGTATGTCATGTTTTTTTTTAATGGTAACTTTTGATGTGTCAGAATTGCCAAAAATAGGCATATTATTAGCTATTTTTAGACTATCTTTATCTGAATAGATTTAGATTCTATCGTGACCACTATATATAATTACATTTATACCATAAATTATTAGTGAACCAAATGCTTCGGAAGCTTCTAGGCTAGATATAAAATACGAATATAAGGCGTGAGGTGTATACCTTCTAAACATTTTCTATGCGCAATGATTCATCAAAAAACAGAACAAAACAAAACTAGAGCAAGCACCCCTTCCCTTTAGATGTATCTGCAGCAGAAAAAAAAACTCAATGTGATGCATTTTTCATATTGTCTACTACATTATAAAACATATATAGAAACACGACCTTAGCACCAGAAACAATTTAGTATTCTAAGAATTTGAATCCAAACACGTTACTAGTACAAATGATTAGACTATTTGTCGTGGCTTGTTTTCCCTTTTTAATAACAAGAATGGCATATTCTTATAAAATATATTTAGTTCAAAATAGCAAATGTAATTCTAAAACAAAAGAAGTCGATTCAGATTTGGTTAGAAGAAATTTCGTCTAATTCGAGTCAACTATTTTTTTTTTTTTCTTTTCTTGGAACCCACTCTTTGAAAAGATTTTTTTTTTTATGGTAAAAGATAATTAACTCGTGGTCCCATTTGTTGGTTCATGCTTTTCCGATTTGGTTCACCATGTGATCACATGGTTGCTAAGATTTATGAAATCTTTACATGCATATATACACTATGCACATACACTACATATGTACTTGTAGTTGTTGGTCGGCCTTATTATAATAATTGTGAATGAGATGTGTTCACAAAAATTAAAACCGTGTGTCGTGTGAATTACTTTAACCGACTTGTTCAGTAGACCATAGAATAGAACTGATTATGAACAGCAACGTGTGTGCTCTGTAGTAGTACATGTATTTATTAGATAAGTTAAGAATATATATAGACACATTTACATTTGAAATATAAGATTCGATAATTAAAGATGTGTTGGTGGAAAAGGACAAGTAGAGATATTGAAGCACAACCACACGATCAAACACATCCAAACTCTTTAAAACTGAGTCATTCCGATTTCCGACAAATCTCCGTCCGAATTGTTACAAAAAGTTAAGAGTCAACACCGGCCAAGACCCGGCATCAAAAGTGCTTGTAATATTTTAAGTCAAGGGTTAGTTAGCTAAAGGACAATTAACATAAATTAGGATAACAATAATGATATGACAACAATTTATTATAAATGATTTTTTATTGGTGTCTCTGACTAGTGACTACTACGAATATAGACATCTAATTTAGTAATAACTTTATTTTTGTCGTTTCATTGTTGCATACCCCACAATTTTGGATACAATTCAAGTCCCACATCTCAAGTTTAAATAACATCAATATATAAAGGGTTAGGGTCAATCTACTAATTGCCAATTGGTTTTTAGTTAGAAGCCCAAGATAAACCCAAATTTAACATGGTATCAGAGCTCACGATTAAAAATTCTGGTGGACCTACAAAAAAGTGGATACGGATATGCCTCTTATTAACCCGAATAATGGATGCCCAAAAAGGGGTTTATTATCGGTCCAAGTGGGATCGGTTCGAGATGGGGTTATCATCTCGAGGAGGCGTGTTAATATCCCACATATGGTCCTTAGTTTGAAGGGGAGATTGTTGGGATACAATCCAAGTCCTACATCTGAAGTTTCAAGAGATTATCGTTAATATATAAAGAGTTAGAGTCAATTTACTAATTGTCAATTGATTTTTAGTTAGAAGCTCAAGATAATCCCAAATTTAACAAATTTTTCTCATATTATGTAACAATGTTGATATGTATATTTAAACCTAGAAGTTATTTGCATAAGCTAAAAGTTCCAACTTGATAAACATCATATAACATAATGTATAATATAACATAATGCTATACATTATAGTGATAAACTCAAGTTTTCCATCATATTTCTAAGAAGGTGGACATGGTTAAAAATCACAGCGCCAAAAGAAAATATAAATTTAACAAAAAAAAATAAATATAAACTATAGAAGTAAAATAAAATATAGATAAATGTGTGGTTGTGACTTGTGACTTACGGGGACGAGGCGTCACTGTTAACCGCGTTTGCGTCAGCGTCGTGATATCATGCCAATCTGTTTTAATCGGTTCTATTGTCATTTTCATTGACTTGGTCTTTTTTTTTTTTTTTCTTTTTTTTTCTTTTTTTTTATATCTTTCGTATTTTTTTGCCACAATTTCCTCGGGTTTGTTCGAACTTTGAAGTAGGGCTCAGCAAAATATCCTAACCCGAAAATTTAACCTGAACCTGATTAAAAATACCCGATCCAAACCTGAATCTGAACTTTAAAAATATCTAATTGGATATTTTTAATAAATAAAATGGGTATCCAAACTCGATTGGGTATATCCGAACACCCGAATAAATACCCGAAACTATCCAAAGTTATATATATATATATTTAACAGTAAATTGAGTTAATTTACAAGTTTTAGAAGTAATTTTATAATAACTATTACAACTTACTAGATAAATTAGTTTTCATTTTTAAATATGTCAATTTAGATATATTATATAGTTCTAACTTTAAATTTGATATCATTTGATGTTTTAAGAAATAAAAAATTATCGGCTTGTGAATTTGGTATTTTGTTATTTAGAAATGTTCTGTTCTTTTCGTGAATTTCGTGAATTCAATTTGGTTTGATAACTTTGATTTTTTTAATGATTATAATCACTTTTAATGAATTTGGATTGATTTCACTTTTTTTTTTTGAATTCTGATTGATTTCGGACTCTTTTAGTTTTGTTTGGATTAAAAAATTACAAATCTGATCCAAACCCGAAATATAATATGAGGCTTTGGATGAAACCCGAAAATACCTAAATCCGATGGGTGTTTACCCGAACTCGACCCAAAATCTAAAAATATCCGAATGAGTCTTATGTTTCTAAACCCGAAAATCCAAAAATCCAAAATACCCGACCCGAAACCCAAAAAGGTACCCGAATGTTCACCCCTACTTTGAAGCTACAACGTGAGTTACGTGTTCCACTATTAATTTTAAAACTGTTAGTGTTAATAATACTGCAGATCTGTCCAGGTACATGAGGATTGAGGGCCCATACGTAAATTAAAAAAAAAGATACTACAAATAATAAAATTATTGAAATATCATATACATCAATAAGTTTTTGAAAATTAAACCAATATAAAATGCCAATATTAATTTTATTAGAAATTATTGAATTTTTAATTTCTATTTAATGGAATCTGTAAAGGAATACCAAGTGTCAATATTTAACTGATAAAAATTCCTTAAACAAAACCTAGAGTTACATTCAAGTGATACTCTTATACTTAATATGAAAGATGTACGAATTTAGATCTAAAACTTTTAGTAATCCAGAAAAAGTTTGTAAACGAATAATTTAATTGTTAAATTGTTGCGTCTCATAATTCAAAATCATGTTTTATATAACAAAATCAGTGAAAGTTTGTAATTTATTTTGAAAGTCAAGGGAAATTTATTATTTATCTGGAAGGTTTATTAAAGAAGTATATATTTAATCTACCATAAGTAAAGTTCATGATATTTTCCACCACTTTTGATAAATTTGATGTTTTTTTTTTCATTTTAGATATTTTTCAACATTTAATATATATTCTTAAATTAATTAGTTTTAGGTTTAATAAAGTTGAATTCTAAAGTAATTTTAGCTACAAATTTTTTTTTATAATAAAGTTGTGAATTATGACTTTTACTAAACCAAAATTATGTGAAAAAGTAGAAACGTATAAATAAAATGTGCACTGTGGGAAATTGTGAGTGAAAGTATAATTGACTAAAATTTTAGCTTTAAGAACTTTAAAATAAAATTATTTGCTGTCAAAACAAAAACTAGACCCCTTAACGTTCTAATCAATCACCCTGGTAGAATGTCATAGAAAACGGCGGAATAAACTAAAAACAATTTGGTAGGTATCTTATTTATTATGATAAACTAAAAACTTATGATCGTAACTAATAATTGTGTATTGTTGTTGCAGGGAAATAGTGAGTAAATACAGTAGAGAAGTAAGAGAAGTGGGATTTAAAATAGAGGAATTGATATCAGAGAGCTTAGGTTTAGAAAAAAATTACATGAAGAACGTGCTTGGTGAACAAGGTCAACACATGGCAGTTAACTATTATCCTCCATGTCCTGAGCCTGAGCTCACTTATGGTTTACCTGCTCACACCGACCCAAACGCACTCACCATCCTTCTCCAAGACACAACCGTTTGCGGTCTCCAGATCTTGATCGACGGTCAATGGTTCGCCGTTAACCCACATCCTGATGCTTTTGTCATCAACATTGGTGACCAGTTACAGGTACTTGTTAAATTTTTAAAAGAGTTTAAACAAAAAAGTACATATAAATCACTCATTATGATTTAGCAAGTATAGTTGGTTCTACCGTATCAATCGTCTAGTTCCGACCTCATAAAAATATAACGGATTCGGTTTCAACTACAAAATTATGAAAAAAAAAAATCATTATGCAATAGTTTCTCCACTCAATTACCCAAATAAATCGATATATTAAAAAAAATAATAGAGTATTAATTATTGGAACATTTCAACATACTTTAGAAATTTTTAACATTGATTTAAAGTGTTACTTTTTTTTTCTTATATGATATCTCTAATTAACTTTTGTCTTGAATTAAAATCTGAAATAAATGTGTGTGTCTCAGGCATTAAGTAACGGAGTATACAAAAGTGTTTGGCATCGAGCGGTTACAAACACCGAAAACCCAAGACTATCTGTCGCGTCGTTTCTGTGCCCAGCTGACTGTGCTGTCATGAGCCCGGCCAAACCTCTGTGGGAAGCTGAGAACGACGAAGCGAAGCCAGTCTACAGAGACTTCACTTACGCAGAGTACTACAAGAAGTTTTGGAGTAGGAATCTGGACCAAGAACATTGCCTCGAGAACTTTCGGAACAACTAAGATACTATTATTATACATATATGTCTCTCGCCTTTGTGTTTGTCTAGTAGGCATATATATTACAAATCTATGTAGCAGCACTGATGTTCGATTGTACACTCCCACATATATTTCGTTTAAGATAATAAAAACAATAATTTATCAATTCCAAACTTCTAGTCTAGCTAGACTGATAAATGTCTTCATAACAACTTTTAGAAAACGTTTTGTTCTTCGATGACAATAACATATTACTAGTAACTTTGGTTACAAAACATCTTGGTTAGAGATTCGAGTAGTACTTTAAGGCCCAACAAAATATCATAGTCCAAAATGAGCCTATCTATTTATATTGGCAGACATCCGCCTCTACCGTGGCCCGTGGGTCAGCTGTGATGTATCTGTTGGAGACCAAGTCTTGTTAATAATGAAAACATTTTTTTTTCTAGGTCAATCATATAAAGTCACCATAAAGAACTGAATGGAATATGTAAAGAAAAATTAATTTGAAATTGCTGGATCATTCAATAATAAGAAAATACACAATTATCATTCGTTCATTCATTATGTTTCTCCTCTTTTTCTCCCGAGTTGAAAGACTTTCTTCTCAATTTACCCTTGTCCCATATTAGATAAATTTTTACATATGTAAAGAGTCCATGATAACGGCTACAAAACCTCTATCAATCACAAGAGAAACAAAACTGACTCGCAGAAATAAAAATAAATATTCGAGAAGATAACTCTCGGAAACGCAAGAATCGGGAAACATACCTTTAAGTCTCTCATACCAGGTCAAAATGAATGACGATCTTTATTCATGAAAAAGAACGAACTATATGTACATTTACAAGAGTTATCTCAAAAGGACCTTTATGAATAAATTAGAAAACGTAAAAAAAAAAAAAGTAGTTTGTATATCTTAATATTAACCTACATATATCGCCTAAGTTTACCAAGAACTAGATTAAAGAATCATTTACTTTTTCATCATTAAGTTTTCTTCCTCAGAATCTTAAATCATTTGTAATCGAGACCACCATCTCTTGACACTCTGAAACAGATCCATCGGCATTGGCTTTTCGGATCTTTGAAGAAAATGCTTGAACCATTTGGCTGAACTTTTAGCATGTCGTTTTAGACCATCTGAGTAGTCAACGTAGTACAGACCGAACCTCACTGCATATCCATGTTCCCATTCGAAATTATCCAACAACGACCATGTAAAATAGCCTCTTACATCACACCCATCCTCACTGCATATTTGTATACATTAATTTAGTTATATATTTCCAGAAACTCTACAGATATATCTACTAATCAGTTTTAATCATAGATAGTGAAATTTTCTTACGTGATCGCTTTCTGGAGTTCTTGGAGATGTTCTTGGTGGTACTTTATTCTCTTTGTATCTTCTAGTATCTCTTCACGTGTCACTGTTCCGTCTTCGTAGTCATCGAAACCTATATTTTTCATGTGGTTACTGATATTAAATACAGAGTAATAGATATGGAGATTATTGATCATCATGTTTCTAACGTTCTTACCGTTTTCAGTTATATAAACAGTTGGATTGTTGTATGTATTTTTGATATGATTAAGAATCTTTCGAAACCCTTCCGGGTATGACCAGAGAATTTTGGACCCATCCTGAATTTAAGGAAAAAGAAACGGAAAGAATGGTAAGAATTAAGTATTGTTAAACATACTAAAATTCATGATTATAAAGTTGGAAGAATAAGCTGTTGCGATATATATTAAAGTTCGTACGTACCGATTCTGATGAGATGTTGTCGCCACTACGATTTGTCACTAAAAAGAAAATGATTAATGTAATATCATTAGTTGCTGTAACATTAGTATTTTCTTGGTAAGACAATTTGAAAGCCAAATAAACCTGTTTTGTGAGATAGAACTAACTTTTGTATTGGAGGTGTTGGTCATTCATGAAGCGAGGCCGAGAAATATCGACGTGAAGATCGTGAGCGACAAACCGTGCAGTGTAGTAATTTACTCCGATAAAATCAAATGAATTTTTAACCATCATAGATTGCTCCTTGGTGAAAGATGGCAGTCTATTTCCAGCATTTGCCTTTATCGTCTTTGGATAGTCTCCGAAAACGAGAGGGCTGAGATGCCTAGACAAAAATGTAAGATAAACAAGATTAGAGACTCTTGCTTTTTTTTTTTTTTTCTTCTGATAGATTATTAATTAATAGCACAGAATGAGGCAATGAGACAAAATAGATGACAACTTACCAACCAAGATTGAAAGCAAGAGCTCTTTCAACTGCTTCTTTGTCAGCATCAGAAGCAATGTCATATGGCTCGAACCAATAAGGAGACAACACTATGCCTATCTTAGCATCTTTTGAAATCTGTTTCACAAATACATTCAATTAAAATGTCATTTGTTTTTGCATTAAATATTTTTTCTTAGATTAAGTGATATGAATCCATCAACTCATTATGAGTTAATAATTCCTAAAATATGAAGACTACTATTTTTGAAAGTTATTTTTGTGTACCTTGTCACATTTTCGGAATTCTTCAACGGCGGCAGCGTGAGCAAGAAGAAGGTGGTGAGATACTAAATAAGGCTCCGTGCCCGAATCACCAGCTACACACAAACTATTGACCCATTTGGAACATCGGCCCATTGCCTTATTGCCCGCATCATAACCCGCAACGCTGTACACATATGGCTCGTTGAACGTTGTCCACATACTAACCTTGTCCCCAAACTCTTCGAAACAAAATCTGGCGTAGTTTCTAAAATCATCTCTGTATTAAACAATAACAAAAATGTCAAACAACATCTTTTTAGATGTGTACATGGTAAACACCATGGATGGATCTTGTTAGCTTACATGATTCGAGGACTTAAAAAGCTACCATACTCATCGTCAAGAGCTTGCGGTATATCCCAATGATAAATTGTTATAAAAGGTTTGATACCTGCATGTATGTTTAACTATTTTAAATATAGAGTGTAATGAATAACATTCCAAACGCAAAACTTAACTATTCACTTTAAATTTGAATCGAAACAGTTGATCTGCAAACTAATAGATTATTATTATTTTTTTTTTTAACAAACAACTAATATAATTAATTAAGCATATGATTCTGACCGTTTTTGATAAGCTCATCAATAAGATTCTTGTAGAATTGAACCCCTTCTTTATTGACCCCATCACTTAGTTTTCCACCTGAAATTGAAAAATTCGAAAAAGGTAAAATATTTGTTTTTCTAAATAGTCAAAAGATATGAGATCTAAGAATATAAGTCCATTCTAAAAAAGTAGAAACAAGTCCATAGAAAAGGGTACTTACTTGGTAATATTCTTGACCAGGACAGGGAAAATCTGAAACTATCCATATTCATTCCCTTCATTAGTTGGACGTCTTCCTGCCCATTTACATTAATATAAGTTTTTGCGTCAAGAAAAAAAAATTATCTTGAAGCTGAATTATTATTCAGATATATATTATGCATGCATTTTTATTTAACGTATAAAAAGTAAAGATGGGCATATGCACAGACCTTATAACGATGATAAAAGTCAACGGCAACATCTCCATTGTCCATGCTTGTCCTTTCTGCAAAAAAAATTACTTACTATTTATAACTGACCTCGTATATATATATATATATATATATATATATATATATATATATAATTTTTCGAATGGGTGAAATAGAATGTGAACCTGGAAATGCATGTGTGAAATTGTCCCATATGCTTTGAGTTCTCCCTCCTTCTTTTGCAGCACCTTCATACTGGATTCCATCCACGTACATAAATAAATTCAATACGATTTCTAACTCATTTATAAGCAATACCATCGGTAGCTACAGTACACAAAATAAAGTAAAAAAATCGCGAACCTGATAAGCAGAAGAAGCAACACCAAAATCAAAATGAGGAGGAAAGCTATAACGATTTAGTGGAGTCGTAGAAAATCTAAAAGATCTTCCCTCTACAGTATCCCAGGATGCTACACATAGTGTGATTACTAGTGCAATAACCTTAATTTCCATTTGCTTGGACGTTATTTAGTTCGTTATTGTTATATATTTTAGATTGTACTTGAATTTGAGACTGATGATATTTAGAGAGCTTTTGAGAAATATTGATGCATGCGTCTACTCTTATATAGAGAGAGGTAGCTAGGGCACACGCGTAAATCTTAAGAATAGATTTAGTTAATTATTAAATAGTCAATATTTTGACTAAACCAGTTGCCTTTTAATGACTAAACGAAATTTGAGTGGAATTAATCAAAAGGTCAATTCCATCTGGTTTTGGCACTTTCTAAGAACAGACTAAGAAAAAGAGGAATATGTAATTAACATAACGTGTTAAGGTATTTTGAAATATTTTATTTAACGTATACACAACATCAATAAGAGGAAAGTGTTAATTTTGAAGAAGACTTAGCAATGTGGGTCTCCCATATTAGTTAAGCGTCTATGAGACTTGTCAACAAAACAACATTCTTGTAGTTTATAACTAGCTAAGAAGCTAAAGAAAGAGACAAAGTAGTAGAATGAGAATTAAATAATAACGAAAAAGAGATCAGAAATCAAAATGTTAATAAGATAAATAAAACTATAATAATATCATATAAATGATACATTTGTTAAGAGATCAAACCAATGAATCATTCTTTTTTTTTTTTTGAACAAAGAACCAATGAATCATAGACAGAGTTACGTACGGTTCAAAGTCACTGGTCAAAACATTTTAATATTAAAACAAATTTGAATATTAAATGATCATTCTAAATAATAAAACATGTAATGAAATAATATTCGTTATATATTTACCAATAACATAAGATACCATCTATTCTTGTTACATAAATAAAATTACATGTTATATATGTGGGTAATTTAAAAAGAAAAAAAAATCGTTTAACTCTATGCTTTGTTAATAGACTAACTAGCATGTTATGGTTTTGTTTTTGGGTAAAGGTTTTGCAATTGCTAATATGTTATATCATTAGAGTACCATATAATAAATGTTCTAGTCTTTGGCTTAAAAATATGTTCGTGGGGTCAAAACCTCTTGATTATTAAAAATAATCATGTTAATTAGTGTTATTAGTTCTATAATTTTAGTGGATTTAAAAATTCAAACAAAAATTATGTGTTATTCAATCATTGTTTCTAAAATATATATCAAAATTATGTATTATTAGTTCCATGTTATGTAAATACTTGTTAAAATTTCATGTTATTAGTTTAGTGATTTGTTATTAGATTTCAAAATTCACATTTTGTTTTAGATTTGAATGAATTTGAAAATGAAAAATAGAAAAATTCAAATCAAAGATAAAACATGTCATTTCAAAATCCATGTGTTTTGATTTTTATAATTTTACAGTTTAATGTGGATTTACAATTCATTCCTCTAATAGTCTTGTTTTGTAATAAAAGGACGTGCACTCACTCAGAATCATATAACTACTTTTTTGATTATTTTGTGATCGTTACAAAAAAAAAAAACCAAAATATATGCAACAAGTAAAATAAAATGTTGTTTGTAAAATCGTGCAAATAAATCAATTTGTATGAAGAGACGGACGAAAGATATTATTGCACAACAACTTTGATATAAAATAGAGGTAAAGGAAAAGGTAAAGGACGCCATTTCTAATACTCATTTTCCCGTGACGATATATGTATCACATGTTTATTGGGTCTATTATAGTTTTTAATGGTTAAATGAGAATTTTATAAGTTTTTGTTAGTAAATGACGAATAGCTAAAAACAAAACAAAACAAAAAAACTATAATGAAATCAAGGACGTGATTTTAATTGTAAATTATTATCTTGAACTTATTAATAAAGTAAAATCAATGTGGCGTTGAGTTAGTGGTTGAAACCTTTTAAACAAAAAAGAACGTAGGTATTTAGCAGAACATGAGTTTGACTTCGAAGGACTAGGAGAGTTAATCCAAATTAAAGTACCAATCGATAATGCTCCATGTAAATCGTTTCTTAGGCGCCTCCAGAAAAAATAAAATAATAGAAAACTCATATATGTCTTTGCAGTTGTTAGCAGCGGTCATGTTGCATATACAAAGTCGTCAAATATGATACAATAGGTAGTCAATACTATAAAGTAATCATATTTTGATTAGGATAAATGTAGGCACAAGTCTTCCACTTTCCAAGCAAGGTCGGCAAGTAGAATAGTCAATATATTACGATGGGCTGACGCCACATCTTAACTTTTTAATACTATTCGAACTGACATTATTGCTTTAATTAGTTAACAATGATATTTTACATCATGCGTCTTGAAACATGCTTCTATGAATTGGCTGGTGATAGATAAGTTTTCCCAGGAGAAAAAGAGACAAAATGAACCACAATAGAAGATCACCCAAAAAAAAAACTGAAACGCACTGACTACCACTTGCCAGGAGTTTTCTTAAGAAGAAAAAGAGTATGTGATAAACGTTTGCAAATAAATCCAAATATTTAAACAAGAGAGATAATTTTGTAAGTTCAATGTATTTCTTCCAAAAATATATGAATGATTTTTAATGGCCTACGGAACTTTACTAATAATTTATATTATCTTGGTGTTATATGCATCAATTAACACGTTTTCACAGTCGTTAATTTACCTTATAAAACCAAAAATATGATTAAAATACAAATGTATTTTCTTGTAAAAATAGAATTTTATAATTAAGAATTCATATTATAAAATTAATAAACCATTTTCTTTTAAAATTTGTTTGTCTGAAAATGAATTTTTGTACACGAACAAAGAAACTTGTACTTATGAAATTTGTTTGCACGATATGCGGGTTTAGAATTTTTAAAATAAAATAAAATTTAACAAAGAATATAAAGTAAATATTTATAGTAAGTAAAAATTATCTATAAAAGTAAATAGATACATCGAAGTGTCCAATGTAAATATCTGGCGTAAAAGATGCGACTCTACGGTTGAAACTATTAATTACATTTTTTTTTTTAATGCCCTCATTCGTGGGAAGTTTAGAATTTATCTCTAACTCCGGTTTCATCAGAGGGTTTTCCATATGAGTCGATTTACTCAAATTTGGATTTTGTTTTCTAGAGGGATGTACAGGGTGATCCTGATCAACTTCTTCAATTACCATGATTTTTATGGGCAATATGGAAGGCCATTAATAATTTTTTTTTAAGGTTTGGAGATCGAGACGAATGATATAATTGCTCAGGCTTTGGGCGATAAGTTAGCTTGGGAAGAGACACTATCTTTTACGGCGGTCTTGTCGGCTCCATCACCGTCCTCAGATGTCCAGGTTTCTTCACCTTGTTGTTAAATTGATGGTTCTTGAAAAGTAACCAATGAGCATTCATGATTGGGCTGGTGGTGTTGCGTTGGTGAGGAGGGAACCTTATTGTTGGGGGCTAAGTGTCTAAGACGGAGCCCCTCCCCCTGCATTCAGAGTTAGAAGCGTTGTTGTGGGTCATGGAGTGGATACGTGCTGAGTTACTCACTATGGTGCATTCCCTTAAATATTGGCCATCCTTCTTCAACTTGCTTGATGAGTTTAATTCGCTGGAGTTTTTTCTACTATTCTCCATCTCTTGGATCCCGCATGCGACAAATTCGAAGGCGGATTGTCTTGTCCGTGCTTCGCATTCTCTTATCTCTGAAGTTTCTTTTGTAAATCCCTTCCCTCTGACTTGGGCAACTAACCAATGACATTTCTTTTAATAGGTACACTTTTAATTAAAGAAAATAGTTGTAGATGAGTTTAAAAGTATTTAAATTAAATACTACCAACAAATTATCTTTATGAACACATTAAATAACCTATTATATGTCTCTTCACTTTAACATTTTTATAGTTACAAAAACCCATACGTTTAATCGTACATACTCCTATCATATATATTACAATAGTAGTCTTTTGAATAAATTATTTGATTGGTGAAAAAAATATGATACGATCTAATTTTTTTTTTACTTCAACAATCTTTTTTTTATGTAAAGGTGAGTATTTACATTTTTTTAGAAACAGTAACTAATTGTATAATTTTCACAATCATTTTTTATTTTATATAAAAAGTAATTTTTTTTCTTGTAATATAGCAACTAAAAATAAAAATTAGTAAACAATATTATAAGTTTGAATTTTATGGTATATATATATATATTATCTTATAATTATATTTTAAATAAAATTAGGTTTTATTTTATCTATTTACTTTTATATAAAACCTTTTTAGATTAAGTTTTGAGTTTTTACATTTTTATTTTTAAAATTTTAATAATAAATTGACATGTGTCAACACCTGAATGATATAATTTACATGTGTCACGATCTTGTTAATGAGTAATTTTATCATCAAGATTTATATAATAAGATAATTATATGTTTGCCTAAATATATATATATATATATATCACAAATATATTGTTAATTTTTTTTTTTTCAAAAGAGTATGTTATATATATTTAATGTAAATTTTTAAAAATATATTTCTATTTTGCCCTTAACTCAAAATTAATAACTGAAATGAAGTCATTAATAACTTATTAAATAGGAACATCCGAACATACATATATAATTTAACATTTTCCTTAATTTATGTAAAATATGTCAAATGACCCTATTTTGTGAAGGGAGTATCTTAAACTTTCAGTTAATAAATTGTTGTATCATTAAACAAATGTTTCTCATGGTTTATTAATTTTTCTTTTCTTCATGTGCCTAATTAATCTAACATGTAGTAAAAATTCTTCTTTTAAAGTTTTAAATTCATTTTAACAGTTATTAAATTATGATATGTAAATTTTTTAAAAATAACTGAATATTATTGGTTTAGACTTAAAAAAATAAATAACAAAAATATACATATATAATTACAATTTAATATGATTTCTTACCATGTATAAAAAAAACATTAAAATTAGATTGATTAGAAAACGAGAAAAAATAACCAGCTAAATGTTGTCAGTATTTCAGAATTCAGAAACAATAAAAACGTTAAAAAAATAATTAGTGTATTACAATAATCGTTCCTTTAATTGAGAAAAATCGAATGATAATAAGCCTTTAATTGACTCTCGATTCGAAACAGTAACTAATTGTATAATTTTCACAATTATTTTTTTATCTTATATAAAAAGTAATTTTTTTTCTTGTAATATAGCAACTGAAAAAAAATAAGTAAAAAATATTATAAGTTTGAATTTTATGGTATATATATATATTATCTTATAATTATATTTTAAATAAAATGAGGTTTTATTTTATCTATTTACTTTTATATAAAACCTTTTTAGGTTAGGTTTTGAATTTTTACATTTTTATTTTTTAAAATTTTAATAATAAATTGACATGTGCCAACATCTGAATGATATAATTGACATGCGTCACGATCTTGTTAATAAGTAATTTTGTCACCAAACTTTATATAATAAAATAATTATATGTTTGCCTAAATATATATATATATATATATATATATATATATATATTTTTCAGAAAAATATTGTTAATTTTATTTTGTTTTCAAAAGAGTATGTTATATATATTTAATGTAAATTTTTAAAAATATATTTCTATTTTGCCCTTAACTCAAAATTAATAACTGAAATGAAGTCATTAATAAATTATTAAATAGGAACATCCGAACATACATATATACTTTAACATTTTCCTTAATTTATGTAAAATATGTCAAATGACCCTATTTGTGAAGGGAGTATCTTAAGCTTTCAGTTAATAAATTGTTGTATCATTAAACAAATGTTTCTCATGGTTTATTAATTTTTCTTTTCTTCATGTGCCTAATTAATCTAACATGTAGTAAAAATTCTTCTTTTAAAGTTTTTAATTCATTTTAACAGTTATTAGATTATGATATGTAAATTTTAAGAAAATAACTGAATATTATTGGTTTAGACTTTAAAAAAATAAATAACAAAAAGATACATATATAATTACAATTTAATATGATTTCTTACCATGCATTAAAATTAGATTGATTAGAAAACGAGAAAAAATAACCAGCTAAATGTTGTCAGTATTTCAGAAACAATAAAAACGTTAAAAAAGTAATTAGTGTATTACAATAATCGTTACTTTAATTGAGAAAAATCGAATGATAATAAGTCTTTAATTGACTCTCGATTCGAACCATAAGTTAAAATCAAAAGAAATTGATACTGTATTTGATACTACAAGAATTTGGAAACTTAACAATACAAAAATATACATATGATATATATCTCAATAATAACATATTTTTATTACAATAAATTATCAGAAAAGAAATAAAGAGTCTTACTTTTTACAATTGAATATTGTTTCCCCACCAACCGAGCTTAAGTCACCTGTAATGCAGACCACCAATTCTTGACACTCTTAAACAAATCCAACGGCATTGGCTTTTCAGATCTTTGAAGAAAATGTTTGAACCATTTGGCTGAGTTTTTAGCATGTCGTTTTAGACCATCTGCATAGTCAACGTAGTAAAGACCGAACCTCACTGCATAACCATGTTCCCATTCGAAATTATCCAACAAGGACCATGTAAAATAGCCTCTCACGTCGCATCCGTCATCTCTGCATATTTGCATACATTAAGTTAACTCTTTGATTATTCCAGGACTTTAATAATTAATCATATAGTAATCAGTTTTTATTCTTAAGTAGTGAAAAATTCTTACGTGATCGCTTTTTGGAGTTGTTGAAGATGTTTGTGGTGGTACTTTATTCTCTTTGTATCTTCTAATATCTCTTCACGTTTCACTATTCCACTTTCATAGTCATCGAAACCTATACATTTTCACGTGGTTAATTACTTTTTTTTTTTAAACTAAAAAGAATAGATAAACATTTATGGAAATGTTGATATGTTTATAGCGTTGTTACCGTTTTCAGTAATGTAAATAGTTGGATTATTATATTTGTTTTTAATATAATTGAGAATCTTTCGAAAGCCTTCCGGATATGACCAGAGAATTTTGGATCCATCCTGAAATTGAAGAAAAGATGTTCAGACTTTGAAATAAAATTGGAACTAGGAAGAATGATTTCTCTTGATATGTGATGCGATGGTATCACAAATGCTGCTTGGCTCCTCTGTACTTTTCACTTATCATGTTTATCAAATGGTATCGTTACTACCAAAAAAAAAAAAACGAAGTTCGTACCGATTCTGATGAGATGTTGTCGCCGCTACGATTTGTCACTAATAGAAATAAGTGATAAATGTAAAGTCATTAGTTGTCGGTTCATTAGTATTTTCTTGGTAAGAAAATTAGAAACCAAATAAATCTGTTTTATGAGAACTAACGTTTGTATTGGAGGCGTTGATCGGTCATGAACCGAGGCCGTGAAAGATCGACGTGAAGATCATGAGCAACGAACCGTGCAGTATAGTAATTTACTCCGATAAAGTCAAATGAATTTTTAACCATGATAGATTGCTCTTTGGTGAAAGAAGGCAATCTATTTCCAGCATTTGTCTTAATCGACTCTGGATAGTCTCCAAAAACTAAAGGGCTGAGATGCCTAAATATAGTGTAAGATAAACAAGATTATAAATCTATATATTTTTGACTTAAGATAATGAACTGATAACATGAAATGAGTTACATAGATGACCACTTACCAACCCGTATTGAAAGCAAGAGCTCGCTCAACTGCTTCTTTATCAGCATTGGAATCAATGTCATATGGTTCGAACCAATAGGGAGACAACACTATGCCTATCTTAGCATCTTGTGAAATCTGTTTCACAAATACAGTTAATCAATAAAAGTGTTATTTATTTTTCCGTTTAATTCCTATTTTCGTAAATTAAGTGACATGACCAAACCACTTTTTTAGATCAAATTAAAAGTCATGAAATTAGAAGCATCTAGTATATCTTAGAAAACATTGCCTCATCTTATATACCTTGTCACATTTCCTGAACTCTTCAACGGCAGCAGCATGAGCAAGAAGAAGATGGTGAGAGACTAAATAAGGCTCGGTGCCTGAATCACCAGCTGTACACAAACTGTTTACCCATTTTGAACATCGACCCATTGCCTTATTGCCTGTATCATAACCCGCAACGCTATAGACATATGGCTCGTTGAAGGTTGTCCACATATTGACTTTGTCTCCAAACTCCTGGAAACAGAATCTGGCATAGTTTCGAAAATCATCTCTGTATTAAACAGCATAACAAAATTATGTCAAAGAACAATTTTTAAAATTTATACATGGTATAATTATTATGTATGATCTAAGATTTTAACTTACATGATTCGAGGACTTAAAAAGCTACCATACTCATCATCAAGTGCTTGAGGGATATCCCAATGATAAATTGTTATAAAAGGTTTTATACCTGCATGTATGTTAATGTAAATAGTCTGATGAGAAAAACTCCAAACACAAAGCTATTCATTTTATATTCAGTTCTAAATTAAGCATATGACTCTAACCGTTCTCCATAAGTTCATTGATTAGATTCTTGTAGAATTGAACCCCTTCTTTATTGACCCCATCACTTAGCTTTCCACCTGAAAATTTCATATTCGAAAGAGGCTAAAAAAAGAATTACCAAATATTCAAAAAGCAATTGTGTTATAGTTTCTAGGAATATTACTTCATTCCAAAAAAGTAGAAAATAATAAAATTGTACTTACTTGGTAATATTCTTGACCAGGACAGGGAGAATCTGAAACTATCCATATTCATTTCCTTTATTAGTTTGATGTCGTCCTGCTCAATTTTTCAAATTACATAGTTAATATAAGTTGTTACATTAAGAAATTTTGTTCCACTGTACATACTACTAATACAGCAAAAGTATAAACATTAAGGAGGTTATGCATGCACAAACCTTATAACGATGATAAAAGTCTACAGCAATATCCCCATTGTCCATGTTCGTCCTTTCTGTAAAAATGTTAACCTGTTACTTACTACTTTTACTAATTATAATTGATCTCGTACATATATAGAAACATGTCAGAATATATAATATAACTAGAAACAAAAATATTAACAAATTAGAAAGTCAACCTGGGAATGCATGTGTAAAATTGTCCCATATGTTTGGACTCCTCCCTCCTTCTTCTACTGCACCTTCGTACTGCATGACATCCATATATAACTCAGTGTGGTTGCTTTGTGGTACACTATATAATTTGCAACGTCAGTACATTACAAACGAACCTGGTAAGCAGAAGAAGCAACGCCAAAACTAAAATTAGGAGGAAAGCTATAGCGATTTAGTGGGGTTGTCGAAAATCTAAAAGATCTTCCATCTGCAGCATCCCATGATGCTACACTTAGTGTGATTACGAGTGCAATTAGCTTAATTATCATTTTCTTGGATGTTAATTAGCTCAAACAAATTTTTAGGAAACTATATATATTTTTATTTGAGGCTGAAGATATATATCTAGAGAGGATTGTGAGAAATGTTAATGCATACATATCCTCTTATATGGAGAGATGTACCGTATTTTGTTAACTAAGGAATCTTAAGAATTGATTTTTGTTAAATAATCATATTCTGACCGAAACGGGTTGCCTTTTAATGACTTTTGTTTTATTAATTGTGACTCAACAAACATTTAGACTGGAATGATTCAAATGGTTATTCCTATCTTGTAATGACGCTTTTATAAGATAAGACAAATTACAACACCTTTGCACCAAAAAAGAAAAAAGAAAAAAAGAAGATAAATTACAACATATCGCGTTACGTCTGTAACTAAACACGAAGCAAGTAGTTTTAAATTACTTTATCTAATACACACAACACATCAATCAAAACGAATATATATTTTTCGAAGGCTACACCAATATTGTTGTGCGTTTCGAAAGGTCTCAGTCGCTCAAATTAGAAAACGTGTAAGAGATATACATAAACAAAACTATATTCTTGAAGTTTATAACTGTTTTGAAATGTTGAAGAAAAATGAAAAGTATTGGAATGAAAACTATATTATAACAAAAATAAGCTCAGAAATGGAAATATCAATAAAATTGAAATTCAATAATAGATGTATATAATGAAAATAGGAAATAATGAATCAAAAACAAAACAAATTCTTGTATCCACATATATATATATATATATATATATATATATATTTGAAGCTCAATCCAAACATATGTTTCTCCTGAATTTTGAAGAAAGAAAATAAAAAATAAGATCATTAATATATAAGCCCTAAACTGGATTAGGTGGACTGCAAAAACAATACAGTTAACTAAGATTGGAATGACAATATTTTGGTGATGTGAATAATGATAAATGCATTTATAAATAGTAAGGCTAACGGGGTCTACGGGACGGGTTGTCACACTCTTTCTCTTCCGGGCTATAAGTATAACTCTTCGTATAGAATTTATAGTTATTAATGTATATGACCATAGAAATGTTTAGAAAATACATACGAAGGTTAAATTTTGTTTTATTTTTATTTTGTTCGTACGATCGATTTCCAATATAAATAATAAATTCAATATAGCAATGTTGTTTGTTTATATTTTAATATAACTAGCATAAATAGTGTCGTCAGCCCATATTTCACAACTGTTTATAATGTTGACTTATTCCTTTATGCTATGCTACGACCGTGTATGAAAAATGGATACTTGATCTAACGATCACCGTAATCACACGACGACCGTGCCTGTGCATTAGCGTTAGTCATGGCTGTAAATGTCACATGTGAAATTAAGAAATGGGTTGCACTTTGTGACATCAGTTAACAAAAAACAAAACAAAAAGACTAATGAAATGAATTGCTGAATTTTCTTCGTAACAATTTTCTGTTATATAATCATTCACTTTAATAAATAAAATGTATCCATATAAAAGAAAAAAGCTCTCATTTTAGCTAATAATCTATATAATCTCTTAGTATGTTCAATATTTTAGAAAATTGAAAAGTATATGTACAGTATTTTAGATTTTTTTAAATCACTTTTATTATCTAATAATCTGTATTAAGTATTATTTAGCATGTTAAATATTTTTGAATATTAAATATATTTTAGAAAATTCTTTCTAAGAATGTGTTAAATCGGGTTAATCTACTCCATTTTATGCTAACATGCATTTTTTCGTCACCTGCCTAATCTTATGACTGTGGTTTTGCGGATACTTTTTTACGGATGTTGATAGGAAGAAATAAAATAAAAACATGGCATGGCTAACAGTTTTGTTTTATGCCGACCACAACAGTCACAAGCGAAACAATCATGGTGAAACTGGTTATGTCCGACCTTTGGATTCTCAATCCGAACAGACGCATATATCTGAAACCGTACATAATTATATTTTTAAATTAATACAATGTTCAATTTTGACTTATTTTCAAAATTGGTGAGTATTAATGATTTATATATATTTTTGATAAACTCAAGTCTCTTTCATTTTGACCAAAAAAAAAAAAAGTCTCTTTCTATGAAATCCTAGATTCCCGCCCGACAACATATGATATTAAGATGTAGCATGTTCGATCTATTACATTACATAATTTTCAAAATACTAGAAGAATAATCCGGGCTACGCATTTAATAACAAATATCTATGGATTACTTAATTTTGTTCTAAATTTTGAACAGGTAAAGGTTAAAACGCAAGAAAAATCATAAGATAGACCATCATATAGTTCATACTTGTATTCCGAAATAAATTGGAGTGTACTCTATATGTTACTAAATATCTAAACAAATGTATAAGGGTATCAACATAAATAACATTAAGTGAAAAAACATAAATAGGAAATCATAAGCATATCTATCATTTCCTCGACCACTTCTCTGGTTTGACGACCTATCCCAACAGATGTTCTCTCCAACCTAAAATCTCCAGCACCATTCATGTTCTCTCCCTTACACACCGATTTATGTTCCATGCTATGTCCTCACCATCTCCAACATCAACTAAACATTTTCCCTTTTGTCTCTATCTTGGCTAATATATTCATGATCAAGACCCTTACCTACAATTTGCTCCTTCATATCAACTTTATGAAGTTATCTATGTTCTCTTCCACCATATATGATATTATATCTCTTCCAGTTCCAACAAAAAAATTGAGACATATTTCAAAAATTACTTACTAAAACATTATAAGAAAGTTTGAACTGAACTCAAAATTTATTGTTAGGCCCTGAGAAAATTTGCATACTTGATTCGTAATTTCTCTTTTGACTACAATCTCTTCACTATGATCTCGTCCACCTGAAAAAGTTTAAAGAATACTAGATTACTACATCATCAAATATATTTATGTAACAATCATGATGATAATTATAATGCTCTCAATGAATTGGGGTAGACGGACAACAATATAGCAAAACAGTCTCAAACAAACATACCTTGATGTCTTGGAAGTAGTAACCATGCATATATATCCATGATTTCAAATATAAAACCAGGGATATCTAAGAAATACTGAAAGGTTTTCCAAATGTTATGCTGAGTAGTTTATTTTTATTTTTAATATGATATATATATATATATATATATATATACCTAGTTGGACTTCTATGTAGAAATTGAGAAAGAGAATTAAGCGTGATTATAATGAACTTGCCAAATACAAAGACAAATAAAAATATAGTATCGTTGATGCATCAAAGTGTTTTAGATAGAGATTTTATAAGCACTTGCGAGAAAAGGTTATGAGTATGAATATAGGGGCCATTAATTTCTTTCAATTGGTAGGGGATTGAAGACGAAGTGGGAAGGTGAATGATTGTTTAGGAGTTTTAGAACGCAAAAAGACTCTCAACTGGCTTTAAGTTACTTTTGGACTTCAGCTCATTCAAAGGAAATAATGAATGGACCCTGAAGGGACAAATTTTATAGTAGGTTTATTTTAGTAATTATGTCCATCAATGGTTTTGATCTCGTTAGTTTTACAAAATGGTTTAATGGTTTAATAACGTAGATGGCTTGAATGCATGATTTGTATTTTTATTGATTTATTTGGAGAAAAATTTCTAATAAGTTTAGAAAGAAAACATGAATTTTAAATTAGCTGAGGTGGTTTCTCGTAAGAGTTTTTTACTTGTTGCTGATGTAGATGGTCTTATAAACCTCAAATTGTCCCTTTTATTAATAATAACTAGGTACTAACCCGCGGAGAACCGCGGGTGGAATGTTTTTTAATAAAAATTTGTAATAACTTATTTTATTATTATGCTATTTATAATAGCTTGTTGAAAATTTTGGTTTGCTTATATTATAATTTTTGTATTTTAAAAATATTTATTGAAAACCTGTCAATAAAACATTTGCATGTAATGAATAAAATTGTTTAAACTTTTGTCAATTAAACACAATCTTTACTAACATGTAAAAAAAGAACAACTAAATATAGCTAGTAAAAGTTTTGAAAATTTTTTTTGAAAACAACATTCGTTGTTTTTTTTGTGTGGTTTCATTTTTTTGTCTGTAATAATTTCAACCTGTGGTGGAAATTTTTTTGATAAAATTTGTAGCTGTATATTTATTCGATTTGGTTTTTAAAATCTTACCTTTTTTTTTTAATATGAATTAATTTTGATTCTAATAGATTTTTTTTTTACTTTTCTACAATTTATTTTATATGATGTGTCCCCGATTTTCATTTTTTAATTAATTATATTTATTTAATTAATTAATTAATCTTATTTTTTAATGGTAATAGAATATAATTTTTACACATTTTAATGTTAGTTTCATATTTATACTTCCCAATTAATATAGTAGGATAAAATTTGAAGTTGTAGATTTTGTTCGATTAGATTTTTAAAATCTTAGCTTTTTTTTAATACGGATTAGTTTTGATTCTAATAGATTTTTACTTTTGTACAATATATTTTATTTCACGTGTCCCCAATTTTCGTTTTTAATTAATTATATAAAATTAATAATTAATTAATCTTAATTAAATTTTCTAATGGCAATTAAATGTAATTTTTTACATATTTAAGGTTAGTTTCATATTTGTACTTCTCAATTAATATAGTAGGATTCATTTTTTTTACTAATTTAGTGGCAATTTAGTGGATGCACATTTTACTTTGAATTTGTTTTTTCTTCTAGTTTTATCTTTTCGACAAGTGTTGATGTAAAATAGTAAAATTTTCGGCTGGATATTTTATTCAACTTGTTTTGTTTATTTTTAAATCACGACCATTTAGTTGGTTCCACCAGAAATCTTATCTACTAAACAAAACAAAATAGAACATCAATTATATTTTTATCAACTCAGATGTGTCATAACGTTGTAGTTTTCTATATTTATTAATTACAATATAATATAGTTTTGTAACTTACTTAACAAATTCATACATTTATATTTTATACAAAATAGAAATGATGATAGAATACATTTACAAGATACTAATAAGGTGTTGGTAAGGAATTTTTACAGTATTTCTAAGATTTCATATATGTATAAATGTAACTTGTATATGTTTATAAGATAACACATGTATTCACGCTAGATCTAAAACTTTTAAAAGTATTTTTTATTTTTTTTTTTAAATAAAATTTTTGAAAAGTGATATTTAAAAGTGAACATTTTTAAAATTCTTTCGTTTAAACTAACTAAATCATGACCTTAAGTTGAGTTTGAAATTGAGTCACACTTGTGAAACTTAATTTTATAACTAGTAATTAAATAACAAACTAGATAAGCCGAACAAATTTATTTGTATTTAAAAACAGTATGTAATTGGTTTGAAACGGTTTTCTTTCTATTTTTTTTAGACCATACCACAATAGACTATACTTGATAAACAAAAATGGTCTAATCCGCATATGGATTTGTCCACCCCAACCATGCAATCATTCAAACGCTTAGATCTCCAACCCATGTATTTATTTTTTTACTCTATTTTGGAGTAACTTCATTTTAGAGATGAGTTTTACTCCAACTATTTTTCCATTCTAAGTATATTCTTTTTATATCTTATTATTAATTTATATAGTGATCTTTTATTTATTAAAATTACAAATTTGACCCAATTATTTTACTTTTAGCAAAAAAAAATAGCATATTATTTATATTTAAATTTTATTATTCAACAACAATACATTACACAAAATTCATTAATTATTAGTGTTTGTTATATTAAGTTGTTTTTCATCTTTAGTTTAAGTCTTATTTATGTATTTTAAATTTTATGGGTAGTTATGCTATTTTGTATATTTTTTTTTTGTATTGTCTATTTTCTATGTAATATATGTTATTGTTGAATTTTAAAATTATTATTTATAAGTTTAAGTATTAAATAATAATAATTAACTGTATTTAGATATAAAATATAAATATATATAAATTTAAAGGATTGATTTGCAGATAAAAAAGCTCAATTCTTAAATGGAGAAATGAATTAAAAGTGTCCAAATATTAAAATTTTTAAAAATATTTTGGAGATGAAAATGGAATGGAGTTGGAGAATGTTTTTCTCCAAACTGGAGTTTGGGGATAGAAATGAGGATGAGTTGAAGATAGTCTTAGTTTCTATTTTCTTAAATGTTTCTTAGCTTTAAAAAGTTTAAGCCTATATTCTTAGAGTGTCAATGGTTACGGTGGATAGGGTGGACAGATCCATTGACAGTTTTATTCGCGTTTTTTTTTCGGGTAAAAAATAAATCGCCGTAGACCAACTCTATTTATATGTAAAAACAGTTTGTGGTTATTTCACAACCGCTTTTTTAATCATGTCTTGACCTAAACCGATTGTATGATCGGATTGACTAAACAAGCTTAAACTGGAATGATTCAACTTTTGTATATTCCCATATCTCTTTGTCAATATAAAAAATACCCCATATTTTGTTGGGTACTTTTATAATATAACAAAATTGCAAGTTGCAACATCTCGCGTTAAGTGCAATATCTTGTTTTCGAATTCCATATTCTTAATTCTGTTAGTTTCTTGCGATAACAATACTCTTGTGTTATCCAAGGACTTGGAGACTAATCAAACTAAATAGCACGGGTTAAAAAACTAATATAAATAGAAAGCTGAGAGAGAAATATAGATAACCAACAAATAAACAAAGCGAAGGACCAGTCGTCAAGTATTGCCATTGAAAAGGAGGGGATACATAGACTATAGTTTAGATCATGTGTAATGCAGACCACCAATTCTTGACACTCTTAAACAGCATTGGCTTTTCGGAATTTCGAAGAAAATGCTTGAACCATGTGGCTGAGCTTTTAGCATATCTTTTTAGACCATCTGAATAGTCAACGTAGTACAATCCGAATCTCACTGCATATCCATGTTCCCATTCGAAATTTATCCAGCAACGACCATGTGAAATATCCTTTCACATCACACCCATCCTCACTGCATATTTGTATCCATATTCTTGACGAATTATATATATATTTTTTTTCGCCAAAATTTAGATTCTCTTGACGAATTAATTATCCCATGATTTTATTATTTAATTATTATAAAGATCAGTTTTTATCCATTTATAGTGAAAAATCTCTTACGTGATCGCTTTCTGGAGTTGTTGAAGATGCTTTTGGTGGTACTCTATTCTTTTTGTATCTTTTAATATCTCTTCACGTGTCACTATTCCATTTTCGTAGTCATCGAAACCTACACGTACAATTTCACAACTATGTTATTGATGGTTAGTACTTAGTAAGGCACTATCGAAATGTTCAAGACTTTCTGATGTTTTTACCATTTTCAGTTATATAAATAGTCGGATTGCTGTATGTATTTTTTTATATGATTAAGAATCTTTCGTAACCCTTCCGGATATGACCAGAGAAGTTTTGTTCCATCCTGAAAATAGAAGAAAAATATTTATATTTAGGCATTGTTCAACATACAGAATTTACAATAAAATCGTGCGATAATAATGTTCGTACCGATTCTGGTGAGACGTAATCGCCGTTACGATTTGTCACTAATAAAAAAAGTGACAGAAGTAAAGTCATTAGTTGTAGTTTCATGAATGTAACAACAAAACTAAAACCAGATAAAACTTATCAAATCTGTTTATGGAAACTCACATTTGTATTGGAGGTGTTGGTCGGTTGTAAATCGAGGCCGTGAAAGATCGACGTGAAGATCATGAGCGACAAAACGTGCAGTGTAGTAATTTATTCCGATAAAATCAAATGACTCTTTTACCATCATAGATTGCTCTTTAGTGAAAGTAGGCAATCTATTTCCAGCATTTATCTTCATCGTTCTGGGGTAGTCTCCAAAAACTAAAGGGCTGAGATGCCTATAATAGTTGTAAGACTAACAAGATTAGAAAGTTATATATTTTTGTTTCCACCTGGATTACTTAGATGACACAAACTTACCAACCAATATTGAAAACAAGAGCTCGTTCAACTGCTTCTTTATCAGCATTAGAAGCAATGTCATATGGCTCGAACCAATAAGGCGACAACACTATGCCTATTTTGGCATCTTTTGAAATCTGTTTCACATATACAGTAAATTAAAATGTTAATTATTTTATCTGGCGTTCAAAGCCGTTTTGATAGATTGAATGAAATGAACCAATCGATAATTTTTTTTTGTCAAAAGTTAAACAAAATATAAAAGCAGTTATTTTGGGAAGACATGACGTATCTTGTTTACCTTTTCACATATCCTAAACTCTTCAACGGCAGCAGCGTGAGCAAGAAGAAGGTGGTGAGATACTAAATAAGGCTCGGTGCCCGAATCACCAGCTATACACAAACTGTTTACCCATTTGGAACATCGACCCATTGCCTTATTGCTCGCGTCATAACCCGCAACGCTATACACATATGGCTCGTTGAACGTTGTCCACATATTGACCTTGTCTCCAAAATTTCGCGTAGTTTCTAAAATCATCTCTGTATGAAACCACATATAACATAAATGTCAAAAGAGCATTATATTATAATCTTATAAATTTTTTTTTTGACGAAATTATAATCTTGTACATATCCAGTATGAATATAAGCTTTTAACGTACATGATTCGAGGACTTAAAAAGCTACCATACTCATCATCAAGAGCTTGAGGGATATCCCAATGATAGATTGTTATAAAAGGTTTTACACCTGCATGCATGTTCAAACACTAAGCTTAGTAATTTATTATAAATTAGAGAGTTTATGTGTAAATTCGTAGATGGCACTAAAATCAACGCTTTGAGCAAATCATTCTTACCATTTTTGATGAGTTCATCAATTAGATTCTTGTAGAATTTAACCCCTTCTTTATTCACTCCATCATTTAGTTTACCACCTGAAAATTTGAAAGTGAAAACGTAAAAAACAATTTCTTGAGAGAAGGTAAAATATATATTTTAAAATTGTTAACTTAACAAAATGAGAGTAGGAAAAAACTACAAACTTTTACTTACTTGGTAATATTCTTGACCAGGATAAAGAAAATCTGAAACTATCCATATTCATTTCCTTTATTTGTTTGATGTCTTCCTGTTCATTTGTCCATTTTGAATTAATATAAGTTGTTGCAAGAAGAAATAAGAAAATAAAGATTAACTTAAAGCTTATATTTCAAAATTAAATTACGTATAAAATGACAAAAAAAACCTGAAAATAATGAAAGTCATGCATGCACAAACCTTGTAACGATGGTAAAAGTCGACAGCAGCATCTCCATTGTCCATGCTTGTCCTTTCTGAGAAAATATTTAATATTTTACGTATAGATTTTGGAAACTATCGGGAATATAAATTATTTTCTTTTAAATAACAACGTGGATGAATAACAAAAGTGAACCTGGGAATGCATGTGTAAAATTATCCCATATGCTCGGACTCCTCCCTCCTTCTTCTACTGCACCTTCGTACTGCATTCCATATACATTAATACATGTATCCTCATTAATTTTAAAAACTAACTACATGACCCTATAAAAATGTATCCTCAATCATGTTATATGTATATTCATGTATCCTCATGCTATATACATTCATGTATACTCATTAGTACATTACCAACAAACCTGATAAGCGGAAGAAGCAACGCCAAAACTGAAATTCGGAGGAAAGCTATAACGATTTAGAGAAGTCGGAGGAAATCTAAAAGATCTTCCCTCTGCAGCATCCCATGATGCTATACATAGCGTGATTACTAGTGCAATTAGTTTAAATTCCATTATCGTGGACGATACGTAGTTAAATATTAAAATTTAGTTTTTTACTTTTATTTCAGACTGAAGACATGTAGAGAATTATTGTGAGAAATTTTAATGCATCCATTTCGTCTTATATAGAGGGAGATAGCTAGGGCATACGCGTACCATAGGTACGTCTTTTGCCTTCTGACGACTTTTTGATTTATTAATTGGACTAAATTAACAAACTGGAATTATTCAACGCTTCTTGTTTTGGCGCTTTTATAAAATTGTTTAAACGAAGACCAGTTACAAACTTACAATCTATTGCGTTAAGTATTTAATTAAAAACAAAAGAAGTATTTTAAAATATATATATTACGTATAACATACACATAGCATCAATAAAGCTGAAAGTATTATTTTCAAAGACTCACTAACGTGATCAGTTTCGAGAGGTCTAGGTAGCTAAAATAAACCGTGTACGAGGTCAGCCGACACAACAATTAATATAGCATTCGTTATTAAAATATGAATGATATAATTTAAGTTACTTTCAAAAGTATTTCTGACGATACATCATTTTAAGTTTGATATAATTCATATTATATATTTTTTTAAAAAATTAGTAATAAATAAAATGTAAAAATTCTAACGAATAAACATCGACTGAGAGTCTCAGACCAATAAGAAAGAAAAATAAATAAATCTAGCAAATATACATTAACTGTTTTTTCAAAAATACATTGATAATAATCATTTCAATAAACGCTTGTAAACGTTGAGTCTCTTGATCATAATTAACTATTTATAAGAAAAAAAACTATTATAATTTTTCAAAGGAAAGATTGTGTTACTTATTGTGACATTTTGTTTGACTTTTTTCTCTTAAGATCTCGTCTTACAACCACACTAGGTACTAACCCGCGGAGAACCGCGGGTGGAATGTTTTTTTAGTAAAAATTTGTAATAACTTATTTTATTATTATGCTATTTATAATAGCTTGTTGAAAATTTTGGTTTGCTTATATTATAATTTTTGTATTTTAAAAATATTTATTGAAAACCTGTCAATAAAACATTTGCATGTAATGAATAAAATTATTTAAACTTTTGTTAATTAAACACAATCTTTACTAACATGTAAAAAAAGAACAACTAAATATAGCTAGTAAAAGTTTTGAAAAGTCTTTCTGAAAACAACATTCATTGTTTTTTTATGTGGTTTCATTTTTTTTGTCTGTAATAATTTCAACCTGTGGTGGAAATTTTTTTGATAAAATTTGTAGCTGTATATTTATTCGATTTGGTTTTTAAAATCTTACCTTTTATTTTTTTTAAGTATGAATTAATTTTGATTCTAATAGATTCTTTTTTACTTTTCTACAATTTATTTTATTTGATGTGTCCCCGATTTTCATTTTTTAATTAATTATATTTATTTAATTAATTAATTAATCTTATTTTTTTAATGGTAATAGAATATAATTTTTACACATTTTAATGTTAGTTTCATATTTATACTTTACAGTTAATATAGTAGGATAAAATTTAAAGTTGTAGATTTTGTTTGATTAGATTTTTAAAATCATAGCTTTTTTTAATACGGATTAGTTTTGATTCTAATAGATTTTTTTTACTTTTCTACAATATATTTTATTTCACGTGTCCCTGATTTTTGTTTTTTAATTAATTATATAAATTTAATTATTAATTAATCTTAATTAAATTTTTCTAATGGCAATTGAATGTAATTTTTTACATATTTAAGGTTAGTTTCATATTTGTACTTCCCAATTAATATAGTAGGATATTTTCTACTTATAATTTTTTTTTGTTAAGTGTCTCCAACGATTACATTTATTTATCAGAACTTTTAATAAAAAATTTATATTTAAATTTTAAACAATTAACTCATAGATGATTCATATTCTACCAAATAGACCTAAATTGAATTCGGTATAGTACTTGGCAACTTGAAAAAACAATACACGAAAGATGTAAGGAATGACACATTCGTGAATAAATAAAAGACAACACTTTTTGAGATGTTAGGAAACGTCTTTTGGGTCAAGCTGCATAAGTGCTGAATGGAGGTTCGAAGCAGGAATGACACATCTTTCTGGTTTGAGTAGTTTTTCCGATTAGTCAGTTTCAAGGATGTTGTTAGTGATATAATGGAATGTGTATAATGGGCGTTAATAACATGCAACAATCCTGACGCTGCCTAGGGGCCTAAGGCTTCGAATGGTGAAAGCGTATCAAGCAGAGCAGATCAAGCGGATCAAGCAGATCAAGCAAAACAAAAGCGGACCAAGCAGATCAAACAGAACAAAAGTAGATTAAGCAGATATAACCAGTGGCGGATCCAGAAACTTTTTTAATATGGGGCACAATTGTATAACTAATAATATTAAGTTTATCTAATATATATATATATATATACATATATCTATATAAGTGTTGCACAAAAAAAAAAATCTATATATAAGTATACTTTTCATCTTTTCTATATTTTTAAATTTGAAAAAATATACCAAATTTTTTTGAAATATTGGTCATATTGGTTTCTAATTTATAAATTTAAAAATGCACAATTACAAGTTTTACAACTCACTATAAGAATGTAATGTATATAAATATTATTTAAATTTAATTAGTTAACAGTATCACACAAATAAACTCTAAGTTATTAAATGAATTAAGCTAGAATTAGAAGGATAAAAATACAACTGAAAGAACATGCTCTTTTAAATAGAAAATAATAAAGAATAAAAAAAATGCATCCAACCAATTAAAGAAAAACATGTAGAAGTGTAACACCCGCGAACCATTTTTTTGGTATTTTGGTGAGGGTGTCGATCGACACCACAGGAGGTGTCGATCGACACTAATTGTTTCTGGTTCGACCGGTTCGATTTAATTATCGATTTGGACCGGTTTGATGTAGGGAAAACTACTAAACCGAGATATTTAAGTGTTTTGGTCGACCAGAAGGGTTTTGGGGAAGTCTTTTGTCGCCGCTTTGTTGTTTTTGAGAGAAAAAGAGGAAAAAGTGTGTTCTTGAGCTTTTTGGTGATTTTTGGTGAGATTCTTGGCTGTCCTTGAGAGTTTGGAAGCTAGGAAGGATCTAGAAGCTTGCTAGGAAGGTTGGATTCGTGGCTTTTGGTCTGATTCTTCCTGCAAAGAGGTGAGTGCATGACCATGGCTTATCTAAGCTAAGATTTCTAGTTTCTATGTGATTTGGTGCTTATGTGGTTGTTTCCTTGAGTTCCCTATGTTATTTCGTTGCTATCTGGGCTGGGTTTGGCTTCTGGGAGTGCAAGGAGCGGATTGGAGAAGATTGGAGGCGAGATTCGGAGTTTCTGATCGAGGGAAATCGCTGCTCGGTATCGGTGTCGGTCGACACCAACGCGAGGACGGCTCGGGACTTTGGCGAGTGTCGTTCGATGCCATGTGGAGGCGTCG
Source organism: Camelina laxa (assembly GCA_024034495.1). NCBI lineage: Eukaryota > Viridiplantae > Streptophyta > Magnoliopsida > Brassicales > Brassicaceae > Camelina > Camelina laxa. The sequence continues at coordinate 10,796,913 of CM043881.1, forward strand.
GTCGACACAAACTAGGGTTTTCGGGAGTGTCGGGCAGGGTGTCGGTCGACACCAGTTTGGCGTCGGTCGACACCAGATAGTTAGTGACGATCGACACCATCTGGTGTCGGTCGACACCCCTTGTTCAGTTGCGATGGATGTTGCATGCGTTGTATATTGCCTGGTTTGTTTTATTGATTGTTGTTTGTGGCTTGTAGAGATCTTATTGCTTGTGTGTATAGCCCAGTAGATGGGAGGATTGCCTCACTGAGTGTTTATAAAATACTCATGCATCTCCATTTGTGTTTGTGGTGCAGGTAAAGGCAAAGTGTGAACGTGGAATCAAAGGCAATGAAGAGGAGGATGTTCTAGGGACTCGATTGGATGTTGTCTGGCTTTTGCTAGGATGCTAGAGTTGAGTCAATAGAAACATTGCTAGGTTGCTGGTTCCATGTTTCTTGTTGTTTGGTATTGATTATTGCTTTGCTATAGTATTGGTTTATTATTGGAATAATATTGGATATTGATTATGTTTTCCGCTGTTGAATGTGATGTGGTTAGGTGGCTAGTGGGTATGGGACCACTAGCTGTAGTTGTTTTTAATATATTATATTTATTATTTATTTTTTTTTAAAAAAAAAAAGGGTTGGTCGTTTCAAGAAGAGTACAGACACATACAATCAGAGACACAGCAAAAAGAAAAAAAGCAGGCGAGTTGGACAGAAAAAAGAACATAATAATACAATGAAAATCATGAATTGAATCATCGAACCCGACACCAAGAAGCTAGCATGGGGCACTCTATTGCCAAGTGACCTAAGAAAACCAATTGTACAGCTAACAGAAGCGGTTTTATAAAAAGTAGCATGGGGCACGTGTCCCACCTACTCTTAGTGTAGATCCGCCCCTGGATATAGCTATTTAAATATTAATTAAACAGTTTAAATATTTTAAAATATATGTTAAATGGTGAAAACGGATAAAATATTGTAAATCAAATATTTATAGAGTAAAAAATACTAATTTATTTAAATTATTTTTAATTTGGATATCCTATAAATTTAAATTATTTTATTTGATTTTTATAGTTTAAATTATATTTTAATTAGGCTATAAAAATTATTAACTTAAAATAATAAAACGAGTCAAATAATATGGATAATATAGACATAAAAATAAAATATTTTTTTTAGCTTTTTCTTTCTTTAAATCATGCATAAAATCATGTTTAATCCAAATGGTGAAATATCATTGATTAGCTCAAAACATATTTTTTTGTATTTCTCATATTTTTTGGCGATTTAAAATTTTCATATATTTGGTTTTTGATATTTTTTTTCAAGACTACTGTTCATGAACCACCATGTTATGCTAGTTTTCGGTCTGCTCTGCTTTTATTACGTAAAAACATGACCATAAAACAAAATCTTTTTTTTAGTTGCAGAACTTTGACGGTTGAACCACAACTACAAATGATAATTCTTTTTTTTTGTGAATGGGAAGTGAAATGCAGTCCATCTGTCCCACACCATGGACTGCTTAATATCCGTCTCTCCATTCATACCCTAAAAAGGGATTTGCATCAAGCCCCAATATATAAAGTTTTTTTAAGGTTTCCAAATCTAAAAAATATGGTGTATCACAATAGTTTTGAGGACCCTTTATTTCATGAATAAACACTGGTTCGATTTTTCTGTTTTGATTCATTAATATAATAAAATGTATCCTTTTTAAAAATGACGAATTCAATTTCAATCTCTTTTGTTTATTCTTTTAAAACGGTTGAAACCTTTTTTATTGCTTCTAAATCTTCATTAGCTTAACGTATACTAATTCATCTTTATAGTAACTTTGTTTTATGGATTATGATTGTGATGATTTGATATATATATATATATATATATATATATATATATTTATCTTTAAAATCTAGATTATGAGTATTTCGTGAAAAAGTTTATTGAAAAGGGAAAAGACTATGTTTTATTTTTTTAGACTATTTTTTTATTTTTAATTATTTATATGATTTCGAAATTATTTTTCATTTATTTTATTTTAGAAAAAAGCTCCGATTTTAATTTTGCCTTAAGTTTGGATTAGTCTAGGCACGGCAAGACGTCCTCGTGGGACACCTCTGCCAGTTCCAAAAGTTTTATTTGTTACTAGAATTTGTACCCGCGCATGCGCGGAATTTTAATTTAAAATACTTTTTATCAATAGAAATTGTTGAGTTAAATATAATCATTTCAATTTTTGAGTATAAATCTATATAAATACTAAACTTACTTTACTCAGTGATATAAAACATATATATTTTTAAAGATAATATTTTTTTGTTATATCTATTTACGATTTTACGTGGAATTTTAGTTTAAAAATTTATCAAGAAGAATAATTGAATATGAATATAATTTGAAGATTAAAAGATAAATCTATATTAATGCCGTATTTATTTTACTAATCTATATATAACATATATTGTCTAGTGTCGCAATAATATTGTCGAAAATCTTCTGACCTTTTATCTTTAAAAGAGTTTTTTCCATATTCATAATTTTAAATGTTCTAACGTCAATATCGATCGTTGACCTAATTATAGAGACCATTAAAATATATCGATATCCTACATTAAATGTGAATATACAAAGTTTCATGAACAGTTTTATACTTTTAGTGATATGTCGCTACAATGAGGTTGTCAAATGCATCATCTGTCATAATAGAATTTCCGACTAAGTCAAAAATGCTTAAATGATGAAACGTTTAAACCCCACAATGAATATCTATTCACTAATGCAAGTTACATATTTTTCTAAAATCTCATATGTTATTTGCAGATGTTAACTTTGTGATGCATCCCAGCTTTGTCTTCTCAAAAAAATCATAGTGTACTTTAAATATGTTGTTTTTGCCAATATGTTGGGTTAAAACATTTGATAATATATATATATATTTATATATAAGTTATATTTGTTATAGATATTTTATACCATGTTATAAAATTGTAGCTCCAGTTGATAATATACCTTACACAAATCACATGCCACTATTTTTAACGGCTTACATATCATTTTTTTTTATATTTCCTAACTATTGATTTTGTTTTTTTAGATAGATTATTTTTTCAAAATTCTTTTTCATTGTTTTCCCCAAGAAAAAAGTGTGCCCATTACAATGTCTTTGTTTTAGATCCAAACTTTTAAGTTAAGTTAAGTTATTAATCTTTTCTTTCTTATAAGTAAAATTTAATAATAACTTTTTATGGTATATGTTTCTTAGAAACTAATGTTTCACTTCGATTTTATTTTCATGTTTAGATTTTTTATAAATATAATTACATAACTTGTTTTTTTACTCCACAATGCACTAAAATCTTACTTACATTCTAAAACTCATAAACCCATTCTAAATTTTGGAATAATCATTTTTTGGTTATAATTTTAATAATAACATTATTACTAAAACAAATTTATAGTATTATTTTTACTATTTTAAAATTTTCATTTATTTTACTTAATTCATTTTTAGATAGTTATTATCTTTATTATTTACTATAAAATTATATTATTGTTTATACTATTTTACAATCTAATTAATTTTAGTTAATTCGTTTTTATTTGTTTTTAATTATTATTAATTATAAATAATAAATATGCAATGAATGAATATTAAAAATAGTATTTATTTATGTAAAAAAAAAAATTGATTAGGTGAATACTGATGTGGAGGAAGGAGAAGTCAGCAAAGTTAACTTTATATATATATATATTTATTTGTTCTCGTCAAACGTGAGCATATATGTTAGGGCTTGATTGGAACAACATATGCTAAAGCATTAGCATTATGCAGCATAAGCATTAAGGTGCATAAGCTGTATGCTCTGATTAATATAATACATTTAATTGATTGGTATAGCAGTGAGTATTATTTATTATATTTATATTTAATATATGAGATTATTAAAAAATATAATTTAAATGTGTTTTATAAAAAAATTAATTATCACTCATTGCTATATAATATTTTTAATATATTTTAGATTTAATATATACTATAACTTTTATAAATGTAAGTTGTAAATTAATAATTTTTAATGATATATATATTTATAATGTAACACATTAATTACAGAATAATTAATATATATTATAATTTTTTTATAAAACTTTATATTTATATTTATATTTACATTTTTAATATCATAATTTTTAAAATATATATAATATAACACATTAAACGTTATATCCACATTAATATTTTAATGTATTAAATAAATTATTATATTATTTTAAATAATAACATTAAGTAGTTTGTCCTATATATTATCTTATAACAAATAAGTTTATCTTTTATGAAATTATAATTTTTTATTTTTTAAAAATTAATTAATTATTTAAATTTATTCTAACATATAATAATATTTCATAGTTAAATGCTTGGGAAATGCTTCAAACGAGAGCATAGAGGAAGAGTGCATATGAGAGCATCTGCAGCTTCTAAATGCTCAATATATGCTCTTCTAATAAATGTTGATTGGATGATAAAATTAAAAAAGCTTTTACATGTACTTTTCCAATCAAAACCTTAATGATATAAATACTTGCTGACCAGGTAAATAGTATATTTTCATTTTTTTTTTTAAGAGGCCCTAGATTCCCGCTCGACAACATAACATGTAGCATGTTCTTGTATAGTCTTAACTCTTAAGTATTTTTCAAAATATTCATTTCTGTCCACTTTTTTAGTAGATGAACATGATCCTTTGAATTCTTTTTTTCTGTTACCGTTTACTTTCAAATAAATTCTTTTATCTTTCAATTTTCCTTAAGGGACAACATTTGGAAATTACAACGCAAAGCAGAGATGGAAAGATGAAAGAAAATACAAAATAATGAATATAGAAACTCTTGTGAATAAACAACAACTATTATTAACTTAATGACATAAAATTACCAAATTTTTCATAACTAAAAGTTAATAAAAGTTTTTGGGACTCAAATCCCGCATCCTCAGGCAGTTAGATTCGGAGAGAACTCCGTAAGTTGTGTCCCTTGGCAAGACCCTTCCTGGTATGTGAAGTTGGCTCAGGAATAACAACAAATTTTTTACAAGACAGCTGGACTACTCTTTGGTCCCCTTATTAACATCGCTGGTCCTCTCGGACAACATATGGTGGGGTTGCCCTTGAATGTAGTGGTCAGAGATTCTTTGAGGGGTAGAGATTGGCGTTTCTCTTCATTCCGGAGCAGAAATCCCATCATCACCCTCATAAAAAACACTTTACCTAGTCCAGAGAATATGATCAATTCAGAGGAGGACGATTGTTATCTGTAGAAATTGGATAATCATGCACCTTCACCATGCATCTGTCATGGTCCCTTGGCACAAGTCGGTCTTGTTCAAAGGTCACATTCCGAAACATGCCTTCATTGCTTGGGTTGTTACTTGGAACAGACTGCACACAAGGGACAGACTAACGAGATGGGGTTGTCAGTCCCTCCTACTTGTTCTTTGCTCTGCTCAGAAAGAGACTAGGGATCATTTGTTTTTTGAGTGTACTTTCAGTAGTAAAATCTGGAATTACTTCACTCAGAGAGCGTCTCTAAGGCCACCAACCGAGTTTTCTGCCTGTCTCATCTGGTTACAGACAGCCTCTAGAAGTAAAAATATCTCTCTTATTCTCCATCTCATTCATCAAGTCTCCATCTATCTCATTTGCCGGGAGAGGAACCAACGTATCCACTCTGTTTCTCCTAAGACAGCGCAACTGATTATTATGGAAATCAAACCCATCATCAGAGCTCGTCTTCTACGTACCTCTCTCACAAGATCAGACTTGCTCATCTACTCGACTAACTCTTCTTGCTACTTGGTTCTTGTTGTTCCAATTATTCACTCCTCTGGTACTCTTATTGTCTTGTACCTGTTCCAATGATTCACTCATCTGGAACTCTTATTGTCTTGTACTTGCTATTTCTCCTTTCCCTCCTTGTTTATACTTTTGTATCTGTTCATGTGTTTTCCCTTGAGTGGGTTGTTGCTGCTGGTCAGCCTTTTCCAGCAAGATGGTTTGTTTCTTGTTTTCGGCATGTGTGTTGTATGGCTTTTTAGCCCTCTTTTTCTTTGTTGGGCCTGCGTTTTTTTTTTTGGGTTTTCTAGCCTTGTATTTCTTAATGGAAATTTAAAGTAAAAAAAAAAGTTCATAAGTTACCATTGAAACAAAGAAAAAAAATTGTTTCAGAGATGACAAAAATGTCTGTGTATGTTAACTAAATTTTGTTTTTTACCTATTTCGTTATTATTTATTTATTTTTAATTAGCTTTTCTAATTTGTTCTTTACAAATTGCGACATCTTGTTTTTACACAAATCTCCCACTTATATTAGAATAGTCAATTATATGGTCAGTTTAGCTATGTCATAAATTAATAGGCTGTATAAAAATGCTTTTGTGGACTAAGCAGGCCCGTGAAGGATAAAAATTAAAACTGCGCCAATTCAAAAAACACAGAAAAATGTAAAAACGGATCGGATGATTGAACAAAAGGAAAGCTGAAAAAGGGGTCACCTGGAAAAACGAAAGTCGCAGTTATAAGCAGGATTATCCTGGAGAGGAATAAAGCAACAAGGAAGTTGTGTACGAGCCGAAGGAACGTGGATAAGGAAAGCTAATTCGCATACTCGGCCAAGTATTAATTAAGAGGGGAAAGACAGATAGTTAATGCCAAAAACCATTTAAGTCCGCACACGAAAAAAGGATTTTTCGGCTAAGGGTGCAAGTAAATAGAGAAGACATGCTGAAGAAGGTCTCTTTCTAAATCTAGGTGAATGCCAAGTGGTAAACGATTTTGGCTGAACACAGTAATGGCATTGGTAAAATCTTGGCTTATGTTGGGTTAATATGTTTGAAAATCAGGTTGAATATGAACTACAAACAAAACATGATAGTTTCTGACATTTATCTCAATATTAACGAGCTATTTTCTATATATATAAAATTAAAGAAATAACTTGTTCTTTTCTACAAGTAATACATATGGTACATATCAATATTCACATACATTCTTATCCCAAAAAGTTTATCGAAAAGAAGAATTAGTCTCCCAGCACACCAAGCGAGCTTAGATCATCTGTAATGCAGACCACCAACTCTTGACTCTCTCAAACAGAACCATCAGCCTTGGCTTTTCGGATCTCTGAAGAAAATGCTTGAACCATTTGGCCGAGCTTTTAGCAATTCTTTTTAAACCATCTGAATAGTCGACGTAGTACAATCCGTATCTCACTCCATATCCATGTTCCCATTCGAAATTATCCAACATCGACCATGTGAAATAGCCTCTGACGTCACACCCATCCTCACTGTATATTTTGTATTCATAAGATTAATTAATTTATCATCCCAAGATTTTTATTAATTAATCATATACACTGTATCAGTTTTTATTGAAGAGATCAGGGAAAATCTCTTACGTGATCGCTTTCTGGAGATGTTGAAGATGTTTTTGGAGGTACATTATTCTCGGCGTATCTTCTAGTATCTCTTCACGTGTGAGTATCCCATCTTCATAGTCATCATAACCTATACATATTTACACGTGTTACTTTTTATTATATAAAAATAATATTTGAGTAAACTATTGATGATTAATAAAATGATGTTCATGATTATGATTCTAACGTTCTTACCGTTTTCAGTGATGTAAATAGTTGGATTATTGTATTTATCTTTGATATAATTAAGAATCTTTCGTAAGCCTTCTGGATATGACCAAAGAAGTTTCGAACCATCCTTAAATTGAAGAAAAAAAGAAGAAAAAATGGTTAATATTTAAGCATTTGTTTGATATACTAATTTTAAAATAAAGTTATGTGATAATTCAGGTTCGTACCGATTCTGATGAGATGTAATCGCCGCTACGATTTGTCACTGATAAAAAATAATGATAAAATACAAAGTCATTAATTGTAGGTTCGTGAATATTTTAATAAGAAAACTAAAAATCCAAATAAGTATAAGTGATCAAATCTGTTTATCGGTACTTACATCTATATTGCAGGTGTTGGTCGGTTGTGAATCGAGGCCGTGAAAGATCCGCATGAAGATCATGAGCGATGAAACGTGTTGTGTAGTAATTTATTCCGATAAAGTCAAATGAATTTTTTACCATAATAGATTCTTCTTTTGTGAAAGAAGGTAATCTATTTCCAGCATTTTTCTTCATCGTTTCGGGATAATCTCCAAAGACTAAAGGGTTAAGATGCCTATACATAATTGTAGAATAAACAAGATTAGAAAAAAAAAATGATTAGCAAATTATTTATTTTTTTTCAAATTTGTTTACATAGATGACAACTTACCAACCAACATTAAAAACAAGAGCTCGTTCAACCGCTTCTTTATCAGCATTAGAATCAATGTCATATGGCTCGAACCAGTAAGGAGACAACACTATGCCTATCTTGGCATCTTTTGAAATCTGTTTTACAGTTACAATAAATCAAACTGTTAATTTTTTGGGCGTTCAAATCCATTTTAAGATTAAATGACATGAAATATCCATACACTGTTTTTTGTGTGTGTGTATTGAAAACAAATAATGTTTTTAGAGCAACTGTTTTTTTAGGAAGACATAGTTTCTTATTTACCTTGTCACATTTCCTGAACTCTTCAGCAGCAGCAGCGTGAGCAAGAAGAAGGTGGTGAGATACTAAATAAGGCTCTGTGCCCGAATCACCAGCTACACACAAACTGTTTACCCATTTTGAACATCTACCGATTGCTTTATTTCCCCTATCATAACCCGCAACGCTATAAACATATGGCTCATTGAACGTTGTCCATAGACTGACCTTGTCTCCAAATTCTTGGAAACAGAATCTGGCATAGTTTCTGAAATCATCTCTGGATAAAACCATTCAACAACAAAAAAATGTCAAAAGACTGAAAGAGCAGTACTTTAAACTTATGTATCTCCTTTATGAATCTAAGCTTTTAACTTACATGATTCGAGGACTCAAAAAGCTACCGTACTCATCATCAAGAGCTTGAGGTATATCCCAGTGATAGATTGTTATAAATGGTTTAATACCTGTATGCATGTTTAAACATATAGTGTGATGAGAAACATTTTAAACACAAAACTAAGCTATAATTAACGATTTAAGCTTATGATTCTTACCATTCTTGATAAGTTCATCAATAAGATTCTTGTAGAATTGAACCCCTTCTTTATTTACTCCATCACTTAGTTTTCCACCTGAAAAATATAATAAAACGGTTAAAAACAATTCTTGGGAGAAAGGTAAAAAAAAAAAAAATTGTACGTGTCACGTGAGTTGTATCTTCCAAAATGATACAGTAGGGAAAAAAAAAAAAAATCCAAATATTTACTTACTTGGTAAAATTCTTGACCAGGATAGTGAAAATCTGAAAGTATCCAAATTCATTTCCTTCATTAATTTGATGTCTTCCTGTTCAATTTACCATTTAATTAAATATAAGTTGTTGCAAGAAAAATAAAAATAAAATAACTATTGAACCTTATAGCTTGATTATGCAGATATGTCCCACCAATTTTTTTTATGCTTTTATTTAACAATTCAATCACGTTTTCAATGACTAAGAATGCTGCAAAGCAAGCAAGTATAAAATAATAAAAGTCATGCATGCACAAACCTTGTAACGATGGTAAAAGTCTACAGCAACATCTCCGTTGTCCATGCTTGTCCTTTCTGAAAAAATATATAAAACTTTTACGTATAGATATTGGAAACGTTGGAAAAGATAAGTTCTTTATAACAAAAAAATTAACAACGTGGATGAATGAAAAAAAGGTGAACCTGGGAATTCATGTGTAAAACGATCCCATATGCTCGGGGCCCTTCCTCCTTCTTCTACTGCACCTTCATACTGCATTCCATATATATATTCAAATATCCTGATTAATTACTTTAACATACTAATTAAATCTATCGAAAATAAAATATCGAAGCATGAGTACACTTGATTGATCAGTACATTATAAACAAACCTGATAAGCGGAAGAAGCAACGCCAAAATCAAAATCAGGAGGAAAGCTATAACGATTTAGAGGTGTCGTCGGAGATCTAAGAGATCTTCCCTCTGCAGCATCCCATGATGCTACACTTAGTGTAATTAGTACTAGTGCAACTAGCTTAATTATTTCCATTTCCTTGGACGTTAATTAGTTTATGGAAGAAAAAGCTTTAGTAAAAGATTTGAGAATTTTGAGATATGTAAAGTCTTTAGAGAACAAGATATGTAGAGACTTCTGAGAAGTGTTAATGCATCAACTTCGTCTTATATAGATAGAGAGAGGTAGTTAGCTAGGGCACACGCGTACCATATATTATGAATAGTTTTTGTTAACTATAAAATAATCAAAATCTTTGACTAAACCGGTTGTCTTTCGATGACTATTTGATTAAATTAATTGGATGATTAAAATCGTGACTCTCGTGAGTCTTCGTGACCAAACAAACTTAGTTAGACTGAAATTATTCAAACTGTGTTATTCGCATCTTGTTTTGTGCGCTTTTATATGATTAATTAAACTTATACCAACTACAATTAAGTCCGTAATTAAAACTCATAACAAGTACGTTTTAAAATATATTAGTATTTGTTTGATCAAAATAATAATAATGTATATTAGTATTCAACAAACAAAAGTGACACAACATCAGTCAAGCTAAATGTTATATTATTTTTAAACTTTATATATATAAAAAAAATCTTATTTTTAACGACTCACTAATGTCTTCTGTTTCGAAATGTCTTGGTCGATTAAATAAAACGTTTACAAGATCTGTCAACATAACAAATCAAACAAAAGTGCCGATATACTAGCTGAGCATAGAATCGCAGAAGATCATCCTTTCTGTTTTTATAATTATGTTCCAATCGTAATAACCCAACCTCTACACTGTCATTATGCTTTATTAAAATAGATAAAGATCTTTGGACAATATCTATAAAGGATGTGATAATCTTTTTTTTTTTTTTGATTAATTTTTTTAATTAGTTAGACCACATTTTTAATATGCTTGTTTAATATAATAAAAATTATCTTGACTAAAAAAAAATAAGTTTCTTGTTCAAAAAGCACACAGAACAAATTATAGGAAAAATTGAAGTTTATAACTGTTTAATTAAAAAAAAAAGTTTTTTCCTTCAAAAATTATAAAAAAATAAACTTCAAAAATTATTATAACTATTTATAAAAATATATATTATAAAGTTTTAAATGGAAGATTGTGGTTACATATCAACAAATTTTTGGTTGATGTATTTTCTCTTAGGATAGCGTTTTATAATAGGTTTCCTACTTATAGAAACAATCTCAATAAATGCTCCAAAGACTTCTTTATATCTATAATTCTTTTTTCTTTGTCGAGCTATATTCATAAATCTTAATAAAATATATTTCAATTAAAAAAATTATCTTAAAAGATGATTCATATTACCATATATACCGTAAACGGGACATAAACTGAATACGGTAGTTTGCAAAAACAATACATGAAAGAAATTTTGGTCAAAGATGTGAAGGGTGACACATACGTGAGTAAAATAAAAGTTACAGAACATTTTGGAATCGTTCGGGAAGATCTTCTGGAGTCTTGATATTGATGGAAACTCATAAACTCCGGGGTCAAGCTGCATAAATGCTAAAAATGGAGGTTCGAAGCAGGAATGACAAGTCTTTCTGGTTCCGGAGTTGGTTCCCACTTAGTCAGTTCAAGGATGTTGTTAGTGATAAAATGGAAAAGAATGCAAAAGTTTCCGATGCTGCCTCCTTCTTCAGGGAATTGTAAGAGATTCATTCTTGCACGTAGAAAACCTTTGCAGAGTTGGAGTTTTTGATACGGGACTAGCCAATTCCAAACACACCGGGAATAGGTCCTTTTCTTTGGTGTATCTTTGAGTCTATTTACAAGTCTCATTTTTTGGCTAACAACACCTTTGATCGAAGCTCTAGAGACTTAATTCCTAATCTTACAAATTACCAAGATAAATTTTCCTGTGTTTTATTCTCATTTCCACGGTATAAAGTATTGTCAACACGAGTTCCAACAAAACACGTGTACTTTCGATGACATACACAACCAAATCAATTATCTTCGTCTCTCTATATGCATCAACATTTTTCTTTTTTTTTTTCTTTTTTTTGCATCAACATTTTTCATAATTAGGATAATAATTAAAAATACTCTTGACAGAGCATAATGTCTGTCACCTCATACCGTATAAGCCGGTATTGTATTACCTGTAAGGCTGTAACGCCTCCACCACTGACGTTCGTGGCCTCCCACACCTTCTCTTAGCCGGTGACCTGTACCCTCTCATCCGACACTAGTGCACTACTTCTAGAGATTTCAAAAGACTTGTTTTACTAAACATATGTAGAAACTAGAGAGGGCAAGATATCTCAATATCAAGAAAATATTTGGCTTTACCCATATTCTTCATGTCAAAACAACGACCCGAATATTCTTTAAAACGCTTAATCATATGAGATTAATTCCCACAAACCAAAAAATCATCAACATAGATAAGGACTCGAAGCTCAACCTCACCTTTCGAGTATGTAAAAAGAGAATAATCTTTATATGACTGCACGAACCCAAACCTGACTAGCGCAGAGCGAAACTTAGCAAACCAACAACGTGAAGCCTGTTTAAGCCCATAAATAGACTTGTGTAAACGACATACTTTATTCAGAGAGAGTGACAAAAATTCGTCGGCAATTTCATATAAACTTCTTCCTCTAAATCCCCATGTAAAAATGCGTTATGAACATCCATTTGATGAGTTTCCCAATTTTTAACAGCAACAATACGTAATAAACTTCTAACCGTAGTCATCTTTACTACTGGAGTAAATGTCTCGTTGTAGTCTTCACCTTCGACCTGACGATTGCCACAAACAACTAACCGAGCTTTATAACGCTCCAACGAACCATCAGCATGATATTTGAGCTTAAAAACCCACTTGTTATCGATTGCTTCTTTTCCTGGTGGTAAGTCAACCACACTCTGTTTATGGGTTACTTCCATAGCATTGATCTCGGTACCAACAGCATTTTTCCACCACGGATCTTGCATTGCTTGCTTAAACGAGGTAGGTTCAACACCGGCAACAACAGCCGCTAAAAACACTTGGTGAGAAGGAGATAAATTATCATCACAAATATAATTCGTGAGAGAGTATGGAGTTTGTGTACCTGGAACCGTTGAAGAAGAAACTGAGGTGGAGTCGGGGAAGCGTGATGGGTTTCTTCAATACGACGAGCAGAATAAGACACATAGTCTTTTAATTTAACTGACAAATATTTTTCACGCTTGCCTCTACCCAACTCATCCGCAACATTGGAATGATCTTGAGTAATGATGGTACTAACAGGTGACAACACAGCAGGAGAGACATTTCAAACAGCGGAAGTAGAGTCGTCAGGATCATCAATCACAACCAAATCAGTGTTTGAGTCTGGAGCAGGAACCGCCGTATTTACCAGCTCGTCATTGTCGAAGCTCCCCTTGTCCTCAAAAGTAGGGACCAAATTAACCACCCAATCATCATCAATACTATCAACATGAGGCAAACTGGTTGAATTTTGCTTATCACTATTCATCAGCGCAAATGGGAACACATCTTCTGAAAAATCACATCACAAGAAACTAAGAACTCATTAGACTCGAGATCATATACTTTGCAACCTTTCTTGCCAAACGGATAACCAACAAAAAGACACCAACAATTGCGTTCTCCAAATTTTTCTTTATCCCGAGACCGACGATGAGAATAACATAAGGATCCAAAAACCTTAATATGATCATAGGACGGCTTGTTACTGTGAAGAAGTTCGTATGGAGTACGGTTTTGAAGTAGCTTCGATGGTGCCCTATTAATCAGATATGTGGCTGTTAAAATCGCCTCTCCCCAAAATGAAACAGGGAGACTTGTTTGGAACAACAAGGCACGAGCAACATTTAAAATGTGGCGGTGCTTCCTTTCAACACGTCCATTTTGTTGTGGAGTGTCAACGCATGGCGTTTGATGAAAAATTCCATTACTCTTAAAAAATGAAGCAAGACACATAAATTATGTGCCATTATCACTGTGAACCATGCGTACCGGCTTATCAAACTTTCTAGTGGCATAGGCACAAAATTTTTCTAAAACTTGACGAACTTCGAATTTTTCAAGTAAGAGATGCGTCCACACAGCTCTAAAGAAATCATCAACAATGATCAAAAAATATACTGCTCCACAAGACGCAGAAATGCAATAGGGTCCCCAAACATCAACATGAATTAATGAGAAACAATCCAATGACTTATTAGAACTCTAAAAAAAAACTTTTCTTGTTTGCTTAGCCCTAAAACATACGTCACAAGGACTAGGACTAGCTAACACCAGTATTTGCGGTAAATGATAAAGAACTGAAACTGCTGGATGTCCTAGCCTACGGTGCCAAAAACTTGCATCACACTTCACTCCAACCTTGTTGACTCATATTCTAGAAACATCCTTAAGATAGTAAACCCCATAACGTTCAACCCCAGCTCCAATAAGAGTCTTCGAAAAATGTTCCTGTAACACACAAATAGTATCATGCCATGCCGCCAAGTTCTTTAAGCAGTTTTGAAACAGAAATAAGTGAACAGTTGAGATCTGGAACATATAAAACATTGTCCAAGAAAATTCGATCTGAAACATGAAGTACACCCATGCTCTTTGACACCGTTTTGCTTCCGTCCGCAAATCCTCTCGAACACAACGGAATAGATTTTATATCCACTAGCAACTTAAGATTTCCTGTCATGTGATTAGATGCCCCAGTATCAAGTATCAAATCCTCATGTATTGTACCAGAAAATATCTTACCAGAAATTTTATATGTGTTTTGACTTGTTTTCTCCAAAGCCATCTTACTTATACCTTGCCATTGCTCAGATGTAAAAGCGGGATAAGCCGAGGCATGAGGGCTTGTAGCATGAGCAACGGTAGCATATCCACGACCTCGAACAGACGCAAAGAAGTTAGAGCCACGACCAGCTCCCCCTGAAGTCGAACTTTGACCTCCACGAACAGACCCGCGTCCAGCTTTGTTCCGATCCGACCACCATTCTGGGTATCCAACTATCTCCCAACAATAATCTTTCCCATGTCCTGATCGTCCACAGTGAGAACAGAGTAAATGACGCTCTCTGTTTTTGTTGTTACCCTGGGAAAAGTTCGAAGAAAGGCCAGATCGTGTAACAAAATTAGAAGCTTCAATTGCTTCATTAGCGATCGGCAAAGGAACTGACTTCGGCTGTGTTTCTCGTCGAGCCACAAAACCGACAACATTATATTGTTATTCTTTCTTCTTCGCTGCAAGTCTCTGTTTGAAACGACCGACCCCTTTTTTTTTTTTTTTAATAATTAAATAATAAATATAATATATTAAAACAACTACAGCTAGTGGTCCCATACCCACTAGCCACCTAACCACAAAACATTCAACAGCGGAAAAAAAAACATAATCAATATCCAATAATCACCCAATAATAAACCAATATTATAGCAAGGCAATATCTCAATACCAAACAACAAGAAACATGAAAACCAGCAACCTAGCAATGTTTCTAATGACTCAACTCTAGCACCCTAGCAAATGCCAGACAACATCCAATCGAGTCCCTAGAACATCCTCCTCTTCATTGCCTTGATTCCACGATCACACTTTGCCTTTACCTGCACCACAAACACAAATTGAGATGCATGAGTATTTGATAAACACTCAGTGAGGTAATCCTCCCATCTACTGGGCTATACACACAAGCAATAAGATCTCTACAAGCCACAAACAACAATCAATAAAACAAACCAGGCAATATACAACGCATGCAACATCCATCGCAACCGAACAAGGTGTCGACCGACACCACATGGTGTCGATCGTCACCGACTATCTGGTGTCGACCGACGCCAAACTGGTGTCGACCGACACCCTGCCCGACACTCCCGAAAACCCTAGTTTGTGTCGACCGACGCCTCCACATGGCATCGAACGACACTCGCCAAAGTCCCGAGCCGTCCTCGCGTTGGTGTCGACCGACACCCCAACTGGTGTCGACCGACACCGATACCGAGCAGCGATTTCCCTCGATCAGAAACTCCGAATCTCGCCTCCAATCTTCTCCAATCCGCTCCTTGCACTCCCAGAAGCCAAACCCAGCCCAGATAGCAACGAAATAGCATAGAGAACTCAAGGAAACAACCACATAAGCACCAAATCACATAGAATCTAGAAATCTTAGCTTAGATAAGCCATGGTCATGCACTCACCTCTTTGCAGGAAGTTTCTGACCAATAAGAACGAATCCCTCACTCCTAGCAAGCTTCTAGCACCTTCCCAGCCTTAGATCTCCCAAGAACAGCAAGGAATCTCTCAAACTCTTCCCAAAATCTCAAGAACACTCTCTCTTTGTGTTTTCTCTCAAAAACGGCCAATCACCAAAATAACACGACCCTAGGTCGTTTTCTACCTCTAAAAACTCGATTTAGGGATTCCCTAAACCAACCACACAAACCGGACAATTAAAATTGAACCGACCAAACCGGCCACAACTGGTGTCGATCGACACTCCCTCTGTGGTGTCGATCGACACCCTCACCAAAATTCCCAGAAAATGGTTTGCGGGTGTTACAATTCTCCCCCACCAATCTAGATTCGTCCTCGAATCTCGAACAACCATCAGTCAAGGACTCCCGTGCAACCGTCTCCACGGCCCGCACTCCTCCGACCGATCTACGAAGGTCTCCTCTAGGCGATAGACTCACGCTCCAGCGTCATTTGCTCTTGACTTTTGGACTTTCCTTTACTCATAGGCCTAAACCTTGAGTTTTTATTGGCTCCTCATCAGACCTAAGTCTGCATGCCAAATGTTGGCTCCTCATCAGGCCGAAGCCCGCATGCCATAATATATAAGGAAAAGTCCAAACTCGTCTCTCGGGTTGCCACCCTACAGCGCGCCCCCGGATCGTCATCCGAAGTCGATATACCAACCATTCTCCCGAGCCACAAAGTCTCTGAAAATGGCAGTACTAGGAGAACCTAAGTCCCCCAAGAGTCGCGAGCAAACGATTCTGAACACGTCCGAGTCCTATCCCTATCCATGTTTCCTTCCCGTGGCTCGCGTAAAACATCTCAATGTCCTACCAACCACATATTCCCTCACTGGAATACCTCATGACCACACAAGGATCATATACGCCACAAGGGCCGCCACAAAGGCCAAACAAAATGTCCTAAAGAGGACCGCCACCCTAAAGAGGACCGCCACCAAGGCCAAACAAATGTCCTAAAGAGGACCGCCACCAAGGCCAAACAAATGTCCTAAAGAGGACCGCCACCAAGGCACTCTGGCTAACAGCCCGCCAAAAAGGCCATCTGTCCCGAAGGACCGTCACAAAGACCATCTGTCCCGAAGGACCGTCACAAAGACACTCTGGCTAAACAGCCCGCCACAAAGGCCAAACAAACGTCCTAAAAAGGACCGCCACCAAGGCCACACAAATGTCCTAAAGAGGACCGTCACAAAGACACTCTGGCTAAACAGCCCGCCACAAAGGCCAAACAAACGTCCTAAAAAGGACCGCCACCAAGGCCACACAAATGTCCTAAAGAGGACCGTCACAAAGACACTCTGGCTAAAAGCCCGTCACAAAGACCCCACAATGTCTAAAAAGACCGCCACACACGGGCACACTGACTCAAAAGTCCGCCACTAAGGCCACACCCAAGCCCCCTTTAAGGCTCTCCACCGCTAAAATGGACAAATTCTAACTCCCATAAAACTTTCCATATTTAGCACCTTCCATTTTTGGAAACTTCTCTTCACAACCCCGCCTCACGGAAACTTTGTACCCCAAACACCACCTCATCTTGTTACTGAGTCGCACAACCAACCACCCCAAGCGACCGAGTAACAAGAGAGATGGGCTGGAATACTCCATTCCCGCTCCAGCCACGGGCACAGATGGGACCCGGCTAAACAAGCTCAAGTCGCGGCTTGCTTCTCATACCACTTCTTGAACCTTGCCTTCATCTTTGTCTCGGGCTCCCAAGTCTGCTCCTCAACACCATCACAGTCCCAAAGGACTCTCATCAAAGGAATCTTCTTCTTCCGAAGTTCCTTGATCCTCCTCTCGAGAACCCTCACTGGTCTCGCCTCCAAAGTCATGTTAGGCTGAAGATCCTCAGGAATCTTAGCCAACACCTCCTCTCCTTCACGGAGACACTTCCGCAACATAGACACATGGAAAACCTTATGGAATGCACGCATCACCTCAGGTAACTCCAATCTATATGCCACTGGTCCAACCCGCTCAATCACTCTGAATGGACCCATATACCTCGGACTCAACTTAGTCTCTGACAATGACCTGTTCGGACCCCGCAACATGGCCATCTTGAGGTACACTCTGTCTCCTACCTGAAACTCAAGATCTTTCTCCTCCTATCTGCATAACTCCTCTGCCTATCCTGAGCCTCTTTCATGTTCAGCTTGAGAACCCGAATCTTCTCTGAGGTCTCCTGAACAAAACTAGCACCAAACATGCTCCTCTCCCCCACCTGAGTCCAGCATAATGGTGTACGACATGACCTCCCATACAAAGCCTCATAAGGAGCCATCTTAATACTTGCCTGATAGCTGTTGTTGTAAGCAAACTCTACCAGGTTCAGATGATCTGCCCAATGGCCACCCCAATCCAACACACACATCCTCAGCAAATCCTCCAACGTCTGGATCGTCCTCTCGACTGTCCATCGTCTGGGATGATAAGCTGTACTCATATGCACCTTAGTGCCCATCTCTGCCTGAAATGCCTTCCGAACACCGAAGTGAACTTAGAATCCCTATCGACACAATGCTTGCTGGCACCCCATGCAACCTGACTATCTCCCTCACATACTTCTTAGCCAAGACCGCTGCTCCATCAGTCTTCTTAATGGCCAGAAAATGTGCTGACTTAGTCAACCGGTCCACAATGACCCAAATAGCATCAAAGGTCCGTGACACCGGCAATCCTACCACGAAATCCATAGTGATCATATCCCACTTCCACTCAGAATGGGTAAACTCTTCATAACCCGCCAGAACCTGATGCTCAGCCTTCACTAGCTGACATACATCGCACCTCGAAACCCAACTAGCCACATCCTTCTTCATCCCGACCCAATGATAGTACCTCTTGAGGTCACGGTACATCTTGGTCGCTCTGGATGAATGGATAACTTGCTCGCATGAGCCTCTCTCAGAATCTCCTGTCTCAACTCCTCATCCTTGGGCACACACAACGACCGTGCACCAAGATAGTACCATTATCTGAGACCCGATACTCGAATCCACATCCTTAGAGGCATTCACTAGCCCCAAATCCTTCTCCCGAGCCAACCGCACTCTACTCAAGATCTGCTCTATCTACTGCTTCCAAACCCAACGGTTCCTGTGAAACAGCACATAAGCTCAAAGCACTGATCTCCCCTACCAGAGACTCCATCTCCTGCTCTTGAGCCGAAGCTACCCTCTTCCGACTCAGAGCATCTGCAACCGTGTTAGCCTTACCAGGATGATAGGCTATCTCCAAATCATAATCTGCCACAAGCTCCATCCACCGCCTCTGTCTCAAATTCAGCTCAGGCTGAGTGAATATATACTTCAGCTCTTATGATCCGTGAACACTGTACCTTTGCACCATAAAGATAAGATCTCCAAATCTTCGGGCAAAAACTACAGCACCCATCTCCAAATCATGAGTAAGATAGTTGCCTTCATGCACCCGCAACTGCCGCGAAGCATAAGCAATCACCTTCCCATGCTGCATCGAACACAACCCAACCCAACTCTAGATGCATCTGTATAAACCACATAGGGTTCTCCTGCTCAGCAAAGTCAACACTCGGCGCAGTAGTCAACATCTCCTTCGGGCTTGCAAAGCCTTCCTCACACTCTTCCGACCAGACAAAAGGAACATCCTTCCCTGTCAACTTAGTCATAGGACGTGCTCGCTTGCAAACCCCGCACAAATCTTCCGTAGTAGCTGCCAATCCAAGGAAACTCCTGATCTCTGTGGCATTCTGCGGTCTAGGCCAATCTCTGATAGCCTGAATCTTCTCTGGATCTACTGAAACCCCCTCAACAGAAACAATGTGACCCAGAAAGCCCATCTCACGCTGCCAGAAACTACACTTGCTCAACTTGGCAAACAACTTCTGCTCCCGCAGCTTCTCCATAACGCCCTCAAATGCACTGCATGCTCCTCGGACTCTTAGAATAAACCAGATATCGTCGATGAAAATGATGACAGATACATCCGAAACTCTGAAACACACTGTTCATCAATCTCATAAACGCTGCTGGTGTTAGTCAACCCGAAAGGCATCACCACAAACTCATAATGCCCATACCTCGTCCTGAAAGCAGTCTTCCTCACATCTGCCTCATCTATCGGTATCTGATGATAACCCGATGCCAGATCCACCTTGGAGAACCACGTAGCACCCCTCAACTGATCCAACAACTCGTCAATCCTCGGGAGAGGGTACTTGTTCTTCACAGTGACCCGGTTCAAACCCCTGTAATCAATACACAACCGGAAACTCCCATCATTTTTCTTGACAAACAACACCGGCGCTCCCCACGGTGACACGCTAGGACGGATGAATCCCTTACTCAATAAATCCTCTAGCTGCTTCTTCAGCTCTGCCATCTCTGCTGGAGCCATCCTGTAAGGAGCCTTGGATAACGGTGTCGTCCCCGGTTCCAGTTCAATGGTAAAAGGATCCGACCGAGATGGTGGTAATCCTTGCAGAGACTGAAACACATCCTCAAACTCCTCCACTACTGGAATACCGCTAACCGTAGACTTCCCCACCGACTCGGCATAGATATAGTAACCAAATAAGCCTCACGGCCCTTCTCGATCATCTTCCCAGCCTGAATGGCTGAGATCACGAGACTCCCTGAAGTCGGTCTAATACCCTGAAAAACCAACTTCCCTCCTGGTCGCTCAAACTCCACTCTACCCCGATAGCAATCTAAATGCACCATATGCCGATGCATCCAATCCATCCCGAGAATAACATCATACAGCTCACGGGACTGATAAGCAAATCCGCTGGCCATGACTCTCTGCGATCTGAATATCAATTCCTCTAGCTCGTCCAATAACTCTCGAACTTGCCTCCCGCAACTCTAACAACTCGTGCGCTCCAGATCCCCGCTGATCCCCGCACACTCGCACACTCTGGAGTAATGAAGCTATGCGAAGCTCCAGAATCAAACATAACGTGGGACTTAAACCCGCCCACCAACAAGGTCCCTACACAAACCTCATGTGTTGAGAACCTAACACTTTATCACAGGAACATAAAATCTGACCCTACTAAAATTCACAAAGATTAAGTACCAGAAATTATACCTGTGATCGCCCCGGCACTGGTTCCACCGTCTCCACTGTGTAAACCCGAGGCCCCTGCTCAATCCGTGCCACCTGCTGACCCCCAGGCTGCACCTGCTGCAACGCTGCCACTGCTGCCGGCTGCAGCTTGGGACAAAAAGGCTTGATGTGCCCTGTCTCCCTACAATGATAACACACCCGAGGTCCCCGTCGGAACACTCCTCTTGGGACAACTAGCAACCCTGTGATCCCTGCTCCCACAACCGAAGCAACCCGCACCACTCGGCTTCGCGTAGCCTCCCACTTCCTCTTGGTTCCCTGAGCATGCCTACCGCCCCTGCTAGAACCACCCCGCTGCTGAGCCTTACTAGGCTGAACTGCTGGAGCTACCACCACCGACGTGCCCGGATATCCTCCTCAATCTCTGCTGCAGTCTCAACCAGCTCTGCACGCGTAGCATAACTCCTCCCTCTACAGTGAACTCTCAAGTCATCACGTAGAGCCCTCAAGAACCTCCTGATCTGAGCCTCCTCAGCTCCATAGCCCGACCTCCATAACAAAGAAGTCGACTGAACTCCAAGTCCAACTCCCGCACTGACCGTGTCCCCGAGACAACTGAAGGAACTGCACCTCCAAACGATCCAATGCCTCTCTAGGAAAATACTTGCGGTTGAACTCCAAAACGAAGTCAGCCCAAGTCATCTCCCGCTGCACCCTCCTAGCAGCCACAGATCTCCACCACAACTCAGCATCACCACTCAAAAAGTAGACCCCTATGTCCACCCAAAACTCCTCGGGACATCTCGAGTGTGGAAGTTACGTTCCACTCTCGTCCTCCACGCATCCGCAGCAGTAGGATCTACACCTCCGAAAACTGCTCAGTACGCAACCGACCCATCTCTGTCAACATGCTGAGATAACGAGCATGGACCCCCGCATCCGCAGCCACTGGCTGCCGCTCCTCCGCCACCACTGGTGGCACTACCTGAGCCTGAGCCGGTACCACCGGTGGTAACCGCTCTAACACTGTGCTAGCAAAGCCGCAAGGTCAACACCAGGGGACTCCACCCGCTGGGACCCCCACACCGGGACCCTAGCATCACCGGCCACTGGAGCATCAACACCGCCCCTCCTGCCACACTCACGGAATCCCCGAACACCCTGCGACTCGCCAACACCCTCAGCTGTCACACTCTGGTCCTCGGTCTCACTAACCACTGGACTCTGCCCCTACCACGACCACGTCCGCGTCCACGACCACGTCCGCGTCCACGACCTCGACCAGCCACAGCATCCTCTCTAACCATCTGCACTACCATAGACAGAAGGCTAAGCAAACAATTTCTATTATAACACAGAAACATAAACTCACCGTGGAATCACACACTCGGCTCGGAGAGGATGTTCTGGGACTCCATACCACACACAATTGACTAACTCACATAATCAATCAAGACATGCAATCCCAAACATCACCACAGAAACCTAGTGAACCCAAACCTAGAACCGTAAGGGCTCTGATACCAAAATGAAACGACCGACCCCTTTTTTTTTTTTTTTTAATAATTAAATAATAAATATAATATATTAAAACAACTACAGCTAGTGGTCCCATACCCACTAGCCACCTAACCACAACACATTCAACAGCGGAAAAAAAAACATAATCAATATCCAATAATCACCCAATAATAAACCAATATTATAGCAAGGCAATATCTCAATACCAAACAACAAGAAACATGAAAACCAGCAACCTAGCAATGTTTCTAATGACTCAACTCTAGCACCCTAGCAAATGCCAGACAACATCCAATCGAGTCCCTAGAACATCCTCCTCTTCATTGCCTTGATTCCACGATCACACTTTGCCTTTACCTGCACCACAAACACAAATTGAGATGCATGAGTATTTGATAAACACTCAGTGAGGCAATCCTCCCATCTACTGGGCTATACACACAAGCAATAAGATCTCTACAAGCCACAAACAACAATCAATAAAACAAACCAGGCAATATACAACGCATGCAACATCCATCGCAACTGAACAAGGGGTGTCGACCGACACTACATGGTGTCGATCGTCACTGACTATCTGGTGTCGACCGACGCCAAACTGGTGTCGACCGACACCCTGCCCGACACTCCCGAAAACCCTAGTTTGTGTCGACCGACGCCTCCACATGGCATCGAACGACACTCGCCAAAGTCCCGAGCCGTCCTCGCGTTGGTGTCGACCGACACCCCAACTGGTGTCGACCGACACCGATACCGAGCAGCGATTTCCCTCGATCAGAAACTCCGAATCTCGCCTCCAATCTTCTCCAATCCGCTCCTTGCACTCCTAGAAGCCAAACCCAGCCCAGATAGCAACGAAATAGCATAGAGAACTCAAGGAAACAACCACATAAGCACCAAATCACATAGAATCTAGAAATCTTAGCTTAGATAAGCCATGGTCATGCACTCACCTCTTTGCAGGAAGTTTCTGACCAATAAGAACGAATCCTTCACTCCTAGCAAGCTTCTAGCACCTTCCCAGCCTTAGATCTCCCAAGAACAGCAAGGAATCTCTCAAAATCTTCCCAAAATCTCAAGAACACTCTCTCTTTGTGTTTTCTCTCAAAAACGGCCAATCACCAAAATAACACGACCCTAGGTCGTTTTCTACCTCTAAAAACTCGATTTAGGGATTCCCTAAACCAACCACACAAACCGGACAATTAAAATTGAACCGACCAAACCGGCCACAACTGGTGTCGATCGACACTCCCTCTGTGGTGTCGATCGACACCCTCACCAAAATTCCCAGAAAATGGTTTGCGGGTGTTACACTGTTCCTCACGAATGACTTTGGCATAAGCTTGTGCCAAATCCGGCAATGGATCAGCATCAATGATATGACAGATGACATTACCAAATCGAGATTCATCAAGTCTCATAATGAACTGGTGAACTTTTTCATTTTCTCTGTCTTTTATGATTGTAGCAGCAGCTCCACACGTGCACAATGGCAGATGACGATACCTCTGCAGTTCGTCCAATAGGTTCACAAGACGACCATAATAGTCCATGATGGACTGTCCTCCTTGTTTACACGAACTCAGCTGAGACACTAGCTGATGAATGCGAACCTTGTTTCCAACAGAGAAACGGTTCTTCAAACTTCCCCACAACTCTGCTGCATCATCAATAAACGACACAGTTGATCTTGCACGATGAGTGATTGATGTTTGTAACCACTCCACAACCATTGAATTAACACTTGTCCAAGACTCCATCTCAGAACCTTCCTTCTTTGGTTTATGAATTAAACCATCAATAAACCCAATCTTACGTTTGGCCCGAAGAGCGTTGAACATCTTGGTTGCCCACTCGAAATAATTTTCTCCACTCAACATCACCGAGGAGATTATACAACTATGATTGTCAGAAGAAAACAAGTGTAAGGCGTGACTGCGGTAGAGTCAGAGGCCTTAACCGCAACAACAACTTTTCCATCATCCATGACAACAAGATAGGAGAACTTCCTAATCTCTATTAGAGAATATAACAATATTATGTATATGGACATAAGTATACTTTCCTATATATTCTAATAACATACAAATTACCACGAGATATTTTTTGGTTTGCGTTTTTTCATTTACACTGTTTTAAAAATTACTTTCTAATAAGTCACCCATTCTATTGTTCTAACCCAAACACATGTAATGCTAGAGGTATATCAGAATGACTTACAGAAAATATGAGTGCAAATTAGTGACATAATTAAGCTGTCAAAATTAATTATTGTAAGCTCTTTTTACACGCTTCATTTTCTAAAAATCGGGTATTACATAGCGTATTTATACACATAGAGACAACACTGTGTCTTCGCATTGATTGGTTTGGTAACAGTGTCTCTATGTTTGCTTACTATATGATGTTCCATGGCAGAGCACTTAACATATTTAAACCAACCTGAATTTAAGCAAGAACTCTTTAAAGATGTAATTTTTTTTAACTATTATTTTATGAAGACCATCCTGAATTTTAAGAAGTAATTCCTAGATATTATTGAACTCTTCACAAATTTTAAAATGTGTTTCTGAAAATATTCTTTGTATATTATGGATCAATGTGTCAAATATTAGTAGATACTCCATTCGTGAAGGGTAATGATTTCATTTTTGTGCATATTCTAATGTTTGGAAATCTAAACTTTTGTATGAAAGTCATTATGAAGTTCAAAGAAATTCAGGAAATCCTTTTCGAATTTCATAGAATCCTTCATGAATTTCACATAATCATTCCCAAATTTCATATAATCTTTCATGAAGTTTAGTCACATTTAAAGCAAAATGCTAACATAAAACATGTGAGAATGTTATACATCATACAAGTACCAGAAAATCTAAAAAGGTTTATCAAGCATCATATATGTCTAAACAACAGATAGAGTAAAATTGAATAAAGGAACACAGTCTCATCTACAGATATCCAAAATATATATGCATCTTGTATCATCTGCAACATAACATAGCTTAGAGAAATCTTTAACTCCATTTCCTGCAACAAAAATTGAAATTTGAAATCAAGGAATAAATTTCAGGAAAATTTTCATGAATTCTCAACAATGTTTCCTTAATCTTCAAATGTTACTGAGAAAAACATCAATACACGAGCAACAAACAGTAAACTTTCTTAATCTTCAAATGTTACTGAGAAACACATCAATACACGAGCAACAAACAATAAACATGTAACAATCAAAATTATTAAATCCTAAACCATCACAACTTTCCCTACTAACACAAAAAAAAAAAAAAAGTTAAAAGGACTCTCCCTATTACATTTAATAGAATTCTACTTCGTTAGAAGAGGAAATTGAAGTGAAGCTAGTGATTAGTATCTACAGGGGAATACAATGTACACAACCTTGAACATGAAATTTTATATTTGTATCCTATGAAATCATATAATCACTACTACTAATGCTTTGATATTGTTAGCAAGAAAAAAAAAACTCACCACTCTAACTTTCTTCAAAGCTACAACCTTGTACACATTATTATATGTTCATTGCCCAATCTAATTAATAATAAAAATCAAAACTTTACATCATTTAATTAACACAAAAAAACAAAAACTTTATAATTTAAAGAACTGAGCTTTTAAGGCACCTTATTGAGCTTTTCATATGAGGTAGCACAAGGAGGTGTTAAGTCTTTGATTGAATCGCCATAAGCAGCAATAAGCCACATAGGCCATCCTTCTGAGTCGAACGGAGACTCATACCCGAATGGCGAGATGAGCCGATGGAGATTGGGACTTGTGAATCATGGGCTATCTCATCTTCCTGAACGAGAGCTCAAAGATCTCTCCGGTCCTTAGATTCATGCTTTTCACTGACTTAGATTTGATGACTCACAGATCCGATTGGGTTCGCCGGTGGAACATCTTCTGCGAATGAATTTGGAATCGGCGGAGAGAGACAAATGAGAGAGAACAAAATTATTAAAATCTCATGATTTTGACAATTTAGTGTTATTAATATTTTATTTTAATAATATATAATTGTGTGTTAGTTTTGAAACTTTTAATCATGTGTGCTAGTTTTAGAACAAAAACTTAAATTGGTGCTATTTTTTAGAATCTTCCTAATACAATATTATAAGAAATAGTGAATTTTATTTAAAAGCACTATAAAAATACATTTGTAATAATACATGTAGATCGAGAACATCATACTTCTCTTAGTTTTATTCTTTGAAAGTATAAGTGTATAACCATATATACAATACAGTATGATATAACAGAGTTATATGTTACGTATTTAAATTACATGAGACAGCATGCATTGACGTTATCGTCATTAAACATATTACTAACTCTGTCGTCTCCACGTGAACCTACGGGGATATTACCATGTTGCTCCGTACCATTGTAGCCATGTCTATAATAGTTATAGCTCTCTTTAAACTCTTTGGAAGGATCTACGAAATAGTTTTGAGTAGATGTGAAGTAAAGTGGAGGCTCAGGGTATGGCCAAAACTCAGCTCTCTTCCCGGCTCGCCTCACGGCTTTGAGCACTTTGTTTCTGTCAACGTAACCAACCACTCTCACTCTTCCTAGCTCTCTCTCCACCTCCACTGAATCAACTCCTACAATAATAATCAAATTCATTATATCTTTCACCACATTAATTCTTCATCATATATATATACTAGTAGTCACTCCGTGCTACGCACGGATTTAGGTTACATTGTCTTTGAATATTTTTTATAATTTTGGAGATTATTATTTAATACAATATTAATTAAATAAAAATATTATGTGAGATTTGAGATACAGTATGAAAGTTAGTAAAATGTGTATCTTTCTATTTAAAAGAAAAATTGTAATTAAGAGCATATAGAAAATTTATTACTTAATTGGATAATAAATGCACTAATTTTTATATCAATTTCTATTTATTACGTAAATGTAATTTATACTTCTTCCAGTTTTGTACTTGTCGTTTAAGTTTTTTCTCACATAAATTAATTAAAAACTATTAAATTATCAGTTTTATCCTTAATTAATATATTTTATAAATATTTCATTGGTCAAAACTTTCAAACAGCAGGGATAAAACTGGAATATTCACCAAACATTTTTATTGAAAACCTAAAACGACAACTAAATTAAAATAGAAGGAGTATATCATTGTTATAAGAGTCACATAAATTATGTGAGAGTTATAAATATGCAATCATTATATATTAATATTTTGTCTTATATATGTAATATTTCTAAGTGTTATTATTAATCATTCATTGATTACTATAAATATTATGAAAGTTACAAAAATGAGAGTTAGTACAAAATATGAGATTGTTGTGACGGAATAGGAAAATTAATTAAAAAATGTGTCAGGTTTATAAAAATACATTATTGTGAATTAATAACTAAAATTGTCTATTGTCTTAAATATATATTCAAGAGTTATATATTATAAATATAGATATATGAAAGGGCATCTTAGCTAATCAAATCAAAAATTTAAATATATATATATATATATATATTCACTTTTCTCTTCAAACAGAAATATATACAGTTTTCTCTTGATCACAAAAAATATATTCAATTCTCATTTACCTATTTAGAAATTATATATCAAATATATATTTTAGTTTTTTTGTTTGTCAACGATTTGGCCACAAAAGGCCGGCCCATTAGCCAAATCCCTACATTCGTAGGGAGCAGGACTCAATCCCTGGTGTATGGTGTCTTGTGCATTAAGGAATTACATTGGCCTTGTGTAAATCGATTGAAAATAAAATAAAATAAAATAATGTAATATCAAGATCATGTGAATTATTTATATCAAAGTGTGGAAATAAAACAGCCACTTATTATGACATTATTTTATACAACTCAAATATATATATTATAATTTATATCTTTAAACTATTTAATTATCAAATTATTTGTTAAGAGAAAATTTTATTATGTAAATTCAATTGAATAAATTTGTACACTAAAAATTTAAAGAAACAAAATGACAATTGTGAAAGAAGAGAGCATCAAATGACAATCTTTTGGAGCTTGCTAAAAAAAAAACTTTACTTTAGTATTAAATGATATAATATAGTAAGGTTGCTTTCAATTCTTACTCTAAGAATATGACGCCCATCATCATTATACATTAAAATTATTTTAAAATCAAATACACATACAATTATTTATTTTCTTTTATAAATGTTTTAAAATGATTGCATAAATCATCAAAATATGAACAATAGTAAAAATAATTTACATTTTTGGAAAAATTATTTAAGACTTACTAAGATAATATTTCTTCTTAAGTTATGAACTTCCCAAAAACGGATGATCCGAACAACGATACTATTGTTACCAGTGTTTTGTTGTTCGTTGGAAATTGAATCGAGGATAGAATAGAAAGTAAATGTTTTAATTTTCACAATAATCTGAAAGAGGATATGTTTGTATGGTAATATGTTGTTTTTAGAAAACCAAACTTTATAAAATGTTTGAAGCTTTAAGAGAGAGAAGGGATTGAGATCAAATATTAATGATCATAAATTCGTAAGTGTTTCAAAATAATAAGTTAAAAATGAGAAGTAATATAAACGAAAATGAAAATTGAGGAAAATAGTGGGTAGATATAAGGCAATTCATAAAATGATTATATTATTTCAAATCAAAACATAACTGATTATGTTCATAATTTATTCTGAAATTATTAATATGAAAACTTATGAAGTTTATGTAATTCAAAAATACCATAACGTTTGAAATAATAAGTGTGAACCGAACAAAATAATTATAGAATTAGATTAAAACATCTCACAATATTAGTTGGCTCTAGATTCTTGGAGGCTGCATATGTTTCTGATTAAAGAAGTGAGGAAGGAAATGTTGATGTTTTTTTTTTTTTGGTTTTATGGGTCTGTAGTTAATTAGGTTCAAACTATAGTTAATAAGGTTCAAACCAAAAAATACAGGTGTCAGAGAAATAGTAAGCCAAGTGTCGTCTTCTTAACAAAAGAAGTTGAAAAAAACCTTCTCATATTATATAAAATATATAATATTCGAATTAAATATATAAATAGTGGAAAGAGAGGAAGATAAAAGGAAGATGATAGAAGATAATTGTTTAAATCGTGTGTCTCACAATATTTAAATCATATGAACAAAAGTTGTTGAAACTTTTTTTTTTATTATTCCTTTTGTTTTATTTTCTTGTAGCTTACTAAGAAACCGAATAGTAATCAGATATGGAAACAAAAATGAGTCGCAAATGAATATTTGAACATAGTTAACGATAATAAGTGTTGTGTTAATAAAAGTTTATTAATCTTCTTTTATGATCTGTTGTGAATACAATACTAATTTTTACCAAAGAAACTTGTTAATTACTATCACACAAACAAAACTTATTCCATCAATAAATGTGTCCTTTTCAAAAATGTTTTATTAACTAATTAGAACGCAAACTAAGAAAAATTATTTGAAGAGTCTTGATTTCTAATATTGTAAATAAAAAAAACAAGAAAGTAAAAAGTTTAATAAAGCTTCCTACGAGTGACCCTTCTATTTAAAAGTCGAAGGAGAAAATAAATTTAGCAATTCAGCACTATTTATTCTTTTTAATAAAAAAAAGTTGTTTGAATTCCACCAAATTCTACACGATACCATTTACAGCCATTATTAATGCTAATGAAGTAATGAATAAAATATACAAAGGTGGTCAAATGGAAAAAAACAATAGTCAATATATATATTGATAAAAAATTAACTATCAGTTAAAAAAAAAAAAAAAGTAAACAAAAGAAGCTCATTATTAAATAATCATATTATGACTAGATGATCGCTGGCTTAACTCGCATTTTCCATGCGTCGAATAGAATAAAATAACTAGTCAATATTTTAATCAGTTGTCGACAGGTGACACAATCCTTAATACGGATTGACTGCAAATACATACCCTTTTTTTTAATACATACTTTATTTATCATCGACAAACCAAAAATTATAAATCATAATATAAAAATATTGAATTTATTATTTATACGTTAAACTAGGAAAAATGAATAGGTATCGTGAGATAATTATTAGAGAAAAAGTATAAAATAAAATTTATTTGTGTTCATTAGTATATGTATATTCTGTTTCTCCTCATATTTTTTTTCTTTTTCTTGACCAAAATCTCCTCGATTCTTCCCGACAATATCTCCTGCATGTTCTTTGCCGCATCTTTCCACCAGTCCCCCTGGTCCCATTTTACTTTTTCTCAAATTTAAGGTATTACACAAAATTGCTGGTGAGTTTCTTTTGTTATGAGTCTACATGGAATCTTAGGGGGTGTATTCAAACCATGATTTTGGAGAATTTAATGGGATTTAGGAAATTTAGAATT
The DNA here is from genome assembly GCA_024034495.1 of Camelina laxa. NCBI lineage: Eukaryota > Viridiplantae > Streptophyta > Magnoliopsida > Brassicales > Brassicaceae > Camelina > Camelina laxa. The sequence goes on from CM043881.1 coordinate 10,828,282, forward strand.
TTGATAGATTTTAGGGAAGTTCATATGATTTTCTGTAAAGTTCTTTCAAATCCCACCTAAAACCATGAGATTTGGATTTCTGTATTTTTAACTAAACAAATCCTCCAGAATCCTCCAGAATCCTAAAAGTTATTAAAATCCTAATCCACAAAACTGTTTTGAATAACCGTGGATTTTAAAGTAGATTTTTAAATCATCAGTTCAATAACAAGGGATTTTAATGGATTTTAAAGTAGATTTTTAAATCATCAGTTCAATAACAGTGGATTTCAGAAGACTTTTTAAAATACATGATTGAATAATATAGGATTTGTAACTCTTACACAAATCACTTAAAATGTCAAGTTGAATACACCCCCCTTATTAAAAAAACGATTCTTAAATTATCTCTTACTTTTTTTTTTAATGTTTTATCCTCTCGATATATTTTTAAAACCTACTGATAGAAGTACTCTAAACTATCGAAAAATGAAAGCAAAAAGAAAACAAATAAGTATATAATATATAATATGTACATTATTTTTATAAAATCACAAATAATTGTTATTTCTAAAAGACTCAAAACAGCATTAAAAGAGAATTGAAATTTTGAATTAGAAGTGTTAAATTGTGTTTAGTTCACGCTATTATTAATTTAGTGTCCACTAAAATCGGAAAATCTTATATTATGTGTATTCGGATCTGGAATGGTAATGTAAATATGGTGACATCAGAAACCACAAATGGTTTCTTACAAGAAACGAAAAAACAAAATATAATTCTAATATGTGGCATTTTGGGCATGTTTTACTTTTTAGTTACCTCATGGAAGTTCCAAGAAGCAACACTACTCTATCTATCAACAAATTTTTTATATAACTATTTTGGCAAAACATTTAATTAGCAATATAGCTGCCACCTCAATCATGAAAGAATCAAAACGAGATGATAGTAACCCTTACAATGATTGAAATATATCTTTAAACTCCCAAACTACATAGATCTTACCAATAACAATCTGATTTACAAATTCTAGCATAGATATAATAGTCAGGTAAGCTTCACAACCATTCGTAATCATCTTCTCTACCTACTACCAAGATAACCAAACTCTCTGAAATCGGTCTCAATCCCTGATAAACAACCATCCTCCTTCCGGGCCGCTCAAAAGCAACTTTACCCTAATGACGATCCAAATGTACTTTGAACTGATCAAACCAATTCATATTCAGAATAACATCTTACAGCTCCACTTGACTGATAATCAGATCCGCTGGCATCGACTCTCCAGTCACTTGAATATCAACACCTCTCACCTGTCCATGGACATAGATCAACCCGCCTCCAACAACCTTAATGGCCTTGAACTGCTCTTCGAGATCTCTACGAATGTTGCCACTCTCAGCACAGTCCGGGGTAATGAAGCAATGAGTTCCTCTAGAATCAAACAACATGTGGGATAGAAGTCCCCCCAATAAGACCCCTACAGAAGTTTCTGACCAAACAATGACGAAACCAAACCTCCTAACAAGCTCCTCTCAGGTCCTCAGCCTTTGATCTCTACTCACAGAGAAAAATCTCTACAGAAACGACTTTAAACTCTTCAGGAACACTCACATGGACTTTTCACAGAAATTTCTCTTTCTCTCAACTTTCAGAAACGACAAACGGCTGAAACCCACCTCTAAGCGTCGTCGTTCTCCTTTTAAACAAAAGCCATAGGTTTCCCACATCCAACCGTGTTGAACCGGAGTAATTTGAGTTACATCGAGCAATAACTGATTAGTGGTGTCGACCGACACCCTTCCTTGGTGTCGATCGACACCCAAACTAAAATTTGGTTCGCAGGTATTGTAATTCTCTCCCACCAACATAGTTTCAATCTCGAATCTCCAACAACCATCAGCCAAGGACTCTCATGCAACCGTTTCTACAGCCCACACACTCTTCGACCGATCTACGAAGGTTACCTCCAGGAGATAAACTCATGTTTCAGGCATTATTTGTTCTCAAATTTTAGCCTGCATGCCATAATTTTGGCTCCTCATTAGGCCTAAACCCGCATGCCATAATATATAAAGGAAGTCCAATATTCGTCTCTTGGGTTGCCACCCTACAACGCGTCCCAGATCGTCATTTCAAGTTGATATACCAGTCACACTCTCAAGTCACAAAGTCTTAAACTGTGAAGCTACTAGGAGAAATGAAGTTCCCGAAAGAGTCATTTTGGACCAACTGTCCTTAGAGGAAACAATTTTGTATCCGTCTTAATCATATCTCCTAACCATGTCTTCTTTCCGTGGCTCGCGTAAAACATCACAGTTACCTACCAACCATATATTCCCTCACTGGAATACCTCATGACCACACAAAGATCAACAAAATGCTACAAAGGTCAGACAAATGTCCTAAACAGGACCGCTACCATGACCGCACAAATGTCTAAATTCACCACCACTAAGGCCAAACAAATTTCTTAAACAGGGCAGCTACCAAGGCCACACAAAATTTCTCAAAAAGACCGTCACCAAGACCACACATCCCAAAAGACCGCCACAAAGACCATACATCCCAAAAAACCGCCACAAAGACCATAAAAACCTACACATCTCGAAGAACTGCCTAAACAGGCCACACATCGGGAAGAAGCACCTCAATAGGCCATATATCCCGAAGGACCACCTAACAAGCAACATTGGCTAAACACCCTGCCACAAAGACCATACAATTGGCTAAAGAGCCTGCCACGAAGGCCATAAAATTACTCAAAGTCTGCCATGAAGGCCACACATACGCCACGAAGGCCCACAAACACTAAACATGGACAAATTTTTACTCGCATAAAAATTTCCTTTTTTAGAAATTTTCTATTGATAGAAACATTCCATTTTTAAAAACCACCACAATATTTTCTTTCTCATGCAACACAAGTCAAATCCAAGAAAATATTTATCTTATTAATCATTAAATATCATACTCGTTACAACTCCAACAAAAATACATAACAAAAAATAAGATATAAAAGACCAATCCACAACCAACAAACTAGGACTAGGATAGGCAAGCTCAAACCTTGACCTGCTTCTCGAACCACTTCTTGAACATTATTTTTATCCTCGCTTATGGCTTCCAAGTTTGCTCCTCAACACCATCACAATCCCACATAACTCTCATCAAAGGAACCTTCTTCCGCCGAAGTTCCTTGATTCTCCTTTCGAGAACTCTAATCGGTCTCACCTCCAACGTCATGTTGGGCTAAATATCTGTAGGAATCTTAGCCACCAACTCATCATCCTTGTGAAGACACTTCCTCAGCATCGACACATGGAAAACCTTGTGTAACACACACATAACCTCATTCAACCACTTTGAACGGACCCATGTGCCTTGGACTCAGCTTAGTCTCTATCAAAGGACCTGTTCAGACGCTACAACATAGCCATTTTGGGGTACATTCTATCACCAACCTAAAACTCAAGATCATTCCTCCTCTTACCAGCATAACTCCTCTACCAATCCTGAACCTCCTCCATGTTCAGCTTCAGAACTTGAATCTTCTCCGAGTTTTCCTAAACAAAATCCGCACCATATATGCTCCTCTCCCCCACCTGAATCTAGCAAAATGGTAGACGACATGGCCTCCCATATAATGCTTCATAAGGAGTCATCCCTATACTCGTCTGGTAGCTGTTGTTATAAGCAAACTCTACTAAGCTAGGTGATCTGCCCAATGATCACCACAATCTAGCACACACATCCTCAGCAAATCCTCCAAAGTCAGGATCGTCCTCTCCGACTGCCCATATGCCTGTTGATGATAGACTGTACTCATATGCACCTTAGTGCCCATCTCTGCCTAAAATGCCCTCCAAAACACAAAAGTGAACTTGGAAATCTCTGTCAGACACGATACTCGCAAGCACCCCATGCAACCTGATTACCTCCTTCACATACTTGTTAGCCAAAACTGCTGCTCTATTGGTTTTCTTAATGGCCAGAAAATGTACCAATTTAGTCAATCAGTCCACAATGACCCAAATCGCATCAAAAGTCAGAGACACTTGCAATCCTACCAAAAATTCCATCTTGATCATGTCCCGCTTCCACTCCAGAATAGTTAAGCTCTGCAAAAAGACACTCAGAACCTGATGCTCAGTCTTTACTAGTTGGCAAATATCGCACCCCGTCACCCAACTAGCTACATTCTTCTTCATCCCGACCCAATGATAATACCAATTGAGGTCATGGTACATCTTAGTCGTTCGTGGATAAATAAAAAAATGCTCGCATGAGTCTCGATCTAAATCTCCCCCCTTAACTTCTCATCCTTGGGGACACAGATTCGACCGTGCAAAAGAATGATACTATTGGCGGAGACCTGATACTCCGAACCAACATCCCTATAGGCAATCACCAACCGCTCATCCTTCACCTGAGCCAACCATACTTCACTCAGAAGATATGCCCGGTCAGCCGCCTCCAAACCCAAAGGTTCCTATGAAATAGCACACAATCACAATGCACCAATCTCACCCACTATATAATCCATATCTTGCTCCGAACCAAAGTCACCCGCTTCCGACTTAGAGCATCTGCTACCAAGTTAGCCTTACCAAGATTGATGAGACCCCAGATCGCGGTCATTCAAGCGGACAGACAGACACTCAGTCGCGGCGGACGGACAGCGGAACGCTGCGGACGGTCGGTCGGACGCTGATATACTTACGGAACTGCGTACGGACGCAAAACAGGGACGGCTTAGGACCAAGGTTGGACCGATGGAGGAGGATGGCCAATGAGAAACTCAACTCAGCGTTCTCCGGAAGAGATGGGCGGATGGATATGACGTCGCGTACGGACGGACGGATGGTGATTTGGACGACGGTCGGACGCTACGGACGGACAGACGGACGGGAGAACATCTCGGTAAGAAACTCGACCCAATCGGTTCTCAAGGAAATGGACGGAAGGGTGGATCGATGTGACGACACACGAGAGATGGTACAGCCCGTGGTACGGTTGGACTAGGGGATTACGAACCTGGTTCGTAAATCTCCTAGGGTTTCTCAAGACCCAAGTCCCAGACTTGGGCTAAGGAGAGGAGTGAGACAAGAAAAAAAGATTCACTCTTTGGAAAATTTAATTCAATTCAAGTCTAACCTTTTACAATGAGGGTTTAGGCCTTTATATAGGCAAGGCTTACATAAGGGGACACTTAACCCTAGAAAACGTGGACAAGATCTGAACCATACACTTGGCCATAAAGTAAAAAGAAAAAGCAAAAGAAAACAAAGACCATCCAACGGTCAAGAGTAGGTTCAAGAGAAATAAAGGAAAAGGAAGGAAAAGATAGGATGGCCACGTCATTGGCTGGACGTGGTGGGTGGATCTTCACTTCCTTGGCTCCTACGCATGTCAATAAATATTTCCAAGCCATGAGGCAAGCGGGAACAAAGTGGAGATGCACTAGAGCTCGCTGCCTTGTTAAAACCCCTTCGGTAAACCCATTGGGACAAACCCGATGTAGAAAAAAGAGTATAGCTCATTCTAATGACTTAAGAGTGTCTTCACGCTAGCATGATGGTGAAGACACGCGAATCAAGCATCCCAAAGCTGGTCGCACCCAAGGATCTTCATTGGTGATGCATGCCTTGATCCTTTGGGGGTAATGGTTGGAGCTTGGCCTGGAACTACCCATTAGATAACCTTGTCTTTCTCCTCCTTGATGATCCTTGGGGACGGGTTGATGCCACATTGTTGCTCCAGACCAGATCCTTGCCGCCTACGCTAGCTGCTGGTCTCTGGTAGCGATTTTCCGAGTGTCCGAGAGGTGTCTGAGCGTTCCTGGCCGGGTGTCCGATCCAGTGCTCACATCAAGGATGGTAAGCTATCTCCATATCATAATCTGCCACCAACTCCATCCACCACCTTTGCCTTAAGTTCAGCTCAGGCTAAGTTTAATATACTTCAGGCTTTTATGATCTGTAAACACATGTAGCTTTCTGCCATAAAGATAAGACCTCCAAATCTTCAGGGCAAAAGCCAGAACAATCATTTTAAAGTTATGAGTAGGATAGTCCTCATGCTTCCGCAACTGCCGCCAAGCGTTGGCATTAACCTTCCCATGTTGCATCACTACACACCCCAAGCCAAATCTGGAAGAATCTGTATAAACCACATAAGGTAGTTTACATCTCCTCTACTCCGAAAATGCCAACACTAGCGTAGTAGTTTACATCTCCTTTAAGCTTGTGAAATCCTCCTTACACTTCGTTGACAACACAAATGTAACATCCTTCCCTGCCAACCTAGTCATCGGTCGTTCCTTGCTCGCAAAAACTCTCACAAACCTCCTGTAGTACCCTGCCTAACTAACGAAACTCTTGATCTCAGTGGCATTCTGCGGTTTAGGCCAATCCCTGATAGCCTGAACCTTCTCCGGATCTACAGAAACTCCCTCTGCAGACACAATGTGACCTAGAAATCCCATCTCCCTGTGCCAAAAATTGCACTTAACTTATCAAACAGCTTCTGCTCCCGCAGCTTTTCCAGAACTGCTCTCAAATACACATGCTCCTCAGGACTCTTAGAGTACACCAAAATATCATCGATGAAAATATAAACACACACATCCAGAAAATCTTGAAATACGTTGTTCATCAACCTCATAAACGCTAATTGTGTATTAGTCAACACAAAAGGCATCATCACGAACTCATAATGCCCATACCTCGTCCATAAAATCGTCTTCCTCGCATCTGCCTCATCTATTAGAATTTGATGGTAACGCAATGCTATAAATCTCGGAGAACGAAGTAGCACCTCTCAACTGATCCAACAACTCATTGATCCTAGGAAGAGGATAATGGTTCTTCACAGTGAGCCGGTTCAGACCCCGGTAATCAATGAACAAGCGGACACTCCCATGCTCTTCTTAACGAACAACACTAGTTCTCCTCACGATGAAATGTTAGGACGAATGAATCGCTTGTTCAACAAATCCTCCAGCTCCTTCTTCAGCTATGCTGGAGCCATCCTATATAACGCCTTGGATAACGGCGTTGTTCCTGATTCCAGATCAATCGTGAAATTATCAGACCGCAATGGTGGTAACCCCTGGAAAGACTTGAATACATCTTCAAACTCATCAAAAACCCGAATACCTCTAAGCATATTCTACCCTACTGACTTCGGCAACGAAATTGTAACTAGATAGGCCTCACGCCCCTTCTCGATCATCTTCTCTGCCTGCATTATCGAGATAACCAGACTCCCTGAAGTCGGTCTCACTCCTTGATATACCAACTTCTCTCTTGAACGCTCAAATGCCACTCTACCTCGGTGAAAATCCAGATGTACTCTGTATTGATGCAACCAATCCATACCAAGGATGACATCATACAACTCCACTGGACTGATAATCAAATCTGCTAACATCGACACTCCTGCAATCTGAATATCAACACCTCTCGCCCATCCAAGAACCCTTAGAAACTCGCTTCCCACAACTCTAACAACACCTGACCACTCTTCGTTATCTCCTTTGATATTGGCGCTCTCTGCACACTCCGGAGTGATGAAGCATTGAGTTGCTCCAAAATCAAACAAGACGTGGGAATTAAACCTGCCCACCAATAAGGTCCCTACACAAACCTCATGTGATAATAACCTAACATTTATCACACGTAATTCCTAACATCTGAACTACTGAATTTCACCAAGTCCGAGTCTCTGAAGTTATACCTGTGTTCGAGCCGGCACTTGTTCCACCAATCTCTACGGTCGAGTACACCGAGACGTCTGCTCAATCCGTTTATTCGGCTGCACTCCCGGCTGCAATAGTGCCACCACCATCTACTGCAATTTGGGACACTTGGGCTTGATGATTGAATAATTTTAGGTTTCTCACATCAAATCGTGTCAAACCGGATTAATTAGAGTTAACACGAGAATAACCGATTACTAGTGTCGTCGACATCCTTCCTTGGTATCGATCGACACCCAAATAAATAATCGGTTCACGAGTTTTAAATATAAATAGACAGTCTTGCTTAGAAACAAAGAAATAACTAAATGTTATGAGAAATTACATTAAAAAGATATACAGCTAAAAATTCAAAGATCTCAGTAAAATTAATATTTAAAAACTTAATATAGATGAAGTTGTGAGATAAAAGTCCTATATCCTTAAATGTAAACATAATTGTGATTGCTCAATTTTTTTTTTTTACTCTGTATTGTGTAGAATATACATTTCGTTATTCTATATAAACACAACTAAATTAAAACTCTTAAGGCTAGCAAAATTGTAACATCCACGAACCAAATAGTTGGTTTTGGGTGTGCATATTGATCGACATTAAGGAAGGTGTCAGTCAACACCAACAAATTACGGGTCGACCGGTTTGCCTTAAATCATCAATTTGGTTTAGTTTGGTTTAAGTGGAATCTCCAAACCATGGTATTTAAGCGAAAAGTTGACCGAGGTCGTGTCATAGAGTATTTTTTGCCGTTCTAGAGAGAAAACAGAGAAGGAGAGGTTCCCTTGAGCGTTCTTAGGATTTTTATCGGCTCTTGGTGAGATTTGCATCTGGGAGTGGAGATATGGTGCTAGGAACGAGGGAGAAGCTTTCTAAGGGGTTGGATTCGTCGCTTTTGGTCAATAACTTTCTGCAAAGAGGTGAGTGCATGACCATGACTGATCTAAGCCTGAGATTTCCTTTGTTTTGCTTGTTTTATGTCAGTTTGTGGTTTTTTCTTGCTTGTTATGGTTGCTACTTGGTTCCTACGGCTTCCTTTGGCTTTTAGGATAGCCTTGGTCGCATAGTAGGAGTTGGAAAACGGAGATTCAACTTTAGGTTTCGAGTAGAACGCGTCTGTGGAGTCGGTCAACACCAAGGAGTTTGACGGTGCAGAGTCTTGCAGGTGTCGGTGTGACACCCGGACTTGCGAAGGGGTTTAAAAAAATTGATTTGGCCACCTATATCACCAAAGTTGTAACATCCGCAAACCAAAAATTGTGGTTTAGGGGTGGGTGTCGATCGACACCAGGGGGAGTGTCGGTCGACACCAACAATTTCTGGTTCTACCGGTGTGTTTCTAATTGTTGAAATTGGAATGGGCTCGGTTTGGGAAACCCTAAGTCTCCTTTAAAAAGGCAAGAGTAGCCTATCTTTGGAGGGGGTGGTTTCATCGCTTCTGGGGAGAGAAGGAGAAATGTGGTGAGTTTGATGTTGAGAGAAAAAAGGGCCTTATGGAGGGTTAAGAGAAGGAGAAGGGAGATATATCATTTATATGTGTGTGGGGAAGGATGTGATTACTTGGTGCTGGATTGAGAGAGACAAGTAGACTCTCTCCTAACTATTATCCAAGCAAGTTGTGTTGTTTAGTGTTTATTTGATTAGGGAATCCATGGTTGTGGAGGTTTAGGGGTTTGTCGCGAAAAAGAGCTTGAACGAAGGATTTCTGGGTTGGTGTCGGTCGACACCAACACCTACAGACAGACATCAAGAACTAGTCCGAGATGGCTAATGCGGAGCAAAATTTGGAGGATGAAACGGAGTCCAATTTGGCTGAAATTTGGTGGGGAGTTTCATGGTGCTATGAGCTTCATATCCAATGGTGGTTTTGTTAATTTGACGGTTTTTTTTTGTGTTTGATCAAGTATTTGTATTGTGTTCTGGCATAGACGGTTTTGTGGTAAGGTTGGGGTGTCGAGCGACACCAAGGTGGTCATAGGAAGACAGCTGGAGTTAGGTTTGGATGAGGAGAGATCGACGGAAGTGATGGTGTGGGTGTCGGGGGCACTAAAGGAGTTGATAGTGAATTGGAGTAATTGTGGGGAAGTGTTGTCCGTGGCTGGACGGAATCAAATATTCCAGCCCACCTCTCTTGTTACTCAGTCTCTAAGGGTGGTTGGTTGTGCGACTCAGTTACAAGATGAGGTGGTGTTTGGTATAATCGCGAGAATTATTGTAAGGAGCGATTTCTACGCCGGTTGTCTCGTCAAAATTATGGGGTTTCGTTGAGATCGTTTCCCGTAGATCCTTTGTGAGGATTGGGAATCTGGGTGCAGTTGTTTCAAAAGTGCACTTACCTTTTTGGAAGGGTCCTGAGAGAACTCCACAGTTAAGCGTGCTTATGCTGTAGTAGTATCAGGATGGGTGACCTTCAGGAAAGCGACTGTCGGAACTGTGCGAGTGAGGACAAAACATAGGGAAAGAACATGTGGTGATATGTAGGGACATAACAAGTCTTTAAAGCCTCTCGGACGTAGTAAATCAGCCGTCAGATATGGATGGGCTACGGGACTAATGAGAAAACGTGAGGCCCATTAAGAAAGATGGGTTCATGGACTGTGATTAGACATGGAGTCTACTAAGAGGTGGCGGTTGGGGCGTTATAAGTGGTATCAGAGCCGAACCCAGATAAGTGTGGAGTCGACTGGGCTCACACCATCAGGGGGGTGATGGTCTTGGTGCGCAACGAGGACGTTGCGATCTGTTAGTTGGGGTAAATTGTGACACCCCGACTTGCGGAGGGGTTTAAAAGAATTGATTTAGCCATCTACGTCACCAAAGTGCACTTATCTTTTCAGTCAAGGGTGCTGAGAGAACTGCACAGTTAAGCGTGCTTATGCTGGAGTAGTATAAGGATGGGTGACCTTCCGAGAAGTGACTTTCGGAACTGTGCGAGTGAGGACATAACACAGGGAAAGATCATGTGGTGATTTGTAGAGATGGTAAAAAGTCTTTAAAGCCTCCCAGACGTAGGAAACCGGCCGTCGGATATGGAAGAGTTTACGGGCCTAGTGAGAAGACGTGAGGCCCATTGAGAAAGGTGGATCCATGGACGGGGATTAGACATGGGGTCCACTAGGAGGTGGCGGTCAGGACGTTACAGTCGGTGCTAGGGTTTCCGGGTTGACGAGGGGTGTCGACGACACCAAAGAGCCGTATCGATCGAGGCAGTGTCGGTCGACACCAAGAGTCAGTGTTGGTCGATTTCAGGCGGGTGTCGGTCAACACCAACCCTTCAGCAGGCAGCTGATACTTTTTTCCTGGTTGTTTGTGTTTGTTTGATGTTTGTTTGACATTAGATTTTCAGTTGCTTGTGTGTATATCCCAATTTACGGAAAGATTGCATCACTGAATGTTTATGACATATTCATGCATCTCAATTTATGTGTGGTCATTACAAAAAATATAGTCATATTACAACAATAAAAACTTGTTGCAATAATTTAATATATCATTGCAAGTCATGACATTGCAACAAAATTAAGAAGCATTTGTTTTGTTGCTATTTGGCTGTTGCAAATACTATATATGTCGTATTAATGCAACATTACTATCTTAGTAAAATTTTTGCATAATTGTGACACACGTTCGCAACTTTAAATTGTTGCTACTTATTGCCACATAACATATGTAGTAAATAGCATTACAATTTTTCAATGAATTATGTTATTGCTATATGTGCTGTAATACTGCAACGCTATTTATGCAGCAAAATTAAGACGTTTAAGTGCAACCATAAATCATTATAAATAAATCAATGTACAATTGGAAAATAATTATAAAATGACACTAAAAATGATTTTGTATAAATTAGTTTAAATTATGCCAAACAAATCCAATATATGTTTATATATATTTTAATTTGCAATTATAGAACAATAATAGAATATATGTTAAATTGTATAAATGAAAATGAATTACATTGAACAACTCGAGAACATATACATTAGATAAAAGTGATTTCTAAGCTACACTAATTATATAACCCAAATTTATCTTCTATCAACAGTTTGCTTCAAAATTTTGGCAGTCCGAAGTTGTCCTTCGTTCCAAATAAAGCACCCCTGTTTCTTGATGTGTTTTGCTTTGCTCGATCCGTCCCAAATACTTGAGCCAAAAGTAGTTGCATTTCTTCGGTAAAATGTCCCAAATACTTTAAAGTAAATCAATCTAAGCATAATAATGAAATTGATGTTCATAACCTTGGAAATGAATAGGATCCCATAAAAACAGGACACTCATCAAAACATCACGAGTACTTCCTAAAACAAAAATACACAATCAAAATATATAATTTAGAGATATAAGTGAGAAATGATCAGAAAGTATGAAAATTGAGAAACGTTGAAGTACGAGAACGTTGCGATAGGATTCAGAATATCAAAACGGTGAGACAGAACTCGAGAAAAGAGCACAATGATGGGATTCAGGAGCCAGAGACGAATTTCACAGAAAGATTCAAGTACTAGAAACCATTAACTAATAGGACACCTAAATAGTGGAGAAGGAGTGGTCGACAAAAAAAAAAAAGGAAAAAAAAATAATGGAGAAAAAAAAAACTAAATCATTATAAATAAGTAATAGAGATTGCTAATAAATAATAACGGAGTAGGATTCGATCCTTAGTGTGATGGTGCCTTGTGCATTAAAGACTTACCATTGACCACTTTACTAAAATCACTTATCATCTCTCCCTTTCTTTATCTTCAACATTCTCCAGATTGTATCTTGTTCAGTCCTTAATGTCATGTAATAGTCTGCTTAGTTTCCACTTGTCACTCGAATATGTAAAAAATAATAATTATTTAATAATTGAGTTAAAAAGATGTAATATAGAAAGCCCTTCAAACAAAAAAAATGAAGATATATTACGTAAATTTTATAGAAAGTAGTATAAAAATTGCTAATTTGTAACAAAAAAATACAACGAAAACTTTTGTTGTTAGTTTGCAATAAACTTGTTATGAAATTGTGACGTGCATTCACCACTACAAAAATATAGCAAAATTTGTTGCACAATTTTAACAAATACAACCATTGCAAATATATTGTTACCATGGTGCATGTAAAGAAAAAGTATGATTGTAGAATTTTTTTTTTTATTTTTCGAACAAAGGATTGTGGAATAGGCAATGAAAAGGAGGATGTGTAACATCCGCAAACCGAAATCCTGGTTTAGGAGATGCATCGGTTGATGCAAGGTTGGTTTGGTACGGTTCAAATAAGTTAAACGGTGCGTTTGGGTGAGGGAAAAACCCTAAACTCGAGTTTTGTCCTCATTCGACGAGATTGACCGTTTTTGAGAGAAACGAAAGAGAGAAAAGAAGTTTTGTACTGTTCTTGAGTTTTTGGTGAAATTGTTGGAGTTTGGTGGCTTTTCTTGGGAGATCTGAAGCTTAGAACGTTGTAGAAGCTTGCTAGGAGTGTATATCTTGCGCTTTAGAGTCAGAAACGTCTTAGGCAAAAGTGAGTGCATGACCATGGCTTATCTAAGCTGAGATTTCTCTGATCTGCTTGTTTATGTGTTGTTAGGCTTGTTAGAACGTTAATGGGGAATTTGTGAAGCTTTCTTGTGGCTTGGAATCGAGTTTTGATGGTTTAGGAACGGTGGTCCGGCGAGAAGCTTCGGGAAAAAACGATGCTTGGCATGTGCATCAGTCGATGCAAGTGCGAGGATTGCTGGAGTTTGACCTAGGAGCGTCGGTCGATGCATGTAGAAGCTGGTCGATGGAACTAGGGTTTTCCGTGAAATGTCGAGCATGTGTCGGTCGATGCAATCTTGTGTCGGTCGATTCATTCCCTGTTGGTGTTGGTCGATGCATTGTTGGTGTCGGTCGATGCAGTCCTTGTTTGTTTGTTGATTGTTGCTTGATGGTTAGAGTATCTTATTGCTTGTGTGTATAGCCCAGTAGATGGGAGGATTGCCTCACTAAGTGTTTATAAAATACTCATGCATCTCAATTTGTGTTTGTGGTGCAGTTAAACGCAAAGTGTGATCGTGCAATCAAGGTAATGAAGAGGAGGATGTTCTAGTGGTTCGATTGGTTGTTGTCTGGCTTCTGTTAGGTTGCTAGAGTTGAGTCCTAGAAATCTTGTTAGGATTGCTGGTTTATTGCTTTATGTTGATTGGATCACTAGTTTATGGTTTTGGAATTAATATTGTTGTTTGATATTGGTTATTGGTTATTTATTGGTATTGTTTATTTCCGCTGTTTGGTGTGAATGTGGTTAGGGCTAGTGGGTATGGGACCACTAGCTTAGATTATTACTATTTATAGTTATATTTATTATTTATTATTCTAAAAAACGGGTCGGGTCGTTTCAGGATGTTCTAGTGACTCGATTGGTTATTGTCTGGCGTCTGTTAGGGTGTTAGAGTTGAGTCCTTAGAATGTTGTCTAAAATTGCTGATTCCTTGGTTTATGTTGGAATGATTTACTGGTTTAGTTGCTATGGAGTTAATATTGGTTTATTGGTTATTGGATAATTGATAGCTGATGTTATCGGTTTATTAATGTTTATTTCTGATGTTGTGTTTATTGGGGTTAGGATGTTAGTGATTATGAGATCACTAGTTTATTTACTATATTAAAAAAAAATGGGTTAGTTTCAAAAATAAACCGAAAAATCCATAGGAGAAAAACAAACCCAAAGGCAAGAATGGTAAGGAAAAGTTTCTCTTTCAGAAAATAAAAATCTCTTGTGCCTACTAAATTTCAAAAGAGTGTTCAAGGACTTTGGTAGCATCTAGGATCATATAATTGGTTAGCTAAATTAAAATATAACTAGGTTCGAACCGGCGGTGTACTGCGGGTCAAATGTTTTATAATTTGTAAGTTATGATCTTTTATGTTTATTAGTAATACAATTTTATGAAAATGTCAAATGATGTTACTTGTATATTTTATAAACTAATCCAAATATTTTTAACAATTTGATTAAGGTGTTAAATTGGATTTGGATTCAGCTTTAGTTCTCATTATTTTACATATGTAATCAAGAAATATATATTATGGAATGTGAAATCTGTCCCATCCTGTCTCGTCCCGTAACTATGGAAGTGTATGAACTTAATAAAATGAATTATTTCAAAAACAAATCAGGTGAAATTTAGAAACTTCAAATATATGTAAATCGTTTCTAAAACAATTATAATGCCATGAACCTTATGGCCTTAATGCTTTATTGATTAAACGAATACCAACTTTCATAGTGTAGGACTTGTAGGTTTCTATTTTCAACAATTTGAATTAAACTCAATTACTAACGGATTTGAACAAATAACGGATTTGTAAAAACACTTACTACTTAGACATTGACTTTGTTTTTGCCTTAACTAACGAAACCCAATCTTAATTGGGCCGTGACTTGCTTCTGGCCCATCTGGCCTCTTCCTCTCTTCGTTGACACAAAACCACACTTTTGTCTTCCTCCTCTTCGTTGCTTCTTCTTCTTTCAATGATTTCTTTCTTCTGCAATTATTCTTACTAACTCTCTTCTTCTCATGCTTGATTCTCTTGCACATGATTGATCAAATATGAGATTTCAACAGTTCATACTCCGAGCAACCTCTTATGCGGCCTGGATCTGGTGCTTCTGAAGATAAGTCTCATGCTAGCACTATTGTACGTGCTCAAGGTACTGCTTGTAATCCGAGCATACACAACTCTTGTTCGATTTTTATTTGTTATTGATCCTTCCATTTCATCTCTATTTCCCATTACTTTCTTCAATTCAAAGATTCAAGTTTTAACCTTTTCGTTTTCTACAGATTTGGATATTTCATTTTTTTTTTTTTTAATTCAAGGGTTTATTGTAGTTTTGCTGAATTAGATTTGTGGGTTTTGTTGTTTCACTGGAATTGTATGTGAGTATCTTCGTATTTGAAGAATTTTTGGCAACAAAGAACAAAAGTTTTTGAAACTTCGATATTCCGTTACAATTTGTTACTGAATCCGTAAATGTATTGTTAAATTATAGATAGGAATGAGCAATTAAGGAAGAGAGGTTGTAATTTGCATAATATTTGAAGAGACCGTCAGATTCCTTGGCCATAAAGAGATAGCGAGTACGAAGGTTTGTTTACATATATATGTAATCTAATCACTCGTATTGTTGTTTGGAGATATTCCATATATATAATTCTAATTTCACTTTTGGTGGGTTTCAGCGATCTTAGCAATTGAAAAAGAAACACAGACGAAGCTATTTCGTAGCTGAAACTCAGTATATGAATTCACATAGGTAAAAGAATTTCATAGTTAATAAGTTTGTAAATAGATTTATATGTTGCTATTGGCCCGTCAAATTACTTTTTTTTTTTCACTGTGAAGTCCTTGATTGATATTGAATAAAATTTGTCTGTTGTTTATGTAACGGCTACATGATGGTTGTTTCTATTTTCCATGCCACTATTTCACCTTGTGCATTCAAAACCTCATAGGAAAGAATTTTGAGTTTTTTTTTGCGTATAGTTCAGCTATATAAAATATACTTGACAATTTAATATATTAAAGACATTTGAAACATGAAAGTATACTATTGGATATGGTAAAAGTAAAACCAATGAACCATCTAATTGTATGTTTACTTTGGTTCAACTCAGAAACTTTATTTTTCAAACAATTTTTCTTGTTCACTGTAATTATACATATAATAATAAATACTTTTACGGTTTGATTCATTTTACAGCCGGTCTATTATACTGAAGTAAAAGATGGAAAATTCCGAAACAGGAGAGCAACCATCATCTCAACAGGTTAGTTACTAATACTGTAATCGAATATTATTAGATTCATGTGGTTCATATTAGCTATATAGACATAAGTAGGATAAAAACCTGATGGTGAAACTTTATTGAAAAACAAAGAAAAAGAAGAAGCAAATTATTTATTTGTTTATTTATGACATTGCATTAAAAAAATAAAACTCAACAAAGAAACCAAAGAATAGTCTTAGAAATGAAATTTAACGCAAGAAATCAAATAAAATAACCAAACTTCACCATCAAAACCTAAAACCAGAACACTCCTTCTAAACCTAACTCCCATCAGCGTTTTTGATTCGCCCTTGATCTTTGTGATCATCACATCATCTTTAGATGAGGAAGTACTTGACACATTAGTTTCTTGTAAATAAGTCAAGCCGAGTGAAACCTGATATTAGGCAAAATTCAATTATTTAGCTTGTAGACAATGACCAGATCACCAGAGAATATAAGATAGTATTAGAACCTGATCACCAGAGAAAATGGTAGTTGGTTTCACCATTTCGGCTGAATCATCAATGACTTCTGCTTTAAGGCCATCCTTTAAAAGTACCTTGGAAACCATGTAGGAGTCATTACCATCCAACAATTTTTCTTTTTCAACACACACCAAAAAAAGATAGGTCTTGCAAATCAAATTATTGTAAATTTTTGATTAGGAACTTATTTCGATTATTTAAAAAGATAAAGCTTTAAATATAATAAGACCTTCATCAAGTGATTCGGCCTTGGTCTTTGTGATCATCACATCATCTTTCTCATCACTCTCATCCTGATTAATTTTATCATTAAGTTGCTTATTTTCCACTGTCGATGAACAATAACTCTCTGAAACTTGCTGAGTTGTTGTTTTTTAACAGTGGCATGTATCAGGATTCCCTGCAAAGTACATATAAACAAACATATAAACTAATAACTAATCAAAAAAGAATATGATAAATAAAATAAACTACTAATATAAGCTTACCAAAGCATCGCACACAAGCTTGAGAAATGGTTTTTGCTTGATGAGTTATGAATGTGTTTGATGTTGGATTATTTATAGTAGTCTAGTAGTTTAGGGTATCGTATAGGATCGGTCATTGATAGAGTGGTTGATGATTGCGAGATTTTTGGTTATGATTAAGATTAAATTATGATTCTGATTGAATTTGTAATCAATGTTGATTGATAGGCAGGCAAATGAAGATTATGCAGAGAGATTTGAGGGCGGGATTGATTGAGTTAATATTGTGTTTATCGTTACCAAAAATTCTTTTGGAATATTCTTCAGATTGATTGTCGAGCCTAATAATTTTGGGCTGATGGACAATTTAAAATTACTCTGGATGCTAATATGGCCTTCTTTGTATGTAAGTGGCCCAATAAAGGATGGAACCGGGTTACTCTAAAAAAGATGCGGATCCTAAGTGTAATGGGTCGGATTTATATTTTTTTAAGATTTCGGACAACTTTGTCCTGATCAATTTATCGAATCATGCTCCTTTTTAACGAATTTAGTGGCAATTGCTGTAAATACTTTGATGATTTCAGTCATTTTTTAAAACGTACTCCTCTCTTAATTATAAGAAGATTTACAGTAGAAAAATATTTTTGAATATTTTTAAAAATAAAGTAAATATCTACAAATCAACGCTTTTGATAGTTTGATATAAGTTTATAACAAAACAGCTAAATTAAAGCTTAATAAATGTAACAAAAGAAATAACTGTATCTAAATAAATTTTATATTTTAAGACTATCATTCATATCTATAAATAGAGTAAGGATATTCAGTCGGAGATTAAAACATAAACTTAAAGTTCTTTTTTATCCCTCACAAAAAAAGAAGAAAAAAACAGTTTAAAAGTTTAAAAAACATATAAAATGGGATAACTTAAAATGTATATGGTATTTCTTGCGGTGATCCTTGTTACAATGAGTGAACACATCCCATCATTTGCTGTAGAAGTAAGCGAACCAAAAACACTGTGGGATCAATGTGTTGTCAAGACTAGCGCAAAGTGTGCATTGGATTCGATAGCTCAAATTTTCATGAATGGAGTCTTCCCGGATGCTTGTTGCAAGGAGCTTGTCGCAGAAGGAAAAGAATGTTATGATACACTTATCAAATATATTGCTGATAGACCTAGTTTGATTGCACGTGAAGCCAACTATTTGAAAAAAGAGATGATTTGTGGGTTCATTGTGTTTCTGTTACCAAAACCTTATAGATCAATTAATGATGTATGATTAAATGTTTTAAGATAAGACATTTATTTAAATAAAATTATTTCTTTTTCGTTTCTATAATGCTCTTAGGCTATGTAAACTTATACATGGGTAAAACTTCAAATTATATCAGTTTCATATATATCATTACATAGAAAAGTATGTAACTCCCTCAAAATCCTAAGAACATTATTTTTCTGGGTTAGAAATGAAGAGAACAAATATTACATGTAACTAGACATGTCAAAAAACTACTACAACAAAATAACACTATAATTACTAGTCATGGATAAATATAAATAGACAGTCTTGCTTAGAAACGAAGATATAACTATATGCGAAGAAAAACTACATTAAAAATATACATAGCTAAAGATTTAAAGATCTCAATAAAATTATTATACAAACTTAATATAGATGAAATTGTGAGATAAAATTCCAATAAGGCTAGACATAATTGTAAATGCACAATTATTTTTTTCAGACTCTATAATGTGTAGTTTATATATTTTGTTAGTTTACATCAACACAACTAAATTACAAACTCTTAAGGCTGGCAAAAAGAACCAAAAAATCCATAAGATAAACACAAACTCAAAGCCAATAATGCTAGGGAAAAGTTTCTATTTCGGAAAATTAAAACTCTCTTGTGCCTTCTGAATTGCAAGACAATATGTTCAAGGACTTGCATTTAGTATCATATAATCGGTTATATAAATTAAAATATAATATTTTGTAGAAAATTATTTTAAAAGTATACTTTTTAATATTTTTTAAAAGGTAAAGTAAATATCTAAAAATCAACGCTTTTGATTGTTTGATATAAATCTATAACCAAATAGCTAAATTAAAGCGTAATAAATATTACAAAAGAAATCATTGTATCTAAATAAATGTTATGTTTTAAGACTATCATTCATATCTATAAATAGAGTAAGGATATTCAATCGGAGAATAAAACATAAACTAAAAGTTCTTTTCATCCCTCACAAAAAAAAAAAAACAGTTTAAAAGTTTGAAAACATATAAAATGGGAAAACTCAACATGTCTATGGTCTTTCTTGCGGTGATCCTTGTTACAATGAGTGAACACATCCCATCATTTGCTGTAGAAGTAAGCGAACCTAAAACACTGTGGGATCAATGTGTTGTCAAGACTAGCCCAAAGTGTGCATTGGATTCGATAGCTCAAATTTTCATGAATGGAGTCTTCTCGGATGCTTGCTGCAAGGAGCTTGTGGCAGAAGGAAAAGAATGTTATGATACACTTATCAAATATATTGCTGATAGACCTAGTTTGATTGCACGTGAAGCCAACTATTTGAAAAAAAGAGATGATTTGTGGGCTCATTGTGTTTCTGTTACCAAACCCTTATAGATGGTTTAATGATGTATGATTAAACGTTTTAAGATGAGCCATTTATTTAAATAAAATTATTTCTTTTTCGTTTCTATAATGCGCTTAGGCAATGTAAACTCTATACATCGGTAAAACTTTAAATTATATCAATTTCATATATATCATTACATGGAAAAGTATGTAACTTCCTCAAAATCCTAAGAACATTAGTTTTCTCGGTTAGAACTGAAGAAAACAAAACTTACATGTAACTAGACCTATCAAAAAACTAACTACAACAAAAAGAAAAAACACTATAAATACTAGTCATGGATAAATATAAATAGACAGTCATGCTTAGATACGAAGATATAACTATATGTGAAGAGAAACTACATTAAAAATCTACATAGCTAAAGATTTAAAGATCACAATAAAATTATTATACAAACTTAATATAGATGAAATTGTGAGATAAAATTCCAATAAGGCTAGACATAATTGTAAATGCACTATTATTTTGTTTCAGACTCTATAATGTGTAGTTTATATATTTTGTTAGTTTACATCAACACAACTAAATTACAAACTCTTAAGGCTGGCAAAAAGAACCAAAAAATCCATAAGAGAAACACAAACTCAAAGCCAATAAGGCTAGGGAAAAGTTTCTATTTCGAAAAACTAAAACTCTCTTGTGCCTTCTGAATTGCAAGACAATATGTTCAAAGACTTGCATTTAGGATCATATAATCGGTTATATAAATTAAAATATAATATTTTGTTGAAAATTATTTTAAAACTATACTTTTTAATATTTTTAAAACGTAAAGTAAATATCTACAAATCAACGCTTTTGATTGTTTGATATAAATCTATAACCAAATAGCTAAATTAAAGCGTAATTAATATTACAAAAGAAATAATTGTATCTAAATAAATGTTATGTTTTAAGACTATCATTCATATCTATAAATAGAGTAAGGATATTCAATCGGAGAATAAAACATAAACTAAAAGTTCTTTTCATCCCTCACAAAAAAGAAAAAAACAGTTTAAAAGTTTGAAAAACATATAAAATGGGAAAACTCAACATATCTATGGTCTTTCTTGCGGTGATCCTTGTTACAATGAGTGAACACATCCCATCATTTGCTGTAGAAGTAAGCGAACCTAAAACACTGTGGGATCAATGTGTTGTCAAGACTAGCCCAAAGTGTGCGTTGGATTCGATAGCTCAAATTTTCATGAATGGAGTCTTCTCGGATGCTTGCTGCAAGGAGCTTGTGGCAGAAGGAAAAGAATGTTATGATACACTTATCAAATATATTGCTGATAGACCTAGTTTGATTGCACGTGAAGCCAACTATTTGAAAAAAAGAGATGATTTGTGGGCTCATTGTGTTTCTGTTACCAAACCCTTATAGATGGTTTAATGATGTATGATTAAATGTTTTAAGATGAGACATTTTTTTAAATAAAATTATTTCTTTTCGTTTCTATAATGCGCTTAGGCAATGTAAATTCTATACATGGGTAAAACTTCAAATTATATCAGTTTCATATATATCATTACATGGAAAAGTATGTAACTCCCTCAAAATCCTAAGAACATTAGTTTTCTGGGTTAGAAATGAAGAGAACAAAACTTACATGTAACTAGACATATCAAAAAACTAACTACAACAAAAAGAAAAAACACTATAAATACTAGTCATGGATAAATATAAATAGACAGTCTTGCTTAGAAACGAAGATATAACTATATGTGAAGAGAAACTACATTAAAAATCTACATAGCTAAAGATTTAAAGATCACAATAAAATTATTATACAAACTTAATATAGATGAAATTGTGAGATAAAATTCCAATAAGGCTAGACATAATTGTAAATGCACAATTATTTTGTTTCAGACTCTATAATGTGTAGTTTATATATTTTGTTAGTTTACATCAACACAACTAATTTACAAACTCTTAAGGCTGGCAAAAAGAACCAAAAAATCCATAAGAGAAACACAAACTCAAAGCCAATAAGGCTAGGGAAAAGTTTCTATTTCGAAAAACTAAAACTCTCTTGTGCCTTCTGAATTGCAAGACAGTATGTTCAAAGACTTGCATTTAGGATCATATAATCGGTTATATAAATTAAAATATAATATTTTGTTGAAAATTATTTTAAAACTATACTTTTTAATATTTTTAAAACGTAAAGTAAATATCTACAAATCAACGCTTTTGATTGTTTGATATAAATCTATAACCAAATAGCTAAATTAAAGCGTAATTAATATTACAAAAGAAATAATTGTATCTAAATAAATGTTATGTTTTAAGACTATCATTCATATCTATAAATAGAGTAAGGATATTCAATCGGAGAATAAAACATAAACTAAAAGTTCTTTTCATCCCTCACAAAAAAGAAAAAAACAGTTTAAAAGTTTGAAAAACATATAAAATGGGAAAACTCAACATATCTATGGTCTTTCTTGCGGTGATCCTTGTTACAATGAGTGAACACATCCCATCATTTGCTGTAGAAGTAAGCGAACCTAAAACACTGTGGGATCAATGTGTTGTCAAGACTAGCCCAAAGTGTGCGTTGGATTCGATAGCTCAAATTTTCATGAATGGAGTCTTCTCGGATGCTTGCTGCAAGGAGCTTGTGGCAGAAGGAAAAGAATGTTATGATACACTTATCAAATATATTGCTGATAGACCTAGTTTGATTGCACGTGAAGCCAACTATTTGAAAAAAGAGATGATTTGTGGGCTCATTGTGTTTCTGTTACCAAACCCTTATAGATGGTTTAATGATGTATGATTAAATGTTTTAAGATGAGACATTTTTTTAAATAAAATTATTTCTTTTTCGTTTCTATAATGCGCTTAGGCAATGTAAATTCTATACATGGGTAAAACTTCAAATTATATCAGTTTCATATATATCATTACATGGAAAAGTATGTAACTCCCTCAAAATCCTAAGAACATTAGTTTTCTGGGTTAGAAATGAAGAGAACAAAACTTACATGTAACTAGACATATCAAAAAACTAACTACAACAAAAAGAAAAAACACTATAAATACTAGTCATGGATAAATATAAATAGACAGTCTTGCTTAGAAACGAAGATATAACTATATGTGAAGAGAAACTACATTAAAAATCTACATAGCTAAAGATTTAAAGATCACAATAAAATTATTATACAAACTTAATATAGATGAAATTGTGAGATAAAATTCCAATAAGGCTAGACATAATTGTAAATGCACAATTATTTTGTTTCAGACTCTATAATGTGTAGATTATATATTTTGTTAGTTTACATCAACACAACTAATTTACAAACTCTTAAGGCTGGCAAAAAGAACCAAAAAATCCATAAGAGAAACACAAACTCAAAGCCAATAAGGCTAGGGAAAAGTTTCTATTTCGAAAAACTAAAACTCTCTTGTGCCTTCTGAATTGCAAGACAATATGTTCAAAGACTTGCATTTAGGATCATATAATCGGTTATATAAATTAAAATATAATATTTTGTTGAAAATTATTTTAAAACTATACTTTTTAATATTTTTAAAACGTAAAGTAAATATCTACAAATCAACGCTTTTGATTGTTTGATATAAATCTATAACCAAATAGCTAAATTAAAGCGTAATTAATATTACAAAAGAAATAATTGTATCTAAATAAATGTTATGTTTTAAGACTATCATTCATATCTATAAATAGAGTAAGGATATTCAATCGGAGAATAAAACATAAACTAAAAGTTCTTTTCATCCCTCACAAAAAAAAAAAACAGTTTAAAAGTTTGAAAAACATATAAAATGGGAAAACTCAACATATCTATGGTCTTTCTTGCGGTGATCCTTGTTACAATGAGTGAACACATCCCATCATTTGCTGTAGAAGTAAGCGAACCTAAAACACTGTGGGATCAATGTGTTGTCAAGACTAGCCCAAAGTGTGCGTTGGATTCGATAGCTCAAATTTTCATGAATGGAGTCTTCTCGGATGCTTGCTGCAAGGAGCTTGTGGCAGAAGGAAAAGAATGTTATGATACACTTATCAAATATATTGCTGATAGACCTAGTTTGATTGCACGTGAAGCCAACTATTTGAAAAAAAGAGATGATTTGTGGGCTCATTGTGTTTCTGTTACCAAACCCTTATAGATGGTTTAATGATGTATGATTAAATGTTTTAAGATGAGACATTTTTTTAAATAAAATTATTTCTTTTTCGTTTCTATAATGCGCTTAGGCAATGTAAATTCTATACATGGGTAAAACTTCAAATTATATCAGTTTCATATATATCATTACATGGAAAAGTATGTAACTCCCTCAAAATCCTAAGAACATTAGTTTTCTGGGTTAGAAATGAAGAGAACAAAACTTACATGTAACTAGACATATCAAAAAACTAACTACAACAAAAAGAAAAAACACTATAAATACTAGTCATGGATAAATATAAATAGACAGTCTTGCTTAGAAACGAAGATATAACTATATGTGAAGAGAAACTACATTAAAAATCTACATAGCTAAAGATTTAAAGATCACAATAAAATTATTATACAAACTTAATATAGATGAAATTGTGAGATAAAATTCCAATAAGGCTAGACATAATTGTAAATGCACAATTATTTTGTTTCAGACTCTATAATGTGTAGTTTATATATTTTGTTAGTTTACATCAACACAACTAATTTACAAACTCTTAAGGCTGGCAAAAAGAACCAAAAAATCCATAAGAGAAACACAAACTCAAAGCCAATAAGGCTAGGGAAAAGTTTCTATTTCGAAAAACTAAAACTCTCTTGTGCCTTCTGAATTGCAAGACAGTATGTTCAAAGACTTGCATTTAGGATCATATAATCGGTTATATAAATTAAAATATAATATTTTGTTGAAAATTATTTTAAAACTATACTTTTTAATATTTTTAAAACGTAAAGTAAATATCTACAAATCAACGCTTTTGATTGTTTGATATAAATCTATAACCAAATAGCTAAATTAAAGCGTAATTAATATTACAAAAGAAATAATTGTATCTAAATAAATGTTATGTTTTAAGACTATCATTCATATCTATAAATAGAGTAAGGATATTCAATCGGAGAATAAAACATAAACTAAAAGTTCTTTTCATCCCTCACAAAAAGAAAAAAACAGTTTAAAAGTTTGAAAAACATATAAAATGGGAAAACTCAACATATCTATGGTCTTTCTTGCGGTGATCCTTGTTACAATGAGTGAACACATCCCATCATTTGCTGTAGAAGTAAGCGAACCTAAAACACTGTGGGATCAATGTGTTGTCAAGACTAGCCCAAAGTGTGCGTTGGATTCGATAGCTCAAATTTTCATGAATGGAGTCTTCTCGGATGCTTGCTGCAAGGAGCTTGTGGCAGAAGGAAAAGAATGTTATGATACACTTATCAAATATATTGCTGATAGACCTAGTTTGATTGCACGTGAAGCCAACTATTTGAAAAAAAGAGATGATTTGTGGGCTCATTGTGTTTCTGTTACCAAACCCTTATAGATGGTTTAATGATGTATGATTAAATGTTTTAAGATGAGACATTTTTTTAAATAAAATTATTTCTTTTTCGTTTCTATAATGCGCTTAGGCAATTTAAATTCTATACATGGGTAAAACTTCAAATTATATCAGTTTCATATATATCATTACATGGAAAAGTATGTAACTCCCTCAAAATCCTAAGAACATTAGTTTTCTGGGTTAGAAATGAAGAGAACAAATATTACATGTGAAACGACCAACCTTTTTTTTTTTTTAGATAAATAAATAATAAATATAATATATTAGAACAACTACAACTAGTGGTCCCATACCCACTAGCCACCTAACCACAACACATTCAACAGCGGAAAACATAATCAATATCCAATAATATTCCAATAATAAACCAATACTATAGCAAAGCAATAATCAATACCAAACAACAAGAAACATGGAACCAGCAACCTAGCCATGTTTCTAATGACTCAACTCTAGCACCCTAGCAAATGCCAGACAACATTCAATCGAGTCCCTAGAACATCCTCCTCTTCATTGCCTTTGATTCCACGTTCACACTTTGCCCTTACCTCTTTGCAGGAAGATTCAGACCAAAAGCAACGAATCCAACCTTCCTAGCAAGCTTCTAGATCCTTCCTAGCTTCCAAAACTCTCAAGAACAGCCAGGAATCTCACCAATCTCTTTCAAAAACTCAGGAACAAGGTTTTTCTCTCCTTTCTCTCAAAAACAACAAAGCGGCGACAAAATAAACTTCCAAAACCCTTCTTGTGTCGAAAACCACTTAAATAACCCGGTTCAATGGTTTCCTAAAACCAAACCGAACCAAAACGATAATTGAAATTGAACCGACCAAACCGGCCACAACTGGTGTCGATCGACACTCCCTCTGTGGTGTCGATCGACACCCTCACCAAAATTCCCAGAAAATGGTTTGCGGGTGTTACAATTCTCCCCCACCAATCTAGATTCGTCCTCGAATCTCGAACAACCATCAGTCAAGGACTCCCGTGCAACCGTCTCCACGGCCCGCACTCCTCCGACCGATCTACAGAAGGTCTCCTCTAGGCGATAGACTCACGCTCCAGGCGTCATTTGCTCTTGACTTTTTGGACTTTCCTTTACTCATAGGCCTAAACCTTGAGTTTTTATTGGCTCCTCATCAGACCTAAGTCTGCATGCCAAATGTTGGCTCCTCATCAGGCCGAAACCCGCATGCCATAATATATAAGGAAAAGTCCAAACTCGTCTCTCGGGTTGCCACCCTACAGCGCGCCCCGGATCGTCATCCGAAGTCGATATACCAACCATTCTCCCGAGCCACAAAGTCTCTGAAAATGGCAGTACTAGGAGAACCTAAGTTCCCAAGAGTCGCGAGCAAACGATTCGAACACGTCCGAGTCCTATCCCTATCCAGGTTTCCTTCCCGTGGCTCGCGTAAAACATCTCAATGTCCTACCAACCACATATTCCCTCACTGGAATACCTCATGACCACACAAGGATCATATACGCCCAAGGGCCGCCACAAAGGCCAAACAGAATGTCCTAAAGAGGACCGCCACCAAGGCCAAACAAAATGTCCTAAAGAGGACCGCCACCAAGGCCAAACAAATGTCCTAAAGAGGACCGCCACCAAGGCCAAACAAATGTCCTAAAAGGACCGCCACCAAGGCACTCTGGCTAAACAGCCCGCCACAAAGGCCATCTGTCCCGAAGGACCGTCACAAAGACCATCTGTCCCGAAGGACCGTCACGAAGACACTCTGGCTAAACAGCCCGCCACAAAGGCCAAACAAACGTCCTAAAAAGGACCGCCACCAAGGCCACACAAATGTCCTAAAGAGGACCGCCACCAAGGCCAAACAAATGTCCTAAAGAGGACCGCCACCAAGGCACTCTGGCTAAACAGCCCGCCACAAAGGCCAAACAAACGTCCTAAAAAGGACCGCCACCAAGGCCACACAAATGTCCTAAAGAGGACCGCCACCAAGGCCACACAAATGTCCTAAAGAGGACCGTCACAAAGACACTCTGGCTAAAAGCCCGTCACGAAGACCCCACAATGTCTAAAAAGACCGCCACACACGGCACACTGACTCAAAAGTCCACCACTAAGGCCACACTCAAGCCCCCTTTAAGGCTCTCCACCGCTAAAATGGACAAATTCTAACTCCCATAAAACCTTCCATATTTAGCACCTTCCATTTTTGGAAACTTTCCACTTTTGGAAACTTTCTTCCAAAACCCCGCCTCACAGAAACTTTGTACCCCGAACACCACCTCATCTTGTTACTGAGTCGCACAACCAACCACCCCAAGCGACCGAGTAACAAGAGAGATGGGCTGGAATACTCCATTCCCGCTCCAGCCACGGATTACAGATGGGACCCGGCTAAACAAGCTCAAGTCGCGGCTTGCTTCTCATACCACTTCTTGAACCTTGCCTTCATCTTTGCCTCAGGCTCCCAAGTCTGCTCCTCAACACCATCACAGTCCCAAAGGACTCTCATCAAAGGAATCTTCTTCTTCCGAAGCTCCTTGATCCTTCTCTCGAGAACCCTCACTGGTCTCGCCTCCAAAGTCATGTTAGGCTGAAGATCCTCAGGAATCTTAGCCAACACCTCCTCTCCCTCACGGAGACACTTCCGCAACATAGACACATGGAAAACCTTATGGAATGCACGCATCACCTCAGGTAACTCCAATCTATATGCCACTGGTCCAACCCGCTCAATCACTCTGAATGGACCCATATACCTCGGACTCAACTTAGTCTCTGACAATGACCTGTTCGGACCCCGCAACATGGCCATCTTGAGGTACACTCTGTCTCCTACCTGAAACTCAAGATCTCTCCTCCTCCTATCTGCATAACTCCTCTGCCTATCCTGAGCCTCCTTCATGTTCAGCTTGAGAACCCGAATCTTCTCTGAGGTCTCCTGAACAAAACTAGCACCAAACATGCTCCTCTCCCCCACCTGAGTCCAGCATAATGGTGTACGACATGGCCTCCCATACAGAGCCTCATAAGGAGCCATCTTAATACTTGCCTGATAGCTGTTGTTGTAAGCAAACTCTACCAGGTTCAGATGATCTGCCCAATGGCCACCCCAATCCAGCACACACATCCTCAGCAAATCCTCCAGCGTCTGGATCGTCCTCTCTGACTGTCCATCAGTCTGGGGATGATAAGCTGTACTCATATGCACCTTAGTGCCCATCTCTGCCTGAAATGCCTTCCAGAACACCGAAGTGAACTTAGAATCCCTATCAGACACAATGCTTGCTGGCACCCCATGCAACCTGACTATCTCCCTCACATACTTCTTAGCCAAGACCGCTGCTCCATCAGTCTTCTTAATGGCCAGAAAATGTGCTGACTTAGTCAACCGGTCCACAATGACCCAAATAGCATCAAAGGTCCGTGACACTGGCAATCCCACCACGAAATCCATAGTGATCATATCCCACTTCCACTCAGGAATGGGTAAACTCTTCAGTAACCCGCCAGGAACCTGATGCTCAGCCTTCACTAGCTGACATACATCACACCTCGAAACCCAACTAGCCACATCCTTCTTCATCCCGACCCAATGATAGTACCTCTTGAGGTCACGGTACATCTTGGTCGCTCCTGGATGAATGGATAACTTGCTCGCGTGAGCCTCTCTCAGAATCTCCTGTCTCAACTCCTCATCCTTGGGCACACACACACGACCGTGCACCAAGATAGTACCATTATCTGAGACCTGATATTCTGAACCCACATCCTTAGAGGCATTCACTAGCCCCAAATCCTTCTCTGAGCCAACCGCACTCCTACTCAGAAGATCTGCTCTATCTACTGCTTCCAAACCCAACGGTTCCTGTGAAACAGCACATAAGCTCAAAGCACTGATCTCCCCTACCAGAGACTCCATCTCCTGCTCCTGAGCCGAAGCTATCCTCTTCCGACTCAGAGCATCTGCAACCGTGTTAGCCTTACCAGGATGATAGGCTATCTCCAAATCATAATCTGCCACAAGCTCCATCCACCGCCTCTGTCTCAAATTCAACTCAGGCTGAGTGAATATATACTTCAGCTCTTATGATCTGTGAACACCTGTACCTTTGCACCATAAAGATAAGATCTCCAAATCTTCGGGCAAAAACTACAGCACCCATCTCCAAATCATGAGTAGGATAGTTGCCTTCATGCACCCGCAACTGCCGCGAAGCATAAGCAATCACCTTCCCATGCTGCATCAGAACACAACCCAACCCAACTCTAGATGCATCTGTATAAACCACATAGGGTTCTCCTGCTCAGGCAAAGCCAACACTGGCGCAGTAGTCAACATCTCCTTCAGGCTTGCAAAGCCTTCCTCACACTCTTCGACCAGACAAAAGGAACATCCTTCCCTGTCAACTTAGTCATAGGACGTGCTCTGCTTGCAAACCCCTGCAAAATCTCCTGTAGTATCCTGCCAATCCAAGGAAACTCCTGATCTCTGTGGCATTCTGCGGTCTAGGCCAATCCCTAATAGCCTGAATCTTCTCTGGATCTACAGAAACCCCTCTGAAACAATGTGACCCAGAAAGCCCATCTCACGCTGCCGAAACTACACTTGCTCAACTTGGCAAACAACTTCTGCTCCCGCAGCTTCTCCATAACTGCCCTCAAATGCACTGCATGCTCCTCAGGACTCTTAGAATAAACCAGGATATCGTCGATGAAAATGATGACAGATACATCCAGAAACTCCTGAAACACACTGTTCATCAATCTCATAAACGCTGCTGGTGCGTTAGTCAACCCGAAAGGCATCACCACAAACTCATAATGCCCATACCTCGTCCTGAAAGCAGTCTTCCTCACATCTGCCTCATCTATCGGTATCTGATGATAACCCGATGCCAGATCCACCTTGGAGAACCAAGTAGCACCCCTCAACTGATCCAACAACTCGTCAATCCTCGGGAGAGGGTACTTGTTCTTCACAGTGACCCGGTTCAAACCCCTGTAATCAATACACAACCGGAAACTCCCATCCTTCTTCTTGACAAACAACACTGGCGCTCCCCACGGTGACACACTAGGACGGATGAATCCCTTACTCAGCAAATCCTCTAGCTGCTTCTTCAGCTCTGCCATCTCTGCTGGAGCCATTCTGTAAGGAGCCTTGGATAACGGTGTCGTCCCCGGTTCCAGTTCAATGGTAAAAGGATCCGACCGAGATGGTGGTAATCCTTGCAGAGACTGAAACACATCCTCAAACTCCTCCACTACTGGAATACCGCTAACCGTAGACTTCCCCACTGACTCTGGCATAGATATAGTGACCAAATAAGCCTCACGGCCCTTCTCGATCATCTTCCCAGCCTGAATGGCTGAGATCACGAGACTCCCTGAAGTCGGTCTAATACCCTGAAAAACCAACTTCCCTCCTGGTCGCTCAAACTCCACTCTACCCCGATAGCAATCTAAATGCACCATATGCCGATGCATCCAATCCATCCCGAGAATAACATCATACAGCTCCACGGGACTGATAAGCAAATCCGCTGGCCATGACTCTCCTGCGATCTGAATATCAATTCCTCTAGCTCGTCCAATAACTCTCAGGAACTTGCCTCCCGCAACTCTAACAACTCCTGTGCGCTCTCCAGGATCCCCGCTGATCCCCGCACACTCTGCACACTCTGGAGTAATGAAGCTATGCGAAGCTCCAGAATCAAACATAACGTGGGACTTAAACCCGCCCACCAACAAGGTCCCTACACAAACCTCATGTGTTGAGAACCTAACACTTATCACAGGAACATAAAATCTGACCCTACTAAAAATCACAAAGATTAAGTACCGAAGTTATACCTGTGATCGCCCGGCACTGGTTCCACCAGTCTCCACTGTCGTGTAAACCCGAGGCCCCTGCTCAATCCGTGCCACCTGCTGACCCCCAGGCTGCACCTGCTGCAACGCTGCCACTGCTGCCGGCTGCAGCTTGGGACAAAAAGGCTTGATGTGCCCTGTCTCCCTACAATGATAACACACCCGAGGTCCTGCCGTCGGAACACTCCTCTTGGGACAACTGGCAACCCTGTGGTCCCTGCTCCCACACCCGAAGCAACCCGCACCACTCGGCTTCTGCGTAGCCTCCCACTTTCTCTTGGTTCCCTGGGCATGCCTACCGCCCCTAGAACCACCGTGCTGCTGAGCCTTACTAGGCTGAACTGCTGGAGCTACCGCCACTGACTGACCCGGATATCCTCCTCAATCTCTGCTGCAGTCTCAACCAGCTCTGCACGCGTAGCATAACTCCTCCCTCTACAGTGAACTCTCAAGTCATCACGTAGAGCCCTCAAGAACCTCCTGATCTGAGCCTCCTCAGGCTCCATAGCCCGACCTCCATAACAAAGAAGTCGACTGAACTCCAAGTCCAACTCCCGCACTGACCGTGTCCCCGAGACAACTGAAGGAACTGCACCTCCAAACGATCCAATGCCTCTCTAGGAAAATACTTGCGGTTGAACTCCAAAACGAAGTCAGCCCAAGTCATCTCCCGCTGCACCCTCCTAGCAGCCACAGATCTCCACCACAACTCAGCATCACCACTCAAAAAGTAGACCCCTATGTCCACCCAAAACTCCTCAGGACATCTCAGAGTGTGGAAGTTACGTTCCACTCTCGTCCTCCACGCATCCGCAGCAGTAGGATCTACACCTCCTGAAAACTGCTCAGTGCGCAACCGACCCATCTCTGTCAACATGCTGAGATAACGAGCATGGACCCCGCATCCGCAGCCACTGGCTGCCGCTCCTCCGCCACCACTGGTGGCACTCCCTGAGCCTGAGCCGGTACCACTGGTGGTAACCGTTCTAACACCTGTGCTAGCAAAGCCGCAAGGTCAACACCAGGGACTCCACCCGCTGGGACCCCACACCCGGGACCCTAGCATCACCGGCCACTGGAGCATCAACACTGCCCCCTCCTGCCACACTCACGGAATCCCCGGAACACCCTGCGACTCGCCAACACCCTCAGCTGTCACACTCTGGTCCTCGGTCTCACTAACCACTGGGACTCTGCCCCTACCACGACCACGTCCGCGTCCACGACCACGTCCGCGTCCACGACCTCGACCAGCCACAGCACCCTCTCTAACCATCTGCACTACCATGAACAGAAGGCTAAGCAAACAATTTCTATTATTACACAGAAACATAAACTCACCGTGGAATCACACACTCGGCTCGAAGAGGATGTTCTAAGACTCCATGCCACACACAATTGACTAACTCACATAATCAATCAAGACATGCAATCCCAAACATCTACAACAGAAACCTAGTGAACCCAATCCTAGAACCGTAAGGGCTCTGATACCAAAATGAAACGACCAACCTTTTTTTTTTTTTAGATAAATAAATAATAAATATAATATATTAGAACAACTACAACTAGTGGTCCCATACCCACTAGCCACCTAACCACAACACATTCAACAGCGGAAAACATAATCAATATCCAATAATATTCCAATAATAAACCAATACTATAGCAAAGCAATAATCAATACCAAACAACAAGAAACATGGAACCAGCAACCTAGCAATGTTTCTAATGACTCAACTCTAGCACCCTAGCAAATGCCAGACAACATCCAATCGAGTCCCTAGAACATCCTCCTCTTCATTGCCTTTGATTCCACGATCACACTTTGCCCTTACCTCTTTGCAGGAAGATTCAGACCAAAAGCAACGAATCCAACCTTCCTAGCAAGCTTCTAGATCCTTCCTAGCTTCCAAAACTCTCAAGAACAGCCAGGAATCTCACCAATCTCTTTCAAAAACTCAGGAACAAGGTTTTTCTCTCCTTTCTCTCAAAAACAACAAAGCGGCGACAAAATAAACTTCCAAAACCCTTCTTGTGTCGAAAACCACTTAAATAACCCGGTTCAATGGTTTCCTAAAACCAAACCGAACCAAAACGATAATTGAAATTGAACCGACCAAACCGGCCACAACTGGTGTCGATCGACACTCCCTCTGTGGTGTCGATCGACACCCTCACCAAAATTCCCAGAAAATGGTTTGCGGGTGTTACAACATGTAACTAGACATGTCAAAAAACTACTACAACAAAATAACACTATAATTACTAGTCATGGATAAATATAAATAGACAGTCTTGCTTAGAAACGAAGATATAACTATATGCGAAGAAAAACTACATTAAAAATATACATAGCTAAAGATTTAAAGATCTCAATAAAATTATTATACAAACTTAATATAGATGAAATTGTGAGATAAAATTCCAATAAGGCTAGACATAATTGTAAATGCACAATTTTTTTTTTCAGACTCTACAATGTGTAGTTTATATATTTTGTTAGTTTACATCAACACAACTAAATTACAAACTCTTAAGGCTGGCAAAAAGAACCAAAAAATCCATAAGAGAAACACAAACTCAAAGCCAATAATGCTAGGGAAAAGTTTCTATTTCGAAAAACTAAAACTATCTTGTGCCTTCTGAACTGC
Source organism: Camelina laxa (assembly GCA_024034495.1). Classification (NCBI taxonomy): domain Eukaryota; kingdom Viridiplantae; phylum Streptophyta; class Magnoliopsida; order Brassicales; family Brassicaceae; genus Camelina; species Camelina laxa. The sequence continues at coordinate 10,862,477 of CM043881.1, forward strand.
AAGACAGTATGTTCAAAGACTTGCATTTAGGATCATATAATCGGTTATATAAATTGAAATATAATATTTTGTTGAAAATTATTTTAAAACTATACTTTTTAATATTTTTAAAACGTAAAGTAAATATCTACAAATCAACGCTTTTGATTGTTTGATATAAATCTATAACCAAATAGCTAAATTAAAGCGTAATTAATATTACAAAAGAAATAATTGTATCTAAATAAATGTTATGTTTTAAGACTATCATTCATATCTATAAATAGAGTAAGGATATTCAATCGGAGAATAAAACATAAACTAAAAGTTCTTTTCATCCCTCACAAAAAAAAAAAAAAAACAGTTTAAAAGTTTGAAAACATATAAAATGGGAAAACTCAACATGTCTATGGTCTTTCTTGCGGTGATCCTTGTTACAATGAGTGAACACATCCCATCATTTGCTGTAGAAGTAAGCGAACCTAAAACACTGTGGGATCAATGTGTTGTCAAGACTAGCCCAAAGTGTGCATTGGATTCGATAGCTCAAATTTTCATGAATGGAGTCTTCTCGGATGCTTGCTGCAAGGAGCTTGTGGCAGAAGGAAAAGAATGTTATGATACACTTATCAAATATATTGCTGATAGACCTAGTTTGATTGCACGTGAAGCCAACTATTTGAAAAAAAGAGATGATTTGTGGGCTCATTGTGTTTCTGTTACCAAACCCTTATAGATGGTTTAATGATGTATGATTAAATGTTTTAAGATGAGCCATTTATTTAAATAAAATTATTTCTTTTTCGTTTCTATAATGCGCTTAGGCAATGTAAACTCTATACATCGGTAAAACTTTAAATTATATCAGTTTCATATATATCATTACATGGAAAAGTATGTAACTCCCTCAAAATCCTAAGAACATTAGTTTTCGGGTTAGAAATGAAGAGAACAAAACTTACATGTAACTAGACATATCAAAAAACTAACTACAACAAAAAAAAAAACACTATAAATACTAGTCATGGATAAATATAAATAGACAGTCTTGCTTAGAAACGAAGATATAACTATATGTGAAGAGAAACTACATTAAAAATCTACATAGCTAAAGATTTAAAGATCACAATAAAATTATTATACAAACTTAATATAGATGAAATTGTGAGATAAAATTCCAATAAGGCTAGACATAATTGTAAATGCACAATTATTTTTTTCAGACTCTATAATGTGTAGTTTATATATTTTGTTAGTTTACATCAACACAACTAAATTACAAACTCTTAAGGCTGGCAAAAAGAACCAAAAAATCCGTAAGAGAAACACAAACTCAAAGCCAATAATGCTAGGGAAAAGTTTCTATTTCGAAAAACTAAAACTATCTTGTGCCTTCTGAACTGCAAGACAGTATGTTCAAAGACTTGCATTTAGGATCATATAATCGGTTATATAAATTAAAATATAATATTTTGTTGAAAATTATTTTAAAACTATACTTTTTAATATTTTTAAAACGTAAAGTAAATATCTACAAATCAACGCTTTTGATTGTTTGATATAAATCTATAACCAAATAGCTAAATTAAAGCGTAATTAATATTACAAAAGAAATCATTGTATCTAAATAAATGTTATGTTTTAAGACTATCATTCATATCTATAAATAGAGTAAGGATATTCAATCGGAGAATAAAACATAAACTAAAAGTTCTTTTCATCCCTCACAAAAAAGAAAAAAACAGTTTAAAAGTTTGAAAAACATATAAAATGGGAAAACTCAACATATCTATGGTCTTTCTTGCGGTGATCCTTGTTACAATGAGTGAACACATCCCATCATTTGCTGTAGAAGTAAGCGAACCTAAAACACTGTGGGATCAATGTGTTGTCAAGACTAGCCCAAAGTGTGCATTGGATTCGATAGCTCAAATTTTCATGAATGGAGTCTTCTCGGATGCTTGCTGCAAGGAGCTTGTGGCAGAAGGAAAAGAATGTTATGATACACTTATCAAATATATTGCTGATAGACCTAGTTTGATTGCACGTGAAGCCAACTATTTGAAAAAAAGAGATGATTTGTGGGCTCATTGTGTTTCTGTTACCAAACCCTTATAGATGGTTTAATGATGTATGATTAAATGTTTTAAGATGAGACATTTTTTTAAATAAAATTATTTCTTTTTCGTTTCTATAATGCGCTTAGGCAATGTAAATTCTATACATGGGTAAAACTTCAAATTATATCAGTTTCATATATATCATTACATGGAAAAGTATGTAACTCCCTCAAAATCCTAAGAACATTAGTTTTCTGGGTTAGAAATGAAGAGAACAAAACTTACATGTAACTAGACATATCAAAAAACTAACTACAACAAAAAAAAAACACACTATAAATACTAGTCATGGATAAATATAAATAGACAGTCTTGCTTAGAAACGAACATATAACTATATGTGAAGAGAAACTACATTAAAAATATACATAGCAAAATATTTAAAGATCTCAATAAAATTATTATACAAATCTTAATATAGATGAAATTTTGAGATAAAATTCCAATAAGGCTAGACATAATTGTAAATGCACAATTTTTTTTCAGACTCTATATTGTGTAGAATATATATTTTGTTAGTTTACATCAACACAACTAAATTACAAACTCTTAAGGCTGGCAAAATGAACCAAAAAATCCATAAGAGAAACACAAACTCAAAGCCAATAATGCTAGGGAAAAGTTTCTATTTCGAAAACTAAAACTCTCTTGTGCCTTCTGAATTGCAAGACAGTATGTTCAAAGACTTGCATTTAGGATCATATAATCGGTTATATAAATTAAAATATAATATTTTGTAGAAAATTATTTTAAAAGTATACTTTTTAATATTTTTAAAACGTAAAGTAAATATCTACAAATCAACGCTTTTGATTGTTTGATATAAATCTATAACCAAATAGCTAAATTAAAGCGTAATTAATATTACAAAAGAAATAATTGTATCTAAATAAATGTTATGTTTTAAGACTATCATTCATATCTATAAATAGAGTAAGGATATTCAATCGGAGAATAAAACATAAACTAAAAGTTCTTTTCATCCCTCACAAAAAAGAAAAAAACAGTTTAAAAGTTTGAAAAACATATAAAATGGGAAAACTCAACATATCTATGGTCTTTCTTGCGGTGATCCTTGTTACAATGAGTGAACACATCCCATCATTTGCTGTAGAAGTAAGCGAACCTAAAACACTGTGGGATCAATGTGTTGTCAAGACTAGCCCAAAGTGTGCATTGGATTCGATAGCTCAAATTTTCATGAATGGAGTCTTCTCGGATGCTTGCTGCAAGGAGCTTGTGGCAGAAGGAAAAGAATGTTATGATACACTTATCAAATATATTGCTGATAGACCTAGTTTGATTGCACGTGAAGCCAACTATTTGAAAAAAAGAGATGATTTGTGGGCTCATTGTGTTTCTGTTACCAAACCCTTATAGATGGTTTAATGATGTATGATTAAATGTTTTAAGATGAGACATTTTTTTAAATAAAATTATTTCTTTTTCGTTTCTATAATGCGCTTAGGCAATTTAAATTCTATACATGGGTAAAACTTCAAATTATATCAGTTTCATATATATCATTACATGGAAAAGTATGTAACTCCCTCAAAATCCTAAGAACATTAGTTTTCTGGGTTAGAAATGAAGAGAACAAATATTACATGTAACTAGACATGTCAAAAAACTACTACAACAAAATAACACTATAATTACTAGTCATGGATAAATATAAATAGACAGTCTTGCTTAGAAACGAAGATATAACTATATGCGAAGAAAAACTACATTAAAAATATACATAGCTAAAGATTTAAAGATCTCAATAAAATTATTATACAAACTTAATATAGATGAAATTGTGAGATAAAATTCCAATAAGGCTAGACATAATTGTAAATGCACAATTTTTTTTTTCAGACTCTATATTGTGTAGTATATATATTTTGTTAGTTTACATCAACACAACTAAATTACAAACTCTTAAGGCTGGCAAAAAGAACCAAAAAATCCATAAGAGAAACACAAACTCAAAGCCAATAATGCTAGGGAAAAGTTTCTATTTCGAAAACTAAAACTCTCTTGTGCCTTCTGAATTGCAAGACAGTATGTTCAAGGACTTGCATTTAGGATCATATAATCGGTTATATAAATTAAAATATAATATTTTGTTGAAAATTATTTTAAAACTATACTTTTTAATATTTTTAAAACGTAAAGTAAATATCTACAAATCAACGCTTTTGATTGTTTGATATAAATCTATAACCAAATAGCTAAATTAAAGCGTAATTAATATTACAAAAGAAATCATTGTATCTAAATAAATGTTATGTTTTAAGACTATCATTCATATCTATAAATAGAGTAAGGATATTCAATCGGAGAATAAAACATAAACTAAAAGTTCTTTTCATCCCTCACAAAAAAAAAAAAAAACAGTTTAAAAGTTTGAAAACATATAAAATGGGAAAACTCAACATGTCTATGGTCTTTCTTGCGGTGATCCTTGTTACAATGAGTGAACACATCCCATCATTTGCTGTAGAAGTAAGCGAACCTAAAACACTGTGGGATCAATGTGTTGTCAAGACTAGCCCAAAGTGTGCATTGGATTCGATAGCTCAAATTTTCATGAATGGAGTCTTCTCGGATGCTTGCTGCAAGGAGCTTGTGGCAGAAGGAAAAGAATGTTATGATACACTTATCAAATATATTGCTGATAGACCTAGTTTGATTGCACGTGAAGCCAACTATTTGAAAAAAAGAGATGATTTGTGGGCTCATTGTGTTTCTGTTACCAAACCCTTATAGATGGTTTAATGATGTATGATTAAATGTTTTAAGATGAGACATTTTTTTAAATAAAATTATTTCTTTTTCGTTTCTATAATGCGCTTAGGCAATTTAAATTCTATACATGGGTAAAACTTCAAATTATATCAGTTTCATATATATCATTACATGGAAAAGTATGTAACTCCCTCAAAATCCTAAGAACATTAGTTTTCTGGGTTAGAAATGAAGAGAACAAAACTTACATGTAACTAGACATATCGAAAAACTAACTACAACAAAAAAAAACACACTATAAATAATAGTCATGGATAAATATAAATAGACAGTCTTGCTTAGAAACGAAGATATAACTATATGTGAAGAGAAACTACATTAAAAATATACATAGCAAAATATTTAAAGATCTCAATAAAATTATTATACAAATCTTAATATAGATGAAATTTTGAGATAAAATTCCAATAAGGCTAGACATAATTGTAAATGCACAATTTTTTTTTCAGACTCTATATTGTGTAGAATATATATTTTGTTAGTTTACATCAAGACAACTAAAAATTAAAAACTCTTAAGGCTGGCAAAAAGAACCAAAAAATCCATAAGAGAAACACAAACTCAAAGCCAATAATGGTAGGGAAAAGTTTCTATTTCGAAAAACTAAAACTCTCTTGTGCCTTCTGAATTGCAAGACAGTATGTTCAAAGACTTGCATTTAGGATCATATAATCGGTTATATAAATTAAAATATAATATTTTGTTGAAAATTATTTTAAAACTATACTTTTTAATATTTTTAAAACGTAAAGTAAATATCTACAAATCAACGCTTTTGATTGTTTGATATAAATCTATAACAAAATAGCTAAATTAAAGCGTAATTAATATTACAAAAGAAATAATTGTATCTAAATAAATGTTATGTTTTAAGACTATCATTCATATCTATAAATAGAGTAAGGATATTCAATCGGAGAATAAAACATAAACTAAAAGTTCTTTTCATCCCTCACAAAAAAGAAAAAAACAGTTTAAAAGTTTGAAAAACATATAAAATGGGAAAACTCAACATATCTATGGTCTTTCTTGCGGTGATCCTTGTTACAATGAGTGAACACATCCCATCATTTGCTGTAGAAGTAAGCGAACCTAAAACACTGTGGGATCAATGTGTTGTCAAGACTAGCCCAAAGTGTGCGTTGGATTCGATAGCTCAAATTTTCATGAATGGAGTCTTCTCGGATGCTTGCTGCAAGGAGCTTGTGGCAGAAGGAAAAGAATGTTATGATACACTTATCAAATATATTGCTGATAGACCTAGTTTGATTGCACGTGAAGCCAACTATTTGAAAAAAAGAGATGATTTGTGGGCTCATTGTGTTTCTGTTACCAAACCCTTATAGATGGTTTAATGATGTATGATTAAATGTTTTAAGATGAGATATTTATTTAAATAAAATTTTTTATTTTTCGTTTCTATAATGCGATTAGGCAATGTAAACTCTATACATCGGTAAAACTTTAAATTATATTAGTTTCATATATATCATTACATGGAAAAGTATGTAACTCCCTCAAAATCCTAAGAACATTAGTTTTCTGGGTTAGAAATGAAGAGAACAAAACTTACATGTAACTAGACATATCAAAAAACTAACTACAAAAAAAAAACACTATAAATACTAGTCATGGATAAATATAAATAGACAGTCTTGCTTAGAAACGAAGATATAACTATATGTGAAGAGAAACTACATTAAAAATATACATAGCTGAAGATTTAAAGATCACAATAAAATTATTATACAAACTTAATATAGATGAAATTGTGAGATAAAATTCCAATAAGGCTAGACATAAGTGTAAATGCACAATTATTTTTTTCAGACTCTATATTGTGCACTATATATATTTTGTTAGTATACATCAACATGAAACGACCAACCTTTTTTTTTTTTTAATAAATAAATAATAAATATAATATATTAAAACAACTACATCTAGTGGTCCCATATCCACTAGCCACCTAACCACAACACATTCAACAGCGGAAAGACATAATCAATATCCAATAATAACCCAATAATAAACCAATATTATAGCAAGGCAATGTCTCAATACCAAACAACAAGAAACATGAAACCAGCAACCTAGCAATGTTTCTAATGACTCAACTCTAGCACCCTAGCAAATGCCAGACAACATCCAATTGAGTCCCTAGAACATCCTCCTCTTCATTGCCTTTGATTCCACGATCACACTTTGCCTTTACCTGCACCACAAACACAAATTGAGATGCATGAGTATTTGATAAACACTCAGTGAGGCAATCATCCCATCTACTGGGCTATACACACAAGCAATAAGATCTCTACATGCCACAAACCACAATCAATAAAACAAACCAGGCAATATACGAAACATGCAACATCCATCGTAACTGAACAAGGGGTGTCGACCGACACCATATGGTGTCGATCGTCACTGACTATCTGGTGTCGACCGACGCCAAACTGGTGTCGACCGACACCCTGCCCGACACTCCCGAAAACCCTAGTTTGTGTCGACCGACACCTCCTCATGGCATCGATCCACACTCGCCAAAGTCCCGAGCCGTCCTCGCGTTGGTGTCGACCGACACCCCAACTGGTGTCGACCGACACCGATACCGAGCAGCGATTTCCCTCGATCAGAAACTCCGAATCTCGCCTCCAATCTTCTCCAATCCGCTCCTTGCACTCCCAGAAGCCAAACCCAGCCCAGATAGCAACGAAATAGCATAGGGAACTCAAGGAAACAACCACATAAGCACCAAATCACATAGAATCTAGAAATCTTAGCTTAGATAAGCCATGGTCATGCACTCACCTCTTTGCAGGAAGATTCTGACCAACAAGAACGAACTCTCTCACTCCTAGCAAGCTTCTAACACCTTCCCAGCCTTAGATCTCCCAAGAACAGCAAGGAATCTCTCAAACTCTTCCCAAAAGCTCAAGAACACTCTCTCTTTGTGTTTTCTCTCAAAAAGGCGAATCACCAAAATAACACGACCCTAGGTCGTTTTCTACCTCAAATAACTCGATTTAGGGATTCCTAAACCAACCACACAAACCGGACAATTAAAATTGAACCGACCAAACCGGCCACAACTGGTGTCGATCGACACTCCCTCCGTGGTGTCGATCGACACCCTCACCAAAATTCCAGAGAAAATGGTTTGCGGGTGTTACAATTCTCCCCCACCAATCTAGATTCGTCCTCGAATCTCGAACAACCATCAGTCAAGGACTCCCGTGCAACCGTCTCCACGGCCCGCACTCCTCCGACCGATCTACAGAAGGTCACCTCTAGGCGATAGACTCACGCTCCAGGCGTCATTTGCTCTTGACTTTTTGGACTTTCCTTTACTCATAGGCCTAAACCTTGAGTTTTTATTGGCTCCTCATCAGACCTAAGTCTGCATGCCAAATGTTGGCTCCTCAGGCCGAAGCCCGCATGCCATAATATATAAGGAAAAGTCCAAACTCGTCTCTCGGGTTGCCACCCTACAGCGCGCCCCCGGATCGTCATCCGAAGTCGATATACCAACCATTCTTCCGAGCCACAAAGTCTCTGAAAATGGCAGTACTAGGAGAACCTAAGTCCCCCAAGAGTCGCGAGCAAACGATTCTGAACACGTCCGAGTCCTATCCCTATCCAGGTTTCCTTCCCGTGGCTCGCGTAAAACATCTCAATGTCCTACCAACCACATATTCCCTCACTGGAATACCTCATGACCACACAAGGATCATATACGCCACAAGGGCCGCCACAAAGGCCAAACAGAATGTCCTAAAGAGGACCGCCACCAAGGCCAAACAAAATGTCCTAAAGAGGACCGCCACCAAGGCCAAACAAATGTCCTAAAAGGACCGCCACCAAGGCACTCTGGCTAAACAGCCCGCCACAAAGGCCATCTGTCCCGAAGGACCGTCACAAAGACCATCTGTCCCGAAGGACCGTCACAAAGACACTCTGGCTAAACAGCCCGCCACAAAGGCCATCTGTCCCGAAGGACCGTCACAAAGACACTCTGGCTAAACAGCCCGCCACAAAGGCCAAACAAACGTCCTAAAAAGGACCGCCACCAAGGCCACACAAATGTCCTAAAGAGGACCGTCACAAAGACACTCTGGCTAAAAGCCCGTCACAAAGACCCCACAATGTCTAAAAAGACCGCCACACACGGGCACACTGACTCAAAAGTCCGCCACTAAGGCCACACCCAAGCCCCCTTTAAGGCTCTCCACCGCTAAAATGGACAAATTCTAACTCCCGCAAAACTTTCCATATTTAGCACCTTCCATTTTGGAAACTTTCCACTTTTGGAAACTTCTCTTCACAACCCCGCCTCACGGAACTTTGTACCCCAAACACCACCTCATCTTGTTACTGAGTCGCACAACCAACCACCCCAAGCGACCGAGTAACAAGAGAGATGGGCTGGAATACTCCATTCCCGCTCCAGCCACGGATTACGATGGGACCAGGCTAAACAAGCTCAAGTCGCGGCTTGCTTCTCATACCACTTCTTGAACTTTGCCTTCATCTTTGCCTCAGGCTCCCAAGTCTGCTCCTCAACACCATCACAGTCCCAAAGGACTCTCATCAAAGGAACTTCTTCTTCCGAAGTTCCTTGATCCTCCTCTCGAGAACCCTCACTGGTCTCGCCTCCAAAGTCATGTTAGGCTGAAGATCCTCAGGAATCTTAGCCAACACCTCCTCTCCCTCACGGAGACACTTCCGCAACATAGACACATGGAAAACCTTATGGAATGCACGCATCACCTCAGGTAACTCCAATCTATATGCCACTGGTCCAACCCGCTCAATCACTCTGAATGGACCCATATACCTCGGACTCAACTTAGTCTCTGACAATGACCTGTTCGGACCCCGCAACATGGCCATCTTGAGGTACACTCTGTCTCCTACCTGAAACTCAAGATCTCTCCTCCTCCTATCTGCATAACTCCTCTGCCTATCCTGAGCCTCCTTCATGTTCAGCTTGAGAACCCGAATCTTCTCTGAGGTCTCCTGAACAAAACTAGCACCAAACATGCTCCTCTCCCCCACCTGAGTCCAGCATAATGGTGTACGACATGGCCTCCCATACAAAGCCTCATAAGGAGCCATCTTAATACTTGCCTGATAGCTGTTGTTGTAAGCAAACTCTACCAGGTTCAGATGATCTGCCCAATGGCCACCCCAATCCAGCACACACATCCTCAGCAAATCCTCCAGCGTCTGGATCGTCCTCTCTGACTGTCCATCAGTCTGGGATGATAAGCTGTACTCATATGCACCTTAGTGCCCATCTCTGCCTGAAATGCCTTCCAGAACACCGAAGTGAACTTAGAATCCCTATCAGACACAATGCTTGCTGGCACCCCATGCAACCTGACTATCTCCCTCACATACTTCTTAGCCAAGACCGCTGCTCCATCAGTCTTCTTAATGGCCAGAAAATGTGCTGACTTAGTCAACCGGTCCACAATGACCCAAATAGCATCAAAGGTCCGTGACACTGGCAATCCTACCACGAAATCCATAGTGATCATATCCCACTTCCACTCAGGAATGGGTAAACTCTTCAGTAACCCGCCAGGAACCTGATGCTCAGCCTTCACTAGCTGACATACATCACACCTCGAAACCCAACTAGCCACATCCTTCTTCATCCCGACCCAATGATAGTACCTCTTGAGGTCACGGTACATCTTGGTCGCTCCTGGATGAATGGATAACTTGCTCGCATGAGCCTCTCTCAGAATCTCCTGTCTCAACTCCTCATCCTTGGGCACACACACCGACCGTGCACCAAGATAGTACCATTATCTGAGACCTGATACTCTGAACCCACATCCTTAGAGGCATTCACTAGCCCCAAATCCTTCTCCTGAGCCAACCGCACTCTACTCAGAAGATCTGCTCTATCTACTGCTTCCAAACCCAACGGTTCCTGTGAAACAGCACATAAGCTCAAAGCACTGATCTCCCCTACCAGAGACTCCATCTCCTGCTCCTGAGCCGAAGCTACCCTCTTCCGACTCAGAGCATCTGCAACCGTGTTAGCCTTACCAGGATGATAGGCTATCTCCAAATCATAATCTGCCACAAGCTCCATCCACCGCCTCTGTCTCAAATTCAGCTCAGGCTGAGTGAATATATACTTCAGGCTCTTATGATCTGTAAACACCTGTACCTTTGCACCATAAAGATAAGATCTCCAAATCTTCAGGGCAAAAACTACAGCACCCATCTCCAAATCATGAGTAGGATAGTTGCCTTCATGCACCCGCAACTGCCGCGAAGCATAAGCAATCACCTTCCCATGCTGCATCAGAACACAACCCAACCCAACTCTAGATGCATCTGTATAAACCACATAGGGTTCTCCCTGCTCAGGCAAAGCCAACACTGGCGCAGTAGTCAACATCTCCTTCAGGCTTGCAAAGCCTTCCTCACACTCTTCTGACCAGACAAAAGGAACATCCTTCCCTGTCAACTTAGTCATAGGACGTGCTCTGCTTGCAAACCCCTGCACAAATCTCCTGTAGTAACCTGCCAATCCAAGGAAACTCCTGATCTCTGTGGCATTCTGCGGTCTAGGCCAATCTCGATAGCCTGAATCTTCTCTGGATCTACTGAAACCCCCTCTGCAAAACAATGTGACCCAGAAAGCCCATCTCACGCTGCCAGAAACTACACTTGCTCAACTTGGCAAACAACTTCTGCTCCCGCAGCTTCTCCATAACTGCCCTCAAATGCACTGCATGCTCCTCGGACTCTTAGAATAAACCAGGATATCGTCGATGAAAATGATGACAGATACATCCAGAAACTCCTGAAACACACTGTTCATCAATCTCATAAACGCTGCTGGTGCGTTAGTCAACCCGAAAGGCATCACCACAAACTCATAATGCCCATACCTCGTCCTGAAAGCAGTCTTCCTCACATCTGCCTCATCTATCGGTATCTGATGATAACCCGATGCCAGATCCACCTTGGAGAACCAAGTAGCACCCCTCAACTGATCCAACAACTCGTCAATCCTCGGGAGAGGGTACTTGTTCTTCACAGTGACCCGGTTCAAACCCCTGTAATCAATACACAACCGGAAACTCCCATCTTTTTCTTGACAAACAACACCGGCGCTCCCCACGGTGACACACTTGGACGGATGAATCCCTTACTCAGCAAATCCTCTAGCTGCTTCTTCAGCTCTGCCATCTCTGCTGGAGCCATTCTGTAAGGAGCCTTGGATAACGGTGTCGTCCCGGTTCCAGTTCAATGGTAAAAGATCCGACCGAGATGGTGGTAATCCTGCAAAGACTGAAACACATCCTCAAACTCCTCCACTACTGGATACCGCTAACCGTAGACTTCCCCACTGACTCTGGCATAGATATAGTAACCAAATAAGCCTCACGGCCCTTCTCGATCATCTTCCCAGCCTGAATGGCTGAGATCACGAGACTCCCTGAAGTCGGTCTAATACCCTGAAAAACCAACTTCCCTCCTGGACGCTCAAACTCCACTCTACCCCGATAGCAATCTAAATGCACCATATGCCGATGCATCCAATCCATCCCGAGAATAACATCATACAGCTCCACGGGACTGATAAGCAAATCCGCTGGCCATGACTCTCCTGCGATCTGAATATCAATTCCTCTAGCTCGTCCAATAACTCTCAGGAACTTGCCTCCCGCAACTTTAACAACTCCTGTACGCTCTCCAGGATCCCCGCTGATCCCGCACACTCTGCACTCTGGAGTAATGAAGCTATGCGAAGCTCCAGAATCAAACATAACGTGGGACTTAAACCCGCCCACCAACAAGGTCCCTACACAAACCTCATGTGTTGAGAACCTAACACTTTATCACAGGAAACATAAAATCTGACCCTACTAAAATTCACAAAGATTAAGTACCAGAAATTATACCTGTGATCGCCCCGGCACTGGTTCCACCAGTCTCCACTGTCGTGTAAACCCGAGGCCCCTGCTCAATCCGTGCCACCTGCTGACCCCCAGGCTGCACCTGCTGCAACGCTGCCACTGCTGCCGGCTGCAGCTTGGGACAAAAGGCTTGATGTGCCCTGTCTCCCTACAATGATAACACACCCGAGGTCCTGCCGTCGGAACACTCCTCTTGGGACAACTAGCAACCCTGTGATCCCTGCTCCCACAACCGAAGCAACCCGCACCACTCGGCTTCTGCGTAGCCTCCCACTTCCTCTTGGTTCCCTGAGCATGCCTACCGCCCCTGCTAGAACCACCCTGCTGCTGAGCCTTACTAGGTTGAACTGCTGGAGCTACCGCCACTGACTGTGCCCGGATATCCTCCTCAATCTCTGCTGCAGTCTCAACCAGCTCTGCACGCGTAGCATAACTCCTCCCTCTACAGTGAACTCTCAAGTCATCACGTAGAGCCCTCAAGAACCTCCTGATCTGAGCCTCCTCAGGCTCCATAGCCCGACCTCCATAACAAAGAAGTCGACTGAACTCCAAGTCCAACTCCCGCACTGACCGTGTCCCCTGAGACAACTGAAGGAACTGCACCTCCAAACGATCCAATGCCTCTCTAGGAAAATACTTGCGGTTGAACTCCAAAACGAAGTCAGCCCAAGTCATCTCCCGCTGCACCCTCCTAGCAGCCACAGATCTCCACCACAACTCAGCATCACCACTCAAAAAGTAGACCCCTATGTCCACCCAAAACTCCTCAGGACATCTCAGAGTGTGGAAGTTACGTTCCACTCTCGTCCTCCACGCGTCCGCAGCAGTAGGATCTACACCTCCTGAAAACTGCTCAGTACGCAACCGACCCATCTCTGTCAACATGCTGAGATAACGAGCATGGACACCCGCATCCGCAGCCACTGGCTGCCGCTCCTCCGCCACCACTGGTGGCACCACGAGCTGAGCCGGTACCACTGGTGGTAACCGCTCTAACACCTGTGCTAGCAAAGCCGCAAGGTCAACACCAGGGACTCCACCCGCTGGGACCCCCACACCCGGGACCCTAGCATCACCGGCCACTAGAGCATCAACACCGCCCCCTCCTGCCACACTCACGGAATCCCCCGGAACACCCTGCGACTCGCCAACACCCTCAGCTGTCACACTCTGGTCCTCGGTCTCACTAACCACTGGGACTCTGCCCCTACCACGACCACGTCCGCGTCCACGACCACGTCCGCGTCCACGACCTCGACCAGCCACAGCATCCTCTCTAACCATCTGCACTACCATGAACAGAAGGCTAAGCAAACAATTCATATTATTACACAGAAACATAAACTCACCGTGGAATCACACACTCGGCTCGAAGAGGATGTTCTAAGACTCCATGCCACACACAATTGACTAACTCACATAATCAACCAAGACATGCAATCCCAAACATCTACAACAGAAACCTAGCGAACCCAAACCTAGAACCGTAAGGGCTCTGATACCAAAATGAAACGACCAACCTTTTTTTTTTTTTAATAAATAAATAATAAATATAATATATTAAAACAACTACATCTAGTGGTCCCATACCCACTAGCCACCTAACCACAACACATTCAGCGGAAAACATAATCAATATCCAATAACCCAATAATAAACCAATATTATAGCAAGGCAATGTCTCAATACCAAACAACAAGAAACATGAAACCAGCAACCTAGCAATGTTTCTAATGACTCAACTCTAGCACCCTAGCAAATGCCAGACAACATCCAATTGAGTCCCTAGAACATCCTCCTCTTCATTGCCTTTGATTCCACGATCACACTTTGCCTTTACCTGCACCACAAACACAAATTGAGATGCATGAGTATTTGATAAACACTCAGTGAGGCAATCCTCCCATCTACTGGGCTATACACACAAGCAATAAGATCTCTACATGCCACAAACCACAATCAATAAAACAAACCAGGCAATATACGAAACATGCAACATCCATCGTAACTGAACAAGGGGTGTCGACCGACACCATATGGTGTCGATCGTCACTGACTATCTGGTGTCGACCGACGCCAAACTGGTGTCGACAGACACCCTGCCCGACACTCCCGAAAACCCTAGTTTGTGTCGACCGACACCTCCTCATGGCATCGATCCACACTCGCCAAAGTCCCGAGCCGTCCTCGCGTTGGTGTCGACCGACACCCCAACTGGTGTCGACCGACACCGATACCGAGCAGCGATTTCCCTCGATCAGAAACTCCGAATCTCGCCTCCAATCTTCTCCAATCCGCTCCTGCACTCCCAAGCCAAACCCAGCCCAGATAGCAACGAAATAGCATAGGGAACTCAAGGAAACAACCACATAAGCACCAAATCACATAGAATCTAGAAATCTTAGCTTAGATAAGCCATGGTCATGCACTCACCTCTTTGCAGGAAGATTCTGACCAACAAGAACGAACTCTCTCACTCCTAGCAAGCTTCTAACACCTTCCCAGCCTTAGATCTCCCAAGAACAGCAAGGAATCTCTCAAACTCTTCCCAAAAGCTCAAGAACACTCTCTCTTTGTGTTTTCTCTCAAAAACGGCGAATCACCAAAATAACACGACCCTAGGTCGTTTTCTACCTCAAATAACTCGATTTAGGGATTCCCTAAACCAACCACACAAACCGGACAATTAAAAATTGAACCGACCAAACTGGCCACAACTGGCCACCAAGCAAGCTTCTAACACCTTCCCACCAAACAAACTGGCCACAGAGGGAGTGTCAATCGACACCCTCACCAAAATTCCCAGAAAATGGTTTGCGGGTGTTACACAACACAACTAAATTACAAACTCTTAAGGCTGGCAAAAAGAACCAAAAAATCCATAAGAGAAACACAAACTCAAAGCCAATAATGCTAGGGAAAAGTTTTTATTTCGAAAAACTAAAACTCTCTTGTGCCTTCTGAATTGCAAGACAGTATGTTCAAGGACTTGCATTTAGGATCATATAATCGGTTATATAAATTAAAATATAATATTTTGTAGAAAATTATTTTAAAACTATACTTTTTAATATTTTTAAAACGTAAAGTAAATATCTACAAATCAACGCTTTTGATTGTTTGATATAAATCTATAACCAAATAGCTAAATTAAAGCGTAATTGATATTACAAAAGAAATAACTGTATCTAAATAAATGTTATGTTTTAAGACTATCATTCATATCTATAAATAGAGTAAGGATATTCAATCGGAGAATAAAACATAAACTAAAAGTTCTTTTCATCCCTCACAAAAAAGAAAAAAACAGTTTAAAAGTTTGAAAAACATATAAAATGGGAATACTCAACATGTCTATGGTCTTTCTTGCGGTGATCCTTGTTACAATGAGTGAACACATCCCATCATTTGCTGTAGAAGTAAGCGAACCTAAAACACTGTGGGATCAATGTGTTGTCAAGACTAGCCCAAAGTGTGCGTTGGATTCGATAGCTCAAATTTTCATGAATGGAGTCTTCTCGGATGCTTGCTGCAAGGAGCTTGTGGCAAAAGGAAAAGAATGTTATGATGCACTTATCAAATATATTGGTGATAGACCTAGTTTGATTGCACGTGAAGCCAACTATTTGAAAAAAATAGATGATTTGTGGGCTCATTGTGTTTCTGTTACCAAACCCTTATAGATGGTTTAATGATGTATGATTAAATGTTTTAAGATGAGACATTTATTTAAATAAAATTATTTCTTTTTCGTTTCTATAATGCGCTTAGGCAATGTAAACTCTATACATGGGTAAAATTTCAAATTATATCAGTTTCATATATATCATTACATGAAAAAGTATGAAACTCCCTCAAAATCCTAAGAACATTAGTTTTCTGGGTTAGAAATGAAGAGAACAAAACTTACATGTAACTAGACATATCAAAAACCTAACTACAAAAAAAAAAAAAAAAACCTATAAATACAAGTCATGGATAAATATAAATAGAAAGTCTTGCTTAGAAACGAAGATATAACTATATGTGAAGAGAAACTACATTAAAAATATACATAGCTACAGATTTAAAGATCACAATAAAACTATTATACAAACTTAATATAGATGAAATTGTGAGATAAAATTCCAATAAGGCTAGACATAATTGTAAATGCACAATTATTTTTTTCAGACTCTATATTGTGTAGAATATATATTTGGTTAGTTTACATCAAGACAACTAAATTACAAACTCTTAAGGCTGGCAAAATGAACCAAAAAATCCATAAGAGAAACACAAACTCAAAGCCAATAATGCTAGGGAAAAGTTTCTATATCGGAAATTTAAAACTCTCTTGTGCCTTCTGAATTGCAAGACAGTATGTTCAAGGACTTGCATTTAGTATCATAAAATCGGTTATATAAATTAAAATATAATATTTTGTAGAAAATTATTTTAAAAGTATACTTTTTAATATTTTTTTAAAAGGTAAAGTAAATATCTACAAATCAACGCTTTTGATTGTTTGAAATAAATCTATAACCAAATAGCTAAATTAAAGCGTAATTAATATTACAAAAGAAATCATAGTATCTAAATAAATGTTATGTTTTAAGACTATTATTCATATCTATAAATAGAGTAAGGATGTTCAATCGGAGAATAAAACTTTAACTAAAAGTTCTTTTCATCCCTCACAAAAAAGAAAAAAACAGTTTAAAAGTTTGATAAACATATAAAATGGGAAAACTCAACATGTCTTTGGTCTTTCTTGCGGTGATCCTTGTTACAATGAGTGAACACATCCCATCATTTGCTGTAGAAGTAAGCGAACCTAAAACACTGTGGGATCAATGTGTTGTCAAGACTAGCCCAAAGTGTGCATTGGATTCGATAGCTCAAATTTTCATGAATGGAGTCTTCTCGGATGCTTGCTGCAAGGAGCTTGTGGCAGAAGGAAAACAATGTTATGATATACTTATCAAATATATTGCTGATAGACCTAGTTTGATTGCACGTGAAGCCAACTATTTGAAAAAAAAAGATGATTTGTGGGCTCATTGTGTTTCTGTTACCAAACCCTTATAGATGGTTTAATGATGTATGATTAAATGTTTTAAGATGAGACATTTATTTAAATAAAATTATTTCTTTTTCGTTTCTATAATGCGCTTAGGCAATGTAAACTCTATACATGGGTAAAACTTCAAATTATATCAGTTTCATATATATCATGAAACGACCAACCTTTTTTTTTTTAAATAATAAATAATAAATATAATATAAAAAAAATAAACTACAACTAAGGGTCCCATACTCACTAGCCACCTAACCATAATCACAACCAACAGCGGAATAACAATACCAATAACCAATAAATAATATCCAATAAATATAATAACCAATAGAATAATATCCAGTATAATTCCAACCATAAACCAATGAATCAGCAATCCTAAGCAACATTCTAGGACTCAACTCTAGCAACCTAACAAAAGCTAGACAACCAAGCGAACCACTAGAACATCCTCCTCTTCATTGCCTTGATTCCACGGTCACACGTTGCCTTTACCTGCACCACAAACACATATTGCAATGCATGAGAATTTTATAAACACTCAGTAAGGCAATCCTCCCATCTACTGGGCTATACACACAAGCAATAGAGACATCTCTAACCATCAACAAACAATCATCAATCAACAAATCAACAAGCCAAACAACACATAAACAAGTAGATTAGAGAAATCTCCAGCTTAGATAAGCCATGGTCCTGCACTTACCTTAACAAGTGATTCACAAAACTAAATACAACCAAATGAGAGGCTTTCCAATATCCAAGAAACAACCAAACTTGCTCCTACAACCAATCACAACAACAAACAAATATTGAAAACAAACTGCTAGAAAACAGAAAAGAACAACCTCACAAGTGAAACCACGAAATCAAAACTAACCGTTAACTTTCTAATCCCTCCGGTGAAAAGCAAGGTATATACGTCCAGAAGCTTCCCACAAAATTTCAGCACGATCAGATTATAGATGAAACCGCAATTGTCCCCGTAACACCCGCTGGTCTCAATCCGCGAATGAGAAGAAACACCCCACGAAACTGCCAATATCTCCTAAACTATTAACCCAAATTCACTTCTGTAAAAAGGAGAGTGTACGAAAATCTCTTACCTACAACCATACCAAAAATCAGTACCTTTCAAAACGATTTGACCCGTAGAATCTTCCTTCTCCCAAACCCTGACAGTTCTGTTTCTCTCTTAACACTAAGGAAAAAGCTTGATCTCCTTCTCTTTCTCCTTTGCACCAAATAACCCAACACTTAACTGTCTTTCTCTCCCTCTCTTAGATGAAAATGTCGACCAAAGCACAAAAGCAAGAGAGGAGGCGTGAGTTGAGAAAGAGATTAGGGCTTTTTGGTTTAATTAGATTAAATCAGGATTTAATTAAACCAAAATTAATTAAAATCCACTCTTTTGGTTTACACAACATAACCCAAACTCTATTCCCGGAACACGGAAGTTACAATTCTCTCCCACCAAACTAGATTCGTCCTCGAATCTCGAACAACCATCAGCCAAGGACTCCCGTGCAACCGTCTCCACGGCCCGCACTCCTCCGACCGATCTACAGAAGGTCACCTCTAGGCGATAGACTCACGCTCGAGGCGTCATTTGCTCTTGACTTTTTGGACTTTCCTTTACTCATAGGCCTAAACCTTGAGTTTTTATTGGCTCCTCATCAGACCTAAGTCTGCATGCCAAATGTTGGCTCCTCATCAGGCTGAAGCCCGCATGCCATAATATATAAGGAAAAGTCCAAACAAATGTCCTAAAGAGGACCGCCACCAAGGCCAAACAAATGTCCTAAAGAGGACCGCCACCAAGGCCAAACAAATGTCCTAAAAAGGACCGCCACCAAGGCACTCTGGCTAAACAGCCCGCCACAAAGGCCATCTGTCCCGAAGGACCGTCACAAAGACCATCTGTCCCGAAGGACCGTCACAAAGACACTCTGGCTAAACAGCCCGCCACAAAGGCCATCTGTCCCGAAGGACCGTCACAAAGACACTCTGGCTAAACAGCCCGCCACAAAGGCCAAACAAACGTCCTAAAAAGGACCGCCACCAAGGCCACACAAATGTCCTAAAGAGGACCGTCACAAAGACACTCTGGCTAAAAGCCCGTCACAAAGACCCCACAATGTCTAAAAAGACCGCCACACACGGGCACACTGACTCAAAAGTCCGCCACTAAGGCCACACCCAAGCCCCCTTTAAGGCTCTCCACCGCTAAAATGGAAAAATTCTAACTCCCATAAAACTTTCCATATTTAGCACTTCCCATATTTGGAAAAACTTCTATTTCAGGAAACTTTCTTCCACCAGCTGAACCCGAATATTCAGCTGAACCCGAAGAAAACTTCTATATGAAGAAGTTTTCTTCATATCCAAATATGAAAACAGCTACAGATTTCATAGCCTCCTTCATGTTCAGCTAGAGAACCCGAATATTCTCTGAGGTCTCCTGAACAAAACTAGCACCAAACATGCTCCTCTCCCCCACCTGAGTCCAGCATAATGGTGTACGACATGGCCTCCCATACAAAGCCTCATAAGGAGCCATCTTAATACTTGCCTGATAGCTGTTGTTGTAAGCAAACTCTACCAGGTTCAGATGATCTGCCCAATGGCCACCCCAATCCAACACACACATCCTCAGCAAATCCTCCAGCGTCTGGATCGTCCTCTCTGACCGTCCATCAGTCTGGGGATGATAAGCTGTACTCATATGCACCTTAGTGCCCATCTCTGCCTGAAATGCCTTCCAGAACACCGAAGTGAACTTAGAATCCCTATCAGACACAATGCTCGCTGGCACCCCATGCAACCTGACTATCTCCCTCACATACTTCTTAGCCAAGACCGCTGCTCCATCAGTCTTCTTAATGGCCAGAAAATGTGCTGACTTAGTCAACCGGTCCACAATGACCCAAATAGCATCAAAGGTCCGTGACACTGGCAATCCTACCACGAAATCCATAGTGATCATATCCCACTTCCACTCAGGAATGGGTAAACTCTTCAGTAACCCGCCAGGAACCTGATGCTCAGCCTTCACCAGCTGACACACATCACACCTCGAAACCCAACTAGCCACATCCTTCTTCATCCCGACCCAATGATAGTACCTCTTGAGGTCACGGTACATCTTGGTCGCTCCTGGATGAATGGATAACTTGCTCGCATGAGCCTCTCTCAGAATCTCCTGTCTCAACTCCTCATCCTTGGGCACACACACACGACCGTGCACCAAGATAGTACCATTATCTGAGACCTGATACTCTGAATCCACATCCTTAGAGGCATTCACTAGCCCCAAATCCTTCTCCTGAGCCAACCGCACCCTACTCAGAAGATGCTCTATCTACTGCTTCCAAACCCAACGGTTCCTGTGAAACAGCACACAAGCTCAAAGCACTGATCTCCCCTACCAGAGACTCCATCTCCTGCTCCTGAGCCGAAGCTACCCTCTTCCGACTCAGAGCATCTGCAACCGTGTTAGCCTTACCAGGATGATAGGCTATCTCCAAATCATAATCCGCCACAAGCTCCATCCACCGCCTCTGTCTCAAATTCAACTCAGGCTGAGTGAATATATACTTCAGACTCTTATGATCTGTAAATACATGTACCTTCGCACCATAAAGATAAGATCTCCAAATCTTCAGGGCAAAAACTACAGCACCCATCTCCAAATCATGAGTAGGATAGTTGCCTTCATGCACCCGCAACTGCCGTGATGCATAGGCAATCACCTTCCCATGCTGCATCAGAACACACCCCAAGCCAACTCTAGATGCATCTGTATAAACCACATAGGGTTCTCCCTGCTCAGGCAAAGCCAACACTGGCGCAGTAGTCAACATCTCCTTCAGGCTTGCAAAGCCTTCCTCACACTCTTCTGACCAGACAAAAGGAACATCCTTCCCTGTCAACTTAGTCATAGGACGTGCTCTGCTTGCAAACCCCTGCACAAATCTTCTGTAATATCCTGCCAACCCCAGAAAACTCCTGATCTCTGTGGCATTCTGCGGTCTAGGCCACTCCCTGATAGCCTGAATCTTCTCCGGATCCACAGAAACCCCCTCTGCAGAAACAATGTGACCCAAAAAAACCCATCTCACGCTGCCAGAAACTACACTTGCTCAACTTAGCAAACAACTTCTGCTCCCGCAGCTTCTCCAGAACTGCCCTCAAATGCACTGCATGCTCCTCAGGACTCTTAGAAAATACCAGGATATCGTCAACGAAAATGATGACAGACACATCCAGAAACTCCTGAAACACACTGTTCATCAACCTCATAAATGCTGCTGGCGCATTAGTCAACCCAAAAGGCATCACCACAAACTCATAATGCCCATACCTCATCCTGAAAGCTGTCTTACTCACATCAGCCTCATCTATCGGTATCTGATGATAACCCGACGCCGGATCTACCTTAGAGAACCAAGTAGCACCCTTCAACTGATCCAACAACTCATTGATCCTAGGAAGAGGGTACTTGATCTTCATAGTGACCCGGTTCAAACCCCGATAATCAATGCACAACCGGAAACTCCCATCCTTCTTCTTGACATATAACATTGGCGCTCCCCACAATGATACATTAGGACGGATGAATCCCTTACTCAACAAATCCTCTAGCTGCTTCTTCAGCTCTGCCAAACAAACACTCAAGTATACCGACATCAACTCGAAGCCACCTGAATCTCAACCCTCTTGTTCGTCCAAGAACCTCTAGTAACTTGTCTCTTAGGGAAAACTTCCACAAGATAGATTAATCCAAAATTAGCTTTCCGCTTAGCTATTCTCCACAGCAAATCATCAATACGAGCGTAATAAAACAAACAAGTACCATACGTTCGCATATTCCGATTCACTGTATCAAATGCTTTGCAGACCGCCAACTTAACGTACTTGACTTGTTTCCCCCAGCAAGCTTACCAAAACCTTAAATCTAGCAACCCTGTCCATCTCCAATGAACTTCATCCACCATCGTCGCAACGATTAGATTATCCTGCCATGAAGGCTTCTCGTGAACTTATGTATCTAGCAAACATGCCTTTCCCGGCTCAAACCTGCTGTAACTCCCCTTCCAGAGACTCCAGCACCACCGGCCTCACAATCCTGGCAAAACAGCCACACATTCATAACCGCTCTGGTTCATAGAACCCTGACCCATTGGTCAACACATCCAAAACTCGAGATTAAACCACCGTCAATCTCTCGAGGTCTACATTCAATCGGGTTGTTTATACTCACGTCCTAGGTATTGCTTGCTCCCAACTCCTCCACACTTAGGTCGCAACCTTTGAGCCATACCGATCTCACTCTCAGACCAGCGTCTTCGAGTTATACCGTCTCACTCTTGGACCACAATCCTCAAGATCTCGGTATCAGGGGAACTACTCATCCCCTCAGGAGAACAACATCCCCTCTGCCACTCTCAGAGCCCTCAGCCCCTCGAGCTAACGGTATTCTGGGGAATCACCATCCCCTCAGGAGCAACAATCCTTAACGACTATAAACATCTCTCGACACAAGTACCTCCTGTGGTCCAAGTATAACATTGCAATGTTACGCCTGCCCACTCAACTTCTAATATCCAACTGGATTAACCACCAAGCTACAAAAATATCTGCTCCACCTGCATATATCCACCTATCCGCCTCTCTAGGCTCGATACCTCTTGAGAATAATCCCATACTGGTCATCTACAACTACTCATCCTCTTAACATAAGATGGAAACTCCTCAACATCCGCAGCCCTCGGCTGCACCCCGCCACATGCGGTACAACTGGAGCCTACACTGGTACCCCTCACGGTAACCGCTCCAACAGCACGCCAATAGCTCCGCCAAGCGATCATCTCGACCCTGGGCTCCACCTGCCGCAACCCCACACTGGGTTCCCAGCACCCCGGCATTCACACCGCTAACCCTCTCTGGTCCCTCGATACGCTTGCGACCCTCGCGTACTCCTCGTGGAACTCTGGACCACACACTCGCTGGCCTCGGGACCCGCCCGACCATGACCACGACCACGACCACGTCCCCGTCCACGACCAACAACTCAAACACCTTTAACCACTGCACTTCCAAGAACAGGGGCTAACAAGCAAAAAAAACAAATCAATACCACACAAAGAAACATAACAATAACTCACCGTGGAATCTCATTGAAAGCTCGAAGAGGATGTTCTAGGACTCCATGCCACACACAATTGACTAACTCACATAATCAACCAAGACATGCAATCCCAAACATCTACAACAGAAACCTAGTGAACCCAAACCTAGAACCGTAAGGGCTCTGATACCAAAATGAAACGACCAACCTTTTTTTTTTTAAATAATAAATAATAAATATAATATAAAAAAATAAACTACAACTAGTGGTCCCATACCCACTAGCCACCTAACCATAATCACAACCAACAGCGGAATAACAATACCAATAACCAATAAATAATATCCAATAAATATAATAACCAATAGAATAATATCCAGTATAATTCCAACCATAAACCAATGAATCAGCAATCCTAAGCAACATTCTAGGACTCAACTCTAGCAACCTAACAAAAGCTAGACAACCAAGCGAACCACTAGAACATCCTCCTCTTCATTGCCTTGATTCCACGGTCACACTTTGCCTTTACCTGCACCACAAACACATATTGCAATGCATGAGTATTTTATAAACACTCAGTAAGGCAATCCTCCCATCTACTGGGCTATACACACAAGCAATAGAGACATCTCTAACCATCAACAAACAATCATCAATCAACAAATCAACAAGCCAAACAACACATAAACAAGTAGATTAGAGAACTCTCTAGCTTAGATAAGCCATGGTCCTGCACTTACCTTAACAAGTGATTCACAAAACTAAATACAACTAAATGAGAGGCTTTCCAATATCCAAGAAACAACCAAACTTGCTCCTACAGCCAATCACAACAACAAACAAATATTGAAAACAAACTGCTAGAAAAACAGAAAAGAACAACCTCACAAGTGAAACCACGAAATCAAAACTAACCGTTAACTTTCTAATCCCTCCGGTGCAAAGCAAGGTATATACGTCCAGAAGCTTCCCACAAAATTTCAGCACGATCAGATTATAGATGAAACCGCAATCGTCCCCGTAACACCCGCTGGTCTCAATCCGCGAATGAGAAGAAACACCCCACGAAACTGCCAATATCTCCTAAACTATTAACCCAAATTCACTTCTGTAAAAAGGAGAGTGTACTAAAATCTCTTACCTACAACCATACCAAAATCAGTACCTTTCAAAACGATTTGACCCGTCGAATCTTCCTTCTCCCAAACCCTGACAGTTCTGTTTCTCTCTTAACACTAAGGAAAAAGCTTGATCTCCTTCTCTTTCTCCTTTGAACCAAATAACCCAACACTTAACTGTCTTTCTCTCCCTCTCTCAGATGAAAATGTCGACCAAAGCACAAAAGCAAGAGAGGAGGCATGAGTTGAGAAAGAGATTAGGGCTTTTTGGTTTAATTAGATTAAACCAGGATTTAATTAAACCAAAATTAATTAAAATCCACTCTTTTGGTTTACTCAACATAACCCAAACTCTATTCCCGGAACACGGATGTTACATATCATTACATAGAAAAGTATGTAACTCCCTCAAAATCCTAAGAACATTAGTTTTCTGGGTTAGAAATGAAGAGAACAAAACTTACATGTAACTAGACATATCAAAAACCTAACTACAACAAAAAAAAAAAACACTATAAATACTAGTCATGGATAAATATAAATAGACAGTCATGCTTAGAAACGAAGATATAACTATATGTGAAGAGAAACTACATTGAAAATATACATAGCTAAAAAAGATTTAAAGATCACAATAAAATTATTATACAAACTTAATATAGATGAAATTGTGAGATAAAATTCCAATAAGGCTAGACATAATTGTAAATGCACAATTATTTTTTTCAGACTCTATAATGTGTAGTATATATATTTTGTTAGTTTACATCAAGACAACTAAATTACAAACCCTTAAGGCTGGCAAAATGAACCAAAAAATCCATAAGAGAAACACAAACTCAAAGCCAATAATGCTAGGGAAAAGTTTCTATTTCGGAAAACTAAAACTCTCTTGTGCCTTCTGAATTGCAAGACAGTATGTTCAAGGACTTGCATTTAGTATCATATAATCGGTTATATAAATTAAAATATAATATTTTGTAAAAAATTATTTTAAAAGTATACTTTTTAATATTTTTTTAAAGGTAAAGTAAATATCTAAAAATCAACGCTTTTGATTGTTTGATATAAATCTATAACCAAATAGCTAAATTAAAGCGTAATAAATATTACAAAAGAAATCATTGTATCTAAATAAATGTTATGTTTTAAGACTATCATTCATATCTATAAATAGAGTAAGGATATTCAATCGGAGAATAAAACTTTAACTAAAAGTTCTTTTCATCCCTCACAAAAAAGAAAAAAAACAGTTTAAAAGTTTGATAAACATATAAAATGGGAAAACTAAACATGTCTTTGGTCTTTCTTGCGTTGATCCTTGTTACAATGAGTGAACACAACCCATCATTTGCTGTAGAAGTAAGCGAACCTAAAACACTGTGGGATCAATGTGTTGTCAAGACTAGCCCAAAGTGTGCATTGGATTCGATAGCTCAAATTTTCATGAATGGAGTCTTCTCGGATGCTTGCTGCAAGGAGCTTGTGGCAGTAGGAAAAGAATGTTATGATACACTTATCAAATATATTGCTGATAGACCTAGTTTGATTGCACGTGAAGCCAACTAATTGAAAAAAAGAGATGATTTGTGGGTTCATTGTGTTTCTGTTACCAAAACATTATAGATGGCTTAATGATGTATGATTAAATGTTTTCAGCTAAGAAGTTTATTTAAATAAAATTATTTCTTTTTCCTTTCTATAATGCTCTTAGGCAATGTAAACTCTATACATGGGTAAAACTTCAAACTATATCAGTTTCATATATAACATTACATGGAAAAGTATGTAACTCCCTCAAAATCCTAAGAACATTAGTTTTCTGGGTTAGAAATGAAGAGAACAAAACTTACATGTAACTAGACATATCAAAAACCTAACTACAAAAAAAAAAAAAAAAAAACACTATAAATACTAGTCATGGATAAATATAAATAGACAGTCATGCTTATAAACGAAGATATAACTATATGTGAAGAGAAACTACATTGAAAATATACATAGCTAAAGATTTAATGATCACAATAAAATTATTATACAAACTTAATATAGATGAAATTGTGAGATAAAATTCCAATAAGGCTAGACATAATTGTAAATGCACAATTATTTTTTTCAGACTCTATAATGTGTAGTATAAATATTTTTTTAGTTTACATCAAGACAACTAAATTACAAACCCTTAAGGCTGGCAAAATGAACCAAAAAATCCATAAGAGAAACACAAACTCAAAGCCAATAATGCTAGGGAAAAGTTTCTATTTCGGAAAACTAAAACTCTCTTGTGCCTTCTGAATTGCAAGACAGTATGTTCAAGGACTTGCATTTAGTATCATATAATCGGTTATATAAATTAAAATATAATATTTTGTAGAAAATTATTTTAAAAGTATACTTTTTAATATTTTTAAAAGTAAAGTAAATATCTACAAATCAACGCTTTTGATTGTTTGATATAAATCTATAACCAAATAGCTAAATTAAAGCGTAATAAATATTACAAAAGAAATCATTGTATCTAAATAAATGTTATGTTTTAAGACTATCATTCATATCTATAAATAGAGTAAGGATATTCAATCGGAGAATAAAATTTTAACTAAAAGTTCTTTTCATCCCTCACAAAAAAGAAAAAAAACAGTTTAAAAGTTTGATAAACATATAAAATGGGAAAACTCAACATGTCTTTGGTCTTTCTTGCGGTGATCCTTGTTACAATGAGTGAACACATCCCATCATTTGCTGTAGAAGTAAGCGAACCTAAAACACTGTGGGATCAATGTGTTGTCAAGACTAGCCCAAAGTGTGCATTGGATTCGATAGCTCAGATTTTCATGAATGGAGTCTTCTCGGATGCTTGCTGCAAGGAGCTTGTGGCAGAAGGAAAAGAATGTTATGATACACTTATCAAATATATTGCTGATAGACCTAGTTTGATTGCACGTGAAGCCAACTATTTGAAAAAAAGAGATGATTTGTGGGCTCATTGTGTTTCTGTTACCAAACTCTTATAGATGGTTTAATGATGTATGATTAAATGTTTTAAGATGAGACATTTATTTAAATAAAATTATTTCTTTTTCGTTTCTATAATGCGCTTAGGCAATGTAAACTCTATACATGGGTAAAACTTCAAATTATATCAGTTTCATATATAACATTACATGGAAAAGTATGTAACTCCCTCAAAATCCTAAGAACATTAGTTTTCTGGGTTAGAAATGAAGAGAACAAAACTTACATGTAACTAGACATATCAAAAACCTAACTACAACAAAAAAAAAAAAAAAAACACTATAAATACTAGTCATGGATAAATATAAATAGACAGTCATGCTTAGAAACGAAGATATAACTATATGTGAAAAGAAACTACATTGAAAATATACATAGCTAAAGATTTAAAGATCACAATAAAATTATTATACAAACTTAATATAGATGAAATTGTGAGATAAAATTCCAATAAGGCTAGACATAACTGTAAATGCACAATTATTTTTTTCAGACTCTATAATGTGTAGTATATATATTTTGTTAGTTTACATCAAGACAACTAAATTACAAACTCTTAAGTCTGGCAAAATGAACCAAAAAATCCATAAGAGAAACACAAACTCAAAGCCAATAATGCTAGGGAAAAGTTTCTATTTCGGAAAACTAAAACTCTCTTGTGCCTTCTGAATTGCAAGACAGTATGTTCAAGGACTTGCATTTAGTATCATATAATCGGTTATATAAATTAAAATATAATATATTGTAGAAAATTATTTTAAAAGTATACTTTTTAATATTTTTTAAAAGGTAAAGTAAATATCTACAAATCACGCTTTTGATTGTTTGATATAAATCTATAACCAAATAGCTAAATTAAAGCGTAATAAATATTACAAAAGAAATAATTGTATCTAAATAAATGTTATATTTTAAGACTATCATTCATATCTATAAATAGAGTAAGGATATTCAATCGGAAAATAAAACAGAAACTAAAAGTTCTTTTCATCCCTCACAAAAAAAGAAAAAAACAGTTGAAAAGTTTGAAAAACATATAAATGGGAAAACTCAACATTTCTATGGTCTTTCTTGCGGTGATCCTTGTTACAATGAGTGACCACATCCCATCATTTGCTGTAGAAGTAAGCGAACCTAAAACACTGTGGGATCAATGTGTTGTCAAGACTAGCCCAAAGTGTGCATTGGATTCGATAGCTCAAATTTTCATGAATGGAGTCTTCTCGGATGCTTGCTGCAAGGAGCTTGTGGCAGAAGGAAAAGAATATTATGATACACTTATCAAATATATTGCTGATAGACCTAATTTGATTGCACGTGAAGCCAACTATTTGAAAAAAAGAGATGATTTGTGGGCTCATTGTGTTTCTGTTACCAATCCCTTATAGAAGGTATAATGATGTATGATTAAATGTTTTAAGATAAGACATTTATTTAAATAAAAAAATTTTCTTTTTCGTTTCTATAATGCTCTTAGGCTATGTAAACTCTATACATGGGTAAAACTTCAAATTATATCAGTTTCATATATCTCATCACATAGAAAAGTATGTAACTCCCTCAAAATCCTAAGAACATTATTTTTCTGGGTTAGAAATGAAGAGAACAAAAATTACATGTAACTAGACATGTCAAAAAACTAACTACAACAAAATAACACTATAATTACTAGTCATGGATAAATATAAATAGACAGTCTTGCTTAGAAACGAAGATATAACTATATGTGAAGAGAAACTACATTAAAAATATACATAGTTAAAGATTTAAAGATCACAATAAAATTATTAAACAAATCTTAATATAGATGAAATTGTGAGATAAAATTCCAATAAGGCTATACATAATTATAAATGCACAATTATTTTTTTCTGACTTTATATTGTGTAGAATATATATTTTGTTAGTTTACATCAACACAAATAAATTACAAACTCTTAAGGCTGGCAAAATGAACCAAAAAATCCATAAGAGAAACACAAACTCAAAGCCAATAATGCTAGGGAAAAGTTTCTATTTCGGAAAACTAAAACTCTCTTGTGCCTTCTGAATTGCAAGACAGTATGTTCAAGGACTTGCATTTAGTATCATATAATCGGTTATATAAATTAAAATATAATATATTGTAGAAAATTATTTTAAAAGTATACTTTTTAATATTTTTTAAAAGGTAAAGTAAATATCTACAAATCACGCTTTTGATTGTTTGATATAAATCTATAACCAAATAGCTAAATTAAAGCGTAATAAATATTACAAAAGAAATAATTGTATCTAAATAAATGTTATATTTTAAGACTATCATTCATATCTATAAATAGAGTAAGGATATTCAATCGGAAAATAAAACAGAAACTAAAAGTTCTTTTCATCCCTCACAAAAAAAGAAAAAAACAGTTGAAAAGTTTGAAAAACATATAAATGGGAAAACTCAACATGTCTTGTTACAATGAGTGACCACATCCCATCATTTGCTGTAGAAGTAAGCGAACCTAAAACACTGTGGGATCAATGTGTTGTCAAGACTAGCCCAAAGTGTGCATTGGATTCGATAGCTCAAATTTTCATGAATGGAGTCTTCTCGGATGCTTGCTGCAAGGAGCTTGTGGCAGAAGGAAAAGAATATTATGATACACTTATCAAATATATTGCTGATAGACCTAATTTGATTGCACGTGAAGCCAACTATTTGAAAAAAAGAGATGATTTGTGGGCTCATTGTGTTTCTGTTACCAATCCCTTATAGAAGGTATAATGATGTATGATTAAATGTTTTAAGATAAGACATTTATTTAAATAAAAAAATTTTCTTTTTCGTTTCTATAATGCTCTTAGGCTATGTAAACTCTATACATGGGTAAAACTTCAAATTATATCAGTTTCATATATCTCATCACATAGAAAAGTATGTAACTCCCTCAAAATCCTAAGAACATTATTTTTCTGGGTTAGAAATGAAGAGAACAAAAATTACATGTAACTAGACATGTCAAAAAACTAACTACAACAAAATAACACTATAATTACTAGTCATGGATAAATATAAATAGACAGTCTTTTAGAAACGAAGATATAACTATATGTGAAGAGAAACTACATTAAAAATATACATAGTTAAAGATTTAAAGATCACAATAAAATTATTAAACAAATCTTAATATAGATGAAATTGTGAGATAAAATTCCAATAAGGCTATACATAATTATAAATGCACAATTATTTTTTTCTGACTTTATATTGTGTAGAATATATATTTTGTTAGTTTACATCAACACAAATAAATTACAAACTCTTAAGGCTGGCAAAATGAACCAAAAAATCCATAAGAGAAACACAAACTCAAAGCCAATAATGCTAGGGAAAAGTTTCTATTTCGGAAACCTAAAACTCTCTTGTGCATTCTGAATTGCAAGACAGTATGTTCAAGGATTGCATTTAGGATCATATAATCAGTTATATAAATTAAAATATAATTTTTTGTAGAAAATTATTTTAAAAGTATACTTTGAATATATTTAAAAGTATACTTTTGAATATTTTTAAAAGGTAAAGTAAATATCTACAAATCAACGCTTTTGATTGTTTGATATAAATCTATAACCAAATAGCTAAATTAAATCGTAATAAATATTACAAAAGAAAAAATTGTATCTAAATAAATGTTATGTTTTAAGACTATCATTCATATCTATAAATAGAGTAAGGATATTCAATCGGAGAATAAAACATAAACTAAAAGTTCTTTTCACCCCTCACAAAAAAGAAAAAAAGAGTTTAACAGTTTAAAAAACATATAAGATGGGAAAACTTAACATGTCTATGGTCTTTCTTGCGGTGATCCTTGTTACAATGAGTGAACACTTGCCATCATTTGCTGTAGAAGTAAGCGAACCAAAAACACTGTGGGATCAATGTGTTGTCAAGACTAGCCCAAAGTGTGCATTGGATTCGATAGCTCAAATTTTCATGAATGGAGTCTTCTCGGATGCTTGATGCAAGGAACTTGTGGCAGAAGGAAAAGAAGGTTATGATACACTTATCAAATATATTGCTGAGAGACCTAGTTTGATTGCACATGAAGCCAACTATTTAAAAAAAAGAGATAATTTGTGGGCTCATTGTGTTTCCGTAACCAAACCCTTATAGATGGTTTAATGATGTATGATTAAAATTTTTTAAGATAAGACATTTATTTAAATAAAATTATTTTTTTTCGTTTCTATAATGCTCTTAGGCTATGTAAACTCTATACATGGGTAAAACTTCAAATTTTATCAGTTTCATATATATCATTACATGGAAAAGTATGTAACTCCCTCAAAATCCTAAGAACATTATTTTTCTGGGTTAGAAATGAAGAGAACAAAAATTACATGTAACTAGACATGTCAAAAAACTAACTACAACAAAAAAAAACACTATGGCTTTGAATGGTTGTTAGGTATTGTAACACCCGCAAACCATTTTCTGGGAATTTTGGTGAGGGTGTCGATCGACACCACAGAGGGAGTGTCGATCGACACCAGTTGTGGCCGGTTTGGTCGGTTCAATTTTTAATTGTCCGGTTTGTGTGGTTGGTTTAGGGAATCCCTAAATCGAGTTATTTGAGGTAGAAAACGACCTAGGGTCGTGTTATTTTTGGTGATTCGCCGTTTTTGAGAGAAAAAACAAAGAGAGAGTGTTCTTGAGCTTTTGGGAAGAGTTTGAGAGATTCCTTGCTGTTCTTGGGAGATCTAAGGCTGGGAAGGTGTTAGAAGCTTGCTAGGAGTGAGAGAGTTCGTTCTTGTTGGTCAGAATCTTCCTGCAAAGAGGTGAGTGCATGACCATGGCTTATCTAAGCTAAGATTTCTAGATTATATGTGATTTGGTGCTTATGTGGTTGTTTCCTTGAGTTCCCTATGCTATTTCGTTGCTATCTGGGCTGGGTTTGGCTTCTGGGAGTGCAAGGGGCGGATTGGAGAAGA
The DNA here is from genome assembly GCA_024034495.1 of Camelina laxa. Classification (NCBI taxonomy): domain Eukaryota; kingdom Viridiplantae; phylum Streptophyta; class Magnoliopsida; order Brassicales; family Brassicaceae; genus Camelina; species Camelina laxa. Next base: position 10,895,611 of record CM043881.1, read on the forward strand.
TTGGAGGCGAGACTCGGAGTTTCTGATCGAGGGAAATCGCTGCTCGGTATCGGTGTCGGTCGACACCAGTTGGGGTGTCGGTCGACACCAACGCGAGGACGGCTCGGGACTTTGGCGAGTGTGGATCGATGCCATGAGGAGGTGTCGGTCGACACAAACTAGGGTTTTCGGGAGTGTCGGGCAGGGTGTCGGTCGACACCAGTTTGGCGTCGGTCGACACCAGATAGTCAGCGACGATCGACACCATATGGTGTCGGTCGACACCCCTTGTTCAGTTACGATGGATGTTGCATGTTTCGTATATTGCCTGGTTTGTTTTATTGATTGTGGTTTGTGGCATGTAGAGATCTTATTGCTTGTGTGTATAGCCCAGTAGATGGGAGGATTGCCTCACTGAGTGTTCATCAAATACTCATGCATCTCAATTTGTGTTTGTGGTGCAGGTAAAGGCAAAGTGTGATCGTGGAATCAAAGGCAATGAAGAGGAGGATGTTCTAGGGACTCAATTGGATGTTGTCTGGCATTTGCTAGGGTGCTAGAGTTGAGTCATTAGAAACATTGCTAGGTTGCTGGTTTCATGTTTCTTGTTGTTTGGTATTGAGACATTGCCTTGCTATAATATTGGTTTATTATTGGGTTATTATTGGATATTGATTATGTCTTTCCGCTGTTGAATGTGTTGTGGTTAGGTGGCTAGTGGGTATGGGACCACTAGCTGTAGTTGTTTTAATATATTATATTTATTATTTATTTATTAAAAAAAAAAAGGTTGGTCGTTTCATTTTGGTATCAGAGCCCTTACGGTTCTAGGTTTGGGTTCACTAGGTTTCTGTTGTATATGTTTGGGATTGCATGTCTTGGTTGATTATGTGAGTTAGTCAATTGTGTGTGGCATGGAGTCCTAGAACATCCTCTTCGAGCCTTCAATGAGATTCCACGGTGAGTTATTGTTATGTTTATTTGTGTGGTATTGATTTGTTTTTTTTGCTTGTTAGCCCCTGTTCTTGGAAGTGCAGTGGTTAAAGGTGTTTGAGTTGTTGGTCATGGACGGGGACGTGGTCGTGGTCATGGTCGGGCGGGTCCCGAGGCCAGCGAGTGTGTGGTCCAGAGTTCCACGAGGAGGTACGTCAGAGGGTCGCAAGCGTATCAGGAGGGACCAGAGAGGGTTAGCCGGTGTGAATGCCGGGGGTGCTGGGAACCCAGGTGTGGGGTTGCGGCAGGTGGAGCCTAGGGTCGAGATGATCGCTTAGCGGATCTATTGGCGTGCTGTTGGAGCGGTTACCGAGAGGGGTACCAGTGCAGGCTCCAGTTGTACCGCATGTGGCGGGGTGCAGCCGAGGGCTGCGGATGTTGAGGAGTTTCCATCTTATGTTAAGAGGATGAGTAGTTGTAGATGACCGGTATAAGATTATTCTCAAGCGGTATCGAGCCTAGAGAGGCGGATAGGTGGATATATGCAGGTGGAGCAGATATTTTTGTAGCTTGGTGGTTAATCCAGTTGGATATTAGAAGTTGAGTGGGCAGGCGTAACATTGCAATGTTATACTTGGACCACAGGAGGTACTTTTGGTCGGGAGATGTTTATAGTGGTTAAGGATTGTTTCTCCTGAGGGGATGGTGATTCTCCTAAATACCGATAGCTCGAGGGGTTGGGGGCTCCGAGAGTGGCAGAGGGGATTATGTTCTCCTGAGGGGATGATTAGTTCCCCTGATACCGAGATCTTGAGGATTGTGTTCCAAGAGTGAGACGGTATAACTCGAAGACATTGGTCTGAGAGTGAGATCGGTATGACTCGTAGGTTGCGACCTAAGGGTGGTGGATTTGGGAGCAAGCAATACCTAGGACGTGAGTATAAACAACCCGATTGAATGTAGACCTCGAGAGATTGACGGTGGTTTAATCTCGGGTTTTAGATGAGTTGACCAACGGGTCAGGGTTTCATGAACCAGAGCGGTTATGAATGTGTGGCTGTTTTGCCAAGATTGAGTGGTCGGTGGTGCTGGAGTCCCGGGAAGGAGAGCTGCAGCCAGGTACATAAGTTTCACGATAAGCCTTCATGGCAGGATAAACTAATCGTTGCGACGATGGTGGATGAAGTTCATTGGAGATGGATAGGGTTACTAGATTTAAGGTTTTGGTAAGCTTGCTGGGGGAAACAAGTCGAGTAGGTTAAGTTGGCGGTCTGCAAAGCATTTGATACAGTGAATCGGAATATGCGAACGTATGGTACTTGTTTGTTTTATTACGCTCGTATTGATGATTTGCTGTGGAGAATAGCTAAGCGGAAAGCTAATTTTGGATTAATCTATCTTGTGGAAGTTTTCCCTAAGAGACAAGTTACTAGAGGTTCTTGGACGAACAAGAGGGTTGACATTCAGGTGGCTTCGAGTTGATGTCGTTATACTTGAGTGTTTGTTTGGCAGAGCTGAAGAATCAGCTAGAGGATTTGTTGAGTAAGGGATTCATCCGTCCTAGTGTATCATTGTGGGGAGCGCCGGTGTTATTTGTCAAGAAGAAGGATGGGAGTTTCCTTGTGCATTGGTTATCGGGGTTTGAACCGGGTCACTGTGAAGAACAAGTACCCTCTTCCTAGGATCGATGAGTTGTTGGATCAGTTGAGGGTGTTACTTGGTTCTCCAAGGTAGATCGGCATCGGGTTATCATTAGATACCGATAGATGAGGCAGATGTGAGGAAGACTGCTTTCAGGACGAGATATGGGCACTATGAGTTTGTGGTGATGCCTTTTGGTTTGACTAACGCGCCAGCAGCGTTTATAGATTGATGAACAGTGTGTTTGGGAGTTTCGGATGTATCTGTCATCATTTTCATCGATGATATCTGGTTTATTCCAAGAGTCCGAGGAGCATGCAGTGCATTTGAGGGCAGTTATGGAGAAGCTGCGGGAGCAGTTGTTTGCCAAGTTGAGCAAGTGTAGTTTTTGGCAGCGTGAGATGGGCTTTCTGGTCACATTGTTTCTGCGAGAGGGGGTTTCGTAGATCCGGAGAAGATTCAGGCTATAGGATTGGCCTAGACCGCAGAATGCCACAGAGATCAGGAGTTTTCTTGGACTGGAAGGTTATTACAGAGATTTGTGCAGGGGTTTGCAAGCGAGAGCACGTCCTATGACTAAGTTGACAGGGAAGGATGTTCCTTTTGTCTGGGTCGAAGAGTGTGAGGAAGGCTTTGCAAGCTGAAGGAGATGTTGACTACTGCGCCAGTGTTGGCTTTGCCGAGCAGGGAGAACCCTATGTGGTTTATACAGATGTATCTAGAGTTGGCTTGGGTGTGTTACGATGCAGCATGGGAAGGTGATTGCCTATGCATCACGGCAGTTGCGGGTGCATGAAGGCAACTATCCTACTCATGATTTGGAGATGGGTGCTGTAGTTTTTGCCGTGAAGATTTGGAAATCTTATCTTTATGGTGCGAAGGTACATGTATTTACAGATCATAAGAGTCTGAAGTATATATTCTCTCAGCCTGAGTTGAATTTGAGACAGAGGCGGTGGATGGAGCTTGTGGCGGATTATGATTTGGAGATAGCCTATCATCCTGGTAAGGCTAACACGGTTGCAGATGCTCTGAGTCTAAAGAGGGTAGCTTCGGCTTAGGAGCAGGAGATGGAGTCTCTGGTAGGGGAGATCAGTGCTTTGAGCTTGTGTGCTGTTTCACAGGAACCGTTGGGTTTGGAAGCAGTAGATAGAGCAGATCTTCTGAGTAGGGTGCGGTTGGCTCAGGAGAAGGATTTGGGGCTAGTGAATGCCTCTAAGGATGTGGATTCCGAGTATCAGGTCTCAGATAATGGTACTATCTTGGTGCACAGTCGGATTTGTGTGCCCAAGGATGAGGAGTTGAGACAGGAGATTCTGAGAGAGGCTCATGCGAGCAAGTTGTCTATTCATCCATGAGCGACTAAGATGTACCGTGACCTCAAGAGGTACTATATTGGGTCGGGATGAAGAAGGATGTGGCCAGTTGGGTTTCGAGGTGTGATGTATGTCAGCTAGTGAAGGCTGAGCATCAGGTTCCTGGCGGGTTACTGAAGAGTTTACCCATTCCTGAGTGGAAGTAGGATATGATCACTATGGATTTCGTGGTAGGATTGCCAGTGTCACGGACCTTTGATGCTATTTGGGTCATTGTGGACCGGTTGACTAAGTCAGTACATTTTCTGGCCATTAAGAAGACTGATGGAGCAGCGGTCTTGGCTAAGAAGTATGTGGGGGAGATAGTCAGGTTGCATGGGGTGCCAGCAAGCATTGTGTCTGATAGGGATTCTAAGTTGACTTCGGTGTTCTGGAAGGCATTTCAGGCAGAGATGGGCACTAAGGTGCATATGAGTACAGCTTATCATCCCCAGACTGATGGACAGTCAGAGAGGACGATCCAGACGCTGGAGGATTTGCTGAGGATGTGTGTGCTGGATTGGGGTGGCCATTGGGCAGATCATCTGGTAGAGTTTGCTTACAACAACAGCTATCGTGCAAGTATTAAGATGGCTCCTTATGAGGCTTTGTATGGGAGACCATGTCGTACACCATTATGCTGGACTCAGTGGGGAGAGGAGCATGTTTGGTGCTAGTTTTGTTCAGGAGACCTCAGAGAAGATTCGGGTTCTCAAGCTGAACATGAAGGAGGCTCAGGATAGGCAGAGGAGTTATGCAGATAGGAGGAGGAGAGATCTTGAGTTTCAGGTAGGAGACAGAGTGTACCTCAAGATGGCCATGTTGCGGGGTCCGAACAGGTCATTGTCAGAGACTAAGTTGAGTCCGAGGTATATGGGTCCATTCAGAGTGATTGAGCGGGTTGGACCAGTGGCATATAGATTGGAGTTACCTGAGGTGATGCGTGCATTCCATAAGGTTTTCCATGTGTCTATGTTGCGGAAGTGTCTCCGTGAGGGAGAGGAGGTGTTGGCTAAGATTCTTGAGGATCTTCAGCCTAACATGACTTTGGAGGCGAGACCAGTGAGGGTTCTCGAGAGGAGGATTAAGGAACTTCGGAAGAAGAAAGTTCCTTTGATGAGAGTCCTTTGGGACTGTGATGGTGTTGAGGAGCAGACTTGGGAGCCAGAGACGAGGATGAAGGCAAAGTTCAAGAAGTGGTATGAGAAGCAAGCCGCGACTTGAGCTTGTTTAGCCTGGTCCCATCTGTAATCCGTGGCTGGAGCGGGAATGGAGTATTCCAGCCCATCTCTCTTGTTACTTGGTCGCTTGGGGTGGTTGGTTGTGCGACTCAGTAACAAGATGAGGTGGTGTTTGGGGTACAAAGTTCCGTGAGGTGGGGTTGTGAAGAGAAGTTTCCAAAAGTGGAAATTTTCCAAAAATAGAAGGTGCTAAATATGGAAAGTTTTATGGGAGTTAGAATTTGTCCATTTTAGCGGTGGAGAGCCTTAAAGGGGGCTTGGGTGTGGCCTTCGTGGCGGACTTTTGAGTCAGTGTGCCCGTGTGTGGCGGTCTTTTTAGACATTGTGGGGTCTTTGTGACGGGCTTTTAGCTGTCTTTGTGACGGTCCTCTTTAGGACATTTGTGTGGCCTTGGTGGCGGTCCTTTATAGGACGTTTGTTTGGCCTTTGTGGCGGGCTGTTTAGCCAGAGTGTCTTTGTGACGGTCCTTCGGGACAGATGGCCTTTGTGGCGGGCTGTTTAGCCAGAGTGTCTTTGAGACGGTCCTTCGGGACAGATGGTCTTTGTGACGGTCCTTCGGGACAGATGGCCTTTGTGGCGGGCTGTTTAGCCAGAGTGCCTTGGTGGCGGTCCTTTTTAGGACATTTGTTTGGCCTTGGTGGCGGTTCTCTTTAGGACATTTTGTTTGGCCTTGGTGGCGGTCCTCTTTAGGACATTCTGTTTGGCCTTTGTGGCGGCCCTTGTGGCGTATATGATCCTTGTGTGGTCATGAGGTATTCCAGTGAGGGAATATGTGGTTGGTAGGACGTTGAGATGTTCTACGCGAGCCACGGGAAGGAAACCTGGATAGGGATAGGACTCGGACGTGTTCAAAATCGTTTGCTCGCGACTCTTGGGGGACTTAGGTTCTCCTAGTACTGCCATTTTCAGAGACTTTGTGGCTCGGGAGAATGGTTGGTATATCGACTTCGGATGACGATCCGGGGGCGCGCTGTAGGGTGGCAACCTGAGAAACGAGTTTGGACTTTTCCTTATATATTATGGCATGCGGGCTTCGGCCTGATGAGGAGCCAACATTTGGCATGCAGACTTAGGTCTCATGAGGAGCCAATAAAAACTCAAGGTTTAGGCCTATGAGTAAAGGAAAGTCCAAAAAGTCGAGAGCAAATGACGCCTGGAGCGTGAGTCTATCGCCTAGAGGTGACCTTCTGTAGATCGGTCAGAGGAGTGCGGGCCGTGGAGACGGTTGCACGGGAGTCCTTGACTGATGGTTGTTCGAGATTCGAGGACGAATCTAGATTGGTGGGGGAGAATTGTAACACCCGCAAACCATTTTCTGGGAATTTTGGTGAGGGTGTCGATCGACACCACAGAGGGAATGTCGATCGACACCAGTTGTGGCCGGTTTGGTCGGTTCAATTTTAATTGTCCGGTTTGTGTGGTTGGTTTAGGGAATCCCTAAATCGAGTTATTTGAGGTAGAAAACGACCTAGGGTCGTGTTATTTTGGTGATTCGCCGTTTTTGAGAGAAAACACAAAGAGAGAGTGTTCTTGAGCTTTTGGGAAGAGTTTGAGAGATTCCTTGCTGTTCTTGGGAGATCTAAGGCTGGAAAGGTGTTAGAAGCTTGCTAGGAGTGAGAGAGTTCGTTCTTGTTGGTCAGAATCTTCCTGCAAAGAGGTGAGTGCATGACCATGGCTTATCTAAGCTAAGATTTCTAGATTCTATGTGATTTGGTGCTTATGTGGTTGTTTCCTTGAGTTCTCTATGCTATTTCGTTGCTATCTGGGCTGGGTTTGGCTTCTGGGAGTGCAAGGAGCGGATTGGAGAAGATTGGAGGCGAGATTCGGAGTTTCTGATCGAGGGAAATCGCTGCTCGGTATCGGTGTCGGTCGACACCAGTTGGGGTGTCGGTCGACACCAACGCGAGGACGGCTCGGGACTTTGGCGAGTGTGGATCGATGCCATGAGGAGGTGTCGGTCGACACAAACTAGGGTTTTCGGGAGTGTCAGGCAGGGTGTCGGTCGACACCAGTTTGGCGTCGGTCGACACCAGATAGTCAGCGACTATCGACACCATATGGTGTCGGTCGACACCCCTTGTTCAGTTACGATGGATGTTGCATGTTTCGTATATTGCCTGGTTTGTTTTATTGATTGTGGTTTGTGGCATGTAGAGATCTTATTGCTTGTGTGTATAGCCCAGTAGATGAGAGGATTGCTTCACTGAGTGTTCATCAAATACTCATGCATCTCAATTTGTGTTTGTGGTGCAGGTAAAGGCAAAGTGTGATCGTGGAATCAATGGCAATGAAGAGGAGGATGTTCTAGGGACTCAATTGGATGTTGTCTGGCATTTGCTAGGGTGCTAGAGTTGAGTCATTAGAAACATTGCTAGGTTGCTGGTTTCATGTTTCTTGTTGTTTGGTATTGAGACATTGCCTTGCTATAATATTGGTTTATTATTGGGTTATTATTGGATATTGATTATGTCTTTCCGCTGTTGAATGTGTTGTGGTTAGGTGGCTAGTGGGTATGGGACCACTAGCTGTAGTTGTTTTAATATATTATATTTATTATTTATTTATTAAAAAAAAAAAAGTTGGTCGTTTCACTTGCGGTGATCCTTGTTACAATGAGTGAACACTTCCCATCATTTGCTGTAGAAGTAAGCGAACCAAAAACACTGTGGGATCAGTGTGTTGTCAAGATTAGCCCTGAAACGACCCGATCCGTTTTTTTTAATAAATAAATAATAAATATGATATAATAAATAAACTACAACTAGTGGTCCCATACCCACTAGTCACCTAATCACAATCACAAACGTCAGCGGAACTGAAACGACCGACCCTTTTTTTTTTTAATAAATAAATAATAAATAATATTATAATAATTAACTACAACCAGTGGTCCCCTACCCACTAGCCACCTAACCACATTCACAATCCAACAGCGGAACAACATACCAATAAATAATCAATAAATCAATAACCAATAACCAAATAAGTAATATCCAGCATAAATTCCAAACAGCATAAATCAAACAACCAACAATCCTAACAATGCCAGGTAACCACACAATCAAGTCCCTAGAACATCCTCCCCTTCATTGTCTTTGATTCCACGAACACACTTTGCCTTTACCTGCACTACAAACACAAATTGAGATGCATGAGTATTTGATAAACACTCAGTGAGGCAATCCTCCCATCTTCTGGGCTATACACACAAGCAATAAGATCTCTACATGCCACAAATAACAATCGATAAAACAAACTAGGCAATATACAAAGCATGCAACATCCATCGTAACTGAACAAAGGGGGTGTCGACCGACACCAGATGGTGTCGATCGACACTGACTATCTGGTGTCGACCGACACCCTGCCCGACACTCCCGAAAACCCTAGTTTGTGTCGACCGACACCTCCACATGGCATCGATCGACACTCGCCAAAGTCCCGAGCCGTTCTCGCGTTGGTGTCGACCGACACCCCCAACTGGTGTCGACCGACACCGATACCGAGCAGCGATTTCCCTCGATCAGAAACTCCGAATCTCGCCTCCAATCTTCTCCAATCCGCTCCTTGCACTCCCAGAAGCCAAACCCAGCCCAGATAGCGACGAAATATCATAGAGAAATCAAAGAAAACAACCACATAAGCACCAAATCACATAGAATCTAGAGATCTTAGCTTAGATAAGCCATGGTCATGCACTCACCTCTTTGCAGGAAGTTTCTGACCAATAAGAACGAATCCCTCACTCCTAGCAAGCTTCTAGCACCTTCCCAGCCTCCAATCTCTCAAGAACAGCCAAGAAATCTCCCAATCTCACTCACAATCTCCAGAACACTTGTTTTCTCTCTTTTCCTCTTTTTCAAACAAAAACGGCGACCACGACCTAGGTCGTTTCCTTCCTTTTAAGACCCGGTTCACTGGTTTCCTTAAACCAAATCGATTAAAAACTCATTCTGATCGAACCGAAAAATAAGTGGTGTCGACCGACACCCCCTTGGTGTCGATCGACACCCATCCCCAAAAACCAATTTTTGGTTTGCGGATGTTACAGGAACAACCAATCTCAATATCCAGTAAATATCCCATAAAATAACCAATAAATATAACATCAAGAATATCCAATAATCAAATAACAGGAAACATAGAACCAGCTACTTAGAAATGTTCTAATGACCCAACTCTAGCAACCTAGCAATGCCAGACAACATCAAACCGAGTCCCTACAACATCATCCTCTTCCTTGCCTTGATTCCACGATCACACTTTTCCTTTACCTGCACCACAAACACATATTGCAATGCATGAGTATTTTACAAACACTCATTAAGGCAATCCTCCCATCAACTGGGCTATGCACACAAGCAATAGAGTTATCTCTAATCATCAAACAACAATCAACAATCAACAATAACAAACCAGGACTCTGCATCGACCAACACCAACATGCATCGATCGACGCCAACATGGGGATGCATCGACCGACACAAAAGCTGCATCGACCGATGCAAGTTACACATGCATCGACCGACACCCAATCTGCATCGACCGACGCATGCTCGACATAACACGAAAACGCAAGATCGATAGAGGCAAGATATGCATCAACCGATGCAATGCCGAGCATCGTGTTTCCCCAGAAGCTTCTCGCCGGATCTTCGTTCCTACAATCACAAAACTCGATCCCAAGCCACAAGAAAGCTTCCTAACGTCCAAAGTATCAATCTAACAAGTCTAACAACACACAACAAGCAAATTAGAGAGTTCTCTAGCTTAGATAAGCCATGGTCCTACACTTACCCTTGCCAAGACGAATCTGAATCTAACACAAGGAGAAAACGCTTCTAGGAAGCTCTTACAACGTTCCCAGCTACAAACCTCCACAAAAACAGCCCCAAATCTTCAGAAAACACCAAGAACACCAAGAACACTTGTCTTTCTCTTTCGTTTGTCACAAAAGCGGCTAAACACGCCTAATGAGACAAAACACAAGTTTAAGGGTTTTCCTTTACCCAAAACGCAGCGTTTGACTTAAGCCAAAACGCACGAAATTGAGTCAGCATCGACCAATGCTCCTGCTGCATCGATCGATGCACATCCCAAACCGGGATTCCGGTTCACGGATGTTACAATTCTCCCCCACCAAACTAGATTTACCCTCGAATCTCGAACATCAATTAGCCAAGGACTCCCGTGCAACCGACTCCACGGCCCGCACTCCTCCGAGCGATCAACAGAAGGTCACCTCTAGGCGATAGACTCACGCTCCAGGCGTCATTTGCTCTCGACTTTTGGACTTTTCTTTACTCATAGGCCTAAACCTTAAGTTTTTATTAGCTCCTCATCAGACCTAAGTTTGCATGCCATAATATATAAGGAAAAATCCAAACTCGTCTCTCGGGTTGCCACCCTACAGCACGCCCCCGGATCGTCATCCGAAGTCAATATACCAACCATATTACCAAGCCACAAAGTCTCAGAATATGACAGTACTAGGAGAACCTAAGTCCCCCAAGAGTCGTGAGCTAACAATTCTGAATACGTCTGAGTCCTATCCATATCCAGGTTTCCTCCCCATAGCTCGCGTAAAACATCTCAGTGTCCTACCAACCACATATCCCCTCACTGGAATACCTCCTGACCACACAAGGATCAAACACCTGCCACAAGGGCCGCCACAAAGGCCAAACAAAATGTCCTAAACAGGACCGCCACCAAGGCCAAACAAATGTCCTCAACAAGACCGCCAACAAGGCCACTCGTCCTGAAGGACCGTCAGAAAGACCTTTTGTCCCGAAGGACCGCCACTAAGGCCACTCGTCCCGAAGGACTGCCACCAAGGCCACTCGTCCCGAAGGACCGTCACAAAGACCATACATCCCGAAGGATCGCCTCAACAGGCACATTGGCTAAACAGCCCGTCACAAAGGCCACACAATTGGATAAACAGCCTGCCACAAAGGCCACACAATTGGCTAAACAACCCGCCACAAAGGCCACACAATGTCTCAAAAGACCGCCACACACCGCACACTTACTCAAAAGTCCGCCATGAAGGCCACATGATCCCCTCTAAGGCTCACAACCGCTAAAAATGGACAAATTCTAACTCCCATAAAACTTTCCATTTTTAGACTTTCCACTTTTGGAAACTTTCCATTTAAGAAAACTTTCCTCCAAAAACCCGTCTCACGAAAACTTTGTACCCTGAGCACCACCTCATCTTGTTACTGAGTCGCACAACCAGCCACCCCAAGCGACCGAGTAACAAGAGAGATGGGCTGGAATACTCCATTCCCGCTCGACCCACGGATTACAGATGGAACAAGGCTAGACAGGTTCAAGTCGCGGCTTGCTTCTCATACCACTTCTTAAACCTTGCCTTCATCCTCGCCTCAGGCTCCCAAGTCTGCTCCTCAACACCGTCACAGTCCCAAAGGACTCTCATCAAAGGAACCTTCTTCTTCCGAAGTTCCTTAATCCTCCTCTCGAGAACCCTCGCTGGTCTCGCCTCCAAAGTCATGTTAGGCTGAAGATCTTCAAGAATCTTAGCCAACAACTGATCATCCTCACGGAGACACCTCCGCAACATAGACACATGGAAAACCTTGTGGAATGCACGCATAACCTCAGGGTAACTCCAGTCTATATGCCACTGGTCCAACTTGCTCAATCACCGTGAACGGACCCATATACCTCGGACTCAACTTAGTCTCAGTCAATGACCTGTTCGGACCCCGCAACATGGCCATCTGGAGGTACACTCTGTCTCCCACCTGAAACTCAACTTCTTTCCTCTTCTTATCAGCATAACTCCTCTGCCTATCCTGGGTTTCCTTCATGTTCAGCTTGAGGACCCGAATCTTCTCCGAGGTCTCCTGAACAAAACTAGCACCATATATGCTCCTCTCCCCCACCTGAGTCCAACATAACGGTGTACGACACGGCCTCCCATACAAAGCCTCATAAGGAGCCATCCCAATACTCGCCTGATAACTGTTGTTATAGGCAAACTCTGCCAAACACAGGTGGTCCACCCAATGGCCACCCCAATCCAACACACTCATCCTCAGCAAATCCTCCAACGTCTAGATCGTGCTCTCTGACTGTCCATCTGACTATGGATGATAAGCTGTACTCTTATGCACCTTAGTGCCCATCTCTGCCTGGAATGCCCTCCAGAACACCGAAGTGAACTTAGGATCCCTATCAGACACAATACTCGCTGGCACCCCATGCAACCTGACTATCTCCTTCACAAGTTTCTTAGCTAAGACCGCTGCTCCATCAGTCCTCTTGATAGCCAGAAAATGTGCCGACTTAGTCAACATGTCCACAATGACCCAAATAGCATCGAAATTTCGAGACACTGGCAATCCTACCACGAAATCCATCATGATCATATCCCACTTCCACTATGGAATGGGAAGACTCTTCAGCAACCCGCCTGGAACCTGATGCTCAGCTTTCACTAGCTGACACACATCGCACGTTGAGATCCAACTAGCCACATCCTTCTTCATCCCAACCCAGTGATAGTACCTCTTGAGGTCACGGTACATCTTAGTCACTCCTGGATGAGTAGAAAACTTGCTCGAATGAGCCTCACTTAGGATCTCCTGCCTCAACTCCTCATCCTTGGGCACACAAATCCGCCCGTGCACCAAAATAGTACCATTAGCTGAGACCTGATACTTTGTATCCACAGCCTTAGAGGCATTCACCAACCCCAAATCCTGCTCTTGAGCCAACCACACCCTACTCAGAAGGTCTGCTCTATCCGCCGCCTCCAAACCCAACGGCTCCTGAGAAATAGCACACAAACTCAATGCACTAATCTCTCCTACTAGAGTCTCCATCTCCTGCTCCTGAGCCGAAGCTACCCTCTTCCGACTAAGAGCATCTGCAACCAAGTTAGCCTTACCAGGGTGATAAGCTATCTCCAAATCATAGTCCGCCACAAGCTCCACCCACCGCCTCTGCCTCAAGTTCAACTCTGGCAGAGTGAATATATACTTCAAGCTCTTATGATCCGTAAACACCTGTACTTTTGCACCATAAAGATAGGATCTCGAAATCTTCAGGGCAAAAACTACAGCAGCCATCTCCAAATCATGAGTAGGATAGTTGTCCTCATGCTTCCGCAACTGCCGAGAAACGTAGGCAATCACCTTCCCACCCATGCTGCATCAGCACACACCCCAAACCAACTTTGGATGCATCAGTATAAACCACATAGGGTTCCCCCTGCTCTGGCAAAGCCAACACCGGCGTAGTAGTCAACATCTTCTTAAGGCTTGCAAAGCCTTCCTCACACTCCTGTGACCAGTCAAAAGGAACATCCTTCCCAATCAACTTAGTCATAGGATGTGCTCTGCTCGCAAAGCCCTACACAAATCTTCTGTAATACCCTGCCAATCCGAGACCTCTGTGACATTCTGCGGTCTAGGCCAATCTCTGATAGCCTGAATCTTCTTCGGATCTACAGAAACCATCTGCAAAAACAATGTGATCCAGAAATCCCATCTCACGCTGCCAGAAACTACACTTGCTCAACTTAGCAAACAACTTCTGCTCCCGCAGCTTCTCCAGAACTGCCCTCAAATGCACTGCATGCTCCTCAGGACTCTTAGAATAGACCAGGATATCGTCAATGAAGATGATGACAGAAACATCCAGAAACTCCTGAAACACGCTGTTCATCAACCTCATAAACGCTCCTGGCGCGTTAGTCAACCCAAAAGGCATCACCACAAACTCATAATGCCCATACCTCGTCCTGAATGCAGTCTTCCTCACATCCGCCTCATCTATCGGTATCTGATGATAACCCGACACCAGATCTACCTTGGAGAACCAAGTAGCACCCCTCAACTGATCAAACAACTCATCGATCCTGGGAAGAGGGTACTTGTTCTTCACAGTGACCCGGTTCAAACCCCGGTAATCAATACACAACTGGAAACTCCCATCCTTCTTCTTCACAAATAACACCTGTGCTCCCCATGGGGATACACTAGGATGGATTAATTCCTTACTCAACAAATCCTCTAGCTGCTTCTTCAGCTCTGCCATCTCTGCTCCAGCCATTCTGTAAGGAGCCTTGGATAATGGCATCGTCCCCGGTTCCAGTTCAACAGTAAAAGGATCCGACCGAGATGGTGGTAATCTCTGCAATGACTGAAACACATCCTCAAACTCCTCAAATACCGGTATACCGCTATCCATAACTTCCCTACTGACTCTGGCATCGAAATAGTAACCAAATAAGCCTCATGGCCCTTATCGATCATCTTCCCAGCCTGAATGGCCGAGATCACGAGACTCCCCGAAGTCGGTCTAACTCCCTCAAAAACTAACTTCCCTCCTGGACGGTCAAACTCCACTCTACCCCGATAGCAATCCAAATGCACCTTATGCCGACGCAATCAATCCATCCCGAGAATAACATCATACAACTCCACCGGACTGATAAGAAATACCGCAGGCCACAACTCCATCATTAAGCCTGTGACAACCTGAACTAGCCCGCATAGCGGCCCAACAGACCCCAGCTGGCCCTGCGATCGATCCTAACCCATCCGTGGAAATCCACATCCACATAGGTTATTGGTGCGCCAGGCGTTCCTCGAACCTGGTCCCACCCTAACACCTTCCCAGGACAGCTGTCACCAATGATGCGAATCAATGGTGACACTATCTGTGGAAAGGAAGGCACGCCAATGTGCATGGATGTGAACTCACGTTTTAGGATCGTACTCCGGGCCAGCTTGCTAAGCAAGCCAAAACGCAAGAAATTGAGTCAGCATCAACCAATGCTCCTGCTGCATCGATCAATGCACATCCCAAACCGGGATTCCGGTTCGTGGATGTTACAAGCCCAAAGTGTGCATTGGACGCGATAGCTCAAGTTTTCATGAATGGAGTCTTCCCGGATGCTTGCTGCAAGGAGCTTGTGGCAAAAGGAAAAGAATGTCATGATACACTTATTAAATATATTGCTGATAGACCTAGTTTGATTGCACGTGTAGCCAACTATTTGAAAAAAAGAAGATGATTTGTGGGTTCATTGTCTTTCTGTTACCAAAACCTTATAGATGGCTTAATGATGTATGATTAAATGTTTTAAGCTAAGAAGTTTATTTATAAAAAATTAGTTCTTTTGCTTTCTATAATGCTCTTAGGCTATGTAAACTCTATACATGGGTAAAACTTCAAATTATATCAGTTTCATAAAAATATACATAGCTAAATATTTAAAGATCTCAATAAAATTATTATACAAATCTTTATATAGATGAAGTTGTGAGATAAAATTCCTATAAGATTAGACATAACTTTAATCGCACAATTTTTTTTTTCACACTCTATATTGTGTAGAATATAAATTTTGTTAGTCTCAATAAACACAACTAAATTACAAACTCTTAAGGCTAGCAAAATGACCCAAAAAATCCATAAGAGAAACACAAATTCAAAGTCAAGAATGCTAGGGAAAACTTTATCTTTCGGAAAACTAAAACTCTCTGGTGCCTACTAAATTGCAAGACAATATGTTCAAGGACTTGAAAAGCATTTAGGATCATATAATCGGTTAAATAAATGAAAATATAAATTTTTGTCGAAAATTATTTTAAAAGTATACTTTTTAATATTTTTCAAAGGTAAAGTAAATATCTACAAATCAACGCTTTTGATTGTTTGATATAAGTTTATAACCAAATAGCTAAATTAAAGCGTAATAAATGTAACAAAAGAAATAACTGTATCTAAATAAATGTTATGTTTTAAGACTATCATTCATATCTATAAATAGAGTAAGGATAATCAATCGGAGAATAAAACATAAACTAAAAGTTCTTTTCATCCCTCACAAAAAAAGAAAAGAAAAAAACAGTTTAAAAGTATAAAAAACATATAAAATGGAAAAACTTAACATGTCTATGGTCTTTCTTGTGGTGATCCTTGTTACAATGAGTGAACACATCCCATCATTTGCTGTAGAAGTAAGCGAACCAAAAACACTGTGGGATCAATGTGTTGTCAAGATTAGCCCAAAGTGTGCATTGGATGCGATAGCTCAAGTTTTCATGAATGGAGTCTTCCCGGATGCTTGCTGCAAGGAGCTTGTGGCAGAAGGAAAAGAATGTCATGATACACTTATCAAATATATTGCTGATAGACCTAGTTTGATTGCACGTGAAGCCAACTATTTGAAAAAAAGAGATGATTTGTGGGTTCATTGTGTTTCTGTTACCAAAACATTATAGATGGCTTAATGATGTATGATTAAATGTTTTCAGCTAAGAAGTTTATTTAAATAAAATTATTTCTTTTTCCTTTCTGTAATGCTCTTAGGCTATGTAAACTATATACGTGGGTAAAACTACAAATTATATCAGTTTCATATATATCATTACATGGAAAAGTATGTAACTCCCTTAAAATCCTAATAACATTATTTTTTTGGGTTAGAAATGAAGAGAACAAAAATTACATGAAACTAGACATGTCAAAAAACGAACTACAACAAAATAAACTATAATTACTAGTCATGGATAAATATAAATAGACAGTCTTGCTTAGAAACGAAGAAATAACTATATGTGAAGAGAAATTACACTAAAAATATACATAGCTAAATATTTAAAGATCTCAATAAAATTATTATACAAATCTTAATATAGATGAAGTTGTGAGATAAAATTCCTATAAGATTAGACATAACTGTAATTGCACAATTTTTTTTTTCACACTCTATATTGTGTAGAATATAAATTTTGTTAGTCTCAATAAACACAACTAAATTACAAACTCTTAAGGCTAACAAAATGACCCAAAAAAACCATAAGAGAAACACAAACTCAAAGCCAAGAATGCTAGGGAAAAGTTTCTCTTTCAGAAAACTAAAACTCTCTAGTGCCTACTATATTGCAAGACAATATGTTCAAGGACTTGAAAAGCATTTAGGATCATATAATCAGTTATATAAATAAAAATATAATTTTTTGTAGAAAATTATCTTAAAAGTATACTTTTTAATATTTTTCAAAGGTAAAGTAAATATCTACAAATCAACGCTTTTGATTGTTTGATATAAGTCTATAACCAAATAGCTAAATTAAAGCGTAATAAATGTAACAAAAGAAATAACTGTATCTAAATTAAATTTTATGTTTTAAGACTATCATTCATATCTATAAATAGATTAAGGATATTCAATCGGAGAATAAAACATAAACTAAAAGTTCTTTTCATCCCTCACAAAAAAAAAAGAAAAAAACAGTTTAAAAGTTTAAAAAACATATAAAATGGGAAAACTTAACATGTCTATGGTCTTTCTTGCGGTGATCCTTGTTACAATGAGTGAACACATCCCATCATTTGCTGTAGAAGTAAGCGAACCAAAAACACTGTGGGATCAATGTGTTGTCAAGATTAGCCCAAAGTGTGCATTGGATGCGATAGCTCAAGTTTTCATGAATGGAGTCTTCCCGGATGCTTGCTGCAAGGAGCTTGTGGCAGAAGGAAAAGAATGTCATGATACACTTATCAAATATATTGCTGATAGACCTAGTTTGATTGCACGTGAAGCCAACTATTTGAAAAAAAGAGATGATTTGTGGGTTCATTGTGTTTCTGTTACCAAAACATTATAGATGGCTTAATGATGTATGATTAAATGTTTTCAGCTAAGAAGTTTATTTAAATAAAATTATTTCTTTTTCCTTTCTGTAATGCTCTTAGGCTATGTAAACTCTATACATGGGTAAAACTACAAATTATATCAGTTTCATATATATGATTACATGGAAAAGTATGTAACTCCCTCAAAATCCTAAGATCATTATTTTTTTGGGTTAGAAATGAAGAGAAAAAAAATTACATGAAACTAGACATGTCATAAAACGAACTACAACAAAATAACACTATAGTTACTAGTCATGGATAAATATAAATAGACAGTCTTGCTTAGAAATGAAGAAATAACTATATGTGAAGAGAAATTACATTAAAAATATACATAGCTAAATATTTAAAGATCTCAATAAAATTATTATACAAATCTTAATATAGATGGAGTTGTGTGATCTATACGATTTGACAAAACTGTAATTGCACAATTTTTATTTTCACACTCTATATTGTGTAGAATATAAATTTTTGTTAGTCTCAATAAACACAACTAAATTACAAACTCTTAAGGCTAGCAAAATGACCCAAAAAATCCATAAGAGAAACACAAACTCAAAGCCAAGAATGCTAGGGAAAAGTTTATCTTTCGGAAAACTAAAACTCTCTAGTGCCTACTAAATTCCAAGACAATATGTTCAAGGACTTGAAAAGCATTTAGGATCATATAATTGGTTATATAAATGAAAAGAAAAAAAAATTGTAGAAAATTATTTTAAAAGTATACTTTTTAATATTTTTCAAAGGTAAAGTAAATATCTACAAATCAACGCTTTTGATTGTTTGATATAAGTCTATACCCAAATAGCTAAATTAAAGCGTAATAAATGTAACAAAAGAAGTAACTGTATCTAAATTAAATGTTATGTTTTAAGACTATCATTCATATTTATAAATAGATTAAGGATATTCAATCGGAGAATAAAACATAAACTAAAAGTTCTTTTCATCCCTCACAAAAAAAGAAAAATACAGTTTAAAAGTTGAAAAAACATATAAAATGGGAAAACTTAACATGTCTAAGGTCTTTCTTGCGGTGATCCTTGTTACAATGAGTGAACACATCCCATCATTTGCTGTAGAAGTAAGCGAACCAAAAACACTGTGGGATCAATGTGTTGTCAAGATTAGCCCAAAGTGTGCATTGGATGCGATAGCTCAAGTTTTCATGAATGGAGTCTTCCCGGATGTTTGCTGCAAGGAGCTTGTGGCAGAAGGAAAAGAATGTCATGATACACTTATCAAATATATTGCTGATAGACCTAGTTTGATTGCACGTGAAGCTAACTATTTGAAAAAAAGAGATGATTTGTGGGTTCATTGTGTTTCTGTTACCAAAACCTTATAGATGGCTTAATGATGTATGATTAAATGTTTTCAGCTAAGAAGTTTATTTAAATAAAATTATTTCTTTTTCCTTTCTATAATGCTCTTAGGCTATGTAAACTATATACGTGGGTAAAACTACAAATTATATCAGTTTCATATATATCATTACATGGAAAAGTATGTAACTCCCTTAAAATCCTAATAACATTATTTTTTTGGGTTAGAAATGAAGAGAACAAAAATTACATGAAACTAGACATGTCAAAAAACGAACTACAACAAAATAACACTATAATTACTAGTCATGGATAAATATAAATAGACAGTCTTGCTTAGAAACGAAGAAATAACTATATGTGAAGAGAAATTACACTAAAAATATACATAGCTAAATATTTAAAGATCTCAATAAAATTATTATACAAATCTTAATATAGATGAAGTTGTGAGATAAAATTCCTATAAGATTAGACATAACTGTAATTGCACAATTTTTTTTTTCACACTCTATATTGTGTAGAATATAAATTTTGTTAGTCTCAATAAACACAACTAAATTACAAACTCTTAAGGCTAACAAAATGACCCAAAAAAACCATAAGAGAAACACAAACTCAAAGCCAAGAATGCTAGGGAAAAGTTTCTCTTTCAGAAAACTAAAACTCTCTAGTGCCTACTATATTGCAAGACAATATGTTCAAGGACTTGAAAAGCATTTAGGATCATATAATCAGTTATATAAATAAAAATATAATTTTTTGTAGAAAATTATCTTAAAAGTATACTTTTTAATATTTTTCAAAGGTAAAGTAAATATCTACAAATCAACGCTTTTGATTGTTTGATATAAGTCTATAACCAAATAGCTAAATTAAAGCGTAATAAATGTAACAAAAGAAATAACTGTATCTAAATTAAATTTTATGTTTTAAGACTATCATTCATATCTATAAATAGATTAAGGATATTCAATCGGAGAATAAAACATAAACTAAAAGTTCTTTTCATCCCTCACAAAAAAAAAAGAAAAAAACAGTTTAAAAGTTTAAAAAACATATAAAATGGGAAAACTTAACATGTCTATGGTCTTTCTTGCGGTGATCCTTGTTACAATGAGTGAACACATCCCATCATTTGCTGTAGAAGTAAGCGAACCAAAAACACTGTGGGATCAATGTGTTGTCAAGATTAGCCCAAAGTGTGCATTGGATGCGATAGCTCAAGTTTTCATGAATGGAGTCTTCCCGGATGCTTGCTGCAAGGAGCTTGTGGCAGAAGGAAAAGAATGTCATGATACACTTATCAAATATATTGCTGATAGACCTAGTTTGATTGCACGTGAAGCCAACTATTTGAAAAAAAGAGATGATTTGTGGGTTCATTGTGTTTCTGTTACCAAAACCTTATAGATGGCTTAATGATGTATGATTAAATGTTTTCAGCTAAGAAGTTTATTTAAAGAAAATTATTTCTTTTTCCTTTCTATAATGCTCTTAGGCTATGTAAACTCTATACATGGGTAAAACTTCAAATTATATCAGTTTCATATATATCAGTATGTAACTCCCTCAAAATCCTAAGAACATTATTTTTTTGGGTTAGAAATGAAGAGAACAAAAATTACATGAAACTAGACATGTCAAAAAACGAACTACAACAAAATAACACTATAATTACTAGTCATGGATAAATATAAATAGACAGTCTTGCTTAGAAACGAAGAAATAACTATATGTGAAGAAATATTACATTAAAAATATACATAGCTAAATATTTAAAGATCTCAATAAAATTATTATACAAATCTTAATATAGATGAAGTTGTGAGATAAAATTCCTATAAGATTAGACATAACTGTAATTGCACAATTTGTTTTTTTCACACTCTATATTGTGTAGAATATAAATTTTGTTAGTCTCAATAAACACAACTAAATTACAAACTCTTAAGACTAACAAAATGATCCCAAAAAATCCATAAGAGAAACACAAACTCAAAGCCAAGAATGCTAGGGAAAAGTTTCTCTTTCAGAAAACTAAAACTCTCTAGTGCCTACTAAATTGCAAGACAATATGTTCAAGGACTTGAAAAGCATTTAGGATCATATAATCAGTTATATAAATAAAAATATAATTTTTTGTAGAAAATTATTTTAAAAGTATACTTTTTAATATTTTTCAAAGGTAAAGTAAATATCTACAAATCAAAGCTTTTGATTGTTTGATATAAGACTATAACCAATTAGCTAAATTAAAGCGTAATAAATGTAACAAAAGAAATAACTGTATCTAAATTAAATGTTATGTTTTAAGACTATCATTCATATCTATAAATAGATTAAGGATATTCAATCGGAGAATAAAACATAAAATAAAAGTTCTTTTCATCCCTCACAAAAAAAAAGAAAAAAACAGTTTAAAAGTTTAAAAACATATAAAATGGGAAAACTTAACATGTCTAAGGTCTTTCTTGCGGTGATCCTTGTTACAATGAGTGAACACATCCCATCATTTGCTGTAGAAGTAAGCGAACCAAAAACACTGTGGGATCAATGTGTTGTCAAGATTAGCCCAAAGTGTGCATTGGATGCGATAGCTCAAGTTTTCATGAATGGAGTCTTCCCGGATGTTTGCTGCAAGGAGCTTGTGGCAGAAGGAAAAGAATGTCATGATACACTTATCAAATATATTGCTGATAGACCTAGTTTGATTGCACGTGAAGCTAACTATTTGAAAAAAAGAGATGATTTGTGGGTTCATTGTGTTTCTGTTACCAAAACCTTATAGATGGCTTAATGATGTATGATTAAATGTTTTCAGCTAAGAAGTTTATTTAAAGAAAATTATTTCTTTTTCCTTTCTATAATGCTCTTAGGCTATGTAAACTCTATACATGGGTAAAACTTCAAATTATATCAGTTTCATATATATCAGTATGTAACTCCCTCAAAATCCTAAGAACATTATTTTTTTGGGTTAGAAATGAAGAGAACAAAAATTACATGAAACTAGACATGTCAAAAAACGAACTACAACAAAATAACACTATAATTACTAGTCATGGATAAATATAAATAGACAGTCTTGCTTAGAAACGAAGAAATAACTATATGTGAAGAAATATTACATTAAAAATATACATAGCTAAATATTTAAAGATCTCAATAAAATTATTATACAAATCTTAATATAGATGAAGTTGTGAGATAAAATTCCTATAAGATTAGACATAACTGTAATTGCACAATTTGTTTTTTTCACACTCTATATTGTGTAGAATATAAATTTTGTTAGTCTCAATAAACACAACTAAATTACAAACTCTTAAGACTAACAAAATGATCCAAAAAAATCCATAAGAGAAACACAAACTCAAAGCCAAGAATGCTAGGGAAAAGTTTCTCTTTCAGAAAACTAAAACTCTCTAGTGCCTACTAAATTGCAAGACAATATGTTCAAGGACTTGAAAAGCATTTAGGATCATATAATCAGTTATATAAATAAAAATATAATTTTTTGTAGAAAATTATTTTAAAAGTATACTTTTTAATATTTTTCAAAGGTAAAGTAAATATCTACAAATCAAAGCTTTTGATTGTTTGATATAAGTCTATAACCAAATAGCTAAATTAAAGCGTAATAAATGTAACAAAAGAAATAACTGTATCTAAATTAAATGTTATGTTTTAAGACTATCATTCATATCTATAAATAGATTAAGGATATTCAATCGGAGAATAAAACATAAACTAAAAGTTCTTTTCATCCCTCACAAAAAAAAAGAAAAAAACAGTTTAAAAGTTTAAAAAACATATAAAATGGGAAAACTTAACATGTCTATGGTCTTTCTTGCGGTGATCCTTGTTACAATGAGTGAACACATCCCATCATTTGCTGTAGAAGTAAGCGAACCAAAAACACTGTGGGATCAATGTGTTGTCAAGATTAGCCCAAAGTGTGCATTGGATGCGATAGCTCAAGTTTTCATGAATGGAGTCTTCCCGGATGCTTGCTGCAAGGAGCTTGTGGCAGAAGGAAAAGAATGTCATGATACACTTATCAAATATATTGCTGATAGACCTAGTTTGATTGCACGTGAAGCTAACTATTTGAAAAAAAGAGATGATTTGTGGGTTCATTGTGTTTCTGTTACCAAAACCTTATAGATGGCGTAATGATGTATGATTAAATGTTTTCAGCTAAGAAGTTTATTTAAATAAAATTATTTCTTTTTCCTTTCTATAATGCTCTTAGGCTATGTAAACTCTATACATGGGTAAAACTTCAAATTATATCAGTTTCATATATATCAGTATGTAACTCCCTCAAAATCCTAAGAACATTATTTTTTTGGGTTAGAAATGAAGAGAACAAAAATTACATGAAACTAGACATGTCAAAAAACGAACTACAACAAAATAACACTATAATTACTAGTCATGGATAAATATAAATAGACAGTCTTGCTTAGAAACGAAGAAATAACTATATGTGAAGAAATATTACATTAAAAATATACATAGCTAAATATTTAAAGATCTCAATAAAATTATTATACAAATCTTAATATAGATGAAGTTGTGAGATAAAATTCCTATAAGATTAGACATAACTGTAATTGCACAATTTTTTTTTTCACACTCTATATTGTGTAGAATATAAATTTTGTTAGTCTCAATAAACACAACTAAATTACAAACTCTTAAGACTAACAAAATGATCCAAAAAAATCCATAAGAGAAACACAAACTCAAAGCCAAGAATGCTAGGGAAAAGTTTCTCTTTCAGAAAACTAAAACTCTCTAGTGCCTACTAAATTGCAAGACAATATGTTCAAGGACTTGAAAAGCATTTAGGATCATAAAATCAGTTATATAAATAAAAATATAATTTTTTGTAGAAAATTATTTTAAAAGTATACTTTTTAATATTTTTCAAAGGTAAAGTAAATATCTACAAATCAAAGCTTTTGATTGTTTGATATAAGTCTATAACCAAATAGCTAAATTAAAGCGTAATAAATGTAACAAAAGAAATAACTGTATCTAAATTAAATGTTATGTTTTAAGACTATCATTCATATCTGTAAATAGATTAAGGATATTCAATCGGAGAATAAAACAGAAACTAAAAGTTCTTTTCATCCCTCACAAAAAAAAAGAAAAAAAACAGTTTAAAAGTTTAAAAAACATATAAAATGGGAAAACTTATCATGTCTATGGTATTTCTTGCGGTGATCCTTGTTACAATGAGTGAACACATCCCATCATTTGCTGTAGAAGTAAGCGAACCAAAAACACTGTGGGATCAATGTGTTGTCAAGATTAGCCCAAAGTGTGCATTGGATGCGATAGCTCAAGTTTTCATGAATGGAGTCTTCCCGGATGCTTGCTGCAAGGAGCTTGTGGCAGAAGGAAAAGAATGTCATGATACACTTATCAA
This sequence comes from Camelina laxa, assembly GCA_024034495.1. Taxonomy (NCBI): domain Eukaryota; kingdom Viridiplantae; phylum Streptophyta; class Magnoliopsida; order Brassicales; family Brassicaceae; genus Camelina; species Camelina laxa. The sequence goes on from CM043881.1 coordinate 10,920,221, forward strand.
ATATATTGCTGATAGACCTAGTTTGATTGCACGTGAAGCTAACTATTTGAAAAAAAGAGATGATTTGTGGGTTCATTGTGTTTCTGTTACCAAAACCTTATAGATGGCGTAATGATGTATGATTAAATGTTTTCAGCTAAGAAGTTTATTTAAATAAAATTATTTCTTTTTCCTTTCTATAATGCTCTTAGGCTATGTAAACTCTATACATGGGTAAAACTTCAAATTATATCAGTTTCATATATATCAGTATGTAACTCCCTCAAAATCCTAAGAACATTATTTTCTTGGGTTAGAAATGAAAAGAACAAAAATTACATGAAACTAGACATGTCAAAAAACGAACTACAACAAAATAACACTATAATTACTAGTCATGGATAAATATAAATAGACAGTCTTGCTTAGAAACGAAGAAATAACTATATGTGAAGAAATATTACATTAAAAATATACATAGCTAAATATTTAAAGTTCTCAATAAAATTATTATACACATCTTAATATAGATGAAGTTGTGAGATAAAATTCCTATAAGATTAGACATAACTGTAATTGCACAATTTGTTTTTTTCACATTCTATATTGTGTAGAATATAAATTTTGTTAGTCTCAATAAACACAACTATATTACAAACTCTTAAGACTAACAAAATGATCCAAAAAAATCCATAAGAGAAACACAAACTCAAAGCCAAGAATGCTAGGGAAAAGTTTCTCTTTCAGAAAACTAAAACTCTCTAGTGCCTACTAAATTGCAAGACAATATGTTCAAGGACTTGAAAAGCATTTAGGATCATAAAATCAGTTATATAAATAAAATATAATTTTTGTAGAAAATTATTTTAAAAGTATACTTTTTAATATTTTTCAAAGGTAAAGTAAATATCTACAAATCAAAGCTTTTGATTGTTTGATATAAGTCTATAACCAAATAGCTAAATTAAAGCGTAATAAATGTAACAAAAGAAATAACTGTATCTAAATTAAATGTTATGTTTTAAGACTATCATTCATATCTATAAATAGATTAAGGATATTCAATCGGAGAATAAAACAGAAACTAAAAGTTCTTTTCATCCCTCACAAAAAAAAAGAAAAAAAACAGTTTAAAAGTTTAAAAAACATATAAAATGGGAAAACTTATCATGTCTATGGTATTTCTTGCGGTGATCCTTGTTACAATGAGTGAACACATCCCATCATTTGCTGTAGAAGTAAGCGAACCAAAAACACTGTGGGATCAATGTGTTGTCAAGATTAGCCCAAAGTGTGCATTGGATGCGATAGCTCAAGTTTTCATGAATGGAGTCTTCCCGGATGCTTGCTGCAAGGAGCTTGTGGCAGAAGGAAAAGAATGTCATGATACACTTATCAAATATATTGCTGATAGACCTAGTTTGATTGCACGTGAAGCCAACTAATTGAAAAAAAGAGATGATTTGTGGGTTCATTGTGTTTCTGTTACCAAAACATTATAGATGGCTTAATGATGTATGATTAAATGTTTTCAGCTAAGAAGTTTATTTAAATAAAATTATTTCTTTTTCCTTTCTATAATGCTCTTAGGCTATGTAAACTCTATACATGGGTAAAACTTCAAATTATATCAGTTTCATATATATCATTACATGGAAAAGTATGTAACTCCCTCAAAATCCTAAGAACATTATTTTTTTGGGTTAGAAATGAAGAGAACAAAGATTACATGAAACTAGACATGTCAAAAAACGAACTACAACAAAATAACACTATAATTACTAGTCATGGATAAATATAAATAGACAGTCTTGCTTAGAAACGAAGAAATAACTATATGTGAAGAGAAAGTACATTAAAAATATACATATCTAAATATTTAAAGATCTCAATAAAACTATTATACAAATCTTAATATAGATGAAGTTGTGAGATAAAATTCCTATAAGATTAAACATAACTGTAATTGCACAATTTTTTTTTTCACACTCTATATTGTGTAGAATATAAATTTTGTTAGTCTCAATAAACACAACTAAATTACAAACTCTTAAGGCTAACAAAATGACCCAAAAAATCCATAAGAGAAACACAAACTCAAAGCCAAGAATGCTAGGGAAAAGTTTCTCTTTCAGAAAACTAAAACTCTCTAGTGCCTACTATATTGCAAGACAATATGTTCAAGGACTTGAAAAGCATTTAGGATCATATAATCAGTTATATAAATAAAGATATAATTTTTTGTAGAAAATTATTTTAAAAGTATAAATTTTAATATTTTTCAAAGGTAAAGTAAATATCTACAAATCAACGCTTTTGATTGTTTGATATAAGACTATAACCAAATAGCTAAATTATAGCGTAATAAATGTAACAAAAGATATAACTGTATCTAAATGTAACACCCGCAAACCATTTTCTGGGAATTTTGGTGAGGGTGTCGATCGACACCACAGAGGGAGTGTCGATCGACACCAGTTGTGGCCGGTTTGGTCGGTTCAATTTTAATTGTCCGGTTTGCGTGGTTGGTTTAGGGAATCCCTAAATCGAGCTATTTGAGGTAGAAAACGACCTAGGGTCGTGTTATTTTGGTGTTTTCGCCGTTTTTGAGAAAAACACAAAGAGAGAGTGTTCTTGAGCTTTTGGGAAGAGTTTGAGAGATTCCTTGCTGTTCTTGGGAGATCTAAGGCTGGGAAGGTGTTAGAAGCTTGCTAGGAGAGGGAGTTCGTTCTTGTTGGTCAGAATCTTCCTGCAAAGAGGTGAGTGCATGACCATGGCTTATCTAAGCTAAGATTTCTAGATTCTATGTGATTTGGTGCTTATGTGGTTGTTTCCTTGAGTTCTCTATGCTTTTTCGTTGCTATCTGGGCTGGTTTTGGCTTCTGGGAGTGCAAGGAGCGGATTGGAGAAGATTGGAGGCGAGATTCGGAGTTTCTGATCGAGGGAAATCGCTGCTCGGTATCGGTGTCGGTCGACACCAGTTGGGGTGTCGGTCGACACCAACGCGAGGACGGCTCGGGACTTTGGCGAGTGTCGTTCGATGCCATGTGGAGGCGTCGGTCGACACAAACTAGGGTTTTCGGGAGTCGGGCAGGGTGTCGGTCGACACCAGTTTGGCGTCGGTCGACACCAGATAGTCAGTGACGATCGACACCATCTGGTGTCGGTCGACACCCCTTGTTCAGTTGCGATGGATGTTGCATGCGTTGTATATTGCCTGGTTTGTTTTATTGATTGTTGTTTGTGGCTTGTAGAGATCTTATTGCTTGTGTGTATAGCCCAGTAGATGGGAGGATTGCCTCACTGAGTGTTTATCAAATACTCATGCATCTCAATTTGTGTTTGTGGTGCAGGTAAAGGCAAAGTGTGATCGTGGAATCAAGGCAATGAAGAGGAGGATGTTCTAGGGACTCGATTGGATGTTGTCTGGCATTTGCTAGGGTGCTAGAGTTGAGTCATTAGAAACATTGCTAGGTTGCTGGTTTCATGTTTCTTGTTGTTTGGTATTGAGATATTGCCTTGCTATAATATTGGTTTATTATTGGGTTATTGTTGGATATTAATTATGTCTTTCCGCTGTTGAATGTGTTGTGGTTAGGTGGCTAGTGGGTATGGGACCACTAGCTGTAGTTGTTTTAATATATTATATTTATTATTTATTTATTAAAAAAAAAAAGGTTGGTCGTTTCATTTTGGTATCAGAGCCCTTACGGTTCTAGGTTTGGGTTCACTAGGTTTCTGTTGTAGATGTTTGGGATTGCATGTCTTGGTTGATTATGTGAGTTAGTCAATTGTGTGTGGCATGGAGTCTTAGAACATCCTCTTCGAGCCGAGTGTGTGATTCCACGGTGAGTTTATGTTTCTGTGTAATAATAGAAATTGTTTGCTTAGCCTTCTGTTCATGGTAGTGCAGATGGTTAGAGAGGATGCTGTGGCTGGTCGAGGTCGTGGACGCGGACGTGGTCGTGGACGCGGACGTGGTCGTGGTAGGGGCAGAGTCCCAGTGGTTAGTGAGACCGAGGACCAGAGTGTGACAGCTGAGGGTGTTGGCGAGTCGCAGGGTGTTCCGGGGATTCCGTGAGTGTGGCAGGAGGGGGCGGTGTTGATGCTCCAGTGGCCGGTGATGCTAGGGTCCCGGTGTGGGGGTCCCAGCGGGTGGAGTCCCTGGTGTTGACCTTGCGGCTTTGCTAGCACAGGTGTTAGAGCGGTTACCACCAGTGGTACCGGCTCAGGCTCAGTAGTGCCACCAGTGGTGGCGGAGGAGCGGCAGCCAGTGGCTGCGGATGCGGGGTCCATGCTCGTTATCTCAGCATGTTGACAGAGATGGGTCGGTTGCGTACTGAGCAGTTTTCAGGAGGTGTAGATCCTACTGCTGCGGATGCGTGGAGGACGAGAGTGGAACGTAACTTCCACACTCTGAGATGTCCTGAGGAGTTTTGGGTGGACATAGGGGTCTACTTTTTGAGTGGTGATGCTGAGTTGTGGTGGAGATCTGTGGCTGCTAGGAGGGTGCAGCGGGAGATGACTTGGGCTGACTTCGTTTTGGAGTTCAACCGCAAGTATTTTCCTAGAGAGGCATTGGATCGTTTGGAGGTGCAGTTCCTTCGGTTGTCTCAGGGGCACGGTCAGTGCGGGAGTTGGACTTGGAGTTCAGTCGACTTCTTTGTTATGGAGGTCGGGCTATGGAGCCTGAGGAGGCTCAGATCAGGAGGTTCTTGAGGGCTCTACGTGATGACTTGAGAGTTCACTGTAGAGGGAGGAGTTATGCTACGCGTGCAGCTGGTTGAGACTGCAGCAGAGATTGAGGAGGATATCCGGGCACAGTCGGTGGCGGTAGCTCCAGCAGTTCAGCCTAGTAAGGCTCAGCAGCAGGGTGGTTCTAGCAGGGGCGGTAGGCATGCCCAGGGAACCAAGAGGAAGTGGGAGGCTACGCAGAAGCCGAGTGGTGCGGGTTGCTTCGGTTGTGGGAGCAGGGATCACAGGGTTGCTAGTTGTCCCAAGAGGAGTGTTCCGACGGCAGGACCTCGGGTGTGTTATCATTGTAGGGAGACAGGGCACATCAAGCCTTTTTGTCCCAAGCTGCAGCCGGCAGCAGTGGCAGCGTTGCAGCAGGTGCAGCCTGGGGGTCAGCAGGTGGCACGGATTGAGCAGGGGCCTCGGGTTTACACGACAGTGGAGACTGGTGGAACCAGTGCCGGGGCGATCACAGGTATAATTTCTGGTACTTAATCTTTGTGAATTTTAGTAGGGTCAGATTTTATGTTCCTGTGATAAAGTGTTAGGTTCTCAACACATGAGGTTTGTGTAGGGACCTTGTTGGTGGGCGGGTTTAAGTCCCACGTTATGTTTGATTCTGGAGCTTCGCATAGCTTCATTACTCCAGAGTGTGCAGAGTGTGCGGGGATCAGCGGGGATCCTGGAGAGCGCACAGGAGTTGTTAGAGTTGCGGGAGGCAAGTTCCTGAGAGTTATTGGACGAGCTAGAGGAATTGATATTCAGATCGCAGGAGAGTCATGGCCAGCGGATTTGCTTATCAGTCCCGTGGAGCTGTATGATGTTATTCTCGGGATGGATTGGATGCATCGGCATATGGTGCATTTAGATTGCTATCGGGGTAGAGTGGAGTTTGAGCGACCAGGAGGGAAGTTGGTTTTTCAGGGTATTAGACCGACTTCAGGGAGTCTCGTGATCTCAGCCATTCAGGCTGGGAAGATGATCGAGAAGGGCCGTGAGGCTTATTTGGTTACTATATCTATGCCAGAGTCAGTGGGGAAGTCTACGGTTAGCGGTATTCCAGTAGTGGAGGAGTTTGAGGATGTGTTTCAGTCTCTGCAAGGATTACCACCATCTCGGTCGGATCCTTTTACCATTGAACTGGAACCGGGGACGACACCGTTATCCAAGGCTCCTTACAGGATGGCTCCAGCAGAGATGGCAGAGCTGAAGAAGCAGCTAGAGGATTTATTGAGTAAGGGATTCATCCGTCCTAGTGTGTCACCGTGGGGAGCGCCGGTGTTGTTTGTCAAGAAAAAGGATGGGAGTTTCCGGTTGTGTATTGATTACAGGGGTTTGAACCGGGTCACTGTGAAGAACAAGTACCCTCTCCCGAGGATTGACGAGTTGTTGGATCAGTTGAGGGGTGCTACTTGGTTCTCCAAGGTGGATCTGGCATCGGGTTATCATCAGATACCGATAGATGAGGCAGATGTGAGGAAGACTGCTTTCGGACGAGGTATGGGCATTATGAGTTTGTGGTGATGCCTTTCGGGTTGACTAACGCACCAGCAGCGTTTATGAGATTGATGAACAGTGTGTTTCAGGAGTTTCTGGATGTATCTGTCATCATTTTCATCGACGATATCCTGGTTTATTCTAAGAGTCCTGAGGAGCATGCAGTGCATTTGAGGGCAGTTATGGAGAAGCTGCGGGAGCAGAAGTTGTTTGCCAAGTTGAGCAAGTGTAGTTTCGGCAGCGTGAGATGGGCTTTCTGGGTCACATTGTTTCTGTTGAGGGGGTTTCAGTAGATCCAGAGAAGATTCAGGCTATCAGATTGGCCTAGACCGCAGAATGCCACAGAGATCAGGAGTTTCCTTGGATTGGCAGGTTACTACAGGAGATTTGTGCAGGGGTTTGCAAGCAGAGCACGTCCTATGACTAAGTTGACAGGGAAGGATGTTCCTTTTGTCTGGTCAGAAGAGTGTGAGGAAGGCTTTGCAAGCCTGAAGGAGATGTTGACTACTGCGCCAGTGTTGGCTTTGCCTGAGCAGGGAGAACCCTATGTGGTTTATACAGATGCATCTAGAGTTGGGTTGGGTTGTGTTCTGATGCAGCATGGGAAGGTGATTGCTTATGCTTCGCGGCAGTGCGGGTGCATGAAGGCAACTATCCTACTCATGATTTGGAGATGGGTGCTGTAGTTTTTGCCCTGAAGATTTGGAGATCTTATCTTTATGGTGCAAAGGTACAGGTGTTCACAGATCATAAGAGCCTGAAGTATATATTCACTCAGCCTGAGTTGAATTTGAGACAGAGGCGGTGGATGGAGCTTGTGGCAGATTATGATTTGGAGATAGCCTATCATCCTGGTAAGGCTAACACGGTTGCAGATGCTCTGAGTCGGAAGAGGGTAGCTTCGGCTCAGGAGCAGGAGATGGAGTCTCTGGTAGGGGAGATCAGTGCTTTGAGCTTATGTGCTGTTTCACAGGAACCGTTGGGTTTGGAAGCAGTAGATAGAGCAGATCTTCTGAGTAGAGTGCGGTTGGCTCAGGAGAAGGATTTGGGGCTAGTGAATGCCTCTAAGGATGTGGATTCAGAGTATCAGGTCTCAGATAATGGTACTATCTTGGTGCACGGTCGTGTGTGTGCCCAAGGATGAGGAGTTGAGACAGGAGATTCTGAGAGAGGCTCATGCGAGCAAGTTATCCATTCATCCAGGAGCGACCAAGATGTACCGTGACCTCAAGAGGTACTATCATTGGGTCGGGATGAAGAAGGATGTGGCTAGTTGGGTTTCGAGGTGCGATGTATGTCAGCTAGTGAAGGCTGAGCATCAGGTTCCTGGCGGGTTCTGAAGAGTTTACCCATTCCTGAGTGGAAGTGGGATATGATCACTATGGATTTCGTGGTAGGATTGCCAGTGTCACGGACCTTTGATGCTATTTGGGTCATTGTGGACCGGTTGACTAAGTCAGCACATTTTCTGGCCATTAAGAAGACTGATGGAGCAGCGGTCTTGGCTAAGAAGTATGTGAGGGAGATAGTCAGGTTGCATGGGGTGCCAGCAAGCATTGTGTCTGATAGGGATTCTAAGTTCACTTCGGTGTTCGGAAGGCATTTCAGGCAGAGATGGGCACTAAGGTGCATATGAGTACAGCTTATCATCCCCAGACTGATGGACAGTCAGAGAGGACGATCCAGACGCTGGAGGATTTGCTGAGGATGTGTGTGTTGGATTGGGGTGGCCATTGGGCAGATCATCTGAACCTGGTAGAGTTTGCTTACAACAACAGCTATCAGGCAAGTATTAAGATGGCTCCTTATGAGGCTTTGTATGGGAGGCCATGTCGTACACCATTATGCTGGACTCAGGTGGGGGAGAGGAGCATGTTTGGTGCTAGTTTTGTTCAGGAGACCTCAGAGAAGATTCGGGTTCTCAAGCTGAACATGAAGGAGGCTCAGGATAGGCAGAGGAGTTATGCAGATAGGAGGAGGAGAGATCTTGAGTTTCAGGTAGGAGACAGAGTGTACCTCAAGATGGCCATGTTGCGGGGTCCGAACAGGTCATTGTCAGAGACTAAGTTGAGTCCGAGGTATATGGGTCCATTCAGAGTGATTGAGCGGGTTGGACCAGTGGCATATAGATTGGAGTTACCTGAGGTGATGCGTGCATTCCATAAGGTTTTCCATGTGTCTATGTTGCGGAAGTGTCTCCGTGAGGGAGAGGAGGTGTTGGCTAAGATTCCTGAGGATCTTCAGCCTAACATGACTTTGGAGGCGAGACCAGTGAGGGTTCTCGAGAGGAGGATCAAGGAACTTCGGAAGAAGAAGATTCCTTTGATGAGAGTCCTTTGGGACTGTGATGGTGTTGAGGAGCAGACTTGGGAGCCTGAGGCAAAGATGAAGGCAAGGTTCAAGAAGTGGTATGAGAAGCAAGCCGCGACTTGAGCTTGTTTAGCCGGGTCCCATCTGTATCCGTGGCTGGAGCGGGAATGGAGTATTCCAGCCCATCTCTCTTGTTACTCGGTCGCTTGGGGTGGTTGGTTGTGCGACTCAGTAACAAGATGAGGTGGTGTTTGGGGTACAAAGTTTCCGTGAGGCGGGGTTGTGAAGAGAAGTTTCCAAAAGTGGAAAGTTTCCAAAAATGGAAGGTGCTAAATATGGAAAGTTTTATGGGAGTTAGAATTTGTCCATTTTAGCGGTGGAGAGCCTTAAAGGGGGCTTGAGTGTGGCCTTTGTGGCGGGCTGTTTAGCCAGAGTGTCTTTGTGACGGTCCTCTTTAGGACATTTGTGTGGCCTTGGTGGCGGTCCTTTTTAGGACGTTTGTTTGGCCTTTGTGGCGGGCTGTTTAGCCAGAGTGTCTTTGTGACGGTCCTTCGGGACAGATGGTCTTTGTGACGGTCCTTCGGGACAGATGGCCTTTGTGGCGGGCTGTTTAGCCAGAGTGCCTTGGTGGCGGTCCTTTTTAGGACATTTGTTTGGCCTTGGTGGCGGTCCTCTTTAGGACATTTGTTTGGCCTTGGTGGCGGTCCTCTTTAGGACATTTTGTTTGGCCTTGGTGGCGGTCCTCTTTAGGACATTTTGTTTGGCCTTTGTGGCGGCCCTTGTGGCGTATATGATCCTTGTGTGGTCATGAGGTATTCCAGTGAGGGAATATGTGGTTGGTAGGACATTGAGATGTTTTACGCGAGCCACGGGAAGGAAACCTGGATAGGGATAGGACTCGGACGTGTTCAGAATCGTTTGCTCGCGACTCTTGGGGACTTAGGTTCTCCTAGTACTGCCATTTTCAGAGACTTTGTGGCTCGGGAGAATGGTTGGTATATCGACTTCGGATGACGATCCGGGGCGCGCTGTAGGGTGGCAACCCGAGAGACGAGTTTGGACTTTTCCTTATATATTATGGCATGCGGGCTTCGGCCTGATGAGGAGCCAACATTTGGCATGCAGACTTAGGTCTGATGAGGAGCCAATAAAAACTCAAGGTTTAGGCCTATGAGTAAAGGAAAGTCCAAAAAGTCAAGAGCAAATGACGCCTGGAGCGTGAGTCTATCGCCTAGAGGAGACCTTCTGTAGATCGGTCGGAGGAGTGCGGGCCGTGGAGACGGTTGCACGGGAGTCCTTGACTGATGGTTGTTCGAGATTCGAGGACGAATCTAGATTGGTGGGGGAGAATTGTAACACCCGCAAACCATTTTCTGGGAATTTTGGTGAGGGTGTCGATCGACACCACAGAGGGAGTGTCGATCGACACCAGTTGTGGCCGGTTTGGTCGGTTCAATTTTAATTGTCCGGTTTGTGTGGTTGGTTTAGGGAATCCCTAAATCGAGTTATTTGAGGTAGAAAACGACCTAGGGTCGTGTTATTTTGGTGTTTTCGCCGTTTTTGAGAAAAACACAAAGAGAGAGTGTTCTTGAGCTTTTGGGAAGAGTTTGAGAGATTCCTTGCTGTTCTTGGGAGATCTAAGGCTGGGAAGGTGTTAGAAGCTTGCTAGGAGTGAGGGAGTTCGTTCTTGTTGGTCAGAATCTTCCTGCAAAGAGGTGAGTGCATGACCATGGCTTATCTAAGCTAAGATTTCTAGATTCTATGTGATTTGGTGCTTATGTGGTTGTTTCCTTGAGTTCTCTATGCTATTTCGTTGCTATCTGGGCTGGTTTTGGCTTCTGGGAGTGCAAGGAGCGGATTGGAGAAGATTGGAGGCGAGATTCGGAGTTTCTGATCGAGGGAAATCGCTGCTCGGTATCGGTGTCGGTCGACACCAGTTGGGGTGTCGGTCGACACCAACGCGAGGACGGCTCGGGACTTTGGCGAGTGTCGTTCGATGCCATGTGGAGGCGTCGGTCGACACAAACTAGGGTTTTCGGGAGTGTCGGGCAGGGTGTCGGTCGACACCAGTTTGGCGTCGGTCGACACCAGATAGTCAGTGACGATCGACACCATCTGGTGTCGGTCGACACCCCTTGTTCAGTTGCGATGGATGTTGCATGCGTTGTATATTGCCTGGTTTGTTTTATTGATTGTTGTTTGTGGCTTGTAGAGATCTTATTGCTTGTGTGTATAGCCCAGTAGATGGGAGGATTGCCTCACTGAGTGTTTATCAAATACTCATGCATCTCAATTTGTGTTTGTGGTGCAGGTAAAGGCAAAGTGTGACCGTGGAATCAAGGCAATGAAGAGGAGGATGTTCTAGGGACTCGATTGGATGTTGTCTGGCATTTGCTAGGGTGCTAGAGTTGGGTCATTAGAAACATTGCTAGGTTGTTGGTTTCATGTTTCTTGTTGTTTGGTATTGAGATATTGCCTTGCAATAATATTGGTTTATTATTGGGTTATTGTTGGATATTAATTATGTTTTTCCGCTGTTGGTTGTGATTATGGATAGGTGGCTAGTGGGTATGGGACCACTAGCTGTAGTTGTTTTAATACATTATATTTATTATTTATTTATTAAAAAAAAAAAGGTTGGTCGTTTCACTAAATTAAATGTAATGTTTTTTTTTTCCAACTTAAATGTTATGTTTTATGACTATCATTCATATCTATAAATAGATTAAGGATATTCAATCGGAGAATAAAACATAAACTAAAAGTTCTTTTCATCCCTCACAAAAAAAGAAAAAAACAGTTTAAAAGTTTAAAAAACATATAAAATGGGAAAACTTAACATGTCTATGGTCTTTCTTGCTGCAACATCCGTGAACCGGAATTCCCGGTTTAGGGGATGCATCGATCGATCCACATGGTGTGTCGATCGATGCAAGCAGTTTTGGTCGCGAACCAATTTTTAGTTAAACGCTGCGTTTTGACATGGAAAACCCTTAAAAGGGAGTTTTGTCCTTTTGTGGCCGCCGAGAGTTAGAGAGAACGAAGGGTTTTGGGGGGGGGATTTGAGGCTGTTCTTACAAGATCTGTAGCTGAGAACGTTGTAGGAGCTTCCTAGGAGTGCAGAATTGCTTGTTTGAGGTTCATAATCTTCTTGGCAAAGGTGAGTGCATGACCATGGCTTATCTAAGCTTGAGAGATTCTCTGATCTGCTTGTTTATGTGTTTAATTGGATTGTTAGAGTTTGTTGAGTCGCAAGAGGCTTTGGGGAAGCTTTATGTGGCTTTGTTTTGTGTGCTTTGGTGGTTTAGGGACGGAGGCCCGGAGAGAGGCTTCCCTAAAGTCGATGCTCGACATGTGCATTGGGTGATGCACCTTTTGCATCGGTCGATGCAAAGTGAGGACGGTGCGTTTTGACCTAGAAGCATCGGTCGATGCCATGTGGAGGCATTGGTCGATGCAACTAGGGATTCCGTGCAAGGTCGAGTATGTGTCGGTCGATGCATGTGTTGGCGTCGGTCGATGCAAGGGATTATGGTGTCAGTCGATGCAAGTGTTGGCGTCGGTCGATGGAAGTAGTGTTGGTGTCGGTCGATGCAAGTGTTGGCGTCGGTCGATGCAAGTGGTGTTGGTGTCGGTCGTTGTGGTTGCCTGGTTTGTTGTTTGGTTATTGTTTGATGTTGTTGGTTTGAGATATCTCTATTGCTTGTGTGTATAGCCCAATAGATGGGAGGATTGCCTCACTAAGTATTTATGATAATACTTACGCATCTCAATTGTTGTTTGTGGTGTGCAGGTATGTATAGTGGAATCATGGCGATGAGGAGGAGGATGATCTAGGGTCTCGTTTGTGTGTTGTTGGTTATATTATTTATGATGGAACTTTGGTTAGAGTTATGTTAGGTTGCTGGATAGAATGGTTAGGAATGCTATTTTTATGGATGAAGTATGGTTTCTGTATTATTGGTATGTTTCCGCTGTGTTTAATGATTATTGATGGTTTAATGTTGATTGTGGTTTGAGTTGGATTAATTGAGTAGTATGGGATACTTAATTATATATATTATATTTATTATTATTATTATTATTATTAAAAAGAAAAAAAAAAATGGGGTCGTTTCAATTTGGTATCAGAGCGATTACGGTTCTAGGATGGTTAAGTGGATGGTTTAGAGAGGTTTCGGAAGTTAATTGGGGGAATTATTTTCCTGTTGCTTGATGCATGATGTTGTGTGATGGAAATTGATTATCAGAGGAGATCCCGAGGAGCGTGCGGGAGTTGTCAGAGTTGCGGGAGGCAAGTTCCTGAGAGTTATTGGCCTGGCGAGGGAAGTTGATATTCAGATTGTAGGAGAGTCGTGGCCAGCGGAATTTCTTATCAGTCCAGTGGAGTTGTATGATGTTATTCTTGGGATGGATTGGTTGCATCGGCATAAGGTTCATCTGGATTGCTACCGGGGTAGAGTGGAGTTTGAGCGTCTAGGAGGAAGTTGGTTTTCGAGGGAGTTAGACCGACTTCGGGAAGTCTCGTGATCTTGGCCATTCAGGCTGGGAAGATGATCGAGAAGGGCCGTGAGGCTTATTTGGTTACTATTTCGATGCCGGAGTCAGTGGGGCAGTCTACGGTTAGCGGTATTCAGGTTGTGGAGGAGTTTGAGGACGTGTTCCAGTCGTTGCAGGGATTACCACCATCTCGGTCTGATCCTTTTTACGATTGAACTGGAACTAGGGACGACGCCGTTATCCAAGGCTCTTTACAGAATGGCTCCAGCAGAGATGGAAGAGTTGAAGAAGCAGTTGAAGGATCTGTTGAACAAGGGATTCATCTGTCCTAGTGTGTCACCGTGGGGAGCGCCGGTGTTCTTCGTTAAGAAGAAGGATGTTCTCGCTTGTGTATTGACTATCGAGGTTTGAACCGGGTCACTGTGAAGAACAAGTACCCTCTTCTGAGGATTGATGAGTTGTTGGATCAGTTGAGAGGTGCTACTTGGTTCTCCAAGATAGATCTGGTGTCGGGTTATCATCAGATTCTGATAGATGAGGCATATGTGAGGAAGACTGCATTCAGGACGGCGTATGGGCATTATGAGTTTGTGGTGATGCCTTTTGGGTTTACTAACGCGCCAGAAGCGTTTATGAGGTTGATGAACAACGTGTTTCAGGAGTTTCTAGACGTGTCTATCATCATCTTCATCGACGATATCCTCGTTCATTCTAAGAGTCCAGAGGAGCATGCAGTGCATTTGAGGGCAGTTCTGTAGAAGCTGCGGGAGCAGAAATTGTTCGCTAAGCTGAGCAAGTGTAGTTTCTGGCAGCGGGAGATGGGATTTCTGGGTCACATTGTTTCTGCAGATGGGATTTCTATAGATTCAGTCCGGAGAAGATTCAGGCTATCAGAGATTGGCCTAGACCGTAGAACGCCACTGAGATCATAAGTTTTCTTGGTTTGGCAAGTTATTATAGAAGATTTGTGCAGGGTTTTGCGAACAGAGCACGTCTTATGACTAAGTTGACAGGGAAAGATGTTCCTTTTGTCTGGTCACAGGAGTGTGAGGAGGGCTTTGCAAGCCTGAAGGAGATGTTGACTACTACGCCAGAGTAGGGGAAACCCTTTGTGGTTTATACTGATGCATCTAGTGTTGGTTTGGGGTGTGTGCTGATGCAGCATGGGAAGGTGATTGCCTACGCATTGTGACAGTTGTGAAAGCATGAGGACGTCTATCCTACTCATGATTTGGAGATGGCTGCTGTAGTTTTTGCCCTGAAGATTTGGAGATCCTATCTTTATGGTGCAAAAGTGCAGGTGTTTACAGATCATAAGAGCATGAAGTATATATTCACTCAGCCTTAGTTGAATTTGAGGCAAAGGCGGTGGATGGAGCTTGTGTCGGATTATGATTTAGAGATAGCTTATCACCCTGGTAAGGCTAACTTGGTTGCAGATGCTCTGAGTCGGAAGAGGGTAACTTCGGCTCAGGAGCAGGAGATGGAGTTTCTCGTAGGAGAGATCAGTTCTTTAAGGTTATGTGACGTTTCTCAGGAACCATTGGGTTTCGAGGCGGTTGATAGAGCGGATCTTCTGAGCAGGGTGCGTTTGGCTCAGGAGAGGGATTTGGGGCTGGTGAACGCCTCTAAGGTTGTGGATTCAGAGTATCAGGTCTCGGCTAATGGTACTATTTTGGTGCACAGGCGGATTTGTGTGCCAAAGGATGAATAATTGAGGCAGGAGATCCTGAGAGAGGCTCATTCGAGTAAGTTTTCTATTCATCCAGGAGCGACTAAGATGTACCGTGACCTCAAGAGGTATTATCACTGGGTCGGGATGAAGAAGGATGTGGCTAGTTGGGCCGCGAGGTACGATGTATGTCAGCTAGTGAAGGCTGAGCATCAGGTTCCAGGCGGGTTGCTGAATAATCTTCCCATTCCAGAGTGTAAGTGGGATATGATCACGATGAATTTCATGGTAGGATTACTAGTGTCGGACTTTTTATGCTATTTGGGTCATTGTGGACCGGTTGACTAAGTCGGCACATTTTCTGGCTATCAAGAAGACTGATGGAGCAGCGGTCTTGGCTAAGAAATTTGTGGAGATAGTCAGGTTGCACGGGGTGCCAACGAGTATTGTGTCTGATAGGGATTCTAAGTTCACTTCGGTGTTCAGGAAGGCATTTCAGGCAAAGATGGGCACTAAGGTGCATATGAGTGCAGCTTATCATCCCCTGAAAGATAGACAGTCAGAGAGGATCGTCCAGACTTTGGAGGATTTGCTGAGGATGAGTGTGTTGGATTGGGGTGGCCATTGGGTGGATCACCTGTGTTTGGCGGAGTTTGTCTACAACAATAGTTATCAGACGAGTATTGGGATGGCTCCTTATGAGGCTTTGTATGGGTGGTCGTGTCCTACACCGTTATGTTGGACTCAGGTGGGGGAGAGAAGCATATATGGTGCTATTTTTGTTCAGGAGACCTCAGAGAAGATTCGGGTTCTCAAGCTGAACATGAAGGAAGCCCATGATAGGCAGAGGAGTTATGTTGACAAGAAGAGGAGAGAAGTTGAGTTTCAGGTGGGAGACAGAGTGTACCTCAAGATGGACATGTTGCAGGGTCCGAACAAATCATTGACAGAGACTAAGTTGAGTCTGAGTATATGGGTCTGTTCAGAGTGATTGAGCGGGTGGGACCGGTGGCATATAGGCTGGAGTTGCCTGAGGTTATGCGTGCGTTCCACAAGGTTTTCCATGTGTCCATGTTGCGGAAGTGTCTCCGCAATGATGATCAGTTATTGGCTAAGATTCCTGAGGATCTTCAGCCTAACATGACTTTGGAGGCGAGACCAGTGAGGGTTCTCGAGAGGAGGATCAAGGAACTTCGGAATAAAAAGGTTCCTTTGATGAGAGTCCTTTGAGACTGTGATGATGTATAGGGGCAGACTTGTGAGCTAGAGGCGAGGATGAAGGTAAGGTTCAAGAAGTGGTATGAGAAGCAAGCCGCGACTTGAGCATGTCTAGCCTGGTTCCATTCTGTGGCTGGAGCGGGAATGGAGTATTCCAACCCATCTTTCTTGTTTACTTGGTCGCTTAGGGGTGGTTGGTTGTGCGACTAAGTAACAAGATGAGGTGGTGTTCGGGGTACGAAATTTCCGAGAGGCGGTGATATGAGGGAAAGTTTCCAGAAATAGAAGTTTCTAAAAATGGAAAGTTTCCAAAAGTGGAAAGACTATGGAAAGTTTTATGTGGCGGACTTTTGAGTCAGTGTGACCGTGTGTGGCGGTCTTTTGAGAAATTGTGTGGTCTTTGTGGCGAGCTGTTTAGCCAATTGTGTGGCCTTTGTGGCGGGCTATTTAGCCAATTGTGTGGCCTTTGTGGTCAGCTATTTAGCCAATGTGCTTGTTTAGGCGGTCCTTCGGGATGTGTGGTCTTCGTGACGGTCCTTCGGGACATGTGGCCTGTTGAGGTGATCCTTCGGGATGTATGGTCTTTGTGACAGTCCTTCGGGACGAGTGGCCTTGGTGGCGGTCCTTCGGGACAAGTGGTCTTTGTGATGGTTCTTTAGGACGAGTGGCCTTCGTGGCTGTCCTGTTGAGGATAATTGTTTGGTCTTTGTGGCGGTCCTGTTTAGGACATTTGTTTGGCCTTGGTGGCGGTCCTGTTTAGAACATTTGTTGGCCTTTGAGGCGGTCCTGTTGGCGTGTATATGATCCTTGTGTGGTCATGACATTGTGGTAGGTAGGACATTGTGATGTTTTACGCGAGCCACGGGAAGGAAACCTGGTTAGGGATAGGACTCAGACGTGTTCAGAATTGTTTGCTCGCGACTCTTGGGGAACTTCGGTTCTCCTAATACTGCCATATTCTAAGACTTTGTGGCTTGGGAGTATGGTTGGTATATCAACTTCGGATGACGATCCGGGGGCGAGCTGTAGGGTGGCAACCCAAGAGACGAATATTGGGCTTCCTTATACATTATGGTATGCAGGCTTAAGCCTGATGAGGAGCCAATAAAAACTCAAGTTAAGACCTATGAATAAAGAAAATTCCAAAAGTCGAGAGCAAATAAAGCCTGGAACGTGAGTCTATCGCCTAGGGGTGACTTTCCGTAGATCGGTTGGAGGAGTGCGGACCGTGCAGACACTTGCACGGGAGTCCTTGGCTGAAGGGTGTTCGAGATTCGAGGACAAATCTATGTTGATGGGGGAGAATTGTAACACCCGCAAACCAAAACTGTGCGTTTTGGAGGAGGGTGGTGTCGGTCGACACCAATATTCTCTAGTTCGACTGGTTCGATTTAATTGTCGATTTTAGTCGGTTTGGTGTAAGGAAAACTATTGAACCAAGATATTTAAAAGAAATGTCGACCAGAAGCGTTTTGGAGGTTTGTGTTTGTCACCGTTTTGAGAAACCAAAGAGAGGAAAGTGTTCTTGAGGTTCTAGAAATAGATTGGGAGTTTTGGTGGCTTTTCTTGGGAGATTTGAAGCTAGGAAGGTTGGTTTCATTGTTGTTGGTCAGAATCTTCCTGCAAAGAGGTGAGTGCATGACCATGGCTGATCTAAGCCTCTGGTTACTTGTTCTTGCTTGTTTGTTGCTGTGATTGTGTGTTTTTCTTGCTGGGATTGATTGCTACAGGTTCCTATGGACGTATATGGCTTGGGTTTTGAGTATTGGGCAATTTGGTGGAGTTTGGGAGCGAGATTCGACTTTCGGCTTCGTGCGATTCGCGGTTGCAGAGGTAGTGTCGATCGACACCAGTGAAGCGGCATCGATTGACACTGTGGGGTAGTGTCGGTCGACACCCCCCTTCCAGCGAGATGATGTGTATTTTCCTGGTTTGTATGCTTTGTTTGTTGATTGTTTGGAACATTGGGATTACAGTTGCTTGTGTGTATAGCCCAGTAGATGGGAGGATTGCCTCACTGAGTGTTTATAAAATACTCATGCATCTCAATTTGTATTTGTGGTGCAGGGAAAGGCAAAGTGTGATCGTGGAATCCAGGTAATGAAGAGGAGGATGTTCTAGGGACTCGATTGGATGTTGTCTGGCATTGCTAGGTTGCTAAAGTTGGGTATTAAAACATTGCTAGGTTGCTGATTCTATGTTTCCTGTTGGTTGGATATTGGATATTACTTATGCTATAATATTGGTTTTATTTGTTGGATATTGGTATTTGTTATTTCTGTTGTTGATTGTGAATGTGGTTAGGTGGCTAGTGAGTATGAGACCACTAGTTGTAGTTTATTTGTTATTATTATTATTATTATTTGTTATTAATTATTATTTAAAAAATAAAAAAAAACGGATCAGGTCGTTTCAATAATAATACCCAATGACAGTGTTTTAACACCCAAAAAGAACCTGAATGAAAGTGTCCAAAAAACTGTTCATTACCATCTCATTTACCAAAAAAATCTGCTCATTTACCAAAAAAAATCTGCTCCTTACCATCTTATTTATCAAATTAGAAACTAACAACTTGACTTCCTTGTGCTGTTGTCGATGACACATCTTGCACTTCCGCATCATCTTGATCTTCATGCTCCATGGCTACCAATGGTGCTCTCATTTCCGCTTGATCTTCATGCTCCATGGCTGCCAATGCTGCTCCCATTTCCGCTTGATCTTGAGCTTCCAATAGACGGGTCTTTCCGAAGTGCAAGACCCAGTAAAAATCGGTCCATAACGAAATGAGGTCCGGGTCAGATCTTTGTTTATGGTCGCAGGTGTACGGGTCGGGTTTAAGTTGGGTCCGGCTTTAGTTTCGATGAGTCAACGCCGGTCGTTGCTGGAGAAAATTACCCTAGTTAATCAATTTTTTTATGTCTATGATGTAAAACACATGATGTAACCTACTTTGTCTATGTGGCCATGCCAATAATACACATGGTGTTGCCACGGTTAAATATCAGAAGTAGTGTTATTTGGTAAGAGATTGTAATTCTGCCCCTGTTGAAATGTTATTTAGTGCTCCTACTACTCTTTTTTCCTACAAAATACACACGTTTTCTCTTTTGTATTGTATATTTGTATATAATTATATTAACATTTAAAGCTCATTACATACAAATATTAGACAAAACCCAATTTATATATGTTTTTTTGTTAACAAGTCCATAAAATTGTTTAATAACAATCATTATTTTTAATTATTTTTTAAGGGTCAATGTTACTGTCCCGGGTAAAATTTATTGTTGGATCCGCCACTGGGTGTAGCTGGAGTACATTATTAAACTTCAGATGTGTGGTCATGTGTTGCGGCATACTTCGTGTAGATGGATATCTTTTTCTTAGTTTAAATTTTAATTGAATATTATTATCTATTTTAACTAATTCTTAGCCGATTTTCAAAATTCAAATCTTGTTATTTAATGGAAAAAAAAAGCTATCTTTTTAAAAAACTATTGAAAAAATTATTCAGTTATATTTATAAAATTAAATTAGAATTTAAAATCACTAGGGGTAAAAACAATTTTGTTATGACATAGCATACTCTTCTTTCTTATGTCATGTGTCCTTCACTGCTACCCTCTTTGGTCATTTTACATTGTTCATTTTACATTGTTGGATGGTTACTCACCTAATTTACACCATATTCTTCATTCCTTTATTTGTTTTGGTTACGACACAAATTCACCCAAGAAAAAAAAAAACTTTATAAATTTAAAAAACAGATAAACATGAGAAAACTTAACATTTGTTGGGTCACGATTAGCCCAAAGTGTGAAGAAGATATACTACCTCAACTTTTATGGAATGGAACCGTCTCGGATTTTTTCTGAAAGGACCTTGCGAAAGAATGTAAAAAAATATATCATGATAGGCTTACCAAATATATTGCTAATAGATTTAAAATAAATTGCAAGTAAACCCAAATATTTGAAAACTAGAAATGAAAAAACGATACGTTTACCTTTTTCTCAGGTGATCGAGAGGCGTAAATAAATAGCCATTAAGTTTCTTTCTTTCTAAAACAATGGAGATGAATTTTCTTGATTTACCGGAAGAGTGCATCGCCGTTGTGATATCTTTCACGAGCCCCTATGACATTTGCCGTCTCTCTGCTGTCTCTAAATTACTTCTCTCGATAGCCGACTCTGACGCCGCTTGGGAGAGGTTTCTTCCCTCACATTCTCGTATGTATATCGATAATACTTTATCTAGGTTTTCGAATAAGCAGCTCTTCCTCCGCTTATGTGAATCTCCTCTTCTCATCGGCGATGGAAGAATGGTAATTCACATTATAACCTGTTCTCTTTGTTTGTCAAGAATGTGCACTATGTGGTTTTTATTTCTTTTATATATGGATAGAGAGTGATTGTTTTTTTTTTTTGTCTTTAAGAGTGATTGTTTAAGAAGAATGTGATATAGATGAATGATGCACTCAATTATTTGAACAAAATTTCTGAAGTTTTCTTTGAAATCTATATATGTAGAGCTTTTGGATGGAAAAGAGAAGCGGGAAGAAATGTTGGATGCTGTCTGCAAGGAAACTAGAAATTACTTGGGTTGATAGTCCTGAATTCTGGATATGGATTTCGACTCCGGACTCAAGGTTTAATTAGTTTCATCTACATTTTTTTTGCTTCTTTTAATCTAAATCTCTTGGTGTTGATTTTGATTAGTTTATAACAGGTTTAAGGAAGTTGTGGGGCTTCTAGCGGTGTGTTGGTTTGAAATCCGAGGCAAGATAAGCACATCCCTTCTTTCCAAAGCCACCATTTATGGTGCTTACCTTGTTTTCAAAGAACAAGAAATGAGAGCCTTTGGATTTGAGTCTCTGCCTTTGGATGTAAGCTTTCGATCCACAAGAACCGACGTTTATAACGATAGAAGAGTACTTCTTGAGTCAGGAATGCAAGAGTCTAGAGAGGATGGGTGGTTGGAGATTGAACTCGGTGAATATTATGTTGGTGTTGATGAGGAGGATCTCGAAATGAGTGTCTCAGAGACAAGAGAAGGCGGTTGGAAAGGTGGAATCATCGTTCATGGAATCGAGATTAGACCAAAAGAAGTGTTGTGATTCGGTAACTCCCTTTGCAAGTGAACTGTAGTTTGTTGATCATGTTATCAAGACATTTGTATTTCTTTTTTTTCTTTCTCATGAATTTTCTGCAGTGAATTTAATCGGTTAATAATAATAACTAAGTTATTCCAGTTTAATAATAAAATTTAGTAATCAAAATATACCAAAAAATAAAATAAAAAAGTCAACACTAAAGTCGGATATGCTATTATTAATTATGGAAATCCTCTCATAGTGTGACGGTTCAATGGCGATTCTAATCCCATGAGAATTCTCACTCACATCACTCAAGAACAGAAGTTAATATCCAACCCACCACAGTCTTGCAATGTAAAAAAATAATCCTACGTGAAGAAATTATAGGATCCATATTTTGAACGAAGAAGATAAGTCTATTGCTCTTGTTATTATTTTCTCCTTAAAGTCTTAGTTACAACATAGTTCATATTTATACTATGAGCACTAGGTTTAACAAGTCACCTTGAACTTATTGGTCAACATAATTTCCTGATTGGAACATTTGTAATTACTTTTGAGACATTGTTTGATAGCTTCTTCATCTAGATTCTTCTTCTTTTGTCTTGTTTTGTAGATGGGCTTGAGGCTTTCTTATTGGGTTCTGATTTCTGCTGATCGGATTTATGCTTGATGGGCTCAGCATTCTTCTCAACAGGTTTGGGCTGCCAGACCAACTTTGGCCCACTTTCCTTTTGCTTTGTCTTCTTGCTGTCTAAACCAAAAGAGAATTCTTCTAGGGTTTTCAATTCTCTTTTGTCGTCTCTGTTGTACTTTGTCGAGGAATGAACCTCCGACTCAGATCGTCTATTAGCCCCCCGCAAACTTGGCGTAGGTGGCACAACGACGCCGAGTTTGGACCGAAGTGCAGCAAAAGGCCCTGGTGGAAGCGACTTGGTGAAGATGTCGGCGATCTGGAACTGGTTACTGATGTGAGTGACGACGATGTTCCCAAGAGCTACATGTTCTCAGACGTAGTGATAGTGTGTCAGGAAGTGTTTTGTTCGCTTGTGAAAGGCAGGGTTCGCCGAGAGGTAGACGGCGGAGAGGTTGTCGCAGCACAGATCTGGAGTGCGAAGCAGAGGAATTCCCAGTTCCTTCATGATCTTGCAAAGCCAGGTAATTTCTTACGTAGCCTCAGACATAGCTCTATATTCCGCTTCTGTCGAACTTTTAGAGACAGTGTTTTGTTTTTGCGATTACCATGAAATGATATTACTGCCGAAGTAGGTACAGAAACCGCCTGTAGATCGACTTTGGTCTTACAACTTCCATAGTCACTATCACTGTAGACTTGAAGACGAAAGTCTGTGTTTTTGTTGAATGAAATCCCCATTGTAATTGTCCCTCTACTGTATCTACTGTATCTAAGAATTCTTTTCAGGAGATGGAAGTCGGATATTGTCGGAGCATGCATTCTCTGACAGACAAAGTTTACCGCGAACTGGATGTCTGGACGAGTCAGAGTAAGGTATTGGAGCTTGCCTGCTAAGCTTCGAAAGTAAGTGGGATTGTCAAAGAGAGGTTGCGAAGGTTTGATTTGTCCAAGTGTTTGTGGCAGAGGAGTTGGCATTGGGGAACACTCGGACATTCCTGCAACTGCAAGTAGATCCTCAGCATACTTTTGTTGCGAGAGAAACAGACCACCGGGATGGAAGTGAGCCTGAATTCCCAGAAAATAGCTAAGTTGCCCCAAATCTTTCATCCTGAAACGTTTATTTAACTCACTAAGTAATGTTTCTAATGCTTGTGAGTTGTTTCCAAGGATAGCCATGTCATCAACATATAGAAGCAGGAAGATAATATCCTTTCCCTTGAAGTAATAGAATAAAGATGGATCAGACTTGCTGCAGCAAAAGCCAAACTCAAGGAGAAAGGTACTAAATTTATCAAACCAAGCCCTCGGTGCTTGCTTTAGACCGTAGAGAGCTTTGTGCAAGTGACAGACATAATCTGGTTTTGCAGGGTTAACAAAGCCAGCTGGTTGAGTCATATGGACAGTTTCTGTCAAATCACCATGCAAGAATGCATTCTTCACATCCATTTGTTTGATGTCCCAACCCATAACTGTTGCTGCATGAAGAATAGATCTTATTGTTGCTGTTCTCACAACCGGACTGTAAGTTTCAAGGTAATCTATGCCTTCTTCATGATCATATCCTTTTGCTACTATTCTTGCTTTTAACTTATCAAGGGAGCCATCTGCATTGAGCTCACTTACTACCCAATACATGCATTTCAGGAGTTCGAGGAACAAGGGTCCAGGTTCCTGCCTCTTTACAATTACCGTATTCTTCTCCCATGGCTCCATTCCAGCCTGGATGCTTGAGGGCAGCACTAACCGTTTTTGGTTCAGGGTTAGATACTTTGGAGGTAAGTAAAACATATCTTGGGTTGGGTTTTCTTATTCCTGCTTTTGCTCTAGTAACCATCTTATGGCCTGGTGTTGAAACAATTGTGCGTGTAGGAGAAGGATCTTCAATCAGGTCGTTGATTTGAGTAGACTCATGCAGAGCTGTTTCAATGTTGTTTTCAGTCATTATAGTGTCAGTCGAGACTAAAGGAGATGCACTAGCAGAGTCATCCTCGGAGTGAGAAGATGAAGGAGAGCTGTTGCCTATAGGAACAGGATCAGAGCCTGCCGTACACCCAGAACTCTCCTTATCAACCACAAAAGATGAGACTGCAATCATCAAAGGTGGGAAATCTTGTTCATTGTAAGTAAACTGATCTGACTGTGGATAAGGGAATGTCCCATTGACAACATTTGATTCGACTGAAGACTTCTCTTGTATTTCTGCAGGTTTCTGACTGATGAAGCTTTTGTTCCAGGCTTGCAGAAGTGGTGTGCACAAGGTTTGCTTAGAGGAAGATGCAGTGTGGAAGGGAAATTCCTGTTCAGCAAATAAGACATGTCGACTTATGAAGACACGCCCAGTAGAGACAAGTAAGCACCTATACCCTTTATATTTTTCATTATACCCGAGAAATACACACTTCAAAGATCTTGGATCAAACTTGTTATGAGCATAGTCTCGAAGTGTAGGGTAGCAGGCACAACCAAACACTCGTAATGATGTGTAATCTGGCTTTTGACCATGCAGGGCTTCATAGGGACTGCGATGATCAGACAAAGTAGAGGTTGGCAGCAAATTGACAAGGAAGTTTGCTGTGAAGAAAGCTTCAACCCAATAACGATAAGGTACTCTACTCTTACACATCATTGCTAAGCCTAGTTCAATTAGATGCCTTTGTTTCCGTTCTGCTAAGCCATTTTGCTGTGGTGTATGAGGACATGAGATTAACTGTTGAATCCCGTTTTGTTGAAGATGACTCAGGAACTTAGTACTTATGAATTCCCCACCACCATCACATTGAAAACTACCAATTTTATTCTGACACTGGTTTTCAACTAAGGCTTGAAACGTAGTGAATACTGAAAAGAAATCTGATTTAAACTTAAGTGGATACAACCAGCAGAAGCGAGAGAAGCTATCTATGAAAATGACATAATACTGAAATCTTTGCACTGACTTTATTGGTGCAGGTCCCCATAGATCACAGTGGATGCGTTGGAGAGGCCTTCAAGTAGTCGTGCTTGAAGGAGAGAAAGGTAATCTAGTGCTTTTCCCAAACTGACATGCTTCACAGATGCCATTGGAGCTTTTATTAATAACTATTGCTTTTGATGTAGACAACTTCTGAAGGACTTGTTGACTTGGATGCCCCAACCTTATGTGCCACACATCTTCAGAAGCTGAGTGTTGTCGAGAGGAGTAGAGAGCTGAGTGATAAACCGGAGAGTCCTTCAGAGTGTAGAGACCTTCGTTACTGTTGTTTCCCAGAGCCAGAAGCTTCTTTGTTGCCTTATCAAAAATTTCAACATGATCATCATCGAAGTTAACAGAACATGGATTATCCCTGGTAAGTTTCGAAACAGATAACAGAGATTTTGCAATGTCAGGGCAGACTAAAACATCTTTTAGAGTTAGCTTACCTGAGCTTACTGGCAGACTGGTTGATCCCGTGTGGGTGATGGGTAGAAAGTCTCCATTACCAACCATGACAGCATCTAACCCAATGTATGGACTTGACTGTTGCAGATTATGATGAGAGTTGGTGATATGAGAGGTGGAACCGGAGTCAGGAACCCATTCATTTCCGGAGTGATCCGTGACATCAGTGATGCGCATAGCGGTTAAGGCCAACGGAAGCTCTTCTTGGCGGTAACTATTGTTGTACCGGTGCCAACAAGACAAGGCAGGATGACCAGGTTTGCCACAGATTTGACAGATAACTCTAGTTTCTGTGCTTGAGGAGTTACCGGACCCTTGAGTAATTTGCTGATGAAAGCCTCTGCCTTTGGTAGTAAAGCCTCCGCGACCTCGTGATCCACCAGAACGACCATTGCCTCTTCCTCGACCAGAGTAATTGGTAAAGAAGGCCAAGTGAGGAGACACATCAAGGGAAGTGTTGTAGTTGGATAGCCTGTCCGCAAACGTGATCAACCGAGAAGCCACATCATCGAAGGTAGGTGGTGGTTGAAGGTCAATCATTCCCTCAACTGACACTTTCACAGGCTCATATTCTCTACCTAACCCTCTTAACGCAGCAAAAATTTTCATCTTTTCAGGAACAGGGCTACCAATGGATGCTAACTGCTCACAAACATTCTTGATGTCCCTCAGGTAATCACTCATAGGTTCATCTCTTATCTCAGACCCTTGTAATCTACCTTGTAGTTCAAAAAGGCGAGAAGATGATACCTTGTTGAAATGATTCGCTAGAGCTAACCACAAATCTTGCGATGTCTTGGTGCCAGACACTTCTGCTAGGATGTCTTAAGAGAGAGAACCAAGTAGCCACGCTCGCACGATCTGGTCTGCTCGGAACCACTCACCATAGTCTGGATTTGGGACGGTTGTGGCTTTGCTCGTCTGAAGAGACACCGGTATCACCTCAGGTGGAGCAGGAAGACCACCATTGATGAATCCAAGTAAGTTTTGCCCAGAGAGAAACGATTCAAACTGAGCTTTCCAAGAGATGTAGTTTTTCTGTGTTAGTTTGAGGGTAACACAGTTTGTGATATTTAATGCAGGAAAAGAGTAGATATCCATGGATGGATTAACCAAGGATCTACTGTGCTCTGATACCATGAAGAAATTATAGGATCCACATTTTGAATGAAGAAGATAAGTCTATGACTCTTGTTATTATTTTCTCCTTAAAGTCTTAGTTACAACATAGTTCATATTTATACTATGAGCACTAGGTTTAACAAGTCACCTCAGCCTCCAAACCCTTGAACCTATTGGTCAACATAATTTCCTGATTGGAACATTTGTAATTACTTTTGAGACATTGCTTGACAGCTTCTTCATCTAGATTCTTCTTCTCTTTGTCTTGTTTTGTAGATGGGCTTGAGGCTTTCTTATTGGGCTCTGATTTCTGCTGATCGGATTTATGCTTGATGGGCTCAGCATTCTTCTCAACAGGTTTGGGCTTCCAGACCAACTTTGGCCCACTTTCCTTTTGCTTTGTCTTCTTGCTGTCTAAACCAAAAGAGAATTCTTCTAGGGTTTTCAATTTTCTTTTGTCGTCTCTATTGTACTTTGCCGAGGAACCTCCGACTCAGATCGTCTATTAATAGAAACCGAAGGAGCTCATTTCAAAAGAATAACGGTACACATCCTCCAAAGCTAAACAGGAAACACGAAGTCCAAAAATTAACAGTGAAAAGGCTTAACATTAAACCAAAAAAAAAAAACCGTGAAAGATCGCAACAATTGAAGTCTACCTGTGGTAATTGGAGTGAAAATGTTTGGTGGAACATCACATTAGGTAAAGGTAAAATCCCGTCTCCTTTGGATTGCGTGTCGATCATTGTTAGCTTCTCTTCCCATCTACTGATTGTTTTCAACAAACGATCCATAGCATCCTTGAATACATTGACTAGATGTATCTTGTCTTAAGGCTGATACTAAGGGATAACAGTTAGAAGAAATGATTGAGTAGTTAAAAGCAAAAAAAGATAGCGGTAAACAACGGTACAAAATTCGATGGTGGTATAGCCATCCTATAATATGATGAGTGAAACTATTCCTTAAAAGAAATGGTTACAAACTTATACAATATATGTATATAGGCTTTGTCTTGGGATTTTAGTCAGACACTAATCACACTTATAGCCTATATCTACACTTCTCCTTTACACATCCTTTCACTATATTTATCTAACTCTTTGGTTGAATTGTTTTTGTCCCTTTTTTAGTTCGTTTAATTTGTAACTATCCAAACTGTACAGTTACCATTGTGATAACATACCTGAATCTATGGACCGAACTCGTCGCCTGCCGAATTCTCAGACTTTTCGATCTAATCACGATTTAAACTGAGTTAACAAAAAAAATGTTAAACCACTCTTCTACACAATCAGAAAAATAAAAGCAAAATAACCATTTTTCTTTGGTTCGTAATTTTTCAGTTCGTAAATCGTAGCATCAAGCTTTCCCTTGTTTCTACGTCTGAAACTCTGAATCATTTGTTCTTAAATGAACATGTGATTCGGTCCACTTCCCATCATGTCAGTATACTTTTTCACAAAATACAAAACCCCAAAATTTTATATTTTTTCAGCGATAGAATAAATAAAATCACCAAAAAATCCCTTTCATTAAATAACAAAATGAGGGCATCTTTCGACTTGAAGGACACATTTATAATCAACAAGATCCAAAGACACACAGTGATAGTAGTTAATCTCTCAATATCAGAATATCATTTGAGTTTGCTTGACGACTTTCATTGAACATATATATCGTATACACTTTTTTATTTTTATTTACCTATTTCATATAAAATGCTGATTGACGACAAAATATACAAAACTACCCAAAAAAAAAACAAAATGAAATATCCAGTTTTATTGTTTTTAACGCTATGACAATTATTTTGTATAAATTAGATGCGCCCTTTGAATATATCTTCATTGTACTTATCCACAATGTTCTTTCGTTATCCATCATCAATAATATATGAATCTTTGAACTCTCTTCTTTATATTATTTTAACGCTAAGCTTTGTGTTTCGATTTTCTAATAATTACTTACTGTAGAACAAAAAAATCAATAAAATAAAGTCGAATGAATATAAATAGAAATTTCCAATTTAATAACATAAACATCATTCGAAATTACAGTCAAAACGAAGAAAATTCGAAAAATCTCTTAATAAAAAAAAAATAATCAGAAATTCAGGAGAAAAGCGGAGTAATTTGGAGCTAGTGAGGATGAGTTATCGTTACGAGGCAAGGAAGAGTCAGCTCGGCTGCTGGTTGGAGCTCTGACGCTTCGGCGGCGACTTGTGGGTCGTAGAGGGAGGAGTGTGGCGGTGATGCGAGTCAGAGCCGCCGTGTATTCTTCAAGCAACTCAGCGGCGATGGCTACTGTTATCATGACGATTTAGATGCTCTGATGATGATGATTTGCTTTGACGTCTATTTTAAGAACTCTCTAAACCTTTTTCTGATGATCTTGTGTAATTTTATTTGCATGCAAGACAGGACAATGTGGTTACCTTTTAAGAGATGGTGTCTTATTTATAGAGAGTCTTGGCTCTGAAGCTAGTGGCCATAAAATTTGGTAGGTTCGTGTCATAAATTATACTAGCCGTCAGATCTACCGACTTTATTGAATTTAATTATTATTTTCACTACTACTTTATTTTTTCTTATTCTTCGGAGTTCGGATTCGTTTTTATTTCATTTTAGAATTTAGCATCGGGTTTCTAAAATTTGCCAAATAAACAAGTTTTCTGGTAAGAAGTTTTCTATAATCCATCATAAGTAAACCAAAATCTAAATAATACATACCTAAAATTTATACACATAACAATCTTGGACCGTAGGAGTTAACAATTAAAGAAAAAGCATATACAAGAACCTCTTACCTCGCTAAGCGTTTATGGGTTTTTCTAATACTGATAAAACAAAACAAACAGTGGCATTTAAAAGTAACATACATTTCAGTTAATAACAGTTTAATTTTATTTATTAAACTTTTTATAAGATAGTTCTAATTTTTTTTTTTTTTTATCAAAGATGATAGTTCTAATTAAATACTGTATATTGTATTGCAAAACTAAATAGAGATCATATTCTAAGTAAATTGATTTTATTGAAACTATGACGATGTTCATTAAATAGGTGATAGAAATGGTGGGATGGGCAAGATGGTGAAGAGTGAAGACTAACACCAGAAGAATCTGAATGTGACGCTATGATTTGGGCAATGCAATTAATGTTGATACGGTGCTACATGATGAAGTTGCACATCGGGATATAACTATCTCCATGTGGCGTTATGATATGATTTTGAATCATTAGAGATATGATTCAAATAAGCAAATCCGATATATATAAACAAACATTTGGTAATCTTGTTGTTTGTATAGACGTTCGGATGAGGATAATTAAATCAATGTTATCGATTGAAATGCGTTATAGTAGACGCTAGGACTGACTAGTGTAACTTATGTCGTCCGATCCTAGAGTAGCAAATGCCAAACTAGTGCATCCGATTTGGTATATAACTACATTTTGTTACAATATAATTTATATTGAATGCAAATATAAGTAAAAGTGTGGTCGACTTAGGCACCTGAGGTTAAACTCAGAACCAGCAAATCTCTTTCAACATTAAACGTTACCGGTAAACAATCAATTGGAATAGTCTATTCAAATAAATATTTGCCAATAATTAGTCCAACGACTTGTATGATTGTAGACCCTAGGGAAATAAAGACATCCTTGTGTGATGTATTACATAAATGAATGCTCATGATGTTATTTATTTTGTTTTAGATGAAAATAACAAATGTTCTTTGTTTTGATGATTTTTACTTCTTTTGGTAAAAGTAAAACGTGTAGCTAGCATTCAAGTTCAAACTAGATTTATTATTCATGCGTTAGTTTGAATGATGAGTTTCCTAGTGTAGAATTGATAATTTCCAACACCGAATAGTTGGGAGACCATGAACGTATAATGCTAGAATTTGATGTTTTTTTTTATTACAATTGATATTCTTCAGTTGTGAATTGGTGGATAGATAAGGGCCTTGGCTTTATAAAAAAAACTCTTCCGCAACCCGTCAGTTTCAAATTATAGCCATACAAAATTTTGGCAAAGTTAAGCCAAAAACATGTGGTGGCAACTGGCAAAACTGATGATAAATAGTGATGTATAATACTAGTAATAATTTGATTACCATGTAAAAATAGTGTGTTTTATCGGAAAATAAAAAACATGATGTTGTTAAAAGCTAATGTGAAATCCATGTTCTATAAGAGAACACAAGTAACGAAAAAAAAACAAGTTGTTTACGATACATGTATCCAAATCTTTTACCAATAAATAGTAGCATTTGGCTATGGAGATAAAATTCGCTAAATTTTTGTCAAGAATTTAAGTAGTTTAATAAGTAAAAAAAATACGAAAATTAAATTTTATACTGATTTTTGTATATCAAGACTTTGAACTTTAAGGTATTAACAAGAATACATTGAAGTTTTGGGAATTATCACACACAGCTGTAAGACATTAAATATGTTCCCAAAAAAATAATTGCAATCGTAATACATCTCCCAATTCTGTGTTTTCATCCCCAACTGAAAGAAAAATACCGAATAAATACATGAAGAAGCGAGGGAGAATAGCATGTTTGCATCATAAGTTCATAACACAATTTCTCCATATAACCCATCTTTTAGTTTTGGGTTGGCAAGCAATCATTCTTAATTTTTTATCCTCGGACATTTTTTTTTGTCTCAGTTGATACAGATTAATCATACAATGATCTTGTATTCTTGTTGATGAAGGCAACATTGTGTTTCTCTATCAATGACTAAAGCCTCCGTAAAAAAATTTAGTTATTGATTTTAGCTTATAAGAGAGTGTAGCCATAATGATGTTGCAGCTGGTTTTCATAACAAGCAGCCAAAATGTTACTAAAGTTGGTATGGATGACTCTAATGTACGGATGACACGATGAAATTGTTTTGGAAAGACGTGACCATACGGAAAAAATACATGATGTTTTAGAATTTTCATCAGGATTAAGAAAACAATTAATGATGTATTATTATTAATTACATTTATTTAATATTTTTTTAAAAACTTATTTATTTATACTATTTTACACTTATCATTCAAATGCATATTCAAATGCATGTCTATATTTAATTATTTATTATAAAGATGAAAACATTAATTAGTTATTTAATTTTACACTAAAGAAATCATCCTTCCTGATACAAGAATAAATCCTAGAACATCAACCTTTATAGGGAATAATAGATTTTAGCTTATACGAGAGTGTAGCCATAAAAATGTTGCTGCTGGTTTTGTAAAAAGGAGCCAAAATGTTACTTAAGTTGGTATGGATGACTCTCTGCAGCTACTAAAGTTGGTATGGATTACAAGACAAAATTGTTCTGGAAAGACGTGATCATGCGTCTATTGTTAGTATTGATTCAAGTCATGTTCTTAAAGACGTATTGATTTGAGAAGGACGTTTAAAGTATTAGTAATAAATTGCAATTATTTATCTAATAAAACGGTATTGACTGTGTATATAATTAAGTTTTCACCCGCGATGTAGGACGAGACAAAATTATAAATTAATATGTTTAAAATAATTATTTTTAATTTATTTAGTTTTAAAATTCTCAATTAACTTTTATCTAATTAATTTATAACTTTGTTTAGAATATTTTTTTCTTCTTTCTTACGTTTTATACATTTTATAACCTAATTACATTATATTTGTTATTAGATAGAATATAAAATTTTAAAACATTTAGTTTTGTTTTTTAGAATTAAACAGAGGTATATGCCTATATGGTATGTTAGTGTATATTTTTATGTGTATACAATTTTTTTTTTATAGAATATTAAGAATGTATTGTAGTATGTGTAATACTTTGTAGTTCATATACTAAATAATTTATAAGTTAATTTTCCAAACTATGACTACAAATCTATAGTATATGAAATAAACTAATAGTTTTATTGTTGGTTCGATAGTCCAAATCCGCCATGCTAGGCGGATCACGCAACATGTTCAAAGATTTTTAATCCGCAAAAACTCATCATACGAAACCCGTGAAAGTAAATATAGTATGTGAGACTAAAAGTTACTTTTTCGCAAATCAGTTTTTCAAATTTTTAAAGAACAATATCTCTTCATTCACTTTTTTATAAAATAAAAAAAAAATATATATATATATATATATATATATATATGTATACATTTACAATTATGCTTGTTATTTTTAAAACACTTATTTTCTATAAAAAAAAAAAATCGAATATAAGTAGAATTAATATATTTAATAAATTAATTATTTAATATCAATAGCATGCCTGTAAATAAATTCCAACTTCAGAATTTATTTTATAAATGTCACTAAAAATATATATATATATATATAATATAAAATACTTTTTCATATAAATACTATTGTGGCCATATGTTGTTTAGAGTAGAACAAGTGCCAAACATTTCACAAAATAAAATTCGAATTATTAGAACATTTGATGAGTCAGACATCTATGGAAATAGAACTGGTATTGGGGTTCCTCCATAGAAAACATTAACTTCATAACTAAAGCGAGTCTAATCAATATAGTACAAGACACCAAGTTTCATAACTTGCCAATGGTCAATGGAGGATCCATTGGATTTTGACCAATTTGTTATGTTGTGTAGAACAGTGAAGATTAACGGAATATTCGAGACAGTGAAGATTAACGGAATATTCGAGAGAATGCTTTCAAGGTTCGTCTATTCCTATTTAAGAACATGAAGAAAAAGGCTGCTATCAATGGTAAGTCTAGCATTCGTGGAAATTGGAGTGAATTCAAAGCTTTAAAAGTGGACCTCAAACCTCATTTTAACGGGATAAGGTACAAACTTTTTAGAACATGGTTCATTATAAAGCCAAGTTAAGTGCAAAAAAACAATTTCAAAATTTTGTATTTTTTTCTTTTTTGGTGTATGCACATCTTCAAAATATATTTATTATGAGGTTTATATAGTTTATAATAAAGGATTTTAGTTGAATTCACACAGAATTTTATGACAAGTCTATAAAAACGAAGACCGGTTAAATTAAATGTAATTGATATGAATCTCAACAATAAGAGTAGACATGCCCAAATATCAAGAAGACCAACTCTTTGTAGTGAGCATCAATGCATCAGCCAATTCTTCAAATACTGTAAAATATTTATTATCTCGATGAAGATAATTTTTAGGTTTTTTAAAAATAGAAAAAAAAAACGAAACAACGAGAGTAAAGTAAATTTAAAATGTTATATATATTTATATTGAATGGGAAGCATATTTAAAAAGCTAACATCAAATCTTCTAAGTATTACATAATATACTATTGGCATAAAAAATCATTAAAAATAAAATAGTCTAAATACTCAAATTTATTATCTTTGCAACCAAACATATAAATATTTTCGCATTATTATACATACCAAAGAAGTCTACAATATTAAATTTTCGAATCTATATATATATGATTTATTCGGACACAAAACATCAGTCCATTTAAACGAGTCTTCAACCTTTCCATTTTTTATTTAAATCTTTTTGTAACGGAAAAAAAAAACTTAAGGTTGAGAAGAATTAGACAAGGTAGGCTGGAAAAGCTGCCACGTCCGAAAAATGGAGATTGACGTAGCAAAAGAATAAAGAAGCACACCATGTGCACACCCACGTAGATCTCCTATTGCTGCCACTATAATCTCCTGTCTCTTCAATTCCTATTTTCATTACTAAAATAAATTTAAAAAATTCCCTCTAGAGTATATATACAAAACAAATTCGTAACGCGCTCATCATATTCTTACATGAATTTGAATAGATTCCGTATCGATCGTTGTGACAGTTGCGATCACGTATATACCAAACACACATTATAAAACAATATATATGTTTACACGTCTTTTTTACCTATTTTTCTTACTTTTTGGGATTTTCAGTTTCTTAGGTAATTATGACCCTAACTATATATTTTTCCAAAGACCATACGAAACCAAATTAGTTAAGTAATGCAACAAGCATTAGGGTTCTCGTCGCTAAAAAGCTGCGGCGGAGGAACCCTTTCGATGATGTATGAGGGCTGATAATAATACATCATCCTCTTCATACCTTCCTCTTCCGCCATCGCCGCCATCTCATAGTGTCTTCCCTCCTCCATAGCGGCCGCACCCGCATCTTCTCCGCCACCTTCCTCTTCCATCTCCTCTCCCTCCTTCTCTTCTTGCTTCTTCTCTCCGGTTTCTGGCGGTTTCTCATCGCCTTCGCCGCCCTCCTCCTTCTTCTCTTCCTCCGCAGCCGGGTTTTCCGGTTCCGGGTCAGGTTGGGGTACTATTCGGGCTTGTTTTTTGGTCCGACGGTAGACGTAATCTACAAGCTTCTCGGCGTCCATTGTTCCAGTCACTATTACTTTTCCCGTGGTGTGTTCCGTC
Source organism: Camelina laxa (assembly GCA_024034495.1). Taxonomy (NCBI): domain Eukaryota; kingdom Viridiplantae; phylum Streptophyta; class Magnoliopsida; order Brassicales; family Brassicaceae; genus Camelina; species Camelina laxa. The sequence goes on from CM043881.1 coordinate 10,954,809, forward strand.
ACAGTTGTTTGTACCCCTAAACAACAATATTAATCAGTCCAAATATAGAACTATGTGTTTTATTTTATTTTGTCAACAACGATTTCCATTAATCATTATTAAATTCATATATAGTGATTTAGCGACAATACTAACACACTGGTTTTTCGTTCAAACTGAGTAACTGACTGACTATATTAATATGCGTATATACGAACAAGATTTACACAACTTAATTCACTTTTACGGAAAGTTTCTAATTGTAATCTTCTTATCAACAAAGAGATTTAACTTTGAAACCAAAACCTCATGTCATCAACTAACTCTAGTTTAAACATGCACGTGATGCAGAACGAGATATATAGTGGCTCTTCTTTTTGACGTGATATAATGAATTTAAAGTGACATCTATGTCATTTTTACATGGGTACGTCTGTTTTAGATAGTGGGAATATAAACAACATATCATAAAATAAAATAACATATAACAATATAACCGTAATATTATTTGGATTTGCCCATTCTTAAAAATATTATAAGTTTTACATTAAAAATGAGTATTTCGGTTTTGAGTAGATCCAAAAGAAATGTATGTATATGTACCTCTCATTTTGAGAATCTTCTTCCTGAGCTGGTCAGCACAAGCTTGGCAGTGCATGTTGACGTTAAGCTCAACGGTGGTGAGGCCTCCGGAGACCTGAGAGGTTATGATCGGTGGCAGAGGCTCTCCCTCGGCCGCCGGAAGTGGAGAGAGGACTTTGGCCATTCTTTTAGTCTTCTTCTTGATTTTGTTGCACACTGCTTGTGGATCCAACACTCCCTTTATCGTCACTTGGTTCTCATTCATGTCCATCACCACTTCTTCCACACCTACACATTTTTACAGTTAAAAGTTTAATAACTATTTATTTTACTTGTAGATCTTTTATAAAATAATATTTAGGTAGTTGGGATTTAGAGAATGAAGCTATTGGTTTTTATTATTAATTTTCTTTGTTTAAATAAATAACGATGACCAATTATTCTTAGCCGAATCTAATTCTGCATCTATTTATATAGTATTTGTTTACCTCTAATTTTAAGAATAGATCTTTCAATCTTCTTGGCGCATCCTACACAATGCAAGTCGACGTAGAGTATGAATGGTGGAGGCGGTGGTGGTGGTTGCGGCTCCTCCGCCTCCGCTGGTTTATCCTCCTCAGCTGCATCTTTCTTCTCCTCGGCCACATCTTTCTTCTTCTCCTCTTCCTCTGCTTTGGCCGGCCCTGGAGCGGCTTCTGGAACTGATGCTGCCTCCTTTGCCTCCTAAATAATGAAAAAACCAACTATAAGTTAACGATAAAGTTCGGTGCACAAAAAAAAAAAAAACAGTTAACGATAAAGTTTTTTTGCAAATTAAGAATATTGAAGAGCTTTGAAACTTACTGGTTTTACTTCTTCGCCCATTGTTTTAGAATCTGTGGTTATACGACGGTTATAAACGGAACGAGGAAGAGAATATGTTATGGAGGAATGAGTAGGGAGAACGAGTATTTATATGAAACACTATATAATATAAAATACGAAGGGGGAATGGAATTATTGATGAATAATTAAAGTTTTAGTATAAGGTAGGAACTAAACAGAACATAAAGCATAAGAGGTTGATTCCATAGCACATGGCAGAAACTAATCATCCAACATATATAGACACACCCCTTCACCCTTGTACCTTATATATAGATTTATTCTCACCACTAATTGTGTTTTGTAATTATTTTACAAACAACTTTTTCGATTTTTTTTTTCTCTTTGGAATTTACCATATTTTGAAGAGAGCCGGGGACAAGATGGTCCTAGGTCGGTAGGTTTTATAGGCATAGAATGTGGGTGTTCTTGATCATGTAACTTGAATGATTTTTGTAATGTCGTATTGATAATTTAATTATGGTCTGTTTGTTTCTTACGTATGGATGGATGGTGAGCCTTGATTAATTCAACATTAGTATGTAATTTTCGTATATTGTTGTTCGTTTTGCCGAGTTAGTTTTTTTCAGTTAGCCATCTGAAAGAAAATTAAAAATGGCCGAAGTAATAATATGTACTTCGACACAAAAATAAAGCCTCTGCTACTTCAGCGTAAAATTGTGATTTTATCTAAAAATGTAGCATGTCATTTACAATGTTATTTGATATTTTAACTGCATCCAAAATCTACAAATTTTGCATCCGAAATCAATATTTGCTTCAACAAGCGAACCACATATGTATTATATTCTATTTACAACAATGGATGCCTTCCAGTTGTTTTTCACTTCTATTTTATTTTAACTTTTCATGGGAGAAACGTATATTATTGATAACGAGGAAAACTATATCTAAATAAAAGGAATGGGACCATGAGATAATAATTTTTGGCATCGAAAAGGACAATACTTTGCATCATACTCACCGACTTTATTGATTACATTTATAAATTGTTCATTTTTTATTTTCTATAGTAAACTTCTTCCAATTTTTCCTATTCTTAAATCTAATAAACCAATGTTAGTACGAGAAAAGATGATTAGATGACGAGTGATCATTTCTACCCAACATTTTGTTGCAGCTAATTTTTTTATTTATCAAGAAAATACTTTGTTGCAGCTAATTTTATTATTTATCAAGAAAATACTTACGTCACAAACTTACAAAGTTGAAAGCTTAATTAAGTTTTGACACATCTACAAATAAAAGTATTTATATCTTCCTGTCTTTGTTAATTTGGTGATATATCTCCACCTATCGTTTACTTGGTACCCTAATTTTCTCATTCCCGCATTTCCTACATTTAATGGACTCTAATAAAATTCTTTAATGGTACATTTTGAGTACTATATATGCTACTATGTATTCGATTAACATTTTATATTGGAATTGTATTAATCGCAATTCCTAGGTTATTTGAGTACATGAAATGTTTTGGCATGCAAAATAGTGTTTACATTTTTTTTTTGTAGATTAAATATTGCATTTGTGTTTACATTTTACAAAATAATATAGTTTTAGTTATAATATTAATGATAAATATGGTGCGTTCATTTTAATATTGAAAACATACGCACACTAAAATAATATATGAATAAAATGTTTCGTAAAGATTCATGTGATATTTGTAATGCGTAATGAAATCGCATAAATAATAAGAGGAGTTTAGAAATTGTATTATATTGATTTCTCGTTCGTCCAAGTAATTCCTTGTGGTTCAAAGTAGTTAGAAAAGACAGATCAAACTATACTTGTATACATTGTATGGAAACTATTAAATAGTTTTTCTTCGTTCGTTCGTTAAAGCCGATTTGGTTGATTTGATTTATCTTCTTTTAAAAAAGCATCAATAATCTTTTTTTTTTCTTTTTTCAATCGAACATTAACTAAATTAAATCAATATTGGTTGCCCAAAACGGAGAGAAAGAGTTTACAAAATAAATTTCTGAAAGTAAAGATCTTGAAAAACGGGCTAGACAATCTGCCCGTACGTTGAGCTCTCTAGTGATCCTGGTCAGGGAGAAGGAGGGGAAGCATGATCTGAGCACTAAAAACTCCTCCAACAGATTCGAAAAAGCTGGCCAATCGTCAGGCATCTCCACCATCGCCACCAGTTCAGCACAATCTGTCTCGAAACTTTGACAATCCACTCTTGCCGCCAATAGTGACTCCATAGCCCAAATCAAGGCTTGTAGCTCTGCATGTAATGATGTGTAACCGCGCCTTTGGCTCCATGCTCCCAAAAGAAACGTCGAATTTTCATCACTACAACACCACCACCCCAGTTCCTGCAGAGGATCTGAACCCTTCCATGAGCCATCAATCTGACAACGAGGAAACACCCCCCTGTCTTCCAGCAGGGGCGTAGTATGTAAATAGCTATCTGAGTAAGATTTGGCTTCTTCCCACAATAGTCTATCATTATTCGCCTGAAGTAAAATCTCCAACGGCTTTGCCTCTAACCCCTGAAAGACTTTTTTATTCCTGTCTTTCCATAATGACCAAAGTATCCAGGGAAGGCGGATAGCTACATCAGGATCCCCCGACTGGGAAGCCGCCTGCCAAAAAATAAAATCTAAATTTGCATAGATTGAAACATATGGAAAACCATCCGGAACTACCAAAACCGGCGACAAACCCCAAACATCGCGCGAACGAGGACAGTCAAAAAGAGCATGGTTAATCGTCTCTGGTGCAGACTCACATCGTTTGCAGAGAGTATCACACCGGACACCCCTATACGCAAGCCGTTCCAACACTGGGAGAGTGCCCGAAGCAATCTGCCAGAAAAAATGTTGGACCTTCGGGGTAACATCAAGTTTCTACGATTGGGCCCTAAGGGCCATACAAGTCGGCCCGTATTCGACATCCGTTAATAAATCTATGGCTAGCCGATATCCGGATTTAACCGTATACTTCCCTGACTTGGTAAAGTGCCATACTAAATGATCCGGACGCTGGACTTTACTGACCGCCATACTCTGAATAATTTGTATATCCCCCGGATCCAGAAACTCCTCCAAAGTAGGCAAGTGCCAATCCTTCGTAACAGGATTAATTAAGTGATTCACCATCAAACTCGGTAACCAGTGTCTTCCCCGACCATTTGCTGGGCGTGGTCGAATATCCGGTATCCATGGGTCACGCCAAACCGAAATAGAACAACCCGATCCTACTGCCCACCACGCTCCATGTTCCACCAATTCCTTAGTTGAAAAAATACTCCTCCAAGCGAAAGAGGGGTTACATGGTTTTTTGGTCATAAGAGGTTATTTATTTCTAAAATATCTGTCCTTAAACCCCCGAACCATTAAAGACGTCGGATGTTGAGTTAACCGCCAATACTGTTTCGCTAACATAGCATCATCAATATTCTTTTTACCACAAGTTTTGGTTAATTGTATAATGGATACTAAGAAGTAAGAATCAGTGCCGGCTTAAACATATTATAGGCCCCTGGGCAAACTAAAAAACAATGTCCCTTAACCTATAGAAAAACTTACTAATTTTTTTTGGGTTTCTTTACTTCATATAAATTTTTTTTTGCCCTTTTTTAGCTTACAAATTTTTTTTTGTGCCCCCTTAACTTATAAAATATTTTTTTTGTGTTTATTTTAACTTATAAATTTTTTTTATGCCCCTTTTCCTATCATATATGCCTCATTAATTTATGTACCCGGGGCGGTCGTACTGCCCGTCCATCTAGTTAATCCTGCATTGGTAAGAACTATCTTATCAGTCGAAGAGTCACAAAACAATGTATACTATTTTTCATAAAATTTCATAAAAATAGAAAAATAGCTTCCCCATTTCGTAAAAAGCAATTTTTGGGGATGGATGCATCGCAACGTGGAGTGAGTGCCCAAGAAAATGAAAACTATAAAAAAATTTGTGGATTAAAATTTGTGTGAGAACCTTTGGCATGGTGGAAAGTAGAAATCACGTGGGATGCTTTAGATTAAATTTGGACAAATGAGGAAAATGATTTATTCTTGTTTGACAGTTTAGACGACGACTCTTGTAGACCAATAGGTGTTTGTTACTCAATTGTGCTACTGGTGTTAACTTACGTAATTATGTTGAAGTTAAAGAGTAAATTAGGCGCGCGTACGTTATCGACAACACGTATATCCTTCTAGGTTGATATCACTATCAATGTGCCCTATTTGATATGTAGCAAGCAACTCAGGCATAGTGTACATATATATATCATACACAGAGTGATTAGAGTTATATAATATTAAACTATACAATTGGATAAAACTATAAAGTGATCCTTTTATAGGCATTTTCGGCTAACCACTAAAACAAACTTAGCTTTAAGAAAATGATAGATGAAAGTGTGCAGAAAATTCTCTCAGATATATAATGTATCTAGCTGAGCGGTGTTTAATCAATGTTTGGTAAGAATGTAAATTTTTAGTTATCTTTTTGTTATTCAAGATGATGTAAAAATCTAGAGACTACATACGAATGAGCATAGAAAAGTTATTGTGCGATTATAATGTTTTCAAAAGAAACTAATTCGTAAGGGTCTAAATGTTTGTAATTCACTCACAATATAATAGAAGAAAAAATATTAGAAGATGTAATATAAGGTATTCCCCTCAAAAACATGTTTCTTCTTGATTACCATAAATGTGAATTATAAAGGTCTAACTTCAGGTTTTTCAATTCATATTTTTATTTCTCCATTATACAATTGAGTTTTCTCAAACTATGGAAAATGTTTTGCAATTATTTTACTAATTGGTGTTTCATATATTTTTTAATGTCGTAATATTAATATGTATTTTATCAAAAAAAATATAATATGTATTTTATCTTTTTGGAATTAGAATATTTTTGCAACAGTTGAACATCTTAAGAAATCTTTATGAAGTCATCTATTTTATTATTTAAAGAAAAATTAAAAGGTAAGCAGTTCGGGTCCATGTTTACATGTGCCCAAACACCTGGAGCTGACTCAGCTTATACACCATGCTCCATGCATACACATATGTGCGTGCCTATGAATGCATCTTTTATCCAAATTTTACTTAACAAAAAGTACGTTTATTTCCATATTTCTTGGTGGTTTGGCAAGAATTTATAGGAATCTTTAAATATATATATATATATAGTATATATTTTATTTTTATTTTAGTATTTGTTCTGTATTCGCTTATAAGCTTTGAAAATATTTTACACTATCTTTTAGTAATCTTGTACAAATTAAATAAATTGACATGGTCTTCCATGTACTCCCAATATTTACTATATACCCCCAAAAATAAGAAATGACAGGCTAATGTGATTAAAAAATAAATCCGTTGAGTGTGAAGTAGAAAGATGTCTACGTCCACAAATACTTTGATGTCTCTACGACACATATATAGACATGTATATAGAAGCAAACGGATTTCGAATGACTCAATCAATACCTAATTTATAATTAAAACAAAAAAAAATTAATAGATAATTTAGTTATTTGTATAAAGCTGTCAAATAACATACATCGTCAAAATCACTAGTATCTTCCTTGTCTCCATCCTTGTACTAATTTCTACTATCTATATTTTGCTGCAAACTAAATATTTGTCTCCAACTTTGGTTAATTTGTTGATATTTTATCTCACCAAATTTTTGTAACTTTGTTTTTTTTTTTTTCTTCTTTTTTTTTTTTCTTGGGGTCACTGGTAATTTTGATTAAAACTGTGGATTTGGACATTACGTTTTGGTATACCTACCTATAAAAGAACGTTCAAGTCGGAATAATTGACATAGTTCGGATCCGATCATTTTCATAGGTTAAGTCTGAACTATTTTTACTTTTGACATGCCATATCTATTTGGGTTTCAACTACTGTTTTTAGTCCAATGGACTAAGCAAAAGTTTCATTGTTGAGTGGTTTCTTTATCTCATAGTTCATCAGATTGTATCACAATCCAAAAAAAAAAAAAGTTATGACGAATCAAAAATTAAGACAAGAATCTCAGCTCTTTTTTTTGTTGGTTTATTTTGACGAATGATTTGTTGATAATATCACTTTATTTTGCATATCGTTCTGGAAATAACATGAAGTTCCTTTTATACCAACCGGCAACATGAGACTTTAATCTGATTCAAAAGTATATCCAAAAAGTCAAAAAAAAGAAAAAAAGAAAGCCAAATTGACTAAGCTAAAAACTCTATGCTTTGAATAAATAGACTTTTGTTTTATGCAGTGCATGTTAATTTTTTCTTGCATCGAGTCATTTATATCCACTATTGTATATTACGCTTTAAAAGTGTGCGTCGCCTTTTCTGTTCATTAAAAATCGGAATATTGAATTTGATTAAATAAATATGATACGTGAATTCTATAAATAGTTGAGATAAAGTTAGTTGGTGTTCGGTGCATCGCATGTGGAAGGAGACATGAGTCCAACTGCAATGGCGTTAAGATTCGCATGTACATATTTTACGCATTTACAATGTCGTTTAATAATGTAGTAGAAAGAATTGTATTTTTTTGTACTCAAGCATATATTATTGGTTTAAATACAAAATATGATACAACAACAATACAAACTACTAAACTGAAAATATGATTAATTTTTCTACCGCAGTTATTTACATAGTATTGTAGTTATCGAAAATAAATAGAGAATATATATTTTACGTATTGACGATGTTAATGTAGTGGTAAGAATTGTACTTTGTACTCAAATGTTGATGGCGATCCATATGAGTTTAAGCATTATCCAACTTATTTACTAGAATCAGATTAGTTCTCTAATAGATTCATTAGCTTTAACAGGCCTGGTTGAAATTGTGGAATATTCTATTTGCCACTTAGCACCAAATCACGAATGATTTACACAATTTATATGTCAAAACGCAACTCAAATAGAAACGCAGCCTAGTAATCCTCGAGTGTCCTGAATAGAATCGATGTTTTTAAATCGTATTTGGAAATGGCCACAACACAATCTGAAGACGCATGTGGTCAGGAATAAACTTCCAAAAGCTTTAAATAGATTCCCTATTACATCTAAACATACCAACTATAAAACTGTCGTACCACAACTACCCTCCTAAACTGACCATGGTTCATCTTAAACAACAACAACAACTGATGCAGAACCTAGCCAAAGACACTATTATACACAAACCCACGTTCTCAACCTGTAAATAACTTTTCTTTATTCTCATCATACGAATGATCGAACAAACATCCGATCCAGCGGGTTTATGCGATTATTAGACTGCAAACCGACATCACAAACACAAGCGCTACCACGCCGGCTCTGAACAGCCCTTTGTATGAACATCCCATAGCTGCAATCTTCTTGAATATGAAACTGGTCTTGCTCTTTGATCTGGTGAAACTACCACATCCTTTCGTTAGAGTTTCCCTTGTAGTGTCCTTAACCTGAACCCATTTTAAAGCATAAGAAATAAGGTTAGAAAATTGTAACGCATGTGAAAGGTTCCTATTACAATATTTTTTTTTTAAACTTCTTCTCACCTCTTTCTTGATACATAGGAGTTGTGTGCTGCCAGTTTCTGACTTGTGACTGTCAAAGTTAACCTGAAGACGCAGCCTTCTTGGGGCATCACCCTGCATTACAAACTTCTCAGCACAACCAGGGGCTTGTGCCCGTCGTGTCCTAATCTTAATTCCTGATTGAGATACATCACTGATCTGGTTGCATGTCCTGAGAATATTATGTGACTCATGATGTGGGATCTGTTCTGGCTTCTGTTCCACTAACTCTTTCCTCTCTGGAAGCTCATAAGGAATCTCGTTAAAAGACTCCAAGAACTTGGCCATATATTCATCAGCATCGTTTGTACCGTACTGAGTCTGAATGTGATCCCCATTGTGGTTTTTGAACAGTTCGTTTGAACCAGATTGATAATCACTGACAGAGGATCCGAGCTCAGGTTGCAACTGAGAGTGCAACGGAGAGAACATCTTCTGATTCAGGGAATCAAACTCCAGATATGAGAGCCAATCGATATCGTCAAGCTGCAATTAAAATAAAGTTTGTGAGTTCACAAAAGCAGTTATATACCAACTCCTGTAATGAAAACATGTAAATTATTCATCCTTACTCCGGTGGTTGTAGCCTCAGCGGCAGAGTTTTCACTACGACATTCGCTGGAGACTAGAAGAGAAGATTCCGCGACATCACAACAAGGCTTTGTGTCGTCGGTTGTAGGGAAAACCGGAGATACCTCAGACATCTCAACCTCAGATTTCATATCGTCCACAACAGTTGGAGATGAGACCGCTGGTTCAACTTCACATGACTTTGAATCTTCTGGTGCAGCTCCGTTCACAATATCTTGCTTCTTAAACAACTTGCAAATAACAAATGGGTTCTGCTAACCAAAACACTAATCAGAAACTCTAAAAGACCGAAACACACGAGTATATAATGTCACTGAACACAAGTTGATTTTATACCTGTCCAGGCTTTGTTCCATCAAGATCCTTCTCTGTAGCGCGGTACTCATGCATAATCCAACAGGTCCGTGTTCCCTTAGGAGCACGACCAGTGTAGAAGACTAGAGTCCTCTTAACACCTATAATCTTGGTCTTCCCTGATTTAATCTTACGGTCTTTCCCCGTAGCCTTCCAGTAGCCAGCCACAGTAGCTCGATTCATCCTACTTCCACTCGGATACTTCCTGTCCAATGGACAGAAGAAGAGCCACTCTGAATCTGTCGTCTTCACCACAGAAAAATCTGCAACATTACAAAACCTAAAACATAAATCTTTACTCTGTTTCTCTAATACTTTACTCAAATTCACTGATTCCACTACCCCCAAGCTAAGCACATATTGATCCAAATGAAAACAAAGTAATCAAGATCGAATTGCTCATATTTAGGGAAGAAGAAGATTTACCAGGCAAATCCCATGGTTCCCATTTGCAGATATCGATCTCACGGATGACTCTGACGTCGTCATCGTGACCGTTGATCTTGAGCCGGAGATAGTACTTTACTAACTCTTCATCCGTCGGACTGAATCTGAACCCCACAGGTAGTGAAGCCAGCGATAATACATCCATAGGTGCCGAGCGACTTTGAAACTTCGAGAGAATGTAAAAAAAAAAAAAAAAAAAACACAAATTCGAGTTCAGGTTTAAAATCCCAAAAAAAAATGGATCAGAGATGCGATTCAAAAGGTATTTCGAAGAAACTTCAGGAAAAAAACCTAGATTCCAGAATTTTGATCAAATATGGGAAAAAAAAACCTAAAATTTGGTATAGTGAAGAAGAAGAGAAGGAGATGTGACACGGTTTGGTCAGACAAGAGAGTTATCAGAAAGACATGACGAAAAATAAAAAAAGTGTGTTGTGTCTACACGCGCCACTACTGCTTCCCAGAAACTTCAAAACCACGTTTCTTACGCGTAAAGAGATAATAAATAAAATACCTGTTTTAACCCTGATATTGTGGATGTAAAATAGTTATGCTAGCCTGTGGAAAGTCAGGGTTATATTAGTAAAGTGAGGTTACATGAAAAAGATTTCAGTTAACGAATTATATACTGACACGTGTAAGAGGTAAAAGGAACTTGTACGGAAATTTCACTATTTCCTGAGTTGTTTTTCTTTTCTTTGGGGTTAACCTGAACTGCTTTTAAAGTGTCAGTGGTTCAGTAAAATAAAAGTATATAAATATTTTAATAATTGGTTTACTATATGAATTGTGAAAATTACACAAGTGACCAGCCCATTTTACTAATTGAGCTTGTGGTTTAAGCCCAACAAGAGAAGTATTATACACACAAAAAAACTCGATATTGTAGTAGTCTGTAGTCTGTAATCTTACAAAAGATACTTGTAAGTTGTAACCTATTCAGTAGGGAAGAAGCAAAGCTATGAAAGATTCAATACAGAGACCGCTTAAAACTGGACAGCCAAAAGGGAAAATAGTTGGAGGATGAATGAGTAGTCCCAAGGAATAAGACATGAACCAAATAGACTCTCTTCGTAACAAAACCACTTTGTTGATTTTATGCATGAGAGAACAAATTGAGAAACTAGAAAAACTTCGAACTACGGAAGAAAACTGCGGCTAAATGCCAAATATATCGTATACCTCTATGCAGCTCATGTACTTGAAAGTTGAAACCCATGTGGGAATCTTTTAATTTTCTTTTTGAGTTTTTGATTTAGAAGACTTTTTGTCTTCTCATGAATGGATTTGTCAGCTCCGTTCTATCCGATTCAAAGTTATAAGTTGTTGAATAACTAAGTATCTGATGACAACCCGGCCGTATGACCAACCTCTGCTTTCGATTCCGTTTCAACACTTATTTGGAGAATCATGACATGAGTGATGAGTCCAACTATGGATTTTTCTTTGTACAACGTTTTTCAATTTTGTGTCAAATTTGCCGTCTTCTTGAACTTTGTTGCGACTTACAATGGAGAGTTTTTTTTTATTGGTAACTTCCTCTTCCAACTGCTTACAAACACCACATTATATTTTGACATGTGTATATTTTAAATTAGATTATTTAGAAACTTCAACTATAAAAAAAAAAAACAGTTTTTAGTCTCTCTGTGTATATTTTTGTTGTATTCGTAGGAATTAGTCTCTGTATATATAATCTATCATTTTCAATTTTGAACAGTTATAGAAATTAAATATATATAGTATTTCCTCCGTTTCAAAATATAAGATATTTTGAGTAAATCACGCATATTTAAAAATTACTACTTTAAAAAAGTTCAACCAATTATAAATAAGACTACATAATATAAAGTATTAAACTAATTTAAAAGTTGCATAGAAAATTAAAAACATCCTACATTGTGAAACAACCAAATTTTCTAAAACATCTTATATTATGAAACGGAGGAGCATATCACATTTAGTCTCAACAGAATTCTTATTAAATATATTTGACTATTGTGGATCCATTCAATTTATAAACGGCTTTTACGGAGATCTCAAACAGTTAATGTGGTTGACCAGAATAACAATTAAAATGTGACCTCCTAGTACTACCAAATCACACCAATCTATACTTTTACTGTACTTTACCGATTTGAGGGGATTTAAAACGGAGAAGAAAACTTATTTGTACCTATAAATTATGAATAGTTTTGATGCAAGCCCAACTGAATTAAAAAATATATACATAATTTAATTTGTAACTGATTCTATATTCTTTATTGTATATATTTTTTTTTGACAGCATATTCTTTATAAACATGGTATGGTCCAGTTTCATGTAGCTCGAATATACCAAACTGATAATTTTAATGTTAAATTGACAATTTTTCTTCATTTAGCAAACAGAGTGACTCTTTCTTTGACACAGGTTCAACAACCATTGAACCTGAATCGGTACAACTTTAAGATTTCTATGTTCCATTAAACAAAACTCCTCTGAATCCCTAACCATTGTTACTTATAAAAACTACTAAACATTCTGAGCTAAGCTTCTAATCTCTGGCTCCTCCCCGTCTGCGACTCCAACGGTACAATTCATCGAGTCAAACGTTAAATCAAGGAAGTACAACGAACAAACAAGAACGCAACAAGTTATGAACATTGGGATGGGACCAAAGATCCATAGGAACAAAGGCGATGAGAAGTAGAACGCTCTTAGTCCTAGCGACCAGAAGTAGCTCCCACGGTTAACCGTTGCAGCCACATAGTCTTGATTTATCATGAGACCACCATGACCACGACCACCTGTAGAAACAGCCATGAGCTGTTTAAATGGGACATTGATGAGGATGCTTGCATGGCTGTAATAACGAATTGATTGGACGTTTAGAAGAAACGCGACTAGGAAACACACTAGGATTGCAAAGAACTTGAGCGAGAAGGCTCGGTCGCTTTTGTCACCAAACACAAACCAAACGGAACGCTCTCCTTTACCGCTGGTCATTAGTACCGCGATTAGTGAACACAACATTATTGCCGTTGATGCCAATAGAGTTGACGCCATTATGTTATTCCTTAGCGTTTGTACCGCTAAAACGCCGTTTTTGGATGAATCCTGTGTTTCAGTGGTTGTGTGTAATCTATTAGTATAAAAAATCTCAAAAATCCGACCAAAAAGAAAAGAAAATGGTGGAGGAAATAATGTACTTATTAAAGTTTTAAGATTTTTTTTTTTTTAATTCCCAGAAGTTGCAAAGCATCTTTTTAGTGTGATTAGCTTTCACACATGAAGATTCATTTATTAAGGAAACTTCCAGAATCGGACTAGTACGTAAATAACTTTAATAGAATTATGTTCACATACGAGAAAAGAAAAGATCTGATAAACAAAAATGAAAGAGAAAATATATTTTGATACTACTTCAATGTAACAATTTCACTTGTCAATTTGTCATGAGCGATGCATGCATGATGAATATACTTATATTCATATTTATGAAAAGAAACATAGTTAATTATATTCTCAACCTCACATCCTCCAACTCAAAAGGAACTGAAACCGTCGATAAGATTTTCTTTCCCAGGAAAATCTCTGTACATGCATGATACTGATCATCTATCAAATCTTTTTAAAATCAGGGCATCTTTATCGTTATGTGTAAATACATGCACATGAATCTCCTTTGTTATCTCCAACAACCCTCAAAATATTAACCATTAAGCGGGAATCAAATTATAATTTTCTGCGTTTTCCAGAAAACCTCATGCATAAACGCATATGGAGAGATCTAGATATATATGTGAAAAAATCATATAAAGTTTAAAACCAAAGGAAAATAGGTATTATAAAATAAGGAAAAAAAATCGAACCTCCATCATGGCTTGGACCCAAAGGCGGCGATTGAAAGCGTTGAGGCCAACAACGGTCGAAGATGGACGGTGGATGATGCGGTAGAGAAGCCATAGGTGATAGAACAACATCAAAGCCAGTCCTAAAGGAACCAGTGTGTAATCCAAATACTCACGCTTCATCTTCTTAATTTAGATCGATCGAGAGATAGATCACAAGAAATTGTAATTAAAAAAAAATTTGAAGGAGATTGAGAGAATCAAAATGGAGTACGGGTCTTACGTGGACCCTCTCGTATCTAATGCTCTCTAAAATTTGTTTTGAGCTTCTCCCTGATTCTCAGCCGTTTCCTCTCACTCTCCCAACCTCTCTATTTATAGATTTGAGTCTTTATATATAAAACGTGTTAATGTTATTAATTAATACTATGTATGTAAGGCCTAGAAATCTCCACTTGTAAAAGACAAGCCCTAGCTGTTAAGTTTGGACCGGCCGTTGCTATTATTTGGCATTCGTACTAACCATTACTTTTTTTAAGTTAATGTAAAATAAATACACGTTTTATTTACTAAGTGAGATTCATGTATAGACGACAGAAGAAAAAAAAAAAAAAAAAAGTGAGATTCATATATTTTAACATCTAAGTTGAAAATTTGAAACGAATCCCAAAAGAATTTCATCGTTTACAGTTTAAATTACCATTTTACTATTGGATGCAATTCAAGATTTACAAATAATTGTTAGAACCACTAAACGAAAAGTTCAGTTCCAATTCACGGGAGTTCCGTCGCACAGATAATAAATTTATAAAGACTACAAAATTTAAAGTTTTAAACAGTTGCGATATAATTAAAAAGACATATCATAAATATCTTATTTATAAATTAAAAAATTAAAAAGAAAAAATTTGAAAGTAAAAAGGACACAACCCTTGTACGTATCAAAAAATATTTTAAGGAATCTTCCGAAACTTATTTTTTGTGAAAAAAATGTAAACAAAGTTAAATTAATTAGTATTAATTAGTTTTGTAATCACCACTTTATTATTATTTTATGTAGACCATTTGTATTCAAAAGTTCTATTAGTGAATTAACTACACAAAAAAAAAAACATGCACATCAATACAATAAAAATTGGATATACTTTTTTTCAGTGTTTGACACATCAGCTTTTTAGTTAATCGAGGAGCTGACATATCAATTAAAACAGTTAGCCAATCAAATTTTAAAGATTAATACAGCTCAATATATTTGTCCAATAATAATCTTTTTCTATTCTATATCATTCCTTCTGCTTTCTGTTACCGGTCTAGCCCAATTACAATAGTACCCAAGAAAAACAGTAAAAGAACCCAAATTAGCAACCGCTCATCTAGATCTCTTGTTTCTGCAACTTCCTTTGTAAACACTTTCTCACCAGTTTGAGCTACCAACCGTGGAGTTCTTTTCTAATTAATGTTTGGTTGACAAAAAAAAATAACTTATGTATGGCAACTGAAGAAAGTGACGAGCAACGCACACTAAACACCAGAGGAAAAAAGAGGACATCGAAACCCTAATCAGATGTCATCCAAAGAAAAGAACAATTGTCTCAAACCATGCTCGAAGCAAGTGAAGGCTATGAGTCTCTTATACTTGATGCTATGTTTAAGATTTGGCTGTCAAAACTTAATATTCCTCTCTTTTTCTATGTAGAAATTTTCAGTATTTCCTTAGTTCTAAAACTTAAAGGATGATTTAGATCAGAGGAAGCTCCTAACAAATCCAACGAGTCAAGGGCGATGATTTTAAAATGTTATCTTCTAAAATTGAATAGAGAAATAAAAATTTAATTTAATTTAATGATAAAATAAAACTTGAAAAATGTTTTTATGGCATTTATAATGATAAATGATAACTTAAAAAAAAATTGTTTTCCATTTACTTTTCAATAATTTTAAAATACATTATTAGTGATAAAAATTATTTTAAAGTAAAATAAAAATAATTATTATAGTTACGTCATTATTTATATGTTGGTCTATACCGCTGACGGAATCATTTTTCTATTAATTTATGTGTGCCCGTTAAAACATAAGCTATTTTCAAGATTTTAAGTGACAAAATCAATTAGTAGTTTATTATTGGAGTTGAAATTTTGGAGGTTTAAAGTCGAAGTGCCATTTTTAATTTTTTTTAAGGAGATTTTCTCTTGAAAAAATGGATAATTTGGATCAATATGACATAGTAACTTTTCCACTACAAGAAAGCACATCGATCAGACGGAACTTTTGACAGAAAAAATGCCTAGAAAATTTATCATCGTTTTCGGAGAAGTTTTCGACAGATTTCTAAGGAAAGTTTTAGGAAAAGACGTTTTTCAAAAAGCCTTCGGAAATTTTTTTAATCCGTCGATAATTTCTTGAAAATTTCGGACGAAAACCAAGTCGTTAGAATATATTCGAAAAAAATTTCAAAACTTCTGACGGCTTTCCAGGGGCAGACGACCATTGTTTTATACCAAAAGATTTCTGAGGGATTATCGAGAACTTGCGGCGCATATAGCCGTTGCGATTATATCCATTGAATGTGATCGTTGTAATATAAAATCTCTAGGAAAACCTTTGGAAATTTCTCGCATATCTCTTGGAAATTTTGTGTATATATATTCAACTTAGATTCATTTGTTTGGTAAACGAAAATAGACACAATTCCAACAATAATGTCTTCTTTAGATCATTATGGTTATTTTTGTTCATGGATGAAAAAAACCTAGATACAATGAAAAAACGGACAAACTTACAGAAGAGTTCAAAAAAGGTCTTAGACAATTCATGTTATTCGCATCAAACCAGAGCATAACGCAAGAAACATGTACTATGTCCTATCCTTGTCTAAATTGTCGGAATTATAGAAATTTTGAGATATCATTAGTAAAGAAGCACTTGTTTGGGAATGGATTTATGCCGGGTTATAAAATATGGTTTTCGCATGGAGAAAGTGAATCAATGGTAGATTATGGTAGTGCTAGTCAATATTATATTTCGGATAGTGTAGAAGAACCATCTATAGAAGTAGACTACATTTCAGATGGTGAACGATGCATTTAGGAAAAATGCCCTCATTAATTCAGGTGGAGACAGTTCAGTAGAATAGCCGAATTTAGAAGCCCGAAGATTCTTTGATATGTTAGATGTAGTAAATATATCATTGTATGATGGTTGTAAGAATGTTCATTCACCATTATCAGCTGCAACTAGGTTGATGGGCATAAAGACGGATTTGAATTCATCAGAAGGTTGTGTGGATGCGATTACTGATTTTGTGAAAAAAAACTTGCTAGAGAATAATCTTCCACCAAGCGTACCTATGAGGTGCAGAAACTTGTAGCTGGACTTGGTTTGCCATATCAGGTGATAGATGTGTCCAATGATAATTGTATGATCTATTGGAGAGAAGACGAAGACTGCACACTTCGTGTCGTTTTTGTCGTAAACCTTGGTATCATGACAAAAGTGGAAGATTTCCCATACCATATAAAAGAATGTGGTATTTACCGAAACTACGACGAACAACTATGCATGCAACTCTAGATCTCTCATTAAACTTTGCATATTATCTATAGGGGTGTCTATCGGGCTGGCCCGGCCCGTAACCCGTAAAGCCCGCATATGTTTGAGCCCGGCCCGGCCGGGTCCGAAATATTTTGGAGCCTATATTTCAAAGCCCGAGCCCGGCACTAACAGGGGTACAAGGTTTTTTGAGCTTTTCCGGGCTTCTGTTAGAGATCAAAAATTCAAATTTTAATCTCATATCCCCCTTTTCCTTCAAACAATTTCTCAAAAACTCCCATTTATTCTCTCTACCCCCATCTTTAATGAAAAGACGAAACTACCCCTCTAACAATTTTTAAATTAAAATTAAACATCCTAGTTGTACCAGATATCCCTAGTTGCACCCAGTTGCACCCCGCATAGTGGGATTCAAACCCTGGGCGTGCGGGCTTGCGCATGGAGCTTGCAACCACTAAGCTACTGTGTTTTTCGTTGAACACTTACTGGTTTGATTATATTTAACCTAAAACAGCCGAAAACAACCTTTATTAAGGGTAATATTGTCTTTTTATCATTGAAGGGGTTTTGAGAAATTGTTTTGATGAAAAGGGGATATGAGATTTTAGTCCCAAAGTTTTAATACTAAATAAAATTTTAATACTTTAACAAAATAAAATAATATATAATTCATATAAAATATCATAGATAAAAATTTTAAAAGTATTAAGTAAGATTATTAAGTAAATATGAAAACTATGATTAGAGTTTAAAACTTTGTTTACAATGAATCATTAATCAAATATTTCAATCAAACAAACATGTTAACACAAAAGTACAAATACTAGATTTTAACCCGCGGTACACCGCGAGAAAATACATTTAAACTAAGATATGAAAATTATAAGCTGCATTTGTTTGTTAATTTTTATTTGTTTTATTTAGTGTTTAAAATTGTATAAGTGTATTTTGATAGTTAATATTAGGATTTAACCCTTAGTATACAGAGAAATAATTTATTTTTACATAATCATAATTTAATTAAGTTAATTAAATATGTCTAATATTTTAATATTGATAAATACTTTAATGAATAATTTTGTAGTACCAAAATAATGATATTTCAAATTTACATTAATACTAATCCAAACCCGTGAAGCTATATAACCCCGTGAATTTGAAGGATAGACCAAAAATAAAATAAGATGTATTGAACCCAGAGAAGAGTAAACAAAAAAAGGGGGAGATACATTTATAAAGCATAAAAACTTTTAAAAGTCAGCTACTTTAGACTGTTTTCCATCAGCAAAAGAACATAGAGGTCACAACCTTATCATTCAGCTGTGGCATGGGATGATGGGAGGCATAGGGACTGCTCCAGATTTGGTGATCCCTCCATAACATCTCGACATATTTCATCACAGTTGTATATGTGCAGCTGCCAAATGAGCATAGCAAATAGGTGCATCTTTTTATATTGCTGGTGATGCTAACTTGAGAATATGGGTCAATATTATTTATAGGTGGATATATTCAACTTACAGGTGGACATATTCAACTTAATCTCATTAATCACCACATTCAATTCTAAAATACTATAATTTTATTCCAAATTTCTATATATAGAAATCGTATAAAAACAAATTAATTAAAACAAATTAATAACTTTAAAATCGCATAATATATATTTGAGAATATGCCAAGTTTATATTATTAGATTAATTTTGATTGATTTTAAGTTATTAATTTTTTTATACGATTTTATATATAGAAATTCGGGTTAAAATTATTGTATTTTAGAATTGCATGTGGTGATTAATTAAGAAGATTGAAAATCAAATGTAGCTGATTTATAGGCTCCTCATAAATTTATATTTAAAAATCGATTATTGTAAAAAATTTGTAGAGAGATTTTAGGAGAATGAAATTTGGAAATTTTATTTCAGATTTAATAGGGAGACAAATTAGGAAATCTTTGTTTGTGTTAATGGAAAAGAGTTGAAATGATTTTTTTTGTTTTATAATTTTATTAAAATAAATATTAAATTACAATGGCTGAGATGTAAATAATTCTCAACTTCAAACCTTCTTTGCTAAAGTTACTGCGAAAATAATAATATAGATATTTGTTAAAGGATTTTTCGGGCTGATCCGAATCCAGTCGGGCTAAGCCCGAAAAATCCTATACCCCAAACAGACCGAGTCTGGAAGATCCGATTATTTTCTGAAAATAAATATTTAACCCCGAGTCCAATATTTTCATAGTCAGACCGGGCTAGTCTCCGAATTTTGGTCCTAATTGACATGTCTAATTATCTATAAAAAAATTGCGTTTACTCTAACTCAAAATTCAAATTTAGTGTAAAAGTATTAATAAAAATTTAGAATATATTTAAAAAGTGGAATTTTAAATAGCTCATTTTGGACCGATAAATTAAATAAAATGAACGCAGCTTTTTACTGAAAAGAATTAAAGAACCAAAAAAGGGTGAAATTTGAGGAAAGTGGAACCTTTTCAGAACACCAGAGGCCCACTAAAGGCCCACCAACTATCTGTGACGTCCATCTTTATTTATTTCACAGCTGATTCGGCAACGGTATATTCCTCGAGGGTTCCCCACCAGCACTATGTTGCCATCTCTCTTATTATTATTGGTACAACAACAACAACTCAATTACAAAATTTCCAAAAGGACAAATATATTAAAGGGTGATCAAAAGTTTTCCACGGCATTAAGAAAGTTTCAGATTTTGAAAAATCCACAAGCATCACAATGCATCATGGTCCTAGTTAGGAATTGAGTATGTTGTACAAAATTAGTTACAAAGTACTTGCAAATAACTTAGTTTCCTCACTAGTCACTTCCATTCCAGAACTTAGAAGTGTTAACAAGGTAAAAAGGTAGAGCAGTTATAGTTACTTGCATGTTCATTCAGTTTCCACAACTACTATAATGGTAGGAGGCTTGAAGGAAGGATGCTAAGAAAATGGCTTAATAAGAGATGAGCACTGAACTGGAAGTGCATGACATGTTACCGTTACCATATTAATAAAGACTTTAGTTGACTTTGTTCGGAAAGAAATTTATATCAGTCTTATTTAAAACTATTATTATTGGATCTGTCTTGAAGTAAGCATCCGTAGTACCTCACTCACGTGGGTTTATCTTCGGGTAGGTTAACACGTGGTTATATATCCATGAACGAACATAAGTGCGTATGTGTAGCTAGCTCACTGATCTGAACTATTAATATCATCCACTAAGTTATCACTTTGGAAAAAAGAAATATATTAGTAACAATTTTATTTAGTTATCACTTAATTTAGTAACAAATTTCAATCAGTTTGTTGTCATCAAAGCAAGTTTAGAATTTTTTTTTCAAATTGTTTTAAATTAATTAACAAATTTTAAGTCATTTCATTTAACTTTTTTCTTATTTTATTTCTCACTATAAATTTTAAATTTTGAGTTAAATTTTGTTTGTCTTTTTTTGTTTGTTAGTTTTTTTTACTTCAGTTCAGGTGACAAAAATATTGGTCGGTGAATGGGTAAATCTTTTAAATTTGCCAATGGGCTTAGGCCCAGGTCTCTCCGGTCAACTGACAAAAAGTCAAATTTTTGTGAGTATATTTTATTTTAGACGTTAAAAGAAAAAAAAGGATGTGAAGGAGCAGAGAAGACGGATGAAGTTAGGTTGGCCAAAGTCATCGCTACTAGATCTCCCTTTACCGTTTCTCCTTTTCTTTCGTTTTCCTCTTTTTCTACGAAATTAATAAATGCTGTCAAAAAAAAAAAAAATGAAACTAAATAAATAATGATTTTGGTAAAACCTTACGATTGAATATGGCTAAATGTCACTAACACAACTTAAACAATAACCATATTTTACCAAGGAAAAAAATGTTAAATATTCAAATAATCACATAGAGTCAAATAGGTAAATTATAAGAAGATAAAAAATAGGTGAAATTTGGGTGGGAGGAGTTTTGTAATTTTTTGCCGCGTGGGATTTAGAGAAAGGATTTAACATACTATAAACCATTGAATTAATGACACGTGATTTTATTTATCAGATACGACAAACAAATGACGAAATTTAAATAAACGAATTAGTTTAAAGTACACACACCGTTAATTAACGGAGTTTAGATAATATTATCCGTTAAAAGACAGTGTTAAGTTTTTTATAATCTATAAATATCTTCATCTTCTTCCTCCCTCACTTTGTTCTTCCTTCGTCTTGCTTTCATTTCTCTCTCTCTCTCGAAGAGTCAAAATTAGGGTTTGGTTTGCTGCAGTATCTTCTCTCTCTTTCTCCAGGTAATCTCTCTCTCTCTTTCTCTCCTTCTCTTCCTTTGTGTATTTGCTTCTGAAATTTGTAATTTCCTTGGAGAATCTTCTTCATTCTACAGTCGGATCTGGTAGCTTAATCTCCCAGCTTACAATTAGAATCGATCTATAACTTTGAATCGTTGGATTTCAAATACTTGTTGTGAAGTAGAGGAATTGATTAGCTTAAATTTGTGGAGTGATCTACGTATCTCAGATTGCACATTTTTTTGGGTATGATATTGATGGTTTCTTCGGCTCTATTGGGTTCTGCAGAGTATAAAGGTTGTGTGCGGAGCTTTTCAGATCACAGAGACAAAAAAAAAGATGGAGGTATTTGGAAAATCTCCCATGGTTACATCTGCCAATGTTATTTACTTGTCTGCAATTCTGGGTCGCGATTGCGATGGACCCAACCAGTGTCACAAATGTGACTGGAAATGTGAGAATGAGATTGTTTGTGGGAATATGTACCGCTGCAAACTAACTGGCCTGACTCATGTCTGCGACAAGAACTGTAACCAGAGGATTCTCTATGATAACCATAGCTCTCTCTGCCGTGCCAGCGGCCGGATTTTCCCTCTCTCGTCGGTTGAGGAGCAGGCTGTGAGAGGTGTCCGGAGGAAGTTGGACGCTGAGAGTCATCCTTCTGAGAGCTGTTCGTTTAAGCGTCGTCGTCGTGATGCTCAGTTCCATGCTTCTCCTTTCGAGAGGTCTTTCTCTGCTGTGAGCCCCATCTGCAGCCCGGCTGGAGACGGAATGGAGTTGAGCTAGATCCGTGTTGGTCTTCTTCAAATTTCCTGAGACTGAGAGGCTCTTTATCTTAAGTAGAATAACTTCCCTTTCTCTTTCTTTTGAAACAACTATGGATAAGAGAGACTTTGTGCTATTGCTCCAGCAGGGGGGTTCTAGGCATCCTCCCTGCCTTAAAAGAGAGCTTTATCTTAGTATTGTTGAATGTTGAACTCTATGTAGTACTTATGTAGGAGAGACTTTATAATTCTAATGCTTATTTCTGGATCTTATTGCTGTCGTATTTAGGTGTAATAGAATAGCAAACTTGCTTCTTCTTCTTCTTTGTGATGTTTGATATACATTCTTGTGCATCTTTAGTTTTTGCTTGTGATTGGATACGTTATTTAGACAGGCTTTTATTCAGCTATGTATATTGTTTTGGTTACCATGGACTTTTAGCGTCCTATCATTGCGCAGAGCCTGACACACCATGGGTGATTTCTGTAAGTGTGGTGCTACAGGGTTTTACACATTGCTAACTAATTCCTGAATATACAGGATATTTTCTGGTTTCTTGTCCTGCAGAAAATTCCTCTGATCCTTTCTGTTCGAAACCTAATTCTAACAGATTATGTGTTCTATTTAACTTTCCTTGATTGATGTATTTGGGGGTTCTGAAGATGTTTTCTGTTTGTGCAGGTTTCAATGTTGCAAAATCAGGAGTGTTTAATTGTGTTTCTTTTGTTTACACTGATTTGACTGTTTGATATATTTTGTTTTTTTCTTTTAACCAAAGGAAGTCTAACGGATGGATGTTTAAACTCTTACTTTGCAGGTCCTTATGCGTTTGTGCTCAGCAGGAAGGAGCGCATGGAATAGGTATGAACTACCCAACGAGGATGTGGCAGCCAACTGTGTTCAAAAGTATCAGCTAAACATGGTAATTATGTGACATAAAGTTTACAGAATTGTTACCCTGCGTTTTCTCTTTACTTGTGAGCTTATCTTCATGTTTGTTATCTTCTGTCATGTAACTTTGTCGTGATGACTATAGACTTTTTTTCGCTTCTCTCTGATGTGGCTGTATCTGAGGTTCTGATATTTGTCCAATATCTATGACCAGGTACAATCTCTTTAGAATGTAAAGTTTCTGATGAAGACAACTTGTTATTATATCTGGCTCCGATGGAATCTGATCTCTTATTTTGCTCCCACCTAAATCGGAGTCTTGGTAAGTCATTGTGTACTTACAACCTCCTCGCATACTATCTATTTTTTGTAGTCTTAGGGTACTGGAACCAACAAATTTATCTATTCTGAAGTACATATACAATGATGATCTGTATTGACTCAGAAACATAAGCCACGTAGTCTTCATTTACAATATTATTTCTAGGTTAGCAGCAACTTGAGGGCTTTGCAAAAAATCTTCAATTGAGAATGGGAAAGGTTGCTTCAAATTGTGTTTTCTACGTGGATTTAATGCAATAGTTTGGCTGACAGAAATGCTAATGTCTAAGGTATTGGATTGTTTCCTGGGATCGTGGAAGATTTTCTTCTGAAGCAAAGTATCAGAGTTTGACTCAGCTGCTACGATAAGATAACGGTACGGGATTATTTCTCCCTAATAGTAGCTAATAACAACCACTAATTTATTTTAATTATGTTTTTGTTCATTCTTTTCCACTATTCATTATTGAAATTCGTATTAAAAAAAATTTTAAATAATTTTTATTGTGAGGATCATGAATTTTTATATCATTTAGTACCTTTTACCATAGATAATATTTGGTTACTTATTTCATAAACTACATTATCAACTCATGTCAAGGAACCTGGATCGAAATTAAGCTTTTTACTTTAATTTGGTTCGAAAAGGAATTAGTGTAGATTCTCTATCGTGTCATTAGTTTTCTATAATAATAAACGGGAAAGAGGTTGGGGAAGTTAGGCAAAGAATTGCCTTGTCGGAGAGGCCAGTGTCCTAAGAGTAATGCTAAACCCTACTTCATTGTCTTGCGGCTTGAAGCTCTCTAAAGCAACTTCACCGCTTCAACATTGAATCCTTCTTTCCCTTTAGATTTTATTTGTTATAAACCCTGGTCCATGGACCTCCTAACCAAATCCATATGTCTGAAAACTTAAATGTAATGAGAAAATCACCAATGGTTCTCATGGCTGTTCTTTTTTATGTTTCTCTACTGTTTACTGTTTCTTATGCATCCACCTTTGTCATCACAAATAACTGTCCCTTTACTATATGGCCCGGAACTCTTGCAGGCTCTGGCACCCAGGCACTACCCACGACGGGGTTCAGGCTTGATGTGGGACAGTCTGTTAGAATTCCCTCGGCTGTAGGCTGGTCAGGTCGGATATGGGCTAGGACTGGTTGCAACTTTGATGCTAATGGCATGGGAAAATGTATGACTGGAGACTGCGGCGGGAAGCTGGAGTGCGCCGGTAATGGTGCTGCTCCGCCGACATCACTTTTTGAGATCACACTTGGTCACGGTTCTGATGACAAAGATTTCTACGATATCAGTCTCGTTGATGGGTATAACCTTCCCATAGTTGCTCTCCCAACAGGTGGTGGGCTGGTTGGAGCTTGTAATGCTACAGGATGTGTTGCTGATGTCAACAATAGTTGTCCAAAGGAGCTTCAAGTGATGGGAGAGGAAGAGGAACAGAGAGGAGGAGTTGTTGCATGCAAGAGCGCTTGTGAGGCCTTTGGGTTGGACCAGTACTGTTGCAGCGGTCAGTTTGCTAACCCGACCACATGCCGACCATCTTCATATTCTTCCATTTTTAAGAGAGCATGTCCCAGAGCTTATAGCTATGCCTTTGATGATGGAACAAGTACTTTCACTTGCAAGGCTTCTGAGTATGCCATTATCTTCTGCCCTGGCAGGTATGAAATCATATGCCTTTTTTCACTTTTTAGTTTGTTACAATGCTCTCTGCAACTTTTCAAAAAAGTATATGCAGATTCTAATTTATTATTTTCCCCATCCAGGGTAAAAAGACCAGACAGCCAGAGTTCGGATCCTCCCAGCCCGCCTCAGAATCAGTTCGGGCAACCAATGGCTCCTCCACCTCAGAATCAGTACGGTCAACCTATGGGTCCACCAACATATGGTCAACCAATGGCTCCTCCCACTCAGTATCAATACAATCAACCTGTGGTGGCTCCACCGACTCAAGATCAGTACAGTCCACCTATCACGCCTCTCACTCAGAACCCACCTGGACCAAACGAGGAATCAATGGCTCCCCCACCTCAGAATCAAAATGGGTTCATGCCTCCCCCCACTGTGAACCAAGTTCCAAACGACCAGTATATGAATCCCCCAATTGAAGATCAGAGTCAAAGAGAGACTCAATCCTCATCCGATATACTTCGACCTTTTCCAGTCTTGTTGCTTCTTGGTTTCAGTCTAACTGCTTTGAGGCAATCTGGCACAACATGAATCGTCATCATTCTTCTTTTTTAATGAGAAAGTGATACATATAACTAATAGATTCTGAGCTTTATTATTCAAATAGATTGCCCTGAATTGTCTGAATTGGCTTCACAACTCATACATGTAACTACTCTATTTGATGTATAGAATGTTGTATCAACTAAACAAACGAATTGTCACTTTTGGAAAAAAAGTGGGAGAAATCAAAATCACAACTCATTTCTTGGATTTAGGCTTCTTAGGAGCAGAAGTTTTAGCCTTTTTTGCTGGTGTCTGCTTCTCTTTAGATGGTCTTCCTCTCTTTTTTCCTAAAACCTGCAAAGATTCCACATGAAACATATACTCTTTTACTGTAAGGGATTTATATCGATTTCAAAGGGGGATATTCTGAGTTTTGTCATCGTACAGTTTCGCTTTTTGCTTTGGGTTTGGTTTTAGCTTTTGTGTTGGTTTCTTCCTCTGCGCCTCCACTTTGATCAGCTGGCTTAGAAGCATTCTTGGTGTTTTTATTATTTTCATCATCTGATTCGAATGAAAATCCCTCCAGAGTGCCTAAATGGGTTTGTAAAATTAGCCAGAGAAGCAATTATTTTCGTAAAATCAGTTTACTAAATGGAGAATATTGCTACAAGAAGACAAGGTAGCAATAATGTCTTTACGCTCTAAACAGAGACAGAGAAATAGAGCTGACCTTCCACCATTGTTTCTGCCTCGTACACATTAGATTGTGGTGTCAGCTGTATAAAGTCATTCATAATAGCTTCAATCTGACAAGGAAACATATAATCCAAAACTTAGGCTATCGTTCCAATTTATGTTTTAGTTTCTCAACCAGCTTCTAAATTTTGGCTTAGCAAAAGTTTAGAGTGCACACAGAGTCGAAATCTATGAACAAGAATAGAAAAAACTTAGGATGGTTGAAACTAAAGAAGCACAACAGAAATTACCAACCTTTGCCTCTGTCTGACCAACGTTAACCTGAAATACAAGATCACTGGTGTGAATAATTATATACCACAAAAGTGCACTTACAATTCGGAAAGATAGAAGGAAACCAAAAACGTACTACACAAAATGTTCTGGATGGAATAATTGTTGATTTATATATGGTTCCTGAAACATGAAACGAGAAAGTGTTACTAAAGAGACTCCAGTCATGAACTAATTCTGTTATCGGATACTTGTAACCACATCAGCTTTGTTACATTCAATAGGCATAGCTATTCTGCTACATGTTTTGCTAATAAAAATAGAACCATTTTTGGAGTTTCTATGGGAGAAATCAAAAATAAAAAGCAGAGAGACTGAAGCTAGTTATATGTATATTTGAGGGAACATGCCTTTTAAGTCCATGTACATGTCCCCGGTTGTGTCTGAAACAACCACGCGTCCAACAGCCCCCATGTCTCCACTCAAATCTATCGAGTCACCTTCACATTCAACGAGTACCTGTATATACAGTTCACTGTTTTTTTATCTGCTTTATTAATATATGAGACTCTAAAAATTGATGCAGTTTCCAAAACATAAGTGTCACCAGCTTCCATAACAGTTATATATAAACATAGAGTGTAAAACCATTTGCAAGGAAACATATTTTTATTACCTTTGTACGATTCACCTTCTCAGAAAGTACCAAAGGTAATCTTGAACTTGAACCCTGGAATTTGTAAATTTGATCATAAGGAAGAACCAGAGAAGAAACAACAATAATGGTCCTAGCACAAGGTCCTTACAGAAGGCTTGATATTCTTATCCGTTGTTACTTCCTCGGCTATTATGGCATCCGTATCGGTATCTGTATCTGCATGAGAAAGGGACCGTTACATTGCTTTAGAAGAATCCTAAATTCACAGAACTTCGATAATATTCTTACCTTCACTTTTAAAAATTTCTTCCTGTGCACTATTTTCAATCTTGGGTGTCTTCCGACTACTTTTTGGCTTTGTTTTTGGAGTTTTTTCCTTTGGAGCTTTCTTCAGTACAGGTTCTCCCTCTTTAGCTTCATGAACAAAATCCTCTTCCTTTTCAGTTGACACCGCCACTTCCTGCTTTATCGGACCACTGGAGGATGGTTCAGAATCAGATGAGAGAAGAAACACAGAATCATTTTCTCCCTGCTAAAAAGAATAACAAAACAGTGTAATCATAAGTTCTCAGCACCATACCAACTTAAGAAATTAGCACTTTTACACCCTTGGATATCATAATTCGCTAATTAAAAAGATCTATGCAAACTACAAAGTACAAACAAACCCTTACTAAGACAGATGGAGTGCGGATAAGAGATCGCCAACTAATTTCATCATTGTTCATATAACCGAAAGCTACTCTAGAGGAAGTTTATAACTAGTGTATATTACACAATCATGATAATACAATTCATTTATCAAACAGACACATCCTAACCAGAAAATTCTCGAATCACAAAAAAACTACCCACTAAAGCAAGTAGAGGGACTAGAGGCAAGAAAAAGCACCAAGGAGTACAATGGAGACAGTATCCAAACGTAACTTACTTGAGCATCCTTATGCTTGCTAGAGAAATTTTCACCTTCAACTTTGTTTCCATTCTGCTTCCCTGCAAATGGATCTCCAATCAAAAGCATCCTTTCAAGAGCTCAACAGATAAACAATACTCCCTATAAATTAATATAAAAGCTCTCTCTTTCCCTCTCTCATCTCAAGAGCAAAACAAAAGATAACACAGTTTTTGTGCATCATCGTCCCTACCTTCAAGGTTGAGACTATCATCAGCTTTCTTCTTCCTAGAAAACACCTGCTCGATACACACTTGCTTCGTCACAACCTTCGTTTTAGATTTCTTCCTAGACGAAGACTCCACGGATTCTTTCTCAAGAATCACGGTGTCATCAGCCACAAGAATAGACGATTCAGATTCCCTATAAGGACTATCATCTGGAGATGATTTAGACAATGATGATGATAGTGACAACAATGATGTAGTTTTAGGTGCCTGCGAAACAAAGGCATTCCAATTTTTCAATCTTTGATACTGTAAAATACCCAAAACCAATAATTCAATATTAGAAAATCAGATTGAATCTGAAAACCTCGTAAGAGCGAAGCCAATCGGGAGATCCCTCTCTGGAGCTGCTACTCATAATTTTTCCCTTCTTCCCAACTTCAATCTCAACTCAATTAGCTGCTAGATACAGGTAATACATTGTAAATCAAAAACCCTAAAAGAGACCTTAAAAGCCATAGATTCGACTGAAGTGTTCATGAAATCGAAGCTTACCTGAAGAAGAAGACGAAATTGAGTGATCAGCGAATCTAATAACTAGGTTGAATTCCGGCGACGAGATCTATACAAAGGAATCTGAATTTGACTGAGAGAAGAAGCAAAGGTTTCGCCGGCGGCGAGATTGAAGCTGTGTTGTGAAAGACGCGGGAAGAAGATCAGGCACACTGTTTGTTATGTCATGGGCCAAAAGAGCCCAATAGGCCTTTGATCTAGCGGGCCTGGCTTGTACTGTAGTCGCCAACAACGACGGTGACTAACTGATTCACTAAAATCATATTCCTAATCGTCATAAACCTGTCGCTCTTTTTTTGAACTAGTGATGTTTGTTGTGTCGCGAAAAATCAGTGTTTTCAATTTCTGTTTTAAGACCAAAGAGAACAAAAACTTAAAAGCAACAGAACATGACGAGTTTTTTTGTTGTCGGGTTTTGAAACTGAAAATTCAGGATATATCTAAGGTTTAACCATTGTGTTACAATATATTTGTTTTGTTAAAATGTGAATTTATAATGTATATTTAGAATGATAATGTATTATATCAATTTAAAGATTTTGTTACAGTATTAAACACAATTTTAACAATTTTTTTCTTTTTCTTTCTAATCGTTTAGAAATTTACCGCTGTCAACGTTTGGGCCAATAAATTAATCTACTGGGCTTATAAAGGCCCAATAAGATTTCGTAGACGGAAACGGCAAAAGGAGGGAGATAAGGAGAAGGAAGAAGGACGAAAAGTGTGACCAAAAAAAAAAAAAAAAGAATGGGGAAAGACGGAGGAGACAAGAAACGAGAAACAATGGCGGTGATGAGCCTAATGAAGGATCAACAGAATCCAATTCAACAGTTCCAAGTCAAATTCAAGGAGATTGAGACTGGTGTCAAGTCATGGTTGTCAAAACAGAAGTTACCAGTGGAAGCTGCCGTAGTCACCGCCATGGGTGGTGTTCAGGGAGCTTTTATCGGTGGTCTAATGGGTACTCTGTCTCCTGAAATGCCTCAGGCTGGTGGTGTTGACCCTCAAGCTATGGCTTCGTTAAAGCAAACTCAGGTTTTCGAAATCTTCCATTAAACCCTAATTTGGTTTTTATGTCACTTTTATTGCTTTTTTTTGAAGGTTTTGAATTTGATGTTGTGAACTTTGTTGTAGGCTCTTGTTGGTGGACCTTTGGTTCAAGCTCGGAACTTTGCTGCTATAACTGGTGTTAATGCTGGTATTGCTTGTGTTATGAAACGGATTCGAGGCAAGGAGGATTTAGAATCTGCGTAAGTTTTTTATTATTATGGTGTTTTTGAGAATTGTAGCTGAATCTTAAACCTATATGGAGCTGTAGCTATCACTAAAAGCTTGTATGTGTGTGTGTGTGAATTGTTGTTTCTTCTTTCTTAGTTCTTTCCACAGGACTCAATTCTGTTCTGCACTTGTTTTCTGATTATCAGTTGGGTTTTTTTTTTAATAAAGCTGGCACAAGTTACAGGTCTTAATCAGCTTCTCTGTCATAGGATAGGATAGATTCCATGACAGGGGAAAAAATATGACTTTGCTTTAATGAAAATTTCATCGTTTATGAGGACAGAAGTACAATCTTATCCGGAATCCGCTTGTTATTGATCATTCTGATGCTTAAAAAAGATTCACTGTTCCTTTGTAGGGCTTTGACCTCTGTGTTTATAAATGAAGCAACATAAACCCAAATCTTTGATGTGTGGTGTTTCAAAGTGGCTTATTTGTTTTTTTTTTTTAAACTTGATGAGTGCGGAAAGAGTCATGATTTTAAATTGTGCAGTGTGGCCGCAGCATTTGGATCTGGAGTTGCATATTCTCTGGTGAGCTCAGGATTACAAGGACAGCCTATGAATGCTATCACCACTGCTGCCGGTTTCGCTCTTTTTCAAGGAGTATTTTTCAAGGTGGGTGATCATATCTATAGGATAGGAGATTATACTCTTCTTGAAACTAGGTAGGTATGTCATTAAATCATCAGTTTTGATTCTTTTTTTCTGTCTTGTTCAGTTGGGTGAAAGGTTCACTAAACCAAGCGTTGAAGATCCATATTACACCCAGGGAAGATCTATGTTGTTGAAACTGGGTCTAGAGAAGTATGAGAAAAACTTCAAGAAGGGTTTGTTAGCAGACCCAACTTTGCCATTGCTCACTGATAGGTACTGTACTGTTTTGAGCTCCTGAGATTTTGTTTCTGTATCAACTTAAAAAAAAAAAAAAAAAAACTTTCTTTATACTGAAACCTTATGCCATCTAAACTCTGTTTCGTGTGTCTAGTGCGCTAAAAGACGCGAGCATCCCGCCTGGACCAAGGCTACTGATACTTGATCACATCCAAAGGTCCGAATATAACTTCTCTCTGTATTTTCGGTGACGTGAATATGTGAAATCAGTAAAGTGAACTGAATTTGGTGATTATGCAGGGATCCTGAGCTGAAGGGCAAACGGGGTCGTGGTTGAGACTTGAGAGCCTCTGTGTGTGTCTTCGGCAGTGTCTTTGTCTTTGTAAGATGTTATAAGGATCTCAAGCACTATTATTATTATTATTGGCTGATGTTGCTAGCAATAAACTTTGATTTCTTCTATCGTCTTACGAGCTTCATGTTTAATTCGGTTACTAATTTATCATGTTAGATTTCTCTAAAACGAAACTATATAAAGTCGCATCATATCTTCAAATGATTCATGATCTTAACTTGCTCTGATTTGTGCTGAATTTGAATTGTAGTACGAATCTGTATCTTCCCATGTGTTTTTGTAATAAGCGCTTTTTCAAATATTTTTACCAAGTATATAGTCTCAAATTCTCAATAGTAAAGAAAAATGAAATACACATCTGATTTGTGTATGAACCAAGAAATGGTTGAAAGGGACAAACCAATAAAAACTCTTAATCAAGCAGAAATGTGATTATTGAATGCCAAACTCCAACTCTAAACAGTCATGTTTGTGGTTATTTTAATTTAACAGAAACCTAAACACATGGATTTTGGGGTTTTTAACAGATTTGTTGATGGGTTTTGGAAACCCAACATATGTGTGGTTAACAGAATTCCTATATAACTTCGCATCATCTTTCTTACTCGAAGTAAACAACTGAAAGGGGAAAAGAATTTGTCCAATTTAAGTTTTGTAACAATAATAATGAACATCATCTTTGTTACCTTCATTATGGATTACGAAAGATGCAATATATGATTTTGGAACTTTGGTGTTTTTTGGTAAAATATGATTTTGGAACTTAAGAAAGTAAAAATTGATTTTGGAACGTGGAAACATTTGTTAAGAAACTTATCATTTTGCTCATGTTGAATCTCGTGTTACTTAAATTATAGCTAGTTTTAGTGTAATGAACCTCCTTTGTACTTCTTTTATCCACATAATTACATACATCTCCTCGTGGTTAATGACTAATATCTATACTATTAATCTATACTATTAAAAGGGAAGCATGTTTAATTTTTAATAAGTAGACATATATTAAGAGATTATTACAATGAAATGCTACTGAAAACTGAATAGAGATAAGTATAAATAAGAAGCCAAACAGATTGATATTGATAGGACCCAAACAGATTGAAATTAAGGGTATTACCCGAACCAAAACAAAATGATGCAATTAATACTTAACATATACATATCACATCAAAATCGGATGCTATTAATACCTACCATAACCATAACCAATCTAAATAAATCAACTCTCCAAAATTAGCTTAGATTATGTAAGGAAAAATCTCGGAAATTAACACCACAATATCGAACAGTTAACATAATCATAGGATGTTAACTTATTTTTTTTTATATTTCGAATAAATAATAACTCGATTGGCACCTTTATGTTTAGAGAATATAATATAAGCTAATTTCTGGTGGATATTTTAATAATGTTGATAACCTTTTTTTTTTGTCAAAAGTGGTAATAACCTTCTAAGTAAAAGTTACAAGTGTATATATGCTCTTCACACTACAATATAAATATATTGTGTTAAAAAAATGGTTCCAAACATCTTCAGAAAACTATCGTTAAATGTTTTTAAATCATGAGGAATTTAGAAAGAACTTACTTCTCATGTGATTTGTTTTCATCAATTTCACTTCATCTATTTTATATGCATACTTACATCTTTTGTCAAGGTTGGGACACAGTAATTAGAGATATAAAAAATCGAGAATGGGAACAAGACATAAATTTGGAAATAATTTGTTTTACTTTATGAATGTCTTAAGTTAAAAGTACAACAGAAACATAATAGGATGGGAAAACAAAAACAAGACAAAACCAAAAATAGCCAAAAAATGTAAATAACCACTAGATTTTTTTTTAAAAAAATTGTCATAATATTTAAAAATCGATGAAGCCAAAGAAATTCCAACCTATATAATCCATTTGATAACATACATTGCCATAGATTAAATGCATTTGATCCATATGAATTATAATAATTTCAAAAGTTTTAGAAAATACAAGAGGGACGAGATAGTAATATATATTCAAGAATTTTCGTAGAGCTATTTATTTCAACTAACGGGTTATGAGACGTGAATGGTAATTCATAAAATAAAATACATTTTCTAAACTATTTTTGATCGAATACCAGATGAGAATTTGGGTAACGAGACAAGATTTGAAAATTTAGATAACTAAATATATGTATTTTTTTTTGTGAATCCTGCGGATTTTCAAGTTTTTTATGAGCTTTTCAAAATAAAAAAAACATCAAATTATATATCTTATAAATTTTCCAGATATATATATATATATATAGATATATATTATCTAATATCTATACTATTAAAATCTTATAATAATTTGTAATAGATATGACATAATTATCAAAATTTAAGTTTTTTGAAACCATATTGTATTTATGGTAAAACTATTTATTATTAGAATTAATGAATTTTAGCTTGAAATATATTTAATAAATGAGATAAAATAACTTATTGAACAACTGGAGGTATTTACTATTTGGGTTTAGAGAGACGGCTTTTTACGGGGAAAGAAACTATTATATATGTTAGGGATGGCTATCGAGACATGGTTTAGACTTATTTTTTGAAATCAATTCCGCACGATTTAGACTTAGTTTTTAAAATCAACCCTGCACGTACGTACGGGTCAGAATCTAGTGTTAATTAAAATACCTTCACTAGAATAGTACGCAAAAATCACCTAATAAACCATATGAAATGTCATTTTCGTCGGTGGCTCGTGAGTGGTCATTGTGTTTTAAAGAGAAAAGAAAGAAAAAAAATTGTAGTATACTTGGCTTTAAAAATGAATCATATATTCTTAATTGCATATGGTTTCCCTTATATTAGTTCAGTTCATGACGTTTTCTTTATAACGTTGGTTCAAACAGGTTAACGTATACATTTCAAGAAAAACATGAACCAGATAAACAAACCGCAAGTAGTTTCACATATTTGAGTTGTTGAGACAATGACCATCCTAAATTTCCAATAAAACTAACCGATTGCGTTTCACCATTCAAAACTTTTGGATGTAGTTAGAAAATAGGATTGTTTATTTGCTATTTTATTCGTGTTAGGTATCACATCGACATCTAAGAACAATTGATATAAACACATATTTATGAAAATGACTCGCATTGAAGGCATGTAGATGCGAGGTCATATGTCATACATATATATGGGACTTTTTCATTTTCCCCACGAATTATGATATATTTATCCTCTCTTTTGGGTTCAGCACTTCAGCTTTCCAAATTTTTCTGGTAAAGATCACATTAGTTTCACCAATACGTCGCTGAATCTTTTGAATAAAGACACATTGTTTTTCAACATAAGAAAAAAGCTTCAAAGCTCACTGTCAAGCTCCCTTTTTACAAAAAAAAATTAATGCATATTTCCCTTTTTGTTTTATTTAAATGCAATAGTGTAATTTTAATATTTAGAATTAAAAGGACCTAGATAATTAAAAAAAAAATAGTAATAAAGGATTTGGAACAAACTTGGTTAGCTCAGATCAGGTCAGGTAATATGGTATGTTAGAAACTAGTTTTGTTTCGAAACAGACCCTTTTTGTAATTGTGTTTTCAACTACACTCAGCTGCGGAATTTTTTTTAGAAACTAGATTTGTTAATCAAAACCATTATAAATATGTTTACACTAACATTGGATCCGTAAATTGGTTTTCATTCTCCTAGATAACAAACCATGTATTACTACTATATATGCTTTTCTTGAACTAAACTTCATCAAAGACTACAAAAATCAGACGGTCCAAAACCACTATTGCAATGCCATAGAAAATTAAAACGGGATCCAAATCCTTCATAGATGCAGGAATGGTCCCAACGAAATCTAAAAAACCGAAATCGTTTTTTTTTTAGCAAACTAGTTATTTTATCTATGCTATATATATTCTTAGAATTGAATTGAGTATGAAAAAAATGAGAAAGAAGAGCAAATGATTTCTTAATTGCTTTCAAAAGCTTAAAAGAAATTTAGAGGTCTTAAATTAAATTTTTAATTTTGAATATTTTCAAACAAGAAGTAATATTCTAAAATCTTTTGCTTTATCTTCAAAACGTCTTCATCCACCACCTTTTTCAGACATAAATGTGTTTTAGATTTAGCAATGAATATTCGGTATAGCTAGACATCCAACTAATGGGATGAGAGCAAGCAATAAGAATTTACGAAGGAATTTCGAGTTTTTAACAAAACAAAAAAAAACTGTACATGATGGCATTGATATGAACCAGTTGGAGGATACATCATCATGCATCCAACAATCTAAGAACCTATCCTTTACACAAATATCTATCTTTGTCTACGGTGAGCCGGAGTCCGAGTCGGAAGAAAGACGAGAGAGCTCGTTCATGAGCAAAATGATGCGAGAGTGGTAATCACGAGCCTGGTCTAAAGATTCTGCTTCAAGCTCAGCCAGCTGAGAGCAAAGATGCTCCTCCGCCTCTTCTGCCACCTGCGTCCGCCTCCAAAGCTGCAACATCTCTTTCTTCATCTCCTCCACTTCCTTTTCCATCTCCCCGTTCTTTCGTCGTAGCTCCTCCACCTCCGAAGCCGCCATCTTCACGTAGTTTCCTCCTTTCCCCATTATTTTTTTTTGTATCTTTGAGTTTTTCTTAGTTTTTTTTCTTGTTGTTCTTCTTCTTTTGGTAATTGATATGTTCCTTATATAGGCGTCTCTGCGACCGGGCTTTGGGTGGGTACATGTCTAGGTTCATTGGTATCTCTTGTTTTTGGTTCTTATTTATGGTTAGTTATTTCCGTCCTCTAGAACACATTTAAAAAATATAGTTTCCCGATATACACGTTGGATCCAGTAATAGATTGTGATTTGTTTTTTTTTTTTTTTTTTATAACGTTTGTAGATTTACGTAGGAAATTTGAAAACGTTTAACCAATCTTTTTACGGTGGCTATATTACTATTGAATCTATTGTAGGCATTAATGATTATTGGGAGGCCCGTAAAATGTATTATTTTTGATCATTGTGTGTTGAAGAAAGATGCAAATTGTTCTCTAAAGATTTTTGGAAGCATTTGTAAGTGTAAAGAATATTAAACTTGAAGCACATAATATTGTAGTATTTGCTCATATTTTATATCTAGCTTTTGTAATACTTAATAGTTTAGACTTTAGAGTAATGAATCTCCTTGTATTTTTTTGTTTTTGTCATATTTTCTTGTGCTTACTGACTATGTTAATGAAAATATCTTCGTACACTAGAATAATACTCCGAAGATAACGTAATAAATCATATAAAAACTGTCATTGACGGTGGGTCGTGAGTGGTCATTGTGTTTTCAAGAGAAAAAAAAACAAATAAAGAAAAACTTGTAGTACGTTTTGGATTTAACAATGAATTGAATAGATTATGCTTCTCCATGTGTATTCATGACGTTCTCTACCTTTTTTTTTTTTCTTTTGTTAAAGAGTACAATTAAAAACGTATATATTACAGCTATGACTCGAATTCATACAGTTTTTAGAGAGTGAAAGGGAGAAGATTAAACATACATACATATTTGGTTATACAAGAAGTTGTACACGTTATAGCACCTACGACTACGGTACAAACATCATCAATCAAAAGACATAGTTTGGCATATATATATATATATATATATATATATATATATATATATCTTAGTTATTTAAACAATAACCATCCTAAATTCCTAAAGAGGCTTATTGCGTTTCACCATTCAAAAATTTACTTGTGTAGTTTAAAAACTGGAATTTTTGTATTCTATTTTGTTTATGTTAGGTATATATCACATCGACATCTAAACCAATCGATATAAACACATATCTATGGAAGTAACTCGATGGCATGTGATGTTCATATATCTTATTTTTGGATCTGTTTATTCGCCTACCAAATAACATATACTTCTCTTTAGGGTTTAGATTTCCAACTATTCAGGTAAGTATCACATTAGCTCAGCTGGCTCCCCAATCCCGTAGGTCGCCGAATCTTTTGAATAAAGACACATTTTTGTCTGAGATAAGAAGAGAAACAAAAAAAAGCTTATCGTGCCAAGTTCCTTTACATAAAAGTGTTTCAAAATAAAGAAAGTGCATATATTTAGTTTTTTTTTAATTCGCAATAATTTTATATTTGTAGAATTAAAGGGTCGTCTTGGATAAAGAGGATCTGGACCAGACTTGTTCGCTCATTCTCAGGTCAGGTCACCTTGTCTCAGCTGGTACGTCAGAAACTAAGCGTTGTTCTCTGCTTCTACTATCTGTTGCAATTCCACTCAGGTCAACGACTCAATGGAACTATAAACTCCTTCAGAGACATGGATTAAATATAGTCTACAAAACCCCCAAAAAAATAACTTGTAGTCTTATACAACTTTTATCAAACTTGTCAATTTTAACCACTCGAACAAGATTATCATACACTTGGTTTCTTTTTCTTAAGGAGTCTTAAATATCTTCTAAACAACATTCGATTTATCTGCCGTAGTTGTGATTTTCGGGTTGCTCTCACTAGACGCGGAAGATGTATGTGATATATCGAGGACTTTGAATTATCTACCGTTGACGGTTCAGTCTTGGAGGTCTTTTGCAATTCGGCTTGCGGTCTACCTTCATCTCCAACATCAAATCCAGAAAGAACAATTAAAAATCATCATCGTTTCATCTAACTCATTGTAAATAGTTTCATCACTTCGATTGAGTGGATGGACGGAATTGTAATTATGAATTATATTTCATCACTTCGATTTTTGTTTGTATTATTAATTTGCAATGGGACCATTTCTAAGAGGTTTATAATTCCTCAGTTGTAAGTAAACCTATATTGTTTTCAATTTATAGGAAATATTTACATTCATAGCAAAAAAAAACTAGATTCAATTTATTCAAACCTAAAACTAAATACGTCTCAACTTTTTTTTTTTTTGATTTCTATAGAAATCTCGAAGAGATCCACTTTCGATATAACAAAACAAAACTCTACATATTGGAGGATACATCCAACAATCTAAACAAGTAAAAACTAAAGAAGAACCTATCTACATGTGCTGTTCTACGGTGAGGCGGAGGCTGAGTCGGAAGAGAGACGAGAAAGCTCGTTCATGAGAAAGATGATGCGAGAGTGGTAATCACGAGCCTGGTCTAAAGATTCAGCTTCAAGCTCGGCTAGCTGAGAACAGAGACGCTCCTCCGCCTCTTCCGCCACCTGCGTCCTCCGCCACAGCTGCAACATCTCTTTCCTCATCTCCTCCACCGCCTTTTCCATCTCTCCGTTCTTCCTCCGTAGCTCCTCCACTTCCGAAGCTGCCACCGTCACATAGTTTCCTCCTTTCCCCATTTTAAGGTTTTTAAAGACTATTTTTTTGTGTGTTTTTGAGTTTCTTTGTTTATTGTTTGCTTTGTGGTTTGTTTTGGTTCTTGAACCGTTCCTTATTAATAGACGTCTTTGAGACTGAGCTTTGGTTGGTGTAGATGTCTAGGTTCAATGTATCTATCTGTATTCTCTTGTTCTTCTTTTCTTTTTTTTTTTTTTTTTTTTTTTTTTTTTTTCTGGTGAGATTTTTTTCTTTACTCTCCAGATCATATCTTTTTTAGTTTATAATTGGGAAAAATGCTAAAAAATATCCCAAGTTTATTTTATTTGAAAGTTTAATACCCAATGGTTTTGCATTGGAATAAAAATATCTCGTTTATTTTTTTGATGTTTTTTAAAACGTTATGTTATATTGATTTGTCGAATCAAACATCCGACTTAACAGACGTTAATTTGCTAAACGGAATCTCTAAACCGGGTTAATTAAACCAAACACGTGCGTAATTGAGGATAAACGAAAGACATTGTTGCCCTTAGTTATTTCCCCCCAAATCGATTTCATATGCTCAAACCCTAAAAACAAAATTCCCAAATTTCTTTCTCTTCCTCTCTTCATCTCTTCGTCTCTTTGTCCCCCAAAATGGAGCGAATGTTGAGTCAAAGTTCTAGATCTGATGCAAATTCAGGGAGATGGTCTGGTGGTCCTATATGCAATTGTGGAAAAGCAACGACCATTGTAAAATCATGGACAAACGATAATCCAGGAAGAAGATTCTACAAATGTGTTTTTCATGGGTTCATTGGTTGGGCAGATGAAGGAAAGCCGTATGGATGGCAGAAGGTTAGCTTATTAGAAGCTAGAGATGAGATTCGTGGTCAGAAAAATGAAATAAAAATGCTTAAAGAATCTCTAAAGGCCATGAATGAACATGGTGTGAGTGTTGCGACAACGACGATGCATAGTGGGTTAGTCAACAAATCCGAGCAAGAGAAGAATCAGCTTGAAAATGAAGTTATGGCAGCTACTGAGAGAGAGAAAATGCTCCGACAGTTCATTGTGTTGTCTTGGGGAGGATTCATTGTGGTAATTGCGATGATACTTGGATTGGGAAAGTAGTTGGGTTGGTGTTGTTGTTGTTGTTTGATATTGTTGTTGCCGTTGCTTTGTCTCTTGTATGGTTAATCCAAGTTTGATGTTATTTGCACTTCAAAAATTTCCTAAAAATCAGTACCATTGATCCAAAATAGCCGTTAAGTTTGAGAACAATACAAGGATCCCACACAAAAAAAATACAAGGATCCCACAAAATATCATCCTAAAGACATCATCGTACCATCCTAATCATTAAAAACATAAAACACATCAACTTAGTTTTTTTTTGTTGCCAAACATCAAAGACTTTGTCAGTCCATGGAGACATAAAGAAAACAGGCGGTTTAAGAGCTTCATCTGATCCTTTGCCACGAACTTTACCACGAGCTCTGAGACGACCTTTTGCTTCACCATTTTTAGTTCCAGGAAGACGCCCACGAGCACGTCCAGTACCAGGTGGTGGAGCACTTGAATGCTGAGGTTGTTCTCCTGCTTGACTTTGAGAAACAGTTGGAGTAGACTGGCTTTGAGCTTGCTTCCACCTCTTTGGTGCATTGTGTCCAACACATGATCTGGACGCTGAGCATCAAAACATTGTCTCTCAAATTCATCTTCATCTCCAACTTCTTCCTCGACATCACTTGCTGCTTCATTAACACCTGCTGGTTCATCCCCAACTGCTGCTTCGTCCCCACCTGCTGCTTCATCCCCAGCTGGTCTGTCATTGTTGTTAATTTCTTCGAAAAAAGCTGAAAACCGAGGATC
Organism: Camelina laxa; assembly: GCA_024034495.1. NCBI lineage: Eukaryota > Viridiplantae > Streptophyta > Magnoliopsida > Brassicales > Brassicaceae > Camelina > Camelina laxa. The sequence continues at coordinate 10,996,012 of CM043881.1, forward strand.
ATCATGCCTTCCTTCTTCTACTGGATCTACCCCATCATCTTGTTGCTCATTGGTTCTTTGTTCACCATGCTGATCCGGTTCATCAGCTTCTTCTTCGTCTTCCTCATCTGCAACATCTTCATCCGGAACCGGTACTGGTATGGAAACACCGTTGTCGATGTATATATCGACTTCACCACCAATAACAGCTTCACGACACAACTCCCGAATCCCACCATCTTTGTCTTTACCCATAGATCTTGCTGAACTTATGTCCTCATGTGGAAGCTTACACCAAACGTCTACGACTTCACCATCGACTCCATTCTCTACGCAAAACTCTCCAAAGATTGACCATGTCATCAAATCAGGATCCACTAACATGTCTTTCCAATTGCCTCCTATGTAATCAAATGCTTGCTCCTTGAATGACACATCTCCTCTAAAGTGTATTTTGCACTTCAAAGACTCGAACGCACTAGACACAACAAGAAGACATTTACGATTAGTACAAACAAACCCCTAAAAACAGAAATCGAATTGAAATCATCGAACCCTAAAATAAGAAAATCTATGAACCCTAAAATAATCAAATTCACCCACCCAATCAAAAATCTATGAACGATTTAACCCACCCAATCAAAAATAAAACATCTATGAACCCTAAAATCCGTAAAATTGAAATCGACAGAGAACCCAAAACCTAAAAACGTGAAATCGACATACCTCATCTCCGCGATAATCTCAAAGATCAGTTCCAAACAATGAACCCAATCAATCCCCAAAATCAAACGCCTTCAATCATCACTCGATCCATAACAACGGCGACAAAGAGACGAAGAGAGGAAGAGAAAGAAATTTGGGAATTTTGTTTTTAGGGTTTGTGCATATGAAATCGATTTGGGGGACATAACTAAGGGCAACAGTGTCTTTCGTTTACCCTCAATTACGCACGTATTTGGTTTAATTAACCCGGTTTAGAGATTCTGTTTAGCAAATTAACGTCTGTTAAGTCGGATGTTTGATTCGGCAAATCAATATAACATAACGTTTTAAAAAGCATCAAAAAAATAAACGAGGTATTGTTATTCCAATGCAAAACCATTGGATATTAAACTTCTAAATAAAATAAACTTGGGGTATTTTTTTGGCATTTTTCCCGTTTATAATTATATCATGATAATGAGGTTGGAGCCAAATTGGATCATCCAATTACTAACTTCTAATATTTTATTGGTACCATGCAATTGGTATATTGGTTGGAGACAGAATATGTATTGAGAGAAGACAAAAAAAAAAAAAAAGATACAAATCAAAATATAATAAAATTTATTGGTTGAGTTAATTCTAGTTATTTCAGTCACAACAATAAATTCACAAAACGGAATATATCTTTATTTAAGTTAAGGAAGTTTTTTTTGTTCAAGTAGAGTATATCAAATTGAACATTGAAAATTAAAATAAATAACAAAATAATTTTAGTCTAATGAACAAAAGGGATTAAAAAATATTTTTGGCAATTTTTAGTTTTATCTAACTGCTATGTATCAATGTTAATTGATCAATCATATGTGTTATGACTAACATAACCATCCTTGCACTTGAAAAATGACTTTAACTGAAATTTTAATTACCATGAAAATTAAATGTCTAAAATTGCTTTTCAAGCTTGGAAATGTCAAGATGTTTATATTATCCTCTACAATCTAAATTCAAAATAGTCAGGACTAATCTGTTAGCAAAGATTGCGATAATTCTCTTTGCCAAACAAATGGTCAAATGTGCATGATCAATTTTGAATATATTTTTTTGGCTAAAACGCTTGACTGGACACAAAAATTATATTATTGAAAAGGCATTTGAAGTTGAACCACTTGTTTAAAAGGCAAAACACTCGTTGCATTAAAAATTAATTAAATAAACATACAAGAAAACACAATGATTTCCAACCACTAAATAAATATTACTTTACAAATAGTAAGAATATTTGGAAGATTATTTGTGCAACAGAGAAACTAAATTCGTATGAACAGAGCTTAATGAATCACAAGACCTTATTTTTCTTAGGCCATCATTAATGGCAGAACAATTTTATTAATAAAAAAGGGAATTTTATTAATGGCAGAACAATTTTATTAATAACAATTTTCTAAGCCCAATTTTATTAATAAAACAGGGAATAGTGGGCTTAGATCAATTTTTTTGATCTTGAATGAGAACTGATTTAATCCCAGTTCTTATTGGTCGTGGCTTCACGTGATTGGCCGAGATTTTTTGCAAAGAAAGAAAAAATTTTATTTCTCTTCCTGAGCGTTTCGGTCTCGAAGGCTTCCGTCGTCGTCTCTTCCCGCAAACAGGTTCCCACAATCTCTATGTTTGATTTGAAGAGCTTTCCATGTTCTTAGTGACGGATCTTCGTACTTTGTACTTCAATTTAGTTTGATTTTGTTTACTAGGGATTTTGATTTTGCAATTTCCCAGAATTGTTTGAAAATTTTATTTTGATCTGTTACAGAATCTAGTTGTCTCCATGTTACCGTGTAGTAATTCATCTAAATTTTGACAGTTCTTTGGGATTTTTGCTGCTGTGTTCTGTGAGTTGAAGTTGTTAAAGTCCATGATTCTGATCAGAAAAGCACACTTTGTGTGTGTTTTTTTAGGAGCTGGTAGCTTTGTTTTAGCCAATTTTTGTTGATTTTGATTATATATATATGTGCAGACAAATGTTGACAAGGCGAGGTTACAGTGTGGCTTATGTTGTCTTTCAAGCACAAGCAGTGAAGCCATCGACGTCGCCGTTGTTCATTCAGAACGAGATACTCAAGGCCAAACTCTTCTTCAGATAAATTCTGTCCCGGTCAAAATTTTGTTCATAAAATTTCACAAAAACAAAATCAGTCCCAAACGCAAATTGATTTCATCAGTTCGATTATTTTGTTCATACAGGCTCTGTTATTGAATTTGGGGGGGGGGGTTTAGATTAGGGAGGAAGAAGCAGAGGTAGTTTTGCAAGAATGAGGAAGAAGGTTGATGAACGTATCAGGACTCTGATTGAAAACGGTGTCAAATTGAGACACCGTTCCATGTTTGTAATCATTGGTGACAAGTCCCGTGACCAGGTTTAGTGTTTTTTTTTCTTGTTCTCAGAAGTTTTCTACTTGGCCACTTTTATATCCCTGAGAATTGCTTTTGTAAGATATTAAATCTACAACTTTTCTGTGTTTCTTCTCTTAAACAGATAGTGAACCTCCATCATATGTTATCAAAGGCAGTTATTAAGTGTAATCCCAGTATCCTGTGGTGCTACAAGGACAAAATTGACATTAGCAGGTTCGGTTCTTTAACTTTTGGATTCATCTGTTTTGTTATTAGTCTTCCTCTGTAGAGTAGTGACTAGTGAGGACATATACATACTTACATTGATAATTTTTGGATTCATCTGTTTTTGGTTGCAGTCATAAGCAAAAGCGTTCGAAACAGTTGAAGAGATTGAGGGAAAGAGGACAATTGGATCGAGAGGCCAAACTCTTCTTCAGATATCTTCAAGAGCTCTTGGAAAATAGAGTTGCTCAGGTAACTTATTAGAAACGCAAAGCGGATTTTATCGGATGTGTAAACCACAAAACAACTTTTCTCTGCAGCGGTTGATCTGCTAGTAGTAGAAGAAGTTGATCTCTGAATTGAGATTCTTTTCCTGCTTAAAGCTGTTCTCTGTTGCCATTTCTTTGTCATCTTCAGAGATGTTTATGTATTATGAATGGATTTGAATTTCTGGGTTAACTTTAAATTGGATCAAGTAGTCTAAGAATCCAACACTTTTATGCTGGTGTAGACTTGTGAGACTTTGTGTTTGACTTTGTGTTTTTTGTAAATGTTTAAGAATATTTTTATTCTAAGAACACCAAAATTAGTTTCTCCATTTTTTTAACATATGATCTTAACTACTAATCTTACATTATTTTTACTATATATATATTCTAATAACACAAAAAAAAGTTAATCCATTAATGATGCCCTTATATGCTCATACCTTGTACATGGTTTGATTGGAGGTTAGTGGCGATAGGGAGTTTTAGATGATTCCGACTGGTTTGTCGTTTTTAGTGGCTTTATCATATTAACTTGATTAACATATATGCACTAGTACATTAATTTTTCTCATATTAGTTTTTTAAGTAACACGTTATCATTTTTCAAGAGAATGTATAATATAAAGCACTGTCAACAATTTTTGTTGTTTACTAGTCATCTGATATGTACCATCAAAAAAATAGTCCGAAACTAGGTGAGTTTTTTCCTTTACCGTGGCTCGTCGAAGTTTGTTTTCTTTTCTCAAAAATTGGTAAAGTCTTGTGGTCATGGATTTCTTTGATTTTTTAATATTGTTATAAACTTCTATTTCTGTTTTATTTTTATTTTATTTTTATCTTAAAAGTTATTTAAGATCTGCAAATCAATAAATTTAATAATTTATCAAAAATTATAATATACATTGAACAATAGAGTTAGATAATATAACTAATAAAATTTATGTACTTTGTAACTTTATATATACGTTCCATTCCTCTCAATTCCATTTCCATAAAACGAATGTAAACATTTCTTCCGTTTTGCAATTGTATTTGGTTGTTTGTATAATAGAAATATAGAAAAAAAACAGTTTTCCACTATTTCTCTTACTTGGTAAAAGATATGTGGAAATCATTTTGTCGCCTTTATCCTTTCCACTAATATATTCCGCTAATTATAGCCGTCAGTTAGAGCACAAAGCCTTGTCGATGTAATTCACATCCCCACTTCTTTCTCTGAATTGGACAATATCTCCCAAAGTCAAGGGCTGTCACGATTATACAACTATTCTTGTATAGTTAAAGTTACGGCTCCAACGTTTCATTCTTAAAAAACTTATAAGGTATTTCTTTATTGGTGTATATGTATATATGGGTAAACGGAAAAGTAAGAAGACTTTGGTTGTGAATGTCATAGTAAATATGTTTGGACAACAAACCAACCTTAAAAGGTAGGGTGATTCAAGTAAGATTCAAAATTTCTTAAAACTTTTTTATAAAATCTGAAAAGTCATTCACGTTAAATTTATTTAAGGTTCGAATTTGAAGTTGAGTTGAATTTATTTTTTTGTTAATGCAGGGAAATTTACAATGGGAGCTCAAATACGGATTCCCTTGGTGAAATCCAAGACGATTTTACCGGTTTTAGTTAGTCAGGGGTACTCTTTTCTTTCCTCTTTATTTGGTCAAAGTGAATGAGGAAAATAGTTAATTACAAAACCATGAGTAAAATATAATTATGGGTCGAATTTTGAAATCGAATAAAATTAATCCTGCAAAACACAGAGTGGCCGGTTGCCAATTGTTGAAATCTTACGTTGGAATATGCTAATTATGCTCAATGGATGCTGATCAGTGATCACTGTCTCCTTAATATCTAATTAATTAATAAAAAAAATATTCCAATTAGATTTTAAAACACTCAATCAGGTCAGCAAGTATGCTACTTGGGAACCACCGCTATACATAAAGAAAATAAGTTCCAATTTTATAATATTGCAAGATCAACATAAAAAGTTGGTGAAATCAAAAATACGATGTTTGATAGCATAGTGGTCGATCGTTGTCTAGTGTTCCAACTTCCAACTTCCAAAATCTTTCACTCTCACCAGAGTCCAGACCTTAGGAAGATGGAGTTTAAAGGAATGGGCCAAGGCCTTATGGATTGATTTTGTTCATAATCAAAGGTGTCTTATGTCCTTTGTTGAGTTAAATTAATCCAAACTTCCAATGTGTGAAAGAATGAAAGGAAGACCTGATCAAGCCAATAATAAAGATGATTAATGTCTCCAATGAGAATAAAGTGATCTATATATTCCAAGAAAGTGACAATAACAAGGAGCATTTTTGTGCTAATCGATGGGACTGTCATATATATACTCTGTTAGAACAACAGTCAGTCTGTTAAGCATGAGCCAAAGAAAATAAAAATAAGATCAAGATATTTGTAATTCCATGATATAAATAGAAGATATTTTATTACCTTCGTGCTAGAAAGTCTGAGAAAGAACCCTAGAAAGTTCCTGTTGCGCGAGTCATGCAACCTAGTAGAAAAGACAATGAAAATCTCTTTTGCAAGTCGAGCTCTCTAACTCTAAGAAGTTAGTGTATTCCATAGGAACAATTTAAGGCAAGAAACTAGAAGCTACAAAACGTTTAAATGAAAGAAAGTTTAGCTACATGTTACATATTATATAACTTAACACCTCATTGTCTTCGGATTCACAAGATCGGGCTCATAAGTTGACTTTGAGCAAGAGGATCCACAAAGAGTTGACCTCATCAACATTGACATCGAAAGAGCAAGGCAATAGTAATTTTTTACTCATTTTCATTGTCTCATCTATTCAAGTCATTTTTAAAAGTTAACACCTAACACCCCCAACGGATCTCTTACTCGTTATCAAATCCTCGTTGGCTACAAAATATACACAAACCTTATTGTGTTCAGATTTAAGAACTCATACTTAGGAATTGCAGTGAAACAAGGACGTTCTCGTCAATATTAAGAATATACTACATCAAAAGAGCAAAGAACTTGGGAAAACATTATCAAAGAACTTGGGAAAGATGAATAAACTACAAAATATCCAAACCTTATCACCTTAATTAGGAATTACTATATCAGGATAATTACTTGCAGTGAAGCAAGCGCACCCAAGAAAAACCTTTAACGGGAGATGAAGGAAACTGTTGTTCGATGGTGTACATGGGGTTTCTTGAGCGATACTACTTCAAAGTAGTGCAAAGATGGGTATTTGCTAAAGAGGAGGCGAAACTTTTTAGTAGCCCATTTGAGTTTCGTCAGAGAAGTAAAAGAAGAGCAAAGAAGAAAATAACAGTGAAGAGAAGAGGAGAATAAGAGAAGGAAGAGAGGAAACAAAGAAGAAAGAGAAGGAGAGGCGAAGATAAGAATTAAGAGAAGGCTCCTGGGAGAGTGATAGCGAAGAAACAATGATTAATGCCACGGAGCCAATAAGTCGTATGGGCGTTCGTATTGGTTTTGCTGGTTCTTCCGGCCTGCCAGGAGAGCTGGTTCCTCCGGCATAGCAAAGATGATCTCATCGTAGATCCCACATTTTTGACCTTATGAGCATGCATCTTGTTCCTAGTGTGACCAGCCGTGTCTATGGCGTAAATTTAGAAACATTCGCTTATGAAACTTGCAGATGAGATCAGATCTTAATATCTTTTACATAATTCTAATAGTAGAGAAAGAAATTCTATGTTCAAAGTAGAGTAACTAAAGTAGAGTAACTGTAGCTAATCTCTAAAATCTACTCTATATTTGAACAACAATTTATGTTCAAAATTCTGCAAATATATAATCTATCTTGGATTCAAATAAGTCGAATAACTAAATTAGTTATAATTGAGTGGCACATATAAATTCATGATCCATGCATGGGTCATTTCAGTACATTTCATTTATAAAGCTCGGAAATTCCAATTGAGTGGAGAAGAGTAGTTGGGATGAAGTGGAAACCCTAGACATAGATTCTAACTCTTTCATCATCTTCTCTCTATCTTTAACCTTGCAGGTTGAGTTCATAGAAAATCCAGCCCTCTTTAAACACTTAGAGTTGGCAAAGATATATTTTATGGCTTCTTTCTCCTTCATTCGTCCTATATATCCTTTCCACTCAAAGATCTCGAGATGGGCTGAGAAACAACTGGGAACGGAACTCGGTTCGTTCCATGACAGTGAGAAATCCTCTTCAATTTGAATCAATGTCTGTGAAGCAACAACAAAAGGATACAAAATAACTAACACTTGCTTTTTATTATATAGTCTATCATAACTGACATGAAAGAAACTACAAACCTGGTCGATGTAAAGATCTTTAAGATTAGGAGAATTTTGTAGCAATGCCATCAGTGACTCCAACCAGTCTAACTCAGCTGAAAGTGTTACATTACACTCCATAAGCTTGGAGAAGTTAATAGAGTTACACCATGCAGCCTACAATGAAGGCAAGAAAACATAGATAAGCCCTAGTTATATAACCATAATTAACAATAAGAGAAAAGAGTGAGGTCGAAATAACGTTACACACAGATGCAACATCCAAAACTAATTCGAGATTTGTGACCGAGGAAATAGATCTCATAAAATTGTCATCAGGGTGACTAATAAAGTCAATACTTGCTTTATCAAAACAAGGCTTGTTCTCAATGGAGCAATAATCTCCCGAAGCATCACTGTAGACCAATTTCTTTAAAGCCGGAGAATCTATAACCAATGATCCCCATATTCCTTCATTGTGCTCTCCAAAACAAACATTTACATAATACAAGCGTTCCAAAGATGGGACTTTTATATTGTAGTTTCTCACGTTGTCATTGTAATGCCGACTCACGAGCAAACTTTTGAGTTTAGGACAATTCGACAGAAGCCGAAAAAGGGAGTCTTCATCTTTATACAGCACATAGTAAAGAAAAATGCTTTCGAGGGATGGGAGAAAAACCCGAGAAGGAACATCCACAAGAATATTGCCTTCAAGATATAGAACAACAAGCGTATCACATGTGTAAACGCCCTTAGACAAACTGGCAGGTTCCGCCACGGTCCACGCGGTCAGCAATGCCAGCTCGCGTACCCTACGATCAACAGCATTTGCAATCCACTTTCCCACATCAATATGACATCTAGAAGGACCGGTCAGTTCTATCACTAGTAATTCTAATACAGGTGCCTTGTGGAGTTGTAACGACTTGTCAACAAACCGCCCTGATAAACACAGTTGTTGATGATCACTTTTAACAAATAAACGGCCAAGTAAACGACCAAATAAACCGCCAGTAAACACTTTGTGAGTATCATCTTTGATATTTAGGTACACAAGCACTGGAACCATCTTCCAAACAGACTGCCATCGTTTTGACAAAATCATAGTGGCCACTATATCTTTCGTAGGAACAAACAACAATATATGCACGAGCAAATCGTCGGGCAACGCACTGATCTTGTCTTCACCTCCAAGTCTCTGATGACGACGTTTGGCTCTTTCCTTCACAAATCCTTGCGATGTATTGTGTATTAGTATCGATATCGCATACGCAACTTGCATTGAGCTGATAAATAACAAAAGCCCCCGTCCAAACATCTTCTAATACCTCAAAACTACACCTACACGCACAAGGGGTTCAGCCGTTCAGGGTTTAGGCTGATATTATTTTTCTAATTTTTGTGGTTTCAATTTATATTTAACATATAAGAAATAAAAAATTAAGGATAACGGTGTGTTAAAAAAATAAATTAAATATAGATAACGCTCTCTATATTTTTGTAAGATTTATTATTTGATTATTTCTACTTTCTCTCTCTCGTTTCAATATATTTTTAACATAAACTAAAACTTAAGAATAACGTTTTTATATATTTTGGTAAGATTTGGTGATAAAAGCAAATATATTTTTTTTTAATTATTGATACTATCTTTGGTGATACTATTTTCTCTTGTTTTTTTTTTTTAATATAAATAAAATAAATAACTAAGCATTGAATTTCAAGAGAGAATTTAATTAGTGATAATCAATACATCCGCACGCACTCCAAATAAAACGCTGACGTTTTGGTCAACGACGGAGGATCTCAAATTTGTGTTATTTCCTCCGGTGACAAAACAAAACAGAGGAGGCCAAAAAGAAAAAAAAAAAAAAAAAAAAAGTGTCTTCCTTTTTGTCCGTGAACGTAAAAAAAATGTCAGCTTTGTGTCCTGTCTGCAATCTTACGCTTCCCCTCTCCTTAATACAAAGGTAACACAAAACAATTTCTTATCTCTTTCTATATCCTTTAGTTGCATCCATCTATCGAGGTCTTGATGTGTCTGTCTGGTTACGGCGGAGGATTTGATTCAGTCATGTGAATTCCCACTTCGAAGACGAAGAAATCGAAAACGATCACCACTTGGCTCTGCAACTCGCCTCTTCGTCTTCTTCTTCTGATCATCCTTCGTCTTCTTCTGCGTCATCATCTGTAATGCTTTCTTACAACCCTTCAAATTCTTCTTTCTGCGTTAAGTCGAGTACCCAATTGAGAAAGTTGTTTCATTTCTGCAGAACTTGGATCCCTTGGTTCATTCACAGACCAAGAGTCAATTCTACAGTATAGGTCATGGTGGTTTGATTTGTTTGCTGAGGAACTGTCTGGAATCTGAACTTAAATCGAAATCGAAACCTTTAGTGTGTAGTACTAGTTTACTATCAGGCTTTGTTGATCATTTTCAATCCTCAAAGGAAGATAAAGGTTGGGGATGTGGATGGAAGAACATTCAAATGCAATGCTCTCATTTGATTTCTCATAGAGAAGAAGCTAAACGAGTTCTCTTTGGTGGCTCTAACTTTGTTCCTGACATTCCTTCCCTCCAGCGTTGGCTCGAGTTAGCTTGGAACAAGGGGTTTGATGTCTCTGGAGCTCTTCATTTTAATACTAGAATCTATGGTTCGGAGAAATGGATTGGAACCACCGAGTGTGCTGCGTTGTTACGCTCTTTCGGGTTAAGAGCCAGGATTGTTGATTTTGCTCCCGAGAAGTCTAAAGCAATGTATCTTTCAGTTCCTGGTTCTGCTGTTGCTCCCAAGGTAAAGTCATATGGTCCCATGGACAGATATGTAGTTAAAAAGGGAGGAAGTGGGACGGGAAAGTCAGTTGATTCTCATGGTTCTAGTTCTTCTAGGATCAGCAAAGGAGCAATTTTGATGAGTTGGGTTTGGAATTACTTCTCAGATAACAGGTTAAATGTTTCCTGTGGTGTTCATATGACAAACAAAGGGTAGGTGGTTCTGTTTCAGTTCTTATAACCTCAAAACACATCACAATATAAGGTTCGTGAGTTGATGTTACCGTGGTGTACTGCAGGCCCTTGTATTTCCAACATGAAGGACACTCGAGGACAATCGTTGGTATTCAGAGACGTTTGCAAGTAACTACATCTACTCCCCAGTACAATCTCCTGATTTTGGACCCTGCTGATGTGAGTATACTGTTTTTCCATAATTATGAAACTATGTTGGCATTGAAGCGTATGAACATTAGCTTTTACCAAAGCTGAATGTGATTAGTGATTGTGATACTTGAATGTGAATGCAGTTTACTAAAGCTATAGAGAAAGCGCTTATAGAGAAGAAAGGATGGGAGAGACATTTTAAAAGAGGAGCTCATACATTGACGTGTCCCGAGTATCAGGTTCAGCTCCCAACTTTGATATCCATCATGTCTTTGTTATTTGACATTTGAGTGATTTTTGTCTGCGTGATTGAGAAATATTGTGATGGTATATAATATTACATACAGATGTTGTACGTTGATATTGGAGTTGCTGAAGGAGAGGATTTGGAGAAGCTTAAGACCATTGATAGCCACTTTGTTGAATTCTAATGGCCTTTCTTAAAAATTGAAGAACGGTTCTCGAAGTTTCTTAGAACAATTGTCATTGTATACTTACGGGTATCATATACAACATTTTGTATTCTGCTAAGAAAAAAACTCATATAACATCGGCATTTTATATATTTGTCAAAACATGCAGGTCCCACAAATTAATGTAATTGGAATTATAAATTTTTATTAATTTATAGTAAATAATTATTATTTTATAAAAATATTTTTAAATTATTTAAATTTTTAAAATTGAAACAATTTTAGCAAAATAAGATTAAACTTTTGTTGTAAATTTTATGGTTCTGGAATTGAATTTGTAATATGTAAAAAACGTTATTGACAAAAAATTACAAATACCATAGACAAAATCACTTTTATAATGACATGCATATATTCAAATATATCAATATATCAATTGTAATATTTTAATAGTCTATTAAACTATCAAAATGATGCATATCTAGAAATTGAAAATTTTAAAAATTTAGCTATTTTTATGACATGTTATAAATTATTTTATATTATTATAGTTTGAAAATACAATAAAAAAATTGTTTTATAGATATGAGTTTAAGAGAAGCATACATTATTAATTTATGGTATTACTGGTACTGTGTTTTATATAAAGATTTTAAAAATATTATTATCTTATTATTTTATCGAGTTTTTTTTATTTTTTACACTGATACAATTTGGTACCAGCAAAATTTATGAATTTATAGTGTTTGTTAATTTATAGTGTTTTAACTAAATGACTACCTTTTGTAGGAGGTTGGCCGACGGCCCATGGGGAATGAACGGAAAGATCGAAAAATTCTCTACAAACTTTTTTTTTTGTGTGTATATTAATTGTTATGTTTCATCACATTCCTTATATAGATTAAGAATTCCTTAAATTTTAAAACAATGAAGATGCTTAAATCATGAATTAGAGACTAATTTTGTTTCCCTTTTTAATAAAAATTATTATAATAAAAAAGTATCAAGAATATAGTGTTTTCAATTTACATAAGTTAATGCTTTCTATTTTTTAAAAAAACTTAATTCGTATTAATAGAATACATTTACTCATAAAATCAGAATACATTTACTCATAAAATCAACTCACAAAATCAGAATTTTATAATACTCATATTTTAGGCAATTAGAAGAAAAGAACCTATTTTCATCAATAGTATCAATAAAACAATTATTCATAACATTAATATTAGATTATAATATATGATATTTGAATAACTAAAAATCCAATACCCTTGCACATAATTTTAATCTTAATTTTTTAAAAAAGAGTTACGGAAAAAATTTTCTATTAGAAAATCGTAATTAATAGTTATGATCGATCATAATATTGTGAACACCACAATTTATACCAAACTTTGAAATATTGTGAAAAGCACTACCAAAATAAAAATATGTGGCTATTTTATTAGAAACACTGAGAAAGGTAAGAAAAAAAAGGTGAAAATACAGAATGACAATTTGAGATTTAACCAATAGCATCGTCACCACACCTAAAAAATAGAAATGTCTTTCCAAAAGCACATAAAACTTGAGATTCAGTCATAAAGAAAAAAAAGGCTATATAGCTTTTCCAATTCCCCCAGTTTGGTGATCCCTTCTTCCTCTGGCAACAAAACTTTTCATGTGTGCCTCAAATGAACAACATAACCTCACTGTTGCTCTTTCATGGACTCTGAAAATTGTGACATTTTAGAGGTTTTGTTGGTTATTTAAGAGGCAGATGCAGCCACCTTCTTCCTCACAATCCTTTTTCGTCTAGCCTTTGGAGGTGCAGGATCTGAAACTGAGTCCTCTTGCTTCTTCCCAAGTAGCCCTGAGACAATTGCATTCTTTGAGATAAACCATCTTGAAGATGGCTTTGCTACTGCTTCCTCTGAGGGTCGGTTGTATGCCTTTACCAGCAGATCATCTGACTGCGCCAGTGGGTCTGCTTCCACACCTAGCCATACCTGTCTTGACTTTTCCCCTAATTGAACGTTCATAATCCTGTACCAGATCCATCCATATTTATCAACGTTCTTGATCCACAGATTAAAGGTTTCCAAAGCCCTAAGACAGAGTTTTGCAATACAAATCCAAACTTCCAACATGTCTTGTTTATATATGTTATATACATCTGTGGGAGAGGAGAGTGGGGGAAATAGAGGAATACCTCAAGGCAGTGCCGAAGAAGAGTGCTACTCCTATGACATCAAAGTGGCTGCTCACTGATCTCTCAAATCCACATAACAGCTGATATCTCAAGTTAGCATATATTCCAAGAAATGCACCATACCCAAGAGCATTAGTACTGATAGATGGGACCGTCACAGATACTCTGTCAGAACAAAGGTACAATAAGTTATAAGTCAAGCATGAGCTGGTAAAGAAACCGAGAAGCTGCCCGAGTGAAACAAGATATCTGTAATTCCAGGATAGAAACAGAAAATATGTAATGACCTGTTCTTCTTCTTTCCTGCCAGAAGGTTTGACAACGAACCCTGGAGAGTTCCTGCTGCGAGTCCAAGAATGGACAACTCTGCGGCCTTGTAGAAAAGAGAATGAAATCTCTTTTGCAAGTCGAACTCTCTAAGAGGATAGCTCATTTCAAATAAATTATTTGGTAGCTTTTGTAGTGTATTTTGCAGGTCAAACCGGAATGTGTTCCCATAGGAACGACATGGAGCTAGCAACCAAACAGCAGCTGCATTGCATGCTGATACAGTAAGAACATTTATAAGTGCAAGATCCCATTCCTCTTTTATTCTGCAAATCATAGAGACTACAATTTAGGACAAGAAAACCAGAAGCTACAAAACCTTCAAAGTTTAGGTACATGGAAAGGAACATACCTGTTCTTACGATTCTTCACCTCCCACCAAACCGAGCATCCAACAGTAGCAGCTTGCTCCAAAAGAAGTTTGTAGAGAAATGCAGGGTCGGCCAACATCCTACGCAGTCACTTAGTTAAAACCGCATATAGTACGACAGCATAGAAACTTATAGCTTAGCGACAATGAAGTCCACAGCTACAGATTGGATCACAGGATTACCTGCCAACAAAGGCCCTCGACAATCCCTGAGGAAGAGCACGGGAGATCATTCTAGTCGTTGTAGGACGGGCATTTATGGCAAGGAATTTCACCATTTGTGCTGAGCTGACCAAACCCTGCAAATGTACAATAGGTTATAAGTCTAGTATGTCAAGCATCCCAAAATCACCATTTCATGATAACGGAACGCTTAAAGGGTATCTCACCATTTCATATGCTTGACGGAGACCGGCAGGCAAATCCATCATTGTTTTTTGCCATTCATTCAACACAGCATCAACAAATTTCCTATCAAAAAGCTGGACAATAACATAAATGTCGTTACTCCGTGACACCATGGCAATAAAAATACTAGATAAAAATCAACAAAACACAAGCGTAAAGTTCTCATACCTCTGCGAGGAACATCCTACGCCTAAAAAGTCCATCATCATCTCCCTCATCGCCATCATCAAATTCATCAAAGTAATCATCATCATCACCGTTATCGTCACCTCCATCACCACCACCGTTATTGATACTCTTTCCAATGTTTCCACCACCTCCTCCAGTTGCAATCTGTAATGAAACATGATATAGAAAATTCACTAAAATACTATTTTCTGATCGGTGGAAATAAATAATCAACTTATCCGGATTAAAATCAATCAATGTCTGATCCAGAATTAAGTTACTTTCACATCGAACAAAGAAGCAGGACTAAATTCTAGTGGTTCACAATCACTGCTAGAGTCTGAGTCGAGTGCTACTCATAATTCGCCACTCTCACTACACCAACTTGATGAACCATCGAGAAAAATCAGAACAGAGATGATAAAACAAGCAACGACATGCTGATGTAGCCAAACCATAGATTAAAGACACATCCTTTATAAAGAATTTCACCAAACTAGTTCTTAATTCTTGGATTAGGATTGCTATAATGATTATTCTTGCAAAAAGAGAGAGAGAGAGAGAGAGAGAGAGTGAGACCTCAGGGCTGGTCTCAGATATCTTCTGGGTCATATCAAGCTTCCCCTTTTCCAAAGTAACAGCTCCTACGGAACCAAACTTGCCTTTCATCACAGGACACATCTGAGTACTAGCAGAGAAGGAACCAGAGGAAGAAGGGCCTAATTCAACTCCCGTAGGCAATTGTAAGCAGCGTTCAAGACCCGAAACTGAATCATCGACAAGAAAAGAGGAGGTAGCCCTAACGAAGCCGCGACGGAGCTTACAAGGCAGATTGGGTAGTGGACGAGGGATAGGTAAACAGGGTTTGAGTGGAGATAAGGGTTTGGGAGCGACGACGCTCTGAAACACCATATGCGACATATCTTTAACCAGGACTAAAGAAAACCCAACCTTTTAATTCCGATAAAGATTTAAGCTTGTTCTGGTGATTTTCTTGAAGAAAAGGCGCAGAGCCTTTTGCTTCTCTCTTAGGGCTGAGAGAGAGAGAGAGAGAAAGAGAGGAAGAGAGAGATGAGAAAGGAAGAGAGGTTTTATCGCCAATCAGACGATTACAGAAACAACAACCCAATCTCGCTTTTCTCTTTTTTGCACCTACTCAAAGCTTAATAAATACTTCTGTATGATACAGAGGGTTTCAAGTCGGTTTGGGTATACATTTGACAAGGCGGTCGTAAAGGGCCAAATCTATCTATACATTTGTTGTAGCATCTACGAATACGTCCAATTCGAAGTTCCATGGTTCGGTTATTGTCATGTGTCAAATGGCTATTAAATCCATCGTTTAGGTCACAAAAAAACATTTTAATACTAATAAATTCTCCTGCAATTGTTTTACACGCTTCACAGATACTAAAACCATTTAACAATGCCAAATAAATGAAAAAAAAAAAAAAAAAGAAGCCAAATGACACAATACAATACACTAAACACATCAAACACAAATGAATATCATGAAAAATCATCGTGTTTTTCTTCTTCCTCTAACTCAATTTGGCCACAAAGCTTTGATTTATGAATAATATATCTAATAGATATACACTCTGCTGTCGTCAGTTTGGGATCTTCTGTGCAAACTTTGGTGCTAATTCAAGAAATCAAAGTCAATTGGCTGACTTCTTATTGGAGGATAAGTGGTTACTTCTCGCTTCTCAGTTGCTGCATTCTCCATTGGTTTCGCTGTTGTTGTAGCACTAGCAATTTCAGGCGGCGTTGCTGTAACAGATTCAGGCGGCGCTGTTGTTTGGCTAGTATCTTCTGTGGCTGCAGTTGCTTCTGTGGTTGGAGTTGAAGACGGATCGCTTTTGTCTTCTAAAGAAGTTTCCTCATTTTCTACAGGAGGAGGTTCAGACACTGTCTCTGTCACTTGTCCATCCACAGGTGCTGGTGACTCAGCAACGGCTGCAGTTTCACGTGCCGCAGAATCAGCAGTGTCTGCAGTTTCAGGTGCGGGTGACTCAGCAACGGCTGCAGTTTCAGGCGCTGATTCGGTCTGTGTTGGCTCAGAAGATGGGGGAGCTTCAATAGCCAATGGTTTAGCCGGTTCTTCGAGCGCCAATGGTTTAGTTGGTTCTGGCGGTGAGGTCTTCTGCGTGAGTAAAGGTTTTTTGGGAGCAGAAATGGAAGCAAATATTGAAGACATTCCGGGAGGTAGAATCTCGATTGGAGGTTTTTTGGATGCATCAGATAAACTCGTGAGCTTTGGATCCTCGAGTGAAGCCAGAAACGCACTTGCAGCATCGGTTTTAGAAGATGGAGCTTGCTCAACTTCCTTCTGCAGCGTTTTATTCCAAGCCTGCACCAAGTTCTTTAGAGTAGGACGACCATGTGCCTGTGTGAATAAATTACAGCAGTGAAGTCAGAAACAATACAAGGTCTATTTATAAAA
This sequence comes from Camelina laxa, assembly GCA_024034495.1. Taxonomy (NCBI): domain Eukaryota; kingdom Viridiplantae; phylum Streptophyta; class Magnoliopsida; order Brassicales; family Brassicaceae; genus Camelina; species Camelina laxa. The sequence goes on from CM043881.1 coordinate 11,013,334, forward strand.
TGCAAAAAGTAAATCATATCAAATCTTACATGGGCATGAAGCACGGCTTCTGCGAGCATTCCCGTGTCTTGCCATGCCTTCTCCATGAGAGCGTTGTCTCCCAAAACTGCAGCAGAGAATGCTGATTCTCTCCCGAGGCCTATGGAGATCAGATTGTTTATCAGACCCTGCAACAATGTCAAAATAGCCTTTCAATTAGGGGTTTGCAGGTACGAAGTATAAAATCAAGAGCATAACCCATAAAATTTTCAAAACAACATATTCGGTCTACAGTTAGTTATAAAGATCCTGTCTAGTGAACAACACAATGGTCTCTACATTTCTGCAGGTATCCTAAATTACAAAAAGGAAATTTCGAAACCGAAAGAAAGAGAAATTGCAGACATACACTTAGGCGTGTCAATTCTCCATGGTTTGCTAGGCGTAATGCAAGACCTCGCAACTCATGACCCTGTAAAGCGCCTTTGACCGAACCTGCAGTTGCCAGTCTTTTTAGAGCTTCGCGAGCGATGTCGGCGTGACCAGTGGCATCTGCAGCATCTATAAGGTCAAGAAACTCCTTTGCAAATTTCACTATTCCCTCCACAGCTTCAACAACATCTTCCTTTTTAGTAGCTGTCAAAGAGAGAATGTCACTCAAATCAAGGCCTGCACCATCCTGTCCAATGTCCTTGCTATTACTCATTGTGAGAAGACAATGAAGAGCCCTCTTAAGATCATTGCTCTGCATTGCGAGATCAAACTCCAGCCTGAGAAAACATAAAGCTAAGTCAAACCCCGAACCTAAGGCAATGTGAAAATAATCACTAATGGCATTTTCGTGTGAGATGACAGCTAGGATGGAGGATTTAAAACATGAGTGAAACACTGAATTCTGTTTACTGTTCAGCATAAACAATTCAGAGACTAAAGAAAACTGTGCATCGTCAGAACCAAATTGAAGGAATAGCGGCACCAAAAAATTACATGCTTAATTACCTCTTAGATATTCCAGGCAAATGAAGAGCTTCTGTCGCATATCCCATCCCCAGCATAAATTGTGCCAGATCGTCATGGTGTTCTCTCCCAAGCCTACTTGCCCTGTGCAACAAAATGTTGTATTAGCATTCCAGCTACTTTCATACTCACGTAAACACAGGATTTTGAGAATCAAATACATACCATTTAACAGCACTAACAGCATCCCCGTAAGCAGCAAGGCAGCGACAGCGGATACCAGGATGATTCAGTGATATGGCATGAGCACACATATACCTACCATGAAAATGGAAGTGTCAGACAAGAATTTCGATCTTAGGTTTATTATTTATATAATCATTCAAGTGACTAAAGTGACGATTATGGCAACATATAGTATTCAAATTAACAAACGTGGAAACATGGTAAAATCTGCGAAAACATATTATTGGTGCTCGTGGAAGCCTTGAATTGCAAACAGTCAGATGTCAACGAGCCAACCTAGTGCGTACTAAGAATGAAAAGGAAAATTCAAAATCTAATTGAATATACAAGTCTCCAACGAAGTTAAACAGTTCACCAGTTCTCAGTCTGCATATAACAAGGAATATTTTAACAAGAGACAGTCTGTCTGAAGGTAAGAACAGGAGACTCTTGGTACCTGTCAATGAGCCAAAGAACTCCATCCCGTACACCAGCAACAACAAGAGGCCCCACTGGTCGTTTTTGCTCCACTGGGAAACGAGTAACAGCCACTGATACTCCCCCACCACCTACAGCTACCTCACTGGTCCTTCTTTCATCCATAATGTCATCGCCATCACCTCTTGATTGTCTTGGCAATGATAAGAATGGCGGAACAGATGGGGCATTTTGGAAAGAAGCCAAACGCACCACCTAGAATTAAAAAGTATACTCATGAGGAAGACTCTTGTTAGTCTGACAAGGATAACATAAGTCGACAAATATGAAGTACAAAAAAAAAAAAAAGTTACATATATGTAGCTTCTAATAGTTACATATATCCCATGCAAAAGAAATTTCACCTGTAGCATGGGAGGCCTTAAAGATATCCTTTCTTGCTTCGCAGACTGGGAACCTTCTACTGTGATTAAGGCCAACTCTCCATGCTCTGCAACTGCTCTAGCCTGGGCTTCCTTAAGTTTCATTTCTTCCTTCATCTTCCTAGTCTCTATATCAATTTCAGAAACTCCCGCATCCACAAAGACACATCTGGAAATCCAGGCATGGAAGAAGTATTAGTATTCAGAAAGTAACAGATTCAGGTAGCCGTATCAATGAATTATTTTTCAAAAGGTAAATAGTCTTTGCGCTTTTGGGTTATGCACCATCTATATAATCAATAAATGTTGATACACATTACCCGTAAGACACTTCTTAAATTCGATTTTTAATTTGTCTTATCCAAGTGGAAGCAGGATTCAAGGTAATTGACAAAAAACAGACGAAAAATCCTGCATCATATATAGAGCAATAATCTTACTCAATAGTGGTTGGTGTAGCCACAAACAGCTGCCTGCGATGCCAAACAGCTCCAGTAGCATGTGCAATGGCAACATCACCAAGATATCTATACTGAGGGCGCAAGGACGATATGACCATGTACTGTTGATAAGCAAATGCACAGTACTCAACTGTTTGGTCCCATGCCGCCCATTCTGGCTGAGGTAGCATACCACCTACTGGCTCAAAATTTTCCCAACTACAAATTGAAACTTCCATTTAGATTAATATGTAACTGAAATACTTTAACACGACAAAAAAAACACAAAGTACAGCTAACGAAAATGTAACTATGGCATCAGTATAGATTACAGATGAACACTGCTTACTGTTCAAGCAAACAAGAGTAACTATTTTACCAGACATCTCAGAGGTGGAAAAAAGATTCTGATTATGTCCAACAGTGAGCTGCTTGCACACAATATTATAACAACGAGTGCTAACAGAAATGAGCTTAGCATTACAAAAAGATGGAGACCCTAATCACCTGTAGAGCTGGTAGTTCAGGGGTGCAGACTCAGCAGACTTCTGCGACGAAAACCCATCATCATAGCTCGAAAACGAAGAAACATTGCTGTTTCCGAATCCTGAGAGCGGCATCGACTGTATGGTCGAAATAGCTGTTGCAGCAACAGGACTAATCCTTCGGGATGTGCGATAGCCTATACCAAGTAGAGCACCACCATGTAGACCAATGACCTGCAAGGACAATTTTTGAAGTGTAAGTTTGTTGCTTAACCTAGAAGTCAAGCAGTGACATTCTTCTGCCTTTGGTAATTTTGCAAAACTAAGAAAAAATATACCACAACTTGAAGTCAGGTTGATTTCTCGATGCGCAAGATTCTAATGTTCAGCCATTACTGGATTCCAAGTTTGGTCAAACGCATATTAATAAACTACTGGATTTCAAGTTTGAATTTGTTTATTTTTCAATATCTACAATGCAAACTAAAGCACATAAATTCTCAGAAGCATAATTTAGATTAGTTATTCAATAGATCTGCTTTAGAATACGTCAAGAGAATCTGATATTGATGAAAAAAATGATGAACTGAATCGAAGATGGCTATTGTTCAGGAAACAATAAAAAAAGGTTACCAAATGCAACAATTGAAGTAAAAGACACATACCGGTTCCGAGCGACCTCCTACAGATCTCATTAGTATGTTTGAGGTACCATCATCCAAGAGAATACGAACTTGGACACTAGCTGATGAAGCTGCACTAGCAGCGGCAGCCGCTTGAGCTGCGGCTGCAGCAGCTTCTTTAGCCTTTCTCGATGAACCACTCTTTGGGATTAGAGGCATCCTTTGAGGTAACACAGATTCTAGTATTGCGAACCTATCCCGACATGTGTCCCAAGCCAACAATCTTGCACTTCCAGAGTCAACAATAGACCAGTCACTAACCTTGTAGATAGAGAAGTACAGAATATCAGGCCATACAACTGCCACATACCTACAACCAGAGAATAAAGTTAGTTGGATAAAACCCGACAACATTCAACATGTACATGATATATATAACTAGCTGAGTTGCTAAGAAAATTATTATTCATAAAAATTAAAAAATATAACTAGCTGAGAAACTTACTTCCCTGAACTGCTTACAGAAAGAACCGAGTATGAATCATGTGGAACAGGTGCCACAATCTGCTTTTTGGTCTGCTTTACAGTCAACTGTTCACCGGGATCTCCCTTAGATACCCCTGATTCGGACAAGGCACTATTATTGCCAAGTGTTGGGTTGGCTGAGTTGGATAACTGAAAATTCAAGAGCTTTAATTCTCGTCCAAGGATATATATAGCTGAATTCTCCCGACTTCCAGGCAATGCTGGTAAAGGAGCTGCAGACGGGATGGCACGAGGATCAAATTCACTAACTATAATACCAACATTGGTACCAGTTGCGACGAGATGTGGCTGTAGAGGATGTGCAACCATACAATAGACCTGAAAAGATAAAACTAATAAGTAACTATGGTCGGGTACTGCCAATGTATGCAAGCCACTTAAGCAAAAGAAGCACGGAAGCAATGCTATTATAATAAAGCAATTCTTAACCTGCAACCTTTGAAAATCTACTGGCAATTTCAAGTAGAAAATAAACTTAGAATATCATCTGCAGATTCTGAAAAATAACAACTTCCACACTTCGCGTGCTGCAAATGCTCTTTTTTCATCATCTTACATAAAAGATTACTTATGTTCTCCATTGCAATTTTTCTTTTGATACATTCAGTGTTCAAAACAGCTATCAATCTACATGCTTTTGTAAATGGTTAGGGATAAGTATACATGGACTGCACTCTACCTATATTCTTATTCCTAGTCTAGTTGAGTCGGAATATCTTTGCATTACCAAGTGCAGTTCTACACAGATCACCGAATTTAGTACTTTAACGAAGCTAATATTTTGTGGGGCACAAAGAATGGATATGCAGCTCTTAAAAGCTTAGGAGAGCAGTTATCATGCTCATACGTGTTCACGAATTACTCACAGTAATAGAAAAAAAAAAAAATAACTACGAAAGTAGAATACAACTAGCAGGCAGAAAGAAACGACATGATACATGGTAGATTGAGCTAATTACCCTAAGTTTTCTGTGGGTTGCAAGTACTTGAGGCGGAACCAAGGAAGAAAGTTCACATAATGGCCTTGTCAGGGCTGAATAAGTTGGATGCTCAATAGACCTGTGAAAAGTCAAACAGTTAGACACTCATCTAATATACATAAAGATATTTACTATAGACAGTACCAAATGTTTAACCAAAAGTACCATATGTGTGAATCTTTAACGCAAGTCAAGATATCGAGGTTTGGTGCTCTAGGATGGCACCACGATGCAACACTGTGGCAAGCTAGTTTTGGGACAGGTTTAATTCTACGCAGCTCCTGTAGAGAAAAAGTAGACATGCATGTTAAAAAGAGAGATCGGTAAAATACTCAAAATCCATACATGAGATGAGATACAACATTACCTTAAATGTCATTGTGTCCCATATGGCCAATGTCTTGTCAGCACCAATTGTAATCAATTGTGGAGAACTGCCACTTACCCTTGACAGCTCGACAGCTACCACTCCACCATCATGTGCCTAAAATGAGAACAAAAACATCAAGGGTGAGCAAAATCTTTTACAAGGCCATATCTGGAAGGACAAAAATAGTCCGGATTCTAAATTTTTATATTATAAAAAAGGGTAACAGAGAAGTGGAACTTATAGACTCAACTAAGCAAACAAGAGCGTTTCTATTAAACCAAAAGAAAAAACGAGTATGTCATACTCCCCTAAACATTACGCTGCCTATTAATCACAAAAGGATGTACGAAAAAATCTAAAATGCTAGTTATGCAACATTCAGAAACAGGCACATAAATCAATTTCGAAGGTTCATTGAAACTAAGAACAATGGTGCCTTTTACTCAGGTGTAACCAAATCTGGCCAATCTTGCCCGGCTTAAGACTTGAACAGCCACAGTAATATCCTTTCTTGAACTTTACATTAAAGAGTAGGCATGAAAAGTATACCTTCAAGCTAAGCTTGGGTACAAGTTCCCTTGAGTCAGCGCCATGATCGGCACTCCACAGTACTAGTAAGCCATCACTGCCACCTGAAACAAGGAGTGCCTGCAATTGCAATTAGACACAAAATGGCTGGTATCATGTATTGCACATGTATAACGGAGAGAAAAAACTTGATAAGCGTTCATTAAAAACGTAAAATTATAGGAAAAGAAGGCTAGTAATTAGTAGTAAATTGGCTACTCCACTTAACATATTAGTCAACCTTAGCAGGTCACCCTGCGTATGTTTTTCTAAATTATATGACATTGCATGACACTTCCATCTGTCAGATGGTACTAAGTAAACAACTTGAAAATAATAATTCAGAACAATAAAGAAAGGGAATTTGTAGTTACTTCGCCAGATGATGCCATGAAATTCATCAGGCAATGAATTGACCCTTTATGGCCCCCTGTATATCTACGTGCAAGCTGCAAGGAAGTAAACACTCAGGAAAACCAGATGGATAACAGCAGAATAACAAAACAAACATTCAAGTTTTGAATAAACAAACCTTCCATGTTATCATTGATAAAACCCTAATGACACCATCAGTTGAACCAAATGCAACTAAAGGGCCATCACCACCAGATGATCTCGAAAGAAACTCCATGCTGCAACGAAAAGAAAGAATTCTAACAACTCTACAGAGCAGAAATAAACAGAAAAGTAGAAAGCCTGTTTGAAAATTGACTGGAACAATAGATAAAAAGGTGCTCTGGTTTCCATTATACTTACAAGCACACACACATCAACTAATGCACCGTCTACATTTAACTAAAAATTTCGACGTAGTAACTAATGGAGGTCTTTTCAGGATTCAAGCGACTCAGAAGATTGGAAGCCTAGAGTAATAGAACATTCATCTTTCCAGGGGTTCCAAGAATCAAGCAAAATTGGAGAAAACGGAATGAACTTACCAGAGAAGTGACTTGTTGTCAAGCTCTTGTTTTGGCACATCACGACCACGCATTGTCACCAAATCCAAGAAAATGGCTTTATTCTCACAACAGATAACCAGAAAATGCCGGCCTTTAGTCGACGGAGCAGGAGAAGTGAAACCAGATGTGAGATGATTGACAGCTGACGGGGATTCAGCAGCTGCGGTGCGATTGCGCCACAGTTGCCAATAACGCACATCATCATCGTAAAACTTCACCTGCTTGACACTTGTAAGTGCAAACATTGAATCGGATAAGTCATTTTTCCTCATATCAAAAGAGGCAATCGAAGAGCAGAGGGAAAGATCTATTACCTTCCTCCTCGAATAGCTTCAGTAGGCTTGGCTTTATAATCTGAGCAAAACATGAATCTCAGTCAGGACGCAGAGCAACTCACTTCCACCAGAATAGATTATAAGTTGATAAATGACTCACCGGATTCTCCTTCGGCAAGCTTCTCTAACTTAGCACCAACTAGACGGCGCTCGTCAACGCCACCGGCTTTCAATTCGTAAATTACCTAGAAAAAACAGTCATAAACGTTGAAAGATCCACGATTCGGAATCAGAAGCGAAACCAAATATTCAAATCCAGAATCTCCATAGAAATCAGACCTGACGATGCTCCCAATTCCAAACGGAGACGTGATCCGAATCATCAGCAGTAACAAGCCATGGATGCGTGGGATGCACCTGAATCTTCACAATCTTACCATTTGTCTGCCGAAACGCTCTCGCGCGCAACATTTCGATCTCTCTCTCTCTCTCACACACAGTCTTCTCCAAGATCAGTGAAACAACTCAAAATCTGAGCACGATTGCATCCGCACAGATTCGGATACGGATTCACGAGAACTCCTAAACAGACTCAAAATTTCTGAAAAGAAAAAGCAAGCAGAGGTATTATCAGATCCAGATCAATTAAAATCCACCGCGGTTATGAAGGAAAATGCCCGGATCCACCACCACTACAATCGCCGAACAAAAACTCCGGTAGTGTCTTCAGACGCGAATCGCGTAAAGCGCGAACTGCAAAGGCCACTCTGATTAACAAAAGAAAAAGAAAAAAAAAGCCCAATAATATTTCAGCCCTTTCCCATTGACGCAGATATATTCCAAACGTGAAAGTAATTAATTGTTGATCAAAGAGATAAAAGTGAAAAACTGTTTTCCCGAATTCGAAATGTATAAATTGAAACAAAATTTGATTGGAGAATATTTTGGTTCTGAATGGTAACTGCGGTCAGGGTGGCCAAATCTATCTGCGGTTTGGACTGCTGTATCTTTAAAGTGGACAACAAACAGCTGCGGACCAACTTTATTTGTATGCAAAAGCAATTTGGTGTGGTTTTAACTTTGTTTTATTTGGATCGTACCACTGTGGACTACACTTGATGAATGGTAAATAAAGAGCGGTTTAATCCGTTGACGGATTTATCCGTTCCAACCGCTGCAACCATTCACACCCTTTATATGTAGCCTTTAACTTTCTATATTATATTATTTATAGTTCATATATTTATGAAATGCTACATATAAAAAATGCTTTATACCTCTATCCCCTATATTTTAAAAGGCTCTAGACATCTATCCCTTATATATTAAAAGGAAGCATGGTGTCGTTGCTAAAGAACTCCAAACATTTTTTTAGCAATTTACCTCATTTAGTAATATTATTTACAATACATGTAATTATATATTTAACCAAAACAAAATCATAAAAAAGTGTTGTTAAATTTTTGTTATCACGCGTAATATATTTTGTTAACATGTACTTTTAAAATCTAACGTCTAATTCTATAAGTAAAAATAGTTATTTAGCAAATAATATACCAAAATTTTTCCAAACACTAACCATATACTAAAAAAAGAAATGAATATAATAAAACATCAGCAAATTAAAATACAAATTTGAACTTAATAGTTACTCATATCTTTACATTTTATGTAAATGTATGATACACTTCTTAAAAAATTTAAAATTTTAACCACACAAAAGACATGTTGCTATAAATAGTAACATTTTATCAATATTTTATCTATTACTGTTTTCAAGTTCAAAAATTTTACAGGTGAAACATATTTTTACACCAAATAAACAAAAATTTGAATTAAATTATTTTAATTATATAATATTATGTTTGACACAAACGAATATTAGTTCAATATTTCTAATTTTATTCATAATAAAATTATTTAAATTAGTTTATTCTGCACATAATATGAGTTGTTACCTAGTTATCCTAGATTTGGATGTGCATATGCATGGTGTGTGGTTTGCGGGATTAGTCAATATATATTACGGGTTTGTGGTTGTACCATAAAATGAAAAGATAATATATAATTGGTCAATAAATATTACGGGTTTGTGGTTGTATCATATTGGTTCTGGAACTATCTATTTTGTTGTGTAACTTGTGTGTGTTGATGCTGTTGGGTTTTTAAATAACTAATTCTTAGTTATTATGAACATAATTTGGGTGTTCGGTATCAAGATTCTAAACTGAACCAAGATCAAACCAATACCGAAAAGAAACATCATTTATATCGATCCTTCTCTCAAGCCTAGGGTTACACGAAATCTATTGTAAGATATGACAATCAAACATTTCTCTCTTGTTCTAGGTTAAGATACACAAAAAACAAATAGAGATTTTGTGTTTATCACCAAAGTTTTTTTCAAACTTTGATTTTTGTGAATCTGATTTTTCTCTCTCGTTTTCTTACTTTCTCTTGCTCTGTTTTTTTTCGTAAAAAAACAGAGTATTTATAATACTCGATAGGTTTCGACGTACGTTTTCAACCGCACGTTTAACCAATGTGACCATTCACCAAAAGTTTTGACTTTTAGTGAGATAACTATTGATTAATAACTTAAATCACCAACATTCCTCCCCCATTTAAGTTTAATCTTTGATTCACGACTTTTACAACACATAAACCAAACTCATGCATAAATGTAAATGTCGTAACGATTGAATTTACATCTTAATAATATTATACATTCCAAATACCCAAGAATTAGGATGTCTAATGGATTGAATCCTTTCAACTCATTTGGGTACATGAAGATAATACACAAACGAATTTCTACACTACTCTAAGTGTTTATACTTGACACTATTATAATCCATGTCTCGCTATCCATTCATGAGTATAGGAAGCTAAGTCCAAGCTTCTTGATGTGGCTCCACTTCATACTCATATAGGTAGATCTTTCAATCTTGCACCTGCAAATGCATTTTTTCAAAAGATCTATTAAGAAGAGAACATCAACCTAATCCTTTCTTACAAGTTCAAGCATTGACTGTGGGATGATACAACAAGTGCTTCAATTTTTAACTATAAGCTTTCCACATTGAATTCAGCCTCTAACTTTGTATTAGAGGGGAATTGGGTATCCCACAATTAAAAATTTCAAATAAAATTTAAACCCATCTCTCTAGCTGACTTGATCACCAAGTCTCTAGCTAACCCTTTAGTCAAGTGATCCGCTAGATTTTGTTCAGACCAAACAAATTGTATGGTAATTGTTCCATGAGTGATCAGCTCACGTATCATGCTATGTCTAACACCAAGATGTCGTGACTTACCATTGTACACTTGACTATAAGCTCTGGTCAAAGTGGCTTTACTATCACAGTGTATACAAATTGGTGATACTGGCCTCGGCCACAAAGGAATCTCATAGACTAAATTTCTTAGCCATTCTTCCTTTTTGGCTAGCAGCCGCTACCGCTATGAACTCCGATTCCATAGTCGAATGTGTAATACAAGTTTGTTTCCTAGAAGCCTAAGAAATGACACCTCCTCTAAGCAAGAACACCCAACCACTTTTAGAAGAGTGACTTTCTATGTTGGAGTTCCAACTCGCATCACAATATCCTTCTACGTTGGAGTTCCAACATAAGACAAACCATAATTTATGGTTCCTTTTAAGTACTTAAGCACGCATCTTATAGCTTGCCAATTGAGAGTACTAGGGTTACTAGTATATCTACTCAACTTTCCTACCGCATAAGCTAGTCTAGTACTTGTCATGGTATACATCAAACAGCCAATAAGTTGTGAGTACTCGAGTTGTGAAATCGCTTTTCCCGTATTAGGCATAAGCTTCATACTCGCATCCATGGGAGTGCTCACAGGAGAACATTTCTCATAATTGAACATTTTTAGCATCTTTTCAATGTAATGAGATTGAGATAAACATAGACCTTTGTTCTCACGCTTGATTCGAATTCCAAGAATCACATTCGCCTCCCCCATGTCTTTCATGGCAAAATTTGATGACAAGAACTCTTTTGCAAGTTCTACTTGTCTTAAGTTGGTACCAAAGATCAACATGTCATCAACATATAGGCAAATGATTACTCCATTACCCAAATAATCAAATTTGCTATATAAGCACTTGTCCACTTGATCCAACTTGAATCGATTTGATAAAATATCCTCATCAAATTTTCCATGCCACTGTTTAGGTGCTTGCTTCAACCCATACAATGACTTTATTAACTTACACACCTTTTGCTCTTTCCTGGACATAACAAACCCTTCAGGTTGCTTCATATAGACTTCTTCTTCCAAAAAACCGTTCAAGAACGTTATTTTAACATCCATTTGGTGGATCACAAGATCATTAATACCTGCTAAAGCAATTAATAATCGTATAGAATATATTCTATCAACTAGAGCATAAGTATCAAAATAATCGATACCTTCCTTTTGTCTAAAACCTTGGATAACCAATCTAACCTTAAACTTGTCAATTGTTCCATCGACTTTCATCTTCTTTTTGAAGATCTACTTGCAGCCTAAAGGATTGCAACCAGGTGGGAGATCTGTTAGGATCCATGTATTATTCTCTACGATGGAGTCTATCTCATCATTTATCGCTTCTTTCCAAAACGCAACGTCTATAGACTTCATAGCCTCATCAAACGTTTTAGGGTCCTCATTAACATGACAACAATATGAATATCGATATTCAACCTCATCTCTAGACCCTTCAACTAAATAAATCTGAAAATCAGGACCGAAAGATTTTTTCAATTCTTCCTCGCTTGCTTTTGCGGAGCATAGGTGACACATTAGAAGAAATGAGTGTGTCCTCTCCTTCCGTTGTTCTACTTGAACTAGGAACCAGATCCTTTGGTCTAGGTATTGATGAGAAACGAGTCTCATCAAATATTGCATCTCTTGACTCAATCACGGTGTTAACCAATACAGAATCATTAGGTTCTATTATATAGAACCTATAAGCCTTGGAATGCTCAACATATCCAATGAAGATGCAATCAATACCTCTTTCTCCCTAAGTTTTAATCTTTGGTTGGGGTAGTCTAACAACCGCTCTACAGCCCAAACTCGAAGGTAATTCAAGTTTGGTTTCTTTTTGTACCAAAGTTCATATGGGGTAATCTTGTTCCTTTTATTAGGAACCCTATTTAATAAATAGCAAGTCGTTAACATGGCTTCACCCAAAAATCCGTCACTTAATCCCGAGTAAGATAACATGGAATTAACCATTTCTTTTAGGACTCTATTTTTCCTCTCGGATACACCATTTCGTTGTGGTGTATATGGAGCCGTAGTCTCGTGTATAATTCCCATGGACTGAAAATAAACATGATCATAATACTCTCCACCTCTATCGATGCGTAACTTCTTAATCAAGTCACTATGTTGTAATTCAACCTCAGTTTTATAAACCTTGAATTTATATAGGGCTTCATCTTTAGCATGCAATAAATAAACATAACAAAAACGAGTATGATCATCTATGAAAGAGATGAAATACATTTTGTTCCCTAAAGATGGTGTAGCATGCAAATCACATAGATCACTTCGCACAAGTTCTATCACCTTAGAATTTCTTTCAATACTTTTAAAAGGTTTTCTAACTATCTTAGTCAACATACAAGTACTACACTTCTCTAAATTCATGTCAAAATTAGGAATCAATCCTTCTTTAGACATATCAATCATTCTTTTATAGTGCACATGACCTAATCTTAAATGCCATAGAGAAGAATCATTTTTACTAGAACATACCATGTAAATAGAACTCACAACTTTATTAATATTAAGCATAAACATGCCATTACTAAAATATCCAAATCCAACAAAGACACCAGCCTTAGATACAACATATTTATCCAACTCATACACTTGTTTATAACCACACTTATTTAAAACACTACCGGAGACTAAGTTCTTCCTAATTCCGAGTACATGAAGTACATTATTGAGATCAATATTTTTCCCGGAACTAAACTCCAACACCACTTTTCCACGGCCTAAGATAGGAGTGGTTGACTCGTTGCCCATATGAAGTACAGAGCCATCTTGAACCGGTTCATATGTCTTGAACTAGCCACGGTCATTGCTAACATGTGTAGTTGCACCCGAGTCAATCCACCACGTCACTCCATCATCCTGCATATAAAATGCCTCAGAATTGTTTGATACATAATACGCATGTGAATATGAATAATTCACAAGATTCTGAACTTGATGAGTGATTTGGCCTTGGTCCTTAGACCCTTGCCCTGAACGGTTTTGTCCCATTCTATTTTTATCTTTTGCAGCTTGACAATCACGTCTAAAGTGACCTGGCTTGTTACAAAACCAACAAACGCTCTTAAGATTTTTGTTAGGCCCACTGTAACAACCTGTCCCGTGGACCCCACAAGCCTCACTGCTAGCCGTCCAAACAGACCCCAAGCTGGCCCTGCAGAGCATCGATCCTAACCCCTCACCGTGGCAAATCGAACTAATCATCCAAATCCACAGTAGGTTATTGGTGCGCCAGGCATTCCTCGAACCTTGGTCCCCACCCTTTAACAACCTTCCCACAGGACAAGTTGTCACCAATTGATCTGCAATATTATACCCTTTTAAAATTTTTAAAGGGGATATGTAGGAACAAACCAAAAGAAAACAAAGTGACATTGTTTTTATTACCTCTTCTAGTTCCCCGCAAATTGTCCCGTGCTCACGGATTTCAACATTAAAGTTGCTTAAACACACTTAGTTTATATAAAGAATAACTCTCTTTATTGAATGTTTAGAAAATCTCTCAAAACTAAACAACTCACAAACTCTCTTTGTGTTTCAATAATGTTTGATACAACCCATCAAACATATTTATAGGGAGCTCAACATAGCTTCCTATTCCTATTTTGATAATGGAAAACTACTCTTTTCCTAATCCTAAATAGAACTTTTCCTTTTCTCTTAACCCAACTTGGTTAAGGAAATCTTAGGCTGAATCTTCTAGAAGCTTACCCAACAATCACCCCCTTAAGCTTTGAGTCCTTCTTCGAGAGGTCTTGAACGCCGATCAAACTCCTCATCATCTTGAACTGAATCCTTGCTAGGGTTTTTGTTAGTATGTCTGCACACTGATCTTCTCCTGGTACGAACTCCACTTCGATTTGCTCATTTTCAACACATTCTCTGATGAAGTGATAACACTTGTTGATGTGTTTGCTTCTTCCATGAAAAACAGGATTCTTAGAGAGCTCTATGGCTGACTTGTTGTCGATGTATATGGTTGTCTTCTCACAATTCAGTCCCATAAGCTCACTCATCAAGTCTTGTAGCCATATAGCTTGCTTCGCTGCTTCTGTTGCGGCCATGAACTCGGCTTCGCAGCTAGACAAAGCGACTGTTCTCAGTTTCTGTGAACACCATGTAACTGGTGTTTCTCCAAGGTAGAACACATGGCCTGCAGTGCTCTTCCCATCATCAGGATCCGTGTTATAGCTGCTGTCACTGTAGCCAACTATCATTTGTGATCCTCCACGCTTAAATATTAGACCATACGATAGTGTTCCTTGCAAATATCTCAAAATTTGCTTCAATGCTGCCACATGTGACTCTCTTGGGTCTTGCATATATCTACTCACTACTCCAACTGAGAAAGCGAGATCTGGTCTAGTGTGTAGGAGATACCTTAAGCAGCCAATCCTCCGACGATACATGGTAGCGTCTTCTACCGGTTCTCCTTGTGTTTTAGACAATTTTAATCCAAATTCCATCGGAATATGTGTCAGATTACATTGATCCAAGCCTGCTTCCTTGAGAATCCTTTTTGCATATGCTTCTTGTTTCAACTCGATGCCATCTTTTCCTTGATGTACTTCAATGCCAAGGTAGTAGGTGAGTAGTCCTAAGTCTGACATTTCGAACTTGGACTCCATACTAGCTTTGAACTCTTGAATCACTCCCAATGAGTTTCCTGTGACAAATAGATCGTCAACGTATACAACTACAAGAAGAAACTTCTCCCTGTCTACCTTCCGATACACTGCACTCTCCTTGTAGCACTTCTTGAAGTTCAAACCTCTCAAGATTTGATCAAGCTTTGTGTTCCACGCTCGTGGAGCTTGTCTTAACCCATATAAAGCTTTGGAAAGTTTAAAAACCTTATGTTCTTCTCCCTTCTTTTCAAAGCCTTCTGGTTGAGACACATAGACGTCTTCGTTTAGTTCTCCGTGCAAAAACGCCGTCTTGACATCGAGGTGGTGGATTTCCCATCCGCGAGAAGCAGCAATTCCCACAAGTAGCCTTATTGTCTCAACTCAAGCTACCGGTGCAAATACTTCGTCTTCGTAAGGGGCTGTAAGTTGTCTCTTGATACCGCTTGTATCACAAAACTCATTGAATTCTCTTGAAGTGAACTCTCCTCCTCTATCAGTTCTTAGAGTTAAGATAGAACTCCCAATCTCCTTCTCTACCAAGCTTTTAAACACCTTGAACCTCTCAAAGGCTTCACCTTTCTCTTTTAACAAGATAGTCCACATATATCTTGAAAAATCATCTATAATAACAAACACATATTTGTTATTAGCCAAGGTTGAAGGTGCGATAGACCACATAAGTCAGCATGTAGAAGCTCCAATGGCTTTGAAGCTCGAAACAATGAGGCCTTGGGGGAAGATTGATGAGTTTGTTTTCCAACTAAGCAAGACTCACACAATCTTTTCTCTTCTCTTATCTCCGGCAATCGTTGTACTAACTGTTGCTGGGACATCGTCTTCATTGTTTTAAAACTAATATGTCCCAACCGAGCATGCCACTTCCAAGCTTCATCTGCAATATTGGTCTTCCTATTTGCAGCTTAATCTTGTAGAGCCTATTTGGTGATCTTGTAACTTTCACCAGCAATCTTCCTATAGGATCATGGACTGTAAGGTAGTCTTGTCTCATCCTGACATCACAACCAACCTCTGTAGCCTGTCCTAAACTCAGAATGTTGCTTTTAAGAGAGGGAATGTAGTAGATGTCTGAAACCAGAATTTGTTCACTTGTCTTACTCTGAAAGAGAATCGCTCCTTTTCCTGCAATTTCTACACAAGAACCATCACCGAACTTCACTCTTCCCTTGATGTTCTCATTGAGCTCCGAATAATACTCTCTATGGCCAGTCATATGGTTACTTGCCCCATTGTCAAGATACCACAAGTCATCTACTTTGTTGCTAGTCTCATAGTTTTTCGGAATCACCTTTTCTTCATTCAAAAACACAATCTCATGCAAATAAAGAGCTGCATCCGCATTCTCTGTCTCGATTTTATTTGCTTCTCCTTGTTGTTGTTGTCGATCAGGACATGTAGAAGCATAGTGTCCTAGCCTATCACACCGATAACAAACCACCTTCGACCGATCCTTCTTATCTTTTGAATCATTCTGGTCTCCTTGATTTGTTTGTTCTTGTGAATAGCCTCTGCCTCTGCCTCTTCCTCGTCCTCTGTTTCCTCTGCCACCTCTGCCTCGTCCTCTACCTTGCGAACCCCAGGTGTTTTGAAAGTTTGCAAATAACAGCTTCCCCTGAGTATCTTCGTGATCCTCCTCATTAAGAACCCGCTCTTCATAGGCCTTGAGTCTCCCTATGATCTCCTCGAAGCTTGTTCTCTGTAAATCCAAAACTTGTTATCTGAATGAACTTGTTCCTTGGTAGACTATTGAGAAACTTCTTCACAAGTTTTGCTTCCTCGATTGTCTGTCCAAGAGAAGCCGCTTTTGATGCAATCTCCGATAGCTTGCTTGAAAAACTATTGATTGTGTCTGAATCCTTCATCTTGATTCTCTCAAATTCAGACATAAGGGTCTGAAGCCTTGCTTCCTTGACTCTTTCTGCACCATGATGACGAGATTGGATGGCATTCCATATCCCTTTAGGAGAGTCTTGTTCACCAACTTGCAAGATAAGAGCCTTCGGGATAGCTTGAAACAATAATCCTGTCGCGATATTGTTTAGGTCAGGATCCGCTGATCCTGGTTCAATTGTATCCCATACATGGTAGATCTTCAATAAGATTTTCATCCTCATTGACCATACCGTGTATTTAGAGGGAGTTAGCATAGGACATTGAATCAATGGTGGAGTAAACTCCTTCGGACGTGCTGAGCTTTCGTCTGCCATGACTCGGGGACGACGGCTGTACGCACGCAAGATCTTCGTCTCGGTTTTTCACAGGTCACAGGTTCCAGGGCTATGAATAACCTAACGCTCTTATACCAAATAAAGTTGCTTAAACACACTTAGTTTGTATAAAGAATAACTCTCTTTATTGAATGTTTAGAAAATCTCTCAAAACTAAACAACTCACAAACTCTCTTTGTGTTTCAATAATGTTTGATACAACCCATCAAACATATTTATAGGGAGCTCAACATAGCTTCCTATTCCTATTTTGATAATGGAAAACTACTATTTTCCTAATCCTAAATAGAACTTTTCCTTTCTCTTAACCCAACTTGGTTAAGGAAATCTTAGGCTGAATCTTCTAGAAGCTTACCCAACAAACATACTATCCTTTTCGTATTCAAACTTGATATAAGACACACAACCAATCCCACAGTTATTTTCTTCACACCATCCAAAAACACCATCATCGAATACACTTCCCATGTTACCACCCACTACAACTGTGTTTTCGGGTTCAGGAACTAGCGAAAAGTATGCACCAATGGCATCGATAGCCTGACCAGAGCGTCCGTAGAATCCAATAAGTTTTCCTCCATTTTTACCCTCGAGCATGAATTCTTCCCCATATGAGTAACCGAACGTTGGAGAAGTTCTTCTATAAGAAGTTTTGAATATTAACGATGTGATCAGCACTGTGTTATAGCGGCTAACATAAGTGTAGCTTCCACCAACGGATGTGATAGATTCTTTCGGGTAATCAACAGCAAACTGGATTTGATTTGCCATTAGAAACAAACAATTTATTAAATTTTAAAAAGTAGATATATAAGAACTGACCAAATTAAAACAATGTCGGATGATTATATAGATTAATTACCTCGTTCAACTCCCCACGAATCGTCCCATGCTCAAGAGTTACAAATTCTCCATCCTTTTCGTATTCGATCTTGATATAAGACACACAGTCAATATCATTTCCAACAGTTATTTTCTTCACACCATCGAAAACACCATCATCGAATACAACTCCCATGTTACCACCAACGGGTCCAATCTTCTCAGACATTGTTTCGATCTCTTATCTTCAATGAAAAACCTGAACGATTCAGATTCCTATTTTAGAAACACACTAAGATAGAAGGAACAACGTAATAGTTACTTGGTATATAAAGAGAATATTTGAAGAAGAAGTAACCCAAACTCTATTTTTTACGCATCATTAATAAGAACATAAGTTGACATCTCCACTTCTACTATGATAATATTATTGTATTCTCTATATCTTCCAAGGAGTACACTGAATTTTTTTTTTAACGTACTTAAATTACGTACATGAACATATTGGTATTGGTGATAACATATAACTACAAGAAGTTGAAACAACAATGGATGCATGGCAAAACTAAGTGAAATACGAAAGCAAGGATGAAGTCTTACCGGACTATCATAACGTGTGAATAGAAAATGTTGACAAAAAATGTGAATAGAGAGAGAGGTGTTGATGTTCAGATCGGTACAATTAGAATACTTAGTTCGGTATAAAATTAAGGTCGAAGTTCTCTTTATTAGATGGAAAGATCGAGCTACAAGCTGGGTTGACGAGCTAGAAAAAGGCGAGATAAAAGCAAAAATGACGAGGTGCGAGCTCGTAGATTCTATTCTTCGATAAGCGGTTCTCTTGTACGAAATCTTCTTTCTACTTTTCTTCCTTCTCCCGTACGCAGTACGTCAACTATTTATAGGTTACTGTGTCGGTTCGTTCACCAAAAAGACCATTATACCCTCTTGGGAATAATAATCTATTTGGGCCTGTCTTTGGGCCGTGCCTCTTGTAGGAGTGAGATCCACCCCTAACACTTTTTCTCCCATCTTCAGTTCGTAGCTATGCGAAGAACTCTATGTTGCTCGATGATAATTTGGAATGCTGGGTCTCCAGATTATCTTGGTGGACAAATATCGGGAAATCAGAGAGTCGCGCGTGAAATATCCCGTTTTTCGAGGGAAGTTCTCTTTGTCACGCGTTAGTTTCAGCGCGCGTGACGTCCGAAAGTCGTAACGTCGCTTCGATTCTCGGCTTGTTATGATGACTTCGAGAACCTTCCTTCCCTTCTCTATAAATATTCGTCCCTACCCTCACTGTTTGCCATTTCATTTCTCTCCATCGTTATTTCCTTAGCTCGCTGCTCCAGGTATTCTCCTTTCTTGCTCTCTAGCTCCTCTATATATTTTATCTACCTGAATTTTCTATAGCTTCCCCCCGGTCCACTTCGTCTGATTCTTCTGCGGCAAGCCATCTTTGCCAGAACACCTCGTCGAATTCCAGCGATTCCAGCAGATCAGGTCGTATTAGGGTTAGATCTCCAGCGGGCAGTCTCGTCTCGTCAGGGTCTTCGACTAGCTCTGACGATACTAACTTGGCCGAACTCTAGCGTCGTATTTCCTCCGAGGCGGCTGCACCGAGTTCGTCTGCTCTTCCGTGCGAAATACCTTCTCTTATCGACGAAGACTTAGACAATACGACACTTCTGGAAGATCGCGTTTTCAGGCGCGACCCTCTTCCGATGGTCACTACCTCATTAAGAGCCAGAGAACATTCTCTCCATTTTGTTGCAAGAACTTCCTCTACCCGCAACTCAGCTTTGGAAGCTGTTCAAATCCGTGTCTTATCTGCCGAACCAACAATCATAATTCCCAGCGAGAACCAGCGTCCCTGGGATGCTCCCCAGGGTTTCATCTGTCTTTCGGAAAAACTTTTCTCCGAATGTGGGGTTACTTTCCCTCTTCCTTCCTTTCTCATGTCGTATTTTGCCAAACGCGAAGCAGCAATATCTCAGCTTGCGCCTGCCACATTTAGGAAAGCGGTCGGTATTGCGATTTTGGCGAAGAGGGCTGGAGTTGATCTCACGGTTGATCATTTCGAGGAACTTTCCCGCTTAACGGCGTCTGACTGGCACAAGAAACCCAACATTTATTATGTTAGCTCACGGTCACCTCAGCTCGTTGAAGGAGCGAAAGGGAAGACCCATAATTGGGAGGGGTCTTATTTTTACTTAAAAGTGGTTCTGCGGGTCGTCGAGGATGCCGCGATCCCTTTATTTTCTGGGTGGAACCTTTCACCTGGTAGTTCATCTTTCTTTGTAGTTTGTTTTGTTCATTATATTTTTTTTTGGGTTGGTCTCATCCGGTCTACCTTTTGCAGTTGTTATTCCAAGGTGTCTTCCCCCCCCCCCCCGCTTTCCGAGCTGAGATCGACGCGATCAGGGCAGCATGTCCTTACGTTTGGCCGGGTTCTGGACAGAGAAAAGGAGGTCGTCCAAGGAAACAATGAGCTTCTTCGGGAACGCGAACAGACTCTCGTATTACAGGTAGTCTTCCCCCCCCCTTTTTTGTTTGAAATACTCCGGCGATCTATTTAAAAATTAGAGATTTTCGATCGATCCTTTATTTAGCTAGCACGATGGGAAGACTCAATTTGGACATTCCGAACTTTTCCGCTCGCTACCGTCAAACTTCTGATCCCCCTACGACTGCTCAGTCTTCTCACTCGGGAAGACAGTTAGAATCTCGTCTTTCTGAAACTGGCTCGTTGCAGAAGTCTTCTTCGGTTCCTTAGGACCCTTGTTCGGGTGAGATCCGTGCTGGGAAAAGGCCGGCCTCGGGGTCGCGACCGAATATCTTGACTCTTCCAGCTGGAGTTATTCCTCAAGGGAGAAAACCAGCAGGTGATCCAAACCGTCGGAGCGTGTCGGCCCCGTACTTTTCGAATAAGAGAGCAGATCGTCCTTCGGACCGGTCTGATCCTTCCAAAAAGTAGCGGACTGTGGACTACCGAAGGGATTTCTCGCATACTTCGGCTGCGCGAGCTTTTCTAAATCACTCGGGGGCATGCACTGAATTATTTCGCAAGATTCATTTCGGGTCTAGTCGCCTTTTGCCGATCGAGAGGATGAAAGAGGGCGACAAGATCATTGATGTGGCAAATTCTGCCTTTGAGGTCCGTAGCTCGTTTATTTACTTTGTTTTCCTCAAGTTTTGTTGTGTTTTTCATTTTTTTTTACTGGCCTTTTGCCATGGCAGCTCATTGCTTGGATCAACCGTCTCGCTTCTGGTTATGAGAGACGTGTGTATGACATGGAGACCTCCGCTCCCGCATCCTCCAGTCCGTCGATCGAGGAAGTCAAGAAGCTTGAAGGCCAGCTTGAGGATGCAATTCGTTTGAACAACAAGCTGAATAAGAGTATTTCCGAGCTGGAGCGTCAGCGAGAAGAAGCAAATGCGGAAAAGGCCGATCTTCGTTCGAGGATCAAGGCATCGGAGGATTCTTGTGCCAAACTTCAACTTACGTTGGACTCCGAAACAAAGAGGTTGAGGGCTCGTCGTCGCGAGTTTGGTCAATTTCAGAAGATGACCGCTTACCGCAATGTTGGTGACCGCGCTCAGAAGATGCTAAATCGTCATAGGGCGCAATCTATAGCGATCGACGAATCTTGGCCAAAGTTACTTGAGTACAATCAAGCCGTGGGGAACGCTCAAATGCTCGAAACGTTGTATGCAGATGGCCAGATCTCCCTTCTATCCGACGGAGTGAAAGAGAGGATCATCTCGTCAAGTTCCACTGGGTTCGTCTTTCAAATTGTTTCGAAAACTTCAACTTCGTTCCCCCTACCTGGCGCGCCAAATTGTTGATGTTCAGATCGGTACAATTAGAATACTTAGTTCGGTATAAAATAGGGGTTGAAGTTCTCTTTATTAGATGGAAAGATCGAGCTACAAGGTGGGTTGACGAGCTAGAAAAAGGCGAGATAAATGCAAAAATGACGAGCTGCGAGCTCGTAGATTCTATACTTCGAGAAGTGGTTCTCTTGTACAAAATCTCCTTTCTACTTTTCTTACTTCTCCCGTATGCCGTACGCCCACTATTTATAAGTTACTGTGTCGGTTCCTTCACCAAAAAGACCATTATACCCTCTTAGGAATAATAATCTATTTGGGCCTGTCTTTAGGCCGGGTCTCTTGTAAGAGTGAGAGCCACCCCTAACAAGAGAGAGAGAGAATCCTCACGCTTGTGCTATTAGGGAGTAATGCTACTCCCTATTTATTGACACTCCTTTTTACTTTTTACTATTTACACTTTCACATTTTTAACCATCTTGCTAAGTTACTCACCAACGTCTATCAACCAAAACCTGGAAGATTTGTATGTGGGGGATGTGAAGAACGTTGTTACAATGAATTCACGTGTGGAATATTATTAGAAAAAGAAAAAGAAAAAAAGGTACAAGATTTGTAAGTGAGAAGATGTGAAGTCCAAAATAAGTTGTTGACTAAATTTTAGCTTATTTAAACTAATTGATACAGTACCAGTTGAACTTTATTTGAAATAGAAACTTTTTTAATTTAAAAATTTGTTATGTTATATTAGTTTTAAACCATCTGGACATATAATTTTGACATTTTTTTGTCTTTTTGATATGTCAATTTTGTAATTATGAGTATTCCAAGGGATATAACTATAAATTTAGCAAACTCTCAACAAAGATTTGTTGAGATAAAGATACAGTTTACATATATGAGAATGACAATTTGTTTTTTAAAATCTAGCGACTGTCGTTATTTCTAAAATTAAGCTTGAGTTGTGTAGCTGGTTTTTTGGACAATTCTAAAATTTGATAATTGAAGTTGCAATAACAGAATATTAAGAGAGATGAAGAAAAGATGAAAAAAGGTTAAGAACAGATTTTTAGTCACCTGCAATTGTCGCTGCGACTCTCTCCCAAAAGAGGGACGTACTCTTAGCATTTTTTTGTACTGCTACTTTCTTTTTTTAATATATATTTTGATTTTTTATGTCAAAAGACGCATAGAATTATATATCAGACACATATATATTTTACTAGTCTTATATTATAATTAACCTTCGTCCTTAAGTTCATCCGGTTCTAAAGCAAACTCCAATGTCCTCAATAGCCTGTCAAGAGCGTCCGTGGAACTCAAAAAAGTTTTCCTCCATTTTTACCCTCGAACATGAATTCTTTTCCATCTGCCTTTCCAAATGAACCGAGTATTGGCGAGGTTTTTCCACTGGAGGTTTTGAAGATTGCCGGTTTGATATTATCAGCACTGCGTGACTGCGTCATAGAGGTTAACATGACCGTAGCTTCCAGATACATTCTTTCGGATAATCCACAGTAAACTGAATTTCATTTCCCATTAGAAACAAACTAATTAGTTTTTGGATTTAAAAAAAAAAATAGTAAAGAAAACAATCAAAAATAACAAAAAAAATGTTTTAGTTATTTGCGACATCAAATTTCAAAAACAGATGCGTACGTAAATTCAGAAACAGAAGTCTAGTAGCCCACACCGCCATTCTCCATTTACTTGCTTGGGCTTCTTAAGGCTTCGACCAACAAGATAACAATATTGGCAAACTACGGATTTGTGGTTGTACCATATTGGTTTGGTTTATGATGTTGGGTTTTTAAATCATTAATTCTTTGTAACTTTTATAATGAAATATGCAAAGAACGAAACCACTATATATGGTGTTCGGTATTAAGAAACATGAACACGAGAGTGATAATGTAGGGAAAACGGCCAAAATATACCCCAACAATTTCTCGTTAGCTTTTTCATACCCCAACTTTGATACCATGCAAAATATAGCCCCAACTCAAAGTTAATTCAAATTTCCTATCTAAACTCCAACAAATGTTTCAGTTTCGACATCCGTCCAAACAGTGTTAAGCGAAAGCTTAACGGTTGATTAGTCAGCTTTGACGTGGAACTTCGGCTTGACAAAACGACGTCGTTTTGACATTTTGGCGTGTGTTGAGCACTGAAACAAAACGACGTCGTCTTACAATTGGGAGATTCAAATCGATTTCTTCCCCAAATCGATTTTAGGGTTCATATCGTTTGTTCGAAAGAAAAGAGAGAGTTATCTAATGGTCGCAGGATAGGGGAAGCGTTGATATGGTCGCCAGCCGCCAATATATAGTTGGCGGCCACAAGACAAATTAATGCAAAGGTCTGGTCATCACCAAAGATCAAACCGACTAGCCAGAACAGCTCTCCGGTAAGCGAGCTTAAGATTGACGGCAGCAAGCCCGACAATGCAGCAATATCTCTACCGTTAACTCACTCGCAGAAACTATTGTCCCGAACAAGACAAATAAGGACGGTACAGTGAGAACATAATGTCTCGTAAGATGAAATAATTAATCAAGTAAAGACAGCAAACTTACATATGGTCCAACTATTAAACCATCGTAGAAATGGTCCTAACCAATTTAGTTTTTGGTTATTTTTGTTTCTCCATCCTGTTAAAATTGTAGAAATTTTATAGTAGTTATTATTACGTCCAACAAAAATATAAGTTTCGGTCTATTTTTTTGAAAATCATAAATGATACAAATAAATAATTATTTTTTCAAATCAAAGGAGGTCGCTGCAGAGAGTTAGTAACGGACTTTAATAATTAAAACGAGGATCTTTTATTTAACCAGTCAAAAAAATCGTGCAAAGTTACAGCTAGAAATCATAATAAAAGGATTGCACCTGCGCAATGCATGGTACGACGACGATGTCGTGCAAAGACATGATTATTCTTTTGTTGTCACTACATGTCGACGTGCCTAGCATAAATGGATAATGGTGATGATTCTCTAACGATTTATATTTTATTATTACCTTGTTAAGAGCAATTAGTAAAATATTTATGAGTTCGATTGGTGATATATAAATGTACACGTTTATTTACCTAAAAATAAAATAATACCAAAATATATCATATAAAAAAAGAAGTAGCAGTACAAAAAGAGTGCTAAGAGTACCACATCTAGTCCATAATCTTATGATTGAAAACTATAAAGACTACATAAACTTTGTAAAAAAACATTTGATATAAAAGGAATACATAAATATTGTCATAATTAGTAATTATTTATTCTGAAATATATGTATTCTCACTAGTATTAGAAGACTACTGTATTATTTAAAAACAGGTGAGTCTTTATTTAGGATAAGTCGTGCAAATTAAATAGCACGTTATTTTGTAGTCACTAGTCACCAACTCACTTGTAACCCACACACGTTGTTTCGAATAACGTTATTTATGAATTTTATAAAGCCCCGTAATCTGAACAATTTAATGATCCATGTTCCTTATGCGCATATAACAGCTAACCTCAAAGTGTATAATATTTAATTAATGGAAAAAATGCCATAAAAATTTCAAATTTTCAAATTTGAAACGTTTTAATCACCAACTTTTAAAATATCATTTTAATCACAAAGTTTTCGTTAACTTGACCATAAACTAGCAAATTTTTGTTGACTTCGTTGTTTTAGGCACGACGTTTATTCTCTGTTAAAATCTAAAAAACGGGTTTAACTACACGTTATCTGCTTTCGTTTAGCATAAACGAGCACTTTTTTTACCCCAAAAACAACATCATTTACCAAAATTGAAAAAATTAAATCTCCAAATCGATTTCAATTTCATAAATTTAAATCCTTAACCCTATAAAGAAAACGTGTAACCACACACATTGATTGCACAACTATGACTTATCTAAGCTTAAAATTCTATGATTTTTGTGTTTATTTGTTGTGTGGTTGATTTCTTTGTTTGTTTGGGTGATTTTGTTGTTGATGTG
Organism: Camelina laxa; assembly: GCA_024034495.1. Lineage (NCBI taxonomy): Eukaryota > Viridiplantae > Streptophyta > Magnoliopsida > Brassicales > Brassicaceae > Camelina > Camelina laxa. Next base: position 11,039,419 of record CM043881.1, read on the forward strand.
GCTTTGTGAGATTCTTGTGTAGTCCTGGATCAGGTGTGTGATTGAGAGAGAAGATATTTTTCCTCGAGAACTATCGTATTAAGCCAGATAGAGTCCAAAGTTTAACCCCGATCTATATATATACCACCGAAAAGTTCTACACATATTTTTCTCCAAAACAAAACTTCTATATTTAAATCTCCCTAAATCTGGGTTACATTATTTGGTTTAATTTGGGTTTAAAGTGTAAACTAATGTGACCCAGATTCGGGGAGATTTAAATATAAAACTTTTGTTTCGGGAAGAAATATGTGTAAAACTTTTATTTGGTAGATATATAGACTAAAGTTAAAGTTCGAATTTTATTTGGCTTGATACGATAGTTCTCAGGAGGAAATATCTGGTTTTTCCATGTATATAATAGAAAGTAAAAAAAAAAAAATGTCAGTAAATTGGTAGTAACATTACGCCACACCCCATAGGCCATAGCTTTTCTCTTTAAATTCCCCGACGAGAACTAAATTATTTTGCCTATTCGTACTACACAGAACTTCAAGTCGTACTTATAACTAGATGAACTAACTTTTAATTTGAATCTACTATCTAAGCTTTTAAAATATGGCAAACACCAAGAAATCTACAAATATCGTTAGTTAAACTGTTAATGTAGCTAACTAGGATGCCACATAAACAACACGACATCATAATTATTTTTTGTTTGTTAGTTTTGTTCTTTTTTTTTTTAATAATTTTTTTGTTTGTTTTTCAAAGACAAAAAAAGAACATTATGGAACATTATGGAATCTAGCAATAGGGCCGGTCCTAGGTATTTAGAGGCCTAGAGCAATTTAAAACATGTGAATTTAATATTTTTAATAATTTTTAGTTAATATAATAAATTTAACTAAAATATTGTTTTGTATATTTTAGATAATAATTTAATATATTATTTGAAATATTTTAAAAATAAATTCAGATTTAATAAAAATGAATAACACTAATATCACAAAATTGAGAAAATGGTAGTTACATGTTTTAAAGATAAGAAGGAACTATATAATTTATCATAATAAGTTAGCAAAAAATTGATAATTTAAAGAGAAAAAAAGAACATGATAAGCAAAAAAGAAAAGGAGTTAAGAGAAGAAAAATAGGCTTTGACAAAAACAAATACTGAGTATTTATAAAAGAAAACACGAAAACATAAACTTTTTGATGCCAAAAGAGGAGAAAAGAAAGCAAAAAAGAAAAAGAATAAAATTGTATATTGGTCTATTGCATACGTGAAGTCGGAGAAAGAATTATGTATATGAATTACACTATATAATTATAACATTTACTATAACGTAGCTTGTATTTATGTAGCATATATATACAATAACATAATTATATATTTATCCTCTAAATTGTTTTTTCTTTTGTGGTCTAAAGCGGCTGCTTTGTTCGACTTAGAGCATGTGCAACGGTGACGACTTGGGCCGTCTTTCGTTTTTTTTTTTTCTGATTTTAATTTAATTCAAAAAGGCTCAATATCGAAGAAACGCTTCTTATTTTGAGACATTTTTCGTCCGTCGACTTCGACACGTGCTCTATTGTGATTGGGTGTAAAATTTCTTCGACTTCTTTCTGTTCTCTCGACGGCGACGACAAACCGATATACATCCTCGACGATTTCACGAAGCCGATCCGATCTTATGCTTGCAAATTCTTCCGTATTCACTTTTTCTCTCACTTGCAACAAAGATAAGGAAACAATGTCTGTGTCAGCGATCTTTGGCACCGAAATCGTCACCGTCGCCGCTGCTTCTCCGGTTCTACGCCAATTCGAAGTTCCGAAATTGGGGAATGGAGGAGGAGGAGGATTAGGGATGGTGATTGAGTGTTCGTCGAGGCCGCAGAAGAAATCGACTGTGTATCACAGGAAGTCGAGGCCGAAGAAGACTCAGCCTTGGGACGTTAAGAGAAAGCTTACTGTTTATGCTCCTCTTCCTCCTCTCCCGGCGGAGTGGACTCCTTTCGTTCTTGCTTCTGATTAAGGTGGTGCCGCCGCCGCTGCTGCTGCTTCTCCTGCCTGAGAATTGGTTTCTGGCGCTGCCTAGTTGGTTTGAGTTTATCTGCTGGTTCGGTTGTATTCTAGTTTGAGAGCTTTTGCTGTTGTTTGTTTCTGTTAATGTGTTTTCAGTTTTCTGATGTATGTTTCATCTTATGGGATTTGTGTTTGGCTGTTGAATCAAAATTTTAGAAACTTAGGCCAAAAGGAATTGTAGAAACTAAGGTAGAATCTGGATTGAGTTTGATCTTGAGGGTCAAAATAGTTTCAAGGACAACCAATGCCAAGTAGAGAAAAAGCATAGTGTGAAAGTTATTTTTTTTAGTGATTGTAGAAATGTGGCTCTCGTCATTCATGGTCATCATCTATGTTTTTGCGTAAGATCTTTGGGTTTTTGTTTTGTTTTTCTGGTTAGTTATGTATTTAGCAATTATTGTTGAATGATAAGCCTAAGTGGTAGCTATTCCAGCTCTCATATAAAAACGTAGGAGTATCTGTTCACTCAAATGCTCTATTTGATGGCACAGCAATGTGAATGGTTTTGAATACGGAAGAATTTGGTTTTCAAGTGTTTGATATTGACTGTATTTGCAGGTATGGTCCATTCTGGATTTCGTATTTCGTTGCAGCGTCTATCGGGACATTTGTCACATACATAGCACACAAATGGAAGAAACAAGAATGGAACTACGATATCATTCTGGATATGCACCACTTTTATTGATGTGTTTTACCTCAGGTTGGTGAATATAAGCTTAGGATCAAACATCTTTGTTAAGAGCTTGCTAGTTCTAGATTTACAGTATTCATTTTTGTGTATGTGCAGATTGTAGTTTGGAGGTTCTTGCAAAGTTCAAATGGGTCGGATGTATTGGCTACAAAGCAGGCCTTGCTTTTCATTGTTTTGGTTCAGTATATACCACGATTCCTACGCATCTTACCTTTGACATCAGAATTGAAAAGGACTTCAGGTGTCTTTACGGAAACTGTTACATACCGAGATTGGCATATGAGTGATGATTTCTTATTATTAATTAATGCTTGATCACGCTCTTTATCTTGTAGTTGAGGAAACATTGTGTCATCCTTACTTGTCAGCTCTTCACGACCTTAACGATTTTGAGGACCCGGCTTCCACTGAAGAAGAGATTAAGGAGCTAGTATGGCTAGAATCAGTGAAGTTCAACCCTCATCCGACCATCTAAAACATTATTTAAAATATTCTAGTCAGAGGTTGAACAAAATTGCTTAGTTATGTCCATTCTTATTTGTACGGTTGCCTCATATAGCGTTTAAGCTTTGATGTTTAGCATTCTTATTGGTTCATAAGCTATCTTGAAACACAAGAAAATGTGTTTTAAGATTTAAAATATTATTATTTTATTCATGGGAACAACTGTGAGGGACACCAATGCTCTTATCAAACTTAAGAAACTCTGAAAATAATCTTTTTATATTTTAGGGACCAAAATCTGAGGGACCCCAATGTCCATGGTCTTAGGGGTGGGCCGACCCTGGTCACGTTTCTTTCTTTCTCCTTCCCCTTTATGTTTTGATTTTTTGTTTTGTGTGTCAGAAGTAAAATAGACGCAAAAACAAACCAAGATCTGATATTGGAAAGAAACATCATTTATTAAAATCATCAAACACACCTTATAAGTAGAGAACATTACATGATCCCAAAGCGTGGACCTTATTTTACACATAAACACAACAAAAGTTGAAATGCTTACTCGAGCAACACATGATCCAAAAGGATAAACCTTTAGAGAAAAAAAAAAAAACTAGAGAGTAAGTCTTTTATTGGTGATAATAGATAGACACGACATGGACTTCGATCTGATGAACCCAATAAACAGTCTTGTAACCTTCCCCCTTAAGATCTTCCAGCTCCAAAGTAAACTCCGATGGCATCAATAGCCTGACCAGAGCGTCCGTGGAACCCAAGAAGGTTTTTTCCGTATTTACCCTCAAAGATGAATTCTTTTCCAACTGGCTTTCCAGACGAATCCGTCTCCCCGAATATTGGCGAGGTTCTTCCAGTAGAGGTTTCGAAAACTAGTGATTTGATCAACACTGTGTTATAGCGGATAACATGATCATAGCTTCCACCAACAGATGTGATACATTCATTCGGATAGTCCACATCAAACTGAATTTCATTTGACATTAGAAACAAACAATTAATAAACATTTAAACTATGGATAAGAACCGACTAAAAAAACAAAGTCACGATATTTTTATTACCTCTTTCAGTTCCCCGCGAATCGTCCCATGCTCATTGGTTTCAATTTCTCCATCCTTTTCGTATTCGATTTTGATATAAGACACACAGTCAATATCTTTTCCAACAGTTATTTTCTTCACACCATGGAAAACACCATCATCGAAGGCAACTCCTCCCATGTTGCCTCCCACTGCTTCAATCTTTTCGGGTGCGGGAATTGACCAAAAGTATGCACCAATGGCATCAATAGCCTGACCAGAGCGTCCATGGAATCCAAGAAGCTTTCCTCCATTTGTCCCCTCTAGCATGAATTCTGTCCCACTTGGACTTGCACCAAATATTGGAGAAGTTCTTCCAAAAGAAGTTTTGAAGAACAACGATTTGATCAGAACTGTCTTATAGCGATTAACATAATCGTAGCTTCCACCAACAGATATGATGTTTTCATTTGGATAGGCCACATCAAACTAGATTTCATGTTCCATCAGAAACAAAACATTACGACTTTTAAAAGAGATGGTAAAAAACATACTGAAAAATATAATAACAAATTCACATTATTTATATTACCTCTTTTAGTTCTCCGCGAATCGTCCCATGTTCACGGGTTTCCAATTCCCCGTCTTTTTCGTATTCAATCTTGATATAAGAAACACAGTCAATGTCTTTTCCCACAGTTATTTTCTTGACACCGTCGAAAACACCATCGTCAAATGCATCTCCATTGGTACCACCCACTTCTTCAATCTTTTCTGGTGCAGGTGCAGGAAGTGGCCAAAAATATGCACCAATGGCATCAATAGCCTGACCAGACCGTCCATGGAACCCAATAAGCTTTCCTCCATTTTTTCCCTCTAGCATGAATTCATTCCCTGCTGGACTTCCAGAGGAATTCGTCACACCGAAAATTGGAGAAGTTCTTCCATATGAAGTTTTGAAGACTAGTGATATTATCAACACTGTATTATAGCGGTGAACATGATCGTAGCCTCCACCAACGGATGTGATACATTCTTTCGGATAATCCACAACAAACTGGATTTTATTTGCCGTTAGAAACCAAAATATTATAACCTTATAAAGGGGGATATGTAGGAACAAACCGAAAGAAAACAAAGTGACAATGTTTTTATTACCTCTTCTAGTTCCCCGAATTGTCCCGTGCTCACGGATTTCAACTTTACTATCCTTTTCGTATTCGATCTTGATATAAGACACACAATCAATGTCTTTTCCCACAGTTATTTTCTTCACACCATCGAAAACACCATCATCGAATACACTTCCCATGTTACCACCCACTACAACTGTCTTTTCGGGTTCAGGAACTAGCGAAAAGTATGCACCAATGGCATCGATAGCCTGACCAGAGCGTCCGTAGAATCCAATAAGTTTTCCTCCATTTTTACCCTCGAGCATGAATTCTTCCCCATATGAGTAACCGAACGTTGGAGAAGTTCTTCCATAAGAAGTTTTGAAGATTAACGATGTGATCAGCACTGTGTTATAGCGGCTAACATAAGTGTAGCTTCCACCAACGGATGTGATAGATTCTTTCGGGTAATCAACAGCAAACTGGATTTGATTTGCCATTAGAAACAAACAATTTATTAAATTTTAAAAAGTAGATATATAAGAACTGACCAAATTAAAACAATGTCGGATGATTATATAGATTACTTACCTCGTTCAACTCCCCACGAATCGTCCCATGCTCAAGAGTTACAAATTCTCCATCCTTTTCGTATTCGATCTTGATATAAGACACACAGTCAATATCATTTCCAACAGTTATTTTCTTCACACCATCGAAAACACCATCATCGAATACAACTCCCATGTTACCACCAACGGGTCCAATCTTCTCAGACATTGTTTCGATCTCTTATCTTCAATGAAAAACCTGAACGATTCAGATTCCTATTTTAGAAACACACTAAGATAGAAGGAACAACGTAATAGTTACTTGGTATATAAAGAGAACATTTGAAGAAGAAGTAACCCAAACTCTATTTTTTACGCATCATTAATAAGAACATAAGTTGACATCTCCACTTCTACTATGATAATATTATTGTATTCTCTATATCTTCCAAGGAGTACACTGAATTTTTTTTTAACGTTCTTAAATTACGTACATGAACATATTGGTATTGGTGATAACGTATAACTACAATAAGTTGAAACAACAATGGATGCATGGCAAAACTAAGTGAAATACGAAAGCAAGGATGAAGTCATATCGGACTATCATAACGTGTGAATAGAAAATATTGACAAAAAATGTGAATAGAGAGAGAGAGAGAGAGAGTCCTCACTCTTGTGCTATTAGATTGGAGAAGAGCTGTGAGATGTGGAGTAATGCTACTCCCTATTTATTGACACTCCTTTTTACTTTTTACTATTTACACTTTCACATTTTTAACCATCTTGCTAAGTTACTCACCAACGTCTATCAACCAAAACCTGGAAGATTTGTATGTGGGGGATGGGAAGACGTGGAAGAACGTTGTTATAATGATGAATTCACGTGTGGAATATTATTAGAAAAAGAAAAAGAAAAAAAACGTAGAAGATTTGTAAGTGAGAAGATGTGAAGTCCAAAATAAGTTGTTAACTAAATTTTAGCTTATTTAAACTAATTGATACAATACCAGTTGAACTTTATTTGAAATAGAAACTTTTTTTTATTTTAAAATTTTGTTATGTTATATTAGTTTTAAACCATCTGGACATATGATTTTGACATTTTTTTTTTTCTTTTTGATATGTCAATTTTGAAATTATGAGTATTCTAAGGGGTATAACTATAAATTTAGCAAACTCTCAACAAAGATTTCTGTTTTTACGGTGAAGATAAAGATACAGTTTACATATATGAGAATGACAATTTGTTTTTTTAAATCTAGCGACTTTCGTTTTTTGGACAATTCTAAAATTCGATATTTGAAGTTGCAATAACAGAATATTAAGAGAGATAAAGAAAAGATGAAAGAAAGTTAAGAACAGATTTTTAGTCACCTGCAACTGTCGCTACGACTCTCTCCCAAACAGAGACTTACTCTTAGCATTTTTTTGTACTGCTACTTTTTTTTTTAATATATATTTTGATTTTTTATGTCAAAAAACGCATAGAATTATATATCAGACACATATATATTTTACTAGTCTTATATTATAATTAACCTTCCTCCTTAAGTTCATCTGGTTCTAAAGTAAACTCCAATAGCCTCAATAGCCTGTCAAGAGCGTCCGTGGAACTCAAAAAAGTTTTCCTCCATTTTTACCCTCGAACATGAATTCTTTTCCATCTGCCTTTCCAAATGAACCGAGTATTGGCGAGGTTTTTCCACTGGAGGTTTTGAAGATTGCCGGTTTGATATTATCAGCACTGCGTGACTGCGTCATAGAGGTTAACATGACCGTAGCTTCCAGATACATTCTTTCGGATAATCCCCAGTAAACTGAATTTCATTTCCTATTAGAAACAAACTAATTAGTTGTTGGATTTAAAAAAAAAAAAAATCGTAAAGAAAACAATCAAAAATAACAAAAAAAATGTTTTAGTTATTTGCGACATCAAATTTCGAAAACAGATGCATACGTAAATTTCAAAAACAGAAGTCTAGTAGCCCACACCGCCATTCTCCATTTACTTGCTTGGGCTTCTTAAGGCTTCGACCAACAAGATAACAACATTGGCAAACTACGGATTTGTGGTTGTACCAATTGGTTTAGTTTATGATGTTGGGTTTTTAAATCATTAATTCTTTGTAACTTTTATAATGTAATATGCAAAGAACGAAACCACTATATATGGGTGGTCGGTATTAAGAAAAATGAACACCAGAGTGATAATGTAGCTAGGTCACGTAACGTGAACACCAGAGTGATAATGTTGCTACTGACTTAACCATCACCTCTTTTCTCCTTTTCGATAGCAGTTTTGCTGACCAACCATTTATCTGACCCTATTAGCTCTTTTTGAACTAATTTTTTGTTGACAAAAAAATAAAATAATAATCGTTACCACATATTTTACGTTTAAACGCACAGCACAATTAACATACATGCTTAGATGTGTCCTATAAACTTGATCAACTAATAAGGACGGTGATAATTAATTTTGTCTCGACGGGATATTACAATGAATTTCACATGTGGAATATTTAATTTAGTAAAAACAGCAAAAAAACTACTCCTATAAGAAAAAAAAAACTAAAAAAACTAAAGGTACGCTAGAAGATTTGAAGTCATGCCATTAACGTTCACCATACATAGATTTGCTAATTGATTTCGAATTTTAGTTTCACTGTTAGAACATATTAGGGCTCTGATATCAAACTTAGAATTGTAAGGGCTACGATAATAAATTAAAACGATCCGGTCTGTTTTTTTAATAATAAATAATAATAATAGTCTAAACTAGTGATCCAATATCTACTAGGCTCCTAACCACAATCACACACCAGCGGATAACATAACAATACCATTAAACCAATAAATACCCAATAATCCAGTAACCAATATTAATTTATAACAATTAACCAATAATCCAAACAACATGAATCAAAGAACCAGCAACCTAAACCACATTCTAATGACTCAACCCTACCAACCTAGCAAGGCCAGACAACAACCAATCGAGTCACTAGAACATCCTTCTCTTCATTGTCTTGATTCCACGATCACATTTTTCCTTTTCCTGCACCACAAACACAAATTGAGATGCATGAGTAGTTTATAAACACTCAGTGAGGCAATCCTCCCATCTACTGGACTATACACACAAGCAATAAGATCTTTTCATGCCACAAACAACAAACAATAAAAAAACCCAGGCAATAAACATAGCATTTGCATCAACCATCGCAACTGGAAAAGGGTGTCGACCGACAACCGATGGTGTCGACCGACACTGGCAATCTAGTGTCGATATACACCATACTGGTGTCGACCGACACCATGCTCGACATCCCCGAAACCCTAGTTTGTGTCGACCGACACCTCCACATGGTGTCGATCGACACTTGCCAAAGTTATCGAATCGTCCTCGCATTGATGTTGACCGACACCCAAACTGGTGTCGACCGACATCGATGCCGAGCATTGATTTCCTTCGAACATAAACTCCGAAACTCGCCTCCAAGCTTCTCCCATCCGATCCCTGCATCCTTAGAAGCAAAATCTCATCCATAGAAGCCACAAAAACCCATAGGAAACTCAAAGGAAAGAATCACACAAGCACAAAATCACATAAAGTAGAGATCTTAGCTTAGAAAAGCCATGGTCCTGCATTCACCTTTGCCAAACAACGAGATCTAAGCCCAAACGACGAAGCTACATCCATAACAACCGTCCTACCACGTCCCTAGCCTTGGATCTACTACAGGAATAAATCTCACTCACGGATCAAAATGATCTTCAAAAACCTCAAAAACAGTCTCTAGAAACTCTCTTTACTTCTTTTTCTCTCCAAATCTCTGAAAAATGGCTAAAGGGACGAAGGAAGTCGAGTTACACCTTTTAAACTCGACTCTAGGGCTTTCCCTAAACCAATCACGCAAACCGGACAATTAAAATCGAACCGATCAAACCATCCGCAAACGTTGTCGACCGATACCCTAACTAAAAAATCAATTTTTGGTTTGCGGGTGTTACAGCTTTTTTTTATATAATTGGTTTAGTTTCAGTTTTTTGTAGACTTTAGTTTCATAAAAAAAAATTTAAATCTTAGCTTGTTTATTTTGTGGTTTTATGTTGATGAATTAATTTTTTTTTTGCAATAGAAAAAAATATGTAATCGATTATATTTTTCCACTGCTCTAGCAATCTCGGAGGGATGTTAGTGTTACAATGAATATAATTTCACGTACGTGTGTCTTACAAACTGATCAATTTTTTTTTTTTTTTTTTTTTTGTCGCCATAAACTGATCAATTATGTTTAACTAATTTATAAAAGGACGGTGAGTCTCGAAAGGTATATTACATTGAATTTCACATGTGGAAGGGATCGATATTACAATCAATTTGACAGCAAAACATTTTCAGAAAAAAACAAAATAAAAGGTACGTAGAAGATTTGAAATCCTACAATCCAACCATCTTAAGTTTCGGTTTTGTTCTTTTTCTGATAATATTCCACATGTGAAATTCATTCATATAACAATTTCTTTCGACGTCTTCACATCCCCATATACAAATCTTCTAGGTTCTGGTTAATAGACGTTAGTAACTTATCAAGTAGGTTAAAGATGTAAAAAGTGTAAATAGTAAAAAGTAAAAAAGGAGTGTCAATAAATAGGTAGAAGCATTACGTTACATCCCATAGGACATAGCTCTCCTCCAATCTAAGGATAGCACAGAAAACGGCCAGCTCCCCCACAAAGTAAATTACTTTATAGTATTCATATACAAAACTTTAAGGCGTGTTTATAACTACATGAAATAACTTTTAATTTGAATCTACTACATATACTTTTAAAATATGGCCAAAACTAACAAATATACGGATGATGTTAGTTAACTTTTAATGTAGCTAACAATGATGCCACATAGATATATAGACAATACCACGTCGTCAATATATTTTTTTTTGTTACTTTTGTTTTTTCTTTTTTTTTGTTTGTTTGTTAAAGAGTCTTCATTCTTCACTAATGAGAAAAGGAAGAAGATTAGGCATGGACTTGACAGCAGGATAGGGAAAGCGTTGATATGGTCGTCAGACGCCAATATATAGTTGGCGGCCACAAGACAGATTTATGCAAAGGTCTGGTCACCACTAAAGATCAAATCGACTAGCCAGAACAGCTCTCCGGTAAGCGAGCTTAGGATTGGCGGCAGCAAGCCCGACAATGCAGCAATATCTGAAACTATCGTCCCGAACAAGACAAATAAGGACGGTAGAGTGAGAATATAATGTCTCGTAAGATGTTATAATGATTTTCACGTGTGGAATAATTAATCAAGTAAAGACAGCAAACGTACATATGGTCCAACTATTAAACCATCGTAGATAGTAGATATGGTCCTAACCAATTTAGTTGTTGGTTATTTTTGTTTCTACATCCTGTTAAAATTGTAGAAATTTTATACTCCTTTATTACGTCCAACAAAAATATAAGTTTCGGTCTATTTTTTTGAAAATCATAAATGATACAAATAAATAATTATTTTTTCAAATCAAAGGAGGTCGCTGCAGAGAGTTAGTAACAGACTTTAATAATTAAAACGAGGATCTTTTATTTAACCAGTCAAAAAAATCGTGCAAAGTTACAGCTAGAAATCATAATAAAAGGATTGCACCTGCGCAATGCATGGTACGACGACAATGTCGTGCAAAGACATGATTATTCTTTTGTTGTCACTACATGTCGACGTGCCTATCATAAATGGATAATGGTGATGATTCTCTAACGATTTATATTTTATTATTACCTTGTTAAGAGCAATTAGTAAAATATTTATGAGTTCGATTGGTGATATATAAATGTACACGTTTATTTACCTAAAAATAAAATAATACCAAAATATATCATATAAAAAAAGAAGTAGCAGTACAAAAAGAGTGCTAAGAGTACCACATCTAGTCCATAATCTTATGATTGAAAACTATAAAGACTACAAAAACTTTGTAAAAAAACATTTGATATTGAAGGAATACATAAATATTGTCATAATTAGTAATTATTTATTCTGAAATATATGTATTCTCACTAGTATTAGAAGACTACTGTATTATTTAAAAACAGGTGAGTCTTTATTTAGGATAAGTCGTGCAAATTAAACAGCACGTTATTTTGTAGTCACTAGTCACCAACTCACTTCTAACCCACACACGTTGTTTCGAATAACGTTATTTATGAATTTTATAAAACCCCATAATCTGAACAATTTAATGATTCCATGTTCCTTATGCGCATATAACATCTAACCTCAAAGTGTATAATATTTAATTAATGGAAAAAATGCCATAAAAATTTCCAATTTTCAAATTTGAAATGTTTTAATTACCAATTTTTAAAATATCATTTTAATCACAAAGTTTTCGCTAACTTGACCATAAACTAGCAAATTTTTGTTGACCTCGTTGTTTTAGGCACGACGTTTATTCTCTGTTAAAATCTAAAAAACGGGTTTAACTACACGTTATCTGCTTTCGTTTAGCATAAACGACCACGTTTTTTACCCCAAAAACGACATCATTTACCAAAATTGAAAAAACTAAATCCCCAAATCGATTTCAATTTCATAAATTTAAATCCTTAACTCTATAAAGAAAACGTGTAACCACACACGTTGAGTCCACGATTATGACTTATTTAAGCTTAAAATTCTATGATTTTTGTGTTTATTTGTTGTGTGGTTGATTTCTTTGTTTGTTTGGGTGATTTTGTTGTTGATGTGGCTTTGTGAGATTCTTGTGTAGTCCTGGATCAGGTGTGTGATTGAGAGAGAAGATATTTTTCCTCGAGAACTATCGTATTAAGCCAGATAGAGTCCAAAGTTTAACCCCGATCTATATATATACCAACGAAAAGTTCTACACATATTTTTCTCCAAAACAAAACTTCTATATTTAAATCTCCCCAAATCTGGGTTACATTATTTGGTTTAATTTGGGTTTAAAGTGTAAACTAATGTGACCCAGATTCGGGGAGATTTAAATATAAAACTTTTGTTTCGGGAAGAAATATGTGTAAAACTTTTATTTGGTGGATATATAGACTGAAGTTAAAGTTCGAATTTTATTTGGCTTGATACGATAGTTCTCAGGGGGAAATATCTGGTTTTTCCATGTATATAATAGAAAGTAAAAAAAAAAAATGTCAGTAAATTGGTAGTAACATTACGCCACACCCCATAGGCCATACTTTTCTCTTTAAATTCCCCGACGAGAATTAAATTATTTTGCCTATTCGTACTACACAGAACTTCAAGTCGTACTTATAACTTTTAATTTGAATCTACTATCTAAGCTTTTAAAATATGGCAAACACCAAGAAATCTACAAATATTAAACTGTTAATGTAGCTAACTAGAATGCCACATCAACAACACGACATCATAATTATTTTTTGTTTGTTAGTTTTGTTCATTTTTTTTAATAATTTTTTTGTTTGTTTTTCAAAAACAAAAAAAAGAACATTATGGAATCTAGCAATAGGGCCGGTCCTAGGTATTTAGAGGCCTAGAGCAATTTAAAACATGTGAATTTAATATTTTTAATAATTTTTAGTTAATATAATAAATTTAACTAAAATATTGTTTGTATTTTTTAGATAATAATTTAATATATTATTTGAAATAATATAAAAATAAATTCAGATTTAATAAAAATGAATAACACTAATATCAAAAAATTGAGAAAATGGTAGTTACATATTTTAAAGATAAGAAGGAACTATATAATTTATCATAATAAGTTAGCAAAAAATTGATAATTTAAAGAGAAAAAAAGAACATGGTAAGCAAAAAAGAAAAGGAGTTAAGAGAAGAAAAATAGGCTTTGACAAAAACAAATACTGAGTATTTATAAAAGAAAACACGAAAACATAATCTTTTTGATGCCAAAAGAGGAGAAAAGAAAGCAAAAAAGAAAAAGAATAAAATTGTATATTGGTCTATTGCATACGTGAAGTCGGAGAAAGAATTATGTATATGAATTACACTATATAATTATAACATTTACTATAACGTAGCTTGTATTTATGTAGCATATACAATAACATAATTATATATTTATCCTCAAAATTGTTTTTTCTTTTGTGGCCTAAAGCGGCTGCTTTGTTCGACTTAGAGCATGTTCAACGGTGGCGACTTGGACTGTCTTTTTTTTTTTTTTTTTCTGATTTTAATTTAATTCAAAAAAGCTCAATATCGAAGAAACGCTTCTTATTTTGGGATATTTTTCGTCCGTCGACTTCGACACGTGCTCTATTGTGATTGGGTGTAAAATTTCTTCGACTTCTTTCTGTTTTCTCGACGGCGACGACAAACCGATACACATCCTCGACGATTTCACGAAGCCGATCCGATCTTATGCTTGCAAATTCTTCCGTATTCACTTTTTCTCTCACTTGCAACAAAGATAAGGAAACAATGTCAGTGTCAGCGATCTTTGGCACCGAAATCGTCACCGTCGCCGCTGCTTCTCCGGTTCTACGCCAATTCGAAGTTCCGAAATTGGGGAATGGAGGAGGAGGAGGATTAGGGATGGTGATTGAGTGTTCGTCGAGGCCGCAGAAGAAATCGACTGTGTATCACAGGAAGTCGAGGCCGAAGAAGACTCAGCCTTGGGACGTTAAGAGAAAGCCTACTGTTTATGCTCCTCTTCCTCCTCTCCCGGCGGAGTGGACTCCTTTCGCTCTTGCTTCTGATTAAGGTGGTGCCGCCGCTGCTGCTGCTGCTTCTCCTGCCAGAGAATTGGTTTCTGGCGCTGCCTAGTTGGTTTGAGTTTATCTGCTGGTTCGGTTGTATTCTAGTTTGAGAGCTTTTGCTGTTGTTTGTTTCTGTTAATGTGTTTTCAGTTTTCTGATGTATGTTTCATCTTATGGGATTTGTGTTTGGCTGTTGAATCAAAATTTTAGAAACTTAGGCCAAAAGGAATTGTAGAAACTAAGGTAGAATCTGGATTGAATTTGATCTTGAGGGTCAAAATAGTTTCAAGGACAACCAATGCCAAGTAGAGAAAAAGCATAGTGTGAAAGTTATTTTTTTTACTGATTGTAGAAATGTGGCTCTCGTCATTCATGGTCATCATCTATGTTTTTGCGTAAGATCTTTGGGTTTTTGTTTTGTTTTTCTGGTTAGTTCTGTATTTAGCAATTATTGTTGAATGATAAGCCTAAGTGGTAGCTATTCCAGCTCTCATATAAAAACGTAGGAGTATCTGTTCACTCAAATGCTCTATTTGATGGCACAGCAATGTGAATGGTTTTGAATACGGAAGAATTTGGTTTTCAAGTGTTTGATATTGACTGTATTTGCAGGTATGGTCCATTCTGAATTTAGTATTTCGTTGCAGCGTCTATCGGGACATTTGTCACATACATAGCACACAATTGGAAGAAACAAGAATGGAACTACGATATCATTCTAGATATGCACCACTTTTATTGATGTGTTTTACCTCAGGTTGGTGAATATAAGCTTAGGATCAAACATCTTTGTTAAGAGCTTGCTAGTTCTAGATTTACAGTATTCATTTTTGTGTATGTGCAGATTGTAGTTTGGAGGTTCTTGCAAAGTTCAAATGGGTCGGATGTATTGGCTACAAAGCAGGCCTTGCTTTTCATTGTTTTGGTTCAGTATATACCACGATTCCTACGCATCTTACCTTTGACATCAGAATTGAAAAGGACTTCAGGTGTCTTTACGGAAACTGTTACATACCGAGATTGGCATATGAGTGATGATTTCTTATTATTAATTAATGCTTGATCACGCTCTTTATCTTGTAGTTGAGGAAACATTGTGTCATCCTTACTTGTCAGCTCTTCACGACCTTAACGATTTTGAGGACCCGGCTTCCACTGAAGAAGAGATTAAGGAGCTAGTATGGCTAGAATCAGTGAAGTTCAACCCTCATCCGACCATCTAAAACATTATTTAAAATATTCTAGTCAGAGGTTGAACAAAATTGCTTAGTTATGTCCATTCTTATTTGTACGGTTGCCTCATATAGCGTTTAAGCTCTGATGTTTAGCATTCTTATTGGTTCATAAGCTATCTTGAAACACAAGAAAATGTGTTTTAAGATTTAAAATATTATTATTTTATTCATGGGAACAACTGTGAGGGACACCAATGCTCTTACCAAACTTAAGAAACTCTGAAAATAATCTTTTTATATTTGAGGGACCAAAATCTGAGGGACCCCAATGTCCATGGTCTTAGGGGTGGGCCGACCCTGGTCACGTTTCTTTCTTTCTCCTTCCCCTTTATGTTTTGATTTTTTTTTTTTGTGTGTCAGAAGTAAAATAGACGCAAAAACAAACCAAGATCTGATATTGGAAAGAAACATCATTTATTAAAATCATCAAACACACCTTATAAGTAGAGAACATTACATGATCCCAAAGCGTGGACCTTATTTTACACATAAACACAACAAAAGTTGAAATGCTTACTCGAGCAACACATGATCCAAAAGGATAAACCTTTAGAGAAAAAAAAAAAAACTAGAGAGTAAGTCTTTTATTGGTGATAATAGATAGACACGACATGGACTTCGATCTGATGAACCCAATAAACAGTCTTGTAACCTTCCCCCTTAAGATCTTCCAGCTCCAAAGTAAACTCCGATGGCATCAATAGCCTGACCAGAGCGTCCGTGGAACCCAAGAAGGTTTTTCCGTATTTACCCTCAAAGATGAATTCTTTTCCAACTGGCTTTCCAGACGAATCCGTCTCCCCGAATATTGGCGAGGTTCTTCCAGTAGAGGTTTCGAAAACTAGTGATTTGATCAACACTGTGTTATAGCGGATAACATGATCATAGCTTCCACCAACAGATGTGATACATTCATTCGGATAGTCCACATCAAACTGAATTTCATTTGACATTAGAAACAAACAATTAATAAACATTTAAACTATGGATAAGAACCGACTAAAAAAACAAAGTCACGATATTTTTATTACCTCTTTCAGTTCCCCGCGAATCGTCCCATGCTCATTGGTTTCAATTTCTCCATCCTTTTCGTATTCGATTTTGATATAAGACACACAGTCAATATCTTTTCCAACAGTTATTTTCTTCACACCATGGAAAACACCATCATCGAAGGCAACTCCTCCCATGTTGCCTCCCACTGCTTCAATCTTTTCGGGTGCGGGAATTGACCAAAAGTATGCACCAATGGCATCAATAGCCTGACCAGAGCGTCCATGGAATCCAAGAAGCTTTCCTCCATTTGTCCCCTCTAGCATGAATTCTGTCCCACTTGGACTTGCACCAAATATTGGAGAAGTTCTTCCAAAAGAAGTTTTGAAGAACAACGATTTGATCAGAACTGTCTTATAGCGATTAACATAATCGTAGCTTCCACCAACAGATATGATGTTTTCATTTGGATAGGCCACATCAAACTAGATTTCATGTTCCATCAGAAACAAAACATTACGACTTTTAAAAGAGATGGTAAAAAACATACTGAAAAATATAATAACAAATTCACATTATTTATATTACCTCTTTTAGTTCTCCGCGAATCGTCCCATGTTCACGGGTTTCCAATTCCCCGTCTTTTTCGTATTCAATCTTGATATAAGAAACACAGTCAATGTCTTTTCCCACAGTTATTTTCTTGACACCGTCGAAAACACCATCGTCAAATGCATCTCCATTGGTACCACCCACTTCTTCAATCTTTTCTGGTGCAGGTGCAGGAAGTGGCCAAAAATATGCACCAATGGCATCAATAGCCTGACCAGACCGTCCATGGAACCCAATAAGCTTTCCTCCATTTTTTCCCTCTAGCATGAATTCATTCCCTGCTGGACTTCCAGAGGAATTCGTCACACCGAAAATTGGAGAAGTTCTTCCATATGAAGTTTTGAAGACTAGTGATATTATCAACACTGTATTATAGCGGTGAACATGATCGTAGCCTCCACCAACGGATGTGATACATTCTTTCGGATAATCCACAACAAACTGGATTTTATTTGCCGTTAGAAACCAAAATATTATAACCTTATAAAGGGGGATATGTAGGAACAAACCGAAAGAAAACAAAGTGACAATGTTTTTATTACCTCTTCTAGTTCCCCGCGAATTGTCCCGTGCTCACGGATTTCAACTTTACTATCCTTTTCGTATTCGATCTTGATATAAGACACACAATCAATGTCTTTTCCCACAGTTATTTTCTTCACACCATCGAAAACACCATCATCGAATACACTTCCCATGTTACCACCCACTACAACTGTCTTTTCGGGTTCAGGAACTAGCGAAAAGTATGCACCAATGGCATCGATAGCCTGACCAGAGCGTCCGTAGAATCCAATAAGTTTTCCTCCATTTTTACCCTCGAGCATGAATTCTTCCCCATATGAGTAACCGAACGTTGGAGAAGTTCTTCCATAAGAAGTTTTGAAGATTAACGATGTGATCAGCACTGTGTTATAGCGGCTAACATAAGTGTAGCTTCCACCAACGGATGTGATAGATTCTTTCGGGTAATCAACAGCAAACTGGATTTGATTTGCCATTAGAAACAAACAATTTATTAAATTTTAAAAAGTAGATATATAAGAACTGACCAAATTAAAACAATGTCGGATGATTATATAGATTAATTACCTCGTTCAACTCCCCACGAATCGTCCCATGCTCAAGAGTTACAAATTCTCCATCCTTTTCGTATTCGATCTTGATATAAGACACACAGTCAATATCATTTCCAACAGTTATTTTCTTCACACCATCGAAAACACCATCATCGAATACAACTCCCATGTTACCACCAACGGGTCCAATCTTCTCAGACATTGTTTCGATCTCTTATCTTCAATGAAAAACCTGAACGATTCAGATTCCTATTTTAGAAACACACTAAGATAGAAGGAACAACGTAATAGTTACTTGGTATATAAAGAGAACATTTGAAGAAGAAGTAACCCAAACTCTATGTTTTACGCATCATTAATAAGAACATAAGTTGACATCTCCACTTCTACTATGATAATATTATTGTATTCTCTATATCTTCCAAGGAGTACACTGAATTTTTTTTTAACGTTCTTAAATTACGTACATGAACATATTGGTATTGGTGATAACGTATAACTACAATAAGTTGAAACAACAATGGATGCATGGGAAAACTAAGTGAAATACG
The DNA here is from genome assembly GCA_024034495.1 of Camelina laxa. Classification (NCBI taxonomy): domain Eukaryota; kingdom Viridiplantae; phylum Streptophyta; class Magnoliopsida; order Brassicales; family Brassicaceae; genus Camelina; species Camelina laxa. The sequence goes on from CM043881.1 coordinate 11,058,526, forward strand.
AAAGCAAGGATGAAGTCATATCGGACTATCATATCGTGTGAATAGAAAATATTGACAAAAAATGTGAATAGAGAGAGAGAGAGAGAGAGAGAGTCCTCACTCTTGTGCTATTAGATTGGAGAAGAGCTGTGAGATGTGGAGTAATGCTACTCCCTATTTATTGACACTCCTTTTTACTTTTGACTATTTACACTTTCACATTTTTAACCATTTTGCTAAGTTACTCACCAACGTCTATCAACCAAAACCTGGAAGATTTGTATGTGGGGGATGGGAAGACGTGGAAGAACGTTGTTATAATGATGAATTCACGTGTGGAATATTATTAGAAAAAGAAAAAGAAAAAAAACGTAGAAGATTTGTAAGTGAGAAGATGTGAAGTCCAAAATAAGTTGTTAACTAAATTTTAGCTTATTTAAACTAATTGATACAATACCAGTTGAACTTTATTTGAAATAGAAACTTTTTTTATTTTAAAATTTTGTTATGTTATATTAGTTTTAAACCATCTGGACATATGATTTTGACATTTTTTTTTCTTTTTGATATGTCAATTTTGTAATTATGAGTATATTAAGGGGTATAACTATAAATTAAGCAAACTCTCAACAAAGATTTCTGTTTTTATGGTGAAGATGAAGATACAGTTTACACATATGAGAATGACAATTTGTTTTTTTAAATCTAGCAACTGTTGCTGTTTCTAAAATTAAGCCTGAGTTGTGTAGCTAGTTTTTTGAGGATTCTAAAATTTGATAATTGAAACAATGACAAAATATTAAGAGAGATGAAGAAGAGATGAAAGAAAGTTAAGAACAGATTTTTAGTCACCGGCAACTGTCGCTGCGACTCTGTCCCAAACAGGGACGTACTCTTAGCATTTTTTTGTACTGCTACTTCTTTTTCTAATATATATTTTGATTTTTACGTCAAAAAACGCGTAGAATTATATATCAGACACATATGTATTTTACTAGATTCTCTTATCAAGACCACAATATAAAAAGTTAGAGAAAGTAACATGAATATAGATTTATTCTTAAGAATTTTTTTTGGTATTTTAAAATTTTAAATCTACTAAGAAACAAATATGAAATAATCTTTTAAAATAAATCTTTTAAAATGACTTTTCAATGCAACTCAGTAAAATATGAAAGTCTTAACATGACTCATGACCATTATCCATTTATGATAGGCACGTCGCATGTAGTGAAAACAAAAAATAATCATGTCTTGATTACTTCCAAGTTTCATATGAGATTTTGGGTCAGAGATTTTGGGTCTGAATGGTTCCAGCGGTTGGAGCGAACAAATCCATCTGCAGACTGGATTATTTTTTATTTACCAATCATCAAATATAGTCCGTAGTGGTGTGGTCCAAATAAAGCAGAGACAAGATCGCAACGGATCAACTGCAAACCGCTTTTGCATACAAATATAGTTGGTCCGCAGCGGTTTGTAGTCCATTCTAAAAATAGAGCAGTCCAGACCGCAGGCGGATTTGGCCACTCTGACCACAGTTACCATTCAAACCCTTTCTAATATTAAATATAGTTTGAACCAGTATGCAACATCTTCGCACCATTGCGCACGGAAAGCTTGCAATGCTTACATTACATTTGTAGATTTCTTGGTTTTTGCCATATTTTAAAAGTTTATGTAGTAGATTTAAATTAAAAGTTAATTGATAGTAATTATAAGCACCCCTTGAAGTTATGTGTACGTATGAATAGATAAAATAATTTAGTACTCCTCGGAAATCTAGCTACCTTTTTTTTTCTTTTTTTTTTTTTTTTTCTGAAAATGTTTTGCTGTCAAATTGATTGTAATATCGATCCCTTCCACATGTGAAATTCATTGTAATATCCCTTTGGAGCTCTAATACCAGTTCTATGTCCATTGACATTTGGTGCATCATAGGCTCCAATGAGAGGGGCTTGTCATGGTATATGGTCTGGAACTCTGTCATCATTGGGCTGATCATTTCCATTATGACCAGGAGCAGGAGGAGGATTGTTGTCCATAGCTTGTCTTGCTAACCGGCGATTCTCTCTTTCCAAACGGTGAATGTCTTGAACAGGCTCTAACAGATTGGCTTGCCCTTGACTTCTCAAGTTCATACACCTTGCAAAAGAGAATTCAAAACACCAATGCAAACCAAGTAAGTAACAATGTAAAAGAAATGAATAGGCTCGCAAATTTGAAATCCTAATGGTTAAATTGAATGCAAACGGGCAACGGCGCCAAATTGATGTAGTACTTTTCAATCAATTATTTTATCAATCCACAATTTGCATTAATCAACACACTAAGAATACACAAAGATGTTTAATCTATTCTTAAACAGAAAATATTCTTTTGTCACAATCTTATCTAACAAACTGATTAAAAGAGAGAAAATAAGATAATTCAAACAAAGCAAATTCAAGAAACAGAACACAACTTGCAATAAACTTTAAATCAAGATTAAATAAATGAACCTTGGGCAAGGTTATTGACTTGGGAGATAGCTAATCAATCCTAGATGTCTAAGTAACAATCAAGAACAATCCTAAGGCTAAGAACACTTATGCAAATCAATCCATTTCCATGATAGAGATTCCTATGCTAGCTAAGTGATAATCAACAATTTTAAAGGCAATCACAGAGCAAGCATGCATTAAGATCAAATCCAAATACCACTAAACACCCTAATCATCAATTTCCATTGGCTAGGAATGCAAAGCTCTTGATTAATTTGGTTCAGGAATTTCATCAAACACCTTATGGGCATGGAAATCCTAACATCTAGATTTTAAGCATGATCAACGCTATCTAGCATTATCTAGATAGGAAACATAAAAACAAAGCCTCAGACATCAAAGATCAATCATCTATCTCCCTAATCTACCTAGCCCAAAGTTCTAATGGATCTACTCACTCATCATCATGATCACACAAAGGGAAATGTTTGATCTTTGTGAAATCATAGTAAGAGTTTATAGATTAAGAGAAATTGAAAGAGAAATTGCTATTAAAAACTGGGAAATCAACCAAAGATTCAATAAACCAAGAGTAGACAAGCTTAAGAATCCTAAGTGGCTGCTAAACAAAAGATAAGATAAAGATTGGATAAGTCTCCTTAATAGGTTTAGAGTATTTATAGGAAAGTAGAAGAGAACCTGGATCAACCCAAAACAAACTGGGTCAAACCCGGTTCAAAAATAAAACAAGTGTGGTGTTGGCTCACTCGGCCATGGCTTGGCCGAGTGGTGTGTCCGCGTCTCTACACTCGGTCTTTGTTTGGCCGCGTGGTGTGACCAGGCGTGTCTTCGGATCCTGGTCCATCTGATCTCCAGCGGCCATGGCTTGGCCGGGTGGTGTGGCCGCGTCTCTACACTCGGTCTTTGTTTGGCCACGTGGTGTGACCGTGCGTGTCTTCGGATCCTGGTCCATCTGATCTCCAGCGGCCATGACTTGGCCGGGAGGTGTGGCCGCGTGTGGCCGTGATCTTCCTCTGGCTGTATATACGCTCACTAAAACAGGTGTAACTCCTTACACACACATCCGATTGTCCGGAAATCACCTCCATTACAAAGCTTACTCAATTTCCAATAACTTTGATGAAGAACGCTGGAGCTAGATCCCAAGGAAAGATCTTCATACGAGTCGATCTTTGAGGGACTGCAGACTGGTCCCGAATCATCAATCATCTTGTGTGTGTCCAAATGTGTGTCTTCCATTAGATTGCTAATTCTTGACTTATTTAGCTCCAAAGTACACTTTCCTTGTACATCTCTACTGAGATACCAAACTTGATACAAAATGCAACCTAAACAACCTAAATGCTCATGAATATGCACAAAACAATGAATAATTAAGCTTTAAAATCACATAAAAACACAAGATATCAGTTGTTTTGGTGTTTTTCTTGTTGGTTGTGATTGATTTAGGGTCTCTAATGGTTCATGTGACTTTTGGGTGAGTTCTGGATGGATTGGAGATGGATTGGAATGGATATTCGACGATTGACTTTGAGCAGAACGCGTCTGCGGAGTCGGTGTCGATCGACACCAGTTTGTGTCGGTCGACATCATGTTTGGGCCAGTGTCGATTGACAGCACTTTGGTGTCGGTCGACACCAACTCTTCTGTTGCGTGGTTTCCTGGTTTGTTGTTTGTTAAACATTGGAATCTCAGTTACTTGTGTGTATAGCCTAGTAGATGGGAGGATTATCTCAATAATTTTATATGATAATACTTACGCATCTCAATTGTTGTTTGTGGTATGCAGGTATGTGACGTGGAATCATGGCGATGAGGAGGAGGATGATCGACACTAGGGTCTCGTTTGTGTGTTGTTGGTTATGTTATTGATGTTGGAACCATGGATATAGTTTTGCTAGGTTCTTGGATAGAGTGGTTAGGAAATTATTGTATGGATGTTATATATTTGAGATGATTAATGTCATATGTTTCTGTTGTGCATGTTATTGGATGTTGGTTTATTATTGGTATTTTGGTTTGTTAGTAATCTGTGAGTTGTTGGTTTAATTAAGTAGTATGAGATGCTTAATTATATATTACTATTATAAAAAAGGGTCGGGTTGTTTCATCTTTCTAGAGTTAAGGATTTAAATTTTATGAAATTGGAATCGATTTGGGGATTTAGTTTTTTCAATTTGGTAAATGATGCCGTTTTTGGGGTAAAAAAACGTCGTCGTTTATGCTAAGCAGAAGCAGATAACCTGTAATTAAACCCGCTTTTGAGATCTTAACAGAGAATAAACGTCGTGTCTAAAATGGCGAGGTCAATAAAACTTTGTCCATTAAAACTTTCAAATTTAAAAATTAAAAATTTTTATGACATTTTTTCCATTAATTAAATATTATACACTTTGAGGTTAGCTGGTATATGCGGAGAAGGAACATGGAATCATTAAACTGCTCAGATTGTGGGGTTTTATAAAATTCATAAAATAACGTTATTCAAAACAACGTGTGTGGGTTACAAGTAAGTTGGTGACTAGTGACTACAAAATAACGTGCTGTTTAATTTGCACGACTTATGATAAATACTAGCCTCACCTGTTTTTAAATAATAAAGCAGTCTTCTAATACTAGTGAGAATATATTTCAGAATAAATAATTACTTACTAATATTACTAGATTATGACCGTGTTAGAGCACGGGTTGTAATTCGTTTTGTTTATTTTATAATTACTATAATAAATATAATTTCTTTAATTTTTTAATATTTGTTTTAGATAAAATATTATAAAAAATCAAGTTTTTAATCATTGTTAGATCATACTATACACACGATGATCATTTTTATCGGGAATAATAGTTTTCAAACACCGCATTTGATTAACATTTGATATAGCATTTAATATTTGCATATTACATTTAATATAGATGTAATATTAACATTAAATATAACAAACATGCTATAATATTAATTTTAACATTACATGTTATAGCATCTAATATAAATAAAAAAGAATTTCAACCCGTGCACTAGCACGGGTATTAATTGTTATTATTTGCTTAGATTTTATTCTTTTTTTATGCTTATCAGTATTTTTTCTGTAGTTGTTTATTGTTTTTGTAATCTACGTGATGTAGCAATTAAATCTTTGGAGAATATATTTTGGTGTAAAAGAGAATTATGATTCTCTCCTAAAATCTTCCGTGCACACCTAACATATTGTAACAAATTAATAAAAAAAATTTTATAACCCATTTATAACCTACTATTAATAATTACTTACGTGTGTACCTGTTTTCACCAAACGTTATTCCAATCCGAACCCGATCCGAACCCGTATCCGAAATTGTAAAATACCCGAACGGGTTCTAAATCTCTAAATCCGAAAACTCGAACCCGAACCCGATCCGAAATCCGAACGGATATCCGAATATAGCCATATTATTAATATGTAGTAATAATATATTAGTAATATTTATAATTTTAATAATATAAGTGTCCAAAATATTCAGATTTTTAGATATTTTTGATAATTTGAAGTATTTAAACTATTTATTAGTAAACTTGAGTAAAAAATACTCTAAATTTTTAGATATATTGCGTATTATTGAATAATTTAGACTAAATTAGATATTAAAATTTTAATTTTTGTGAACTTTGGGCAATCCGAATCCGAACCCGAAATACCCGAATCGAACCCGATCCAAAGTTTAGGAAATACCCGAACGGGTCCTATACCTCTAAATCCGAAAATCCAAAACCGATCCGAACCCGAACGGGTACCCGAATGCCCAGGCCTAAGTATACGTGTTAGAGTACAGGTTAAAATTTCTTTTCTTTATAATATAATTTTAGAATACAATATAATTTATATGATTTTTTTAAATGTTTTTTGAATAAAACATTATGCAATAAAATCATATGCTACATACGATGGGTTGAAAAAAACACCTATTTTGTAAGTTTTATATTGTTAATTTTTTAATTTTATGTATGAGAAATGGTTATATTTGTTGTTTGTTTTTTATTTCAATTTTTGAACATGTTTGGTGAAAGCTATACAATATGACCCGTGCTTAGGTAAAATTTAATTTTCAACTGCACAATAAGATCTCGGAAATCACAATTAAGTGTGATAAATTGCCAAGATTTTATTCCTTTTTAAGCCTAACAATATATTTTTATGCCTAACAGTATATATTTTGTAATAATACATGAAATACTAAACAATTTATTTTAGAAATTGTATAAATCATTAGAATATTCTCTTTAAAATGATTCTTTAGAATATTCTTAAGTGTATTCATATAGCCCACGGATTGACCAATTATTCTATAGCCTTTTTTATAACCAACATATATTTAATCTAAACCTATTTTGTAACCAACTTATAAAAATTATATGGTATACAAAATAAAGTTGTGTACTTCCGTTTTATTATATAGGGGATTATGAAAAAATTATGTATTCCTTTAATATCAAATAATTTTCTACCAAGTTTTTGTAGTCTTTATAGTTTTCAATCATAAGATTATGGACTCGATGTGGTACTCTTAGCACTTTTTTTGTACTGCTAGTTCTGTTTTATATGATACTAGATTAGAATCCGTGTTAGAGCACGGGTTAAAATTTCTTTTAATTATATTATAGTTTAGAATAAAATTTAATTTCTACGATTGTTTTTAAAAGTTTTTTTTGATAAAATATTATGCAAGAAAATCATATGCTAAATATGATGGCTTGAAAAAAATACCTATTTTGTAAGTTTTATATTGTTAATTTTGTATTTTTATGTATGAGAAATGGTTATGTTGGTTGTTTGTTTTTATTTTAATTTTTGAACATGTTTGGTGAAAGTTTTTTAACATGATCCGTGCTTACGTAAGACATTATTTTCAACTACACAGTAAGATCTCAAAAATTACGATTAAGTGTAATAAATTGCCAAAATTTTATATCTTTTTTTGCGCCTAACAATATATTTCTATGCCTAACAATATATATTTTGTAACACTAAATGAAATACTAAAGATTTTCTTATGGAAAATGTATAAATCATTATAATATTATCTTTAAGAAAATTTTTTTAGATATTTTAAAATGTATTTATATAGCTCACAGATTGACCAATTAATTTATAACTTTTTTTTGTAACCAACCTATATTTAATTTATGAGATATTTTGTAACCAATTTATTAAAATGATATAGTCTAAAAAAAGTTGTGTACTTGGGATATTTTGGTATTAATTTATTTTTAGGTAAATAAACGTGTACATTTATATATCACCAATCGAACTCATAAATATTTTACTAAGTGCTCTTAACAAGGTAATAATAAAATATAAAACGTTAGAGAGTCATCACCAATATTCACCATTATCCATTTATGATAGGCACGTCGACATGTAGTGACAACAAAAGAATAATCATGTCTTTGCACGACATCGTCGTCGTACCATGCATTGCGCATGGAAAGCTTGCAATCCTTTTATATTATGATTTCTAGCTGTAACTTTGCACGATTTTTTTTGAGTGTTAAATAAAAGATCAACTCGTTTTAATTATTAAATTCTTTTACTAACTCTCTGCAGCGACCTCCTTCGATTTAAAAAATAATTATTTGTATTGTATCATTTATGATTTTCAAAAAAAAAAGACCGAAACTTATATTTGTTGGACGTATATTATAAAATTTCTACAATTTTAACAGGAGAAACAAAGAAAACCAAAAACTAAATTGGTTAGGACGATATCTACGATGGTTTAATAATTGGACCATATGTAAGTTTGCTGTCTTTACTTGATTAAATATTCCACACATGAAAATCATTTTAACATCTTAAGAGACATTATATTCTCACTGTACCGTCCTTATTTGTCTTGTTCGGGACGATAGTTTCTGCGAGTGAGTTCACGGTAGAGATATTGCTGCATTGTCGGGCTTGCTGCCGCCGACTATATATTGCAACCAAATGAGCGCTTCCCCTACCCTGCTACCACGTCCGTGCCTAATCTGCTTTCTTTTCTCATTAGTGAATACTCTTTAATAAACAAACAAAAAATATATATAAATAAAAGAACAAAATGAACAAACAAAAAATAATTACGACGTTGTGTTGTCTATATGGTATCTTAGGTAGCTACATTAACAGTTTGACTAACGACATTTGTAGATTTGTTAGTTTTTGCTATAGATTCAAATTAAAAGTTAGTTCATGTAATTATAAGCACGGCTTGAAGTTTTGTGTATTTATGAGTAGATAAAATAACTTAGTTCTTACCGGGAATTAGCCGTTTTCCCTACTACCTATCCTTAGATTGAAGAAGAGCTATGGCCTATGGGATGTGGCGTATAATGCTACTACCTATTAATTGACACTCCCTTTTTTTTTTTTTTACTTTTGACTATATACACTTTGTACATTTTTAACCTACTTGCTAAGTTACTCACCAACGTCCATCGACCAGAACCTCGAAGATTTGTATGTGGGGATGTGAAGCAGTGAAGACGTCGAAGAAAGTTGTTATATCAATAAATTTCACATGTGCAATATTATTAGAAAAAAAAAAACATAACCGAAGTTAAGATGGTTGGACCATATGTACAATGGTTTAATGGCAGGACTTCAAATCTTGTACGTACATCTTGTTTTGCGTTGCTGTCAAATTGATTGTAATATCGATCCCTTCCACATCTGAAATTCAATGTAATATCCCTTTCGAGACTCACCGTCCTTTTAGAAATTAGTTAAACATAATTGATCAGTTTATAAGACACACGTGAAATTCATTGTAACGCTAACATCCCTTCGAGACACACTTTTATTCACTAAAGTAGCCAACTGAATTTCTCTTTTATAATTGTGCTAAAATCTTTAGTATTTGAAAACAATATTAATATCAAAACAAGTTTTATGTTTAGGAAATTTGTTTGATTTTAATTAAACAAGTTTGATTTCGTAATGTTCCATAATGTTTTTTTTTTCTTTTTCTTTGGGATAGTTTTCATGTCCCAAACCTTAGCTTTAAGGCACCGAGGCGAAAGTCTTGTTTTACTGATGTTAAAATTGCATCATTTCACGTGTGTCATTATTTATTTGAAAAAATAAATAACTACTTCGATGGTATCATTTATTTATTTAAAAATAATTATTTATTTGAAAAAGTAATTATTTATTTGTATTATTTATGATTTTCAAAAAAAAGACAGAAACTTATATTTGTTGGACGTGATAAATAACTACTACTCCCTCTGTTTCACAAAAAGTGTTATTCTACCTTGATTATTTATTTCAAAATAAGTACTATTTTAGATTTTCAATGTAAAATTAAACATAAATTTTCAATTTTAACTTCATATTCATTGAATAATATCAAAAGTCAATTTCATTTTTAAGGGTATAAGAGATATTTTATTATGTTTTATTAATTTGTGTGCAAAGTGTCAAAATGACATTTATTATGAAACCGAAGGAATATAAAATTTCTACAATTTTAACAGGATGGAGAAACAAAGAAAACCAAAAACTAAATTGGTTAGGACCATATCTACGATGGTTTAATAGTTGGACCATATGTAAGTTTGCTGTCTTTACTTGATTAAATATTCCACATGTGAAAATCATTATAACATCTTACGAGACATCATATTCTCACTGTACCGTCCTTATTTGTCTTGTTCGGGACGATAGTTTCTGCAAGTGAGTTCACGGTAGAGATATTACTGCATTGTCGGGCTTGCTGCCGCCAATAACCGACTGTTCTGGCTAGTCGGTTTGATCTTTGGTGGTGACCTAGACCTTTGCACAAATCTGTCTTGCGGCCGCCAACTATATATTGGCGTCTGGCGACCAAATCAACGCTTCCCCTATCCTGTTGCCTAGTCCGTGCCTAATCTGCTTCCTTTTCTTATTAGTGAAGATTGAAGACTCTTTAACAAACAAAAAAAAGATAAAAAGTACAAAATTAACAACAAAAAAAAGAAATAATTACGACGTGGTATTGTCTATATATCTATGTGGTATCCTAGTTAGCTATTTAACTGACAACATCCGTATATTTGTTAGTTTTGGCCATATTTTAAAAATGTATGTAGTAGATTCAAATTAAAAGTTATTTCATGTAGTTATAAACGCTTTAAGTAATTTAGTTTGTGGGAGAACTGGCCGTTTTTCCCACTTGTACTATCTTTAGATCGGAGGAGAGCTATGGCCTATGGGATGTGGCGTAATGCTTCTACCTTTTTATTGACACTCATTTTTTTTAATTTTTACTATCTACACTTTTCACATTTTTTAACCTACTTGATAAGTTACTCACCAACGTCTATCGACCGAAACCTAGAAGATTTGTATATGGGGATGTGAAGACGTCGAAAGAAGTTGTTATATGAATGAATTTCACATGTGGAATATTATCAAAAAAAGAATAAAAGCGAAACTTAAGATGGTTGGACCATATGTACAATGGTTTAATGGTAGGACTTCAAATCTTCTACGTACCTTTTGTTTTTGTTTTTTTTTTTTTTCTGAAAATGTTTTGTTGTCAAATTCATTGTGTTAGGAACGCAAAAATCGAGTTGAAAAAATATGCGAATTATATTTAAAATAACGAAATTATGAACGAATTACAACAGCATAATATAAAACAAAAAATAAATCACGGAGGCGAGATATGATATCTCTTTTCCTAATTCAATAAAGTGGCCTTAAGTGCTTTCGCACAATCACGATTTATGAATCTCATGATACAACCGATCACGAACTATTACAGTAGCACACCAGTAATAGAACTCAAGGGAACATATCTACGTTATACTCTCGAGACTACTAACTATAAGAACTTACACTGGACTAAACACGAGAGAGGGAGAGAGAGATTTTCAGAGGAATGAGTCTTTATGTTTTTGAGTGTGAGATAGGCCTGGGCATTCGGGTACCCGTTCGGGTCTGGATCAGGTTCGGATCAGTTTTGGGTTTTTGGGTTTAGAGGTATAGGACCCGTTCGGGTATTTCTAGACTTCGGATTCGGATCGGGTTCGGATTCGGATTACCCAAAGTTTACAAAAATCAAAATTTTAATATCTAATTTAGTCTAAATTATTCAATAATACGCAATATATCTGAAAATTTAGAGTACTTTTTACTCAAGTTTACTAATAAACAGTTTAATTACTTCAAATTATCAAAAATATCTAAAAATCTGAATATTTTGGGCACTTATATTATTAAAATTATAAATATTACTAATATATTACTACTATATATTAATAATATGGCTATATTCGGATACCCGTTCGGATTTCGGTTCGGATCAAGTTCGGGTTCGAGTTTACGGATTTAGAGATTTAGAACCCGTTCGGGTATTTTACAATTTTGGATACGGGGTCGGATTGGGTTTTTTGGATCGGGTTCAGATTGGATTTTCGGATCCGGGTATTTTGCCCAGGCCTAGTGTGAGAAATAATGAGAGGCTGTGCCTCTATATATAGTGGAAGGAGGGAGGTCTGAAGAAAATATTCACTGAATATTTTTGGAGTACTGCCCAAGTTTGCTTGGAGTTCACACCAAGTCTTTCCAAAATATTAAATGAGCCTCCAGAAGTCCCAAGAGCCCAAAAGCCCAAGATCCCAAGAGCCTACGACCCGTTTCCGATGTGGGACTTTTTCCAAAACATCCCAAGTAGCTCACTCCACACTCTTATTTCTTATTCAAATCAACTAGGTTTTGGACATATGAATATACCATCTTGTAGTACTCGTTACCAGCTTTCCATTACACTAACAACCCAACAATTCCGAGCAGCCATTTGGCTGGAATTTGGCCGGAAAGTCGCTAGAAAATCATTATCCAAAACCTGCAATTTTTCTAAAACTTGTTTCTGAAAAATTCAGTTACAACAATCCCCCACATGAATAGAAATAAGTCTAAACATATGACGACAGAACTAACCCTATAGACTGACACTACTAGCTAGACTAGACAGACTTTCGAGAGTATATGCGAAAACTAACTGTATTTGAGTTGGTGGCGTTTTTCAACCTTGAACCGACTTATTGTTATACATGTCGAGTTTACTCGGCCAGATGGTGAACATGATGTCTTGAACCATCCTGATTTGTATGTAAACTTAGACAGCAGGCATAACACAGCTTCGTTTTCTCGTAGAACGAAGTTCTCTATTGTGTTCATTGTGGCCTTGAACATGCCTGGTTAATCATGTGTGAACTTAAAGAGTATAGCCTCATATATTCTCCTCGTAACGGCCCCATTTCACACTCACAAGGTGATTCTAATAGCTGCTTGTATTTAAAGAAATATCCTATAATTATTTCAAATGTTTTACGAATTACCTCTAACATACAGGAAGCACTTTACATCATTTTAGGAACTGGAAAATGATAAAAGTCTCTTAGTGCTTGTAGCATAATCAGTTTGATTTAGTTGTCCCTTTGAACCTAGGTCATGGGGTCTCCAATCTGAGTAGGTGGGGTTACCATCAAACCTCCTCTTAAGTCGTAGGCTTTAAACTCATTCCTCTTGATGACTTTATAACTTGATCTTGCGCCAAACATTTTGTAAATGGATCCGCCTAGGTTTTCTTTCGTATGGGTGTAATCAATCTTAACTACACTAGTTAAGATAAATTGTCTTATGTCTCCGTCTGATGTGACGAGATTTTCCATTATAATGGGTATTCCTTGCCTTGCCCAAAGCCGATTCGCTATCACAGTGTACACGTATTGCAGGCAGAGGGTTCCCCCACATTGAGATGTCTTCCAAGAAATTACGATGTGATTCAGCTTCGGACATAGCTATCTCCAAAGCTATGAATTCAGATTCTATAGTTGATTTAGATGTCAGAGTTTGTTTGGAAGACTTCCAGGACACTGCTGCAGCTCTAAGTGTAAAAACGTATCCACTCGTGGATTTTGAGTTTCTCGAGTCTACGATCCAGTTGGCATCACTGTAACCTTCCAAAACTCCGGGTTCTCTACCATAGTGCAAGCCATGATCTTTGGTATAACATAGATAATCCAAAACTCTAGTTAAAGCCATCTAATACTTATGTTTTGGATTACTGGTGTAGCGACTAAGTACATTTACAGAATACGCTAAATCTGGTCTTGTACAGTTTGTCAAATACATTAGATTGCCAATTACTCTTGCATACTCCACCTGTACGTGAAATTCGCTGTAACACTAACATCCCTTCGAGACAAACTTTTATTTACTAAAGTCTCCAACTGAATTTCTCTTGTAAATTGTGCTAAAATCTCTTGTATTTTAAATTGCCATTTCCATCTAGCAAAATTCACTTTAACAAGAAAGTTATCCTCATGCGATTCCAAGAAGAGTTTTGAAAATCTCAATAACTTTTGTACCTTTTATAGATGTTTTAACGGTTAAACTATAATTCGAAATCAATTAGCAAATCTATGTATGGTAAACGTTTTTGGTACGATTAGATGACAAACATAGAAATAATATAAGAAGAGATAGTGGTTGTGTTCTCATTTTTTGTTTCTTTCTAATCTTTGTTTTAACGGGATGAAGAAACGTAGATGATTTATATATTTTACCTTGTTTTTCTTTATTTTATTCACATCTTTTGCATCATTTGTTATCTAGTTGGGCCATTATTGCATAGCTTTAGGACTGTTTATGCATTAGAGTAGGTTTGAATTGCATTTGCTCAGTTTCTTGCATAAACATGTGATTTTGGAGCCTAAGGAGCATGGAAGGAATGCTGAAGAGGAGTGAAGCTATCAAGAGAAGAAAACAAGGGAGCTAGAGCTGAGGAAACAAGACTCGGAGGTCCACTCGACCGCATACTCGACCGTGTGCGGAGAAGGACGCGACCGAATGGGAGAAACAGAAGAAGTGGTCACTCGACCAGGCACTCGACCGAGCACCAGGTCGAGTTGACCGAGCCGCCCTTCTATTTTGTCTTTTAGCATTTTTAGGGTTTTCCCTCCTTTTTTTATATAAAGTCTTGTACTCAGCAGCTACCAAAGAGAACCACCTGAGAGAAAAGTCAAAAACCTAGTATTTACCCTTTTTGGGAATTAGTACTCTTACTCTTTTCATATTTTAGATTCCATAGCCACCTTTTGTTTATTTTTGAAGAGATCTTTGATACTTGTTGGTTTAATAAATTTCGAAGTATTAAGAATTTGAGTTTAATTTCTTCTTCAATATTGTAGTTCTTTATCTCATCTATCTAATCATGCAAGTTTCATTGATTTATGGGTTTATGATTTTGTTCATCATGATTAGTGATTGTGAGTAGTGATGTAGGATCTTAAGGATGGTTTAGGCTGGATTAGGGTTATGGTTGTTTAGATTGGTCAAGCTTGTTTGTTTATATATCTCTTCTAGGCTATATGTGCTCTATGCTATCTTTATATCTGAGAGGGTAAGGTTAGATCTTAAGCTTCTTAGCATCATACCAATATTTAGGTTGCTAGATAAGGCTAGATCTAGAGGCTATCATTAAGCATGCTAAGAGATTAGATGTTTTGTTTGATTGTTGACTATAATGATTTGTTGTTTATTGCCTACTTTTATATGTCCTTTGCTGAGTGATAACTAGTTTAGGAGTATCAAAGCTTGATTGTTATTGCCATGAGAATGGATAAGCACGATATTAAGAGATCATTGTCTCGAGATAGCTCATGTTTGATTGAGATTTGTTGGCCAGTTTAGATAACCATAGCTTGAGTCCAGCCCATGAATCCATCCTTAGGACCTTCTTTGTCTATTGATTTCCTTGTTTAAATCCTGTTTAATCGCTTGCTGTTTGCTTTACTTTCATTCTGTTCTGTTTGTTTGCTGCTCTGTTTCTGTTCTGAGTTTTTGCACCACTCGACTTAGTACTCGATCGAGCACCCGATCGAGTGCTTGCTCGAGCACCATCCAGTGTTCTTGTTAATGTTCTGCATCTTGCTTGTTTCATCATTCCTGTTTCATTCTAGTTTCATTCATGTTTCATTGCATTGATTCCTGTTTCATTTACTGTTTTGCATTTGTTTAGTAATTGTTCCTGTTAGTTTCATTATTGCTTTGATCATTTAGTTTATTTTGCATTTAGTATCCTATTTTAGTAGCTTTTACTTTCTGCATTCTATATTCATCATTAGGTTGTTAGTGACAAACATCATTTATAATTGGCTTAACTTAGATAAGTATTTACATCCTGATTGCCTGCATCACACTCATTATGGATTGATTTCTCTTATATTACAACAACAAAAGAGTAATTGAAACCTCTTGCCATTCATCACCATCCAGATCATTCCATCATCACACCCACAAAAAAAAAAAATGTTTCAACTAGCTACATACATCATCTCAATTTATATCAGCTAGCTAGTTCTACAAGGGGTTTGATTAAAATTACCAACCTCTCGAAAACCTAGAAATGTACTGATGTATGATGTAATAAATAACTATAATAAAAATTCTATAATTATAACGGGATGGAGAAACAAAGAAAGGCAAAACTAAAGCAAAATTGGTTGGACCATATGTAAGTTTGCTGTTCTTACTTGATTAAATATTCCACACGTGAAAATCATTATAACATCCTACGAGACACTATATTCTCACCATCCTTAATTTGTCTTGTTCGGAAATCGGAATGTTGATTTGTGCGAGTGGATTCACGGGTTGAGCTGAGATTTGGTTTGCCTTTTTCTACGATAGATATATTTCTGCATGGTCGGGCTTGCTGCCAATCTTCAGCTAGCTTACCGGAGACGGCCGTTCTGGCTAGTCGGTTTGATCTTTGGTGGTGACCAGACCATTGCACAAATCTCTCTTCTTGCCGCGCGCCAACTATATATTGGCGACCAAATCAACGCTTCCCCTATCCTGCTGTCAAGTCCGTGCCTAATCTGCTTCCTTTCTCATTAGTGAAGAATGAAACTTTTTTAACGAAAAAAGAAAGAAGAGAAAAAAATAAAAATAAAACAGAACAAAATTAACAAAAAAAAAACAATAATTACTGACGTGGTGTTGTCGATATATCTACGTGGTATCCTAGTTAGCTACATTAACGGTTTAACTAACCACATTCGTAGATTTGTTGGTTTTGGCCATATTTTAAATGTGTATTCAATAGAGTCAAAGTAAAAAATATTTTATGTAGTTACAAGTACGCCTTAAACTTGTGTGTATGAATTGAATACTATAAAGCAACTTAGTTTGTTGGGAAATCGGTGGTTTTCCCCGTTTGTGCTACGTTTAGATTGGAGGAGAGCTATGGCCTATGGGATGTGACGTAATGCTTCTACCTATATATTGACACTCTTTTTTTTTTTTTTTTTTTTTACTATTTACACTTTTCACATTTTTAACCTAGTTGCTAAGTTACTCACCAATGTCTATCGACCAAAACCTAGAAGATTTGTGTGTGGGGATGTGAAGACGTCGAAGGAAGTTGTTATATGAATGGATTTCACATGTGGAATACTATCACAAAAGGAAAAAAAAACGAAACTCAAAGATGGTTGGACCATATGTACAATGGTTTAATGGTAGGACTTCAAATCTTCTATGTACCTTTTGTTTTTCTTTTTTCTAAAAATGTTTTGCTGTCAAATTCATTGTAACATCGATCCCTTCCACATGTGAAATTTGTAAATGCGGATGAGGCAATATTAAAGTGCAGAAAGTAAAGAACACAAGAACTTTGTTAACGAGATTCGGTTTTTCCTAATCTCCGGGAACCACGTCCAGATTTTGATTTCACTATAACAAAAAAGCAAATAAAACCTATTCGCAGACGCGTAAATTAAACACAACCCTCTTAATTCACCACTCCGTTCTATAACATGAAATCTTAAGGATAATTCTCTACCCTTAACTAGACTAACACAGAGTCTAGATTCAAACAAAGATAACTTAACCTTGGACTAAACTCCCCCTGAGCCTAGACTTCAGATCTTCAACTCTCTTGAGAAACCTTCACACACACGTCACACCGACGAACAAAGAATCTTGAACAACATAAGAACCAAACCGCAAAACTAAGTCGCACACCAACATAAAGCTCTCTAGGGTTCTAACCATTATGCCTCAGCTCTCTTGCTTCTTTAGGACGTGTCCAACACCTCCTTATATACCCATAAAGACTTCCTAATCACCATAGGAGAAGATTTCCAAATTTCATAAGAAAAAGCTTTTTTCCTTTTTGCTATTTTCCTTTTCCTTGCAAAACTCCAATTTAATCAACCAAAGAAATAATAGTTTTCCTCTTCAATTTATCCTCAAACCGTCCTTCAATATTGTCTTCTCAAACCTTCTAGAAACTTCTCAGTCAGATAAAATAACAGCAATCCTGTATCACTTCTTGTATCACACAGACACTATTTCAAACAGACCAATACATCTTCATTCTCCCCCTTTTTGACTATGTTTGTGAACTCATCAGTCTAAACTTCAAAACAACATCACCAGACAACAGACACATCTTCATTCTCCCCCTAAATGAGTCACAACATGGTCAAAACTAATTGGAAAATTCTCCCCGCTTTGCAAGACGCGGTTTATAGCCTAGTGCACCACCTTCATAGAACTCATCTTTTCTAACCCAAACCTACTTACGCCTTAGACCTCCATAGTTTACCTCTTGAATGAAACTGAAGCAATTCCTCTTAATGTGTCCTTGAACTCCACAATGATAACATGTAGGACCATGAAACCTTACATCATAAGCATTCTCCATTCAGCTCCTCTCTCTCACCAATCTGAAACATCTTGGCCTAATATGCCCAATAACACCAAAATGATGACAAACAGGTCGAAAAACTTGTCTAGGTGCACTCTGCAATTCAGAAAATTTTGTACCACATTCATTCACAAACACTGTCTTTGAAGCAGTCTCTGAAGTACGCTTTGAGGCAGGTGTTATTTTTTTGACTTGAAACAAACACCGGATCCGATTTTGAAACTTTTCCTTCATATCCAAGGCCGCACTTATCTGTCTTGTCGATACTCAGAATATGATCCAACTTCTTTGTACCATTATTAAGCATCCTCAAATTCTTTTGAGTTTCTACAAGATGCACTTTAACTTGTAATGCTTCTTCTCCCTTCTCTGTTGCATGTTTCTCTGCTTCAACGACTTTAGCCTCTAACTCGAGCTTCTCCTTAATCAAAACTGAATTTTCATCAACTACCTTAAGCCAATGTGCATACAACTTCTCATAACTCTTACCAAGTTCTTCATAGCTCATATCCTCTAAATCACTATCACTCTCAGACTCATGCTCTGTTGCAGTCGCAGGTTTTGCTGCAGATTCAGAAGCAGTTGCAGACACTGTTGCAGACGCTGATTCAGAACAATCTTTAAAGTTGTAAACGCCACAAAATTCTTCAGATCTTCTTCTTCATCTGAATCACTTTCAGAATCACTAGTAACAACCTTCATAGCCTTCTTATTATGCTTTTGTAGATTGGTACAATCAGACCGTACATGACCATATCCGTTGCATTCAAAACATTGAACATTCTTTGATGAAGTCCTCATCTCTTCACCCATTCTAATTTTCTTCTCTTCGCCCTTACACTTCAGAAATTTAGCAAATTGTCTTGAAAACATAGCCATTAAATCTTCACAAGATGATACCTTAAAAACAACTCCAATGTCAACTTCATTCTTTATTGCTTCCTTAACTTCATCATCTTTCTTCTTTACCACTCCAGCTTCATATATTTTGCTTAATTCAAAAGCTTTAAGAATCCCAACAAACTCATCAAAAGCCATCTCATCTAAATTATTAGCTTCTTCAACTGCAGAAATCTTTGACTCAAATTTTGCAGGCAATGATCGCTTCAGCTTCTTCACAAGCTTTTTGTCTTTATACTTATACTGCTTTTCACAAGCAAAAGCCTCATTAGATATATCACATAACTTTGCACTAAACTCAGCCACAGTTTCTTTTTCTTCCATCCTTGGATTCTCAAATTGTGAAGCCAACATATCCAACTTAGTTCTCTTAACACTTGAAGTACTCTCAAACATATTCTCCAATGACTACCATGCTTTCTGAGCTGATACACATTGAGAGATTAACTTGAAGTGACTTGAATCAATAGCATTGTAAATCGCTGTCTTGGCCGTTGAATGACAACTTGATAGCTTTTTCTCTGTAGCAGTCCACTTATCTCTGGGATTAAGACTCTCAACCCCTTTATCATACACAACTTTAGGAGGCTCCCAACCAAGCTCAATCAAATTCCAACAATCTTCATCAAGGTTACTAATAAACGCTTGCATACGCACCTTCCAATATCCGTAATTTGATGAATCAAGCAACGGTGGTCTTGTAATAGACGTGCCTTCTCGGTATGAATTCATCTCAACTGATTCAAAGCTCTACCTTACTTCCTGAACTACCCTCACCCTTAATCTACCTGAAACTAGACTGAATCTCTATCGAGAACCCGCTCTAATACCACTTGTAAATGCGGAAGAGACAATAATAAAATGCAGAAAGTTAAGAACACAAGAACTTTGTTAACGAGGTTCGGTTTTTCCTACTCACCGAGACCACGTCCAGATTTCGATTCCACTAGAACAAGAAAGCAAATATAACCTATTAACAAACGCGTAAATTAAGCACAACCCTCTTAATTCACCGCTCTGTTCTATAACATGAAATCTTAAGGATAATTCTCTACCCTTAACTTGACTAACACCAAGCCTAGATTAAAACCAAGATAACCTAACCTTGGGCTAAATTTCTCCCGAGCCTAGACTTCAGATCTTCAACTCTCTTGAACAACCTTCAAACACACGTCACACCAACGAACAAAGAAGTTTGAGCAACACAAGCACCAAACCGCGAAACTAAGCCGCACAACAACAGAAAGCTCTCTAGGGTTCTAACCTTTATGCCTCACCGCTCTTGCTTCTCTAGGACGTGCCCAACACCTTATATACCCATAAAGACTTCCTAATCACAATAGGAGAAGATTTTCAAATTTCATAAGAAAAGGCTTTTTTCCTTTTGGCTATTTTTCTTTTTCTTGCAAAACTCCAATTTAATCAACCAAAAAATAGTAGTTTTCCTCTTCAATTTATCCTCAAACAGTCCTTCAATATTGTCTTCTCAACTTTCTAGAAACTTCTCAGTCACATAAAATAACTGAGAAGAAACGAACAGACCAATACATCTTCAAAATTCGTTGTGATATCTCTTCGAGTCTCTATTAATTCTTACCGTCGTTTTATAAATTAGTTAAACATAATTTGCTTGTTAAGTTTCCGAGATTGCTAGAGCAGCGGATAAATTATTCCATAATGCTTTTTTTTTTTTTTTTTGTCTTTGGGATAGTTTTTATATCCCAAAGCTTAGGTTTAAGCCACCGAGGCGGGTGTCTTATTTTACTGATGTTAAGATACTAACCAGCTTCAACGCCTCACTGTGTTGCCTTGCCATGTATTACTGTTCATGCCTGACTCGTTAGATCCGTGGTTGGTTCCCAACATGATCCCACACCCACGTAGGTCTATCGGCGACAAATCTGGTAACATTGAATCTCCCCTTAGATAATGTAGCACATGTCTCATAGTTGGTCTAGCTTGTGGGTCGGAATGAGAACACAACAAACCTAGCTTCAAAACCATTTCGACCTCGCTTTGGTTATACTTGGACACTAGATTCTGATCCGTAGCATTCAAGATGTTTCCCTCCATCCAGAAATCAAAAACCCAATCCACGAGCACGACCCTCTCACCACTTACGTGATCAATCTCGATAGGACGTCTACCACATGCCACTTCTAGTAGTAGCACCCCAAATGCAAAAACAGCAGTACCGGTTGTGGCCCGTCCTGTCCTGATGTGATCGGGGGCTAGGTATCCCCACATTCCAACAATGTGAGTGGTTTGAGAATCATCCCCGTGATCACACAACTGAGCTAACCCGAAATCCCCAAGTCTCCCATTGAGCTCTGCGTCTAATAAGACGTTGCTGGCTTTGACGTCGCTGTGAATAACCACTTGTTCCCATTCCTCATGGAGGTAGAATAAGGCAGAGGCCACACCATTAATGACTTTAAACCTCTGTCTCCAATCGAGGGTTACCTCTGCACTGTTGTACAAATACTTGTCTAAGCTTCCATTGGGCATGTAGTCGTACACCAGAAGAAGCTCATCTCTCCGGCGACAATAACCCAAGAGAGGGACTAAGTTCCGGTGACTCATCTGTCCAATACTAACGATCTCAGCCACAAACTCTTTCAACCCTTGTCTGGATTCGTTCTAGACTCTTTTCACGGCGATATCCTTCTTTGTCTTTGGCATGAGACCTCTGTAAACAAATTCAAGTGTTTTAATTTGATGATTATTAATTCAATATTAATATATCACTTCAAACATTTCACCTATGATTCATGCGATTGTCATTTTCCAAGCATAATTAATTATTCACAAAATAAAATACGAAAGATTAGTATGCAAAAACTACAAGTCAGAAAATTAGTTGTTGGTTTGTTGTGACATCAAATCTCAAAACCAGAACCATAAACTTCTAACTAGCATCCAAAGTAATTTTTTTGCTTGGAAGCGCTAGGAACACGAGAATTTGAAAACAATGGAAAGCTTTTTGTTTCTCGACTCGAGAGATGTATATAATATATAAGAAGTACTTATAAAAAAGAATACTTTTGAAAGATAATTTAAATATATAATGAAAAAACATGCCATAATTAATTAAGTTGGCCGCAGACATCATCTCTCTTCCCTCAGTCTAGTCCCAATTACCGTTTACTTGCTTGGGTTTATAAAGGCTTCGACCAACAGGATTGGCAAACTACGGACTTGTGGTTATACCATTTTGGTTAGGCAGTACTATTTTATGTGTAACTTGTAATGATTTATGCTGTTGGGTTTTCTAAATCATTAATTCTTAGTAACTTTTATTATGAAATATGCGAAGAACGGAACAAGTTATTGGTGTATCAAGAAACATGAACGCCAGAGTGACCAGGAGTAATATATTATATCGTTTTGAATTATCTTCATCACAAAAAAAAAAACACACACACTCAAAAATGAACCAAGATAAAAGACGATATTGGAAAGCAACATCATTTATTAAAAGAAGATAACAACACATGATCCCAAAGCATGGACCTTATTTTACACATAAACACAACAAAAGCTGAAATGCTTACTCTAGCTACACATGATCCAAAAGGATGGACCTTATTTTACGAAACTAGAGTAAGTCTTTTATTGGTGATAATAGATAGACACGTACGACATGGACTTAGACCTGATAAACCCAATAAACAGTCTTGTAACCTTCCTTCTTAAACTCCTCCGGATCCAAAGTAAACTCCAATGGCATCAATAGCCTGACCAGAGCGTCCGTGGAATCCAAGAAGGTTTCCACCATTTTTACCCTCAAACATGAATTCTGTCCCACTTGGACTTGCACCGAATATTGGAGAAGTTCTTCCGAAAGAAGTTTTGAAGAACAACGATTTGATCAGAACTGCCTTATAGCGATTAACATGATCGTAGCTTCCACCAACAGATATGATGCATTCGTTCGGATAGGCCACATCAAACTGGATTTCATTTACCATCAAAAAAAAAAAAAAAAACTTTAAAAGAGTTCGTAAAAACATATTGAAGAATAACAATTTCAAGTTATTTATATTACCTCTTTTATTTCTCCGCGAATTGTCCCATGTTCACGAGTTTCGAAATTTCCATTCTTTTCGTATTCGATCTTGATATATGATACACAATCAATGTCTTTTCCCACGGTTATTTTCTTGACACCGTCGAAAACACCATCGTCAAATGCATCTCCCATGTTACCGCCCACTGCTTCAATCTTTTGGGGTGCGGGAGCTGACCAAAAATATGCACCAATAGCATCAATTGCCTGACCAGAGCGTCCATGGAATCCAAGAAGCTTTCCTCCATTTTTCCCCTCAAGCATGAATTCTGTCCCACTTGGACTTACACCGAATATTGGAGAAGTTCTTCCAAAAGAAGTTTTGAAGAACAATGATTTGATCAGAACTGTCTTATAGCGATTAACATGATCGTAGCTTCCAC
This sequence comes from Camelina laxa, assembly GCA_024034495.1. NCBI lineage: Eukaryota > Viridiplantae > Streptophyta > Magnoliopsida > Brassicales > Brassicaceae > Camelina > Camelina laxa. Next base: position 11,082,081 of record CM043881.1, read on the forward strand.
CAACAGATATGATGCATTCATTCGGATAGGCCACATCAAACTGGATTTTGTTTTTCATTGAAAAAAAATATATATATATATATATATATATTAAAACGTTTAAAAGAATTGGTAAAAACATACTCACGAATGATATATTACCTCTTTTAGTTCTCCGCGAATCGTCCCATGTTCACGGGTTTCAAATTCCCCGTTCTTTTCGTATACGATCTTGATATAAGATACACAGTCAATGTCTTTTCCCACGGTTATTTTCTTGACACCGTCAAAAATACCATCGTCAAATGCATCTCCCATGTTACCACCCACTGCTTCAATCTTTTCTGGTGCAGGTGCGGGAACTGGCCAAAAATATGCACCAATGGCGTCAATGGCCTGACCAGAGCGTCCATGGAACCCAATAAGCTTTCCTCCATTTTTCCCCTGAAGCAAGAATTCTGTCCCACTTGGACTTACACCGAATATTGGAGAAGTTCTTCCAAAAGAAGTTTTGAAGAACAACGATTTGATCAGAACTGTCTTATAGCGATTAACATGATCGTAGCTTCCACCAACAGATATGATGCATTCATTCGGATAGGCCACATCAAACTGGATTTTATTTTCCATCGAAAACAAAAAAAAACATTAAAACTTTTAAAAGACTTGGTAAAAACATACTGAAGAATATCAAATTCAAGTTATTTATATTACCTCTTTTAGTTCTCCGCGAATCGTCCCATGTTCACGGGTTTCAAATTTTCCGTTCTTTTCGTATTCGATCTTGATATAAGATACACAATCAAGATCTTTTCCCACAGTTATTTTCTTGACACCGTCGAAAACACCATCGTCAAATGCATCTCCCATGTTACCACCCATAACAACTGTCTTTTCGGGTTCAGGAACTAGCGAAAAGTATGCACCAATGGCATCAATAGCCTGACCAGAGCGTCCGTGGAATCCAATAAGTTTGCCCCCATTTTTACCCTCGAGCATGAATTCTTTCCCAGATGAATCACCGAATGTTGGGGAAGTTCTTCCATAAGAAGTTTTGAAGATTAGCGATTTGATCAGCACTGTGTTATAGCGGGTAACATGATCGTAGCTTCCACCAACGGATGTGATACATTCTTTTGGGTAATCCACATCAAACTAGATTTGATTTGCCATTAGAAACAAACAATTCATAAAAGTTAAAAGGTAGATATATAAGAACCGACCCGACCGAATGAAAACAATGTGAGGATGTTTATATATACTACCTCTTTCAGTTCCCCACGAATCGTCCCGTGCTCAAGAGTTACAAATTTTCCATCCTTTTCGTATTCGATCTTGATATAAGACACACAGTCAATGTCTTTTCCAACAGTTATTTTCTTCACACCATCGTAAACACCATCGTCGAATACATTTCCCATGTTACCACCAATGGGTCCCATCTTCTCAGACATTGCTTCGATATCTTAACTTCAATGAAAAACCTGAAAGATTCAAATTCTTATATCAGAGACACACTAAGAAAGAAGGAACAACGTAATGGTCACTAGGTAAAGAAAACATTGGAAGAAGAAGTAACACAAACACTATTTTTAACGCATTATTAATGAGACAATAAATTGACATCTCCACTTCTACTACAATAAGTTGAAACAACAGTGGATGCATGGCAAAACGAAGTGAAATACGAAAGCAAGGATGAAGTCATATGGGACTATCATAACGTGTGAATACAAAATGTCGACAAAAAAAGCGAAGAGAGAGAGAGAGTAGTCCTCACTCCTCACGCTTGTGCTATTACCCTTAGATTGGAGAAGAGCTATGAGATGTGGAGTAATGCTACTACCTATTTATTGACACTCCTTTTTTACTTTCACTATTTACATTTTCACATTTTTAACCCTCTTGGTAATTTAGTCACCAACGTCTATCGACCAAAACCGATTTGTATGTGGGGATGTGATGACGTGGAAGAAAGTTGTTATAATGAATTCCACGTGTGGAATAATATCAGAATAATAATTAAAAAAACTAGCATATTTGGAAGTGAGTCGATGTGAAGTGAAAAAAGTTTTTGACTAAATTTTAGCATCGATATCGGGGTTATCGCAATTACAGGTTATAAACCAGCGGTTATAGTTAAACGATTACAATTAAATAAACTAGCATATTTTAACAATTAGAAATTTTGTTCAATTTTAACTATATCTATTTAATAAACAGTTAAACGATTACAATTAAATACAATTTCAGTTAAAGCGGGTATAATTATATATATTTATCTGATAATATGATACGGTTCAAATTATTTGATCATATAATATAGTTGATATTATTTGTTTTTAATATATGTATTTTTCTTGTGTACTCATATTTCTATATATCATATGATTTATACTAAATAAATAATAATTAGTATATGTTATTATATTTTTTAAAAATTAAGGTTTAACTATGCCGTTAACCAAATGTTTTGATACGGTTAAGATTAATTAATGTTTATGGTTAATATAATTTAACCATATAAATATGGTTAACAACTCTAGTAAACATTAATGCATATGTACATATATTTTGATAATTTTATATAAGTATAATTTATATTATTGATAGGACCATTTTTTCAAAGATTTTTTTTTTAATTATTATCTTACTATATTATCGAATTGTGTCCAAAATTACATTGGCCTAACTTGAGACCGAAATAGTATATTAATTTACGGAGATTATTAATTTACCAAAAATTAATTTATAGAGGGTATACTGTATGTAATTGGCAATACTAACATAATCAAGAAAACGAATATTAGTATTGACAATACTAGCATATAATATGTATATGTCAACAATTAAAAATGGGAAAAATGTCATTAAAATCCTCAAGTTTATATTTTCGTTGATTTAAATCACCAAGTCTGTGTTTGAAGGAAACAAACACCAACTCTTTGTTGACTTCGAAATAAATCTCAAACTTTCGTTGACTTAGCCTTTTGAGGCACCATGTTAAGTGGCAAAACCGAGCAAATAAATGGTAATTATCCGTTAATGATTTTCGTTTATAACAAAACGACGTCGGTTTACTTCTCGGAAAAACCCCTAAATTAAGAATCGATTTCTCATTTCCCCCAATTGACAAACCCTAAATCGATTTCAACTATCCCAAATCAGAAACCCTTATCGATTCTTCAATGACTCCGAGAAAGAAGATTGGTACGCGTCGTCCCAAACGGAAGAAGCCTAATAATGCTGGCGAATCCTCTGCTCACGAGTCTACTGCTTACGGTTCAATTGCTCTCGAGTCGACTGCTCCTGATTTGAACGCTCCCGAGTCGACTGTTCCCGAATAAGCTGGCGGGGTAAGTACTGCAATGATCCTGTATGATTCTTGTCCCTTAGGTCAGCATGTTCCTTTAGAAGAGCGTGATTCTTGTCCCTTTGAAGAATTTGATGCTGTTAGTGGAGATGATCATGAGGTTGTTGGCGACGAAGATTGTGATGATATTGGGTACGAAGCTGGTGTCGAAGAAGACTTCAACGGAGAGTAAGATGATCATCAGGGAAATGGAAATGGAAACCAAGTATATGTAGAGGAAGATGGTAACCGTGTTGGTGTAGAAGAAGAATTATGCGAGGACTTCGAAGCAGAGTTTGGAGAGGCTGCGAGAGAAGAGAAAGATGAGACTGATAACGACAGTGGAGATGATATCTTCGATGACGAGAAGATTCCAGATCCTTTGTTGGAAAGTGAAGACGAAGATAATGGCCAAGGTGATGAACATGTAGAAATTGAAGATCCAGAAGTGTTGCTCGAGTTGTAGAAAACTTTTAGCTAACCAGAGGAATTCAAGATAGCTGTTTTGAGGTATTCTCTGAAGAGTAGATATGACGTTAAGTTGTATAGATCGCACGCTTTGAAGATTGGTGCAAAATGTGCTAATACTGGTCATAAGGTTAAGTGTTTGTGGAGATGTTACTGCTTATACAATAAGAAGAAACACAAGATGCAAATCAAGGTATATGAGAGTAAGCATGTATGTGTGAGATCAGGTCTTAGTCACATGTTAAAGCGAGGAACGATAGCTTGGTTATTTGCGGATAGGTTGAGAAAGAATCCAAAGATCAGACCGAGAGAGATGGCTGCAGAGATTAAGAGAGAATTCAATCTGGAAGTTAGTGAAGAACAATGTTCTAAGGCTAAGTCAAGAGTGAGGCGAGAAGCAAAGGCTAGTCATCAAGAGCATTTCTCACGGATATGGGATTATCAAGCAGAGATTTTGCGATCAAATTCAGGATCAATTTTTGAGATAGAGACTATTCCTGGTCCTACAGTTGGGAGCTTACAAAGGTTCTATCGGTTATTTGTGTGTTTTCAATCACAAAGGAGTTCTTGGAAGCGGACATGTAGACCCATCATCGGAGTAGATGGTGCATTTCTGAAATGGGACATCAAGGGACATCTCTTGGCTGCTGTTGGAAGAGATGTAGACAATAGGATAGTTCCACTTGCTTGGGCAGTGGCTGAGATAGAGAATGATGAAAATTGGGATTGGTTTATGAAGTTACTGTCTACTTCATTGAGTCTTGAGGAGGGAAGAAAAATAGCTATCATTTCTGACAAACAATCGGTTAGTTAAAGGGATACTTTAATTTATTATGTTATCATCAATCATATTAGCATGTGTTTCATTGATTTGCAGGGTCTTGTTAAAGCCATCAAGAACGTTCTCCCACAAGCTGAGCATCGTCTTTGTACTAAACATATTATGGAGAATTGGAAGAGAGACAGTTATGATTTAGAGCTACAACGTCTGTTCTAGAAGATTGCTCGAAGCTACACCACATGACAGTATCGTAAACATATGGAGGCATTACAGAACTATAACCCAGGTGCATTTAATTCTCTACTACGCATAAATCCGATGACATGGTCTAGAGCCTTCTTCAGGGTAGGTACGCATTGCAATGATAATTTGAATAACCTTTGTGAGTCTTTTAATAGAACCATACGCCAAGCTAGGAGGAAACCGTTACTAGAGATGCTTGAGGATATTAGGAGGCAATGTATGGTGCGGAATGAGAAGAGGTACATAATTGTTGGAAGGTTGCAGACAAGATTCACAAAGAGAGCTCATTTAGAGATAGAGAATATGATAGCAGTGTCTTAGTTTTGCATCAGAAGCATGGCTAGGCACAATCAACATGAGGTCCAATTAGGAGATGAAACTTATTCTGTGGACATGAATGCGCATACATGTGGATGCATAAAGTGGTAGATGACAGGTATTCCTTGTGTTCATGCTGCTTCTGTGATCATAGGTAGGAGACAGAAAGTTGAAGATTACGTTGTTGAGTGGGACACAACAAGATTGTGGCGTGAAACATATAGTGATGGTATTCACCCTGTCCAAGGTCAGAACGAATGGCCTAGAATGAATAGATTAGGAGTCTTGCCACCACCTTGGAGAAAAGGAAATCCGGGTAGACCAACTAACCATGCGAGGACAAAAGGTAGGTATCAAACTGCCTCTTCATCAAGCAACACAAGACTGCCACGCAATGGAAGAGTCATGACATGTAGCAACTGCAAACAAGAAGGACACAATAGGCTATCTTGTACAAACCCGACTGTTGAAGCTCCAGCTGCAAGACCAAGAGGTCGACCAAGGAAGAATCAGGTTTGATGCTTTTGTTTATTTAATATTGCGAGACTTAACACCATGGAAGAAACTGTTAATCAGGTTTTCATACTTTTTGAAACAGTAACCAAGGAACGCATTGTTTGGCCAAGGAGGATCACAACCATCTACACACGATTCATCACAACCAGTTTCTCAAGGAGGCTCAATGCCACCTACACACGGTTCATCACAGCCAGCTACACAAGGCGGATCACTACCAGCTTCACAAGGAGGATCACTACCAGCTTCCCAAAGAGGACCACAACCATCATCACAAAGGAAGAAGAGACAAAGGAAGCAATCAACACAGGAGAGGGCATCAACATCAACACAGTGGGAACCTCCTCAAGGTCCACAGCGTGAACAAGGACTAGGAGGCTGGAGATCGTGGTTTGAATGCTCAAGTTAGAATGTATGACATGACATGGTGTTTTTTTTTTTTTGTGTTTGGTCAATGACCTTTCATGTTTGTTGCGGTCTAACTTTTGTTGTCAAAACAATTTGTTCTCTTTTGTTGTATGCCTACTTTAATATTTAAGACTTAAAACTTCCATTCACCAACATAAGAACAAGAGCATTTGTCATCAACACCAACAAGAGCCTTTGTCATTAACGAACAAGAGCAAGATGCATTACACACACTAATAACCAAGAGCAAACGAACCAAAGTTTGTTTGCTTTGCCTTAACGACAACTAGGTAAGCAATGCCAATTGAGACAAAACAAAGATAAACAAAACACACTTTCAACAATTTTTTAAACTTGCGGATTTCCATCTTGCTACACAGTGCTTCTTCCTTCAAGTCTTGTAAAGCACCAATCAACTCATTAACCTCGGTTTTTGTTTTGACAATCTCATTGGCCATAAGTCCTAGTTTTGGTAACGCATCTTGAACTTCTCCATACACAGCATCCTCAACCCGCTTAAACAAGTGACCCTGTTGCAAAAACTTACCATTGCATCGATAATCAACATTGAACTTCTTATTGACTACTTACATCTCTTTTGTTTGTCCACGACCTTGGATCTCTTTTTTTTTATACACCGGAAGAACGGTCGACTAGGATTCTCTTCAGTTCTCGATGTAAACACACTTTGATGGCACTCCACGGTCGAACGAAGCTACCACCGATGTCTCTGAGCACTCATCTCATCAACTCGAAGAAGAAGAGAGAAATTGAAGAAGAGAGATAAATTGAAGAATCAGGATAATTGAAATCGATTTAGGGTTTGTCAATTGGGGGAAATGAGAAATCGATTCTCAAATTAGGGGTTTTCACGAGAAATAAACCGGCATCGTTTTGTTATAAACGGAAATCGTTAACGGATAATTAACTCCGTTTATTTGCTCGGTTTGCCCACTTAACGTGGTGCCTCAAAAGGCTAAGTCAACGAAAGTTTGTTATTTATTTCGAAGTCAACAAAGAGTTGGTGTTTTCCCAAGCTAACGGGGTATGTTGTATTCATACCCGAGCTATAGCATTGAGCAAATCCATACACAATGTTAAGTAAAATTCAAATTAGCTACCCAAACTTGAGAAATTGTGTAAGAACATACACAACGCGTAACGGTGTTATCTGCCCGTTAACAGCTGCTTACATGGATGCCACGTATGAAACGACGTCGTTTTGAGAAACAAAAGAAAGAGCTCATTTTGTCCAAAATGACGTCATTTCCTTTATCTTCCTCTTCTTCCATATTTCTTCTTTCCCGACCTCGTCAGTGCTAGCTCTGACCTCTACGAACGTCCAACGCGCCGTATCATTGACGACATTGAAAACGTTCTTGAGAAAGCATTGACGATGGTCCAAAGATGCCGTAACGATGGCTACATAATGCGTCTTTTAAACATAATCCCCGCCGCAGCATTCCGTAAAATGATCTCCCAACTAGAAAACTCCGTCGGCGACGTCTCCTGACTCCTCCGTGTCTCAACTCCCGGCGGTAACGACGTCGATGAAGGGTTTTGCTACTTAGGTCTTCCTCCGATCGCAGCAAACGAACCTATACTCTGTCTTATTTGGGAACAAATCGCGGTTTTAATGACCGGTTCGCCGGATGATAAATCCGCCGCTAGCTTCGTTAGCGAGAGACAACGACAAATACGTGAACTGATAGTTGAAGAAGGTGGAGTCAACCCTTTGTTGAAACTTCTTTAAGAAGGTAAAATCGACGGTCAAGAAAACGCGGCGAGAACAATCGGGTTATTGGGTCGTGACCCGGAAAGCGTGGAGCATATGATTCAGCTTGGAGTTTGTTCAGTGCTTTCGAGTATTCTCAAAGAAGGTTCGATGAAGGTTCAAGCCGTTATGGCTTGGGTTGTTTCAGAGCTTGTCTCTGGTAACCACACGAAATGTCAAGAGCTCTTCGCCCAAAACAACGTGATTCGTCTTCTCGTGAGTCATTTAGCGTTTGAAACGGTTCAAGAACATAGCAAATACGCGGTTGTCGCGGTAGAGCTACGTCGATGCATTACAGCTATGGCTATCATGGAGATAACCGACATGGCGGAGGAAAACGCCGATCTAAGAAGATCAGCGTTAAGACGAACTTCACCGGCGTGCAAAGCCGTTGTTGACCAGTTATTCAGAATCGTAGAAAAGCCGACGCCGGATCCGATTTGCTCATCCCCTGTGTAAGATCAATCGGAAACTTAGCAAGAACGTTCAAATCAGCAGAAACGGAAGAAGAAATATGGAAGAAGAAGAAGATAAAGGAAACGACGTCGTTTTGGACAAAATGAGCTCTTTCTTTTGTTTCTCAAAACGACGTTGTTTCATACGTAGCAGTCACATAAGCGGCTGTTAATGGGCAGATAACACCGTTACGCGTTGTGTATGTTCTTACACAATTTCTCGAGTTTGGGTAGCTAATTTGAATTTTACTTAACATTGTGTATGGATTTGTTCAATGTTATAGTTGGGGTATGAATTCAACATACCCCTTAGCTTCGGTATGAAAATACCGTTTTCCGATATTTTTTCCTATTAAAAATTGCAAACTCAAATTAAAAAAAAAAAAAAAAAACTATAGTTATGTTTACGCTCGTGTGTGATTGAATATTATACACTTGAATCAATGATTAAATATTATACAGTTGAGGTTAGCTGTTATCTGCGCATGAGGAACATGGAAGCATTCAAATTTTTCAGATTATGGAGTTTTATAAAATTCATAAAATTACGTTATTCAAAATGATCATGTTTTTACACGACATCGTCGTCGTACCATGCATTGCGCATGGAAAGCTTGAAATCCTTTTATTATGATTTCTAGCTGTAACTTTGCACGACTGTTTTCACTGGTTAAATAATTAGAGACCAACTCGTTTAAAATTATTAAAGTCTTTTACTAACTTTCTGCAGCGACCTCCTTCGATTTGGAAAATAATTTTTATTTTGTTTCATTTATGACCATATGTACGATGGTTTAATAGTTGGACATATGTAAGTTTGGTGTCTTTACTTGATTAAATATTCCACACGTGAAATGCTGCACCGTCCTTATTTTTCTTGTTCGGGACGATAGTTTCTGCGAGTGGGTTCACGGTAGAGATATTGCTGCATGGTCGGGTTTGCTGCCAATCTTCAGCTCACTTACCGGAGACTGGCTGTTCTACCTAGTCGGTTTGATCTTTGGTGGTGACCAGACCATTGCACAGATCTCTCTTGTGGCCGTACACTATATATTGGCGACCAAATCCACGCTTCCCCTATCCTGCTGCCAAGTCCGTGCCTAATATGCTTCATTTTCTCATTAGTGAAGAGTGAAGACATTTTTAACAAACAAAAAAAAAGAAAAAAAAGAACAGAATTAACAAAAATAAAATAATTATTGACATGGTGTTGTAACAAAAATAAAATAACATATATCTATGTGGTATCCTAGTTAGCTATATTAACGGTTTAATTAACGGTATTAGCAGATTTGTTGGTTTTGACCATATTTTAAAAGTGTATGTAATAGATTCAAACTAAATGTTATTTTATGTAATTATAAGCACGCCTTAAAGTTATGCATATGAATTGAATACTATAAAGCAATTTAGTTTATAGGAGAATTGGCGAGTTTTCCGCTTGTGCTATCTTTAGATTTGAGGAGAGCTATGGCCTATGGGATGTGACCTAATGCTTCTACCTAGTTATTGACACTCCTTTTTTTACTTTTTACTATCTACACTTTTCACATTTTTAGCCTACTTGCTAAGTTACTCAGCAATGTCTATCGAGCTAAACCTAGAAGATTTGTGTGTGGGGCTGTGAAGACGTCGAAAGAAGTTGTTAGATGAATGAATTTCACATGTGGAACATTATCAGAAAAGGAAAAAACCGAAACTCAAATCTTCTATGTACCTTTTGTTTTGTCTTTTTCTAATGGTAGGACTTCAAATCTTCTACGTACCTTTTGTTTTGTCTTTTTTTTTTCTAAAAATGTTTTTATTAAAAATAAATCTTTTACAATGATATGAAATAATTATTTTTTTTAATCGTTTAGTTGGGAAGACTTTTGAATGCAACTCACTAAAAATATGAAAGTTTTCACATACTTCATCACCATTATCGTTTATGATAGGCACGTCGCATGTAATAAAAAAAAAAAAATCATGTCTTGATTATTTCCAAGTTTCATATGTGAGATATGAGATGCAAGTGTTGGTGAAATGTGAGATATGAGATGGATTCAAGTGTGTCAAGTTTAAATTCAAAACACTTGTACACAATATTTCAAAATTTCAAATTTTAAGAATTTTGAGATTCTTAACCATTGGAGTGTGTTTGTTTGTCAAAAAAAAAAAAAAAACATTGGAGTGTGTTTTTGTTTATAAACTTTGGTAAGTATCTTAACTTTGATTTTGTAATATTTCTATTATGAATATTGTTAAGAACCATGAAAATTTTCTTCACCAATGGTCTTACATTATGATTTCTAGCTGTTTTAACTTCGCACGACTTTTTTCACTGGTTGACCAATTCGTTTTAAATTATCAAAGTCTTTTAACTAATTCTGCAGCGACCAACCAATAATTTGCAAAAAAATAAGGAAAGAAAGCCAAAAAAATATCTCAATTATTTTTTACCGTTTATGATTTTGAAAACATAAGACCGAAACTATATTGGTTGGACGTAATAAATAACTATTATAAAATTTCTACAATTTTAACAGGATGGAGAAACAAAGAAAACCCAAAACTAAACTAAATGGGTTAGGACCATATGTACGATGGTTTAATAGGTGGGGCAGTTGTTACTGTTATTTGGTATGTGATTTTAGTTCTGCCCCTGTTGATATATGATTTAATGCCCCTATTATTCATTTTTATAACACACATTTTCTCTTCGTATTATATATTTGTATATAACTATATTAAAATTTAAAACCCATTACACACAAATATTAGAAAAAAATTCCAGTTTATTTATACATCTTTGTTAACAAACCCATAATTTTATTTATTAACAATCTTAACATTAGGTTTTTTTCTTATTTTATTAATATTTTGTTCATAAAACATTCATTACTTTTAGTTACTATCTTTAAGGGTCAATGTTATTGGCCCGGGTAAACTTTATTGCTAGATCCACCACTCAGTTTGCTGTCTTTATTTGATTAAAATATTCCACATGTGAAAATCATCATAACGTCCTACGAGACATTATATTCTCACTGCACCGTCCTTAGTTGTTTTGTTCGGAACGATAGTTTGTGCGAGTGGGTTCACGGTAGGGATATTGCTCCATGATATTGGGATATTGAGAATCGGAGATCAACCGAGAGATTGATGGTCGAGATGATTTCCCAAGAATATGTAAATTATAAAAATCGAAAAAAATCTAAAATTTATAATTTAGGAAAATTTATATTTATTTAAATATATTATTTACATTTACATTATCTTAGTCTGTGAACATAAGTTGTAACATAATGATCAGGATAATCTACTACAATTCTTCCTTTACTATATTATATGTTTTTATTCTCATTAATTTATTATGATATCGGAGTATTTCATCCTATAGATTTTTATTTTATGGATTAAGATTTTGATTGCTTCCACTTCTATGATGTTCTATTTGTTTTTCGTCGTTTATTCTTAAACAAAGAAAAAATCCTTAGTTTTCCTAACCCGTTGTCGCTTGCTTCTTATACAAACTTCTAATTTTTATTAAAAAAAGATTCTGACATTTGGTCTTCACACACACGTGAGTGTGTTAAAAGAAAAAAAGAGGGAGACGTGTTCTTCTCCTCTTGGTTGATGTTGGATATGAACATAAACCATGACTGGTTCGTTCGGTGATGATAATTCTTAAGCATGTTGGATGTTTGTTTTATCATTTCGACTATTGATTGGCCAATTAGTTGATGTGAGTTTGACTAGCATAATTGCTAGTTTCTTGAAGAACAAAACATCGGATATATCAAACATGAATCGATAAGATTCATTCCGTGATGATGATGCTTAAGCCAATAACAGCTCATCATGCGGATCCATGGTGTTGAAGATTGATGAAGTGTCTGCATTTTACAGGGTTTTAACTATAGTTTTTAGGTTTGTTTTGAGTCTTTTCCTAGGTCCAAGTGTGCTTTTAAAGTCTTTTTAGTCTTTTGTGAGTCTGTACAGGTTTTAGGTTACTTTGGAAGGAATCTGATTGTTTTGGGGATGAAAACAAGCATCTGAAGCCAATTTGGTGAAGACTGATCGAAATAGCAAGCAGATGGAGCACTACAAGAAAACATGAATTTACCGACTGCAAAAACAGTAACTATACAGTCGCTAACTACTTAGTCACGACTGCTTGGCGACTGACATACGTAGTCGCTAATAGTGCGTCGCTAAAAAAATCAGTCGCTAAAAAGTCGTTATGGAGCTACTAATTGGCGACTGATAATTGGGGTCGCTCTTCCCTCGCCAAACAGTCGCTAAAGTTGCGACTGAATTGCAACGCGTTAGCGACTGATATGGTTACTAATTTGCGACTGTTTGAGTACTGTTTTGTTTATGTTTTGGTGACTGTTTTGCGACTGTTTAATTATCATGTTTTTTAAAAAATTATGGTAAAAATGCATAATTTGATTTTGTAATACCAAAACTAATTAAGAAAACATGTACTAAAACATAACAAACATGAAATTAAACAACGACATAAGTACCATGTTTTTACAAAAGTTGCAAAAGGTCCAAAAAACATCTAAATATCCAAGAGTGTTGCAAATATTACATGAAGGAACCTAACTTTGAAAATCATCAGGGTTTGGGTCATTGGTTTGAGACTCAACGACGGCGACATAGTTCGGGTTGGTCTTGAGGAAGCTCACCAAGCGTGAGATCTCTGCTTGTTGCTCAGATGCAACCCGCAAAGCCTCAGCTGCAACCCGTGAAGCCTCTGCGTCACGCTGTGCTTGTAGAGCTGCTTGTTCCTCTATCTTGCGGTTAGCGTCTTCAAGTTGTTGTTGCAGGGTTGTGAAAGTAGAAGAGCTTCCAGGGTACTTCCGCTTCCCGTTGATGTAACTTCCTAGACTTCCAACTCCAAAGTATGTTCCTCTATCATTGACGTAAGTAGACTCCATACACAAAACAGAGAGAAAAAGTTATTATAATTACTTAACAATGAAAAACTTAATAGCTTGTTAGAAAGAAGCAAATTACCTGAAGAAAGAGTTCATCATCCTCCTCGTGAGATAGCTCTGATCGACGTGAACTACCATCTGAAGACTCATCACTATCCTGAGCAGCCAACTTAGCTTCCCTTCTTTTCTTGTATGCCTCATGAACTGCTTGCGCTTTCTTATCCACAAAAGTACCATCTTTTTTGGTATGAGTCCTGAGAAAAACTTCAGGAATAGTTGGCGGCCTTCCCAATTCTACTTCCTGGAATGTTAGACAATGAAAATGTTAGGAACCATTTGATGTCAAGTAATTAAACAATGAAAAGGTTATGATGTAACTCACCATCTCTTGTTCGATTTGTAAGTAAGACTTCGGCCCTGATACATGTTTGTGAGGGCCAAGACCATTACGGTCAGACATTCGAGCTGCTGAAGTGGTTGCACTCTTTGCCATGGCTTCTTCGGTGTCCCAATAGTCACACATTTCTTTCCAAAGAGTTCTCTCAATCCACCTTGGTTTCACTTCCTCTCGCTGAGCTGCTGCCTTGGAAACCATGTCTTTCATACGGTTTTGACAAATGCTATTGAACTTTGCTTGAACCACACCGGTTAGAGAGGGATCCCAGGTGTGTGTTTTCTACAAAAGAAGACTAGTGTTAGTGATAAAAAAAACAAGACAAAAAGCTATAAATACAGAAATCAAATTGAAAGGAGTAGAAGTTTACCGCGAATTCCAAGAAGTAACCTTCTCTTCTTGAATTCGGAACACAACCCCAACTGTAAAATGGACCATCAAACTTGTTTGTAAACACTTTTGTAATCTGTCGGGTAAGTGATGACTTGTCTTTACCAAACCTTCAAACACAAACAAATCATTAGTCAAATTCCAATCAAACACAAATAAATCGATCAATCCAAGTAAAATTCTAATCACAAACAAACACAAAAAATCCAAAATTCTAATAATTCTAATCACAAACAATCCAAAATACAAAATTCTAATCCAAATTCTAGTCACAAACAAACAAACACAATCAAATTATAATCCAAACAAACAAACACAATCAAATTCTAATCCAAAATACAAAATTCTAATCCAAATTCTTACCAAGTGGTTCCACGCTCTAATGAGGGAGAGAGGACAGTGGTATACTTCTCACGGCCTGGTTGGACAAGCATGTCATGTAAAGAAGCGAGTACATCAGCTGGGAGATTTGATGGTCTTGCACCGTCATCCTCCGAATTAGCTTCTTCCTCATGTGAGTTTTGCGCTTGAGAAATGTGAAGCGATGCAGAAGCTGCTCGAGGTTGACCAGGTTGAGAAGAGGGTGGTCGATGAGACTATCGAGGTAGAGGAGACTCTCGTGGTAGATTCGAGACTTGAGGAGACTATCGATGACGATTCGTGACTGACGGTTGAGGAGACTCTCGAAATTGACTCGAGAATTCTGGTGGATTTGTCGCGGAGGCCAGAGGTTGAGGAAAAGGACGCCTGGTTGGATCTTCGCCGGAAGGGGATGTTCCGGGAAAGGTCCTCGAGTGCTGGAAAAGATTTGTTGGAGGTGGATAGTCTCGGTAAGAAGGTGTAGGTCTCGCTGGAGGCTGGAGGTTTGGGACACGAGTTCCCTGAGAATCAGTCTCTAGAACTCGATGGTTCGCCGGCGTGAAGGTATACTGTGGAGGAAGATTGTCGGGTCTGTGATTCGCTGTTTGTGAGGTTCCAGAGGTTCGATTAGAGGGGTTTCTTCTTCCTACGCCTCTTTTCTTTTGTCCAGCCATCAAGGGTTTACGGTTTCGTCGAGTGAGAGAAATTTAGATCTAGGGTTTGTGAGGTTCGCCGTTTTGTCTCGAAGAAGAAGAAGAAGAAGAATAAATGAGAAAAGAAATGAGAAAAGATTAGGGTTTATTCGGGGAAGAAAACGAAATTAATGGGTTTTCGTGTTTTGTCACGGCCCAAATTTTGTTAAGGCCCAAATTTATTAAAGTAGTCGCTAAATAGTAGCTCTTTAGTCGCAATATTTTAGCGACTGTCAAACTGGTCTCCAAATTAGTCGCAAATTGGCGACTACACTACGACAATATGCATCGGTCTCTAATTAGCGTCTACTAGGCGACTGATTTATTTTAGTAGCCATTCAGTAGCTAAACAATCGCAAATCAGTCGCTAAATTGCAGTAACCGATTACATGTTTTCTTGTAGTGGAGCAAACAGAGAAAAGCATCCAGGATCGGCTGATCTGCATTCGGGATCGACTAGTCCCCGTACCCGACTCAAGTTTTCCTTTTTCGTTTTAAACCGACTTTTAGGGTTTTATTTTGATATTTAAGTTAGAGGCTCGGCCTCCAGAGACATAAGCTTTATTTTCTAAGACTATTTTGTATTGAGAGCAAAAGGAGAAGATCTCTAATCCTTCTTAACACTTTGGAGAAGATTTCTAAACCCTATTTTCTATTCTATTGCAATTCAATTATGTTTTCTTCATTTTTGATTTGCTGTTCTTTGATTGTCATGTCTGAGTAGTTTCTCAATTGGGTTTAGGGTTTCAGAAGGGTTACTATGATTAAATGATGCTAAGTTTGTTAGATTAGGGATTGATCTTATTGTTCTTCATCTATTGTTGTTCTTAATGCTTAAGAGATTGATCACCTAGATTAAGATTTTAGGTTTAATTCAACGGGGCACCAAAAGTGTTGTTGAATTGCTTGAAAAGAACATAGGTGAGCAAGGTGATCATTAGCCAACGAAAGTTGAAGTTAAGGCATCTTGTGAACTTATCAAACTTGAACTTATTGCTTGCTAAAATTGCTAGATTTAAACGACGGTTTAGAGTTTAATCAATTCCTTGCATAGATAACTAACGCTGCGACTGTAGGTTAGTTTTACATTCGAGATTTGAGTTCAAGAATTGTGTTTAATGCATCCCTATCTAATAATCTAAATTCGTGATCATAATCCCTAAAGATTCCCTGCACCCAATGTTTTCTCTTTTGATTTAAAACACTTATTTACTTTCTGTTTTGATAGTTACTTGTTACACAAACTTTTCTTTTGTCTTAGTTATATTTGATCTATACAATTTTATAGTGCATCGCTTGGTCTCTGTGGATTCGATCCTGAAGTGTTATAACGATACCACTAGATCGTGGTGGAGTACAAATTAGGTTTTAATTGACCTGTTGATCAATTGATAGTGATGATGTTTTACCAAGTTTACCCTAATTATGGGTTTATAGCTTATTCAAGCATAACCTAAGGAATTGACTCTATGTCTGAGTATAAATGCCACGAAGATGACTCTACGGTTAAGTATAAACGTCGTTGATGACCCTACGACCAGATATAAATATCGATGACCTAGTGTTTGGGTATTATAGCCGCTTTGATCCTATAATAGGGTATAAACATGTTTTGTCGGCCGGATATAAAGCCGTTTTATTGAAGACATGTCCAATCTCAAACCGATAGGTAGACGGTCAAGATAATTGCCAAAAATTATGTAAATTATGAAGATCGAGAAGAATCTAGAAGATATAGTGTAGGAATATTTACATTTATCTAAACATATTACTTACATTTACATTATCTTTAGTTTGTGAACATAAATTGTAAACTGTGATCATGAGAGTCTAACACAATTCTTTTTCTCACACATTATGTGTTCTTACTCACATCAATTTATCACATGGTCGGGCTTGCTGCCAATCTTCACCTCGCTTACCGGAGACGGCTGTTCTGGCTAGTCGGTTTGATCTTTGGTGGTGACAACTGCACAGATATATCTTTTAGCCGACAAGTATATATTGGCGACCAAATGAACGCTTCCCCTATCCTGCTGCCACGTCCATGCCTAATCTGCTTCCTTTCCTCAGTAGTGAAGAGTGGAGATTCTTTAAAAAACAAACAAAAAAATTATAAATAAAAAAAAGAACAAAACTAACAAACAAAAAATAATTACGATGTCATGTTGTCTATGTGGCATCCTAGTTAGCTACATTAACAGTTTAACTAACGACATTTGTAGATTTCTTGGGTTTTGCCATATTATAAAAGTTTATGTAGTAGATTCAAATTAAGAGTTAGTTCGTGTAGTTATAAGTGACTTGAAAGTTTGTGTCCGTATGAATAGATAAATTAACTTAGTTCTGGTCGGGGAGGTAGCCGTTGTCCTTGCTACCTACCCTTAGACTGGAGAAGAGCTATGGCCTATCGGGTGTGGCGTAATGCTACTACCAATTTACTGACACTCCTTTTTTTTATTACTTTTTACTGTTTACATGTAAAAACGAGTTATCCCCCCCCCCCCGGAACTATCGTATCAAGCCAGATAGAGCCTAAACTTTAACCTCGATCTATATATACACTAATGAAAAGTTGTACACATATTTCTCCCCAATACAAAAGTTTTGTATTTAAATCTCCCTGAATTTGGGTTACATTGGTTTACACTTTAAACCCAAATTAAACCAAATAATGTAACCTAGATTTGGGGAGATTTAAGTATAGAACTTTTTTTTTGGAGAGAAATATATGTAGAACTTTTCGTTGGTGTATATATAGATCGGTGTTAAAGTTTGGGCCTATCTGGCTTGATACGATAGTTCTCGAGGGAAAATATCTCCTCTCCTTATTGTACCTAGCCCAATCCAGGAACACACAAGAGTCTCACAAAGCCACAAGAGCCACGAAATCACCTAAACAAACAAAGGAATCAACCACACAAGAAATTAACACGAAAATCAGAGAATCTCAAGGTTAGATACGCTATGGTCATGCACTCACCTTTCGAACAGAATATTCTGACCCTAAACTCACAAAAACAGCCTCCCAACAAGCTACTACCACGTTCCTAGCCTCAGATCTCCACTCACCAAGAAAAATCTCTCAAGAACAGTTAGAAATCTCCAAAAACTTACAACCAACCAAGCTCAATCGCATTCCAACAATCTTCATCAAGGTTACTAATAAACGCTTGCATACGCACATTTCAATATCCAGAATTCGATAAATCAAGCAACGATGGTCTTGTCATAGACGTGCCTTCTCGATATGAATTCATCTCAACTGATTCAAAGTTCTGCCTTACTTCCTGAACTACCCTCACCCTTGATCTACCTGAAACTAGACTGAATCTCTATCGAGAACCCGCTCTGATACCACTTGTAAATGCGGAAGAGACAAAAATAAAGTGCAGAAAGTAAAGAACACAAGAACTTTGTTAACGAGGTTCGGTTTTTCCTACTCTCCGAGACCACGTCCAGATTTCAATTTCACTAGAACAAGAAAGCAAATACAACCTATTCGCAAACGCGTAAATTAAGCACAACCCTCTTCATTCACCGCTATGTTCTATAACATGACTAGACTTAACTAGACTAACACCAAGCCTAGATTCAAACCAAGATAACTTAACCTTGGGCAAAAATCCCTCTGAGCTTAGATGTAAGACCCCGACCCTAAAAACCCATACTCGGACCGAAACAGGCCGATAAAAATTTTTCTAGGGCCGAGGAATTCTATGCAATATCTAACAAGTACAACAGCGAATATGAATAACAGGTGATATAACTTAAAACTTGCTAATTCATTAAATAAAAGAGGTTCAATTCATCCTTAAAATAACAAAGGTTTGATGCATGAAAATAACAAGACTAATAAAGATAAACGCCATGAATATTTCTACCCAAGGCCACACCATCCTCCTTCCTCCCTTGCCTTCGTCACACGAGCTGGTCAGCCACTAAAGTCCTGATCATCGGACCTATCTTTTCCTGCGTCCATAAAAGGAGGCGTAAGCAAACAAAGTTTACTTAGTGGAGCGGTCATCCCGTCTCACTAGGGAATATTCCAATCAAGTCACGCAAGTCAATCAAATACCATGGATAGTCGCCTAAATCTCTTAGACCAACCATCATTCATATTGCAATAGAACCCATAACCATATAGACAAGCAATCAACAAGACTAAATAAACCACGGTCAAGAGAATCAACCATGGAACTCGGCCACAGTCACGCACTCACCTTCGGTATCGACCTAAGGTGTTGATCTCTCGGTTTCTATGCTCGGATCTGATCCCCGCTTCTACACGGACAGATCGATACCATTAGTATCCGAGATAATCCCATAACCATAACCATAACCATCGACGGATCAAGGTGGAAGGACACTTACCGTTCCTTTCTCGACTTGGACGTAGGATCTCTCTCTCGGGTAAGCTCGACAGAAACTCTCCTCTCTCTCTCTCTTGCGGCGGCTCTCGGATTCTTATGCGAACTAGAGAAATTTCTAAGGGTTTTATCCCTTATATCGGATCCACGAACCGCCCTAAGTTGCCTTAGAACGATAAGTTTCACCGCCCATAACTTCCCATAATTCTCACATCTATCCTTATCCGATCACCTTTCCATTACCGCGAGTTTCCATTTCTCTCGGGTTTCCTTACCCGTGAGTCGGCTTAAATCTCCGCAAGATTTCCCGAGTCCTTTAGGCCCTCCATCGGCCCATCGTCCAATCGATCCACTCTCGTCCCTCGGCCCGGTCCATCGATCGCCGATGCAACCATTCCCGGATAGTCTACTTCACTATCACTATCACTATCACTATACTGTCTCTATACTATCACTATCACTAGGACTTTCATTCCTATTTTACTCGGACTGTCTCTCGGACTAAGTACCGAAACCTCCCATCTCAATTCTCGGCAATTTACAAACCTGTTCGTCCGAACCAATTTTCATCCAGAAACTTGCAAGCCTGAATGATCTGATCACTGTAAACTTGGGATTCCATTTCTTCAGTTCAAACGTCTGTTCACTACTTCAGTAGTCTCGAACTCTCCATTTCCATACCCAATTCCCATAACTTATCGGGTTCTACCGTCGGACTCTATCGTCGCTGGCTACCGCATTTTATCGGCAATTCTCGATAAATCCTTGATACCAAGTATCGGCAACTCTCGGTAAATCCTTGATACCAAGTATCGGCAACTCTCGGTAAATCCTCGATACCAAGTATCGGCAACTCTCGGCAATCCTCGATACCAAGTATCGGCAACTCTCGGTAAATCCTCGATACCAAGTATCGGCATTCCTCGGCACTGGTTACCGGTATTCCTCAGCTCTAGTTCTCGGTAACTCTCGATACAGACTCTCGGTCTTTCTCGGTATCGTTCCTCGGTTATTCTCGACACTAATTTCTCGGCACTCTCGGCATTGATTTCTCGGCACTCTCGGCACTGGTTCCTCGGCACTCTCGGCACTAATTTCTCGGCACTCTCGGCACTAATTTCTCGGAAACTCTCGGTAGTTCTGTTACCGAGGTTCCGGGTCGTTACACTAGACTTCAGATCTTCAACTCTCTTGAGCAACCTTCACACACACGTCACATCGACGAACAAAGAAGATTGAACAACACAAGCACCAAACCGCAAAACTAAGCCGCACAACAACAGAAAGCTCTCTAGGGTTCTAACCTTTATGCCTCAGCTCTCTTGCTTCTCTAGGACGTGCCCAATCACCATAGAAGAAGATTTCCAAATTTCATAAGAAAAGACATTTGTCCTTTTTGCTATTATCCTTTTCCTTGCAAAACTCCAATTTAATCAACCAAAGAAATAGTAGTTTTCCTTTTCAATTTATCCTCAAACCGTCCTTCAATATTGTCTTCTTAACTTTGTAGAAACTTCTCAGTCACATAAAATAACAGCAACTAGGGAGTTTCCCGCACACTTGTGCGGGCAAAAGCTTTTTTTAAATAATTATTTTTTAAACTTTTTTTTATGGTCAAATATATAATTAATTCAATTCTTTTATACGTTTGTATGGGCAGGTATATCTTTAAATAATAGTTCAACTAATTTAACAAATCAAAAAATAAATTAATTATAAGATTAAAAAGGATTCCAACAAAAAATGTAAATAGAAAAAAATTAATCAAAAGAGAAGCTATAATTTAATATTTAATCATAAGGAATGGAAGTAATTTTCTAATATAAACATAAAGTAAAATTACCCGCGAGTATACGCGACCAAATGTTTAAGCCTAACAAACCTAACATCTAATGTTGTGATTGAGCGCCTCTATATTGATAGCTTAATATTCAAGTCAAACATTCATAATTATCTATAGAAATTTAACATTTCTAAAAATTAATTTTCTCAAATAATATTTACAAAAGATTTTAGTATTTATTTTCCATTTTTTAATAATTTTAAATGGGATACGATTATATTATTCTGATTTTTTCTAATTTTCGTTTTTTAAGAAAAAAAATCATTTTTTTAAACAAAATTATTTTTAAAAGCGAAAGAAAAAGTATTCTTTATAATTACTCATTTTTTATTTTCAATATATATATATATTAATTGTTTTATTTGTTCACATACCTAATTATAATTTTCAGAATCTTCTTTTTTTTTTTTGTTTTTTTTTTATAAAAAAAATGTGGATATTTGTAGAGTATTTGTTTTTTCTTTTGGTAGAGTATCCAGCCGAAAAACATGGTTTTTCTGGAGATTTGCAGTAACCCTATGAGATTTTGTCGGGATCACAAAAGATTTTGTCATATCTTCAAATTAAATGGATATTTGTAGTATATCCTCTCGAAATTCTCAGTTCAAACCGTCATAGTTATCTATAGAATTTGACATTTTAGAAAATAGAAGTTTTCTTAAAACAAATATTTACAATAGTTCTATTATTTATTTTCCATTTTTATAAAATGGGATATGAATATTTGATTTTTTTTTTCTAATTTTTGTTTTAAAAAAAAATTAAAAGTGAAACAAATAGTCTGTAAAAATTTACTATTTAAAAAACAGGAATATTCTCAAAGAAATATTTGTAATATATTCAAGTATTTATCTTCTATTATTTTTAAAATTTAAATGAGATATAAACTTTAAATTTTAGATTTTTATTTTTTATTAAAAAATGAGAATTTTACAATTTATTAAAGCAAATTCAAATAAACAATAATCGTAAAATGTTAAAAAAAATTCTTCCAAATCTTCCTTAATCTCTTTTTTTTTTTTTTTTTAACACTTATTCATTCATGGCATAATCTCTTTCTTTCTTGAATTCCAAATCTTTCTGAATTTAATTAATATTCCTTTCTTCTTCTTTCTATCAATTTAATAGAAAAATATCAGTTCTAATTATTCTATTATATTATAAAAAATAAACGGAATTATAATTGAAATTTCATCTTCTTTCTATTTATTCAAAAGGGGTAAATAATTTATTAGGCACACAGTTTATATTATTATTATTCAAAAAACAGAATTATAATTTAAATCTATTTGTATATAGAAAGAAATCCAATTTTTTAGAAAATTAACATATGGAATCCACCATAATTTTTCTGCAACTATAACATTAGGAAAAAAAACATTAGCATCAATATTATTTTTAAAAAATTAGGAATTCGGATTAACAAAATTTAATACCTGAATTTCATTATATTCAGTTTTATAGATCTACAATCATGATCATCCATGAATTTACCTGAAAAAAAAATATGAGTTTATTTTAAATAACCAAAAAATAAAATAAAATATAGAAAATTGTTTGATCATGATTTCCAAACAACCACTACAAAAAAAGGGAATGAAAAATTAGAATCCGGTGAATCATATGAAAGACCAAGATTAAAATTCAAAATAAATTGGGCACACATATTATATTATTATAAAAATATAATTCTAATTTATTCACACATATTATATTATTTTTTAAAAAAATAGAATTATAATTTAAATCTACTTGTAAAAAGAAAGAAATCTAAGTTTTTAGAGAATTACCATAAATTTTATGAATCTAATCCACCATAGTTTTTCTATAACTATAACAAAACTAAAAAAACATTAGCATCAATTTTATTTTTAAAAATTAAGGATTCGGGTTAACAAAGATTAATACCTGAATTTCATTATATTCAGTTTTGTAGATCTATAATAATGATCATCCATGAATTTACCTGAAACTAAAAAAAAATGATTATGAGTTTATTTCAAATTTTCCAAAGTATAAAACAAAATATAGAGATCAACACAACATACCTGTTTTAAAATATGGAGAAATTGCTTGATCTTGATTACCAAACAACCACTACAAAAAGACCAAAAAGAGGGGATGAAAAATTTGAATCTGATGAATCATATAAAAGACCAAAATTATAATACAAAAATAAATTTGAGAACATGATAATAGTTTAGGGTTTTTTTTTTCTTGTTTTTGAGTTATGGAGGATGGTTAGGGTATCTAGTATTTATAATAGTAAACGACATATGATTTTAGGGTTTTGACTTTTAATTCATATATTTTCGTAATTAAATTTTTTAATAATTTAGATTTGTAGATCCACAATTACAATCATCTACGGATTCACCTGAAACAAAAAAAAAAATTTGTATTAGCTTACAAAACTATAAATCAAAATATCAAACTATATCATACAACATACATATTTTTAAAGGTAAAGAAACGATACACAAAGATGTAAAATTGCTTGATCTTGCTTTCCAAACAGCTATTACAAAAAGAGGGAATGTACAATTAGAATATGATGAATCATATAAAGGACCAAATTTAATTTACAAATATAAAATATTATTAGTAAAAAGCAACCATAGTCCATGACCTGTAAACCTAAAATACAATCAAACAATACAAAATAAGTAAAAAATAATGAGTTCAACAATTTTTCTATTCTAAGCTACAAAAAATATTGGTTTATAGTCAAGATTGGTTCATAAAAATTAAATTACCTACTAAATCATGCAAATAAAAAGAATCAAATCTCTAGCTTTTAGATCAATAATTATTGTTTGCGTTCGTTTTCTTTACTGCTTTGCTTGTTGAAAAAAATCATCGAATAAGAATATGATCATGTTTAACAAAAAAAAATTAAATTAAATAACAAACACCACCATAAAAAAAAAACAAAAAACAAATAAACATAATTACTAATAATATTTCACCGATTTGATTTTTTTGCTTGCTTCTTGAATTCTTTTGTCCAATCTTGTTTTTGATATATAAGAAAACACCATGGTCCGTGACATGTAGACCTAAAACACAATCAAACAATACAAAAACAGTGAAACTTTTTGGTATGATTCAAAAGTAATAATTAAACATTATAACAACATGAAATTTAATTCATGCAAAGCACCCAAACATATCGATAGTACATCAACATGAAAAAAAAAAATCAAAATCATATAACAGTAAAGTTGATTCATTAGAACCAAAAAATACAAAAAAAAAAATAACTACTCTGAAAACTATATGTTTAGCTTAATGAATCCGATTTCTACTATTTTGCATCAACCTCTATATTTATAGTTTAGAAAGAAAATCGTCATAATTATCTTTACCATTTTAATATTTTTAAAAATAGAAATTTTCTTTAAACGAATATTCGTAATATATTCTAATATTTATCTTCCATTTTTTAAAGAGACATATTGCATATAAATATATTAGATTTTTGATCTTGCCATTTTTTTATATGAATTTTGACTTTTAATTCATATATTTTCGTAATTAATTTTTTAATAATTTTTAAAAATTAGAAAAGGGTAAAAACATCCAGTTTTGAATCTCATTAATGGCAAATTAGTAATCTTAATTCTGAGGATGAATGTGGTGCGTTTCAGCAACCTAAATAGAGAACAAAAGCTTGTCCGAAAATTTTTCAGGGGTATTTTTCATTAAGGGCAAGAGAGGTCAAATTTTGTGAGATTGGCTGTGAGCCCTCTCGACTTCTCCTTTAATATATTAGATTATAGCAGCATAAAATTTAATTCATGCAAAGCACCAAAACATATCGAGAGTACATCAACATGAAAAATAAATCAAAATCATACTATAGTAAATTTGATTCATTAGAACCAAAATAATACAAAAAGAAAAATTATACTCTCAAAACTATATGTTTAGCTTAATGAATCTGACTTCTACTGTTTTGGCTGAGCCTATATATATATATATAAGAAGGAATATCGTCATAATTATCTTTACCATTTTAATATTTTTGAAAATATAAATTTCTTTAAACGAATATTCGTAATATATTCTAATATTTATCTTCCATTTTTAAAAATAGAGATATTGCATATATTTCCGATTTTGTTAAACAATTTTCGTTTTTTGTTTTTAATTTTTGTTTTTTTATTTTTTTTTTTAAAAATAAAACTTAGAAAAAGGGTAAAATGGTCCAGTTTTGAATCTCATTAATGGCAAATTAGTAATCTTAAGTCTGAATGTGGTGCGTTTCAGCAACCAAAATAGAGAAGAAAAGCTTGTCCGAAATATTTTAAAGGGCAAATTTCATTAAGGGTAAATAACGTCAATTTTTGTGAGATTGGCTGTGAGCTCTCTCGACTTCTCCTTTAATATATAACAGCAATGTATCACTACCACACAGACACTACTTCAAACAGACCAATACCTCTTCAAAATTCATTGTGATATCCCTTCGAGTCTCTATTAATTCTCACCGTCGTTTTATAAATTAGTGAAACATAATTTGCTTGTTAACTTTCCATAATGCTTTTTTTTTGTCTTTTTTTTTTTTTTTTGTCTTTGGGATAGTTTTTATATGCCAAACCTTAGGTTTAAGCCACCGGGGCGGGTGTCTTATTTTACTGATGTTAAGATAATAACCAACTTCAACGCTTCACTGTGTTGTCTTGCCATGTATTACTGTTCATGCCTGACGCATTAGATCCGTGGTTGGTTCCCAACATGATCCCACACCCACGTAAGTCTATCGGCGACACATCTGGTAACATTGAATCTCCCCTTAGATAATGTAGCACATGTCTCATAGTTGGTCTAGCTTGTGGGTCGGAATGAGAACACAACAAACCTAGCTTCAAAACCATTTCGACCTCGCTTTGGTTATACTCGGACACTAGATTCTGATCCGTAGCATTCAAGATGTTTCCCTCCATCCAGAACCCAAAAACCCAATCCACGAGCACGACCCTCTCACCACTTACGTGATCAATCTCGATAGGACGTCTACCACATGCCACTTCTAGTAGTAGCACCCCAAATGCAAAAACAGCAGTACCGGTTGTGGCCCGTCCTGTCCTGATGTGATCGGGGCTAGGTATCCCCACGTTCCAACAATGTGAGTGGTTTGAGAATCATCCCCGTGATCACACAACTGAGCTAACCCGAAATCCCCAAGTCTCCCATTGAGCTCTGCGTCTAATAAGACGTTGCTGGCTTTGACGTCGCTGTGAATCACCACTTGTTCCCATTCCTCATGGAGGTAGAATAAGGCAGAGGCCACACCATTAATGACTTTAAACCTCTGTCTCCAATCGAGGGTTACCTCTGTACTGTTGTACAAATACTTGTCTAAGCTTCCATTGGGCATGTAGTCGTACACCAGAAGAAGCTCATCTCTCCGGCGACAATAACCCAAGAGAGGGACTAAGTTCCGGTGACTCATCTGTCCAATACTAACGATCTCAACCACAAACTCTTTCAACCCTTGTCTGGATTCGTTCTAGACTCTTTTCACGGCGATATCCTTCTTTGTCTTTGGCATGAGACCTCTGTAAACAAATTCAAGTGTTTTAATTTGATGATTATTAATTCAATATTAATATATCACTTCAAACATTTCATCTATGATTCATGCGATTGTCATTTTCCAAGCATAATTAATTATTCACAAAATAAAATACGAAAATTAGTATGCAAAAACTACAAGTCAGAAAATTAGTTGTTGGTTTGTTGTGACATCAAATCTCAAAACCAGAACCATAAACTTCTAACTCGCATCCAAAGTAATTTTTTGCTTGGAAGCGCTAGGAACACGAGAATTTGAAAACAATGGAAAGCTTTTTGATTCTCGACTCAGTTTCGAGTCGAAAAGCGGACATCGGACAACAGGAAACTCACGCACCAGATTAGAATGTGGAGGCTTAAGGACTTAGAGTGATGTTTGGAAAGAGAGATGTATATAATATATAAGTAGTACTTATAAAAATAATACTTTTGAAAGATAATTTAAATATATAATGACAAAACATGCCATAATTAATTAAGTTGGCCGCAGACATCATCTCTCTTCCCTCAGTCTAGTCCCAATTACCGTTTACTTGCTTGGGTTTATAAAGGCTTCGACCAACAGGATTGGCAAACTACGGACTTGTGGTTATACCATTTTGGTTAGGCAGTACTATTTTATGTGTAACTTGTAATGATTTATGCTGTTGGGTTTTCTAAATCATTAATTCTTAGTAACTTTTATTATGAAATATGCGAAGAACGGAACAAGTTATTGGTGTATCAAGAAACATGAACGCCAGAGTGACCAGGAGTAATATATTATATCGTTTTGAATTATCTTCATCACAAAAAAAAACACACACACACTCAAAAATGAACCAAGATAAAAGACGATATTGGAAAGCAACATCATTTATTAAAAGAAGATAACAACACATGATCCCAAAGCATGGACCTTATTTTACACATAAACACAACAAAAGCTGAAATGCTTACTCTAGCTACACATGATCCAAAAGGATGGACCTTATTTTACGAAACTAGAGTAAGTCTTTTATTGGTGATAATAGATAGACACGTACGACATGGACTTAGACCTGATAAACCCAATAAACAGTCTTGTAACCTTCCTTCTTAAACTCCTCCGGATCCAAAGTAAACTCCAATGGCATCAATAGCCTGACCAGAGCGTCCGTGGAATCCAAGAAGGTTTCCACCATTTTTACCCTCAAACATGAATTCTGTCCCACTTGGACTTGCACCGAATATTGGAGAAGTTCTTCCGAAAGAAGTTTTGAAGAACAACGATTTGATCAGAACTGCCTTATAGCGATTAACATGATCGTAGCTTCCACCAACAGATATGATGCATTCGTTCGGATAGGCCACATCAAACTGGATTTCATTTACCATCAAAAAAAAAAAAAAAAACTTTAAAAGAGTTCGTAAAAACATATTGAAGAATAACAATTTCAAGTTATTTATATTACCTCTTTTATTTCTCCGCGAATTGTCCCATGTTCACGAGTTTCGAAATTTCCATTCTTTTCGTATTCGATCTTGATATATGATACACAATCAATGTCTTTTCCCACGGTTATTTTCTTGACACCGTCGAAAACACCATCGTCAAATGCATCTCCCATGTTACCGCCCACTGCTTCAATCTTTTGGGGTGCGGGAGCTGACCAAAAATATGCACCAATAGCATCAATTGCCTGACCAGAGCGTCCATGGAATCCAAGAAGCTTTCCTCCATTTTTCCCCTCAAGCATGAATTCTGTCCCACTTGGACTTACACCGAATATTGGAGAAGTTCTTCCAAAAGAAGTTTTGAAGAACAATGATTTGATCAGAACTGTCTTATAGCGATTAACATGATCGTAGCTTCCACCAACAGATATGATGCATTCATTCGGATAGGCCACATCAAACTGGATTTTGTTTTTCATTGAAAAAAAATATATATATATATATATTAAAACGTTTAAAAGAATTGGTAAAAACATACTCACGAATGATATATTACCTCTTTTAGTTCTCCGCGAATCGTCCCATGTTCACGGGTTTCAAATTCCCCGTTCTTTTCGTATACGATCTTGATATAAGATACACAGTCAATGTCTTTTCCCACGGTTATTTTCTTGACACCGTCAAAAATACCATCGTCAAATGCATCTCCCATGTTACCACCCACTGCTTCAATCTTTTCTGGTGCAGGTGCGGGAACTGGCCAAAAATATGCACCAATGGCGTCAATGGCCTGACCAGAGCGTCCATGGAACCCAATAAGCTTTCCTCCATTTTTCCCCTGAAGCAAGAATTCTGTCCCACTTGGACTTACACCGAATATTGGAGAAGTTCTTCCAAAAGAAGTTTTGAAGAACAACGATTTGATCAGAACTGTCTTATAGCGATTAACATGATCGTAGCTTCCACCAACAGATATGATGCATTCATTCGGATAGGCCACATCAAACTGGATTTTATTTTCCATCGAAAACAAAAAAAAACATTAAAACTTTTAAAAGACTTGGTAAAAACATACTGAAGAATATCAAATTCAAGTTATTTATATTACCTCTTTTAGTTCTCCGCGAATCGTCCCATGTTCACGGGTTTCAAATTTTCCGTTCTTTTCGTATTCGATCTTGATATAAGATACACAATCAAGATCTTTTCCCACAGTTATTTTCTTGACACCGTCGAAAACACCATCGTCAAATGCATCTCCCATGTTACCACCCATAACAACTGTCTTTTCGGGTTCAGGAACTAGCGAAAAGTATGCACCAATGGCATCAATAGCCTGACCAGAGCGTCCGTGGAATCCAATAAGTTTGCCCCCATTTTTACCCTCGAGCATGAATTCTTTCCCAGATGAATCACCGAATGTTGGGGAAGTTCTTCCATAAGAAGTTTTGAAGATTAGCGATTTGATCAGCACTGTGTTATAGCGGGTAACATGATCGTAGCTTCCACCAACGGATGTGATACATTCTTTTGGGTAATCCACATCAAACTAGATTTGATTTGCCATTAGAAACAAACAATTCATAAAAGTTAAAAGGTAGATATATAAGAACCGACCCGACCGAATGAAAACAATGTGAGGATGTTTATATATACTACCTCTTTCAGTTCCCCACGAATCGTCCCGTGCTCAAGAGTTACAAATTTTCCATCCTTTTCGTATTCGATCTTGATATAAGACACACAGTCAATGTCTTTTCCAACAGTTATTTTCTTCACACCATCGTAAACACCATCGTCGAATACATTTCCCATGTTACCACCAATGGGTCCCATCTTCTCAGACATTGCTTCGATATCTTAACTTCAATGAAAAACCTGAAAGATTCAAATTCTTATATCAGAGACACACTAAGAAAGAAGGAACAACGTAATGGTCACTAGGTAAAGAAAACATTGGAAGAAGAAGTAACACAAACACTATTTTTAACGCATTATTAATGAGACAATAAATT
This sequence comes from Camelina laxa, assembly GCA_024034495.1. Classification (NCBI taxonomy): domain Eukaryota; kingdom Viridiplantae; phylum Streptophyta; class Magnoliopsida; order Brassicales; family Brassicaceae; genus Camelina; species Camelina laxa. The sequence continues at coordinate 11,112,366 of CM043881.1, forward strand.
GACATCTCCACTTCTACTACAATAAGTTGAAACAACAGTGGATGCATGGCAAAACGAAGTGAAATACGAAAGCAAGGATGAAGTCATATGGGACTATCATAACGTGTGAATACAAAATGTCGACAAAAAAAGCGAAGAGAGAGAGAGAGTAGTCCTCACTCCTCACGCTTGTGCTATTACCCTTAGATTGGAGAAGAGCTATGAGATGTGGAGTAATGCTACTACCTATTTATTGACACTCCTTTTTACTTTCACTATTTACATTTTCACATTTTTAACCCTCTTGGTAATTTAGTCACCAACATCTATCGACCAAAACCGATTTGTATGTGGGGATGTGAAGACGTGGAAGAAGGTTGTTATAATGAATTCCACGTGTGGAATAATATCAGAATAATAAAAAAAAACTAGCATATTTGGAAGTGAGTCGATGTGAAGTCGAAAAAAGTTTTTGACTAAATTTTAGCATCGATATCCGTGCTACAACTAGGCATTATCGCCGTTATCACAATTACAGATTATTAACCATCGGTTATAGTTAGAAGTTTTGTTCAATTTTAACTATATCTATTTAATAAACAGTTAAACGGTTACAATTAAATACAATTTCAGTTAAAGCGGGTACAATTATATATGCTTATCTGATAATATGATACCGTTCAAATTATTTGATCATATAATATAGTTGATATTATTTGTTTTTAATATATGTATTTTTCTAGTATACTCATATTTTTATATATCATATGATTTATATTAAATAAATAATAAGTATATATGTTATTATATTTTTTTAAAAAATTAAGGTTTAACTATGCCGTTAACCAAATGTTTTGATACGGTTAAGATTAATTAATGTTTATGGTTAATATAATTTAACCATTTAATTATGGTTAATTAAACATTAATGCGTATATATGTACATATATTTTGATAATTTTATGAGTATAATTTATATTATTGATAGGACCATTTTTTCAAATATTTTTTTTTAATTATTATCTTACTATATTATCGAATTGTGTCCAGAATTACATTGGCCTAACTTGAGACCGGAAAAGTATATTAATTTACGGAGATTATTAATTTACCAAAAATTAATTTATAGAGGGTATACTGTATGTAATTGGCAATACTAACATAACCAAGAAAACGAATATTAGTATTGACAATACTAGCATATAATATGTATATGTCAATAATTAAAAATGGGAAAATGTCATTAAAATCCTCAAATTTATATTTTCGTTGATTTAAATCACCAAGTCTGTGTTTGGAGGAAAAAAAACACCAACTCTTTGTTGACTTCGAAATAAATCTCAAACTTTAATTGACTTAGCCTTTTGAGGCACCATGTTAAGTGGCCAAACCGAGCAAATAAATGGAGTTAATTATCCGTTAATCATTTTCGTTTATAACAAAACGACGTCGGTTTATTTCTCGGAAAAACCACTAAATTAAGAATCGATTTCTCATTTCCCCCAATTGACAAACCCTAAATCGATTTCAATTATCCCAAATCAGAAATCCTAATCGATTCTTCAATGACTCCGAGAAAGAAGATTGGTACGCGTCGTCCCAAACGGAAGAAGCCTGATAATGCTGGCGAATCCTCTGCTCACGAGTTTACTGCTTACGGTTCAATTGCTCTCGAGTCGACTGCTCCTGATTTGAACGCTCCCGAGTCGACTGTTCCCGAATAAGCTGGCGGGGTAAGTACTGCAATGATCCCGTATGATTCTTGTCCCTTAGGTCAGTCTGTTCGTTTAGAAGAGCGTGATTCTTGTCCCTTTGAAGAATTTGATGCTGTTAGTGGAGATGATCATGAGGTTGTTGGCGACGAAGATTGTGATGATATTGGGTACGAAGCTGGTGTCGAAGAAGACTTCAACGGAGAGTAAGATGATCATCAGGGAAATGGAAATGGAAACCAAGTATTTGTAGAGGAAGATGGTAACCGTGTTGGTGTAGAAGAAGAATTATGCGAGGACTTCGAAGCTGAGTTTGGAGAGGCTGCGAGAGAAGAGAAAGATGAGACTGATAACGACAGTGGAGATGATATCTTCGATGACGAGAAGATTCCAGATCCTTTGTTAGAAAGTGAAGACGAAGATAATGGCCAAGGTGATGAACATGTAGAAATTGAAGATCCAGAAGTGTTGCTCGAGTTGGGGAAAACTTTTAGCTAACCAGAGGAATTCAAGATAGCTGTTTTGAGGTATTCTCTGAAGAGTAGATATGACGTTAAGTTGTATAGATCGCACGCTTTGAAGATTGGTGCAAAATGTGCTAATACCGATCATCGGAGTAGATGGTGCATTTCTGAAATGGGACATCAAGGGACATCTCTTGGCTGCTGTTGGAAGAGATGTAGACAATAGGATAGTTCCACTTGCTTGGGCAGTGGCTGAGATAGAGAATGATGAAAATTAGGATTGGTTTATGAAGTTACTCTCTACTGCATTGGGTCTTGAGGAGGGAAGACAAATAGCTATCATTTCTGACAAACAATCGGTTAGTTAAAGGGATACCTTAATTTATTATGTTATCATCAATCATATTAACATGTGTTTTATTGATTTGCAGGGTCTTGTTAAAGCCATCAAGAATGTTCTCCCACAAACTGAGCATCGTCTTTGTACTAAACATATTATGGAGAATTGGAAGAGAGACAGTCATGATTTAGAACTACGACGTCTGTTCTAGAAGATTGCTCGAAGCTACACCACAGGACAGTATCGTAAACATATGGAGGCATTACAGAACTATAACCCAGGTGCATTTCATTCTCTACTACGCATAAATCCGATGACATGGTCTAGAGCCTTCTTCAGGGTAGGTACGCATTGCAATGATAACTTGAACAACCTTAGTGAGTCTTTTAATAGAACCATACGCCAAGCTAGGAGGAAACCGTTACTAGAGATGCTTGAGGATATTAGGAGGCAATGTATGGTGCGGAATGAGAAGAGGTACATAATTGCTGGAAGGTTGCAGACAAGATTCACAAAGAGAGCTCATTTAGAGATAGAGAATATGATAGCAGTGTCTTAGTTTTGCATCAGAAGCATGGCTAGGCACAATTAACATGAGGTCCAATTGGGAGATGAAACTTATTCTGTGGACATGAATGCGCATACATGTGGATGCATAAAGTGGCAGATGACAGGTAGTCCTTGTGTTCATGCTGCTTCTGTGATCATAGGTAGGAGACAGAAAGTTGAAGATTGCGTTGTTGAGTGGGACACAACAAGATTGTGGCGTGAAACATATAGAGATGGTATTCACCCTGTCCAAGGTCAGAACGAATGGCCTAGAATGAATAGATGAGGAGTCTTGCCACCACCTTGGAGAAAAGGAAATCCGGGTAGACCAAATAACCATGCGAGGACAAAAGGTAGGTATCAAACTGCCTCTTCATCAAGCTACACAAGACTGCCACGCAATGGAAGAGTCATGACTTGTAGCAACTGCAAACAAGAAGGACACAATAGGCTATCTTGTACAAACCCGACTGTTGAAGCTCCAGCTGCAAGACCAAGAGGTCGACCAAGGAAGAATCAGGTTTGATGCTTTTGTTTATTTAAAATTGCGAGACTTAACACCATGGAAGAAACTGTTAATCAGGTTTTCATACTTTTTGAAACAGGAACCAAGGAACACATTGTTTGGCCAAGGAGGATCACAACCATCTACACACGATTCATCACAACCAGTTTCTCAAGGAGGCTCAATACCACCTACACACGGTTCATCACAGCCAGCTACGCAAGGCGGATCACTACCAGCTTCACAAGGAGGATCACTACCAGCTTCCCAAAGAGGACCACAACCATCATCACAAAGGAAGAAGAGACAAAGGAAGCAATCAAAACAGGAGAGGGCATCAACATCAACACAGTGGGAACCTCCTCAAGGTCCACAGCGTGAACAAGGACTAGGAGGCTGAAGATCATGGTTTGAATGCTCAAAAGTTTGATAGTTATTTCGAAGTCAACAAAGAGTTGGTGTTTTCCCAAGGTAAGGGGGTATGTTGTATTCATACCCGAGCTATAGCATTGAGCAAATCCATACACAATGTTAAGTAAAATTTAAATTAGCTACCCAAACTCAAGAAATTGTGTAAGAACATACACAACGCGTAACGGTGTTATCTGCCCGTTAACAGCCGCTTACATGGCTGCCACGTATGAAACGACGTCGTTTTGAGAAACAAAAGAAAGAGCTCATTTTGTCCAAAACGACGTCGTTTCCTTTATCTTCCTCTTCTTCCATATTTCTTCTTTCCCGACCTTGTCAGTGCTAGCTCTGACCTCTACAAACGTCCAACGCGCCGTATCATTGACGACACTGAAAACGTTCTCGAAAAAGCATTGACGATGGTCCAAAGATTCCGTGACGATGGCTACATAATGCGTCTTTTCAACATAATCCCGCCGCAGCATTCCGTAAAATGATCTCCCAACTAGAAAACTCCGTCGGCGACGTCTCCTGACTCCTCCGTGTCTCAACTCCCGCCGGTAACGACGATGATGAAGGGTTTTGCTACTTAGGTCTTCCTCCGATCGCAGCAAACGAACCTATACTCTGTCTTATTTGGGAACAAATCGCGGTTTTAATGACCGGTTCGCCGGATGACAAATCTGCCGCCACCGCGTCGTTAGCTTCGTTAGCGAGAGACAACGACAAATACGTGAAACTGATAGTTGAAGAAGGTGGAGTAAACCCTTTGTTGAAACTTCTTTAAGAAGATAAAATCGACGGTCAAGAAAACGCGGCGAGAACTATCGGGTTATTGGGTCGTGACCCGGAAAGCGTGGAGCATATGATTCAGCTTGGAGTTTGTTCAGTGCTTTCGAGTATTCTCAAAGAAGGTTCGATGAAGGTTCAAGCCGTTGTGGCTTGGGCTGTTTCAGAGCTTGTCTCTGGTAACCACGCGAAATGTCAAGAGCTCTTCGCCCAAAACAACGTGATTCGTCTTCTCGTGAGTCATTTAGCGTTTGAAACGGTTCAAGAACATAGCAAATATGCGGTTGTCACGGGTAGAGCTACGTCGATGCATTACAGCTATGGCTATCATGGAGATAACCGACATGGCGGAGGAAAACGCCGATCTAAGAAGATCAGCGTTCAGACGAACTTTACCGGCGTGCAAAGCCGTTGTTGACCAGTTATTCAGAATCGTAGAAAAGCCGACGCCGGATCCGATTTGCTCATCCCCTGTGTAAGATCAATCGGAAACTTAGCAAGAACGTTCAAATCAGCAGAAACGGAAGAAGAAATATGGAAGAAGAGGAAGATAAAGGAAACAACGTCGTTTTGGACAAAATGAGCTCTTTCTTTTGTTTCTCAAAACGACGTCGTTTCATACGTGGCAGCCACATAAGCGGCTGTTAACGAGCATATAACACCGTTACGCGTTGTGTATGTTCTTACACAATTTCTCGAATTTGGGTAGCTAATTTGAATTTTACTTAACATTGTGTATGGATTTGTTCAATGCTATAGTTGGGGTATGAATTCAACATACCCTTTAGCTTGGGTATGAAAATACCGTTTTTCCGATATTTTTCCCTATTAAAAATTGCAAACTCAAATTAAAAAAGAAAAACTATAGTTATGTTTACGCTCGTGTGTGATTGAATATTATACACTTGAATCAATGATTAAATATTATACAGTTGAGGTAGCTGTTATCTGCGCATGAGGAACATGGAAGCATTCAAATTTTTCAGATTATGGAGTTTTATAAAATTCACAAAATTACGTTATTCAAAATGATCATGTCTTTACACGACATCGTCGTCGTACCATGCATTGCACATGGAAAGCTTGAAATCCTTTTATTATGATTTCTAGCTGTAACTTTGCACGACTGTTTTCACTGGTTAAATAATTAGAGACCAACTCGTTTAAAATTATTAAAGTCTTTTACTAACTCTCTGCAGCGACCTCCTTCGATTTGGAAAATAATTTTTATTTTGTTTCATTTATGACCATATGTACGATGGTTTAATAGTTGGACCATATGTAAGTTTGGTGTCTTTACTTGATTAAATATTCCACACGTGAAACGCTGCACCGTCCTTATTTTTCTTGTTCGGGACGATAGTTTCTGCGAGTGGGTTCACGGTAGAGATATTGCTGCATGGTCGGGCTTGCTGCCAATCTTCAGCTCACTTACCGGAGACTGGCTGTTCTGCCTAGTCGGTTTGATCTTTGGTGGTGACCAGACCATTGCACAGATCTATCTTGTGGCCGCACACTATATATTGGCGACCAAATCCACGCTTCCCCTATCTTGCTGCCAAGTCCGTGCCTAATCTGCTTCATTTTCTCATTAGTGAAGAGTGAAGACATTTTTAACAAACAAATAAAAAAGAAAAAAAAGAACACAATTAACAAAAATAAAATAATTATTGACATGGTGTTGTAACAAAAATAAAATAACATATATCTACGTGGTATCCTAGTTAGCTATATTAACGGTTTAATTAACGGTATTAACAGATTTGTTGGTTTTGACCATATTTTAAAAGTGTATGTAATAGATTCAAACTAAATGTTATTTTATGTAATTATAAGCACGCCTTAAAATTTTGCGTATGAATTGAATACTATAAAGCAATTTAGTTTATAGGAGAATTGGCGGGTTTTCCGCTTGTGCTATCTTTAGATTTGAGGAGAGCTATGGCCTATGGGATGTGGCGTAATGCTTCTAACTAGTTATTGACACTCCTTTTTTTTTTTACTTTTTACTATTTACACTTTTCACATTTTTAGCCTATTTGCTAAGTTACTCACCAATGTCTATCGACCAAAACCTAGAAGATTTGTGTGTGGGGCTGTGAAGACGTCGAAAGAAGTTGTTATATGAATGAATTTCACATGTGGAACATTATCAGAAAAGGAAAAAACCGAAACTCAAATCTTCTACGTACCTTTTGTTTTGTCTTTTTTTAATGGTAGGACTTCAAAACTTCTACGTACCTTTTGCTTTGTCTTTTTTTTTTTCTAAAAATGTTTTTATTAAAAATAAATCTTTTACAATGATATGAAATAATTATTATTTTTAATCGTTTAGTTGGGAAGACTTTTGAATGCAACTCACTAAAAATATGAAAGTTTTCACATACTTCATCACCATTATCGTTTATGATAGGCACGTCGCATGTAATAAAAAAAAAAAAAAAAATCATGTCTTGATTATTTCCAAGTTTCATATGTGAGATATGAGATGCAAGTGTTGGTGAGATATGAGATGGATTCAAGTGTGTCAAGTTTAAATTCAAAACACTTGTACACAATATTTCAAAATTTCAAATTTTAAGAATTTTGAGATTCTTAGCCATTGGAGTGTGTTTGTTTGTCAAAAAAAAAAAAAAAAATCATTGGAGTGTGTTTTTGTTTATAAACTTTGGTAAGTATCTTAACTTTGATTTTGTAATATTTCTATTATGAATATTGTTAAGAACCATGAAAATTTTCTTCACCAATGGAGACGGTCTTACATTATGATTTCTAGCTGTTTTAACTTCTCACGACTTTTTTGACTGGTTGACCAATTCGTTTTAAATTATCAAAGTCTTTTAACTAACTCTGCAGCGACCTCGTTCGATAGCTTAACAACCAATAATTGGCAAAAAAAAGGAAAGAAAGTCAAAAAAATATCTCATTTATTTTTTATCATTTATGATTTTGAAAACATAAGACCGAACTATATTGGTTGGACGTAATAAATAACTCTTATAAAATTTCTACAATTTTAACAGGATGGAGAAACAAAGAAAACCCAAAACTAAACTAAATGGGTTAGGACCATATGTACGATGGTTTAATAGGTGGGGCAGTTGTTACTGTTATTTGGTATGTGATTTTAGTTCTGCCCCTGTTGATATATGATTTAATGCCCCTATTATTCATTTTTATAACACACATTTTCTCTTCTGTATTGTATATTTGTATATAACTATATTAAAATTTAAAACCCATTACACACAAATATTAGAAAAAAATTTCAGTTTATTTATACATCTTTGTTAACAAACCCATAATTTTATTTATTAACAATCTTAACATTAGGTTTTTTCTTATTTTATTAATATTTTGTTCATAAAACATTCATTACTTTTAGTTATCTTTTAAGGGTCAATGTTATTGCCCGGGTAAACTTTATTGGTAGATCCACCACTCAGTTTGCTGTCTTTACTTGATTAAAATATTCCACATGTGAAAATCATCATAACGTCCTACGAGACATTATATTCTCACTGCACCGTCCTTAGTTGTTTTGTTCGGGACGATAGTTTGTGCGAGTGGGTTCACGGTAGAGAAGGATATTGAGAATCGGAGATCAAAAAAAAAAAAAAGAAAAAAAGAGGGAGACGTGTTCTTCTCCTCTTGGTTGATGTTGGATATGAACATAAACCATGACTGGTTCGTTCGGTGATGATAATTCTTAAGCATGTTGGATGTTTGTTTTATCATTTCGACTATTGATTGGCCAATTAGTTGATGTGAGTTTGACTAGCATAATTGCTAGTTTCTTGAAGAACAAAACATCGGATATATCAAACATGAATCGATAAGATTCATTCCGTGATGATGATGCTTAAGCCAGGAACAGCTCATCACGCGGATCCATGGTGTTGAAGATTGATGATGTATCTGCATTTTATAGGGTTTTAACTATAGTTTTTAGGTTTGTTTTGAGTCTTTTTCTAGGTTTAAATGTGCTTTAAGAGTCTTTTTAGTCTTTTGTGAGTCTGTACAGGTTCTAGGTTACTTTGGAAGGAATCTGAGTGTTTTGGAGATGAAAACAAGCATCTGAAGCCAATTTGGTGAAGACTGATCGAAATAGCAAGCAGATGGAGCAAACAGAGAAAAGCATCCAGGATCGGCTGATCAGCATTCGAGATCGACCAGTCCCCGTACCCGACTCAAATTTTCCTTTTTCGTTTTAAACCGATTTTTAGGGTTTTATTTTGATATTTAAGTTAGAGGCTCGGCCTCCAGAGACATAAGCTTTATTTTCTGAGACTATTTTGTATTGAGAACAAAGGGAAAAGATCTCTAATCCTTCTTAACACTTTGGAGAAGATTTTCAAACCCTATTTTCTATTCTTTTGCAATTCAATTATGTTTTCTTCATCTTTGATTTGCTGTTCTTTGATTGCCATGTCTGAGTAGTTTCTCAATTGGGTTTAGGGTTTCAGAAGGGTTACTATGATTAATTGATGCTAGGTTTGTTAGATTAGGGATTGATCTTATTGTTCTTCATCTACTGTTGTTCTTAATGCTTAAGAGATTGATCACCTAGATTAAGATCTTAGGTTTAATTCATCGGGGCACCAAAAGTGTTGTTGAATTGCTTGAAAAGAACATAGGTGAGCAAGGTGATCCTTAGCCAACGAAAGTTGAAGTTAAGGCACCTTGTGAACCAATCAAACTTGAACTTATTGCTTGCTAGAATTGCTAGATTCAAACGACGGTTTAGAGTTTAATCAATTCCTTGCACAGATAACTAACGCTGCGACTGTAGGTTAGTTTTACATTCGAGATTTGAGTTCAAGAATTGTGTTTAATGCATCCCTATCTAATAATCTAAATTCGTGATCATAATCCCTAAAGATTCCCTGCACCCAATGTTTTCTCTTTTGATTTAAAACACTTATTTACTTTCTGTTTTGATAGTTACTTGTTACACAAACTTTTCTTTTGTCTTAGTTATATTTGATCTATACAATTTCATAGTGCATCGCTTGGTCTCTGTGGATTCGATCCTGAAGTGTTACAACGATACCACTAGATCGTGGTGGAATACACATTAGGTTTTAATTGACCTGTTGATCAATTGATAGTGATGATGTTTTACCAAGTTTACCCTAATTATGGGTTTATAGCTTAATCAAGCATAACCTAAGGAATTGACTCTATGCCTGAGTATAAATGCCACGAAGATGACTCTACGGTTAAGTATAAACGTCATTGATGACCCTACGACCAGATATAAATATCGATGACCTAGTGTTTGGGTATTATAGCCGGTTTGATCCTATAATAGGGTATAAACATGTTTTGTCGGCCGGATATAAAGCTGTTATATTGAAGACATGTCCAATCTCAAACCGATAGGTAGACGGTCAAGATAATTGCCAAAAATTATGTAAATTATGAAGATCGAGAAGAATCTAGAAGATATAGTTTAGGAATATTTACATTTATCTAAACATATTACTTACATTTACATTATCTTTAGTTTGTGAACATAAATTGTAAACTGTGATCATGAGAGTCTAACACAATTCTTTTTCTCACACATTATGTGTTCTTACTCACATCAATTTATCACATGGTCGGGCTTGCTGCCAATCTTCACCTCGCTTACCGGAGACGGCTGTTCTGGCTAGTCGGTTTGATCTTTGGTGGTGACAACTGCACAAATCTATCTTTTAGCCGACAAGTATATATTGGCGACCAAATGAACGCTTCCCCTATCCTGCTGCCACGTCCGTGCCTAATCTGCTTCCTTTTCTCAGTAGTGAAGAGTGGAGATTCTTTAAAAAACAAACAAAAAAATTATAAATAAAAAAAGAACAAAACTAACAAACAAAAAATAATTACGATGTCGTGTTGTCTATGTGGCATCCTAGTTAGCTACATTAACAGTTTAACTAACGACATTTGTAGATTTCTTGGGTTTTGCCATATTTTAAAATTTTATGTAGTATATTCAAATTAAGAGTTAGTTCATGTAGTTATAAGTGACTTGAAAGTTTGTGTCCGCATGAATAGATAAAATAACTTAGTTCTGGTCGGGGAATTAGCCGTTTTCCCTGCTACCTACCCTTAGATTGGAGAAGAGCTATGGCCTATCGGGTGTGGCGTAATGCTACTACCAATTTACTGACACTCCACTTTTTTTTTTTTACTTTTTACTGTATACATGTAAAAACGAGTTATTCCCCCCCCCCCGGAACTATCGTATCAAGCCAGATAGAGCCTAAACTTTATTCTATTATTTTTAATGTTAGTTTTATTTTGTTTAAGACTTGGTGACACTTTGTTATGTAAGACTTATTTTGGTTAATGTAATTTATGTTATGTATGTTGATTATTTTATGAAATGTAAAAATATAAATATATTTAAATAAATTTTGAAAAAAAAATTATAATAATAAATAAAACAGCATGAATTTTGTGATCCAATAAAATATATTATAGCATTCGATTAGTGCTATGATATAATTACGGTAAAACTCCTAACATAGCGTGTAAAATGACTTATAGCATTATCTTTAGAAATTTGAAAAGCGGGATAACATAGCATTTCTGTACTGCTATGGTATAATACTATACCATAGCATACGAATTCTGCGCTATCATATGTGAGGTACCTACAATAACAGTGGTCTAACATAGCGTTTGTAAAAGAGCTATGAATTACATATTATAGCGTTTCTCTCGTGCTAACAATGTACATATTTGTTGTAGTGCACCAATGAAAAGTTGTACACATATTTCTCCCCAAAACAAAAGTTTTGTATTTAAATCTCCCTGAATTTGGGTTACATTGGTTTACACTTTAAACCCAAATTAAACCAAATAATGTAACCTAGATTTGGGGAGATTTAAGTATAGAACTTTTTTCTTGGAGAGAAATATATGTTGAACTTTTCGTTGGTGTATATATAGATCGGTGTTAAAGTTTGGGCCTATCTGGCTTGATACGATAGTTCTCGAGGGAAAATATCTCCTCTCCTTATTGCACCAAGCCCAATCCAGGAACACACAAGAGTCTCACAAAGCCACAAGAGCCACGAAATCACCTAAACAAACAAAGGAATCAACCACACAAGAAATAAACACGAAAATCAGAGAATCTCAAGGTTAGATACGCTATGGTCATGCACTCACCTTTCGAACAAAATATTCTGACCCTAAACTCACAAAAACAGCCTCCCAACAAGCTTCTACCACGTTCCTAGCCTCAAATCTCCACTCACCAAGAAATATCTCTCAAGAACAGTTAGAAATCTCCAAAAACTTACAAGGAATTTTTTCTCTTTCTAAAAATCTCTGGAATCTACAAATGAGCGGCCACAAAACCCTCAACCTCGACTTCCAGTTTAAAATAACTCGGTTTAGGGTTTCCCAAACCTAACTGATTCAATTCGACGATTTAAAACTATACGGGTCGAACTGAAAAATAAAGGTGTCGATCGACACCCATCCCAGAGGCCAGAACTCCAAAAATTAATTCGCGGATGTTACATTGACATTCCTTTTTTTACTTTTTACTATATACACTTTGTACAATTTTTAACCTACTTGCTAAGTTACTCACCAACGCCTATCGACCATTAACCTAGAAGATTTGCATGTGGGGATGTGAAGACGTTGAAGGAAGTTGCTATATCAATAAATTTCACATGTGGAAGTGGAATATTATCAGAAAAAAATCGAAATCGAAGTTAAGATGGTTGGACCATATGTACAATGGTTTAATGGCAGGACTTCAAATCTTGTATGTACCTTTTGTTTTGTTTTTTTTTTCTGAAAATGTTTTGCTCCCAAATTGATTGTAATATCTATCCCTTCCAATGTGAAATTCATTGTAATATCCCTTCGAGACTCACCGCTATAAATTAGTTAAACATAAATGATCAGTTTATAAGACGCACGTGAAATTCATTGTAACAGTAACATCCCTTCGAGACACACTTTTGTTCACTTAAGTCTCCAACTGAATTTATCTTGTAAAATTGTGCTAAAATCTCTAGTATTTGAACATAATATTAATATCAAAACAAGTTTGATGTTTAGGAAATTTGTTTAATTTAAATTATGGAATGCATGACTAACTTTAGAACTGGGTTTAAATCATTTGCTTGTAATCTTTCCTAGATAGCTAAGATTCCATAATCTTCCATAATGTTCTTTTTAGGCTTTGAAATGATTGGAGTATTTTCGGCTTTATAGTTTGTTGCAACAATCTATTTTGTATCCATTCATGATTTTTTAAAAAGATAAGTTTCTCTAAGACATCGGGAAAAATATAATCCATCAACATAAAACCGAAAAATAAATTACAAACTACCATTCAAGTTTTTTATGAAATTAAAGTCTATACCAAATATATATATATATATATATATATATATATATATATATAAACCATTTTGAAAACTACAAACATTCATGGGTTTACGTATATTTGTATCTGTTTGTGGTTAAAGATCGTCGACTAGCTACATACATCATCCCAATTTATATCAGCTAGCTAGTTCTAGAAGGGGTTTGATTAAAATTACCAACCTCTCAAAAACCTAGAAATGTACTGATGTCTGATGTAATAAATAACTATTATAAGAATTCTATAATTTTAACGGGATGGAGAAACAAAGAAAGGCAAAACTAAAGCAAAATTGGTTGGACCATATGTAAGTTTGCTGTTCTACCTTGATTAAATATTCCACACGTGAAAATCATTATAACATCCTACGAGACACTATATTCTCACCATCCTTAATTTGTCTTGTTCGGAAATCGGAATGTTGATTTGTGCGAGTGGGTTCACTGGTTGAGCTGAGCTTTGGTTTGCCTTTTTCTACGGTAGAGATATTGCTGCATGGTCGGGCTTGCTGCCAATCTTCAGCTAACTTATCGGAGACGGCTGTTCTGGTTAGTCGGTTTGATCTTTGGTGGTGACCAGACCATTGCACAAATCTCTCTTGTTGCCGCGCACCAACTATATATTGGCGACCAAATCAACGCTTCCCCTGTCCTGCTGCCAAGTCCGTGCCTAATCTGCTTCCTTTCTCATTAGTGAAGAGTGAAGACATTTTTAACAAAAAAAAAGAAGGGAAAGAAAAAACAGAACAAAATTAACAAAAAAACAATAATTACTGACCTGGTGTTGTCGATATATCTATGTGGTATCCTAGTTAGCTACATTAACAGTTTCACTAACCACATTCGTAGATTAGTTGGTTTTGGCCATATTTTAAATGTGTATTCAATAGAGTCAAAGTAAAAATTATTTTATGTAGTTACAAGTACGCCTTAAAGTTGTGTGTATGAATTGAATACTATAAAGCAACTTAGTTTGTTGGGAAATCGGTGGTTTTCCCCGCTTGTGCTACCTTTAGATTGGAGGAGAGCTATGGCCTATGGGATGTGACGTAATGCTTCTACCTATTTATTGACACTCTTTTTTTTTTTTTTTTTTACTCTTTACTATTTACACTTTCCACATTTTTAACTTAGTTGCTAAGTTACTCACCAATGTCTATCGACCAAAACCTAGAAGATTTGTGTGTGGAGATGTGAAGACGTCGAAGGAAATCTTAAGGATAATTCTCTAGAACAAGAAAGCAAATACAACCTATTCGCAAACGCGTAAATTAAGCACAACCCTCTTAATTCACCGCTCCGTTTTATAACATGAAATCTTAAGGATAATTCTCTACCCTTAACTAGACTAACACCAAGTCTAGATTCAAACCAAGATAACCTAACCTTGGGCTAAAATCCCCCTGAGCCTAGACTTCAGATCTTCAACTCTCTTGAGCAACCTTCACACACACGTCACATCGACGAACAAAGAATCTTAAACAACACAAGCACCAAACCGCGAAACTAAGCCACACACCAACAGAAAGCTCTCTAGGGTTCTAACCTTTATGCCTCAGCTCTCTTGCATCTTTAGGACGTGTCCAACACCTCCTTATATACCCATAAAGACTTCCTAATCACCATAGGAGAAGATTTCCAAATTTCATAAGAAAAGGCTTTTTTCCTTTTTGCTATTTTCCTTTTCCATGCAAAACTCCAATTTAATCAACCAAAGAAATAGTAGTTTTCCTCGTCAATTTATCCTCAAACCGTCCTTCAATATTGTCTTCTCAAACCTTCCAGAAACTTCTCAGTCACATAAAATAACAACAATCCTGTATCACTTCTTGTATCACACAAACACTACTTCAAACAGACCAATACATCTTCACTCTCCCTCTTTTTGACTATGTTTGTGAACTCATCAGTCTAAACTTCAAAACAATATCACCAGACACCAGACACATCTTCATTCTCCCTCTTTTTGACTATGTTTGTTAACTCATCAGTGTAAACTTCAAAACAACATCACCAGACACCACACACATCTTCATTCTCCCCCTAAATGAGTAACAACATGGTCAAAACTAACTGGAAAATTCTCCTGCTTTGCAATACGCGGTTGATAGCCTAGTACACCACCTCCATAGAACTCATTTTTTCTAACCCAAACCTTGTTACGCCTTTGACCTCCATAGTTAACCTCTTGAAGGAACCTGAAGCAATTCCTCTGTATGTGTCCTTGAACTCCACAATGATAACATGTAGGACCATGAAACCTTACATCATAAGCATTCTCCATTCAGCTCCTCTCTCTCACCAATCTGAAACATCTTGGCCTAATATGCCCAATAACACCAAAATGATGACAAACAGGTCGAAAAACTTGTCTAGGTGCACTCTGCAATTCAGAAAATTTTGTACCATATTCATTCACAAACACCGTCTTTGAAGCAGTCTCTGAAGTACGCTTTGAGGCAAGTGTTATTTTTTGACTTGAAACAAACACCGGATCCGATTTTGAAACTTTTTCTTCATATCCAAGGCCGCACTTATCTGTCTTGTCGATACTCAGAATATGATCCAACTTCTTTGTACCATTATTAAGCATCCTCAAATTCTTTTGAGTTTCTTCAAGATGCACTTTAACTTGTAATGCTTCTTCTCCCTTCTCTGTTGCATGTTTCTCTGCTTCAACGACTTTAGCCTCTAACTCGAGCTTCTCCTTAATCAAAACTGAATTTTCATCAACTACCTTAAGCCAATGTGCATACAACTTCTCATAACTCTTACCAAGTTCTTCATAGCTCATATCCTCTAAATCACTATCACTCTCAGACTCATGCTCTGTTGCAGTCGCAGGTTTTGCTGCAGATTCAGAAGCAGTTGCAGACACTGTTGCAGACGCTGATTCAGAACAATCTTTAAAAGTTGTAAACGCCACAAAATTCTTCAGATCTTCTTCTTCATCTGAATCACTTTCAGAATCACTAGTAACAACCTTCATAGCCTTCTTCTTATGCTTTTGTAGATTGGCACAATCAGACCGTACATGACCATATCCGTTGCATTCAAAACATTGAACATTTTTTGATGAGGTCCTCATCTCTTCACCCATTCTACTTTTCTTCTCTTCGCCCTTACGCTTCAGAAATTTAACAAATTGTCTTGAAAACATAGCCATTGAATCTTCACAAGATGATACCTTAATAGCAACTCCAATGTCAACTTCCTTCTTTATTGCTTCCTTAACTTCATCATCTTTCTTTTTTACCCCTTCAGCTTCATATATTTTGCTTAATTCAAAAGCTTTGAGAATCCCAACAAACTCATCAAAAGCCATCTCATCTAAATTATGAGCTTCTTCAACTGCAGAAATCTTTGACTCAAATTTTGCAGGCAATGATTGCTTCAGCTTCTTCACAAGCTTTTTGTCTTTGTACTACTTTTCAAGAGCAAAAGCCTCATTAGATATATCACATAACTTAGCACGAAACTCAACACAGTTTCTTTTTTTCCATCCTTGGATTCTCAAATTGTGAAGCCAGCATATCCAACTTACTTCTCTTAACACTTGAAGTACCCTCAATCATATTCTCCAATGACTTCCATGCTTTCTGAGCCGATACACATTAAGAGATTAACTTGAAGTGGCTTGAATCAATAGCATTGTAAATCGCTGTCTTGGCCGTCAAATTACAACTTGATAGCTTTTTCTCTGCAGCAGTTCACTTATCTCTGGGCTTAAGACTCTCAACCCCTTTATCATCCAAAACTTTAGGAGGCTCCCAACCAAGCTCAATCGAATTCCAACAATCTTCATCAAGGTTACTAATAAACGCTTGCATACGCACATTCCAATATCCAGAATTCGATAAATCAAGCAATGATGGTCTTGTCATAGACGTGCCTTCTCGGTATGAATTCATCTCAACTGATTCAAAGTTCTGCCTTACTTCCTGAACTACCCTCACCCTTGATCTACCTGAAACTAGACTGAATCTCTATCGAGAACCCGCTCTGATACCACTTGTAAATGCGAAAGAGACAACAATAAAGTGCAGAAAGTAAAGAACACAAGAACTTTGTTAACGAGGTTCGGTTTTTCCTACTCTCCGAGACCACGTCCAGATTTCAATTCCACTAGAACAAGAAAGCAAATACAACCTATTCGCAAACGCGTAAATTAAGCACAACCCTCTTCATTCACCGCTATGTTCTATAACATGACTAGACTTAACTAGACTAACACCAAGCCTAGATTCAAACCAAGATAACTTAACCTTGGGCAAAACTCCCCCTGAGCCTAGATGTAAGACCCCGACCCTAAAAACCCATACTCGGACCGAAACAGGCCGACAAAAATTTTTCTAGGGCCAAGGAATTCTATGCAATATCTAACAAGTACAACAGCGAATATGAATAACTCGTGATATAACTTAAAACTTGCGAATTCATTAAATAAAAGAGGTTCAATTCATCCCAAGGCCACACCATCCTCCTTCCTCCCTTGCCTTCGTCACACGAGCTGGTCAGCCACTAAAGTCCCGATCATCGGACCTATCTTTTCCTGCGTCCATAAAAGAAAGCGTAAGCAAACAAAGTTTACTTAGTGGAGCGGTCATCCCGTCTCACTAGGCTCAGTTCAACGATCTCAACCTAACACAAGGAATATTCCAATCAAGTCACGCAAGTCAATCAAATACCATGGATAGTCGCCTAAATCTCTTAGACCAACCATCATTCATATTGCAATAGAACCCATAACCATATAGACAAGCAATCAACAAGACTAAATAAACCACGGTCAAGAGAATCAACCATGGAACTCGGCCACAGTCATGCACTCACCTTCGGTATCGACCTAAGGTGTTCATCTCTCGGTTTCTATGCTCGGATCTGATCCCCGCTTCTACACGGACAGATCGATACCATTAGTATCCGAGATAATCCCATAACCATAACCATAACCATCGACGGATCAAGGTGGAAGGACACTTACCGTTCCTTTCTCAACTTGGACGTAGGATCTCTCTCTCGGGTAAGCTCGACGGAAACTCTCCTCTCTCTCTCTTGCGGCGGCTCTCGGATTCTTATGCGAACTAGAGAAATTTCTAAGGGTTTTATCCCTTATATAGGATCCACGAACCGCCCTAAGTTGCCTTAGAACGATAAGTCTCACCGCCCATAACTTCCTATAATTCTCACATCTATCCTTATCCGATCACCTTTCCATTACCGCGAGTTTCCATTTCTCTCGGGTTTCCTTACCCGTGAGTCGGCTTAAATCTCCGCGAGATTTCCCGAGTCCTTTAGACCCTCCATCGGCCCATCGTCCAATCGATCCACTCTCGTCCCTCGGCCCGGTCCATCGATCGCCGGTGCAACCATTCCCGGATAGTCTACTTCACTATCACTTCACTATCACTATCACTTCACTATCACTATACTGTCACTATACTATCACTATCACTAGGACTTTCATTCATATTTTACTCGGACTGTCTTTCCGACTAAGTACCGAAACCTCCCATCTCAATTCTCGACAATTTACAAACCCGTTCGTCCTAACCAATTTTCATCTAGAAACTTTCAAGCCTGAATGATCTGAACACTGTAAACTTGGGATTGCATTTCTTCAGTTCAAACGTCTGTTCACTACTTCAGTAGTCTCGAACTCTCCATTTCCATACCCAATTCCCATAACTTATCGGGTTCTACCGTCGGACTCTATCGTCGCTGGCTACCGCATTTTATCGGCAATTCTCGATAAATCCTCAATACCAAGTATCGGCAACTCTCGGTAAATCCTCGATACCAAGTATCGGCAACTCTCGGTAAATCCTCGATACCAAGTATCGGCAACTCTCGGCAATCCTCGATACCAAGTATCGGCAACTCTCGGTAATCCTCGATACCAAGTATCGGCAACTCTCGGTAAATCCTCGATACCAAGTATCGGCATTCCTCGGCACTGGTTACCGGTATTCCTCGGCTCTAGTTCTCGGTAACTCTCGATACAGACTCTCGGTCTTTCTCGGTATCGTTCCTCGGTCATTCTCGACACTAATTTCTCGGCACTCTCGGCACTGATTTCTCGGCACTCTCGGCACTGGTTCCTCGGCACTCTTGGCACTAATTTCTCGGCACTCTCGGCACTAATTTCTCGGCAACTCTCGGTAATTCTGTTACCGAGGTTCCGGGTCGTTACACTAGACTTCAGATCTTCAACTCTCTTGAGCAACCTTCACACACACGTCACACCGACGAACAAAGAAGATTGAACAACACAAGCACCAAACCGCGAAATTAAGCCACACAACAACAGAAAGCTCTCTAGGGTTCTAACCTTTATGCCTCAGCTCTCTTGCTTCTCTAGGACGTGCCCAACACCTCCTTATATACCCATAAAGAAATTTCTAATCACCATAGGAGAAGATTTCCAAATTTCATAAGAAAAGGCTTTTTTCCTTTTTGCTATTTTCCTTTTCCTTGCAAAACTCCAATTTAATCAAACAAAGAAATAGTAGTTTTCCTTTTTAATTTATCCTCAAACCATCCTTCAATATTGTCTTCTTAATTTTTAGAAACTTCTCAGTCACAGAAAATAACAGCAATATATCACTTCTTGTACGACACAGACACTTTTTCAAACAGACCAATACCTCTTCAAAATTCATTGTGATATCCCTTCGAGTCTCTATTAATTCTCACCGTCGTTTTATAAATTAGTGAAACATAATTTGCTTGTTAACTTTCCATAATGCTTTTTTTTGTCTTTTCTTTTTTTTTGTCTTTGGGATAGTTTTTATATCCCAAACCCTAGGTTTAAGCCACCGGGGCGGGTGTCTTATTTTACTGATGTTAAGATAATAACCAACTTCAACGCTTCACTGTGTTGCCTTGCCATGTATTACTGTTCATGCCTGACGCATTAGATCCGTGGTTGGTTCCCAACATGATCCCACACCCACGTAAGTCTATCGGCGACACATCTGGTAACATTGAATCTCCCCTTAGATAATGTAGCACATGTCTCATAGTTGGTCTAGCTTGTGGGTCGGAATGAGAACACAACAAACCTAGCTTCAAAACCATTTCGACCTCGCTTTGGTTATACTCGGACACTAGATTCTGATCCGTAGCATTCAAGATGTTTCCCTCCATCCAGAACCCAAAAACCCAATCCACGAGCACGACCCTCTCACCACTTACGTGATCAATCTCGATAGGACGTCTACCACATGCCACTTCTAGTAGTAGCACCCCAAATGCAAAAACAGCAGTACCGGTTGTGGCCCGTCCTGTCCTGATGTGATCGGGGGCTAGGTATCCCCACGTTCCAACAATGTGAGTGGTTTGAGAATCATCCCCGTGATCACACAACTGAGCTAACCCGAAATCCCCAAGTCTCCCATTGAGCTCTGCGTCTAATAAGACGTTGCTGGCTTTGACGTCGCTGTGAATCACCACTTGTTCCCATTCCTCATGGAGGTAGAATAAGGCAGAGGCCACACCATTAATGACTTTAAACCTCTGTCTCCAATCGAGGGTTACCTCTGTACTGTTGTACAAATACTTGTCTAAGCTTCCATTGGGCATGTAGTCGTACACCAGAAGAAGCTCATCTCTCCGGCGACAATAACCCAAGAGAGGGACTAAGTTCCGGTGACTCATCTGTCCAATACTAACGATCTCAACCACAAACTCTTTCAACCCTTGTCTGGATTCGTTCTAGACTCTTTTCACGGCGATATCCTTCTTTGTCTTTGGCATGAGACCTCTGTAAACAAATTCAAGTGTTTTAATTTGATGATTATTAATTCAATATTAATATATCACTTCAAACATTTCATCTATGATTCATGCGATTGTCATTTTCCAAGCATAATTAATTATTCACAAAATAAAATACGAAAATTAGTATGCAAAAACTACAAGTCAGAAAATTAGTTGTTGGTTTGTTGTGACATCAAATCTCAAAACCAGAACCATAAACTTCTAACTCGCATCCAAAGTAATTTTTTGCTTGGAAGCGCTAGGAACACGAGAATTTGAAAACAATGGAAAGCTTTTTGATTCTCGACTCAGTTTCGAGTCGAAAAGCGGACATCGGACAACAGGAAACTCACGCACCAGATTAGAATGTGGAGGCTTAAGGACTTAGAGTGATGTTTGGAAAGAGAGATGTATATAATATATAAGTAGTACTTATAAAAATAATACTTTTGAAAGATAATTTAAATATATAATGACAAAACATGCCATAATTAATTAAGTTGGCCGCAGACATCATCTCTCTTCCCTCAGTCTAGTCCCAATTACCGTTTACTTGCTTGGGTTTATAAAGGCTTCGACCAACAGGATTGGCAAACTACGGACTTGTGGTTATACCATTTTGGTTAGGCAGTACTATTTTATGTGTAACTTGTAATGATTTATGCTGTTGGGTTTTCTAAATCATTAATTCTTAGTAACTTTTATTATGAAATATGCGAAGAACGGAACAAGTTATTGGTGTATCAAGAAACATGAACGCCAGAGTGACCAGGAGTAATATATTATATCGTTTTGAATTATCTTCATCACAAAAAAAAAACACACACACACTCAAAAATGAACCAAGATAAAAGACGATATTGGAAAGCAACATCATTTATTAAAAGAAGATAACAACACATGATCCCAAAGCATGGACCTTATTTTACACATAAACACAACAAAAGCTGAAATGCTTACTCTAGCTACACATGATCCAAAAGGATGGACCTTATTTTACGAAACTAGAGTAAGTCTTTTATTGGTGATAATAGATAGACACGTACGACATGGACTTAGACCTGATAAACCCAATAAACAGTCTTGTAACCTTCCTTCTTAAACTCCTCCGGATCCAAAGTAAACTCCAATGGCATCAATAGCCTGACCAGAGCGTCCGTGGAATCCAAGAAGGTTTCCACCATTTTTACCCTCAAACATGAATTCTGTCCCACTTGGACTTGCACCGAATATTGGAGAAGTTCTTCCGAAAGAAGTTTTGAAGAACAACGATTTGATCAGAACTGCCTTATAGCGATTAACATGATCGTAGCTTCCACCAACAGATATGATGCATTCGTTCGGATAGGCCACATCAAACTGGATTTCATTTACCATCAAAAAAAAAAAAAAAAACTTTAAAAGAGTTCGTAAAAACATATTGAAGAATAACAATTTCAAGTTATTTATATTACCTCTTTTATTTCTCCGCGAATTGTCCCATGTTCACGAGTTTCGAAATTTCCATTCTTTTCGTATTCGATCTTGATATATGATACACAATCAATGTCTTTTCCCACGGTTATTTTCTTGACACCGTCGAAAACACCATCGTCAAATGCATCTCCCATGTTACCGCCCACTGCTTCAATCTTTTGGGGTGCGGGAGCTGACCAAAAATATGCACCAATAGCATCAATTGCCTGACCAGAGCGTCCATGGAATCCAAGAAGCTTTCCTCCATTTTTCCCCTCAAGCATGAATTCTGTCCCACTTGGACTTACACCGAATATTGGAGAAGTTCTTCCAAAAGAAGTTTTGAAGAACAATGATTTGATCAGAACTGTCTTATAGCGATTAACATGATCGTAGCTTCCACCAACAGATATGATGCATTCATTCGGATAGGCCACATCAAACTGGATTTTGTTTTTCATTGAAAAAAATATATATATATATATATTAAAACGTTTAAAAGAATTGGTAAAAACATACTCACGAATGATATATTACCTCTTTTAGTTCTCCGCGAATCGTCCCATGTTCACGGGTTTCAAATTCCCCGTTCTTTTCGTATACGATCTTGATATAAGATACACAGTCAATGTCTTTTCCCACGGTTATTTTCTTGACACCGTCAAAAATACCATCGTCAAATGCATCTCCCATGTTACCACCCACTGCTTCAATCTTTTCTGGTGCAGGTGCGGGAACTGGCCAAAAATATGCACCAATGGCGTCAATGGCCTGACCAGAGCGTCCATGGAACCCAATAAGCTTTCCTCCATTTTTCCCCTGAAGCAAGAATTCTGTCCCACTTGGACTTACACCGAATATTGGAGAAGTTCTTCCAAAAGAAGTTTTGAAGAACAACGATTTGATCAGAACTGTCTTATAGCGATTAACATGATCGTAGCTTCCACCAACAGATATGATGCATTCATTCGGATAGGCCACATCAAACTGGATTTTATTTTCCATCGAAAACAAAAAAAAACATTAAAACTTTTAAAAGACTTGGTAAAAACATACTGAAGAATATCAAATTCAAGTTATTTATATTACCTCTTTTAGTTCTCCGCGAATCGTCCCATGTTCACGGGTTTCAAATTTTCCGTTCTTTTCGTATTCGATCTTGATATAAGATACACAATCAAGATCTTTTCCCACAGTTATTTTCTTGACACCGTCGAAAACACCATCGTCAAATGCATCTCCCATGTTACCACCCATAACAACTGTCTTTTCGGGTTCAGGAACTAGCGAAAAGTATGCACCAATGGCATCAATAGCCTGACCAGAGCGTCCGTGGAATCCAATAAGTTTGCCCCCATTTTTACCCTCGAGCATGAATTCTTTCCCAGATGAATCACCGAATGTTGGGGAAGTTCTTCCATAAGAAGTTTTGAAGATTAGCGATTTGATCAGCACTGTGTTATAGCGGGTAACATGATCGTAGCTTCCACCAACGGATGTGATACATTCTTTTGGGTAATCCACATCAAACTAGATTTGATTTGCCATTAGAAACAAACAATTCATAAAAGTTAAAAGGTAGATATATAAGAACCGACCCGACCGAATGAAAACAATGTGAGGATGTTTATATATACTACCTCTTTCAGTTCCCCACGAATCGTCCCGTGCTCAAGAGTTACAAATTTTCCATCCTTTTCGTATTCGATCTTGATATAAGACACACAGTCAATGTCTTTTCCAACAGTTATTTTCTTCACACCATCGTAAACACCATCGTCGAATACATTTCCCATGTTACCACCAATGGGTCCCATCTTCTCAGACATTGCTTCGATATCTTAACTTCAATGAAAAACCTGAAAGATTCAAATTCTTATATCAGAGACACACTAAGAAAGAAGGAACAACGTAATGGTCACTAGGTAAAGAAAACATTGGAAGAAGAAGTAACACAAACACTATTTTTAACGCATTATTAATGAGACAATAAATTGACATCTCCACTTCTACTACAATAAGTTGAAACAACAGTGGATGCATGGCAAAACGAAGTGAAATACGAAAGCAAGGATGAAGTCATATGGGACTATCATAACGTGTGAATACAAAATGTCGACAAAAAAAGCGAAGAGAGAGAGAGAGTAGTCCTCACTCCTCACGCTTGTGCTATTACCCTTAGATTGGAGAAGAGCTATGAGATGTGGAGTAATGCTACTACCTATTTATTGACACTCCTTTTTTACTTTCACTATTTACATTTTCACATTTTTAACCCTCTTGGTAATTTAGTCACCAACATCTATCGACCAAAACCGATTTGTATGTGGGGATGTGAAGACGTGGAAGAAAGTTGTTATAATGAATTCCACGTGTGGAATAATATCAGAATAATAAAAAAAAAACTAGCATATTTGGAAGTGAGTCGATGTGAAGTCGAAAAAAGTTTTTGATTAAATTTTAGCATCGATATCCGTGCTACAACTAGGCATTATCGCGGTTATCACAATTACACATTATTAACCATCGGTTATAGTTAGAAGTTTTGTTCAATTTTAACTGTATCTATTTAATAAACAGTTAAACGGTTACAATTAAATATAATTTCAGTTAAAGCGGGTACAATTATATATGCTTATCTGATAATATGATACCGTTCAAATTATTTGATCATATAATATAGTTGATATTATTTGTTTTTAATATATGTATTTTTCTAGTATACTCATATTTTTATATATCATATGATTTATATTAAATAAATAATAAGTAGTATATGTTATTATATTTTTAAAAAAATTAGGTTTAACTATGCCGTTAACCAAATGTTTTGATACGGTTAAGATTAATTAATGTTTATGGTTAATATAATTTAACCATATAATTATGGTTAACAACTCTAGTAAACATTAATGCGTATATATGTACATATATTTTGATAATTTTATATAAGTATAATTTATATTATTGATAGGACCATTTTTTCAAAGATTTTTTTTTTAATTATTATCTTACTATATTATGGAATTTTGTCCATAATTACATTTGCCTAACCTGAGACCGGAAAAGTATATTAATTTACGGAGATTATTAATTTACCAAAAATTAATTTATAGAGGGTATACTGTATGTAATTGGCAATACTAACATAATCAAGAAAACGAATATTAGTATTGACAATACTAGCATATAATATGTATATGTCAACAATTAAAAATGGGATAAATGTCATTAAAATCCTCAAGTTTATATTTTCGTTGATTTAAATCACCAAGTCTGTGTTTGAAGGAAACAAACACCAACTCTTTGTTGACTTCGAAATAAATCTCAAACTTTCGTTGACTTAGCCTTTTGAGGCACCATGTTAAGTGGCAAAACCGAGCAAATAAATGGTAATTATCCGTTAATGATTTTCGTTTATAACAAAACGACGTCGGTTTACTTCTCGGAAAAACCCCTAAATTAAGAATCGATTTCTCATTTCCCCCAATTGACAAACCCTAAATCGATTTCAACTATCCCAAATCAGAAACCCTTATCGATTCTTCAATGACTCCGAGAAAGAAGATTGGTACGCGTCGTCCCAAACGGAAGAAGCCTAATAATGCTGGCGAATCCTCTGCTCACGAGTCTACTGCTTACGGTTCAATTGCTCTCGAGTCGACTGCTCCTGATTTGAACGCTCCCGAGTCGACTGTTCCCGAATAAGCTGGCGGGGTAAGTACTGCAATGATCCTGTATGATTCTTGTCCCTTAGGTCAGCATGTTCCTTTAGAAGAGCGTGATTCTTGTCCCTTTGAAGAATTTGATGCTGTTAGTGGAGATGATCATGAGGTTGTTGGCGACGAAGATTGTGATGATATTGGGTACGAAGCTGGTGTCGAAGAAGACTTCAACGGAGAGTAAGATGATCATCAGGGAAATGGAAATGGAAACCAAGTATATGTAGAGGAAGATGGTAACCGTGTTGGTGTAGAAGAAGAATTATGCGAGGACTTCGAAGCAGAGTTTGGAGAGGCTGCGAGAGAATAGAAAGATGAGACTGATAACGACAGTGGAGATGATATCTTCGATGACGAGAAGATTCCAGATCCTTTGTTGGAAAGTGAATAGATTAGGAGTCTTGCCACCACCTTGGAGAAAAGGAAATCCGGGTAGACCAAATAACCATGCGAGGACAAAAGGTAGGTATCAAACTGCCTCTTCATCAAGCTACACAAGACTGCCACACAATGGAAGAGTCATGACTTGTAGCAACTGCAAACTAGAAGGACACAATAGGCTATCTTGTACAAACCCGACTGTTGAAGCTCCAGCTGCAAGAC
Organism: Camelina laxa; assembly: GCA_024034495.1. Classification (NCBI taxonomy): domain Eukaryota; kingdom Viridiplantae; phylum Streptophyta; class Magnoliopsida; order Brassicales; family Brassicaceae; genus Camelina; species Camelina laxa. The sequence goes on from CM043881.1 coordinate 11,139,041, forward strand.
CAAGAGGTCGACCAAGGAAGAATCAGGTTTGATGCTTTTGTTTATTTAATATTGCGAGACTTAATACCATGGAAGAAACTGTTAATCAGGTTTTCATACTTTTTGAAACAGGAACCAAGGAACGCATTGTTTGGCCAAGGAGGATCACAACCATCTACACACGATTCATCACAACCAGTTTCTCAAGGAGGCTCAATACCACCTACACACGGTTCATCACAGCCAGCTACACAAGGCGGATCACTACCAGCTTCACAAGGAGGATCACTACCAGCTTCCCAAAGAGGACCACAACCATCATCACAAAGGAAGAAGAGACAAAGGAAGCAATCAACACAGGAGAGGGCATCAACATCAACACAGTGGGAACCTCCTCAAGGTCCACAGCGTGAACAAGGACTAGGAGGCTGGAGATCATGGTTTGAATGCTCAAGCTAGAATGTATGACATGACATGGTGTTTTTTTTTTTTTTTGTTTGGTCAATGACCTTTCATGTTTGTTGCGGTCTAACTTTTGTAGTCAAAACGATTTGTTCTCTTTTGTTGTATGCCTACTTTAATATTTAAGACTTAAAACTTCCATTCACCAACATAAGAACAAGAGCATTTGTCATCAACACCAACAAGAGCCTTTGTCATTAACGAACAAGAGCAAGATGCATTACACACACTAATAACCAAGAGCAAACGAACCAAAGTTTGTTTGCTTTGCCTTAACAACAACTAGGTAAGCAATGCCAATTGAGACAAAACAAAGATAAACAAAACACACTTTCAACAATTTTTTTAACTTGCGGATTTCCATTTTGCTACACAGTGCTTCTTCCTTCAAGTCTTGTAAAGCACCAATCAACTCATTAACCTCGGTTTTTGTTTTGACAATCTCATTGGCCATAAGTCCTAGTTTTGGTAACACATCTTGAACTTCTCCATACACAGCATCCTCGACCCACTTAAACAAGTAACCATGTTGCAAAAACTTACCATTGCATAGATAATCAACATTGAACTTCTTATTGACTGCTTACATCTCTTTTGTTTGTCCACGACCTTGGATCTCTTTTTTTTATACACCGGAAGAACGGTCGACTAGGATTCTCTTCAGTTCTCGATGTAAACACACTTTGATGGCACTCCACGGTCGAACGAAGCTACCACCAATGTCTCTGAGCACTCATCTCGTCAACTCGAAGAAGAAGAGAGAAATTGAAGAAGAGAGATAAATTGAAGAATCAGGATAATTGAAATCGATTTAGGGTTTGTCAATTGGGGGAAATGAGAAATCGATTCTCAAATTAGGGGTTTTCACGAGAAATAAACCGGCGTCGTTTTGTTATAAACGGAAATCGTTAACGGATAATTAACTCCGTTTATTTGCTCGGTTTGCCCACTTAAAGTGGTGCCTCAAAAGGCTAAGTCAGCGAAAGTTTGATAGTTATTTCGAAATCGACAAAGAGTTGGTGTTTTCCCAAGGTAAGGGGGTATGTTGTATTCATACCCGAGCTATAGCATTGAGCAAATCCATACACAATGTTAAGTAAAATTCAAATTAGCTACCCAAACTCAAGAAATTGTGTAAGAACATACACAACGCGTAACGGTGTTATCTGCCCGTTAACAGCCGCTTACATGGCTGCCACGTATGAAACGACGTCGTTTTGAGAAACAAAAGAAAGAGCTCATTTTGTCCAAAACGACGTCGTTTCCTTTATCTTCCTCTTCTTCCATATTTCTTCTTTCCCGACCTTGTCAGTGCTAGCTCTGACCTCTACAAACGTCCAACGCGCCGTATCATTGACGACACTGAAAACGTTCTCGAGAAAGCATTGACGATGGTCCAAAGATTCTGTGACGATGGCTACATAATGCATCTTTTCAACATAATCCCGCCGCAGCATTCCGTAAAATGATCTCCCAACTAGAAAACTCCGTCGGCGACGTCTCCTGACTCCTCCGTGTCTCAACTCCCGACGGTAACGACGACGTTGAAGGGTTTTGCTACTTAGGTCTTCCTCCGATCGCAGCAAACGAACCTATACTCTGTCTTATTTGGGAACAAATCGCGGTTTTAATGACCGGTTCGCCGGATGATAAATCCGCCGCCACCGCGTCGTTAGCTTCGTTAGCGAGAGACAACGACAAATACGTGAAACTGATAGTTGAAGAAGGTGGAGTAAACCCTTTGTTGAAACTTCTTTAAGAAGATAAAATCGACGGTCAAGAAAACGCGGCGAGAACTATCGGGTTATTGGGTCGTGACCCGGAAAGCGTGGAGCATATGATTCAGCTTGGAGTTTGTTCAGTGCTTTCGAGTATTCTCAAAGAAGGTTCGATGAAGGTTCAAGCCGTTGTGGCTTGGGCTGTTTCAGAGCTTGTCTCTGGTAACCACGCGAAATGTCAAGAGCTCTTCGCCCAAAACAACGTGATTCGTCTTCTCGTGAGTCATTTAGCGTTTGAAACGGTTCAAGAACATAGCAAATACGCGGTTGTCGCGGGTAGAGCTACGTCGATGCATTACAGCTATGGCTATCATGGAGATAACCGACATGGCGGAGGAAAACGCTGATCTAAGAAGATCAGCGTTCAGACGAACTTCACCGGCGTGCAAAGCCGTTGTTGACCAGTTATTCAGAATCGTAGAAAAGCCGACGCCGGATCCGATTTGCTCATCCCCTGTGTAAGATCAATCGGAAACTTAGCAAGAACGTTCAAATCAGCAGAAACGGAAGAAGAAATATGGAAGAAGAGGAAGATAAAGGAAACGACGTCGTTTTGGACAAAATGAGCTCTTTCTTTTGTTTCTCAAAACGACGTCGTTTCATACGTGGCAGCCACACATAAGCGGCTGTTAACGGGCATATAACACCGTTACGCGTTGTGTATGTTCTTACACAATTTCTCGAATTTGGGTAGCTAATTTGAATTTTACTTAACATTGTGTATGGATTTGTTCAATGCTATAGTTGGGGTATGAATTCAACATACCCTTTAGCTTGGGTATGAAAATACCGTTTTTCCGATATTTTTCCCTATTAAAAATTGCAAACTCAAATTAAAAAAAAAAAAAGACTATAGTTATGTTTACGCTCGCGTGTGATTGAATATTATACACTTGAATCAATGATTAAATATTATACAGTTGAGGTTAGCTGTTATCTGCGCATGAGGAACATGGAAGCATTCAAATTTTTCAGATTATGGAGTTTTATAAAATTCACAAAATTACGTTATTCAAAATGATCATGTCTTTACACGACATCGTCGTCGTACCATGCATTGCACATGGAAAGCTTGAAATCCTTTTATTATGATTTGTAGCTGTAACTTTGCACGACTGTTTTCACTGGTTAAATAATTAGAGACCAACTCGTTTAAAATTATTAAAGTCTTTTACTAACTCTCTGCAGCGACCTCCTTCGATTTGGAAAATAATTTTTATTTTGTTTCATTTATGACCATATGTACGATGGTTTAATAGTTGGACCATATGTAAGTTTGGTGTCTTTACTTGATTAAATATTCCACACGTGAAACGCTGCACCGTCCTTATTTTTCTTGTTCGGGACGATAGTTTCTGCGAGTGGGTTCACGGTAGAGATATTGCTGCATGGTCGGGCTTGCTGCCAATCTTCAGCTCACTTACCGGAGACTGGCTGTTCTGCCTAGTCGGTTTGATCTTTGGTGGTGACCAGACCATTGCACAGATCTATCTTGTGGCCGCACACTATATATTGGCGACCAAATCCACGCTTCCCCTATCTTGCTGCCAAGTCCGTGCCTAATCTGCTTCATTTTCTCATTAGTGAAGAGTGAAGACATTTTTAACAAACAAATAAAAAAGAAAAAAAAGAACAGAATTAACAAAAATAAAATAATTATTGACATGGTGTTGTTACAAAAATAAAATAACATATATCTACGTGGTATCCTAGTTAGCTATATTGGTTTAATTAACGGTATTAACAGATTTGTTGGTATGACCATATTTTAAAAGTGTATGTAATAGATTCAAACTAAATGTTATTTTATGTAATTATAAGCACGTCTTAAAATTTTGCGTATGAATTGAATACTATAAAGCAATTTAGTTTATAGGAGAATTGGCGGGCTTTCCGCTTGTGCTATCTTTAGATTTGAGGAGAGCTATGGCCTATGGGATGTGGCGTAATGCTTCTACCTAGTTATTGACACTCCTTTTTTTTACTTTTTATTATTTACACTTTTCACATTTTTAGCCTACTTGCTAAGTTACTCACCAATGTCTATCGACCAAAACCTAGAAGATTTGTGTGTGGGGCTGTGAAGACGTCGAAAGAAGTTGTTATATGAATGAATTTCACATGTGGAACAGAAAAGGAAAAAACCGAAACTCAAATCTTCTACGTACCTTTTGTTTTGTCTTTTTCTAATGGTAGGACTTCAAAACTTCTACGTACCTTTTGTTTTGTCTTTTTTTTTTTCTAAAAATGTTTTTATTAAAAATAAATCTTTTACAATGATATGAAATAATTATTATTTTTAATCGTTTAGTTGGGAAGACTTTTGAATGCAACTCACTAAAAATATGAAAGTTTTCACATACTTCATCACCATTATCGTTTATGATAGGCACGTCGCATGTAATAAAAAAAAAAAAAAAATCATGTCTTGATTATTTCCAAGTTTCATATGTGAGATATGAGATGCAAGTGTTGGTGAGATATGAGATGGATTCAAGTGTGTCAAGTTTAAATTCAAAACACTTGTACACAATATTTCAAAATTTCAAATTTTAAGAATTTTGAGATTCTTAGCCATTGGAGTGTGTTTGTTTGTCAAAAAAAAAAAAAATCATTGGAGTGTGTTTTTGTTTATAAACTTTGGTAAGTATCTTAACTTTGATTTTGTAATATTTCTATTATGAATATTGTTAAGAACCATGAAAATTTTCTTCACCAATGGAGACGGTCTTACATTATGATTTCTACCTGTTTTAACTTCTCACGACTTTTTTGACTGGTTGACCAATTCGTTTTAAATTATCAAAGTCTTTTAACTAACTCTGCAGCGACCTCCTTCGATAGCTTAACAACCAATAATTGGCAAAAAAAAGGAAAGAAAGTCAAAAAAATATCTCATTTATTTTTTATCATTTATGATTTTGAAAACATAAGACCGAAACTATATTGGTTGGACGTAATAAATAACTATTATAAAATTTCTACAATTTTAACAGGATGGAGAAACAAAGAAAACCCAAAACTAAACTAAATGGGTTAGGACCATATGTACGATGGTTTAATAGGTGGGGCAGTTGTTACTGTTATTTGGTATGTGATTTTAGTTCTGCCCCTGTTGATATATGATTTAATGCCCCTATTATTCATTTTTATAACACACATTTTCTCTTCTGTATTGTATATTTGTATATAACTATATTAAAATTTAAAAACCATTACACACAAATATTAGAAAAAAATTTCAGTTTATTTATACATCTTTGTTAACAAACCCATTATTTTATTTATTAACAATCTTAACATTAGGTTTTTTCTTATTTTATTAATATTTTGTTCATAAAACATTCATTACTTTTAGTTATCTTTTAAGGGTCAATGTTATTGGCCCGGGTAAACTTTATTGCTAGATCCACCACTCAGTTTGCTGTCTTTACTTGATTAAAATATTCCACATGTGAAAATCATCATAACGTCTTACGAGACATTATATTCTCACTGCACCGTCCTTAGTTGTTTTGTTCGGGACGATAGTTTGTGCGAGTGGGTTCACCGTAGAGATATTGCTCCATGATATTGGGATATTGAGAATCGGAGATCAAACCGAAATATTGATGGTCGAGATGATTTCCCAAGAATATGTAAATTATAAAAATCGAAAAAAATCTAAAATTTATAATTTAAAAATATTTATATTTATTTGAATATATTATTTACATTTACATTATCTTAGTTTGTGAACATAAGTTGTAACATTATGATCACGAGAATCTAATACAATTCTTCCTTTAATATATTATGTGTTCTTACTCTCATTAATTTATTATGGTATCGGAGTATTTTATCCTGTAAATCTCTATTTTTATGGGTTAAAGTTTTGTTTGCTTCCACTTCTACGATGTTCTATTTGTTTTTCGTCGTTTATTCTTAAACAAAGAAAAATCCCTAGTTTTCTTAACCCGTTGTCGCTTGCTTCTTATACAAACTTCTTCTAATTTTTATTAAAAAAAAATTATGAAATTTGGTCTTCACACACACGTGAGTGTGTTGTCTTTTGATGAGTGGCCATGATTTGGCTGGTGGTGACTGTGAATATAAACCAAGACATACTGTGGTGCTAGGCCTCTTGGTCAAAAAAAAAAAAAAAGAAAAAAGGAGGGAGACGTGTTCTTCTCCTCTTGGTTGATGTTGGATATGAACATAAACCATGACTGGTTCGTTCGGTGATGATAATTCTTAAGCATGTTGGATGTTTGTTTTATCATTTCGACTATTGATTGGCCAATTAGTTGATGTGAGTTTGACTAGCATAATTGCTAGTTTCTTGAAGAACAAAACATCGGATATATCAAACATGAATCGATAAGATTCATTCCGTGATGATGATGCTTAAGCCAGTAACAGCTCATCATGCGGATCCATGGTGTTGAAAATTGATGATGTGTCTGCATTTTATAGGGTTTTAAATATAGTTTTTAGGTTTGTTTTGAGTCTTTTCCTAGGTTTAAGTGTGCTTTTAGAGTCTTTTTAGTCTTTTGTGAGTCTGTACAGGTTCTAGGTTACTTTGGAAGGAATCTGAGTGTTTTGGGGATGAAAACAAGCATCTGAAGCCAATTTGGTGAAAACTGATCGAAATAGCAAGCAGATGGAGCAAACAGAGAAAAGCATCCAGGATCGGCTGATCAGCATTCGGGATCGACCAGTCCCCGTACCCGACTCAAATTTTCCTTTTTCGTTTTAAACCGACTTTTAGGGTTTTATTTTGATATTTAAGTTAGAGGCTCGGCCTCCAGAGACATAAGCTTTATTTTCTGAGACTATTTTGTATTGAGAGCAAAGGGAAAAGATCTCTAATCCTTCTTAACACTTAGGAGAAGATTTCTAAACCCTATTTTCTATTCTTTTGCAATTCAATTATGTTTTCTTCATCTTTGATTTGCTGTTCTTTGATTGCCATGTCTGAGTAGTTTCTCAATTGGGTTTAGGGTTTCAGAAGGGTTACTATGATTAATTGATGCTAGGTTTGTTAGATTAGGGATTGATCTTATTGTTCTTCATCTACTGTTGTTCTTAATGCTTAAGAGATTGATCACCTAGATTAAGATCTTAGGTTTAATTCATCGGGGCACCAAAAGTGTTGTTGAATTGCTTGAAAAGAACATAGGTGAGCAAGGTGATCCTTAGCCAACGAAAGTTGAAGTTAAGGCACCTTGTGAACCAATCAAACTTGAACTTATTGCTTGCTAGAATTGCTAGATTCAAACGACGGTTTAGAGTTTAATCAATTCCTTGCACAGATAACTAACGCTGCGACTGTAGGTTAGTTTTACATTCGAGATTTGAGTTCAAGAATTGTGTTTAATGCATCCCTATCTAATAATCTAAATTCGTGATCATAATCCCTAAAGATTCCCTGCACCCAATGTTTTCTCTTTTGATTTAAAACACTTATTTACTTTCTGTTTTGATAGTTACTTGTTACACAAACTTTTCTTTTGTCTTAGTTATATTTGATCTATACAATTTCATAGTGCATCGCTTGGTCTCTGTGGATTCGATCCTGAAGTGTTACAACGATACCACTAGATCGTGGTGGAATACACATTAGGTTTTAATTGACCTGTTGATCAATTGATAGTGATGATGTTTTACCAAGTTTACCCTAATTATGGGTTTATAGCTTAATCAAGCATAACCTAAGGAATTGACTCTATGCCTGAGTATAAATGCCACGAAGATGACTCTACGGTTAAGTATAAACGTCATTGATGACCCTACGACCAGATATAAATATCGATGACCTAGTGTTTGGGTATTATAGCCGGTTTGATCCTATAATAGGGTATAAACATGTTTTGTCGGCCGGATATAAAGCTGTTATATTGAAGACATGTCCAATCTCAAACCGATAGGTAGACGGTCAAGATAATTGCCAAAAATTATGTAAATTATGAAGATCGAGAAGAATCTAGAAGATATAGTTTAGGAATATTTACATTTATCTAAACATATTACTTACATTTACATTATCTTTAGTTTGTGAACATAAATTGTAAACTGTGATCATGAGAGTCTAACACAATTCTTTTTCTCACACATTATGTGTTCTTACTCACATCAATTTATCACATGGTCGGGCTTGCTGCCAATCTTCACCTCGCTTACCGGAGACGGCTGTTCTGGCTAGTCGGTTTGATCTTTGGTGGTGACAACTGCACAAATCTATCTTTTAGCCGACAAGTATATATTGGCGACCAAATGAACGCTTCCCCTATCCTGCTGCCACGTCCGTGCCTAATCTGCTTCCTTTTCTCAGTAGTGAAGAGTGGAGATTCTTTAAAAAACAAACAAAAAAATTATAAATAAAAAAAGAACAAAACTAACAAACAAAAAATAATTACGATGTCGTGTTGTCTATGTGGCATCCTAGTTAGCTACATTAACAGTTTAACTAACGACATTTGTAGATTTCTTGGGTTTTGCCATATTTTAAAATTTTATGTAGTATATTCAAATTAAGAGTTAGTTCATGTAGTTATAAGTGACTTGAAAGTTTGTGTCCGTATGAATAGATAAAATAACTTAGTTCTGGTCGGGGAATTAGCCGTTTTCCCTGCTACCTACCCTTAGATTGGAGAAGAGCTATGGCCTATCGGGTGTGGCGTAATGCTACTACCAATTTACTGACACTCCACTTTTTTTTTTTTTACTTTTTACTGTATACATGTAAAAACGAGTTATTCCCCCCCCCGGGAACTATCGTATCAAGCCAGATAGAGCCTAAACTTTATTCTATTATTTTTAATGTTAGTTTTATTTTGTTTAAGACTTGGTGACACTTTGTTATGTAAGACTTATTTTGGTTAATGTAATTTATGTTATGTATGTTGATTATTTTATGAAATGTAAAAATATAAATATATTTAAATAAATTTTGAAAAAAAAATTATAATAATAAATAAAACAGCATGAATTTTGTGATCCAATAAAATATATTATAGCATTCGATTAGTGCTATGATATAATTACGGTAAAACTCCTAACATAGCGTGTAAAATGACTTATAGCATTATCTTTAGAAATTTGAAAAGCGGGATAACATAGCATTTCTGTACTGCTATATTATACCATAGCATACGAATTCTGCACTATCATATGTGAGGTACCTACAATAACAGTGGTCTAACATAGCGTTTGTAAAAGAGCTATGAATTACATATTATAGCGTTTCTCTCGTGCTAACAATGTACATATTTGTTGTAGTGCACCAATGAAAAGTTGTACACATATTTCTCCCCAAAACAAAAGTTTTGTATTTAAATCTCCCTGAATTTGGGTTACATTGGTTTACACTTTAAACCCAAATTAAACCAAATAATGTAACCTAGATTTGGGGAGATTTAAGTATAGAACTTTTTTCTTGGAGAGAAATATATGTTGAACTTTTCGTTGGTGTATATATAGATCGGTGTTAAAGTTTGGGCCTATCTGGCTTGATACGATAGTTCTCGAGGGAAAATATCTCCTCTCCTTATTGCACCAAGCCCAATCCAGGAACACACAAGAGTCTCACAAAGCCACAAGAGCCACGAAATCACCTAAACAAACAAAGGAATCAACCACACAAGAAATAAACACGAAAATCAGAGAATCTCAAGGTTAGATACGCTATGGTCATGCACTCACCTTTCGAACAAAATATTCTGACCCTAAACTCACAAAAACAGCCTCCCAACAAGCTTCTACCACGTTCCTAGCCTCAAATCTCCACTCACCAAGAAATATCTCTCAAGAACAGTTAGAAATCTCCAAAAACTTACAAGGGATTTTTTCTCTTTCTAAAAATCTCTGGAATCTACAAATGAGCGGCCACAAAACCCTCAACCTCGACTTCTAGTTTAAAATAACTCGGTTTAGGGTTTCCCAAACCTAAATGATTCAATTCGACGATTTAAAACTATACGGGTCGAACTGAAAAATAAAGGTGTCGATCGACACCCATCCCAGAGGCCAGAACTCCAAAAATTAATTCGCGGATGTTACATTGACATTCCTTTTTTTACTTTTTACTATATACACTTTGTACAATTTTGGACCTACTTTCTAAGTTACTCACCAACGCCTATCGACCATTAACCTAGAAGATTTGCATGTGGGGATGTGAAGACGTTGAAGGAAGTTGCTATATCAATAAATTTCACATGTGGAAGTGGGATATTATCAGAAAAAAATCGAAACCGAAGTTAAGATGGTTGGACCATATGTACAATGGTTTAATGGCAGGACTTCAAATCTTGTACGTACATCTTGTTTTGCGTTGCTCCCAAATTGATTGTAATATCTATCCCTTCCAATGTGAAATTCATTGTAATATTCCTTCGAGACTCACCGCTATAAATTAGTTAAACATAAATGATCAGTTTATAAGACGCACGTGAAATTCATTGTAACAGTAACATCCCTTCGAGACACACTTTTGTTCACTTAAGTCTCCAACTGAATTTATCTTGTAAAATTGTGCTAAAATCTCTAGTATTTGAACATAATATTAATATCAAAACAAGTTTGATGTTTAGGAAATTGGTTTAATTTAAATTATGGAATGCATGACTAACTTTAGAACTGGGTTTAAATCATTTGCTTGTAATCTTTCCTAGATAGCTAAGATTCCATAATCTTCCATAATGTTCTTTTTAGGCTTTGAAATGATTGGAGTATTTTCGGCTTTATAGTTTGTTGCAACAATCTATTTTGTATCCATTCATGATTTTTTAAAAAGATAAGTTTCTCTAAGACATCGGGAAAAATATAATCCATCAACATAAAACCGAAAAATAAATTACAAACTACCATTCAAGTTTTTTATGAAATTAAAGTCTATACCAAATATATATATATATATATATATATATATATAAAAACCATTTTGAAAACTACAAACATTCATGGGTTTACGTATATTTGTATCTGTTTGTGGTTAAAGATCGTCGACTAGCTACATACATCATCCCAATTTATATCAGCTAGCTAGTTCTAGAAGGGGTTTGATTAAAATTACCAACCTCTCAAAAACCTAGAAATGTACTGATGTCTGATGTAATAAATAACTATTATAAGAATTCTATAATTTTAACGGGATGGAGAAACAAAGAAAGGCAAAACTAAAGCAAAATTGGTTGGACCATATGTAAGTTTGCTGTTCTACCTTGATTAAATATTCCACACGTGAAAATCATTATAACATCCTACGAGACACTATATTCTCACCATCCTTAATTTGTCTTGTTCGGAAATCGGAATGTTGATTTGTGCGAGTGGGTTCACTGGTTGAGCTGAGCTTTGGTTTGCCTTTTTCTACGGTAGAGATATTGCTGCATGGTCGGGCTTGCTGCCAATCTTCAGCTAACTTATCGGAGACGGCTGTTCTGGTTAGTCGGTTTGATCTTTGGTGGTGACCAGACCATTGCACAAATCTCTCTTGTTGCCGCGCACCAACTATATATTGGCGACCAAATCAACGCTTCCCCTGTCCTGCTGCCAAGTCCGTGCCTAATCTGCTTCCTTTCTCATTAGTGAAGAGTGAAGACATTTTTAACAAAAAAAAAGAAGGGAAAGAAAAAACAGAACAAAATTAACAAAAAAACAATAATTACTGACCTGGTGTTGTCGATATATCTATGTGGTATCCTAGTTAGCTACATTAACAGTTTCACTAACCACATTCGTAGATTAGTTGGTTTTGGCCATATTTTAAATGTGTATTCAATAGAGTCAAAGTAAAAATTATTTTATGTAGTTACAAGTACGCCTTAAAGTTGTGTGTATGAATTGAATACTATAAAGCAACTTAGTTTGTTGGGAAATCGGTGGTTTTCCCCGCTTGTGCTACCTTTAAATTGGAGGAGAGCTATGGCCTATGGGATGTGACGTAATGCTTCTACCTATTTATTGACACTCTTTTTTTTTTTTTTTTTTACTCTTTACTATTTACACTTTCCACATTTTTAACTTAGTTGCTAAGTTACTCACCAATGTCTATCGACCAAAACCTAGAAGATTTATGTTAGGAGATGTGAAGACGTCGAAGGAAATCTTAAGGATAATTATCTAGAACAAGAAAGCAAATACAACCTATTCGCAAACGCGTAAATTAAGCACAACCCTCTTAATTCACCGCTCCGTTTTATAACATGAAATCTTAAGGATAATTCTCTACCCTTAACTAGACTAACACCAAGTCTAGATTCAAACCAAGATAACCTAACCTTGGGCTAAAATCCCCCTGAGCCTAGACTTCAGATCTTCAACTCTCTTGAGCAACCTTCACACACACGTCACATCGACGAACAAAGAATCTTAAACAACACAAGCACCAAACCGCAAAACTAAGCCACACACCAACAGAAAGCTCTCTAGGGTTCTAACCTTTATGCCTCAGCTCTCTTGCATCTTTAGGACGTGTCCAACACCTCCTGATATACCCATAAAGACTTCCTAATCACCATAGGAGAAGATTTCCAAATTTCATAAGAAAAGGCTTTTTTCCTTTTTGCTATTTTCATTTTCCTTGCAAAACTCCAATTTAATCAACCAAAGAAATAGTAGTTTTCCTCGTCAATTTATCCTCAAACCGTCCTTCAATATTGTCTTCTCAAACCTTCCAGAAACTTCTCAGTCACATAAAATAACAGCAATCCTGTATCACTTCTTGTATCACACAAACACTACTTCAAACAGACCAATACATCTTCATTCTCCCTCTTTTTGACTATGTTTGTGAACTCATCAGTCTAAACTTCAAAACAATATCACCAGACACCAGACACATCTTCATTCTCCCTCTTTTTGACTATGTTTGTTAACTCATCAGTGTAAACTTCAAAACAACATCACCAGACACCACACACATCTTCATTCTCCCCCTAAATGAGTAACAACATGGTCAAAACTAACTGGAAAATTCTCCCGCTTTGCAATACGCGGTTGATAGCCTAGTACACCACCTCCATAGAACTCATTTTTTCTAACCCAAACCTTGTTACGCCTTTGACCTCCATAGTTAACCTCTTGAAGGAACCTGAAGCAATTCCTCTGTATGTGTCCTTGAACTCCACAATGATAACATGTAGGACCATGAAACCTTACATCATAAGCATTCTCCATTCGGCTCCTCTCTCTCACCAATCTGAAACATCTTGGCCTAATATGCCCAATAACACCAAAATGATGACAAACATGTCGAAAAACATGTCTAGGTGCATTCTGCAATTCAGAAATTTTTGTACCACTTTCTTTCACAAACACCGTCTCTGAAGCAGTCTGTGAAGTACGCTTTGAAGCAGACGTGATTTTTCCACTTGAAACAAACACCGGATCCGATTTTGAAACTTTTCCTTCATATCCAAGGCCGCACTTATCTGTCTTGCCGATACTCAGAATATGATCCAACTTCATTGTACCATTATTAAGCATCCTCATATTCTTTTGAGTTTCTTCAAGATGCACTTTAACTTGTACTGCTTCATCTCCCTTCTCTGTTGCATGTTTCTCTGCTTCAACGACTTTAGCCTCTAACTCGAGCTTCTCCTTAATCAAAACTGAATTTTCATCAACTACCTTAAGCCAATGTGCATACAACTTCTCATAACTCTTACCAAGTTCTTCATAGCTCATATCCTCTGAATCACTATCACTCTCAGACTCATTCTCTGTTGCAGTTGCAGGTTTGGCTGCATATTCAGAAGCAGTTGCAGACACTGTTGCAGACGCTGATTCAGAACAATCTTTAAAAGTTGTAAACGCCACAAAATTCTTCAGATCTTCTTCTTCATCTGAATCACTTTGAGAATCACTAGTAACAACCTTCATAGCCTTCTTCTTATGCTTTTGTAGATTGGCACAATCAGACCGTACATGACCATATCCGTTGCATTCAAAACATTGAACATTCTTTGATGAGGTCCTCATCTCTTCACCCATTCTACTTTTCTTCTCTTCGCCCTTACGCTTCAGAAATTTAACAAATTGTCTTGAAAACATAGCCATTGAATCTTCACAAGATGATACCTTAATAGCAACTCCAATGTCAACTTCCTTCTTTATTGCTTCCTTAACTTCATCATCTTTCTTTTTTACCCCTTCAGCTTCATATATTTTGCTTAATTCAAAAGCTTTCAGAATCCCAACAAACTCATCAAAAGCCATCTCATCTAAATTATGAGCTTCTTCAACTGCAGAAATCTTTGACTCAAATTTTGCAGGCAATGATTGCTTCAGCTTCTTCACAAGCTTTTTGTCTTTGTACTACTTTTCAAGAGCAAAAGCCTCATCAGATATATCACATAACTTTGCACGAAACTCAGCACAGTTTCTTTTTTTCCATCCTTGGATTCTCAAATTGTGAAGCCAGCATATCCAACTTACTTCTCTTAACACTTGAAGTACCCTCAATCATATTCTCCAATGACTTCCATGCTTTCTGAGCCGATACACATTAAGAGATTAACTTGAAGTGGCTTGAATCAATAGCATTGTAAATCGCTGTCTTGGCCGTCAAATTACAACTTGATAGCTTTTTCTCTGCAGCAGTCCACTTATCTCTGGGCTTAAGACTCTCAACCCCTTTATCATCCAAAACTTTAGGAGGCTCCAAACCAAGCTCAATCGAATTCCAACAATCTTCATCAAGGTTACTAATAAACGCTTGCATACGCACATTCCAATATCCAGAATTCGATAAATCATGCAATGATGGTCTTGTCATAGACGTGCCTTCTCGGTATGAATTCATCTCAACTGATTCAAAGTTCTGCCTTACTTCCTGAACTACCCTCACCCTTGATCTACCTGAAACTAGACTGAATCTCTATCGAGAACCCGCTCTGATACCACTTGTAAATGCGGAAGAGACAACAATAAAGTGCAGAAAGTAAAGAACACAAGAACTTTGTTAACGAGGTTCGGTTTTTCCTACTCTCCGAGACCACGTCCAGATTTCAATTCCACTAGAACAAGAAAGCAAATACAACCTATTCGCAAACGCGTAAATTAAGCACAACCCTCTTCATTCACCGCTATGTTCTATAACATGACTAGACTTAACTAGACTAACACCAAGCCTAGCTTCAAACCAAGATAACTTAACCTTGGGCAAAACTCCCCCTGAGCCTAGATGTAAGACCCCGACCCTAAAAACCCATACTCGGACCGAAACAGGCCGACAAAAATTTTTCTAGGGCCAAGGAATTCTATGCAATATCTAACAAGTACAACAGCGAATATGAATAACTGGTGATATAACTTAAAACTTGCGAATTCATTAAATAAAAGAGGTTCAATTCATCCTTAAAATAACAAAGGTTTCATGCATGTAAATAACAAGACTAATAAAGTTAAACGCCATGAATATTTCTACCCAAGGCCACACCATCCTCCTTCCTCCCTTGCCTTCGTCACACGAGCTGGTCAGCCACTAAAGTCCAGATCATCGGACCTATCTTTTCCTGCGTCCATAAAAGGAGGCGTAAGCAAACAAAGTTTACTTAGTGGAGCGGTCATCCCGTCTCACTAGGCTCAGTTCAACGATCTCAACCTAACACAAGGAATATTCCAATCAAGTCACGCAAGTCAATCAAATACCATGGATAGTCGCCTAAATCTCTTAGACCAACCATCATTCATATTGCAATAGAACCCATAACCATATAGACAAGCAATCAACAAGACTAAATAAACCACGGTCAAGAGAATCAACCATGGAACTCGGCCACAGTCATGCACTCACCTTCGGTATCGACCTAAGGTGTTCATCTCTCGGTTTCTATGCTCGGATCTGATCCCCGCTTCTACACGGACAGATCGATACCATTAGTATCCGAGATAATCCCATAACCATAACCATAACCATCGACGGATCAAGGTGGAAGGACACTTACCGTTCCTTTCTCGACTTGGACGTAGGATCTCTCTCTCTCGGGTAAGCTCGACGGAAACTCTCCTCTCTCTCTCTTGCGGCGGCTCTCGGATTCTTATGCGAACTAGAGAAATTTCTAAGGGTTTTATCCCTTATATAGGATCCACGAACCGCCCTAAGTTGCCTTAGAACGATAAGTCTCACCGCCCATAACTTCCCATAATTCTCACATCTATCCTTATCCGATCACCTTTCCATTACCGCGAGTTTCCATTTCTCTCGGGTTTCCTTACCCGTGAGTCGGTTTAAATCTCCGCGAGATTTCCCGAGTCCTTTAGGCCCTCCATCGGCCCATCGTCCAATCGATCCAATCTCGTCCCTCGGCCCGGTCCATCGATCGCCGATGCAACCATTCCCGGATAGTCTACTTCACTATCACTTCACTATCACTATCACTTCACTATCACTATACTGTCACTATACTATCACTATCACTAGGACTTTCATTCATATTTTACTCGGACTGTCTTTCCGACTAAGTACCGAAACCTCCCATCTCAATTCTCGACAATTTACAAACCCGTTCGTCCGAACCAATTTTCATCCAGAAACTTGCAAGCCTGAATGATCTGATCACTGTAAACTTGGGATTCCATTTCTTCAGTTCAAACGTCTGTTCACTACTTCAGTAGTCTCGAACTCTCCATTTCCATACCCAATTCCCATAACTTATTGGGTTCTACCGTCGGACTCTATCGTCGCTGGCTACCGCATTTTATCGACAATTCTCGATAAATCCTCGATACCAAGTATCGGCAACTCTCGGTAAATC
Organism: Camelina laxa; assembly: GCA_024034495.1. Lineage (NCBI taxonomy): Eukaryota > Viridiplantae > Streptophyta > Magnoliopsida > Brassicales > Brassicaceae > Camelina > Camelina laxa. The sequence continues at coordinate 11,156,001 of CM043881.1, forward strand.
CTCGATACCAAGTATCGGCAACTCTCGGTAAATCCTCGATACCAAGTATCGGCAACTCTCGGCAATCCTCGATACCAAGTGTCGGCAACTCTCGGCAATCCTCGATACCAAGTATCGGCAACTCTCGTAAATCCTCGATACCAAGTATCGGCATTCCTCGGCACTGGTTACCAGTATTCCTCGGCTCTAGTTCTCGGTAACTCTCGATACAGACTCTCGGTCTTTCTCGGTATCGTTCCTCGGTCATTCTCGACACTAATTTCTCGGCACTCTTGGCACTGATTTCTCGGCACTCTCGGCACTGGTTCCTCGGCACTCTTGGCACTAATTTCTCGGCACTCTCGGCACTAATTTCTCGGCAACTCTCGGTAATTCTGTTACCGAGGTTCCGGGTCGTTACACTAGACTTCAGATCTTCAACTTCTTGAGCAACCTTCACACACACGTCACACCGACGAACAAAGAAGATTGAACAACACAAGCACCAAACCGCGAAACTAAGCCGCACAACAACAGAAAGCTCTCTAGGGTTCTAACCTTTATGCCTCAGCTCTCTTGCTTCTATAGGACGTGCCCAACACCTCCTTATATACCCATAAAGAATTTCTAATCACCATAGGAAAAGATTTCCAAATTTCATAAGAAAAGGCTTTTTTCCTTTTTGCTATTTTCCTTTTCCTTGCAAAACTCCAATTTAATCAAGCAAAGAAATAGTAGTTTTCCTTTTTAATTTATCCTCAAACCATCCTTCAATATTGTCTTCTTAATTTTTTAGAAACTTCTCAGTCACAGAAAATAACAGCAATATATCACTTCTTGTACGACACAGACACTTTTTCAAACAGACCAATACCTCTTCAAAATTCATTGTGATATCCCTTCGAGTCTCTATTAATTCTCACCGTCCTTTTATAAATTAGTGAAACATAATTTGCTTGTTAACTTTCCATAATGCTTTTTTTTTTTTTTTTTTTTTTTGTCTTTGGGATAGTTTTTATATCCCAAACCTTAGGTTTAAGCCACCGGGGCGGGTGTCTTATTTTACTGTTGTTAAGATAATAACCAACTTCAACGCTTCACTGTGTTGCCTTGCCATGTATTACTGTTCATGCCTGACGCATTAGATCCGTGGTTGGTTCCCAACATGATCCCACACCCACGTAAGTCTATCGGCGACACATCTGGTAACATTGAATCTCCCCTTAGATAATGTAGCACATGTCTCATAGTTGGTCTAGCTTGTGGGTCGGAATGAGAACACAACAAACCTAGCTTCAAAACCATTTCGACCTCGCTTTGGTTATACTCGGACACTAGATTCTGATCCGTAGCATTCAAGATGTTTCCCTCCATCCAGAACCCAAAAACCCAATCCACGAGCACGACCCTCTCACCACTTACGTGATCAATCTCGATAGGACGTCTACCACATGCCACTTCTAGTAGTAGCACCCCAAATGCAAAAACAGCAGTACCGGTTGTGGCCCGTCCTGTCCTGATGTGATCGGGGGCTAGGTATCCCCACGTTCCAACAATGTGAGTGGTTTGAGAATCATCCCCGTGATCACACAACTGAGCTAACCCGAAATCCCCAAGTCTCCCATTGAGCTCTGCGTCTAATAAGACGTTGCTGGCTTTGACGTCGCTGTGAATCACCACTTGTTCCCATTCCTCATGGAGGTAGAATAAGGCAGAGGCCACACCATTAATGACTTTAAACCTCTGTCTCCAATCGAGGGTTACCTCTGTACTGTTGTACAAATACTTGTCTAAGCTTCCATTGGGCATGTAGTCGTACACCAGAAGAAGCTCATCTCTCCGGCGACAATAACCCAAGAGAGGGACTAAGTTCCGGTGACTCATCTGTCCAATACTAACGATCTCAACCACAAACTCTTTCAACCCTTGTCTGGATTCGTTCTAGACTCTTTTCACGGCGATATCCTTCTTTGTCTTTGGCATGAGACCTCTGTAAACAAATTCAAGTGTTTTAATTTGATGATTATTAATTCAATATTAATATATCACTTCAAACATTTCATCTATGATTCATGCGATTGTCATTTTCCAAGCATAATTAATTATTCACAAAATAAAATACGAAAATTAGTATGCAAAAACTACAAGTCAGAAAATTAGTTGTTGGTTTGTTGTGACATCAAATCTCAAAACCAGAACCATAAACTTCTAACTCGCATCCAAAGTAATTTTTTGCTTGGAAGCGCTAGGAACACGAGAATTTGAAAACAATGGAAAGCTTTTTGATTCTCGACTCAGTTTCGAGTCGAAAAGCGGACATCGGACAACAGGAAACTCACGCACCAGATTGGAATGTGGAAGCTTAAGGACTTAGAGTGATGTTTGGAAAGAGAGATGTATATAATATATAAGAAGTACTTATAAAAATAATACTTTTGAAAGATAATTTAAATATATAATGACAAAACATGCCATAATTAATTAAGTTGGCCGTAGACATCATCTCTCTTCCCTCAGTCTAGTCCCAATTCCCGTTTACTTGCTTGGGTTTATAAAGGCTTCGACCAACAGGATTGGCAAACTACGGACTTGTGGTTATACCATTTTGGTTAGGCAGTACTATTTTATGTGTAACTTGTAATGATTTATGCTGTTGGGTTTTCTAAATCATTAATTCTTAGTAACTTTTATTATGAAATATGCGAAGAACGGAACAAGTTATTGGTGTATCAAGAAACATGAACGCCAGAGTGACCAGGAGTAATATATTATATCGTTTTGAATTATCTTCATCACAAAAAAAAAACACACACACACTCAAAAATGAACCAAGATAAAAGACGATATTGGAAAGCAACATCATTTATTAAAAGAAGATAACAACACATGATCCCAAAGCATGGACCTTATTTTACACATAAACACAACAAAAGCTGAAATGCTTACTCTAGCTACACATGATCCAAAAGGATGGACCTTATTTTACGAAACTAGAGTAAGTCTTTTATTGGTGATAATAGATAGACACGTACGACATGGACTTAGACCTGATAAACCCAATAAACAGTCTTGTAACCTTCCTTCTTAAACTCCTCCGGATCCAAAGTAAACTCCAATGGCATCAATAGCCTGACCAGAGCGTCCGTGGAATCCAAGAAGGTTTCCACCATTTTTACCCTCAAACATGAATTCTGTCCCACTTGGACTTGCACCGAATATTGGAGAAGTTCTTCCGAAAGAAGTTTTGAAGAACAACGATTTGATCAGAACTGCCTTATAGCGATTAACATGATCGTAGCTTCCACCAACAGATATGATGCATTCGTTCGGATAGGCCACATCAAACTGGATTTCATTTACCATCAAAAAAAAAAAAAAAACTTTAAAAGAGTTCGTAAAAACATATTGAAGAATAACAATTTCAAGTTATTTATATTACCTCTTTTAGTTCTCCGCGAATTGTCCCATGTTCACGAGTTTCGAAATTTCCATTCTTTTCGTATTCGATCTTGATATATGATACACAATCAATGTCTTTTCCCACGGTTATTTTCTTGACACCGTCGAAAACACCATCGTCAAATGCATCTCCCATGTTACCGCCCACTGCTTCAATCTTTTGGGGTGCGGGAGCTGACCAAAAATATGCACCAATAGCATCAATTGCCTGACCAGAGCGTCCATGGAATCCAAGAAGCTTTCCTCCATTTTTCCCCTCAAGCATGAATTCTGTCCCACTTGGACTTACACCGAATATTGGAGAAGTTCTTCCAAAAGAAGTTTTGAAGAACAATGATTTGATCAGAACTGTCTTATAGCGATTAACATGATCGTAGCTTCCACCAACAGATATGATGCATTCATTCGGATAGGCCACATCAAACTGGATTTTGTTTTTCATTGAAAAAAATATATATATATATATATATTAAAACGTTTAAAAGAATTGGTAAAAACATACTCACGAATGATATATTACCTCTTTTAGTTCTCCGCGAATCGTCCCATGTTCACGGGTTTCAAATTCCCCGTTCTTTTCGTATACGATCTTGATATAAGATACACAGTCAATGTCTTTTCCCACGGTTATTTTCTTGACACCGTCAAAAATACCATCGTCAAATGCATCTCCCATGTTACCACCCACTGCTTCAATCTTTTCTGGTGCAGGTGCGGGAACTGGCCAAAAATATGCACCAATGGCGTCAATGGCCTGACCAGAGCGTCCATGGAACCCAATAAGCTTTCCTCCATTTTTCCCCTGAAGCAAGAATTCTGTCCCACTTGGACTTACACCGAATATTGGAGAAGTTCTTCCAAAAGAAGTTTTGAAGAACAACGATTTGATCAGAACTGTCTTATAGCGATTAACATGATCGTAGCTTCCACCAACAGATATGATGCATTCATTCGGATAGGCCACATCAAACTGGATTTTATTTTCCATCGAAAACAAAAAAAAACATTAAAACTTTTAAAAGACTTGGTAAAAACATACTGAAGAATATCAAATTCAAGTTATTTATATTACCTCTTTTAGTTCTCCGCGAATCGTCCCATGTTCACGGGTTTCAAATTTTCCGTTCTTTTCGTATTCGATCTTGATATAAGATACACAATCAAGATCTTTTCCCACAGTTATTTTCTTGACACCGTCGAAAACACCATCGTCAAATGCATCTCCCATGTTACCACCCATAACAACTGTCTTTTCGGGTTCAGGAACTAGCGAAAAGTATGCACCAATGGCATCAATAGCCTGACCAGAGCGTCCGTGGAATCCAATAAGTTTGCCCCCATTTTTACCCTCGAGCATGAATTCTTTCCCAGATGAATCACCGAATGTTGGGGAAGTTCTTCCATAAGAAGTTTTGAAGATTAGCGATTTGATCAGCACTGTGTTATAGCGGGTAACATGATCGTAGCTTCCACCAACGGATGTGATACATTCTTTTGGGTAATCCACATCAAACTAGATTTGATTTGCCATTAGAAACAAACAATTCATAAAAGTTAAAAGGTAGATATATAAGAACCGACCCGACCGAATGAAAACAATGTGAGGATGTTTATATATACTACCTCTTTCAGTTCCCCACGAATCGTCCCGTGCTCAAGAGTTACAAATTTTCCATCCTTTTCGTATTCGATCTTGATATAAGACACACAGTCAATGTCTTTTCCAACAGTTATTTTCTTCACACCATCGTAAACACCATCGTCGAATACATTTCCCATGTTACCACCAATGGGTCCCATCTTCTCAGACATTGCTTCGATATCTTAACTTCAATGAAAAACCTGAAAGATTCAAATTCTTATATCAGAGACACACTAAGAAAGAAGGAACAACGTAATGGTCACTAGGTAAAGAAAACATTGGAAGAAGAAGTAACACAAACACTATTTTTAACGCATTATTAATGAGACAATAAATTGACATCTCCACTTCTACTACAATAAGTTGAAACAACAGTGGATGCATGGCAAAACGAAGTGAAATACGAAAGCAAGGATGAAGTCATATGGGACTATCATAACGTGTGAATACAAAATGTCGACAAAAAAAGCGAAGAGAGAGAGAGAGTAGTCCTCACTCCTCACGCTTGTGCTATTACCCTTAGATTGGAGAAGAGCTATGAGATGTGGAGTAATGCTACTACCTATTTATTGACACTCCTTTTTTACTTTCACTATTTACATTTTCACATTTTTAACCCTCTTGGTAATTTAGTCACCAACATCTATCGACCAAAACCGATTTGTATGTGGGGATGTGAAGACGTGGAAGAAAGTTGTTATAATGAATTCCACGTGTGGAATAATATCAGAATAATAAAAAAAAAACTAGCATATTTGGAAGTGAGTCGATGTGAAGTCGAAAAAAGTTTTTGATTAAATTTTAGCATCGATATCCGTGCTACAACTAGGCATTATCGCGGTTATCACAATTACACATTATTAACCATCGGTTATAGTTAGAAGTTTTGTTCAATTTTAACTGTATCTATTTAATAAACAGTTAAACGGTTACAATTAAATATAATTTCAGTTAAAGCGGGTACAATTATATATGCTTATCTGATAGTATGATACCGTTCAAATTATTTGATCATATAATATAGTTGATATTATTTGTTTTTAATATATGTATTTTTCTAGTATACTCATATTTTTATATATCATATGATTTATATTAAATAAATAATAAGTAGTATATGTTATTATATTTTTAAAAAAATTAGGTTTAACTATGCCGTTAACCAAATGTTTTGATACGGTTAAGATTAATTAATGTTTATGGTTAATATAATTTAACCATATAATTATGGTTAACAACTCTAGTAAACATTAATGCGTATATATGTACATATATTTTGATAATTTTATATAAGTATAATTTATATTATTGATAGGACCATTTTTTCAAAGATTTTTTTTTTAATTATTATCTTACTATATTATGGAATTTTGTCCATAATTACATTTGCCTAACCTGAGACCGGAAAAGTATATTAATTTACGGAGATTATTAATTTACCAAAAATTAATTTATAGAGGGTATACTGTATGTAATTGGCAATACTAACATAATCAAGAAAACGAATATTAGTATTGACAATACTAGCATATAATATGTATATGTCAACAATTAAAAATGGGATAAATGTCATTAAAATCCTCAAGTTTATATTTTCGTTGATTTAAATCACCAAGTCTGTGTTTGAAGGAAAAAAACACCAACTCTTTGTTGACTTCGAAATAAATCTCAAACTTTCTTGACTTAGCCTTTTGAGGCACCATGTTAAGTGGCCAAACCGAGCAAATAAATGGGGTTAATTATCCGTTAATGATTTTCGTTTATAACAAAACGACGTCGGTTTACTTCTCGGGAAAACCCCTAAATTAAGAATCGATTTCTCATTTCCCCCAATTGACAAACCCTACAGTTGGGAGCTTACAAAGGTTCTATCGGTTATTTGTATGTTTTCAATCACAAAGGAGTTCTTGGAAGCGGACATGTAGACCCATCATCGGAGTAGATGGTGCAGTTCTGAAATGGGACATCAAGGGACATCTCTTGGCTGCTGTTGGAAGAGATGGAGACAATAGGATAGTTCCACTTGCTTGGGCAGTGGCTCAGATAGAGAATGATGACAATTGGGATTGGTTTATGAAGTTACTCTCTACTTCATTGGGTCTTGAGGAGGGAAGACAAATAGCTATCATTTCTGACAAACAATCGGTTAGTTAAAGGGATACTTTAATTTATTATGTTATCATCAATCATATTAACATGTGTTTCATTGATTTGCAGGGTCTTGTTAAAGCCATCAAGAACGTTCTCCCACAAGCTGAGCATCGTCTTTGTACTAAACATATTATGGAGAATTGGAAGAGAGACAGTCATGATTTAGAACTACAACGTCTGTTCTAGAAGATTGCTCGAAGCTACATCACAGGACAGTATCGTAAACATATGGAGGCATCACAGAACTATAACCCAGGTGCATTTAATTATCTACTACGCACCAATCCGATGACATGGTCTAGAGCCTTCTTCAGGGTAGGTACGCATTGCAATGATAATTTGAACAACCTTAGTGAGTCTTTTAATAGAACCATACGCCAAGCTAGGAGGAAACCGTTACTAGAGATGCTTGAGGATATTAGGAGGCAATGTATGGTGCAGAATGAGAAGAGGTACATAATTGCTGGAAGGTTGCAGACAAGATTCACAAAGAGAGCTCATTTAGAGATAGAGAATATGATAACAGTGTCTTAGTTTTGCATCAGAAGCATGGCTAGGCACAATCAACATGAGGTCCAATTGGGAGATGAAACTTATTCTGTGGACATGAATGCGCTTACATGTGGATGCATAAAGTGGCAGATGACAGGTATTCCTTGTGTCCATGCTGCTTCTGTGATCATAGGTAGGAGACTGAAAGTTGAAGATTATGTTGTTGACTGGGACACAACAAGATTGTGGCGTGAAACATATAGAGATGGTATTCACCCTGTCCAAGGTCAGAACGAATGGCCTGAAATGAATAGATTAGGAGTCTTGCCACCACCTTGGAGAAAAGGAAATCCGGGTAGACCAAATAACCATGCGAGGACGAAAGGTAGGTATCAAACTGCCTCTTCATCAAGCAACACAAGACTGCCACGCAATGGAAGAGTCATGACTTGTAGTAACTGCAAACAAGAAGGACACAATAGGCTATCTTGTACAAACCCGACTGTTGAAGCTCCAGCTGCAAGACCAAGAGGTCGACCAAGGAAGAATCAGGTTTGATGCTTTTGTTTATTTAATATTGCGAGACTTAACACCATGGAAGAAACAGTTAATCAGGTTTTCATACTTTTTGAAACAGGAACCAAGGAACGCATCGTTTGACCAAGGAGGATCACAGCCATCTAGAAACAATTCATCACAACCAGTTTCTCAAGGAGGCTCAGTGCCACCTACACACGGTTCATCACAGCCAGCTACACAAGGTGGATCTCTACCAACTTTACAAGGAGGATCACTACCAGCTTCACAAGGAGGATCACTACAAGCTTCCCAAAGACCTTTCATGTTTGTTGCGGTCTAACATGTATTTGTACTCTTTTGTTGTCAAAACGATTTGTTCTCTTTTGTTGTATGCCTACTTTAATATTTAAGACTTAAAACTTCCATTCACCAACATAAGAACAAGAGCATTTGTTATCAACACCAACAAGAGCATTTGTCATTAACGAACAAGAGCAAGATGCATTACACACACTAATAACCAAGAGCAAACGAACCAAAGTTTGTTTGCTTTGCCTTAACAACCACTAGGTAAGCAATGCCAATTGAGACAAAACAAAGATAAACAAAACACACTTTTAACAACTTTTTAAACTTGCGGATTTCCATTTTGCTACACAGTGCTTCTTCCTTTAAGTCTTGTAAAGCACCAATCAACTCATTAACCTCGGTTTTTGTTTTGACAATCTCATTTGCCATAAGTCCTAGTTTTGGTAATGCATCTTGAACTTCTTCATACATAGCATCCTCGACCAACTTAAACAAGTGACCCTGTTGCAAAAACAAACACCATTACTTACAGTTGCATAGATAATCAACATTGAACTTCTTATTGACGGCTTACATCTCTTTTGTTTGTCCATGAGCTTGGATCTCTTTTTGTTATACACCGAAAGAACGGTCGACTAGATTCTCTTCAGTTCTCGATGTAAAGATCGTTACACCGTCTCCACAAACACACTTCGATGGCACTCCACGGTCGAACGAAGCTACCACCGATGTCTCTAAGCTAGAACTCATCTCGTCAACTTGAAGAAGAAGAGAGTAATTGAAGAAGAGAGATAAATTGAAGAATCAGGATAATTGAAATTGATTTAGGGTTTGTCAATTGGGGGAAATGAGAAATCAATTCTCAAATTAGGGGTTTTCACGATAAATAAACCGGCGTCGTTTTGTTATAAACGGAAATCGTTAACGGATAATTAACTCTGTTTGTTTGCTCGGTTTGTCCATTTAACGTGGTGTCTCAAAAGGCTAAGTCAACAAAAGTTTGATATTTATTTCGAAGTCAACACAGAGTTGGTGTTTTTCTTCCTCCAAAGACAGATCTGGTGATTTAAATCAATGAAAATATAAACTTAGGGATTTTAATAACATTTTTCCCTATTAAAAATTGCAAACTCAAATTAAAAAAAAAAAAGACTATAGTTATGTTTACGCTCGCGTGTGATTGAATATTATACACTTGAATCAATGATTAAATATTATACAGTTGAGGTTAGCTGTTATCTGCGCATGAGGAACATGGAAGCATTCAAATTTTTCAGATTATGGAGTTTTATAAAATTCACAAAATTACGTTATTCAAAATGATCATGTCTTTACACGACATCGTCGTCGTACCATGCATTGCACATGGAAAGCTTGAAATCCTTTTATTATGATTTCTAGCTGTAACTTTGCACGACTGTTTTCACTGGTTAAATAATTAGAGACCAACTCGTTTAAAATTATTAAAGTCTTTTACTAACTCTCTGCAGCGACCTCCTTCGATTTGGAAAATAATTTTTATTTTGTTTCATTTATGACCATATGTACGATGGTTTAATAGTTGGACCATATGTAAGTTTGGTGTCTTTACTTGATTAAATAGTCCACACGTGAAACACTGCACCGTCTTTATTTGTCTTGGTAGAGATATTGCTGCATGGTCGGGCTTGCTGCCACTCTTCAGCTCGCTTACCGGAGACTGGCTGTTCTGCCTAGTCGGTTTGATCTTTGGTGGTGACCAGACCATTGCACAGATCTCTCTTGTGGCCGCAAACTATATATTGGCGACCAAATACACGCTTCCCCTATCCTGCTGCCAAGTCCGTGCCTAATCTGCTTCATTTTCTCATTAGTGAAAAGTGAAGACATTTTTAACAAAAAAAAAAAAAAAAAAGAAAAAAAAAAAACAGAATTAACAAAAATAAAATAAGTATTGACGTGGTGTTGTAACAAAAATAAAATAACATATATCTATGTGGTATCCTAGTTAACTACATTAACGGTTTAATTAATGGCATTAGCAGATTTGTTGGTTTTTACCATATTTTAAAGGTGTATGTAATAGATTCAAAGTAAATGTTATTTTATGTAGTTATAAGCACGCCTTAAAGTTCTGCGTATGAATTGAATACTACAGTAAAACCTTTATATATTAATAAGGTCGGGACCATGAAATTTTATTAATTTATAGAGGTTTTAATTTATCGATAAATTAATAATTATTGATTTATCGATAAATTAATAAAATATTAATTTATGAAGAGATTTTTTCATTTTCATAGTATTGAAAATTTTTTATTACAAAATAAGATACTTTTGTTATCATTCACATTTTAAAGATTTTTTTTAATTTATAATTTTGACTATCGTAATAGGATGAATATCAATTGTTTACTAGATTATCTAGGTAAAAATAATAAATGTTATAAGTTTAGAGTTTGGAATGAATTGCTACTACTATATTTCATGGTAATGATGAAGTCAAAGAAAAATATTGTGGTATCTTTATAACCAGTTACTAAGGAAGTAATTATTGCATGTAGGACTCTCCATAATTTTTTTATGCAATTTGAAAACTAACAATGACAAATATTAGAGATGAGCTCCAACAAAAATGTAAATTGAAAAATATGCAAAGAACAATGGAGTCATATTTCACAAGATTTTCTTAGATAGGCAACATATCTTACTAGATTTTTTAGATATATTTGTATAAATATATATATATATATATATATATTTATTAGTTTATTTGATTATTAATTTTTATGATATTGATGGGACCATATTTTTACATAGGATTTCCAGAAAAATCATTATCTTATTATTTTATCGAAATGTGTCATTTTTTACACAGGCCCAACTCGAGATCGGAAAAATTTATTAATTTATAGCGAGTATTAATTCAAAGAGTATTAATTTATAGAAGTTCTACTTTATAAAGCAATTTAGTTTATTGGAGAATTGGCGGGTTTTCCGCTTGTGCTATCTTTAGATTGGAGGAGAGCTATGGCCTATGGGATGTGGCGTAATGCTTTTACCTAGTTATTGACACTCCTTTTTTTTTACTTTTTGCTATTTACACTTTTCACTTTTTTAACCTACCTGCTAAGTTACTCACCAATGTCTATCAACCAAAACCTAGAAGATTTGTGTGTGGGGATGTGAAGACGCCGAAGGAAGTTGTTACATGAATGAATTTCACATGTGGAATATTATCAGAAAAGGAAAAATACCGAAACTCAAATCTTCTACGTACCTTTTGTTTTGTCTTTTTTCTAATGGTAGGACTTCAAATCTTCTACGTACCTTTTGTTTTGTCTTTTTTTTTTTATCTAAAAATGTTTTTCTAAAATATGAAATAATGTGTATTAAAAATAAATCTTTTACATTGATACGAAATAATTATTATTTTTAATCGTTTAGTTGGGAAGACTTTTGAATGCAACTCACTAAAATATGAAAGTTTTGACATGATTCATCACCATTATCATTTATGATAGGCACGTCGCATGTAATAAAAAAAAAATAATCATGTCTTGATTATTTCCAAGTTTCATATGTGAGATATGAGATGGATTCAAGTGTGTCAAGTTTAAATTCAAAACACTTGTACACAATATTTCAAAATTTCAAATTTTCAAATTTTAAGAATTTTGAGATTCTTAACGAGTGGAGTGTGTTTATTTGTAATTAAAAAAAAAAAAAAAAAAAAAAAAAAAACTATTGGAGTGTGTTTTTGTTTATAAACTTTGGTAAGTATCTTAACTTTGATTTTGTAATATTTCTATTATGAACGTTGTTAAGAACCATGAAAATTTTCTTAACCAATGAAGACGGTCTTACATTATGATTTCTAGCTGTTTAAACTTCCCAGGATTTTTTTGACTGGTTAAATAAAAGACCAACTCGTTTTAAATTATCAAAGTGTTTTAACTCTGCAGCGACCTCCTTCGATAGCTTAACAACAAATAATTAAAAAAAAAAAAAAAACCAAAAAATATCTCATTTATTTTTTATCAATTTGAAAACTTAAGACCGGAACTATATTAGTTATAAAATTTTTACAATTTTAACAGGATGGAGAAACAAAGAAAACCAAAAACTAAGCTAAATGGGTTAGGACCATATGTACGATGGTTTAATAGTTGGACCATATGTAAGTTTGCTGTCTTTACTTGATTAAATATTCCACACATGAAAATCATTATAACATCTTAAGAGACATTATATTCTCACTGTCCCGTCCTTATTTGTCTTGTTCGGGACGATAGTTTCTGCGAGTGAGTTCACGGTAGAGATATTGCTGCATTGTCGGGCTTGCTGCCGCCAACTATATATTGCGACCAAATGAGCGCTTCCCCTACCCTGCTACCACGTCCGTGCCTAATCTGCTTTCTTTCCTCATTAGTGAGGAGTGGATACTCTTTAATAAACAAACTAAAAATATACACAAATAAAAGAACAAAATGAACAAACAAAAAATAATTACGACATTGTGTTGTCTATATAGTATCCTAGGTAGCTACATTAACAGTTTGACTAACGAGATTTGTAGATTTGTTGGTTTTTGCCATAGATTCAAATTAAAAGTTAGTTCATGTAATTATAAGCACGGCTTGAAGTTTTGTGTACTTATAAGTAGATAAAATAACTTAGTTCTTACCGGGAATTAGCCGTTTTTCCCGCTACCTATCTTAGATTGGAGAAGAGCTATGGCCTATGGGATGTGGCGTATAATGCTACTACCTATTAATTGACACTCCCTTTTTTTTTTTTTTACTTTTTACTATATACATTTTGTACATTCTTAACCTACTTGCTAAGTTACTCACCAACGTCTATCGACCTGAACCTAGAAGATTTGTATGTGTGGATGTGAAGCAGTGAAGACGTCGAAGTAAGTTGTTAGGACATCTCCAACTCACCTCTATATTTGTTTTTTAACTCTGTTTTAGAGTAAAATCTACTCCAACTCATCTCTATTTCTACTTCTATAGAGATCTCTATTTTTTCTTCTATATATAGAGGAACTCTATTTTTTCCTCTATAATAGAGTTGAACTTTTTATTTATAAAATGGCCCTTGAACTTTTAACACTTTTATATTTATGATCAAAATAAATAAAATATATATGTAAATAGTTTAACAATAAATTAAATATTTTAATAATAATTTAATTTGTATAGTAATATGATAATTGATTATAAAGTTAAATTTGACTAATTTTAATATTTTGATTTTAAAATTTTAAAGGTTTTCGTATAGAAAAATTTTAAAAGTTTTGTTTATAGAAATATATTTTTAAAATTTGAGACTATTATTTGCAAAAGAAAATTTATATTAAATATAAATAACTTAAATATTTTAGTTTTTATTCATACCATAATATTATTTTTGATATAACAAAGACTACTTATTTAATATTCTGGTAAATTATTTCTGGATCCGCCAATATCCCTAAAAATTTGTCCAATCTACTATGTTTTATTATTTTATATCATGCAATATATTTCTTGTAATAAATGTAATATTTAAATAATATTTATGAATGTTAAAATTTTAAATAATATCATAATTTTATGAAAGTTTCACAAATACTAAAATAAATGGGTTAGTTTGCAACTTTTATAAGTAAAAGTTATTAATAGTAAAATAAAAAAGGAATCTCTACGGAATATTCTTTTTTAGAGGAAATAATAGAGTTATCTGTTGGAGCAAAAGTCATATCTATTGACTATTATAGAGTTCCTCTATTTTAGAAGTAAAAATAGAGAAAACCATTGGAGATGGTCTTATATCAATAAATTTCACATGTGCAATATTATTAGAAAAAAAGAACATAAACGAAGTTAAGATGGTTGGACCATATGTACAATGGTTTAATGGCAGGACTTCAAATCTTGTACGTACCTTTTGTTTTGTTTTTTTTTTCTGAAGATGTTTTGCTCCCAAATTGATTGAAACAAAGAAAGGAAAAACTAAAGCAAAATTGGTTGGACCATATGTAAGTTTGCTGTTCTTACTTGATTAAATATTCCACACGTGAAAATCATTATAATATCTTTGGAAAATATATTTTGGTGTAAAAGAGAATTAAGATTATCTCCTAAAATTTTCCGTGCACACCTAACATATTGTAACAAATTAATAAAAAAAAAGTTTATAATCCATTTGTAACCTACTATTAATAATTACTTACGTGTGTACCTGTTTTCACCAAACGTTATTCCAATCCAAACCCGATCCGAACCCGTATCCGAAATTGTAAAATACCCGAACGGGTTCTAAATCTCTAAATCCGAAAACTCGAACCCGAATCTGAATCCAATCCGAACGGATATCCGAATATAGCCATATTATTAATATATAGTAGTAATATATTAGTAATATTTATAATTTTAATAATATAAGTGTCCAAAATATTCAGATTTTTAGATATTTTTGATAATTTGAAGTATTTAAACTATTTATTAGTAAATATTGAGTAAAAAATACTCTAAATTTTCAGATATATTGCGTATTATTGAATAATTTGGACTAAATTAGATATTAAAATTTTGATTTTTGTGAACTTTGGATAATCCGAATCCGAACCCGAAATACTCGAATCGAACCCGATCCGAATCCGAAGTTTAGAAATACCCGAACGGGTCCTATACCTCTAAACCCGAAAACCCGAAACCGATCCGAACCCGATCCGGACCCGAACGGGTACCCGAATGCCCAGGCCTAAGTATACGTGTTAGAGTACGGGTTAAAATTTCTTTTCTTTATAATATAATTTTAGAATAAAATATAATTTATATGATTTTTTTAATTGTTTTTTGAACAAAACATTATGCAATAAAATCATATGCTACATATGATGGGTTGAAAAAAACACCTATTTTGTAAGTTTTATATTGTTAATTTTGTAATTTTATGTGTGAGAAATGGTTATGTCTGTTGTTTTTTTTTTTTTTTTAATTTTTGAACATGTTTGGTGAAAGCTATACAATATGACCTGTGCTTAGGTAAAATTTTATTTTCAACTGCACAATAAGATATCGGAAATCACGATTAAGTGTGATAAATTGCCAAGATTTTATTTCTTTTTAAGCCTAACAATATATTTTTATGCCTAACAGTATATATTTTGTAATAATACATGAAATACTAAAAAATTTATTTTAGAAATTGTATAAATCATTAGAATATTCTCTTTAAAATGATTCTTTAGAATATTCTTAAGTGTATTATTGACCAATTATTCTATAGCCTTTTTTATAACCAACATATATTTAATCTAAACCTATTTTGTAACCAACTTATAAAAATTATATGGTATACAAAATAAAGTTGTGTACTTCCGTTTTATTATATAGGGGATTATGAAAAAATTATGTATTCTTTTAATATCAAATAATTTTTTACCAAGTTTTTGTAGTCTTTATAGTTTTCAATCATAAGATTATGGACTCGATGTGGTACTCTTAGCACTTTTTTTGTACTGCTAGTTCTGTTTTATATGATACCAGATTAGAATCCGTGTTAGAGTACGGGTTGAAATTTCTTTTAATTATATTATAATTTAGAATAAAATTTAATTTCTATGATTGTTTTTAAAAGTTTTTTTGATAAAATATTATGCAAGAAAATCATATGCTAAATATGATGGCTTGAAAAAAATACCTATTTTGTAAGTTTTATATTGTTAATTTTGTATTTTTATGTATGAGAAATGGTTATGTTGGTTGTTTGTTTTTATTTTAATTTTTGAATATGTTTGGTGAAAGTTTTTTAACATGACCCGTGCTTACGTAAGACATTATTTTCAACTACACAGTAAGATCTCAAAAATCACGATTAAGTGTAATAAATTGCCAAACTTTTATATCTTTTTTACGCCTAACAATATATTTTTATGCGTAACAATATATATTTTGTAACACTAAATGAAATACTAAAGATTTTCTTATGGAAAATGTATAAATCATTATAATATTATCTTTAAGAAGATTTTTTTGAATATTTTTAAGTGTATTTATATAGCCCACAGATTGACCAATTAATTTATAACCTTTTTTTTTGTAACCAACCTATATTTAATTTATGAGATATTTTGTAACCAATTTATTAAAATGATATAGTCTAAAAAAAGTTGTGTACTTGGGATATTTTGGTATTAATTTATTTTTAGGTAAATAAACGTGTACATTTATATATCACCAATCGAACTCATAAATATTTTACTAAGTGCTCTTAACAAGGTAATAATAAAATATAAAACGTTAGAGAGTCATCACCAATATTCACCATTATCCATTTAAAATATAAAACGTGGTCGTTTATGCTAAACGAAAGCAGATAATGTGTAGTTAAACCCGTTTTTTAAATTTTAACAGAGAATAAACGTCGTGTCTAAAACAACGAGGTTAACAAAAATTTGCTAGTTTATGGTCAAGTTAACGAAAACTTTGTGATTAAAATGATATTTTAAAAGTTGGTGATTAAAACGTTTCAAATTTGAAAATTGGAAATTTTTATGGCATTTTTTCCATTAATTAAATATTTTACACTTTGAGGTTAGCTGTTATATGCGCATAAGGAACATGGATCATTAAATTGTTCAGATTATGGGGCTTTATAAAATTCATAAATAACGTTATTCGAAACAACGTGTGTGGGTTACAAGTGAGTTGGTGAGTAGTGACTACAAAATAACGTGCTGTTTAATTTGCACGACTTATCCTAAATAAAGACTCACCTGTTTTTAAATAATACAGTAGTCTTCTAATACTAGTGAGAATACATATATTTCAGAATAAATAATTACTAATTATGACAATATTTATGTATTCCTTTTATATCAAATGTTTTTTTACAAAGTTTTTGTAGTCTTTATAGTTTTCAATCATAAGATTATGGACTAGATGTGGTACTCTTAGCACTCTTTTTGTACTGCTACTTCTTTTTTTATATGATATATTTTGGTATTATTTTATTTTTAGGTAAATAAACGTGTACATTTATATATCACCAATCGAACTCATAAATATTTTACTAATTGCTCTTAACAAGGTAATAATAAAATATAAATCGTTAGAGAATCATCACCATTATCCATTTATGATAGGCACGTCGACATGTAGTGACAACAAAAGAATTATCATGTCTTTGCACGACATCGTCGTCGTACCATGCATTGCGCATGGAAAGCTTGCAATCCTTTTATATTATGATTTCTAGCTGTAACTTTGCACGATTTTTTTTGAGTGTTAAATAAAAGATCAACTCGTTTTTATTATTAAATTCTTTTACTAACTCTCTGCAGCGACCTCCTTCGATTTAAAAAATAATTATTTGTATTGTATCATTTATGATTTTCAAAAAAAAAAAGACCGAAACTTATATTTGTTGGACGTATATTATAAAATTTCTACAATTTTAACAGGAGAAACAAAGAAAACCAAAAACTAAATTGGTTAGGACGATATCTACGATGGTTTAATAATTGGACCATATGTAAGTTTGCTGTCTTTACTTGATTAAATATTCCACACATGAAAATCATTTTAACATCTTAAGAGACATTATATTCTCACTGTACCGTCCTTATTTGTCTTGTTCGGGACGATAGTTTCTGCGAGTGAGTTCACGGTAGAGATATTGCTGCATTGTCGGGCTTGCTGCCGCCGACTATATATTGCAACCAAATGAGCGCTTCCCCTACCCTGCTACCACGTCCGTGCCTAATCTGCTTTCTTTTCTCATTAGTGAATACTCTTTAATAAACAAACAAAAAATATATATAAATAAAAAAACAAAATGAACAAACAAAAAATAATTACGACGTTGTGTTGTCTATATGGTATCTTAGGTAGCTACATTAACAGTTTGACTAACGACATTTGTAGATTTGTTAGTTTTTGCTATAGATTCAAATTAAAAGTTAGTTCATGTAATTATAAGCACGGCTTGAAGTTTTGTGTATTTATGAGTAGATAAAATAACTTAGTTCTTACCGGGAATTAGCCGTTTTCCCTACTACCTATCCTTAGATTGAAGAAGAGCTATGGCCTATGGGATGTGGCGTATAATGCTACTACCTATTAATTGACACTCCCTTTTTTTTTTTTTTTTTACTTTTTACTATATACACTTTGTACATTTTTAACCTACTTGCTAAGTTACTCACCAACGTCCATCGACCAGAACCTCGAAGATTTGTATGTGGGGATGTGAAGCAGTGAAGACGTCGAAGAAAGTTGTTATATCAATAAATTTCACATGTGCAATATTATTAGAAAAAAAAAAACATAACCGAAGTTAAGATGGTTGGACCATATGTACAATGGTTTAATGGCAGGACTTCAAATCTTGTACGTACATCTTGTTTTGCGTTGCTGTCAAATTGATTGTAATATCGATCCCTTCCACATCTGAAATTCAATGTAATATCCCTTTCGAGACTCACCGTCCTTTTAGAAATTAGTTAAACATAATTGATCAGTTTATAAGACACACGTGAAATTCATTGTAACGCTAACATCCCTTCGAGACACACTTTTATTCACTAAAGTAGCCAACTGAATTTCTCTTTTATAATTGTGCTAAAATCTTTAGTATTTGAAAACAATATTAATATCAAAACAAGTTTTATGTTTAGGAAATTTGTTTGATTTTAATTAAACAAGTTTGATTTCGTAATGTTCCATAATGTTTTTTTTTTTCTTTTTCTTTGGGATAGTTTTCATGTCCCAAACCTTAGCTTTAAGGCACCGAGGCGAAAGTCTTGTTTTACTGATGTTAAAATTGCATCATTTCACGTGTGTCATTATTTATTTGAAAAAATAAATAACTACTTCGATGGTATCATTTATTTATTTAAAAATAATTATTTATTTGAAAAAGTAATTATTTATTTGTATCATTTATGATTTTCAAAAAGAAGACCGAAACTTATATTTGTTGGACGTGATAAATAACCTACTACTCCCTCTGTTTCAGAAAAACTAGTTTCAGAAAAGCCCTCATTAGTACACTGCCTAAGGTAGCTAAAGAATTTTGAACCTTGTATCCTGCACACAACTCTCTGGGTTCAACTAATGTTACTTCGACTTAAAATAAATCGACTATGCCAGCTTCGGTTTTTCCCTATATCAATAGTCGATAGCAACACAGTCAACAAGTCCTCTGCTTCTTCCTCCGATGGAAGCTCTACGTTGGTTTGTAGAAGCGGCTGAGCTGAAGGACTGTTCCATCGTTTTCTTGTCGGGCTGCTCTTCTTTTGCTGGTCCTGTCTCCAGTTCCATACACCATCTGAATTGCTTCCTATGACGCGGACAACTCCACCGCTGCAATCTGTATGTATTACACTCTCCAAACCGATTTCCCTTTCGATATTCCATACCAAATCAATTGGAACTCCGAGAAACCCCGGTTTTCTGAAACCTACTAAGCTTGGGCTGCTTAGAACCAATACCAGTCTCCCTGTGATTACAACGAACGCTCCTTCTTGCTTCAGGGCCTTGCACTTCACCAATTTCTCTCCTTTGAACTTCAGGGAATCTCCAACCTCCATAAGTACTGCTGTCCCGACCGCTTCTTCCCATGAGTAAGGCCTGAGAGGTTGTTCCCTGCTCAGAGGCCTGGGAAGGCGAAGCCTATGTCTTTGGGATCTTATGCTATGAATTCTGCTTCGGTTTCTGATACTTTGTGCGGTTTTTCCAGTTACCTCAAGGATACTAGCCGTTGGTCTAGCCACAAGTCCAGTAATCCCCATAGCCACTCCTGAACCATATAGTCACCCAGTTAACACATGCATAAAATTACAAAGCCAGAAACAAATGACAGCGTGTACACTAACATCGAATGTTTGGAATATCTATAAATGCTTGAGCAATGGTTCTCGCCTAATTACCTGAGATGACGCCTGGAAGACCATGTTTCTCAGCTCCTCGTATTGGTGATTGAAGGAGACCAGTAAGTCCCTGTGATTAACATGGCGACGGACTACTTTTAAGCGAAGTATAAATCAACAATGATGGCAGAAATTTTCATCTCATCTATAACCAATTAAACAAAATTTGCAAGAAACAATGCAGTGTTCACTTTTCAGCTGTTGTTTTTTTTTCATCACAAGCAAACTTAATTCTTCTTGCAAGTTCAAACTTCAAAGACATGGCGAGATATCTGACGGAAGTTACTTTCAAGACTAAGTGAACACCAAATTAGAATATAAATCATACTTCCAATGAAAGTGCAAAAGATACCTCAAACACTTCGCCTATAACTCCTTTGCTACGCGACCCTTCACCCAATTGCTGCTTCTCCATCCTTGCAACATCATGGTCATTGAATGTAAATGCAACAATACCCTGCAACATACTGGAAATTCTGTGAATATTTTCTTGAAACTTGAAGGTGGCATCTGCACCATAGAGTTTTAAGCAAAGAGAGGCATCGTACCTTGTGTGCAGCTTTACTAAATTGAGTGGCAGCATCACTTAAAGCATAAACAGTGCTACTCAAGAGACTTGTGGTTCCGTGAGCCATTCCTTGAATAATTCCTGCGGGGCTCTGTTCAAGTAATCCAGTTTTACATATATGCATAAAGTAACTAAACCAGACACATTACAGGAAAAACATTAAGCAACAAGAAATTATTTTAATAATAACCTTTGAGATACTCCTGCCGGGAGCTGACAGGAAATCTTTAATTCCAAATGCAACATTCCTCGCAAATCCCATGGGATTTCCAATAACACCAGCAGAGCCGAACACCTGCGTGATATAATCAAGGGACCTGGTCTTAGATTGCAGAAATACGTCCAGCGGGTATATAGGAATCTATTAGAGTAGGATGATGCTCGTGCGAATAGTATGACTGCTACTGGAAATGAAAACAATAAGGGAAAAAATATCTTCTTAGGTCTTACCTTGTAAATCTCATGAAGAATTTGACGGGTATAGTGCCCAACAAGGATCTCCTGAAATGATTCCCAACTAGTAATCTGATGAGCAATTGTCAATTGCTTGAGATGTATTCGAGCACCCTCAACATCCGCAAGAGCCATAAGGCCTCTCTGAGATCAAATCATAATGATTTAGTTAGTTATAATATATACAACATCCTTCAATTTAGGATTAATACGGCGCTCTAAGATGCAATAATGAATCAATAATATATTATAATCCTTACAACCGGGTCCAAGGAGAGAAGAAATTACAAAGTAAAAATGAGAAGTAAGATCAAAACTCTCTTCATTTCTCAAGAAACGATGAACACGAAAAATAGTACTCGAGTATCAATAACCAAAGCAAAACCAGAAAACGGTTTGCTTTGGAGTCTCTAATCACTCCCAAATTCATAAAAGCTTCTAACTAAACCATCGGTCAAAGTCATAATCTGTTCTCCTGACAGGCAATCCCAGTGTTGAAACAAAGAAAGAAAATATGGCAAAAAATGCTAAAATGGGTATTTGGCCGAGAAAAGGAAGGAAGACTACTCAAAACCTTGCGTCACAAATCATTTGTGCCTTCAATTTAAATTACATAAAATTATGCAAAATATCTAAGGAATGTTGCAAGGAAAGTGAAGCTACATACATGGATAAGGGACTCTCCTGAAGTAAGAATGCCATTCCTAAGCATCCAGGGAGCACTGCAGAAGCTGTCAATATTGTGACACAAAAAGGACCCATGTGAATTTACATGTAGATAGGTTACCAAAAGTATACTTATCCTGAAAAGAAAAGTTCTAGCTCACCTTAACGTAAACTGAATAGGGGCCAAGTCGAATGTTTCAACATAAATTTTTCTGTGTCTTCTAGCCAACAAGTGAATATGCTGCCAAGGAGCTCCTATTGGAACCACTATAGGTAGAGCTACAATGCTTCTCTGGATTTTGTTAAATACAGGGATGTTTCTTGCATGTGGAGTATCTTCCAAACTTATATCCTTCAAACCAGTGTCATAAATCAGAGGACGTAGTGTGGGATCTGAGAGCGGCAAGAGTCTAGTCTGAGAATTAGGAAGCACTGCTTTTACGAACTCCAACAAGGATAATAGTGTTTGTAGCTCGAGCTCAAGTACAAATTCACAAATCCTGCATTTGTTTAAAGAATACTGAGAGTTGGGAACAGAATGTATATAACTATAATACAATGCTGTGTAAAATACTAAGGAGAATGTTGACCATTCATTATACCTGATGTTTATGTATTCAAAAGAAACTAATGAAACATCTTTCTTCCGCCACTTTGATAGGCCAACGTAGACAGCATCACGGGTGTTACCCCTATCCTGCTGGAGAATTTCACTTAAAAGTATTGCTTTGTTATTCTTAATGCCCCAATCAGGAGGAATGCCTCTGTGGTCATGATTGAATGACAATATGACAGGATACGAAGAATTGTGAAGTGGGTTGTCTATCTGTAATGAAGAGATCTGAAAGGAAAGCTTCTGCTGATCAACACTCTGACTTAAATCTAACACAACATTTGACGCACTAGCATAAACCAATTCCTGCGAGGAAGATTAAAGCGTTATAAAAATATTGGGATGTAATATAGACATATTGTACCTAGCATTTTCAGCGGATGGTTACCTGTGGATGAGAATTAACCAAAGATATACCAATGCTTGGCAGGACAAGCAAGAACTTCTCTGTGTAACGGATGATATTTTCAGTCTGAAGCTTTTGCTTTCCCTTCTCATGGAATCTGGAGTCAAACGTTTCCTTTATATCTTTCATGGTGTGAAAACCTGAATCTACAACACTGAAAACCTGGAAAGGGGAAAGAAATAAATGAACAAGTCGCATCCGCAACATAGAGAAAAGTAGTTGTGTACTCAAAAAGTTAGCTAAGTTAAAGAAATTGGTTTTGGAGAAATTATACCTTTGTAGCACCTTCAGCACAGATAGATAGCAACAGTGTCCTTTCAGGTTTCTGAAGCAGGTCAATTTAAAAAATTAAGAAGATAGGAATACCTGAGACTCACTGATACAGTGGCTACAGACAACTATAAGGATAAATCTCTTCCTCCAAGCTCACTTAGCATTTATTATGTAGAACTCATAAGAAAGTATAAATAGAAGGGAGAAGTGAAAGAAATTGGTTGGTCTTATCAATGATATGCTTTATTTCATGTGATTCGCTAACAGCTGTTTTATTTTATTTTGTGAGTCATTAGTTCAGTATAGTGTAACTTTCAGTCTCACCACTCGTTCATTGCCTGATCCAATTTTACAAGGGTCTATCAACAGAAGATATTTACTTAGCCAGGACAATGACACTGACTTGAATTTTTTCATATGTACAGATAGAAAAAGCATCCATTCATATTATAAAGATCAATCCACTCCACCTTATCATTCCCAGAAAGTCTATGCTGATCGAGTCCAGACTTAACTTACAAAGGAAATTTGGGGATACTCTACCTTAGGCTAAAAAAGATGACAATCTGACTCACTCAAATTTCATGCGAATATTTTCCCAATTTAGTCTAATGTTAAATTGGCTAGTATATCTTCTGTTCATAACTAACGCTAAAAAAAAGCATGCTGGTGAAAAATTCCAAGAGTAATATAGTATAGATGCGTCTAGCATGCAGGAACCACTCAACAAAAGCCATAATAACCAAAAATAAATACATAACAAAGTTGTTTGTGATATATACCTCAGAGGTGGAGCGCAAGTGCACTGCAATTGGTTGTTTTGTTATCTCAAATGCATAAGAGCCTATAACACGATCTCCAGGCACCTACATTCCTCCATAAGAAATAAAACTGTAAGAAAGGGAAAAAAAGAGAACAGCAGCCAAGAAAAACGCCAACAGAGATACAATGGGATGATTTGTTTTAAGCAGAAAAATCACCATACCTCAATGGTCAAACGATGTGGATAACAGGGTTCATCCCAAGCATATGGGCAGGATGTGTAAGGATGAACAATGGTATCAAAAGTTTCACATTTTTGTTGATAAACCCTCAGTCTCTATCATCCACAGAAAAAAAAAAAAAACCCATATTCAGTTCCTTGTAGGAGAGTAACTAAGGGTTTTAGAAAGCAAGTTCTTCAAGGGATAACTCTGGCATTTAGCCATGGTACCCCTTCCCTGAATATCTTTCTTTTTTTCCTTGGGTCCCAAAATTATATGCTACAGTAAAGACACAGCAAGCATAACTCACACAATGGATGCCAAAGAAAATCATGTACAATTACTCTGATAGATATTCATATTACTCAATTTAATGTTCTGAATGCTTTGAAGTGTTCAGAAAATGCTACTAAATTGTAGAGTTGAACGACCTACAAACTGACTGGAAGTATAACTAAAAGTCTTTAGCTGGATTTACAGAACCATCAATTATAACATTACTGACCTCATTCGAGAAATTATCAATCCTGTAAGGCATATAGCCCATGTCGTCATCTGATAATAGAATAAAGTTTGTCCCGACATTTCCATGAACACTCCCTACAATCTTTTCATCTCCGCTTGACATATTGGCATTCTGAACTTCCACCCGCACCATGTTAAATGCTTTATTAACATAGTTCCAAATCTTCAGTTGAGTATCACCTAACTGATCTGGCAAGAAGCTGCCTGACCATTGCCATCCAGGCTCATTTAAGCGGATTGAAACTAGCAACTCCCTGTTTATACGGAATAGTAAGTGGCATACTTTTATAAGTTTTTTAAATGTATCTTCTCAATAAGTAATATAAATATAGCGACAGCGTTGGTCTCCAAATAGAAAGTGAATTATTCAATAGGATCAATCACAGGAACAAGGGGAACCAGTTTCATTTTCAGACAACTTAACGGGGAAGTTGGCCCAAAACAAAACAGAGAACTGTGGGAAACCAACAAAATTCAAGCGTAATCAGCTACTTAATACAAAAAATGGGTTGTATAGGATCATAAAAAGAAAACCACTTCTTAATACAAAGAATGTGTTGTATATGACGTATATAGTAATGAACGAACCTCGTAGTATCTGTCCATTGAAGCTGAGAGTGCTGCCCAACAGCAAGATGGGAAACTAAATTAGTTCCCTTCTGCTTGTAACACAGGTTATGGCTGCATGAATTACAGATGATATATCTGCAACATAGGAATTTGTTAAGTGGATACATAGGGATAATGGTTTAGGAGAATATAGAGCATTTAGTGAAACTATATATCACCTAGGTTGGAAAGTAATTGCTTGCGTTCTCCCTGCTAATGCACCACCAAGAATGGAACATGTAACAGATAATAAAGATGATTCACCAGGCGATGGTTGTGGGACAACTAAATTTGTTGAACCACTGGGTGGAACAAGAGGAAATGGAGCAGACCACAGAGGGTATAGGCTACTTGAATTATCTGACCCTGGCAGGTCCCTTTTGACTCGGATCATGGTGTCACTGGCCCTGGAAACAGGGCAAGGTGAATAAATGCATGCCTTTACTTTGCCAGATTCATTACCTTGGAAGCACACCTCTCTTAAACTTTTTGAAGAAAGACTCCTCTTGCGAATAATTGCTGAGTCTTTTGGATGCGCTGCAAAAGGGACTTGCCAAGTTGATTGAGTAGCATGCTTATCAAAAAATCTCTCAGTACCGGAAGCAGTAATGCTGGACTCCGATGAGGAAGGACTGGAAGGGGAATCCGCCATTGAAACTTTATCTAGCAAATCTTTCTCCGAGGTCAAAATGCCAAGACCAACTTTGCGAGTTTGAACAAAATGCTGCTCAATCAGGTTGTAGCAGGATGGAATTGTGCTGTAAGTCCCTTTAGGTTCATTGGTGCAGTCCGAAACAATCAGAGGAGTTCCAGTACAGTTATACAATAGAAATGGGACAAAGATGAATACTTCCCGAGCCCCACAAGTTACATCCATCGTTTTCTCACACGATACATGAACAGAACCTATAAGATAATCAATATTAAAACTGTCGCAATATGAATAGCTAATTTTAAACATAAAAAAAAAAATAAACCTTACCACTACCGAGGTGTGAATCAAAGGAAACAGTTTCTATCTGAGAGAATTTCCCTCCACTGAACTTGGCCACTGTACAAAAACTTTCTGAGCGTGGGAACTTTAACGATGATGATCTATAGCCATCTAGTTTGAACTCAAGGACCAGATCATGTGAAGGATCAATATGCTGGAATGGCGTCTCCCCCTAAAACAATACATTTTTATGCCATATAAATAACACCATATTATAACATGATTCAACTCTATCTTCCAGAAGGAAATTGTATGGAAATATCTCTCAGACCTCATAAAGGGATGCAGTCTGAGTGATGCCACCACTTTCGATAGAAAGTGATATTGGTTCTGGAAGACAATTGCTCAGAACAAATGGAGTGCTTAAAGTCACTTGATGAATGAATCGCTCTCTTGATCGGTCAAGATCGTGCAACTGCTGACCAAAATTTCCATCTGGCGAATCATTAAGATAAAATGATGCCGGCAAACTAGTGCTCTGAACAGATATGCAACAACGAAATGGTTCATGGCTAGGGTGACATGGATAACAAGCAAAAGATCGGCGAAATCCTATCCTGCTATCTTGAGAAAGAACTTTGGAGATGCTATGAGCTTCACTCCATAAATAAGAATCTCCGAGGGGACGCCACCGTAGCCGGCCAGACTTAGCCAAGTGTAGAGGCAGTGGAAATTCTTGACCAGGAAAAATAGGATCTAGGATCTGAAATAGAACGACATAAGAATAAAAAAAAAGATAAGAGCGACCAGGTAAGGAAACTAGAAAAGAAAAGAAAAATCTTAGTTTCCTTAAGTAGCACAGAAACAGAGTCTGGTACGGATAGAACAAACTGGCATATTAGAATTCAATAACCTTTGGGGAGATGCCAAACGGAATATCAAAGCGAAGTTCCAGTGGCATGGATGTGGAGTTCAAAATTATAACCTGAAAAGGAAAAGGTATATGCAGACTCAACAATTATAAGAATTAACACATTAACACATATATATATAGTAATGACATGATACATACAGTTGAGTATACTCGTATTAACTTGCTCTGCCGCTGCAATGAAACCTCGTACACAACAGGAACAACAAAGCTGCTTCCAGAACCAGATTTACTTCCTTTCTCAACATTATCACTGGAGTTTGATGTTTTGGAAAAATCAACCTCAAAATAGGAAAGGCCAATTCGATCCATTGAATGAGGAGGAGAAGCAAAAGATGTTCCATCAAGTTGAATCTTCATATAATGCTGTGTGGCATCACCAGATTCGCTGCTAAAACAACTAAATTGACTTCGGCGTCTATCAGGAATAAGTAGTGTGTCATTATTATCAACATAGATGGGAACAGAGGAACCAGGTTGCACAAAGTCCTGAGCCATTGGAGCTGACATATTTAGTACATTTGAATCATGTCCTTGGAAAACTTGGTACCCCAAAGGAAGAGAAGTTAAATTTTGAAGTACATATGGGGAATATCGTTCTGTCTTGGTACTGTTGGTGCAGTAAACTGACAATCCCTTATCCTCAGGAATGGCATCTGTTTCCATCGATTCCAAAGTGTTCGACATCTCAATTATCCTGAAAATACACTTCAACAGGGAAAGGACAAAATGAAAATATATGGAACTGAGGGTTTACAAAGCATTTTCGGATGATGATTGATACGGAGTGAGCCAAACCAAGCCCACAAAGACCCTTGGGTAGAACTCAAAACAAAAGCTAGTTTTAGGGTTTTGGTGCCCTGAGGATTTTTAAAGTTTTGATCTAGTTCCCTCCCATCCAATGTGGGATTATTTGAATACCCAGAGTCTTATCAATAATACAACTAGACCGAAGGTTGGAAGCTACTCATCCTATCTAAAAACTAGCAAGCAATTTAATTATAGGATTTAGCACCAAAGCCACATCCATAAGCTGAGTGAAACTAACCAGTCCCTGCCAATATTAATAATAACTAAAAAATTATATCTCATGGTACCTCAAAAAGAGATTCTGTTAAGTTCACATTGAGCTGATTTGATGATGCAACAATTACTTCAGTGAGACCAGCATTGTTCAGCAAAGAATTTGCCTCAAATTTTCGGGATAATTTGAGATCAAAATTCCAGGGCTCAATAAAAGGCTCCCACAAGACCTTCAACATATATCCACGGGTGGTTATAAGCATACTACCAAAACAAAGAAAAAATGACAGCAGGATTATGTTTCTGCCTCGTACCTTGTGCATATTATTATAATTCACTTCAAGATCGCATGAAACCAAACTCTCCATATTCTTTTCGGTCAGATTAGCTTGCAAGAGAAAGTTTTTCATAAGAACTTCAAGAAGCAGACCACTACATCCCCACTGCATGAGATTAAAGAGACAAGAGAAGTCATCAGCAAAGTAGCCCAAAAATTTTCAAGCTGACCTGTGGCATATACAGTGCAAAAGCTAATGATAGGTAACGAGCTCACAGACAATTATGAACCAAAACATGTACTAGACAACAGAACGCAGACCAATATCTAAACCACCCAAAACTCACTCATCAAACTAAGCTTGTCAGTGAAGAAAAATTAAACTCGCCATCTCAAGCACTAACTACAAAGAAGTGCCATTAAATTTATAGGTAGACATGAACTGATCACGGCACAACAGAAGTGGCAGCACAATAACAGTAATACACACATACACAGCAAAAATAAATACTTGCGAGGTCACTTCTGTGTGAAATAACATTGGCAGAGACTATATCAGTATATAAAGCACAAGCATACCTTTCCATCTGAAATAAGAAGAGACACATCTCTTATCTGGACTTTTATACTCATGTTTCCTTGCGAATTTCGTGGAGATGGTGTCCCAGGTGAATCAAACGTAATTCCATGCCAGAAAGATAATACTTGATGAGATGCATGCATCTCCACATTGTCAGAAAGTATCCCTACATCTATATTCATGATCTTGTTCTGATCCATCTGAATATTTGTTTCTACAAGTAGTTGTGACGCCCCAAACAGAGAGCAAGACCGTACAGTATTAATCCCAGATATTGCAAGAATTCCACTGAGCTTTTCAACCTTATTGCTGAGTTTGATGTCTCTCCCACGAATACAGAGTTCGCCGCTCCTACTACATGCTGTAAGCGTAACATATTTACAGTATCTCCCTTTAAAATAATTTGAGTGCTCTTCCTCAGATGTCTCATGAATATCAGTTGCCATGAACCCTGGAAATTCTGTGTCGCTTGTGCAAAGAGGAAAATGGATTGTGACACCAATAATCTCTGATCTTGCGGTAAATGCCATAACATCACTAGAGTTCTCTGAAACCCCATTTTGAAGAACATTCAAAGCCCGATCAGTATTATCACAAATATTCCTTACCATTTCAATAGGTTCATCAATATCCAAGTCTGAACCTACTGACAAAATAGGGTCTTGACTACTGTCTTCCAGTTTCTGGGAATAAGATTTCAAAAGTTCAGTAACTTCAATCCAATCAAAAGAGTGTAACCAGATGTCCAGGGATGGAAGAGAAAAACAGAGACTATATTCATTTTCAGCCTGTTCCGTAAATCTAACTTTAAGTGCAGAAGGATCCATTGCATTGATGCATCTAGCTAACATGACTGAGCTCAGCAATGAATAAAGCCCAATTTCGAAAAATTGAACATCCAAGCTCGTAGGGAAATTATTTTTAAGTTCTCCAGAGCAAATAAATTTCATATCAGCTTGGAGCACTGGTTCGGATAGAAGTGTTCCAGGATCTATCCTTAATCGATGCAGTTTTGTCGTCAAAAGATTGACAAAAATTCTGAATTGTATTAAGCTTGTGGAAGGTTCAAGGGGTGCAACTAAATGATCTTGCTTTAGACGCATCTTCGTATGAAGGAACTGAGGAACATCAGACACGAAAAGTTTTGATTCCTCAGCAACTAAAGAAAGCTGATCAACCACAACAAGAAATGCCTTGAACCCATCCAAAGCATCTGAATCTGCAAAGAAAATAGAAAAAAGATAACACATATAAGCATCACTTGAAATAAATAATCACTATACAAAAAGATGAGCGCTGAGGAGCAAAAGTTAACATGAAGGGTAACACCACCTACCATCCACAACAATTTCACAAACTTCAACTCTTGACATAACACATGCCAAATCACTTAACGGATTAAGATCACACGGTAATCTAATCCAAGCATCAGCAATAATGCTAGCAGCTAGCGTGATACTTCTGCACACGGCTTCCTTCTTGAATGTTGATATGCCATTTTCAGAAAGCAGCAATGATAGTGATAAGCCCCGCCCAAATATGTTTAAACAGTCGGCTCGCCCTTCTACTTGATTAAGCGGAATAACACATTCCTGTGGTATGTGCTGCACCACATTGCTCAAAGAACACTCTAGAATAAAGCTAATATATAACTGCCCAATTTCAGCTTTCAGTTGCTGGTGGTCATCATTCTCCACAGGAAGAATCAAACAAGAGTCCAGTATCTCAATTTTATAGGTAATAGCCAACTCAGAATGAACCTTGGTTAACTCAGTAGCTTGTGGCAACGACTGCAGGCCAGACTTTGAAGTCCAATCAGGAAGAGCGAAGTAACCAATTATAATGGCCAGATATTCCGGTAGTAAAATGCAGCATGTGTGCTGAATACCTATGCTCACTTCAAGTTCAGAAATAGAAGGCACCAAATCCCTCTTCCTTACGCGTAGGTTCAAGACCGGTGAGACATCTGTTAATGAATGTTTCCAAAGAAACCCGCCAGAATAGTTGGTGAACAAAGATGACTCCAGCATCAAGTCTTCAGCAGAGGCAACCAAATCGAAATGATCATCTGAAATGGTAAGCAAGTATCTGGATACCGGTAGAATAAGAGTTCCAAAAACACTTGAAGTATCATGAAAATGCACATTGGCGTCGAAGACATGCACATCAACTGTAAAGTGATTGGTCAGACCAAGACCCCTGGAGGACGTAAGCTCATCCAGAGGACAATCATGTTTAGGTTGAAAAGTACAGCTGTTACATTCGCAGTTCAAACCTATTTCAGCCCCATCATTTCTATTCCTTACAATAAATAACTTCCTCCAGTCAGAAGTCGAATAACAAAGAGAACTTTCTAGACTACCAAGAGAACCCGAATTCTTAATGGTTACAAATGGATATGTGTCCAGAGGAATGCAGCCACAAGATCTACTTTCAATAAAGTTTGAGAACCCAAACCTCTTAAAATCAAACTGAGGGCCTTCTGTTGGAGCACTGGTATCTGTAGCAAGGCTAGGTAGATTTGTATCAGCAGACGAGATCTTATAGGAGGCTATCTTATCCACAAAATTTGTCAGCAAACCAAATATGTATGGGTAGCAATGGAGTTCAGCGCCCCTCCAATAGATTGTATACTTCTGAAAAACAAAATTTTTACTTTGAGAAACCTTGTACTTTAAGCTGATAGCAGCCTCAGAAGTTGTTCCGTTGTCAATAATGTTGGTTTGATCGCCACTATGAGCATCCATCCCATGTCTATGGGAAGCGTACGATTTGAGTAGATTCCCTGATGAACATAAAATATGACTGTCAGCTGCATCTTTAGAGGAGCAAGCTGTCATTTCCAATTTTTTCGCACAGACTGACCACTCTTCAAATTTGGTACGTGAATACCTGAAAAATGACGGTTGTACAAGGGAACTTGTCAGGAACCCCCACCCCCCGTGCTACAATATTTAACAACTAAGAACCAAGAGAAAAAAAAATAATAATAATAATTGGATGGGCGTGGTTTTGAAAATGGCATCAACGTGGTAGATAGAAATATACAACAACAAAAACGCTGCATTCATGCTTGTTTAATAGTTGAAGGTTAACTTTCCACTGATACTGTAAAAGAAAACACAAAATGTGCTCTTTTTACCGTAGCAACTAATAACCTACCAGAGATCCAGCTGCTGTATAGAAAGAACAAGCACTGTGCTATTTTCTCCCTCATTTTCAAGATTGACGTGCAACCTGAAAAGTGCCAAGTTGGTTTTTGTGGAGAAGCGAAAGATGGGAGCAGGGGGAGGTGGGGCATTTCGAGCTCCAAGATCCTGAATATCAAGATATTCAATCACAGACATGACTCCTTTAAATATCGACGGAGAGAAATGGACACTGAACATAGGCAGAGTAGCTTCAACCTGTAAAGATATGGAATGGCAAAAAATCAGTTCCAGTATGTGGTCAATGCCTATATAAAAGTACAAGCATTAAAACCACTGAACAAGGGAGTTATTCATTCATTCAGCTAAACTAGGCACAGCTATTTCGGAACCTGAGATTAAATTCTAATACCTCCAACTGCTTCAAAATTGACTCCTCCGGAATTATACAAGACGCAAACTTGATAAGTAAAGATGATTTCTCCACAAGAGGAAGTTCTTGGAAAGGATGAATCTTCATGAGCTTCATCTGCACAAGATGCACATGTAAGAACATATATGATCGCTTAATAAACTTCAATCCAAAACAAAAAACATATAAACATATCTTACCTCGATGTCGGAGATATTGATATCAATATGGTCATAGAGATCGTTGACTTGGAAAGCATCTAAGGCTGCAATGGAACTTTGTAAAGCATCCATCACATCAGACTGCAATTTTGGACTTGGGCTAAGAGAATCTGTGCTACTAGATGTGATAGAAAGAGATTCCAACACCAAAACCTGTACAAGGGAATGCAAAGGAAGATAAAATAAATACCGCGAAAGATAAAAATAACAGAACAAGAAAACACAGACAACCAAATATTTATATAAGCAAAATACCAGATTATAGCTTTCTGATTCACCCAATCGTCCAGGGAAACTTAAAGTCAGATCTTTTATGTCCAGGTCCCACTTAACTTTATTTCGGCTAGATAAGAGGTATCTACGAATCCAACCAAGACACACATAAGCATCACAATTAATTAGGATATAAATCTATGCCGAACATTATGATAGAGGAAACACTTACTCAGCTTTCGCCGCCAATCGCGTTTCACTTTCAAGGCCATTGAGTGATGATAAAACCTGAGCCACAAAAGCGAATTGGTACATGTTTTCCCGTGTGAGGTGAAAGAAAAAAAAAATCTTGAACCTTCTTTCAGGAAATATCTCTTGAAACCATTTATATGAAAATGCCACAAAATCAAATATGTGATCATTGTACAGGCAAATAAACAATGATTGCAGTGCTTTAGAGGAATCTAATTCCCAGCAATGGATAGCAGAATCTAATAGACAAGTATGAGACACCAACAAGTATACGCAAAAAAAGTGAACATTTTCAGATTCAGGTATTCTACTCGAGAGCTACCAGAATCTAATAATGTTAGCAGTGTAGTGAAATAAGAGCTCACCCTTTCGTGTTGGAGTTTGAAGTATCTTGAACCCGAGAAAAAATTACTGACAGCTAGAAAGAAGTCTACATCATAAGCAGCTTTAAGTGGCTGAAGGGTGACCTACAGAAACAAGATGCAAAAATCTATAACAAAGTCAATCCTAATAGTCAGCTACGAACAAAAGACCACGACTCCTGAGAGGAACAAACGTTGAGTTTGTCCAAAAAATGCTGATGCAAGGTGCAGTTAGTTCACCTTTAATGACAATGCAACATCATGATCCTTAAACAACTCCAACCGTGCTCCACATGAAGGTTTCATTTCTAGTGTATCACTCTGAGAACAGACCTGCATGAAACAATTAAATTATTTCTTTCCTGAAACAAATAGAGGCGCACACAAATTGATTTTTAGAAAAGAGACTATGGAACATAAGCTACACCTAGATGGTTCATATCAACTTATTAAACAAGAGTAGTATGATAATGTTCATGATTTCAGATATATTAACAATATGGCAAAGGTGTAACAGCATATTGGGACACAAACCCCTTTCATGGTTAGAATTTCTTTCCCATTGTGAGGATAGACCAGCCTTCCAGAAATAACAGATACAATCATGGCTGTAGAATCTTTCCAAGACTTGCATTCAACAATCGCCCCCAAGATGTCCAACTCTGTAATAACTTGAGAAGAACTCCTGTGGAATAATTAAGGTAATAAGGAATGAAAAGACAAACTAGTTAGGGCAGAGGCCATGGTGAAGTAACTGAATATTTTTTACTTACCCACTTATATGTTGCAACGTAGCAGAAATTTTGCATACGTCGAGTCGAACGGAGCATGTACAGATCTTACCAGTTGCACTTGTATTTTTAGAAGACAAAGAAAGAGGGTGAAACTTTGTTGCCTTGTGTATATCCTGCAGTTAATGAACAGTTATTAGAATGTTTTGACGAATTTTGACCTTGCACTACCATTAAATGGTACTTAAAATACCTTGACAACTTCATCAGAAACAACACCAGAAAACTGACTAGAATCCTCTGTGCCTCCGGCACCAAGCATTCCTCGTGACAACCAGTTCAACCATCCACGCGACTTATTTGATATAGGATCATCACTCTGTTCCTTTTCAGAGGCACTCTGTTCCTTTTCGGAGCCAGTGGCAGCAGTTGCTCCCATGTTCACTATCAATTCTGAACAAGCTTCCTGTATAATAAGATCGAAGGTAAAAGGACAGATAAAAAAAATTACCTTTGCTAGGACATCAACTTATAGATATCTAAACAGCACTTGGTATCTCAGCCAAAATTAAAAATGCTACATCAGCAACCTAATTTACCATACCTGCATCTCACCTTCCGCTGCAGACCTATAACTTAAGATATCATCAATATCAGACTTCTTCTCCACTTCTTCCAAACCCAAAAGGATAGACTCATCGATTGACTGTAACCAGAGGCATAAAGCACAGCCATATTAGTAGTGGAGCAACTTGACAAGAAAAAATTCTGGCTTGAAAATGCTACAGAAGAAACAGGCATATTACAGCAACTCATCTTCAAGTTACGAAGGTTATGATTTAGTAGGAAAAATATGTCCACCGTAAAGCATCTTAGCAACATATGATGCAGACTAAGGCAAGGCAACGAGAAGTTTAGGGAAAAGAACAAATGTATTTCTTTCAATCAGCAATTTCAGAACAACTACATTGTTAGGATGATAAGCTCGTATAGAGTATTTTATTGATGTTAGAAGAAAATAAAATGTTTCTTCAATTTCGTTTCTTTGAAATGTATGATGAGGCTTAGACCAAATATTCTGCAAATTTTTACCTCTAATTCAAACAAGTTTAAAAGTTGCCTACATTGCTACAGCTACCTATGCAATAACCAGAATAACCCATCCGTAAGGAAGCACGTGTCAAGATATAAGATTTTCAGAAAATGTCAGACATTATTAAAAATATGCTTCTGAATCACCTTTTCTTTACCACTACGCGTTCTTAGAACACAACCAGATGATGAATCACCATATAATATGCTCCCTTATGGACTTATATGATGTGAAATGTGCTGCTAAAAATCACCTTACCACTACCCTTTTTTATATACATGTTGCTGTAATTAGAGGACAAAACACATCGAAATGAAAAACCACCTCCCTAATTATGTAAAATCACCTAACAGATAATGAAGCTTTCTATGTCACATTGAATCCAACAGGCTGTGTTCGGCAATTTCATGAAGGTAAACAAATAGGAGGACAAAGCAAAATAATGAACAAACCCTGAAACTTCTAATCAAAT
Organism: Camelina laxa; assembly: GCA_024034495.1. NCBI lineage: Eukaryota > Viridiplantae > Streptophyta > Magnoliopsida > Brassicales > Brassicaceae > Camelina > Camelina laxa. Next base: position 11,192,203 of record CM043881.1, read on the forward strand.
AAGGAGGAAAAACAAAATCCTTGCCTGCTCTCTGCGAAGAAAATCTAGCTTTATCTTGTAAAAGTTAATATACCTCCTGCGCATTCTCCTGTATTTTTCCCAGAACAAGAAAATTAAGCAAGACTGGTTGAATATATTCCGGAATTTTTGTTTATGCCATGAAACAGCAAGTTATTTGCGTGGAAATAAAGTAAGCAGAAATTTTAAGAGAACGAATAGTGTAATAGGCTAATAGCTATGTGATTCAGCATCATCTAAATAAATTAAAGAAATGATGTGGAAAATAAAAACTTACATTCGCTGTTCAAGAAATCTCCATGAAGTTTTCCACAGTTTCTTCCGTACATCAGATAAAACTGATTTTTGGGCGTAGTGCCACCAAAGTTTCTGCCATCCTGGTGGTTTTCTCAACAAGGAAGTGGAGCAAGGACGATACCGCCCATACCTAAACCATTTCATATATTCTTAGAATCATTAGGTCTTTGAAACGTTCTGTAGTGACAACTAATGGAGCTAAATCTCAGGAGAGAAAAAAAAAGTTTGAATGGAGGAAAAATTATTGCTACCCTAATGAAAGGCTTACCTCTCACGCAATTGGCTAGTTTGCAAGTAATCTAACAGAATAAGAATCTGCTTCAACTGAAATTCATTCAGAGTCATGACCTGAAACGCTCAAGTGGAAGTTAGACTGAGTCATGAAATAATAAATAAATATTAGCTCTGAATCCAGTTTAGCATTTCTGAGAACTAACCACATCAGTCAACTCACAGCTGATAGAATACTGAGGTAGATCGTCATAAAGCTCTCCAGATCGATTGACCTATGCAAAGAAGTGTATCAGGAAAAATGGAGAATGCCAATTTACATACAGCACAGAAAAATGCACCCAAACAATAGCTGATGTATACAACAATGTGCTTTCTGTATATACAGTGTATCAATGATCAGCCAGCTGTAAAAATCTTTTACCAAATACAATGTCTATATGGAGCTGATGGTGACAAATAAACGAATTCGCAAAAATACAATGCAAAATTATTTCTTGTAACATTGATTGATAAAAATGTCACCAAAATTCCATCGACCATGTGGGTAAATCAAGAAAGAGACTTGGTATATGAGATATACCGTACCAATTTGAACATCTCATTTTTAACACTACCCTAAAGCTAAAGCAAGTATGCAGTGCCTTGAAGTAGCAACAAAGATTAGATGATAACGAAAGATGTTAAAAGACAGCAAACAATGACACTGTTTTAGATTCATTACCAATAGCGTTGCGCGAACACGGACTGGCTTCAGTAAATAACCAAATCTATTACTTTGCAATCTCGACTGGCACCAGTTGTCAAAAACTCTTTTTTCATCAACACTTGGAAAGTCCATGTTTCCGTCATACATGTCGCAATATATTTCCAAACCTTCAATCTCCACAAGTTTATTCACTTGCCCCCCTCTCACCCTACCAACAGATGGCCTGGTATTCAACACAGACATCATGTCAAGATATTTCAGGGTGCACATATATCCACCACAGGTCTTGTCTTAGCAACAATAGTTTAGCTTATGAAAGAAATAGGTATTAAGGAAATTTTGCAGTAAGATGAGACGAAGTTGGGAGAAAGTTAGAGTGGGGTATACTCTTTGCTGTCTCACAATGTAATTTAAAACACATGACCTTACCATAGAGTGAAGCATCGCTACAAGGAATCAAATACGAAAGTAGAATACATGTTTCAAGTGACATAGAAGAAACAAGGCAACTGGAAAGAATTAAAAGTGGGTATGCTTTCTGCTGTCTAATACAGTAAAACCTCTATAAATTAATAAAGTCGGGACCATGAAATTTTATTAATTTATAGAGGTTTTGATTTATCGATAAATTAATAATTTCCTAATATAGAGAAACTTTTAATCTTTATAGAGAAACTTTCCTAATATAGTAAAAAAATATTAAAAATAAGATTTAATCTTTATAACTAATTTTTTAATACAATAAATTACAATGAAAATAACAATTATCATCTTTTGAAGATAGCACTCAAAGATTTTTATAAAATAAAAATATTAAAAATGAACTCTAATAAAAATGAATGTGTAGATATATACATATATTTAGATAATTTTATATAATTATTAATTTATATTATTGATGGGACCATATATTTACAAATGAGTTTTAAAACAAATATTATTTTATTATATTATCGAATAGTGTCCAAAATTACACTAATCCCAACTTGGGACCGGAGAAATTTATTAATTTACAGAGATTATTAGGTTCTACTGTAATGTAATTCAAAGCACATATCCTTAACATAGAATAATGCAAAGGTAGGAATCAAACACAACGTAGAATAGATTTTTAAAATGCCAGAAAAGGTGCATAAAGAGATTACCCAACTGAGTTTTGATTCGTAACTGTCAAGCTTGAAAACCGCAATCCTAATACAACTTGAACCTGCGACAGCAGTTTAGTAGTAAAACATATGAAAGTGGGAAAGTAGACAACACCAAATGATCATTCATATTATACTCTAGCAAATCGCAAGAAAGACAGATAGTAATTTAGCATCACCATACTCAAATACTTGAATTCATCTAGATTCATATCCTTCATGATAAATGCTATGCTCTCACGAATAAACAAATAATACAGTAAGATTAACGATGTATATAAACTCCCACAATTACAATGGGAGAATAATAAAATACAAGCCTTTCTAGAAAACTAATTAAAAAAAAAAACAAGCAGGAAACTTACTGATTCAGGTTGTGCATCGGAGTATAAGATGTGAAAATTTCTGATGGACACTTGAATGCTATCAAGAATCTAAGCCAATAAAGACGGAAAGTTAAGATAGTAGAAGAAAAGAAGGACAAGATTGATAACCTCATCCACAACAACATCATCAAAAATTAAAATTCAGCATCAGACCAAACATAAAATGAAAAAAAAAAAAACGTCAGATGCTAAAACTAAAGGTAATAAAAGGAGGCCTGCGGAACGTAATTTCACCTTGGCAGCAATGTACGACATATAAGGATTCCCTGCTGGACTGTCTGGGAAAAAGAAAAGACAAATTGAAGGGGATGAACAAAGTTGTAGAGGAACAATCTTAAAAGATAAAATAGGTAGGATAGAAGTATATTGGCTCACCGAAGACGCGCTTGGACAACTTTGCCAGTTCTGCAGCAGCAAGCTTAGCTTTCTTACCAGCAAACTCTCTTTTCTCAACCACATCTGAGCTCCACTGCAATACATACATATATATATATATATATATTAGAGGCAAACACTTGTCCTGTGTATAAAGAAAAGGGCTGCTAGAATAAGGAAATCACCTCCTGATCATTACGCTGTGATGCACATACAAAGACATCTTCAAGCATTATAATGATAGGATCCCTACCAAGCTTCTTCCATGGAATTTTAATGCTCAATTTCCCAACACGACCTAAATTAAACAATAAAATATTTGATCCGAAGAAAACGAAATTGTAACTTCAATCAACTAACTAACTATATAATCACCTTGCTTGAGAGCAATTGGAAGCTGCAAATACTCAAACGCCTCAGGAATCAGTTCCACGTTCTCCAATAGAACTTCCTCTGCAGTTAAAAACCACGAAAATTGTAACCAATACAGTGAGATTGTGGTTGTTCGTTGATACGGAAACTTAGAAAAATGATGGAAAGAGTGAAGAAGAATACCATTCCAGAGTGTGATCTTGAGCTGGTCTTTCTGAATGTCTTTGATGTAGCGACCTAAGTAACCTAACAAAAGCTTCTGCACAAGTCCTTCAAACATCTTTCAAATCGCTATTTCATTATCTAACGATTCGAAACGCGATATCGAATTTTATTGTTCTCCGCCGGGAGAAGAAGAGGAAGAAGAGAAAAGAGACGGTGGTCGGAGAAGAGTTAGGGAGTCGATGAAATCGTAGGGTTTTTCGCCTCGAGAGAGAGAGAGAGAGACTTGTCTTCTCCAAATCCAAACAAACGAGTTTTTTTTTTTTTCGGTTTCGTCCTTTTCGTACCGAACCGGACCAGACCAAATGTTTATACATTTCGATTACGCTAACCGGCTAAATAATTGATTTGGTTTATTTTCAACTTTTTGTCAAGTTTATTATTGGCTTCTAAATTGAAGAGAAGTGTTTTTTGTGTTGTTTATCATGCACAAAACGTTTAGTTAGAGAAAGTTAACGTCTTACAATTTTTGATCCAGTGTAGAGTACTATCAAATGAAGCACAAATAGTAGAAAAGTGAAACTTAAGACGTTATTTTAAGGTTGGTGGCCAGGAAAAATCAGTATGCATTGATCAACCATCACTTGACATAAAGCTTTTACGTTGTTCTATGACTATGCTCATCCAACTATATTCAGTTGCTACCCGCCCGAGACTTCTTCACACACCTCTTCTCTAAGCACTCTCACAGCTTCTGTGACTCCATCCTGAAATTTTTATTTTTGGATACCCTTAAACTATCAGTTGCCAAAATTACTCAAACTACAAAAGAAGACTACGCGAAAGGGTTCTTAAAATTTTGAGCCATGAATCAGTAGGAGAAAATAATTTTATCGTAACTAATTACCTCAAGAGATAATATTTCCGCGAATTCCATGGCACGAGCCCTAGTTTTTGCAGACAATGCATCGTATATGGCTTTTGCTACCACTTGTGCAGCTTCCTTGATGTTCTCATCATTTGTTTCCTCCAGAAGCAGGTGGTTTCTTTTTAATGGTTGGGGAGCAACCCCAAGCCAAGACATTTTTTCTGCCCAATAGAACTGATCCAGCATAAATGGGCATATGATCTGTAGAAATACATATATAGACAATTATGTGGTCAATTTTTGGCATTACAACTTCAGACTGATTCTCAGAAACACCAATACTAGTCTGACAACCTAGGTGATACAAAATAAAGCTTTAAGAACATTAATCATTTTTTGTAACCAAGCAGTTCACAAGACTTTTGTTTATGGTCAAGTACTAGTAACGAGTACAGCAGCGTAACCATAGAGAAGTGATTGAACCATCATCACATGTTCTTCTGACCAATACAGAATTCATCAAATGTACATCTAAGTTTCCAACTCATCCTTGTAGATAAATAATTAGTTTTACCATTAATATCAAAGGTCTAAAGTCATATTCAAACACGTTCAAAGATTATGTAAGATTGTGAAACAAAAACAAACCTGCGGGAGACCAGCATGTAATGCTGCGGCAACGGAACCACTGATTTCCACAGTCCACATAATTCATATGAAAAGACAACACAAAAAATCAGTTCACGTCTATTTATGTGTCCATATTCACCAGGAAAGGGCATCCAGCTGTCATTCTCACCTGCCACCATGATGAATAGCAGCAGCGCATCTTCGAAACAGCCAATTGTATGGCACCATACTAATTCAGGAATACAAAGATATAAGTAGGTTATATGGCCACAGGGTAATTTCGGTTTTGCTATGTCCAGTTAAATATTGGGAAATTTTGTGCTCACCCAGAGAAGCAGAAAAGCTTGCCGTCGAAGATAGAGATTCCCGCATGTAAAGACTGTTTCTTACTTGTGTCTGATCCATTAGCAATGGTCCAAATCGCTGCATCTAAAGGTCCATAACCCGCTGTGAAAATGATAAATCTGTAACCTGTTATCTGGATAACAGATTGAAGAACTCGAAGAAAGGCTAATGGATCTCTTACAAAACCCATGCTGCAAAAGCAAAGAGAACAATTACTGCCGTACACTAATTTAGCATGGGTTAAATATCTGACAGAATGAGTCTCAGTGTTCATCTGACACAAAATGTATTGAAAACATAAAAGCATAGAACTCAGAAACGATCAGAGGGATCAAATTTAATTTAGACCTTCCAATAGAGCTCAACCCTACAAAGATAGGTAGAGCTGGCTCAAAAGACGATATAAAAGTATACAACTCAGTGTGGTTTGAGCATGTATGGGAATCGTCTGTACCCAGGCGCCCTGCAGAAGGATTGTCTCCACACTTATCGCATGAAAATTGCCATTCATTGGGCAGAAACCAAAAACCACAGACCCGAACGCTCAAAGGCCAGTAATCTGTCATAGGATGAAATGATTTGCAGTGAATCCAAAGGAAAAAGCTTTGCCAAGTCAACGACGATTGCTTTGAGATCTTCTAATGTGTTCTCAGCGCAGAAATACAACTACATGTTAAAGCAGAGTCATCTTTAACTATGGTCACAAGTCACTCAATTTACTTCTTTCTCAGATATGTTACATTCAATTAGTTTCTACCCGTTTTTCAGATGTAAAATATTCATCCTCTTAGACGTGAGTCAATTTTTAACCTTTTTCCTCTCTGATATAAAGTTACCATCCTAGCCTTTCTCAAGAATTTATAAACGGCAAGAGCACGTACCCAAAAGAAACAAAGAATGAAACTAATACCCCAATAACTTTCTTATAAAGAAGATGCTAGCAATACGCAGGAAATTTTTCGTTAAAAGCAGCAAACATCCTACATACCAGGCCATTCGACAATTTCTTTGCTGAAACCATACCTGTCACAAGGAAAATATGTAACAGGTCACCGGCAGGCTTAAGCAATCTCATCTGGTCTTAATTTAATATCAGTATAATATTACAACTAAATTACTAATAGTGTCGAAGTTCTGACAATTTAATTAGAGATCAGCCAATATTGGATCTATAAAATGAGAACAGTACATGAAATATGCCAAGTAAGCAGAAAATACGAAGATAAAACCGTGATGGCAAGATAAATTTCACAGTGATCAGATGTTACCACCAAGAGAATTCACAACTCACAAGACCAAGGGAGATGGCGACCGGTAATGCCAAATTGGAAGGTCTGTTACTGGATCCTGCACCGATGAGTAAATCGGGTGAGAGTTCACGATATCATTTTACAAATCCAATGTATTCATCTAGGTATCTATGTCTACAAAAATACCTACTGCAAAAGGATAACAACTTAGGTTGAGTTCCTCGTATCGCCATGATCCCCATTCTTCAGTAAAAAGAGGCCACATCCAATGAGTTACATCACTCCAGCTGACCTAGAAAAGCATCTAAATTAGAAAAGTTCAGGAGAAAATAACACCACCAACATGTTTTGTACCACAATCATATGGATTACCTTGCCAATGGGGGCTTCTTTCAAGTACTTGTACAAATCTGGGAGTTCTTTTCTAAACTGTCTTTCAAAGCCTGATGGTGGACTGTACAAAAGAAGAATTGCGAGTGATCATCTTCCATTTTCAAGGTTGTCACACTTATACTTCCAAGCTACAAAGTTACCTATACGGAACAACATAAGGAGCAGCCACCACACAACGGATCTGGAAAAGTTCTGCCAAGCTCCATCCTTCCTAAGTGTACAATCAGAAGAACCACAGTTAGTCTTTCTTATCACATGATTATAACCATCATTCAGAATTTTAGTTTCAGCTTCTAAAAGCCAAGCTACATGTTTCAAAATCTACAGATAAAAATCAGATCACAATCAATCCTGGTACAAAGGAGAGTATGAAGCATATGTACCAAAGCAAAGAAATTTATGACAACGAAATCACCCTCCATACAAAGATCCTTTCCAAAAATGCTTCGGAATGCAGAGAGACACTCTTGTCTGTGTTCCCTTTTTATCCTTTCTTTCTCCTCCAAAAACATTGTCCTCGGCGAGTCTGATTGAAACCAGAATTGATGAATGGCAATGGTCAAAGTCAAGTAAGAAGAAAACCAGAACTGAAGAAGAAATTAACATCATGAGTATTGACCTGTGGCGTTTTGAGTAACCTGAGCTTCACTAGACAGAGCAGGAGGAGAAGTGATAGGAAAAAACGAAACTTTCTCTTTGATCAGGTGGGAGCTTAAGTTCTGCAACAAGTCCAACCTCTTTTAACTTTGATTCGAGAACGTAGTTTATGCAATTCGAGAACTTTAATAAGAGAAGAAAAACTCAACCTCATGAGCCAAATGTGACATCAAAAACACAGAGTATTGTTGCTGATTACGAGCGAAAGCTGCGGCAATGGCCTGCAAAAAGAACAAACAGTTCTTTGGTTTCGTTTCCTAAGAGAACCCCAAAATCCGAATCGAGATTCTCAGAGTAGAGGGAGAGGGACATTACAGCGAGAGGGTAGACATCGCCTTTGGTACCGAAAGCTATGAAGAGAGCGATGGCTTTCCTGCTCTCCGCTTTCTCCTCCATGGTACTCATGCTTCGATGAAGTGTTCACCAGTGAAATGCGTTAGAAACCTTCAATTAAAATCGCGTTTTAGAGACATTCGGTAAACGCATTTCAAATTCGGGCTCAACAGTCAAGAGTCAAGTCGATCTACTCGAACCGGTAATTTTAGAGTTCAGATGAAACTTTTGAAGTTTTGACTATTTTGATCTGCAAAAAGTTTCGTTTTTTTTTTTTTTTTTAAATGTGTATACTTGAAACACTACTATCAATTTGAGTAGATAATGTCTGCATCTTTAAGGTCATCCCCAACGGGGGCTTTTAAGAGGGTATATAATTAAAAAGAAGGAAAAAAATAAATCAAAAATAAGAAAAAGATTAAGAGGTCCTCCTATTTAGTATACTGGATTTGAGAATAAGAGACCTTAGGTGTCACTTATTTGTTGGCCAAAACAAAATAATAGAGATACAAGTCGACTGATTATTTTTCTTCTTCCTCTCCATCTCTCTGTCTCTTTCACTCGATCGAAGTCGAATTGGCAATGGAAGAATCAAAGGAGATGGAATTAGAGGACAATCGGGTCGGAGGAGATGCGACGGAGATTGAACCGGCGGAGGCTAATCGGAGTGTTTTGAATCGAGTCCGAGATTGTATCGGAGGAGATCAAACCCTTATATAAAGATCTCTGTTTTTGAGACAGATCAATGTCATCGTCAGAATCCGACAAAGAGAGAGAGACTTTTGAATATATGGCTAAGCTCTCCGAGAAAGCTGAGCAATACGACAGTAAAAGAATCTCTTTATTATGTTGATTTTAATTACATATATCTCTGGAATAACTGAGGGTTTGATGTAATATTGTAATGTACAGAGATGGTGGAGACGATGAAGAAAGTGGCGAGAGTGAACAGCGAGCTGACGGAAGAGAGGAATCTGTTGTCGGTTGGTTACAAGAACGTGATCAGGGCGAGAAGAGCTTCGTGGAGGATAATGTCGTCGATCAAGTAGAAGGAAGAGTGCAAAGGCAATGAATCGAATGTGAAACACATCAAGGGTTATCGCCAAAAGGTAGAAGACCAACATTTGTCAAGACATTCTCAAACCTCACTGATCAGCATCTCATCCCTCACGCTACCTCAGGGGAAGCACCGTCTTCTACTACAGATGTGATAAACATTAAGAAGCACTCTTGTTAATTTCTTGCATCATCTGAGTTTAATTTAAACACCTGAGTTTAAGACCGATCAACAGAGGAAGAGGAAGGAAGCCGCTGAACAGTCGCTCAAAGGCTATGAGGTATTCACTATGTTTTGTTTTTTTTTCTCAAACACTTGTAGATTATGAGAACTTTGGTCTGATGCATCTATCTTTATTAGGCTGCAACACAAGCTGCAAGCACTGGGCTTTCTTCGATCCATCCGATTCCTCTTGGCCTTGCTCTCAACTTCTCTGTTTTCTACTAAACATATACAAAATATATGGGAGAAGATAAATGAAACAAAAATATCTTCTTCTTGCTCTGTCATGGTTCTTCCTTATCAAAGAAACTCTGAGGCAAGGTAAAATCTTCTTCATGATTCAGAATGTCAATGTCCTCATCGTCTGATTAAAATCTTAGTGATTATGCACTGGTTACTAACTAGATGTTAGTTGAGATTGTGTTGCAGGTTTGAATCAGAGATTGTTTCAAAATTGAAACATGGATGATTCGGGTTTTCTGCATTTGTTGTGTCCCTCCATGCTTGTTGCTGCATTTTTGTTTGTAACATACCTCTGCTTTTTTTTGTCTTTGCAGGTCTCCACCTCATTTTGGAAACCAATTATTTGTTATAAAGTGCAGAGCCAACATAGATGCATCGATAGATGGGGATGAAGGCGAAACAAGCAGTCCAGCTACTCAAAGTATGAATGTGGAACACTTTCAAAACAACAACACCAAGCTGCTCAGCGAGTGCAAGCGTATATGGTCTGGTCCACAGAATACTACTTCTTCCACTAGTATCTACCTACTTTAGATAAACTTGGATTTGTGTCAGTAAAATGTAAAAGACTCAAAATTAAGATTTTACCATTGGAGGGGTTATTTTTAATTAGAAGATCAAGGGTTCTTATTTTTTAAAAAGTACATAATATATTCATTAAAAAATCAAACAGTACATAAGAGGCTCAAAATTAAAACCTCCCAATGGTGATGCCCTCAAAAATCCATGTCCTTGGTTCTTCTAATCACTCAATTGCTTTAAGAATCATGTGGTAAAGCGCAATGAATGATCACTTCACAACAAAACCAAATCAAAAACGAGTCTCACTGCTTTACAAAACAAAACAAAAAAAATATCACTTTTGTTTAATACAACCAGAGAATTGAATCAATCTTCTCAGCTGTTGATCTTTCTTGAAACTGTACATGTGTTGTCAAGAAGGCATTACTTTGGCATGTGAAGAACACAACGCAGACACTTTCCTTCTCTCATAAGATCAAAAGCTTTGTTGATATCATCAAATGCCAGGTTATGTGTTACCAATTCATCGATCATAATCTCCTGCGCCACAAAAAAACGAGTGAGCACAAGTAAACAAACTGTTCATAGACTAAAAGTGATTTTGCTAATGAAATATATTACCTTGTTCATGTACTTTTCAATGAGTGAAGGAATATCAGATTTAGGCTTCCAACCACCAAAAAGAGTGCCTTTTAAAGATTTCCCAGCAAGAAAAAGTCCGTAATGAGCTGAAACTTCAGGCTTCACTTTCGGTACACCTAGAGTAACAGTCATGCCCCATCCCTGAAATATCCACATTGAAACTTTTTTTGTTTGGTATTTGTACACAATATAGTGAGCTAAATTGAAACAAGGTGAAAGCAAATAGAAAACAAAACATTACATCCGAGCATGATTGTAAAGCAGTTGTAGCTATTCCCGTATCACCAACACATTCAAATGAGAAATCCGCACCTCCTCCTGTCATTCTTTTGATCACCTGAATTCCCAACACATTGGTTAAAAAATTTTACACCAACATGGGAACAAATTTTTATCTAATATAATTCTTTGGTATTAGTTATGCTATTATAAGCACAAACTAAAGATGCTGGAACTACCTGAGATATAGGTTCAGAGTGATCATTTGAATTAATGAAATCCGTGATGCCAAATGTCTTTGCTGTAACAAATAAGAAACATTCAAAACCAGTCCAGAAAAATGGTAAGTCATTACATATATCTTAAAGCTATGATATACCTTGTTCAGCCTTAGCTGGATTTATATCAACCCCAATAATTTGAGCTGCTCCTCTTAGTTTGGCACCTTGAGCAACCTACTCATAAGAGAGATTAATCCCACATCAAACTCCATTTAACTCAGAAGCATCAACATATCTGTATCTATACTTACTGAAAGACCGACGGTTCCAAGACCAAATATCACAACACTTGAACCTTTTTGTACATCAGCAACATTCCATGCTGCACCAAGACCTAACATTACCCCCTAGATTCTCAGTTATGATTGTAAATAACTGTTTGAGTTTCATAATTTAAAAAACTTTTTTGTCTACCTGCAGCTACTCCACAGCTAAGAAGACAAATTTTGTCAAGAGGTGCCACAGGATCGACTTTGACAGCACAACCAGAGTGAACTACAGTGTACTCGCTGAAACTTGAAACCGCACAGTAGTGATAAACAGGTTTGCCTTTGATAGAGAAGCGGGACTTCTGATCACTATGCATCAAACCCTTCCTCTCCATTCCAAGAACCTGGCACATGTTACTTTTCCCAGAGATGCAATGACGACATGAACCACATTCTCCAGTGAATACAGCGAGCACATGATCTCCTTTGTCAAACTCAGTTACGCCTTCCCCTATGCTCTCCACTATACTGCAGAAACATCCATAGATGGGATTCAAACCAGTAAACTCAATCTTTATTCAATTCAAGAAGAAGTACACCATATAAGCGACTTGCTTAACGATACAAGTCTCTAACTCTCCACCAATGCCTAAACCACCTTGCTCTCCTTTAAAACCTTCACCTCTCAACTAACCGTCCGTTCCTGAGCTGGCAAAGCTATGATTAATAGTCCTATGCTAAACACCTCAACAATGCAGCTAAACCACTCTAAACCACACCGCATCAGACTCTACATATTCGAAATGGGGTATGTTCTTTTTGATTTGCTCCTATGTTTACATAATCAAAAAAAAAAATGATGTTATGAACAAAAGTAACTTACCCTGCAGCTTCATGACCAAAAATTCGTGGCAAAAGAGACTGTAACAAAAAATGAAGACTTCATCATCAGAGACTCTTAAGCCAAATTGAAAAGATGTTATTAGCAAAGAAACACAAACCTGAGACTCCCAAGCGGAGAGGTCACTACGACAGAGAGATGTACAAACAACTTTGATCCTGATCTCAAGAGGTTGAGGTGGACTCACTTCAACTTCCTCCATAACCAATGGCTCACCAGCACGCCATGCCACCGCCGCTACAAGAATTACTCAATCAAAAAATCTAATCTTTCATAAACGAGGAGAAAAACAAAAACCCTTTTTTGTTTACCTTTACAGGTTATGACTCGAGGTTGTTCGAAGGAGGAAGAAGAAGAAGAAGAAGACGACATTGCTATCCCTAATTTGATTGCTTCAAGCACAAAATGAACTAACTAACCCCTGAAGAAGAAGAGAACTTCTTCATTCACCTAACACCGAACTCACCAACCACCATTGAGCTTAAGTGATCCAACGACATTTAAAAATGATGACTTTACAGCTTTAGAGGTCCCCACGGTTTAGATGCAATGCAAGTGATTCCCGCTACCAACCCTTTTTCTTCGTCAACTAATCCGAAATTTCATATTTTAAAATCCGAAATTGCAATGGTCCGATTCATATACATTTTATTTTCGAAACACAGTGTTGAATCAAGTAATGTTCGAGTCTCCGTCTCAGAATCAGATGTACTTGTCTTGTGTTTTCTTTCTGCGCTCGACATTTTAGTGGAGTTTGTTTAAGCAGAGACAGGTAGAATAATATTATTGGGCTTATAGTGGGCTTGATTGGGCTTATCTTATGTTCATGATAAAAATCATAAAAGCCGTGAATGTTTCTCACGATGTGAAAAAATGAACATCTAAAAAAGTTCATTACTTTACAAAGTAAGAAAAATATACTATAAAACATAACAATGAAAAACTGAAACAAATTTATTATCTTCCAAACCACAGATTTTATTATCTCCTAGGCTCCTAAGCCTAGCTACTTAAACAAATTGTTGTACTTGAATCATTAATTGTCATTACTCATGGCCATTATTTGAGAGTCATTGGTCCATCGTATTGCTGCTAGTAACATCGAACGATAATGATATGAATTTAATCATTTTATTTTTTCCTAAATAATGGGAAAAAGTTTCTCAGTTTCTTTATGTTGTCCCTTAAAATAAAGGACTAGAGGCATTAGAGATGGTCTTAATAGCTAGATCTTCCGAACCACAAGATTAGTTATCTCTCCTAGCTAGGCTTCTAGCGGCTTGAAAAAATTGTCGTATTATTAATTGTCATGAATCGTGGCCATGATTTGAGTCATTGGTCCATCCCATTGCTAGTACATCGGACGACAATGATATGACGGAAGACATCTCACGTTTTATTACGCAGAGAATGGACACCGCTCAATCAATAGAAACAGAGAGACATGCACTCTTTATCGTACCATGCACAGAGGCTCGTCCTGGATTATGAATATATTACACCTAACACTATCGTATAGGCACGTGTTTGTTTTTGTTCGTGTCTAGGTTCAACGTATCTGATCTGGCCACCATAATTTGATACTAATAAGTAATACCACCAGTTACTAGTGATTTGCAAAAGGGGCGAGTTAGGTGTATAACCAAATTTACTAATGAAATAAAGAATATAGCATGCTAATCGATGAAATTAGGTAATTAATCAGAAGGGTGTGTGATTTTACCGATTTACTTCCCGATCAACCACCAAACTACTCTCATGTGGCAAACACGTGCTGTTGTTGTGGCAATGGGTACAAATGACGTGTTGGTTTAGTTTTGTAGGGGTGTTTAGTGTGTACGCCTAAATTAATTACTAACATCTATACTATTAAAAGGGAAGCATTTTTAATAAGTAGAGATATATTAAATATTATTACAATGAAATGCCACTGAAAACTGAATAGGGATAAGTATAAATAAGAAACCAAACAGATTGATATTGATAGGACCCAAATAGATTGAAATTAATGGTATTATCCGAACCAAAATAAAATGATATAACCATTCCAAATCGGATGCAATTAATACCTAACATATACATATCACATCAAAATCGAGTGCTATTAATATCTACCATAACCATAACCAATCTAAATAAATCAACTACCCAAAATTAGCTTAGATTATGTTAGGGAAAATCTCGGGAATTAACACCACAATATCGAACAGTTAACATAATTTTAGGATGTTAACTTTTTTAAGTTTATTCCTAATAAATAATAACTAATCGAAATCAGTTAAAGAATATACCATAGTATTTCGAATTATGTATACCCGATTACGAAATATTTTGTTTACTAAATTTTAGCAACTTACCAAATCTTGGTAGATAATATAATCAAATCTTTAATATTATGGTATATTCTCTACAACATCCCACACTTACCCACATAATTAGCACGTCAGAATTGAATTTTGATATTTAATTTACACCTAAATTTTGGATAGTTAACATATGATCAATGTAGCATATTTAGAGTAGTAGCGTATATTAATAATTCATTGATTGCACAATTAACATTAAAAACAATCAAATCTTATAGATATTTTAATATTAGTTTTTTAAATTTTTTTGACAAACTAATGAATAACGTAACCGACTAAATGTATCTATAAATAAGTCGTCAATTCACAATAACTCAATGTTCGAAAAAAATCCATCACCCAAAACAGAGAGGTTCTTTGTGAAAACCTTATTTTGTGTGGTCAAAATTTATTTGTTCTTTGTTTTGTTTTTAGATTGTTATATGTTTAGATGTTCTGTTTATTCTCTTTTTCAGTTTATGATTATTATATTTATTCTTAGTTATAATTTAAAGAAATAAGCTAATATTTATGATGTGTTTATGTAGAGTTTTAAAGTATAGTTGGAGAAGCCTATGGTGTTGTCTTCTAATTTTAGGTGAAAAGTTAAAACTTTGTCATTTAAATTGTATAATAGTGATCTCAACTTTTCAGAAGATATTTCAATGGCGTTCTCAACTTTTTATGTATATAGGTTAAGAGATGGTTTGCCAAAAAAAAAAAAGGTTAAGAGATGAAGTTGCTGGTTAAACGTGACAGTACATGTTGTGATCAAAGAGTGGTACTTCACTTTTACACAAAATTATAATTGGTATAATGGATGTAAGCCTAATTTTGTCTACAATTTATTTCCTGTAAATGCTACCATACATCTCACAACCAATCAAGAAAATTTTAAAAGTAAATCAATTAATTTTATTTCTCAGATGTATATTACCAATTTCTACTAATCTCTTAGGCATATTTTTATTGTTTTTGTTTGAGGGTCAATACTTGATCACAAGTCGATTTTTTTATCCATTCACAAACAAGTATAAAAATTTCATATATGTTTTTCACTTAATTTGTATCTATTTTCTTCTCAAATACTTTCTAATCCGATATTTTTATCTATATCCAGATTGTGAATATTGGCCAAATTGAAAGAATTTATCATCAAAACATCAAACTCCATTCTTAACTCCAAATAAAAATGCAGTGTAAATGTATGATGTTAGAATTCTTTTTTTAACTCATCTACGGCTCCTCTTATGTTTTTTAATGTTTGGTTCTAATTTTTTTTATATAAAAGTTATGTTTATATAAGTTGTGTATGAGGAGATGTCAGAACTGTCTTCTTATTTCATGTCAATACACCTTTATGTTTAGAGAATATAATATAAGCTAATTTCTGGTGGATATTTTATTAATGTTCATAACCTTCTTTTTTTTTGTTTCTTGTCAAAAGTGGTCATAACCTTCTAAGTAAAAGTTACAAGTGTATATATGCTCTTCCCACTACAAGATAAATATATTGTGCTAAAAAAATGGTTCCAAACATCTTCATAAAACTATCGTTAAATGTTTTTAAATTGTGAAAATATTAGAAAGAATTTACTTCTCATGTGATTTGTTTTCATCAATTTCACTTCATCTATTTTATATAAAGAGCAAACATGCATACTTAACATCTTTTGTCAAGGTTGGGACACAATAATTAGAGATAAAAAATCGAGAATGGGAACAAGACATAAATTTGGAAATAATTTGTTTTACTTTATGAATGTCTCAAGTTAAAAGTACAACGAAAACATTATAGGATGGGAAAAGAAAAAACAATCCGAAACCAAAAATTGCCAAAAAAATGTAAACAACCACTAGAATTTTTTTTTTTAAATTGTCATAATATTTAGAAATCGATGAAGCCAAAGAAATACCAACCTATATAATCCATTTGATAACACACATTGCCATGGTAGATTAAATGCATTTGATCCATATGAATTATAATAACTTCAAAAGTTTTAGGAAATACAAGAGGGACGAGATAGTAATATATATTCAAAAAATACCGTAGAGCTATTTATTTCAACTAACGGGTATGAGACGTGAACGGCAATTCATAAAATATATTACATTTTCTAAACTATTTTTGATCGAATACCAGATGAGAATTTTGCGTAACAAGACAAGATTTAATATTTGGATAACTAAATATATGTATTTTTTTGGTGAATCATGCGGATTTTCAAGTTGTTTATGAGCTTTTCAAAATAAACAAAACATCAAATTATATATCTTATATATTTTCCAGATATATATATATATATATATATATTATCTAATATATAGTATTAAAATCTTATAATAATTTGTAATAGATATGACATAATTATCAAAATTTAAGTTTTCTGAAACCATATTGTATTTATGGTAAAACTATTTATTATTAGGAATTAATTAATTATAGCTTGAAATATATTTAATAAATGAGATAAAATGATTTATTGAGCAACTGGAGATATTTACTATTTGGGTTTAGAGGGATAGCTTTTTACGGGAAAAGAAAATATCATATATGTTAGGAGGATGGCTATCGAGATATGGTTTAGATTTAGTTTTTGAAATCAATTCCGTACGATTTAGACTTAGTTTTAAAAATCAACCCCGCACGTACGTGCGGGTCAGAATCTAGTAACCTTATAATTTTGTTACACCAGTTTTTTGGAAGAACGTAGTTTAATAGTTGAACAATACTTGGGTTAACCCTTAGGGATGAACCTCTTCATTCACCCCCTTATAAAATAAGGAAACAAATCTGTATATATTATTATAAAATTAAAAACTTAAACCGCTTGTAATAAATCCAAATCGATATATAATATCTGTATATATTATTATAAAATAAAAAACTTAAACCGCTCTGTAATAAACCCAAAACGACATATAATTTCGTTCTACTTATAAAATCTAAACGCTAACCATCTCATTTGTGAACCCAAATCGACATATAGTTTCGTTCTACTTATAAAATCTAAATCCTAACCATCTCATTTGTGAACCCAAACCGACATATAATTTCGTTCTAATTACAAAATCTAAACCCTAACATCTTATTTGTGAGCCCAAACCGACATATAATTTCGTTCTACTTGTAAAATCTAAACCCTAACCATCTCATTTGTGAATCCAAACTGACACATAATTTTGTTCTAATTGTAAAATCTAAACCCTAATCACCTCATTTGTAAACCCAAATCGACATATAATTTCGTTTTAATTGTAAAATCTAAACCCTAACCATTTCATTTGTAAACCCAAACCGACAAATAATTTTTTTCTAATTTTAAAAATTTAAAAAAAAACCAATATTTAACTTTCCTTAATTAAAAGTATACAGAATTTGTTTCCTTAATTTGTTTTACTTTTTAATTTAATTTTGATTTATTTTTTAAATGAAATATTAGATGGAAGATTCTGATTGGCTGAGAGAAGAGGGGGTGAACAAAGAATTTCACCCCTAGGGATGAACATAAGTATTTTTCTTAATAGTTTAGTAGCTGTAGTTCTACTGTATTTAACTATATAATGACCCGCGCTGGTAGCGCGGAAAAACTTTTTTTTTTATATTTTGTTATTTGATAATAATATTTTTATTTTGTATTATTCATTAATTATACATTCGGTAAAGCTAAAAGAACCCAACAAAACATGTATTGACCCGTGATTTGGTATTACAAATTAATGTGAACGTGTTTAAAGATCTTAATATACCAAATTTACAAATTGAAGTTATTGGTATAACATGTTATATATTAATTTTATAGGTGAAAATTACAATTATGTTATGTATATTATCAATATTATACACTTATTTTTTTTTTTTGCCAGCAGATTACAAGATTGGCTCAAACGAGCCAATTAACAGGAAATTCATTCACAAAGGTAATTGGATGCGGCTCCATCCTAGCACGACGCGCCAGTTTGTCCGCACTACCATTCTGTGATCTGGGAATCTGGACTACAGAAAATGATAAAAATTCATTCTTGTCTTCTTCAATCACATCCAGATATGTCTTGAAAGCAGGCCACTCGGAAGGCGAAGACACCATCTTCACCAAGTCGGAACAGTCTGTGAGAAAAACAACTTTCTCATTATCCGCACCAATCATACAGCGCATTGCCCATATGAAGGCTTCCACTTCGGCATGGAGGGGTGACAGGCTACGGCGAGAGTTAGAAGCACCCATAAGGGGAGATTCTCCCTTGGGAGAAATACAGTGCCATCCTCTACCTGTAAACTGGTCAGATTCACTTAGTATTGTTTATATAATGAATATTGTGTATAAACAATTAAATTAAATAGTTTGTTATTATTTCCTAAGATTTATGATACAATAAATAGAGTTTTATTATTTTGTAAATAAATCTAAACTTTTCTTTTGTTTATTAGAATAATTAAAATACAATAGCATTTTCGTAATATGTCACATCAGAATTGGTTAAATTTTTAACAACATAGCTTAAATAAGTATATAGATATATTTTAAAAATAGAAACAATGTTGTATCTTAATTTTAATATATATTTATTATTATTAAATGATTTTGATATGTAAATATCTAATATTAGTTTTATAAATAAATTTAAGTTTTATAATTTTTCTAAATAGTTTGTTATTGTTTCCTTTTCTGAAACAATAAATAGAATCTGTTTAATTATTTTATTACATAATTTCGAAATTATTTTATTAATAATTTCTTGTAATCTAATAAATTAATAGTTGCTATTTTTTAGGTAATCATTTTCTGATTACAACAAATTAATATTAAGATTTTTTTTTTGATAAAGATTAATATTAAGATTATGTTATTATATTTTGTATTAAAATACAGTGGCATTTTGTGTAATATCTTACATGTACTAAGGTTATTTGTTTATAGGGTTGCTTAAATAATATAATAGAGATGTCAAATTAACCCAATATCTCTGATATAGTATAAAACCCATAAGTAAGTCTGAAGTTGCATTTCAGGGAACCATAAGAATAAAAATAAATTTGCGGTTTTATTTTTAAAATTTAAAATTCTGTATATAGATACAATGATAAAAAAATTTATAGATGTAAATGACAGACCTCAGAAGTTTGAAAAGAATTACACATCCATAAATTAGAACAATTTTGAATTTAAAGCATAAAAAGAAGGTTCACTAAACCCTACAAGATACTACTTTGAGAACCCAAACTGGGTAATGACATTGTAATTTCAATGATATAGAATAATTGTTTGCAAAACTAGAAAATGGAATAGAATGTTGAACCAATAGAATAGAACGGTAGGCAACTGTTGCTCATGCAACGAGGGTAAGAGGGGAAATATTATATATTATACAGAGTATATTAACTCCTTATGGTTAGAGTAGTCACCCAATGAATTATAATTTTTTTTTATGTTATTTCTGCCAATTCCCCTTTGCAAAATGATATATTTTAGTTTATTTCTTTTGGTAAAAGTCTTATACATTCTAGTTGGTTTGTAAATCAGTATTTTGTTTTCCTAAAAATCAGGAATGGTCAAATATTAGATAAAATAAAGATTTTAACTAGTATTAATAAATCATTAAACTAAACAAATAATACTCATCAAGGTTGGTAATACATATGATTTGGATTGAATATTTTGAATCAATTAAATTACCCTCTTAAGTTAAAGCGTTATATGAAATGGTGTAAAACAGATAAAATGTCGCTTAGGAGTTGATATAGATAAAGAACTGTCAACCTGTAATTTACAAATGATAACTTATACTGTACATCGTCCAATATAAAATTTGCAATGGTCCATGGCTCTCCTTTTTCACTCTTTCGCTTTTGATCCTGATTTAAATAATTATTCATATGGTTGCACATAAAAAATTTCACTTAATAGGTATATAAGTAGAATGTGATTTACGTAGAAGGAATGCTTAGTCTGATTTTATATATAGACCTCAATTTGTTTATAGAATTCCACTGAAAAATTATATATCATAATCTTTATCAAAAGAGCATAATAATAAAATGTTATGTTAATTATGTATATATATATATATATATATAGATTTTCTATTTTCACTTACTGAAAATACATATTTCTACTTAATATTTTATCATATACATTTTTTTTCGGGAAAAAACTGTATATGACATTTTAATATTTTATCGTATACATATAA
Source organism: Camelina laxa (assembly GCA_024034495.1). NCBI lineage: Eukaryota > Viridiplantae > Streptophyta > Magnoliopsida > Brassicales > Brassicaceae > Camelina > Camelina laxa. The sequence continues at coordinate 11,213,210 of CM043881.1, forward strand.
CATAATTTTGTGAACAATTTAGTAATTTTATGACATTTTGTATTTGGTGTCGCCACATGTTGTGTTTCTATGTATAGGTTTAAAATTATTCCTACATAAACATATTTTCATTTTTGTTGGTAAATTTGTATGTATTGCTTATAATTGCTTTCTTAAAGAAAAAGATTTTTATTTAATATATATATATATATATTTTTTATTAATTAGTAATAAGTTTAATATATAGTATAGTACTGCTTAAAAATAAACAAAACATTTGGAAATGAAAATTCCCTTTATAATTGACATTGAAACTTTATTTACAACCCATATAAATTAAACAAATTACCATTAGTTTTCTATAAACTGATTACTACTTCTTCTTTTTTTTTCATTAACTGATTACTACTTTAGAAACGAGAAACCAAAGCCAAGAATGCAAATATGGAGAAAAGAAGAAAAGTTTCAAAAAACAAATGCATATATGTTTTATGATGATACGATGGGCAACAAGGAGACAATTGTACGTACGTGTGATGCGAATGCTTGCTGGTCCCATTCTGTTTATTACCAAACGATATATTTCACTTTACACCACTCGTTTTTGGAACACGTTGTGACTCAGTTACTGTGTCAATTTATTTTGTTTTAGTAGGGTTCATGAGTTGAAATTGACACTATGAGCAATGAGAAGATAAGTATACGTATGGCTTCGAGTGATGCAAATGCTTGCTGGCCCCATTATGTTTAGGGTCAATTGAAGAATTGGACACTTTAATTGGACAGTTTAATTGGACAGTTTAAGAGATATATTTCACTTAAACCACCAAGCTTTTATGCTTCTGAATCTTAAGTCATAGTTTTCAGTTCACATTATTGTGAAGTTGTTTTACTTTACTGGAAAACTGCTTGTACGATGACTTTTGTTTGCGGAAACAATTTCTTGTGTAATTAGCAAACATAACAATGAAAAACTGAAATAAGCAGTAGTTTATGTATTTTTAAGTGAGTTTTACCTTTTACTTAATTAGTTAATTGTTGTTAGATCGATGATTTTTCCTCGTAGCATGGTATCTTTTATGTGAACTTTAGAAAATAAAATATAGAGTAGAGAGAGTTATATTTTTTTTGCTAGGTCATCATGTGGTAAATTAGGCATTTACGTATTAAAAATAAATAAATAGTATGTGACCAAATGAATAACATGTTCTACAAAATATTATCTATTTCAAAAATTAAATAATAATCAAATTTGGGTTGAAATCCACTATTTAATGACAATAATTTACAACATTGATATTTTCTCAATTATTACATATTGTTTTGGTACGTTTTTTAATTGCCTCAATCACTTTAATTTCTAAACTTTATTTGCGTTTTTATCTGATTAATTATTTCTCCTGTGCTGATAACCAAATGTTTCTACAATAATATGAGTGAGAATCTTATTATATATAGAATTACATGTGTCTCACCATTGACACATAGCAAAGCTATATATAGGTTGATATTTTAAGTCCAGGGTTTCCAGTATTTATTTTTACTTTTATTAAACTTATTAGTTTCTGATTCATATTGATATTTTCATCTTGTTAAATTTAAACTGTGAAATCACAGCTTAAGATACTACTCTAAGTTGCATATATGTAAAAAAAAAAAAAAAAAAACCCAGTAAATAAATTTAACATTAATTAAAAAAAAAAAAAAGTGAAATCATTTCATAATCGTACTTATAAAGAACTAGTACTATTTATTGAGTTGTGATAGGATATGATGGAGACATTTATTTTAGCAGCGGCAAACGGCTGCAAACATAAACGAAAAGTCAAAGATACGAAGTAGGTGCATGGGGGACAAATACTAAAAGACATGTTCAGAGATGCTTAAGATGGCACGTAGTAGAGTGGGTTAGGGAGCTTGAAAGTCCTCCCAGGGGTATCCTCAACCAAATCAGCCCATTGGTCTCCAATATTGCCAACAATGTTGTATCCTTTCTTCACAAGGCTATTCCTCACCTTTGACTTGTACACCACTTGCCTCAACTTCGAATTGTTTGGCCTGCGTTTCAACATATACTCCTCGATTCAGTCACATATATGATACTTATAGTTACTGTATATAATTAAGCTAATTGATTCTTACTTCAATATGAGATGCTTCCAGTTGCTCACGCCAGCAGCCTTGAGATTCGCGAGAGTGACGTTTGACCACAACTTCCATCGGTCGCTGAGGATGATGGGTTCAATCCCGAGTTCTAAGATGTTTTGGTAAAGATGCAAGGTCTCAGGGAGTCCGGGAGTTGATGCTCCGGTGCCTAACCACATCCAGTAATCCCCTCCATTTACCTTCTCAGTCCTAAGAATCCAAAAAAAAAAAATATGTACTATAACATGAAATCACAAAAATATATGTGGAGAAAAAAACATTTAGGTCATTCAAACTAGTTAATGATGTGAAATAAATGCAATGGAGGTGGTATAGGTACGTAGAACTAATAATAATATGTATACCCGTATCCATGTTGGGCGTAGTAGGGGATACTAGAGAGGAGGGTGTCGTCTAGGTCAAAGATCCAAACATTAACGGTGTCGTTCTTTAGGGTAAGTCCTTTGGCGTAGAAGTAAGCCTCTTTGCACACAGTTTTGGAGTCGTATTGGTACTGTTTGGAAGTGATCAAGTAGTCTTTAACGTATTCTTTGCAATTTTTGGGCACCGTGTCGAAGTTTATGATGTTAGAGGTCTCAACACCTAGGTGCCAGCTTCTGCAGTTGTGGTAGTTGATGGAAAGCTGCTCTTTCTCTAAGACCTCGGCTTCGTTCGCAAAGATGGTTTCCGATTTGAGGAGCTCGATGATTCCTGGAACGGATGCCGAAGACTGGGAGACCGTAGCGGCGAAGAGAAAGAGAAGTGAAAGCGAGAGGATCTTCATGTTTTTTTTATTTTGGTATGGTTTAGTGTTTGGTTTGTGATGTTTTTTGTGTGATACAAAGGGTGATATTTATAATGAGGTAGGGGTAGTTTACGGTATGGTTACTTATGACGACGGATGCGGAATCAGGAGATAATTAGTGTATGTGTATAGTTTCGATTGGTGCAACAAATGCTACTGGCCCCTTCATGCTTGTTTATCGACGAGGCTTTTCGTCCACACCACTCGTTTTTAGAGCACGTTTAGTAAGTGTGCTAAATTAGAATTTGACGCTTTGTTGTTGTTGTTGTCTTCTTTTAATAATTAGGCTTTATTGTGATTGTAAAGGTTGAATCAGAGTGTCAGTTTACACTTTATAAAATACTAATCATTGTGAAGTTGTTCCACATTACTTGAAAAAATGTATGTGATGATGGCTTGAGTAGAACTTGTGTTTGCGGGAATAATATAGAGTAAGTAGCAAAAGCAATAATGAAAGAGTATTAGGATGACGAACATTGTGTGAATGATTTTACTTTTCATTGTACTGTTACAGTGGACATATCAATTATTCCGTATAATTAACTTGATTTTATTTTGTAACATGTTTGTTTTTAGTGAGAAGGTGTAATATATCACATGTTTGTTTTATAAGTCTCAAAGCTAAACAGTAATCAATTGGTACATCAATAATCCAGTATATCATTTATTATAAATTACTCTCAATCGTGCAATTACTATATACTGTATGTCGGTATCAGTTTTTTTTTTTTTTTTTTAACAAATATTTACTAGTACGACAATTTAAAGCAAAAAAAAAAAGTGAACAACAAGTTTTACAGTTTTAGAGCATTCGGATCATATTTATATATAATGCTTTTAGTTCTATATATCTTTAGTTTTGAAGTTCTAAGTTCATATCATGAGAGAAATAAGCTACTTTCCTATGTAATATATATCATGTTGTATTTAGGTGTAAAATATTCCCTTTAGATTTCTCTCATATAAGTTTACCATCTACTAATATATTAAATGAAAAAAAGTTCTAGAAAAAACCTTCAGTTTGATAAACATTCCATATGCTACTGTTTCTTTTTTTTTTTTTTTTAACAACGAGTATTTTTGTAATGCTAATACTCTTTAATTTGGGTATAAAATGTTTGATTTAAAACCTACCATCACCATTATGGGTACTTAAAAATCAAAATTAAATTAATACATTGTTTCCACAACATAATCCCCGTGGCAAATAAAATACCAACTCACATTTCCCCCTCATCGTAAAGAAGCTTTAGTGGAATTTCAAACATCGTACTAAAATCCTTTGTAAAATATTCACCATTTATACTAAAAAAAAAATTCAATTCCTTTTTGGTCAAATAAGCTTTATATATACTGCAGGCAAGAAACAACTTTGCAACAAAACCAATAGATACTGTCGTCGTCACCTTCTCTTTTTTTTGTTTTTACTTCATACCATTATCTGCAATGAGGGAAGCTAGATGGATGGATATAAGCTGAATTATAAGAGATAGAACAAGTTGATAAGATGAAAAATAATAAGAGGTCCGAAAATGCACGTTAACTAAATAATAAATAAAATCGTAATAGTAAATAATTTAATAATAATTGAAAATAGCTACTATCACTATTTATCGATACAAACTTGAATAGTAACAATTTACATCGGGCCCGACATCAGGAACAATATCTTTGTCAAAAAGATTTTCCACAAAAAAGTTGTATCCTGATGATAGCTACGGTTTCAATGCTGATTCTACCTTACAATGTAATTATTCTCTCTAAATACATTTCATCTCGTGATGAAACGTTTAAGTTAGTTTAATATATTTTTTTAATATATTAATTATATTAAACCAAAGTAGTACAACTATTATAAGTTGTGTTTTTGTTTCTAAACTATGATTCATCAATATCTTTCGATTTGTATAGAATCTGAGTCAATCCACTTATTTTGCTCAAGCGATATATATATATATATATATATATATATATATTCATGGGTTTTTGAGTAATATTCATGTTTCTTATATACTAGTTAAGTTAAGTCACTTCTCACCTTCTCCATGTAGGTTATGATTAATTCAACATTAATCTCTATATATATAATTCATCACGTTTTTTTTTGAAATAATTATTTTTCAGCTATTATCTCGACGAAATTGAACTACATTTTTATTAGTAGAGTGATGGTTTAGAATTTATGGTTTAGGAAGCTACATTCTAATCAAATTAGCAAGATAGCATGTATTTATAAAATGATACTATGTTAAGTTTTATGGATTTCAAAATATAATTGATAATGAATAGATTAGTGCACATGTCCCTTATACAGTATACCAGTCAACTCTTTTTTTCCACACAAACTTATAACAAAGAACATAGAATAACAGATTGGCCAAAACAGAAGGTTGTAATTTATAAAAACTAGTGAATTTGTTGTTATGTTTTCACTTTGATTATAATAAAGTATTTGGGCCCAAGTTATTGATTCAGGTAAGCGCGGCCCAAGTCCAAACATTAATTTAAGATAGTTTTATTGTTTTTGAAAAGGATTATTCAATCCAGATAAATCGAAAGCATACAATTTAACTCAACTGAGCTAATATTAATAATTTAATATTGTTTCAATGTAATATTTTTTTTTGTCTAAAACCAAACCCAAAGAGAAAACTGTTATTCATAAAACTAAAATTTTAAAATCTAAATAAGTCCGCTCGTAATTTTCATAGTACTATACTTAAATTAATAGGAAGTTCTTTTTTTATTGAGTTTCTATAATATTAAAGTTTTATTTTAGAAGTTGCACTAGCAAGTAGCAACCACGGGGATATATAGATAACCAAAAAAAAAAACATACAAGGTTGATGCATGATCATTATTAGATCTTGTAGTAGAGTGGATTAGGGAGCTTAAAAGTCTTTCTCCCAGGGCTGTCTTTAGCCAAATCAGCCCATTGGTCTCCAATATTCCCAATGATAGTGTGGCCATTTCTCTCCAGATTCTTCCTCTCCTTTGACTTGAAGTTCGCTATCTTCTTGCTCGAGCCTGTTGGCCTACGTTTCCCCACATATACATATACATATACATATATTGATGCAATTTTATATATATAATATTTAAATTTAAGTAATGTATATATGATTAAAGTTACTTTAACTATTCTTACTTGAAAAAGACATGTCTCTCCAGTAGGGGAAGCCAGCAGCTTTGAGATTCTTTAGTGACTTCCTCCAAATCTTGGAATCGTTCAGTGAGTAAGACGGGGCTAATCCCTAGTTCAAGGATGTTTTGGTAAAGATGCAAGGTCTCTGGGAGGACGGGAGCTTCTCCGGCCTCCAACCACTTCCTGAACGTCTCCGGTTCATGCTTCACTGTTCTAAGAAACCAAACGAACAAAATGTATATCTCTCTACTATATGTTGACATCTAAGAATAAATAGAATATATGGATATGATGAGTACAACTACAAGAAGTTTAACTAAAACAGTCTATGGTGGTGGGAGGACTAATAATAGTAATATATATATATACCCGTAGCCATATTTGGCGTAAAAGGGAACATTAGAAAGAAGGGTCTCGTCTAAGTCAAAGATCAAAACATTGTAGGTGTCATTCCTTAGGACAAGGCCTTTAGCGTAGAAATAAGCTTCTTTGCACACCGTTTTAGAGTCATAACGGTACTGTTGGGAAGTTGTCAAGTAGTCTTCAACATAGTCTTTGCAATTTGCGGGCACCATCTTGAAGTTTATGATGTTAGAGGTCTCAACACCAAAGTGCCAGCTTCTGTAGTTGGGGTAGCTGATGGAGAGTCGTTGTTTCTCTAACAACTCGGCTTCATTCTCAACGATGTTTATTGATGTGAGGAGCTCGATGAGTCTAGGAACGAGTTCTGAAGACCGGTTGTGGGAGACAGTAGCGGCCAAGAACAAGAGAAGTGAAAGTAAGAGAAATTTCATTTTGTTTTTTTGTATGGTTATTTTTTTTTAATTTATGATGTTTATCTGTGATACAAAGGTCGGTATGTATAATAGCGTGAGGTTTGTTTTGCGTTATGGTTACTACTTATGATGATACGATGTGAGTTAAGTTTACATGTCTAGCTTTGTGTGATGCAAATGATTGCATATCCCATTAATATTAAGAGAATAAATTAGATTTTTACACTTGCACCATTCGTTTTTGGAGCACGTTTTTGACCGCTATTCTTTTTTTTTGGGCAAACTACCGCTAATTTCTTACTATTTATTAGCTTTTCAATCTTGCATGGTTGTGATCCAAGGGACTTCTTGTTATTTAGAGAAACTCATTATTATGAAATGATGATTAATTAAGTATAACTTGTGTTCGGATCGTTAGGTGACCCAATGCTTAACACCTAATCAATGCCTAATCTTTGTTTAAGTGAATGCTTAATTAGATCACCTTTTTTACTCTTATTTTTTATTTACATTTATAAGTTTTGATTAATATTACACGCCGTGTGATGTTACACAAATTGAACAGCAACACCGGGGGAGGAACTCAGATTATCTTGTAGAATTTTAATTATGTGTGAGACTAAAAAGTTGATTATGTCTTAGACTATGTTGATACAGTGAACATACATGTATCCATATTTCAGTCAGAGTAGAAAATACGTACTTTTTGTATATATGTCATGTGTAGACAACTATACCAAAAATTTAGATGATAACTTCTCCAAAGTCCAAATAAAACACAAAATCTAAAAACTATATAAATGGTTTCATGTGTTCTTGCTATGATATAAGAGCCATACCATAGATAATACGTACCTAAGGTGAAGATAGACAATCGGTGATGTATACACTTGTGATCCATTGAAAAAGTTGTTACCAAAGTCCATTTATTTTGAATAGGATTAACTACCAATAACAAAAAAGAAAAACGTTGATTAGACGTCTATTTCCGACTCTGACAAAATCATATATAATATAAAACAATCTTGATCGACTGATGATTAGAGCCACCACAAACTTTCCACGTTGCAAAGTGTGGCTTAGTTCATCCCAAATAACTACAAAGAAGATGGTATGTTCTTATTAATGGGGCCCATATATATTTGTTCTGAGCTATGAGGGTTCTAAATTACCTTTGGGGGGAGGAGTAAGTCATGCCACCTACGTGATTAATCGAGTGCCTACTAAAGCATTTGATAACATGACACCATACGAGTGTCTACGGGGGGAGGGGAGAAAACCGAACATTGATCAATCTAAGAGATTTTGGATGTATTGCTTATTTTAAGACTGACGCTGCAAATCTTAAGAAACTTGATGATAGGTCCTTCTCCAGCATCTTCAATCTTTCCCCATCTCAAGGGAGAAGAAAGAAAGGTATATAAAATTTATAAAGCTTTATATTGACTAAGACAAGCTCCACGAGCTTGGAAATCAAAGCTGGACCAGATTCTGAAAGGAATAAGTTTCAAGAGGTGTGTGAAAGAGACTTCAGTATATCGAATGGAGAAGGAAGAAAACGTACTCCTAATTGTTGTCTATGTAGATGATCTGTTTGTGACTGGTAACAATCTTGATGTGATAAGGATTTTAAGGTGGGAATGTCAACTAAGTTTGAGATGTCTGATCTTGGTAAGCTCACTTATTACCACAGCATAGAGGTTTCTCAAGAAAAAGATGGGATAAGTATTAGGCAAGAAGGATATGCACGAAGAATCTTCTTGGCATTTGGAGGCCTTTCTTTTGGTTGTAGTTATTTTCGTGAATCACTTTTTATGGTGAGTGTGTGACCATGAGTTTATCTGAGTGATTGGGTTGTATGACTTGTTTGTGTAATGACAACAAAGGTTAGTTGGTTTGCAGGTTTCAAAGATGCAATGCATGGATCTCCGACCATCTCTGTTACTCTTCTTCATCTTTTCTTACCACCTGTCCCTTTTCTTCAACCTCTCCTTCCCAAGCTCCATAATCAGATCACCTTTCTGCCCTATATTCCTGCAATTTGCAGAGATTCATCTAATGCTCAATTGCCTTTTTTTGCGACTCTAGATCTGGAATCTAAGGTTGATCACGTTACTTTTGGACAACAATCTCCTGCTATGTGCAGTGGTTTCTGTTTACAGATCTGTCTTGTACATGCCATTCAAACAAATATCGGTGGCCGTACCGTCACTCTGCGGTCACGGCATGATAGGTGTTTCCCTTTGTTGGTGAGGCAAACCCATGGTTATTCCAGCTTAATGGATGCTGAAAAACTGTCTAGCGTTATTTTCCTCATTGCGGCAAGAAGGTTTCCGATGATGAACTTTGGATCTGGTGGCTATGCTCGCTGGCTCAGGGTTTTGACTGTGCTCTTTTTCTCGATTTCTTTCTGGATATTGTAGTACCGGCCCCTTCCTCTTGCTCAGATGATTGTAACCACCTAGAGAAGACAAAGCTGGTGGCCATCGACCTTGGTCGGGTGTGGCTTTGTTGTATTGGCTTCCTCGCTATAGATCTTGTTGTTCTTCCACTCGGCGTCGGTGGGGAATTCTCGGTTTTATTCTGAAGGTCTTTGTCAACTTGTATAGCAATCAATCTCCACCGACAGCCACGACCTCACGATGCTACTCCGACCTCCAACATGCGCTCTAGAACTGAAGAATCATTGTTCTCTCTCTCGGCTACCATAGCTACAGAACTATTATCGGTGATGATTCACCTTTGCTCTAGATCTAAGAAAAGAAGGCAACAAAAGTCTCCCCCAGGTCGTGTATTTTTAAGCTACCGCCGTGCCACTAACTCCGGCGACGGTGACGTTCCGAGGTGCTGTATAAACCTAGACATATGTTTAACTCCTAAAATCTCAATCTGGTGGACCTGGAAGTGGGCCTTGATTGAGACTCTTTTAGTGGGCTTGTTTGATTCTTGTCCAGTTATTATTAATTTCAGACCATCATTATTCCTCCATTTAGAGAGCGCTACGCCACCAACTTCCTCCTATATGGAGTGGTTAAAATACATAATCTTGAGAAAATTGCAAACCAATTTAATTCCCTTTTGTAAGGAGAGCTCAAAAATTCATGCATATCTGGATGACAAATCGTGTGAGTCGGAATTGGGAGCCTTCGTAAACTTTATTTATTTCCCTCATAGTGAGGTGGTTCCATCACCAAAGGATGAGTTCATTCGAACAAATGTTAGTACGGTGGGGTTTCCTTCTCCCTCCGGAACTAAAAAATGAGGACAATTGCATGGAATTGTCAAGGGGCGGGAGCCAAGCTGACTCGCCGTCGACTGAGTGAGATGTGTCGGATATCACCAGGTTTTTTATTTTTATCTGAAACAAAAAATGACAAGTCCTATCTGCAAAACGTGCAAGTGGATTTAGGTTTTGATAACCTTCAAACCGTCGAGCCTGAGGGCACTAGCGGCAGTTTAGCTTTACTGTATTCGAATGATTTCCCAGTAATATTTTTGTTCTTTAATGACCGATTAATCGACATCGAAACTATTATTGACGGAAATCGGGTCTATATGACATTTATTTATGGTGACCCAGTCCCACCAAATCGCGATTATGTGTGGGAAAGACTAATGCGTACCGGAGTTGCAAGGTCCGAGCCTTGGTTTATTATTGGAGATTTCAACGAAATAACAGGGAACCACGAAAAAAGAGGGGGAAAAAAAAGATCGGAAGCCTCCTTTCTACCTTTCCGTGCTATGATTGATTCATGTGGTCTCATTGATTTCCCTTACCAACGAAATCAATTTTCATGGATTGGTCAACGGTCAAATGGTAAAATTCGATGTCGCTTGGATAGAGCCATGGGAAATGAAGAGTGGCACAATATATTTTCCCACACTAATGTGGAGTATATGAAGATGTGGGGTTCGGACCATCGTCCCCTCCTTGCATTTATTCTCACACGTCCAAAAACGTTTTTGAGAAGGTTTATGTTTGATAAGCGTTGGATAGACAAGCCAGGCCTCAAAGAGGCGGTGGAAGATGGATGGGGAGGGGACGACAATTCTGTCGAACGATCCATCTTGAAAAAAATCCAAAATTGTAAAAGAGCAATCTCCATTTGGAAGAAAAATAATCAAACAAACTCAGAAAAGCTTATTAAGGAACTTCAAGAAAAGATTGATGAAAAATATGGAGATGATCAAGCATCGTCAGAAACTCTCCTCAACCTAAAATGGCAGCTCTGCGAAGCTTATAGGGAAGAGGAAGCATATTGGCATCAAAAAAGCAGAGAACTTTGGCTTGCCGAAGGAGATCAAAATACAAAATTCTTCCACGCTTCCACAAAACAAAGAAGGGCAAGGAACAAGATCACTGGTATCCTTAATCAACTTGGAGTTTGGGTTGATACAGAAGAAGGCATAGAAAAAGTAGCGGTGGAGTATTTTGACAATCTTTTTTCTTCCTCGAATGCGAGCGACCCTACATTGGCCATAAAGGATGTACCTACATTGGTCACACCTGCCATGAACGAGCATCTCACAAAAGAAATCTTAGAAGAGGAGGTCAAACGAGCTTTGTTCTCCCTGAATCCCGGAAAGGCTCCAGGACCGGATGGGATGACTGCTCTGTTCTTCCAAAAGTTTTGGGAAACCATAAAAGGAGATCTCACTAAGATGGTGAAGAACTTCTTTAGCTTTTAATCTTTGATAACAAGCTAAATGAAACAAATATATGTTTAATCCCGAAAAGAGAACGACCTCGTGAAATGTCAAAATTTCGCCCTATTAGCCTATGTAACGTGAGCTATAAGGTGATCTCAAAAATTCTGAGTTTACGACTCAAGAGGTTTTTGCCGGAACTTATATCCGAGACCCAATCTGCCTTTGTGGCAGGAAGATTAATCACAGACAATATCCTCATTGCTCAAGAAAATTTTCATTCCCTCCGTTCCAACCAGGCCAACCGAAAGAAATTTATGGCAATTAAAACAGATATGAGTAAAGCTTATGATAGGGTGGAATGGAATTTCCTAAGAGCTTTGATGGAAAAATGGGGTTCGATCAAAGATGGGTGGGTTGGATAATGCAATGCATTACTTCCGTCTCCTACCGCATTTTGATCAATGGGGATCCCAAGGGACGGATTAGGCCAACAAGGGGGATCCGTCAAGGGGACCCAATTTCCCCATATCTATTCATACTTTGTACAGGGGCGCTAATCGCTCAGATTAAGAATGCCGAAAAAGAGGGGAAGATCCAGGGATTACGTATTTCAAACGCAAGCCCACGAGTTTCTCACTTACTTTTTGCAGATGACAGTTTATTCTTCTGTAGAGCTGATCCTCATCAATGCAAGGAAATTATCGATATAATCCGCTTTTATGGCGAAGCATCCGGACAAGAAATTAACTTTTCCAAATCTTCCATCATGTTTGAAACCGAGGTCCCTCCCTATATACGACAAGAGATCAAATATATTGTTGGGATATCACAAGAAGGAGGCATGGGTACATACTTGGGTCTACCCGAGAAGATTCATGGGTCAAAGGCACAAGTCTTCGCATTCGTGAGGGATAAACTCCACAAGAGGGTAAACTTATGGACCTCAAAATCCCTATCCAAAGGAGGCAAGGAAGTCCTGATAAAATCAGTGGCGCAAGCAATTCCGACATATGTAATGTTGTGTTTTCTCTTACCAAAAGCTATATGTTCAAAATTAAGTAGCGCTATTGCCGATTTCTGGTGGAGCAACAAAGCAGATAGTAAAAGATTACACTGGATCTCATGGGAGGAAATGTGTACTCAACTCTCAGAAGGCGGGCTAGGCTTCCGAACACTAGAAGAGTTTAATCTTGCCTTGTTGGCAAAGCAACTATGGAGATTGCTTAGATATCCAGATTCTCTCCTTAGTCGAGTTCTTAAAGGAAGATACTTTCGATATTGTAGTCCTTTAGAGATACAAGTATCAAATCGACCTTCATATGGCTGGAGGAGCATGTTGGCGGCAAAACATGTTCTCACATATGGAATTCGTAAGACCATAAGCTTAGGGTTCAACACGTGCATCTGGACCGAGCCATGGATCCCAGATACACCAGCGCGACTGCCACATGGATTAACTAATGAAAGAAATCCATTGGTTTGTGTTAACACCTTGATAGATTTCAACACAAAAAAGTGGAAAATGGAGCGTCTTCGGGAACTCTTTCCCCCGAAAAAAATTACCCTTATTTTGGGAATTAAACCGAGCTTAACTGCCTCGAGGGACGGGTACTCGTGGACCCTAACAAAGTCTGGGAATTATACTTTTAAGTCTGGATATGAAGTCGCGAGAGCTATCTCTCGCCCTGTTTGCGACCTCCCTCTTCAGGGACCTAGTGTTACTACACTCCAGGCGCAAGCATGGAAGTTAAAAACATCACGAAAGCTAAAGCATTTCGTGTGGCAATGTGTGACTGGGTGCTTGGCTACATGCCAACGCTTTCATTATCGCCATATTGGTAGAGATAAAGATTGCCCTAGATGTGGAGCGGAAGAGGAAACTATAAATCACATGCTATTTGAATGCCCCCCAGCACGCCAAGTGTGGGCTTTATCAATGATTCCCACCCATCCTATGGTGTTTCCCTCATCTTCCCTATATAGCAACTTTGATTTTCTATATGGGAGCGGTAAAGACTATGGTGCACTGGATCAAAATCTGCGGACATTTCCTTGGATATGGTACATTTGGAAGGCAAGAAACAAGAAAGTGTTTGAAAACATCTCTGAGTCTCCGCAAGATACAATGGAGAAAGCTATCCAAGAAGAAGAAGTTTGGAGCAGAGCAAACAATAGAGACTTAGCACCCGCGGTAGTAGAAGCAGACATACCTTCGACCCCAATTCCACAAGAATCTCTTGTATGCTTTATAGACGGATCTTGGCATACAGAGGTGGATAGGAGTGGGCATGGTTGGATTGCTTCAATCGGTGATGAAATCCTGCATATGGGACTAAAAGGATCGCGCAGAAGCCTATCCCCTTTACATGCAGAGTTAGATACCCTTATCTGGGCTATGGAGTGCTTATTAGCGTTGGACTTGGATAAAGCTCTTTTTGCTACGGATTGTTCAGACCTCCTAAGGATGATGTCTAATATCGAGGATTGGCCGACTTTTTCATCAGAATTGAAGGATTTTACTCATTTCAGAGATAGATTTGCTAATTTTAGTATTAGATATATTCCTCGAGAGGATAATATCCGTGCCGATAAACTTGCAAAAAGTGCAAGAGCACGAGGTTTCTGTTTTTCCCATGTAAGCTCGTCGGTACCTAATTGGCTCTCTCTCGAAGAGAATCATCTCCGATAACTTAATATATGGGGTTTCATTGTCAAAAAAAAAAAACAAAAAAAAAAAGATGCAATGCATGACTTATGCAAAACTAACTAAGTATGCATTCTATAAAAAAGATACTATCAATGATGCAAAACAATGAGTTATCCAAGCTAAATGCATAATAAACATATGCTAAGGAGAGACAAAATATAGACATATCATACGACTAGAGTGGCAACAAATTCTGTGAGTTTGAGATGTACAATATAAGCTCCAACTCATGGAAGGTCAGTAATGATTTCGCTCCGGATTGGCGTATTTTGTTTAAACACAATGGCTTGTCTCTCAAGGGAAACACTTACTGGTTTGCTCAAGAGAAGCTCCCATTAGGAGTGATACCACCACGAAGAGATTTGGACCGCGTTTGCCTATGCCATTCCATCCTATTTTGATAGATCTTGTGACTTTTTCTAGTGTTAGAGAAAGCAGCTTGTGGTGGTATTTAAGAAATCCGGCACATCCGTCGTCAAAATATGGATTACTAATAAGATTGAACCCAATGCAGTGTCCTAGAATGATTTGTTCTTAGTTGTTGATATGAAACCTGCCATTCATCTTCGCATTTCTAATTTGGCTGGGAATTTCTTCGTCGACGAGGAAATGAAGCTTCTGTAGTCGGGGTAGTTGATGGAGAGTCATCGTTTCTCTAAGAGTTTGGCTTCATTCTCAGCGATGTTCGCTGATGTGAGGAGTTTGATGAGCCTAGGAACGGGTTCTGAAGGCCAGCCCTGGGAGAACATAGCAGCCAAGCTAAGAACAAGAGAAGTGAGAGTAAGAGGATTTGCAATTTTTTAGTATGGTAATTATTTACTTAATTTGTGATGTTTGTCTGCATCATACAAAGGGTGAGGTCTGTTTTGCGTTATGGTTACATATGATTATATGATGTGCAATGGGGAGATTAGTTAATTTACGTGTCTAGCTTCGTGTGATGCAAATGATGATTGCTTATCCCATTACTAGTATGAGAATGGATGAGATTTTCACTTGCACCACTCATTTTGACTGCTAATTTTATTACTAATCAGCTTTTACAATCTAGCATGCTTGTGAAGTTTTGAATCAAGGGGACTCTTTTGCACAATTATAATAATAATAATAATAATAATAGTAATAATAATAATAATAATTTAATAATAATAATTTAATAATAATAATAATAATAATCAAGGGGACTCCTAACCGTATTTAGAGAAATTCATTATGAAATGATGACTTTAAGTATAACTTGTGTTCGGATAATATCAATATTCAAAACCGTTATGCCATCCAGTACTTACAACGCCTAATCAATGTCAACTCTTCCTTTGAGCGCTGCTTAGACCCACTTTTAGAACGTCGGATACTTTCTAACTATATTAACTTTTTTTCTTTTCTTTTATTTAAAAAAATATTTTTTTGGTTATTAAACGCCGTGTGTTGATAAACTTATTCCAGAGCAACACCGGGGGAGGAACTCATATTATCTGAGACTAAAAAGTTGATTACGTCTTATACTAAAACGTTAAGTTTAATTTAACTATGCCGATACAATGAATATATGTTGGTTATTTAAGTTAATGATCGGTTATTTTCTAACCATCACAACTCTTCGTGTGGTTGCGTGTTTTAATGTACGGTTGCAAACGTACAATGAGTTGCAAACGTACGATGAGTTGCAAACGTACGATGAGACATGTTGATCATTATAAATACTCTGTTTCTCCACAACAAAAACATAGGAAGAAATAAGAGAAAGAGAGAAAGACGAGAGATTCACAAAAATCAAAGACAGAAACTCTTTGGTGAAAACACAAAACAAAACACTGAAACTCTATTTGTTTCTCTTGTATCTCAGCCTAGAACAAGAGAGAAACTTTGATTGTCTTATCCTGCGAGAGATTTTGTGTAACCCTAGGCTTTTGATAAGGGTCAAAATACTCTTTAAGGAAAGTGCTCTTGTGCGCGATTCAGTCATTATCCAAGTTCACCGTACGTTACGATCGAGATTTACACCGAATTCACAACATTCTTAAAGAATATTTCTGGTGAACTATGACGAGTGTATCGGTGCGTGAGATGACTTCAAAGTTTGGAAAGTTGGACAAGTTTGAGGGAGTAGACTTTCGAAGATGGCAAAAGAAGATGCATTTCCTTCTCACCACACTCAATGTGGTGTATGTTCTAAGCATGCCAATGCCTACCGTGACGGAGAATGCTGAGAATGAGTCCGTGGAGGAGACAAGGAAGCAACTTAAGTGGGAGAACGATGACTACATATGCCGTGGCCACATTCTTAACGGTATGTCTGATCCCTTCTTTGATGTCTATCAAAATGTCGAATCCGCAAAGGAACTCTGGGATGCGTTGGAATCAAAGTACATGGCCGAGGATGCTTCTAGTAAGAAGTTCCTTGTGAGTAATTTTAATAATTACAAGATGTCTGATTCAAGGCCTGTTATGGAGCAATACAATGAATTGCTTTGCATCCTAGGGCAATTCGCTCAACACAACATGATGATGGATGAATCCATCTCGGTGTCGAGTATCATCGACAAGTTGCCGCCTTCATGGAAGGATTTTAAGCGCATGTTAAAACACAAAAAGGAAGAGTTGTCTCTGGTACAACTTGGTAGCCATTTGCGCATAGAGGAATCTCTAAGGGTGCAAGAGGGTGGAAAACCCAAAGAGGCTGAACCTTCTTCAATCAATATGATGGAGGAAGGTGGGAGTTCTAAGATGAAGAATAAGGGGAAGAAACGTCCCTTTAATGACAACACTTACGGTGGACCTAACAAAAAGCTTAAGAGCGTTTGTTGGTTCTGTAACAAGCCGGGTCACTTTAGACGTGATTGTCGAGCTGCAAAGGAAGAACAGAATGGGACAAAACCGTTCAAGGCAAGGGTCTAAGGACCAAGGCCAAACCACTAATCAAGGTCAAAATTTTGTAAATGATTCACATTCACATGTGTATTATGTATCAAACATTTCTGAGGCATTTTATATGCAGGATGATGGAGTGACGTGGTGGATTGACTAGGGTGCAACTACACATGTTTGCAATGATCGTGGCTGTTTCAAGACATATGAACTAATTCAAGATGGTTCTGTACTACATATGGGCAACGAGTCAACTGCTCCTATCCTAGGCCGTGGAAAAGTGGTGTTGGAGTTTAGTTCCGGCAAAACTATTGATCTCAATAATGTACTTCATGTACCTAGAATTAGGAAGAACTTAGTCTCTGGAAGTGTTTTAAATAAGTGTGGTTATAAACAAGTGTATGAGTCGGATAAGTATGTTTTATCTAAAGCTGGAGTCTTTGTTGGATTTGGATAATTTTGTAATGGCATGTTTATGCTTAATATTAATAAAGTTGTGAGTTCTATTTACATGGCATGTTCTAGCAAAAATGATTCTTCTCTATGGCATTTAAGATTAGGTCATGTGCACTATAAAAGAATGATTGATATGTCTAAAGAAGGTTTGATTCCTTATTTTGACATAAACTTAGAGAAGTGTAGTATTGTATGTTGACTAAGATAGTTAGAAAACCTTTTAAGAGTATTGAAAGGAATTCTAAGGTGCTAGAACTTGTACATAGTGATCTATGTGATTTGCATGCTACACCATCTTTAGGGAACAAAAAGTATTTCATCACGTTCATAGACGATCATACTCGGTTCTGTTATGTTTATTTATTACATGCTAAAGATGAAGCCCTGGATAAGTTCAAGGTTTATAAAACCGAGGTTGAACTACAACATAGTGACTTGATTAAGAAGTTACGCACCGATAGAGGTGGAGAGTATTATGATCCTGTTTATTTCCAGTCTGTGGGAATTATTCATGAGACTACGGCTCCATATACACCACAACAAAATGGTGTATCTGAGAGTAAAAATAGAGTCCTAAAAGAAATGGTTAATTCCATGTTATCTTACTCTGGATTAAGTGACGGATTTTGGGGTGAAGCCATGCTAACGGCTTGCTATTTATTAAATATGGTTCCTAACAAAAGGAACAAGATTACCCCATATGAGCTTTGGTACAAAAAGAAACCAAACTTGAATTACCTTCGAGTTTGGGGCTGTAGGGCGGTTGTTAGACTACCCCAACCAAAAATTAAAACTTTGGGAGAAAGAGGTATTGATTGCATCTTTATTGGATATGCTGAGCATTCCAAGGCTTATCGGTTATATGTCATAGAACCTAATGATTCTATATCAGGTAACACTGTGATTGAGTCAAGAGATGCAATATTTGATGAGACACGTTTTTCATCAATACCTAGACCAAAGAATTTTGTTCCTAGTTCAAATGGAACAAAGGAAGGATATGACACACTCATTCCTTCTAATGCGTCACCTATGCTCCGCAAGAGCAACCGAGGAAGAATTGAAAAATCTTTCGGTCCTGATTTTCAGCTTTATTTAGTTGAGGGATCAAGAGATGAGGTTGAATATCAATACTTGTATTGTTATCATGTTGATGAGGACCCTAGAACGTTTGATGAGGCTATGCAGTCTATAGACGTTGAGTTTTGAAAAGAAGCGGTGAGCGATGAGATAGACTCCATCGTGGAGAATAATACATGGATCCTAACCGATCTCCCACCTGGTTGCAAGCCTCTAGGCTGCAAATGGATCTTCAAAAAGAAGATGAAAGTCGATGGAACAATTGACAAGTTTAAAGCTAGATTGGTGATCCAAGGCTTTAGACAAAAGGAAGGTATCGATTATTTTGATACCTATGCTCCTGTTGCTAGAATATCTTCTATAAGATTATTAATTGCTTTGGCTGCTATTAATGATCTTGTCATCCACCAAATGGATGTTAAAACAGCGTTCTTAAACGGTGTTTTGGAAGAAGAAGTCTATATGAAGCAACCTGAAGGGTTTGTTATGCCCGGAAATGAGCAAAAGGTGTGTAAGTTAATAAAGTAATTGTATGGGCTGAAGCAAGCACCTAAACAGTGGAATCAAATATTTTATGAGGCTATCTTATCAAATGGATTCAAGTTGAATCAAGCAGACAAGTGCTTATATAGCAAATTTGATGAATCTGGTATTGGAGTAATCATTTGCTTATATGTTGATGACATGTTGATCTTTGGTAATGAATTAAGACAAGTAGAACTTGCAAAATAGTTCTTGTCATCAAATTTTGCCATGAAAGACATGGGGGAGGCGGATGTGATTCTTGGAATTCGAATCAAACATGAGAACAAAGGCCTATGTTTATCTCAGTCTCATTACATTGAAAAGGTGCTGAAAGGTTCAATTATGATAAATGTTCTCCTGTGAGCACTCCCATGGATGCGAGTGTGAAGCTTATGCCTAATACAGGAAAAGCGATTTCACAACTCGAATACTCACAACTGATTGGCTGTTTAATGTATGCCATGACAAGTACTAGACCGGATATAGCTTATGCGGTAGGAAAGTTGAGTAGATATACTAGTAACCCTAGTACTCACCATTGGCAAGCTATAAGACGGGTGCTTAAGTACTTGAAAAGAACCATAAATTATGGTTTGTCTTATGTCGGATTTCCTTCGGTCTTAGAAGGATATTCCGATGCAAGTTGGAACTCCAACTTAGAAAGTAATTCTTCTACAAGTGGTTGGGTGTTCTTGCTTGGAGGAGGTGCCATCTCATGGGCTTCTAGAAAACAAACTTGTATTACAAGTTCAACCATGGAATCGGAGTTCATAGCATTAGCGGCTGCCAGCAAAGAGGCAGATTGGCTAAGAAATTTAGTCTATGAGATTCCTTTGTGGCCGAGAACGGTATCACCAATTTGTATACATTGTGATAGTAAAGCCACTTTGGCTAGAGCTTATTGTCAAGTGTATAATGGTAAGTCACGACACCTTGTGTTAGACATAGCATGATACGTGAGCTGATCACTCATGGAGCTATTACCATACAGTTTGTTCGGTCTGAGCAAAATCTAGCTGATCATTTGACTAAAGGGTTAGCTAGAGACTTGGTGATCAAGTCGGCTAGAGGGATGGGTTTAAAGTCCATTTGAAATTTTTAATTGTGAGATACCTAATTCCCCTCTAATACAACGTTAGAGGCTGAATTCAATGTGGAAAGCTTACAGTTAAAGATTGAAGCACTTGTTGTATCATCCCAGAGTAAGTGCTTGAACCTGCAAGAAAGGATTAGGTTGAAGTTCTCTTCTTAATAGATTTTTTGAAAAATTGCATTTGCAGGTGCAAGATTAAAAGATCTACCTATATGAGTATGAAGTGGAGCCGCTTCAAGAAGTTTGGACTTAGCTTCCTATATGCTCATGAATGGATAGGGACACATGTCTTATAATAGTGTCAAGTATAAACACTTGGAGTAGTGTAGAAATTCATGTGTGTATTATCTTCAAGTGTCCAAAATGAGTTGAAAGGATTCAATCCATAGGACATCCTAATTCTCGGGAATTTGAAATGTGTAATGTCACTAAGATATAAATTCAGTCGTTACGATATTTATATTGATGCATGAGTTTGGTTTATGTGTGTGATTTTGTGAATCAAATATTAAACTTAAATGGGGGAGGAATGTTGGTTATTTAAGTTAATGATCGGTTATTTTCTAACCATCACAACTCTTCGTGTGGTAGCGTGTTTTAACGTACGGTTGCAAACGTACGATGAGACATGTTGATCATTATAAATACTCTGTTTCTCCACAACAAAAACATAGGAAGAAATAAGAGAAAGAGAGAAAGAGAGAAAGACGAGAGATTCACAAAAATCAAAGACAGAAACTTTTTGGTGAAAACACAAAACAAAACACTGAAACTCTATTTGTTTCTCTTGTATCTCAGCCTAGAACAAGAGAGAAACTTTGATTGTCTTATCATGCGAGAGATTTTGTGTAACCCTAGGGTTTTGGTAAGGGTCAAAATACTCTTTAAGGAAAGTGCTCTTGTGCGCGATTCAGTCATTATCCAAGTTCACCGTACGTTTTGATCGAGAGTTACACAGAATTCACAACAATATACATGTATCCATATTTCACTGAGAGTAGAAAATAGGTACCTTTGTATAGGTCATGTGTAGACAGACTACACAAAATTTTGAAACTATAAAAAAATTCATGTGTTTCTGCTATGATATAAGAGCCATACCATAGATAATACCTTTTTTTTTTTTTTGACAAACACCATAGATAATACCTAAGGTGAAGATAAACAATTGGTAATGATGTATACACTTGTGAAGACGATTTTCTTCACGTGTTTATTTTCTTCACATGAAAACTGTTTTCACATTTCACAAAACAAAGATGGTGTCATTCATTTTGAATAGGATAGGTAGACCACGACCACCAATAACAAAAAAAAAAAGAAACGTTAATTACACGTCCATCTCCGACTCTGACAAGATCATGCCCTAATAACCAACACAGAAAGCAAAAAAAAAAAACTGGATCGACTGATGATTAGATTTTGAACCACCACAAACTTTCCACGTTGCAAAGTGTGGCTTAGTTCATATATTGGATTTGGCTGCATGTTTCAGAATTTAATCACATGGATTAATAAGAAATTAAGCCCAGATTGAGCCCACTAATAAGCTTAAAGGCTTTAATATTAAATTTGAGACTAAGAATGACATCTACTTTTGAGTTTGGACCCACGATTTTCTCTTCATTTTCCTCTATAAATAAGAAGCCCTAATGTTTACTAGGTATTGAACCGCCGTCTCTGTCGTAAACAGCGAGAAGCCACTTAGGTTTACATTCAGGGTTTCTTTTTGTTCGATATTAACTTGTCTGAAATCGTGTGTTAAGATCATGATCAATCTCATAGTCCTGTTTCCTTCAAGTAAGTTTTGCGTATTTTTTTAACTGATTACGCACGGGAGTAGTGATTCAGGCAGCCTCCTTGTCAAGTTTAAAACAATGACATGTAAGAGGTGTTTAATTACTCCTACATTGAACTCTTGCTTATGCTTTCAGATTTGCTGAGATTTTTATGTCTTTGAAGCTGATCTAGTAGTCTTAAGCACATTCTTTCTTTAGATTTATTAGAAATCATTGCTGCTGCAATAACCGAGTGTTATGTTGTTTTAATATGTTTATGGAATTATGGTACTGAATTCATGTTAAGGTTGATTTTGAAAAGGATCATTCAATTCATAAATCCATACTAACCAACCAGTATTGAGGAATATTGAAATTTCACAAGAATTTAAATTGATAATTTCGATTTACAACTTCATACGTGAACATGATAAGAATCACTTCCCGGTTTAAACGGCTTATTTGATTTGATTTTTATTCATTGTTTGGTTTTGAAAATATTGCTGAATCGAACCGAATTAAAATTTGTTCAGTTCAATTTGGAACTTGATTTTTTTCTTTGGTTATAGAGTTATATATATATATATATCGAAAAGTGAGACAGATGTTTTAGTCTGAGTAAAATACTACTCATATGACTCAAAAAAACTCGATGGGGAAAAAGATCGTCCATGCATGCACAGTTTTGCAAAATCTAATATGCAAAGTTAAAAGTTTCATATAACTATTTTTTTTTTTTTGGTTCGCTTTGAATAAAGCTAGTTTCTTGCGTTCTTCACTCAATGTACACACATGAGTTGTTTTATGCAAGACACATCACACATGCTATTATCTACACTAGCTACTGTATATGTACCACACTACCACAACGCAACAAATTTTTACCGAACTATTTAATTAGTCGTGAGACTCTAGTCCCATAATTCCTCATTCTAGACTCGCGGAAAACTTCTTGCTAGAGAAATTGTCACCTCTAGGCTCTAGCTACCTGATATTAAATGGGTAGAACAGCGAACAATGTATAGATAACCGACAATCTTCAAAAGAAGGTAGAAGATTGTGACACAGAGATTGCATGTTGGTCGCCATGTGAAACGTATATATAAACACAGCACAAATTTTCCTTGGTACTAGATTGGATGGATAGTCGAATTAATGAACTCATGGCGGAGTCATTTAAATGTATAAGGTTTTTGTAAACTTATCATAAAGTGTTGAAAAGTTGTTTTTATTACATTATCAATATTTTGTTTCTTTTAGTTGCATAAACCTGAAAAAATTATGAATTCTCTAAAGTCTAAAGAATAAAAAGAAAAAGGAATGAAATCACGTTATAAATACTTGCAGACGTGAAAGAGTGGTATATTTAATTTATATTATATACTGTATTTATCAATTATCACTAAAAAGACCTAAGCGAATATTAAGTTGCGTAAGTAATCAATTATTACATACACAGCTACTTATACACACACACACACACACGATTCAAGTGACTCGAAAGAAAAATGCATGCATATTGCATGTCGCCTTCCAAAGTTAATGTTGATTTCCATAATAACACACATTGCTTTTGCTTCATCACACACGATTTATTCTTTTTTAAGTAACTAATTATAGCTTACTAAACGAAGAAAAAGAGGTTTAGCTTACTTATGTGCGCCCTCCCTATTAATATCTTACTAATTACTTAGCTTTTGTTAGGTTCCTATATATGTACTTGATAGGAATCATTTAATGGTTGATTTCTATTATACTAATTTTATTGATTATACTCCCTCCATCTCATAATATAATATAAGATAATTAGAGAAGTCAAGTATTTTTGTTTTATAATATAGAATGTTGGAAACACTCTATGGAACTTTTAGATTAATTTTATATTTTATATTATGCAGTCTTGTTTATGATTTGTTAAACTTTTTAAAAATAAATATTTTTTAATATGCGTGTTTTAACTAAAACATCATATATTTTGAAACCGAGAGAATATAAATTACCTTTGGTGATTTTAGTTTTTACTAAGAGGTTATGACTGTCCTAACCACCTAAGCATTGAACTCCGATTTCTTGATCTAAAAAAACTATTAGTACGTCAACCAAGTTTATTGTTCCCTAGCTAGTGTCGACTGTGCTTGTTGGCAGAAGTGTGGAATGGAGATGCAGATTCTTCGATGTATTTGATTGCATATAACCCTTTAGAAGAGATTTAATATGTATTAATGTAAAGTAGTTCCTAGAAGATAAAATTTTCA
Source organism: Camelina laxa (assembly GCA_024034495.1). Classification (NCBI taxonomy): domain Eukaryota; kingdom Viridiplantae; phylum Streptophyta; class Magnoliopsida; order Brassicales; family Brassicaceae; genus Camelina; species Camelina laxa. The sequence continues at coordinate 11,237,472 of CM043881.1, forward strand.
CATTAAACATATCGCTCATGGCAAGAGGGTTGCTTGACTTTGAGGTGTTGACAAACGGTGGTCGAATCAATGGACATCGTGGCTTAGGATGAAGATGGATATGATACCATATTACCATGTAAAAGGTTGAAATGTTGCGCAATACAGCACAAGTCCCGGGAAACACTATAGGATACGAAAATGTAAACATAAATTTCTACATAATATAGGAAATGAATAGATTTACTCTAAACTAGGAAGTATTCTATAATATGACTTACGTTTCTTCGGGGAATTATAATATAATAATAAAATTATAATTGTATATATTTTAATATTTATTTTGTTTCAGATCTTGTTTAAATTTAATATTGCAATTATTTGATAAAGCTACATACACTAAGGGTGGTGTATTTAACTTGACATTTTAAGTGATTTGTGTAAGAATTACAAATCTTATGTTATTCAATCATGTATTTTAAAAAGATTCTGAAATCCACTGTTATTGAACTGATGATTTAAAAATCTACTTTAAAATCCATTAAATCACTTGTTATTGAACTGATGATTTAAAAATTTACTTTAAAATCCACTGTTATTCAAAACAGTTTTGTGGATTAGGATTTTAATAACTTTTAGGATTCTGGAGGATTCTTGAGGATTTTGGAGGATTTGTTTAGTTAAAAATATAGAAATCCAAATCTCATGGTTTTAGGTGGGATTTGAAAGAATTTTACAGAAAAACATATGAATTTCCCTAAAATCTATCACAATTCTAAATTTCTTAAATCCCATCAAATTCTCCAAAATCATGGTTTGAATACACCCCCCTAAAACTTCTATAAATTAATAATGTTGGGACTCCTAAATTTCATTAATTTAAAGATGTTTTAATTTATCGATAGATTAATAAAATATTAAACTATGAAGAGATTTGTCTATTCATATTTTCAAAACAAAAAATATTTTAAAATATAAGTTTTTGCTCTAATTCATATTTATTAGGATTTTCTGTAATTATTTATAGTTTTTATGCTTTTATAATTTAAATAATTTTGTTTATAGTTCTTTACGTATGTTGAGATGAGTTTCATCAAGAATAAAGAGTAAACAAACAACACCACTAAAATTATATTTTCTTAGATATATACATATATATATATATATATATTAATTTTATATAGTTATTAATTTATGATATTCATAGGACCATATGTATACATAGAATTTTATAAAAGATTATTATCTTATTATATTATCGAATTATGTTATTTTTTACACCGTTCAAATTAAGAACCGAAAATATTATAATTTATAGCGATTAGTAATTTATCGAGTATTAATTTAATATTAATTTGTCGAGGTTTTAAGAAATTCGTATTAAGTAGTATAGAAATGCCAAGAAAATATAGTATATTTTGTTATATTAAATGGTTGTTACTGTAAATTTTAGTTCTTAATCCATATAAATAGAGTCTAATTTTGGATATGGCGAAACAATTGTATGTCAAACTATTGTATAATTAATTGTATGTAAACAATAGAGTAAACAATAGAGTATGTATAATTGTATAGAGTAAACAACAATAGAGTATGTATTATTGTATAGAGTAAACAATAATTAATTAATTGTATTGTTTAATTGTATAATTAAACAATAGAGTCTAATTAATTGTATGTAAACAATTGTACTTACGCACCTATTTATTCATATTTTTGTCAAACTATACCCAAGCAATCATATAATGACCCTATTATACAAATAATTTTAGAAGATTATAATATTTTAAGTTTTTTTGATGTATACTATAGATTTATATTATTTGTTTGTTGTAATTGCATCATTATTTTCTGAGATATTTTAAAGTAGTAATTATAATATTGTATTTATGAGCAAACAATACTTATTAATTTATCAATTCACATTAGTTTAATTTTACTAACCTGCCGTGTAGAACATTGAACACATATTTTTTTCTTTATTGATTGAGTAATATATTATAATTTTCAAAAATTTAAATCACAACATATGCAGATTAAAAGTTCTACATATTTACTAACCATATGTATTATGTAATAATTTAAAATAATTTGTAAATGAAATCAAAGAAATATGATAGGAGACATATGGTTCTCTCGTTATTGTGGTTGTATGACGATTCGACATGGTCTGCAACTTCTATCGACACCCCTGGATCGGATTCATATATATAAATTGCAAATCCTGGCTCTAAGCAAGTCCTTGCAGAATTCTGATTATCAAAGCTCAAGGCTTTCGGGACTTTCGCATCTACTTTCCAGCCACTCTGTGGGATGTTTGAAGAACGGGACTATGACCCCGATTCCAAGGAACGGTGGTTACCGACAATCATTCAATCCCCTCCTTCCATGCCCCGGGATCACTGCGCCTTTTCATGTCCAATACATTAACATCGGGGAAAACTTCCACTCAATGGTTGATCTAATTCTAAATCCATGTAAGTCCATATATGATACTTTGTTCCATGTGTTGAAGCCATGTTTTAGCCAATGGTGTGATCAAGATTACGTACTCTATGGTTTCCATTTGATAAGTAATGCATCATTGTTGCTATGGCTTTGCGCTAATTCTCTGAGAATCATGGTATTAGTATCCCGTTTGGCATTGTACTTTGAACCCTCTTCCTGGAAGCTCTTCGGCATATGGATCCTGAAACCAAATGGCCTCTTTGAGTACGGTTTTGGTTTGTTCAAGACCAGACTCCATCCTGCGGTAAATCAAGCAACTATCTTCAAGCCTCCGAGCACCTTAAACCCTGCTCAACATATTTTCAAGCGGCTTCTCCGTGTTCTCAAACCGGCGATAGTCTCAGCTTTGACTCCTTTTCAAACGCCAAATCGTCTTATGACTGTGGCTATTCTCTCATCCATTGATTTGATCATGGAAGAGCTGGTCGGCAATCTTGATCTCACATGTACCAAGTTTCTTCAAAGATTTGGCTTAAAGCTCTCAAGAACCTCTTGTCGATTAATCCTATCTTTGTCTGTTTTTCTTGTTGTTTTGGCATTGGGGAATGCCCTTTTCTCTTGTAGTTTAAATAATGCTTGTATGAACTTGATCAAATTTTGATTAATGAAGTGAAAGTGGTGTGACAAAAAAATGATAGAAAAATCGTAATTATAAATCTTAACAAAAAAATTCAAATATAATAACTAAAAACAAATAATAAGATATCATTGATATAATGATAAGTTAACAATTTTTAAGAGATTAACTACCATTTTCGTCCATAATAAATATTTTTATTTTTGATGAGAAATTTTTTAAACGATTTTAAAACTAATTAATGGCATTTGATGTAAATACTTACGTAACCAAATATAAAAACTTATGAGTATTTCTTTAGGAATATATTTCACAACAAATCTACATGTCTATCAAACGGTAATTTTGATTACATATGTATATACATAATTATATATAAAATGATTATTAATTACAACAATTAAGCTTCTATTAAATTTTATGGGGACATATGTATATTAATTGATATGGGACAATTTAATAGATTATATTTAAAATTTATAATGAAATCAATTTATTTTTTTCATCTACCTTTTTCATATATATAAATGAAGACAAAAGAAATCGTTAATATCGAAGAGGTTGGAAAAAAAAAAAAAAAAAAAAAGAGCTAGGAAGAGAGATAGAGGCGCAAATGGAGTGGAAGAAATGGTACTTGGATGCTATTCTTGTGCCCTTAGCTCTTGTGATGATGCTTTGTTACCACATCTACTTGTGCTTCATGGTTCGAACTCATCCCCTCTCCACCCTCCTCGGCATTAACTCTCGCGGCCGCCGGATCTGGATTTGTTCTATGATCAAGGTTTTTTATATATCCATCTCCATTTTCTTCTTACCCAAAATATAAAATTAATTATGGTATAATTTAGTCATTGTCATCGTATTGATAAGAGCTTTGGTATGAGGATTAATTAGTATAGATGGTATGAAAATTGGTCTTGGTTCTGGTCTGAATTATAAAAGTATTTATTTACAAATGGAGAAAAATGTAAGGATTTTTGTTGTTTATTTTTTAACTTTTCAGGAGAATCAGAAGATGAACATATTGACCGTACAAACACTGCGTAACATAATAATGGGAGCAACACTGATGGCCACGACATGCGTGCTCCTCTGCGCCGGTCTAGCCGCGGTGTTAAGCAGCACTTACAGCATCAAGAAGCCTCTAAACGACGCAGTTTTCGGAGCTCATGGAGATTTTGCCATATCCATCAAATACCTAACAATTCTCACCATTTTCATATTCTCTTTCTTCTTCCACTCCCTCTCCATCCGTTTCCTAAACCAAGTCGCCATTCTCGTTAACGTCCCTAATCTAGACCCTAATCCGTCCGGTTGCTTCGTCCTCACGTCTGAGCACGTCAGTGAGATGTTCGAGAAGGGTATCTTTCTCAACACGGTAGGGAACAGGTTGTTCTACGCCGGGTTATCGCTGATGCTATGGATCTTTGGTCCCATCCCCGTGTTCTTGTGCGTTTCGGGGATGGTTCTTGTTCTTTATAACCTCGAGTTCGTGTCACACAACAACAAGAAAGAGAAACAACGTGTAGTTGATTGCCGTCGCGGCTCTGATCTTCTGAATGATGGTGATGACTGATGATGATGCCAGATGATTGTTCTTTTGTCTAAGGATGATGCATGAAGTAGTAAAAGACGGTGATGATGTTAAATAAATGCACTTGGAGAGTTTCTCTATAACCTCTAGTTTCAGTTTCTCGTTAGTCGTTACCAAATACACGTCATGAGTTCTTTTGGTTGGAAAAATATTATATATTCCGTTTTGTAAACAGAAAGAAAATTCTAAACAAAATTATTACACTAAATATTATAATATTGAAAAGAATTGATTTTTTTTTTCTTTAAAGAACATTCATTTGGTCCCTTAAAACTAGAACTAAAGATACTTGTGTTGTTTATTTGTTATTTCGTCAGTTTCATAGCTCACGAGAAATCTTGATATTGTCTTGAATTTCAAATGATTTTTTTTTTTGTCCTATAATTATATTTATGCACCTATGACCACAAAAGAGACAAATATGTATAACACAGCTCTATGATTTGGAATAAGTAAATTTCGGAAAACTTAAATCACTCCTACGTACTAATACTACTACTCTAGTGGCTAAACATAGAACAACGTCTTCTTTTTATATATTTCCTTTCCTTGTCTTTTCTTTAATTGGCTTATTTACCCATGAGAGAACAACGTCTGAAACTTAATTATGTTCATAAATTTATTTATTTTCTTACTGATGTCCCAAGAATTAAAGTGGTACAAATGCCATAATATCTAGGAACTGATACAATACTTTTCTTTAAAAAATCTTGAAAAAATACTATAATACTTTATATACATGAAGAGCTACTTGATAGAACTGAAGTGAAAAAATATTCATATTACTAAAACCTTTCACTAGAATAACAATATAACTGCTAAATATAGTGATCATAATTAAGTAGTGATGTTGTTCTATCATGGGTTTAGGCGTTTAGCGTATACTTTTGTGGCCCTTTTTTTTTTTTTTTGGATTTGAATGAGCAAAGCATAATCAATTGTGAATTGTATAATGGATTCGAATCAAATGAGAACTTAAGGTCCCCAATCTCCAGTGGTTGTTTAAAGACATCACTACTTATTTAGTTATTATTATTCCTCATGCAAAGGGTTAACCTGTAGTGTAGTCGGTAGATCGTAACTTTGTAGTCCACTAAGTTCGAATGTTCTAGTTGATGAAAATATATATATAAAAAAAGCTTTTCTAAAATGCTTTTGGATTCTAAATTCGGATCTAAATAACTTTTGATTTTATAAAGACACATCATTTCCTAGTTTGTTTCTTTTGTTGTGAAATATTATAACTTTTTAGAGGAAGTAGTGCAGATCAAAAGAAATAAAAGTTGGTTTTACGCACAAAAGCTAAAATAACATTAGGGAGAAAAAAAAAAGCATTTCTGGTGCTGGAGAAAAGAAACGTCTTTAGATCTGCTTTCCAAAAGCATATGACGACGATAAAAGTAAGAGAAAACAAAGAAGGGAGAAGCATATTGTGTTCTTAGTGTGACCAGAAAAAATTATTAAGTATATTTTTTGCTAAATTATTTATTTAACTTTTTACATTTCGATTTCTTCATATTATTAACCATTTATTTCCTAAATATTTTAGGATCCTTTTTATGAATATAATCTCTTTATATGCCTATAAAATTATAACAAATTATAACACAAGGTTCGATATATTGAAAGAGTCTCTCACTAACCTTAGATAGTCTCCTCTGGCTGGTTAAAGGCTATCATTATCATATAATTGGTAGCATAATCTTCTATAAAACTATTTGACATATATAAAGAGGCTAAGGGAGAAAAATACAGAGCATAAGATCTCTCTCTCTCTCTCTCTTCGCTTTGCTTTTCAGTTCTCTTTGTTATTTGTTGTCATTAAAGAAAAAAAGTTGGAAATGAAGACGTTGCATTGACAAAGCAAATTCAATTTTGCTTAGCCATTAAGAAGCTTTTTACAACTTTAGTAAAGAATGGACGGTTATATAAAGAAGATGTCTGTCATAACTTACTCCCCCCCCCCCCCCCTCCCCTCTTTTCCCACCAATTCTCTTCTTCTTGTGTGTTCGCATACCATAAGAAAAAAATGGATGGCCACACAACCAAAGACATGGGTATGAAGAGAAGTGCTTCTGAGTTGGCTCTACAAGAGTATCTCACTAAGGTCTTGTCTTCTTCTGCTTTATCCAGACAAGAATCTATTCTTGACACAAGCCCTCTAGACCCTTCTTTTGATCTCATCAATCGGGTTAGTCTTTGGTTTCTTCCTTCTGTTACCTTTCCTGTTCGTATGGCTGTTGCTTGTGTCTAGATCAAAATCCAGAGATTGTAGTAAGATTCTTGGTTCTTTGGTTGCAGGATTACACCAGTGAGTTAAGAGATAGTCTTCTGTGGTCTGAGGGCTTGATTCCAACTAGACGTTTTCGCGATGCACAGTCCTCAATCTGCGGTATGTGTAGGTCTCTTTGATTTGACTCCATGTAAGTAGGTGTTGTTTTAGTTAGTATTAATGTTCACTTGTATTACTCTTATCTCTGGAAAGAGAATCTGTCAGCTGATAGTCCAGTGTCAGCCAATAAACCTGAGGCAAGAGGAGGAGCTCGGAGAACCACGAGTGCATCTTCTCATGATCACTCTGATGAAGAAGATGCAGAGACGGAAGCTGGTCAATCTGAAATGACTAATGATCCTAATGATCTAAAACGTATTAGAAGGTGTGTTGGATACTGCTAATAAGTTAGATGTAAAACACTGAGAGAGAGAAAGACACAGAGAAGGTGATCAGCCCTTTTTTTTTTTGTGATGTGAACTCAGGATGTATTCAAACAGGGAATCAGCAAGGCGGTCGAGGAGAAGGAAGCAAGAGTACTTGGTAGATCTTGAATCTCAGGTAAGGTTAACACAAGTAGCTGGTTTGATGATTTGATTTAGGAGTAATGTTTTGACAGTGGCCTTGTGTTTTCGTCAAGGTTGATTCTTTGAAAGGAGAGAACTCGACACTGTACAAGCAGCTCATAGACGCAACACAACAGTTTCGTAGCGCTGGAACAAATAACAGAGTTCTCAAATCAGATGTTGAAACTCTGAGAGTCAAGGTATCATCGATCACTTGCTCTCTCAATTTCTGAAAAGTAAAAATTGGATTGTGCTAATTTAAGTAACTTACAGGTGAAACTAGCAGAAGATTTGGTAGCTAGAGGTTCCCTCACTAGCAGCTTAAATCAACTTTTACAAACTCATCTAAGTCCACCACCACACTCCATCAACAGCCTGCACTACGCTGGACATACCTCACCTGCCATGACAGTCCACAGTGACCAATCTTTGTTCCCTGGAATGACACTTTCTGGACAGACCTCAAGCCCTGGACTTGGTAATGTATCCAGTGAAGCTGTTAGCTGTGTCTCAGACATCTGGCCATGACTCTCTTTCTTCACAACATGTAATGATCACTCAGCTAATTTCCTGTATGTGTTTCACTATAGAACGAGAAACATAATGAAAGCCAAAGTGCTCGTTAAATGAACTCAAGTTTCGTTCCAGGAACCTTAACTTCGAAGAATGGAAAATAAACAAACACTATTTCAAGTTTGTGTCTAACATATACTTTATTGCTTGAAATACTGCAAATGGTATAGGCGATACATTACATTCTCACAAGGGAATTGCTCGAATTAGTTCCTTGAGTATACAGACAAAGAAACTAAAAAAAAACTGATCATTACACTATACTTTCCAGCAATGTCTATTAGCTATATAAGGAGACCGCTATGTATGTTGAAATATGAGCAGGCAAAACTTATGTAGAAATCCAACCTTAGTTGATTAAAGGCGTAGCCATCTCTGAATCTGGACCGATAGCACTTGAAAGGGAGAAGTCCTTAGGCAAGGGAATATTTAACTCTGAGCAAACCAGCTGCATAATATTAGCCGTAACACCTCCCATAGACATCTTGTTTAGTGTAACTGCAATGGAAAATCTGTTTTTGATGTCACAAAAGCCTGTTGATCCTCCCATCCCCGAATGTCCAAATCCAGCTAGAGACCCATCTTGTGAAATGACACGCTTAAAACCAAGCCCAAACTTCCCATCAGGTACCACTAAGTTACTGTAATCTCCAGCACCCATGAAAGCATCATGGATCCTCGGGTTGCTAAACATATTGTGAATATCATCTTGATGATCATCTCTACTGATCTCAGTTTCGCCAGCAGAACTGCTAGTATCAACTAGCCTGGCTAAACTTTCTGTATTTGACTCTCTGCTGCTACTAGCACTAATAAACTGCTTCTCATCATAAAGCCTCCTCTCTTGATTATCTTTGGGTTTAAGCTTTTCTGTAGCTGCCATCTCCTTACCCTTTCTCTTTTTTGTTGCGTCTTTCAACGATGTGAATTTCGGAACATGGGTGTGGCTACCTAGTGGTGGCTGGGATAAAGAGGAATGTGGAGGTGGCACTAGGCCACCATCTGCTAGGGTTGCATAGTACCGTGCAAGTGCTCGAGCAGATAAATGTCCATTAGCCGCAGGAATTATGGCTCTGCGCACATTCAATGTGTTAAATAAGACTGGCAAGCTGGTTGCCAGTTGTAAGATCTTGTCAGGCTGAAATGTGGAGGGAAGCTCAGGCTGACTGGCAAGGGACGAGAGCTTGCTCAGTTCTTCGGTGTCCAACGTCAAAGTGGCAAGCCTTGACTCAACACCTATAATAAGATCAAGATGTTAGATAATTCTAAGTAAAGCTCGTAACGTAATTCAATATCTGTTACTACTTACCTGGGGGGATTCCAATGTACAGTTCTCCATCAATCTTTAGAGGTTTAATAATAGCCTCTTCCAGGATCTCCTGGAATTTCTTTCCTGAAGCATACTGTTCAAGATTGGTGAAAGCAAGATTGAAATCAACATAGAAGAGGTAAGAGATACAAACTGAGAATTGCACAAGTTTTATGCTTAAAGAATGAATGATCTCATTAGTTTACCTCGAGGATTCCACCACATAGCCATCCAAACGTGAGATAGTGATAAAACTGCTGAGTGCCAGGCTCTGTTTCAGGTGATGAATTAGCAATGCGTTTCAAACATTCATCCCAGTCACAAATAAGCAGAGGATTTTCTCCTACAGGGTCAAAGGCACTGTGCATCCCAGATGTATGGTTAAGCACATGATGGACCTGAAACACAAAACCGAGGTATTAAAATGAAAAGCAATATCTCACAATAGATTGCAAAATTGTTATGTGACAGTGTAGCTCCTTTTACCTTAATGGTATCTTTTCCATTTGATCCGAATCCTGGCCATATATTTGCCACAGTCTGGTCGAGCTGGAGTTTTCTGTATCATTAAATACTTAACATTACTAAAGTATGACTAAGCATGAGTTCTGCAAACGAGATCATGGAATTAACAATGAGACCAATATGTACGACCGATTCGGAATGTCAGGGTTTGTGAAATAAATACATGAAAAAGTTTGCCAGCTTCAAAGTTATTTTTTTTTTTTTAACTCATGAATTGATTAAATAAGGGAACCAAGAGTGTTAGAAAACAACCAAGGAAATAAACATCATGCAAGCTTATAATGTCGTTACTCACCTTTTGTCGACAAGCCAATGTATCATTCCGGCAGTGACACCCTTCGTCACAGAGAACACAGGAAATAAACTGTCGGGTTGAACTGGACGTGGGTCATATCTTCCAAGTACTCCAGCAGCAGTGTCAATAATAACTTTCCCATCTTTATATGCACATACCTAAACAATCATGGCTGAATTAAACCAAAGGTAAAATGAAAAGAAAGCCTCTTAAAAACCGACAGTAAAAGAGCGTAGCTCACCTGAATTCCAAGAATTTTCTGGATACTCCCAAGTTCAGTGAGCAGCCTCCTCAGTTTGACCTCTACATCAGAATGGATTGGCGAGTCATGTATCCAGTGAGCATCTACAGTTGGTCCTCGACTGATACTCCTGCGAAATCACAGTATCATCGTACGAGATATCTTCCAAGGAAATGATGAAATGAACTGCAAAATTCCAAGGAGGCTTACCCCAACAGAACAGATTCGGCGAATGGTCTCATGATGTCCAGATAAACGATCCGAACATTCATAGTGGATGAAAGTCCTAAATACCCGACAAAATAAATAAGTAAATACATAGCAAAATACTATAACTAATCCAACCCTTTGATGTAATGAGGTAAAGTAGTATGATTTACACATCATACCTCTGAGTAGATTTATGACCCTTGCAAAAATAACAATATCACCAGGAAATGCATCTATCTGTATCAAATGTTTCCATTTAGATATCAATGGTCACTAAGGCATATACTTGAAAGAAATTAATGCTCACCGGATTGAAGCGTTTAACTTCTTTCTGGCTGAGCTGCATCTTCTCCTGTATAACTTTCATATTTTGCGTTCTTTGATCATTCAGGGTTTTTAGTGTTTTCTATTAAGAGAGGAATCTGTAAGAGCGGATTCACTAAAGTTACCCCAATAGAGAAAGCAAGGTTATGGAAAGAAGTTAATTTACTCACCAGGGCTTCGTTTGAGGGAGTTGAAGATCGGAAGAAGAGACCTGCCACGCTCATTGCCTGATCTGGCAAGTCTAACCGCAGCTTCAGTCCCATTTCTGAAAAGGCAGACAAAAGCGCCACTTGATCTCCCTGTGACAGAAAATACTCACATGACCAGAGTGCAGTTGGCTCAGTTTTTTTTTTCTTTTACTTTATTTTGCAGTTTGTGCAACTGTTTAAATTTTAAAACATTTAAGTTCTGTTAAACGAACAAACTCATCACTCCAACATCCTACAAAATGATCAACTAATGGGTTGGGTAAGACAGACAGGTAGAAAAGAGAGATGTATTGCATAATCTTTCACAAACCTCTGCCGATGCTAGAAACATTTTGGCTAAGGCTTGTTTTAAGGAGTGTGAGAGTTTCTTTGTAAGCCCAAAATCAAGTAATATAGGACGGTGTGGTGGTTCTTTACTAACAAGAAAATTTCCTGCGAAACAGAGTATAGATATTATTCTATCAGACGAAGACCTTATGTCTAAGCAAGCTTGTTGGTTTCAAGACAGAAAACAATTGGCAAACTCCCAAAAAAAATCATGAGGACTATACCTGGATGAGGGTCGCCATTGAAAAATCCATCAACATATATCTGATGGGCATATGCACGAGTGATCTCTTCAACGATCTTTTGTTTATCCACACCAAAAGCATCTAGAGATTCCACATCGTTCAAACGAATTCCATCCATATACTCAAGAATGAGTACACTCTCAGAAGACTGTCATTTAGAGAAACAGAGGAGTTGTAAGGCATAAGTAGCAGGAATTCGAAAAAGGAATGAACAGCTTTCAGCTCCTAAGTCCATTAAATCTAATGCTCCGTTTAAGTCTACGCTGAATACCTGGGACAATCTGTGTTACACATTAGCTACATTGGTCCACTACTTAATCCTAGCGTATTTTCTAAGCAATACCATATATAGACAACATGCAGCATCAGAGATACCATGATACAGAACTACCATCAGTAAACATGACTGATCCATCGATATACATAATTCTTTTAGTATTTGGATGTCTTTTGTGATTTTCACTAAGGGCATTGATGGTTCCATCCTAGACTTCAAAACTGGACATAAAATTTTGTATGTATCTATGCTCTAGATTAGGACAGATTAGAACCTGAATTATATCTGGAATTAAGACATCAACCCGATTGTCACTTCTAACTTCATCATTTGTCTTCTTGCACCCGAGATTCTTGGATACGGCTCGAGTATTTTCTACATATTGAGAAACAAAACGAAAATGGGGAAAACTCAGGAAATGCAGTTCAGAGTGACGCGTAAGCATCGAAAAATGCTGAAACTACGAAAGCAGATGAGAGACACAGAATATTGCCTATTTTACCATGTTATATCGATCATAGCCATGTTTGAGAATTAAAAAATGAACATGTGATTAGAATGGTAAGACATGCATAATTTAAACTTTATATTTTGCCAACACAAGTAACAGAGATGAATATCGATTAACCACATCCCAAGAACTTGATCATGGATGGCAATCACAAGCTTTGATGCAATTATAGTTTTCTCATAGGATGAAAATTGAAACTATTCACTATTTATGCAAGTGAAGCATACCGGCTTCAATATTGAAGTCTAGTTCTCTTGGAGCTTCCTTGCACCATTCATCTATCATGGGGTTAAAATCGTACTGTGGTTCTGCCCACGCAATCCAGTCAACAATGGACTTAGCATTCTTTAAGTCCTGTTAAGAATTGAAAAGAGAAGAGAAGTTAAAAGGAGTGTCAACAGTCATATAATAGCTATAGCTCCCACCGGTCATCTCAAAGGCTTCAAAACAAAACTAAGACCATACCTCCAAAATAATAGCTCTAATGCCATCATGCTGAACTTTAACAACCACATCCTGGCCATTGGCTAGAGTTGCACGATGAACCTGTGCTATCTACAAAACAGAGAGCTCACTATAAAAAAAAGCATACGAGTGTCTAGCCATTCAGTAGCTTAAAAGCATTTTGCTTCTATTGGCTAGAAGGTATGTGTGCATCCCAGGCTCAAACAGATCTCAGAAGTTTACCGAAGCAGTTGCCAAAGGCTCGTCAGCAAAATCGGTGAACAGAACATTCATGGAATGCCCTAGTTCTCTTTCAATGGTTCGACAAACCTGAGAGAAAGAAGGTACATATAGAGCTTAGTATATCAACAAGGACACAGTATTATAAAGAACGAGCAGACACATAATAGAGAACTTCAAAATCATACTACATTGACATAATATCACCCAAAAAAACAATCTTTTGCTTTTCTCTGCATATCCTCTAATGCTAATATAAAAGTAGAATTCAAAACCTCTTGCAACGGACGAGGAGGTAAGGAGTCCTGCAACTGCCTGAGAAGAGATATATAAGCCTGAGGTAGAACATCAGCACGAGTAGATAGATACTGCCCCATTTTCACCCAAAGTCCTTCCAATTCCACAATCAAATTCAAAACCCGCTTAGCATTACGATCATGAGCTTTTTCCCATAAAGCAGGAACTTTGGACTTCTTAATCCACTTCTCCTTTTGCTGAACACCCTTCACTCACAAATACAAATACAAAAAACTGTAACTTCAACCCAAAAAAAGAAAGCACTACAACAACACAAAACGTAATAAGAGGATTCAAAAGCTTTACCTTGTAATCGAGGTAAATGAGTATAGCTACTGAGAAGACTTTCACACGTCTCCTATAAATGTTTCCCCAACCCATTGATGCAAATTTATGAAAGAGTCTCTTAAAACTTTCTGAGATTCTAACAAAAAACGAAACGATACAATCCAACACTACTGACCACCACCGTTTATTCTACAACAAATTCAGATCATAAAAGAGAGAATTTTTCAGTTACCCAAGTCCTAGAATCAAGAGAAAACAAAGAACCCAGATCGTAAAATGATAAATTGGAAGATTAGAAAACAGAATTGAGAAAACAAACAAGAGAACCCAAGATCGTAAAAGATGAGATTTTTATATACCTGGAATGAGCCAGAATTGATTCCACGAAATCGCGAACTCCGCATCAATATAAATAAAAATATAAATGCGTGAATTAGAAAATTCTACGTTTTGAATAATCTTTTTCAAAAAGCTCAAAGCTTTTTTTTTTTGTTGTGTTAGGTGAGAGAGCTCAACGTAAGATATTGAAAGAAGAAGACAAAAGAAAGATCTACACGAAGATGAAAAAACGCGTCATGCGTTTTGTGATGAAACGAAAACAAAAACAAAAAAACAAAACCCCCGCGAAGCAATGAATCTATACCGTAGATTCTTGTGAGACCCACGCATCTCTCTTTTGTCTGATTCTTTTGGGCTTTTAGGCCCATTAGCCCAACTTTTAATGATCCTAAATGGGCCACGTCACCTTATATATATGCCTCTATCACGGTAGATGCGTTTAGTAACCAACCCACCTACATTTATAAACCCCCACACATGCCACATGAATTTTGATTTCGGAGATATTTGAAAACATAGATTAATTAACATGTAAAACATTATTTCAATTTTCAAGGTGAAACTAAAAAATGATTAGTTAACTCTTCAATAATCTTTTTAAGATAATTAAAATAATAATTCGTATAATATCTAGGTTGCATGGAAACTCCATAATACCTATATCATATAAAATGTACCTAATAAGTTAGAAAGTTTTGGGAGCATTAAACCATACAAAATCAAACACAAACATGGTTTCATCAATTCCACTCTTTATCGTTTTTCTTCTTCTTCTTCTCTTCATTGTATTAACTCATAGCTCTAGCCTTGATGATGATCTCCCGAACGATCAACCAAACGGCTTCTTTTTACCTTTCGAATCAAATCTTTACGTTGAGATCACCATCGGAACCCCAACGCGAACTTTCAACCTCAAACTAGACTCTTCTACACATCTCACATGTCTCGATAATGATGATGACCACCAATGCTCACTCTCAGACAAAACTTCCAACACTTTCTCTACAATCTCATGCAATAGCTCTTCTCTCTGTCCTAATGTCTCAACCAATTCAACTAACCACTCCAACGCAACAACAACGAAAATAACGTCTCTTTCTCTTCTCTGCACGCCTTCAGATTTCTGCCGTTACGAAGCCTCTCCCTCTAGTTCTGGCTACCTTGTCTCCGACACACTTCAGTTAACTTCCTCAATCACTGACCAAGAAAACTCTCTCTCCATAGTTCGAGGGTTTGTCTTTGGCTGCGGGACTAGTAACCGTGCTTCACCGGATGAAGATGGAGGTGGCGTCGACGGGAGAGTGAGTCTAACTACTCATCGTTTCTCACTCCTCTCTCAGCTTCGCCTCACAAGATTTTCACACTGTCTATGGCCTTCCACCTCGGGGTCGCGTAACTACATCCGTCTTGGATCAGTGGCTTCGTACGGCGGCGATATGATGTTGGTTCCCATGTTAAATACGACGGGGACGGAAGCTTACTCGTATCATGTTGCTCTCTTCGGGATCAGTCTTGGCCAACAGAGGTATATAAATATATCTTTTACTGATATTTTGATCATACTTTTGGATTAGTCCATTTTAGACCTAGCTAGGTAACTATAGTTAACATGATTATGTAAAATGAAACAATCTGATATAATATACGATTCCACAGGCTCAACCTCTTGAGGGAACTAAATACTTAAACATCAAGCTAAATAATCACAGTGAATGTAATTGTATTCCCCCATTCACATGAATTGCATTTACCAATCACACATCTTTAAGCAATTGCTATATATATATATATATATATATATATATATATATATTTACATATATATTGATGAAAAAAACTTATATTCTTTTACAAGTTCTTAGTTATATAAGTTTTACATACGAAAAAAAATTATTCAGTCATTAATTTCGTTTTATTGATTAACTGATGTTGCTCTTTAATTAAAGATCCTAATGGAGACTTATATGGTTTTGCTTATCATGAAAGAACCATCAACAGTATGAGATCGTTCTTTCATTAGAAAATTAATTCAGTAAATTTATCTGATGTGACCTATCCTAGCCATTATATTTGGGTTTCGATTGTTTGTTTGCTTAGAAATTTGGTGTCTATTTTTTTAAAAAAAGAAAAATATACAACGTACAACGTTTAACAGGTGAAACCGCAGTTTTAATTATTCCCGAATACAGTGTAAAAAGAAAAATAATATTTTATATCGAAGAATTTGTATTTTATCATCTTCACATAAAAATGCAAATGAGGGAGCAGCGTTTGAAACAAACATGTTTTTTTCTTTGTTTAAATGTTAATCCATTATCTTTGTTTCTCACAAACTTTTTTTTTTCATCAGAATAAGCAATGAGAGTAGTGGAATAGCAATAGATATCGGGACGTACTACACAAGTCTAGAGCCATCACTCTACGAGGAGGTGAAGGAAGAGCTAATGACGCAGATTGGACCAACGATCGTGTACAAAGTGAACGAACTAATGTGTTTCACAACCGAGGTTGGCTTCGACATAGATTCATTACCCAAACTCACTCTCCATTTCCAAGGTTTCGATTACACAATCTCAAACAAAGGCCTTTATCTCCGAGACAGCCCATCTTCTCTCTGCACGGCTTTGGTCAGATCGTCCATGGTAGATGAAGAAAGGATTAATGTGCTTGGAGCATCAGCTCTTGTTGATCATGCAGTTGGGTATGACACTTCACAGAGGATGCTTGCCTTTCAACAAAGGGATTGTTTGGCCGATTTCGTAGATGGTACGTAGATGGATTTGTCTTTGATAATCTAAATATTTGTAGACATAATCATTACAAAACCAATGTTTGTGACAGTTTTAATAAACACAACTTCCAACGCAGAGCATTGCACATGACTTAGCACAAAATGATCAATAGAAATTTTCATGTATTTCTAATGTTGACACCGCATGGTCGATACATGTAAGTAGCTAAGCCCGTTAGCTACTATAGTTTAGTAAAACTCATTGTGTTTATATGAAATAATCAACTAATTATCAGATTAATGGATATGTTTTTCTCTTTGACATTAGAAAGAAAAGCTTATCGATTAGTAGCAGATAACATTTCTAGAAGATATGTTGCGGATCCGGAGATGCCATAAAGATGACTAATGCTACTAATTCAATAAATAATAAATCAAAACAACAAATCATATAGTATATCGCTAACAAATGATGAAAAAGTTGATTCAAAAACGTTATCTTAGCTTTGAGGCTTAGATATTTACATGTACCGACCAACATATATGGCAAGGACATAGGGGCGGTGCAGTTGTTGGCGGCCGCCACACCTTTTTTACTTCCGATCCATTTCTGTTTTTTTTTTTTTTTGTCATTTATTTAAAAACTTAGCTATATCCATTTATAAAACAACTTAGCGTCCATCCATCTATGTCTGAATCTTTGATCAATAATAGTTCTCAGAAGAAAAAAGTTCTAAAATGTAGAAGTCGTTTAATGCCTACTTAAGCCGTACTAATACCCTCCTACAACAATACTGGTTTTATTAATTGTTACCTAGCCAAGTATATATTTAGGTAGTCGAATCTTCTTAAAATAATTTTAAATCGATTTTGAGATCTATAACTTAACATCATGAACTAGTTAACCAAATCGATTCCACTACAACTAAAAATACCAGTTTATGCTATATTCTTTGAGCAATAACTAAAGGTCACTATATCCATGCTTGAAGTCAGGTCTTCCTTTGTGAGACTCTTTCAAATAGATAAATTATTCGGTAACCATGTTTTTAACTCTCTGAACGTGATCGTTTGTACGAGTTAAGAAGACACTAAATGTACTATTGGTGGTTTTATATGTAACTAACGAGCGTTATACGATTGAAGGTAGATATATACAATTGACAATTTCATTACATATTGCAAATTCAGACAAACATGAATATATAAATTACTGTTTGCATAAATCTGTCAAATAAAAGTATATGACTCTCATACCTGTAATGTTTCTTTTATTAATATTCTCCTTTTCGTTTTTCTTGACTTCTTATTTAGCATCGAGGCCAATCACCACTAATGCAATAATTCCTTTGACTTCAATATATCTGTAAACAAGTAAAACATATATATTTAGTTCAAAGTAGTGGACCAATGCGCGCACCACCTTTTATATTCCTCTCCCTTTCCATGCGGTTCCTTTCGGAAACATTAACATAAATTATACTGTATCGAATAATTATGTATGTGTCACTAATTTGTATGATATCAAATTGTTTACAAATGTCACATATGAGATGATCAAATAACTTGTCCGAATCTTAGTTTCCTTATAAAGATGTAGCGTAATTAAATTTGGACAAACAAAAAAACTTACACAATATGATTGAACAAGGCATTTAAGTTGGTATTAGCTAGTGACTTTTCTCAAACTATGATGACTTCTCCGAACTAATGCTTAATAAGATAAATATATCGATCGTATAAGTAGGATTGAGAGAATCGATTGATGTAAAGATTTTGAGAAGTGTACAAGATTTTATGAGTGGATGGTGGAAAGGCCGTGCCGTAAGAAAGGCCGAGTCTTTTGACATTATAAACATAATTGCCTTTATGTTGAGCACTAGAGCCACTTGCTATAGGAATCTCCAGCTGATGGTCGAATATTTATATCACCAAATATGTAAATGTATACAATATTGGAACGGAGACGTTGTATAGTTATATGTCTCTCTCTTATAAATACTTCCTCTTCTCCACTCCCTAAACCCACCACAAAAACCACCCACTCATATTGATGTACTTGAAGTCTTGACGGACATGTGAGCCCACCGGAGTAGAATTACATGAAGTGGAGTAGAGTATAATGCAGCCAAGGATGACTTGCCGGAATGTTGTTAGTTATGTTGATGAACATATTTCTGGCAAGTTGTCCTTCGGCTACATTTTGCTCTCTTCTTCTCATGCAAACTCTCCTTGGGATATATTCTACATTTTTTTTCTTTCAAATCAACGATGTCAAACGTATTAACAAGATGTTGGTATTGATCAGAACTCCATCAACGGTATGAGACTATATACAATCATGTATACTTATTTTTCGATTAAATGGTCCAACACACGTTCCAAGCGAGCTTAAGAAGCGCTAAGGTACATATACATATTTTATATACATGCATACATCTTCATCATAATGAAGTATATTTTATTGATATTAAAACTACTAGAGTGAATCCAATCTAAAACAGATTTAATCGTCATATTTTTTTTAAAATGTAACGCGTTTTATCGAATTAAAATCCGTGGGAAAAAGGGTTGGCGGATCTAGTCTGCATAAATCGTTTCACATGTTTAAAATTTTCTTCTAAAGTAGTCAGAATAGGATTGTCCTGAAGGTTTTGGGGACCAAAAACAAAGCCCTTAGGCTTACAATAGGATGATTCTAACCTCTGAAGGAACGAGCCGGCTAGCATTGACGGTCCTAATATAAACGTAATTCCCTAAGGGTTACAACACACGTACCAGAGCGGATGAATCACACAAAAAAGATTTTGGCATGCTCCACCTATAACCACTCGCAGGTTGTTTTCTTGGTGATCAGCTCAGATGTAATTTTACGTAACAATCAAGGAAAATATATAAAAGCGGTGAAGAAAAGAGAAAAGAAGAAAGAAAAGAAGCCGAAATTTGTGGAATATGTTGAAATGTGCGTTGTCGGTTTTGGGAATCTAAGGTACTGTGAGCCGACAAAAGTAGAGATGTAATAAAGATTTTTGGTCAGGCAATCATAAATCCAAATCTTTGTGCATTTTAACAATGACACTCATCATCACTTTCCTCTTTTAATATGTCTCAGCTTTGTAGTTACGTGCGTTATCATCATGTTCCTATATCGTATTCGTAGTGGCCTCTCTCTTATACAACTTGCGGGGCATATTAAAAAAACCGGATATCACAAGAACAAAACGTCACCGTATACATATGGGAAACAAATTAAAGCCACTCAGTTTTGATTGTTTTATATGAATGATTGAGTGGTATCACAAGGCGCATCTATTCATTCACACTAAATTTAGTTTGCAAGCTAATTAAGGAATTTTATGTTAAGATTTCTGCAGCGACTTTTGGCTTCACAAGTTTATTTATCTTAGTTTCATACATTGGAACCATCGAACCAATATCAACAGGAGAAAAATTATATATTTCTTTGCTAATCTTGAAACTTATAAAACTAATATGTTAATATCTTAACTTGAAAATTTAAATTTCCTAAGATATAAATGTGTCATGCACTCAGTGCCTGCTTAAGACATATGCTGGGGGTGTTAGAGCACAGAATCCAAAGGTCCAGGTAAAATTTGAGCCGGGCCTACATGCACCGATGAACCTACTTACTGAGACATAATTAAGTAAAGCTCTGTATACGGTTAATAAAAGTAGAGAAGAGGAAAAATGCATCTCACATAGTCATGCTATACACGTTACTAATGTCTACTAATAAGTTCACTCACAGTGACTCATCCATGTAGTCGTACGTAAGATACCACACTCTTTATTCATTCCAGTCGACAATCTTTTTCTCTTTTTTAATTTGCGTAGTTTTCCAAAAATGATACGCCCCAATTTTGACATTTTGTATGATTATATACATCTTTACGCGTCGATCGATATGGATTTACGTTTACGTATGTTTCTTAGTGGGGACGAATGAATGACACTCGAGATTCAAGTTGATCGAGACTAGGCATGTATAATGCAATTGGCACTAAAAAAATTATCTTAATACTGCTGTATTTGTTGGAAATATCATGGTCTCTCCATTAAAGAAGGAATATAATATATAGTATCATATAATATTCATGAAAATAGTAGTGGTCCGGTCGATATAAAATCCAAAGATTTGATTTAGGAAAGTGGGAAATTGAGGAAAGATATGAGAAACGAGAAGGTGGCGGTCTTACCCAAAATGGATAAGGCCATTAAAAAGATTCGAGCCTGTGAAGAATATATACATTTGAATGTGTAAGTCTCTATATAATGGATAATAACAGATTTTTAATATTAATAAAAGTTGTGAGCCATTGATTCCCCCAGCTTGCGTTAGCTTTTCTTTTTGCAAGTTGACTAGTTGACATACAACATAAGTAAATCTGTAATATACAACACAATTATGTTAGGTCGGTCATATATGTTTATCATTATTTATAATGTACAAATATATATATATATATATATAGATGCACAGATGCACTCATCATTTTGGGTAAGACCGCCACCTTCTCGTTTTACTTTTAGGCTTTAGCATGTTCTTGCTTTGATTTCAACTTCTCAAAGTTATGAGTTAATTTTCACATTTTGTGAGTTGTGAACTTTCAAATGTCGACCTTAACGTGCAATTTTGAGTGTATATAAGGAAGATTTGATGTAATATGATATTACACAGTCTCCAATTTATGTTGTTTAAGAAAAAGAAAAAGTGAAATGAACGAAAGCATAAACGATGAAACTAAAAGCCCGTCTTAAAATTAATAATGGGCTAGTACGGCCCATTAAAAGCAAGAACCCTAATTTTCGTCAATCGTGCCCAGAACCAAGGAGAGCTTACCTCAGCATCTGATTCCCATTTTTCGCAATCTGGATCAGGTTTGCAATTTCTGATGATTCAATCCTCCTCAGGGCTTATCTTGTGACATCTCTAAGACCATGATCTTTGTTTCAGCTTTAAGATCATAATCCATTTTGCGTATGAATGAATCGTCTCTGTTCACCAAATCAAAGGCATGTTAAGAGTATAGCCGAAATGTATCTTCTCTAATTCCACCGAACAAGGAGCTTATTCAAAGTGCTGTACTTCGCTTTGTCGTTCCATAGCTTATCTGATTAATCCATGGCTGTGAGTTTGCAGCTTTTTTTTTTTTCCTTTGACACAGCTCTGTTTTGTTTTGGTTGGTTGGGTTATACGAAAGTTTTGATTTTTATGCTTCAGCTCACTTCGTTTTGTGTTTTAAATTTGGAATGCAGCTTTTCATTTCTTGTGGGGAAGTTTCATCTTCCCAGGTCACTGTACTTCGCTTACTCAACCAAAGCCTTGATTTTGTTAGCGACAATGTTGCTAGGATCTTTGCTCCTATTTTCACCAACCTGAGGTAGGTCTGATTTGATTCATCTTTTGTTCTTTTATTGGTTTCTTGACCAATATGTTTGCTGAGTCTCTGATTTATGGATTTTTAGGGACTTTGAAATGCGTCTTTCTTGTATTGAACGTCCTCAATCCACTCCTGTGAATCATCCTCACTCGTGCACTGAAAATTGGTTTTCTGATAAAAAAGATTATGACCAAAAGGGAGACCCGGAAGCTATTTTTAATGTATTGGATTCGATTTTGAAAAGCAGTTTGGATCGTCTGACTTCTTTGAGGTTTGTATTTTCACTAGTAACTTATGATCTCTAGCTGTTTATATATGTCAAATGTTTCTGATAAAGCCTGCATTTTGCTTCTCTTGTAGGGAGAGTGTATGTCGGACGAAGAGCTTTGATTATGATGATTCTTTGTCTATTCACTCGTCTATAATGAGGGATCTCTGTTTACAAGGGAAGTTGGATGCTGCTCTCTGGCTACGGAAAAAAATGATGCAGAGTGGATTTATTCCAGGTTTGATCACGCACAATCATCTTATAAATGGGTTGTGTAAGTTAGGTTATATCGACAAGGCAGATGGGCTTGTTAGAGAGATGAGGGAGATGGGTCCTTCTCCCAACTGTGTTTCGTATAACACTTTGATGAAGGGTCTTTGCAGTGTTAACAATGTAGATAAAGCTCTGTATCTCTTCAGTACTATGAATAAATATGGTATTAAGCCAAATAGAGTGACTTGCAACATACTCGTGCATGCGCTTTGCCAGAAAGGTGTTTTTGGAAACAACAGCAACACAAAACTTCTTGAAGAGATCTTAGATAGTAGCCAGGCGTACGCACCTTTGGATATAGTCACCTGTACCATTCTTATGGATAGTTGTTTTAAGAACGGAAATGTGGTTCAAGCCCTTGACGTTTGGAATGAGATGTCACAGAAAAATGTATCTGCTGATTCAGTTGTGTACAATGTCATTATTCGTGGGTTATGTTCGAGTGGAAACATGGTAGCTGCTTATGGGTACATGTGTGACATGGTAAAGAGAGGAGTAAATCCTGATATTTTCACTTACAACACTCTCATAAGCGCCTTGTGCAAAGAGGGGAAGTTTGATGAGGCATGCGATCTCCATGGTACCATGCAAAATGTCGGTGTTGCTCCTGATCAGATCTCATACAAAGTTATCATTCAAGGTCTATGTATGCAAGGATATGTGGACAGGGCAAACGAGTTACTTCTAAGCATGCTAAAAAGTTCTCTCCTTCCAGAGGTTCTGCTATGGAATGTGGTTATTGATGGTTATGGAAGAAGTGGAGATACTAGCAATGCTTTATCTGTCCTAAATCTAATGCTTTCTTACGGTGTTAAACCAAATATTTACACAAACAATGCTTTGATTCATGGGTATGTGAAAGGCAAAAGGTTCTTTGATGCGTGGCGGTTCAAGAATCAAATGCGATCTACCGAAATCCACCCAGATACTACCACCTATAATCTGCTAGTAGGTGCTGCTTGTACATGGGGTCGCTTGGGGTTGGCGTTTCAGTTGTGTGATGAAATGCTGAAAAGGGGATGTCAGCCTGATATCATTACTTATACTGAGCTGGTTAGAGGGCTCTGTTGGAAGGGTCGATTGAAGGAAGCCGAAAGCTTTTTGTCGAGAATGCAAGTAACTGCTGGTATTACAATGGATCATGTTCCATTTTTGATACTAGTAAAGAAATATACCAGATTGCAGCGACCAGAGGAGGCGCATTTAGTATACAAAAAGTGGTTAGTGACGAGGAACAGAGGAGTTTCATGTCCAAGCATCCTAAAGCACATGCGTACAGAAGAGCAGTAATGCGTTGGTTCAATTTGATAAAGAGAGCAAGTTTATACTTCCTGAAAGGCCCTTGATTAATAGTTTGATGGTCATCTGAGTTAAGTTCAGGTTCTTTTGAAAACATAGAAGATCTGACATGAAGAACAACAGAACCCGGTTCCAGATTAGACCAACACATTACATGAGGAACAACAGAATCTTGGTGGAGTCACAAGAAGTCGCTTTGTTACATACGAGGAATCCTCAAATGGTATTCCTCTGTTCCTTGTTTTGGGAAACATTTGATATGTTTGCTTCGCATCTCTCACAAATTATATTTACATTCAGGTTTTGATGGATGATTTGGGCGTTCGGCACTCACAGGGCTGTTTCTTCAATAACTCCCAATATACTTTATTGTCTGAAACATCCTTTCATTACAACTTACTAGAAAAATGTGAATACGTCCCTTGCAAGCATGATTTTTGGGTCGAGTACAAGTGTTGTATTATGCTTATTGCAATACAACTTTATTATACTGGTAAAGTTGACACTCAGGTGACGCGTCATGTGAAAGTTAATCATGTACAAATACTAACATAAATCTCCATCCTGTTGTCCTCATTGAACCATAACTTCTTAATATCTATAAACACTATCCCAAAATTTTCAAATTAAGAAAGAAGCTTTAGTTACAACAATAAATTTACTGGGGAAAAGTTGGAAAGAACTAACCAGGTTCGATCACCCTAGAAACAAAAATCACAGTTTCTTAAGGAGTCTTTCAGTTGGGCTTTGGTCCAGTTAGCTTACCTGGAATTTTGAAATGCAGGTGGTCGAACTTCCCCTGGCATTAATCGGAAAGCATTCTAAATTGGGGAATAACAGTGTGGTGGCTCTTAGAGAGAAGTCCACTCTAAAGCATTTCGGTGCGTTTCTACCAAGGCTAACCTGATCATACGATATGGTTTATCAAAAAAAGAAAAAATTACTACCAAGACAAAAACTGAAATCAAGATACATATGCAGTGCCTCTAAATATTGCTCTAAATGTCTGTCCTCCATTTCTGCCAACTTTTATGTCCTTCCTTGGTAGCACTGCACAGAAGCTCAACGATGGAATCCGAATCAAGCTCGACGACAAAATTAATGATTCACGAAGTTTCCTTGTTGGTTTTCTTTATTTTGTTTTTAGTATATATGTTGTGGCTCAATGGTAAAGAGCTTGTTATGAGTCTTAAAAGTTGGCAAATCGATTCTTGTTGGGCTCAAACTTTTTGTCTTATTCTTCTAATGAAAACGACGTCGTTTTGGTTTAACGGAGGTTTTGACGGAAGTTAACCCCGTCATCGTTGTTTAACTGAAAATTTTACGTCGTGCCTTAAATGACCTAGTCAATGAAAGTTACCTATTTTAAAAAAGTCAATAAAAACTTTGATTTAAATGAAATTTTGAAAGTTGATGCTTTTTTTGGCCACAATTTGCAAGTTATACCTATCAATTTGAAAGTTACAGGATTTTTTTTTTGACATTTTTTATCTATTTTTAGAAGAAACTTGGAATCAAAGGGTCATCATAGTACATACATATCATGAATCAAATAACTAGGATTGACACTTATACCTATTTTTTGTTGTTGTTTTATTGTTGCTTCTTTTAATGTTACATTTCATAAACACCTAAGCATATCACTACTAAACAAAATTAGAAGAACAACTGTAGCAGCCATATAATTTTTGTTTTATAGAATATATAGTAACACATATGTATATATATTGTTAAAGACATTGATGATTTTTTAAAAAAAGGTTTGGTACACATTTAATCGATCGTGGAATCAATTAAATGTATATGGAGTCATAATTTCTATTTAAATAATAAAATTTATATAGGTATATTTGTTTTCTATTTTTTTTCTTTTTATTTTAGCATATATATTTTTTTCCTTTTTTCTTACAAAAATATTTCAACTCTTCTCTTCTTCGTTGACGAACGCCGAGGTTCCTCCAATTTGAGAAATCTTCCTGCGAAAACTTTGAGTTCTTACTCTATGAGCGCCTATCTCTTGGCTACTACATTGATCATCATCATGAATTCATCTTCTTAATAATATGCTCTCCTTTTCACTTCTTCTCCTCAACCAGTTTTTCTCTTTCGGAAACAACAACAAAAAAAATGGGAAGATCCGAAATTTTCCAAACTTTCCTGATTTCAATCCAGAAGATGACGACCTTTGGAAATCAGGGGAAGAGGGTTATTTTGAAAGACAACTGGCCCAACTTGAAATGGGAAGGAGCGGCAGCTGTCCAGAATCTACTAAAAGACAGGTCTTCTTCAACTCCTCTAGTTCCCCGTGACGTGCTTGATTCTATTGCATTTGGTAGCTACTCTTTCCGTCTGAGTTATGGGAAGATAATATATGAAGAAAATGCTAAGTACATTGATGAGTTTGACTCATCTCTTATGGATGAATTGTTGCACCTTATGGGAGAGACTTCCAAGAAAGTACTCAAGAGGATAATGGAGAGCTGGATCAGTATGGGAGTGAAGAGAGAAGTGGGGCACTGATTTGTCACAAATTTTTGGGCCTTATGGGAGAGATTTGTCGATGCACTGATTATCAATAATTAAATTCTCTTTTGAAATTCAATTCTTATTTATTTATTTTTATATTGAAAAAAACAAGAGAAAATAGTAAATCTTACAAAAGTATTATTTTTTTTTATCACCAAATCTTACCAAAATATTGAACAATTAACCTTATAGTAATTGGTTTAAGAATATATAATTTTAATAGACTTTCATCTTTGACTAGTTCTTGACAAGTTGGTTAACTGTCAAGATTTTCTGGGAAAATAGATATAGTTAACCGTATATTTTATAACTTACCCCACACCTTACTACATTCCACCTCATTCCTCCTCCTATTAGTAGTAAGCTACTACGCTATCTTCTTCAGTGTATTTTTGGTTTCATTTTTCTTGAAGGACAGTGGAAATGGAAACACTCTGAATTCTCATCATGTAGTCTACTTGCGCTTCAAATGCAAAAGAAACTTTACTACGATGTTCTGTTATGTTGTATTGAGTCCATATTTCTCCTTGTTTTGTTTTGTATTTGAGATTAAGATGTTAGCTTCCAGTTCCAGATGATCCATCAAGTAAGCATGGTGAGAAAGTTGAAACACTTATTTGGCTGGTGCAATCCTCCCACTAGTGGGTTATGCTTTGCTCTGTTTTGTTTTCAGTTTTTCACATATGACAGACATAACCCGTCCATTCGTAAAACTTGTTCATAGGTTAAAAAAAAAACATGTTGCTAGCTTTCAGTCAAACAAATGTTGACAAGCCTTTGAACATAAGGGCACATACTCTTTTGAACTTCTTGAAAGCGTCTGATGTATTATGCTTATTGGTATATTGGTATAGTTGACGCTTCATGTGAAAGTTAATCATGTACAACAGGATACTAACATAAAAATCTCCAACTTGTTGTCCTCAATGCACCATAACTTCTTAATTTATGTAAACACTATCCCAAAATTTTCAAATTAAGAAAGAAGCTTTTGTTACAACAATAAAATTACTACCAAGACAAAGACTTAAAACTCAAGAAACATATGCAATGCGTCTAAATATTGCTCTGAAAGTCTGTCCTCCATTTCTTGCAACTTTCTGTCCTTCCTCGGTAGCGCTGCACAGAAGCTCGACGACAGGATCCGAATCAAGCTCTTCTTGTGTAAGAGATTCAAACATGGGATGTTTCTCAAGGCAAGCCTTCATCCACTCTCCAAGCTCTTCCACATCAGTGATTGTGTAGATAATCCCACCAGCTCTAAGAACATAAGCATACTCATCAAGCAAATGAGTGCTAATCACTCTCCTCCTGTGATTCTTCTCCTTGAAATGCGGATCAGGGAAGAGGAAAAACATCTTCGAAAGCTGTCCTTTCTCAAAGTAATTTGGAATGTACTTCATCGAGTTTGTCCTAACAACCGAGATGTTCTCATACTGTCCCTCCTCTGAGCTTGTTCTCCTTAAGGCTAAGATCCGTTCCTTAACGTATTCAGTCACTTTGTCTCTCAACTCCATACCGATCATTAGCGTATCAGGGAAAAGCGTCGCGAGTGAAATTAGAAGGCCACCAAACCCGCATCCAATATCAGCAAACTCAACCTTCTTGGAGATTTTGTTGTCAGCTTCGACGAATTTGGGGAAGTGAAGTGAGAAGTCCTCATGAGCTGGAGAAACCGGAATCGGGAAGTGAGAATCGCTAAGTGGGTTACTATGAGCTCTTGCTCTGTAGAATCGCTTCCTAGGTAGCCCTGTAGATTTGCTGAAGGTTGGTTTCATCTCACCATCCATTATTACTTAACCACACAAAAAGATAATAACAACAGTGAGTGACATAACCAAAACATAGTCTTATTGCAAGTTTTGTTCATTCGACATCTTAACTAGCTTAAACATGGCGAAGAAACGAACTTTGTATCAACTGAAACCGAATCTGCAAAACCCAGTAACATGCCTCTAAACCCTAAACCCTAATCTTCCTAAAGTCTCTGTTCAATGAGAAGATTGAGAGCAAGCATACTTAAGAGAAACCAGAAACATGGATTCATAGATACGTAATACACTACGAACATAATAAGTTGATTTAGTCAAAAGTGGAGTACCTGATTCAATCTGCTGCACTTGGAAATCAAAATCTCGAGCTCTTTGTTTTTTTTTGGGTCAAAACGAGCTCTTTGTTCTTCGCTACTAAAACCTTCTGAGAGAAGCTGAGAGAAGAGGAAGACGATCTTACCTGACCTAAGAATTAGGGTTCCTATGCTCTCAATGGCCCCAAACCCATAACATACTCTTAATGGGCTTTGCTACAGCTCATTATAATGATTTAGAAATTTACTAATTTAGAGTATGAAATATTTTTTTTTTTACTGTAGTCAATTTAGATTGGAGTTTGGAGTGAGACAATCATTGATTCATCATGTGCAAAAGAATCACATAATGAAGATACAAATTCGTGTAAATAATAGTTGTTTCTCTAAGGACCATTGTGTCTAGAACGTCTTCCACTATGACTCCCTCTGAAGCCACCACCACCAGACTTAGACCCTCCTGCCATTGGACCATTACCATGCTTTAACGGCACAACTGTGTCCATATACATCAGTCTCCCTGGCCAATGTCTCTTCTCTTTTGGAAGCCGACGCAGTTGCTGCAGCCAAAAGGCAACGTATTCTCCTTCTGGATCATAATTTTGTGCCTAAATAAACCAAACAACCACATTGTCATTTGTCAACCTCTTCACCATCACAGTTTTCTAATAGCTAGTGAAAAAAAAATTACTCACTTGCTTGGGAATGCTGAAGTAGCGGTCTTCCCTGGGATCATTTCCAACTCCTTCAATGAGCAAATACCAAAGTTTCCATTTTAATCTATTTTCCAATGTTAAGTAGACACCATCAGATTGTAGCATGAGTGATACCTGCTCCATAGGTCCAGTTTCCGTAGTTAGAACACGGATCATAGTCTAATAGACATGTCTCGAACCATTCTGCACCCATGCGCCAATCCAATCCCATGTCCCGGACAAGAAACGAACAAACAATCTGTCGGCCTCGATTTGACATGAAACCTGTAGTGGATAACTCCTTCATGTTTGCATCTATAAGAGGATACCTAATGCCATTTCATGAGACCGTCACTAATGGTTAAGGCTTTGGAGCATTTTTGATTGATGCTTTCGAAAAAAATAGTTCATGATATGAGGTATTTACCCGGTCTTGCCATCTCTCCAAGACTCAAATAGTCTCTTATCTTGACTCCATTTCCCTTGCACATTTCTCGGGCCACCTACGAAGATAATGTGCTATTTAAAAGTTCACTGTAACCACATGGCATTGAGATTTGATTCGAAAGCATCGTTACCTAGTTGGAAGAGGGAGTTCCCACACTTAATCGAAAGAAACCTAAAGTAATCCCTCCATATTAATTCAAACAACACCCTGGAAACATATACCAAATCAATTGGGAAGTTTAGCCGAGGACTAAGAGTCGAGGAGAATGCAAATTCAGAAAATAAAGACATACCAGTATGTTGAATTATTTGCTGTTCTTTCCTTTTCATATCTTTGAACCTGAAAATTTTCAGTTGCCACATAAGTAAAAATTTGCTATATGCTTTTGAGATACTAACTAGAGGTTTGAAAGATCTGTGACCTCTTCATATATAAACCGAGGAGAGATACATCCAAAGGCAAGCCACGGAGAGAATTTTGTGGAATAATCAGGTCCTAACATTCCGTTTCTCGTGTCTTTGTATACTTTTAATAGATCCTGCATGAAAAACAAAAACAAAAAAGACATACAAACATTATGTACATACACAAGACACGAAATAATAGACGCAGGGAGAGCTCAATGTCCTCTTGCCTTCTTCCAGAAGTACTCAAATACTCTGCCTAGTCCTGCACTTTCACCACCCACGAATCGCATTCCTCTGGTTACCTGTATCAACATACATAAGACTTGACTAAAAAAGAATGCTTTTACTTACTATTCTCTCTTTTCTCCTCAGAAGAGCTTCTCAGAGATACTCACCTCTTGTGGCTCAATTCCAACTTGCTCAAGAGTTGGAACATCTCCCCAGTTATCAACAGAAGGTGTTGGCCCAAGAGAAAGTGGAACGCGGGTGGGCCTTCTGATACTACAATTGCCTTCTACCGACTGCAAGCAAGTTTTCAACCAGAGACAAACATTGATATCAAACAAAAAAACAAATATCCATTTCTTTATTTATGTTTTGATATGCATTTTAAATAGTAAAATTAAGTTTCTTTTCTGTAACACATAAGCTATCAGTATATGCTCTATATGTGTTATATAAGTCATCAACCGCCCAACCAGACAATGATTGATCTCAATTACTAAATGCCTCTTCATTCACAACTGATACCTCAAAATGTGAGAATTTGTGTGCAATTCATTCTACTGTATCGCAAAGTATGGTACTTAAGTATCATAAACCATTTAGAACTTCCAATACTCACTCTACTGTATCAAAGATACATATCAACAGAAACAAGAACCATACCTTACGAAACTGAGTGTAGACATCAGGCAAATCAAAAACATCAAAAGGAAGATCATCCTTGTGATACATAGTACTTCCCCAAATAAGCTCAAGCTTAGCACCATTCCCAACCCTTTTCAAACCTTGATTCACAAGTCTTTCAACATCTACCTCCTCACTACACGTTTCTTTATGAGCAAACACCTGAAAAAAAAACATAACCAAAAACAAAATCACATTTTCAAGTTCCCTCACAAAACTCTGAGAAGTTTCTTCAACACAAGCACAAAAACACTTAACTGTATGAGCTCCGAAATCTTTAGCAAGAGAAGGAACAATATCTTCAGGTTTACCACTCCGAATAAGAAGATTCAACCCTCTTTTCATAAGATTCTTTCTCAAATCAATCAAACATTCCATAAGAAAACCACCTCTTAAAGCTGAAAACATTAGCACATACAAAGATTAAGTGATCAATATCAGAAAAAGGATTGGTTTTGAGATTTGGAAACATTACCTCCCGTTTTAGGAAAATTGAAGAAATGAGTAGTGTGAAAGAGACGAGGATCAAGACAGTAAACAGGCAAAAGGGTCTCAGAGGAAGACCAAGCTTTGTACAATGCATCATTATCAAGAACTCTAAGATCGTTTCTAAACCAGAGAATTGAGACTCCTTTGCCGTTTCTTTTCACGGAAGAAGAAGAAGAAGGCAATGCGTATCTCTCAAATGTCTTTATAGCCACAGAGTCAATCTCTTCCTCGTTGAGAGCTGGAACACGATGGATATGATCGCTCATTTTGGCGAAGGAACAGAGGAACAGAGAAGAAGAAGAGGAAGAAATGGGATGAAGGTTGTGAAAGGTGAATCTGCGAAGTGGGTTTGAGAGATGAGATGAGAACGAGAGCGAGGAAGCCGCCATTTACGGATGATGCTTTGTTAACGTCATCTAGTTTTTGGTGTTCGTGTTTTGATGAGTTAAGGACGTGACACGTGGTGTTTGGTTTGGAAGTGTGACGTGGCTGATGTCTAGCCTTTTGTCTGGATCTGATTTGTTCTTTTCATTTGTTACTTATATTAAATTAGATGTTCTCATTGTCTACGATGTCATTATATATATATGGAAAACAAAACAAATTACTAAAAGCAGAAATCAAATCATAGAAAGATTTAGGAACTTAAAACTGGTAAGTAGGATATAACCAGGATTACAGAGATTAAGATAGTGGCATAAAACAGAGTTTTCAGACAGTGGTAGACAACTAGACATGCATGTCAGATAAAATAGATATATATCCCTAAACAAAAGGGTGAGTTTTTTTTAGATAAGCTTAAGAACAACATCACATATTTTAATCTCAACGCATAATGCGGAGTATTCCCAAAAGTAGTAGGTATAGAGACATGCATGGTTGATAAGATAGAGATACCCTAATTAAAAAGGGGGTGGTTCCTGATGGAGTTTAGGACTTCACATTCCATCTCCACGTTCACAGCATCTTCAGTGTCCAAGTAGGCCTCCCCAAGTTCAGCTAAAGGCATGGTTTGAACAAGACCCCACGCTTTGTTAGAGTTCATGACCCAACTGTTACCTACAAGAAAAAAAAAAAAAAAAAGTCTTGTGAAGCATAGTTATAAAGGAGTATTACATTTGACGTTTCAAAAATAGTAAACATCAATATTTTTTTCAACTTACGACATGCTGTTTTGTGATTGGAACCACGCGGGTCGAGAATCTGCAGCTGAGCTCGCACGAAAACCATCTCACCAGGCTGCAAGACTTCACCGTCAGCTAAATGCAAAGACATGGTCAAATCACCATCTTCAACAGATTTTCCCTTTGGAAACAGCTTTAAACTCCTGTAAAAACGTTATTGACAGACCACTTGTTAGCAGTAAAACTACCAATGGACACAAACAATATATAAGGGGAAAACACACAAACTTTTACAGACTCACCAGTTTTTTTCTTTCATTGGAAAGATCTTTGAAACGCAATCATTCCCTTTCAACAGCGAGACATCCCTAACTCGCCAAGTGAATTTGGAAAAAGCGAGTTTCTCTTGTGGTGGAGCAACCAAGACATCAGCACCAAACTCACATTCTCCATCCACAATGTAGCCTTGTTCAGGGTCATTGAACTTGTCAAGAGGAAGAACTTTTGACACTCCCCACACCGTTTTTGAAGAGTTGAACGGCTTTGCTTCAACATCTACACGTCAACAACAAGTATATACACGTATTAGTACTGATCATTCTTGTTAAAGGCATACAAGAGAGAGAGAGAGAGATAAGGCTATATATGTTCATACAAACCTTGAACAGAGAAGTACTTATTCTCTTTCTTGTTAAAGACAAAGAAAGAGAGATGAGCAAAGACCTCCGTGGGTGATGTTGCGGAGGATGAGAGGCAGCTCTTGTCAAGTTCCACATACATCGACACAAACCCACTTCCGTTGTCCTCTTCGTTCCCTTTAGGGTACATTATCATTCTCCTGATTTCACATTTTTAGAGATAGATCGGTTACAAAAAGACAACCTTTTAACTTCTACATGTTCATAAAGATGGAAAGATATGAACTTTGGTTTTCAGAACAAGATCCTTTCCTACTTCTACATGCTCATACTGATGGAAAGATATAAACTTTAGTTTAGGAACAAGACCATTTGCTACTTCTACATGTTCATAGTGATGGAAAGATATGAACTTTAGTTTAAGAACAAGACCATTTCTTACTTGTACATGTTCAAAGTGATGGAAAAATATAAACTTTAGTTTTAGAAACAAGATCATATCCTACTTCTACATGTTCATAGTGATGGAAAGATAGGAACTTTATAGTTTAAGAACAAGAAGATCCTTTCTTACTTCTACATGTTCATAGTGATGGAAAGATATGAACTTTAAGTTTTTAAGAACAAGATCGAACACATACCAGTTGTATCCACCGGATTCGAACTGAGGTGACTCGTATTTGTTGTTGATGGAAGTAACCTGAGAGAGCTTGACAACAGAGGAAGTTGGAGAACGATCTCTCCAGCTCTTCAAAACAGTGGAATCTGGTGCACTTGAACCCATCCTACAAAAATTACAAAAAAACAAAAAAAGGTAAGGTTTTTACATAGAATTCGCAAATGTTGAACAACGTACAGCTAGTTTGGTACATTGTTCTCTTTAAAGAAGAAGAAGTTGAAAGCTTAAGAAAAGATCCGACGAACCTTGAGGCAAAGAGACGAGACGGAGACTAAGAAGGAGAGAGCCTTTGACACTTGTTGAGTAGAGAGTAAGGAGTAGAGACTGACTATTCTGGAAGCTTGAGTCTTCTTCTAGGGTTAGATAGGCTTTTTATATAAAGGGTGTTATAACGGGCCTAAAGCAACAAAGCTGGCCCAGCTCGTTTTAATATTGTTGGCCTGTTGTCCTCCTGCAAATGCAAAGCATTGGTAGTTCAATCTAACGATGGAGCTTCGATTATGATGACTTGATTTAAATTTTAACTGATACATTACTTATTTTGTAAGAGCAAGAATAGAGATACCTTCTTAATTTGATTTTTCTTGACAACATTTTTGTATCAAAGTGATGCTTCGTAGCCATATGATTGATTGTTGTTAGCCTATGCGAACATTAAACTCTTTGTCGAGTTCTAAATCGTGTGGTTTATTATTGGATATGTATTTGCTTTTGATTCTTATTTTTTTTTTTTGACGAAATTTGCTTTTGATTTTTCTTGTAGTATAGTAAATTTGTTTTATTGGGTCTTTAAATTTGGAATTTTTCTCTATAGTGGAATTTTATGCTTTATTTGATAGAAACGTTAGGAGAATGAGTGGCAACATTCTCTAACCTTGCTATATTGCTTCTTTGAAAATCTGTTTTTAGAGTGAAATCTTCTCCATTTACACTTTATATCTCACTCTAAAATAGAGTAAATGATAGTTAATCTTTATCTAATGTAATTATATTTTTACTCTATATTTTTGTTCTATTAGTTTGGAAAAAAAAATAAAAATAGAGTTATGCATTGAAAATATTTACTCTTATCTTTTTTTTGATCGACAATGGTCTAACAAAGGATGAATTTACGTTTTGTCCCAAATCTAACTATCGCAATACCACATGCACCTAGACAGATACATGCTTTTTATTCCTTCATCCAATCCAAAGCAATTAACAATTATATTACAGAGAAAGATATACACATATTTGTAAAATATTCCCGCATCTCTATATTTTTAATAGCTATTCCATTAAATCTTGTGAGTTGTGACTAAATATATTTTTATAAACAATTGTTATTAAAATTCTACCCATGGAAGAAAAATTAATGTATTCGACCGATGACGCATGAGGTTATATATTGTGTACGTGCACTAATACAATTATTGATTGGCCATGCTAGAATCATCTTTCTATCTTAGGGAAGCAAATGTTGTTAAAGTTGCTTAATGTAGAATCTTTAATTATTGTTTTCAAGAATCAAATTAAGAGATAGAGATTCGCCTACCATTAGTGTGTATGCATGATTCTCTTACATGTGTGATTCGTCACTATATATGTAGGCTATGTAGCTCCACTATTAGGGTCATTGTCCATGGTCTTTTTTTTTTTAATACTGATTTGTCGTATAAAAAGCTGAGAGTGAACTGTGAAGGATGACAATGTTTAATCACAAAACAGTGTGCTTATAATTGCTAGAATCGTAAAGGATGCTAAAGCAACCTAACCGTCGAATTTAAGATAGAAAAAGGATTTTACGCATAAAGTGAGATGACATTATGGAATAACACGTTATTTTAATTAATGAATTGTTCGATTGTAATATCTAGATAAATATAGTTTACTTGGTTGAGAAAATCAACTGGAGAGCTAGTTTTTTTTTGTCAGATAATATTATAAAAATTAGAAAGATATACTGTGAATTCCAATTTAAATCGGCATAAAACAAAAATATTTCTAGAATCTACAGTTTAAAAGAAGGAAACTACGCCAACGAACAAGAAAAAGTTCCCAAAAATCAAACCTGCGAAAAATAAAATTTTCGGGACACTATCAAAAGGAGACAAACAAAATTGTATACGCAAAGCATATAATATCAAAACCAAAATCAAAAGAAGACAACTGCAAATACGATTTATCACGGATGTGCAAGAATAACCTGTAGTCTATAGATAACATCTACATTCTCTTATTACAGTGAGAACCAATCTTTCGAAAAACAAAAACAATATAACCCGCAAATAAAAAAAACTCGGAGAAAATTATAGAACCTGGAACACACTTCCAAATGTGACAAAGACGACTGATACGTCTCTTAACGTCTAACTAGAATCCTTCCAAAAAAGCTAACTGATCACATGAGTGCAACTGACGAAGGATCAAACTAGTTAACACATACTGTGAACACCAAGGGTAAGAAAATATGGAGTTATCTTATTATATTCTACTATATATCGTACGGATCAGATGAATAATTTCTTATGTTTTAGTTCATTACCGAAGAACATATTAAATTACAACATTTGGCGCTGAACCAAAACTTAAAATATCACTCCGTGAAAACATTTGAATAAAATATTGTATCCCTTAGATTATATTAATATTCATGTCGAATAATATAATAAAATAACACCTACCATAAGATCTATATTAGTGCTTAAAATCTTTAAAGATTCCTAGAAACCAAAATCAGAATTTATCCGGACAAATTCTTACCAAACATGAAAAAAAAAAAACTAGTATTTTGTTTTTAGGAAAAAGATTGAGGAATGTTATAAGCTATTCCAATTTTTTAAAAAATAGATTAACCCATAATATCTAAGTTCTTCAGGCTGGCGAGATACAACCTTCACCAAGCAAAATATGCATACATCTTATTCTATTTAAAACACATATATTAAAATGTTATGTCAATATGATCATCTACGTAACAATTTATTTAATGTTATTTCAAAAACAATTCTTATTTAAAATTACATATCCATTTCTTGACTAAGTTGTGTTTGATTCTAAAAATGTAAACAGTTATATATGCGAAAATAATCTTCTTTTTTTTACAAGGTAGTTTGACAAAATTAAATCAGTTTCGTAATACACATTTGACCCCCAAAACAAAAACAAAAAATAGTTTCTATAACCTATTTTTTTTGTCAACACACCTATTGATCAAGTAACTTAGGCAAAAATAACAAGCAATTTTATATTTTCATGAAACATTTGAGTAAAAAGTAGTTTTAATTGTTTTATATCAAATCAACAAACTATGATATCAGTTATGTGCAGTGTCAAAATGACAGCTTACAAACATATTTTCGACCCTTCATTCACCACAAGACCATATAATTTATGCATCAAGACGTTATTCCACAAATTTTTATTTCATCTTTTAGTTATTTCACCAATGGACCCAAAAAAATCATTGATAGCTATAAATTTTAAACATATTCTACTTGTCACGTCAAAAGGATACTTTTTGTCTTGATGTGGTAGACCCTCATCTTATACGGCTATATAAAACAGTTCCACACACAACACTCTTCTCAAAAAAACACCAAAACCATTCCATGTTCTTTCTCTCTCTCAAGAAAACAAAAACTAAAGAGGAAGAAAAAGATCATGTCAGGCGTGTGGGTGTTCAAGAACGGAGTGATAAGACTTGTGGAGAACCCTAACCAGTCAGGATCCGACACACAGAGCCGAAGGAAAGTGATGGTCTATCTACCGACAGGAGAAGTGGTCTCGTCCTACTCTACGCTGGAGCAGATCCTCCAGAGTCTTGGATGGGAGAGGTACTTTGGGGGCGGCGACACAGATCTCCTCCAGTTCCACAAACGGTCCTCTATTGATCTCATCTCTCTCCCTAGAGATTTCACCAAGTTCAACTCCGTTTACATGTACGATATCGTCGTTAAGAACCCTAATTACTTCCACGTCCGAGACTCCCATTAAATCGTCTTTTTTCTTTTGTGTTGTGTGTGTGTGTACACATGTGTTGTTTGTTTTTAAAAAAAAATTAGAGTTTGTTGGGTTTTGTTTTTAGTTGCATGTGCATGTTTTATTTGTTGTGGACGTTGAAAGTTGTGTTACGTAACTGTGGTTTGATGCAAGTTGAGACTAAGACGGGACATGAATTAGGGAGAACTCAATCTCAAGATTAATTGTTCTCTTCCTTAGCATGATTCGATTCGGTGATGACTGGTTGTAAATTTGTAATTGAGAGATCATATTCTCTTTGGCTCAGTGGATCTCAAATGCTTTTCTATTTTAATATAAAAGCCAAATCTAGTGATGCTTTTTTTTTTCTATTCTAGTTTTACACTTTTCCTTAAGAATTGGTGACGTATATTTGATATACTTCCATAGATATGTCGTGAGGATATTTCAAATTTAAAGTAAATAGCCAACGGAAGAATTCAGAATTAATTATGAAAAACCAATTTTCTTAGTGGCATTTGTGAATTTTGCCATTCCATGGATTTGCCATATTTCAACATTTTAGAATATAATATAAATTTTTTGTTAAACAAATATAATTTCATACATTATGTTTTGGTTCCATTTCATTCATATAAAGTATGTATTTTTGCAAAAAAAAAAAAAAAAAAAAATCACAAATCTATAAATTTTAATGTAACAAAAAAGAATAAATCTAAAATATTAAAGAATGGCAGATTCAGAAGTGGCAAAATCTGTAGTAATCCCACGAATTAATCATAAAGTTACATTACCAGGTGATCGAGTAATCTATTTTAAATAAGAATATAAGATATGTATAAACATTTAAATAGGAATATATATTTATATAATTATATATAAAGAGGGAATATTTTGGGGATCCCTTGAGGCTTAAGGAAGTTGTTTTGGTTAATGTATTTTGATTCCATCATTCTTATGAAAGCTAATGAAAGGTATTGAAGAGGCGGCTGGTCTTTAGTTTTGTCAGTGTTGTACTAATGAGTTCTTGTTTTTTTGCGTTAAGAATGTAAATATCATTAACTAGAGATCATTAATATGAAATGCTGATGGATTACATTGAACACTACTTAAAGAATGAGAAAAATAATTAAAAACTAAATTACAGTTTTTTACAATGGGTTTTGTGAGATTATTACCGACTCCAAAGAAACATTATCTTTGGCTGTCGCTTACTATGTCTTCTTCCCGTGATCGTGTTACTTTGTTTTCAGATATAATAGATTGTTGCTTGGCCTGTCACTTTCTTGATTCTTAAGTTATAATTAGTCTCCGTATATGTTTTCTCATTCTGAAATTAAAATAGTTAATTATGCTGAAGACCTATATATAACGCTTTTATCAAACTTTTTATATAAAAGAAAGAAAAAAAAAAACTTAAGATCTATTTGGCCCTCGTGCTAGAGAGACGAAAGGGACATTACGTATAGCTTTTGCAGGCAAATTGGTTGTGTCAGCCGCTCAGTAAACACCGACTAGCGATATATACATCTATCATTAGGGTTTTCCTTACACTTTTTTTTTACTTCTAGGCTCTAAATAGTAATATGTTTATGAAAAGCTGAATGTTAATTTGTGTATAGTTACTTTGATGGAAAAAAAGCGGCCTAATAGGTTAAAAAAATAGTGATACATCATTTGGAAGTAATACTAAATACTTCTATTGTTTTCATGAACTTTACAAAATGTTTTCGTTGGCTGATGTTTGAACTTTTGTAAATTTAAAAGTCCGTTTTCATTTCTACTTGTTAACTAGTCTTCTCTATAAATGTGTTACCAATCTAATTCATATATATAAATATACATGCATTCGTAAATGCACATGTAGAATAATAAGGTTTTATATATAAGTGTATAACACTTAAGTGTGAATTTAACCATCCATGTTTTGTTTTTTTATCATTGAGATATAAGAAATAAATATGATACTAAAGTAATTGCGGTTACTGATGTACTAGCGATGTAAAATATTGCAATATACGTATCCCACATTCCCACTATATATCATATATGCATGTGTTTGAGTCTGTAAATCGAAGGAGATTTTGAAAACATTGACAAAGAATATCAATATACTGTGGTCCATACTTTGTATCCCTACAATCGTAACATCGAGATGGTTATGTGCCGTATTGGTTTAACCAATATACTTCAATATCATTTGCAATCCCATAGTCAAGTTCATGATTGACGAGGCTTGTCAAAAAAAAAAAAAAAAAAAACATACACATAAAGCAAGCAATATAAACCACAGTACATCACGTGAACAAAGCATTGTCAGCTTCTCGGTGAACCTATGAGAGTTCGAAACGTGTGTAAAGGGACATTGCTTTGAGAAACACATCCCACTCCCTAGGAGTATTTCTCACGTGGCCTGAGCTTTAATATCATCGACACACACAATTAACTCTTTTGATTTATAAGTATTCGTACGCGGGGGCAGCTGCAGATTTATTGGTGAGAGACATGGATTTGAGGAAGCTCCTCATATATTGTCGACGTGCCATATCGTAGTCCAGTGAGAAGATAGGGCTAGGGGCTAGTACATAGGCTCTACTTTGAAAAACTAGTTTAGGAGACATCACATCTCATTCTGCCTTGTTACTGCATGTACTGATTGACGACGATTGGACTTGTCATTACTAAAACATTATTCAATTAACTTCCCCTTTTATTTATACATTTTAAACCGCAATGAGCAAATAATACATATGGATATTTGTGAAAATACATGTATATACATACCAAAATGAATATTTCATACGAGTAATGAATATTTCATGAGTATGTCTCTTTGGTTATTCACTAAAACTAAAGCATTTAAGCATCCATTCTAATTGATCGAATGTGATTACCTTTTTTTTTTGGGTATGAAGAATATATATGATTACTTTGATATCTGTAAGGAAACGTGTGAGACCGGACCGAATTAATTTTTGATATTATTCTGCCCGCTCCGCACCTTAATCCACCCCACCCTAAGAGCAATTACATTGGTCATACCACCATTTGAGTGTCAAAAGAATTAAATAATAATATTTTTATTTTAATTTAATTTTTTTTATTTAACCAATCAATTCATGACAGCTGTAGATTCAGTATCTAAATAAGTCTGGGCAGAGACACTGGTTTTTTATCTCTCCACCTTTTTCTCATTTTTTTATTCTTTTTATTCTTCACATCCTCCCTCTAGTATGTGCAATAGGAATGCCCTAAACATCCCCATTTGGTGTCTAAAATCTAAAATGTAATATCTAATTTTAGTAATATAGATTGTGATTCATAATTTTGGTTATGTTGTACTAGTTAAAAGAAGAGTAATCTTAAGAAAAATAATTAAAACAAGGTTACAAACTTATAATTACCAATTTGGGTAACAGAATGTGATTAAGAGAAATGCTTAAAAACGAGAAACAATACTCATACTACGGGTTTTACAAGCAATGAATACTGTGTGGTTTTCTCTACGTATCACTCAAAACACATATACTAGTTGAATTGTCCATAAACTTAGTTGTAATTAAGAGAACTGAGTTTTGATGGACACAAAATCATGTAGTTTTGATCCAAAAGCTGGTCACGCTTCTGGACACGAGATCATATGAACTATATTTGTTGAATATGTGATAAAATGGGAGCACTAATAATTATGCATGATTGACGACGCATTCAAATTAGAATCGTTAAGTTCTTCATGCAGCATTGAGATCTCTGGTGATTCCCTTTATAGAGTCACAGTAAGTCAATTGTAGTATCGTTCTTGAACCTGCAATGACATATCCCACCCCAATCATCTTTCCTATTTTCAGAAGGGCTTTGGCTTTGGGCCTATGACAAATTTATGGGTTGCTAAGTTTGTTAGAAAGCAAAGTTATCGAACAGTGGCTAATTTTTCTTTTCCTCAACCGTTCTCAAGAGCCAATTTGGAAGAAAATGAAAAAGTGCAATAAGGAATTAAACCAAAATATTTGGTTGAACTGAAATGTTTAGACTTTATACTTATACAGGTGAAAAAGGAATTTGTCCACCTGATCTTATTTTCTATTTGTTCCCAAATTGTGTGTAAGTAAAAAAGAAAAAAGAAAAAACCCTTTTATGTACAAATAATAGATAGCAGTGGAAAGCAGAGAGACAAACACTTTGGTGATGATGTCTCTGCAAATTCCATCATCATGAAAATGGCTGTGGCTGAGATTCTTCTGCTGAGGTTTTACAGATAGGACACCAATTCTTCATGCGGAGCCATTGTTGCGCGCAGCTCACGTGGTACTTATGTTGGCAAGGCAGAGTCCCTACTTCATCTCCATCAACATACTCTTCCTGCATATTTTAACATAGGACGCTCTTTTGAGCTTTTTGTAAAGACCATTGAGAGTAGACTCAGAGAAGAGAGAGTTATAATACCTGGCAAATGCTGCATTTGACATCATCATCTTTGTTTACGCAGATGCCGCCAGATTCATCTGTTGGAAGATAGATGCTTGACTTGAGGCTTTTCAGTAGCGCTTCCTCGCTTAGAGCAGTGCTCACTGTACCCATTTTCTCCTCCAATGCTAATAGTTCCTGCATGAATTTTGACAAGTTAAGCTTTCATATCTAAACACTTGAGCGTTGCCTTTGCCTGTCAACAAAAATACAGAAAAAGGTAAGGCTAACCTCATACGACATGTTATCAATGTCAAGCCTCATGTCTCTATGCTGATCGTGGAAGCTGCTCATACCATTTAAGAACAGATTGGTCTCTAAAACAGCCAATTGCTGCAAGGGAAATAAAGAAGTGTCAAAATAAAATTCTGAAGTCAGACAAAACTTCTGCATTCCAAAAGGTCCAAGATGATGAACTCACCTCGTATGTAAGCTCTTCGTCTTGTTCAATCCTTTCCAACGCCAACAATACCTGCAACATTGGGTATTTGAGTAATTGAGTT
This sequence comes from Camelina laxa, assembly GCA_024034495.1. Taxonomy (NCBI): domain Eukaryota; kingdom Viridiplantae; phylum Streptophyta; class Magnoliopsida; order Brassicales; family Brassicaceae; genus Camelina; species Camelina laxa. The sequence continues at coordinate 11,280,523 of CM043881.1, forward strand.
TGAGTTACTAAGACGCTGGAACATCATTACACACAACAAAGGTTATGATGACTACCTCTGCAACTCCATTCATGTTATACCGTCTGAAACCATCACGGTTCATCAAAGAGCGAGAAAGGCCGGCTTCTGAGGGGCTACCAGGCATCATCAGGCTACGTAACCTTCCGTCACTACTGATTGGCCTACTGTAACTATTTAATGGACTACGTGAAACTTCTGTAGATCTAGAAGGATTGAGATCAGCTCGTGTTGCAGGACGAGGCGTTTGTAGAGTTGCAACCGCCCCAGCACGTCCTGTTCTACCATAATAACCAGTTGATCTCCTAGCACTACTTGAAACAACACTGTTGTCCCTAACACTTTGTAAATTTCTGTTCCTCCTAGATTCAGATATGGTGATGCCATTACCCTGAGGAAAACTTGAATTCTTTCCCCCAATCACTGATCCTTCCGTCTTATTCCCTCTATTTGAAGAACTGCTCTCTCCATCAGAGTTTTTCTTTCTAAATACGATACTTTTTCTGGTCGGATTTGAGTTTGATGGAACAACATCAGACACAGATTTGCTCTTCAAGTCTCTCAATCCATTCCTGTTCACACTAGCTCTACCAATTTGGCCACCGTTACCCACACGAGCCTCTCGGGTCACCAAATCAGGTCTCTGATAAATGCTTCTACCAGCTCCTCTACTTGAGCTCCCTGCCTCTGTCACAACTACCTCTCCAGAGACACTATTTTCGGAAAGAACACTAACAGTGCTTTCTTTGGTCTTTCCACGTGGAAGGGAACGCTCAGTCTTGGGAGACTCTTCATTATTAACACTGCTACTCTCTGAAGAATCCATGTCCAAAAGAGAAGAAAGCTGTCTCCTACCACCAGTAACTTTAAGTGCCTTTTTCGTACCGCCAAATCCAGTCATACTTCGAGATGAACTCCCAACGGTTTCCTTCCCATTCAGAGAAGACCGAAACGAAGAAACAGTAGATTTAGCTTTGTGATCAATCATCAAAACTCCCTTAGTAGAGGAACCAATCCTGGAACTGCAACCAATCCGGCTGCAGATAGGAACAACACTCTTCTTATTATGATGATCATCATCATCATCTTTCTTCTTCATATTCATATTCTCATGAAGAACAAGACCACTTGCTTTCTTGGACATAACCGGTCTAGATGATGTTCTTTTACCCTTAAATCCATCCATACATAAAAACACTGCAATAGAAGAGCTTTGAAATTTCAGATTCCTATCAAGAAATAGCATCAGTTCTTTCTACAAGTTTTGTAAAAGGGTCATCAAAGTCTAATCATGATCTTTTCAAAATACAGTCTTTAGAAAGTTTCAGAAACATTAAAAAAGAGAAAGAAGGAACATATATAATAACCTGATGAAGCATAACTAACCCAAACAAGGCTTCAACAACAGATTAAAAAAGTGATGGTTAAAGGAAACTTAAAAGAGAAGAAGATGAACCATCCATGTAAAAAAAACAAAAACGATTAACACGGAGTTTCCATTAAACACGATTAGTTTCTCCGTGATTCAAGCTTCTCCATGAATCACACAACAACAACTCTTAACCAAAAGATTAATAAAACTATCTTAAACCATACTATTCAAGAATCAGAAAGAAACCACACCAATCAAATAAATTTACATAATTAATCAACGAAATCAAATAAAATTTAGGAAATTATATCCAAAGACAGAATCATCAAATTCAATCAGTGAATCGAAAAAAAAAAAAAAAAAGATTTATGGGTTTTTATTTTATTTAATTGTAATTACCGTAGGCGAAACAACGAAACGTAAGAAACCGGAGAGTAAACAAAAAAAAAAAACTGAAATTTCCGGCGATACCTTAACCCGGCGGCTATGTATTATTGTTCAGCGAAGAAAACGTGGAGTGAGAGAGATGCGATGAAGAAGAAGAAGAAGTAATAATATTCTGAATTTTTAGTAATTTTGTGATTTTTAAAACCGGAGAAGAAGAAGAAGGAAGAAGTGGCGTAGCAAAGGCGAAACAGAAGTCGGAGTGATCTGAGCCGTTGATTTTGGGTTTTTGTTGTGTGAAGCCTGAGATGAACGGTTTAGAAGATATATACTACGAAAGGACTTGAGAGAGGTTTGTAAAACGACGCCGTGTTTGTTTAGCGTCTCGTTAAAACACGGAATGATATGTTTTGATTTAATTATAATACTATTTCTTTTTTGGTTCCATTTCCAAAAAGTTAAAAAGGGAGTTTAAGGAAACATAAGATTAAATGATCAAATAGCCTGGGGAAATAAATTACATACTAATTACTTAATTACATAAGATAATAGTATTAGTTAATACTAATTGTTCAAGAAATAGCTCAAAGATTAAAATTTAGTATGTAAATGGTAAAAATAATATCGAAAATATACTACGTTTTAGCATATATAATCGAAATGTATAAATTTACTATAAATTTGAAATGTATACTAGCTTTTACTTTAACTTAAATATCTATATTAATAAATAAATTATTTGTATGAGCAAAAAAAAAATACGAAGAAGAAAGATGATAAGAAGAGTGTAATATGAACAAACGTTTCTTTTTCCTTTTGGATAAAATTATAAAAACGTCATTCTCAACCATACAAATTGACAAATAATAATTGTTGATATAATAATAATAATCAAATATATTATGTATTTGGTCCATTCGTAAACACGTAAACTATTAAAGGAAAGGCGACGTGATGAGAAGAAACTAATTTGTATAAGATCCCACATCCATGATAGACAACGAAACCATTTTATAATTATAATCAACTTCAAAACATTAATAAAATAGTAATTATAGACATAAAAGTCATTGGTTTATTATTTTATAAATCAACTCTATTCGTTCATTGGAAGATGAAAGGTGAAGAGAGGTTTAAATCAAAATGGACCCAAGTCAAAAGCCAAAATTCAGAACGAGAGCCCACCATATTCTGAAACACACACAGGAGATTAAGGGGAGGGGAGGGGAGAGTGAGAGGACCACGCAGCATCACGACCAGACGTGAATACATTACACTTATCTGTAAAAATGTCAACTTGAAGAAACAAATTTTTGGAATCATCCTAAAGCTGCTTTTCTACGTCATACGTCTTTTTCTATCTGTGTATGTGTTGTTGCATTTGCATACATTGATGATACATAATTTATAGTATATTATAGGTACTTATTCTCTTCTTCTCTCGTAGTCTCGTACCTAACACCGTGAGAAAGCATGCAAGCACGCAACACATAACACTACAATCATACAAAATTGATTAATTGTATATAAGAATGTTTGGTAGGGGTACTTAACAGAAAAAATGGTTTCGGTCGCTACAAACAATATATATAGTTTGATTTTGCAAAGATACGTAACTACGAACAATTCCATGGGGTCATATTTTGATACAAAATTAATATAATTTTGAACTTCATGTGAAGAAATGTTTCCCACGAACTCTATCAATCTAGTTATCTAATCACATTCATTTGTATCTTTTTGGATAAATAAATCATATTCATATGTTACTTTGAATGCACTTTTAACTATTTTGTATTTATTGAATTCATACAATATGGAAGAGAATTTTTTCTTGAAGAGTTATAAATGTTAAATATATTAATAATTATTATTTTTAATTTAGTATATGAAAGTGCCATTGCATTTTCTAGTTGTTTGTCAACTTAGCACGCATAAATTATATACATTTCTTGTAAATAAATAAAAAATCATTTGGAAAAATATCCATTACCAAAAATCATTTCTTTACATATATATATATATATATATATAACTATAATTCATTAGAAATTGTCATATACATGGTATAAGAACTTTAATCCAAGCATAAATCCATAATCTCTTTTAGCGGTCACAAACTCACAATCATATCCAAATATAAATTGAACATTCGAGACGTGGCTCTTGATCCAAACAAAATACTTTTATCTCGATCTACATAATTTAGCTAGACTGCCAAACTCACTCCCGATAATTTTAAACATGGCGCGTTCAAGTTTCTACACGTTCCTTAAAATGAATAAGCTAATCCGTTAATGAAACAGACCAAACACTTAAGAAAATCACTACAAACGATTTTATGCAACCTAACCCAAATCAAACTCTGTGGAATTTGCATGAAGATCGAATTTTAGTTTGTACATCGATCGCCATCATCGGATCCCTCTCACTCAATATGCCAGAAGCTCGTTTTCTAACAAAAAAAAATGGAAGGTTTGAAATGTTATGCCTATCAGTTATTGTCATGCCAATGTCTCCACTATAGTGGCAGCGATGCAACACATCATACCACTATACAACATGCAGCTATTTTTTTACCATATTTAGTTTAATTACTTTACAACAGTTATCACATAACCTCAAATATCAACAATCTTTTTACTTCTCACACCAATCACAGTGTCACATGGAAGAAAGAATGTTATGATTGGTGACTGCACGAAATTGAGGGGTACAACAAGTAATATGATTATTGATGTACTATGACATATACGGTTGTACCCATCAACGTGTAGGTTTTTTTAGTTGAGTTGGCTTTTAACTTTACCACCGAAATAGAGTTGGTTTTAGCCTTTATGGTCAATTTGGGCCCATTACCTCATTGCACATTAGTTCCCATAGCAAGTGTGGTTTAGTATATTTTAGTATGCATAACAGCATAAGGGATGAGGTGGTACGTGGCAACAGAAGCCAGACACATTTGGTCTCTTTAATTTCGTGTCTAACTAAGAAGAAGAACCATCACACCACCCCACCACAAATTAAACCTTTCGAATACAAGAAAAACTGTTGGTAAAGTAACTACGACTTCTTTTTTTGTATTTGTGTATGTATCCATACTATTATTGCTAAAACTTTATCACATAGAAATCATAATCTTTAGTCGTGACTCGTGACATGCCACAAACGTTGTCGTATCAACCATCGCCATTTGGCATGAGATTTAACATACATAGAATCTATAATTTCTTTTCTTTAATCAAAATGATTGAAAAGTTTATGTCGTCGACAAGAAAAACAAATGATTGAAAAGGAATTGGGATGAGTGGATAGCATGTAGAACATTGGTGGAACCGTTCCAACAATGGGCTCCATCAGAGTTAAGCAACTAAAGCAAGCCCATTCTTCTTTCTTTACATATATAATTTGTTTTGAATTAGTTTAATTCCTATTTTTGGCGATTTAGTTAACTCGTAAGTCGCAATTACGTGGTGTTATCTTATCATATATGCTAATGACGTGGGGACAATTATCTTATTAGTACTGGACATTGAAACGGTCCAAAACCAAAAAGAGAGACAAAAGAAAAACAAACAAAACATAGTTGGTGGTGTTCTTTTGCATAAATAGAAACGGCTCAAACTAAAGTCAACGGTTCTCCATAACGACCGGAATCGTTTTATAATGTTATAATTTAGTTTTTTTTGATTTAGTAATTTGTTAGGAGTTTGATGGCCTCCACCACCATTCACCACCCATGAAATTGCGAGATTTAAGCTCCGTTTTACAAACACATAAGTAGTATTCGAATCTCATTTTATAGAAAACCCTAATTTTCTACACAAAGAGGTTTGTTTCCTTGACATACACGTTTCTTTGTCTATTGTTCTTTTCTCCTCTCTGATCCATTTTTCTTGAGGTAATGGCAACGACGTCAACCACGACAAAAGCAAAACCGGACAACCCAAACCTAACCAGAAGCAGATCTCTCGGCAGAAAACCAAAGCCACCTTCGTCGACGGTGTCATCAGAGGATGGTTCTGATCAGAAACCGGAGAAACCTTTACCAAACTATCTGAAACCAACAATCAGTTCGAGACCTGATCCAGTCAAGTTCTTGAAGAAGAACAACAATAGTCTTGATGATAACCAGAAGCTTCTCCGTAGAAGATCCTTTGATCGACCTCCTTCTTCTTTGACTTCTCCTTCTAGTAGTTCTGCTACTCCTCGTATCCAAAAATCCCTCAACGTATCTCCTTCTCGCCCGCTAGATAGACCAACGGTTCCTAGAGAGAAGCCTGCCACAGCTCTACGCTCTGCGTCTTTCCATGGAAGCAGAAACGTTCCAAGAGGAGGCAGTAGTACTGCGAAATCGCCTCCTGTGGTTCCAAAGAAGAGCGGGTTGAGCGGAAGTAGCAATTCTTCGAAGAGCAAAAAGGAAGGTTCTGAAAATGTTAAAGTAAAGAAAGAATCTGATAAAGAGACTGCCTTGGATTCTGCTTCTCTGTCGTCTACTCAGGAGGATCATCAAGAGGAGATTCTCAAGGTTGAGGGTGATGATCATGTACAAGTTGTTGAAGATATAGAAGAACCAAAAGATGAAAAAGAAAACAAAGAAGTGCAAGTAGATCAGGTTGTTCAAGCCGATGACTCTGGTGAAGAGAAGAATGAAGGTGGTGGACCAACAACGGTTACTTCCCCTGTTGGGAAAGATTGCACTGTTGTCATCAAAGAATTAGAAGAAAAATTTATTAATGAAGAAACCGAAGTCGAAGAGAAAATAGAGGAAACTAAAGAAGAAGGCAACAAGGGCGAAGATGGGGAAGAGGCTAGTAATAAGATTGATGAGAATGAGACTCCGGAGAAGGTTGATATTGACATGAAAGAAGCTGAAAATGTCGAAGAGGCTACAGAAGAAAAAGAAGAAGAAGTGAAAGGAGAGGAGAAGGAAGAGGTTAAAGAAGAGGAAAAGGAGAAGGTTAAAGAAGAAGAAGAAGTGAAAGAAGAGGAGAAGGAAGAAGAGAAAGAGAAGGTGAAAGAAGAAGAGTCAGGAGAAGGAAAGAAGAGGGAAGTAGTGAAAGGGAAGAAGGAATCTTCATCAGCTTACAACGATGTAATAGCAAGTAAGATGCAAGAGAACCCGAGGAAGAACAAAGTTTTGGCTCTTGCTGGAGCTTTTCAAACCGTTATTGACTATGAAACTGCTGCATCTAAGTAATATATATACCACACAACAACAACAACAACAAAAACAATGTCATCTTTAGCTTTTTAATGTTATCTTTTTTTGTCTTTCTGTACTAATCATCATTTTTTCCATGTTATAGTTTTCTCTCTTGTAAAATTGTATGCTTTTTTCGAGTGAACAAAGTCACCTAATCATATGTTTGAATGGATTGGATTCATTGGTGTATATATGTCATGTCTTTTAACTCCAAGATATTATTTACTATATGCAGCAAAATCTAATTGTTTATAGAGGTTTTGATTACCATTTTTAGTTATTTATATATTTTTATCGGCCGACAAAAAAAAAATTATCTTTTTTCTAGTACTGCAAAAAGATTCATAATTTTTTTTTGTGTGTTACCGATCGGAAAATAAAATAAAAATAGAAAATAGATAATTAAATTAATCGTTACATACATCCACTAGAGAAGCTTTTGGTGTGGTACAGAATAATCCCACGTGGAAGAGAGGTCATCATGTAGTTGCCGAGTGGGCTCATGGCTTTAGTACGACTATATAATATCAAAATCTAATTTGTCTCCAACTTGAAGTGATTTGAAAAAATAATATATATATATATATATCTTGTTGTTATTTCTTATACATGTAAAATATTCTGAATAAATTAGTTAATTGATAATATCTTATTTATGGACTGATTTATTAACCCAAATGAATTTAAGACATAATGAGATAGTAGAAGATTAGAAGGATTACAAGTGTTTGGTTCCTTTCCAATGTGGAAGTTTGTCACACGCATATGATAGAGAGAGAGAGAGAGTTCCTATCAACTTTGACATTTTATTGTAACAAAGCAAAGCAAAGCAAACACAAATGGCACGACACAAATTTAGTGAAATTGAATGACACGTGGTAGTCAGAAAGAGAAGATATCAAATTGACAATCGCTTGTTGTGTGACCAAAAATAAAATAAATAACAAAAGAAGAACAAAAAGAAGAGGCTACAACACGTCTTGTTTCCTCAACAACAAAAAATTTCCCCGATTTTTTTTGTTTTTTTTTTTCTTCTAATTTTGAAACTTCTGATTTTCTTTGTTTTATACTTTCCCTAGTTATGGAATCAGGTTTTGGTGACATTTTTTCATGGACCTAGGGAGAAACTCTTTATAATAGGTAACGACTATATTCAAATTTAGATATAGTAGTTCACATGACATTCCATAAATTTTGACTTGAGTCAAAAATTATACAAGCAATTTTTAAAAACACAATATGTTTAAAAAATAACATTACATTTTTCTAATAATTTTGTATTAAAATTATTTTATAAAAAAAATTGGTCAAAATTTTTAATGAAATTCGAGCAATAATACTTTGTATTTCTAATAAAAGATGTGTTTTAGTTTAGTAGTGCTACATTTCTATTTCATTGTCTTGACCATGTTTAACATATATTTCATAAACAAATCATAAGATTTTGAAGAAAAAAAAACTATTGTATTTTAGAGAATTTGTTAGAAAACACCAATAACACCAAACTCTCTACTCACGATATAATCCGAGCCAATACATTATTATAAGTATACATAATATATTTCCAATTAATACTAATATTCAGTATTTATTACATCGGTTAAGTTCTTATTATAATGATACCAGTACACCACCCTCATAAAACTGCCTATTTGCGATTAAGTTTGAGTTAATCGGATTTTGTAAAGTAGCATGAATAACATGATATATATATATATATATATATATATATTCATTTTCCAAATAAATAATATTAATAAGTAATTATTATTTCCGTTACAATTAAAAAAAAATTTACACAATAACTTAGTTTTACTAAATTATTTATTTTAATGCAATTTAAAGAAAAATACTTAGGTGAACCTCTCCATTCACCCTTTATTCTCTCAGCCAATCAGAATCTTCTGTCTAATATTTCATTTAATACATAAATCAAAATTAAATTAAAAAGCAAACCAATTAAGGAAATAAATTATGTATACTTTTAATTAAAGAAAGTTAAATATTGGGTTGGTTTAGATTTTTAAAATTAGAATAAAATTATATGTCGGTTTGGGTTTACAAATAAAGTGGTTAGGGTTTATATTTTACAATTAAAACGAAATTATATGTCGGTTTGGGTTTACAAATGAGGTGGTTAGGGTTTAGATTTTACAATTAAAAAAATTATATGTCGGTTTGGGTTCACAAATGAGATGGTTAGGGTTTAGATTTTACAAGTAGAACAAAATTATATGTCGGTTTGGGTTCACAAATGAGATGTTAGGGTTTAAATTTCACAATTAGAACGAAATTATATGTCGGTTTGGATTCACAAATGAGATAGTTAGAGTTTAGATTTTACAAGTAGAATGAAATTATATATCGGTTTGGGTTTACAAATGAGATAGTTAGGGTTTATATTTTATATATATCGGTTTGAGTTTATTAAAGAGCGGTTTAAGTTTTTTAATTGTATAATAATGTATACGGATTTTATTTCCTTATTTTATAAGGGGGTGAATAGAGAGGTTCACCCCTAGGGGTGAATCCAAGTGTTGTTCCAATTTAAACTACTTGCGTTACTCCCAAATGCTATAAATATCATGATAGATTTTTTTTTTTCCAGAAGATGAAATACATTCTTTTGATAACTCCGTATCTCTTACCACACCAACAAAAAAGTTATAGTCTTACACCGAAGATAACTATGTTTAGTCTATCTATACACAATCATTTACCAAATGAAGTTGGTTAAATCTATTACCACATCTATTTACAGGTCTCAGCTCTTCTCTCGAAAACTCCGCATCTCTTACCACATCAACAAAGAATCTTACACCAAAATAACTATTAACCTATATTAAAAAAAACAATATTTATTTAGCAAAAGAAGTTTTGACCAACTTCATATTGCTAATGTCATCCAAATATTTTGGACATCATCTACCAAACCAAATAGATACTTATGCTTAAACTTTCCACATTATTATAAGATAACAGTACATATTTTCCATCTAAATCAATTAATTTAAAGGGCACTATATTTGGACTTGAGATATTATTGCTCCCACCACAATTAAAAGCTCACTTTTCTAGAAAAAAATATATATCAAAAACAAATATTGACTTGACCTTTCACAAAAATTAAATAAAACAAGAGAATCGATGATGAGAAGATTAGAAAAAGGACAACAAACAGATAAGCTAAAACAAAGGAACACTTATTAATTAGTCTGATTACTTTTTCTCCCGTCGATTCAAAAATTAATTTTTATCAGAATTAAAACGAAAAACATTAAAATTCGCTCGACGAAAATTAAAATTATATTTTTCAGAACGAACAAAGAAAAAAAAAAACTTATGAACAAAGAAAAAAAATTCATCATTGCATTTTGCAATTAAAATTATTGATCATCATCATCATCTTCTTCCTCAATCAGATCTGAAAGTGCAAAACAACTCCGAGACATGTATGCTCTGTTCTTGAAAGATCCTTTCCTCGCAACAACAGCCTTCTTCACTCTATCACCACCTCCTCCTCCTTGTTCATCATCATCACTAGATGATTTATTATTCTCATCAAACCCAGATTCCAGATCTTCCTCATCATCATCATCATCTTCATCTTCGTTAACTGGTAACAGAGGCATAGATTTAGGGTTTTGCCAAGAATAAAACGATCTCCTTGCTAATTTATTACAGATCTGTAATCTTCTTCTTTTATTCAATGGATTCTCTTGTTTAGCTACTTCTTTCACACTACTACTCCCGATCTCTCCTAAATTCCCAAATGATTTTGATTTCCCTTTGTAATGATTCGATAACCCTCTCCTGCAAGTAACACAACAACCAAATTCAAGAACCCTAAAAATTAACACAAAACCTAAATTTTTTAAGAAAACAGAGGAATGAATGAAAGAAGTTTACTTTGAGGGGAGAGAATCTTCAAGAGAGCTCATTGAAGCTAACCCACGAAGCCCTAATTCATTAGAAGAAACGTCATCGTTTTCGCTTTGTTCATCATCGTCGTCGTCTTCGCTATCTCCAGGTGTTCCGATTGATGAACTATCAGATGAGTAATCAGCGGTTTGCCCTGACCAGATTCCACTTCCGGGACGGCTTAGAAGACCAGATTCTTCTTCGTTTGCTGTCTCGAAAGAGGATGAAGAAGACGAAGCTTTCCCCCTCGTCTTCGTCGTCGGAGAGGCTGGCGGTAGATCGGTTCCGTATTGAGAGACTTCGATGGAGAACGTTGGTTTAGCCATCAACTCCATCAAAACCGTACTTTTGTTCAGATCACAAAAAATGAGTTGGTCGGAAACTATACACGGGGTTTTGTGTTTCTTTTACTTTTCTGAAGTTTCTGTCTCATCAAATCTTTAAAGATCAGGGACTCAGAGAATAGTAGAAATCGCCATAGCAGGGACAATAAGAGAGAAGAGAAGAGGAGAGAGAGAGAAGGGATAAGGTTTTTTTTTTTTCTTTTCTTTAAAAAATAAAATTAAAATTGAAGGAAGAAGACGATAAGGACGATATAATTGGATAAAATATATATCCTCTTGGCTTTTGGGAAAATTTGATTTATAAGTATATAATATATGATATTTGTGTATGAGTATGCGTGATTTTGGTAAACTAAAACAACTGTAAAATTAAGGCTTTTTCTAGTTTTTGCTTCTCACCTCTGTATTTTTTTGATATTGTTTTATTTGACGACATTAAAAATAGGAAATTTTTGTATCAAAATGGAAAGAAGTATCTTTTTAGCGTTGTAAAAATATATACAAAAAATATTTAACTTAGCCGAACTTGTACACTTTGCCAAAGTCAATACTCAAAACTACTACATATCAGTATCTCTACATGTGGCGTATTTTTATACGTTTAAGTAAAGTATGTAAATAAGATATACGTAAAAAATATATATATACGTAGAATGCAATATTTTTTATGTATTAAATAAAGCAAGTTATATTTTTAATTTAATTGCTTATAATACAATATCGTAGCTTAAAAAAAAAAAGATTGCCTAAGTAAATTTCAAAAACCTGTGAACATCTTTTCCTGTATCAAAGGAAAGTTTATTCAAAAAAGTAATATAGTATATCAAATGCATCCTTTGAATAAATATTATGTTTCTGACAGTAAATTTTTTTAAAAAAATGCAGAGCAAAAATAGAACAGAAAATTATGAGAACAGAAAAAGATATATTTCATATTAAACCATGACCATAATTCGTCTCTGATTTTGGATGAGACAAATGACATATTTTTTTTGAATCCAAGACAAATGACATATTACAAACATGAAGATCAATGTTTTGGGATAAGATATTAAGATTATTGGGTATCCTTACTTCCCCATGCGACGATTTTATTGACACTTCACACCAAACGTATCTAGATTAATATTTGGATTTCATATCTTAGCAATAAATATTTATGAACATTAATGTTTCTGACATAATAGCTAGGTAAAAGTTGTCAAAAAAAAAAAAGGTAGGTAAAAAAGCGTAAATGAGATTTTTTTTTTATGATCTTGACATAGTTATAAATAATAACCAAATAACTGGCTAAATAGTTGAATTTATATAAATTTATTGTAATTTTTTGGTTGAATTTGGCTACAATTTTACCAAATAGTGTAATCTAACAAAATAATTAAAATTTTAACTAGCCAATATCATCAAATAAATATGAATGTAAATAAAATAACTAATATGTAAAGAAAATAGATAAAATTAAATAATAGTCTCATTAACTATTATTTTAATAAATAAATACTAAACTTATGTAAAATTAATATTAATAGAAATAATATATTGGTTAGCAAAATTGAGTATTCCCCATATTTATTTTTTTGTCAAACTATTAAAAAGTATGTAAATAACTAATAATAAGCTTTGTCAAAACATTATTGAAATTAATGTCAAAAATTAAAATTAAAACATGAGATAAGAATATCTAATTATTATTTTTTGCCTTACAGTATGACGAGGAAGAATAAAAATATTATTTAAATTTTGATATTTAAAATATTATTTTATCATAGCTATCTTCTTTTCACAAAAATTTAAAAGCTCATTTTAATTTATCTCAAATTTATTAAATTTTCCAAAATTATGCATAATTATCCAAAACATTTGAACATGAATTTGACTCTTGTTCAATATGGTAGTGATTTTATGTATATTAGTTATATATATATATCGAATATGTATTATGTGACTTAGTTTAGAATATATATTTGAGGTGTACTTTTTTATATCTAAAATATTTTAGTTCCAACTATGTACTCGTTAATACTTAACTGTTATTATTCATTTTTACCTGTAATAAACATATTTATGTGTTACTTGGTGTTGAAAAACTGTTAACTTTGGCTGATTTCAGCTTATTTTGTTTTTATGTACATATGATTGCAGAATTGTTGAATCTGACCGACTTTCGGTGAACAATTTTTTTATGCTATCATTTACGGTGTAATGTACAAACTTAAATTGACTCAAAAATAATTCTGAGACGATCAAATTTGTAAAGTCTAAACTATATTTTAAATCAATGTATTGATATGTTATATGAAGATTTGATTGTGTTGGTTTCAAAATAATGTTACAATCTGCTATAACAAAGTTAACATAAATTGTTAGAATTAGGTATTGGCTATTATTGTTTAGGAGAGTCTAGAGTGATAAGAAAAAAGTATGGACAAATACATTTCAAAATCAGTATCGTTTTTTTTAGTTTACTTTGATATAATTTTTTTTTGTCTCCTGATTTGGTTTTAGTTAAAAGAATATCTAAGTGTACAAACAAATTTAAAAATGTTTAATATTTATATATAATTAATATATTAGTCTTTGAAATTAAACAAAATATTTATGAATTTATGATTTATTCGGTTCTAAAATAGAAATTTTATTTATTTATTTATTTATTTATTTTAGTTTTCAAAATTTCAATATTTGGATCTTGATAAATGGCAAACAAATACTTTGAATTTCATTTTATATATACATATCATATCAAATCCCATTGACATAGGGTTACATCAAATTATGAACTAATCTTTTGTTGCCATAGACTTCTTTTTTTTTTTTTTACAGGTTTAAAATGTCATGTTTTATTTTGTTGCAATTTCAACTAATTTTTACATTTATATAAATCTTACTTGCAATTTTATTACTCCAAATTTCAGATAATATATTCTTCCATTCCCATACATCAAAAGCTATAGAATCTTTTTATATAAATGTCAAAATCTATACTTAACAGTCTACAGAAGTTTTAGATCTATTTATGGTATAATGTCAATATGAGGCATTACCAGCTTCGTGCCATCTTTGACTATTCGAAGTATTTTTTTTTTTTCGTGAATGTCCAAGTTAATAAGGAAATAAATGGTAAAGATACTTTTAATTAATTTTCAAATGATATATATATATATATATATATTGTACTGCATGGAATACTTCTGTTTGACAATCATATTTTTATGTTTTAAATAGTATTTTAACCAGAAATTTGGTTAAAATGGTACATTTCTTATCTTTAATTTCAAAAAAAAAAAAAAAATTGTAATGAGAATGACATTGTGCAAAATATTTATCGAATTTAGAACTATACAATCACAAAATTTGTTAGAAAGGATAATTCACACAAATGATAAATTAATTTAAGGGTTACCGCCAACAAAAAAAAAACTTGGTTTAAGTATTAGTTAATACTTAAAAGTCATGTCTATATAAGGTCAAAGCATCTAATCTTATATTTTTTCTTACTTAAGTCTTTTAATCTTTAACATTTTATCTTCTTTGGTGGCAGAGAATCACTCTTAGATGTCCACACACCTCTCCCTCACTTATTATCGTTTCCTTCCAATTTAATTGTTGTTTTTTTTTTAAATGTGAACTTTTAGTTTTAGGAATCAAATGGTTTTTTTTTTTAAATTAAATTTGATTATGAACGTGAGAAAAAAAAAAAAAAAAAAAGAGAAGGTGTATTGGTTTCGTTGGCGGCTTAACTTTATAGAAAGGTTAATTATCATGCTTCCACTACCCACAATCTCATGTTTTAAACAAATACAAAACAAATCATTCAGACACAAAGTTTCTTGGCATCTTCCATACATATTATCTGTTAAATAATTATGAATCAACTTCTTTATACGAAGGATCATGGGATTTGATTGAAAGGTCAAATCTATGAAAATGCCGAGATTAAACTATAGATTAAGCCTCTTTTTTTTTTTTTTGGATCAAACAACTATAGATTAAGTTTAAGACTAAGAAGTAAGAAGTAAGAACATCAATCTCTTATTCATTTACTGCGGTCATCGTTTTGTCTTGCCAACACGATAAATCAAACCCAAATTAAATAAACCAAAAAACAAGAAATCAAAAAGAGAAGTTCAATAAAAGATATAAAGGCCTTTATGAACAGTGCATCAAGCCATATAATGAGGCAAGGTTCTGAAGCTAAATATAGTTGTAGCCTTGTGTGGGCATTGTGGCTTGGTGGATTATAAAGTTTTGTATATCCGTATCAGAGAAGATGTGTTTCTCAAAAGTGAAAATATTTAGCAATATATATTCTTTTGGAAATTATATAGGTTTTTGAGACTTGGGGCCTTTCTGTTTTATTAACTAGTTTCCTTTATTTTTGGAAATTATGTAGGGTTCTTTTTTAGACTTGTTTTATAAATGTGGCTTATGGAGTGTAGGTTGACATGCATGGTAAAGTTTATCTCATCTTGTTGTATAAACTCTATATCTCTGTATTTTGAGTTCTTTCGCTTACTATTTATTATTATTATTATTATTTTTTTTGTCATAAGATTGTTTTGCTTACTATTATTTTCAACTTTTTTTTAACACTGTATACTAGGGTGAGACTCTCTTTGAGACGCATGACAACCTTGAACAACTAGCTATGATGGAGAGGGCATTGGGACCTTTGCCTGAACATATGACCCGAAAAGCCAGGTCACTTTTTTCTATTTAAACTTTTGGATACACAAAACTTCAGACAAATTTATATAATAATTAAATGCTCATCACTTGTTGCATTGCATGTACAGGAGAGGGAGCAGGCGGAATTGGGAAGGAGCCAAGTCTCTAGAGATAGTATTATGGATGTCAAAAAAGACTTGATCCTCTCAAGGTTAAGCGTCCATTGATTCTTCTTTGTGTCTAATGATATATATGTTCCGTTTGATATGCCATAATCTGAAGTATAATAAACCTTCTCACATTATCTTATGGTATCAAAACATTTAGATAACACATGTTCTGGATTTGCAGATCTGTTGTATGGTCTGCTGATATATATAATTCATCCAAGCGTGTCACAGCAGACGAAGAAGCTCTTGACCATATTCTTTCTTTAAGAGCTTAAGTTTAGAAAAAAGCAAAAACAGAGATGAGGCAAGTGTGCCTGCAGAATTAAGCAATGAGCACCACAAATATAGAATTTTACTTACAATCAACTTTTTTTTGTTAGATTCTAAATCTTCATTCCTCATTAGCACCAAACAAGAGTACTCCAATTCCAGTTTCAATTTCTACATTTATTGTGGATAACTACCTCTGTTGTAAATTAATCGTGTAGTCGAGTCTAAAAATAAAATCAGACCTCATATTGATATGAATCGATCTTATAACAAGCAACCTTCACTAGTACAAGATCCATTAATATCAATGCAACTTATGTTTCCTCAAGACAGAATTCATTAAAAAAAAACTCGTCAAAATATGTTTCAAAGATCGTTGACTGAGTTTTGTAATATCCTAAAATCAAACTGAGTTTTTTTAAACCTGATAATTGCTAAAGATGGCTGACCTTTAAACAAGATCCAAGAGATTAAAGATTGAAGAAAAGAAATCTGAGAAAAGTTTCTATGCAATATCCGTCCTGAGTTGATCCCTTACTTAAGATCTTCACTGAAATCAGCCACTCTGTCTCCCACCAGATATCGATCATTGTATTCCACTCGGTGAATATAAGCGAAGAGATCAAGGGTGAGCTTGGCTACGAACCCTAAGATGATGATGGCTAATAGCACCGGCCATATGAACCTCTGCACGGCTATGTTGACTTCAGCAGAAAATCCTAGACATGGGAATAGAGAGTATGCCACCAAGAAAGGAAAGACGAGAGTGGCTATAAGAGTGAACATGATGGTATAAATGATATCTAGAAGCAGCCACGACGTGGAAAGACAGTGGAATCGGACATTTCTGATTCTCACTAATTTCTCCCGCCAAGCCACTGTTGCGAAACAGGCGATACGCGTGAACATAGTCTGTGAGAAAGAAAGAAAGAAAGAAAGAAAGAGAGAGATGACTTGTTGCCCAAGAAAGCAAGTTTTTGATTTTAGAAAGACACTCGAGATGGAATTTCTTACCAGATAGGTCCAGATGTTAAGGACGACTAATCCGATCAACCATTCTTGGAGCAATGAATAATCCGGTGATTCGTTTAGCGGCACTTGTAATGGGATGATGATCATAAGGTTGATAAGGCGACCGAGCATTGCAGGTATTCCAGAGATCTGTTCATTGGATTTTGCAAGTTATTAAAACATTTCCGCAGAAAATGAGAATAGTTTCAGGCATTTTTTCACTTATGTTGGAAGAATGAGACCTGAGGTTTTGAGTTTGCTTACCCAGATGGAGAGCAGTGAAGCATCCCGTATCGACAACAGAACAAGGTTGAGAAGCAAATCAGTTCTTCCAGCCATGATCTGATAAAATACGAAGCAAGTTCCCTTGTAGGTTGCTCGCAGGATATAACATCCAATCCAAAAACCATACAGATCTATAATGATATAATTTGAAATGTGACTTTAAAATTAGAAAAATAAACCCAACATTTGGAATGAAACCATAAGTAGAAAAGTTATGAAGCAAGATGATGAAAGTTACAAACCGTCGTATTTGAGTCCGAAAGGTATGATGAAAGAGATAGATGATACAAGATATGGCATCAAGTATCATCGTAAGAAGCATCGTGGTCGAGAAGCTTCTTAATCGTTTTCTAATTATTTCCTTTTATATTACATTAAGAGTTTTTAGGATCTTTTCCTTATTTCAATAATGCATAAGTCGGTTTGTAAGAGTCTATATAAGACTCACGAAAATCTATCAATAAAAGTTAACTTCCAAACATTAACCTTATTCTCAAGAGAGACTAGGGTTAAGGGAAGCTTTAAGCTCATTCTTTGGCGTCTAGATTCACAACGGCAGAAGGTGTTCTAACAAGAGCTAAGGCAAAAGCTTTGGCACATAACAATTTGGTATCAGAGCCGTACGTTCCGATGACAGGGGAAACTATGACAAAATCCCAATTCGAGCAGGTCAAGAAGATGTTTGACGAGTTGAAAAGTGAGATCAGTGAGCTCAAGGAGGCTTCAGCGACCCAGCAAGCAGTCCTAGCAGCGACTACTGAAGCTGTACATGAGGAACGAGAGCAAACCAAATCCTTGGTGGAAGAGCTGCGAGAGGAGCAACAAAAGTTTAAGAAGGAAGTAACGGAGGAGCAAGGAGAACTCTGTGCCAAGCTTCGTTCTATCTCTGTTGGGATAGGAGGAGATGCAGACTTGGGAGAAAGGGAAACGGCGTCGGTTTCTCAGATTAAAACCAGAGGAGGAGAACAGAGGGTAATTCATGCAGAAGGTCCTTGGGTTAAACATTCCGTGGGCATGGACAGGGGACAACGACTGACTGATGGAGGGGGAGAGTGGCCTGTAAGGCAGATTGGGGTTGCTCCCTTGGATGAGAAATCGGGGTCTGAAATAGGAGATCCAGGAGGCTACAAAAAAAACAGAGGTTGGAGGGGGTCCTCGGACGGGAAAGAAGGTGGAGGAAGAGGAACCGAGGGTTATGTGGTGACCCCGGTTAAGATGGAGTTTCCACCGTACGATGGAACAACTAATGCAATCGAATGGTTGCAGAAGTGTGAGGATTATTTTGAGGATCAAGGAATATTTGATGAAGATGCAAGAGTACGACAAGCTACATTTGTGTTAACGGGACAGGCCTACCATTGGAATGCAAATTTACGAAGGTTAATCACACATAGATTGGGGTGGATAGAGTTTAAAAGAATTTGCAAAAGTCGATTTGGGAAGGCAGATGCTGTTAATCCCGTAGGTGAGCTTAGCAATTTGCGACATACAGGAACCGTGGATGAATATTGCAACCAATTCGAAGAATGTCTAGGGAGGCAAACAAGGCTGACGGGTGACCAGCAATTATGGCAGTTTTGTGCTGGCTTGGCCGATAATCTACGTAAGGAAGTAGAGTACTTGCGACCTGAAACTATCTTCAAAGCTATGGAGTATGCTAGGGACAACGAATATAAAATTGAGGGTGATAAGAGGATGCGAACGTTTGGAGGTCACACTGCTCCTACAACACGTTACTCTCCACCACCGCTTCGCCAAAACGGAATTGGAACTAGAGGGATTTCAGGCGGACGAGAGGGAGAGGCACAAAAGGAACGACAAGGAGGTCAAAGACAAAACACTACACGGAAAATGTGGAAAAATTGACAGAACCAGAGATGGCAGAACGGAGGTCCAAGGGACTCTGTTTTAATTGCGATGACATATATGCTCCTGGCCATGTTTGCAAACCGGTTTTGTTCTATATTTGGCCAGTTTCGGAGGGTGACGATAAGGAGGATGAGCCGTTCGAAGAGGAAAAAATGCAGCTATCACTGAATGCTATGAAGGGAGAGCAAAATGGTAATACGTTCCAAGTTAAAGCAACGTTTGGCAACGAAGTTGGGTGGACATTATTAGATACCGGGAGCACACATAATTTTATCAAAACCAGTTTGGTGGAGAAGCTAGGGATTCCGATGCATCGACGACCAGGAAGAATGGTGTCATTGGCTGATGGTGGTAAATGCCGTGTCGATGGGTTTTGCAAAAACCTCGCTATAACAGTCCAAGGTCATCGTTTTGTCGTTGATTGTTTTGCTATATCACTAAGTGGCTTTGACGTGGTGTTAGGAATACGTTGGTTAAACTCACTAGGCAGGGTAGTGTGGGATGGGCCAGCACATACAGTAGAGTTTAAGAGCTCCGAGATGTTGATTAAATGGCATGGGGAGGCTGAAGCAAGGGAACAAGATGAGCCTAAATTAAATAGTATTAGGACGAGTGGAAAACTTGAAGATTGGTTTGAAGAAGAAGAGGAAATTTTTATGACCAGCGGAGTGAGTGTAATAAAGAATTTTCAGCAACAAGAGTCTATGACGCTGCTCACAATGCATACCACAACAGGAGAGTTGGGCGAATTAGTGGAGGAATTTAAGGATTTATTTCAGAAACCAACAAAGCTTCCACCACAACGAACGTGTGATCATCGAATAAATCTTTTGCAAGGTACAAATCCAGTTGCCGTACGACCTTACCGTTACCCCCATCTATTGAAAGATGAGATCGAGAGACAATGCACAGAAATGCTTAGCAGTGGAGTTATACGACCAAGTTCCTCACCTTATTCTTCTCCGGTCTTGTTGGTCAAGAAGAGCGATAATTCTTGGCGGTTTTGTGTTGACTACCGTGAACTTAATAAGGTGACAGTAAAAGATAAATTTCCTATTCCAGTGGTGGATGAGCTCCTTGACGAACTACATGGAGCACGTTTTTTTACCAAGCTTGACCTGACATCTGGGTATCACCAAGTAAGAATGTTCTCACGGGATATTGAGAAAACTGCTTTTCGCACACACCATGGGCATTACGAATTTATGGTCATGCCCTTTGGACTATCAAATGCTCCATCGACATTTCAAAGTCTCATGAACTTGGTTTTCCACGGGATGCTTCGAAAATTTGTTCTTGTTTTTTTTTGATGACATCCTTATCTACAGTCCTACATTGGAGGAACACATCCAACATATGAGGAGGGTATTTGAGCTGTTACGATCGCATAAATTGTTTCTCAAACACTCCTAGTGTTTTTTTGGAAAGGCCGAGGTAGGGTATCTTGGGCATGTTATTTCTCATAGTGGTGTACGTGTTGATGACACGAAGGTTACCGCAGTTCGTGAGTGGCCTAGACCAACCTCAACAAAGGCAGTAAGAGGATTCTTGGGTTTGTCAGGTTACTACAGGAAATTCATACGCGACTATGGTGTGATCGCAACGCCGCTGACCAATATTCTCCGTAAAACAAAGTTTGTCTGGGGGGAAGAGGCGGAGTCTGCATTTGCTACACTGAAACGTGCTTTGACGGAAGCTCCGGTTTTGTCATTACCTGATTTTGAATGCAAGTTTGTGGTGGAGTGTGATGCTTCAGGTAGTGGTATTGGGGCTGTGCTTCACCAACAAAGTCGTCCAATAGCATTTTTTAGCAGGAAGCTCGCTGAACGACATTACAAACTGGCCGCTTATGAACGAGAACTCATTGGCCTTTCCAAGGCGGTGCTTCATTGGAGACCTTACTTGTGGGGAAGAAAGTTCCTTATACGCACAGATCATTATAGTTTAAAATTTTTGTTGGAACAAAGGCTCTCGACATCACCGCAAATTCATTGGATAAGCAAGTTGTTGGGTTTTGATTTTGATGTGGAATTTCGCTCTGGCAAGATGAATAAAGTGGCTGATGCATTATCTAGGCGAGATGAGGTGAATAAGGAGGACGAATGTCAAGTCTATACCATAAAAGGATCAGATTCTGGTATTTTGGTAAGGTTAAGAAAAGAGGTTGAAGCTCAACCACTTCTCGCTAGTCTTCGGGACAAGATTATCCGTGGGGAGATGTCGCAGGAATGGGGTGTAAGAGATGGATTAATCATGTATAAAGATCGAGCTTATTTGGCCACCAATTCAGATCTTCTACGTGAGGTAGTGTCTGGCTTTCATAACTTTGCTCATGAGGGTGTTCAAAAGACAATGGACAGAATAAGGCGTGATTTCTATTGGAAAGGGTGGAAAAAAACAGTGCAGGAATTTGTGAAAACATGTCAAGTTTGCCAACAGAATAAGTGGGAGACGTTGCAACCAGGAGGTTTACTTCAACCACTTCGCGTGCCCACACAAATTTGGTCTGACATCTCCATGGACTTCGTGGAGGCACTACCAAAGGTGTTGGGTAAAACAGTTATTCTAGTTGTGGTGGATAGGTTCTCCAAATATGCCCATTTTATTGCTTTGAGTCATCCATACACGGCAAGCTCAGTTGCTCAAGCATTTTTTAAAGACGTCGTGCGTCTCCATGGCATCCCGGAAACCATCGTTACGGATCGAGATAAGATTTTCAGAAGCACATTTTGGCGCGAGTTATTTCGGTTAGTGGGAACAGACTTGTGTTTCACAACTGCATACCGTCCGCAGTCAGATGGACAAACTGAAATTGTCAATCGAACCTTAGAGATGTATCTTCGCTGCTTGACTGGAGATAGTCCACGACAATGGCTTAGTTGGCTTCCGTGGGTTGAATATTGTTACAATACCTCTTATCACACAGGTTTGAAAGCTACACCGTTTCGAGTTGTCTATGGCAGGGAACCTCCTCGTCTCCTCGATTATGTTGGGGGAAGCACAAAAGTGGAAGCAATTGATGTTGCCTTAGAGGAACGAGATGAATTTTTAGCAATGGCTAGAGAACGACTGTTGGAAGCTCAACAACGGATGAAACTCGTATACGATAGCAACCATCGTTTTTTAGAGTTCAATGTTGGGGATTGGGTGTGGCTCAAATTACAGCCCTATCGACAACTTACAGTTGCCAAGAAAGCTTATACTAAGCTATCACCGAAGTACTATGGTCCATTTGAGATCATTGCTCGAATCGGAACAGTGTCGTATCGTTTACGCTTACCAGCGGGTGCAAAGATCCACGATGTGTTTCATGTTTCCCTTTTAAAGTGTCACAAAGGTGAACGACCCGACAGTGAGCCTGTGTTACCACCGGTTTTGCAGGGACGGTTCGCTCCACTGAAACCATTGGAACTATTAAAAGCACGAAGTCGAGGAGGAGTTCGCCAAGTTTTGGTCAAGTGGACAAAGGATTTGGAGGATGAAGCAACCTGGGAGGATGCCGCTAAACTCGTTGAAGCATTTCCTGAATTAGAGCTTGCGGACAAGCTCTTAGTCGAGGAGGAGAGTACTGATACAAGATATGGCATCAAGTATCATCGTAAGAAGCATCGTGGTCGAGAAGCTTCTTAATCGTTTTCTAATTATTTCCTTTTATATTACATTAAGAGTTTTTAGGATCTTTTCCTTATTTCAATAATGCATAAGTCGGTTTGTAAGAGTCTATATAAGACTCACGAAAATCTATCAATAAAAGTTAACTTCCAAACATTAACCTTATTCTCAAGAGAGACTAGGGTTAAGGGAAGCTTTAAGCTCATTCTTTGGCGTCTAGATTCACAACGGCAGAAGGTGTTCTAACAAGAGCTAAGGCAAAAGCTTTGGCACATAACAATAGAGTGGAAGAACACCCTTCCTATCAGAAGTGGCAAAACCATGGAGATTGTGCTAATGAGAAAAATGCTCAAAGCAGCTAGAACAAACATCAGTCCGATCTTTAGTATAAACCTGCAACTTCAACTTATCAGAATTGCAAAATTTTATACATGAATAAGTTTTTATTCAAAACTCAAGCTATCTCTTACCTATCGTCGCCAATATCCTCTTCAAAAGTGGTATCACTCTGAGATCCGTATAACCTGACTACAGAGCCCTCAGCTAGTATATACACTAGAGACCATTCATCAAGGTTCTGAAATGGTCTCACATTCTGATCTGCATGGTTTTCAAGCAAGAACTCGCTCAACTCAAGCCAAGAACTGACAGTGATAATCCACTTGCGAACTATGGGTTCTACAGCCTGTTTAATAAGCTCGGCTAACCACTCGATGGGTCCCCGACCCACTAAGAACATATAAGCAGACATCGAGCCAAGCATAAGCCTTTCATCATAGATCCTGCATTATATTCAAGCGTTTGTTTTTGTTAGATTAGAAAAATATCAAACAGCATGAAACGACAAATGATACAAGGTAAGACAGAGGAGCTTATTTACCAGAATTGGAGTGGGAAAAATGAGGGGCTGACGAGGGAGATGGTCATTATTGGTAAGTGAACCACAGTCACCACCATTGATCCGTGGTAAGCCAACGCAAATAGAAATTGGTCAATGTCTAGTTTAGTGACCTTGTAGTTGGGATCGGTAACATCTAGGAGAAACCAAAAGGGTCGTTTGTGAAAGATCTGTCAAAAGAAAAATATGCAGTAAGTCTAATATAGTCATTTCTTGCTAATAATAAAACAAAATAAATGTTTTTACCCTCTGGATAAGCTCCATGGAATTGAGAGCCAATAGCAAGCAAAATTGTCCGAAGAACCAATGTACGATCATGACTATGGGATAGTTTGAAATCATCTCAAGCCTACGGGAAATTGGCGTTCCGATTATAGGGAGGGTGCAAAAATCTAACCAGCAGCCAAGTGCTAAAGGTAAAACACCAAATTTCAAACACAAGATGAAACCATCCTTAACCACATATAGGTTTTTCCATAGTTTTACCGAAAGTATCCACAGTAAGAACGGGGGTGCCAATGCTACGAAGAGGATCCCCAATAATACGTTCCCGGCAATGGCTTTAATGGAGTCTCGACTCAGAGTAAGAAAACTTCCAAGATAAGCTAAAGAAAGCGAGAGAATACTAATATATCCAACAATGACAGGTTCTTGGCCAAGTGAGTATCCTGAAAGAAGCTGCATAGCTACCTCCGTAGGTAGGAGCGCAAAGACAAGTTTCCCCATGAACAATGGTAAAAGAACGAAGAAGAATGAGACAGATAAGCTGACGGCAAGAACCTGGACAGAGTTTAAAACAAGGAAAAACAAATACTGTTAACAATGTTTCACATAGTATAACATTTCAAAATCCGGATATATAACTAAGATTGGAAACCTGTAAAACGAGAAATTGAGGACTTACAGCAAATGAGTTGTCATCAAGAAAGAAGAGAAACGTTCTGACTGCTCCAAATTCATGAAGCTGTGCGTCTCCAAAAAGAAACGCTCCTTCATGAGCTTCAACCATGAGGCCTTGGAAGACTGGAAGGCGTCCGAGAAGGTCATGCCACCAAGCACAGAGAATGAGCAGATATTTAAACAAAACAAGGCCAACAGCTCCATGTTCATTCACTACGACGTGACGCCGCCCACGGATTAACTCAACAAAAAACTTGACAAGTACCATGATTGTCAAACCATAAGCGATGAAAACATTGTAGGTTAAGCTAACCCAGAGACAAGCAACTATCTCTGAAACAGGGTAAACTCTCAGAGTTTTAATCGCAGCGTCTCTCCCGCAAGGATGCAAAGAATAGCAATAGGCGTTGAAGAGAAACACAAAAACCCAAGCAACGACGCGTAATGCTCTCAGAAACAGTCCTCTGATCAGAAACTCATGCCATGAGAGCCTCTTCGGTGCGTTCTCTGAGTAAACTGGGACAAAGGAGTAGCTACCCCCACACACCTAACATCCGTACGATTTAGGTCACAATCGAAATCGATTAAACGTTAAAACCCTATTTCGTTGCGCAAAGGTGACGATATACAAAGAAGTTAGAAAAACAGAGAACCTCGCAGTGCTTGTGTCCGCGGCGGTTGAGCCAGAGAAAGAGACATTGCTGATGAACATACTTGATCGAGCCTCTACACGCACATGGATACCTCAAGGGGTTGTCTGGTAGCTCGGGCGATCGGCAAATCCGGCACAAATCCACTCCGTTGTCGTCCTTGTCATCAGTTCCGTCTCCCGTCGTCGGAAAAGCTTCGTCGTAGCCACCGATCACTTGGTTTTCCGCCGGAAACGCGTCCATATTCAGAGAGTGTCACTCGCTTCTCTTCTCTCTCTCTCTTTCTGGTGTCGTCTTCGTCGTCTTCTTCACTTTGCCGTTATGACGACTTGTACTGTGTATTTTGTTTGTTATTGATTTTTACAGCCTTTGACTATGACTAGAAAGACCCTTGAAAAATAGAGAAAGTCACTTTTTTTTTTTTTTGTTGCTTCTTATTTATCAGTTACCACAGTAAAAAATAAAATAAAAAGTGTGTTTTACTCTACAACAAAAGATGATACATGCATAAGTGATAATTTTAGTTTTCAATGAAAGATTTTTTGAGTTTCACTACTTACCCAGATGGAGAATAAAATTTTTGGGTAAATATCTTGTAGTTTTCAAAATGTCTTGCTACTTTTTTACCAATACCCTTTTTTGGAAATTATGTAGGTTTCTATGATTGTCTTCTGCCAATATAACTAACCTTTCTGATAAGTGCAACTTTTTTTTTTTATATCTATGGACTTATATCTATTTTAGACCAATTAATTAATTATATATGTAGATTCCAAATTCCTGCATTTTACAAAAAAAAATGTAAGAGACTTAGCTTTAGACATTCGAACATTCAAATTAAATTAGACATCAACAAAGCAAAAGATATCATTATCAAAGTCTACTCATCACATAACGCAACATCTCACTGTCAAACGACCCTAATAACAACACCATGTTGAGGCTCTACAAGCAGTTTATGACTTGGAGAGTGTTGATAAGTCGGAGACAGAGTAAAACTAAACTTAGAGACAATAAGTGAAACTAGCACTTTTACTTCCATCATAGCAAAGTTTTTGCCTAAGCATATTCTTGATCCGAGGCCAAATGGGATGTATGACTGAGGGTATTTGCAAGCTTTAGAGATCCCTTCACTGAACCTCTCTGGCTTGAAGTCGTTTGCGTCTGATCCCCAGATCTCAGGGTCTCGGTGTAAAGCAGGAATGAGTGTCCAAATGCACATTCCTTTTGGTACCACAAAGTCTCCTAGTCTTATGTCTGTGAATGCTTCTCTTCCCACGATTGGTGCTGGTGGATATAGTCTCATTGTTTCTTGTATTACCATTGTCACCTATTTTATATTTATGTATACAAAAAAAGAAAAAGAAAAATGGTGTTACGTTTCTTATATATAGTATATTATGTCACAACTTATTCTCAATGTAATATTCTCTCTAACGTTTCCTCTAAGATTATATATAAAAGATTACCGTTTTAAGGTTGTGAATGGATTCGGCGTCGGGAATGCTATTCTTGCAAGAACTCAAGATTTCATCACGAATTCGAATTTGCCAAATAGGATTGAGAGCAAGGAGCATAAGGCACCAAGACACGGAGACAGCGGTTGAGTCATGGCCAGCAAAATATATGCTCTTGCAATTGTCCACCACAAAACGTCTATAGGCCGACTTGTCCCACAAGTTACCATCGCAGCTACGCATCGCTCCCTCGAGTATCAACTGCATTAGATCCTTCTTGTGAGGTTCGACACATTCAATCTCCCTTTCCTTCACCGTTTCCCATATCGAAGATTCCAGTTCCCTTTCAAGCGCATCAATATTCACATCACCTTGCTTCTTACTCCCAAACACCATATCACTTGCCACCATTTCAATTATATTATATAGAGAAATATTTTTGAATGGATTGAAGAAGAAGAAAACGTTTTAATGATACCGAGACTTACGTGAAGCCATTGAATCTGAAGAGGACGCTCTGTTTAGTAATGGCCGTTAAAAGATCCCTAATCATAGAGAATATTGCTTTGCCTTTTGAAAAAGAGCTCCCAAAGCAGGCCCTAGCGATAACATCAGCGGAGACATCCTTAAGGTCTTCGTCGACTCTTATGTCACACCCTTGTTCTCCTCCTCTTTTCACCATCTCTTCCCATTTCCTCAACATTGGCATGGCAGATTCCACCATTAAACCAACCATTCCCTTCACGTTTCCAATAACCAAGTCTTTCAATTAATCCATGAAGACAAGATTAACAATACGGCTATCTAAAAAATAAGAGCAAGACCTTGATTTTGTCATGGGTAAACTCATGGGCAATGATACGACGTTGATGAGCCCAATGAGGCCCGTTAGAGGTGATGATGCCACTGCCAAGAATAGGATTAAGGCGTTTGGTGATGTGAGTGATTCTTCCAAGGTTAAGTGTGTTGGTTTGGCTAAGCTCCTTCACCAGTTCCGGGTCGTTTATGTACAGGTGCTGCTTCAACCCCGTCGAGTATGTGTAAATCCTCCCTTCATTACCGTTTTGTATAAAAAAGTAAATTACACATAAATAAAAATAATTAGCTATAGACCCAAATCACAATCATCATCATAAACAATTTTTTTTTGTTATTATAAATTAAATAAAATAAATATTAGCTAGACCCAAATCACAATCATCATCATACACATGCACCATATTTTCTATTTTTTTCTTTGACATATTTCTCTAATTTATTTGGATAAGGCAAAGACGTTAATTCTTTGTTTTAGATTCTATTTGTTGTTTCTTATGGGATATTTATTTCTATCTGGTTATGGATTTTTTTTTTTCTGTAACATTAAACTGACAAAAAACGTGCAAAGCTGTCTTTTTGTGTATGCAAAGTGAAACGTTTCAGTGTTATAACAGTAATTATTATCATTATTTTTTTTTTATAAATCAGAATAAAGCTTTGATTTGTAAAGATTTTTAAGACTTTAAAATCATTTAAAAGTCTTAAAAACATTTTATTTGCCAATCAAAATTTCTACAGCCACTTTAATTTTTTTCTTTTTTATTTCCCTTTTTTTTTAAACTTCAAAATGACAGCGGTAAAACTTTTAAAACCAATAAATTTAAAAAACATTTTTTCCTTTCTCCATCGTAATTAAAAACTCTATATAATTATATATATATTTTTATACAAACATTTTTTTATAGATTAATTATCAGTATTTTTTTCTCTTTCTTTTGATATCCACTTCTCTTCACAAATTTATTATTTTTATCATTACCTTTGTATTTTTTTTTTTTTTTAACGCTGAAGCTTCTTATTAATATGAATGAGGGATAACACCAAAAAACAGAGTAAAAAAAACTCAACAACAAGCCAGGTAAAATAAAATAGCGATTTATAAAGGGTTCTCTACTCCATCCTGTAGATATCAATTCATGCTCTTCTTCACCTTCAACCTCATCGTCCATTTCTCTCCTCTTTTATCCGATCATGCAACCACGACGGACCACCAAGGGATAGGTACGAAGACAACCTCCCATATCTGGTGACGCTATGCGCAATATCCCTGGCCAACCGATTAGCTTTCGGCGAAGATAGTTTAAACGATACCGCCCCCATCCCATGGACTACTCCAGCAATATTTTCTACCTGCGAACGATATTTCGGCCAACTCAACGGATTCTCCAAAGCCAATAAAGCAGCTTGACAGTCTGACCATATCTCACAAGAGTTTATCCGAAGGATACGCAGGCTTTGCAAGCACCAAAAAATACAACTCACCTCTGCGGATATCCTATTCACCCGTGGGAGAAAAGCGTCCCTAGCATGAAACCGAACGTCGCCTGCATCATCCCTTAGGATCCAAGCTCCACCACAATAAAACGATTCAGTAGCCCAGGCACAATGAATATTACACTTTAAAACTCCCGGTGCAGGCTTACTCCATCTGTCTAGACGCATTGGTCCTCTTTGCTCAATTCCTGCTATATCTTGCATAGGTTGTGTACAGAGTCGAAGCCATAAGTCAGAGTTTTCCAACGCCCCAGCAATCAACACATGAGGATCCTGAGAAAGACCAGAATAAATAAGACCATTTCTTCCTTTCCAAATCTCCCAAAGAAGCCAAGGAATAGCATTTCGATAGTCTTCCCTTATGTCTCCTCGAGTCATTAACTGCAAAAGGTAATCCACATTGTCTGAAACCGATGATGAAAAACCAAGCGAAGGTAGAGGTAATGTCGTAGCCTCCCAAACTCTCGTTGCCAATGCACAACCAAAAAGCACATGTGCAACTGTCTCTTCCTCAATATGACACACCAGACATAATGGGTTCACCTGCAGGCCATGTTTTCGCAAACACTCTGATACTGCTAAAGCACCAGATAATGCTCTCCATAAGAACATCCGGATCTTCGGTTCTGTTCGAATATGCCATACCTTCGACTTGATATCATTCACTGCTCTAGTCTCATCAGTCATCTGCACTTCAGTTGTTACCTCAGAATTAAGCAGCCAATTCCCACTCTTAACCAAATACTTACCATCTCTTGTATACGCCCACACGTATTTATCTATGAGGCTCGTCTCCGGAGGATAAGACTGTATCTTAATGACATCACTCGGTGGAAAGAGCCTATGGAACATCTCGTTGTTCCACTCACCTTCTGAGGTTATGAGAGCGGCTACCTTCAGGTTTAGGTCTATCTGCATCTCTCTATTAAACGGACGCCTCGGAGACTCATCAAAAATCCATTTGTCTAACCAAACATTGGTGCTCCTCCCATCACCTATTGACTTCATGATACATTTTTCCAACAGCTCCCGTCCAAAGAGAATGCTCCTCCAAGCATACGATGGTCGATAACCCATCTTTGCTTCCATGAGATTAGTGTCCGCATAGTATTTAGCCTTGTATACTCGCGCGAGTAAAGAGTCGGGGGAATCTAACAAACTCCAAGCCTGTTTTGCTAAGAGAGCTTGATTAAACCGTCCAATATCTTTAAATCCAAGACCCCCACATTCCTTAGACAAACACATCTTCTCCCACGACACCCAATGCATTTTATTTGTCTCCTCACTTGCATTCCACCATAAGTTTGCCATAGCACTTGTGATTAAGCGACATTGATGTTTCGTCAACCTAAAACAAGACATAGCATACACTGGTAGAGCCAAAGCAACTGCCTTCAATAACACCTCTTTACCACCTAAAGAGAGAGTTTTCTCATACCAACCTCCCAATCTTGACTTCAACCTATCTGTGATGAAGTTGAGTAAATCTCTTTTGGATCCACCTTTGTATTTTCTTATAATTTTGTTTTTAATAAAATTACAGTCACAATTTTAAAAGTTTGTTTTTTAACAATCAGATTTTAACAGTAAAAGTATCTACAGCCAAAGTCTCTACAGCCAAATTTTATACAGTCAAAGTCTCTACAGCCACAAATAACAGTCGTTACCAATCGGGGCCTAAATCTCGAGATTGATGGAGACATCCAAAATTAATTCTTGGGGAGAGATATCCTAGGGATATGATTCATTTCCCCCAAATTTGTAAATGGACATTGACTCATACCTATATGACAAAAGGGATAAAACTAGCAATTTTATTGTTTGGGGAGAATCAATATACTAACAAAGCAACTCTTCCACCAAGGTAGAACCATTATACCACCACCTCTTTGTTAATACTTATTTTCTTGCATAATTTTAATTTATATATTACTTTTTTCTCCCATTATTGAATTATTTGTGTGTGATAATGTTACAAAAAAAAAAATTTTCAATAGACTTGCCTCGGTTTTGCGGAAGTGCCAATGCAAAGTTTTAAACAAACACAGCTAGATTACTTATTATGCATTTGTATAAAACAAAGTTTACGAGATTCGAGAAAGAAAAAAAAAACTAACCGTATTGTTTTCGCCAGTGAGCGAAATGAGGAAAGAGAGAAGAGGAATAGTCATGAGAAATGATGTTATCGCCGGAACAGTGTTTAGCCTCCGACTGAATTCTTTGCATCTCCGACACATTGCCGTTAAAGATCGACGGTGGAGGACCTTTCACGCCTTGCATCTTTAGACTCCTCCGCATCCTACACAGCTCCACCACTGCTCTGCCATACACTTGGTAACATACGCTGACGATTCCGACAATAACCACGCACCAGATTGCATTTACCGAAGGAACAGCCAAACTCTCCATTCTCACTCTTTTGTCTATTTAAGATTATTTTTTTTTCTTTTGTTTTGTTTATATGCTTTACTCTTCTCTTCTTGACCCATATGGCCATATATATAGTCAAATCAGATTCCTTTTGAACAAATAAGTCCAAATGCTTATTTTTATTGAATTATAACTAATTTGAACAAATAAGTCCAATTTTTTTTGTTAAATTGTTATTATATTAAATTCTATTTATTTCTGATATTTATTATATTATTAAATAATAGATATATCACAGTAGGGAACAATCTCCGGACGCTCGGTCCATATAGTTTTAGCCAAATTATTCTTGGGCTTATATTTGAAAAACACGACCCAAACAAAACAATCTAATAATTAATCTCGGTTTTCATGAAAACATAACAGATTTTAAATATTTATTAGATGAGTATCCGCGCTATGCTGCGGGTTTTTTCTATTCGTATTCTACAGTATATTAATATATAGAGATGACTTCAACCTATGCTCAAACGGACAATTGGGTTGAGTTATTATAAACCTTTAAATTTAACATCATGTAGAATTTAGAACTACAACCGAGCAAGCGCTTTTGTATTTTATATTAGATTTTCTCTACTTACGTGGGAGAGAAATCAATTTTCTCTACTTAATTAAGTGCAGTTCGATTTTTTTTTTTAAAGCAATTATTTTAGCATTGTTTGAGTTTTCTTCGTGTACTTTAGTTTTTTCATCGTTTTAGATAGATAAAAAAAACCTTAAAAATAGATTCATCTTCTGAGAACTCCATCTACTCTTTGATTCTAAATAGATTCAAGTTTATTTTCAATGGGAAGAGGATCTCAACAACATTTTGTTATTTAGGATTGCTGCAACATCCATCAATGTATTTTGTTATTTAGAGTCTGCTTGGTAGTGGTTTTGCCTTCAAACTAAGTACCGAAAACAATTGACAAAGTGCTGAAAACACTACAAACTCAGAAAGAAAACTTTTAGCATATAATATGATGAAGTGTCGCGTAAGATAAATTTACTATCTAGGATATCGTACATAGAATATTTTTTGGAGATTTATTTACCCTAACTAATTTAGTTTTGAATGCGTTTTGCAGTCATGCTCATGATTTGTATTGAACAGCCATCAAGAAATCCCCTTTGTGGGAATTCCTGTTAGGATGTGTACGTACTTTTTTTTTTTTGGTTTTTTTCCATTTGATGCCTCGGATATAAAATCTTACCAGTGAAAAACCTTATCAGTAAGTTTTTCAAACTGCCATAACAAAGATAAAGTTAAAAGTCTTTAATATGTTACCCGATAAATGAAAGATGATTTATTGAATCAAAGATCATTTTTTTTTTTGAATAAAATGTGAAACTGTATTCAAAAGGAAAAATAACCTTTTACATTTCTTTTGAGCAGCTAATAACAGAGTATGTGCTTTTAAATGCTGAAAAAAACTTTAGGACTTTTAAATGCTGAAAAAAAAAACGTTAGGACGAAGCAAAGATTAGAGGTTGAGTGACTTGAGTCGTTAGACACGAGTTGCAAGCCAAGCTTGTCGACCTTTCTCAAAGATCATTCTTTTCAAGAATCCTATATAGGAAAAGATTGAACTTCTCAATCTTATTCGTCTCAGAGCTTCGCATAAGTTATAATCAAAGTCGATCTGGTTTTTATTGGTCTTATATATACCCGTTAATTTTCCTATAATATTCCATGAAAATGATTGTTTTGTTGCACGATGATGTTAAAGCTCAAATGAGGAGACTACATCTAGAGCTATAACAAACTATAGATATGTTTATAAAACCTTAAAAATTACAAATCGGTTCTACATAATTGAGAACCATCTCTGAGGATTTTACCTTCACAATATGCATTTGGCAGATCAAAGGCTTTTACATCTCCTCGGATAATGAGTTTCATAATCATTGTGCTACCATCTTAATTAAGACCCTGCAGGAATAAGTTGATTCTTCCACCTACCAAAAAAAAATAAAAACAACAATTCTACTCTACACCCGGTTAAATCTTAGTTTCGTTAATGAATAATGCCTAAAAACAATGAAAAAAAGATACATTGAGAATAGATACGACCAAAGCTCTCAAAAGAGGTTTTTGTAGTGAGGGGTATCCTTAAACAGTCTCTTAGCCAGCCCTGCTCGGTTTTCCTATGTCTGAAAGCTAAAGCGTTTCTAGAAGATGAAATAACTAGAACCGTGAATACTGCTACAAGAACACCAGGAAAACAGTAAACTGAGCTTTATTAAGACTTTCTCAAACAACTATATTACAAGCTTGTTTGATCAGTTTTATGCAACACCGCAACAGCTGGTTTGCCACTGAACCAATCCTAATCTACCCAATCTTACCTTCACAGCAACAGCTATGCTCACTCTTTATTCACTCACCAATGAAACTCTCAAGAAATATTGTTCTTCTACTTAGATCTAAACACACACACTTTTTCTCTCTCTAAAAGTGGTAACCGCACAAAGATGTGAAATGCTTCTCTTTAATAGACAGCAACAATCTTCACCATACTCTTCTTTATCCAGCAAGTCATCCTATGCACCATGTCCTTCAAGAACCTCTCTTTGTCCAATGTGTCATAGGAGAACCCTCATCATTATGTTGACTTCAACACTCCACTTACTTGTAGCTTCCAACGGACACCTTTTAGGCTGACACCTTTTTCGCCCATGCTCAACATCTCCACGCTCGATGCACCGCACTGTCTTCAAGGTGTTGTGCTGGCAGAGACAACTTGACACATTCCCGCTTCGTCTGAAGTCCTTCAGGTACATTCTGCGATAGCTTGTAACTCGTACAGATCCTCTGTTTCTTCAATCTCCCCCTTTTTATCTGAGTGTGTGCCTCAAGCTTCCTGTAACAAGTTAGTGTGCAGACAAAGGAAACACTAAACTAAGAAGCATTAAGATAATGGAAATACTTCAGAGCAACAAAAGGACCAAAAGTTCAGTACATAGCCGAGTAGAACTAAAAAGAGAAAAGTTCTGCAATTGTAGATGCAATACATAGTCGTTAGAGAGTTTCAGACTAAAAAACAATTACTAAGTCAAACTCCTACTTATATTACTCCCCCTACATATGAGCATACACTAACTTCTTCAGCCACTCTCGGTTTCATCACAGTCTTCCTCATCTTGCAGATCACTCTCACCCTCAGAATATGCGATATCAAGGTAATCTCCCCCTGCTTGAGTGCACAAACTCATATAAAAACTAAGGATAAATCAGCAAGGAGAGTAGATGAGAAGAGAGACTTACCTGCAAGACGCGCCATCATGAGTTTGGTGAAGTCATGCAGGTGACGAACGTCTGACAGAAGTGTGAGTGGGGCCTGAGAGGACAGAAGCTCCTTCGGTTCAATCTTGAACTTAGCTGGTGCAGCAGAGGTAACATCACCGGGGAGAGCAGGAACAATTCGTTGGAAACGCAGAAGCTGATCGATGAGATTGGGAAGGATGAGACGAACATTGGAAGAGGCATTCGCAACGACAGAGCTACAAGCACATATTTCATCAAAGATTAACTTCCCAAAGTTAAACTTATGACCTTTGAGAATCATGAACAGAATTGTAGACCGTTCAGCAGACATAGAGCTTGGGTTTTTGGTTGGTATCCAGTTCTGGCAGCAAATCTTCTGAAGCATGGCCACAGTATCTCCCATCTCCTTTTTGCTGCGAAGATCCCAAGCACGAATTCGACCATCAGTGAGGAGAGTGACAATGTCATCAAGGCTATCAGGAACTTGGATATGAGTCGCATTCAGAGGATAGGAATCATTGGGAAGCTGATACATGGCATTGATGATAGACGGAGAGAATTCATACATGGATCCACGAACAAAGACCTTGAGGGTGTCAGTCCCTTCAATTTCAGCTTCAGCTAGATTCACATAGAACTCCTTCACAATATTACCAACGAACGAGTCAACTTCAGTAACCGTGGGCAGGAGACCAAAATCAGACAGTATTTTGTAAGCGTCACCACCGTGGGGAGCATCTGGAGCGAGAAACCCCATTTCATTGAATAAGCGATCCGAGATTGTCTAAAAGCAACGCATGGAGACTTCAGAGATGAACTGAGATGAGTAGGAGTCAGAGGATGGGAGTTTCAATTCAGGGTAGTTGCGATCACGAATGGCAGTGAGGCGACGGTTGGCAACATAACGAGAGAGAAACGTCGGTGGAGGAACTTCAGGAACGTCCTCCAAAGTAAAATCAGACTTAGGTTGAGTCGAAACGTCAGTGACATCTTCAAGATCATCACGAAGAGATGAGCGAGTGGAACCACGACGAGGCAAACGACGAGTGGGAGCTGACGGAGGTTTAGTCTTCACCTTGGAACCGGAGGCACGAGAGCACAAGCGTTTGGACGGAGGAAGAGCAGGAGGTTGACGCTTGGTCTTCTTAGAACGAGAGACTCCAGGTTCGGTTTTTGGAACGACCGGATCTGCTGAACGAGGAACAGGAGCAGCGGAAGAATTGCCAGCAGCCGGAGTGAGATCTTCAGCACCGAGATCCGTGGAAGGATTGTTGTGGTCCATAGTCAATTAAAGGCAAGATCTGGGTGTGAAGAAGGTTTTAAGACCAAATGTGAGATGTGGATTGCAAAGAGACAAAAGCGGCACAAGGAGAAATGAACCAGGGTTAGGGCATTCTCCAATATATATGGTGACCTGCGACACTTAACACACAGGTGAGATTTATTCATGGGTCTAAAACAAATTTCAAGACAAACCGACAGGTGCGGCCCATACAGCACACCGAAACCCAACAAAGAACAAGTGCTTATACACAAACTTTAATGAGAAAGAACCACACTTACTTCTATTAGTGTTTAACATGAAGAATTGTGATAACAAGGAATGTGAAAGGTCATCAAAGTATCCTCAGACAAAACAAGTTTTTTTTAGATTATATATAAGTATAGATATGATAAACTTCTGAAAAGAGAAGAAACATACCACATATGTACAAGAGGATGAGGATTCCACGTCTGAGTACTATGTCTGAGGTCAGAGAGACAGATTCCCAAGTAGAGGATCACACAGCTGTTTTCGAAAGTAATGGAGGAAAATAGCAGCTGTTTGGCTCAAGGAGATGTCAATAACATACTCAATGATCTTAACAGACTAGGCTACACTCATCATACTCAACCAGAACTACTCCTCATGATGTGAAGCCAAATTCAAGGCGAGGGGGGTTGATGGAAAAGTGTAATAAAGAATAGACTTAGATACCGATACACATGATTTTTTTTTTTTTTTTTTTTTTTTTTTTTGAAAGATTTCAAACAAGAAGAGAGAAAGAACATCAACCCCTTTCCTGCCGACTCATACTCTTTTGAGTTTTTTTTTTTTTTTTTTTTTTTTTTTTTTTTATTACTTCAGCCATCCTTTTTGGAGATGTTGTAGGAAGAGCATGATGAGCAGCTGTTTTTCTGAAAAGACTTGCCAAAACAGAGGTTTTAATTATACATAGGTAAAAAGAGCAAGCAGCTGTGCAAACCTGTACAGAGAACCTACAAAATGAGTCTCAGTCATAGAAACACATTAGTAATCACACAGCCCAATTGAAGTTTGAAGATGTGAAAAGGTGTTTAAATCCAAAGGCTTGGTAAAAATATCAGCAAGTTGTTTATCTGAGGACACATGAGAGATCTCAATTACCTTGTTCTCAACAAGTTCACGGATAAAGTGATGCCTAATATCTATGTGCTTAGTGCGAGAGTGTTGAACAGGGTTCTTTGAAATATTGATAGCACTTTCATTATCACAATAGACTAAGAGGGTTGAAGATACAATACCATAGTCAGATAGCATTTGTTTCATCCACATAAGCTGGGTGCAGCAGCTCCCCATGGCAATATATTCAGCCTCTGCAGTAGACATAGTCACACAACTTTGCTTCTTGCTATGCCAGGCGATGAGGTTGTTACCAAGAAAGAAACATCCTCCAGATGTACTTCGCCGATCATCAAGATTTCCTGCCCAATCGG
Source organism: Camelina laxa (assembly GCA_024034495.1). Taxonomy (NCBI): domain Eukaryota; kingdom Viridiplantae; phylum Streptophyta; class Magnoliopsida; order Brassicales; family Brassicaceae; genus Camelina; species Camelina laxa. The sequence goes on from CM043881.1 coordinate 11,318,287, forward strand.
AGTCACATAAACCTGCAAGATTTGAATTCGTTTGCTTAGAATAGTACAAACCTCGATCAGTTGTTCGCTTGACATATTTGATGATCCTTTTGACAGCATTCAGATGAGATATCCGTGGATCAGCTTGATATCGAGCACATACACCCACACTGAAGCACAGATCTGGTCGAGTGGCAGTAAGGTAAAGAAGACTGCCAATCATAGCTCTGTAGAGTTTTTCATCAACCTTTTGACCAGTCGAGTCCTTCGAAAGTTTTGTTGTCGAGCTCATAGGGGTTCTGGCTGACTTGCTCGTTTGCATTCCAAATCTCTGAATTAAGCTCTTTGCATATGTTGATTGAGAGATGTGAATTCCACTAGCACTTTGATTGATTTATAATCCCAGAAAGTAGTTCATCTCGCCAACCATGCTCATCTCAAATTCCTTAGTCATTTCTGTGACAAAGGTCTTCACATGTTTTGGGTTAGTGCTTCCAAACACAATATCATCCACATAGATCTGAACAATGAGGATGTTTGAACCTTCTTCATAGATGAACAGAGTCTTGTCTACACTGCCTCTTTTAAGCCCATTGTCAAGAAGGAACAGAGTGAGACGTTCATACCATGCTCGTGGTGCTTGCTTCAATCCATATAGAGCCTTCTTGAGTTTGTACACATGATTCGGAAATTGTGGGTCTTCAAAACCCTTTGGCTGAGTGACATAAACTTCTTCTTGAATGATCCCATTTAGAAAAGCACTTTTCACATCCATTTGAAACATCTTGATGTTCAGAAGACATGTCATCCCCAGAAGTAAACGTATGGATTCAAGACGTGCTACATGAGCGAAGGTTTCATCAAAGTCAACTCCTTCAACTTGAGAGTAACCTTGAGCAACCAACCTTGCTCGATTTCGTGTAACATTTCCATCCTCATCAATCTTGTTCTTGAAAATCCACTTAGTACCAACAACATTTACTTGCAGAGGTCTTGGAACAAGTTCCCACACATCATGCCTAACAAACTGATTGATCTCTTCATGACACGCAGCAAACCAAAACTCATCTTCTAAGGCTGCAAATATGTCAGATGGTTCCAGTGTTGAGACAAAACAAGAATGTTGTAGCATTTCTCTGAAGTTGATCTGAACTCCTCTTGTTTTTCTTTGACCTTCTAGGTTACCAATCACATCTGATTCTGAGTGATTCTTAGGAACTTGCAAAGGTGTTAACCTTGTATCCACAGCTGGTCCTTGAGTAACCTTTGTTTCTTCTTCTTGATCCTTCTCGACTTTCTCTAGATCAAGGATTGGCAGATCTTCATCATCCGGAGCTACAGGGAATTCTTTAGTAGGTGATCTATCATCAAATACAACATTAACAGATTCTTCCACTCTCTTGAGACGTTTGTTGTAAACCCTGTAAGCCATACTGTTTGTAGCATATCCTAGAAAAATAACTTCATCACTCCTTGAGTCAAACTTACCTAGGTGATCTTTATCATTCAAGATGTAGTAGATACACCCAAACGTGTGGAAGTAGCACAAATTCAGAGTTTTCCCTTTCCAAATTTCATAAGGAGTGGTGTTGGTGTTCGGTCTCACATATACACGATTTATGATGTAACAAGCAGTGTTTATTGCTTCAGCCCAAAACCTTGGTGACACATTGTTGCCGTGAATCATGGCTTTTGCCATTTCTTGGAGAGTTCTATTCTTTCTTTCAACAATCCCATTTTGTTGTGGAGTCCTTGGTGCAGAGTATTGATGTCGTATCTCTTGGGAGTTGCAGAATTTCTCAAATTCTTCATTCTGGAACTCACCACCGTGGTCACTTCTGATTTGAACTATAGGTCCCTTTTCAATCTGAAGTTGTAGAGCCAGTATCTTGAAGCTCTCAACAGCTTCTGATTTATCTCTTAAGAATCTGACCCAAGTGAATCTAGAAAAATCATCAACAAGTACAAAGGTGTACCTTTTTTCCATTCAAACTCTCAGTTTGTACTGGCCCCATAAGATCCATGTGTATCAACTCCAGAATCCTTTTTGACCCAATATCAGCAACTTTCTTGTGTTGCACCTTGATTTGCTTTCCTTTGCTGCAAGCATCGCAGACTGCATCAGATTTCCCATCGAGCTTTGGTATACCTATGACAACATTAGCCTTTACTATCTTGACTAAACTCTGAGTGTTGACGTGACCAAGCCGTCGATGCCATAGATCAAGTTTAGAGACTGTAGCGGATAGACACATCTCTGACTCTTTCCACATATAACAGTTGTTTCCTGAACGAACTCCAGCTAGAATTTTGTTTCCATTTTCATCATATGCACCGCATTCCGTTTTGGTGAATGTGACTTTAAGTCCATCATCACATAACTGGCTTATGCTGATTAGATTTGCACGAAGTCCATCGACAAAATACACGTTTGCCAGTTGAGGTTGGTTGGTTCTATCAATCATCCTCTTGCCTTTGATTTGACCTTTTCCCCCATCACCAAAAGTGACTTTTCCACCTAGAATAGGTGTAAATTCATCCAATGCTGATTGATCTCCTGTTATATGTCTTGAGCAGCCACTATCAAAATACCAAGAGTTGACTTCAGATGAACCTGCAGATGTGTATGCTACATTGGCTTCTTCGTCATCCTCTTCAAGTTCTATCAAGCTTAGATTACAGCTTAAGCTGATATTCTCGGTTGTATCTTCTCCAGAGACAGCAATGAAAGCCTTGAGAATGCATCTAGTGTAGATCTCATTATCCTCTTCATACATCTTCATTAGGTTGAAATTTGATCTTTCCGTAAACAGATCACTGTACAAGTCTTTCTTCGAGATCCACACAGAGCAGAACTTCGTTGGTTACAAGTAGCATTTATTGAGATTACACAACAGATTGATCTTCTTCCTGAAACTATAGCAGTGTTCTCTTTGATGATTACCACCACAGTGATCACACCCATAAGTTATTCTCCTAATGACCCTCTTGTGATGATCCTTCAAAGAATGATTCTGACTTTTCTCTGATCTCGTTATAACCGACATTTCTTTCTTCAAGTTAGAAGATATATCTGCTTCCTTTTCTAGGTGACTGGCACTCACGAAGTTTACAGGTTGGACTGTCAGATCACTTGAGGTTCCAGTATTTCCTTGATACCCTAGACCTCTGTGTGTGGCATGTATTCTTCCCGTGGACAAAATCTTGTCTAGATCCTTAGTTCCACTGTTCAGCATCCTGATCTGCTTGTGTTTCTCATTCAACTCCTTTTCAAGTACTATAGCTCTTCCTTTTTCTTTGTAATACTCTTCTTGAAGGTTGCTCAGTTTCTGAAGAAGTCCTTCAGTTGTTTGATCAACAGCCTTGAGTGAAGTATGATTAACCTTTTCCGTTGCATCCTCATAGGCTGATTCAAGTTTAGATTCCAGAGTAAGCTTTTCTTGAATAAGCTTAAGCTTATCCTTGCTTAGTTGTACCCAAATGTCATACATAATTATGTATTCCTCCTTGGGATTGATTTATTCGTCACTCTCTGAATCAGACCCATCACCTGTTTGAGCATTATCTCCACTGACTGTAAAAGCAACAAAGTTGAGCAGTTCTTCCCCTTCCTCATCAGACTCAGAGTCACTAAAACTCAACAAGGATTTTTCCTTTGACTTGGTTTTGTTAGGACATTCAAACTTTGTGTGTCCCATGCCTTTGCACTCAAAGCACTTCAACTCATTCCATTTGGTTACAGGACATTCAGGTTTGATATGTCCATAGCCTCCACACTCATAGCACTGAATCTCCTTTCTCTTACCAGAATAGTCAGCATCTGGTTTTGATGCTCTACCACCTGGTTTGTCTCCTTCTGTATTACTCCAACGCTGTGTGTCTCTGTTGTTGTTTCTCTCAACCTTTTTTAAGGCTTTACCAAAATTTCTGGCCAACAAGGACATGCTATCTTTGATTTCTTGAAACTGATCAGGTTTTTGATCAGCCTGAAAAGCAATGCTTTTAGATGGTTTGACTTTGTCTTCATCAGCTTCCATTTCTTTAGATTTTAGTAACCCGACCAGTTCAGCAAAAGTCATTGACTCAGTGTTCCCAGCTACCCTCATTACAGCCTTGTGAGCAGCAAATTTGGCTGGAAGACACCTTAACAGTTTCTTCACCAGTTTTTGATCCTTGTAGGTCTTTCCAAGCACTTCAGCTTCATTCGTTATGGCACTAAGCTTTGAGCTAAACTTCACTATTGTTTCATCTGGAGCCATCTTCAGACACTCACACTGAGTAGCTAACATATCAAGTCTTGTTCTCTTAACACTTGACGTTCCTTCATGAGATTGTTGGAGAATATCTCTGGCTTGTTTTGTAGACTTGCATCCTTGAATTAGTTTGAACTCATCTTCATCCACACCAGAGAAAATGGCATTCATGGCTCTTGCATTGAATTTTGACAGATTCTTCTCGTCAATCGTCCATCTGGCTTTAAGTTTTGGAATTTTAACTCCATCTTCTGTTGTATCAAACGGAGGTTCCCATCCTTCTTCAACAGCTGTCCATGCATCTTCTCCTTGGCCTCTGATGAGTTGTGTCATTCGAACTTTCCAATATCCATATCTCTTAGTATCCAGCATAATGTTCTTACTTGTACCTGTACCATCAGTTTACTGTTTTCCTGGTGTTCTTGTAGCAGTATTCACGGTTCTAGTTTCCCGCTCTGATACCAATTGAAATAACTAGAACCGTGAATACTGCTACAAGAACACCAGGAAAACAGTAAACTGAGCTTTATTAAGACTTTCTCAAACAACTATATTACAAGCTTGTATGATCAGTTTTATGCAACACCGCAACAGCTGGTTTGCCACTGAACCAATCCTAATCTACCCAATCTTACCTGCACAGCAACAGCTATGCTCACTCTTTATTCACTCACCAATGAAACTCTCAAGAAATATTGTTGTTCTACTTAGATCTAAACACACACACTTTTTCTCTCTCTAAAAGTGGTAACCGCACAAAGATGTGAAATGCTTCTCTTTTATAGACAGCAACAATCTTCACCATACTCTTCTTTATCCAGCAAGTCATCCTATGCACCATGTCCTTCAAGAACCTCTCTTTGTCCAATGTGTCATAGGAGAACCCTCATCATTATGTTGACTTCAACACTCCACTTACTTGTAGCTACCAAAGGACACCTTTTAGGCTGACACATTTTTCGCCCATGCTCAACATCTCCACGCTCGATGCACCGCACTGTCTTCAAGGTGTTGTGCTGGCAGAGACAACTTGACACTTTCCCGCTTCGTCTGAAGTCCTTCAGGTACATTCTGCGATAGCTTGTAACTCGTACAGATCCTCTGTTTCTTGAGAAGAATCGTCGATTCAACTTTATGCGGATCGAATTTCATCAACTTTTTAGCAGTTTTCGTTTTTCAACTCCTCATCTTCTAAGAAAATACGTCATTCATCTCACTGTAATCATTCCCTGCGGCTTCTTGTTTGGATGTCCCACGAGGCTGGAAGTGGCTTATGTTTGGCCTAGGAGTCTTCATGAAACAAACATATTAATTAGTTATATATGCAGATTGCAGAAGATAGAGAAGATGAAACTGAAGAAAGCCAATTAAATGAATTCCGAGAGTCTAACCTTCTTCTTCCAGAGGTGGAGGTAACAGAGAAATTAGCGTCAAATCAGGATTCGCCTTGCAGGAAACGTCAACATATCCCGGTATTACTATAATGATCTTCCTCAATTCTGATTTTTATTATTAGAGCAGTTATATCATCTTCTAAAACGTAAGAGAAACCCAAAAGCTTAGTATTTCTTTTTTTGAGTGCTGACACATGACACATTTTCGCATGCTGATGTACTACCGGGAGAAAATTGGCCATCTATTTGATAACAAATATAGATTTAAAACATTCATCAATCAAGTATGATTTTAGCAAATCCAATTTTTTTTTGCTCCAAATATTTTAATAGTGTAAAGCGAACACATTCAAAATTTAGATAAAAATATGTAGTAAAAAACCACTATAATATATATATTAAATTTTAACACAGGAAATTATCACTATAATTATCTAGGAAGGAGTAAAAAACATCCCATCAAATCTGGAGTAGGGTGTAAGTGTACACAATTAATAAGTTATACGATTACTACAACATTGCAAAAATAATATGTAAGTCTTTTGTAAGGATACCTAGATTATATTCCACTCTTACATCGAAATTACTTCAATTTCCTGTATTTGCGAATAACGTTTGTTTTGAAATGTTTGTACTTGTTGCAAACTCTTATGTATTGACATCAATATATTTGATTGCTGGAAAATAAATTACGACGATTTGTCAATTTTAATGATTTGTCTTTGTTGCATGCTAGTTACGAATAGTATTTTTCACAAGTGCTCATCATTATTTTCTTTCGATAAATATTGGTAAACCTTTATTTGCAGAAAAAAAGATACCAAATAATAATAATACACTAGAGTCTATTGTGTTATAAGATATTATGATGAGCTATAAGCCTATAAGATATTATTGTCTTAGAACTCTAATGACAACACCATGCTGAGGCTCTACAAGCATCCTAAACACTGGAGAGTGTTGATATGTGGGAGAGAGTGTAAAACTAAACCTTGACACAATAAGTGACACGAGAACCTTGAGCTCCATCATACCAAAGTTTTTTCCTAAACACAACCTTGTTCCTAAGCCAAACGGGACAAAGGACTGAGGGTGTTTGCAGGCTTTAGAAATTCCTTCGCTAAATCTTTCTGGCTTGAATTCATTCGCGTCAGCTCCCCATATCTCAGGGTCTCTGTGCAATGTAGGGATCAATGTCCAGATGCACACTCCCTTTGGCACCACGAGGCTTCCTAGTTTTGTGTCCGCAAGGGCTTCTCTTGACACGAATGCTGCTGGTGGATATAATCTCAACGTTTCTTGGATAACCATTGTCACCTATATATATATGTGCAAGTGATGTTAGGTTCTGAAAATTGTCGGTCGAGAAACTTGTCATAAGAGGCGAGGTTTGTAAATTACCGTTTTGAGGTTGGGAAGAGAGTCAGCGTCAGGAATACCATTCTTGCAGAAACGAAAGACTTCATCACGGATCCGAGTTTGCCAGGAAGTGTTGAGAGCGAGGAGCATAAGACACCAAGAGACAGCAACGGCACTGGTCTCATGGCCAGCAAAGTATATGCTCTTGCAATTATCCACCACGAAACTTTTGTAAGATTGTGTCTTGTCCGTCAAGCTACCATCACAACTACTCATAGCCCCTTCTAGTATCAACTGCATTAGATCCTTCTTGTGATCTCCCACACATTCTCTCTCCCTCTCCTTAACGGTTTCCCATATCAAAGACTCAACATGCCTCTCCAACTCATCAATCTTCCCGTTCCCATGCTTCTTTGTACCGAACAAAACATCACTTGCAACCATAATATTCATCAACTTTACATTCCCTTAACTAATACATATAGACACAAATGATTTTGAATTCCACTTACGTGAAGCCATTGAGGCTGAAGAGGATGTTGTTGTGAGTGATGGCCTTTTGAAGACATCTTAGCTTAGAGAAGATCTCTTTGCCTTTGGAGAAAGAGCTCCCAAAGCAAGCTCTAGAGATGACGTCAGCAGAGACAGCTCTTAGGTCTTCGTCCACTCTTATGTCACACACGATTTCTCCTTTTCCACTTTTGACCATCTCTTCCCATTTGTTGAGCATTGGCATCGCCGATTCCACCACCAATCCCACCATTCCCTTGACTTTGTCGAGGAAGAACTCGGGGGCGATGATACGACGTTGATGAGCCCAATGAGGCCCATTAGAGGTGATGACACCACGGCCAAGTATGGATTTAAGGCGCTTGGTGACGTAAGAGACTTTGCCAAGGTTAAGAGTGTTGGCTTGGTTAAGTTCTTTCACCAACTCCGGGTGGTTCATGTACAAGTGTTGCTTCACCCCCGTCGAGTACGTGTACACCCTCCCTAAACATTTATTCCAATAAATTACTCAGATAAAATAAATGCTCAAAACCAACTTAGAAAACGGTGAGAATCAAAATTTAGTTCCTCTTAAGCGTAGTCAACATAACTGATGTCTGATGATATACTTTGTCCAAAAGAAAACAAAAGACTGATGGTAAACTATTACCGCTCCACGCGTGCTAGCGAAGGTATTTTTAATATTTATCTTACTAGAAAAAAGGGAATCAAATTCAAAATAATAGAACTGCTAACTTTTTGATCAAGTAGACCCGATCGTACAAAATAATAGAACTGCTAACTTTTTGATCAAGTAGACCCGATCGTACAAAACCTTACTGGCTATATAAACTAATCGAAAAGACAGCGTTTGATAATTTTTAAATTCTGCGGAGTTAGTTGTCATGTCAATCCATGCATACGTTACATACACATAATACACACATATATTATTATATAGGCCTTAGCTGTCAATCAGTATGAACATATGTGTGAATAAAGATTCACGTATGCATGTAAAAATTGTGGCTAATATATATATGGCCCTTTCAATCACTATCTATTTACAAGATTTACAAGATTTTATGAAGAGACATGAGCTTGTTTTATCTGCTATCATCCGTCCAAAATATGGAATCGTCTAATTCAAAACGACCAAAACGGACTAATCCGCCTCGTATGTTATAATTATGCAAAACCAGATATGCCTATCTACTTTGTTGACAAGACGAAAAAAAAAAATTTCCTCACATACCAAAATTATATGTAGATTTCGGAGTCCTAGAAATTGTTGAAATTATGAGACTAGAGAGCATACCGTATTGTTTTCGCCAAAGGTCGAGATAAGGAAAGAGAGAAGAAGTGTAGTCATGGGCGATGATATTATGGCCAGAGTAGTGTTTAGAGTTAATCACCGTTTGTGATTGGATCTTTTGCATCTCCGGCACGTTTCCACGAAATAGCGACGGCGATGGACCTTTCACGCCCTGCATCGTCAGCTTCCTCCGCACCCTCCATTGCTCGGCCATCGCTTTACCGTACACCTGAATCCCTAAACCTAACACTCCAATAACTAGTATCCACCAAATGGTTTTGGCAATCTCTACTATCAAACTCTCCATTTTATTATTTTTCTTTAAGAAAAAAAAATGGTTATAGTTCTGAACTCACGACTTTGATTCTCTTGCTCTTCTTTGGCTATATATAGTCGACCATTTCCTTTTTGATGAAAGAGGTTTTAAATAATAAAAATGTATTTATGCATATTGTAAAACTTCTATAAATTAATAAAATTGGGACCATGACAAATTATTAATTTATAATGATATTAATTTATTTATAAATTAATATTTATTATTTATAGTATAAATTAATAATTATTAATTTATAGAGAGATTTGTTTTAATTGTTAAAATTTAGAAAATATGAATTGAGACAATTTTATTTAAAAGAAAATAGTGATTTGGATGTTATATAATGTAAAATTTTAGACATGAAATTTTAATATATAGAAAAAGAATTCGACAATAATTTAGAAAACAAATTACAATAACTATAGATAAATACACTTATACAACCAATATAATATATATATATATATATATTCAAATTTATGATTAATCACTTCATTTATATTAATTAACAATCTACAATAGTATCAAAATAAAAATATTGCATATTTAAAAATTAAAAACTTACAGAAAAATTTAGATATTTATATGATATAGCTATAAATTATATTACAACACTATATTTTTAAAAACAAAGCATAACAATTTTTTATAGAAATGAGGTCTAATAAAGTTCCATTAAAAAAAACTAAAATCATACTTGTATATCAACTTTTATATATATATGTACATGTGAATTTATATAATTATTACTCTATGAAGTCATTTAGACCATATTTTGTATTGGAATTTAAAAAAAATATATTTTACTATATTATCGATTTTTGTTAATTTTTATAATTCGAATTGGTGAAATTAATTATTTTTATATATAAAAGAGTATTTTTGAATTAAAAGTGACATCAGAAAAGAGGTGAAAATACCTCTTAATTTATTGAGGTTTTATTGTATGTAAAGATGGAGAGTACTTTGCTTTTGATGGGAATGATTGTAATATTCATAATTGTAGGCCATGTGTCTACCTATACATTTAATTTGCGTATCGGTCCATACATACGCATAGAGTTGGTATGAAGTAGAGAGTACTTTGCTTTTTGAGGTAAATGTTCAAATAATTAATGGTCCGTTATCTATATATGGTACTACACATATATACACAGTTACGTACGTAATAAAAACATGAAAAGTATGGTAATCTCGTGTATGTGTGTACTCTATTTCCATCTTTCGGTCCCTCTTATTGTGTGTCTGTTTCTGATTAATGCGGGAGGGGTACAATTGTTTTTTTCTAAAAAAGAAAAAAAGAAGTTGGGATAATGATCTGACTTGTAGATTTTGGATATCTCTCGAGAACAATCAGATCACTTTATTTTTTGTTTATTTGTGCCTAACATATGTCTAAGTGAAGAGTATGATTTGTATTAACTATTAAGTTCTTTCATCAACATTATATTTGTAACTAAGAGAATCACATGTTTTTGGTCAATTGTGATGCAGCTATGGTTAGAACTTTAATTAGTTACATGTGCATAAATTCAATGTTTTACAAACCTATCGGGTCATCAAATTTTAAATCTTCGGTTAAATTGTTCGATCAATTAGAAGAGTCTTAGATGGTGGTGCAGACTCGATCATAGAGTACATAGATCTATAAAAGAATAATGAAATAGCTAACCAAATTATGGTGGCCTAGTTGACCAAATTAAAATTGTGTTTCTCTTAATAAAATATCACAAGATAGATGTTTTATATAACGCACAAAAGTAGAGATGTTATAAATTACTTATACAAATTATTTTCTTAGCTTAGACACAACCATATATGTTTGACAAAAAAAAAAAAAAAAGACACAACCATATATAAGATAATAAATCAAAATATGATTTTCTTTCGAGAGATATCTAATTCTTAGCTACGCTCTTTAAGTAATCAGTAAATGTTTACAAATAGTTTTAAATGTAAGACTTGGGAAAATAATATGTATACGTTACATGATAATGCTTCTTTAATCGCAATTTGAAGTATATTATTTGGGGTCTGACGAACAATTATGGAATTATATATAACGTGCGACTAGATACAGATTACACTAGTTGAAGATATCATCAGCTAGGGACAGTCCAGCGTCACGTATTTGGAACTTTATGTAAATATCGGAAAGTACAAACTCGAATTTATGACAAACTCTCTTGGATCGAACGTGGTCGTAATTGCAATTGATGTACCAGTCAATACCATTAGTGTTATTCATATGTATACCCATATTCAAATCCACACAATACAGTTTGACTAAAATTCTTTTGATAGTCAACCTAATTAAAATACTTATACTTATGGTCGAGGTTAAATAATAACACAAAATTTTCAATTATTCAGAACCTATATAATATAATATATGTATGTTTAGTTTAGATACAGATTTCGATCTAAGATCTGATCAATAAAAAGAAAACATATCATATAAGATGTCCAAATTATAAACATATAAGATGCCTTTTCCTACGAAGTTGCATGAGGTGAATACTAAAGTTTATTACGTGTACTAGACTAAATGACTTAACGAGCCAAGGGATGTTGACTTTTTGTGTGACATTTTGTAGTCAACGATTATTTCTGTGAAAAAGAATATAAAAAAAAACATGATGGAGCATTGGTGATCCAATTTGATGAGGAGTAGGACATTATTTAGAAAACTCAAAAAATTATAGTGAAAACTAGTTAGCGGTCCAGTGACCAGTAGTAGATATGGCCGTCCTGCTTTAGCTAGCATAGAGTTGTATATCCTACTCCTCCTAATTTTTGTTTTGGCAAAGGTAGTTTTTTCATGTCAACTAGTGTAACCTTTTTGTTGGTTTCCATCTAGAGTTAACCAAAATTTTGTCATCGCGCTAGTTAAATTCGATGTTACTATCTTGAAAAATCAAAAATATGACATCGATCACATATCTCGACAATGCAGATGACATCGTTTTAACAAAACAAAAAAAAAATCCGTCCCACCGTTTGATAAGATCACCGCTAATTAGATCACAAAACCTTTTTTAGTATAAAAGGATAAAATTTCTAGACAATTTGGTGATTCAATTCTAGATAAGTTCACATTCTTTTTTTTTTTTCTTAAATATCCATAGAAAAAAAAAACTTCTTTTATTGTGTGTTGGTATACTATATATATCTAAGAGTAACCAAAAGTTGAATAAGATTTAGTTGTTGTTTAGGTACCAACTTAACTTCTTCTAATACATCCAAGATGACTAAGCATTGATTTTGGTTTGCCATACAGAAAACTAAATTATCATTCACAAAGAGAAGATGAAATTATGAGGACGAATTAATAAGCTACACTACTGTCTGTTAAAGTTTTTTTTAGCGAGTAAAAAAAAAAAAGAGGACTCGATGTGGATTGTCAACATCACAGTAGAGATCAAAGAAATGATCTCTTTCAATGTTCATTGAACGAAGTAACGAACTTCAAGTTCCCTTTGTCCCTTGTACTTCGTTTTTTTTCTTAACTTTATGTATTTTCATTATTCTGTGTCCTCAAGTTTTCCTCTTATGCAGTTAAAATTTTTTCGTGTTACGTACACAATCGTCAACATATAAGAAAACCATTCACCCCTTATTTTCTCAGCCAATCAGAATCTTCCATCTAATATTTCATTTAAAAAATAAATCAAAATTAAATTAAATAGCAAACTAAATTAAGAAAACAAATTCTGTATACTTTTAATTAAGGAAAGTTAAATATTAGGTTGGTTTAGATTTTTAAAATTAGAATAAAATTATATGTCGGTTTGGGTTTACAAATGAAGTGGTTAGGGTTTATATTTTACAATTAAAACGAAATTATATGTCGGTTTGGGTTTACAAATGAAGTGGTTAGGGTTTAGATTTTACAATTAGAACAAAATTATATGTCGGTTTGGGTTCACAAATGAGATGGTTAGGGTTTAGATTTTACAAGTAGAACAAAATTATATGTCGGTTTGGGTTCACAAATGAGATGTTAGAGCTTAAATTTCACAATTAGAACGAAATTATATGTCGGTTTGGGTTCACAAATGAGATGGTTAGGGTTTAGATTTGACAAGTAGAACGAAATTATATATCAGTTTGGGTTCACAAATGAGATAGTTAGGGTTTAGATTTTATATATGTCGGTTTGGGTTTATTAAAAAGCAGTTTAAGTTTTTTAATTGTATAATAATGTATACAGATTTTATTTCCTTATTTTATAAGGGGGTGAATGGAGAGGTTCACCCCTAGGGGTGAACCCAAGTATTGTTCAACATATAAGGGTTACCTCAATTTAATGTATTTTAATTGATTGAAATTTTTGTACGTTCTAACCAAAATATGATGGAACATATTTCACCGTCGACAAGTTTACTTAATGTTTGATTTTATATCCTCAACAAATATTTCAATTTTATGTATTCAACTAGAATTTGTACCCGTGCAAGCGCGGGATTTTAATTTTAATTTTTTCTATTAATAGAAATTATTAGCTCAAATATAATCATTCAAAATTTTGAAAATAAATTTTTATAAATATATATCATGTGGTAATACTAAGAAAAATAAACAACATTGATGACTACTTCATAATTTTTTATCATTAATATAGTTTATTTCTTATTCATATTTCATTAAAACATTTTTTAATGGTTTTGATGTTAATCGATTATTGATCTAAGTGTATATAGTTTTTATGATTACATGTTGATACTAACATAACATTATTCCGTATAAATTTGAATATACCGAATCTCATGAATATTGCTTAGTGTAAAGGTAAAATATAATATCATATCGTTATAACATATTTACCGAGCTTGCTTTATCCATCGAAGTAATTGTAACATACCATAAACGACCAATTCATGAATGTGTCTATCTTATCCCACTTTCCATGATTATATGGCCAAACGGTTAAACCCGACTTAGAATCTAATAATCTATTTAATAATGTATGTCATTTATTTTTTTACAAACTCATTCGTTTCACACAATTAATGAGATGTCAGAGATTTTAATTTAGTCATGTGTAATTGTGTATTATTATCTTTTCAAGTTTTACTAATTTATTTTCAAACACTCTTAACAATAATTCTTTCGTCATTATTGATAATGCACTCTTTTTGACATATACTTTTTTCACCTTCTATTAGCTCACATATACCACATATTAGATTGTAAAATGAATTTTAAGATATATTATAACTATTTTCTCTTTAATTACTATCTTTCAATACTTAAATTTGGATTAGAAGCATTGGATTCAATTTATGAAATATCAAATTTGTTTTTTTTGATCATGTTATAAAAGAATATTTCACTTTTAATTTTATTTTTCCTGTTTAAAATTTTATAAATACAATTACCGATTTTTTTTATTCTACCATAATTTTAAATTTTACTTCCATTCTAAAACTCAAAAATACACAATTATATTAAAAAGAAAATTATTCTACCATAAATTTAAATTTTACTTCCATTCTAAAGCTCAATAATACACAATTACATAACTTTTTTTATTCTACCACAAATTTAAAATTTACTTACATTCTAAAACTCAATGATACATTTAAAATTTTAAATTATGATCAGTTTAATAGAAATTTTTTAATTATATTATTACCACTAATAAAAAATTATAGTATTGTTTTCTTATTTTAACATTTTATTTATTTTACATAATTATTTTTTATTTAAAATTTCTATTAATTATAATTAACATAAATCTGCACTAAATGAATAATTTAAATTTATTTTAAAGTTAAAAATAAATATATTGCTTTGTTGGATGTTTTATAGCTAGAAATGATGATATATAATCACAAGATCAATGGAGATTCTAATCATAGTTATTGTCTCTTGACTTAGGAAAATATTTTATTTATCTCTTATAATTATATGTCTTAACCATATGATGCACATAAATGTAAAATAACTAAGCATAAACCATATATGAAAGAAATTTGGGTACAAATAGGTAATAATATTATTCCAAATTCAGTGTTTTACTTCATATATATCGAGTAGATGCTCTATTCTAATTTTTTTTTTTTTTTATGATTGAATAATAAAATTAGAGTCTCGTTAATCCCTATTTTGTTTGCTCCCTACTTAATGCTTTTTCGAATTATGATCAAGGGGTAGAATGTCCTTCACACTGCCGTCACAAAGCTTTATCAGGTTGAAGGATTTAAAAATAGTGATGGGTGTAGAGACTATGGATGAAATAGTGTTGGGCCTACAGACTTTAGATGAAATCTAGTGGATTAGTTTGTCATTTGTATTATTGTTTAAAAGACTTATTAGAATCTGTAAAGCCCACAAAATTAAAGAAGAAGTGGCTGACGTGGCAGCACCAGAAGTGAGAAAAGTAACTTTATATATATAGATACTTGGTGATATACCGACTATCAATATTTTGTCGTTAAAACTAACAAAAGTATATGAATAATGAGAGACTATTGATGATAGATAAATATATAATATTTGAAAAAACATAAAATTTGCTGCTAAATAAAGCTTTCATTGCAAATTTGGTAAAATTTTAATAAAATAATGACAGTCACAATGAAGAAAACATATATAATCATATCAATATCGAGAGATTAATGACTATAGATAAATAAATAATGTTTGAAAATATGAAATTTATGGTTATATATAGTTTTTAAATTGCAAACTTGGTGAAAAATACTAGCAAAATAATGACAATCACAATATTGAAAACGTAAATATGCATATTATTAGTCTAGATTAATGATGATGGATAAACAAATAATATCTAAAAAACATGAAATTGTTGCTATATGTAGCTTTAATTGCAAATTTTGTGAAAAATCTAGCAAAATAATGAAAATCACAATTACAAAAACATATATAACCATATTAATATCGAGAGATTAATGATGATGGATAAATAAATAATATATGACAATTTGAAATTTGTCGCTATCTAGCAAAATAATGACAATCACAACAGCAAAAACATACATAACCATATTAATTGTGAGAGATTAGTGAAGATGGATAAAGATATAATTGTTTGTCGATATATGTAGCTTTAATTGTAAATTCGGTGAAAAATTTAGCAAAATAAAGATGTCAAAATGACGAAACATATATAAGCATATTAATGACGATCGATAAATAAATAATATATAAAAATATGAAATTTTTCGCTATATATAGTTTTTAAATTGCAAATTTGGTGAAAAAAACTAGCAAAATATTGATAATCAAACGTACATAATAATATTAATAGTGGAGATTAATGACGATTGATAAACAAATAATATCTTAAAAACATGAAATTTGTAGCTATATGTAGCTTCAATTGCAAATTTGGTGAAAAATCTAACAAAATAAGGATAGTCATAATTACGAAAACATTGTAATTATATTGATATCTAGAGATTAATGACGATGAATAAATAAATAATATATAAAAACATGAAATTTGTTGCTATATATGCTTATAAATTTTAACTTTGGTAAATAAATCTAAAAAGTAATGACAATCACAATGGAGAAAACATACATAAACATATTAATAGTAAGATTAATGATGATGGACAAATAAATAATATCTGAAAAACATGAAATTTGTCTCTATATGTAGTTTTAATTGCAAATTTAGTAAAAATTCTAGCAAAATAATGATAGCCACAATGACAAAAACATACATATTCCACCAGAAAAAATGACAAAAACATACAGAAGCATATTGATATCTAAAGATTAATGACGATTATAAATAAATGTATAATATATAAATGAAAATATGAACTTTGTCACTATATATAACTCTTATAAACTTTAGTGAAAAATATAGCAAAATAGTGATAACCCCAATGACGAAAACATGCATAAACATATAGTTAATAGCGAGAGATTAGTGACGACAGATAAAAATAATATATGAAAATATGAATTTGGTCTCTATACATAGTTCTTAACTGCAAAATTAATGGAAAAAATATATGTGTTTTCAATTTGTCGCTATTAGTAACAAACTTATGACGGTGAAATTTGTCGTTTTAAATAAATTTATATAATTTAAGTAGCTCATTTGAATGTTGAAAATAAATAAAGCATAAGAAAAAAAAGTAATGAAATTTGAAAGAAAAAAAAATGTTGAAAAGAAACAAAATTTTAAGGTATGGTTGTTCAGCAATGCATATACAAACATATTTCTTTCTTTTCATTATAATAATATTTTGAATATGTATTGTGAAGATATGTCACAAAATCATATATATTCATTTGATGGTGAAAAAACAGTTCACATATGCTTGTTTAGAGGTTTTCCAATTGTATTTATAACACAATTTATGATATTATTTAGTCATGTATATTTTTAATAACCAAGGTGTCATAATTTACGTGGCTAAAGTGATTTTAACAACATATACACAATATATGGTTGATGCTATTGGCTAAACGAAACACTTTTTGCAAGGCAAAAAATATGGCCATGATGAAGAATTTTGGCAGTAGAGAAAATTATGTTAGCGGCTAATAATGGCTAATTTGCCACAGATTAACAACTAAAAAGTCTTTGACCACTTATCTAAGAATCAGTAAAAATTTGCTAAGAAAAATAAGTTTTGTTAACCACAAAAAGCAACTGTCAAATTGATAACTTATGGATATTTCCAGATTTAGTGGATATGTCTAGACTCGAGTTTATAGAGAGTGATACTAGTCTCATTAAGCTTCAGCGCTTATGGTAAGCATATAATTCCAGAGACTTTACCTTTCTTCATTTAGTGTCTTCACTATGCAAAAATGGTTTTAACATATTGGTTTCACGGGATGTGTGCATGGTGCCTTTGGATGGTCCGAAAGCTACAAGAATGATGAAAGGGTAACAGAAATCACAACACAGAATTCAGCTTGGAAACACGCCAAACAAATGCTTTTCTACTCAATCTTATTAAACAACGTTAACTGAATACAAGACTGAATTTAAGCAATCTTCTCTTTTCTATCTAAACATTCCATTGTGTAGATCTAAAAGAAGAACAACAACACTGATCTTCTCAGCTCTTCCTCTATGGTAATCGCTTGTCCACCAAGCCTTATCTTTCCTTAAATGACGAGAATGATATTATTCAAATAACTTCTCTCCTGATTTTTCTTTATCTTCATATCCAGCCATTCCAACCAAGACACGTCAGCTCCGCTTCCTTGTCAAGCATCACACATCTGTGATCAGATGCAGAATCCTGTTCCCTTGCAGCTCCTTGCTCTGCACAATGATCTGCTACAGCAACTGCATCTTCAATCTCCCCCTTTTTGAATCTGTTTGATAAACAAGCACTTGATGCACCATACAAGAACATGAGACAAAGGGACAAACACAATATACCAGACAAGAACCAGAAGTAACAAATAACTGATACAACCATCAGACCCGGTTGGTTGCAATAAAAAGTACCAAGTGCAAGTTCAAACTTATTACAGAGCCAAAATAAAAGGTTTAGAAAAGTTCAGCGATCACAAAGGAAAATAAGAACAAATAACACAGCATAACAAGCAGCAACAACAAGTTCCCCCCCCCCCCACAAATCAAGGTTCCCAAGTTAGAAATCAGAGCACGACTCATCTCCCCCTTCTTTTTTGGCACAACTGTGTCAAAAATACACAAAAAAATAGAGAGACAGGAAGATGGGAATCAAAAACACTTACCTGCGGCCAAGGCGTCCTGTAGAATCTTGATGGCCAAGCGCATTGCTTTGACACAACCTTATTAGTGGCTGCTGACTTGTGATCAGCTGGTTGACGCGCAGACTTCACAGGAGATGTACTTGCAACAAGCGATAAATCAAGCTAGGAAATGGCAATCGAAACGTTGACTGTGCTTGCAGGCCAAGTTCGAGGATCTGATCATAGACCATCCTGCCCAAGTCAAACGGTATCTGATTCATGACCATAAAGATGACCATAGCCTGGCTTGTTGAGATGTATCCGTTGTTAACTGTGGGTGTCCAATTACTACAGTAAAGTTTGTGCAACTCTTTGATGATTGGATTCCTAACAACCGCATGTATCAGTTGTTTGCACTGCTTCACCTTGTCATCAGAGAGAAACAGAGCTAAATCCTCCTCCAAGATTGCAGCAGTTCATTGTCGTTGCTCGTGAAGATCCACAGAACAAAGGCCAAACAGCTCATTGATTTTAGCAGGGGAGAACACATACACCTAGTCACCAACAAGCACATCCACCGATTCAGTATCCACCTTAACCGTCAAGAGATTATCCCAAAACTCATAGACCACGTCCTCAACATAGGGACCAACCTCCGTCACACTCTTAAGCAACCCATACTTGACAATCAGAGACCAAACCGTGCCATCATCACCGAAAACAGAGCAAGCTTCTAGAGCAAGGTATGAGCAGAAAACGAGACATACCTTCGTGCCGCCTCAGCATAGGTGAAGCGTGTATGGTTGAACAGGGCAAGAGTTAAGCCACGAGCCCGAGACTTACTTGTACCCCTAGCAGTGCATGTCCGCCTAGAAGGGGCTTCCGAGACGATCGTCTTAGGTTGTCGCTTACGAAGACTAGAGGAAACACTCGGACTTGGAACCTCAACCGCTGAATCAGATCAGAATCGGAGACTTCAACCACCAGAGACATAAGAATGGACTGCTTTTGTGGTGGAGAGGCAGAGGAAGAGGCAAATGCATTAGAGGACTTAGGCGGTTCTGACGAAGAAGCAGTTGGACCGTCACGCGAAGATGCAGTGGCGAAACGATCAGAGACTTCCTCAGTATCCAGCCCAGCAAGATTGTAGAGAACCATGGTTGTGCACGGAGGAGATGCAGGAGTCGTTTCGGAGGAAGTTGAACCACCAACAGACAGTTGATGTTGTACCAGAGCAATATCTTGTCGAGGCTGCACAAATCACTGGAAACCACTGAGAATGGACTTCATCTCTGAAGCAAGGTTAGCATAGATTAAAAGAAAAAGCAAGCAAAAAACCCAAGAACACAAGATAAGAAAAACTAGAATCGTTCAAGGGACTGTTCAAATCAACAAGTGATAGGATGAGGAAACCCTAGATGTTGATCCCTTTATATACTCCTGTAGCAGGCTGAGATGGGCCTGAGATACATCGCGTCAAAAGCCCATACTGACATACAATCAATCGTAAATAGCTTAATGCAATAATGCTTAATCTTGTGTTTGAGAAAATACAATCACTTAAGCTATTACAGATCTATGATTAAACGATTCAGGCAGCACAAGGAATTGAGTTTAGGGACCCAGAAAGAGATTAACACATTTTTTTTTTTTTTGAGTGATAGTATGTACCTGGAGATTCCTCTATTGCAGGATATGCCAATATATTTCTTCAGAACTCTCAGTAGACACTACCACAACAGTCTGAATTTTCAAAGATTAGTGGCTGAACATCAATGGTTAGTCTTTCACACGGTCATGCCTTCAGTCCCTTGATGCCATCCAAAATGCATCGGCAGCTGGAATAATCTTTGAAGAAAACACAGTCAAGAGGTATAACATGAACCTTTTTTATATATATCATTTTCACTCTGAGGGTTCACAGAGCTCTGTTAACTCTTTTGCTATAGTGAAATCCACATATTAGTGATATAATCACAGATCCTTATGCATGCTTCTGATAGTGTTATTATCACTTCAGCATGTGTTATTGACGTGTCTTTGTTACACCATACAACAACACTATCATCATGAATTTTTGTGTCTCTTCACAGCTCTTCGACTCCCTAATGACATGACAATGTTTGACAGGATGCATGGGCCGGCATGACAGGCAGCTATATTCCACACAGTTCTAGGCATACAGCAACACACTGATCTCTTATATATTCTCGGATTTCCATGGTCTGTTCCAGTGATTGCTCCTATCATAGAATCAGGACACCTCAAAACAAAAGATTAGATCTCACAAATTCCAATGGACTTTCTTAGATTTGTAAATCTGTTAAAGTCCAATAGATTTAGTGAATAAATCAGCTAACTGAAATTATGTACTTGCATGATCAATCTCAATCAGTTTCGCCTCAACTAATTCACGGATGAAGTGATGTCTAATATCATTGTGTTTAGTTCATGAATGTTGAACATGATTCTTAGATATATTGATTGCACATTGGTTATCACAGTGAATTAAGATAGAGTCATAATCAATACCATAGTCAGCAGCCATCTGTTTCATCGACATCAGTTGGGCGCAACAACTTCCTAAGGAAATATACTTAGCTTCTGCCGTTAATAGTGATACACTATTCTGCTTCTTACTGTGCCATGATATCAAATTGTTGCCCATGAAGAAACATCCACCACTTGTGCTTCTTTGATCATTTATAGAGCCTGCCCAATCTGCATCATAATACCCTATTAAACTGGTAGTTGTGTCCATAATAGATGCTAAGCTTTGTTGTGTTTTTGATGTACTTGATGATCTTCTTTACTGCTAGAAGATGAGATTTTTAAGCCTTGCTTGGTATCTTGCACAAACACCAATAGCCAAACATATGTCTGGTCGGCTTACCATCAAATACCGAAGGCTGTCAATCTTCCCTCGATACAGTTTCTCATCCACCATCCTCTCATGTTTCATACTTTGAGAGTATGTCATTTAACCCCATAGGAATTTTAGCCTCCTTACTGGTTGTAAGACTAAACCTTGTCACTAAGCTCTTTGCATATATGCTTTGAGAAACAAAGATCCCATTAGCCCACTATTGTACCCGCAAGCCCAAGAAATTTGTCTCTAGATGTAGTTTTAAATGCAAATTTTGTGAAAAATCTAGCAAAATAATGATAATCACAATGACGAAAACATACATATTCCACCAAAAAAAATGAGAAAAACATACATAAGCATATTAATATCTAAAGATTAATGACGATTATAAATAAATATATAATATATAAATGAAAACATGAACTTTGTCGCTATAGATAGATCTTAATTGAAAACTTAATGAAAAATATAGCAAAATAGTGATAACCACAATGACAAAAACATGCATAAACATATAATTAATAGCGAGAGATTAGAGACGACGGACAAAAATAATATATGAAAACATGAATTTTGTCTCTATACAAAGTTCTTAAATGCAAAATTAGTGGAGAAATATATGAGTTTCAATTTGTCGCTATTAGTAACAAACTTATGACGGTGAAATTTGTCGTCTTAAATAAATTTATATAATAGAAATAGTTCATTTGAATGTTGAAAATGAATAAAGCATTAGAAAAATAAGTAATGAAATTTGAAAGAAAAAAAAATGTTTTAAAAAAACAAAATTTTAAGGTATGATTGTTCAGCAATGTATATACGAACATATTTCTTTCTTTTCATTATAATAAATTTCTGGATATGTACTGTGAAGATATGTCACAGAATCATAAATATTCATTTGATGGTTAAAACCATGTCACATATGCTTGTTTAATAGCAAAGGTGTCATAATTTACATGGCTAAAGTGATTTTAGCAACATATACACAATATGTGGTCGACGCTATTGGTTAAAAGAAACACTTTTTGCTAGTCACAAAAAATTGGCAATATATTATGCAAGGCAAAAATGTGGCCAAGATCAAGAATTTGGCAGTAGAAAAAATTATGTTAGTGGCTAATAATGGGTCATTTGCGAAAGATTAACAACTAAAAAATCTCAGACCACGTCAGCTCCGCTTCCTTGTCAAGCATCATACATCTGTGATCAGAGGTAGAGTCTTGTTCCCTTGCAGCTCCTTGCTCCGAACAATGATCTGCTACAGCAACTGCATCTTCAAATGATTCGTTGTAACGAAGAAAAAGAGAATTGGGACTCTGCAATAGAAGCAAGAGTTGACCTACACACACCATCTTCTTCAGTCACATTGTAAACATACAAATTTGTGTCTGTTCTAAAAACCAGCTGCATATAGTTGGATGCGGTTAGTTACTTTATTATTAAGACATTATTTATGCGATACTTTTTGACATACATATAAGATTTGAAATACTGACAGTAAGTTACTGTTTCGATTGGTGAATAAATCTACAAAAGTAATGACAATCACAATGGAGAAAACATACATAAACATATTAATAGTAAGATTAATGATGATGGACAAATAAATAATATCTGAAAAACATGAAATTTGTCTCTATATGTAGTTTTAATTGCAAATTTAGTAAAAATTCTAGCAAAATAATGATAGTCACATTGACGAAAACATACATATTACACCAGAAAAAATGACAAAAATATACATAAGCATATTAATATCTAAATATTAATGAGGATTATAAATAAATATATAATATATAAATGAATACATGAACTTTGTCGCTATATATAGCTCATAATTGAAAATTTAATGACAAATATAGCAAAATAGTGATAGCCAGAATGACGAAAACATACATAAATATATAATTAATAGCGAAAGATTAGTGGCGATGGATAAAAATAATATATGAATACATGAATACATGAATTTTGTCTCTATACATAGTTCTTAACTACAAAATTAGTGGAAAAATATATGTGTTTTCAATTTGTCGCTATTAGTAACAAACTTATGACGGTTAAATTTGTCGTTTTAAATAAATTTATATAATTTAAGTTGCTCATTTAAATGTTGAAAATGAATAAAGCATTAGAAAAATAAGTAATGAAATTTGAAAGAAAAAAAAATGTTTAAAAAAACAAAATTTTAAGGTATGGTTGTTCAGCAATGCATATACGAACATATTTCTTTCTTTTCATTATAATAAATTTTTAGATATGTACTGTGAAGATATGTCACAAAATCATAAATATTCATTTGATGGTTAAAACCAGTTCACAAATGCTTGTTTAATAGCAAAGGTGTCATAATTTACATGGATAAAGTGATTTTAGCAACATATACACAATATGTGGTCGACGCTATTGGTTAAAAGAAACACTTTTTGCTAGTCACAAAAAATTGGCAATAGATTGTGCAAGGCAAAAATGTGGCCATGATCAAGAATTTGGCAGTAGAAAAAATTATGTTAGTGGCTAATAATGGATCATTTGCGAAAGATTAACAACTAAAAAATCTCAAACCATGTCAGCTCCGTTTCCTTCTCAAGCATCATACATCTATGATCAGAGGTAGAGTCTTATTCCCTTGGAGCTCCTTGCTCCGAACAATTGTAACACCCGCAAACCATTTCTGGGAATTTTGGTGAGGGTGTCGATCGACACCACAGAGGGAGTGTCGATCGACACCAGTTGTGGCCGGTTTGGTCGGTTCAATTTTAATTGTCCGGTTTGTGTGGTTGGTTTAGGGAATCCCTAAATCGAGTTATTTGAGGTAGAAAACGACCTAGGGTCGTGTTATTTTGGTGATTCGCCGTTTTTGAGAGAAAACACAAAGAGAGAGTGTTCTTGAGCTTTTGGGAAGAGTTTGAGAGATTCCTTGCTGTTCTTGGGAGATCTAAGGCTGGGAAGGTGTTAGAAGCTTGCTAGGAGTGAGATAGTTCGTTCTTGTTGGTCAGAATCTTCCTGCAAAGAGGTGAGTGCATGACCATGGCTTATCTAAGCTAAGATTTCTAGATTCTATGTGATTTGGTGCTTATGTGGTTGTTTCTTTGAGTTCTCTATGCTATTTCATTGCTATATGGGCTGGGTTTGGCTTCTGGGAGTGCAAGGAGCGGATTGGAGAAGATTGGAGGCGAGATTCGGAGTTTCTGATCGAGGGAAATCGCTGCTCGGTATCGGTGTCGGTCGATACCAGTTGGGGTGTCGGTCGACACCAACGCGAGGACGGCTCGGGACTTTGGCGAGTGTTGATCGATGCCATGAGGAGGTGTCGGTCGACACAAACTAGGGTTTTCGGGAGTGTCGGGCAGGGTGTCGGTCGACACCAGTTGGTGTCGGTCGACACCAGATAGTCAGTGACGAACGACACCATATGGTGTCGGT
Organism: Camelina laxa; assembly: GCA_024034495.1. Taxonomy (NCBI): domain Eukaryota; kingdom Viridiplantae; phylum Streptophyta; class Magnoliopsida; order Brassicales; family Brassicaceae; genus Camelina; species Camelina laxa. The sequence goes on from CM043881.1 coordinate 11,343,356, forward strand.
CGACACCCCTTGTTCAGTTACGATGGATGTTGCATGCTTCGTATATTGCCTGGTTTGTTTTATTGATTGTTGTTTGTGGCATGTAGAGATCTTATTGCTTGTGTGTATAGCCCAGTAGATGGGAGGATTGCCTCACTGAGTGTTTATCAAATACTCATGCATCTCAATTTGTGTTTGTGGTGCAGGTAAGGGCAAAGTGTGATCGTGGAATCAAAGGCAATGAAGAGGAGGATGTTCTAGGGACTCAATTGGATGTTGTCTGGCTTTTGCTAGGGTGCTAGAGTTGAGTCATTAGAAACATTGCTAGGTTGCTGGTTTCATGTTTCTTGTTGTTTGGTATTGAGACATTGCCTTGCTATAATATTGGTTTATTATTGGGTTATTATTGGATATTGATTATGTCTTTCCGCTGTTGAATGTGTTGTGGTTAGGTGGCTAGTGGGTATGGGACCACTAGCTGTAGTTGTTTTAATATATTATATTTATTATTTATTTATTAAAAAAAAAAGGGGTTGGTCGTTTCAACAATGATCTGCTACAGCAACTGCATCTTCAAATGATTCGTTGTAACGAGTAAAAGAGAATTGGACTCTGCACTAGAAGCAAGAGTAGACCTACACACACCATCTTCTTCAGTCACATTGTAAACATACAAATTTGTGTCTGTTCTAAAAACCAGCTGCATATAGTTGGATGCGGTTAGTAACTTTATTATTAAGACATTAGTTATGCGATACTTTTTGACATACATATAAGATTTGAAATACTGACAGTAAGTTAACTGTTTCGATTGGTGAATAAATCTACAAAAGTAATGACAATCACAATGGAGAAAGCATACATAAACATATTAATAGTAAGATTAATGATGATGGACAAATAAATAATATCTGAAAATCATGAAATTTTTCTCTATATGTAGTTTTAATTGCAAATTTAGTAAAAATTCTAGCAAAATAATGATAGTCACAATGACAAAACATACATATTCCACCAGAAAAAAATGACAAAAACATACATAAACATATTAATATCTAAATATTAATGACGATTATAAATAAATTTATAATATATAAATGAAAACATGAACTTTGTCGCTATATATAGCTCATAATTGAAAATTTAATGAAAAATATAGCAAAATAGTGATAGCCACAATGACGAAAAACATACATAAACATATAATTAATAGCGAGAGACTAGTGACGACGGATAAAAATAATATATGAATACATGAATTTTTTCTCTATACATAGTTCTTAACTACAAAATTAGTGGAAAATATATGTGTTTTCAATTTGTCGCTATTAGTAACAAACTTATGACGGTTAAATTTGTCGTTTTAAATAAATTTATATAATTTAAGTTGCTCATTTAAATGTTGAAAATGAATAAAGCATTAGAAAAATAAGTAATGAAATTTGAAAGATGGAAAATATTTTTAAAAAAAAACAAAATTTTAAGGTATGGTTTTTCAGCAATGCATATACGAACATATTTCTTTCTTTTCATTAAAATAATAAGTACTGTGAAGATATGTCACAAATCATAAATATTCATTTGATGGTTAAAACCAGTTCACATATGCTTGTTTAATAGCAAATGTGTCATAATTTACATGGCTAAAGTGATTTTAGCAACATATACACAATATGTGGTCGATGCTATTGGTTAAAAGAAACACTTTTTGCTAGTCACAAAAAATTGGCAATAGATTGTGCAAGGCAAAAATGTGGCCATGATCAAGAATTTGACAGTAGAAAAAATTATGTTAGTGGCTAATAATGGATCATTTGCTAAAGATTAACAACTAAAAAATCTCAGACCACTTCAGCTCCGCTTCCTTGTCAAGCATCATACATCTGTGATCAGAGGTAGAGTCTTGTTCCCTTGCAGCTCCTTGCTCTGTACAATGATCTGCTACAGCAACTGTATCTTCAAATGATTCGTTGTAACGAAGAAAAAGAGAATTGGAACTCTGCAATAGCTCATAATTGAAAATTTAATGAAAAATATAGCAAAATAGTGATAACCACAATGACAAAAACATGCATAAACATATAATTAATAGCGAAAGATTAGTGACGACGGATAAAAATAATATATGAAAACATGAATTTTGTCTCTATACATAGTTCTTAACTGCAAAATTAATGGTAAAATATATGTGTTTTCAATTTGTCGCTATTAGTAACAAACATATGACGGTGAAATTTGTCGTTTTAAATAAATTTATATAATTTAAGTAGCTCATTTAAATGTTGAAAATGAATAAATCATTAGAAAAGTAAGTAATGAAATGTGAAAGAAAGAAAAAATGTTAGAAAAAAAACAAAATTTAAAGGTATGGTTGTTCAGCAATGCATATACGAACATATTTTTTCTTTTCATTATAATATTTTTTTAGATATGTATGGTGAAGATATGTCACAGAATCATAAATATTCATTTGATGGTTAAAACCAATTCACATATGACTGTTTAGAGGTTTTCCAATTGTATTTACAACACAATTTATTATATTATTTAGTCATGTATATGTTTAATAGCCAAGGTGTCATAATTTACATGGCCAAAGTGATTTTAGCAATATATACACAATATGTGATCGATGCTATTGGCTAAAAGAAACACTTTTTGTTAGTCACAGAAAATTGGCAATAGATTGTGCAAGGCAAAAATGTGGCCGTGATCAAGAATTTGGCAGTAGAAAAAATTATGTTAGTGGCTAATAATAGATAATTTGCCAAAGATTAAAAACTAAAAAATCTAAGACCACGTCAGCTCCGCTTACTAGTTAAGTGTAACAACCCGTCCCGTGGAGTCCACTAGCCCTGTAGGACATCGATCATAACCCATCATTGTGGATATCCAAATCTACCAATAGGTTATTGGTGCGCCAGGCGTTTCTCGAATCCTGGTCCCCACCATTTAACAACCTTCTCACAGGACAAGTTGCCACCAATTAAGTGCTTGGGGCCTATGGGGGCAAGCTAGCAGTGAGGCTAGTGGGGTCCACGGGACGGGTTGTCAGGTCAATTGGTGACAGCTTGTCCTATGGGAAGGTTGTTAAAGGGTAGGGACCAGGGTTCGAGGAACGCCTGGCGCACCAATAACCTACTAGTGGATTGAGATATCCACAGTGATGGGTTAGGATCGATGCCCTGCAGGGCCAGCTTGGGGCCTATGGGAGAAAGCTAGTGGGGTCAATGGGACGGATTGTCACATCAAGCATTATATGTCTATGATCAGGTGTAGAGTCTTGTTCCCTTGTAGCTCCTTGCTCAGCACAATGATCTGCTACAGGAACAGCATCTTCAAATGATTCGTTCACCCTGGGCGTTCGGTTCCAAAGAAACCGAACCGGACAACCCAAAATTTTCGGTTATCGGGACAAACCGAAGAGAGTAAGTTAAACCGTTCAGCGCAATTGTTTTGGGTAATCGGATTTCGGTTCGGTTCGGTTCGGTAATCGGACCGATCGGTTTATTAGAATCTGCAGCCATATATAAGCCTAACCCTAAACCATTAACCCTAATTTTGTTTTCTTCTTCTTCGCCTCTGCCTCCTGCGATTCCGAGAGAGAAAAGCTTCACAAATTCACTATCTCTTTCTGTTTTATCAATTCATATCTTCTACATCCTCTTTCATTCTCTCAAATCTCTTTCGCGGTTAAGAAAGAAGACTTTTATCAGAATTTCAACCTGTAAATTTTCTTAAAGGTAAGCTCTTCTTCTTGGTATCTAATTGATTCTACGTTTGATTCTTTGCTCTTTAACCTTTTCCTATGTCTTGATAACTTCTAATCTGATTTGGAGAACTTTAGGGCTTGAGTTTCAACTTTCAAATCAGAGACTATCCATTAATCTTCTGAATTTCTTTTACTTTGTTGTGCTTGTTTTCTTGTCATTGTAAGTCCTAATTAGATATATACATCGTTTATAAAACTTTTCTATTTTCGTTGTTACAAGATCTAAATTGTTGTTCTTTGTTGTTTGATGATTTAAGTTCTACTGGTTGATGTAATCGATTTTCATGATGGTAGGGGAAAAAATGCATGCCCAAGAACTGTCCATCTTTGCCGTCTCAGCTCAGCTCGTCATCATAGTTCGCCGCTGCACATCATCATTTTTGGAAAACCCTATTGGATCTGTCCATTTGGGTTTGTAACTATTGGACTTGTTTTCAGATTGATTAAGTTTGTTTTGGGTCGGGTATATGAGGTCCATTGTTATTTTGGTGGGTTGTAAATTTTTTTTGATAATTTAGTCCATTATCTTAGTTTTTTTGGTTTATTCGGTGCAAATTAACCGAAACAGAAAAAATTCGGTTTAAATTCAGAATTGATTTAAAACCTTATAACCGACCCGAACAAACCGAGTACCGATCAACCTGAACCGAATTTAATTTCGGTTCAATTCGGCAAGATATTTCAAAAACCGAATTTTCTCAAAACCAAACAAACCGACCCGAGCAACCCAAACCCGCCGAACGCCCAGGGCGATGATTAGTTGTAACGAAGAAAAAGAGAATTGGGACTCTGCAATAGAAGCAAAGAGTATACCTACACACACTATCTTCTTCAGTCACATTGTAAACATACAAATTTGTCTCTGTTCTAAAAATCAGCCGCATATAGTTGGATGCGATTAGTAACTTTATTATTAAGACATTAGTAATGCGATACTTTTTGACATACATATAAGATTTGAATAACTGATAAGTTACTGTTTCAATTGTGGTGTAAGATGACCCAAATACATTGGCAGGGAGTTCAGAAGAATGTTATGCAACTGGTATGGATTCGTCTGTTTAGAAACCAGCAGCTACGTTGCAGAAATTGAGATTTATTTTGTGTTTATAAATTAAGTTGTAATTTTTAGTCATTTTATCATCAACTAATGTTACATTTCCTAGTTTTCTCTTGTTTTTATCATCTTATTTGAGTGTTTTTTTTCTTTATCTATACACATATTCTCTACCCAAAAAAAAACTTAATAGCACAGATTCTAAGTTATCTCATTATACTCTATATATTTTTTTACTTCTCATATTCATATTCTCTTTGTTCCCACGTTTTCATAGTCTAAATATTATCTTCCGCGCATTCATTACTTTTCTTTCTTTCTATGAACACATGTTATGTTCTAAAAAAACTTTTGCATCAAACCCAAACATATGGTGTCAATTATTTAACATTGCTGGCTTAGTGTTGGATGATTTCTGTTACATAGAAAACCATGTTCTAACCAACAGAGTTCAAAACTTTATTATTATTATTATTATTATTATTATTATTATTATTATTATTATTATTATTATTATTATTATTATTATTATTATTATTATTATTATTATTATTATTATTATTATTATTATTATTATTATTATTATTATTATTATTAATAATCGTGAAAAATATTACCAAAAGGAAACAACTTAGAGGAGAACTATGAGTGACCAAACCATTGAGACGATAATCTATTACAATCTTCCAACAACTTAGAGGAGAACTATGAGTGACCAAACCATTGAGACAATAATCTACTACGATCTTTCCAATATATGTACGAGCGAGAAGGGTATCTCGGATGTACACTTCTATTTTTGTTGACTGGCAAACTCTTATCTCATAGCTCTTGACAAAGTCCTTATCAGTCTCTAGCTACCACTTTGAAGCGTATCGCACTGCCCAGGCTAATATCTATCACCTTTGGCAAGACAGAAATAATCGTCTGCACAACTCTATCTCCACTCCATCTGCAACAGTTTTTACTATCAACTGTTTTGTTTTATCAATTCTGAACTGAATTAAGGTTTTATAATTTTTTTAATTAACCGTATTATATATATATATAGGAAATTTCATATATTTTCTCTGCTTGATTAATCATCCTGCAACGTTATCCCTTTTTAAAATGATCTACTATATTTGTATGATTGCGTAAACAAAAATGTGAACCCACAGACACAGATACCTAAGGAATGTGTAGACTACTAGACTGAGGAGACATGTTCACTAATTATATTAACAAATTAAAGAATCAAAATCAATATTTATAATTAAAAATTATAAAATAAAGAAGACGAAGCTAGATATGATTCTTAGATGTCTCACAAAGTCGTCATATATAAACAGATCGATACATCAGTACAGACAGAAATATATTCGTATCTAAGTTTGATTCACAAACCAGATCTCGAATAATTTTATGACTTTTTTAGTTGTATGAATAAATAAAATATATTCTCTGGCTTCACAGTAAATCTATAAGCCTCTCCCACGTACGCGGAAGCGAATCTCTCCGGCAGGCAAGCACAAATCAATATCACCCATCTCTCTATCCATCTATAGCTTGCGTACATCAATCACTTTCGCCTTTCACATGTTACAACTACCCTTATATGTATCTTAGGTGCAATTGTACATGCATTTACGTCCAATATAAGTATATATGTGCATAATATATATATATATATATATATATATATATATATATATATGTGTGTGTCTTTATGCTTCACGTGATGGAGAGACATGGAGTCGTAATGAACAAGATCGCCCTTTGGCGTAACCAACAGGTACGTAGTTTAGTAATTAGTGAAAGCAGAGAGTAACTTCAGATGCTTGATGGTGGAAAATAGAATATATTTTTACAAGAGTGTTCCTTTAGTTTTATTCATACGATTTAGTGGATTATTTGCACATGATTGATCCAATTTAGAAGAATCTATCTTCTTTCTTTGTTTTAATAATATTTCTTGCTTTTCTAATTAGTTGTTCTAAGTGATATAGATTTGAGGGAATCATCTATATATTATGATTTATGAACCAATTAAACCAACAAAACAAATTTTTGCAGACATGTTATCGTGGGAATAATATTTGTCAACCCTTTTTTTAATTAAAGACGGCACAAGAAAATTATTCCACATTTGGGTGAAACAAACCATTTTCGAACCCGACATTTTGTTTTTGTTTTGATGTAACTGTAAATATCCTTAGGATATGAAAGTTTACGATTTACATAAAGATAAAACTTACGGTTTTTGAGACCTTGTCAAAAAAAAAAAAAAAAAAAAAAAAAAAGAACATGACAACATGTATTGATAAATAAAAAACAGAAGTCATCTAAGCCAACAAGTTAATTAAAGAGCAACTTTGGTAGATGACCATGGTTCAAAAAAGAATTAAGAAAATAATTGTGTTAGGTTTTTTAGTAGATGACTCTTTTTATGGTGGGGTAGGGATAGAGTAGTTACCAAATTAACCTTCTAATTTACAAGTTTTACAAAAATCTGAAAGTTCAGTATGAAATTTTGTGACTGAAGAAATGCAGAAATAATGCTATAATAAGTGATAGTGAGTACTCAAATTAAAGCTGAGGTTACAGTTGGAAGAGATGGTGGTTGTAATTGCTACGGTGGTGTTTACGGTGGTGAGTGAAAGTAATTATAGCGGTGGTGATAGAGTTATTTTAAAAAATAGCATGAATCATGTTTAAATTGCATGTAATTATCGTATAAATAGCATGTGATATTACAAAATAGCATTTTTGGTTGGAGTAAATAGAAAAAACATGCGATATTATCATTTTTTGGAATATATCATGTCATTTATATAAAAAACACTATGAATTACAATAGTTTTCTAAAAAAAACATGATAGATAAATTCGGTGGTCGGAGGTGATGGTGATGAATTCGGTGGATAAAAGATGATGGAGAAGACGGTAATTGTTACGGAGATGATGGTGGTGAACTCGACGGAGTAAATTTGTGTTGGTGGTGGTGAATTTTTTTTGAAGCTTTCGGTTAAAAAAAAAAAAGATGTTTAGGTATTTTGATGAGAGAGAAAGAAGAAGAAATCAAGAGGAAGAAGAATAAAGATAAACCAAAGGAGAAAAAAAAGAGAAATAAGAGAGAAGGAGAGGTGAGGAGAGCAACGTAATTTTAAATTACATAGGGGACACATGGATATGGGTGATAGTTATTTTATGAATTATTTGTAAAAATATAGTCATCTATTATATATACTCTTAATTAAACCTTCTATATAATAAATAAAAATTAAGATGTTTGAGATGATCGATCTCCGTATACCTTGTGTTTGTGTGTGCAGTGAAACAAGTCATCTAGAAGGTTTATTGTTCTAGGAGATTGCTTTAAAAAAAGTTACAGTATATGTTTACTTGTTTTGGTATTTGGATACTTTTTTTTTTTTTTTTTTCTGGCTCAACAATAACTATTCATTATCCAAGAACATTACATCCAAACAAAGGAGCATAAATTTCCCTCCATAGAATTGGACCAAATGCAATAAGTCAATCTAGTATGCCCTGAAACACTAGCGGATCCAACGGTACCAGACCGAAAATCATTGCATTTTTTTAGCACAACGAGATAACTAACGCACCACAACTCAGTGTGAAATCATCTTTTAAACCACCTAAGAAAACCCTATGACACGAAAACAACTACTAACACAGAGAAGACCAAATCCTACATGAAGAACAAAGCAAATCCAAGCTATTAGAACCTTATGATCTGCGAGTAAGACTTGTCCCAATAGATTTGACACCCAAGGCGCATTATAGAATAAACTTGGTTCCTCCGGCTTCCATTGTTCCGGTCCTAAGCCAAAAAACGTACCATACATCCGACTGACCCGACCAATAGACTCGAAACAAACCAGCATGAACAGAGGCTTCTCCAACCTAATCTACATAATGACCAGAATGCTAATACCTAAACATAAGAAATTGGAACGCAGATTAGCATTGCTTCACCTCAGGGTGCATTCCCGGGTTGACCAAACCGCATCAGCCTTGCTGTCTCATTCCTTGGCCGGACTGACACCGGAGAGTTGAAGTAGCTTTCGAGAAACGCAGGCTTTGAGGAAGTTCTCAAATCTCGGCCACCGACGCCCATGGTAAGCTCCCCAAACCCCGGTAAAAACTAAAGCCCGACTCAACCATTAAAGTCCGGTCAGCTAGAGACTCCGGCAAAAGGTTGGAAGTAGCAGGAGGACGCGACCCAAAAGACCCAAATCTGACACCTTGAAGCTGCAGAAGGCCGTGCGGATCTGCATCGAACCGGAGAGGAGAGGAGAGCGAGCCACCACCATTCACCGGATCTGCACCTTGAACCACCACCATTCTCCCGGAGAGGAGAGCGAGCCGAGATCTTTATTGTTCAATACAACACCGCGGTTGAATCCTCATCAGCACGACCAGAGAGGAAGAGATCGAAGCTCTCAACTACTGCTACTGGAAAAACAAAGAAGAAAAGAAGAAAAACAGAAGAATAGAGTCCTCTCACACCGCCGGCGAAGCCTCGGGCGGCGGAGAGGCAATTGCGGCGGAGACTTTTAAAACTAGGGATTTTAGAAAGAGACTTTTTTTATTTTAATACTTTGTATTGAACAATAATATCTGGAAGTTATTATCAAAAGGCAAATCGGTTGGAAAATCAAAATCGTATAGGAGTATAAGTGTGTAATTTAATGAGCTGTTAACTAAAACTAGTCATTGTACGTGGTTAACAATATTGACTAACATGACCGATCACAAACTCTATATACATTGGATTTTATTCTCGAAATTCCAATATGTTTAGGCAGAATATAATTAAGGAAATGGTGGATTTACGGTTAAAATAATTAAACATAAATATTTACAAACTTTTTTAGAGAAGAAAAAGAAAGATTATATATAGATTTGAATATAAATAGTATGCATTGATGTACGTACGTTAGACATTTACGTATATTTGCCAATGTGCATATAGATATGCATGAACATGTTTAAATGGGTCCAAGGTTTTGAAAGTGCATGTTTTTACTTTACTTGCTGCCTAATAAAAATATCAAGGGAGAAAGATCCGCATGCAAGTTGACAATCCATCCACAATTCTCTTTCAAGTTGTCATGTCTCCTCCAACTCCATCAAAATATTCCCATAATCCCATTCCATGTATTGTCGCACAACTCAAATACTGCTATAACATGTGCTTAGCTTAAAAGTAAAACTGAACTTAACTTGATCAATTGAAATTGTCGTAATCTAGTTTTTTTTTTTTTCATGATTTTCTCTTAAACAACATATATCATGCGGGTTTGAATGGAAGTGATAATGCTTATGCATCTATAACATATGTTATTTGTATTGTAGTAGAAAATGACTGTGTATGCATCTAAATGATGTATGTGGCTATACCAATATATGATTAATCTTTAATTGAATATGTATATTTCTTAGGGTAATTAATTATCAGTTCAGCATATAAAAAAAATACCTTACGAGGGTGAAAATCAAATCTTTTAGCAAAGAAAAAAAAGGGTTAAAAAACAAATAGCCGACATATAATGGATGTTTAAAATCAGCATGACGATGATGTACGTCTGTCTACGTAACGGTGTTGTCAACAAATAAAATTCGAAATATTCAGAAGTTAAGAAAATAGTTTACAGTGAAATTCTCAATTTGCGGATATTACAACGCATAATGGATGAATGAAAACATTACTTCAAAATATGGTTAGTGAAAAATGACATAATCCAAGAATAATATCGAATCCATATATAGCTTTTGTTCCCACTATTATTATTATTATTAATTCATTTCTATCCATCCTATGGTTTAATATACTATATAGTTTATCCATTTAAAGATAGTCATAGTATAGGAGATCTAGGCTAATTATATAAATATACACATTAATCTAAATATATTTAGGGAGTTGACCAATGATTAACCAAAAACGAAATATTCCCATCCAACTATATATGGGGAAACAAAAAATATATGTGGATTTTTTTGTTGTGGAATATTAAAAAAAAAAAAAAAAAGTATAAATTTTACTGTTAGGAGGTAAAATCATTATCCAAATAGCACCTTTAGAAAGACACATATACCCTTGACTTAGCGTAATAACAAATAGCCATGTGAAATTCATGGGCCCGAATAAAACACACAGCTTGGCCCGCTTTATATTCCATAATCCAAATAATCAAATAATTATGTTTTCTTTTTGTCTATCCCAAATACTGTATTTGATATGTCGACAAAATTATAAGACTATATAACCACAAAGAAGACCAGAGGTTTTAGCATTTTCGTTCCACTCATAATGAGGTTTTAATTTTAACCTATCACTACTCATTAAATAGTTTTTTTCCAGAAAAAAAAAATGATCTGAACTTTTATAACCCGACTAATCTCTTCATGATGAGTGTAACCGTCGAATAGCCCATTCACCAGATTTTCTAATGAACTCAAAGCATAACATCATTTCAATTAATAATTTATTAACTATAAAAAATGTTAAGATCATATTTCGAAGAAAAATACTACTAACTTAATATGATGGATATATTTGTAAATCATGGTTGACAGATTTTTAAATTTAGTGTTATTTAGCGGGAATTTAAATACGTAATTAAATTCTAGTGTCATTTACAACTAAAACACTTAAAAAAAAAATTATTTCTATTTTGAATCATTTAAAATGAAATATCTTGAAAATTCATGAATTCAAAGTGTATAATTTCTGATCCGAAGAGAGTACTATGAAACTAATATCTAAAAGAATTTGATTATCCAATTTTTTTTTCCCATATAACCAAAGTGTATATCTAGTAGAAAAAAAAAAAAAAAAACGTTAAAAATATCTTCGAACCCGGTGCATGATCAAAACAATGTAACGTATCATGGAGATTCCGTGACCCACTTACCTTCAAATTCATTTTATAATTAAAATAAATAAATAAATACAAAAAAAATGACATTTGTGAAATATTTACATCTCTCTCTGTCTGTATCTTACTCTGTCAGTACTACTATAAATAAACTGTAAACCACTCCAAGCTTCACAATTTAATCACAAACCCACACAAAAAAAATACACTAGTTTCACAAAATTGTCACGCTTCTTCTTCATCTTCTTTATCCTTTCAACAATTCCAAGAAGATTAAATAAAAAAAAAAAAACAATGAGGCAATTTCCAAACATAAGAGGAAACATAGATGCGAAGATGTCGACAATGGTGGCATCTCAAACACGTCCTCCGTGGCGTACACCAGTTCCTTACCTATTCGGTGGTTTAGCCGCCATGCTTGGTCTCATCGCTTTTGCTCTCTTGTTGCTCGCCTGCTCTTACTGGAAGTTCACTCGCCAAACGGACGACGAGGAGAAACAGACCGAGTCCGGTGAGAAAGTGGTGGCTAAAGTTTTCGAGGAGAAGATTCTTGTGATCATGGCTGGACAGAACAACCCTACTTTCTTGGCTACTCCGGTCGCCGCCAAGATTTGCGTGGACTGTGTTAATGCGATGAAGAAAGACGGGCAAAATGGGGAATATACAGTAACAGAAGAAGACCACTGAGCTCTGTTCTCAAGAAAGTGTTCTTTTTTTCTCGTTTCTTTTTTCCGTCCTCTGTTTTCGTCGGTTCTTTTTGTTTGTTGGGGGAATTTAGTTTTTTCCTCTGTTTTTATCGACCTTGAAATTGTAAATCACTAAATCTTTACTAGGATAGTAAGGGGGTTGTTTCTCTGTATTTTTGTTGGTATATGAAAGTATGTTGCTATAAGGTTAATTCAAGTTATCATCTGGTCTGGTTTAGTCATTAACATTTACAACTTATGCATGCCCCTATTTTGATAAACAAAATTCTATAGTTTATTTGCAAAACCTAAGAAGTTTAACAACATTTTCGTTGCCAAGTGTGGATATCACTCTAAGTTAGAGGAGCAGATTTTTGGTTGAGGCCATAGATTGATTACCGTGAGCCATCACCACCGTGTCCAGCGACGCTATTGAATATTGAAGACGTTTTAGTGGTAAGAAACTAAAAAGATACATTATTCTTATTGGCCACAAAATTAATAAAGATGACCTGAACAAAACGAAAAAAAAAAAAACAAAAAAACATTTCGTGATAGTAAAGCAGTAAATACATGTAATGTTGGTTTGAAGTGTATATTTTGGGAATAAAATACATAATTTTACAAGTGTTTTATAAAAAAGGAAATGTTATTTTATATGATACCACATAAATGTTTTGAAAAGTACCTGCATAAGTAAACATATCCACACGGACCACATATGCGTTGCGTTTATAGTTTTACCATGTGTCAATTTTTGTAAAATAAGCTTTACAAAGTTTAATTTGCGGTACATAACAAATTAGTCATCGTTCTAACTAAATCATTTTTGTAAAAAAGTTGATTTTTAAGTCATGTGTTTAAGAATAGTACAAGAGCAAGTACGAAACGATCAATTTATTTAGTACTATTTTTTATTTTTTTTTACATTTATCGTTTTGCTCGTAAACTCAGAAGTATTAATTCATGATGACTCGACTCCCATGGTTTTTGCCGTCGGCATGCTTTTATCGGTTGGCGGAGAAAAAAGGCACTTTGAAGAAAAGAGAGACGATGACGCCATAATATGGACATGTGTCAGTACGTAGACGGAGTTGGATTGGTTTCGAAGAGTTATGTTTGACTATGGAACAGTTGTAATGACTTTGCTCTATTTGCTGCAACCACCTGACCTCTGACGCGGCGATACGACTCTGCTATATGCCTGCAACCATCATATTTAATGCAACGCTCATTATAAATCAAACTTTTCATTAATGATTAATCAACACAGAGAGAGGGAGATCTCCACATTTTTCATGAAATGTTTTCTACCGTTCCAATATGGTTATTTTTCGAATCTTTTTTTATCTTAACACAAAAATAAATCACCAGTATTACAGAAAAAGGGCTTTATAGAATTAATACCCATGGTCCCTGAAAGGCCCATTCAGCCCACTAGTGACCGACCGACCTACCGGCCATTTACTTTCGTCTCCCCATTTAAGTATTTGCTTGAAATTCTCGTGGTTACGTGGTCCTAGACACTCATCATCTACCCCCATAACACACTTCTTACAACTAATTCAACTTTTTTTCTTCTTCTTTCTTTTTTTTATTATTATTATTTTTTTTGTTAAAAGACTTTTAATTTATAAAGAGTCAATTAGCTGATTAACCAAATTTACAAATTTAATTAAGAATATAGCATGTTTATTAGAAAAATTGGAAGAATAGGATTAATGATAGATAGAATTACCATTTTGGTGTTCTGACTATTTGGGAGGTGATGGCCAGTGGCCGGAGGCCTGAAGCCGGTGGTGGCTGAAGTTCAGCGGAGTTCGCCGGAGGTCGCCGGAATTCGCCAAAGGTCGGAGATGACCGGAAGTCGATCGGGGTTGTCCGGAGATCGGCCGGAGGTCGCCGGAATTCGCCAAAGGTCGGAGATGGCCGGAAGTCGATTGGGGTTGTCCGGAGATCGGCCGGAGTTCGGCGGTGGTCGGCCGGAAGTCGGCGGTGGTCAGACGGAGGTCGGCGGTGGTCAGCCGGAGATCGGCGGTGGTCGGCCGGAGATTGGCGATGGTGGTGGCTAGAGAAAAACAAAACCCTAAGATAATACATTGTGAACCCTAGGGGATAGTGATAAAGAGGTGGAGATGGTGGTAAAGTGGTGCGATGGTGGTGGTGGGAAAAAGGTAAAGATGGTAGTGATAAAAAGGGTATAATAATATATATTATAGTTTATACACTTTATATCACTTTTTAATGGTTAGAGTAGTTAGTCTTTGAATTATAATCTTTTTGTTAGTTATACAATGCAATTTCCCATTTATAAACATATGCCCAATAAGCTATTTCGGGAATAGGCCCATACAATTATCCCCTTAGGGTCCAGTCCAATTACATCAAACTAAACCAGATAACCAAAACCAAAATTGACCTGAATATAAACCAATCTAAACCAGTAGCTAACCGGTATAAACTAGAAACCCTAATCTGCAATGGAGAACTCTATCGCAGCCGTCTTCCCACGAAGTTGCGGATACTCGTCGGACCAGGATCACCGGCGAGTCAGGAAGACGGGAGTCAAACGGAGAAGGTGACATAGGACCATCACAATCCCGCCAACGTAGAATTGTGAAGAGAAGGAAGAAGAGACCGATCTATCAATCCGGAAGTCATAGTTCAGTCTGATAGAATTTGAGCAGTAGGGAGTAGATCTAAAAAGCCATCGACGGTGGCTTAGCCTTGCCTTTCCGGCGGTAGACCTCCCCCGTCAAACCACCAGCCGTGACAAAACCTCCTGCATCTCCAGCTGTTCAGATGTAACCGCCGTATCTTTCTCATTCCTCGCCGAGAACTTCCTTCTTCTAACCGCATAGCCACACCGCCGGTAGAGCTCTTACCGGAAGTGTCCTGCGAAAGCTTCTCCTTGCCACAAACTCCCTTGATTTCGATATGATGACCTCGCCGGTAGGTGCAATGGACTGCGGATGAAGCGCCATGGACCAGTAGTTCCTCTTCAAAGCCGGAATGGCCAGAGGAACCCTTCGCTCGGTGCACGGAGTCGTGATCGGAAGAAGAGAAATGAGGAGAGAGGAGAGAGACGCGAGTAGATCTCACGCGCTCACCTCACTTTTTTTTCTTTTTCTTCTTTCAATTTTTTTGTATTTTGTATATGAGAGTATGTATGACCAACTTTTTCTGACAAATTTTGGTAATATAAAACACCTGTTGCCATATGTCTACGATCCAGAATCATGAATACAAGTGTTATCATCAAATCAAATAAAACCATAGTAACAATAGTCACATTTTATGCAAATTAGTCAGAACTATATTGCCAAGTATATAATTTTTTCACTCTCAAAATAAGTTACGTTGTTTGGCTAAGATTTCACCACGTGTCAAATTTTAATTCGATCTAAATGGATACCCCTGGATCCCACATGGATAGACTCATCATAGACACGCTCATGTGAAGCCATAGTAACACCAACCACAAAAGAGAGAGAGAGACTCACTGAAACATATTAGAGAGAGAGAGAGCTTTTAGAGAGAGAGAGAGAGAGAGAGAGAAATGGCGTCTAAGCTCTGTGATTCGTGCAAATCGGCGACGGCGGCTCTATACTGCCGACCAGACGCAGCGTTTCTATGCCTAAGCTGCGATTCCAAAGTCCACGCGGCCAACAAACTCGCGTCTCGTCACGCGCGCGTCTGGATGTGCGAAGTCTGCGAGCAAGCGCCAGCTCACGTCACGTGTAAAGCAGACGCCGCCGCGCTTTGCGTCACGTGCGACCGCGACATACACTCTGCTAATCCGTTGGCTCGCCGTCACGAACGCATCCCCGTCACGCCGTTTTACGATTCCGTCTCCAGCGACGGTTCCGTCAAACACACCGCCGTTAATTTCCTCGATGACTGTTACTTCTCCGATCTAGGTGGTAACGGTAGCCGTGAAGAGGAGGAGGAAGAAGCTGCTTCGTGGCTGTTGCTTCCGAATCCGAAGACTACTACTACTACTACAACAACGACGGTTGCTGCTAAGGAGGTTCCGGGAGATAGTCCGGAGATGAACACGGGTCAGCAGTATCTGTTCTCGGATCCGGATCCGTATCTGGATCTGGATTACGGGAGTGTTGATCCGAAGGTGGAATCGTTGGAGCAGAACAGCTCTGGCACCGATGGTGTTGTTCCGGTGGAGAATCGTACGGTTAGGGTTCCGACGGTGAATGAGAATTGCTTTGAATTGGATTTCACCGGAGGATCTAAAGGCTTTGCTTATAGTGGTGGTGGTTACAATTGCATCAGTCACAGTGTAAGCATCTCTCCTTAATTTAATTAATTATTCTTTAATCATTCTGATTAGTGTAATAATAATAAAAAAAAAAACAAAAAGAAATGGTTAGATCTTTAGGGTTACGACTTTTTATGACTTTAAATTATTAATTTATTTGGAGCTAATGATTGGGTGACTAAAATCTAGGGTTATAAAGTGAGTAACATGTGTTAATTAATCTGTAATTATCCTATGTTTGATTATCCAATTATATCTTAATCAAATAATTTTTGTCTATATTGTTAACATAATTGGAACATGCATAGGCTAAGTATGTATGTAGGCAAAGTCAAAGTGTTGTTTTTGATACGAATGGTTTGTTATTGCAGGTGTCATCATCGTCGATGGAAGTGGGAGTGGTACCAGATGGTGGATCCGTGGCTGATGTATCGTATCCTTACGGTGGATCTGCAACAAGTGGAGCTGATCCGGGGAGCCAGAGGGCTGTTCCGTTGACGTCAGCTGAGAGAGAGGCGAGGGTGATGAGGTACAGAGAGAAGAGGAAGAACAGGAAGTTTGAGAAGACCATAAGATATGCTTCAAGGAAAGCGTATGCGGAGATGAGACCGAGGATCAAGGGGAGGTTTGCGAAGCGGACGGAGACGAGTGAGAGCAACGATGTGGTTGCTCATGGAGGTATCTTTAGTGGGTTCGGACTTGTACCTACATTTTAGATATTGAGAGAGAGGGAGAAAGAGATGTTTGATGTTTGTGTTTAGTAATAAGGTTTTTAATTAACGAACGTTTATTTTAAACGAGTTGTTTTTTTTTTTTTTTTGTTGATGAGTACTTTTTAGTTTGTTGTGGGAGAGAGGAGGAGAATTGAGTGGGTGGTGTTTATATGTAACTTGTTTTTGTATATATCATGTGATTTTGAATATGATTGTGCATTTAGAACCAACCAAGTTGTTAAAAATATACAAGTTTAGTACATGGTAAAAGAACAATTACATTATTGAAGTTAAGACCTCAAAAAATAAATAAAAAATGGCAAAGGAAAGCAAACTTATATACCAACGACACAAATCAGTCGAGGGAAATCTCATGACACTAAATAATTCAAAGTAGATTATAGACAGAGACAATTATATATATCCAAAAGATGATTCTGAAGTTGGTGTGTGTGTTTTAGTTAGAGATAGAGGGAACGCTACTTGCCTTGCTTGCGGAGGAATCGCTATGAACTTCGTTTGGCTTTCGATTCTTTTCACTGGTTGATCCGCTCTGTTCTAAGGAAGTGGTGTGTGACTGTGTTTCCGTGACCGGCTTCTTTGCAATGATATGGTCCAATTCATTATCTACTGTGATCTTCCCTTGGTTTGGTACTTTGACTGAGCTCTTGGCCTCTGAGTCACTACGGATTGCGATTGGCATTTGATTCTTTTCCCTGGCTAAACCACTTTGTTCCGAAGAAACGCTGCGTTCTGCTGCTGTAAACGCGGTTGTTGGCTTTTGGTTCAAGCTGTCATTATTGCTTCTAGCTGCGATCGGCTTTTGGTTCAGGCTTTCATTGCTACTAGCTGCAATCGGCTTTTGGTTCAAGCTTTCATCGCTTTTAGATGCAATCGGCTTTTGGTTTGAGCTTTCATCGATTCTACCTGCAATAGGCTTTTGGTTTGAGCTTTCATCGCTTCTAGCTGCAATTGGCTTCTGGTTCGAGCTTTCATTGCTTCTAGCTGCAACTGGCTTCTGGTTCAGACTTTCACTGTCAGCGTTGCGGTCCAAATCCCTGTGTACTGCAATATGGTCTGGATTGGTTTCTTTGTCTGAGTTCTTGTGGTCTGAGTCATTTCTAACAGCGATTCCTCCTTGATTTGCTTCCTCAGATGAGCTGGAAGCGTTGTTGTTAGCAGTCTTGCTCTCCAAGAAACGTACAACTACACATGTAATATTATCTGCACTTCCTCTCCTTATTGCTTCACCCACAAGTTTCTTGGAAGACTCTTCCGGTTCTTCAACCTCTTTCACCACTGCAACTGCTTCCTGCAAACACCATAGAGATCTCAGTCATTGAGAACTGATGTGAATCTCATCGGAACAGTTATGTTCGTTCAAGAACTCAAATTCACAAACCTCATTGGAGAAAACATCCCAAAGTCCATCACTAGCAAGGATCAGAAACTCAAGAGAATCATCAATCTTCTCTTCCTGAAGTTGAAGACATGAACCTTAATCAAAGTACATTTTATGGTAGATAGAGTTCAATATGAAAGTGAAGTTGTGTTTTTATATACCTGAATCTCTGGATCAGCAACAACATACTGTTTCAGCAGTCTATCACCAAAAGCGCGAGAAACTGCAAGAACTCCTCCAACTCTCCAAGTCCCTATTCATTATGAAGATATATCAGGACTATGCACAAAATGTTGGAAATAATTATAACAGTTTCTTGTTACCTGCCCACATCACAAAACCACCAGCATTCTCAATCCGTTCACGCTCATCACTTTGGTCAGGTTTATGGTCTCTTGACACAGCAAAAGCTACAAGAGCACATGAATCACATTGTTCAAAAAAAAAAAAAAAAAAAAAACATTTACATGATAACAAGAGCTATTGGACCATATAATCAAGAGAGGTATAGAGTAATCATATATACCATTTCCACCTCGACATATAACAGCTCTGGAATCACCAACATTTGCAACAAGTAAACGATCACCAACGAGAATAGCTGTGGAGGCAGTTGAACCAGCATCTCTAGTTTGACTATTTTCTGACTTGAGAAGTTCAGAGTCTGTATGGGTATAAGCATCAGCTGGAAAGAAAAAAAACAAAGCAAATACAACACAAATTAAGAATAGACACATCAAACAATAATAAGTCATTATGCACCAAAGGAATTTGGAAGTAAACCTATTGCAGATTTGGTATCAGAAATGAACTTAGGATGAGTAATAAGATTGCTGAAAAGATGACGCTTCACATACTCAGCTGCTCTGGCTCCACCATGGCCTGCAAGAACAGTAAGAAAAGATGAATATATACTTTACTCTTTCCTATATATAAACCTAATATAGGTCATCGGGACATATATGAATATAGTCAACTGCAGTGATGAGGACAGTTCATATTGAGAGAGGGGGGGACAAGAATACCATCGAAGACGCCAAATAGACCAACGATTTCGCCATCGATACCATCGATCCTCGTCTCAAAAAAGTCTTCCATAGATGATCTCTTCCCAGCTGAGCTTGCATATCCATAGCTGAACTTTCCATTCTGACTGCAGTTAAAAAAAACTCATGTTAAGTAAAAACGTCGCAAATGTAAAATGACAAGTATCTCCAAACCAGAAACAGATTTCTACATGGCTTTTCATTCAAGTAACCTCGACTCAAACAAAATAAAGGCCAAACTGATCAACCACAAGCCTTAAAACTACGAACGAAAACATATACAAAATCATGTCGCTAGCTGCCAGAAGAGATAAATTTCAATTGAAACACAAAGAGTTGTAGCGAACTTAACCTGAGACCGCCTCCGCTTGCAGGAGCTTCAACAACCCGCATTTGATTCGAATACGATAACGCCAAGTCCATATATCCCATTTTTATTTGCAGGGATCTCAAATACTACTCTTCAAACACAGTAGAGCTAATCTGAAATTTAAACAATAGACGAGAGTTTTAGAAAATAAGGAGAAAAATCAAAGGGAACCTGGATAGAAGAATTGGAGAGAAGAAAAAGGGGTAGAAGATTGAGAGATTTGTCATGGATGGTGGGAGAGAAATAGCGTAAGAAACCAAAAAAGGAAACAGAAAGCAGTGAGCGGTGTTACGTGTTCCGGAAGCAACGGTGTTTAGCATTTCCCGGAGTCAAGTGTTCTTGCTAATTATAGAAAGCGTTTATGGACTTTCAGAAGTCAAAAAGCTCCGATATTTTATTTTAATGAATATTTTAAACGAAATCTATGTTCATTTTTGTTTCTTTTGTTTGTTTTTTTTTTTAATAGTTTCACGAGTTTATTTTCCATGACCATTTTGTTGTTTCTCATAATTTGAAAAATTGAGAAATAACAATAATACACTCAAAACCAACCATTATTATATTATACAACTAGCTATAGGGTATACTTATAAAAGTTGGTACGACTTGAACGAATAGTCGAATAAGTTGACAAAAAAGTCCAAAGGATTGATGAGCTTAAGATTCTCATTCACGTTTTTTAGCTTTTTCATCCACACACGGGTACATATATAATTTCGATAATCGGAGAGGACCTAGCTCCCGGCCGCCGAGCGTTTACGTAAACTCCATGACTAGCATCACTTGATTTCTTGAAATCAACCATACCTTCGAAAACACTCATACCTTCGAAAACACTCATACCTTCTTCTTTGCCATGTTTTCGAAGGCATGATTGATTTCAAAAAAATCAAGTGATGAGGCAGTGACACCATGCCGGGGCGGTTGGGATGTGTTTTCAAAGGGTGACATAGCAAAAAAAAAAAAAAAAGACAAGAAGAGGCGGTTGTAATGATTATAGATTACAGAGGCTACTGACACCTCAATGTAATAAAGTATAGTAAGGAGAATAATCGTAAATAAATGAGGAAGATACTGTTTTTTTTTGTTCTTTTACTTTTAACTTTTAAATGGATAATTCTAAAGCTATTTGATACTAAAATGCCTAAAAATATATGACTAATTTGACTTCTATAGTTTTGATACCAACAGCAGATACTACTCGAAAAAAACATAATATCAAAACTATAGAAGTCAAATTAGTCAGTTAGCATAGAAAACCACAAAATCATATCTTACCATAATATAAAAACACATCACAAGGTTAACAACATAGCTTTCTTTTTATTATTATTATATATGATAATAAAATATAGCTGTTTTTTATAATAGTTAAGTGAAATACGGTAATAAAAAAATAAATTTACAATAAAGAAACTTATATGTATCGTCCAAAAGAAAGTCATAGCATGCTTTAGGACATTTCATTGAAGCATACAATGCCAAAAAAACAGAAAAAAAAAATAGAGATTTTTAATTTAATCATGTTGAACACATTGAATCATGATTCAATTTAACAGTAGTATTAACACAACCAACAAACATGACAAACTGGAAATAAAAATAAAACATGGTTCCAGTGTATTTAGCTATAGAGATTAAGAAAAACATACGTAAAAAGTCTCAATGAATAAATAAATCCGTCAAAATTCTCGCATAATTTGTTTCCTCAAATTAATTTGGCTCCGTTCTTCCAATAACATCATAACTTAATAGGAAATTACCTCGTAACAAAGTTGGAAAAAATGTTACGCTTATACGAAATTTAATTGACACATTAATTTGTGTAAACACATTAACTCTTTACAATAACGGTTCTTAAACGTATATATTATTTAATATAATAGGCATTATAATGATGTAACTTACACAATCAAACAAAATAAAACGTCCACCCAAAACATATCAAAGGTGGTTAACCTAGCTAGTGCATCTAAATTTTTAAAAAATCATTAAAAACTAAAAAGAAATTAGGAGATACTATGAAATTAATGTCCATTTCCTTAGATACTTGTTACAAATATTCAATTTCAATTACACAAATTAATAACTTACATACATAGTGAGTAGAGTGACAACATGGGGACTATACTAAGCCGGAGATGGAAAGACAATAAGAGGAAACTTGCGGCAAACATCGAGTCCTGTCGTTTCCGCTAGATCATATTCATCTCCGGATACTCGGACATCCATCCTCCAGTTGAATCGGTTCACAAGGTTTGCTAGTGTCACCTCGACCAAAGCCAGCGCAAATCCGATCCCAGGACACATCCTTCTTCCAGATCCAAATGGAACGAGTTCGAAGCTTGTTCCCCGAAAATCCAAAGATGAGTTTAAGTGTCTCTCTGGCCTAAAGTCTTCTGCATCCATCGCCCATGTCACAGTGTCTCGTTGAATAGCCCATGCATTGACTATTACCTATATAATTCCTCCAGTAGTCTTTTTAGATGCTAGCTTTATTCATGATTTAATGACTAAAAGCAATAGGAAAAAAGAAGCAAAACAATCACCTGTGTGCCTGCAGCTATGTCACATCCTCTTAATTTGACATCTTCAGTCAGTATTCTCGGAACTAGTAATGGTAAAGGCGGATGCAACCGAAGCACCTCCTTAATCACTGCTTTCAAGTACTTCATATCCTCAACATCTTCTTGTGATTTATATAGTTTAAATGTCGTTGCCTCAGCGCGAATCTCCTCTTGGAGTTTCTTCATGCATTCCGGATGTCTAATAAGCTCTGTCATTATCCATTCTAATAGTGCGTAAGTTGTGGCCGTTCCTCCTAAAAACATATCCTGGAGGAATGAAAAAGTTCACTGTTCCAACCAAATATAGAAAGCTATTCCTATTTATTCATGGCATATATAACATGTTACCAAGATTATGAACTTAATGTCGCTTCGTCGGACTTCTATTCCATTTTTGTTCTGTGTTTCTAAGAATAGCATTATATCGACTAAATCATGTGTTGGTTTATCGGCTTCTACATGCTCTTGCACCACTTTGTCAATAAGACCTTCAAATTTTTGATTCACTTGCTTCACTTTATCATCAAGACCACGGATTTTATCGATCAAGGCCAAACAAGGAATATATTCACCAACTGGAAACCCGCCTACAAGCTCCATGATCGTCCTCACTTGATTCTTGAATTCGCTCATGCTTTCCTCATTGCTATATTTTCTTCCCAAGGAAACTCTACTTGTCACATCGCTAGTCAGTGTGATAAGAAGCTCGCTTACATTTAGCGGCGAAATACTAGAACTCGCTTTCTCCACCCTCTCCATCATTAGTCTTATCTCTTCTTCTCTTACTTTTTCAAAAGATTGTACCATTTTTTTACTTAGTAGGTGGATGACGCATACACTCTTCCCCACAAAACAAATTTAATACATAATTAAAATATGTTATTATCAATATATATATATAAACTTTGCAAAAAGTACCTTAATATGCCTCCAATATTCACCGTAAGGGGAAAAAGCCACGTCTCGCCCACCGTTCAGAATTTTTTCGACCACTTTTAACTGCGGGCGGTTTGATAACTTAAAATCGTGTGTTTTCATGAGGTCATAAGCTACATCAGAGGAGGAAACTACGAGGACTGGCACGCGGCCGAAATGAAGGAGCATGAGTGGGCCGTACCGGAAACTGAGGGAACGAAGAGCACGGTGAGGGTGTAGGCTTAGCTGGTGGAGGTTACCGATCACCGGAAGTCGCCACGGAGAAGGTGGTAGGTTGGCTTTGGTAATGGTTCGTTTGAGTAGTTGTTTTAGGAGAAGAAGTGCTAGGATTGTTGTTAGGCAGAGAGAGATGATTATCATTTCCATTTCGTACTTTGAAATCTACACTCAATTTCTCTCACTCGTCGATATATTTAGGTGACAACGAAAAAACAAACAGGTGTTTGTTTCACCATGCGTTAGACAATAACAAGGTGTTATTCAACTATGGATTTTAATAGAATTCAAATCTTGGATAATTTAATTTGTTCATATTCAACAATTGAATTTAAATTTATGTATAAAGGACATGCTATATATTTGTAAATAATATTTGTGAGGTTTCAATGTTTGATATTTATTCAACCAAAAATTTCGTACTTCATTTAATTTTATTGTTATTCAAACAAAACAAAATAATAATTATTTTTTGATCAAGATGATTATAATAAGTTCAAATCATATAATAATCATATGAGTATGTGGTAAATGGTTGTCGATGTTGCGTCAGTAAGGGAGCGAAATGGACAGTCATGAGTCTTATGACATAGACTGGTTCATCTAAGCTAGTCTCACACCATAAATCAAAATCTAAAATCCAAAAACCAAAATCTATAATTCAAAAACTATTAAAACCTTATAAACATTCATGGTTTAATAGGTGTTTCAGATTAAGTTATGTCTATATTTAAATTAGTATTTAATTAAATGATCTTTAATTTTATCGAGATCAACCGTTTATAATGTCATTTATTAAAATTTATTGACGAAATTTATTAAAATTTATTGACGAAATTTTTTTTGAAAAATCTAAAACAGGTTTCTAAGTTATAGAATATTTTCCACAATTTCCAGAATAGTTTTTATTTATTTTTAATAATAGTTCTTGCTTTTGAACGCGTCGAAGACTTAAAAAGAAACAAATTTGCGGTGGTTCACATCACCCATATGTGCTGGTCTGCAGAGAATATTTGTTGCCACCTTACTCGTGAGTTGTTAGTTTATGAGAGAGTTAGAGACAAGTGTTTCATTAGATGTCATATCGAGAAATTCATGCACATGAAATAGAATGCATCCTTGCATTTCATACGTTTATATAATATGAATTCTAAAGAAGATCAACTAATATAGTGGGTGATCATTATAAATTGATGTTAAATTCTTAAATTCACGGTTATCGTGCACTTCCTACTAAAAACCAATTAATAATTAATAATTAGTGAATTGACTTTTAACCTTTTATATATTAATAATAGATTCTTCAAATTTCCGACGTTGTATCCACTTTAAATTAAGGAACACTTGTGAGATCTTAACACGCTTCCTCGTGATGATAACTCCATTTCGAACCGATCTCAGTTAGACCGATAATAAATCCCTTTTTGGGTCTCCTTACTTGGGTTAACAAGAGGTATGTCCGTATCCACTTTTCTAGGTCCACCAGAATTTGAACCTTGGACACTAATACCATGTTAAATTTGGGCTTATTTTGGGCTTCCTACTAAAAACCAATTGACAATTTGTGAATTAACCCTTTATATATTAATGATAGTTTCTCCAAAAATTCACCCCGAAGAGTCCAGGACGATTAGAGAGAGGAATAGGAAGAAAGAGATAACCGGAGTAAATTTTTGGTATGACATGGTTAACAGAAAACTGAGAAATTTTATATTAAAAGTTAATAATTAATTAGATAACCGGATTAAAATTGGAAGTTTGATTTTGTTAAAAAATCGTAGACATGAAAATAACAACACTTATTATTTTTGGTTTTAAATAACATATTTTTTATTATATGGTGTATTTTTATTCCAATCCAAAACAATTAGGTATTAAACGTCCAGATAAAAATAATTTCGGGTTTTTTTTTGGTATTTTTCACTTATTACCTGTATTATTGGTACGCACGTTGGGTTTTTCTTTTTTTGAAAAAGAATTATGTTCACTGAGTTGGCAATTTGAAAATGACGGAAGGATTATTCTTCACAAAGGAAAAAAAAAAAAAAACAAGAAGATATGTATATCTGATCTAAAGTCTTCTTTCACGACCTTATGTTTTGTCCACGAAAACGACACTGAAGAGGTGGACCCTTGAATTATTTTATCAACTTGTAAGTCTGTGAGACTTCAGAAAAAAAAAAAAATGATGAAACACTTCTCTCTGTTTTATAGTTTTCTTCTGGTTCTGGCCATCGTTTTGGCAACAAGCTACACTGATGCCTTCACCAGAAATGATTTTCCAAAGGATTTTCTCTTCGGTGCCGCCACCTCTGCTTATCAGGTTCAGACTCTGCAGCTATTAACGTCTATAGCAATTTTGTTTTTTGTTTTTTTTACCGTTTTATTGTTTAGTCTAAAAATTTTGTGGAAAAAATAGTGGGAAGGAGCTGTTGATGAAGCCGGAAGAACTCCTAGCGTCTGGGATACAACCTCCCACTGTTGTAAGCTTTTTTTTTTTGTTAGTCATTTCATTATTCGACGTTTATATGAGAATACTCATAGATCATTCTTCAACTATTTCAAGATAATGGAAGTAATGGAGGAGATATAGCATGTGATGGGTATCACAAATACAAGGTTTCCTCTTTTTATAATCTTTGTCTTTTACTTGTCAAAGAAGTTATTGCCTATTCTATTCCATTTCCGATGTTATTGTGACTTTTTGCAGGAAGATGTTAAGCTGATGAAAGATATGGGCATAGATAGAAGCATTCAGATTCTCTATCTCCTGGTCAAGACTTATACCTAGTAAACGCCTCTTCCTGGTTCCTTTGTTTGCAAGCAACTAAACGATATTGTATCTAACCTTTTAAACCCCCAGATGGGAGAGGACCCGTTAACCCTAAAGGTCTACTGTTTTACAAGAATCTCATTAAAGAACTACGAAGCCATGGTGATGTTTTCTTTTTTTTCTTAATACTTAAATTTTCCTTGTGTCTTTAAATACTTGATCCCAACTAAAGCCAATTCAATATAAGCTTCTAAGAAATTTTTTTTGGCAAAACTAATTTAACAGGAATTGAACCACACGCTACACTTTACCACTATGATCTTCCTCAGTCTCTTGAAGATGATTACGGAGGATGGATCAACCGAAAAATCATGTAAAGTATCAAAGAAGCTGATTCTGATCTAGCAAAGTCAATTTTTAAAATTTATTTTGTTATATATCGCAGAGAGGACTTCACTGCTTTTGCAGACGTTTGCTTCAGAGAGTTTGGGGACGATGTGAAGTTGTGGACTACGATAAACGAAGCTACTATATTCGCCATCGCGTCTTATGGCGAAGGAATAAAGTTTGGACATTGTACTCCTACCAAATTTACTAATTGCTCTACCGGTAACTCTTGTACGGAAACTTATATTGCAGGCCATAACATGTTGCTAGCTCATGCCTCCGCTTCAAATTTGTATAAACTAAAGTACAAGGTATACATATATAAATGTATTTTTCGCTCTTAAAATCTTTCAACCAGTATGAACGTAATTCATATGATGGTGCAGAGTAAGCAGAGAGGATCAGTAGGCTTTAGTATATTTGCATTCGGGTTATCTCCTTATACAAACTCCAAGGACGATGAAATCGCAACTCAAAGAGCTAAAGCTTTCCTCTTTGGCTGGTGAGGAATATATAAGCTTTCTTTTTTTCAATAAACTTGAGGACAAAAATCTGAAAGTTATATAATTCAGGATGTTGAAGCCTTTGGTATTTGGAGACTATCCAGATGAAATGAAGAGAACCTTGGGGTCAAGATTACCTGTTTTCTCAGAGGATGAGTTGGAACAAGTGAAAGATTCATCCGACTTTATTGGAATTATTCACTACACCACTGTCTATGTCACAAACCGACCTTCACCTTCTATCTTTCCTAGCAACACTAACAAAGTCTTCTTTGAAGACATGGGCGCATACATTATCTGTAAGGCTTACTTTCATCAATCAGTCAATTGGAAACTCTCTCTTTTTAGCTGATAAATCTTCTTCTTTGGGCAGCCACTGGTACTTCTTCATCAACTGAGGTGAGGCCCCCTCTTGCAAATCTGCATATGTATCTGTCAAATGACAAAACCTCTTTGTTTGATCTGAATCTGAAAATATTCCTTATTGAATTTGCTTTTATTGAAGTTTGATTTCACTCCATGGGGTCTTGAAAGTGTTCTTGATTATCTAAAGCAGAGCTACAACAATCCTCCAATCTACATTCTTGAAAATGGTACACTTTATTCTATTTTTGTCTTCTTGCTCTGTTTTTGTCTTTTTGAAATCACACCTATTTGTTCTCAAAGATTCTTCATATCACACTAAAAAAGAACAAAAACAGGTAGACCCATGAAACACGATTCGATGCTACAAGACACACCAAGAGTTGAATACATTCAAGCTTACATTGGTGCTGTGCTCAACGCCATCAGGTACGATTATCCTTCTTCGTCTTTTAGTTCATCACATTAGCAATGGATGTGTTTTAGTGATCCGATGTCCCACTTGCATTATGGTTTACTTGACACTGTTTTTGAAAAAATCTTCCGACATGATCAGGAATGGATCAGACACGAGAGGTTACTTTGTATGGTCGATGGTTGATTTGTATGAGCTAGTGGGTGGATACAAGATGAGCTATGGAATGTACCACGTGAATTTTAGCGATCCTGGTCTCAAGAGGTCTCCAAAGCTCTCCGCATCTTGGTACACTGGTTTTCTCAATGGCACAATAGATGTTGCTTCTCAGGATATTACTCAGTTGAAAAGCAACTTCTCTGGCTCTTCGTCACTGTAATGTTATAACATTAACGACTCTGTTCAGCTGTGATCCTGATTTGGTTTGATTTTAATCTGTTATGTGGCAAAACTCAGTGAATTTGAAAATGGTGTAAGACCAAAATAAGTTGCACGGATTCTGAAACTTTAAACAAAGACATCACTTAATGTTTCATTCCAATTGGCTCAAAATGTCAACATCTAGCATCCTTAACCTTTGACCAAAACGCGCCCTTAACCAATAGAGTGTGAAGCAAAACGAGTGCACATATGACATTTATTGTCTTAGTACAAACCAATTACACATAGAAAACATACTTAAAATGTCTGAAGTTAGAGTTTTTCTTTTTCATCTGTTAGCAAATCAGTATAACGTTTCAGGTGAAAATTATAGTTTAGGCTAATCTTCTATTGATCGTGGTTGTCCTATAACAACAAAGTAAACCTAATCTTACTAAGAGTCGATGGTATAACCGAACGTAAGACCCAAGGATGATAATTATTGGCTCCTACTGTGATGGAGCAATTTGGAGAAAAGGATCCAACAAGTGTGAGGCACTTTGTGGCCAAAATGGGTAGACAATGCAGAAACAATATCTAAAGCATAACTATGAACCTCAGACTTCCTTGACATCCGGAGAAACATTGCTGTCCACATTCCAGGTGCAAGCTTCACCGCCTCACTTAGACACCTGAATCCATTGCTCACTCTTTTCATTGTCCCTTCTTCCTGCAGATTTGAATTATAACAGTTCTTCAAAAGACTTCATTGCGGAAAAAAAAAAAAAAAAAAAAACGGAAGGTTTTGATTATTACTGACCCTAAGATTGACAGTCTTGTTGAAATCAAAAGCCTCTTCTTCCAGGAAAATATCGACCACTCTGATTATGTCCTGAAGAAGGAAGACACGAACTCTCTGCCCTTTATCTGATAATATGAACAATAGCAGATCTTCCGTGGCGGAAACTACTGAATGCATGTCGAATGATTTTAGTTCCGATGATTTCTTCAATGTTTGATCTTCTGGAGAGTCTCCTGAAGTTGCAGAAGCCTGTTCGGATATTGCTGCTACCTGGAAAGAGAGTTTGTTAGCCACATTCTTCAGATTACGAAAATAATGCTATAAAGAGAAGGTTTATATGAGGGGTACCAGGCGTTCAAGTCGATTCCACCTTATTGATCCATCATTACAAATGACAAGTTCCCTTAAAATTTTCCTCATATCTGGGCTTGGATCTGCTAATAGCCTCCCGATTACAAATGGATATGAGCTGTCGATCACTTTAAACTCTGGATCAAGAATCTTAGCTGTGCCTTCTAGTGAACCAAGGGATCTTATGACAAGAGCATAATCTGGAGGTAGCGAAAAGTTGAACTCATACATAACATCATATAATTGTTCCATCACCCCCTGTACAACAAAAAAGCAAGGATTATGGTAATTGACCCCAATAAAGGCTTAGCCACAATCATATCTTTCAGTGAATGTGTCTGTCGGAATTAATTTAACTTTCATCACAAGATGAAGATACCTGGAAATCTTGTGATATTCTGGTAGTAGAACCAAGTGAAGCACGCAAAGCGTTTGAAACCGCTTGTATATCGACCCCTTCAGGCAAAAACCCCAAGGAAAGGAAATCATTTGCCAAACTTAGAGAATCACGGTTGACAAAATGCACCAGCTGTAATTGCAATAGAACTAATCAAAATCTACAAAGTGATGCAAAACACAATCGCACATAGAAAAGTTATTCTTTCCCCACCTGCAGTAGAAAGATGCTGCATGTAGGTTTTTTTTAAAGCAAAATCGAAAAAGAAGCTAGAAAGACCGCAAGCATATAAAACAAAAAAAAGGAAAGAATAAACAGAAGTAGAGCTTACAATTTGAATAAGTCCCACACGGTAATGGCGTGGGATATTCCCCATCATTCCAAAGTCAAAATAAACAAGAGACCCTTCTTTCGTAGCCACAAGATTTCCTGGATGCGGATCAGCGTGAAAGAATCCAACCTCAAGAAGCTGCTTTAACGAACAGGATAAGCCCTGTGAACCAAACCAATACAAGGTTCTCAATAAAACATTTACAGGCACCTACCATACTAAGTCCACCCCTATCTCTCACAATCACAAAGTTCTATCTACAGATTCATTTGTCACTTCGTGAGGGATGACATTAAACATTTACAGGCACCTAGTTATTTTTCTACCTGATCGATCAAGTCCCTTTTATCAAGGGAAAACCTTCTCAGCTTAACTTCATCTGTTAGTTTTATGCCATCGATCCACTCCATTGTGAGCACTGCCGTGCGTGTAAAATTCCAGTAAATTTTAGGAACTTTGATGTTCTCTGCTCTATGATTTCTGGACTTATTCCTAGGTCCAGCGTTATCGTTAATCTGCTCATTCCCTGTAAATGTTCAAAGTATTGTATTTGATCATCTTATATCAGAAGAGTGTGCACAATTTGAATCAAGAGAACCTACCCAAGTCAAAACTGTATAGAGAAGCAAACCGTTCTGCATTTTTCGCCTCTCGAACGTAATCTATTTCATCAAACATATGTCTGACCTGTTCATCCAAGAGAGACATGAACACGTTCATATAGTAGAGGAACGCAGGAAACTAGTTCGAACATTCCGTATAAATGACTCACCATCTCATTCACCGCCACCAAAAGATCCTTACGGGCTTTTGCGAATCGTTTCAGTTGTCCCCCGATCATTTTGAATAAGAGGGCATCACGTGTTAGAATGAGTGACATTCCAGGTCTCTGAACCTTAACAGCTACCAACTGTCCAGAATGCAGATGAGCTGCAATACTTAAGGGAAAAAATGAAACAATCAGCTTCTAGTTAAACAATAAGCTTCTAAATTAAGAATAATGGAAAGGAGAATAACGGTAGAACCAAACGGATAAGAAAATAGCCGACCACAGTTAAAAAGGTATCTAACCTTTGTATACCTGACCCAGGGATGCAGCAGCAACAGGCTTAAGACTAATATCTGCAAAAAGTTTTGACACTGGAGCACCTAGTTGTTCTTCAATACATCGCATGGCAACAGTAGTTGGAAATGGAGGAATTTGGTCCTAAAGTCATTTAGGAAAAAAGTCATTATCCAATTACTCGAGCACAGCCATATGGATAATATGAAAGAAAGAAAGATTCCCCACCTGTAATTTTGAAAGTTCTTGGCAATATACAGATGGTAATATATCTGGTCTCGTGCTCAGTGCCTGTCCAAGCTGCAAGTCAAATGATGTATTATTTAACAAGGACTTCAAAGAAAAGACTAAGATTAGTATATTCAGAGGAGTATTGGAATAGTGCACAAGTAACATGCCTTAATGTAGAAAGGCCCCAAGCTGATAAGAGTCTCACGGAACTGCATCCAAATTGTGATAAAGTACAATCATATAAATTAACTAAAAGTACACTTGATGTTGTTAACTAATTAAACAAGTACTGGAACATAGATTGCGAACTTGCAGACCTTGACAGCCCGTTTTCTCATATCCTGAACAAAGAGCTGCCAAAAGGCAAGCTTCACCACATGGTATGAAATGATTGCAGCTCTATACAATGCCAAAAAGGGGCCAAAGCGATACACTGCAGAAAAACTTTTCGAGCTATATGCTCCAAGAGCTTGTCCAAATTCGGTTTCAAGGGATTCTCTCCGCAACTTTGCATAATCTGATGTAGGTATTCCACCATGTACGCTGGTAAAGCCTGATGAATACCTGTACATCCATTGCCAAAAAGATTTTTTTTTTTAAATGATTAGCCTAGTAGAACATCCTCAAATCCTCGATAGGTTGTGTGTCCGCAAAAAATTTCAGTATGAGCGAGAACTCACGTTCTGTGTTGCAGGCAGAATGGTGAAACCCATGTACTTGTCGTCTGTCTCGAGAACCCATTATCATTCCCTCTCGATATGTACTCCCCATGCTTGAAGTCAATAGTTTTTTCATCACGTAACGCTACAACTATAAATAACAACAACAACCTCATCAACATCAAAATTCAATTTCCAAAAGGAAAATCTCAGCAGCATTATCATATCATGTAAACCTAATTCACGTCTTCTACACCCTTGAGCTAAAGCTTGTACAACAATGGGATTACAAAGCAAAAGAGTAATCACTAATCAGCATTACAAAACTAACAGCCCAGTTTCTAAATTTCCCAAACGCAGAAATTGTATGTTCTCGTGACAATCACAAATCCAGTAAAATCAAGTGGATTCTCGAATCAGAAATCCAGAAATTTGAACACGAAAATCATCCAAACCAGCAATTTTTACCGAATAAAATCAAAAATTGCAGTCAAATGCAAGAGATATGAGGACGAGAAGAAAAGCGTACTTCCTCGGAGAAGCGACACCCGGCGGTGATGGCGGAGAGCAACAAGGACATTCCTCATCGGCTAACAACACGATCGATTCAGTCGAAAAGCATGCGATAATCCCATCGTCCGTCTGATTTACCCCACTTCGTAGCTTTGTTTTTGACGCACTGAAACTGTTCGATAAAATGCGTAAACGAGATCCTCCGTCCGTAGAAGAAGCAGAAGAAGAAAGTTTTTTGAGAGTAACCACGTAAAGGAAGCAAAACAGAGCCCAAGGACACCGAGTGAATTACTCGCCACGTCCATGACACGTGGTGAATTTCAAAGCAGTCGGCGTTAACTCTACTAGGCTGGATCAGCAGGCCCATAAAGCTAAAGCCCATGAAATTCAACTAAACCAGAGTAAGGATAACAATACTCTTTTTCCAAACAGAACTTTAAAATTTTCAAATCGGAGAAGGAATAAATCGACGATATCTCTCACACACCATAATAATACTTTTAACCTTAGTCGTCGCCGTCGTCGTCTCGGCAGAGCAAAAAACACCGATCCGTTGAAAAGATGGAGAAGTCAGTGGATCTAGTTCCGGCGATGGTTGTGTTTCTCGCCGCAGTTCACGTCATCGCCTTGGTAACTTTTTTCACTTTGTTCTTTCCTTAATGCTCTCTCTGACTCTCTCTGATTCGAATTTGTTTTGGTTTATCTGTTTTTTGCGGTTTTTGGTGTGTAGGTTTACTGGATTTATAGATTGGCATCAGATCGTCCACCTCAGAGAAAAAAATCTCAGTAGAAGGAAACTTCGATTCTTCATCGATCGGTGTTTGTTTCGTTTTTTTTCTCTTCCGATCTGTTTTGATGAGTATTTATGGAATTTGGAACTGGTGTAAGGATCTTGATTACTTGATTCTTCATACACTTTTTTGGTGTTTGATAGATATTTTTTCCTTTTTTTAATCATTGTTTCATTAAACACTTGATATAGAGCTGTGTAAGTTACAAAAAAGAGGGGGATGTGTTCTTTGTTCATGGTTGGCCTTGTCCACTCACTTTTCTCAATTGCTATAGTTCTGCAGCACCATTGATTGATTAGTTTGATCACTGCAACTAATTGATTATTGGTTGGTCCTGACTCCTGTTAAGGGTAAGGGGTTTTTTTGTGTTTTTGTTTAGAGGTGCCTGCCTTCTTGGTATGTTTTTAGAGTAACTGTCATATTTTCGTTAGTAAAGTTCAAACTTATATGGACAAGAAACAAATAAGGTTGTAAAAAGGAGTTGACTGATGATGATGATGATGAGTATGACCAAAAGTAAGAAGAAGCAATTGTTGTAGATATGGTTATTATGACTGATGTTGAGTAAGTCGACCAAAAGAAAGACCAGACGAGGCGTGGTTTTTTTTTTGTTCAGTGGACTTATTATAGTCAAAGGTCAATTCTAGTTTACACTCTAAATTTAGGGGAGTTCTTGGACTTGAGATTTTCAGGTTATATTTTTTGGAGAGTTTAGTGTTAATTAATCGACGGGAAGATTTAAACTTTGATCAAGTTAGTCACTAACCTAGTCTGTCTTTATTGCTTTTAATATCTCAAACCAACTCTTTCGTCGAAATTAAAGAGGGTTTGGTAAAGAGAAATAATGCTAGATGATGATGATGACCACGTCGGGATAAGAAAACGACGACTTTTCTAGTCTGAGACACTGCAAATTTCACATGTGTTTCATGAGTAATGCGTGACAGATACATCTCAGTACCAAAACAACATGTCTGTTTATTTAACCAAGTTCTGAAACGATGCCAATTATATCCGAAATAGGCAAAACCTTTTAACTAAAGGCTATAACGATATGCTTACCTTTTTTGTCTATTTAACTTTGTCTATTACAACATGAACAACATATTCTACAAAAACGACAAAAACAGCTACGTTAGATCCTAAAGTGGTGGGTGAGTCAACCCGTTAACGTGGTGCTGGCTTTGGATTAACAACAAAAACAGCTACGTTTTTTCCAAAATTGTTTATGGTCCAATGCCACCGTTAGTAAATCGTGTTAATTATTCACATTTATGGTACGAGTCAGTGTAATGAATATTTGTCAGAATAAAGCACAACATATGCTATCTTCTTTTCTCCATATATATCACATATACTATTTCCAAGTTGTAGCCACAACAACCACAGAAAGAGAGAGAGAGAGAGAGAAAGAACAAGCCATGAACCAAACCAAAACCTCCACCGACGATAAAAACACCAAAGCAGCCTCATGGACAACGGAAACAATCAACGGTGGATCCTTCCGCCAAGTTGACCTCGACACCGGAACCAACGGCTGGGCAACACCACCAGGTAACGTCTTCCCTCTCCGTTCCCAAAACTACTTCACCACCAAACAAAAAACTCCCGGCGGAGACTACCTCCTCTCTCCCGCCGGCGTAGACTGGCTCAAATCCACCACAAAACTCGATCACATCCTCTCTCGTCCAAAAAACCGTGTAGCACACGCAATCAAAACCTCTCAATCTCCAAACAGTTTCATCTTCGCTATGAATTTCCAGATCCCAAGAAAAGATCACTACTACTACAACTTGGTCATCTACTTCGCAGCACAAGACCCAATCCCTTCCGACTCGCTCCTCCACAAGCTAATCAACGAGGACGACGACACGTTTCGTGACGAGAGGTTCAAGATCGTTAGCAACGTTGTGAAAGGTCCTTGGGTTGTTAAAGCAGCGGCTGGCAAGTTCGGTGCGTTCGTTGTTGGCAAAGCTGTCAAGTGTAGTTATCACAGAGGAGCTAACTATTTTGAGATAGATGTTGATATAAGTAGCTCGGCGATCTTGACGACACTTGTTAGGTTTATGTTGGGGTACGTTACGAATTTGACGATTGAAATGGGTTTTGTTGTGGAGGCGCAAACAGAGGATGAGTTGCCGGAGAGATTGATCGGTGGTGTTAGGATTTGTCATATGGAGTTATCCTCTGCCTTCTTGGTTGATGATGATGAGAAGAAGGATGATGATATGCAACAACGGCGGAGAATGATGGGTGCGGCGGAAGAAGACGGCGAGAATAATGTGATTTGAGATTTGAACGAAGTCAAATGTTTTTATTATTAATAATTGATATGAGTTGTAGAAAGATAGTTTAATATTTCGATTATTTGTTTTCCACGATGAGAACAAGGTTTTGAGATTCTTTTTTGTGTTTTTTTTTGTGGACTTAAGTATTTTTTAATTAGGATTAACTTTGAAAAACGTTTTGAGTGAGAAGAAAAGAGGGAATATGGTGTGTTTCACAACCTCAATTTTTGTATACAAAATGACGTGAGTTTTATTTAATGGATCATCGTTTAATTTTTCTTGCCATGTTCGAGCCATTGATTTTAATGTTGACCAAAATTTTTTAAAAAAATTTATATTGGTTTCTGCTCAAAACAAATTTTGGATAGTAATTTTGATGAGTTAAGGTTGAAAAATACCATGTAAAAAGGTTGGCTTCGAAATTAAACAATTTTTCCGGAAAAGAAATAGACAAAAGTTTATGTAGTTTCGATTTGGTTACTTTGATTGCTTGTTCTGCTTCTAACTTTTCAAGAGCATACGGACAGACATGTCCGAGCAAATTAGGCGGCGAGTGTTCGCCACTTTGGGGATGTTGGGGGGCTTTGACCACGAAATGGACTATTATGTTTTTATCCAAATGAACCTAATTAAAACAAATGGATTCGGACTTTGATGATGTGGATGGTTGGGAACACAGTACGTGCATCTCTTTTGCAGCCTTCGACGCTTTATAGAGTCTGGTAAAGAGTTAAGTTAACCACTCCTATTTAGTAATACTTTAATAAATCTTATCTAAGGTTTGCATCTATCAGTTTGGTGCAGGTAATGTTGGCTTGTCATCGCCATAAGCTGTGAAGTTTTATTGAACTGATAGAGCGATACATTAAAAAGAAGCTATTTCTTAAATATGAAAGTAACAGCTGATCCGTAAGGAAAGCCATAATCACATATACTTCCTCTCTTGTTGGGGTAACCTGGAAAGTCCCATTTGTCAAATTTCATTTGCTTGATTAAACGCAAACCCTCTTCTTCAGCTAGAGCTTTTATATCCCACTTTTTAATTGGGCATATGTTACGAATAATATGAATCTCTCCATCTTCGTCTTCGTCTTTCAACATCTCTCTTGCACTCTCCATAAATCCTCCTAATACCCCATTGTGTTTCCTGTGATTTTTACACACAAATGTTGAATATTATATCTCAACTTATATTAAATAGGAAATACTATACCTATATATGATAGACCTCTTTTTATACTAAATATAATCTATGATCTACATAACATTTAAAACTTAAAAGCATATGCTTAAGAGATTACCTAAAAATCTACATTTTAAACAATACGGTAACTTGTTGAGGCATTCCTCTTAATACTCCTCTATTTATTATGTGATCTATATATTTATATAATACACATATTTTAAATTATACATATGAAAGTGGTTCCAAACATGACTACGAAGTTGCGAACATCGATATCATAAGTTTTGAATCAAATCTCGAGATCATGATTCCAAAAAATCTTTCGATGTGATGAGAGAAAAACCTTACCCTACATGAGGAAAATGAAAGAGGATAATGTCGTATCGAGCTAGACGATTGTCAGAGGTGATGGAGTGTACGCTAACACCACGGACCACGGTGCACCCAAGTCTCTCCAACTCTTCCACGTTCGCTTTTCCATTGTTGTAGTTACGCCCTAGCTCCTCTACCATACACAACATTAATCACCAAATTTGATAAGCTAATGTTTATGTTTGCTTGTGATGAATAAATGGTACTATATGACAACAACAACAATATTTATCAGATGATTAATAATGTTTTACTAGGTACTACCTCGAATATCAAGGGATGTTGCAGTGATGTTGATAGCAGGACCAAAGGCTTTGGCCAGAGACAAAGAAAATGAAAAATCTCCTTCTCCGACCACAAGTATTTGCTTATCGCTAAAAGTTAACTTTTCTGATTCCTGAATATCCATTACAACATCTGGCGTGTCTTTTCAAGCAACACCATGTCCTTATATACACATATAAAGGCTTGAGTCAAATTAAGAGAGTTTTAGTGTTAAATGTTTGGTTTTGTATCCGTCTCTTCGAACTTTGTAATCATTTATATATTTTGAAGACCTTTCATATTCTACAAAGAATTGATTAGTCAAACTTCTTCTGTAATTCTCTTTGTTCAAAAATATTATTACAGGTCAGGTTTGTTTAATCTTAATTACTTTAGTTTGGTTCATGAATGTTATTTTGGCCCTAATAAATATGATTATCATATACTACTACGTATGGAGTGACTTGCTCGTTTTACATTCCCCTTCTAGCTAGTGATGAAGTTATACAGTAGTATGTAGAAAAAGGAAAAGTCAATAGTATTATTGAAGCATTCCCCGTCTTCTGTAATTCTCTTTGTTCAAAAAACCTTATAATTCAACTAAAAAAGTTTCAATATTTTCAGTTAAAATTGCCTAAAAAAAAAAAAGCTGGGGGAAAAATTAGACAAGAATGTTGGTAGCAGTTAGCAAGAGACAACAAACAAAGTTTGTTTGTCATCAGGAATCATAAAACCCTTAGAAGTTACAAACCCAAAGTTTATTCTATGCTAAGAATGGGAATTGAATGTGTTCTTTGTTCACCCACTGATTGATCTGATTACTGCAACTAATATAGTTGAAGGCACCATTGATTGATTTG
The DNA here is from genome assembly GCA_024034495.1 of Camelina laxa. NCBI lineage: Eukaryota > Viridiplantae > Streptophyta > Magnoliopsida > Brassicales > Brassicaceae > Camelina > Camelina laxa. The sequence goes on from CM043881.1 coordinate 11,382,174, forward strand.
ATTATTGGGATGTGTTGAAGAGTCTATAACTACCGCACTATTTCCCCTTTGTTGTCTATGTTTCAGTTTTTATGTTAACCTATTAAGGTAGGGTTTTTTTTGTTTTCTTAGAGCTGCCTTCCTTGTGTAGTTTTTTTTCAGTAGACTTGTACATAGTCAAAAGGTCAATTTTAGTTTACACTCTAAATTTAGGGGAGCTTTTGGACTTGTGATTTTTAGATTAAATTTTTTTGGAGAGATTAGTGTTAATCGACGGGAAGATTAAAACTTTGGTCAAGTTAATCACTAATCCTAGGCCCTAGGGTGTCCATAAGTCTTTATAGCTTTTAATATCTCAACCCAACTCTTTTGTCGAAATTAAAGAGGATTTGGTGAAGATAATTAATGTAGATGATGATGACCACGTCGGGATAAGAAAACGACGACTTTTTTAGTCTGAGACACTGCAAATTTCACATGTGTTTCATGAGTAATGCGTGACAGATACATCTCAGTACCAAAACAACAGGTCTATTTTATTTAATCAAGTTCTGAAACGATTCCAAAAAGTATCTAAAAAATCCGAGAAAAAACAAAACTGTTTAACTAAATGCTATAACGATATGTTTTAATTTTGTTTATAATTAACTTAGTCCATTATAACATGAACAACATATTCTACAAAACAAATTACATAAAATGATAGATTTATATGTAGCCGAAACTTACATAGATTCAAACGTGGTGGGTGAGTCAACCCGTTAATGTGTACTGGCTTGGATGCCATGAAAACAACAAAACACAGCTACGGTCCAATGACACCTTTAGTAAATCGTGTTAGTTCACATCCTATATAATACTATAAAAAGTTTTTTCTCAACTTCAGCTAAATAAACTGACATTTACTATATTTCTAAACATCTGTATATCTTTTATACCTAATTAATTATAGTTTGAATCTAATTAACTACGTGCCATAAAACAAAACAAAAAATCATCAACATTTCCTTCCTCCTTCCTTTATTCAGAAACATATGCAGTCTCCAAGAAATCTGGGAACTAAACCAACATTTAACTAAATTTATAGGTTTGAATTCTTGGATTTAATTTCTGTGTTTAAATCTTATATAATTTTCACAAGCACAAGCAAAATCAAATTTAAGTAAGATGGTGAGATGGTATTATTTAAGTAAATTAGTTTAACTTTTAAAAAAAATTGTTTATATAAAACTAAATTTTTGAGCTTACTTTGTAAAAAGTTACGTAAGATTGTGAGATGTTTTAATCTAATTCTATAATTATTTTTTTCGATTCACACTTATTATTTCAAATGTCATAGTATTTATGAATTACATAAAATTTATAAGTTTTCATATTAGGAATTTCAGAATAAATTATGAACATAATCAGTTATGTTTTGATTTGAAATAATACCATCATTTATGCATTGCCTTATATCTACCCACTATTTTCCTCAATTTTCATTTTTGTATATATTACTTCTCATTTTTAACTTTTTTGTTTTGAAATACTTACGAATTTATGATCATTAATATTTGATCTCTATCCCTTTTCTCTCTTAAAGGCTCAAACATTCTATAAAGTTTGGTTTTCTAAAAACAACCTCTTACCATTCAAACACATCATCTTTCAGATTATTGTGAAAACTAAAATATTTACTTTCTATTCTACTATCGATTCAATCTCCAACGAACAACAAAACACTGATAAGAATAATATCATTGTTCGGATCATCCGTTTTGGGAAAGTTCCTAACTTTAGAAGAAATATTATCTTACTAAATCTTGAATATTTTTCCAAAAATGTAAATATTTTACTATTGTTCATCTTTTGATTATTTATACAATCATTTTAAAATATTTATAAAAGAAAATAATTAATTGTATGTGTATTTGATTTTAAAAGAATATTAACATATAATAATGTTGGGTGACAGATTCTTAGAATAAGAGTTGAAAAAAACCTTACTATATTATATCATCTACTAAAGTAAACTTTTCTTTTGGGAAACTTCAAAAGATTATCATTTTATTTCTTTAAGTTTTTAGTGTAACAAATTTATTCAATTAAATTTACATAATAAAATTTTCTCTAAACAAATAATTTAATAATTAAATAGTTTAAGGATATAAGATTATAATATATATATGGGTTGTATAGGATAAATGTCGAGTAATAATTGGTTTTTTTTTTTATTTCCACACTTTAAACAGATAATTTGTGTGTAAAAACCTTAAACAACAACTAAAAAAACGAAAGAAATATAAATTACATTTACTTAATTGATAGAAATTGATATAAAAATTAGTGTATTTAGTATCTAATTAAATAATAAATATTCTATATGCTCTTAACAATAATATTTCTTATAAAGAAAAAATACACATTTTCATATCTCAAATCTCACATAATATTTGTTTAATTAATAATGTCTTAACTAACAATCCCAAATTACAAAAAAAAAATATCCAAAAAGCAACATATCCTATCTTCTTTTCTCCATCAAATATACTATTTCCAAGTTGGAGAGAGAGAGAACAAGCCATGAACCAAACCAAAATCTCCACCGACGATAAAAACATCAAAGCAGCCTCATGGACAACGGAAACAATCAACGGTGGATCCTTCCGCCACGTTGACCTCGACACTGGAACCAATGGCTGGGCAACACCACCAGGTAACGTCTTCCCTCTCCGTTCCCAAAACTACTTCACCACCAAACAAAAATCTCCGGGCGGAGACTACCTCCTCTCTCCCGCCGGCGTAGACTGGCTCATATCCACCACAAAACTCGACCACGTCCTCTCTCGTCCAGACAACCGTGTTGCTCACGCAACCAAAACCTCTCAATCTTCTAGCTTCATTTTCGCCGTAAATCTCCAGGCCGCAAGCAAAGAACACCATTACAGCTTGGTCCTCTACTTCGCAACTCAAGAACCAATCCCTTCCGACTCGCTCCTCCACAAACTGATCAACGGAGACGACGACACGTTTCGTGACGAGAGGTTAAAGATTATTAGCAATGTAGTAAAAGGTCCTTGGGTTGTTAAAGCAGCGGCTGGGAAGTTTGCTGCGTTCGTTGCTGGCAAAGCTTTGAATTGTAGTTATCACAGAGGAGCTAACTACTTTGAGATCGATGTTGATATAAGTAGCTCGACGATCTTGACGGCGCTTGTTAGGTGTATGTTGGGGTATGCTACGAATTTGACGACTGATTTGGGTTTTGTTGTGGAGGCGCAAACGGAGGATGAGTTGCCGGAGAGATTGATCGGTGGTGTTAGGATTTGTCATATGGAGTTATCCTCTGCGTTCTTGGTTGACGATGATGATGATGAGAAGAAGGATGATGATATGCAACAACAGCGGAGAATGATGGGTGCGGCGGAAGGAGAATAATGTTATTTGAGTTTTGAACGATAGTTTATAGTATTTCAGTTATGTTGTTTCCACGATGAGAACATGGTTTGAGATTCTTTTGTGTTTGACTTTGTTTTGTGGACCAATTTTGAAATGAGGGAATATGGTGTGTTTCACCCTCAATTTTTGTTGACAAAAATGGAATGTTACATCATCGATTTCAATGTCGTTCGATTTATGGATTTTTAAGTGTATATAAATAAAACATGTAGCATACGACCGAACTCAATTATCACTAACAGAAACATGGATGTCTTATGCTTGGTGTGCTTCTAAGCTGCGTGGAGTACATTCGAGCTGTGCTTGATGCCAGAGTCTGGCCTGTAGGATCGGTTTGAGGATGTCATCGGATTCAGAGCATGGCTGGTCCTTAAACTGGAGCCGATTCCTCGAAAATAGACAAACAAAGATGTGTTGTTTTGCATTAATAAACCTAACAATTTGATACTTACTTGTGACTTTTCTTTTTGTTTTTCTTACATAAGAATATTTTGGTCAAACATTTATCAAGAAAGCCTGACCTTTTCTTTAATATTTCTTGATGTGATTTTTTTCCTTTCATTTCTGATCTAATATAATTTTCTATATCTTCTTTTTCTTCTTCAGACCAAACACACATCAAAATTTTCAACATTAAGCTTAAAACGGACTCAAATCTTGAATCTTTTCTTCCGTATAGAACCAGAGATAGAAGTAGAAGAGCAAAGCGAAAGTAAATTACGTAATGTGGCGTGTGGTCCGGTGCGGTGGCTAAAGATGTTGGCCTCAAAGCTTCACTGGACCGTTGTGTTTGGTGTCATCACAGTTTATGGAATAAACCAAGGGTTTGCTTACTCATTCGGTACCGTAGCTACAAAGTATTACATGGAAGATGTTCAAAAGGTTCAGCCTTCTGAATATCAAAGTATCAATTCAATCACTAAGATTCCATGGATCATTAAGCCTCTTTGGGGCATTCTCACTGATATTCTTCCTATCTATGGTTTCCACAGAAGACCTTATTTCATCTTAGCCGGTAAATGTCACTCAAAATCGGAACAAATCCTCAACAACTGTCTCATTGATTATATGCTTTGTATTGTGTGTCTTTGCAGGGGTGCTTGGAGTGGTTTCTTTCTTGTTCATATCGCTTCAAAGTAATCTACACCTTTACTTGGCAATATTGTTGATGACAATATCAAGTGCTGGAATGGCGATAGCCGATGTGACCATTGACGCTTGCACTGCTTACAACAGTAGTAAACACAAGTCTCTTGTATCGGATATGCAGAGCTTATGTAGCTTAAGCACCTCGGTTGGAGAACTTGTTAGTTTTTTTATGAGTGGTATCTTAATTCATCTTGTTGGCTCCAAGGTTAGCCAACCGTTTGCTGTGACTTTTTCCATTTGATGATTCCTCGATACCTAATGTTTTGTATTGTTTTCCTTTTGACATTATAGGGCGTGTTTGGCTTGCTGACATTTCCATTTGCATTAGTAACTGTAGTCGGGATCGTGTTTATTGAGGAGCCCCATGAACATGAAATCATGACATTCACCGATGCATGGAACGCCTTGTGTAGGAGGATGAAGCGCTCAGAAGTGTGGTGTCCGAGTTTGTATATGTACATTTCCTTTGCTTTTGGTGTGAACATTCATGAAGGTCTTTTCTATTGGTTCACAAATGTAAAAACGTATGTGTGCTAGATCTATCGATTTGTATGATGAGGGTGTGTAATGAGTTTGCAAGTGCATAAAGTAAAGAGACACAAAGAGTTTGTTAACGAGGTTCGGTTAACAACCCTACATCCCCAGAACCTAGTCCAGAAATCATCCACTAGAAAAGACCGCAACCTACAATTGCTATATGGCATCCACCACTCTTTTCTAGAATTACAATGAAAGAAACTACTACTCTATTGTCTTCTCCGACGAGTATAGCTTCACAACAAAACCATCAAAAGATCTCTTTATCTTCTTGATGGGGCAACGTCACACATGTGTGCCTTTCTCAATAAACCTTAGACGCGCAACCTATCTTTGTCATGGCTGCCATCTATATATACTCAAGACAAAAATCTTAAGCTCCAAATATTCTCGCAATCTTATTTTCTTTATTCGAGAGTATCTTGATAGTCACTCATGGAAACTTCATTTCTCCAATAGAATCATGCCACATCATCTTCAGTCTAAGCATGATTCGTCCATCGTTTTTCTCATCTTGCATAACACAACAGCTCCTTGTTGAACAACAAGAATTTGCACACTCTTCTCTATTGTATCAACATACTCAGTCTAACAACCAGTAACAAATATACTTTCAATCTCCCCCTTTGTTACTGAGTTTTAGAACTCAAACTCATCTTGTAACTTTTACTTTGATGATCTTCAACCTTCAATATTGTCTCAGAATCTCTCTCTAAATTGTCATCGCATATGTGATTATTTTGACCCAGTGTGTATGTTTCAAATGTTGCAACAGTTCTATCATGTTCCAGCAACTACACAACTCAGCAACATCACAATTATACTAACAATCTCCTCCTTGATGGCTGAGTTGCAGCTCAAACGATTTAGCATCTTCAGTCTCCCCCTTTTTAGCTTTGTTCGATGCTCAAGCAAATAATCATTCAATTAAAAACAAAATTTGAAGCAGCTGTCGTTATAGTATGTGTACATCCGGCTTCACTAAACACATATTCTCATACAAATTCCTTCATAGCTTAGAACTTTAGCAGCAACAACTTCTTGAATTTCAAAAGCCATATTCCAATTGTCACCTACAGGACACTTTCAGCTTCCTGGGTTACAACTTAACCGGAGTTACTCAACTCTGAGTATTCTACCTCATATTGATCCCGACCAACATATCCTTGCAGATGTCACTTAAGCTAACCTTGCAGAACTGAATCGGAGTTACACAACTCTGAGTATTCTACCCCAGATTGATTCCGACCATCTTATACTAATAGTGAAAATAAATCCTTATCTTGAACTTCAATAATTGAGTGATGGCTTCTCTTTCTTCTTTCAATAATCAGATATCTTTCTTGCCCTACAGACCTGCCTTGTAGTATCCAATGACTTCATGCTTTCATTCAGCTACAACATCACCAATATGCATACTCTCCCCAACGTGAGTGCACATTCATATAAAAACAAGGATGAAGACATATAAGCACGGAGACACAACAAGCTTCCTATCATACCTTGTACAAGTGGTACTGCACATGCTTCTGTAGGACCTGAGGTTCAACCCCAACGTCTTTAGTGATTATCCGAGAGATTGCAGCATAGGTTGATTCTCTCAGACTCTCTACAACCTTGATCATACTTTTTCTCATCATTCTGGAAATTTTTATTGTACAGATCCTTTTTAACCACCCAGACTTTACAAAAACAATAGAGATCAATAAAACACTTGCCATTCAAAGCCCCTTGATCTTGTTCTTAAACAGTTAAACTTGTAACAAAAAGATCTGACATGACCAGTTCTACCACAATGAAAGCATTCATGAATCCTTCGTCGCAACTTTAGTCACATTTTCGCTCAGGAGCAGAAATAGGTTGACATTGTGTGTTTCTAGTTGGTGCAACAGAGACCTTCTGTTGTACCGTTTTGTCCAGAATACTTGACTACGCTTCATGTTTCATCCCTTTCTAGCCACACATCCAAGATCTAACCTGTTAGAGACTACAAACTCAAGTCAGTTTCCCGCTCTGATACCAATTGTAAAAACACATGTGTGCTAGATCTATCGATTTGTATGATGAGGGTGTGTAATGAGTTTGCAAGTGCATAAAGTAAAGAGACACAAAGAGTTTGTTAACGAGGTTCGGTTAACAACCTACATCCCCGAGACCTAGTCCAGAAATCATCCACTAGAAAAGACCGCAACCTACAATTGCTATATGGCATCCACCACTCTTTTCTAGAATTACAATGAAAGAAACTACTACTCTATAGTCTTCTCCGACAAGTATAGCTTCACAACAATACCATCAAAAGATCTCTTTATCTTCTTGATGGGGAAACGTCACACATGTGTGTCTTTCTCAATAAACCCTAGACGTGCAACCTATCATTGTCACGACTGCCACCTATATATACTCGAGACAAAAAACTTAAGCTCCAAACATTCTCGCAAACTTATTTTCTTTATTTGAGAGTATCTTGATAGCCACTCGTGGAAACTTCATGTCTCCAATAGAATCATGCCACATCATCTTTAATCCAAGCCTGATTCGTCCATCGTTTAGTTCTCATCTTGCATAACACAACAACTCCTTGTTGAACAACAAGACTTTGCACACTCGCCTCTGTTGTATCAACATACTTAGTCTAACAACCAGTAACAAATATACTATAAATCTTCCCCTTTGTAACTGAGTTTTAGAACTCAAGCTCATCTTGTAACTTATACTTTAATGATCTTCAACCTTCAATACTGTCTCAGAATCGCTCTCTAAATTATCACCGCATTCTTGATTATTTTGACCCAGTGTGTATGTTTCACATGTTGCAACAGTTCTATCTTGTTCCAGCAACTACACAACTCAGCAACATCACAAGTATACTAACAACAGATTCAAAGGATGGTCCTTCGTTTGATCAGGTAATACCAAAACATGCAGCTTTAATATTTCAAACTCCACCCGAAAATGCCTAATTATATATAATATCTTTGTGGTTTGTTTCAGGACACGGTTGGTTTCATTTCCTCAATTGGTTCAATAGGGTCAATTATAAGAACACTGTTGTACCAGCTGGTCCTAAAGGATCATCCGTTCCGTAGCATATTTATGTGGACTCAAATTCTCTTTGCTTTATCCGGAATGTTTGACCTCATTTTTCTGCTACGTCTCAACTTAAAATTTGGTTTACCGGATTATCTCTTCATAGTAGTGGACGGGATAGTTCATGAGATGATCGACAACCTGAAATGGATGTCGATAAAAGTCCTCGCTAACAAACTTTGTTGAAGGGACCTTCTTTGCGTTGCTAATGTCGATTGCGAATTTAGGTGTCATAACCTCAAATGGGTTAGGAGGAATATTGCTGCATGTCCTCAATGTGACTCATACTGAGTTTGGTAACCTTTGGCTTGGGGTTTTGGTTAGGAATGTGATGAGACTTTTGCCACTCTTTTTTCTGTTTCTTGTGCCCGAAGGAAATTCGGAAACATTCACGCTACTGAATTGAGAGAGAAGAAACTGGGAGTCAACCAGCCGATGAGATAATTGGGGAAGAACAAGAAGCGGAAGAGGTAGAAATGGCACCTCTTCTGTCTGATGATAGAAGAATCACTCCGACCAAAGGCCACTAGTGACCACCACCTAGTTTTAGCTTTTCTCTAGTTCAAATCATACATATCTGAATCAAAGAAGTGGTGGTGAGTGTCAATTTTACTACTCTGTCATCATCCTCCTACAATACATCTTTCCCCCCATTGGCTTTTCGAGTTTTCTATCTCTGTTTGGATTCCAGTTAGATTATATCAGAAAATAGTAATTTAAAACTTATTGTATTATTACAAAAACTTGATTTGTACGGCAACAATCTATTATCTATGTCCTATTTTGCAATCTCCGACTAATGTTAGTATTATTAAGTGGCTTGTTTCTTTTTCTGTTTACGAATCAACTATGCCTCAATGTGGATATCGAGTGAGAAAACTCTTACCCTAATGTTTGCATCTCTTAATCCTTAAAATGTGGGTTACAATGTTCAGTTGTCACCACAATAAGCTGTGAAGATTTATTGAACTGAAGAGCAAGAATTAAAAACAAGATGCTATTTCTTAAACATCAAAGTAACTGTTGATCCGATAGGAGACCTATAATCACAGTTACTTCCACTTCTTATCGGGTCGGAGTATCCCTTAAATCCCCATTTGCTAAATTGTATTTGCTTGATTAAACGTAACCCCGTTTCTTTAGCTATAGCCTTGATATCCCGCTCGTCAAATGGGTATATTGTCTTATGAGTGACATGAATCTCCCCATTTTCGTCTTTGACCATCTCTCTCGCACTCTCCATAAAACTTCTCAATACCTCATGGTGTTTCCTGTGAATTGTATACGCAAATGGTGAACAATATATTACCAATAATAAACAGAAAGAGAAAAAGTGTTGCAATTAGTAATGGACAAAACTGGGTCCTTTAGAATTTTAAGATAGTGCCCCCATCCTTACGTAGCCAAATGTATTAAAAGTTTAACACAAAGGCAGAAAATAAATGAAGCTATAGATTACAAAAAATTAAACTAAAAACTAAAAACGCCATATAAAACTTTCAATTTGATCTCCATAAACATTTGAAAACATAGATCTTGTTGAGTTCTAAATCATATATTGAGAACATGTTTCATAAACTCCAAATACCCTAATGTAGGAGCATTTCGGATTGGATATTTTGTCCATCCCTATTTGCAATACAGACATACACATGGTGAAAGAAGCTTTCATTCTCACGACATAAACATTAATTACCCTGCACGGATAAAATGAAAGATGATTATGTCGTATCGAGCTAGACGACAATCTGAGGCCATGGAGTGTGCGTTAACACCGCGGACCACGGCGCACCCAAGTCTCTCCAACTCACCCACGTTCGCTTTTCCATTGTTGTAGTTACGCCCTAGCTCCTCTACCATACACAACATTAATCACCAAATTTGATAAGCTAAAGTTTATGTTTGCTTGTGGTTAATAAATGTTACATATGATAACAACAACAATATTTATAAGAGGATTAATAATGTTTTACTAGGTACTACCTCGAATATCAAGGGATGTTGCAGTGATGTTGATGGCAGGACCAAAGGCTTTGGCCATAGACAAAGAAAATGAAAAATCTCCTTCTCCGGCCACCAGTAACCTTAACTTCTCAGATTCCTGAATATCCATTTCAACATCTGCATGCCTTTTCAACCAACACCGTGTCCTTCCTTATATACACATATAAATGCTTGAGTCAAATTAATTAACTAAGAGAGGTTTAGAGTTAAATGTTTGGTTTTGTATCTGTCTCTTCGAACTTTGTGATCATTTATATGTTTTGAAGACCTTTCATATTCTATAAAGATGTGATTAGTCAAACTTCTTCTTTAATTCTCGTTGTTCCAAAATATTATTACGGGCTAGGTTTGTTTAATCTTTAGTTTAGTTTAGGATCATGAATGTTATTTTGGCCGTAATAAGTAATGTGAATTGTGATTATCATATGACGACAATATATATATATATATATATATATATATATGAATATATGATTATCATATATACTACTACGTACGAAGGAGTGACTTGCTCGTTACATTCTTTTTCTAGCTAGTGATGAAGTATATATATTTTTGAACCCTCTTACTAGTAATGATTCATATTTAAAAAGTTAGTACACATGACCAAAAAAATTCTTTTAATTTTGTAATATAATTTTTGATAACCACCACAAGATCATCCAAAAGTTAAATATCATTATCATTTTCAAGTATTATGTCATAAAATAGTATATAAATAATGAGTAACAGTTAGTAGTTGGTGGCAAAGCTTTTTGTCTATTTCTATATAACTTATTAATAATAATGGTGACAAAATCCCAAAGATGCTGGGAATGGGATAATATTTTTTCTGCTATAAAAAAATGAAAATAGACTTTTTGGTATATCAAAATCAGTCGAGAAGTAGTGGTGACAAGATCTATTTTGATCCAACGGTGTCCGGACACGTTCATAAAGAAGAAAGATACTAAGGTTAATAAAAGGTTCTGTTCCTTTGTTTGCCTTACTTATCTCGAAAAAGCTTATACAGTATTTCTTTCTCTTTTTCAGTCGAATGCAAACAAGTATTTTTTTATGAACGTGTATTGCATATATGATACTATAACATAATTTATAAAAAATTTCAGATACACTGTATTCTAATTTACTTTACTTAACGTAATTTTAATTACAAATCTACAAATTCTTACGTAGGAGTAAAGGACTTCAACAATTTAAAATAAATACAGACAGACAGTATAGATTACTTATACTTATGTAGAAAAAGGAAAAGTCAAAAGTATTAATGAAGTATTAGGTTTGTTATTATGGTGACTTTGATGCAAAACCAAGCTTTAAAATAATTTCATCTTTTAAACCTTACAAATTTTGTTTCTAATGAATAAAAAGACCTTATAATTCAATTAAAATGTTTCAATATTTTCAGTTAAAATTGCCCAAAAAAAAAAGCTGGGGGAAGAAAAATAGACAAGAATGTTCTTAGCAAGAGACACAAACAAAGATGTGTGTGTTGTGTTGTGTTATGGTCAAAACATTGTAGCAGCAAAAGCTTGACCTTTCCCATTTTCGTCTCGCTCTGATCTGAGTTTTATCCTTTCATTTCTTTAATCATTTTCTTCTTCTTTGTAATTTCTAAGTTCAATGGGCATTTATGTTTCATACCAAAACAGGTCAACGAAGCTTCATGTGTGCCAATTTCATTTTTGTTTTTTGAGCTTTGGATTCAAGATTCATCGTTTTTGATTCCCAAATCTTTGTTTTTTTTTTTTTGACTTGCTTTACATCAAAAGATTCTTCTATGATCTGAGCTCTATCCAGTCCAAGAAGTGCCCACTTCAGATAACTCTGTTCCTCGGATCTGTTTTTTTCAGACCAAACCCACATCAAAAGTTTCAACATTTGAGCTCAAAGCAGAGTCAAATCTTGAATCTTTCACTCCTTACAGAAGAACTAGTTATGGTAGTAGAAGAGCAAAACCTGGAAAACGGCGGATCCGTACGTGTGGTCAAAGGAGAAGAAAGCTATTTCCGTAATGTGGTGTGTGGTCCAGTGCGGTGGCTAAAGATGTTGTCCTCAGAGCTTCACTGGAGCTTTGTGTTTGGTGTGGTCTCACTGTACGGAGTAAACCAAGGTCTTGGTGGCTCATTGGGTCGTGTTGCTACAGAGTATTACATGAAAGATGTTCAAAAGGTTCAGCCTTCTGAATCTCAAGCTCTCACTGCAATCACTAAGATACCATGGATCATTAAGCCTCTTTGGGGCATTCTCACTGATGTTCTTCCCATCTTTGGTTTCCACAGGCGCCCTTACTTCATCTTAGCTGGTAAACATCACTCGAAATCGGACCTAATTCTCTGCAACTGTCTCGTTAATTAATATGTTTTGTACTGTGTGTTCTTGCAGGGGTGCTTGGAGTGGTTTCTTTGTTGTTCATATCACTTCATAGTAATCTACACCTTTACTTGGCACTTTTGTGGATGACAATATCAAGTGCTGCAATGGCGATAGCAGATGTGACTATTGATGCTTGCACTGCTTACAACAGTATTAAACACCCTTCTCTTGCATCGGATATGCAGAGCTTATGTAGCTTAAGCTCCTCTATTGGAGCACTTCTTGGTTTTTTCATGAGTGGCATCTTAGTTCATTTTGTTGGCTCCAAGGTTAGTGAATTGACTTGTCTACTGTGATCTTTGTTATTCATGGTTCCTCTCTAATGCTGTGTTTGGCTTGTTTTACTGAAATTAGGGTGTGTTTGGCTTGCTGACATTCCCATTCGCGTTGGTTTCGGTAGTTGGGATTGTGTTTAATGAGCCCCATGTTCCTGGTTTCTCTTACAAACAGGTAAACTTTTTTCTATCTTGAACTAGTTTGATTCGTAGCAATATGTGATTATTGACTCTTGGTTGTATCGTTTCAGGTACACCAGAAATTCACAGATGCAGGGAAAGCGATGTGGAGGACAATGAAGTGCTCAGATGTGTGGCGTCCGAGTCTGTATATGTACATTTCCCTTACTTTTGGTTTGAACATTCATGAAGGTCTTTTTTATTGGTTCACTGATTCAAAGGATGGTCCTTTGTTTGCTCAGGTAATCCCAAAACAAGCAGTTTCTATTTTTAGAATCCATCTGAAAATGCCTAATATGTTGAGAGGTTTTCTGGTTTGTTTCAGGAAACGGTTGGTTTCATTCTCTCAATTGGTTCAATCGGGTCGATTCTAGCAGCAATGTTGTATCAGCTAGTCCTAAAGGATCATCCGTTCCGTAGCCTATGTTTGTGGACTCAACTTCTCTTTGCTTTGTCCGGAATGCTTGACCTCATTCTTGTGCTACGTCTCAACTTGAAATTTGGTTTACCGGACTATCTCTTTATAGTAGTGGACGAGATTGTTTCTCAGATGATCGGTCGTCTGAAATGGATGCCGCTACTCGTACTCACTTCAAAGCTTTGTCCTCACGGTATTGAAGGGACCTTCTTTGCATTGCTAATGTCAATCGACAATGCAGGCCTCATGACCTCATCTTGGCTCGGTGGAATATTGTTGCATGTCCTCAAGGTGACTCGGAATGAGTTTGGTAACCTCTGGCTCGCGGTTTTGGTTAGGAATGTGATGAGACTTTCGCCGCTCTTTTTTCTGTTTCTTGTGCCTAAAGGAGATCAGAACACATTCAAGCTACCGGATGAGATAATGGGTGAAGATTCTTCGGAAGAAGAGGAAGACGGGAAAGAAGGAACCCGGAATTTGGAGTTGGCATCTCTTGTTCATTCTGTTGATAGAAGATAGCTTTACAGTTAAAGTGTTTGAAGCAAATGCTTCAGTTTTTTTTCAGCAGCTTCTACGAACTTTACTTCTAGTACTGTGGAAAGTGCTAATGGCACTACATTTTTCTCTGAATACATAACAAGTTTGTGTTCTTTTTTTGTTGTTGGTGTAAAAGAAAACATCTTCAGTGAAGTTGGGGGCCTAATCTTCTTAAACATCTAAAATAGTTTCTCAAGAACAAAACATATGAATCCTGCAGAAGAAACAATGAATGAGGAATCTTTCAGAAATTTGAATACACAATTACAAGCTGTGTCTGGGAACATGTGTTCTACATATCTTCTGGATTTAGAAACACGAAAGGGTTAAAATCTTTTCATAGGAAGATAATTTCCAGTAATGCAAAGAACAAAACCATGTGGTGAGAACAAGAATAATCATCATCATCATCTCGTGCCTCGTCTGCGCCAGTCCCTGTCTCTATCTTTGCTTCTATCATGATCATCTCGATCGTGGCTTGAACTCTTTTCACGTCGGTCTCGATCCCTGTTCAAATCATGTTGCCTGTCTCTGTCTCTGTGTCTCTCTCTGTCCCTATCCCTGTCTCTGTCCAAGTCATGATCTCTCTCCCTCTCCCTGGTTGATGATTTCCGCGGCGGACTTTGGCTCTTGTTTTCCCCACGTTGCCGCTTCTTCGAAGATTCTCGAGAATCTTCTCGCCTCTCCTTCCGCTCTATTACTGATTTCTCTGCAGTTAGGATCAATGTTTAAATTTATAAAAAGGGTCAATTGGATCAACATGAACATTGGCCATGCCCTGGATTACACCAGATGCTGCCAGTCTCTGTGATAAAAGCATTTCAAGAAAAGAGGAAGCAGTAGAAAAACAAAGAAGGACACTCCTAAAAGAAGTCTTTATCATGGATAATCAAAATCAAAGCTAAATCAAGAAACATGGCATGCTAAGTTCGAAACCAACAAAAGTCCAAGAGAGCGAAGGGAACTTAAAGAGTTCTAAATACAAACATTAGAGGGAGGACTAATACTTATATAAAAGGAAGCAATTAGTTCTTAGTTGTTAGCTATCATTGTCAAACTTCTGAAGTTTTTATCCAAGAATTCAATCAGTGGAATGGGTAATTCAAATTTCACGTTTTTCTTTATGTGAGTGAAGTAAGAATTCAACCTGTCCCAAAACAAAAGTAAGAGTATATGTTTGATGTGAGTGAAGTAAGAACTTACGATTTCTGTTGCCCTCGTTAGGTCCT
The DNA here is from genome assembly GCA_024034495.1 of Camelina laxa. Taxonomy (NCBI): domain Eukaryota; kingdom Viridiplantae; phylum Streptophyta; class Magnoliopsida; order Brassicales; family Brassicaceae; genus Camelina; species Camelina laxa. Next base: position 11,397,386 of record CM043881.1, read on the forward strand.
GATAAGCCATAATCAACTTCAAGCCTTTTTCTGTTGATTTCTACTTTTCTCTCTATCTCCTCGAAGTTTTTCATCCCCTGTTCCTCAAGAGTTTCACGATACTCTATCAAAGCAACTTCTATGCGTCTACGCTTTTGTCTGCAGAAACAAAAAAAACAGGTCAAGGGAGAAAAGTCTATCGAGTTTCAAATTATACAAATCAATAGCAACTTCTAGTGAAGGTAAGTTCTCATCTTTTCTTGTAAACATTACAGTATCGGTGCCAACTCATGAATGTGACTATGGGCTTCGACAAATCCGGGTATATACAATTGATGCGTATGCCCAAAAGTTTCTATAGCATCAGTTATCCACCTTAAGAGGGTAAGAGCTAAAATACCAAATAATGTGTACTCTATAAAGCCCAAATCTATTGAAGTTCAAAAGAACACACGTCCGTCACTAATATAGACTACCCTTACGCTGATATTCCTCTTTCCTGGAACTATTTCGGGTTATTCTTTGTTATTTTTGATGCTCAAGCACCAAGATGAAGCAATAATGCTATTGGTGTTTTTTTTTATCCATATTGTGCCAGGTTTATTTACTTTCCTTAAATCTTTCCAAAAGCAGATTCATTGATCATACCTTTGTTCCTCATCCATTCCATTGTCAGGTTGGGCGCGGACACAATCATTACCCTTGAGATCCTCGTCATCAGCCTTGAAAGTTATCCCACCAGTATTGTCACTTCCTGAAGAGGAGCTCTTTTTTTGTTCGTCATCAGCTTCGTCATCGTCTCTCGCCCATTTTGAAGCTGGCAATATGAGGTCATTCTTCTCTTTTACCACAAAGGCTTTCAGCTCAGGCTGTGGGATTGGTATTCTCGCGGGAAGATTCATCGGCTCTTTCATTTCAACTTCTGCGTAGCTGTTCTTGATATGCTCCCGCTCACTCTTAACTTCTTCCCAAGTTGAATGGTCTTGCGGATGATGCTTTGAAATTTCATCTACTGCTTCATAGCCACGTTGTTTCTCTGTGTCTTCAAGGCTTAGTAGCCGGGCAACCATCATTACTCTACCTCCTACAAGAGACAGTCCGTTGTGCCGGCAACGTCTCTCAAGCTCAGAGATCGGTAAATTCATCAGCTCTTGCCTTGCAGCTCCTTTGCCTATTGCCAGCGCAGCATCTGGATTGATCTTACCAATATCACTCTTGTTGTCAACGGAACTTTTGTTCTCTATTTCAGGTGCATCACCGCAGATAGAATGAAATAAGGTAACACCAGATACTCCTGATCGGAGAAATGTGGAACGTAGTCCATATATGTATGCGTCTGAAAAGAGGAACCAATCTGCCCATACTTGCAGTACTTTGAGAACCCGTTCCTGCAAAAGTTCAGAATTGAGTTTAGAACAGTATATTACAAGGGACGGAAAACCATCAAAGATCAGATTTTCTTTCTGACAGTACCTTTAGAGCCTCAGCGGTAATTCTTCCAGTTATGCTTCGATACAGATCATTGAAGCTTTCCATTATGTCGGGTAGAGTTGCTTCGAATTTGGTTCGGTACGCAGATGCATTTTTAACACGTGCACTGCTATTATGAAGAATATCAGACACAAGCATGAGTCTAGCAACTTTAGTTGGAATTGAGGTCTCTTTTAGGGTCAGGGACTCCGTCAAAACTTCAACAACCTGTAGAATAAGTACACATATATAAGCAGGAAAAAAAAACATCTGAAGATACAATCAATTCGAAAACATCTGATTTTGGTCCAATAACAAGTTATTTATCTAAATATGTTATATGTGTAAAATGCATTTTGAAACTACTGCATAAAAATTAACCAATCTTCAGAAATTGCTATAATAAATCAGGATTAAATTAGGGATATGTTAAAGCTTTTGACTGATATGTATGCATTGTAGGATCTTCCGTAAAATCAAATGTATCGAATATAACTAACATATAATACCTCTCCAGCTGCATCTGCATTATCTAAAGCGAAACCCATAGCTTCTTTAATCTGACTCCTTTCTAAAGTAAGGTTACGCAACATGTCCTCGAACTCATCCCTCTGGGGATCGGTCAGAGTCCTCTCAACTTCCGCACGCTGTAAAATTTACCAGAGTGAGGTATCCCGCACAACCAAAAAACAACTTGGCGAGCAAAAAAAAAAAAAGAAATAAATAAAACAGAAGTGAGACTGCAAGAAGATTACCCTGCTTCTTCCCGCTGCATATGTGCTGGCAGACTCTTTTTCGTGCTCCTGGGTCCTAGTTACAGGCAGAGGTGGCGGTATCCATCTGCAATAAGAGTAAATAGACAGTGTTAATACACCAGATGTCTTATGCAAAGGTGAACCAACCCAACGAAACAGCCGGATCAGTTTCAACGTCGGCAAGTTACAATACCTTCCACTACCAGTTATCATGATATACGGCTCTGTTCTCCACCTTTGAAGTGTATCACCCTAAACAAAGCAAAAATATTCATCAGCTTATGAAAATGTAAAGCTCAAGGAGAATTTAAGATATATATACCTAATTATAAAACAATCAAACTGTACCTGAGCAAAGGAATAGAGTCTCCAGACGTAGTAAGTATGCTCCTTGGAGCCAAGCTCGAACAAAAACTTAAACATTGGATTCCCACGGCCCCTCTCCATGATAGCTTGTTCAAAAGCACATTCACCATCCAGAACATAGAGAGCCATTGTATCAATGACATGTCTGAGGTGCTCGTCCTCAGGAGTAACAACAGTGATATCCGGAACATTAGGGGTCAGAACCTGTTCAACGAAAGAGAGATTCATTTGGAATATGATTAATAAAGATAGGTAGCGGATAAGAGTGTCGTCAAGACATCAACTACATGTGCCACATCAGCAAGTTAGTCGAACCAGGATCATTTACAAACAAGAGAGAAGCCTTAAGTATTGAGAAGTTTCTGAGTATTTGGGCACTGGTTTGGGGCCATTGGGGGGGTTCTGGGAAAGTAGAGGATGCACTAGAAATAGAATTAAACTCAAGTTTGGTTTTTAGTTCTGCTTTCGTCTAACATTACTTCAAGAAGTAATAACAATCAATCCTGGAACTTAACAGTACCATTTCTGAACTAAAAAGTAATTCAACGCCTTCCTAGAATATCAATAACATATAAAGAACTAATTCAAGCCATGTGTAAGTGTAACCAAGTTTACATACCAGCTCAGAGTTTTGATTTGGAACAGAAGTTATTGGTGGACCCGTCTGACCAGAAAAAACCAAGTTGCAGCCCTGCCAAAGAAAATACATGATATTTTATAGTTAGACTAAACAGATATAGAACTGGCAGTCAATAAATTTTTAGCAAAAAATGGCAAGGAAATACCACTAAATTTAGAGATCAGGCCCATTCTTTAGTTAGTGAATAGAATTAGAAAAATGTATCTAGAAGAGCAGCACAAGATGCATTACAAACCTCCTTACTCCGAATAGCCATATGTCCAGGTGGTGGAGCGGGTAATGCTTGTGAAGGTAGAGATACTGCTTTACCCCATCCAATTTTAAGTTCATACTCGTACACGATGATCCCTGTAAAATTGGAAATTTTCCTTCATAACTTTCTTTAACATTGTCACATGCAATCATGATGTATAGTTAGTACAAAACCAGTGGACCATAGATAGACTAGTCAATAATGCCAGAAGGGTCACTAGTTTCTAGCATTTGATCAACCACCGGGTATATGGATCAATCAAAAAAGAAAAGAAAAGGTACCAACACAAAGCAGTAATGATGAAGAAAGAAGAGACGGAAGCAAATGCATCAATGAAGAAACAAAAGACAAGGTTCCAAAGTAAGGCAGTACTAATGACTAAAAAAGGCTAATGCATGCCTTGTATTATATATTGGTTACATGCTTCTTTGACACTGACACAGGCTTAACACATACAAAACCTATCAAATTTTGTTGAACTGAAGTACTCAAACTAATATGCTTTTACAAAGTATAGACCTAAACCCGTTTCTTGTTCAATTATCCATTTTAAGATTTTATATCATATATCACACATTACCTAGCAAATGATTCTAGCCCAGTACAATAAAACTTAGAGAGAAGAGAGGCTAGCTAACCTTGCATTTCATCTTTTGCAGCTTGTCCATCAGCCCTATTCATGAAGGAAACAAAGCCACAGTTTCTTTGTCGCCTCTTCTCCTCATCTGTTCTTGGCCACATAATCTTGACACTAGCTATGGGCCCAAATCTTCCAAAAGTGCGCAGAAGGAAATTCTCATCAACCTACTTGAGCATATAGATTATACCTCATGAATATTAAGACATTGTTGGCAAGAGAAACAACACATGAATCCAAGTAAGAAAAGAAAAAAATACCTTTGGGGCAAGATTCCCAACATAGAGATTCGTAGTTTGTGGGTCACCATCGTCAAACGATCCTAGCCTTCCACTGGGATCAAAATCATCAGGTAGCTCATCAAAGCGGCTAGATGGCTGAAGACAGAATAATTTTAGTACAGCAAGCAGGGGATATCGCTCTAAAAAACAGTGCCAAAGTTAAAGAGAGCAGGTCACCGATGAAGAGAGTGCAAGAGTATGATGAACTAACCGAGTTATCGCCCTGACGGTCACGATCCTGGTTTCTTCTCTCTCTCATTTCTTGTTCGCGTTTCAACTCCTCCATGAAATGATCTATATTTCGAGTCTTTCCCTTTTCTCTTTCCTTAGGCCTCTCCTCTTCCCTCTGGAAAGATGAAATAAATGAACTTACAACTTAACCCCATTGCTACTTCAAACAAACAACCAAATCAAAAAGAGATTTACAGTGACAAAAGCCATGCTACTGACCTTCTTCTCCGGTTCTTTACCCTTAGACGCCAGTGGTGGTGGAAGGAAAGAGGGAACATACCTGCATAGATCACGTGAAAGATAATCTTCTATACACAAGAATACACACAAGGATTTCCAACTTATCAAGCAATAACCAAAGAACATCATTCCTAAGACCCAAACGTTTTACAAATAAAGCATGAAGACCTCAGCTAATGGAACTCTACTCAACCATGTAACAAGCATACCAAAAGTGTATACTCATCAACAAAATCACGAAAACGAAAGCAATCAGTTTTACCTACTCCCCTTCTTTGAAATGGAACCCCCATCTTTGGACTTTTCACCTGCCATCCGCGAACGCATAGAAAAAAAAGGTCCATACTCTTATTAATGTGTCTCCCAATATAATCAAAGCATCGCTCTAACCATTTTGACACCCATAAACAAAAAAAAGTACACACAAAGAGAGACAAGGTAATAGCAACAGTAAAATCAAAGCCGTATCATCTTTTCAAAGACTAACCTTCAGAATCAACCTTAGGCTTCTCTCCTGGATTAATCGTCCCACCTCGAACAAAAGTCTTAGTAGTTGCACTATCTCCTTGAAACGATTCCACGAATTCTTGATACAAACGAGCCGTTTCGTCCTCAGCTTTCTACGATTAAGATCGAAAAAGAAGCAATCTTTCATGAACAAATTCGATTGAAATTTCAACTCATGAACAAGGAAGAGACACAAACCTTCTTCCGAGCTTCTTCTTCTTCTCTGTGTTTCTGGAATGGCGTCTTCTTTCGATTAATCGAGAAAGAACTCATTTTTTCAGCATCCAACTTATCTTGGGGAAGCTTGTAGCCGCGCGCTGGCTAAAACCCTCGTTGACGAGACTGGGAAGCCTAATAGAGGATTGAGAAAGATCAAAGTAGAAAGATAAGGTAGCTACGAATTCTGATTCTGATTCAGAACTAGGGTTTGGAGGAATCGACAAGGGTGACGATGGATTTGATCAAAGAAGCTAGGGCTTGAAGAGAGAAACACAGGACGAGCTAAAAAAAAAAACGATTGATAAACTAAAAAATACTACATAAAAAAATCATAATAATATTTTCACTCGTCTCTTGTGGAATTTTAAAATTAATTATTGTCGTATGCTTTAGAAAATAAATTGAAAATGTTTTCTTACACAAAAATATTTTTTAAAATTATACTACACATAGATAGCATTGGTATATAGTAAGAAGAAATGTTTGTTTGTAAATTTTACTGTAATTTCTTAGTTATAAAGTAACAGTAGAAGTTTTATTTGATTTACTCTATATATTTTATAATCTTTTATATTTAATTTAATTAGTTTCATATTCTCATTTCAACCCAGTTCATGATATATTATTCAAATCCGTAAATTATATAAATTTGGTAAAATCTATAAGATAAAACAAAACTCATACTAAAGGGATCGTGTTTAGAAATCTCGATTTAAAGTTTTGATTTTATTTTTAGATATAGATTATATTGAATAAAATTTAACATTTGTGATTTTTAGATTTTAATAAGACGTACTACGTCTATGTACAAAAATAACATTTTCATAGACTTAATTTAAGCACATCAAAATAACATTTTTTATAAATATAAAATTATAATGAACCAAAATTTAAATTATATAACATGTGAAAAAGAGGTTAAAAATTGGACTCGGTAATAGTCTAATAGTATAAAGACCCATTGTCCTGTCTTTTTTGGGATATTTTAAAATGGTATTATGGGTCTTTATAAGATGTCACTGCGTCTATGTACATCAAAAAGTTAAAATCAAGAAACGACTCGGTTTTGATTACAATATACAATAGTCATGTCTTCTGTTTACGTGGGATCTGATTCACGTTTATCGTAAACGGTTTTCGGTCGTGATTAGTTCTAGCATTGATTTTAGTTTTATAAAATTTTTTTCCGGTCGTGATTAGGTCTTGGTTTGGTGTTTGTGATGGGTGGTATTATGCTATGGATCTCTCTTAATTTTGGTTTCCACCTCTATGATACGGTGATATAATAGATTTTTTTTAATACATTTAATATTAATATAGGAAAATTTATTTGTTTATTTAATTGTTTACATTTGTAGAGTTTGTTAGTTGGGTGATTTCATATATTTAGAATTTGATTATTTTGGTCTATGGCTGAGTCTATTCAACACTCAGACAACTTTTATGCAAGTCTACCGAAATTAGTTTTAAAAATTCACCACAACTTGTGTACAATTTTGAATACCATATAGTTGAATACCAGTTTGCTAAATTGGTTTTTGAAATAAGTCAAATATATGCCAACTTTCCATAACGCTCCTTTCGAGTTTCGTTCATTTGTAGAGTTTGTTAGTTGCGATATTATTTGCCTGCAACACAGGAGGTTTGTTGACTGAGGCTGAACAGGTTTGGCATTGACCAATATAAACTCAGAGAAGAACATTGCATTTCTCTGCTAACGATGCTGTTAAGAGCTAAAGAATTTGGACTTGGGATGAACTTTCTGGAGCTCATGCTTATCAAACTTACACAAGTGATAATAAATGCTGTATTTGGGTTTTGCCAAAGCAACGAAGAGGCTCAGACTTTTGTTAACTATTTGGTAAGAAAAAAAATCTCGTACAAGATTTAATCAAAATAAATACCAATTTAATATTCAGTGGTATGAAATGAAAGTAATTTTTCTACTATAAACATAAAGTAATATAGATAGGGGAGTTAACCGCGAGCATTCGCGACCAAATGTATTTAACAAAAGTAGTTTAAGATATTTATAATGCTTTAAAAATATTTTGATACATTATATTGGTTGTTTACTTTTAAATTTATAACTAACAATTGTTTTAAACTTCAGAAAAACTAACATTCAACTAATGTATTGGATATAGTATTTGTCATTAAGTTGTTTGTAGCTCAAAAATATATGATTAAAAAATAATTAACAAGATAAAAGAAAAAAAAAAAAAAACTAAGAACATTTACTTAGTACCGTCAAGATTTGAATATTTATATTCAGTTCATACATTCTTTTATTTGTTTATTTGAAATGAATAATTAAAATAAATAATATAAGTAATTTATTTCATGAAAAATGATATTTTAATCAAAATGAAAAATAGAACTTAAGAGCTTCAAAGTCATATGATGGAATGGAATGAGTTAAGATTGAGTGCTAAGATTACGGTGATGTTCTTGTCAAAGAAACTCATATATTTTTTTATTGGGCAGCAGCTGATATCTGAGTCGTGTTCATTGTAATGATTTCCCAAGCTACAATGCTAAATCATGTAAATCACTGCATCCAAGAACTGGAACATCCCACTTTGTGACAGCGAGAGCAAGACCTTTTGATGGAGAGAGGTGTGATAAGACTTCTTATAGTACCCAATTTCAAAATCTTAAATCACAACACGTTAACCATAACGTACTCAAATGGACAAAAACAAAGGAAGTACATCCCAACATATTTCTTCATGGCGTTTCAACCTTTCTCTCCTGTACCCACAACCTTTTAATTTGAATAAGCTTGCACTCTTTTCATGGAACAACCAAATCAATCAAACATGGATCCCGAAAACAAAATAAAAAAAAACATACATGTGGACTGCGTTGTGGAGCATAATGGTGTCTGATAGATCTACAAAACCATCTGGTTCTTCCTTTTTGATGATTCCTTTAGTCACTATGATTGAACCTGTAAGCAGCTTCAGAGTTTTAAGATGGAACAGATTCCGCTAGTTCTTGTAATTTTTTCAGACCAACGGTGGCTACGAGTTCCATCGAGACAAAAACTATATAAGATTTTGCCTCTTCTTCTTCTTCCTCTTTGAGACCGCATGTTAGTTTAAGTTTCTCTGCCTCGGATTCTGCTTCTTGCGCTTCCTCAAGTAAAAGATTAGCTTCTTCGAGGTCGCTCAGTTCCAGAGCAGCTGAACTCTCAGCTTTTGCAGTGCCACTGTCAATCCGCAACCTCTGGAATCTACTGATAGCCAGTTCTTTTTCTTTTGACAGAATCAACACTTCTATCTCTTGTAGCCTCTTGATAGTTTCTTCAATCTCATGTTCTGCTTTTTCGAGCTCAGCGTTAGCTTTTCCTGTTTCCATCTGTATCTTATCCTTTTCTAGATTCAAGGACTTGGCTTCTGCAGCTATTCTCCCAGCTTCTTTGAAATTTCTTGTTGATGCAGCCACTTTCTTCTCTGCTTCAAGCTCCGGCATTCTTTTCTCTATGAACATAATTTTATCCATGAAAGATGTAATATTCTGTTGGATGATCGACTTTTTAGAAGATTGCTCCTTTAGTGACTCTCGGGTACTAGAAACCTCCTCTTGTAACTTCTGGACTTCCTCAGAAAGCTTCTCTTCGATATTTACAAGCTTGGCTCTCTCTTCTCTAGTTTTAGACACATATGACATCAGACCTTTACGCAATTTAATAACTTCCTCATATTCACAGGCTTCATCTGCTGAAACTCGGACAAGATCACGGAGTTTGGCTCCTCTCTCCTTCTCAGATGCCACAAACTCGTCTACCTCTTTCTTTTTCATTGACAAATCTTCAGTTTCCTTACCAATCTGGTTGAGTCCCGCTTGCACATCGGTTAACATTTTATCCAAGTTTGTTTGCAATTCCTTGTAGCCACTCACCACATCATTAATTTTTTCCTCAACTGCCTCTATTTGCAAATTGTTCTCATCAATCTCCTTCTCCTTTGCCTTCACCAGAGCAAGCAGTTCCTCAAGTTCGTCTGACAATTGTTCTTTCTTCTTACGCAGCATCTCCTTTTCCTTTATATCTTGTTCAACGGATCCCTCAAGAGTACCATTCAACGACAACCGAACATTATCAACAACTACAGATTCTATATCCAATTCGACTTTTCTAACCTCAACATCTTCAGAACATAAATGCCATTTCTCCATTTCATCTGAACAAAAAGCTTCTGCTTTGTCCAGGATCGATCCAGCATCATTCTCAGCATCCGTGCAAAACATGCGAAGCAGAGAGGCAGATTCTTCCTCAGCTGCAATCTGAGAGACAAGAACCTCCTCCATTCTCGACTCAATAGCATCACAATCAGATTCAGCTTGGCGTAGCAATGACAACAGAGCTAGCCTATCTCTTTCCTTAGCCGCGAGGCTTTCGCTAATCCTCTCAGCCGCATCGAAATCCTCTGTCTCGATCGCTTCCTCAAGCTGCTTCTCGAGCTCTTCGTGCTTCGTAGAAGCTAATCTGAGATTCTCAGATGCTTGTCTTCTCTTCCTAATCGCGTTCTTGCGTGCAGAAGTAACCGAAGCAGCCAAGTCACGAGCACGTTTCAGCTTCGTTTTGATCTGAGCCTTGACTAATTCTAACCTTGAGCTACCATTACTAACAACAACAGCAACATCGACATCAGCAGCAGGAGTAGAAGAGTCTAAAATTTGATTACCGGAATCAAACACTTGCGCGACGGAATCCGATACTTGACTGACGGAATCCGATACTTGACTAACGGAATCGGATTGTTGACTGACGGAATCATCTTCGTCTTCTTCGACATTGTTCATCTCGTGCCTGCCGTATCCTATTCGTAATCCACCCGCTCTTTTCTTCCTCCGTGACACTTGACGTCCATAACTCTTCGCCGGAGATGAATGAGTAGTAGCAACTGACTCGATCGGCTCAGGTTGGAGTTGTACCGGAGTCACAATCGTTAAGTCTGAAAACAGATTCTCGTCCAAAGCTTCCGTCAAATCTGGCTGAGGAGCCGTCGCCTCCGCCTCTGCCTCCGCCGTCTTGGACTCGTTATCTTCAGAATGAGTCGGCGGTGTAATTGAAGATGAGCTTACCTTCTTATCGCTGTTATCGTCGAGCTGAGACGCCGGCGTAAAAAGTTCCATCCCTTCGAAGAGAGAATCCATATCATCGTCGCCACCATCCATCGCCGATCTGATCACCGCCGGATCTGATCTACTCTTTGCCTTTAATGGAGTCATTTCATAAAACTAAATTATTACTGGGCTTAAATATTTGACTTTAATTAGGCCTTTTAACGGCCCATATTTGATTATAATGCTGACGGTCACTCTTTCCGATTACGTTAGCGCTTTTTCATCTTCGACTCTTGTCGGCGAGACTCAGAGAATCTTATCGGAAACCTAATTCTTAAACCTCTTGAGTAATACACAACGAGTTTGATCCTTCACCCAATCAGATTTTTCAGTTTGTTAATTTCTCGGTTCGATTGAAGATGGAAGGAGGTGGAGGAAGTAGCGGCGGTGGTGCGGCGGCGGGAGCTGGAATGGTTCCGGTATCAGCGATTGAAGCTGTGACCCAAACACTTGCGCACCTCAAGGAACTAAAACCGCAGCTTGAACAGATGCTTACTTTAGCTGAGCCAGAGGTTCTTGCTGCAATGCAGCCGTTGCAGCGAGCTAAGACTATGTACTTGCTAGCTGATGCAACCACTACTCTTTACGAACGTAACTCTCTTTCCTCTTCTTCTTGTGAATCTGGTTTCCATTGAAATTTGTTTTATCTGCGATAATTTTGAAATTTGTTTGTGTTTTTTTTTTGTTTTGCAGTGAGGTTGAGGTGTACTGGAGTTGATCCTGATGATCATCGTGTGAAATCTGAAATTGTATGTGTAATTATGTGTTTTGTGTAGACTCTATATGCTTTGGAAATGCAATTAGAAAAGTATCTTTTTGCTGTTTTATTGATTGTGGTATTGGATGTGTAGGAGCGGATAAACGTGTACCGAGAGAAGTTTCAGAAGTGCTTGGATCAAAGTAAAGGTAAAGATTGATTTTTCTAGTGCCTGAACTGATTTGTAGAGTGAGAGAGATCAAAATTGTTAGTTCTGACAAGTTTTTTGGTTAACATTCTCTGAATGTTGGATTGAGAAGACAAGTATTTGGGTATTAAACTTTTGTTCCTGTGGTTAGAAAAACCATCTGTTTCAATATGAATTGGTGATTGTATTGCCTTGTGTTGGAGAAATTTATATGAATTTCTCTTTATATTGGAGAAATGCTGCATCCTGTGTTGTTAGGGATATAATATCTCAGCAACCTTTGAATATTATGCTCAATTTAGAATATTTTCTGATAGGTGCTAGCCATTTCTCATGTGGTAAATGGAATCCTATGGGTACCTGTTGAATGATACATTCTTTCTTAAGAGAATTTGTGTTTTTGATCCCTTTTTTCTTGGGATTATGAATCTCTGCCTTCATTTGTTTTCTTTTAATTTCAATCTATGCTTAGAATTGATTCTATCTTTTCGCAGATTTTGGTTGAAATACTCTTTATTTTATGTACCCATCTTAAACGCAGGGGGTAGTAGTTCAACTTTGTTTACTGAAGTGGTGATTCTATTGGAAGGCTTATCATAATGTCTCGCGCCTAATGCATTGTTCTGTATATATCTTTTCGTAGCCTTACTATTGCATCCACCTATTATCTTGAATTTAGGCGAGATTCAAGAGCTAGTTTCTCTGTTTTCGCTTTTCCGTTGAAGACCTTTTTAATTAAGCGGAGTAATTTTTTACTTTGTTTTTGTCAGGATTTACTTCCATTTATAAAACTTGTTTGATTTGAATTCACTAGTGGCTAATTGTTGACTTTAATGTTTTACGAACATGGCAATCTTTTTGTTGTATAACTTTTTTGTTCCTGTCTGCTATCTGAGTGGGGGATATTAGTCTCTTCTCTTAGTTTATCGAACGAACTTGTATGTCTCCGTTTACAAGGTGATTACTAGATTGGTCACGCTTGTGCGCTGTTTTGTTTTTTTAAATGCCTCGTCACCTTTCATACAAGAATCGTTTTGTCGGTCTGCTATCGGATACTAATGGGCTGAGTAGTTCTACTTAGTTACTCGAAAGTATTTACTTATGCGCATCGTTTCATTTTAATTTGTTTGGTTGATGTTAGGTTCATCTGATTAGGAAATTTTGTATTCATTTTGATTTTGTTAAGGACTGATTTGCTACCTCTTATTCAATGTCTTATCCACTAAATGATCTCTTATCTGTTTCTTGTTTATATCGTAGAACCATTGCGCCCGACTACTGTCTTAAACCGTCAGGCAGCAACCCGTTTCATCGAGCACTCTCTACCTGATCTTACTTCGAGTAAGTTAAAATGCAGTTTTTGTCTCCAGCTTTCTCTTTACCTTTATATTCATGATTTTATGTGACTCTTACACTCATTACTAAATGAATCTAGCCCAAAAGCAAAACATTAGAGACCTCAGTAAAGGAGAGAAATCCAGGATCAAGTATTCGGAAACAACTGCAAGAAAGAGAAAATACCAATCAAATGAGAAACAATCTGTTCAGTCAGCCGCGAAGGACTTTCTTGAAAAAGCAGCTCGTGAGATTATCGGTAACAATGAAAACGGTTTGAAGGGCCCTTTAATGGCTGCAGCTGATGGTTCAGATGATGTTGAAGTTGGTACAGCCTGACGTAATACCAATATATCATGGTAATGGTCTTTTCTGATTATCTCTGATACCTGAAAGCAAATCTCTAGAATTTTCAACTAGGTGGTCGTTCAGGAAAAAAACAGATACCTTCTCCTGATAAACTCTTATAGACATTTATCGACAGCTATCCCATAATAAAGACTGTTTGTGTCCATTTCTTTTGAAAAATTTAGTCTCTTTATAAGTTTTTTCCCTTAAGGATTTATTTGCTTGTCCTGATGGTGTGATTCTAGTATTTTGACACTTTTCTTTGAAGTCATAAAGGATGGATCAGTGAGGAAAGTGAGGAAGTAGTAAAGTACAGTTATTTTTTGTGATTCCCTAGGCTACAGAATAGTATCAATGTCTTCAATTTTTGTGGTGTCATTGCATCCCGTTGCTTATTTGCTGATTGGAGGTTTGAGGTTTTCAGCATCATTTATTTCCGTCATGCTGGAATAATGTGTCAGTTCACTCTCTTCGTAATATTGCGTCCGTTATTTCGCAAACTCTGTCCCTTTGACACGCTCTTATTCATTGTTTGCAGCTGCTGCTACATTTTCTGGATAGTAGTTGTGGCATTTTTGTCAGCATCACCACTGCAGAGAAGTTTGTTATTGCAACTCATCTTTGATAGGGCTTTTATATTTTTGGACCCAGTTAGTGTTGTAGTTTATGCTGTGTTGTACATTGCGTTGTGTTACTGTTAGCAACTGTTTTCGGAAAGCTCTTTTAAGTTGCGAATTTATATTCGGAAAATATATTAACGTCTAAAATGGCAAAAGAATCAAAAAAGCAAATAACTTGGTTTGCGGGCGTTACACCAAGTGAGTTTTGCTAAAACATTGATGTGTCCTCTGAGAGCTAAGTGAGAGTTTGTGAGGTACTTGTTAACTGTAAATATGGGCGTATTATTGTAAACTAGTGTAAAATGTTTTTAAACTTGTGGTTAGAAAGAATTAAGCATGCGTTTGAGTAGTTTTGTAATAAGTTGAATCGTCGGAAATTTTAGTTTTCAGGAAACTATATAACCTTGTGTCATTAATCCGGGTTAGGTGGTGCGTTGCAAAATTTAAGGTTAGTTTCTATAGAAGTTTTCCATTTAATTATACAATATAGATATCTATCTGTTTTTTTTTGTCCAAAAAATAAAAGACATCTATCCGTTTTGATTGAGACTGAAGCAAAAGAATTCAAAGACTTCAACCACCGAGATTTAGGTTGAAAAGGAAGGATGATAATAATCCTGAAACCAAAAGTAAATTTACGCCGACACTAAAATCTTTGTATTTAACCCAGCATTAAGAAAATTGGTTATGTATAACAAATTTTGTGTTTACACTCGTTACAAAACTTTCTAAATTCTGATTTTGTTGTTGTAGTATTTTGGTTTAGAATCTAAAATTTTAGAATGACTAAAATTGTGTGGGTTAGAAAAATGGGAATTTAGTTCAATGTACCACATTTCACACAAAACTTTCTAAATCTACCACAATTGAGATTATCTACCATAAATGTGAGGTAGAATGACGTTTTTGCCCTCCTGCTAATATGACAAGTCTCGTAGACAATTTGAGGAATACAAACTTGTCCACTAGCTTAAATTACTTGTCTAGAACATAAATAAATAAAGTACTAGTTGTCTCTCTTTTGTGCAAGTTTTAAACTGGTCCACCGAGTTAATAAAAATGTTGTTTACTAGAATTTTTGTGAATCATCTAGTACATGACAAATTTAATAGAGGACAAATATGACATTGTGGACAAGTTGTGAAACTAGTACTATACAAGCCATGAAACTTAGTATCTAAAAGTCTAATTAAGTATAACTTGTCCACAAACAACAAAACCAACTTGTCTACAAAAAAGAAAGAAAGAGATTTGGTCCACAGGAACTAGTTCACCATATCTGGTCCATCTACAACCAAATTGTGTGGTCCACAGTGTAAACCTGGCTGGATTGTGGACAACGTCTTTCATAGACGTATCACTAGATCTGGTCCATCAAAACATGTCTACAACGACACCACAACCACACCGGAGGGTACAATGGTTATTTTGTCATAAGCAGATGTGGTACATTGAAAAAAAATTTCAAACGTGGTACATTGGAAAAGTTTGAGTTTTGAATGTGGTATAATTGTTAAATATCTCTACAAAAATCCTTTCTACAGCCAAAAGATGAATTAAAAGAATATTTTGGTTGTAAAAAAAAGAAAAAAAAAAAAACCAAAACTTAAGCTTGATTGAATACATTTTAAACCTTTATAATATTTTTTAGCTTTCTAAACTTTGTAAAGCGCCTTGCCAATAAAGGCCTTAATATAAAATACTCACATATACGTGGTGACTGAAACCGAGGTTGTCGAACTATTTTTTTATCCACAAACAGTATAAAAAGGTTGTCGAACTATTCAGCATTTGACCCTTCCTTTTTCAAAAAAAAAAAAAATTATTCCGCATTTGAGCATCGTAAAGAAGTACAATGTTTCAAGCTACCACCACGGCGGCACCGGCTATGTCTATTGTGTTTCCCTGTTTTTGGAATCGACCACTTGTCCTACCTCTCTGGACCGCAAAGACATTCAAGCCTCTCGCATGTCTTAAACTAAAAGAAGGCCAAGGGTACAGAAATATATATCTAATATCATTTCATAAGAGATCTAATATTTACTTTTCTTGTTATGAAGTCTCAAGATTTGTAGATAGTCTAAAATGGCCAAGGTGGGAGTGGTAATCAATATCTCTGAATATTCATAATCTTATATGGAAATTTTCATATGGCAGAATGCTCCGATCCCATGAGATTGAACTGAAAGTTCGAGATTATGAATTAGATCAATTCGGTGTTGTAAACAATTCTGTTTATGCGAACTACTGCCAACATGGTTAGTCTTTTTTTTTTTTTTTTTTTTTTTTTTTTTTTAAGCAAATGTCGAGACAGTTGCTATAGTTAAGCTATCTCCCATTCTTACCACCCCATGCTTACTAAATACTATTTTAAACTTGTTTTTATACTAAGGTCAACACGAGTTTTTGGAGAGTATCGGTATCAACTGTGATAAAGTATCCCGCTCTGGTGAAGCCTTGGCAATTTCCGAGTTGACAATAAAGTTTCTTGCACCTTTACGTGTAATTTTGAACTTTTTTTCCTATAATGTTTGTCACATTTTTATAAGATCAATGTTTTGTACATTAATTTATTTTATTTCGTTGAGCAGAGTGGAAGCAAATTTGTGGTGAAAACGAGGGTATCGAGGACATCTGTGGCACGCATTTACTTTGAACAATTCATCTTTAAACTTCCAAATCAAGAGGTAATTTTGGTGCTCTGATCAAGCTTTTTTGTGTTTGTTATTTTTACTTGTGTTCTGATTCATTTTGTAAATCGTTAACGATGCAGCCTATTTTGGAAGCAAAAGCAATTGTTGTGTGCCTGGACAACAAGTACCGTCCGGTTCCTATCCCATCTTACGTGCGCTCTAATTTGGTTGGTCACTTCCAACACCGACACGTTGTCGATCAATCCTCCATGATAGGGCTCGATTAAATATTGTAATAATAGTTGCTCCGGCATGGTAACTATTTCGATTTGATAAATAAACTCTTGATATATGTGACGTTACTTTTGGAGAAAATTTAAATAAATATATGGTTCACTTCTCACCAATCCAAAATATGATCATACAGTGTGTGTTTATATAGAATGCCAATGAGAATATATACCTCAATACAGTAAAACCTCTATAAATTAATAAAGTCGGGACCATGAAATTTTATTATTTTATAGAGGTTTTAATTTATGAAGTGACGATTCATGAATTTGATGATTTGATTAATAATTTTGGCTATCGTAATAGGATGGATGTCAATAGTTTAATAGATTATCCATGTAAAACTGATACACGTATAAGTTCATAGTTAAGAAAAAATCACTGCTACTATCTTTCATGGTGATGATGAAGTTGAAGAAGATATTTCGGTACATTAATAACAAGTTATATGTAAGGAATCAATTATCGCGTATAAAACTTTCTATAATTTTTGGATGCGATTTGAGAAGACAACACCAGAAGTTTTATGCAGTCAGAAATATTATAGATAAGCTCCAACAAGAATACAAATTCAATAATAAACAAACAACAATAGAGTCATATATTTCACTAGATTTTCTTAGATATATATATATATATATTAGTTTACTTGATTATTAATTTATGATATTGATGGGATCATATTTTTACACTGGGTTTTCCAAAAAATTATTATTTTATTATTTTATCGAAATATATCATTTTTTGCACCGGTCCAACTAGTGACCAGAAGAATTTATTAATTTATAACAAGTATTAATTTAAAGAGTATTAATTTATAGAGGTTCTACTGTATCAAATACGTGGTTTGTCAATCTCGCCTAAAATATAATTACACAACTACTTCAGATAATGTTTTTTATACAAACAACCATTCAACTCGTCATTTAATCAAATCTGTCAACTACTTAAAATATTTTATACACTCAATCATATTTTACTGCTGAAGACCACCACCTAAAATATGTCTCTATAAACACGTTAAGCAAACTATATAGTTGAGCTTCATAGAGGAAAATTTTAATTAACTAAATAAAAATGACTACAATAATAGTTGTCCACAAAAAAAAAAAAATAAATAAGTAAAATAACACATATACTGATCTCACATATTTATAATTAAAATAAGAAAATCAAATAAATAAACCAAGCGTAACAATAATTCCTTTTT
This sequence comes from Camelina laxa, assembly GCA_024034495.1. Lineage (NCBI taxonomy): Eukaryota > Viridiplantae > Streptophyta > Magnoliopsida > Brassicales > Brassicaceae > Camelina > Camelina laxa. The sequence continues at coordinate 11,415,439 of CM043881.1, forward strand.
TTAGATTAGTAATTTGCTATATTATGTTTTATTTACCTATTTAGAAAAAGAAGTAATTATAATATTTGCAGTTTTTGGATTATTAGTTTATTGTATACTTACATTTTTTATTTATATATTTTCTATATCATTTCCAATATAACAAATGCAAATTCTTTTACTTTTAGATTTTTAGTAATCTGCTATATTATGTTTTATTTAACGTTTTTGAAAACGAAATAATTCTAAAGAAGTCATGGATATGACCATCCTACTCCTTTACCAAGTGTAATTATAATGCTGTTTTTGATCCCCTAACACACCAGGCAAAATGCGGATGGATTCTCCGTGATTATCAAGGAGTCGCTCAGGGATGGGGATCTGCTATCATAGGCTACACTTCATCTCCATTACAAGATCAAACTCTTTGAAGGAAAAACTCTTTTAGTAGCACTTCAACAAACTTGGATCATAGGATTAAGATCAGTTATCTTTGAAGGGGACAATGATACACTCACAAAAATGCTTAACAATAAGCTCTTTGATCAATCTATTGAAGGCATCACTTCAGACATCAAGTATTGTACATTCCAGATACAAAATTTTCAATTTGCTTACTCGGCTAGAGATTATAATACAGTTGCTCATGTTTTAGCAAAATTAGGTTGTATGTCGAATAGTTTTTATTCAGAACGGTTTTCACCTCCAACTTGGCTATCAAATCACTTGTATAACAATTTCATAAATTCATCAATATAATTCATTTTTGTTGACAAAAAAAAGTATACTTTCATATTTTATTTATATATTTTCTATACCATTTAAAATATAACAAATGCAAATTCTTTTACTTTTCGATTTTTAATTTATGATTTCATATTACCTTTTACTTTTTAGTTTTAGGATCTTTTTACATAAACCCCAATGATTTATGACTTGACCCCAGTTCTTTCTCTTCGTAACACTGCATTCGTCAAATTCTTAGTCCCTTTGATACTCTCTTCTTCATTGTTTGCAGCTGCTGCTACATTTTCTGGATAGTAACTGTGGCATTTTTATCAACATCGCCATTGCAGAGAAGTTGGTAGTAATGTTTAAACGGGCCGGATGCCCGTGGACCTAAACGGGTCAGTATTAAAAATTTAAGCCCATGGCCCATTTAATAACACTATAAAAAATAAAAAACTTAAACGGGTTCAACCTTTTAGATCCGCGAGCGTAACAGATATGCCCAAAATTAAACGGGTAGCCCGTTTATTTCTCAACTTTAAACCTGAAAACTAAAACGTCGACGTCTCACTTCGTCTATCTCTTTCAATAGATAATTGTCTCCAACTCTCCATCTCTCTTTCGATGTCTCCATCTCCACGAAGCTAAAGCTCAAATCACCAAACAAGGGTAAGCTCAAATCACCAAGAAGCTAAAGTTAAAGCTCGAATCACGAGATAATTGTCTCTTTCGTTCCTCACTGCTTCTAGGTAACAGGGTAAGTTTGGTTTTTCTTAATTTCGATTTTGGGGGAATTCGATGGATACTTTGTTAAAATCACCAAACAAGCTCGAACTTTTCGTCCCTCAGTTTCATGGGTTTGAGAGATTAAGGAGTAACAATCCAAACCCTTCAAGGGCTAAGCTTGGTTTGAAGAAAAGGGCTATCAAATTTGGCTCTGGTGTTGTTGTTTCCGCGACTGCAAGTAGTACTAGTGCTTAATTTTAGATGAACCTCTTCTTATACTTAGTTAGTGTTATCATATCTTTGTGATTGTGGATTCAGTTTTGAGTAATTAAGAGTTGTTTAGTGATTTTTATTTTGTGTTAATTTTGCTGTTTGATTTGTACATGAGCAAACAGTGTTGAAAAGAGTAGCACAAAGAATTTAGACCTCTTGCCTAGAAGGAGCACAATTGAAAAGTTCTTGGACTCTGAGAGTGACAAATCTGATTATGAATGGTACTTCTTTGAGTGCTCGAATGTGAATTCTCTTCAACATTTCTGGTAATATGTTGAAGTGTTAAGTGGTTTGATGAAGAGATTCTGAACATTAGCTTGCTTCTAATCTATAATATGTTTGAATAGAGCTACTCCCCTATTTTTGTTTGTTGAGATATTCATCTATAGATGATCTGATTTCCAGGTTTTTGTTTTGTTTGTGAACGGTTTAGGGAATAGTACAATCATCTCTAGCTACAGAGTTTCGAATCCATTGCAGCAGAACTAATTAATTACTCACAAGGTACGTTTGTTACTTACTTAGATCATTTTGGGGTGTTTGTTTAGACTTGGCAAAAAATTATATCTTTTTGTGCATTGTGTAGATTCACTCATGTCTCTATTTGTGTTCGTTTGCTGATTTGGATTACGTTTTGTCACTTAGATCATTTAGCAAGCAGCTTTCTTTCAGTCATTGATGAAAATCTCTTTAATGGTCGATTTGGATTATGTTTAATGGTCGATTTGGGATTATGTTTAATGGCATAGGTGGGTCAGTTCTATTTGTAAACCTTCTGCATTGACAATCCTGAATAAATCAAACCGGACTCTCAAGTTTTCTGTTTCTGCTGGGTACCAGTAAGTATCTTATGTATGTTTGCCTCATGTTTTGTGACTTGTGACTTCTTATATTTGATTGTGGTATGCTTACTTAAGTGAGAGCTCTGAAGGGTTTTTATTAAGTTGAGATGAACTTGATTCTTTAAAATATTATGCAACTTTTGAGCTAGTAGTGCTCAGCTCTGCTTTAGTGTTTCGATTTTTGTTTTAAGTGATATGAATCTTTTTAAGACTTTGGGGGAGTAGCAGACTCTTCTGACTATACTTTGTTTCTGTAACCATCATGCAAGGTTTTTTTTTGTTTTATGATCATGACATTATTGAATCTTTGTGACAACACTCAGCTAGATTATACATGGGTTTGTTTATGCTTTTTGATAGATATCGACCATGATTGTTTGTTGTTCCTTGTTATTATTGCCCGAAAGAAACCTCATAATCTGTCTATTTCCGCTTTTGTAGTGATCCAGAGTGAAACAAAGCTGCTTTATCGCTTCTCGTTTCTCTTCCTTTTCTTCTGATATTGCATTCCTCTACAACTCTGCTTGCTTCTCCAGTTCTCTAACCGTAGCTCTCCTGTTCTCTGTTTGCTGAATCTGGATGTCTAACCGTATGTCTCAGTTCTATGTTCTCTGTTCATGATTTATTGTCTCAGTTCTTTCTTCACTGTTTGATGACTCATAAACACTTACAAATCTGTTTTATTAATTTTGCAGAATGGACTTAGAAACTGAACATTTGATAGCAAGGCTTAATGCTCAAAGTGAATATATGGATACGAATGAGGAAGATTGTGATATAGATGTAGAAATTGATGGGAATGAGGAGGAAGAGACAGAAATGCATGGAACAGTTCAAAGTGAAACTCAATCAACAACTCAAGCAACTCAAGCAACTCAAAATGCTCCACGGAAGAGAAAGTTAACTTCAAAGGTGTGGAAAGATATTGTGTCAGTTGGGTTTGGAGATGATGGCAAAGAAAGAGGCAAATGCATCTACTGTGGAACCAAGTTGTTGATCAATACTAAAACACATGGGACTAAGAGCTTGCTTCGTCATTTGGAGAAGTGTCCAAAGAAACCAAGGAATGAGAATAGGCCTCCATATGATCATCAGATTAACCGTGAGATGACAAGTGAGATCATAATTTACCATGATTTGCCATTTCGCTATCCTGAGTATGAGAAAATTAGAGCAAGAGACAAGTATCTCAATCCCGAGTGTCAACCAATTTGTAGACAGACTGCTGCAGGGGATGTGTATAGGAAGTATGAGATGGAAAAGGTCAAGCTGAAAGAAGTACTTGCAAACCACTTCAGACTTATGGACAGCTCGAGATACATTTATGAGTTATATTGTTTAATTGCACACTACATTGATGAAAACTGGCACTTGAATAGCAAGATTTTGGCCTTTTGTGAACTTAAATCTCCTCACACTGGTGAAGAAATCTCTAACAAGATTCAGGAATGTTTGAAAGAATGAGGATTGGAGAAAAGGGTATTTTCTATTACCTTAGATAATGCATCAAACAACAACAGTATGCTGAACATTCTCAAGGGTCAACTTCAGATGATTAGTGGTAGTGGTTTATTATGTGATGGGAAATTTATGCATGTTAGATGTTGTGCCTATATTCTGAATCTGATAGTGAAGAAAGGTTTAGATCTATCGAAAGATGTTCTGCACAACATCAGAGAGAGTGTGATATATGTTAAATCATCTCCAAAGAGGAAAGACGCTTTTGCTGCATGTGTTGAGAGAGTAAAGATTAAGAGTGGAGCAGGGTTATCACTTGATGTTTCTACCAGATGGAACCCCACATATGAGATGCTTGTAAGAGCTTTGAAGTTTAAGGAAGCGTTTGTCAGCTTGAAGTGGTTTGACAGCAATTACAAGACTTTGCCTTCTGATGATGAATGAAGTTGTGGAGAGAAAATCTGTGAGTTGTTGAAGCCGTTTAGTGATATCACGACACACTTTTCAGGTTCTAAGTATCCTACTTCTAATGTCTATTTTACACAAGTGTGGAGAATTGAACTGTTGCTGAGGAAATTTGCATATTGTGATGATGAAGATGTGGCAAAACTGGCTCAGGATATGCAGATTATGTTTACCAAGTATTGAGAGGATTCTAGTCTTATTTTGGCAGTGGGAGCTGTTTTAGACCCAAGAATGAAACTGCAAATGCTTGAAGTAGCTTATGAAAGAGTTGATCCAACTACTTCTGAATCGAAAATCAAAAAGCTTAAAGACAATTTGGAGATGCTCTATGAAGATTATAAGGCTAAGTCTAGGACATGTTCTTCAAGTGTTTCTGTAACTCCAAATCCGCATGATTGGGTCAATGAATCTCCACTTGATGACGATTATGACAATGTAAGAATGTTGCTTTTGTTGCTTATGTTGCTTGTGTTGCTTATGTATGTTGCTTTTGTTGTTTATGTTGCTTGTGTTGCTTCTTTTCTATAGGATCTTTTTGAGCTTGAAAAAAGCATTGGAGTTGGAGTAGGCAAGACAAAGATACATCTGGATATCTATTTAGAAGAGCCAAGATTGGAGAGAAAGTCTTTTCCAAAATTGGATGTTTTGTCCTTTTGGAAGGACAACTAGCATCGACTTGGGCAATTAGCCTCTATGGCTTGTGAAATACTATCACCACGGTAGCATCTGAATCAGCCTTTAGTATTGGATCTCGGGTCATAACTCCTTATAGAAACCGTTTGCTTCCAAAGAACGTTCAAACTTTGCTCTGTACCCTAATTGGTTACGTGGTTTTGCAGATTATGAAGGTAACTAAACTCTTAACTTTTATATAAAACTATTTTCTTTAATAAGTGACTTTAATTAATTCACATCTTAAACAGGTAACATAGAGACATACGATGACATTGGCACAACAGAAGATGCTACAAAGATAGCGAGTACTTCAGGAGCAGAATGTTCAAGATCAGGAGATTCTATCATGCATTGAATATATGTTGTTTCTGTTGTTTATGGTTCTCTGTTGCCTTATGATTAGGAGATTTATCTATGTAATAGTACTTTAATTACTTTTGCATTTTGAAATTGGAAATTATGAGATTATCATGTTAAATTTGTTTAGTGAACTTATGTCATTCTAAAATATTTTGATTATTTCTAATCTCTATTATACTTTTATTTATATATCATTAATATTAAATATACAAGTTATACAATCTTTAGTTTTTTTAAAAAAAAAAAAAGGAAAAAAGAAACAAAAAGAAATCCATCTAAACGGGTTTAAACGGGCCAAATAAATGGACAGGGTCTAAACAGATACATGATCTAAACGGGCAGGACTTAAATGGGCAGGATTTAAATGGGCAAGGTAGTCCCATTTTAACATCACTAGAAGTTGGTTATTGCAACTCATCTTTGATAGGGATTTTATATTTTTGGACCCAGTTAGTGTTGTAGTTTATGCTGTTTTGAACATTGCATTGTGTTACTGTTAGCAACTGTTTTCGGAAAGCTCTTTTAAGCTGGCGAATTTATATTCGGAAAATACATTAACGTCTAAAAAGGCAAAAGAATAAAAAGCAAATAACTAGGTTTACGAGCTAGACCAAGTGGGTTTGCTAAAACATTGATGTGTACGTGTCCTTGAGAACTAAGTGAGAGTTTGTCAAGGCGCGATAAAGTTAAGGCCTGGTAATGTGAAGACCTTGTGTGTGTATCAAGGATTCAAGGTATAAGCATGATAAATAGTCTTGATGATTTCTTAGCAAAAAAAAAATAGTCATTGATGATTGATCAATTCTATATGTTCAAAATTTTGTTTGAATGTTCGGTGGCTTGTTAGAGAAAAAATAAAATGTTCGAGAACTTTGATGGAAATTCCATTTTTTCGGAGTAGGCTGACATTTATTGGGACATTGCGAGATAATTGGACAAGTTGGTTGGAAGGAGATGGAGTGGTTATCGGTGATACTAGGACCAGCGTGTTAGCTCTTGACCCGACTAGATGACCCGCGTCTGTTGGTTCGAAGCTGTACGGAAATGGAAATTATCGAGCGAGTGACGTGAAAACAAAAATATTCTCGAGCGTTATCGTGAAAAGTAAGGAAGTTTGTAGATTTGGGCGGTTATTAGTCGACCATCTCAATGTTATTAGGGTTTTAGTAGCGAGAAGGCAAAAAGAACGAGAGTTCGATGATTTGGTATCGATAGAATTGTCGAGATGGTTCAGCGGTTACTGATGAGTGATCGGTGAGTAGCTATTGATTGGTATCGATAATGTTTATAAATTTTTGAGTGTGATGACGGGTATTGATAGTTTTTATCGAGAGCGATCACATCTGCGATCAAGAGTGATCGGGAGAGTTGTCGAGACTCAAGAGCAGTGGACTATGTGATGAAGACTATGGAATCAATATTCGAGTATGGGCGAAGCAGTTATTGAGTTGGTAGTACAAGTGTATACTGAGAGTGCGATAGCCGTACCTAGGTACTAAGGAGCTACCGGGTCATCGAGGAGCGGATAGCGACAGTGGATGCTGGTACCAAGAGAGCTACCGAGTGATACTGAGAGCGACTGGTGGCTATGATATATCGATGAATGGTTAATGTGGATGGAGAATTGTTTATTCTGGATGGATGATCGAGTGGATGAGCCCATGGTTGATGGCGTATAAGAGCTGATCGAAGATGGTGGACAAGTGCTGGGTGAATACCGAGAGAGTATGTTGTTGGTTTGGCGGAGAAGTGTTTATGTGGTTGGACGAAATAAAGTATTCGAGCCCATCTCTTTTTTATTACTTGGTCACTTTGCGGATGGTTGGATGTGTGACTAAGTAACAAGAAGGGATGGTGATTGGTAAATGATACATGGATAAAGTGTTCGTGATACGAGAAGATGTGTTATGTGGCTGGATCGGGTGGACTGTGATGCGGTTGGATGATACGTGATTTAGAGTTTGCGAATATGTGAGGTACTTGCTAAATTTAAATATGGTTGTATTATTGTAAACTAGTGTAATATGTTATAAACTTGTAGTTAGATTGATTTAAGCATGTGTTCGAGTAGTTTTCTTACAAGTTGAATCGTCGTCGGAAATCTCGCAGGAATTTTTAGTTTTTACTGAAAGTATAAGACCTTGTGTCATTACTCCGGGTTAGTTTATATAGATCTACAATATAGATATCTAACAAATAATTCAAAGACTTCAACCATCAATAATTTAGGTTGAAAATGAAGGATCATAAGAATCATGAAAGCCGACACTAAAATCTTTCTATTTAAAGATATATAAAGTCAAATCTGAACCCAGCATTAAAAAAAGTTAATTATGTTTATAATAAATCTTATTTTACACTCATTACAAAAGTTTCTAGAACCTGATTTTGTTGTTGTAGTATTTTGGTTATAAAATTTTAGAATGACTAAAATCGTGTGCTTTAGAAAAATGCTTTGTCCCAGCTAAAAAATGAATTAAAAAATATTTTGGTTGTAAATAAAATGAAAAAGAAAAGCCATGCATTTCAAACCTTTATAAAAAAGAGTTTCGCTTTTTAAATTTGTAAAACACCTTGCCAATCAATCCCTTAACATACATAATGTATATAAATACACACATATACGTGGTGACTAAAACCAATATTCACAAACCGTATAAAAAGGTTGTCGAACTATTCAGCATTTGAGCATATCGTGAAGAAGTACAATGTTTCAAGCTACCACCATGGCGGCGCCACCGGCTATGTCTATTGTGTTTCCCTGTTTTCGGAGTCGACCACTTGTCCTACCTCTCCGGACCGCAAAGACATTCAAGCCTCTAGCATGTCTTAAACTGAAAGAAGGCGAAGGGTACAGAAATATATCTCTAATTTCATTTCATAAGAGATCTAATATTTACTACTTCTATAGTTATTAAAACCTAGATGATGTCTCAAGATTTGTAGATAGTCTATATATAATGGTCAAGGTGGGAGTAGTAATCAATATTTCTGATTCATAATCTTATATGGAAATTTATATATTGCAGAATGTTCCGACCCCATGAGATTGAACTAAAAGTTCGAGATTATGAATTAGATCAATTCGGTGTTGTGAACAATTCTGTTTATGCAAACTACTGCCAACATGGTTAGTTTATTTTACGCTAATGTCGAGACAGTTGCTATAGGTTAAGCTATCTCCCATTCTTACCATCCCATGCTTACTAACTACGTACTGTTTGCTAAACTTGTTTTTATACTAAGGTCAACAAGAGTTTATGGAGAGTATGGGTATCAACTCTGATACAATATCCCGTTCTGGTGAAGCCTTGGCAATTTCCGAGTTGGCTATAAAGTTTCTTGCACCTTTACGTGTAATTTTTGAACTTGTTTTCCTATAATGTTTGTCATGTACATTTTATAAGATCAATGTTTTGTATGTTAATTTATTTAATTTCGTTGAGCAGAGTGGATCCAAATTTGTGGTGAAAACGAGGATATCGAGGACATCTGTGGCGCGCATTTACTTTGAACAATTCATCTTTAAACTTCCAAATCAAGAGGTTATTTTGGTGCTTTCATCAAGCCTTTTTGTGCTTTTCTTTACTTATATGTTCTCATTCATTTTGTAAATCATTAACGATGCAGCCTATTTTGGAAGCAAAATCAATTGTTGTGTGGCTTGACAACAAGTACCGTCCGGTTCGTATCCCAACTTACGTGCGCTCTGATTCGGTCACTTCCAACAACAACACGTTGTCGTTCAATCCTGCATTATAGGGCTCCATTACATATTGTAATAGTTGCTCCGGCATGGTAACTATTTCCATTTGATAAATAAAAAGTTGATATATGTAACGTTACTTTTGGAGAAAATCTAAATAAATGGTTCACTTCTCTCATTAATCCAAAATATGATACAGTGTGTGTTTAGATAGAATAACAATGAAACTATAACTGAATATATATCAAAATACCTAGTTTGTCAATCTCACCTAAAATATGATTACACAACTACTTCAGATAATGTTTTACATGCAAACTACCACTCAAACTGTTGCAAATCTGTCAACTACTTAAAATATATTTATACACTCAATCATATTTTACTGTTGAAGACCGGCCACCACCAGAAAAATGTCTCTATAAACACATTAAGCCAACTATATAGCTTCATAGAGAAAATTTATAATTAAGTAACTTAATAAAATTTAAAAATAAAAAAGTACTACAAATGTAGTTGACAAAAAAAAAAAAAAAAAAGTAAAATATCATATAAAAAGCATATACTGATCTCAAATAATCCTAACTGAAAAAAGAAACTCAAATAAATAAACCAAGCTTTTACACTAACAATTCCTTTTCATTTTAGATTAGTTGCTATATATATATATATATATTTTTTTTTACCATTTTTACAAAAGAAGTAATGATAATCTTTTAGTTTTAGGATTTTTAGTTTATTGTATACTTTCATTTTTTTATTTATATATTTTCTATACCATTTCAAATATTTTTTTTTTTTTGGTTAATGTTAAATTTATACCAATAAAAAAAGGTTTACATTTTACAATGAAACCCAAAAACACACCAAGCTCTTAAGAGAGAGAGCAGTGATTAATGGAACACTTTAAAGTACTAATGAGCTAAGCCACACTAAAGTGGGCTAGAGATACAACCAAAATAGAAACCAAGTAGAGAGTCATGAGATGGGTCCTCCGGTGAGATAGAGATCAGTCGGTTGCGCATAGAGCGATCACTGAGAGTTTTGGTAGAGTGCACAGTAGCGGTTTTAGCAGTAAAAATCCGGTTGTTCCTCTCCCTCCAGATCATGTAGACTGAAAGTTGGAGGAGCAGTTTGAGAATCTTGCTGGCGTAATGTGGCGGGGTAGACTGAGCATTTAAGACCCAGGATGACGCCACCGTGAGCGAAGAGGGAGGGCTCCTTGAGACTCTATCTGCGAGAGAGCACCAGATAGACCTAGAGAATTCACATTCGAAGAACAAGTGTGAGTGAGATTCCAAACCTGAGCTGCAGAGGACACAAGCCGCAGGAACTGACATCCCCCAAGAGCGTAACCTGTCTCTAGTGGTAAACCTTTGTTGTACCGCAAGCCAGAGCAAAAAGGAGAACCTGGGAACCGCCTCTTTGAACCAAACTGATTTGTGCCAAGGCACAGTTGGAGAAGACTGACGAATTAGCTGCCAAGTTCCCTTTGCAGAGAAGACGGTTGAGAAGGTACCTGATGACCGCTTCCATTGGAAACAGTCTGAGCCTCGGGCAAGAGAAGGGGTTGGCATGTTGGAAAGGTAGATCTGGAGTTGCTCCGCTTGTGGAGATCTCGCGTTTGGAAAATACCAGAACCCCTCGCGAGTAGCTTCAGATACCGTAGCGTTTCGGCGAATTCGCAACTCCCTAGGGCCTAATTCCCCGAAGAACTCAATCAACGGACCAAAGATGGTCCAAGAGTCAAACCAGAACGAAGCGGTCAGACCGTCCCTCAACTGGCAATTGATCATACCTTTGAACAAAGGCTTAACTTCAAGCATCTTCCTTATATTCCAGGAGAGAGAGGGATTGCTATCCATGAGCCAGTAATTCTTTCGGCCAAAGACATTATGGTCCAGCCAACGAACCCACAAGGATGAGGCTCTAGAGAAAAGAAACCACACCTGCTTCAGCCTGAAAACAATGGCAAAATCCTCCAAAGATCTGATACCCAGCCCTCCTTCTGACTTGGGCTTGCAGATATCCCTCCAAGCCACACGAGCTCCACGAGCAGAGTCAGTTGCATTCTTCCAAAGAAACGCAGAGCAAAGAGAGTCGACCTTTGCATAAAAACCTTTAGGCAGCACAAAGACCTGGCTCCAAAAGTTAACCTTGCCATAAATCACCGAGACAATCAATCGAACCTTGCCAGCATAGGATAGATACTTCGTGGTCCAAGAATGGAGGTGGGAGGTGATTTTCTGAATGAAAGGTTGGAGAGAAGCTAGGTTTAACTTTGTTGGGCTTAGGGGAAGCCCCAAGTAACGAGAAGGGAAGGAACCAAGACTGATCCCTGCTTGTTCAGACAGGGAACTCGCTTCAGTGGGGTCAATACCTCCAAGAAATAGCTCAGATTTGATCGGGTTCATCACTAAGCCAGAGATATAGTGAAAGCGCTGGAGGATCCTAGTAATGCCCAAGAGAGAATGCGATGAGCCATTGGAGAAAACCAAAAGGTCATCCGCGAATGCTAAGTGAGTTAACTGGGGTGTGACACACAGAGGATGCACATTGAACACCCCCTCAACTAACCCGCCGTCCAGCATTCTCGAGAGAACTTCCATAACCAAGATGAAGAGATATGGGGATATACAATCACCCTGCCTTAATCCCTGTTTCCCTTGAAAAAAACCCGTGAGCTCACCATTGATGGAGATAGAGAATCTGGGGGTGGAGATACACTCCTTGATCCAAGATCGGAACAGAGGAGGAAACTGCAGAGCTTCCAAGATTTTAAGCACAAAATCCCAGCAGACCGTGTCAAATGCCTTCCTAATATCCACTTTAAGCATGGAACTTCGCTGGCAGGTAGGCTTATCATAGTTACGGATGAGTTCCGATGCCAACAAGACATTCTCGCCCAAGCTCCTGCCACTAAGAAAAGCAGCCTGATTTGGAGATATAAACTCCAAAAGAAGAGGTTTTAAGCGCTGAGCCAATATCTTGGATATGATCTTATAAGCTAAGTTGCAGCAGCTTATAGGACGATATTCAGAGAGGGCCGAGGCTTCAGGGGTCTTGGGTATAAGCGAGATGATTGTAGTATTCATATCTTTGAGGAGGCGTCCATTGCGGAAGAATTCCCTAACAGTGTTTGTCAGGTCAGAACCTACTGTTGACCAAGCTGACTTGAAGAACTCAACTGGGTAGCCATCAGGCCCTGGGCTTTTATTTGAAGGCATGGCAAAGAGAACATTCCTAATCTCCTCAGCTGTTACATCACGAAGAAGGGCTTGGGAGTGCAAGTCACTGCATCTGAAAGGGATCAAACGTTGCAGGTACTCAATTGTGGCTGGAGAAACCGGCATATCAGTAGAACCAAGAACCGAGCGGAAATAGTCTACAGCATGGCGGTTGAGCTCTTCTGGCGCAGTAATCTTATTGCCGTCAGCATCCCGAAAGAAGTGGATGTGATTTTGAGAGTTCCTCTGCATTACCATCTTGTGGAAGAAAGAAGTGTTTCTGTCACCTAGCTCCAACCATTGAATGCGGGATTTCTGCAAATAGAACTTCTCCTCTGCAGACAAAAGCATATACCAAGCCTCGAAGCTAGCTTCTCCTCCCTGGCAAGATCGATGAAGGAGCGGTCGAAGACGAGACTGGAGATCTGCGACCTCCTCCGCCTTCTCCTTAACTCGTTGAGAGAGGTCACTGAAGTGAGTTTTGTTGAGCAGTCGCAGGCTAGGCTTGAGAAGCTTTAATGCACGAACCAGCTTAAACTGGCAGGAGCCAGAGATGGAGTTAGCCGACCACTCAGATTCAATCAACTCAGCATAGGCTGGGTGATCAACAACATGACAATAGAATTTGAAAGGCTTCTTTATGACACGCTGAAGAACAGGGACTGAGAAGAGACAAGGTGCATGGTCAGATTGGCTTGGTTCCAAGAACTCGGAGTAAGCATCTGGGAAAGATCTTGCCCAAAACTCATTAATGAGAGCATGATCAATGCTGCTTAGAAATAGGATCCTCATCCCTATGATTCCACCAAGTAAAGGGAAGACCCTTAGATGGTGCCTCGAACAGATTGGCGTCCTGCATTGCAAGCTCAAAGTCACTTACACCTGTTAAGTCCACATCCGACGATGGAAAGGCAGAATGATGCTCGCTTCGCAGTATCTGGTTAAAGTCACCAATGACAGCCCATGGACTTCTTGACAAAGGAGAGTTGGAATGAAGAAGAGAAAGCTCCTCCCACAAGGAAGCCCTCTCTTCAGGAATGTTAAACCCATTTCAAATATAACAAATAGAAATTCTTTTACTTTTAGAATTTGAACTTATGATTTCATATTACTTTTAGTTTTAGGATCTTTTTACATAAACCCCAATGATTTATGACTTGACCCCAGTTAAGGTTGTAGTGTATCGTATGCTGTTGTACATTGCAATTGCATCGTGTTACTGATAGCAACTGCTTTCTGAAAGCTCTTAAAGTTGGCCAATTTATATTTGGAAAATACATTAATGTCTAAAATGCAAAAGAATTCAACAAATCTCGTGAATATGAACAAAATCAGAGCAAAACAATCCCTAATCCAACAAATCCCAAAATCCCAACTCGACTGGCCAAAGAAGAAGCAGAACCAGTGGCAGGAGCAACAGCTGGAACACCCAATAAACCTGAAGAAGGTGCAGGAGAAGGAGCAGAACCAGTGAAGAAACCACCAGTGTGGCCACCACGAGAGGACATGACAACAATGTGTAGCTTCTCACCTTCGACGCAGTTGCTTTTGGAACCGCTGATGAAGTAAAAAGGACCAGATCTCTCTAGCTTCACCTTAGTGTCTCCATTGCTGTAATTAGCTGCTGGGTTTGTTGTGTTGCAGTTAATGTATGCGTCTTTTGTAACTTGCAGAACAGAGTCCTTTTCCCCATCATACTTCCACACTGTTCAAATACAAACAGTTAGAGGAAAGGGTTGATTTTGGATTTGAATTTTGGGGGAAAAGAAAAACTTACCAAGAGAATCACCAACGTGAAAACGTAAACTCTCAGCCCATTTGTTTAGAGACTCAGAAGGCGACGAAGGGATTTTCCAGGCGCTGGTTTTGCCTCCGACCAGAATCTCTTTGGAACAGGCGAGATTAGTCAGCAAGAAGAAAATGGAGAAAATTAGAAAAAGAGTTTTGTGAGCCATAAGGGTTTTAAGTTGTTAGTGTGTGAGCTAGAGAGAAATGGAGAGATAAAGAGTAAAAGAGAGATAATATGGGTTCTGTTGTGAATGATTGGGTCTGTAAATATAGAGGAAGAAACTAGCCGTTGGAAGTGTAATGGTGTCTGCTCTGCTACTACTCTCACTGTTGCTCCCAACGCTTACTTTTAAAACGGTCAAGTCCCCCGTACCAAGACATTTTACATATAAAACCAATTATTTTAACAACGGTCGGAGACAGAATTTTAAATACGAGTGCAATGAGGGACCAGTAATACTATCGTTTTGTTTCTTGGTGTCTTACGATTACATTAGCAAGATAGTCTTTAAGCATTTAGATATAAAATGCTAAAAATAGAGTTTAAAAAGAGAGTATAAATAGAATTGAAAGAATCACATATTGCAATCAAGAAAAGATAATCCGAAGTGTCATTTGGGAAAAATCAAACAGAATACACTCTAAGAAAAAGGTTTACATATAAAAACCCTTTTGTTACTGTAACCAAAAACAGAGCGAAACAAGAAGACCCCTATTGAGCAAAAACAAACCCTTTTAGCACTTGTGAAAATTATAATCTATATTACCTTCTTTCTTTCGTTCTTTCTTCTCTTGAATGTGTTTTCTGAATCAGTCGATCTTAACCGAGGAATAGATGAGCCTTGTGAACCAGAGACAAGCGTAGAAACCGATTGTTCCGGTCAGGACAAAAAACGCATAAGAGGCAATGAGCATGTATCCGAAGTAGAGCATAGCTGAGACGAGCTTAGTGATCTGGAGCTTTGTGAAGAAATAGAAGGCTGCGTAGAGGAAGAGATAGACCGCAGAAGAACCTGAGGTGAGGTAAGACCTCCACCACCAGAGATAGTCTTCACTGCAAAGCTGGAAGTAGCAGAGAACAATGGTTATCTCTGCGCAGGTGACCATAAGGATCACAAATACGAGGAAGAGGAAACCGAAGATGTAGTAGAACTGGTTGAGCCAGATGGATGTGAGGATGAAGAAGAGCTCGATGAAGACCGCACCGAATGGTAAGATTCCTCCGATAAGGATTGAGAAAACTGGGTTCATGTACCAAGCTTGTTCTGGGATTTGACGTGGGATTTTGTTGGTTTTCACGGGGTCATCTAGCGGTGGCTTCTTGAATCCGATGTAAGCTCCAACAAAGACAAGCGGGACTGAGATTCCAAACCAGAGGAAGATAAGAGCAAACATCGTCCCGAAGGGAACAGCTCCTGATGATTTCTGTCCCCAGATAAGAGCGTTTAGGACAAAGAAGATAGCTGAGACGACTGCAGGGAACAAGAAGGCTGTTCTGAAGGCAATTCTCTTCCATTCTGTTCCTTTGAACATTTTGTAGAGACGTGAAGAGGCGTAACCGGCAAAGAGGCCCATGAAGACCCAGAGGAGGAGCATGGCTGTCATAAGACCTCCCCTGTTGGACGGTGATAAAAATCCAAGCATGGCGAAGATCATAGTGACAAGCACCATGCCTAAACACTGGACACCTGTGCCAACATATACACAGAGGAGATCCGAATTGGTTGGAGGCCTGAAAACATCACCATGGACGAGTTTCCACCCTGTCTCTTCTTGAGCTTCTTCTTGTGTCTCAAGCTCGTTGTACCGTGAAATGTCACGGTAAAGGGTCCTCAGCATAATCATCGCTACCATACCAGAAAGGAAGAGGACGATCATCAGAGAGTTGACAATAGAAAACCAGTGAATTTGATTGTCGCTCATCAGAAGATAAGCATCCCACCTAGACGCCCACTTCACTTCACTTTCCTGAAGAGGCAGCATGGCAAAAATCAAAACAGTGAGAAGAGGAACACAATCGTATCTCACTAAGACAAAACAGTGAGAAGAGGAACACAATAGTTATATAAACTGATAGTCGAACAAGAACTTGCCTGAAAATCAACATCATATGTGAAGATAATTTCCTTCTTGTTTTCGACTTCTTGAGGTGTAGCTGAGCTAACAACCAGGCGTTTTGTGTGAGGATCACAGGTAGTCAAACGGGTCTTCTCACTCCATTGTCCTTCGTATTCATGCTTGACACTGCAAATCAAGGGAAGGAATATTAGTACTGGAAAAATAGAGAACACCCCGAGAGTCTATTTCTGTTAACAAGAACTGCACCTGAATGGTTTGACCTCAAATCCCACAATCCTTGCAGCATCGGTCTGAACATCTCTGTGATACCGGACAGTGAAAGCCAAGTGATTGTGCATAAAGTACTTTTGCTCTTTGCTCTGTAAATCCAAAAGACTGCTTAGAAAACCGTGCTATCACATTCAACGCAAATAGTGTATAAACTAAACTTACTTACCCCCTCATACTGGCCTTTAAGACCGACATGATATCCTAGCTGATACACAACAGAGGGAGATCCCTGACCAGGATCAATTCTTTCAATTGGAACCACTAGAGGAAGGTTATCAAGGATCCTAACACACACACACACATATACACAAACACAGCATGAGAAACGTAACAAGAGGAAGAGTACATGCTATACACTAAAAAAACTCAATGTAGCTCTCATATACTAAAAGTCTTACATGTTGACCCGATACTCATCATCAATCTTCTCTTTGAATGCCTTGGCAGACTTGGCATCAAGCGTGATACGGCCGAGAATATTACACATTTGTGCTTCACGCATTTTAAACTGCATTATTCCAGTTCCGCAATAGTTAGGGGGTAAGACGATAAATAATAACGCAAGTATCAACTTATCGATCAAAAAAACAGAGAACAAACCGAATAAGGAGCATTTTCGATCCTGTCACCACGAAGAACTTCACCAAGATTCTCAGTACTGTCAACAATCTTCTTAGGACGGCAAAAAGGAAGAGAGTAATACGAATACGGAAGCTGAGTCTTAATAGATGTCAACTTGTTCACTTTCACCTTCAACTCATCTCCCTACATAAGACCCCCCAAACATATTAAAAAAAAAAAAAAAGATCAAAACTTCAGCTTTGGATCTTCTACTATACGATTGAATTAGCATGCAAAAGATTTGTATCAATTTAGCTATGAATTAGTGTAATGAGATAACTATTGAAAAAATACGACATTGGTACAGATCAAGAGATCGTAATGCGAAAATTAAGAACCTAAAAGTGTCGGTGGCACTAAGAATTCGCTAAAACTAATCTTTAAGAGATCAGATCCGAGAGATCCAAATCAGATCCCAATGGAATTAAGAATAAGTTTTTTACCTTTTCGAAATCTTGAGGAGCGACACCGGGGAGGTAAAAAGAGTGAGCGGCATGGATGAAAAGAAGAAGAATCACAGATCCAAGGATTTGTACTCTCCTTGAACTTCTATAAAACTCCATAGCCATGGGTCGGTTTCCACAGATCTGGAGAGCTTTATAAAGCTTTTTTTTCACAGTTTTGTGAAGAAGAAGAAGAAGAAGAAGAAGCAAAGCAAAGAGAAATCGATTTGATTAGAGAGAGAGAGAGAGACAGAGAGAGCAGAGATCCTTGTTTCTCTCTCCGTTATTGCTTTCGTTTTTTGTAACATCATTTTCTCCACTTATATATCGCCACGTGTCTAACCCTGTCGAGAAATTATAAATTGGGCCTCATTTGCTAAGCCCATTAAATAATTTACGCTAACATGTCTTACGTCCATTTAAATACTATTAACTAGGACCGGACCCGCGCTACACCGCGGGGGAATATTTGAGTTAATTGCTATGTTAAACATATTATACGGTATTATATTTTGATTCCAGCTAATCATATTGTATTTTATGTTGGAAAAAATAATTAGTAGTGTTATGATTCGGTACGAAATATTAGGGAGAATCCGAAGGTAGCAATAGGCAATGTAATGTGCTTTTATAAACTAAAAACTTACCTATTAGTGTTGATCACACAGTGACATAAAATATGATTAGGTTTTGGTTTTTGGTGATTTAAAACCGTCTAACTCGTGCTACACCACGATCCGCGGAACAATTATCTAATTTAATTTAAATTGTGTTAGAATTTTAGGTACTTAATTTAATTTTACAGTTACTAAAAATTAAATTGTAGACCAAATTTGCATCAGTTAGTATGAAAATAATGTTCAAGGCTTATATACTTAATTATTTAAACTGAAAATATGAGAACTTTGGACTTGTTTGAATCAGTATTGTTTTTGATTGGTTGAACTTGTTAAAAGTAAAGATTTCTTAATATGTCCTATATTTTGAAACAGAGAGAGTATATATTTGCTGAAGATTTTATATAGAAATTAACAAAGTAACAGTAGGAATAAAATGATTTTTTTGCATAATAATAAAAAGAGGTGTTCAATGATTGATAACATTTTCTTTTGTTTTATGTGTCTTTATTTAAAGTGTAAAAAAAGGAAAAGACACTTTAGGTAGCCAAATTCTTTTACTATATATATATATATATATATATATATATATATATTTGGACATAATTCTCTTACAATATATTTTGACATAATTGTCAAAATATTACTATATATCGTCAAGAAAGAGAATACAAATAGGTCATTCGAATGAATAAAAGCCTCTTCAGAGATTACAGAAAAAATGAGGCCCAACCGAGAGCCCGCCAAAATAAGGCACGAAAACCAAAATGTAACATCATCTTCAATTCTTCATTGTTGATGTCAAGGACAAAAAACATCATCTTCAATGTCAATTTCGATCCCTTTTGATTATCTTCCTCTTATGTAAAATAACTTGTGCGATTATAAATAACTATTGAAAATTTGCAAAGAACATGTTCGAAAACATCAGATCCAAGCCAAACAGAGAGATCCGATCAACGATTTTAACATGGGATGGAAGAGACCAACAAAATAGGCTCGATAAACAAATACAGCCGATTACACCAACATCACAATCTGATTTTCACATGCAAAGGTAAGATAAGAAATTAGCTCTTAGATCTATGTGAATAAGAGGTTGATATCCATATTGAAATATATAGATAATAATCACGGCAAATAAGCAGAGAGAATGAGATATCGGGATTGGCGTTAGCAACAAAACCCACTGCCGTCTTCTGACTCTTCGTTGTTGCCGCCGGGAATCACATTACCCGGACGCCCTTGGACATGTCTTAAGTCACGGGCTTAGAAGATGCTTTGTGCATGTTTTCTCCATAGAGAAAAAGGTAATGGCTGCTTCATTAGAGCATGTTAAGTTTATTTGCTTTTGCTTAGGAAATTTTTGGTCGAGTTTGGTGATGTGAATGTAGAATATTTATAGTGTTTAAGGTAAAGTATATTTCAGGAATCACAAAAATCTTGTAGAGCAAGTTTAGAATATCATGTAGATAATTTTGGAATGATTTTTTTGGAAATTATACTGAGAATATGCTTAATGTGCTAAATTAAATAGAGAAAATCTTTACATATTCTAATCGTCCAACTAAAACTGGACAACGTAATCACCTTACCCTATTTATAGGAAGCATATCAATTTTAAAATAAAGATATAATCGTTTCATTTGATTGTGCTTTATTTTAGGAAGCTTATAAATATAAAGATTTTTGAGTACTCAATATTATTCCTTTTTCCCAAAAAAATTAATTTAGTTTTGTTCAACGAAGCCCATTAAGTTAATTTTAATATTTGTGAAACCCATTAACATTTAACATTTTAAAACATAACCTATTCAGGTTCGAACGAACATAATTGTTCCTTTTATAGAACTCAAATACCCGATTGCAAATTTCCGGGTCATTTTATTAAAATAACCCGAATCAAGATAATTAAAAGTCTCATTTAACCTTAATAACTTATTTTTTATTGAATTCCGCAGTGGCATTTTCGTCCAAAAGTAAAGTTGTACTTCTCTTTTACTAATATAAGGATTGGACAGTTTTTTTTTTTTTGGTCGAGAAAACAAAAAAGATTGACGTTATTTTGGTCACGTTGAAGTAAAATCTATTGATTACGTAACGTTAAGCAAACCAAAAGATGTCAGTTTTCGACCTAAATATAACAAATGCATGTAAATAAAGAAATTAGGTTTGGGTTCGGATATCGGATCGGATTCGGTTCAGATTTTTGGGATTTTGAACTTTTTAGATATTGACTCTAACATCCTTTTGGGTATTTATAAAATTCAAATCGGTTTTAGTTTAGATAATTTAGATTTCGGATTGGTTCGGATATGATTGTCAATAACCAAAATTAAACCAAAAATTATTGGATAAGATTTTGTTCAGATACTTTTTAATCTTATTGTACCCAAATGACTATACTAACAGAGTGTATTTAAAAGAAAAGAAATAGAAATGAAAAAAATGACAAAGTTCTCATAGAACCATACAAATAAATAAAAGATATGCGGCATATCTATCGGAATATCAAACTGTTTTTTATATGTTCAGTTATATTTGGATATCTATTGGATATCGGTTCGGATTGGGTAATATCCGATATCCAAAATACTGGAAGTCAAAAACCGATCGGTTCTTTTCTTAATTTTGGTTCGGTTTCAATATGTTTATTCAGTTCAGATAAGGTTTGGATTTTCGGATGTGGATTTTATGCACAGACTTAAAACAAATCATGTAGATGACAAAACAGAAAGAAAAAGAAAAAAACAGTATTTCATTAATTAAAAAACGTTACGATAACATTTACACATGTTAGTCGCTAAATATATATATCTTTCAAAGTGGAGAGAAAAATGCCAAGAAAAAATAATACAAAATAAAAAATGGAGCTTAAGGTAGGTTTCATGGGATGTCTCTTGATCACTATTTTGATATCAATTGCTAATCCTAGTTTAGCCACAAAAACTGACGATGATGAACCATGGATCGATCCCAACATTGATTTATATACGGTGTTTGCGGAATCGCCAACTTCAAGCGAATACAACAACAATGTGCTCAAGAAAGAGTCATCACAACACTTTAGTTATATCATAAGTTGCGGTAAGAAGAGGGGACGTCAGTGTCGCAGGGAAGTGATGAGAGAGATTCTTCAAAACAAAAACGTTTCGAAACATTGTTGTGAGAATATAGTGAGAGTTGGGAAAGATTGTCACGTTGCGATTGCGAATTTAATGTTCAAGAATTACCATATCAAACGTTTTGCTTCCAAAAGTCTTTTCAAGGCTATCAAAGTTTGGAACAGATGTTATGCTCAAATTGAAACCCCTACGCCAAATTCTGGTTAAAAAAACTTTTAATCAATAATTGATATACGGTCACTTAAACTTTTCTTTTCATATATATATATATATATATATATATATATATATATATGTAATTCATTGTGTAATTGTGTAAAACATCTTGTGATGACTTGTGTAAAACATCTTATGATGAATATTATGTATAATTTGGATTAATGAAAAGTCTAACTTGACATCTAGTGCAACATGATTTGTGCTTTGATTGTTCTCTAATAAAGAATTTATTAATTCGGAGTTTTATAGATTACGAAGAAAAAAAATATATAGAGATATGCTTCTAGTAATTGATTATGGATTCTCACAAGTCATAATGAAGAGGAGATAGTACTTGTATACGTCTCGTTTTGGTTCTCCCTGCAATGTGTCGCCGAATCTTCGGACCAATCCATCCCCACGGACATGCTTGGCGACCTTCCTGGCATATCTGGGGTAATCTCCACGGGTTGTTCAAAGTTTATCACTTTTGAACGGTTTTGTTACACAATGTTCTCTGTTTCCTATGTTAGCTCTGCTTTTTTTTGTTAATTCCTAGAAAGAGTTTAGTAATATGGTTAGGCTATTACCAAAGACAATGTATCTATAATGTTGGTTGTATGCACGGGGTGTGTTTCAAGTAGTTGGCTAACAATTCAACAAAATTAATGGACATCATAGTACAGTATTGACAACTTCTTGCTAATCCAAACGATCCTCGGTTTCGGGATATTTTGGTTATTTTGAGACTCAGATTTGCACCGATTTGGAGAGCTCGTATTGGTTTCCTAGTTTACAAGTCCATTGACAATGCTACCAAAAATCTCGACAGATGATTTGATAATTCAATAAATGTGGTTTAAAAAGAGAAAAAGAAGACAAAAGTAGAAATTCAAATCATAATAGAATATCATACCATTGAAGTTATATAGTAAACAACAGTAAAGTGTATAAAAAAAACCTAATGAATCTTATAAACCTAATAAACCAAAACGAGAACTATAACAAACAGAGGAAGAGCACGTAAAGAGTGACGATGGCAATAACAAGAATAGTCAGGGTGTCAGCACAGCCGTTCTCGTTCTGCTCCTGCAGCCAGTTGATTATAAAATACAAAGTCCCCATCAAAATCACCAGGATGAAGAACAACGAGAATACTGTTAAATCACCACTTTCTCTGAGTCTTGGAATCCTTGAGAATTTGGTTTTATTGGATGATGATGAACCGGCTAACAAAAAGAAGCGGGGTAGGCTCCAAAACAGTAACCGAATCAGACTTTTAAGCAACTCTACCAACATGATTGCGTATTCACTTTTCAATCTATCGTTTTTGTTTTCAAAAATACTTAGGGGGGTGTATTCAACTTGACATTTTAAGTGATTTGTGTAAGAGTTACAAATCCTATGTTATTCAATCATGTATTTTAAAAAGTCTTCTGAAATCCACTGTTATTGAACTGATGATTTAAAAATCTACTTTAAAATCCATTAAAATCCCTTGTTATTGAACTGATGATTTAAAAATCTACTTTAAAATCCACTGTTATTCAAAACAGTTTTGTGGATTAGGATTTTAATAACTTTTAGGATTCTGGAGGATTCTGAAGGATTTGTTTAGTTAAAAATACAGAAATCCAAATCTCATGGTTTTAGGTGGGATTTGAAAGAATTTTACAGAAAATCATATGAACTTCCCTAAAATCTATCAAAATTCTAAATTTCCTAAATCCCATCAAATTCTCCAAAATCATGGTTTGAATACACCCCCCTTAGGTTCACCCCTCTCCATTCACCCTCTCTTCTCTCATCCAATCAAAATCTTCGATCTAATATTTCATTTAAAAAATAAATCAAAATTAAATTAAAAAGCAAACCAAATTAAGTAAACAAATTCTGTATACTTTTAATTAAGGAAAGTCAAATATTAGCTTGGTTTAGATTTTTTAAATTAGAAAGAAATTATATGTCGTTTTGGGTTCACAAATGAGATGGTTAGGGTTTAAATTTTACAATTAACACGAAATTATGTCGGTTTGGATTCACAAATGAGATGTTAGGGTTTAGATTTCACAATTAGAACGAAATTATATGTCGGTTTGAGTTCACAAATGAGATGGTTAGGGTTTAGATTTCACAATTAGAACGAAATTATATGTCGGTTTAGGTTCACAAATAAGATGGTTAGGGTTTAGATCTAATATATGTCAGTTTGGGTTTATTAAAGAACGGTTTAAGTTTTTAATTTTATAACAATGTATACATATTTTATTTCGTTATTTTATAAGGGGATGAATGGAGAGGTTCACCCCTAGAAGTGAACCCAAGTATATTGTTCTTTTGTTTTTTTTCCACAGAATAAGAGATTTTAATGGTTTCTTATTGGATTTATAGTGTGTTGGTGATGATAAAAAAAATGGAAAGTAATCATCGTGTTTTCCAAAAATAGAAAAAGGAAACTAGGGGTGGGCATTTAAAACAAACCGAACCGAACCAAACCGAACCAACCGAACTCAAACCGACCGAAACTAAATCCAATCCTACACTCCAACCATTCGGTTATGTTTCTTCTCAACCCAAATGGTTTGGTTCGGTTTTAAACCGAACTGAACCGATAACCCAATGTGTTTTTTAAATTAATTAATAACATTACTAAATTAATAAATATGTGATCTTCTTACCTATTACTACTTGCATTTAGTTTTTATTTTACTTTATTTTAACTTTTCTAATAAAATTAAATATAAATATAGATTTAATTATATTTAATATTAGGTATTTAACTATAATTTTCTAGCTTCTTTAATTTATTTGATTAATTAACTATTACAAAACCATAATCAATTTTATTTTGTTACATTAATTGATTTTTAAACCGATTTAAAATCGAACCAAACTAAAACCAAACCGAACCGAACCAAACATAAACCGATCCGAACACAAACCAAACCAAACTAACTTCGGTTAAGTTTGGTTAGAGTTTTACCAAAACCGACAAACCAAACCGAACCAAACCTAAACCAAACCCGAATTTAAACCGAAATGCCCACCCCTAAAAGAAACAACAACAACGTGCTCATTTTTACAAAACGTTAGATTTTTTTTCCACATTATAATTTGTACCACAAATTCCCAAAATGGAAACAAAAAGATCTTCAGTGTTTACATATTTAACATTTTGACAAATTGTACATAGCTTAATTAGTTTTCCAACTTTTATTTTTTTATTTTTTTCTGTTTGCATTATAACCATCTATAGATTTAACAATTTGAAAGACTAAAACCTATTTCGATAACTTATGGAGATTGGCCTCTATTGATGCTTCAACTCACACAAGAAGTGTATCGACAATGGTTGATCACTAGAACTATACTCCATGTTGGTCCCAATTCCTTCCTAGAAAAGCAAGGTGCAGGTCATGGAATTGAGAACCAAACAAAACTCATGATAATTGATAGTTAATTAATACTCTTCTTGATGATCTTACTCGCCTAAAACGCTAGAATTTGAAATACATACACATTGACATTACATGTCTGTCTTCTCCACGAAAGTTAAAGTGGAGATTCTAGTACATTGCATCAAGGCGAGGCTCCTGATTTATATACTTGAGGATGTCGCTGCTTTTCTCCAATATATATTCTTTGCTCCTCTTCCTCCTCTATGGAAACCAAATATTCTGGCTCAGTGGAGATCATATAATACATTATACATGTTTTCTGGTTTAAACAAGACAGGACCTGTAGTTAGAAACGTAAACTAAAACAGGAAACATGTATCCAGATTACACGAGGGTGGATCACGGGAAATACGCGGTAAGCGATGTCAGAGCTCACGTAAGAACCATCAATCATGTGTTTGCAAGATTAACATAGAACTTGGGAGCAAATAACGAAGGATAGATCGAACTTGTGAATGAATTATTTGATTCACAATCTCTTTGTTTTGTGACAAGCGAAGTTCTTGTCCCTCTGTTTACATTTTTAGTTTTTTACACATAACGCTCTAATGAGCTATTTCAAATTATCCTCTTTTCTATTACATTAGCTTCAACAAATCCTTTATTGGATTCTTCTACATTCTGCATTTAAAAGCTTTCGACGACTAAATGACCTATCTGATTGAAATAATGAACCTTGTTTGATCAAAAATCCATTAACGCCAAACAATTAATCCAATTAAATCCATTAGATATTATTATTTTTGTTGAAGATTTCGTAAGGCTTTGGATGGAAATTGGGAAACATTTGTATGTTTGGACTTTGGACTGTGGAAACTCTCTATGCAGGCCTATATTTTCTTATAAAAATAAGTATCTTTTTATAGAGCAATGGACAGACAACCTTTTTTTATTGGATTTACATTTACATGACCTTTTTTTTTGTTTGGACAATTTGGCATGCTCGGAAATGTAATGGACAGACAATTTGGCATGCAATAGAGCAATAAGTATCTTTCTATAGAGCAAATGGGCTATTAGGACTGAATACTTTTGTGGTCTATATTGTTCCCAAAAAAACTAAAAATTTTAAGATCCATGTCAATAAATCTGCATCCTGCAAGAAAATAACTGTTAAAACCAATATTTGATTCATTATGAATTGGTAGTAAATTTAAAAATATGTGAAATCATCTTAGTTTTTATCTAGGAATAGGAAATTAAAAGGCTAATTAAGACGGTGAAAAGAGGAAAACGATGTTTTGTATTGAAGAAAATAATATCAACTTAAAACATTGCATTATTGTAGAACTTTTATATATTTCATAAAAATATTTATTAGTTCATATAAATTTTACAAATCTGTTTCTATTATGATTTTTTTTCTTTAAACCATTTTAGTTATTAGAAGAAAAAACAAATGTAAATGAAAGTTACAATTTTCTCATAGTAATTGACTAATTCGAACGGATATCCAGCCTTTCTAAATTTTGTATTTTGTAATTTTTTCATTTTTATTTTTTATTTTACTCTAAATATATGTACAAATTGCTTCAAATCATTATGAATATCTAGTTTTTTTTTTGAATAAAATAAATTTCGAATAGAAGCATGTCCAAAAGATAATACACAATGATAAAGGAGCATTTGTGTAGGAATTGGTTGGAGTAGGGCCGAAGGAAGGTCGTTGGAGTAGGATGTGAAAATGGGGCCTATACCAGATGGGTATGCAGTTAGGTTGTGCCAAAGAGAACCCCTCACTGATTGACCTCGCTATCTTTATTAGTAGAGATGGTGGCATAATGTGCAAGACACTAAATAATTACAATTGATGGACGTCTACTATTGGTAAATAACAATGCAACAGTTTAAATATTCTGATTTTTTTTTCCTGATCTTTTATGTGTATATTTCTAACTTTTTATTGGATATAACTACTCTATTATATTGCATCTGTTATATATGTCACTGACACCACACCCCCTTCCCCCATACCAACCAGTTGTAATCTAAGATAGCACCAGAATCGACCCGTTTCAGTATAGAATTGTTAGACTAGTAAGAAGTAATTTTGTCTTTTGCGTCTTTTAGCAACAAAATTTGAGAGTTTGGTTTTATTGGGTCCATATAAGTTCAATCACACGGATCAAACTGGCTCATAACAACATGATGGAACCGGATCAGACCAGACCTGCACACATAAAAACATGACCAAATCCGTTTGACCACCTTAAATTCAATTTTCTCTGGATGTGCTTATGCACTTTAAATAGTATCTTTTATTCTGTAGATTATTACAGTAAATTTGTGGGGTTTGTTTTAGCGTACGAGCTAATATCTTTGTTAGGCTGAAAGTAACCCTATTATTTGGAATCTTGGATAGAGTTTGGTGGCCCAATGATAGTGTTGGTGCAGATTCCATCCATTTCAGCTCGGTTTATATTCTATGCATCCGAGGCTAAATAATGCATGATGATGATTCATAGGACCTACAAACATTATCTTCGCCTATTGTTTTTTTTATCTTACTCTTTCTATCTATTCATTTTACCTTTTTTATTTCGCTGGTGATTTATATGACCCCATGCATGGTTTTGATTTCTACGACAACGTTCTTACATGATAAGGCTAACTTTTAAGTAATTGTTAAATTAGAGTTTAATGTGGTTTCCAACTCAAAATTAATTGATAATGAGTAGATTGGTCCTAACATCATATGTTTTACTTAAATTCCATCACACTTTTCAATGTGTGATCTTTTCCAAACGTACTTTCTAAATAATGGTTTTTGTAGTCATTATCTCGACACAATCCACAAAGTCCCTTCAAAGTAATACATTTTGTAGATATTTCGATAGAATTAGGCTTTCTTTGAGTCTTTAATTAATAGGGTGATCCGACTTCTTTACGGACCAGATTAATTAACTAGATAGCATGTGTAGGCTTTAATACCATGTTAAATTAGAGTTTAATATGGGCTTCTAATTCAAAACCAATTGGTAATGACTAGAGTGATCCTAACCCATATATTTTATTTAAGTCCATCATATTTTTCAATGTGAGAATTTTCTCCACAGTAATGTACATTTATCATTTACGAATAAATAAGTGAATACTCATATAGATTTCTATAATAATCCATTAACCATTTGACAAACTAAAATGAATTTTCCATTATGTAGTAATTAATTACCAATGATGTAATTTACTACTTACACAATTCATTTTAATAAGGAACAATGGAAAAAATGTTCCTCCCCAAGATTGATGAAGAACAAATAGATCAAAAATGAACAAATATTAAAATATAATAAATATTAAAATAAAAAAATAATTTTAATATTTATTTAGGTTGTTATTTGCACAGTGTTAAAGTTTATATATAAAAAAATATTTGGCAAACAATTTGGGGAGAGTTTGGCTGTTTTCTCATAAAATAGCATTATATCTTTTATATTTATTATTATTTTAGAAAAATAATTATAAAATGGTAGAATTCTATGTTTCCAAGTGTTTTTTTTGGGTAGTTAGTGACTGTAGAACCCTTCCAACCTTTCTTTTTCTTTAAATACTTTAAAGACAATCCTGTGATTTATTTAAATACACGACTAATAGATGGAAACCTATATTTTTTTACATATTTTTTTCATTTGCTACATTATCTTATAAAGTCTAATAAAAAATAGTGAATAAAAAGAAAGCTACAACGTAAAAAAGTACCCACCATAACGTTAGTCCATCTTGTCGTTTGTTTAGCATGAATCCGTAGATAACTTACAAACACAACTACACTGAGACACAAAAAAATAACTTAAAGATTAAAGAAACATTCTCCCATAAGAATGATATTTTACAGTTTCTTTTACATTGCCAATTTTGTTCAAATTAGTTCTAGTTAAAATATGTGGCGACCATATTTAGAAATTGGTGATAGAAAGAAAGAAAAACTCTACTATGTTAGGATGAGATATATATTGACAATCTGTGGTTAGTTTTTAATATTAAATAAAATATAACATAATAAATATGTTGCATATCATGATTTTTTTTTATTTTTTTATAGAGAATCTCTCTCAATTGTGCTTGACTAGTGATGAAGATGTATGTAATGAAATCAGCTAAATGCCACATCATCATAACGCCAAGCCAAGACCAGGTGTTGAAAACTTATTAAAACGCAGTAAAAAGCAAACATAATAAAAATGAACAAAAAAAAAGACAAACATAATTGCTCGTCAGGTGAAATTCACTTGCTCAATGGTAAATCAGCAGCTGATGGGAAAGGCCTGCAATCCCGTTGTTGAAGCACATCACGCTAAGATTCGATAGTGCTGTGCGAACCACATTTGGTGCACTTCTTTGCAACACTGTGGCGCATAACAAGGCTCACCTCGTTGCAGTCTCTACAATTAATATCAACCTATCTTGGAGAATCTTTAGACGCCTCTGTTGTGATCAGGTCATGACGCATATCATGATTAAGTTTTAAAAATAATGCGATATAATGGAATAGAAATGTCAACAATCTGCAATTACTGTTAATACTCAATAATATTTTAACAAAAAATAATAATAATAAAAAAACAACTGTTAAACTCTCAATAAATAAAGATGAATCAAAATCTATCTAAAGTAATTTCATAAATATTTCTATCTAAGATTATTTTCGTATAGTCAAAATATGTCAATGTAGGTTTTATATGCATATAATCAAAATTTATTACAGTTATAATAAAAAGTTGGTTAGAAAATTGATTTTTATAAAAAAAATAAAAAATAATTATAAAAACAAAATAAATAAAATAAAAATTAATGTATAATTTTTATTTGAATCTCATCAATAGCATGCCAAACAGTTATTTATCTCTCAAACTTTTCTATATGAGCATGCTAGTTGTGATTTTAGCTCTTTGGATTTACGTGGATCAATACAAAATTGGTAGATAATTTTATAGGTAATTTTAATTTTGATGAGTTTTAAAGTTTATATTGTGTCTAAATATAAAATCTAATGATTAATTTTATTTTCAAAAGATCTACTTCACACAAAAAAAATATCTATATATCGTCATTAATTATTTTTTTATTATTTCATTATGGGTTTTGAAAGTAAGAATTTTGGAGAAATTATGATTTCAAAGAGGGTCTTTTCATATGCAATTTAACCATCCAGTTTTATTTCCTTAACATTTGTCTTTTTTAAAGAGAAATATATATTATATTTATAAGCTTTATTATTGCAATAGGGCTATTGGTATGTCTCCATGATAATACTATATACATGCATAAAAAAAACTAGAGAAATACCCTAAAATAGCACTAAACCAAGTTTTAAGGATAATTATAGCACACATTTCATTAATTTCCAAAAATAACACTATTTAACACATTAAAAGATTTAAAATTAATTTTTAGAATTTGTTTTTTTTATGTTTGGGTTCTCAATTTCACATTTATGGTATAGTTTTGAGGGATAGGGCTTAGTATTTCGAATTTAGGATTTAATTTTAGAAAATTAATTGGTGCTATTTTTGGAATTTTAGAAATATTGTGCTAAGTTTGGAACAAAAACTTATTTTGATGCTATTTTGAGAATCTCCCAAAAAACTAAGAGCATAAATTTGAAAAAAATTGCTTTTAAGATTCTATAAAGCTAGGAACCTCACTGGATGTATCCTACGTTTGACTTATTGTAAAATTTATAATTTGTGCATTTACACATTTTCTGGACATTTTTGCTTAAACGTTTTTTCAGAATGTTTGGTCCTCGACTCCTCCTCGAAGCTTACAGAATGTCTCTTATCTACTGCTGTTAGCATATTATTTAATTAACGGGATATCCTTTTTGTCGTCTCTGTGTCCTTGGTAAATTGTGAGTACTCTTTTACTAATTTGTTTTTGACTTTGGACAAACGAGAAAAGGTGGGTCGTTTCGGACACACTACGACACGAACACGTGCCCTGTTCTTTGTCAAACTGTCCAATTATGTTACAAGTTTTGTCCGTTACCTTTTTCCTCTATCACGCAACCAACGTTACCGTGTCACCTGTCACACTAATCTCTAGAATTATCTTCTAAGAATAATAATCTATTTGTGTTACGATGGCTTATTGGCATTAATATGCTCAGACATTATTGGTTTACATATAATTTTTTAACTTGTAAGAGAGAAAAATGTTTTAAGTAGTTATTGTTATTAACGCTACTGCATAATGTTTTCCTCATAGTGGGAGATTAGTATATTGGGAAAACAGATGGAATAGATGAAGGATAATCTTTCAAGGTTTATATTGAAGTAGATTTTTTTTTTTTATCATCCAACCCTTATTATTTACTGGGCTTTTTTTTTACTACTCGAGGTAATGAAATTGTATTTCTACATAAATATACGATTTTAGTAGTTGTTGGATGGTCAATTTTATATCATAGGATTAATTGTAAACGATCGATTGTAGTACGTTTTGGTTAATATTAGTAAGTTTGGCGTGGTTAACAAACTTCTGTGGTGCGGTACAATTACAAATGTCGTGAACAAAACCAGGTTAGGATAACGAGTACATATTTTTTTAGTGGTGTTGGTCAGTTATGCCAAAGATCTTTACATTCTGTAAATATCTGCCAAAAGAGACGGTGGCTCCAAAGCTCTAGGAACTTAGATAAAAGAGTAATAATACTATCTCTTCAACTTTAGATACTCATATAAGGCAAAACAAATATCTCTCTTACTAGTAAATACTAAATAATGTAAATGATATAATGAAGTTTTTTAAAGCTAAGTATAATCATATAAGGCGACAAAAAAAAAAAAAAAAAAGTATAATCATATAAAACTTTTAAAAAACTCAACTTCTACATTACACAATTTACAAAACTTTCCTTAATCTAAACATCTGGTTAACAAAAAAAAAAAAAAAAACTAAACAGTTTTTACATCACATTCTCTTAACAGTCACTACCAGAATTTTCATCACTAACATAATTAACATGATTATAATTATTATTATTATGATTATCACCGTGCCACGACCACACAATATCCTCCAACGCCGGCCGGACTTGTTCTTCATACAACCTATTATACTCCAAAGTATCTCCCGCCGATTTACATAACTCAACGACGGCTACTTCCGGCGCAACCTCGAAAACCTCCGCCGTCACCCCGATCTGTCCTTTCCTCCCTTCCGTTTTCCCAAACATCTTCACTTTAAAATCCTTAGTCCTCTTCACCTTCATGTTCATCTCTTTACCAATCCCTTCAAGCTTCGCTACTATCTCCGACGCTGACCACCTTGACGTAAACATAGATCTCAGCTTCCTCTTGCTCTCGAACAAACTCGACAAATCAAACCCTGATGACATGGATGAGATGAACTCAAACGCGTTAAAGAACTTTGGCGTTGTTGCTGTTGTTATTGTTGTATCCTCTTCTACGTTTTGGTTATCGAGCTCGTCGATCTTGAAAGCGACCGGAGAGTTGAAGTTTTTACGAAACCACGGCGTTCGCATAATCGCCGGGATAGAGATACGTTTACTAGGATCGACGACTAAAAGCTTCGAAACCAACCTCCTCGCTTCCGGCGGAAACCACGGCGGAAACTCAAACTCCGATTTGAATATTTTCCGGTACATGTTCATCAGATTCTCATCTTGAAACGGCAAGAACCCGGCGAGAAGCACGTACAAGATGACGCCGCAAGACCAAATATCAGCTTTAGCTCCGTCGTAACCTTTCTTCCTCAGAACCTCCGGAGCAATGTACGCCGGAGTACCGCACTGAGTATGAAGCAACCCGTCTTGCAAACTCTGTTCCGGTAAAGCAGAGAGACCGAAGTCGGAAACCTTGAGGTCACCGTTCTCGTCTACCAAGAGATTTTCCGGCTTCAGATCTCGGTGAGAGACGCCTCGGCTGTGACAAAAATCAACGGCTGAGATTAACTGTTGGAAGTATCTACGAGCTGAGTCTTCTTTAAGCTTTCCTTTAACGACTTTGGAGAAAAGCTCACCGCCTTTAACGAACTCCATGATGAAGAAGATCTTTGTCTTTGTAGCCATGACTTCTTTTAACTCGACTATGTTTGGATGACGAACTAGTTTCATGATTGAGATCTCTCTTTTGATTTGTTCCATCATACCTTGACGTTTGAGTACTTGGTCTTTGTTTATGACTTTGATTGCAACGCTTTCTCCGGTGGTTGTCTCCTTGCCGTAATAGACTTTTGCGAATGTTCCTTTGCCTAGTAACCTTCCCATCTCGTATTTCCCGAACAGAACTCGACGTTGTTGTTGTTCTTCCTCCATTAGGGGCTGATTGGTAAAGACTGTGGTTGTAGGAGAAATGATTTAGGAAAGGGTAAAGTTGTTGATACATGAGTTTAAGTTTGGATTCCATGAGCATATACAGAAGTAGAAAGATTCCATATTCAGCATAGTGCTCACAAGTGACAATATGGAGATAAATGAGAGAGAGAGAGAGTGGTTATGAATGATGAATGATAAGCTTGAAGGTGGTTATAGTTATAAGAAATGAAGAAAAAGGACTTGAGGCGGTTTAAGGAAGAAGGCCCCTTGTAAAAACATTATGTGGGGTAAATAAAAGAGATGCTTACACGAAAGATTCTTTCTTAATCAATCTGCTGCGGTTTTGAGAAGCAAGTTTTTTTTTTTTTTTTTCTTTTTTTTATAGTATTGTTTTGATTTTACAGTAATTAATGTTACTCTTTCGGTTACACCTCAATGAATATTAAATTATATTAGTATTATTATATATAAATTTATTAATGTGAGTTGTTTTTTTCAACCACACGTACTAATGTTTGTCATTTTTAAAAATGATTTTATTAATGTAAATAATTATTGTAACGTCTCCTTAATTGTTGTATAAGGAGGATGTTATCTTCGATATCCTTTTCACCCTATCATCAGGGAAAGATTACATGGTTGGGCAAATGATGCAATCGTCTAGAGCCTACTTTAATTTAATAAATTAATTAAAGCCAAATATCATAATCAGAACACAGTCGTACAAGTATGATAAGATAAAATTAAATACTAAAAAAGGTCCAAGTTTTCTTTAAAATAGATAATAGTATTATTTTGTTATCTTATCCGATCGAGATTCGGTTTGCATATGGTAATCAACTTAGATGATTTTACCACACAATGCATATTGCTATCGTAGACATATAATTAAAACAATTATATTTCTTTTTCTTCAAATTTATCATTCACACGTATATTTGAATTTCTTTATCAACAAATGTGTTAGGATTTAGAGTTTTAGAGTTCTCTGGATGAATAAATTTGTTTCCTGGGAGAAGGTTGGTGATTATGGAATTGGAACGATTTCCAATAAACTATAAATTTGTTTGTTACAAGTTAAGTACCAAAGGTCCAAAGCTAACAATATTCCAAAGGTTTTGGTGGAAGACATTAGTATTATTGACTGAAAATTTCGAATAAAACACGATGACGATGACGCAATGGTAGCATTTGTTCGTATCCCATAGGAGAAGATATTTTTCAGGCGACTGACTAAAAATTTTCGATGGCTCCAACCTTATATCGTTTTAAAATATATATATCTTATCCAGCAATTGATGAATATTGTATATGCATCTATATAATAAAGGGACGCCATTATACATATATGCTTTTACTATGCGACGAAAAATATATATATATATATATATATATTACGAGTTAAGTATAATATTATGGGGTTGATCTACAGTTTTTACAAGTTAAAGTAATATCCTTTGTATATGAGTGCAAATATACATATTCTACGACTGTATTGTTTACATTCTTCAATTCATAAACTTTTTGATTCCACCACCAACATAAAGAGGATCATATACTTCATTTGTTAATTATTCATTCATATCTCTATCGGATTTCAGGACGTAACCACTAATCTATAGAAGTATTTTTGTACCAATAGTCCAAAGATTTTTCGTGAAAGAGATTAGTATTGTTGACTGAAATATCGAATAAAACAAATGATGATAGACGCAATGGTAGCATTTGTTTGTAGCTAGAATTGAATAAGATATTTTATTGGGAGAGAAGTAACTAAAGTTTTGTATTGGCTCCAGGAATTTCAAAACAAATCGAGCGCAGGGCTAGAATGCTACTTTGTGAGAAAAAATAATATGTGTGCCACTTCCACCGATAAATATGATATTCCCAAATTACCTTTAATGAAATTACAGACGAATTGGTACAATTGAAAGAGAATTGAATAAATAGTACAAATAGTTTAATTGAGTGATATACGACAAATTGTATAACTGGTATAACTAAGATGTAATATGACAAGTAGTACAAATGATACAATCGAAAGATATATAACATTTGGTACAACTGGTATAACTGAGAGATAATAGAACAACTAGTACAAAAGGTATAACTAAAAGATAACAGTACAACTGAAACAAATGGTATAACTGACAAAATAAATAGGACAACTAGTACAAATCGTAAACCCTAGCGCCGTCACCGTCACTAACTCGTCTCTACTTGCCGATTCTCCGCCGTGGACTGTTTTCTCTTGCAGCGATTGTTCACATATCTCACCCAGTCTTCACTTGATCTCGCTTCTTCACCACCAACTCGTCTTCCACCATTTTTACCGTTATTCTCCACCTTCCCCTTGTAATCCCTCTCTTTTGTTAACATCGCCGCAAATCGCCATCTCCAGTGCAACAAACAGAGAACCGAGATAATGTTTGGCTATGGCGGCACACAAAGAACAATAAAAACAAGATATCAGAGAAATTTAAAAAAAAAATCAAATTTTTTGTTTTCTCAGGTCTGGAAATCTGTCGGCAAGAGAGAAAAAAGATAATTGTTAAGTGTTTGAAATAAAATAGGATAATTGTAAAATAGGATTTTTGGTCTTTTCCCTGCACTTTAATTAAAAAAATATTTAAAAAATAAATAGAAACATAATAATGGTATTCACAATAACTTTTTTTCACAAAGTGGCATTCCAGCAATTGATTCAAACAAATCTTGTTACATTATTAATGACTATGTTATATGCATCTCTATAATAAAGTATTTATGTCGACTGCAAAGGACACGATATGCAAGTCAATTTTCGTCATGGTGTTTTGGATCTTTGTTATTTAGGCTCAAGAGATTATCTGTAATGATGTTGATTGCATGGTTTATTAAAGTTTATTCGCACTTAATGACAAAGTTTTGCATGGTTTATTTTAGTTGCACCTATTGAATATTGACACAATTTTGGCAAATAACTAAGAAATAGTAACGGAAAAATAGAATAATTGCTTTATATTTTTTTTATATATTATTGATATTCAATAAATTGGTACGTGAAAGATGATTTTCTATTATACTATAGTTTTATACTTAAAAGTTTAATTTATTAAGGAGAAGTCAGAGTTTTTGATTGCTAGTACATAGAAATATCTGAAAATATCACAAAAACAAAATTTATTTGATAGCAAATAAATAGTTTATAAAAAAATTTGCACCAAGAATTTAAAAAAAAAAAAAAAAAAAATATTACAAACTTTAGTCTATGAGGGGTCCCTTTTTTTTCTTTAATTATAGCAATTGGCAAGAGTTCCTAAATCAGTTAAGGGGAGTATTGGATTTAGGACTTTAGATTTTGTGGGCTTTATGAATTTCAAAAATACTCTAGTGATAAACATAAGGCTTTTGGATTTGGTGGGCTTTTAATGAAATTAAATGATACTTTTATGATGATTATAAAAAGGCTATTAGAGTATCAAAATTACATACATAAAAAATTAGTGATGAAGAAGACAACACTAACAAGAAACCTCCGTATGATACTTTTCACCATCAAAACAAAACTGTCCTGAAAATGCAGTAAGAGACCATCAGTAACACTAACTACCTTCCAACACCTCATCAGTAAAACCAACGCCATTAATTTACTCTTTGTTAGTAAAAGATCGAACTACGTACCTTTTCTCAAATACTAAATGCGGTAAAAATTGAAAGATTGAAACTCCTAAGTATGATCTCTGCTTAAAATACTAAATGTAGTAATAATATAGCTGTACAAAATTATGAAAATTATAAACCTTTGCGTTTTCTACTTTTACTCTTCTACCGTATCAAAAACCTATAAAAAACTCCAAATGTTAGACTTGTTTTGTATAAGCTCATCATAGTAACCCATGGTTTCACAGTTTCTTATATATTTCCAAGTACAAAAGATAGGCCGATCAAAGAAAAGCCGTGGATGGATTTCATTATCGGATCTTAGACATAAATGGAATTAAACGAATAACGAAAGTTAAACACAGTGCCTAACTTACGCACTGCAAAGAAATGTTAAAACGCTATTTCCTATAGATGTTCCTACTATTTATCACAATTTCTCCATGTTATGAACATTCTTTTTCGCTACTCTATGGTTATTGATAGACCGGAATGAGACTACCAATTTATTGTGGTTCCTCTCTAAGTTTTCTTATATTTTCTGCTTCTGCACACCATTCGTTCCATATAGTTTGTCCATTCCGCACGTTTGTAAATCACATGTATATTGTTGATCAATCACATCTACTCGCGACCCTTTCGTAAGGACGACCTTGGCTTTTGATATGCTTGTTTAGTTACAAACATACAAAAATATTCACACAAACATACAAATCATACTGAATATTTTAGCATTATTCGTTTGTTTGGACATCTATATTATGCTTTATTGCGAAATTAAACTTATCACGAGAGAATTCCATGCAACCACTCATTAAAGTATGATAATAATGAGATCGACAAAAAGAAAATCCATTAGTAGATTTTTGGGTTTATTTGATAAAGATCCCCTCTAACAAACAAAGATTGATCAAGCCCGTAACAACTATATTTTCAAATTATTAACGTAAATAAATAATAAGGTTTCCAATATATAAATACTAGATGAGTACCCGCACGATGTGCGAGTTTAAAATTTTATAAATTAAATTAAATTTAATAAAAATATATTAAATTTTGTTTGTATGTTATTTATAAATTTTATTTTTGTTATAATACACTGGTTTATATCCATTTACAAATTTTTTATGTATGTTACTATTAAAAGTGTATTTTTTACACCTAAATATGTTTTATGTTATAAATATATTTTTTATCACCACCTAAAAAATATCTATATGAACACATAATCCAACTATTTTACTTTCACTTCTGCATATTTTTTTAATTACTAAAATTGTTGGCTCAAAAACCATTTCGAATAAAAAATATATTACATAATATACTAATCAATGATGTATCATCACAATAATGTATCACCACTATAGAGAAAATCTCGGCTCTGCCCTCATCTCTTATGGAGAGAACCTTGCGTTCAACCTCCTCCACCATGGACCTTGGCTCTGCCTTCTTCCCTTGGGGAGATAACCTTGCGTCCAATCTCCTCCACCTTCCTCCCTTGGAGAGATAACCTTGTGTCCAACCTTTACACCATAGAGAGAATCTCGGCTCTGTCCTCCTCATGTGTGGAGAGAACATATTAACGTCTTTTTGCTATCTCAAAATGGCTTGTTCTAACAATCAATGAAAGTAAAAACCTTATTCTAACGTCACAAAATCATTTGATAATAAATAATGTTATATTTCCCAATGTATTCGTGGAAATTTCTTTAACGCCCCAACCGCTACCTTGCTTAGTGAGCCAATGTCCACTCTCAGTCCATTGGCCCACCTTCCTAAGTGGGCCCTACATCTATTCCTAGCCCATGAATCTACCCATATTCGATGGTCGGTTTGTTACGTCTGGAAGGCTTTAAAAACTTATTTACCGACCTTACAAATCAACAATCATCTTTTTCTGTGTTTTGTCCTCACTCACACAGTTCCGACAATCACTTCCAGGAAGATCATCCATCATGAAGTTCTCTCAGGACCCTTGACCGAAAAATAATTGCATTTTGATGACATATGTGGTCAAATCAATTCTTTTAAACGTTTTTGCAAACTAGGGTGTCACAGTCTTTGAGCTTCTGTAGATCTATCAATAACGATTTATGTTATAATTTCGAATTTTATGAAATATATAAATATATATATATATATATAATCTCCTTATAATTATTTTTAAGAACTTTATATTTTTTTTTATAAATTCTGTAATTTTTGATAATTATCTATTTATATTATTAATATTTTTTTAAACAAAATATTTTATTTTAGTTGTAATTAAATTTCTCTTATGAAATATTAACTTTTACACATATCAAAACCTAAGATTGATAGATTGACACATATCAAAATTTTATTAGTGGCTAACTTTCAAAACCCAATTTTATATAATAAGATAATTGCCGAACCAAACAAAAAAAACACTTAATCGACCTTTCAATTTTATCTATTATCATAAAGAATGTATTGGTGTATGTGTTTAACATAATATGCACATTGTAATCATTCAAAACTTCGAATTATTTTTTTTTTTGCTTTTCGTCAAAATAGTAATTGGATAATTATGAACTTAAAAAAGTCATGAATACAGCTGTTCTGAAAGCAAAATTGGCGGGGGAAAACAAACTGAGTAAAATCGAAAGTGTCTACAACCATGTTTAGCAAGAAGATGAGCTACTTTTTTACAATTCCATTGCACAGAACAAAAACTATTATCTTGAAAACGGATAGCCCAAAGAATGATATCATGATAAATATCATCTATTGAGATATCATAAGTTTTACGATCCAAAACATTTGTGAGTATTTCACAATCTCCTTCAAAATAAACCGATGTAATTAAATCTGCGAATCCAAGCTTGTTGAAGGGCTGCTAGTAGAGCTTTACTTTCTGCTTCTAGTGGCAGGGCCGGTCCATAGGGCAATCAACTGAAGCAAAGGATTAGCGCATCAAAATATTTAGGCCATTTTTTTATAAAATTTTTATAGAGTTTTTTATATACATCTAAAGACTTTTACAAAAATGTGAACTTTAATATAAGTGCAAATCATAGATTTTGAGGTTAATTGTTAGTTTTGGTTTTGATTTTTTCTTTGCTAAACTATTAGATAAACCTTTTCATCAAATCTAATGCTTTGGCTTTGATTTGTGTTAATAAAATTTCAAAACATTAAACACAAAGTCTTATTTACTATTGGTTATAATTTTTTGGTAATGTATAAAAGGGCATGTTTTTAAGTATTGGGTAGGGCACTAGTAAATGCCGGACCGGCAGTGTCTAGTGGTGAACCAGCGGAAGGGAGTGATGAAGATCCCCAGCCAAGAGAGCCTCCACTATCGTCTCGGAAGATCCAGCCAGCAGTAGCTTCGTTAGAAGTAGAATCATAGTTGGCATCATAATTACATTTGATAAACGGGAATGTTGGTCATGAAGTCGGTGTGAAGTACGTAACATCTGTTCTTATCTTGTTGTGTGTTGGTGAGCCATTCTTGGACACCAGCCTGAGCTTGAGTTATAAATAAATAAGGGTCATCCCTTATTGAGTTAAGTATGAAATTGTTTCTTGAGTTAAGTATGGAGACAATCAGTTTTTTGAAGATCAAGAATTTTGGCCAAGTTATCTTCATAGTTATCTGAAGGGTTTAGAAGGAATGTTAATGGTATAGTAGACAAATTCCAAATTTGGAAAGCGTTGGGACAGGTGAAAAAAATGTGATTAATGGTTTCATTCGCCCTGAAACACATCTTGGGCGAAGTATTTTGCTGTTTTTAATTCAAATAAATTACCAATCAATATAATTTAAAGAGTCTGAAAGTATGAAAGGATAAAATCTGTATAGAATTTGTAAAACACCTTGTAAAGTAAAAACGAAAAACCAGGTAAAAATATTATAGTATAAAAACAACGAGAGTATTTTTTAATATTTTAAAAACCCGAAGATGTATAGATGTATATATAATAATAATATCTGTAACACGAGATTAGTAAAATACAGTATATCCTACTATATTAATTGAGAAGTACAAATATAAAACTAACCTTAAAATGTGTAAAAAATTACATTCAACTGCCATTAGAAAAAATTAATTATGCTTAACTAACTAATTTAAATAAATATAATTAAGTTAATAATAAAACACACTCACATATCAAATATTAAAAAATCTAAAAAAATCTAAAAAATATTTTCTCTCGATAATA
The DNA here is from genome assembly GCA_024034495.1 of Camelina laxa. Classification (NCBI taxonomy): domain Eukaryota; kingdom Viridiplantae; phylum Streptophyta; class Magnoliopsida; order Brassicales; family Brassicaceae; genus Camelina; species Camelina laxa. Next base: position 11,456,589 of record CM043881.1, read on the forward strand.
AATTATGGACGAAATTACAAATTATTTTTTTAAAAAATATTAAAACCAATCAGAATTTTAAAAACCAAGATTTTATATCCAAGTATACAATACAATTATTTTTAATAACTAAATTCGAAGATTTTGTTAAGATTTTAAATTATGATTCTCCTATCATCTTTATTTTATTTTATTTACAAATTGTTTAGAATTTTCATATAATACTTATAATTTTTTTTTTAAAATAAAAGATAATTTTTACTATTATATTATATATATTTTTAAAAAATGTTCGTCCGTGCTTTAAGCACGGGATATATCCTAGTTGTACATGAAAATACAGGTATCAATCAATCAATCAATCAATATATAATATAAGGAGCTCAAATGTGATATTTTCTTGTGGACGCCTATATATAACCTTATATTCATTGCCCTCTTCCCCTTTCTATCTCTCCCTCTTTCCTAACTCTCCGGCACAAAGTATTCTGACTTAAGGTAATCTTTAGTTTTATACAGTATGTATTTTGCAGATGTGTCAATATTGTATATAACAAAAGATATTCTTGGAAAATGTATTCAACAAAATATTTAGAGTAAACTTTTGTTAAAATGATAATTTATGTACACATTATTCCAGTCATGAATTTTAGATAGCTTTACTAAAATACAGTATATTGTTATGGATTATGATATTTGTATAGATTTATTATAGTCTTGGGATTCAGTAATTTTGAAAAATACCTTCAAGTATGCATGTTCTTATTCTTTAGTGAGGGTGGGGATGTACATAGACTCGGTTAGATTTTAGAAGTTATCCATGGTGTTTGAGAAGTATTTATGAAGAAATTGTAAGAAACTCTATTTTTTTATAAAGAAAAAATTCTATTTTTTTTAACACTAACACTCTGTTTCAATAAAATTATAGAATCAATGATATAAAAGTACGTAACCAAACCATTAAAGCTATTTTATTAGTAATCCCAAAATTTATAAACCAATAACAGTGTAAATGTGTAATCATTTTTTTTACAAGTCTCAAGAAATTTATCTATCAATGTTTTATCTCTTAAGATTTTTAGAGAACTATTTTTCCTGAAACACAAAAACTAACTTTTGAGACGTTTAACCAATTTTCAAAACAAGATTAACATCCAACGAGAGTAGTTTTCCATTGCTGTTTTCTTATTATTATTTTATATCTAATTGTTGATGAAAATATCATCCATCAACGTCTACCACAATCTCATTTTAATTTAATAGATATATGAACTTAAGTAATTTTTGTAATACATAAAAATATTTATGAGTTTTATATCTTTCATCAAAATTTAATATATTTTTAAAAAATCGAATTTTGATCCCTATTCATTTTACTAATTTTGAACATATGCCTTAGTTTGTAGTAGCTTTTTGAAACATATATATATGCTTTTCATTATGGGTAAGTGAATATATATGCAGCCAGACTCAAAACTATAACGGGTCATGTGCCCAAACCTAAAAATAATGCAATATCACACATGCCACATGCTTTAAGACGGCATGTGTATATCTTATATTTTATTTGCGTTACCTATATTATATTATGATTACTATTTTATTCATAAGATAAATTTGTTTTTTATTGATCAAAATTTTGAAATTCATTTTATTGTTAAAAGAAATCCCAAACTATATTACTAGCTTTTCTAAGACTATAGTTTGAAAATCAAACCTAAACAAAATACTATTCATTTTAATTAAAAAAATATAGATACACTGCAAAAACCCGAAAGCCAAAAACTCAACAAAAAAGAGAGGTAAAACTCTTAAAAACTATTTTCGATCTTATTGTTTACGCAGCACTATATTTTCCATCCACTTCTCATGCTATTTCTATTTCTCTTAAGTAAATTGAACTAAGTAGAAATTTTTGACTTTACATCTCCTTACATAAACTATCCCTTCTTTTTGCACACACAAAAAAAAAGAAACATAAACTATCCCTTTTTTTGTAGAAAGCAAAATGAGTTTGTCGTGGTATATCGTAGCTGCGGTTGTGTTCTTTGTGACACTCATTGCAACGAATACGAGAAAGACAAAGAAGAATCTACCTCCTGGACCATCCAGACTTCCTATAATTGGTAACTTGCACCAATTGGGATCGAAACCTCACCGCTCGATGTTCAAATTATCAGAAAAATATGGACCTTTAATGTCCTTAAAGCTTGGAAAGGTATTATCTGTTGTGGCGTCAACTCCAGAGACGGCGAAGGATCTCTTAAAAACGTTTGACGAAGATTGTTGTTCGCGGCCTTATATGACTTATCCTGCAAGAATTTCATACAACTTAAAAGATCTTGGGTTTTCTCCCTATAGCAAATATTGGAAGGAACTACGAAAGATAACGGTTGCTGAACTTTACACAGCGCAAAGGGTAAAATCATTTCGAAATATAAGAGAAAAAGAAGTTGCTTCCTTCGTCGAATTCATCAAACAATTCGCTTCATTGGAGAAATCGGTTAACTTGAACAAGAAGTTTGTGAAACTCTCTGGGAGTGTTATTTGTAGAGTTGGATTTGGGATCAATCTTGAGGAGAGCAAACTTGAGGATACTTATGAAGAAGTCACTCACGGAACAATGGAGGTGCTAGGGAGTTTTGCAGCATCAGATTACTTCTCTGTTATCGGTACAATCATCGATAGGATCACAGGATTACATAGCAAATGTGAGAAAGTTTTTAAGGCTATGGATGCATTTTTTGATCAATGTATACAACAGCACCTAGAAGATGGTGGTAATAAAGATGATATCATTGACTTGCTGCTAAAGGTAGAAAGGGGAGAGTCTGAACTTAGAGACTTTCAGTTTACTCGAAACCACACCAAAGGAATTCTTATAGTAAGTAATGGGAAACCTCCCAACCCATAACTTCATTTCTTCTATTAAGTAATTAATTTTATTTTTTGGGATAATTACAGGACATTCTTCTTGCTGGAGTAGACACTACTGGACACACAATAACATGGGTGATGACACATTTGATTACAAACCCAAGAGTTATGAAGAAAGCACAAGAAGAGGTGAGAGAAGTGATCGCAAACAAAGACGATATCACAGAAGAAGATATAGAACGACTCGAGTATATGAAAATGGTGATCAAAGAAACATTAAGGATAAACTCACCTGTGCCACTTCTTGCTCCAAGAGAGGCTTTAAAAGATATAAAGATCGGAGGTTATAACATTCCAAAAAAATCATGGATCCATGTTAACGTATGGGCGGTTCATAGGAATCCAAACGTTTGGAAAGATCCAGAAGCTTTTATCCCGGAGAGGTTTATGGATTGCCAGGTTGACTATAAAGGTCTAAGCTTTGAGCTGTTGCCGTTTGGTAGCGGAAGAAGAATATGTCCTGGTCTAGGAATGAGTATGGCTTTGGTACATTTGAGTCTGATTAATCTTCTTTATCGATTTGATTGGAAGCTTCCCGAAGGAGTGGAGGTAGAAGATGTTGATCTTGAAGAATCATATGGACTTGTCTGTCCTAAGAAGGTTCCACTTGAGGTTGTCCCCGTCCTTACCCAATGGACTTAATTCTATATTTTCATAGTCAACATGTAACGCTTAGGATCGGAGGGTATATATATATAAATTAAATAATATTGTATAATGAAGTTAATAATTGAAAAATTTATCACATTCAAAATATTAATTGAAAAATTGAAAAATTTATCACATTCTTTTTTTTCTTGTAATAGTATGTGAATTAAACAAATCACATAATTAAATTTTATCGCTAGTAGACCATACCTCGGATAGGCAGCGAAAATCCTCCCTTTGTTTCTTTTGCAGTTCCTAAAGGCGGATTTGAATCATCATGGAGACAGACATACCACTATCCCCTTTTCTACAATCTCAACTTTACCATCTGGTCCACTCTACATTTCAAAGAAGTATATATATTAATTGGTGGGCTAGAATATAAAAGACTTTCAAATCTCTCTCTTTAATTCTAGGGAAAATATTTTACAACATTTTAATAGAATTAAAAAGATTTCAGTTCTTCTAATTTCTTTACTTTTTTTCCACTACGTTAGCAACCACAAAGCATTAAAACTTAGCATAAATCTCATCCACCAAAGAAGATGTGTGTCGTTGTCGGAGATGCGATGGAAGAGAGAAAGACGTCGGAGAGGTGGTGGAAACCACCGGTGGATCTGGTAAGACATGTCATTTTTGTGGTAAGCATCATGATGGTGAAGGATCAAGAGGTCCGAGCATATTAGTTTGTACTAATCCAAATCAATTTATTAGTTTAAACTTTAAACTACTGAAATTTGAGAGGGAGGTATTGAACTTGACATTCTAAAAGATTTTAAAGTATTCCTAAAATCACTTGTTATTCAATTGATGATTTTTAAAAATCTTTCAAAATCCAATGTTATTCAACTTGACATTCATATAAAATCGTTTAAAATAATACACAATCTCTTGTTATTTCATCAAGAATTTATAAAACTTACTTGAAATCTACTGTTATTCAAAACATCACAACTTTTGTTAAAAATATTATTGTGAATGATTTGAAGAGACTTTATGTTTTTTATTAGTTAAAAAATATGAATGACAAAATCATACCTTGTTAGCTGGAATTTTGATGGATTTCAAAAAGAAAAACTATCGATACCTGCAACTTACCTCAATAAAATATTTTCCTGTGAAATCAAAATTGAGAGAGAAGGATGACTGCAGAATTGACTCTCTTTATCTGCTGATGCTCTCAACTGGGTGACGATGATGGTGAAGCTTCGTAGTCTTGTTCTTTTCTCCATGATTTGTTCTTGTCGCCGCTCCTTTCCTTCAGCAAGACTCCTCCCTTTCGTCAATTAGCTGAGAATCGATTTTTATTTTGGTATATGAAGAGGGTCAAGTTCTTAGGTCTGGTTGTTAGATGAGGTTTCTATTCAGAATTTTATTAATAATCATTCTGGTTGTTATTTGAGCTTGAGTTTGGTGGTGTCATATGAGGTTTGGCTGTTTGTAATATTGATGGAATTCTGGAGCAGACTTGACTTGTTGGTGTGGTTCACAAAGACAACTATGATTAAACCCTTTTTTCTGTTAAGAAGGTTTGGAACAAAAAGCAAAGAGCAAAAAATTTCATCACAAGAGCTTCATAGAAGGATGCATCAAAGACGGAGCCTATAGCATATGGTTCTTAAAGATGTTGCTGGTACTTGCAGAGAGAAACCAAATAATGGTGAGAAAAAGATTTCAGCTTTAAAAGATAATTATCTGTTTCAGGGTTGATTCTTTCTTCTTCCTTTTATTTGGCTACAGACCTCGGAATTGCACTACAAGAAATATGCGTATTCTTAGCACACGAAAAACACTATTATATCGTTTCGATAGCAATTTCGTAAACGCTGTCTTTGTCGGTGCTATCTTAGAAGGGACACATACAATAGCGTTTTCTCCCTATGCTATTAATTGTCTCTCTATAATAGCACCATATTATCGCTATATTAATATTATTAGTTGCATTTTTTATTTGTTATATTATAATTAGGGATTCTCAAAAATAGCACCAAAATAAGTTTTTTTTTCCAAATTTAGCACAACATCTTTAAAATTCCAAAAATAGCACCAATTAATCTTTCAAAATTAAATCCTAAATTCAAAATACTAAACTCTACCTCTCAAAACTATACCCTATATGTGACATTGAGAACCCAAACCTAAAAAAATTTAAAATTTAAAATTAATTTTAAATATTTTAAAGTGTTAAATAGAAATAATTTTGGAAATTTATGGAACGTGTGCTATAGTTGTCGATAAAACTTGTGTTAGTGCTATTTTAGGGTATTTCTCTTATAATTAATAGTAGCTATATATTGTTGTTGGGCATAATTTTAATCATATAAATTATAATAGATAAATTCTATTATAATTGTGATATATTCTATAAATAATAGAGAATTATGCATTCTCTAGAACATTGAGTTAATATCGACCGTAACGGTAAATATTGAGCCAATACCAGCCGTAACGGTAATCAAGCCAATACGGGCCGTAATGGCAAGCATAAAACCAATACGGGCCGACACAACAAACATCGAGCCAATACGGGCCGTTGCGACAAACAACGAGTCAATACGGACCATAACTGACTTTGTGACCGACTCTGATTTGCTACGACATTATCAAGAGAATATTTAACTCAATCTCGTGAAGATAATACTTGGAACGACCTTATCTCATGAAGAGGCGGTTACTCAAACCCAACGACAACCATCACCTCAGATCAAAGAAGATCCAATAACTGGCGGCCCACTTGGACACTTAAGTTACCCCATATTTTTGTTTATGTTAACCGACTAAATTCGCAAAATATAATGGTAGCGAAGTCTCTTTTTCGTATAGCTAGGTTTCTATAAGTTTTAAAGTAATTTTTTCCTTCGTTGGATCTGCAAATTATGAGTTCATCATCTCCCCTAACGATTGATCTCATCCTTGAGATCTTGTCGAGACTGCCTTCAAAGTCAGTCACAAGGTTTTGTTGCGTGTCGAAACTATGGACATCATCAATGTTTGGTAGTCCGTATTTCAACGAGTTGTTCTTGACCAAATCTCTTATTCGCCATCACAGAGAACGGCGACGAAAATGCAGAATCATGTGGCGTGTGGAGTTTCTTCTCGTTGCCTCAACTGGAGAATCCATATGAGAAGTCATCATCTTCGTCGCCTCTTGTGAAGTTCTATCCAGAGAATATAAAGATTAATCATCATAGTGACATAATTTTTTTTCCATGTGGCTACGCATCTGGCTTGATCCATTTCCATGGTAATCAATGCCAGACTAGACCTCCATTGATATGTAACCCCAACACAGGACGGTATGTGATCTTACCTGAATGGTAAACTTACATAAAGGCATATAACTTTTTCAGGTTTGACCCGATTGACAAGCAATGCAAGGTATTATAGTATTGTACATGGCTTCTCCTTCTAGTATTGGTCTTCATAGAATTCTTACTTTTGGAGCTGGAAATATGAGGTGGAGAAAAATAAAATTCACCTTACGACGCCCTGATATTAGGAGGGATGGTGTATTGTTTTGTATTACTTAGTTGGGAGAGATGATCTATTGTTTAGTTATGTGATAGTTTGCTTTCATGTTAGGTCTGAATAATTCACTTATATTGACATAGAAAGGTTTTGTCGATTGATAAACTACAACGGCAAATTAATTAGCTTTGATTTATTGGGAAGATGAAGTCTGGCGATTATTTGGAGAATAATCTCGACATTGGTGCCACTAATGAGTTGGATGTGTGCATGGGTTCTAGGGGATGTTGAGAAACATGATTGGTCGTAACATGCCTACACTTGGAGTTGGACCGTTGATAAATTATTCCGTCGTCGTGTTTCCATTGATGGAGTGACCGCATCGGGTGAAATAGTGTTTTCGATGAGAAAGTATACGCCTAGAAAACCGTATTTTCTATTTCAACACTAAAAAGGAACACGCCTCAACGTGTTCAAATCCAAGGTTTTCGTGAAGGGTTTGAGAAACCTTTGTAGCATTCTCACTTTCGTAAACCACATAGAGGATCTAAGTCTTAACGATTTAAAACTGCTCAATTCATTCCATGATCCATTTGAGGATACATAATATGTAGAAGATTCAGATTCAGATTCATAATCAGACTGAGAAGGGACAAGGGAGAAGAAGGTAGGGATGATCATTAGAGTTGGAGTTAGTTGAAAGGAATGGGCATGTCATTATGTGCTCTTATCTATGCGTATTTGTTTTCCTTTTCTTTTTGTCAACATTATCTATGCGTTTATGCTCTTTTGATATTTACCATTTTATGTTTTATGTTAATAAATGAAGTCCGATCATGTCGGATCATAAGATAGCTCCTACATGAGCTGCACCGTTGAAGCTCAAGTTATTACACGATATAATGTTATGAAGGACTGAATCTGTGAGCATGTGATAACATTATTATTTGACCTATTTTAGCTATAGTTTTCATATGCATTTAGGAAGAGTTTGATATGATTTCAAGGTTAAAAGTCTGTTATCAAGTATTTCAAATTTCAAAAAGGTTTTACAGGTTTCATGGTAAATTGGACCAGAAGACAAGGAAAACAAATTTCAGGACAGATGCAAAGCTTCAAAATACGGGACACTATTGAAGAACTTTCCGAAACTTATATTTTGATGAGCTTTGTGTCTATGGAAAGCTAGAAGAGTCATATTTATCCTCGAGAGGAATTCATGGTTCGCTTCAATTAGTTTGTTAGATCATTATTTATAGTTACATATTAGAGTTCTTTTGGGACATCTTTATCTTAATGCATGTGTTTGGATTGATCACCAAGCACTGATCTAGAGAACGAGAGCGCTAACCGCGTTATCCTAGTTCTCCGAACTAGTGTTATACCAAAACTTAAGGTTGTAACCTGTGTAAGTTGAGTTGCGGAGTTTGATAAACGTATTGAACTCGTTTTAGTTGTTGGTTGACATGCGTCGTTGCCTGCAAAGATTGGGTAACAAGAGTATGGAGACTTTAGACATTTTTTCCAGTGATATATAGGCTGTTAGTTCATTCGTGTTTCATAGTTGAGAACCTAGACCAAAATTATTAGTTACTTACATTAGATCTTAACAGTTGATTTACTTAGAACCATGAAAACCCTAAGATGACTCCCAATTGCCCAATACTTTAGTCTTATAGTTTTAACCACTTTTATTTACGTTTTCTTTCTTTCAATTAGATTTTAGGAAAACCAAAACCCCAACTCTTATTTTCGTCTCAGCAACCTAAGTCTATGACTCCAAAGATTCTCAACCCAAGATCAAATGTGTGGCAACACTTCACAAGATTGAAGGACAACCGTGACAAAGGTAACTACAACTATTGTCCAACAAAATCAGGGACAAAAACCTTGTGGAATCATCTAAAAATCTGCAAGGCATACAAGGCATGAGAAGAATGTCAAAATCCTAGTGAAGGTCAACAAGTTATTAATAAAGATGAGAATTTACAGTCTGGAAAAGTGCCTGAGCATATTTTTAGAGAAGCATTGAATGAAATGGTGGTGATAGGGGAGTTACCATTGTCGTTCCTAGAAGGAATGTCACTTAAACACTTTTGCAAAAAGGTGATGCTTCTATCTTCTTTTGCGACTTGTTTTAATATACATGACTCTAATATACATGATTCTAATTGACTTTTTTCTACTTAGGTAAACCTATACAAGCCGCATTCAAGAAGGACAGCCGGAAGAGATGTAGTAAAGATGTTTGTTGAGAGGAAAACTACTCTTAAAAAATGGTTTCTCACTACCAAGCAAAGAGTCTCACTGACAACTTATACATGGGTTTCCTCTGTAACCAGTACTATTTTTTTAATCAAAATTTCAATATATTCTGATAAATGTTTTTACTTAATTAGCGAAGATGCTTATCAATGTTTTTTTTTTTAATTCACAGGTTCAAGTTATATGGTTATAACTGCCCACTACATTGATAAGAGTTAACGTCTAAAGAAGCTAATTATAGGATTCAAGCATGTTGAAGATCATAGAGGTAAAACAATCGCCAATACACTGCTGAAATGTCTAGCTGAATGGGGGATAGAAAGACTGTTTACTATTACTGTGGATAATGCAACAACTAATACTAGTGCTTTGAGTCAGTTTCAGTCTGCTTTCTCTTTAATTAGTGAAGATTCTCTGGTTCTTGATGGGGACTTTATGCATTTGAGATGTGCTGGGCATATCATTAACTTTATAGTGAAGGACGGTATGACTGAAATTGATTCAAGTGTGACTGCAATCCGCAATGGAATCTCATATGTTAGATCAGATCCAAATCGGAGGAAGTCATTTCAGCTGAGAGTAGATTCTGGTAGATTTTCAAAGGAGAGTTTGCCATTAGATGTCTGCACTAGATGGAATTCGACATGTTTGATGTTGACTAGGGCAATAAAGTTCAAAGAAGCATTTGATAGGATGGAGTTTGAAAATAAGCTGGATAATGATCATTTTTTAGAGACTGAAAATGGAGTGAAAAGGATTGGACCTCCTCAGAAAGATGATTGACGTAAAGTTGTAGGGTTAGTGAAGTTTATAAATGTTTTCTATCATGCGACATTGGTTGTATCCGCCGCTACTACTATGAATGCATTTAAGTGTTATGGTGAGATAGTTAACATAGCAGTGAAGCTTCGGTTGCCTTGTAATAATGTTGATAATGAAGTGAAAGTAAATGCAAAGAAGATGTGAGACAAATTCGACAAGTACTGGGATGGCCTGCATAACATCAACAAGATGTTAGTTATTGTCAGTGTCTTCGATCTGAGAAAGAAAATGCAGTATGCAAATTTGTGTTTTGAGGAGCTATATGGGGAAGAGAGTTTAACAGCTAAGACATTGTATGATTCGGTTCTGAATATCGTTCGTGATATGTATAAAGAGTATTCTACAAGTTTCAACGCAGCAGCAAATGAGGAACTTTCTCAGTCTCAGTCCTCAACTCAGAATACGCAAGAGAGGCAAGCTGACCGAGTATTTGACTCGATGGAGGATGAGTTCGATGGCTACAGCCCAGTGGACCATAAGTATGATACGATGCTTAAGAGGATTGAAGTTAGAAACACAAATGAATTGGATACTTATCTCAGGGAAGAAGTTGAGAATCCTGATTTGATGATGGGAATTGAGTATGATGTACTCTCTTGGTGGAAAGTTAATAGTGGCAAGTATCCTATTTTATCTCAGATGGCTAGGGATTTATTTGCTATGCAAATGTCTTCAGTTGCTTCTGAAAGTGCTTTTAGCACTAGTGGAAGGCTAATAAACCCATATAGAAGTTGTCTCACACACTATATGGTTGAGATTTTGATGTGTACAGAACAATGGCTCAAGCAAGACCTCAAGTTTGAAGATACTGTGCTTACAAATGCACATATTCTTGCTGACTTTGAGTTTGAGGATGATCTTGAAAGAGGTTTGTTTCTTATCTTGCTTAACGCTTACTATCTTAAAGTTTTTAGTGTTAATATAAACTTATCTCTCAATGCTTCTAATTATTTTTCATAGTTTGAAACATAATCAGAAGAACCTTAAGTTATTCACATGCCAAAGGGAAGATGCAAAAGAGAAGTGAACCAAAGAACGAAAGAAGCTGTTTTGGAAGATTTCAAGTTGATTTTCTCTTTATTTTGGAATACTTGAACTTCTCTATTGTTTGTAGAATGTTTTGAAAAAACTTGAATTTCTTTTTTTCTTTTGCTTTGAGCCTTTGACATTGAGTTGAAGTGCTTAAATTTCAGGTTAAGTGTTTGTCATTCACATTAGGTGTTTAAACTTGATCGGGTTTTGATCGGATTTTCGACAATCCAATCGGGTTCTTCGGGTTTCGGGTATACTCGAACAAAACCCGAACCCGAAGGAACCCGATCCAAACCCGACTCGTTAGTATATAAAACCCGATCGGGTTCTATATGTGTAAACCCAAAAATCCGAAAACCCAAAAACGAATATTCAGGACTAGTTGCGACAGCGATTAAACAAAAAAATATTTTTTAAAAAAATATTAAAATACCAACAAACATTTTGTGAAAAATATAAGAAAACTAATTATGATTGAAAAAGAAAAACTATAAATAAAATACTAAATAATCATAAAATAGTTTTCTAAATTTAAACAAATTAATTTTAAGTGAGACACAAATATACTTTAGTTAGAGCATAAAATATATCATAAAACATTAATCTTAACAGTATGCATATTTTTTTTTTTTGGGGCAGATCCGTACTATGAGACCGGAACTAGACTTGGAAGATTGGCACATTACCGGTTAAAACAAGATCAAAAACAGATTAAATTGGTTAAAGTTGGATAAAGTTAAACCAGATAAAATAATTACCGGTTTATGGTTGGTTTGATTGAATATGTAGTAACTTAGATAAAAAAAGAAAATTTGTGTAGTTCTTTTAAGATTAAACTTTATTTTGATGTTCTATGAAGAGCCAAAAAATTGGTGTAGTAAAGTTGAGAATGCAATTAGTATAGGGGGGAATAATGCACCAACCCTACATATAACCAGAGTTATATGTCTTTCTATCTCCTTTTTTTGGAATCCATCTTTACGCAAACGCAGTTAATTACACTGGTTACTAATCTTTCAGAACATGTAACGTTAATCCTATTATTTTGGTCAATAAAAAACACCGAATGAGGAGGATCTTCCCAGAGATTAAAGTCGGGCAGATCAGGTCTCCCCACAACAAACAATTTGGTCCACGAAACAACCCTATCTTTGACACTGTTTGTGACCCATACCTCAATCTCCCCCAGTTGATCATGTTCTTCGTATATGCGTTGGCGAAGCAAAGAAAGCTTATCTTCTCTATAAGCTGATAAGCCTACATTATTTTTAAAATCTTAGGCATACATATTTTCGTCTGACTATAACATATATTGTCAAGGTACTGAATGAAATAGAAAACAATTTTTATTTTATTTTTATCTCATGTTGCATAATGTTGTGATATTGTCTAGAGATTCAAGATTGTGCTACAATATTTGATATTTAGTTGTCAAGAATGGAGTTAGAACAATATAATTCTATGAGAACAATAATCTAAGTTATCCTTCAAAAGTTCTTGTAAACGTTTATATTATTTTAATGATAAGTCCTTAAAATTAAATAATGTACGTCAATGATAATATCCAAGGTGTATTTCCGTTGAGACAAGAAAATACCATCCGACCCACGGGAAACTTCAATACCAAGGAAATACTTCAACTTACCTAAATCCTTCATGGAAAAACATTTCCCCAAACAATCTTTGAATTTTTGTAGCATATAACTGTCATTACCACAAATGAGCAAGTCATCAACATAAATCAGCACCTGAAGTTCGATATTCTCACGAGTATATGAAAATAAAGAGTAATTATCATAGGCCTGAACAAAACTGAAACGAAGCAAAGAGTCCGAGAGCTTCTTGAACCAACACCGTGGAGCTTGTTTAAGCCCATATAACGCCTTTTTAAGGCGACAAACTTTGTTAGGCTGAGAGTGTCGAAAACCGAGAGGAAGTTTCATATAAACCTCTTCCTCGAGATCACCATGAAGAAAGGCGTTGTTAACGTCCATTTGATAAACCTCCCAGTGTTTAGCAGCAACAAGACGTAATAGTGTACGAACGTAGTCATTTTTACCACGGGTGCAAAAGTCTCGCCAAAATCCACCCCTTCAACCTGCTTATTACCACAAACGACCAACCGAGCTTTGTAACGTTCAATAGAACCATCAGACTTGTACTTGGTTTTAAAGACCCATAGACTGTCAATTGCCACCTTACCCGGTGGTAAATCCACAACATCCCAAGTCTTCTTGAACTCAAGAGCATCGACCACTTTAAACATGGCGTCATTCCAAACCTTTATACGGAAAGCATCTTTGAAACTTTTAGGTTCTTCAGCAGCAGTAATAGCAGCTAAGAATGCACGATGACCTGGAGAAAACATGTCGTCGGAAATATAATCTGTCAAAGGATACAAAGAATTACCTTGAAGCGGTGTCGAGGACTTAGAAACAGAGGATGGGAGAGCGTGAGGGGTTGTCGAATCACTAGTCATGTTGTACAGCACATAATCCTTGAGACGGACAGATTCTTTAACTTGCCGTTTTCCTGGACGAGTAGACGGAATGACAACTGCTGCCGGAGACGAAGGAGAGGATTCCGAGACAGTGCGAGACGGAGACAGCGACTGAACCACAGGATCAGGGGACGAAGACTCGTCAGTGGTGATATTGTTCTCAAGGATCGGAACAGGCACAGGCGGGGGCAGTTGCGTACTACGTGCCGCACCAGTGTCCGTGTCAGGTTGAGAAACATCAGCAAGAGCAGATGACTCGTTTGAAACAGTATCAGGAGGCACAACAGAAACCTCATTACTCCCCTTATCGAGAGGAGCCTTAGACAAATCCTCATCAGAGACCAACAATGGAGCCGGAGGTAAGGTGGGAGGAGTAGGACAAGAGGAAGCAAACGGGAAAACATCTTCACGGAAGATGACATCTCGGGAGACCAAAAACTGATTGTTGTCGATATCAAATACTTTCCAGCCTTTTTGACCCAGCAGATATCCGATGAAGACACATAGACGACTACGGGCACCAAACTTGTCCCTATCACGAGAAACCCGATGAACATAACATGCTGATCCAAAAACACGCAACTGATCATAGCTGGGTTTACAGCCATGAAGAACTTCATTCGGTGAACGATTGTGAAGAGTGGAGGTTGGAGTACGGTTGATCAAATAAGCAGCAGCAAGAATAGCCTCACCCCAAAAATTAATTGGCAAATGAGCTTGAAACAACAAAGCTCGAGCAACATTTAGAATATGTCTATGCTTCCTTTCAACACGTCCATTTTGTTGGGGAGTCCCAACACAAGAAGTTTGATGAACGATACCAAGTTTGCGAAACAAACTCGAGACACACATGAGTTCTGTCCCATTATCACTACGCACCATCTTCACACTTTTGTCAAACTGTTTTTCTGTGTAAGCAACAAAGTTAGTGAGGATTGTCCGTACTTCCGATTTTTCAAGCATTAAATACGTCCAGATAGATCTTGAGAAATCATCCACAATTGTTAAAAAATAAACAGCACCACATGAGGATGGAACACGATAGGGTCCCCAAACATCGCAATGTATTAAAGAAAAACAATCCAATGATTTATTAATACTTTGTGGAAAAACTTCTCTAGTTTGTTTAGTTCGAAAACAGACGTCACAAGAATGAGAGCTAATATACGAATCAGAAATAGAAACCATAGGTAATGCAGAAAGTACGGAAAAACTTGGATGACCCAACCGCTGATGCCACAGATCTTGATCAGAAGAGACCTTAACCGTGTGAATCTTGGCAGTAGCAACATCCGTCAGATAATAAACCCCATCAAGCTCTTCACCTCTTCCAATCAAAGTCCTAGAAAAACGGTCCTGTAAAACACAAATTGTATCAGTAAATACGGCCATACACTTCGTTTGCTTGACAATTTTGGATACAGAAATCAAAGTGCAATTCAACGTTGGCACAAAAAGCACATTATGCAGCGCAACTTTCTCGGAGAGAGGAAAATCTCCCATACTCAAAGCAAACGTTTTACTTCCGTCAGCAAAACCAATCGAACATGGTGGAATAGAGACAACATTAATTAAGAGAGAAAGTTGACCAGTCATATGATGGGACGCCCCCGTATCAAGTATAACATCACCAAAGTTCTTCTTACCAGACAACTTATCGGAACTACTTGCAGCAGATGTTTTCTCATGAATCATCTGAGAGAGAACACGAAGCTGATCTTGTGTGAATTCTGGAACGAAGACGGATTAGAGCTGGTCGCATGAGCCGTAGCAAAATGTCCTCTACCGCAGCCAGAACCAGTGCCACGTCCGCCACGACCACGACCACTAGAGCCACGACCAACACCACTACGCTCGGTCCACCAATCATGAAAACCAATGATGGACCAACAATCTTTCTTTTCATGACCTGAACGTCCACAATAAGAACACAAAACAGGACGAGACTTAACGATAGAAGGCTCAGCACGGTTCCCAACAGAAAATTTTGTTCCGGTGGACGAAGCTTGATGACGTACGAACCCGACAGCATCGTGACGGTCTTCTTGAAGACGAGAAGCAAGAAGCCTTTGTTCTTCACGAATGACTTTAGAATACGCAACGCCAAGAGTGGGAAGGGGATCCATGTTGATGAGGATTGTGCAAAGCCCACCAAACCGTGCATCATCAAGACCCATTACAAGCTGATGAAGCTTCTCATTATCCCTTTCAGTAACAATTGCAGTCAGAATCGAACCATGGGGACACACCGGACTAGCTTGATAAGTTTTTAATTCATCCCAAAGATGACACAACTTGCCGTAATACTCTACGACCGTCTGTCCGTGCTGGCGACAAGAGGCAAGCTGAGCCTTGATTTGATGAACTCGAACATTGTTACTAACAGAGAAACGCTGCTGCAACCCATCCCAAAGAAGATGAGCATCAGAGATAAAAGTTACGGTGGTCTTAACTTTTGACTCAATCGAAGCCCTTATCCAACCCACGATCATGGAATTTACGGTCTTCCAATTCTCAAAATCAGGATCGGTACTTGGAGGCTTTGGGATTGTGCCGTTTATGAAGCCTGTTTTTCGTTTGGCTTGAAGAGCATTCAACATCTCTTCAGACCATTCGTTGTAGTTATCTCCGTTTAGCAAAACAGAGGTGATAACAGTCTCGGGGTTGTCGGAGCTTGACAGAGTATACGGCGTCACCACCGTGGAAGCAGTGGAAGTGATGATAGCCCCTGTATACGAAGACATCTGTTCTCCTTGAGTAGTCATAAAGAACTCGATACACAAGACAAATCGAAACTATCGATGGACACAACGAATCGAAACTATCGATGAACAACAAGAATTTTTAAAACTTTTCTAGCTCTGATACCATGTAGAATTAGGAATTGAACTGACTTGATTTTATTGATCTAGGTTACAACCTTATATATACATGTTTAACTAGGGTTTATACAAACCGTCATTGACGTACACTACACGTTTAAAGCCCAAAACACTAAGCCCATAATATACCGCTAATAGTCCTAAGACTCGAAATGGGTTAAATTCAAAGAAGTGGAAGAAAACTGAAGATCCACCTTCGCCAGCAGTGGATCCTCCTCATCTGCGAACTGAAGCTTCTCCTCCTCTGTGAAACGAAGCTTCTCCTCCTCCGCCAGCAGTAGATCCTCCTCTTCCGCCAACCGAAGGTTTTTCTCCTTCGCCAACCAAAGGTTCTCCTTCTCCGCCAGCAATAGATCCTCCTCAACCGTGAGATGATGAAGAAGAATTCCAAACAGAATTCGAAGAACAAAGGCCTACTACATCGCATCCACAGGTAACTAATGTGAAGTTTAGAGAAATTGAAAACTAGGGTTCGATTGGGTTTGTTGTACATGGAGCGGGAGTTTAGAAATTGAATTAGTTGTGTTTTAGAACAACTACATTTTTGGTACAAATAAGTTTGTTTTTGCTTGGTACAAATAAGTTTGCTTGGTACAAATATTCATTACAATTATGTTTTGTAGGATACAGAGGAGGACACCCAACCAATACCACCAGTGGATTTTTACTTCAAGGAATCCGAATATACAAAGTGATGTAGGCTGTAATCAAGGTCTAAGGAGAACAAAACAATGAAAGACATGGAAATCCTTGAGGAAAGTGAGAAGGATTGGTTTCGCAAACACTCGCAGTTTAAGAACATTTGGCACATGCATAAGGAGGAGAACCATAGGTATACGTGTATGTGGTTGTTGTTGCTTCGCACAGTTTGTATGGACAAAGATAGAGTATGTTGGTTTGTAGTGAATGGTGTTCCAGTTCGATACTCACTTAGGGAGCGTGGCTTTTTTTTTGGGTTTGACTGTCGTCTCTATCCATCAAAATTTAAGAACCTGGGGAGTGATTCGTTTGTGGAAAGGCCTTTTGGACCTTCTAAAGAAGAAGAATAAACAGAAGGATAAAAGAAGATAAAATTGTGGTAAAAATCAAAGATGTGAGAAGCAAGCTACAGTCCATGGATGCATGTGGAGACCGGTTAAAGATGGCGGTGCTCTTGTTCTTAAGCACAATCATCTCACCAAGGAAAAAATATGGATACATTAATGATTTTATACTTCGAATTGTGGACGATCTATATGCATGTGAAACTTTTTCGTGGGGGAAATACACTTTGATGAAAGTATTACAAATATCTTCCATATGATGAATAATTTTAAGGGGCGTGTGAAGTCATCTTGGTGTTTTCCGGGTTTCTTAACTCCTTTAGAGGTAAGATTTATTTGTTGTGAAGCATCCCATTTCTAATTCATCTGAGTTCTTGTGTAGATAATTGTTGTATCTTATGCTTTAATGTAACTTGTAGATATTGGCGTGTGAGTGCATTCCCGAGTTGAAGAGTAAGTTCCGAGTTGACATAGTTGACGCACTCACAGACTGTCCAAGAATGTGCAAACAAAAATGGAGATATAGTCACATGAAAGGCTTCCCGATTGAAGATGTAAATGACGCCCTTGGATGACGCCCTCGGATCTACAAGGGTTAGAGTTTCTCCTTTATTGTTTCGCATAGTGATCTAAGGTTTCTTTTAAACTTTGGAAATCTGAGCATCTTGTTTGTTTACTCAGCAAATAATTCATAGCATTTTGGAACCTGAATTGTCTGAGGTCCCTCTTATGGCTCGCATCACATAAAATGATGAGATACAATCGAGTGATCCATTGGCTGAGAGTTGGGAGCATCGCCTATGTGTAGAGAAAAAGAAGATCTGCTGGGAAGGGCTGTATAGTTTAAATGTGTCTGCTTGAGCAGAAAATGTGAGAGAGGAGAAGCAGCAAGATGAAGGAGAAGCAGAAGGAGAAGGAGGAAAATATCCCACCATAGACTTCTAAGTTTGTGAAAAATCTCAAAACGTTTGAAAAGAAATTGATGGGAGCCATGAAAGCCGTGGTTACCGAAATCAAGAAGAAGATTAATGTTTTGGACAGAAGGTTGAAAGATGTGGAACTCTATGTGAATGATGCAATGAATAAGGCTGCAAGATCTGGATATTAGAACAATGGAAGTGATGAGATGGGAGAAGGGTCTGGTGATGAGATGTCTAGTGGAAAAGAAGACGAAGGTGATGAAATGTCTAGTGAAAAAGAAGAAGAAGAAGGTAGTGGTGAAGAACAAGAGGAAAATGGTGATGAGGTGTATGTAGAAGAAGAAGAAGACAAGAGTAGTGGTGAAGAACAAGAGGACAATGGTGATAAGGTGGATGGTGAAGAAGAAGAAGTGAGCAGTGGTGAAGAACAAGAAGACAATGGTGATGAGGTGGATGGTGAAGAAGAAGAAGAAGCAGCAACAGTAAAAGGAGGCAAGGAAAGAAATGTTGAGATGGGTGGTGAAGATGTAGAAGAAGAAGAAGAAGCGGTAGCAGCAGATGGAGGCGAGGAAAGAGATGTTGATCAGATGGATGGTGAAGAAGAAGAAGAAGAAGAAAGAGATGATGAGATGGTTCAAACTCGTTCGAGGAAGAGAAAGAATAGAGTAGGCGAACCTTCAAAGTACCTAAAGAGTCTATATACGAAGCAAAAGAAGAAAGGTCAAAAAAAGAAGAAGATTGGATATTAGTGTTTGTGTAGTTTGTTTCTTGTTTTTCTTTTGGTGTTGTTTGTTTACTTTGTCGGATGGTCTCATGATTTTCGGATGGTGAATGTATTTCTTAAACTTTTGGGACAACACGAACGGATTAGATACAAGTGAGAAGAAGAATATCAAATAAAAACTTTTGGGACAACTGGAACATGTTAGGTACAATTGATAAGAATAACGACAAATTAAAACCTTAAGGAACAACTAGAAGAGATCACATACAAGTGAGAAGAATAAGAGAGGAAAAAAATATTCATAATTAAATAATAAACGAAAGACAAAATGGTCAACAAAAGACAATATTGTCAACAAATTAATAAAATATTACCAAGTTTTTCAAGTAATTGTACGCAAACTTATAGTTGTATAGGCATGAACATAGTTGTACATTTGTAGTTTTACCGAATTTATTAGTTGTACCTTAATTTAAATACATATGTTACAGTAGTTCATTTGATAATAGGTAACTAAGGTAAATTTTATGGAATTTCATAGTAAAATTTGATTCAAATAACTTGTTCTCATGTTTGACATAATTACTTGGTTAAATTTTAGGAAGTAACCATCAAAGTATAAGGAAGTTGGCTCTTTATTTATGAACAATACATCCTTTTTTTTTTTGCATTAGTTTTTTTTTTTATTTTTAAATCTCATCAGGAACTATAAATGTAACAATGCAGTTAAATTTATTTTTTGTTAAAAAAAAAATTTCTTTAATTTTAAAATTCAAACTTTAACTTAGTTGTACCACAGTTGTTCCTTTTACAGTCAGTTGTACCATTAACTTGTACTGCTTTCTTACTTCCAAATTCTTGACCTACAGTCAGATTCACACCATCTTCCCATTCAACATTTACCTTAGTACCTTGAAGCCAATCACCATTAATAATTTGCAGCATATCTTCTCGTTCATCACTTGCAACATTTTCATCATTTCGGGGCAGCTCATTTTGTTCACATGTTTCACCTGCATAAAGAGTCATGACACCATCACCAATACAAGTTCCTGCACTGAAATCAACTCCTCTGCAACTTGACCAGTTTCTGCAACTTGACCACTTTCTGCAACTTTACCAGTTACTGCAACTTTACCAACTTCACCAACTTTACCGACTTCACAAGCTTCACCAACTCCATTTTGTTCACACCTCTGATGTTGTTCGTCATCTTTATCCAGCTCCACATGCATTACATTAAATTCAGTTTGATTCCATTCTAGATAATAGAAAAGATCATCATCATCAAAGATATATATTGGTTTTTAGGATTCACTGAAACGGGAATGTAGCTAAACTTCATCTTCGTCTCTGCAACTACCATCATCTTTTGGCATATTTTATCAACCAATGCAGAATAAGTAACCTGCTCAATAGGTGCTTTCATCAAAAGAGCATGCCGAACATCTTCTCTTGAAATCCATTGTATTTCATCTCCATTGTTTAAATAATTTCCCCATAATCAAAATGAATGAATGTGCGAAGATGATTATTCATTACTCCCTGCAAATAGAATACAAACTAATATTAGAATAGTTTTCGCTTTCATTCAGTTGTGCCAGTTGTATCAGTCAATATCTGTTGTACCTACATCTTCAGAAACGAGAAAACCTAATCCAATTTCTATGTAGCTCGATTAAACCACTAGGTCTATAAATTACTCCCTCCGTTTCAAAATATAAGATGTTTTAGAGAATTTTGTTGTTTCGTAATATAGGATGTTTTTAAATCTCAATGCAACTTTTAGATTAGTTTAGTATTTTATATTATGCAGTATTGTTTCTGATTGGTTGAACTTGTTAAAAGTAAAGATTTCTTAATCTGCGTGCTTTGCTTAAAAAATCCTATATTTTGAAACGGAGGGAGTATAATTGTAATATGACTCTAATAGATTTGAACAAATGAGAATTAACAAGATTAACATACAAAAAAACGAATTTATAACAAATCTAAGAATGTCCCGAAATTAGAACACATTACAAATCTAACACATCAACACTACCTACACCATAAACAAGTTTTAAATACGTTGAAATTGAATAAAAACAGTTGAATAGACCAAAAATTTACCTAAAACTAGCTTCAATGGAGCTTCAATGGTCAAAGATTTTTTTTTCGTAGGTCGTACGGATGGTTTTGAGTTGGGAAAGAGATGAATTGTGATTGTTTTTTTATTTTTTTATTTAATATTGAATATATCAAATTTATCTAAATAATGTAAAACTAAACAAAGGGCAAAACTGAGATTAAGAATTATTGGGATAGTACAGAGGTATGTAGAATTAAGGTCGATAATGTAGAAAAGAATTTTTGGGATAAAGGCACACCAGAAATTAAATCCGTAATTTCAAGGCCATACGAAAATCTAAAGCCTAAACCTAGACATTTTATGTTCTGAAATAATTTTTTTCCCCGTAAAGAGCTGAGAATTTAAATGAATCATTCTGTCTCGATGGTAAAAGGTATAAACAAACATGCACTAATTCGTACGGTCGTTTTTTTTTGTCTCTCTCCCAAAGAAGTCGCCCTAGCCGTCAAAAAATTTCAGTTCTCTGTTTGCCCTCTCCGGTGGTCGGCGCTCCTCGCCGCTGCCGTGAGAGGGTACCTTAGTCTCCCTTTTGTTGTTGTTATTTAGTTCCTTGCTCCTTTAACTCTTGGATTTCGGTGGAGTATGGCTATGGCTAAGACGGCAGATCTACGGCGGGGCTTGCGAGTTTCGTCGGTGGCCAGCTTCTCCTGAGAGAGTTGTTTCTTGGGTCTCCTAGATCTATTACTTGGAGGATTCGTCAGAGTTTTGAGATTCATGGTGATTTTCAAAATTGCTCACGAATCTGTGGCCGTGGTCTCGTTTGTTTTTTTGAGCTCGGTAAGCTGACCTTCTGGTCTCTTCTTTGCCTTAGTCTAGAGCTAAATGAAATCGTTTTTAGTTAGTTTCAATTTCTTGGGTTAGTTGTTTATGTAGCTGTTTGGTCTTGGAATGGGGATTTTTCTGGTTTTGGTGCGAGTTTAGATTTGGGTTTGTGGAGGCGGTTGGAAGTGTCAATATGCAGAGAATATGCTAGCAATTCCTGATCTAATAGATCCACGGTATGACTCGAACAATAAGGTATCTTCTTTGCTAGGTCCTTCCCATCGTTCATGTGATGTTCGATTTGAAGCCGTCAGTGTTGTGTGGCTGTGATTGCGTTACCCGCCTAGCCTTTACCTTCCTATCACCCTTTTTTATCTCGCCCTACCTTTGATTCCCAGAAGGCTCCTTCCCTCTCTAAGCTTAGGCTCCGCTTTGTTTGAAGAAATACTAGTCTCCTTTGTCTGCAGTTGGTTCTTCTCATTGTTGTGGCTTGTTGTGGTTGATAGCTTTCTCGAAGTTTCCTCTTGTTTGGTTTCTTTGAGAGGTTAGACTTTGCTCCTTGTCTTGCTTTGCAGATTTGTTAAGATCTGATTGCATTTTGAAGTCTTCTATCTAGACGTTATGGGACGCTGTAGTCATCGTAGTATCCGGAACCGTCCGAGTCTTGTTGGCCGGGTTATGAAGTTCTTGGGTCTTGTGTTTGAGAGATTGGCTCTCATCTTGATAGGAGGTGGTGGTTGTTACTTGTGGATTGGCCGTGGGCATCCTTGGTAAAACTCAACTACAAGAGCTTCAGAAGAAGAAACTTTGCATTTTGAGACTAGTTTATTTCATAAAGGTTATACCTAGTTTGCCTTTGTTTTAGTTCTTGGGTTGGTTCTCTTTCCAAAATTAAATTTGTTGCTTTGTTGTTTGCTTCTTTGTTGGTTTCACTTATGCTTCCGAGGATTTCTTCTTGACCGCCGGCTTTGTTTTCCTTTTTTGGGCTTTAGACTCTGGGGAAATCTTGTTTTCCGCCGGCTTAAGTTGTATTTCACAAATGTATTCCACCTCGTTTTTTAATATTATCAGATGACAAAAAAAAAAAAAAAAAATCCTCACATAATGATTCCACACGATTTAACAAAATATTTATAAAATTATTTAGTTTAGTTAGAGCTAGCATAAAATATATCAAAAAACATTATGCTTTTCTTTTTTGGGGCAGATGCAGATCCTCATACTATGGGACCGAAACTAGACTTGGAAGATATATATAACCAGAGTTATATGTCCATTCCTTTTCCTCCCTATGTCTTTCTATCTCTTTTTTTTGGAATCCATCTTTTTCAATAATGTATAAGTTGACGCAAACGCAGTTGCTTCCACTGGTTACTAATCTTTCAGAACATGTAACGTTAATCCTATTCTTTTTGTCGATAAAAAACACCGAATGAGGAGGATCTTCCCCGAGATTTAAGTCTGGCAGATCAGGTCTCCACACAACAAACAATTTGGTCCAAGAAACAACCCTATCTTTGACACTGTTTGTGACCCATACCTCAATCTCTCCTTCTTGATCATGTTGATCATGTTCTTCGTATATGCGTTGGCGAAGCAAAGAAAGCTTATCTCCTCTAAAAGCTGATAAGGCTAAATTATCATATGCACCACAGCTGAAAGGAATTAGGCTCATATGCTTGAATCTCTCCCTGGAAAAATCGAAACTTTGGATAAATGGTGGGCCATGATTTTCTGCAGCAGTCCAATACATATTTCCTTTTAAGGACACCCCACCAGCGCACGGTGAGAATACACACCAATCCAAAGGAATGTCAAGAGTTTTCCAAGAATTTGACTTGAGGTCGTAGATCTCAACCGGTGGGTCATACTTATCCGTGGGGAACCGGTTGTCTTCGAAAATTTTTTTATTGTAACATCTCAAGATTTTGTAGTTATCACGAGATACACCATCATATCCAATGCCGTAAATATCATCAGCTGCATAAGATTTCCTAGGTTTGGTGATCCATCTAACTCGGTTAAAACAAGGGTTCCAAACAGCGAGTCTTTTGGGATGACGAAAGATGCATAGCAATAACCCATCGCAATGAACAATATCAAACAGCCTACCGTTTCCTTGAAACTCATTTGGGAGTGGTAAAGAGGAATGATCGGCATTGGACGCGGGATTAATGATCCGAACCTTATCAGTGATTCGTATGATATGTTCTTGGACCTGCTCTAGATGATCGTAGATGAATCTCTTATCTTTGAAGAGAGCATTCCATCTTCTGCACGTCAACTTGAATCGTTTTAGATCTTCGGCTGGAACACTCCCAAATATTAATTCCCATATTTCGGGAGGTATAAATGAACCTTCTGACGAAGATGAAGTTTTATTTCGGGAGGTATTATTTCCCATATGAGAGTTCAAAAAATTATTGCTTCAAGAGGTATGAGTTATGAATCTGTCGGTATGGATGTTTATATAGCACGTCGGATATGTCATGCGGAGGTAATAAAAGTTTAGGACCACACTTTCTTATTAAGTGGTGGTTATTGGTATGAGATTTTAATAGACTTTTAAAGACTTTAAATTTTATGTAGATTATGTTGTTATTATATCAAGATTCTATTAAACTCTGTTAAAATTTTGTATTATTAGTTTGTTATTTGTAAAAATATTATTTAAAATTTTAACAAATTTGAGTTATTGGATTCAGACTTTTAAGTTAATAAAAGTTTTGTGCTATTCAATTAAAAAAAAAATCTAAGATTGTTAATGAACTAGATATTCACTTGCGGTACACAGCAGGGCTATTTTTTAATAAAAAATATAATTTCTTTTATAGATTAACTATATATATATATATATAACTAATGTTTAATTTATATTTTTTAAAATGTGCAACCTTACAAATATAGATATATTAGTTAGTATAGAAAGAAAATATTTTGTTTGAAGTTTATTGTTTTATATTATAGTATAACATACAATTAAATAAGTAGTGATTTATAGAAGGAATATACTGTTTTTTATTTACAGATTGTAGTATTTTATTATTTTAATTTGTTTAGATCCAAAATTACATCTTAATTTGTGAGATTATTTTTATTTTTTACTTGTAGTTTCAAATCATTATTACATTTGAAAACCTACATTTTAGCCATTTAGAAACTTGAGTAAATATAATCTTATTTTTTTCTAAAACTAAAATTTATGTCACTAGCTCATATATTCAAACTAACTAAGAATCTAGTAAATTCATCGGTCCGCATATACGATTAGGTGCTATAAGTGCTTGTCCACCATTAAAAAAATGATGATACGAATCTCCAAAATCTGACATTTTATTTTACTTTTTTATTTGTTTCCTAAAACTAAAATTGATGTGAGTCATATTTACAAACTAAGAATTAATCAAATTATCGGTCTAGATCCGTCCACGCATACTGAGAATCTAATAAGTATCATTGGTCTAAATCCATCCACGCGTCCGCGTATACGATTTGGTGCTAAGGTCTTGTCCACATAAAAAAAGAAGTGAGAGGTCTATCTTCTGATCTCCAAAATCTGTGAAGAGATTAGAGGTGCAGAGTAAACAACAACCAAAAGAGTGAGCAGAGCTGAAAACAGCCATGATCCGGCTTGGGTCGAAAGAGAGGACGTCTAACACTTCACTACCTTTGACAAGGTCCCCAACCTACCCGTTGGAGAGGATTCCTGTAGAAATGAAAGAGGAGATTCTCATGAAATTGAAGGGTAAATGTATCTCGAAGTTCATCAGCGTTTCTAAATCCTGGTCATCGATAGTCCGTAGCAAATGTTTCACCAACTTGTACCTGAATCGATCTATGGCTCGACCACGTATCCTTTTCTCATTGACCGTCCGTGGAGACAATGAGATGCAGCTCTTCTCGTCTTGCTCTCAGGATGATCCATCTTCTGATCATCAAACGGTCAGTTGTCCCCCTCTGAATCACGATGACTGGTTTGAATTTTATCCACCTGTCCGCGGCTTGATCTGCTGTCTGAATGATGATAATAGAGTGGTGATTGCGAATCCTACTACTTGTCAATTTATTACTTTGCCGAGAGTCCAAACTGTAGGTGAAGACATAAGCTTCTTCTTTGGATATGATCCTGTTAATGGTGAATACAAAGTGTTGTGCATGACGGCGCCACGTAATAGTACATCAAGCGTTCTTGTGTCACAGGAGTATCAAGTTTTCACTCTAGGAGCTAGGAGAAAGAAATGGAGAAAGATCGAATGTAAGCATCCCCATTTTGCTAATCCTAGAACTCAATGGGTATGCAGCAATGGGGTTGTGTATTATATAGCTTGGATTGGCAAAGTTCCTTCTCTGATGTGCTTTGATGTTGGTTCTGAAAAGTTTAGTGTCATTAAGTTACCCAGTGACGGGTATGTCCAATATCTGTCGCACTACAGCGAAAAGATAGCTGCGGCGAATGTGTTAGTCACCGGTACAGTTGACTTGTGGGTTCTTGAAGATGCCAGCAAACCACATTGGTCACATGTTTCAATCGTGATTCCTTCTTGGACAGATTCATATGATCAGTTTGATTTTTTCACGTTAAGGGGTAGACTTGGCACCGGCGAGCTTGTATTTGCACCGGCCTTTGTCACGGACCCGTTCTATATACTATGTTACGATCTCAAGGAAAGGAAAGCTAGAAAAATCCAGATCGAAGGAATTGGGACTCACTTAACGCATATACATGTCTCTCTGGATCATGTTGAGAGTCCTATGTTTCTGGAACTGTAAGGTAATCATCTGTTGATGACTTGTTCTTTGGTGTTGTTGTCTGCTGAACTAATATCTCTCTTTCTCGTTCTTTTTCTTTCAAGTTTTTGAATTAAGTTGTCGGATATTGTTTGTTTAAGACTAATCCTTATTGGAATATTATCAACAATGGTTCTGTATGCTTTTGAATTTATGCAATTGCAATGTTTATGATTTGTTTAAAATAATTTATGATTTTGTGTGGAGCTTATACTGCTTCGGTTTTTAATTTGATTTATTTTGGCGAGAAATGATGAGTTTAGTGTTGTTGGCTAGATGTTTTTTTATCACCCATCTTATAAATATTTTGCGTAAGAGCAAAATTATCTCAATAATTACTTTAAATCTTTTTTAATTATGTTTGACTAAACCATCACACACGTTCGTGCTCGGAGATTTTATTTAACTCTCACACATGTTTTTGTTGGCTAGATGATTTTATTGTTTGAAATCAATTCTACATTTGAAAATCTACATTTTGGCCATTTTGGAAAGTTAATTAAATCTAATCTTTGAGACTTTTTATTTGTTTCCTAACACTAAAATTTATGTCACTATAGCTCATATATTTAAACTTTCAATTGAAGTCATTTCTACGTTTGAAAATCTATATTTAAGCAATTGAAAAGTTAAATAATTGAATCTAATTTTTGAGATTTATCTTTTTAATATTTTTGTTCCCTAAAACTAAAATTTCTATCTGTCATATTTTTAAACTTTCAAAGTAAGAATCTAATCAAATTATCGGTTTAGATCTGCCCACACGTAATAATAATCTTATAAATATCATCGGTATATCCGTCCACGCGTCCGCTTATACGATTAGGTGCTAAGGTGTTGTTCTAAAAATAAAATTTCTATCAGTCATATTTTCAAACTTTCAAACTAAGAATCTAATCAAATTATCGGTCTAGATCCATCCACGCGTAATGAGGATCTAATAAATATCATCGATATATCTGTCCACGCGTCCGCGTATACGATTAGGTGCTAAGGTGTTGTCCACCATACAAATTGAAAGTGAGAG
The DNA here is from genome assembly GCA_024034495.1 of Camelina laxa. Classification (NCBI taxonomy): domain Eukaryota; kingdom Viridiplantae; phylum Streptophyta; class Magnoliopsida; order Brassicales; family Brassicaceae; genus Camelina; species Camelina laxa. The sequence goes on from CM043881.1 coordinate 11,484,517, forward strand.
GTCTATCTACATGCAAATCTCCAAAATCTGTAAAGAGATTAGGGTTTCAGAGTAAACAACAACCAAAAGAGTGAGCGGAGCTGAAAACAGCCATGATCAGGTGTGGTTCGAAAGAGAGGAGGTCTAACACTTCACCACCTTTGGCAAGGCAAAACTATCCGTTGGAAAGTATGCCTCCATAAATGAAAGAGGAGATTCTCATGAAACTGAAGGGAAAATACATCTCCAAGTTCATCAGCGTTTCTAAATCCTGGTCATCGATAGTATGGAGCAAAGTTTTCACCAACTTGTACCTGAATCGATCTTTGGCTCTGCCACGTATTCTTCTCTCACTTATCGACTTTGGAGACAGGGAGAAGCAGGTCTTCCATGGCCACTCTTTCTCTCAGGAGGATCCAACTTCTGATCATCATACGGTCAGTTAATCTAGTAATGATTGAGAATCTAAACCGTTAGATGAGATAGTAAAAACAATCTCATCTGTTAGGTCTGATTTTTGAAAGATGGGGGTAAGACGAAGAAACATGATTACTGGAAAAAAATCTTGCAACTGTAGGGATCATTAATAATTCTAAACCATTATATGAGATAATAGAAATAATCTCATCCGTTGGATTTACGTTGACAAAAAAAAAAAAAAATTCAAAACTTGCTTTGATAGTCCATAAAAATTTATATATAATAAACAAAGAGGTGTCAAATATAAAGGTGTCAAACATAGAGATGTGAAACAAAAATGTATAAAAATTAATAGGTGCGATTTTTGAAAGATGAGGGGACGACGAAGAAACACGATTATTGGAAAAAAAACTTGCAACTGTTGAGATCATTAACAATTCTAAACCGTTAGATGAGATAAAAAAAAAAAAATCTCATTCTTTGGATTTAAGTTGACTTTTATATATAATAAACAAAGAGGTGTAAAACATAGAGGTATGAAACAAAAAGGTGTAAAAATTAATGGGTGCTATTTTTGAAAGATGGAGTGAGGCAAAGAAACACGATTATTGAAAAAAGAAAATATTGCAACTGTTGGGATCATGGAGAAACAACATATTCAAGTACCAGAGGAGAAAGAAGATTGGTCGGAGAAGCCATGTCGTTACCCTGTAATGGAGACGTGAGGTCCTCGTTACTCCGTTCTCAGCCAGAACCTTCTTTGAGATTCCAGAAGAAATTGTTCTATGATATGTACGTTTGATTAAGAGTGGTGGTGATGTGACCCCGGACTACGGACGTGAACCACGGACGTACGGACGGAGCAAACCCAGCGGAACAGTTCGAAAAGTACGACTCGGTTGGGCCGCGAGCGGATGGAATCGGCGGTCGGAGCGATGTTCGGAAGGAAACGGCACAAAGGAACGACAAGAACGGACGGAGAGAGATTCGCGAGGAGATGCTCGACTCGTTTGTCTCTCGGTTAGATGGAGATAGACGTGGAATGCGGTAGCGACACACAAGGGATGGATCTCCTTGCGATACGGCCAACTAGTAGCTAACGAACCCGGTTCGTGCAGCTTCTAGGGTTTCGTTTCAATCACTGAAAACGAGAGAGAAGGATAACTTCTGGTTCTTTATTCTTAATAGTCTGCCTTACATGATAGGGTCTAGGCCCTTTATATAGGGCCGCTTACATAGAGGAACTCTCAAAACCCTAAACACGTGGGTGGAGATAAAACGCAGACATAGTTTTTAAAAGAGAAATAAAACTAAGGATAGAATGGCCACGCGGCCGAAGTGGTCCATGGCCATGCACTAGGGTCCATAGCCTCGTTAAAACCCCCTTGGTAAACCACGTAGGGACAAACCCAAGGTGGGAAAAAGAGTACTACTTTCCCTAATGACTTGGAGGTCTTCACCCTTGTGAGATGGTGAAGACCGTTAGAAGAGCCTCGGTTGGCTGCTCGTCGGGTCGGTTGGGGCCGCGGTCGAGTTCCGCTTGTTCCTGGACGAAAGCTTGGACAAAGATGAGGCACTTCTTCCTTGCGGTCCTAGCTGCGGTCCGGCTCCTTGTCGTAGCTCCGGGCATCAGGTTCGGTGCTTGGGTTGAGGGCCGTTTACTTCCGGACGCAGTTGCGTCCATGGTTCCTTGCGCGCTCCGGTCCTCGTTCGTGTCCGTATGCTGGTCATCGTCCCGGGTTCCATCATTCCCTCCCCCTTGGAAAGGTTTTGCCCTCAAAACATCTTCCTCGGTACCTACATCAAACGGGGCCAAGTCAGAAACATTGAATGAGGTCGAAGTCAAATACTCACCGGGCAGTTCAAGGCGGTAGGAATTGTCGTTGATCCTCTCGACGACTCGGAAAGGTCCATCTCCGCGGGGGCTCAGCTTGTCCTTCCTCTTCTGCGGAAACCGTTCTGGCCGTAGGTGCAACCAAACCCAGTCGCCTTCCTTGAACACCATGGTCTTCCGGCCCTTGTTGGCTGTCCGCGCATAGTGTTCGGTACGCCGCTCTATGTTGGCCTTCACTTCCGCATGTAACTGTTTGATAAGCTCGGCTTGCTCGCGCCATCTTGGTTCACTACTTCTCCGGGCGGCAAGGGTAACACGTCCATAGGAGTCAGCGGTTTAAAGCCATAAGCGATCTCGAACGGCGATTTCTGGGTGGCCGAGTGCGTGGCAAGGTTGTAGGCGAACTCCACAAATGGAAGGCATTCGACCCAAGTCTTCCTGTTACTGCCGATGGTGGTCCGCAGTAGTGCTCCGAGGGTGCGGTTAACCACCTCTGTTTGGCCGTCCGTCTGCGGATGGCACGCGGTCGAGTACAACAGCCGCGTTCCGAGTTTTCTCCATATGGTCCTCCAGAAATGGCCGAGGAACTTGGGCTCGCGATCGGACACAATGGTACGGGGGAGGCCGTGTAGCCGCACTACTTCTCGGAAGAACAGGTTGGCGATGTGCATGGCATCGTTGGTCTTGTTGCACGGTATAAAATGGGTCATTTTGGAGAAACGGTCCACGACCACGAAAATAGCGTCCTTCTTGTCGCACGGTGGTAGACCAAGGACAAAATCCATAGATAGGTCAACCCACGGACTTGATGCGATCGGAAGGGGTGTGTACAGGCCATAGGGACGCGTGGTGGACTTGGCCGTCCGGCACATAATGCAACTACCGCAGAATTTCTCCACCATGCGCTTCATCTTAGGCCAATAGAAGTGCTCCTTCAGGATGGCCATTGTTTTGGCTACGCCATAGTGTCCCGTGAGTCCTCCTCCATGTGCTTCCCTCATTAATAACTCCCGCATCGATCCGGCCGGGACGCACAGGCGCCTCTCCTTGAATAGGAACCCGTCATGTACGAAGAACTTGGTATAGCTTCCTTTACCATGTTCCTGGTAGCACTCAGCGAAGTCCGGGTCCACACCATACGCGTCCTTGATGTGCTCAAACCCGAGGATCCGTGCGTCCATGGTGGTGATCAGCGTATGGCGCCGTGAAAGTGCGTCGGCCACAACATTCTCCTTGCCCTTCTTGTACTTGATGACGTAAGGAAAGGTTTCGATAAACTCCAGCCACTTGGCGTGCCTCCTCTTCAGGTTGGTCTGGCCGCGCAAGTGCTTCAACGTCTCATGGTCGGTATGAATGACGCACTCCTTGGCCAATAGATAATGTTGCCAAGTCTCCATCGCGCGGACTAAGGCGTACAGCTCCTTGTCGTAGGTTGGGTAATTGAGCGTCGGTCCGCTGAGCTTCTCACTGAAGTAGGCAATAGGCTTGCCTCCTTGCGTCAACACGGCTCCAATGCCCACCCCGACGCGTCGCACTCTACTTCAAAGGTTTTACTGAAATCCGGCAAGGCCAATAGAGGCGCGTGTGTCAGCCGGTGCTTGAGCTCGCGGAAGGCTGCTTCCTGGGCCGGTCCCCACTTGAACTCAACGCTCTTCTTTATGGTGGCGGTAAGTGGTGCAGCTACCGAACTGAAATCCCGCACGAACCGCCTATAGAAACTGGCCAGGCCGTGAAAGCTCCGGACTTGACTGATATTGGTCGGGGTCGGCCACTCCTCGATGGCCTTGATCTTGTCATTGTCCACCTTAAGCCCCTGCGCACTTACAACAAAGCCTAGGAAAACTAGCTCGTTAGCTCCAAACACGCATTTCTTAAAGTTAGCGTACAGTTTGTTCTCCCTAAGAGTGTCCAAGACCAAGGACAGATGTTCTAAATGTTCCTCAAGGCATTTACTATAAACAAGGATGTCATCAAAGTAAACAACCACAAATTTGTTGATATAGACCCTAAGGACATGGTTCATCAGTCTCATAAAGGTGGAGGGAGCATTAGATAGACCGAATGGCATTACCAACCATTCGTACAAACCTTGCTTGGTTTTGAACGCGGTTTTCCACTCATCTCCTTCTTTCATCCTTACTTGATGATAGCCACTTTTAAGGTCTATCTTGGAGAAGATGGCGGAACCGCTGAGTTCATCAAGCATGTCGTCTAGGCGCGGAATGGGATGGCGGTACTTGATGGTGATGTTGTTTACTGCCCGGCAATCCACGCACATACGCCATGTCCCGTCCTTCTTAGGTACCAGCAAGACTGGCACCGCGCACGGACTAAGGCTCTCTCGGACGTATCCTTGCTCCATGAGTTCGGATACTTGGCGTTCAAGCTCCTTGGCCTCTTCGGGATTCACGCGGTAGGCAGGACGGTTCGGGAGCTGGGCTCCGGGTACAAGGTCGATCTGATGCTCAATGCCGCGAAGTGGTGGTAGACCGTGCGGTAATTCATCCGGAAACACGTCCTGGTATCGTCGTAGGAGCGGTCTGATCATGGCCGGGACGGCGTCCTGCTCCGTACCTATACTCACAACATCCTTAAAGACCATCAATAAGACTTGACAAGTGGAGTCACTAAGTGATCTCCTAACCGTGCTAGCATTAATCAAGAAGTTCATTTTAGTGCTCGGTTCCTTAGACATTTTCGATTGCAGCTCACAAACTTGTGTGGGACTCAATGGTTTTAGCAAATACGCTTATTATCATGCACAAAGGAGTATTGGTTGGTGTGGCCACAGTGAGAGGTCCGCTTATCAAACTGCCAAGGACGCCCCAAAAGGAGGTGGCTAGCTTGCATCGGAACCACGTCACACAAGACTTGGTCTTTATAGGGGCCTACACTAAACGGGACCGTGACCTGTTCGGTGACTGGGACCACGGCCTTGTCATTCAACCATTTGAGTTTGTAGGGTTTAGGATGGTTTGTGGTACCAAGAGAAAGTTTCTTGACCATGTAGGAACTTGCCACATTTGTGCAAGATCCACCATCAATGATCAAGCCACAAACCTTCCCACTTACAGTGCATCGCGTGTGGAATATGTTGTCCCGCTGGTGCGTATCGTCCGGACACTGGCTAGTATTAAGGACCCGTTGGATCATTAGCAGCTCTCCCTCGTCAGGCTCGGCGACGGCTTCCTCGACCTCCTTAGCATCGTTCGGCTCGTCAGGGTCGTTGTCGTCCTCGGATTCAAGCTCCTCCGACGCGGTAATGGTCATGGTACGCGGATTGGGACAATCTCGGGCGTAGTGGCCTCGACCTTGGCACTTGAAGCATATTATGTCTCGGCTACGTCCTTCGGTCGGTTGCGGTCTGGAGTCGGTACGCGAGTCCTTGTTCTGATCCCTTGGTTTGAACCGTGAGTCAATGGTGACGGCCCTGGACTTCTCTTGTCCGCGGTGCCCTCCCGGTCCAGGGGACGAGTTTGGCGACCAACTAGGCGTTCCTTGAGCGCGAGAGCGGTGGACGGTGTTGGCCTTCCTCTTGATCTGCTGTTCGACTTGCATTGCTAGGTGCAAGAGTTCATCGAACGAGTTGTACGATAAACGTTCTACCTTCCGCGCAATGCGGTCTTGTAGTCCGTCCAAGAACTGGGCCATCAATCCTTCTTCGCTATCTTCGACCTCCAGCCGGTTGCGAAGATGCTCGAACTCTTCATAGTAGTCCTCAACGCTCTTGGCTCCTTGGGACAGCTTGCGGAACCTTCGCTGGAGCTCGCGGTGGTACAGCGGTGGCACGTACCGGCGTCTCATCTCGTTCTTCATGGCCTCCCAATGCGGTAAGGCGCGTTCTCCGTTCCTCCTACGGTCAGCTTCGGAACGATCCCACCACGTAAGGGCATGGTCCGTGAACTGGGCGGCTGCATAGGCGATCTTCTTGGATTCGGGGTAGTTGTAACAGGCGAATATATGATCCATCCGTCCCTCCCAGTCGAGATATGCTTCTGGATCAACTTTTCCGGCAAACGTAGGGGCCGTGAGTTTGTGACCTGGTTCGACCGGACGGTAGGGTTGATCGTCCTCATGCTCGTCCCTACGTCGAGGGCGCCTACCTTGGTAGGGTGGGCCATCGTCTTCTTCGGACGTCCCTCCTGGATCCGGTTCATAGCGTCGTTGGCGATTTTGGACAGGTGGTCCACGAGCCGCGGGTTGCTGTTGCCCATCCTCGATCCGTTGTAGCCGGTTCCCTAGCTGGGTTAGTTGAGTCCGGATCTCGGCTAAGACTGCCCTGATTTCAGGGGGTGGAAGCGGCTCTCCAGGTTGTGCGGCCATATCAGCTGTACGGACGGCGGTGATTGTACGGACGGTGGCCGCGGTACGGACGGCGGCCAGGTACTGTTCGGATGGTGGTCTACGCAGTGGCTGGTTGGAGAAGTGATACCACCGGCGGTAAGTAGTGGGTACTGTGGCGGTTGATAAGTCCTCCGGCGTACGGTCGTATCGGACGGTAGCAATCGGTTCCGTCGGTCGATCCGTGACGCGTGTCCGTTCAGAAAAGATCCTACACCAAGATTGAACGCGTGGGTTCTCTGTTTGATAGGTTCAACAAATCGGACAAACCTTGGACAGCTAATGACTAGAAAAAGGTAAAGTAAAAAGCAAAAGTAAAAGCACTACAAGACAACCTAAGACTAAAACAAAAACGGACCTCACGCGCTGGGACTCTACTCGCTACACGTGGCCTTTAGGCCACCACTAACAACGACCAAGCAAAAGAACACAACTTTATGGATCTAAACTACCTAGCGAAGAACACCTCAAGAACACTAAAGACCTAGCAAGAACAAAACCTTATACAAACGGCTAGTTCCTAAACAAGACTCAAACTTGACCGTACAAGGACGTAAGGGAAGGAAAAATACGACCTTGTGAGGAACCTGGCTCTGATACCAACTGATGTGACCCCGGACTACGGACGTGAACCACGGACGTACGGACGGAGCAAACCCAGCGGAACAGTTCGAAAAGTACGACTCGGTTGGGCCGCGATCGGATGGAATCGGCGGTCGGAGCGATGTTCGGAAGGAAACGGCACAAAGGAACGACAAGAACGGACGGAGAGAGATTCGCGAGGAGATGCTCGACTCGTTTGTCTCTCGGTTAGATGGAGATAGACGTGGAATGCGGTAGCGACACACAAGGGATGGATCTCCTTGCGATACGGCCAACTAGTAGCTAACGAACCCGGTTCGTGCAGCTTCTAGGGTTTCGTTTCAATCACTGAAAACGAGAGAGAAGGATAACTTCTGGTTCTTTATTCTTAATAGTCTGCCTTACATGATAGGGTATAGGCCCTTTATATAGGGCCGCTTACATAGAGGAACTCTCAAAACCCTAAACACGTGGGTGGAGATAAAACGCAGCGTTCAAGACATAGTTTTTAAAAGAGAAATAAAACTAAGGATAGAATGGCCACGCGGCCGAAGTGGTCCATGGCCATGCACTAGGGTCCATAGCCTCGTTAAAACCCCCTTGGTAAACCACGTAGGGACAAACCCAAGGTGGGAAAAAGAGTACTACTTTCCCTAATGACTTGGAGGTCTTCACCCTTGTGAGATGGTGAAGACCGTTAGAAGAGCCTCGGTTGGCTGCTCGTCGGGTCGGTTGGGGCCGCGGTCGAGTTCCGCTTGTTCCTGGACGAAAGCTTGGACAAAGATGAGGCACTTCTTCCTTGCGGTCCTAGCTGCGGTCCGGCTCCTTGTCGTAGCTCCGGGCATCAGGTTCGGTGCTTGGGTTGAGGGCCGTTTACTTCCGGACGCAGTTGCGTCCATGGTTCGTTGCGCGCTCCGGTCCTCGTCCGTGTCCGTATGCTGGTCATCGTCCCGGGTTCCATCAGGTGGTCTCAGAGCTAAGCCAATGTTTGGGTATTAAAATTGTTGGGAACTGTTAGGTAATGAATAAAATCTGATTATGAGTGGTGGCTTGAATTGTTGGGTATTGGAATCTGAACTGTGAATGAAATGGAAAATCATGGGTAATTTTGAAGCTGAAATGTGTATTTGAGTGCTACTCTCTCCTATGTGGACACCAAAATTGTTGCATACCAAGTGTTTGATATAATGTCATTGATAACAAAGCAGTTAGTAAAGAGTACGAAAGTTTGTCATCGTCTTTGATGTCGATGTCTTCGGCTTCTTCGGCTTGTACTTTGTCGATGATGGAGTTGGCTAGTAGTGTTGATGATGCGGAGTATAGCAGGGGAGGATCTTCTGGTTATGATCATCGTCATTTTTGGGATTTCTGAATATTTAGGAAAATCTTCCTAAATTGCAAGAATGTCTTCCTAGACATCGTGAAATCCTTCCAAAATCTAAAGGAATGAGTTTTTTGATATTTTAATTTATGTTTTGCCATAATGTATCACATATTACTCTATTTGGTGAGTGATAATTGATTTTATTTTGTGCACATCATGATATTTTATCTATATATAAAAGATTAAAAATTTGATTTTGTTTCTTCCTAAATATTTTATGAAGGGTATCATGTATTGAGATGAACTCACACGACCAACCCTTAGTATATGTCGTTTTATATTGTTTTGTATAGTATTAGGACTTTCCTTATTTGATCTTCTTGTATGCATATAAATAGAATGTAACTAGGTCAATATTCTTCAAGGAATGAGAAACACTCCTTCTCCTATTCTCATCTCGCCGTCTCTCTATTTTCTCCCTAGACTCTAAATCTCTCATCTTCTTCTTCTCGAATTCTCACTCATTCTCTTTACTCTCACTCGTGATTCATTCTTACATGGTATCAGAGCAGTAACGCTCCTATTCTACAAAATCTCAGTCTGTTTTATTCCGCAAACAAATTCAGTTCGAAAAATCTCTCATGGATCTCAACAAAACCCTAATCATTACGGTCATCTCGCCGTCTCTCTACTTGCTTTGGGCAAGGTCTACAAAGACAGCGTTGTGTGGTCGTGGGCTTTGGAAGCACATTGAGAAGAATGAAGCTACAAAGGAGATCACGACTACAGAAGAAGGAAAGGAGATTGTGGCTTGTGATGGTGACAAATGATTCCAAGAGAATCAAAGTGTTTTGGCTTTCATCCAAAACTCCTTGGATGCTCCGATCCTTGAGTCATACTCTTACTGTGAGACGGCTAAGGATCTTTGGGATACATTGAAAAATGTATTTGGAAATGTCTCAAACCTCAGTCGTGTGTTTGAGGTAAAGAGAGCCATCAACAACCTTAATCAAGAAGAGATGGAGTTCACCAAATATTTTGGGAAATTCAGATCTCTTTAGGCAGAGTTAGAGATGTTAAGGCCTAACTCAGTTGATCCAGCAGTCCTAAACGAACGTCGTGAGCAAGATAAAGTGTTTGGTCTTCTCTTGACGTTAAACTCATCATACAATGATCTCATCAAGCACATCCTCCGGTCAGATAAACTCCCAAGTCTCGATGATGTGTGAAATCAAATTCAAAAGGAGCATGGCTCAATTGATCTGTTTGGAGCTAAAGGAGAGCTTATCACCGCTAACAAAGGAGAGACGTGGCTGTAGCGAACAAGGGGTACTACAAAAGTGATGGGAAGAACCGTGTCATATGTGATCATTGTAAGAAGCCGGGTCATTTCAAGGATAAATGCTGGAATCTTCATCCTCACCTCCGACCAAGAAGTGTCAACCGAAGAGCAAACCAAGCATGTGGACATGGTGAAGGTCAAGCTCAAGTAACAACTCACGCCACTGAAGGTAATGGAGCAGCACTAGCAGCCTCCTCGGAGCTGGTGAGGAGATCCGACCTCGATGCTCTCATAAAAGCTTTAAAAGAGTCTTCTGGTAACGCTTATCTCACCCTTAATGCTATAAAACCTCTTATTGTGGATTATGGAGCTTCTCACCATATGATTAGTGACTCTAAACTAATTAGTGATATCAAACCAACTTTAGGGAATGTGATCATAGCAAATGGAGATAAGATACCAATTAAGGGTGTTGGAAATTTAAACCTGTTTGATAGAACAACTAAAGCGTTTTATATGCCTAGTTTCACATCAGATTTGTTATCTGTTAAGAAGGTAACTAATGATCTTAACTGTTATGCAATCTTTGGTCCTAATGATGTGTATTTTCAGGATATTGACACAAGTAAAGTTCTTGGCAAAGGAAGCACTAAAGATGATCTTTATATGCTTGAAGATTCGAATCTCACTACTACTTTATCTTCTTGTTTTAAGTCAATAATCGATGAGACAAATGGTTCAATTTGGCATGCTAGACTTGGTCATCCACATTTTTGTGCATTGCAACTAGCTCTACCTAGTTTTTCTATTAAAAATAATGAATGTGAAGCTTGCATTCTTGGTAAACATTGCAAAACAGTTTTTCCCAACTCTTCTACTATGTATGAGCATTGTTTTGATTTAATACATTCTGATGTGTGGACATCTCCATGCTTGTCTCGTGAAAATCAGAAATATTTTGTTACCTTCATTGATGAAAAAATGAAATATACTTGGTTAACCTTGCTTCCATCTAAGGATAGAGTTCTTGAGGCTTTTCTAAACTTTCAGAAGTATGTGACTAACCAATTTAATGCCAAGATAAAGATTTTGAGATCAGATAATGGTGGGGAGTACACAAGTCATATGTTTAAACAACATCTAGCCAAACATGGGATTGTACATCAAACAAGTTGTCCTTACACGCCATAACAAAATGGTGTAGCTGAAAGGAAGAATAGACATCTTATGGAGGTTGCCCGGTCCATGATGTTCCACTCAAATGTACCAAAGAAGTTCTGGGGAGATGCAGTTGTTACAGCTTGCTATCTAATCAATCGAACTCCAACAAAAATACTGGGTGATATCTCTCCATTTGAAGTACTTAACAAAATTAAACCATCGATTAATCACTTACGTGTGTTTGGTTGCATATGTTATGTTTTAAAACCAGGTGAACAACGTGATAAACTCGATGCTAAGAGTTTCAAGGGCATGTTCATTGGATATTCAATCACACAGAAGGGATATAAATGCAATGAACCAGAAGCTAGAAGAGTCTTGGTGTCAAGGGATGTAAAATTATTAGAATCCAAGAGGTTCTATGATGAAAAAAATTGGGAAGACTTGAAAGATCTCTCTTGTTCTCAATCTGACAAAGCCAACAATCTTCGAATTCTGCTAGAGAGGCTTGGAGTTACAAATAATCAACCCTCACTATCACCTTCGGTCAACACACTACCAATTGGATCTAACAAGGAACCGATTGAGCTGCAGCATCCGGACTCGACAAATGAAGACGTGAAAATTACACCAGTAGAACCTGCTCGACAACATCAAGTTGAGGATGACATTGATAATCATGAGGAAACTCTTAACTCTCTTGGTACTGACAAGAGTCAGGACTCTACATCAGCTGATGATCTTACCTCCGAAGGGGAAGAAGCTGAAATAGAAGAGGATCAACATCAGGTTGTGGAGACCAATATTATACCCCTCCGTAGAAGTGAGTGTCTCAAGAAAACTACTCGCTTCTACTATAATAGTCAGGCCGTGGCTCACCCTATACAAGCAGTCTGCACTCTTGCACAGCTTCCTATCGAACATCAAGTATTTCTTACTCAAATAGACAAACTTTGGATCCCACAGAGTTATGAGGAAGCTAAATAACACAAATTTTGGAGGCATGCTGTGGGAGATGAAACTAATGCTATGGTAAAGAATCATACATGGGATGAAGCTGAATTGCCGAAGGGGAAGAAAGTCGTGACATCTCGGTGGATATTTACTATCAAGTACAAGAGTGATGGGGGGATAAAAAGATATAAAGCTATGCTTGTAGCTAGATGATTCACCCAAACCTATGGAGAAGACTACCTTGAGACATTCGCACCAGTTGCCAAACTCCACACGGTAAGAGTATTTCTTTCACTAGCTGTTAACCTCTCTTGGGATTTGTGGCACATGGATGTGAAGAATACATTTCTACAAGGAGAACTCACGGATGAGGTGTACATGAGACCACCACCGGGCCTTGAAGACACTATCGGACCTGGAAAGGTGTTCAAGCTCAGGAAAGCTATCTACGATCTAAAACAATCACCAAGGGCTTGGTATCACAAACTAAGCTCAACACTTCTTGATAAAGACTTTAGAAGATCAGAAGCTGATCACACATTGTTCACATATCCAAGACAAAGAGGTATTATTGTCATTCTTATATATGTTGATGATATTATCATCTCTGGGAATGACAAGGTAGGCAACCAAGATACCAAACAGTACCTTAAATCTGTATTTGATATTAAAGATCTTGGAGAACTAAAGTACTTTCTTTGGATAGAAGTATGTCGTTCGGAAGAAGGACTCTTCTTATCACAAAGAAAGTACACACTTGATCTTTTGAAAGATGTAGGTAAGCTTGGAGCAAGACCTGTTGAAACACCACTCGAAGAAAATTACAAGTCAAACCGTAAGGGGGAGTCCAACGAGGCTCTGTTCGAAGATGTAAAACAGTATCGACGGTTGGTACGTAAGCTCATTTATCTCACCATAACTCGACCTGATATATGTTTTGCTGTGAACCAGGTAAGCCAACATATGCAAAAGCCAACAGTACATCACTGGGAGATGGTGAGCCGCATACTCAAGTATCTCAAAGGAGCTCCTGGTTAAGGCATTTGGATGGGATGTAACAAGAATACGGAGCTTGTAGGATACTGTGATGCAGCATATGCTGGAGATCGTGAAGATAGACGCTCAACAACCGGTTACTGTACATTTGTGGGAGGAAACCTTGTTACTTGGAAGAGTAAAAAGCAAAAGGTGGTCTCTCTCTCAAGTGCTGAATCAGAATACAGGGGAGGAAGCTCACAACCGAACTAATGTGGCACAAAGCTCTCTTGAAGGACCTCGGCATCAACATTCCAAGACCGATCACAATGCACTGCGATAATGAAGCGGCCATTCACATTGCAACCAACTCAGTATTCCATGAAAGGACCAAACACATAGAAGTGGATTGTCACAAAGTCAGGGAACAAGTTCAACTTGAAGTGATTCTACCATGTCACACCGAGAGTTCTGAACAATTGGCAGGCATCTTCACCAAAGCAGCAAGTTCAAAGGTTTGTGAGTACTACTGCTTTGGTGAAGATGATTAGTACATATTGTATAGTATAAATGTTCTACATAGGTTTCTACTATAAATGAATACTTTTTGAAAATATACCAATTTTAATTTATTTATGAAAGAATCTCAACAAGTGTTTCCTTACAATTTTAATGTCACTTTGTAAATAATTACCAAGTAAGCATGAAAAAAGTTATAGAATTATAAGTTTTAACTTATGAAGTTGCAAAAAGCTTGTAATTGTATGTTAGTTTCAACTGTAAAACTAAAAAAAGTAGTGCTAAGGTTTAGTAAAACTAATTAAACTGAGAAACCTCTAAAGTACAACTATTTGCAAGTTTAGTGCAACCGCATTACTCGGTGAAACTGTGTGTGAACACACAGTGTGAACGCACACATCTTTTACACGTGGCCAGAATTTCGTTTTTTCTTTCTTTCTTCACGAGAGCATGAAGATTTATTTATTTATCTTCACGTCAGCTCATTCTCATCCATTCATTCATTTTCTTCGAAACCTAAAAGTACACCGAGAGAATCTCTTCTCTCATCTTCAAAGTCGAATTCTAGATCTATTTCTCTCCTTCTTAAACTATGGAACAATTTGAGGCCGACCCATACTATGCTGATCAGAAGAAGGCGAGGAAGTTAGAAACGTGGCGATAAGCCGTAGCCGATGGTGATTTGGGCATGCCTCGAATTTGCCCATGTGGCAAACGAATCGTCAATGAGATCTCTCCAACAGAAACAGAGAAAAAGAGATGGTTTACTTGCGTTAAGTATAAGGTAAATTAAATTTAATCAAATACAATTGAGAGACCTGAGTATGATGTCTGTTCGTTGATATATTTTGCAGGATGATGGATTGCACAGGCGGAAAAATTGGGCTGATGCAATTGAAGAAGAAACCCAAACCTTAAGGAAAGATGTTGATAACCATTGGGAGAGATTGAGGGAATTTGAACCCCAGCATACTAAGATCTATAATTTGCAGATGGAGCTTAAGGAGAAGAGTGACGAGATTGTCAAACTAAAGGAGGAGTTGCCGTTGCTTACAACTCGAATCGATCTCCTGGATAGGTTGTGTTTTGATTGATATTATCTGAGTCGATCTTATTCTACGTTGTTTTAAAACTTGTTGAATCAGTTTCTATTTCTTATATTTTCCTTGAATTTCTCTTGTTGAATCAGTTTCTTATCTTTCATGTGACTTCTCTTGTTGAATCATGATGTTCTATCTCTCTTTTATGTGACTTCTAGGATTATGCCTCCTTCTTGAATTGAATCATGTTCTATATTTTTCTTATATTAATTCTCTAATTTTTGTTTAGTTTTACGTAGTTTTACCAAAAATACGAACGGAAAATCCAAGAAAATAACGTAGTTTTACATAGTTTTACTAGTAATACCAGTACCAATCGCAAATCCAACAAAATAACGAAGTTTTACATAGTTTTACTAGTACTACGATGAAAAATCAAAGAAAATAACATAGTTTTACTACTTCTTAGACCTTTTCCTCTTCGTCCCTCTCCCCCCTTCTTGCGAAGTACTCGGTTGCTCATCAGCTACAGGCGCCTGACATGAAACCAAATTTTGTTAACACCTTCTAGTATTATCAAGTATTACTATAGTATTACGAAGTATTACCTTTGGTTTCTCTTGCTCTTTCATATATACTTCCAACGGTTCGATCCTTTTTTCAAGCCCATCAATCTTCGCCGAAATGTTATCGAATTGGGTTTTCATATCCTGCTTCATGGTCCTTAGAAGATCCACAACCTCAATAGTATCTTCTCTCGGTTGTTCATTGGCGACTATTTCTTCATTCACATCATTTTGTCATGAACGAGTAGCCACATCGGCTGTGTACATCTCCTCCAAAAGTACAGGTAGTCCTCTATGAATGCGCCACATCCAACTGGCGACTACGACATCATGGGTATCCTCTTCCTCAGCTTCTTCCATGATTAAATGGAGAAGAGGAATTTCTTCATCATTATGAGGGATCACACTAGCAATTGCCTGTGTAAACGAGCCTACTTTAGATACATTACAAACCAATTTATTCAAATGATAAATAATGGCAATTACTAGGATAACAAACCGTTGTTGTACCAAGTGTATCACCAATATTCTTTAGAGGAAAACCTTTCTGACCGGTACTCTTAAATTTCCTCATGCACATCCTAGGACAACTTTCATCCGTCTTAGGAATTTGGTCAACATAAGTGTTCGCCAAAATTGGAACTGCCTCAAATAGTAAAAACTACACAACACAAAGAAAAAAACTAAAATCAGCTTCACATATAAGAAATATCAACAATGAGAAGACTTCAAATTTTAAACTAACTAACCTCCAATGGAATACAGAAACCTAGAACAGGCCATAACGCATTCTCTTTAACCACGACCCCATCAAAATGCCTCGTTGTATGGGAAATCTCTTCTAGCATGTTCTCGAATGATAATCTCCCCCAAGGAAAAGACACACAAAAACCTAGATCATTCACTGCGCTTACAACAAAATCATCAATACCCATGGCATCTCTCCCCGAGTCTTTTGTATAGCCTGCAATGATGTTTCCCAAAATGTAGAGAACCGCCATCTTCAACCTATCACGAGTACGATCTGGTTGCATTACCATTAGCTGTTTCCTCACATCTTCAAGTGTAATCTTTTTTTTCGTAAAAAAAACTTCCTTCAAAACTCGATACCGCCGGCTTCCTTGTAATCAAGTGGATAGTTCCGACAATCTAGTCAAGACATCAAAGCATGTTCTCTTCTCTCAGACCATACCGGATTGGAACACCATTCACAACAAACCATGCTTCCTTCTTTTTTTCGATTTTAGCTGTTCGAAGTAAGAGCAACCACATTCCCATAAGCTTGTGGTTTGGTTCCCTTGGCATGTGGAAAATGTGCTTGAATTGTGGATGTTTCTCAAACCAATCCATCTCAGAACTAGTCAGTGGATACTCTAAATTATCCAGCGTTTTCAAGGTTTCAAAAATATGACACCTTGTCGATAGCTTGATTTTCTTGTTGTACTGACTAGGCTCGAAGTGCATTCCTGAAGGTTGCATCGCTTCTATTTCCTCTGATTCCTGCAACAATAACAGGTTTACATGAGTTATAAAAAATTATACAACAACTAGTTGTACCAGTTCTACTAGTTCTACACCACCTAGTTGTACCAATTCTACACCAATAGTTGCACCAGTTCTACTATTTCTACACCCAATAGTTGCACCAGTTCTACCAGTTCTACTTGATCGATTTCAAATTCCAATGAGTTTTCAAATTCCGAACGAATGACACAGACTTGTTGTACTTACACTTGCATCGTTTTCTTCTTCCCCTTCATCATCTTTTTTTCCCCTTCTTCACCTTCTTCTCCTTCATCGTTTTCTTCTTCCCCTTCATCGTCTTCTTCTTCCCCTTCTTCACCGTTTTCTTCTTCCACTTCATCTTTTCCTTCTTCCTCTTCGTCGTTTCCTTCTTCCACTTCATCTTTTTCTTCTTCCCCTCCATCGTTTCCTTCTTCCTCTTCATTGTTTCCTTCTTCTTCTCCATCGCTTGATTCCACAGAAGTAGATCTCTCGTTATCTCCTCCTTCTTCATCATCTTCTTCTCCATTACTTGATTCCGGAGTAGCGGATTTTGCTTTTTCTACTTCGTTCGCATTTTCTCTTCCGGCCACCGGATTGGGTTCCTCTGAAACTCGACTTTCACTTTCTTCCGCCACCGTACTCAAAGCTCCCTCTTCTCCTACTATCGCCGGACTCAAACCCGACACACCTACTTCCGGCGAATCGGATTTTGCTTTCGAACCACCATCTCCTTCTGAGATCTTCTTCTCTTTCAAACGCTCACTCCTCCTCACACGAACCCCCCTTGTTTTCACCATCTTCTTACTCGATTTTTGGTTGATTGAATGAAAACGAGAAAACCCTAGTTCTACAGTTTCACCCAAATCGATTCGAATTTCCCGAAGAAAGAGAAGAGTGACGAGAGAGAGCAGTTTTAATTTACAGTTTTTTTTTTAAAAAAAAACCGATTCAGTTTTCTGATTTTGGGTATTAGATCCGATTCAGTTTCTTGGGTGGATACTACCCAGGTATTTTTTGTAAATATCTAAGTTTTCTTTGGACAAGAATGTAAAACAACACATTCTCGATTTAAAAAAAAAATCAAAAACAAAGGCCGAAAAAGAGAGGGACTTATGAGATTGTCAGAAATGTTTTAGGGAGTTGTGAGACAAAAACTCTATAGAATATTGGGCCCTAATATATATACACAAATAATATGTTGTCAAATATAAACAAACAAACAAAGATTTAACAATTTTAAATATTATAATTTGTTTAATCTTCTATGTAATTAAATTAAACATTTAAACAATTATTAAAATTTAAAATTATAAATTTGTTACAAATATTAATATTTATAAGATGTATTATATATATATATAATTAAATATTTATAAATATTATTGACCCATGGTCGAACCTGATTGATCCAATAAACCGGTGACCTGATGGTTTTCTTGGTTTAATATCCGGTTCGGGTTTCAAAACATTGCGTAAAATTATTGCAAATCACCAAAATTTACCCAAAAAAAAATAAAATAAGAGAAAGCTTCTCATTGGCTGATCCTGAATGACAAGGATTTGCCTTTTGGTTTACTATCTACCGTTGATAGTGTCAATCCAACGGACAAAAATCCTCTCATCCTTTTCCTTCTCATTTTTCCCCTTCTCCTCACTGTCACTTTCCTTTCATACTTTATTTTTCTTTCCTCTTCATCAAGTTGAAGTGAAATCGAAAAAACCAGAAGATTAACCAGGAGTTATTCAAGTAATGGAAGAGTTCTAGAAGGTTAGTTACATGAATTTAGACATGGAGATATATCTAGGGAAATCTGATAATTATATGGGTTTTGTTGCAGATCTGAAATATTAGTGTTAACGACGAGGACTAATATCGACAAGACCACCACCACTACTCAGCGGAGAGACTCCGTCGTGAAAGTCACCACTTCTCCGATTTCTTCTTCGCCAAAAGACCAATCCCAAGCTAAATGAAGATCGTAACAACAGAGAAGAACCATAGACGGACCTCTCACGACTCCGATGTAACTTCCCGGTTTTATAATTGGAATTTGGGCCAGACCGCCAGTGAAACCCATTAAGAATCAATTATGTGAAACGACAAAGGTCTTGTGTTTGTGCATCATGTATTTCTTCATTTGCCGAGAAACGAAAACCCTAAAACCAGACCAGCAGCCACCGAGAGTGGGAGAGAGACAGCTGAGCCACTTTGGTTGTTGTTGTTGCTCTGTCGTGGTGTCGTGTTTGAAAGAATCCGAGAACGTTGAGAAGCGAGACAAGATTTTTGCCGTCGACACCACCGCCACCGTGAGTTGCCACTAGAGTTTGCAACCATGAGTCACCGGATGATCACCGCTGTCATCGGAGCAGTCGTGGGCCGTCGGAGATGTCGTTAAGGGTAAGGAAACCCTATTTTATTATGTAGCTTGCGGAATAAGTTTCTGCTATTGTCTTGATGGATCTGTTGCTTTGTTGTTGTTTGATTGTTGAGAGATGAGGACGTGACAACCGTGGGCTTGAAGCTTTGTGCGTCGGCGTTGCTGATCCGTCACGAGTCGTTGGGTGTAAACGCCGAGGAAGGTAAACGGCGAAACTCCTTCTCGTGTGTGTCGTTGTGTTGTGTTGCATTGATTATTGAACCAAGAAGCTTAACCAACTAAACCAGATGATTTAAGTCCAGAACCGAAACTTGTTTATGGAACGTGCATGAGTTGATTTGTGGTGTCATGCATGGTTACGTTCGTTGTCGATAACGTTGGTTAATTTAAATATTGGTGAATCGTGTATTGTGGCTGGCTTAGGAATTGGTATTGTGGGAGCATGTGAACATACGTGGACTAAATTGTGGAGTAATGAATTATTAGATTGTTGGTTTGATTTAATTATTAAACTACATCTAATTAAGTTATTTGAGAAACACCAGCACAATTAAATCAGTTTGGTTATTAGAATAAATCATCGATTATTAAACATAATCTTTGATCGTCTAATCTACACTATTGCAGTTTGAGATCGGCATCAAATCGAAGTTTTGTTGTTGCTGCCTTTTATCAAGGCTGCGATCCGTTTGGCTAAGGTGAGGACTAGTTGGTGTCTTCTACATATTCAAATGTGTTTGGATAGTTGTTTAGTCTAGAGTTAAGCTGAGTATACCTACGAGTTGCATATATTATAAATAACCGTATTTTTTTGTTGAGTGTATTAATATTTATAAGTATATAAATATATATATATATATATATATATATATTATTTTAGAGATATTGAACTAAAATGGATATTTTATTTTTTGTTGATTGATGATTGCTTGATTGCAAGAATGAATGTTTTGTTATGGTAAAATAAGTGCTTGTGTGTGAGGAGATAGGTGCCAAAGGCAGGTAGATGCGGTGACCCGCAGAGAGACATGCAAGGAGAGATCCTTGTAGTTGTGTGGTGGTCTACGGGCGCGGAATGCGGGTAGATCAGGATTGGCTGACGAACTAACGCGTTGTTATGCGTGGAAGAAGTGCGAGAAGCACGAGGAATCCGGATACGCAAGAGAAAACGTGTAGGAAGAAGTGCGAAAGCATGAGGAATCCGGTAATGCACAACGTGCAGGAAGAAGTGCGAAAGCATGAGAAATCCGGTAATGCATGAGATGGCGTGTCTTGACACGTGGTATCATGGGACGTAGTCTCATTTGTGTGATGTGTGCGTATGTTTGTGTGTCAAAGGTTTTAGGACACAATGATTGCTACTTGTCTTAGGTTTAGACTTTGGGATTGTCTATGCGTGTTTGGGTGTGGAGACTTCGGGAGCCCTAGGCTTTCCCTCACTGAATAATTATCAATTACTCACCCTCTCCTTTTGCAGGTTAGTTAAGTCAAGAGTTTGTTTTGCATGGGTTTTCAATGATTTTGCATTCAAAAAGTGTTCGGATCGGGCCAGGAAGTCAACCCGTTGACCAGCTCCGAGTATTGAGTTCGGGTATTACATCCGACCATGAAGTCTGGCCGTTGGCGTGGCCAGATCGGAGAATGCGGTCGGGGTGTTTTAATAGAGGCGGCTAAACCTATTTTGTTTCGAGAGTGGAAAGAGATTTTTATTATTTTTAAAGAGATTTTTGTTATTTTACTTTTTGTAATGAATATAAGAAATAAAAATAAAATAATAAAATTAATTTGTTTTTTTTCTTAAATTTGTTTTTCTAGGTTAGTCGCTAAAAAGTACCCAATATACACCTACTTCTATTCATGATTATTAATCGTAAATTAGTCGTTAATTAGTTGTTAAATTTAGCGACTATGCTATGACTATTTTACGACTATGAGTATTAGTCGTAATGTAGTCGCTATTTAGCGACTAATTTTACGACTATTTATTTTAGCGACTCTCGATTTACGACTACTGGTTTTAGTCGCTATTTAGTCGTAACACACCGTTTAGCGACTAAATAGTTGTAACATCCGCGAACCAAATATTTCATTTTTGGTCTGAGTGTCGATCGACACCCTTGGTGTATCGATCGACACCATGTTTCTGGTTTGGACATGTTGGTTTTTAATTGTTGTTTGGTTCGGTTTGGTCCAATTAGAAATTCCTAAATCACATTTATAAGTGAGGAAGCGAGGAATTAAGGGTTTTGGAGTGTTTTTTCTTGTCGCCGTTTAGTGAGAAAAGAGAGAAAAAGGAGAGAAAGGGTTAGAGAGTGTTTCTGTGAGTTCTGGGTTTGTACTTCGCATTTTTGGAGAGATCTGTGGCTGGAGAAGGGAGAGTTGTTGCTGGGAACGAAGGAGAAGCTTCCTAAGCTTTTGTTTCCACGTTTCTCAACCCAATCTTCCTGTAAAAGAGGTGAGTGCATGACCATGGCTTATCTAAGCCTGAGAATCCTTTGTTTGCTGGATTTGTTTTGTTTTGTGGTGTTGTTCTTGCTTGTGGTGGTTGTGTAAGGGTTAATATTGGTTCCTGAGGCTTTTGGGAGAGTTTGGAACAGATTGGAGGCGGATTGAAACAGAGGTTTGTCGTTCGGATTCGTGCAGTTTGCGTCTGCGAAGGGAGTGACGATCGACACCATGTTGGACCAGTGTCGATCGACACCACTCTGGTGTCGGTCGACACCCCTCTGGTGTCCGTCGACACCAATTGCTTGATTCGTGTTTTCCTGGTTTGTTGTGTTTGTTTGTGGTTTGTTAAACATTGGAATCTCAGTTGCTTGTGTGTATAGCCTAGTAGATGGGAGGATTGCCTCACTAAGTATTTTTGATAATACTTACGCATCTCAATTGTTGTTTGTGGTGTGCAAGTATGTGACGTGGAATCATGGCGATGAGGAGGAGGATAATCTAGGCAGGGTCTCGTTTGTGTGTTGTCGGATATATTGTTGATGTTGGAACCATGGATAGAGTTATGCTAGGTTGTTGGATAGAATAGTTAGGATTGTTATTTATTGATGTTATATATTGAGATGGTTAATGTTATATTTTTTCCGCTGTGCATGTTTTGGATGTTGGTTTATGATTGGTAATGTGTATGCTGCTGGTTTAATTAAGTAGTATGGGATGCTTAATTTTATATAGTATTTACTTTAAAAAAAAAAAAAAACGGGTTGAGTTGTTTCAATAGTGCAGTCGCTATTTAGCTGTTTTCTTGTAATGGATGGTGCTCGAGCAAGCACTCGGATGCTCGATCGAGTGGCAGGTCGAGTTGATGATTACGAAGAACAGAGCCAGAAACAATAATCACAACAGCGCAAAACACAAGTAAATCAAACAGCAAGCGGATAATAATATTCAAACAGAGAAATCAATAAACAAGGAAGGTCCTAGGGATGGATTCATGGGCTAGACATAAGCTATAGTTATCTAAAGTAATCAACAAACCTCAATCAACAATGAGCTATCTTTAGACAATGATCTTCTAATGCTTGCTAATCCATTCTCATGAAAATAGCAATCAAGTTTAGATACTCTTAGACCTAGTTCTCACTAGCTAAGACATACAAAAACAGGCTTTAAACAACCAGATCATTACATGTCAAAAATCACCTTAAACAACCAATCTCTTGGGTTAAGCATGATAATCTCTAGCATTAGCTTTATCTAACAACTTAAACATTGGTATGATGATAAGAAGCTTAAGATCTATCCTAACCCTCTCATTATAAGAACAGCATAAAGCATATCTAATCAAGAAGAGATATATAAACAATCAAGTTTGATCAATCTTAAACAACTATAACCCTTATCCAGCCTAATCCATCCATAAGATCCCTACACACTACTCAGATCTACTAAGCATGATAAACAAAATCATAAAACCAGAAATCAATGAAACTTGCATGATTAGAAAGATGAGATAGAGATCTACAATATTGAAGAAGAAAGCAAACTCAAATTCTTAATACTTAGAAAGTTATAGAACCAACAAGTATCAAAGATCTTGAGAAAATAAGATAAAAGTGGCTAATGATCTAAGCAAAAAGTAAAATATCTCCTAAGGGGTAAAAACTAGGTTTAGGATGATGTTGACTCTAAAAATTAGCTTTTGTGCGGCCATAGAGTACATTAAGCTTATATAAGAAGGAGGGGAAGCCCTAAAATAGCTATAAGACAAAATAGGAAGGCGGCTCGGTCAACTCGGCCAGGTGCTCGGTCAAGTGCATGGTCAAGTGGCGTCTTCTTCTGCTTCTTCAGACGGTCGAGTCCCTCTCATCACACGGTCGAGTGTCTGGTCGAGTGTGGTGGTCGAGTTGACTTTTGGACCTTGATTCTTTCTGCTCTAGCTCTTTTGTCTGCTTCTCTTGATGGCTCTAATCCTCCTCAGCATCTTTCCATACTCCTTGGGATCCAAATTACCTGTTTATGTAAGAAACTGTGCAATGTAATGCAATTATACTCTAATGCATAAACAGTCCTAAAGCTACTCAATAGTGGCCAAACTAGAAGATAAATCATGCAAAATGTGTAAATAAACTAAGGTAAAACAAGGTGAAATATATGAACATCAATAAGAGCAAATGTTTAGCTTTTATCCTCATTATGCAAAAATATTTGAGTTGTGAACATTCTAGAAGTTTCTTCTTCTTCCTCTTTGTTTATCTGGAGCTTCTCGGTGAAGTTTCTGCTGGTTGAAACGATCCGACCCATTTTTTTAATAAATAAATAATAAATATAATATAATAATAAACTAAGCTAGTGGTCCCATACCCACTAGCCCTAAACACAATCACAACCAACAGCGGAGATAAATAATACCAATAAACCAATAATCAATATCCAATAATAAATAATCAACATTCCAAAGCATAATAATTATCCAATAACCAATCAACAGA
Organism: Camelina laxa; assembly: GCA_024034495.1. Classification (NCBI taxonomy): domain Eukaryota; kingdom Viridiplantae; phylum Streptophyta; class Magnoliopsida; order Brassicales; family Brassicaceae; genus Camelina; species Camelina laxa. Next base: position 11,508,315 of record CM043881.1, read on the forward strand.
AAACATAAAAACAAGCAACCTAGCCATGTTCTAATGTTCCAACTCTAGCAACCTACTAATGCCAGACAACATCCAATCGAGTCTCTAGAACATCCTCCTCTTCATTGCGTGGATTCCACGATCACACTTTTCGTTTACCTGCACCACAATCACAAATTGAGATGCATGAGTATTTTATAAACACTCAGTAAGACAATCCTCCCATCTACTGGGCTATACACACAAGCAATAGAGGCATCTCTAACCATCAACCAACAATCAACGATCAATAATAACAAACCAGGACTATGCATCGACCGACACCAAGCATGTATCGACCGACACCAGTTGGGGTTGCATCGACCGACACAAGCTTGCATCGACTGACACGCACACTGCATCGACCGATGCCTGCTCGGGATAGCACGAAAACCTTAGGTTTTACGTGCCGTCCTCGCACTTGCATCGACCGATGCACATGCCGAGCATCGTTTTTTCCCGAAGCTTCTCGCCGGATCTTCATTCCTACAACCACATAACTCGATCCCAAGCCACAAGAAAGCTTCCTAACATCCCAAATAACATTCTAACAAGCCAAACAACACATAAACAAGCAAATCAGAGAAATCTCCAGATTAGATAAGCCATGGTCATGCACTTACCTTTGCCAAGAAGATTCTGAACCTTAAACAAGCAAAACAACGCTCGTAGGAAGCTCCTACAACGATCCCAGCTACAGATCTCTACAGGAACAGCCTCCAATCTCCCAAATTCTTCAAGAACACTCAGGAACACTTAGGAACACCTTTTCTCTCTTTTCTTTCTCTCAAAAGCGGCTAAACACAACTAATGAGACAAAAAGTCGAGTCAAGGGTTTTCCTTTTCCCTTTCCTCCAAAACGCAGCGTTTAACTTAAGTTGAACCGTTGACAACGAACCTTGCATCAACGGATGCAATCCTTAAACCGGGATTTCGGTTCGCGGATGTTACAATGGTGAGAAGCGTTATCGCGTTTTATGAACGATGTAACAGTTGAGTTGTTGTTATTTTCTTAATCAGTCAAATTTTTGTTATTAAAAACGCAGAATCATGTGGCGTGTGGAGTTTCTTCTCGTTGCTTCAACTTGAGAATCCATATGAGAAGTCATCATCGTCGTCGTCTCTTGTGAAGTTTTCTCCAGAGAATATAAAGATAAATCATCATAGTGACATAAAACTTTTTTCATGTGGCTACACATCTGGCTTGATCCATTTCCATGGTAATCAATGCCAGACTAGACCTCCATTGATATGTAACCCCAACACAGGAAGGTATGTGATCTTACCTGAATGGTACACTTACATAAATGCGTATAGCTTTTTCAGGTTTGACCCGATTGACAAGCAATACAAGGTATTGTAGTATTGTAAAAAGGAACATGCCTCAAGGTGTTGAAATCCAAGGTTTTCGTGAAGGTTTTGAGAAAACTTTGTAGCATTTTCACTTTCGTAAACCACGTAGAGGATGTAAGTCTTTACGATTTAAAACTACTCAATTCATTCCATGATCCATTTGAGTATACAAAATATGTAGAAGATCCAGATTCAGATTCAAAATCAGACTGAGAAGGGACAAGGGAGAAGAAGGGAGGGATGATCATTGGAGTTAGAGTTAGTTGAAAGGAATGGGCATGTCATTTTGTGCTCTTTATCTATGCGTTTTTGCTTTCTTTTTCTTTTTGTCAACATTATCTATGCGTTTATGCTCTTTTGATATATACCATTTGATGTTTTATGTTAATAAATGAAGTCCGATCATGTCGAATCATAACTCATAAGATAGCTCTTAGATGAGCTGCACCGTTGAAGCTCAAGTTATTACATGATATAACGTTACGAAGGACTGAGTGTGTGAGCATGTGATAACATCCTTATTTGACCTATTTTAGCTATAGTTTTTATATGCATTTAGGAAGAGTTTGATATGATTTCAAGGGTAAAATTGAAAGTCTATTATCAAGTATTTCAAATTTCAAAAAGGTTTTACAGGTTTCATGGTAAATTTGACCAAAAGACAAGGAAAACAAATTTCAGGACAGATTCAAAGTTTCAAAATACGGGACATTTTTGAAGAACTTTTCGAACTCATATTTTGACGAGCTTTGTGTCTATGGAAAGCTAGAAAAGTCATATTTATCTTCGAGGGGAATTCATGGTTCTCTTCAATTAGTTTGTTAGATCATTATTTCTGGTCACATATTCAAGTTCTTTTGGGACATATGTATCTTAATGCATGTGTTTTGATTGATCACCAAACACTGATCTAAAGAACGGGAGCGCTAACTGTGTTATCCTAGTTCTACGAACTAGTGTTATACCAAAACTTAAGGTCGTAACCTTTGTAAGTTGAGTTGCGGTGCTTAATGAACTTATATAACTCGTTTTACTTGTTTGTTGACATGTATTGTTGCCTGCAAAGATTGAGTAACAGAGTATGGACACTTTAGACATTTTTTCCTGTGATATATAGGCTGTTAGTTAATTTGTGTTTCATAGTTGAGAACCTAGACCGAAATTATTAGTTACTTACATTAGATCTTAACACTTGATTTACTTAGAACCATGAAAACCTAAGATGACTCCCAAACTCCCAACACATTCGTCTTATAGTTTTAACCACTTTTGTTTACGTTTTCTTTCTTTGCATTAGATTTTAGGAAAACCAAAACTCCAACTCTTATTTTCGTCTGGCCATAGTTCTTTCTCTTTTAATTCAACTTGCGTTAGCTATTACTTTAAGTGGGATCAATCTTAAAATCCTACATTGATTATACATTCAGTCATCGTATGGTCTTTTCAATTAAAAGATTTTAAAGTGAAGTTTCACACACATCAGCATGGGAAGGCTATCAAAATATGTGAGAGAACTAATTTGTAACATATTTATGATATGAAGTATTGGTCGCCACTCAAATTACCAACAGGTTGTTCATCTGTTTCCGCTTTGCTTTGTTTGCATTGTGCATATGATGATCCCATTCTTATTGATTATATACTATAAGTATATACTTGAAGCTTTGGTTGTTGTATTGACTTTTCTCACACAAGCTCATTCGCTCTTTTGCCCAGTAATCTCTCTCTCACCCTCTCTCGTTTATGTTTTAATGCGACTTGTGTTTGCAATTTGGGTGGAACATTTTGTGAATTTTGAAACCGTAAGCTGAAACGTTTCTGAGAATCGACGAATTGTTAAAATACACTTGTGTGAACCTTTGTATCAATTTGTCTGTTTATCAACGTCTTAAAATTTAAAATATTTCAGCATTTGAGTGCATTATGGAATTGACATGTCATTGAAATTTTAAGTCAATCAAAACATATGATTATTCATAGCATCAGACTTGATTAACAACTAATAAATTAATATTTGTTAATATCAGATTTAGTAAAAGAAAAAGTCAAGATACTTTTTAAAAATTTCACTTGTTTAAATGCAACGGTTGCAGTTGCGGAAGATTACAGAAAAAGGTGAGTGTGATTTCACGCGAGATTAAACATTATAAATGATTGATTTAATGGTTGAAAATAAATGTGTCTGCAGAAGATTTATGACTGATTAACAAGCGGGTACGACAGCGATTAAACAAAGAAATTATTTAACTAATTTTTTAAAAATATTAAAATACCCAACTACATTTTGTGAAATATAAGAAAACTAAATATGATTGAAAATGAAAAACTATAAATAAAATACTAAAAAATCATAAAATAGTTATTCTAAATTAAAACAAATCCTAATATATTAATTGGGAAGTACAAATATGAAATTAACCTTAAAATGTGTAAAAATTACATTCAATTGCCATTAGAAAATTTTATTTAAGTTTAATTAATTAATTTAAATAAATATAATAAATTAAGAAATAAAAAATACTTACAGATCAAATATTAAAAAATCTGAAAAAATAAAATTAAAAGTATTCTCTCTCTAATAAATTATGGACGAAATTAGTAAATTCTTTTTAAAAAAAAATATAAACCAATCAAAATTTTAAAAACTAAGATTTTATATTTAAGTATACAATATAATTATTTTTAACAACTAAATTTGAAGATTTTGTTAAGATTTCAAATTATGGTTCTCCTATCATCTTTATTTTGCTTTTATTTACAAATTGTTTGGAATTTTCATATAATACTTACGATTAATAAAATGCAGAATTTTTCGGCAGATGTTGTGATTTGAATTTTTTAAAACGAAGATATATTACTCAATCTATGAAAAATGTGTGTTTTAATTTCCACATTGGTCGGTTGGTAAAACTAAAATTTATATAGAAGATAAATTAATAATTTTTATTTGCTCACAATTATAATATTAAAATTACTATTTTATATTTCACAAAATAATGATGCAAATACAACAAAGAAAGAATATAAAACTGTACTAAGATGTCAAAAATAAATACTATAATATTCTAAAATATTCTAAAACTGTACTAAGATGTAAACATGTACTAAAATCTCTATCTGATGAAATAGGATTAGTTCACGCGGTACGGGCATAAGTCAATACTCTCCCAGGCACACTCCCCGAGGAGCCATGAGAATGTCTTTTAACCGGATCTCACCCACCCTTTCAGCCAATAGCAACTGGTCCATCCCTTTTACCGCCGGCCTAAACGGTAACACTCGAGCATCTTTTCAAATTTCTCCTCCGTTTAACCCTAGATCTGAAAAACTCCTCCAAAAGCATGACGTTTTGGTTGTGCTAATCTCCTGTGTTAATCGGATCTTACTGCTTCCTCACTGCATTTACTACCTCCCAACCGAAAAAACCAAACCTTTTTAAGTGCGACTTTGAAGTCACAGTAGAAATCTTGTCCTTCCCGCTCCAAGTTTTCTCTTCTGTCTCAATCTTCTTCCCCGAGTGCGCAAACCACTATGTCCAATCGCATCCCTCACCACCTCAAAGGGAAAGAACCCATCAAGGGTTTTTCACCACCACCTCGTAAACGAATCAGAGCCCCGGATCTTGACACATCGGCTCTGATAGAGGAGAACTCACTCACACTCATTGGCCGGCTCACAAACCCTGCGGTACAAAGAATGCGTGCTTTATTCCCTTTTCTCCTAAACCGCTGGAACCTTCAAGGAAAAGCAGACGGAGCAGATCTTGGTCAAGGTATATTTCAATTCAAGTTCGACAATGAGGAAGATATAACAGGGTGTTGGCAAATAGACCATATCATTTCGATCAATGGATGATCATCATTCAACGGTGGGAACCAGTTATTTCTCCCTCTTTCCCCTCGATGCTTCCTTTCTGGGTTGATATCCAGGGCCTACCTAAACATTACTGGAAAAACGAAATGTTCCATTCCATATGTGAGGCTCTAGGAGAAATTATGGACTGGGAGATATCCTCCTCATCGATTCAAATCAAAATCCTGCTGAATGGACTAGAGCCAATAACAAAGGAAACCATTGTGGAGTTCTCTGACGGTAGCGAAGCACTGCTCTGCTTGGAATATAGGAACCTCAAGAATCACTGTAAGCACTTCTTCCGCCTCACCCACGACAAGACGTCCTGCCCGGGCCTGCAAGTAGAGAAAAAAGAGGTACCTTTAAAGGAAGATCAAAGAAACCTTAACTCAGGCCAAAATTCTCTATCCCGGAACTACTACATCCCCCAAGATAACTTTCTGCCACCAAGAGATACTTCTCAACAGGCGGGTAGATTACACCAAAGTCAACATAACTTCCTCCCAAGGAAAAGACTGTTTGAGGATATGAATCGTAATCCCACAAGTTTACCTGGAATAAGAAGCTCACACAACAACAATAGGAGTCACCTTGGAACTAGACCTGAGCGAGAAAGATCACTTGCCTCTTACAGTAGGGAGGAACCGTACCTCTCTCACAGGAGGCATCTAAACTACTCACAACCCCTACCACGTACCACAGTGTGGAGGGAAAAATCAGTTTCCTCAACTGAGAGCCCAGCAGAACTTTCTATCTCCTCAAGAGCAAGAAGACCCCCTCTCGAACGCAACCCTGGAACCCCTGAACCTCCACTACCTCCTCCTCCTACTGTAAACAACAACATCTTTTCACCACAATGTATTTCCCCCTGCGATAACACGCAACTTCTTCCTTCCCGCGATCAGGTCATGAGGGACCTCCAGGAAGTCACCATTCAGTATTTATCTTGTCCCGACCCTATTGAAAGAACAGCCCGGCAAGTGAGAGTTCTCCAGAGTGAAGCAGAAAATATGGTGGAAGACACTGCTAATTCCATCACAGCAGCAAACCTTGCCTCCTCACAGTTCCAGGCTTTATCTGGTCAGGTTTTTTTAGACCCTCAAATCCCTCTAATGCCATCCCCAAATGAACCAGTATTATCTCATCAGGCGGGTGCTGGAGTCTCTAAACGAGGGCGGGGACGCCCCCCTCTGCAAAAACAAGCATCTAAGACAGGCAAAAAACTCCTAGGTGCAAAAACCCAAAAAAGAAATTTCACTCAGGGTTCCCCGAGAAAGTCAAGTACCTCAGTTGCCCCCACGACGTCCGGTCCTTCACGCCCTGCTCCACGAAAAAGCTCAAAAGCTCCCCTTGAAACCTCCAACGCAGGACAAACCAGCTCCCAACCAATGAAAAATCCAAATCAGAGCCAGGATCCTACTCGCACAGGCTCCCCCTCCCGACCTCCCGCGACCTCAAACCCACCTACGATCTCAATCATTCCTGCAAGCAAAAAGAGAAAGGCGGATTTTCAGAATCCTCCAACCCCTCTTCCTTAAGGGTAGTGAGCTGGAACTGTTGTGGGTTGGGGAACCCCACAACAGTTCAAAGATTAAGGGAAATCCGAAAAAAGATTTACCCTGATATCTTGTTCTTGATGGAAACTAAGAACCCGAGTGATACTGTTCTTAATAAACTCCAGTGGCTTGATTATCAAAACCATCACCTGGTTCCCCCTCACTCACCTGCGGCGGGTGGTCTTGCTCTGTTCTGGAAAACAAACACAACCGTGGAGATTTTAAACTCAAACCAACACTTTATTGACACGAAAGTAGAAGCAAAGGGAAGAACCTTCTATGCAACCTTCTTGTATGGTGAGCCAGAGAGAGCAAACCGTATTCTAGTATGGAATCAACTCCAGGAGCTTGCAGAATCCAGATCGGGTCCTTGGTTTATTACGGGAGATTTTAATGACATCACTTGTAGTGATGAGAAAGTGGGGGGCCCGGAACGCTCAGAGGGCTCATATACGGATCTAAGGTCCTTCATGTCGTCTTGCGACCTGTATGATCTGAAGCATTCGGGAAATTTCCTGTCATGGAGAGGTAAAAGGCACTCTTACGTGGTTAGATGCAGACTAGATAGATCAATGGCGAACAATGATTGGATTATGGCTTACCCTTAGGGCAGAAGTGAATATCTAAGATTTGAGGGCTCGGATCATCGTCCCCTGGTAACATCTTTCGACCCTGTTAAACGACATCGAAAAAGCCTGTTTCGTTATGACAGAAGATTCAAGGATAACCCTGACGTCAGCCACCTTGTTCTTAAAGCGTGGAATCTGTATCCAAACTCCCCCATAGACCATCGTTTACAGCTATGTAGAGTTGCTATCATTAAGTGGAGTAAAGCGCAACTGCTAAATAGTAAACGAGAGATCTTATCTCTTAGTGACCAACTAGAAGAGGCCATGTGCGACAATGATGCAAGCTAAGAGTGTATAGACCTTTTAAACCAAAAGCTTTCAGCAGCCTACAAACAAGAGGAGGAATATTGGAAGCAACGAAGTAGACAACTCTGGCTTACTCTTGGTGATAAGAACTCGGGCTATTTCCATGCTGCAACGAAAGCCCGAAGAGCCATGAATAATATCTCAGTGTTAGAGTCTCCCCTGGGCAACAAAGTATATGAGGAGAACGAAATTGTTCAAACCATCTCTGAATATTTCCAAGATATATTTACCTCTCAGGAGGGAGATAGAGAAAGGGTAGTCCAAGAAGCTCTCCAATCGTGTGTTACACCGGAAACTTATTGCCATGCCATCTCCCACAGAGATCAAAGCCGCCTGTTTCGACATCCACGCAGAAAAAGCCCCAGGGCCTGACGGTTTTTCAGCTAGTTTCTTCCAAACCAATTGGGATACGGTGGGAAACGCCATTATAGCAGAAGTCCAAGCTTTTTTCATCTCCGGCAATCTACCACAGAAAATAAATCACACGCATGTTAGGCTTATACCAAAAACACCAACAGCTCAGAAAGTGTCTGACTACAGACCAATTGCCCTCTGTTCAGTCTACTACAAGATTATTGCAAAACTCCTTGCCAAAAGACTACAACCTGTTCTAAATGAATGTATATCTGAAAATCAGTCTGCTTTCGTCCCGCAAAGAGTTATCTCAGATAATGTCTTAATTACCCACGAAACCCTTCATTACCTTAAGACCTCCGGAGCTGAGAAGAGATGTTTCATGGCTGTTAAAACAGACATGAGTAAGGCCTACGACAGACTTGAATGGGATTTTATCAAAGCAGCTTTACAGAGGCTAGGTTTCCACAATACCTGTGTAGGATGGCTTATGCAATGTGTTACCACGGTCACATACTCATTCCTAGTAAATGACCAAGCTAAAGGACTGGTAGTTCCTCAACGAGGCATCAGACAGGGTGATCCTCTCTCCCCCTACCTCTTCATCATCTGCAGTGAGGTTCTATCAGGCCTTTGTCTAAAAGCTCAGAGAGAAGGAAGTCTGATTGGCATCAGAGTTGCGAAGGGAAGCCCTAGAGTAAATCATTTACTCTTTGCTGATGACACAATGTTCTTCATTCGGTCGGATCAACAGAGCTGCCACAAATTGAAAAGCATATTACAGAAATATGAGTCAGCTTCAGGTCAGAAAATAAACCAGGATAAATCATCAATCACTTTTTCTGTCAAAACACCTCGAAACAGAAGAGCACAAGCAAAATCTACTCTCAATATACAAAAGGAAGGAGGACAAGGCAAGTATCTTAACGATTTAAAACTACTCAATTCATTCCATGATCCATTTAAGTATACAAAATATGTAGAAGATCCAGATTCAGATTCAAAATCAGACTGAGAAGGGACAAGGGAGAAGAAGGGAGGGATGATCATTGGAGTTAGAGTTAGTTGAAAGGAATGGGCATGTCATTTTGTGCTCTTTATCTATGCGTTTTTGCTTTCTTTTTCTTTTTGTCAACATTATCTATGCGTTTATGCTCTTTTGATATATACCATTTTATGTTTTATGTTAATAAATGAAGTCCGATCATGTCGAATCATAACTCATAAGATAGCTCTTAGATGAGCTGCACCGTTGAAGCTCAAGTTATTACATGATATAACGTTACGAAGGACTGAGTGTGTGAGCATGTGATAACATCCTTATTTGACCTATTTTAGCTATAGTTTTTATATGCATTTAGGAAGAGTTTGATATGATTTCAAGGATAAAATTGAAAGTCTATTATCAAGTATTTCAAATTTCAAAAAGGTTTTACAGGTTTCATGGTAAATTTGACCAAAAGACAAGGAAAACAAATTTCAGGACAGATTCAAAGTTTCAAAATACGGGACATTTTTGAAGAACTTTTCGAACTCATATTTTGACGAGCTTTGTGTCTATGGAAAGCTAGAAAAGTCATATTTATCTTCGAGGGGAATTCATGGTTCTCTTCAATTAGTTTGTTAGATCATTATTTCTGGTCACATATTCAAGTTCTTTTGGGACATATTTATCTTAATGCATGTGTTTTGATTGATCACCAAACACTGATCTAAAGAACGGGAGCGCTAACTGTGTTATCCTAGTTCTACGAACTAGTGTTATACCAAACTTAAGGTCGTAACCTTTGTAAGTTGAGTTGCGGTGCTTAATGAACTTATATAACTCGTTTTACTTGTTTGTTGACATGTATTGTTGCCTGCAAAGATTGAGTAATAGAGTATGGACACTTTAGACATTTTTTCCTGTGATATATAGGCTGTTAGTTAATTTGTGTTTCATAGTTGAGAACCTAGACCGAAATTATTAGTTACTTACATTAGATCTTAACACTTGATTTACTTAGAACCATGAAAACCTAAGATGACTCCCAAACTCCCAACACATTCGTCTTATAGTTTTAACCACTTTTATTTACGTTTTCTTTCTTTGCATTAGATTTTAGGAAAACCAAAACTCCAACTCTTATTTTCGTCTGGCCATAGTTCTTTCTCTTTTAATTCAACTTGCGTTAGCTATTACTTTAAGTGGGATCAATCTTAAAATCCTACATTGATTATACATTCAGTCATCGTATGGTCTTTTCAATTAAAAGATTTTAAAGTGAAGTTTCACACACATCAGCATGGGAAGGCTATCAAAATATGTGAGAGAACTAATTTGTAACATATTTATGATATGAAGTATTGGTCGCCACTCAAATTACCAACAGGTTGTTCATCTGTTTCCGCTTTGCTTTGTTTGCATTGTGCATATGATGATCCCATTCTTATTGATTATATACTATAAGTATATACTTGAAGCTTTGGTTGTTGTATTGACTTTTCTCACACAAGCTCATTCGCTCTTTTGCCCAGTAATCTCTCTCACCCTCTCTCGTTTATGTTTTAATGCGACTTGTGTTTGCAATTTGGGTGGAACATTTTGTGAATTTTGAAACCGTAAGCTGAAACGTTTCTGAGAATCGACGAATTGTTAAAATACACTTGTGTGAACCTTTGTATCAATTTGTCTGTTTATCAACGTCTTAAAATTTAAAATATTTCAGCATTTGAGTGCATTATGGAATTGACATGTCATTGAAATTTTAAGTCAATCAAAACATATGATTATTCATAGCATCAGACTTGATTAACAACTAATAAATTAATATTTGTTAATATCAGATTTAGTAAAAGAAAAAGTCAAGATACTTTTTAAAAATTTCACTTGTTTAAATGCAACGGTTGCAGTTGCGGAAGATTACAGAAAAAGGTGAGTGTGATTTCACGCGAGATTAAACATTATAAATGATTGATTTAATGGTTGAAAATAAATGTGTCTGCAGAAGATTTATGACTGATTAACAAGCGGGTACGACAGCGATTAAACAAAGAAATTATTTAACTAATTTTTTAAAAATATTAAAATACCCAACTACATTTTGTGAAATATAAGAAAACTAAATATGATTGAAAATGAAAAACTATAAATAAAATACTAAAAAATCATAAAATAGTTATTCTAAATTAAAACAAATCCTAATATATTAATTGGGAAGTACAAATATGAAATTAACCTTAAAATGTGTAAAAATTACATTCAATTGCCATTAGAAAATTTTATTTAAGTTTAATTAATTAATTTAAATAAATATAATAAATTAAGAAATAAAAAATACTTACAGATCAAATATTAAAAAATCTGAAAAAATAAAATTAAAAGTATTCTCTCTCTAATAAATTATGGACGAAATTAGTAAATTCTTTTTAAAAAAAAATATAAACCAATCAAAATTTTAAAAACTAAGATTTTATATTTAAGTATACAATATAATTATTTTTAACAACTAAATTTGAAGATTTTGTTAAGATTTCAAATTATGGTTCTCCTATCATCTTTATTTTGCTTTTATTTACAAATTGTTTGGAATTTTCATATAATACTTACGATTAATAAAATGCAGAATTTTTTCGGCAGATGTTGTGATTTGAATTTTTTAAAACGAAGATATATTACTCAATCTATGAAAAATGTGTGTTTTAATTTCCACATTGGTCGGTTGGTAAAACTAAAATTTATATAGAAGATAAATTAATAATTTTTATTTGCTCACAATTATAATATTAAAATTACTATTTTATATTTCACAAAATAATGATGCAAATACAACAAAAAAGAATATAAAACTGTACTAAGATGTCAAAAATAAATACTATAATATTCTAAAATAATTAGTATTCTAATAGAATAATAGATTTACAGAAGTATTAAAAAAATATAACAATAACCTTTATTATTATATTATATTTTTTTTTTTAAATGTTGACCCGTGCTTTATCCCCTAGTTAATTTTAAGTGAGACACAAATATATTTTAGTTAGAGCATAAATATATCATAAAACACTAATCTTAACAGTATGCTTTTTTTTTTTTTTGGGGGGGGGGGGAGATCCGTACTATGGGACAAGAAGTAGACTTGATGATTATTAGGCCATCTTTATAGGCATAACACCAAGGGTGTTCTTAGCCCAAAAAATTAGAAAAATAATGAATAGTGGCATAAGAACACCAAGATCAGTTCTTAATGTAGAACTGTTTTTGGCTCAGTTCTTAGCTGATGTGGCAAGCTGTGAATGGATATTATTTTTTGTAAACAATTTTTCACAAATTAAAAGAGGATTTGATTGAGAATATATAGAATAAATTTGGACATTAAACTATATATTAATTAAATAAAATGTTTGTGTGCTTTAATTAAGTAATATGTTTGTTTTTTTTCTTTTTTTAATGTTTTTTTGTTTCATAAAATTTTGGTATTGTATTCTGAATTTTAGTAACATTTTTATAAGTTTACAATTTAAATGTTATTTTATAAGTTTTTATAATTGTAATATGTTTAATATTATTATATTATTAAATCTTATGATCTTAAACATGTTCCCCCAATAACTAACCTTTTAACAAAAGATCTTAACTACTGATCTTACATTATTTTCATAATATATTTACTCTAAGAACACCCAAAATAGTTCCCCCTATAAAGATGCCCTTAGACTTAACTAGACTTCGAAGATTGGGGCATTTCCGGTTAAAACCAGATCAAAATGGTTAAAGTTAGATAAAGTTAAACCAGATAAAATAATTACCGGTTTATGGTTGGTTTGATTGAATATGTAGTAACTTAGATAAAAAAAAAAAAAAAAAAAAAAAAGTTTGTGTAGTAATGTTGAGAATGCAATTAGTATAGGGGGGAATAATGCACCAACCCTACATATTATATGTCCATACCTCTTCCTCCCTATGTCTTTCTATCTCTTTCTTTTTGGAATCCATCTTTTCCAATGATGTATAAGTTGACGCAAACGCATTTGCTTCCACTGGTTACTAATCTTTCAGAACATGTAACGTTAATCCTATTATTTTTGTCAATAAAAAACACCGAATGAGGAGGATCTTCCCAGAGATTAAAGTCTGGCAGATCAGGTCTCCACACAACAAACAATTTGGTCCACGAAACAACCTTATCTTTGACACTGTTTGTGACCCATACCTCAATGGCTCAATCTCCCGTAGTTGATCATGTTCTTCGTATATGCGTTGGCGAAGCAAAGAAAGCTTATCTCCTCTATAAGCTGATAAGGCTACATTAGTTGATATTAGGATTAAAAAAAATGAACGACGGTCAACGAAAGTTGATATTAGGACACAAAATTCAAAACCATGTTCAAAGCCATACGAAAATCTAAAGCCCAAACTTAGACATTTTATGTTCTGAAATAATTTTTTTCCCGTAATGAGCTGATATTTAAATGAATCATTCTGCCTCGATGGTAAAAGGTATAAAGAAACATGCACTAATTAATCCACAAAGCAACGACCATTAAGCATTGAACAGAAATATATTTATATCCTTACATAATGATGCCACGGGATTTGACAAAATATTTATAAATTATAGTTTATGTGAGCTAGCATAAAATATATCACAAAACATTAAACTTAACGGTATGCTTTTCTTTTCTTTTTTTTTGGGGCAGATCCTCATACTATGGGACCGGAACTAGACTTGGAAGATATATATAACCAGAGTTATATGTCCATACCTCGTCCTCCCTATGTGTTTCTATCTGTTTTTTTTGGAATCCATCTTTTCCAATAATGTATAAGTTGACGCAAACGCATTTGCTTCCACTGGTTACTAATCTTTCAGAACATGTAACGTTAATCCTATTCTTTTTGTCAATAAAAAACACCGAATGAGGAGGATCTTCCCCGAGATTAAAGTATTGCAGATCAGGTCTCCTCACAACAAACAATTTGGTCCAAGAAACAACCCTATCTTTGACACTGTTTGTGACCCATACCTCAATCTTCCCTAGTTGATCAAGTTCTCCGTATATGTGTTGGCGAAGCAAAGAAAGCTTATCTCCTCTAAAAGCTGATAAGGCTACATTGTCATATGCACCACAGACGAAAGGAATTAGGCTCATATGCTTGAATCTCTCCCTAGAAAAATCGAAACTTTGGATAAATGGTGGGCCATGATTTTCTCCAGCAGTCCAATACATATTTCCTTTTAAGGACACACCAGCGCACGGTGAGAATACACACCAATCCAAAGGAATGTCAAGAGTTTTCCAAGAATTTGACTTGAGGTCGTAGATCTCAACCGGTGGGTCATACTTACTCGTGGGGAACCGGCTGTCTCCGAAAATATCTTCATTGTAAAATCTCAAGATTTTGTAGTTATCACGAGATACACCATCATATCCAATGCCGTAATAATCATTAGCTGCATAAGATTTCCTAGGTTTGGGGACCCATCTAACTCGGTTAAAACAAGGGTTCCAAACAGCGAGTCTTTTGGGACCACGAAAGATGCATAGCAATAACCCATCACAATGAACAATATTAGACAGCTTACCGCTTCCTTGAAACTCATTTGGGAGTGGTAAAGAGGAATGATCGGCGTTGGACGCGGGATTAATGATCCGAACCTTATCACTGATTCGTATGATATGTTCTTGGACCTGCTCTAGATGATCGTAGATGAATCTCTTATCTTTCAACAGAGCATTCCATGTTCTGCACGTCAACTTGAATCGTTTTAGATCTTCGGCTGAAACACTACCAAATATTAATTCCCATATTTCGGGAGGTATAAATGAACCTTCTGACGAAGATGAAGCTTTATTTCGGGAGGTATTAATTCCCATATGAGAGTTCAAAAAATTATTGCTACAGGAGGTATGAGTTATGAATCTGTCGGTATGGATGTTTATATAGCACGTCGGATATGACATGTGGAGGTAATAAAAGTTTTGGACCATGCTTTCTTATTAAGTGGGAAGTTATTGCTCTGAGATTTTTTTTTTTTTTTTATCCGAAAATTAAATTAAAAGATGACTCCAAGGTTGGTATTTTAATAAAGTTTACTCCATGATGACTCCAAACATTAAAATTTAAAAGTTATAGAATCAATTATTATTATATTAAAATTATGTTAAATTCTGTTAAAATTTAATGTTATTAGTTTGTTATTTGTAAAAAATCATTTAAAATCTTAACAAATTTGGATTAGTGGATTCAGACTTTTATAAATTCAATAAATGTTTTGTTGTTTTCAATTAAAACAAAAGAATCTAGGATTGTTAATGAATTCAATTATTATGTTATTTGTTCATGATTTTACACACTTTTTTTACAAAATAAAGTCATGGAAAGTATCACAAAAATTCAGAGATTCTTTTGACTCCTTTATAAGATTTTTAAAAACTAATCAACAAAACTATAGAATACTCTCTAGTAATCTTTAAAAATCTTTCACTTATTTATTTTTAATAATTTTGTTAAAGTCTTCCAAATTCTTTATAAATTAGAGCCCAATAATAAATTTAGTGGGAGGTATTGGTTTGAAATTTTAATAGAGTTTTAAAGACTTTAAATGTTATGTAGAATCTGTTGTTATTAGATCAAGATTTTGTTAAACTTGGTTAATGTTTAGTGTTATTAGTTTGTGATTTTTAAAAAGTCATTTAAAATTTTAACAAATTTGGGTTATTGGATTCAGACTTTTATAAAGTAAATAAAAGTTTTGTGTTATTCAATTTAAACAAAAGAATCTAAGATTGTTAATAAATTCAATTATTATATTATTGGTTCATGATTTTAGACACTTTTTTTACAAAATAAAGTCATGGAAAATATCACAAAAACTATATTAGGACCCGCGGTACACCGCGGGACAAAATTATTTATAACTAAAATATTTAAATTATAAGTTGTATTAGTTGGTTAAATATGTTATATAATATTTTTTAAATAAACAATATAATACCACAATATAATTTATTTTTTACATAATATTTATTTAGTCAATTTAATTAGATATGTATATTCTCTGATACTGATAGTGTTAACAAAATAATGAAATGATGTTTTACCCGTGTAACACAGAATTAATGATATTTTTTAATTTATATAAATATCGATAAAATCTGTCCCACTATATAACTTCGTCCCGAGATATTTTAACTCACACTATATCATCTTAATATTTAATATTTATTGTGTATCTACGGTATAATATTTATCATATTTAACTTTTTTAAAGTTTTAAATATTTTACATATTTAACCTTTTAAAAATATTTAAAATAAAGAACAGGAATAAGCCAAATAAAAGTTTTTAGAGTTTGAATGCTTGATAAATCAAGGTTTCTACTCATTTGTATTCAGAATAATTTTGGTCTCTTTTATAGTATGACTCTAAACCATTGTCCAATTTTTTTAGACGATGTGGGATATTGTACCCGTATTTTTTATTCATCTATTGAGTAATATATGTCCGTTTTTAAAATTTTGTATTACATTATATGCAGAAAAAATTACAATTTTTATTAACTAAATGTATTATTGAATAATTCAAGATAATTTAAATAAAAATGAAAATGAATCATATATTTACGTTTGAATGAGGTAGAAAATTTTCCTTATTTATTTAAATCTTACATATAATTAATTTTGAAGTTTTGGTAACTAATATTAAAGTCAATGCATTAAATGTAAAATCTTTCCAAAAAATATTTTTGAGCAAAAACTGCTGCAAAAATACTAGTATAGATACATAGATTGTTTGGATTACATTACAAGATTTTAGAAAACTAATCAACAAAACTATAGAATACTCTCTAGCAATCCTTAAAAATCTTATTATTGGATTCTAGCAATCCTTAAAAACATTCTCACATTTGCTATGTAGCCCCGTGATTTTAGGGCTAAAGATGCATTTTTTGATCAATCTATACAACATCACATAGAAGATGGTGGTAGTAATGATGATATCATTGACTTGCTGCTAAAGGTGGAAAAGGGAGAGATTGAACTTGAAGAGTTTGAGTTTACTCGAAGCCACACCAAAGCAATTCTGATAGTAAATAATAGGAAACCTATCAATTTTGTAACTTCATTCTTCTATTAAGTAATTTTATATGTTTAGGATAATGACAGGACATTTTTCTTGGTGGCCTAGACACTACTGGCCACACAATAACATGGGTGATGACACATTTGATTACCAACCCAAGAGTTATGAAGAAAGCACAAGCAGAGGTGAGAGAAGTGATCACAAACAAAGACGATATCACAGAAGAAGATGTAGAACGACTTGGGTTTTGAGAGTTTCACAAATTTACTCAAAATTTTCCATAATTGCAACACAAGTCCCTCACGTGTTTTAGGACATATATATATAGTATTTTTTAGGTTTTATTTTCCTAAGTTATTTTCTAGCAAGTTATATTTTTCTGCAACTCTTTGAGATTTTGAGAGTTTTTGGGAGAGAGAGATCTGAACTGCTTTGTAGAGAAGAATTCCTAAACTCCCTCTTTACCCTTTTAATTTCAATTGCTTATTATTCAGAAAGATGATTTGTGTTTTATTGAATATGTCTCAGTAGTTTGTTTGTTAGATTCAAGGGTTTTTCACAGGGTATTAGATCTGTTTATTTAAGATTCATTATCTTTCTAGATCTTCATCATAGGTTGTTCTTCATATTAATTTTTGATTGATCACCTAGAATTAATAACGTAGGAAAATAAATTGATATGAGAATATAACTTGATTTTCCTGATAAAACTTTTTGATGAGCAAATTTTTTTTTTTTGCAAAGAGATTTGATTTAGAAATTTTGTGAACAATCTAAACCTGTTTTTAAAGCTGATTTTTAACCTTGAATTTTACAAAGAGATTTGGACTTTCTAGTTTTAAATCTAAATAATATTTGCAGTGAGAACTGATTTATTTTACAAAAGAGTTTAGAGTTCTAGATCTGACTTTAATTTTTTGAATCTTATTTAATTATTGATTTGATAATTTATAATTTCCTGAAAAATTCTCTAGACCTAGTTTTTTTATCTTCTGAATTTACAGCACTTTTATTTAATATTTTGCATTGTCTTTCTTAATTTAAATCAACTTGTTTAGCTTAATTATAAAATTCTATAATTTATTGTGTAGACTTGAGTCCTTGTGGAATCCGACCCCTAAGTACTACAGTGATCTCTTAATTTGAGAGAGTACCTCTAGGGTTTAATTTGAGCATGTCAAATTTTGGCGCCGTTGCCGGGGACTCTTTGATCTACCATTAGATTTGAGTTTTTGATTTTGTCTAAATTTTTCTTTTTATTTGAAACTTACACACTTTTGTTTCTTTTCTCTTGTGTGTTTCAGGTGCATGCCTCCTAGGCCTAACACTAGAAACAATAAGACTGGTCCAATTTTGAAGTTTTCAAACCAAGAGTTGGGAAAACATGAGCGTGAGAACCGAAAAGCAGCCAAATCCTTGAAGATGGTTAACACAATCATTCTGATGCGTGATGAGGATGGTGCTTTGAGGGATCAAGAGGGCCACTTGAGCAATGAGCAGGGCCAAAAGCTTGATGCAGAAGGGAATTTTATTGTTGAAGTTGTTGTTGTCGATGAGCAAGCTGTTGGTGTCAACCGACACCAACAGGGTGTCGATCGACACCCCCTTCCGGTAGACGGACGTGGAGCTGCAAACCACGTTAATAATCCGGTTCGAAGACATGAGCACTACCGAGACTTGATCAGGACCATTGCTGACTACAACTAGGTTGATCTTGTGTATTAGAACCGGTCTGCTATTGTTCCTCCTCCATTCCAAAGGAATGATTTTGAGCTGAAACCTGCTTACTATCAACTAGTTGGGCAGAGACCTTTCTCTAACCTGCCCAATGAGAAGCCTTTGGACCACATTGAGCACTTTGAGGATCTTGTGACCAGTATCAAGGCTAATGGAGTGACTGAGGATTACATTTACTGCAAACTCTTTCCTTACTCACTTGCAGGAGAGGCATCTCAGTGGTTGAAGCAGTTGCCAGGAGGATCATTGACAAATTGGCATGACATCAAGGTGGCCTTCCTCAACTACTTCTATGATGATGCAATGTCAGATGAGTTGAGATTTAAGCTGTCCTCTTTCAAGCAAAGACCAGATGAAGCTTTCAAAGCAGCTTGGGTGAGATTTAAGGCTTATCAAAGGGACTGTCCACACCATGGTTTCAGGGTGCAGCTCTTGAGCATCTTCTTCAGAGGATGTGACTGGGAATATCAACTAGTTTTAGATACTGCAAGTCATGGGAATTTCAAGACAAGATTTCCAGAAGACGCTGAAGCTTTGACTGAGAATTTGGCCTCCAGCAATAGTACTAAGAGAGCTGATGCTGAAAGGAAGAGATTGCATGGAGGAACTGATTCAAACCAGCTAGCTTCAGTCAATGCTAAGCTAGATTCAGTGCATAATCTTCTTGTGGGTAAGAAGTCAGTCCAATTTTCTGCTGAAGTTGAGACATTTGAGCCAGAGCTAGAGAATACAGAGGAGAATGTCAACTATATGTATGGAGCTGGGAATTAAGGTCAGAGATTCGGTAATCAGCAAGGCAACAGGCTTTACAGTGGGAACTCTTCGGGTTACACTCCCAAACCGGATTACAAGAAGCAGCAACAAGGGAGCAACTTCACAAGAACCTACTAGAACTCATCCTATCAGTCTCCGCCTCCACAGACTCCTTCTGAGAGTAGAATAAAGGTCATGCTTGAGCAGCTTCTTCAAGGTCAAGAGCAGTTGACAGTGACATTCAATGGGAAGATTGACAATGTCTACACTGAGCTGAATGGGAAGATAGATGCATTAAACATTCATGTCAAAAAGCCAGAGAATTAAGTTATTCAGATTTCTGGGTCTGTCAAACGTCAAGAGGGTTTTCTTCCTGGAAGAACTGAGTCAAACCCCAAGCATGCTTGCAATGTCATATCAGTGAGAGATGAAGATGATGGTGAAATTGCTTCTGCAGAAAAGGGAGAGAAATCGACAAAACTTTCGAACCCAGATGATGGTGTCGATCGACACCACCTGTTTGTCGGTCGACACTCATCTCGGACCGAACCATAAACTGAAAAATCTCAGGTTCCAGCAGTTGAGAGGGTGTACAAACCTAAGATTCCCTTTCCTAAGATAAGAAAGTCCAAGCAGGAGATGGAGGAAGCTAGATGCAAGGCAATGATGGACAAGGTGATGATTGAGATGCCTTTGATTGATGCAGTAAAGCTTTCACCACCACTTAAGCGGTATGTGAAGAGAATGGTATAAAATGGTTTGAGCCCTGAGGAAGGAGCTTTGCTAACTAAGGATGTCAGTGCGATTCTGTTGAACCAGCCTGTTCAGAGGAAGAAGGAGAGAAAGCAGGAAGTGGTTGTCTCTATAAAGTGAGTGAGTAATTCAGTGTAGGACTGCTGAGAAGTTATCAAATTCTGGAAGCTTAGTACTTGATTGCTCTATCTCAGCAGGACAATTTCCTCACTCACTTTGTGATCTTGGCTCTAGTATCAATTTGATGCCACATTCTGTTGCTGTGAGACTTGGGATGACAAAATTCAAGCCAACTCAGATTTCTCTTATCTTGGCTGATCGATCCCGAAGAATTCCTGAAGGTGTTTTAGAGGATATTCCAATTAAGGTTGGGAACTTCATGATTCCCACAGACTTTGTGGTGCTGAAGTATGATAAAGAGCCTAACAATCCTCTCATCTTAGGAAGATTTTTCTTGGCTACAGCTGGTGCCATCATAGATGTGCAGAAGGGACACATAACACTGAATATGGAAGGTTTGAGTATGAACTATGAGATGGATAAGCTGAGGAGGGCTCCTACTATTGATGGACAGACTTTTTCTGTTGAGAAAGTTTCTGCTACACGATCATCAGACTCAGTGTCGATCGACACAACATTAGTGTCGGTCGACACTCCTCCACATCCGAGACAGAGCTTGTCCAAAACTGATGCTCCAAGTCATAAAGCTGTTCCCAAACAGAAAGCCCCGCACTCCACACTTCAGAGTCCTCAGGTAAGGCAAAGGTATCCCTCTTCTGCACCTAAACCTCCTCCTATCATTAATAAGAGTTTCAAAGATACAACAACTGTTTTACAGTTAACCAAGCCACAAGATTATCGTAGAGCGCTTGTTTCTTCTGTTGATGATTCTGCAGGACAGAAAAGAAACCCTCCCATACCTAAATCTCGCCCTGCTCATGTTCCTCACATCCTTGGCAGACCTCATGCACCTAAAGCTTATACAGCACCTTGGATGAAGAGGTCATTCTCTGAGAAGCATTCAATGCCACGTTCTGATCCACTGGATGTCTAAGCTCCAGCAAAGTCAAGCTAATGACTGCAAACAAGCGCTTAGTGGGAGCCAACCCACTGGTAGGTTTTCTTTTTCTTTTGATTTTCATTTATATTTATTTTAGTTTTCTTTTGCCAATATTAGGCTTGATAACACTGGGGACAGTGTTGTTTAAGTCTGGGGGAGATTATCTACTAACTACGTTTTTGTTTTTGAGTTTCAGTTGTGTTAGTCAAAACCATAAAGTTTGAGTCAAATTTTTCTTTTTGACTTTGAGAATTATGATCTTGACTAATGATTTCTCTTACTTGGCTAACACTCTAATGATTATTTGTTTATGCTTGATCTCAGAACTAAAGCTTAGAAAGACTATGAGCTTTATCAACAATCCTGAAAGCCCTTTCAATGGATATCTGATTGATCTAACGTTATCTCAATCTTTATCAGGATTTTAACTAGACTTATTCTCTGACTTTGGGAGTTGGAATACAATGGACTAGACTTCTTCTTCGGGACATACAAGACAGTGCAAATTTTTCAAAGTATGTCTCCCTTCTCTCTTCCCTTTAGTACTTTAAAAAGAAAAAAAAAGAAAAAGATCTAAAAAAAAAGAAGAGAATAAAAGATGAGATGATTTTGATCAGTTTAGAGAGGTAGGTAAATTACATGTGACCTCATTATTTTACTCTTGAGTCAGATGATCACACAAAGCTTGGAAACGAGGGGTAGGTAAATTACCGATGACCCCAGTATTCGCTTACACCTTTGATTTTAAAAAAAAATTAGGGAGAAATCAACCCCTTGGAAGTGAGAAAAGGGAGAGGAAAGAAGATGTATGAAGAATATCTTGGCCTGAAGAGAGTCCATATGCCATTGATCGATATTTCCTTCGTAAGAATTCACCTTATTTGTGCTTTAATATATACTAATGAGATGACAATGGAGATTTCAGAGATTCCAAAGGATTGTGGGATTTGAGTAAGGAATGTTGATGCTTATCATGGTTAAGTATAACAAGTAAGTTCTTGAGTCAGGTAAATGAAGAGTGCAATTAAGAATCATCATGGGGTTGAGTGAGTTCCCAGTTTTCAAACCTCTTTCACAGGTTTAAGTTTCTGTTTTGCATGAGGGCAAGCAAAGGCTAAGTCTGGAGGAGTTGATATATCATGGTTTTTGTGGTTTTTAACCATGGTATAAGGAGTATTTTAGAGTCTTTTGATGTGTTTTTAGGTTCTTTGAGAGTCTTTACAGGTTTTATAGGATTTTGGCATGAAATAAGCAAAATGGAGCAATTAGAGAGATTTTGGAGCAATTCATCAAGGAAGAGAAGTTGGATTCGATCAAGAGTGATGGTGTCGATCGACACCACCCTTGGTGTCGGTCGACACCCCTGTTTGTCAACGAGAGAAGCCAGTTTTGGAAGTTTCACAAATTTACCCAAAGTTTTCCATAATTGCAACACAAGTCCCTGACGTGTTTTTAGGACATATATATGGTATTTTTTAGGTTTTATTTTCCTAAGTTATTTTCTAGCAAGTTTTATTTTTCTGCAATCCTTTGAGATTTTGAGAGCTTTTGGGAGAGAGAGATTTGAACTGCTTTGTAGAGAATGATTCCTAAACTCCCTCTTTACTCTTTTAATTTCAATTGCTTATTATTCAGAAAGATGATTTGTGTTTCATTGAATATGTCTGAGTAGTTTGCTTGTTAGGTTCAAGGGTTTTTCATAGGGTTTTTATGAATTATTAGATCCGTTTATTTAGGATTCATTATCTTTCTAGATCTTCATCATAGGTTGTTCTTCATATTAATTCTTGATTGATCACCTAGAATTAATAACCTAGGAAAATAAATTGATATGAGAATATAACTTGATTTTCCTGATAAAACATTTTGATGAGCAAAATTATTTTTTTGCAAAGAGATTTGATTTAGTAATTTTGTGAATAATCTAAACCTGTTTTTAAAGCTGATTTTTAACCTTAAATTTTAAAAAGAGATTTGGACTTTCAGATTTTAAATCTAGATAATATTTGCAGTGAGAACTGATTTATTTTACAAAAGTGTTAAGAGTTCTAGATCTGACCTTAATTATTTGAATCCTATTTAATTATTGATTTGATAATTTATAATTTCCTGAAAAATTCTCTAGACCTAGTTTTTTGATCTTCTGAATTTACAACACTTTTATTTAATATTTTGCATTGCTTTTCTTAATTTAAATCAACTTGTTTAGCTTAATTATAAAACTCTATAATTTATTGTGTAGACTTGAGTTCTTGTGGAATTCGACCCCTAAGTACTGCAGTGATCTCTTAAATTGAGAGAGTACCTCTAGGGTTTAATTTGAGCATATCAACTATTGCCCTCAACACTTCTCCTTTGTCACCTTCAAATTTTCTCCACGTGAGCTTTTTCACATCGCCTTTTTGAACTTCCGTCACGTCTTTATCCGGTTGTTCTTCCAACCTTCTTCTGCTTACTTTCTTCTAAGTTAACATTCTGTTTTTTTCCTTTTGGTGTCCTTTTGATCACCAAATCTGGCTGTGAACCCTTTCACCAAATCTGCGCGTGAACTCAGCTTCCTTTCTTGCTTGGTGTCTTCCTTTGATTAACTCTTGAAAAATTTCTTGCTAAGTCCGGCACTAGACACACCTCTTTGATGATCTTCTCTCCTTGGCTTGTCATCACTTGGATATTCCCTTTCCCTTTTGCAAGTGGCTGCTTCTCCCTTTTCTCTCTTAGGTAAGCAGCTCCTTTTTTTTTGCTGGGTGTCTTCCTTTGGACACCATCAGATTAACATCTCTGTGACATCTCACGCGTGAAACGTTTTCACGTCATCTTCGGTTATCTTATCAACCGGTTTATGCTCCATTTTTTCTATGAGGTAAACATCCTCTTTTCTGCTTGGTGTCACCATTTGATCACCATAAAGTGCTCCATTTTTTCGTAAGCATCCTCCTTTTGCTTGGTGTCACCATTTGATCACCATAAAGTGCTCCATTTTTTCTTTCAGGTAAGCATCCTCCTTTTGCTTGGTGTCACTCTTTGATCACCATCACGTCTCTGTGACGGCTCTTCTTCGGTTATCTATGTAACCTCACAATTTTTGCAGTGCGTGAATCTTCTCCACGTCTTCTTCGAACAAGTTTCATAATTCTCCTTCAACAACTCTATTCACCATCTCTTTCCATTTCCTTTTGAGAAGATCTCATATCTTCTTCATCCCTTTGGAGCCTTCTTCTTGAAGGTACTGTAAGGTAGTGTATGTGAACGTTTGTGAAAGATGATGGTATTCTCTCTTTTCACCACCATCTTTTCCTATTTCGATTTTCTTTTCTTCTTCTTCTCACCCTTGGTTTGTTGTCTCCATCTTTTTCTTTTTCTTGCAGCGGAATATTTCTTATTTTTGTTTTGCTTGGACAGGCTCCAAAACCAACGTAGTTCAGATACCATGTTAGAATATTGAGTGGAAGAAGAAAGGAAACAGAGTAAGAGACCTTTTGTCTCTTCTTTTTTGAGAAGACAAAAAACGAAATCTGAAATATTTATTTACATGAAGCTTGTTTTACAGTATGATCACAACGTCTATTTATAGACTTGAAACAATATGACAAAACATGACAAAGGATTAGACTCGTGACTCTGCACTTGTGCCTTTTGACATAAGCGTCGTTTCAGCACATCTTGCCCCTTAATCATATTTTTCTCTTATCATACATAATTACATATTTCTATACGATAACGTAACTTAATTATCACTAACAATTTGTCAGCTTTCAATTTCATGGTTCTCCTTTTTTGAGTTTTTACTGTTGGTCGATAATTGAGTTTCCAGAGTTGCAACATTTTTAATTCTTTACATTTTGGTTTGTGTTGTTTCATCCAAGAGTCACAAGTACAAAGATACACAACTCATTATGATGTAGTAGTGTACGTTTGTTTGTTTTCTATATACCTGAGTGTTGTAGTTGATGTAAATAACAAGTTCCAATTAATTAGAGTTTATTTCTCATTTCTGTTTTCTCTAAAAGAGAAGAGACAAACGTCTCTTACTCTGTTACAAATTTCAGGTGAATCCTTGATGTGAGGACTTCTTAGTTTTCTTATTTTTTGATTTTGTGGGAAAAGCTCAATGATTTAGAGAAAATAGTTAACTTTATAAAATAAAAATAGTTATAATTTTTTTTCTTTGTTCTTTGTCTAACTTTTAGTTTTACATTTGAACGAAATCGTTTACAATAGAACTATTATCACATATATTTAAAATATTAAGCCAAAGTACATGGCTGCCTTTCAATCCTATCAAGCATTTAGCAAATCTATGATTAAATGCCTACTAAACCCATAAATCTATAAGAATAATAAATAGGAGCGTGTGTGACAGTATAAAGTGTCTAACTAAGCGTTTGTCAACCATTTAAAAAAAATGTGATACAAATCTCTAAAATCTGACATTTTATTTTACTTCTTGTTTCCTACAACTAAAATTGATGTGAGTCATATTTGCAAACTCAGAATTAATCAAATTATCGGTCTAGATTCGTCCACGCATATTGAGAATCTAATAAGTATCATCGGTCTAAATCCATCCACGCGTCCGCGCATACGATTTGGTGCTAAGGTCTTGTCCACCATAAAAAAAGAAGTGAGAGGTCTATCTTCAGATCTCCAAAAACTGTGAAGAGATTAGGGCGTTCAGAGTAAACAACAACCAAGAGAGTGAGCAGAGCTGAAAACAGCCATGATCTGGCTTGGGTCGACAGAGAAAAGGTGTTACACTTCACCACCTTTGACAAGGTCCCAAACCTACCCGTTGGAGAGGATTCCTCTAGAAATGAAAGACTAGATTCTCATGAAATTGAAGGGCAAATCCATCTCGAAATTCATCAGCATATCTAAATCCTGGTCATCGATAGTCCGTAGCAAATGTTTCACCAACTTGTACCTGAATCGATCTATGGCTCGACCACATATCCTTTTCTCATTGACCGTCCGTGGAGACAATGAGATGCAGCTCTTCTACTCTTGCTCTCAGGAGTATCCATCTTCTGATCATCAAACGGTCAGTTGTCACCCTCTAAATCACGATAACTGGTTTGAATTTAATCCACCTGTCTGCGGCTTGCTGTGCTGTCTGAATGATAATAATAGAGTGATGATTGGGAATCCTACTACTTGTCAATTTATTACTTTGCCGAGAGTCCAAACTGTGAGGAAAGACATTAGCTACTTCTTTGGATATGATCCTGTTAATGGTGAGTACAAAGTGTTGTGCATGACGGTGTCACGTAATAGTACATCAAACGATCTTGTGTCGTAGGAGCATCAAGTTTTCACTCTAGGAGCTAGGTGAAAGAAATGGAGAAAGATCAAATGTAAGCATCACCATTTTGCTCCTCCTATAACTCAATGGGTATGCAGCAATTGAGTTGTGTATTATATAGCTTGGATAGGCACAGTTCGTTCTCTGATGTGCTTTGATGTTGGTTCTGAAAAGTTTAGTGTCATTAAGTTACCCAGTGATGGGTATGTCCAATATCTATCGCACTACAGCGAAAAGATAGCTGCGAAGAATCTGTTAGTCACCGGTACACTTGACTTGTGGGTTCTTGAAGATGCCAGCAAACCACATTGGTCACAAGTTTCAATCGCGATTCCTTCCTGGAGAGATTCATACGGTCAGTTTGATTTTTTCACGTTAAGGGGTAGACTTGGCACCGGCGAGCTTGTATTTGCACCAGCCTTTGTCACAGACTCGTTCTATATACTATGTTACGAACTCAAGGAAAGCAAAGCTAGAAAAATCCAGATCCAAGGAATTGGGAATCACTTAACGCATATACATGTCTATCTGGATCATGTGTGAGAGTCCTATGTTTCTGGAACTGTAAGGTAACCATCTGTTGATAACTAGTTCTTTGGTGTTCTTGTCTACTGAACTAATCTTCTCTTTCTCTTTTTTTTTTTTCTTTTTCTTTCAAGTTTTTGAATTAAGTTGTCGGATATTGTTTGTTTAAGACTAATCCTTATTGGAATATGATCAACAATGGTTCTGTATGCTTTTGAATTTATGCAATTGCAATGTTTATGACTTGTTTAAAATAATTTATGATTTTGTGTGGAGCTTATACTGCTTCGGTTTTTTAATTTCATTTATTTTGGCGAGAATGATGAGTTTAGTGTTGTTGGCTAGATGTTTTTTATCACCCATCTGTTGCGTGAGAGCAAAGTTACTTCAATAATTACTTTAAATCTTTTTTAATTGTGTTTCTTTAAGTTACATTATGTTTTTATTTAACCTATTGTTTGAAATCAATTCTACATTTGAAAATCTACATTTCAGCCATTTTGGAAATTTAATTAAATCAAATCTTTGAGACTTTTTATTTGTTTCCTAAAACGAAAATTTATGTCACTATCTATAGCTCATATATTCAAACTTTTAAACTAAGGATCTAAATCTTGTCTTAATAATTGAAGTCAATTCTACGTTTGAAAATCTATATTTTAGCAACTGAAAAGTAAAATAATTGAATCTAATTTTTGAGTTTTTTCTTTTTAATTTTCTTTGTTCCCTAAAACTAAAATTTCTATCTGTCATATTTTTTAAACTTTCAAAGTATGAATAATCAAATTATCGGTTTAGATCCGTCCACGCGTAATAATAATCTAATAAATATTATCACTATTTCCGCCCACTCGTCCGCGTATACGATTAGGTGCTAAGGTGTTGTCCACAAAGAAAAGTGAGAGGTCTATCTACATGCAAATCTCCAAAATCTGTAAAGAGATTGGGGTTTCAGAGTAAATAACAACAAAAGAGTGAGCGGAGCTGAAAACAGCCATGATCCAGTTTGGTAAGGTAATACTTCACCACCTTTGACAAGGTAAACCTATCCGTTGGAAAGTATGCCTAATGAAATAGGAGATTCTCATGAAATTGAAGGGAAAATACATCTCCAAGTTCATCAGAGTTTCTAAATCCTGGTCATCGATAGTACGGAGAAAAGTTTTCACCAACTTGTACCTGAATCGATCTTTGGCTCAGCCACGTATTCTTCTCTCACTAATCGACCGTGGAGACAGGGAGAAGCAGGTCTTCCACTCTTTCCCTCATGAGGATCCAACTTCTGATCATCATACGGTCAGTTGTAACTGGTATCATGACTTTTCTCCACCTGTCTGTGGCTTCATTTGCTGTCTAAATGTTTATAATCTAGTAATGATTGAAAATCTAAACCGTTAGATGAGAAACAAAGATGTGTAAAAATGAATAGGTGCGATTTTTGAAAGACGAGGGGGCGACGAAGAAACACGATTATTGGAAAAAAAAAAATTGCAACTGTTAGGATAATTAATAATTTTAAACTAAAAAAAAATAATCTCATTAGTTGGATTTAAGTTGACTTTTATTATAATAAACAAAGAGGTGTAAAACATAGAGGTATGAAATAAAAAGGTGTAAAAATTAATAGGGGTTATTTTTAAAAGATGGAGGTAAGACAAAGAAACACGAATATTGAAAATAAAAAAAACTTGCAACTGTTGAGATCATGGACAAACCATATAGTCGATACCAGTTGATCTTTTAATCTCAATATTCTCGAGATTGCCGGTGAAATTCATTGCAAGGTGTTGTTGCCTTTTGAAGACCACTATCACCTTTTCTACAATCTCAACTTTACCATCTGGTCCACTCGGGTTCGTATGCACACTACGTTTCAAAGAAGTATATATATTGGCGGGCTAGAGTATCTGCAAATCCTCACTGTAACTTGGATGAGAGAATTTCATAGAATCTGATTGAATGATATTGAAGACATAAATAGCAGATTTTCTAGTAGTACAAAAGACTTTCAAATCTCTCTCATTAATTCTAGGGATTATATTTTACAACATTTTAATAGAATTAAAAAGATTTCAATTTTTCTCATTTCTCTACTTTGTTCCCACTAGGTTAACAACCACAAAGTATTAAAACTTAGCAGAAATATCATCCACCAAAGAAGGTGTGTGTCGTTGTCATCTTTCCATTTATGAGAAAAAGCATATCGAACCAAAGTTGTGGTATTGTTGCCGCCGTTTGCCGTTGTTCCAGTTTGTGTTATGTGCGTTGATGCTCGATCTGCTCCGTCTAATCAAAAGAGGATAACTGCTAGGATATAAAATCTTTGGAGATGCGATGGAGGAGAGAGAGAGAGAGAGAGAGAGAGAGAGAGAGAGAGAGAGAGAGAGAGAGAGAGAGAGAGAGAGAGAGAGAGAGAGACGTCAGGGAGGTGGTGGAAACCACTGGTGGTTATGGTAAGACAAGTCATTTTTGTGGTAAGCATCGTGATGGTGAAGGATCAAGAGGTCGGAGCAGATTAGTTCATACTAATTCAAATCAATTTATTAGTTTAAACTTTAAACTACTGAAATCTAAATCAATTGGGACTTGGAAAACCAAAAAGATAATTAGTACGAGAAAGGAAAGAAGATACGATAACCTCTCTCTATGATGAAGCCGAATTAGAGAAGATGTATGAGTCTCGGCTTTGACTAATGACTCACTTCTCTAACCATTTGAGCCCTTAACATTCAATATGTATATTCCATCCAAATCTCAACCTAAAAGCTCAGAATTGGTTTTGTACATTTTACACTTAGTTTTCTATTAAATTCTCGTCAAATCATGTTTGTTTGCAAAATTAGAAAACATTGAATCGTGAATGAAGAAATATATAAGATCATGAATAACACTAGAGTTCAAAAGATTTTATTTAATTTCTCGTTGAATAACACTAAAATTCAAATGTCTATTAAATTCTGTCAAAATCATGTGTCCAATACCTCCCCTCTCCCCTCCTAAAATTACTACAAACATCACCTCAGATTTTTTGGACTAAATTAGACCATATTTTTGTTTATGTTAACTGACTAAATTCGCAAAATAAATATATTCTCAAAATATAATGGTAGCGAAGTCTCTTTTTCGTATAGCTATGGTTTCTATCTTTTTCTTCGTTGGATCTGCAAATTATGAGTTCATCATCTCCCCTAACGATTGATCTCATCTTTGAGATCTTGTCAAGACTGCCTTCAAAGTCAGTCACAAGGTTTCGTTGCGTGTCGAAACTATGGGCATCATCAATGTTTGGTAGTCCGTATTTCAACGAGTTGTTCTTGACCAAATCTCTTATTCGCCATCGCAGAGAACGGCGATGAAAACTGATATAGCTAATGGGATTGGACGCGGCACGTGTGGTTCAGAAGTCGAAGATGCAGACACGTGCGAGAGGCCGTTAAGTGAATAGTGAAAAGTTTATTACGTTTTTACTCTTTCATCGAGTATAAGAGCAAATGTTTAGCTCTTATCCTCATTATGCAAAAATATCTTAGTTGTGAACATTCTAGAAGTTTCTTCTTCTTCGTCATTGTGTAGCTGGAGCTTCTCTATGAAGTTTCTTGCTGGTGAGAAGTGTTATCGCGTTTTATGAACGTTGTAACAGTTGAGTTGTTGTTGTTTTCTTAATCAATCGAATTTTTGTTATTAAAAACGCAGACTCATTTGGCGTGTGGAGTTTCTTCTTGTTGCCTCAAATTGAGAATCCATATGAGAATATAAAGATCAATCATCATAGTGACATAAAACCTTTTTAATGTGGCTACACATCTAGCTTGATCCATTTCCATGGTAATCAATGCCAGGCTAGACCTCCATTGATATGTAACCCCAACATAGGACGGTATGTGATCTTACCTGAATGGTACACTTACATAAATCCGTATAGCTTTTTCAGGTTTGACCCAATTGACAAGCATTACAAGGTATTGTAGTATTGTAAATGGCTTACGATGCCCTGATATTTGGAGTGATGGTGTATTTTTTTGTATTACTTAGTTGGGAGGGATGATCTATTGTTTAGTTATGTGATAGTTTTCTTTCATGTTAGGTATGAAAAATTCACTTTTACTGACGTACAAAGGTTTTGCGATTGATAAACTACAACGGCAAATTTTCTTTGATTTATTGGGAAGATGAAGTCGACGATTATTTGGAGAATAATCTCGACATTGGTGCTACTAATGAGTTGCATGTGTGGGTTCTAGAGGATGTTGAGAAACATGAATGGTCGTAATATGCCTACAGTAGGAGTTGGACTGATGATAAATTCTTTCGTCGTCGTGTTTCCATTGTTGGAGTGACCGCTTTAGGTGAAATAGTGTTTTCGATGAGAAAGTATACACCTAGACAACCATGTTTTCTATTTCAACCCTACAAAAGTAACACGCCTCAACGTGTTGAAATCCACTTAGAGGATCTAAGTCGTAACGATTTAAAACTACTCAATTCATTCCATGATCCATTTGAGGATACAAAATATGTAGAAGATTCAGATTCAAAATCAGACTGAGAAGGGACAAGGGAGAAGAAGGGAGGGATGATCATTGGAGTTAGAGTTAGTTGAAAGGAATGGGCATGTCATTTTGTGCTCTTATCTATGCGTTTTTGTTTTCTTTTTCTTTTTGTCAACCTTATCTATGCGTTTATGCTCTTTTGATATATACCATTTTATGTTTTCTGTTAATAAATTAAGTCTGATCATGTCGGATCATAAGATAGCTCTTACATGAGCTGCACCGTTGAAGCTCAAGTTATTACACGATATAACGTTATGAAGGACTGAGTCTCTGAGCATGTGATAACATCATTTTTTTACCTATTTTAGCTCTAGTTTTCACATGCTTTTAGGAATAGTTTGATATGATTTCAAGGATAAAAAGTCTATTATCAAGTATTTTAGGTTTCAAGAAGGTTTTACAGGTTTCATGGTAAATTGGACCAAAAGACAAGGAAAACAAATTTCAGGACAGATTCAGAGATTCAAAATACGAGACACTTTTGAAGAACTTCCCGAACTCATATTTTGACGAGCTTTGTGTATATGGAAAGCTAGAAGAGTCATATATATCCTTAAAAGAGGAATTAAATTATTTAGGTTATCCAAATGGATCCAGATTTACCAAGACATGTCACAGACTAGCGAGAGGACAAACATTTAACCGATGGGCTTTAGCTGAAGGCCCAACCAGCAACCTTCACCGCGGCCTGGTCCAAGGCTTCACCGTCGCCTGGTCCAAGCCTTCACCGCGGCTTAGTCCGAGCCTTCACCGCGGCCTGGTCCAAGCTTTCACGACGGTCCAGAAGACTCCTTTGCCGCCCCTTGTCCTGCACTCAAGAAGAAAAGACAAATTTGCTCTTACAAACCTTAATCCAAGACAAAACTATATAAATATTCTTCAAGATCTAGGGTTTTAAGTGTGACTTCATTGTGCCTTTGAAACCTGTCTCTTAGTGCATCATCAATAGCTTTTGGAGCAGACCTAGCCACGACCAGAGAAGCAGACGCAACCTCTCGTCTCTCTCAAAGCCTTTGAAGATCCGTCATTAATCTCCACTCTTTCTAATCTCTTTCTTACTTTCATCACTTTTTGGGAGACAAGTTACTTTTGTGACATCTAGAGAAGTTTTTTTTAAACCCCTTTTGCTTATTCAATCTTTTTGATGCTACACTTTATAATATTAATGTAGTTTATTTGCATCATGAGCAAGAAGTTTACTTGCTGGATTTTATGGATTGATTCAAGGGAATTCATGGTTCGCTTCAATTAGTTTGTTAGATTATTATTTATGGTTACATATTAGAGTTCTTTTGGGACATATATATATATATATATATATAGATCTTAATGCATGTATTTGGATTGATCACCAAGCACTGATCTAGAGAGCAAGAGCACTAACCGCGTTATCTTAGTTCTCCGAACTATTATTATACCAAAACTTCAGGTTGTAACCTGCTTAAGTTGAGTTGCGGAGTTTAGTGAACGTATAGAAATCGTTTTACTTGCTGGTTGAGATGTGTCGTTGCCTACAAAGATTGAGTAACAGAGTATGGAGACTTTAGACTTTTCTCCTATGATCTATAGGCTGTTAGTTTATTCGTATTTCATAGTTGATAAGCTGGACCGAAATTAATAGTTACTTACATTAGATCTTAACACTTAATTTGCTTAGAATCATGAAAACCTTGAGATACTCCGAAACGCCAAACACTTTAGTCTTATAGTTTTAACCACTTTTATTTATGTTTTCTTTCTTTGCATTAGATTTTAGGAAAACCAAAACCCCAATTCTTCTTTTCGGTTTGACCATAGTTTTTTCTCTTTTAATTTAATTTATATTAGCTATTATTCTCAGTGGGATCGATCTTAAAATACATTGATTAACTGTGTATTTTCGGTCGTCGTGTCGTTTTTTCAATTAAAAGATTTTAAAATAAAGTTTTACATACATCAGCATGGGAAGGCTATCTAAATATGTGAGAGAAATAATTCGTAACATATTTATGGTATGAAGGTCGCCACTCAAATTACTAACAGGTTGTTCATCTGTTATCCTGCTTTGCTTTGTTTGCACTGTGCATATGATGATCCCATTCCTGTTGATTATATTCTATAAGTATATACTTGAAGCTTTGGTAGTTGTATTGACTTTTCTCACCAAGGTCATTCGCTCTTTTCCCCAGTAATCTCTCTCTCACCCTCTCTCTCTCGTTTATGTTTTAATGCGACTTGTGTTTGCAATTTGGGTGGAACTTTTTGTGAATTTTTAAACCGTAAGCAAAATTATGTCAGCTGACACGTTTCTCAGAATCGACGAATTGTTAAAATACACTTGTGTGAACCTTCGTATCAATTTGTCTGTTTATCAACGTCTTAAAATTTAAAAAATTTCTGGCATGGCGTGACACCTCAGCATTTTAGTGCATTATGGAATTGTCATCTCACCGAAATTTTAAGTCAATCTAAACGTACGATTATACATAGTATCAGACTTGACTAAACACTAATAAATTAATAGTTTAATATCAGATTTAGTATAAGAAAAAGTCAAGATCCTATTTAAAATCTTCACTTGTTTAAATGCAACAGTTGCAGTTGTGGGAGTTTACAAAAAAAAAAGTGGCTATGATTTCAGGCGGTATTAAACGTTATAAATAGCTGATTTAATGGTTGAAAATGAATGTATTTGTAGAAGACTATGACTGACTAACTAGCGGATACAATAGCCATTAAACAATAAATAACTAAAATGAATGAATATATAATTTTAAAAATATTAAAACACCAACAACTACATTTTTTGTGAAAAATATAAGAAACTTAATATGATTGAAAATGAAAAACTATAAATAAAATACTAAATAATATAAAATAGTTATTCAAAATTTAAACTAATAAATTTTAAGTGAGACACAAATATAGTTTAGTTAGAGCATAAAATATATCATAAACATTAATCTTAACAGTATGCTTTTTTTTTTGGGGCAGATCCTCATACTATGGAACTGGAACTAGACTTGGAAGATACATATAACCAGAGTTATATGTCCACCATATCTCTTCCACCCTATGTCTTTCTATCTCTTTTTTTTGGAATCCATCTTTTCCAATGATGTATAAGTTGACGCAAACGCAGTTTCTTCCACAGGTTACTAATCTTTCAGAACATGTAACGTTAATCCTATTATTTTGGTCAATAAAAAACACCGAATGAGGAGGATCTTCCCCGAAATTAAAGTATGGCAGATCAGGTCTCCACACAACAAACAATTTGGTCCAAGAAACAACCCTATCTTTGACACTGTTTGTGACCCACACCTCAATCTCCCCTAGTTGATAATGTTCTTCGTATATGCGTTGGCGAAGCAAAGAAAGCTTATCTCCTCTAAAAGCTGATAAGGCCACATTATCATATGTACCTTGGACGAAAGGAATTAGGCTCATATGTTTGAATCTCTCAGTGGAAAAATCGAAACTTTGGATAAATGGTGGGCCATCGTGATATTCTCCAGCAATCCAATACATATTTCCTTTTAAAGACACACCAGCACACGGTGAGGTTACAATCCAATCCAAAGGAATGTCAAGAGTTTTCCAAGAATTTGACTTGAGGTCGTAGATCTCAACCGGTGGGTCATACTTACCCGTGGGGCACCGGTTGTCTCCGAAAATATCTTCATAGTAAAATCTCAAGATTTTGTAGTTATCACGAGATACACCATCATATCCAATGCCGTAATAATCATTAGCTGCATAAGATTTCCTAGGTTTGGTGACCCATCTAACTCGGTTAAAACAAGGGTTCCAAACAGCGAGTTTTTTGGGACCACGAAAGATGCATAGCAATAACCCATCACAATGAACAATATTAGACAGCTTACCGCTTCCTTGAAACTCATTTGGGAGTGGTAAAGAGGAATGATCGGCGTTGGACGCGGGATTAATGATCCGAACCTTATCACTGATTCGTATGATATGTTCTTGGACCTGCTCTAGATGATCGTAGATGAATCTCTTATCTTTCAACAGAGCATTCCATCTTGTGCACGTCAACTTGAATCGTTTTAGATCTTCAGCTGGAATACTACCAAATATTAATTCCCATATTTCGGGAGGTATAAATGAACCTTCTGACGAAGATGATGAAGCCATGAGAATTCGAAAAGTTATTGCTGAAGTATGAGTTGTGATTGTGAATCTGTCTGTATGGATGTTAATATAACATGTTGGATATGTCACGTGGATGTAATAAAAATTTCGGACCACACTTTCTTATTAAATAAATATAGATATTGTTAATTGAGAATTATAAATATGAAACTAATCTTGAAAAAATATTACATTGTCATGTTATTGGTCTTAACTTAAGACAAATATTTAATTTTTTAATAAAAGTATATATATATATATATATATATATAAGTTTAATATTTAGACTAATAAATCTTTTAAATAATAACTAATTTTCAAAAAAAAATTCTCTGTAATTAATTATTTCCAAAAATTACTCATTAATTTTAAAAAACTTGTAAACCAATCAAAATTTTAAAAAGTAAGATTTTATATTTAAATATCCAAATTACTTTTTTAATAACTACATTTGGAAGATTTTGTTAAAATTTTAAAATATGATTCTCCTATCATCTTCTTTTAATTTCATTTACAAATTGTATCGAATTATCATATGTATAAATTTGTAGATTTTTTTCTGCATATGTTATGATTTGAATTTTAAAAAATGAAGATATATTACTCAATATATGAAAAAAATGTGTGTTTTAATGTTGCACATCGGCTGATTGATAAAACTAAATTTATGTAGTTGATACATTAATAAATTTTATTTGCTCATAATTAGAATATAAAATTGATACCTTTAAATATTTCACAAAATAATGATGCAAATACAACAAGCAATATAAAATGGTAATATACATCAAAAAAATTAAATATTATAATATTCTAAAATAATTAGTATTTAAAAAAATATATGTAAATTTATCAAACAATTACAATATTAAAAGTAAATACTATCAAACAAAATACCTTTTTAAAATAAATATAACAATTTAATATTATCTTATAAAATTTTAATACTGTACAGGATATCTCCTATTAACATGTATGAAATTGATGTGGACAAATAATAGAAGATATGATCTTAAATTCATAATATAATAAGAAATTAGAGGTTTCTGCGCGTTTGAGCTCATCACGACAAATTTTATATTTTCTTATCATCGTAATCCCAATTTAAACGTGATTTTTCCTCTTGGTCACAAGAAAAAAAACAACCAAGAAGAAAAACAGGTCCAACAACGAGATGTTTCATTAAAATAGTTAGGAATTCCAATGAAGCAAGACCTATGGTTTGGTCCTATGGAAAAAAAGATAAAAAAATATGGAAGCAAAGAACAATCAGTCCACCTACTTCGACAACGTGATGTTTTTTGTTTTTTTTTTTTTTTTTACTTCGACAACGTGATGTTTTTTTTTTTTTTTTTTTTTTTAGACAACGTGATGTTCTTTACGTTCAAGAAACTAACCCAAGAAAGTATCTAAACTCTGAGGCGCAAACCAAAAAAATGATCAAATGTGTGTCGATCTAAATCTTGTCATATATCTTTAATTGACTCCTCATCAATACGAGACAATCCTATTTTGGTGAACCAGCTATTTTCCTGTACATTATTACTATTCTGCCAATAAGAAAAGCTCTTTTTTTTTCGTCTGAATAATTCATTATAAAACCAAAACAAGGTTAAACCTACCAAAAAATTATAAGATGGCCAAGTTTCTGGTCTTAGAATAGCTTGTATCAAATCTTTTGCTTCTGCTGCGATAATGACTCTTCTAATTTTGAGACTTCTGAGGCTTTCTAATGCTCACAACCAACATTCCAGTGCCAATAAGAAAAGCAAAACCATTACATATAAACAAAAGAAAAAACAGTTAACATATGTATATAATATGTTTATAGAAGATATATAAATATCTTGAGTTAAAAAAATATATATCTTAAAATCTCACATATATATCTTAAAATATCACAAAAACATATTTTAGTTAATGCCAAACTTGTTTTCAATATAAAAATACAAAAGTTTTGTAAAAAAAAATCTTAAAATATTATAAACATTGGTCTATAATTTTTCTTTTTTCCAATATAAAGAGAGTATGGATTTAGGATCTTAAATTTGGTGGGCTTTTAATGAATTTTAAATACATGTTAACGATTAAAAGAGTCTTTCGATTTGGTGGGCTTACAATAAAGTTCAAAGATAATCTCATGATGATTATAAAAAGCTGAAGCCCGAAGGAGTGAGTATAGTTCCTGCTAGCCACTCCAACAGATTCCAAGGAACGTCTGGCACACCAATAACTTACTAGTGGATTTGGATGAATAGTTCATGTCCACGGTGAGGGGTTAGGATCGATGCCCTACAGAGTCAGTTTGAGGTCCGTTGTGACGGCTAGCAGTGAGGCTAATGGACTAGTAGTGAGACTAGTGGGGTCGACAGGACGAGTTGTTACAGTATCTGTGTAGTTTCACATGATCAAATTTTGGAATCAAATGAATAGATCGTATTGAGTTACAAGATAAGCCTATTTTCTTTAAATCTTGGACTGAATATTGAGAAAGTTCCTCTCCTGATGATCAGGCCGTACTCAAGGGGCGATCTCGGAGGTCGGTTGATTGGCCTTGTTAGGCTTCTGATCGTAGGCCCGTT
This sequence comes from Camelina laxa, assembly GCA_024034495.1. Classification (NCBI taxonomy): domain Eukaryota; kingdom Viridiplantae; phylum Streptophyta; class Magnoliopsida; order Brassicales; family Brassicaceae; genus Camelina; species Camelina laxa. The sequence continues at coordinate 11,546,846 of CM043881.1, forward strand.
TAGCTGTCCTAAAAAGGAATTACCAGTTTAGTTGATCTTTGGAATTAATCGGTTTGTCTTTAGTTTATGTCGGTATGTTGTAGGTGTTAAATCCCTCACCAACAATAAATTAAGAAAAATATCATTTAAATGAGTTTGATGTCTTTAAACTTAAGACAATGTCTTACTTAATATCTTGTGAAGACATTTAGACCATGATGTCTTAAACTTGAAGGCACCAAGCCCACTGAAATAATATTTCTTTTTTATTTACTATATTTTTTTGAAATTTAGAGACAATTTAGAATGAATATGAAGGATGGAGATGCTCTTACAGACTTCTTTCCGCCCATCTCCATTGCTGAAAAATCTTTCTCAGTTTCTTATATAATAATCTGATCATTTTAATTAATTATTTATATTTAAAATGGTAACTAAAAATTTATCCAATTATAACAAAACAGATATGGCAATTGAGGTTTTCAAATAATTATCAAAATTTCTTAAGAGTTTTTTTAGAGTTTCAATGATCACACATTAAATGAAGGATGCTCTTAACCATCACGAATACAATATTCCAGAAGAGTATTACCGTATTCAAAACTACAACGACATCCAAGTGATGAACTGGGGAGAAATTACCAGGTACTATTTTCTTTCTTTATGATTAGTTTATTATGTTCTAAAATGTGGTGAACTACTGATTGCTCTCTAGATCTTGTTGCCCAAGTGACATGTATTCGGTATGCTGACAGGTTAGTTTTAACATATATTTTTGACAAGTTAGTTTACATTATTTTTTTCTATATTTTCGTTTACTAACTTCAATTGTCTTACTAAACAGATTTTGTGTTCTGTTTTGTATTGGTGAATCATTTACGTATTTGTTTGGGAGAAACACGCATGTAAGATCCGTGTAGATATATACCTCTTCTAAACGAAGAGCCCATTGTACTTATTGCCAATGGTGTGAATCCAAAAAACTTGCGTGGTACGTCCGGATCCTTTATCTTTTTATTGTCAATTTTAAATGTATAATATACTCCACATCACTACAAGAAAAAACACGCCTATTTTAAGCAGCACTGCGACAGATTACAACTCTCACAAATTTATATTGGATTTGCGAAGCTTATCCGACAACCGAAAAAAATCTAGCATATTCCTCGCAAAATTGCGAGGGATGCGGTCCTTGCAAATCCGCTGTTCATTTGTGAATCATTAACAACGAATTTGTAGAGAAAATAAAATATTTCGCAAATCTATCGCAAACTTGTGACGATTTTACAAAGACAAAATCCATAGCAAAATTGTTATGGATATGCGATTGAGTAGCAAAAGCCATAGCGAATCCAATGCAAAATGAGAAAATAATTTTTTATAAATATTTACAAAATTTAATAGAATTATTCTGAAATACATTTGAATGTTCATAAGGTGATTATTCTGGAAAAAAAATTATAAATACTTACAAAACTTCAGACTCCTTTTTGTTGAAATTTATCATGTTTGGATCCATCTAAAATGTCTTATACTTCTCTATGAAGTGAATCAACACGTTTATTTTCGATAATCACATTAATATTAAAGATTAAAAAGGTGAATCCAAGATTTATATTCGAAGATAGGGCAGTGCAACACAAATAGTTGGAGATGTATTTGTCTCAATGTAATGAACATATCCAATGTAATGAACATATACAATGTAATTCAAAACTGATTCATAATGTGAGGTTCCCTCAAATCGAACCACTGGAACCTCACAAACGGAAAATCGAAGACTCGCTGGTCTTCCCAGCCAGTATGCTTTCACACCGGTGAACCCTAATAACCCCAGACACTGATTCTAAGGGAAGTATAGTAGAAGATATCTAATGATAAGTGGAAGATGCAAAATCGGACAATTTCAAAAAGTACGACAATAGAAAAGAGTATGATGAGACCATTGAACATTATAATATATTTGAAAGTTAATTTGATTAATTTTTTTTAAATCATTTTGATGGTTTTTCTAAAATAGATATTCAAGATTTGCGACAGATTTGCAACATTAATCGCAAATGTGATGCAAGTCCATTGCAAACTCTCGTAAATCATAGCATTTTCCTCGCAAATATTGACACATGATAACTTTAAACCCTAAACCCTACAGAATTTGCGAGAGATGTGCTATGGTCTCTCGTAATTCTCTCGCAAAACTTTTGGAAAGTTGAAAGATTTTGAATTTGAATTTATGTATTTATGCGCTAAAATTTTAGACAGGGAGTAAAAATTTTAAAAATTTAAACTGTATATTTTATATTTTTGCTATGCTTTTGCGAGGGATCGTAAAAAATCTCTTGCAAACTTTGCGAGGGATTTGCTATGCTATATTTTTCTATATAAACAGAAAACCTAGTCTGAGCTACGCTCAGCTCAAACCTCGATCTATCTACAGCCGCTCAACGACAAACTCTGTCTCCTCCTCTTCTCTCTTCTCCCGTTAATCTCTTTTCCGGTTACTCTCCTCCTCTCTTCTCTTTTTTTCTGTTACTTTCCTCCTCTTCTCTCTTGTAATGTCTCGACCGCCACCTCTTAGTGGGCCCTATGTCCACTTCCAATCCATGGGCCCATCTTCATTAATGGGCTTCACGTCCTCTCACTAGGCCCGTGAGCCCATCAATATCCGATGGTCGGTTTGCTACGTCTAGGAGGTTTTAAAGACTTGTTACCGTCCCTACAAATCACCACATGATATTTTCCTGTGTTTTGTCCTCACTCACACAGTTCCGACAATCACTTCCCGAAAGGTCACCCATCCTGAGACTACTCCAGCTCAAGCACGCTTAACTCTGGAGTTCTCTCAGGACCCTTGACTGAAGAGATAAGTGCACTTTGGTGACATACGTGGCCAAATCAATTCTTTTTAACCTCTCTGCATGTCCCTGAATCCAGGGTCCAACATCTCTTCTCTGGTTCTTCTCCTCCTTTCTTCTCTATATCTTCTCTCCTCTCCGGTGACTCTCCTCCTCTTCTCTCTTCTCCGGTTACTCTCCTCCTTTCTTAACTCTATCTCCTCTTGTCTCTGGTGACTCTCCTCCTCTCCTCTCTATTTCTGGTTACCTTCTTTCTCTATTCTCTCTATCTGAAAGGTTAGAAAGTCTTGTCTCTTTCAGATTTTGATTTAATTTTAGGGTTCTGATTCGAAGTTTAATTTCGAGTTTAGGATTCGAATTTTGAGTTCAATTTTGAATTTAGGGTTTCGATTTTATGGTATTAATTTTTTTAAGGATTTTGATTTTAGGGTTTTAATGTAATTCGTTTTAGATTTTTCTTTAATTCAATTCTTGGATTTAGAGTTTAGGGTTCTAATTTTGATTTCGAATTCAAGTTTAGGCTTTTATTTCTATTTGTATTTTTATTTTAGGGTTTTTAATTCAGTTTTTTTGTTCTCTTTTTAGATGACTTCTCGAGACCAAAACGTTTTTGTGAATCACAACGTTTACACAAGATTCATATCTTCTCAAGAGTTATCTCCTCTCGTCCCTGCTCGAAGGTTAACTTCTTCCGCCTCTGCTCAAAGGTTACCTTCTTCCGCTTCTTCTCAAGGTACCTCACCGGCGGTACAAGATAATTGTCATGCAACCTCTCCGGTGGTGCAAGATGATCATCATTCTCCCGCCTCTGCTCAAGGTACCGTTTATTTTTTACACAATTTCTCCATCTTGTGAACATTGTTCTGCCTGTTTATTGCTAGACTGGATTTATCAAACTGATTATGGTTACTTTTAATGTTTCGTATACTTTAATTTTGTATGCGTTACATCATATTTACATTGCCAATCAATTTGTTCGCATTTCCCTTTCAGTTCTCAGTTTGTCACTATTCAAATCCCTTCTCACGACCTTTCGTAAACGTTGGAAGACCAACGTTAGCATTATCCATTTGTTATATTTGTTATATTTTATTTTTTTAGCATTATCCATTTGAGAAGATTTTTTTTTTTTTTTGGCATTTTTAGCATTATTGCAAATTAGACTTATCATGAGAGAAATCCATGCAGCCACACATTCTTTATAAGTAATGATAATAATGAGAGAGACAAAAGAATCTGTCAGTAGATTTTAAAGTTTGATTGATAAAGATGGCCTTTAACAAACAAATATTCATAAAGACCCATAAAAAGTATATTTTGAAAGAGTTCACGTAAAACCTATTTTATTGAACATATAATTATACTTGGTTTTCAATATAGAAATAAAATTTCCGACCAATCAAAATTATGGTGGTTCATTTTTGGGTTAGAAACCGGTCAATTTTATTCTATATCTCATAGATTATATATAAGAATCCGTCTCAAAATATTGGCAGACAATTTCTCTAGCAAAAATCGCCTTCATGGCCCAAATCAAGGCTTGAACCTTAGAACAAATAAGTTGAAGACTTCTTGCTCTTAGTAACACCGTCTTGTCTTCACTATTACAATACCACCAGTCCATATCCACAAATACATCCATAGCTTTCCAAAAGCCATTTAATTGACATCATTGGAATATATCACGGGCTTCCCAGGGGGCTAGAGGACCCATAGACTCAGCATATAAGGACTGCATCTCCTCCCATAAGATTTTTATCACTATGCGCTTGACTAATAACATCTATTGTTCTGTTTCTGTATCCTGAAAAACTTTTTTATTCCTATCCTTCCAAATCAATCATACAATCCAAGGTAATTGATATTGAATATCCGGTCTAACAGATTGAGACGATACCTGCCAGAAAATAAAATCTAAGTTTGAATACAGTGAAGTATAAGGGAACCCACCTTAAACTGTAGAGACTGAAGCTAAATCTCAAATCTTACGCGACCGAGAAAAAAGTGCATGATTAATTGTCTCAACCCCATCATCACATCTTTTACACTTAGTGTCACACCGTAGACCCCGATGAGCTAATCGGTCCATGACAAGGAGAAATTAGCATATTTGAATTGATTGGCAAAATTTTGATAATAGTAATAAGTTGTATTGTAAGTACAGTATATAATTTTATCTATTTTGTATTTAAAATAAAAAATCACATAAATTTTAACAATCAAATATTTTACCTAAATAATTACCTAAATTAATTAAAACCTATGTGTATTTTCCATTTAACGAACTAATATTTTTAATGTTTTAAATAATAAATAGAAATTACGGAAAAATCCCAAGTTACATAAAAAAATCCATAGAAATCTTATATTTATTAACAAAAATTATTTTTAACTTTAGATATCCATCAATATAAAATATATATTAACAAAATAATGAGCTCAAATGTGAGTACTTGCGAGGGAACTGTTGGAAGTAAATTCTTTTAGAAGTGATGGAGAAAGTGTTTTGAGTATTTGAGAGAGCAGTTTAGAAAATAAAACTTTTATTACTTTGATTTTAACTTGGAACAACTTCACAACATCTTGGTTACATACGAGAGTAGGAGGAGGTATTTATAGCCTCCATATTACAAAATATCTAGAATATTTTAATCCTTAATCTAGATTATTCTATCACAATATCTAGACTATAATAATATAATTATCTAGATAATTCTAATTAAATATCTAGATTTTTATGTTTAAGGAGGTGATACATTATTCTAGAACTTTTAGATATTTTTATAAAAGAGGTGGAGATCTTGATATTTCTAGAGAGAACTCTAGAACATGGATTTAATTAACCTTGATTAAAAATCAAGTTTAACTCTCAACACCCCCTCTTAAACTTGATTTTGCCACTCCAAATAGGCTCCTCATCCTGATAAAATCTTCACGTTTGAGAGCCTTGGTGAAAATATCGGCTACTTGATCATTTGTCTTCACATACTCCAACTGCACATCCTTCTTGTTAACACACTCTCTAATGTAATGATAGCGTGTGTCAATGTGCTTACTTCGATCATGGAAGACTGGGTTCTTCGCCAAAGCTATTGCTGACTTGTTATCCACAAAGATCTTTGTTGGCTCTTCTTGTGGCAATTTAACTCCTTTAGAAGATTTCTTAACCAAATAGCATGGCACACACATGAAGTAGCCGCCACATACTCCGCTTCACAAGTGGAAAGCGTGACAATTGGTTGCTTCTTTGACATCCACGTAAAAGTTGTATCTCCAATGTAGAACACGAAACCACTTGTGCTTTTTCGATCATCTACGTCTCCACTCCAATCGCTATCGCTATAGCCAACAAGCTTATAATCATTTGAAATAGAATAGTGCAAACCAAAGTTCATCGTACCTTTGATATAGCGAAGAATCCTCTTTTCCGCCTTAAAATGAGTTGTTGTTGGATGTTCCATGTAGCGACTAACAACTCCAACTGCATATATGATATCAGGTCTTGTGCATGTTAAGTATCGTAAGCTTCCAACTAAGCTCTTAAATAATGTTGGGTCCACTCCTTCTCCTTCCTCGATCTTTGATAACTTGATTCCACATTCCATTGGCGTGCTCACCGGGTTAGAGTCTTCCATCTTAAACTTTTTAAGTACCTCCTTAGCATATCCTTCTTGAGTAATAAAAACTCCATTTTCTTCTTGTCTTACTTCGATTCCGAGGTAGTAAGACATCAATCCAATGTCCGTCATCTCGAACTCCTTCGTCATCTCTTTCTTGAATTCGTCAAACATGCTTGGATTGTTACCCGTGAATATCAAGTCATCTAAATACAAGCACACAATCAATATATCGCCATTTTGTATTTTGATATAAAGTGCATGCTCATATGGACACTTGATGAAGTCTTTCTCGTTGAAGTACTTGTCGATCCGTGTATTCCAAGCTCTCGGGACTTGTTTTAACCCATAAAGTGCCTTCTTTAACCTCAAAACTTTGTCTTCCTCTCCTTTAACTACGTAGCCTTGAGGTTGCTCAATGTAAACTTCTTCTTCAAGGTCTCCGTTTAAAAAGGCTGACTTGACATCCATTTGATGTATTTTCCACTTGTTTTGAGCCGCCAATGAAATAATTAGTCGAACAGTTTCAAGACGAGCGAGCAAATACTTCATCGTAGTCGATTCCGGGTCTTTGACTATATCCTTTAGTCACCAATCTTACCTTGTATCATTCAACTTCCCCTTTAGAATTTTTCTTTGCTTTGTACACCCACGTCAGACCAATCGCATTGTGTCCATTTGGAAGTGAAGCTAACTCCCATGTATCATTCTTTTGTATAGCCTTTATCTCTTCATCCATGGCATTTCTCCAAGTCTTTTTTTCAATAGCTTCTTGGAAGTTCAAGGGCTCGCACTCCGCAAATAAACAAAATAAAGTAAGGTTGTCTTGATTTTCGGTAACCTCGTAAAGCTCTTGTAGATTTCTATAGCGTGGAGTCCTTTCGCTAGAACTTTCTTCTCCTTGAGAACTTATTGGTGAAGTTGGTGGTGTAGTAAGCTCTTCTCTTGGTGGCTCTGGGTCATCTTCTTCAAAGTGTGGAAAGAAGTTATAATCTTCATCATTTGACTTCCATTCCCATTCTCCTTCTTCGTCGAACACGACATTTCGACTTATAATAGTTTTCCTCGTATCGGGATTGTAAAGCTTGTAGCCTTTCGAGTTGTTGTCATAACCAATGAAGATGTACTTCTCACTTTTTTCATCTAGTTTGCTCCGCTTCTCATCTGGTACATGGGCATGAGCTATGCTTCCAAAGACTCTTAAATGAGAAACACCGGGCTTTCTTCCGCTCCAAGCTTCTTGTGGTGTCTTACCCGCGACACTTCTTGTTGGAGATCGGTTTAATAAATACACCGCACACGCGACAGCTTCCGCCCATAGCTCCTTCGGTAGTTTTTTACTCTTAAGCATGCTCCTCGCCATCTCAAGAATTGTTCTATTCTTCCTTTCTGCTACTCCATTTTGTTGAGGGGATCTAGGCACCGTTAGTTGTCTTCGGATGCCATTATCTTCACAATACTTATGAAACTCCTTGGATGTGAACTCTCCTCCACGGTCGGATCTCATAGCTTTAATCACAAGACCACTTTCCTTCTCAACATGGGCTTTACATTTTTTAAAGTTCTCGAACACCTCGGATTTTTCTTTCAAGAAATAAACCCATGTTTTTCTTGAAAAATCATCAATAAAGTGAAGGAAGTAGTTACTTTTACCAAGTGATTTTGGCTTGATTGGACCGCACACATCCGTGTGTATTAACTCCAAGGGCTTTTGAGCTCTTGTGCTTGACTCCTTTGGAAAACTCATTTTGAATTGTTTTCCAAGTAGACATCCTTCACACACCTGATTTGGATGATTGATCCAAGGTAGCCCCCTCACCATTTCTTTCTTCGAAAGTAACTCCAAGCCTCCAAAATTTAGATGTCCGTATCGAAGATGCCAAAGCCAAAAATCCTCTTTGTAGCACATCTTGAGACATTGTGCGATGTCATTTTGAATGTTAAGAACAAACATTCTATTTTTAGACATTGGCACTTTAGTAATGAGATTACTTGTTTGGTCTCTTATAGAAAGGTTATTATCTTTTAAGCGAATATCATAACCTTTCTCTAAGAGTTGCCCAAGACTCAAGATGTTTGTCTTCATGGTTGGAATATAGTAAACGTTGGAGATAAATTGATGATCTCCATTCTTCAATCGAATGAGAATGTTTCCTTTGCCTTGTACCTCCATCTTCGATTCATCTCTTAAAGCGACGTTTCCTTTCACCGACTCATCAAGCTCCACGAACATGTTTCTTCTCCCGCACATATGATTTCTTGCACCACTGTCGAGGTACCATTTATTAGTTTCTTCTCGTTCATCCTTCTTGTAATTAGCCATTAATAACATGTCTTCTTCTTGATTTTTTTCTTCAACGTAGTTGGCCTTCTCCTCGACTCTTTTGTTACTAGGAGCTTTACATTCGGAAGCGTAATGTCCAAACTTTCAACAATTGTAACATTTTACACTTGATTTATTGTACCTTGAATTTGAGCTTCCTCTCCCATGACCTCTTGATGAGCTTTCTCCTCTTTGACTTGTGTTGTCTTCATATGGCCTCCAACCACGTCCATTTCCATATCCACGGCCTCGACCTCGTCCTCGTACTTGACCACCACCTCTTCTTTGATAACTTTGCCCAATTTCCTCTTTAATGTTATTAATTTGCATTTTTAGTACTTGTTCGGCAATGTCTTCCTTCTTCTTCTTCTTTTCTTCATAAGCTTGTAATGACCCAAGAAGTTGCTCCATTGTCATGGCCTCCAAATCTTTTGTCTCTTCAATAACAGTAACGATATGCTGAAATCTTGAGTCTAATGATCTAAGAACCTTCTCCATAATTCTCACATCTTCTAGCTTCTCGCCGTTTCTTTTAAGATTATTAGTAACCACCAAAACTCTTGAAAAATAATCAGAGACGAGTTCACCTTTCTTCATTTGTAAAGCTTCAAATTCTCCTCTTAGAGTTTGAAGACGCAACTTCTTGACTTGATCGGCACCCTTGTAAGATGTTCGAAGCTTCTCCCATGCTTCTTTGGCCGACGTAGCTCCAACGACCTTCTCAAATGTGTCTTCATCTAATCCTTGATAGATTAGACAGAGAGCCTTCTTGTCTCTCTTTCTTGAGTCTCTCAAACTATCCTTTTGGGTTTGAGAGAGACTACCTTCATTCTCTGATTCAGTGTAACCTTTCTCGACTATCTCCCATACGTCATGTGCTCCTAGGATAGCAATCATTCGTAAACTCCAATTGTCATAGTTGTTCTTTGTGAGCACCGGAACTTGGAAGGGAACACCATTACTTGCCATCTTTAGGATCTTCAAGCTCTGATACCACTTTGTTGGAAGTAAATTCTTTTAGAAGTGATGGAGAAAGTGTTTTGAGTATTTGAGAGAGTAGTTTAGAAAATAAAACTTTTATTACTTTGATTTTAACTTGGAACAACTTCACAACATCTTGGTTACATATGAGAGTAGGAGGAGGTATTTATAGCCTCCATATTACAAAATATCTAGAATATTTTAATCCTTAATCTAGATTATTCTATCACAATATCTAGACTATAATAATATAATTATCTAGATAATTCTAATTAAATATCTATATTTTTATGTTTAAGGAGGTGATACATTATTCTAGAACTTTTAGATATTTTTATAAAAGAGGTGGAGATCTTGATATTTCTAGAGAGAACTCTAGAACATGGATTTAATTAACCTTGATTAAAAATCAAGTTTAACTCTCAACACGAACATATACAAAAGCAGTTAACATATGTATATAATATGTTTATAGGAGATATAAAGATTTAGTTATTAAAAAAAGGTAATATATATTCTAGTGGATGCTTATATATATATATATATATATATATATATTTATATATAATCCTATATATAAGTACGTATAAGATTATCATACACTGTCAGCTCTCCCTCTCCTTCTAGAATTCTATTTCTCCCTCTTTCTGAAATCTTCGGCGCAAAGTATTATACTTAAGGTAATCTTCAAGACTTCAACCTTATATTTATTATGTAGATGTTTCAGTATTGTAGAAGACGACACTCTTAGATATTCTATACATGTTATTTAGAAAAATGTAATCAGTCAAATATTTAGAAAAACGATAAAATTCTATACATGCTATATTCCAGTCATGAATTTCAGATTGATTTACTAAAATATTTCTTTATGATATTTGTAAAAGTTTCTTATAGTCTAAAGTTGTTGGACTCGTGCATTCTTGTACTGTATGTCCTTATTATCTAGGGAGGCTGGGGATGTACATAAAGTTGGTTAGTTTTTAGAATTTATCCATGGTTTTCTAAAAGTTATTATGACTAAATTGTAAAAAATATATACATTCCAGTAACATGAATTTCCATGTGTTAAAATTGAAATACCATAGATATGGTAAGTTGTACATGTTACTAATCAAAGTTTTTATAACTAAACTTAAAACCCTGATTCAGTTTTTCTTTAAACTAAGATATAGTTCAAAAAAACGAAAGGGTAAAACCTCTTCTTAAAACTACATTCGATCATATGAAATATATAATTCTTCTTGTGTTGCCATACGGCAAAGTGATTCTTTGGTGGTCTTAGTTTGCGCAGCTCTATATATATATATATATATATATTTTTTTTTTTTTGGGCGCAGCTCTGTATTTCCATTCACTTAACATGCTATTCCTATTTCTCCTAATATTATCCAATAAATTGAACCAAGTAGAAATGATTCGACTTCACATTCCCTTACATAAACTATCCCTTTTTGTAGAAAGCAAAATGAGTTTGTGGTATATCGTAGTTGCGTTCGTGTTCATTGCATCTATACTCATTGCAAAGAACACGAGAAAAACAAAGAAGAATCTGCCTCCTGGACCACCAAGACTTCCTATAATTGGCAACTTGCACCAGTTAGGGTCGAAACCTCACCGCTCGATGTTCAAATTATCAGAAAAATATGGACCGTTAATCTCCTTACAACTTGGAAATATATCATCTGTTGTGGCGTCAACTCCATAGACAGCAAAGGATCTCTTAAAAACGTTTGACGAAGATTGTTGTTCGCGGCCTTATATGACTTATCCTGCAAGAATTTCATACAATTTAAAAGATCTTGGGTTTTCTCCGTATAGCAAATACTGGAAGGAAGTACGAAAGATGACGGTTGCTGGAATTTACACAGCGAAAAGGGTAAAATCATTTCGAAACATAAGAGAAGAAGAAGTTGCCTCCTTCGTCGACTTCATCAAACAGTTCGCTTCGTTGGAGAAACCGGTTAACTTGAACAAAAAGTTTTTGAAACTCTCTGGGAGTGTTATTTGTAGAGTTGGATTTGGCGTTAATCTTGAAGGGAGCAAACTTGAGAATACTTATGAAGAAGTTATTCATGGAACAATGGAAGTGCTGGGGAGTTTTGCAGCATCAGATTACTTCCCGGTTATTGGTAGAACCATCGATAGGATCACGGGGTTACATAGCAAATGTGAGACGGTTTTTAGGGCTATAGATGCATTTTTCGATCAATCTATACAACATCACATAGAAGATGGTGGTAGTAATGATGATATCATTTACTTGCTGCTAAAGGTGGAAAAGGGAGAAATTGAACTTGGAGAGTTTGAGTTTACTCGAAGCCACACCAAAGCAATTCTAATAGTAAGTAATCGGAAACCTCTTAATTTTGTAACTTCATTTTTCTATTAAGTAATTTTATATTTTTGGGATAATTATAGGACATTTTTCTTGGTGGAGTAGACACTACTGGCCACACAATAACATGGGTGATGACACATTTGATTACAAACCCAAGAGTTATGAAGAAAGCACAAGCAGAGGTGAGAGAAGTGATCACAAACAAAGACGATATCACAGAAGAAGATATAGAAAGACTCGAGTATCTGAAAATGGTGATTAAAGAAACATTAAGGATAAACCCACCTGTGGCACTTGTAGCTCCAAGAGAGGCTTTAAAAGATATAAAGATTAGAGGTTATGACATTCCAAAGAAAACATGGATCCATGTCAACGTATGGGCTCTTCATAAGAATCCAAATGGTTGGAAAGATCCCGAAGCTTTCATCCCGGAGAGGTTTCTGGATAGCCAAGTTGACTATAAAGGTTTAAATTTTGAGTTGTTGCCATTTGGTAGCGGAAGGAGAATATGCCCAGGTATAGGAATGGGCATGGCTTTGGTACATTTGACTCTAATCAACCTTCTTTACCGATTTGATTGGAAGCTTCCCAAAGGAATGGAGGCAGAAGATGTTGATCTTGAAGAATCATATGGGCTTGTCTGTCCTAAGAAGGTTCCACTTGAGGTTGTCCCTGTCCTTACCCAATGGACTTAATTCTATAATATCATTGTCAAAATGTAACGCTTTGGAGGATCTTAAAACATCATATATAAAGAAAATTATAACGTATAATAAATTTAATAATTGAAAAACTTATCACATTCAAAAGATATTAACTAGAACTTATTTCTCAAGTGTTCTAAACTATTTAGGATAAAGAAAGCAAAATTATTATTTATATAGTAAGTGAAATTTTCTAAAATGTTTTTACTCAAAACAAGGATAATAATTTTCAAAAGAAAATATGTAAAATTCACAAAAGAATCACAACTATAATTTAAATGAAATAATAAAATATAACACAAATATATATATATATATATATATATATATAAGTAAAAAATGAAATTAGAGATTTGATACAAACAAAATTAGAATCCTATTTTAAAAAATATTAGATGAAGCTTCTATTTTAAGAGTTTTAAATTATTTAGGATAAAATAAAATAAAAAATAAAAACTTGTTTGTAATATAGTACGTGAAACAAAGAGAATTCATCTCTAGTGCCCCTATACCAGAATTTCATTTCTGCATTACCCCCACTTAATCTCACTACCTCTTTTTTAACGAAAGGACGAAACTACCTTTTTAACAATTTTTAAAGAATAGTTGTACCATATATCCCCTAGTTGCACCTTGCATAGTTGTACAATATATTCCCTAGTTGTACTAGTTGTACCGCGCATAGTGGGATTCGAACTCTGGGCGTGCGCGCGTGCGCATGGAGCTCGCAACCACTGAGCTACTGTGTTTTTCGTTGAACAATTACTGATTTAATTATATTTAACCTAAAACAATCTTCATTAAGGGTAATATTGTCATTTTACCATTGAGGGAGTTTTGAGAATTTGTTTTGATAGAAAGGGTGTTATGAAATTTCCGCTCTGAAACAAATCACATAATTAAACTCATTGCCAATAGCCTAATACTAGTCTACTAGACCATAGCTCGGAGCGTCAGCGAAATTTTTCCCTTTGTTGCTAAAGGCGGATTTGGATTATCTTGGAGACAGACCACTATCACAGTATCACCTTTTCTACAATCTCAACATTACCATCTGGTCTACTCGGGTTCGTATCCACACTACATTTTCAAAGAATATATATATATATATATATATATATATATATATTGGCGGGCTAGAGTATATGCAAATCCCCATTGTAACTACAATTTATACTACAGACAGTAATTTCTTATACCCTATTTCATCAAAATAATTTCTCAAAAACCCCTCAATGGTAAAAAGACAATATTACCCTTAATGAAGATTGTTAAAGGTTAAATATAATTAAACCAGTATGTGTTCAACGAAAAAACACAGTAGCTCAGTGGTTGCAAGTTCCATGTGCACGCGCGCCCAGGGTTCGAATCCCACTGTGCGGTATACAACTAAAGTGCAACGCGTACAACTAGGATGTTCGATTTTATTTAAAAATTGTTAAAGGGGTAATTTCGTCATTTCATTAAAGAAGGGGGTATGTAGAATAAGTGGAGGTAATGCAGAAAAGAATTTCTGGTATAAGGGCAAAAGAGAATTAAATCCCTTATACTACACTTACTACAATCATCACCTCAGATTTCGTGAAAGGTGTTAGGTGATTAAAAAGAGCCGATAACTGGCGGCCCACTTGGACGTTAAGTTAGCCCATATTTTTGTTTTTGTTAACCGACTAAATTCGCAAAATAAATAAATATATCCCTTTTATAATAAAAGGGAAGTACACAACATTGTTTTTGTAGACTTTATATTTTTAGTAAATGGTTACAAATGGTTACAAATAGGTTATAGATAGGTTATAGATTAATCCATATATTAATATTAATGGTTACACCTAAATATTATAGATATTTCAAATTGATAATTGATATAATAATGGTAACAAATAAAACCATATTTTTGGAAGATTTTAGTCTTATATCACGTTGTTTCTTAAAATCTTTAAACACAACATTACAAATTTATTTTTCACAGATTTTATCGATAGACTATAACGTTAACCAAAGATAAATTACGAAATTGATAGATTGATTGGTTACAAGTTAAATAGTGGGTTACAATATAGATTATGTAATAAAATTTAATAAGTGTTATAGCATGGGTACTTATCTAGAATCATGAACAATATAAAACTTACAAAATATGTGTTTTTTTCTTCAAGTCTTCATATTTAGCATATGATTTTTTTTTTTTTTTGACAAAGCATATGATTTTATTGCATAATATTTTATCAAAAAAAAAACTTTTAAAAACAATAACATAAATTATATTTTATATAAAAAATACAATATAATTAAAATTAATTTTAATATGTGCTCTAGCACGGGTCTTAATGTAGTTCACAAAATATAATGGTAGCGAAGTCTCTTTTTCGTATAGCTATGGTTTCTATAAGTTTTTATTTACACATATCTTTTTTCTTCGTTGGAGTCCATATTTCAACTAGTTGTTCTTGACCAAGTCTTTGGCTAAGCCGCTCCTCTTATTCGCCATCGCAGAGAACGGCGACGAAAACGCAGGCTCATGTGGCGTGTGGAGCTTCTTCTCGTTGCCTCAGCTTGAGAATCTGTATGAGAAACCATCATCGTTGTCGTCGACTCTTATAGCAGCTGCCGAGTTTCATGTGAAGTTCTCTCCAGACAATATAAAGATCAATTATCATAATAACATATATAAATTTGCATGCGGCTACGCGTCTGGCTTGATCCATTTCCATGGTAATCGATGCCAGGCTAGACCTCTCACGATCTTACCTGGATGATATGCTTACAGAGAGGGGTATAGCTTTTTCGGATTTGACCTGATTAACAAGCAATACAAGGTATTGTACATTGCTTCTCTATCTGAGTCTGGTCTTCATAGAATTGTTACTTTTGGAGCTGGAGTTATGAGGTGGAGAAAGATAAAATTTTCCTTAGGACGAGTTGGTATTAAGAGTGATGGGGTGTGCATCGATGGAGTTTTGTATTACTTAGCTGAGAGAGATGATATACCGTTTGATTATGTGATAGTTTGCTTTCATGTTAGGTCTGAAAAATTCACATTTATTGACGTAAACAGGTTTTGTCGATTACTAAACTACAAAGGCAAATTAGCTGTGATTTATTGGGAGGATGATGTCGACATTTATGAGATTAGTTTTTATGAGACGAATCTTGACGAGTATTTGGATGATAATCTCGACGCTGATGCCACTAATGACTTGCGAGTGTGGGTTCCAGAGGATGTTGAGATACAAGAATGGTCGAAATATGCCTACACCTGGACTGATGATAGATTCTTCCGTCATCACGTTTCCATCGCTGGAGTGACCCTTTCCGGTGAAATAGTGTTTTTGATGCACAAGTATACATCTAAACAACCGTTTTATGTTTTCTACTTCAATGTGAGAAGGAATACACTTCAACATGTTGAAATCCAAAGTTTTGGTGAAGGGTTTAAGAAACCTTGTAGCGTTCGCACCTTTGTAAACCACGTAGAGGATCTTAGTCTTAACGATTTAAAACTAATCAAGTTATTCCATACTCCATTTGAGGATACAGAATATGTAGATGATTCAGACTGAGAACTATGACTAAAAAGGGACAACAAAGAGAAGAAGATATAGTGATCATTGGAGTTGGGTAAAAAGCAATGGCAAGTTTTTTTTTTTTTTGCCAACCGTAATTATCTGTTCGTTTATGCTCTATTGATATATACCTTTTTTATTGTTACTAATTTAATAAATCAAGTCTGATCATGGTGGATCATAAGATAGCTTTTACATGAGCAGATGAGCTGCCCTTTGGAATCTCATGTTATGACGATATATGACTATAAAGGACTGTGAGAGTCTGTGAACATGGGAAGACTATCAGAAAATATGAACGAACTTTTGGAACACTTTCTGGTATGATATATTGGTCACACTCAAACTTCTAAACGGTTGTTCATCTGTTCCTGCTTTGCTTTGTTTGCATTGTGCATATGATGATCCCATTCATTATATTATAGAAGTACACTTGAAGTTGAAGCTTTGGTTGATGTATTGTCTTTGCTCTGGTTTTTCTTTGAAGCGTTAGACAGCGTGTGTAAGATTTGGATTTGACTAAGCCCTTTCTAAAGAAATTGCTTTCAATATTGTTGATGTTGAAGAAGTTAGAAGAGAAATATATGCCACAAAATAATATTTAATCCTTATTGTCAAATAAAAATTAAATATTATATATATATATATATATATTTAGAATTGTTCATATGTTTTTAATTTTCATTTGACAATAGATTTAAATCATTATACATAATGAAAAACTTGTAGTTATTGTCTCTTCTTTGAAATAGTTTGTACATGGACTCTCTAAAAACAGAGCTTTTTCCGAGTCTTTTTTATCAGTCGATCACAAAAATCAATCTCAAGGATGTGGTGGCATGGAAGTCTTTCAAGATAAGTTTATTTGATAA
Organism: Camelina laxa; assembly: GCA_024034495.1. Lineage (NCBI taxonomy): Eukaryota > Viridiplantae > Streptophyta > Magnoliopsida > Brassicales > Brassicaceae > Camelina > Camelina laxa. The sequence continues at coordinate 11,564,084 of CM043881.1, forward strand.
AGAATAGTGTTTGTGTCCTCACAAACGAATACTGCCAAAACTCTCAAGATAAGGTAATGTTTACATTTCTGAAATAAAAATGTGATGCATTTGAATTTCGTTTAACAGAAGCGTTTTACAGTCATAATGTGGTGGGTTCGAGTTGCATCTTTATCTTTTGTGGACAGAAGAAGTTGACGTGTGGTGTGGGGAAAAAATGGCGTATTTGGTTCTTGTAGTATAAACTCTATTACACATTTTTAAATTCAAGATATGTGTGGTCTCTATCTAAAAGTAGATTCGTATAAAAATCATGTACCTTTGGATGCGGATAAAACTATAATTATAGTATTTTCTATCTCTCCCTCTATCCATCTCTTCGGCACAAGGCATAAGACTTGAAGGTAATCCTACCGATCTCGGCGTCTCTAGTTTCAATATTGTCGAAGAAACTCTTATAAACAATCCAATACGTTCAACTATATGTCTTTGTTTTTACTTATTCGAATGTTGCATGTACTTTGATCGTGTAAAGAAATTTAGGAATCTTCATTACGACAGAGTGATTATGCTTTCGTGGTTCTATATTTTTCATCTATAGGGGTCATTTATTACAAAAATCTTCTTCTACTTTTTTTTTTTTTTAGACTAGTGTTTTTTTTTTTCTTGTTGTTGTTAAATTGTCTTTAAAATCCAATTTTCTCTAAGCAAACTTAACCAAACTTGCGTATCTTTATCTTTTGTGGACAGAAGGCATAAAACTATAATTATAGTATTTTCTATCTCTCCCTCTATCCATCTATTCGGCACAAAGCATAAGACTTGAAGGTAATCCTACCGATCTCGGCGTCTCTATCTATGATGTTTCAATATTGTCGAAGAAACTCTTATAAACAATCCAATACGTTCAACTATATGTCTTTTTTTTTTACTTATTCGAATGTTGCATGTACTTTGATCGTGTAAAGAAATTTAGGAATCTTCATTACGACAGAGTGATTATGCTTTCGTGGTTCTATATTTTTCATCTATAGGGGTCATTTATTACAAAAAATCTTCAAGACTAAAGCTTCTTCTTCTCCTTTTTTTTTTTTATTTATTTATTTATTTAGACTAGTGTTTTTTTTCTTCTTGTTGTTGTTAAATTGTCTTTAAAATCCAATTTTCTCTAAGCAAACTTAACCAAACTTTTTTTTTTTTTTTGGGTTATATATGATCCACTCATCATGCTATTTATATTTCTTTTAAGATAATCAAATATATTAAACTATCCATTTTTGTGTAGGCAGCAAAATGAGTTTATGGTATTGGTGTAGCTTTGTTGCATTCGTCTTCCTTTCATCCATATTCATTGTAAAGAACACGAGAGCGAACAAGAAGAATCTACCTCCCGGACCACGAAGACTTCCTATAATCGGCAACTTGCACCAATTGGGATCAAAACCTCATCGTTCAATGTTCAAATTATCTGAAAAATATGGACCTCTAATGTCTCTAAAGTTTGGAAGCGTGTCTACTGTTGTGGCATCTACACCAGAGACAGTGAAGGAAGTCTTAAAAACATTTGACGTAGAATGTTGTTCGCGGCCTTATATGACTTATCCTGCAAGACTTACATACAATTTAAAAGATCTCGGCTTTTCTCCGTATAGTAAATACTGGAGGGAAGTAAGAAAGATGACGGTTGTTGAACTCTACACAGCAAAAAGGGTAAAATCGTTTCAACATATAAGAGAAGAAGAAGTTGCTTCCTTCGTTGATTTCATCAGACAATCTGCTTTATTGGAGAAACCGGTTAACATGAACAAGAAGTTTATGAAACTATCAGGAAGTATTATTTGTAGAATTGGATTTGGTTTCATTCTTAAAGGAAGCAAATTTGAGAATACGTATGCAGAAGTCATTCAAGGAACCATGGAGGTGGTGGGGAGTTTCGCAGCAGCAGATTACTTCCCGGTTATTGGTAGAATCATCGATAGAATCACAGGGTTACATAGCAAATGTGAGAAGATTTTTAAGGCAATGGATACATTTTTTGATCAATCTATACAACATCACCTAGAAGATGAGAGTATTACTAATGATATCATTGACTTGCTCCTCAAGATGGAAAGAGGAGAGATTGGACTTGGGGATATTCAAATTACGCGAAACCACACCAAAGCAATTCTTCTGGTAAGTAATGTGAACCTCTCATTGCTTCACATCTTGCATAAATTTTTAAAATCTGGTGACTTTGATTATTACAGAACATTCTCAACGCTGGAATAGACTCTTCTGCACAAACTATGACATGGGTAATGACACATTTAATTGCAAACCCAAGAGTTTTGAAGAAAGCGCAAGCCGAGGTGAGAGAAGTGATAAAAAACAAAAACGATATTATAGAAGAAGATATAGAACGACTCGAGTATCTAAAAATGGTGATTAAAGAAACATTTAGGCTAACACCGCTTGTGCCACTTCTAATTCCAAGAGAGGCTTCGAAAGATTTAAAGATCGGAGGTTATTACATTCCAAAAAAAACATGGATCCATGTCAACATATGGGCTGTTCATAGGAATCCAAATGTTTGGAAAGATCCTGAAGCTTTCATCCCAGAGAGGTTTATGGACAGCTCGATTGACTATAGAGGTTTAAACTTTGAGTTGTTGCCGTTTGGTAGCGGAAGGAGAATGTGCCCTGGCATTGGCATGGGTATGGCTTTGGTACACTTGACTCTTATCAATCTTCTTTACCGATTTGACTGGAAGCTTCCCGAAGGAATGGAGGCAGAAGATGTTGATCTTGAAGAATCATATGGACTTGTTTGTCCTAAGAAAGTTCCACTTGAGCTTATCCCTGTCCTTACCCAATGGACTTAATTTTATATTTTCGTAGTCAAAATGTAACGTTTCCAAAGTTTCATAAATTATCATCTTACTGAAACTGTTGATGATTGGCCAATAAGATTTTTTTTTTTTCTTTTCATAAAATATCGCTAAAATATTGGTATTTAATTGGAGCAGTAACCACAACTTTTTATAAACGTCACCAAACTAGTCTCTAATTTGTAATAAATTCACAATGCAATAAATAAATAAAAACTCTGCAAAAATATCCTAAATTTTTTAATTAATTTCCAATATATATATATATATAGATATATATATAGATATATTTCACTTCAAAAAGGTAAAAATTGCACCTAAAATTACATATAAGGATAATTTGAAATTTTAACCAAATTTCAGTATATACAGGATAACTTGAAATTTTAAGCTGTTATGAAAAATTGTTTGGGCCACAATTAGGCCATTAAAACAGGCCCAGTTTTGGATAAGGCCCTGGAAATACTCAAAACGCTCCGCCGTATATATCAGACCACATAACTTAACGAGAGAGAGAGAGAGAGAGAGAGAGAGAGAGTGAAAGAGAGAGAGAGAGAGAGAGAGAGAGAAGAAGAATGGATCCAGAGCAAATCAACGAGTTCGTTGTGGGTTACTTGAAGAAGAAAGGCTTCAGTAGCGCTGCTAAAGACCTCGAAGACTTTCATCACCACAACAATGGTAGCAGTTTGAGTTCTATCGACTATCATAACGATCCTGAGCTCACCAAGCTCATTCGCTCCTTTTCCCAGTAATCTCTCTCTCTGTCTCTGGTTTTAACGCGACTTGTGTTTTGCAATTTGGGTGGAACTTTTTGTGAATTTTGAAACCGAAAGCTAAATTATGTCAGCTGAAACGTTTCTGAGCATCGACCAATTGTTAAAATAAACATTCTGGGTGAGGCTGTTGTGTGAACCTTTGTGTCAATTTGTCTGTCAAGTTTTTTTGAATACATCCCAGTGAGGTTTCTGATTCTATTTGTGAAGAAATTAGGGTTTTTTTTTTTTTTTTTTTTTTTGTACTGCTGTGTTGCAATTTAATGTAATTGGTTCTGTAGAGAAAATGGTTATTAAAATGTGGTTCCTTTGGGTTTCCAGACAAGAAGATGATCCAACTCGGTACCGTGAGTGTTACAGCAAACTAAGGTCATGGGCATATAATTCACTGGATTTATATAAGGTGGAGTCTTTTTTTTTTTTTTTCTCCTTTGGCTGTTTTCTGTAGATACATATTGTTATTGAGCTTAATGAAACTGACAAGGTGCTTTTTGATTTGTAGCATGAATTGCTCCGAGTGATGTATCCTGTTTTTATTCATTGTTACATGGATCTGGTGGGAAAAGGGCACACTCAAGAGGGTACTTCTCGAAATAGCTATTAGATATTCTGAGTACTCTTTTTTTTTTTAGCTTAGTATAAGATTTTTGTAAAAAAAGTGACTTATGCCACTATGGGAAATACTGTTCTTGTTTCCAGCAAGAGCCTTCTTTAACAGCTTCCGCAAAGATCATGAAATGGTACACTTACGGGATCTTCAGAAACTGGAAGGCGTTCTTGCTCCATCACATCTAGAGGTTTGAGCTAGCATTATATAGCCCTATAATGTTGAGAATGGAATTCGTTTCTTTTGTTTATCAACTTTCTTTATGACCTTGGTTCTTATCAGGAGATGGAGTTTGCTCGTTCTCTTAGAAAAAGCAAGGTCAACATCAAAATTTGTCAGGTAGACTTAAATGTGAAATGACTAGTAGCTGTAACAGGCAAATGCTTTAAGGTTTCTGGTCTGATTAACTGAATTCCGTGAATGCAGACGTCTAATATGCTTGCTGAATGTTGCAGTATTCATATGATCTGTTACTTCAGTATCTACATAGGACAGAATCAACTTTAATGCTTGGTATTATTAACGAGCACATCAATTTCCAAGGTAAATGTGTTTCTTTCTCATGTATATGCATTAGCGTGTAGCATATATTTGAGTAGAAGATTGAATCCACTGATTGATCATGGGTAATTTGTTGCAGTCTACTCGGGACAGCCTACTTCCTCGTCCGATGACATAGAGGCTGTAACCATTGTTGGGAGTTTTCAGGATACAGCTAATCACATAAACCAAAAAGAAATACAGTGGGGAGTACGTATTTTCCCTGAAGCTTTCTTTTTTTCAGAGCTGATACATGTTGTTGCGTCGTTCCTGATAAGATGATATAGTTGCATATTCGTTAGAGCTAAATAGGCTTTTATTTATCTATTTTAACAGTTGCTTGAAGACTCGCTAGAAGATCGCCTTGAGAAGACTGGAGGTCTACTGTCTGATTCTGAAAAGGGTCAAGGAGAAAGTAAAGACGGAGATGCGGATGATAGTAAGGTGATACGTAACTTCAACTTAGATTACTAATTTTTGAACTGGAAAACCCATATTTACTTGTATATTGATACTGTGTTCAGAAAAGACCCACTGAAATTGGAAAGCAAGGCTCTTCAATAAAAAAGTTAAAGAAAGACAAAGCGGGAAATTCAACAGCAAAGGTTGCACGTCTGGAGACCAGCACAGTGCCACCGACGCCACGTGTAAAATCAGAACTTGCCTTGCCAGTAATGTACTTTCGAATCACTTACCCATTTTTTTGTGTTAGGATGTGATGAAAAAAGGAATGAACATGTGATATCTATTGCCTATTGGTGATGCATGATTGATTAGGACAAATGAATATAGTTGCTCTCAGAGACTCAACCAACTTTAACATTACTTAATTTTTTCCATATCCTTTTTTTCTCTGTCAGGTCTACAGATGTAGAGCAGTCTATCCTTGAAGACCTGAGAAACCGTGTGCAGTTGAGTAGTGTTGCAATGCCATCTGTCAGCTTTTATACATTTGTTAATACTCATAACGGGTAATGTCCACCTCTCCTCCTAGTTTGTATTATTTATTTGCAACTTGTACTCACTCTGTTATTGTTCCCCAGGTTAAACTGTGTATCAATATCTCATGATGGATCTCTGGTTGCTGGGGGGTTCTCAGATTCATCAATAAAGGTATGTAATTCTTATATGGTTGGGATACATTTCCATTTCTTGTTTTCTTCCTCTCTTAAATGATGCTTAAGTTACAATTATGGTGTTCAGGTCTGGGACATGGCTAAGATAGGACAGTCTGGCAGTGGTATGTTTGTACTCTGAAACAATAACTTTTTATGATAGCATTTATTGTGGGTAACATATTTTGACATCTAGAATTAAGAATGAATTGCTCTCATACACGTCCCTTGTTGGTTTTGCATGATCCCCGTTTGTGTTTCCACCAGAAGTAATAGACTCTTGAGTTGTTTGCTTTTAGGTGCTTTGCAGGGTGAAAATGATACAAATGATCCAATCGTAGGACCAAATGGCAGAAGAAGTTATACATTATTACTGGGTCACTCAGGGCCTGTTTACTCGGCCACTTTCAGTCCTCCAGGAGATTTTGTTTTGTCTTCGTCAGCAGATACAACAAGTATGTATATCTCCGTCCTTCTACATATCCATATACTTTCTCATTAGTTGGAGTTCTCTTAGTTACAATTCATGTTTTCATATGTGCAGTACGACTCTGGAGCACACAATTAAATGCCAATCTTGTGTGCTACAAGGGTCATAATTACCCTGTATGGGATGTCCAGGTATAACTGTTCAATTTTTACATGTTTTTCTTACTTAAATTGCAATGTATGGGGGACGGACATGTTATATATTCGTTTCATGGTGCAGTTTAGCCCTTTTGGGCATTACTTTGCAAGCTGTTCTCATGATCGTACTGCACGGATTTGGTCAATGGACCGAATACAACCTCTCCGGATAATGGCAGGGCATCTATCTGATGTTGATGTAAGCGTCTCCATCACCTTCATTGTTTTGGTTTTAATTTGTAAAGGTTAAATTGAAGGGACCATTTGAAACTTGAGTTGTAAATTCATGCATGGATAAAATTCTAAGCGTTTTGGTATGCAATTGAAGTCAAATTTACCGCTTCACATTTTAAATTGCTTGCATTTTTTATTGACTTAGAATAGTAGCCACTGTAATTTTTAACGTGACATTGGCAGTCATAATTTACAAATCATCCAGTTTATAGTTGATTAAAAGGTTGTTAGCCGATCCACTTGAAGTCATGAGCTTATGATGGATTACTCACTTATAAAGATGATTAGTTTCCCTTTGGATATCTATTGACATGACTTCCGTTGTACTTACCAAATGAATTTGATTTCAGTGTGTTCAGTGGCATCCCAATTGTAACTACATTGCAACCGGCTCTAGTGATAAGACAGTTAGACTCTGGGACGTGCAAACAGGGGAGTGTGTCCGGATATTCATTGGGCACAGGAGTATGGTTTTATCATTGGCAATGTCTCCAGATGGGAGATATATGGCATCCGGTGATGAAGATGGCACCATAATGATGTGGGACCTATCAACAGCTCGCTGCATCACACCTCTCATGGGCCATAATTCCTGTGTCTGGAGTCTCTCTTACAGGTGAGAGATAGAGTCTATAAGTAATTAGTATTCTTTGGTCGTTTAATTTTTGTTTGAGTTGGTGAAACCAAAGTAAACGTACTATGATCCCTTGTTAGCCGAGTATTTGTTTTGGTTGATGGGTTATAACATCTGGGTTTGTTCTAGGACAAATTGTTTAAAGGTAGTTCAGGGTCTTGAACTAGAGTTGTATGGTGTGGCTATTTCTATGTCTGTTGGTTCAACTTACTGCTGGACTGGTAGATTTTTCTATAGCCACACTCTCTTATGTTAACATTTACGGAGGAGTTCTTGTCATGGGTTGGGGAAAGTTGTAGAGCCATAATATCTGTTGAGTCGTTAATGGAATGACTGGATTTGGTTGGTCAACTCTGCTTGCTTGGAATAGTGAAACCGCAATTTCGATAACTCAAGAACTACTAGAATTTATACTAACCTTTTTTTCTGTTTCAGCGGTGAGGGCTCTCTCCTGGCCTCTGGATCCGCAGACTGCACAGTGAAACTGTGGGACGTCACCTCAAGTACCAAATCAACAAAGGCCGAGGAAAAGTGAGTTTGCTTCTTCCAAAGTTGTATCATTGCTATTTTTGAATAGTAGATTGTTTTGTTAAAAAAGATATTTATTGTATCAGGAATGTGAATTCAAACAGATTGCGCTCACTCAGGACTTTCCCCACCAAGTCCACACCAGTTCATGCTCTCCGAGTAAGTTATGTGAATTCAAACAAATACTATGAGATGTTTCTCATTGTTGGATTCTCTGCTAAGTCTGTAGTGTTGTGCTTGTGAATAAATAAACTCGTCACGATAATTAGTGACCAAAAAATTGATTAGAACCAAAGTTTCAGGGTGTGTGCCAAAAAAAATTAAAAAAAAACTTTTCCATCATATAGAACCTTTCACCTAACCCCTAGGATTGCAAAGCTCGTTGATCAAGCATACACTATAACTCGGGTTTACATTGTGCAGTTTTCTCGGAGGAATTTGTTGTTTGCTGCAGGAGCAATCTCTAAACCCGCAGGCTGATCAAAACAAATGGTATCAGATATCGCTGGTTTAACATTCTTACAAGCTGTTGTAGATCAGAAGGAAGTAGAGTAGTTATCTTCAAAGACTACTGATTTGTAGCTTTCGTTTTTCATTTCTTTAATCCAAAAGATGTGGAGATTCTCTGACTGAACTACTTCTGCGTATGTTTGACATATGTGTCCAATCCAGGAATCAGTTATCTTCCACTTGGGAGCATATTGCCATTGTAGGAGTAGCCCACAATTCCCATTTTTACTCCCGTAACATTTTTCTTCTGTCTGTCAATTGCTGAAACTTTGGATTTTAATGATTGGCTTTCTCATATCTCAGTTTGTACGGTCGTCTTCATTAAACCATCGTATCTTTTGCCTATGATGATATAGTAGAACCGTAGCAGTTCGAACCGGTTTTTTGATTTGGTGAACTCGTTATACATTAATTATACCGGTTGATATATTCTGACGCCATTTCAACATCGATCTTTGAATCTTTCTCACGGTAATCACTACACAGAGTATGATCCAATACATGTGTATTCGCGACTAATTTTTGATATTTCTTGGATGGTTGATTCATAATTTTTGCTAGTCATTTGGAAATGTATGTTGGTGGGGCCATTGCTTTGTCACAACCTAGTTCAGATGCCTACGTACACCGTCGCGGTTAAGCAGCCATTACTGTCGGCAGTGCACGGTGAGGATAATCCAATTTTAGCAATCAATTGACTCTTTTTCATACCAACCCGTTTCCATTTGTTCTTTTTATCATTTTCACTTTGTTTAAACCTCATGCATCTTTTTAAGACGTGGAGGTTATGTGGTATGTTGTGAATTAGGTTCTTCTTTGAGACTTAAATTCAATCCTAATCAAGAAATTTATCAGCTACTAACTTATTTTAGTTTGTAGAAACATTTCTTCTCCTAATTTTTTAGAGATCGTACTTGATGAATATAGATCTGAAGAAAGAAAAAACTATATATGGTTTGAAAGACATCTGCTTCAAAATTTTGGATGAGACATAAAATCTACCAAAAAGTAGATTTGGTTGTTTATGTGATTGGACAATTGTCTACACTTGGAGTTATATGTGTGGGTTTGTTTCCTCTTTCCTGTTATCTCCCAGTCAGTTTTCTCATTACTTTTTCCAGAAACAAAATAAATTAACATATTTTAATAGTAGTAGTATTAGTTAAAATAAATTAACATATTTTAATAGTAATAGTATTATTTAAAATAAATTAACATATTTTAACATATTAATCATCATAATTTATATTTTTTTTGGAAATTGGGTCAAATGTTTGATGTTCCGATTTAATATTTTTCAGATTCAAAACTATTTAATTATGTTATTCACAAGCTTTTTGTGTAGATAACCAATAACAAATAAACTATTTATCAATGCAAATGAGACATTCACTATATCACATCAAATCAATTCATCATCCCTCATCAAATTCAAAACAATCGATTCGTCATAAACAATTCCAAAGAGTGTTTATTATTTTTATTTTTTTTCTTTTTTATGTGACAAAATTCCAAAGATTTACTACTACTCCTAGTGGATGTTATTTCTGCAAGTGTATAACTTTAGGTTAGTTACTTTAAAAAATTTTACCAATAAAATAATTCTATTTATAGAAATAATCATTGCAAATGTGTAACTTGTCACTTTATTGAATCGAGTAAATTTAGCTAATGTTGTAAAATACTAGATTATTATAAGGCCCCAAAAACTGAGTTACTATTTAGAACCTTTTACTATATGACACATTGACACTTAACTATTTCTTATACATTGCATTTTCAGATTAAAAAATAGAAAAAAATTGTACAAAAAAAAATAAAAGAGTATTTGAGACAGATCAAATGTCACCATCTCTTTAAAGTAAGATCTAATGTTCTGTATCTTTTGACCATGATTGATGTAAACTATATCATATAATATTACACGTGGAATATTAGAATACTCCTAAAGCTACCATAATCCATAATAAACTTTGACAATTCACAATTTCACATTATTCATTGATCTAACATTTATATGATTAAATAGAAAAAACCGATTTATTAAATTTTGCAGAAATCGGTTCTGTGTATTGAAAAAGTTATGTTATATTTTAATAACACTACATTTTAATAAAAATACAACTTACTTATACAGTGAGTAATGTGCGACGGAGACTGGTGCGCAATTGGACGAGTCCTCTCAAATTTTAAGGAAGCAATTCAAATTTATGGAGCGCATAAACCTAGCTGCTAGATAAAAAAATATTATTGTTGTTGGTATCCCAATCCATTAAAAGTAAAAAAATAATCATTGTAGAGTTTTAAGAAAATTAACAAAATGTTTTGAATGGAATTTAAAAACTACAAAAACAATAAAAATAGATTTATGAAGATTTTAAGAATCTATAAAACAATAACAATGGAATCATAAAAGTAAAAAATAAAATTAAATGAAAGATAGATAAAAATAAAATAATTATGAATTTGTCTCTTGCTCGTTTTTTTTTTATTGCTTGTTTCTTAAATTATTTTTGTAAACTCTACTCCTCTAACTTGGGTTTCTAATCATGAAGTTTTATTTTAAGGCATTTGTGGATTGACAAAAGAAAAAATTTTGTTTACTAATAAGGCGAAGCTCAAGTACAATTATATACTAATTATAAAATAACTTTTAAACAATTTTTTCACATCATTTAAATAGACATCATCCAACTTGCAATACAATTTTTACTATATTTAAAAATCTTGAAAGAAAAATGTGTATAGGTAGAACGTTAACCATTTGATTAGAATCACATAGCTCTTTTCTAAGAAGATAATATGTAATTCTGAATCAGCTTTCCCGTTTCAGTGTCGGCCATATGTAAACGTTGGACCCAATAACTAGGTCCCAATCCAATACGACAAATATACGAAGATTAAAGTTTAAGCCATTAGATATTTCTATTTAATATCTCACTGTCCATTGTTTACTTGGTGTAATAAACGAGATGACGGTCTCATTTGTAAAAAACTGGGTTGAGTGCTCATTAATGATGTTTGGCTTCATCGGTTCCTGCATGCATACTGCGTTTTTGAGTCTGGAGAGTGCTCTGATCATCTTCGTAGTCGCCTGCAGTTGGATATGGGCACACCGGCTCTCAAGAAGCCGTTTAAATTCGTCAACTCAGTTGCTAGTCTCCAGGATTTTTTACCTCTGGTGAAGTTATACTGAGTTACTACCAAGCTTTTATTTCATTTCATTCTACTATGTTCCGGCTTCTGAAGAAACTTAAGGGACTGGTCAAAAGATCTCGTGATGCCCACCTGGAGTTATGTGCAAAGCAAGCAGAGACATTAACACATCCGACTGTTGAAGCAGTGCAAGAGGAGGCTGAGGCTTTTGAGCACTGGCAGTATGTAGCAGGATTGGAAGAAAATCTCTTGAAACAGAGATCAAAACTGCACTGGCTTCACGTTGGTGACCAGAACAATCGCGTTTTCCACAATGCTGTCAATATCCGTGAGACACGCAACTCTATAAGGGAGATTCACTATGCTGATGGTTCTACTGAAAAAACTCAAGATGCTATTAAACATGAAGCGGCTTGTTTCTTCTCTGATTTTCTTGGACAGATCCCGAGCGAATATGAAGGTACCACTGTTGAATCATTGGAAGCGTTATTGCCTTTTCGTTGTACTATAAATCATACTGCTATGCTATTAAAGGATGTCTCTGATGAGGAGATTTGTAGTGTTTTGTTCTCCATGCCTGCAAATAAAATCCCGGGTCCCGATGGGTACACAAGTGACTTTTACAAGTCTGCTTGGCCAATCATTGGCAAAGATTTCACCCTAATTCCTAAACCACTATTCTTGCATTGATACCTAAAGTAGAAGAGGCTAGAGTCATGAAGGACTATAGGCATATATCTTGTTGTAATGTCGTATACAAAGTGATTTCGAAGATTCTTGCGAATCGTCTCAAGGGGCTACTTCCAGAGATTATCTCTTCAACTCAATCAGCTTTCGTAAAGGATCGTCTCCTCATGGAAAACGTACTCTTAGCCTCTGAACTGGTTCAAGACTATCACAAAGATGACATCTCACCCCGCTGCGCTATGAAGATAGATATATCAAAAGCCTTTGACTCAGTCCATTGGTCCTTTCTCCTCAATACACTACATGCTTTACACTTTGCTGAGCAATTTATCAATTGGATTCGCTTGTGTATCTCAACGGCTACTTTCTCGGTCCAAGTTAATGGAGAACTAGCGGGTTTTTCGGAAGTGCTCATGGCCTGAGATAGGGATGTTCACTCTCTCCATACTTGTTTATAATTTGTATGAACATACTTTCACATTTGATCAACAAAGCAGCGGCAGAGGATAGATTTGGCTACCACCCTCGATGTCATAATCTTCTCATCACCCATTTATGTTTTTCAAATGATCTAATGGTTTTTGCTGAGGGAACCAGAAGATCAATTGAAGATGTTATTAAAGTTTTTGACGAGTTCGCAAACTCTCGGGTTTGAAGATTAGTATTAAGAAATATATCCTCTATATGGCTGGGATCTCCCAAACCACACAAGAGGCCATACAAGCAACCTTTCCTTTCGCAGTTGGTGCATTACCGGTCCGATACTTGGGTTTGCCACTTATGACTAAGGCAATGATGGGACACGACTATGCTCCGTTGCTGGAAAAAATCCGAAAACGAATAAGTTCGTGGACAGGAAGGTTCTTATCTTATGGGGGAAGATTGCAGCTAATTAAATCGGTCCTTATCAGTATAACAAATTTTTGGTCTTCTGTGTTTCGCCTCCCAGGAAAATGTATAAAAGAGATTGAGAAACTCTATTCTGCTTTCCTATGGAGTGGTCTGGACCTCAGCTCTCATCATGCAAAGGTCGCCTGGTCTGATGTCTGCTCCCCTAAGAGCGTGGGTGGACTTGGTCTCCGTTCTCTCAAAGAAACCAACATTGTTTGCGGTTTGAAGCTTATCTGGGGATTGCTATCACACAATTCACTATGGGGGAAATGGGTACACACTTACCTTATTCGCCACGGTTCTTTTTGGGACATCGCAGCATCCCTATCGCAGGGCTCCTGAATGTGGCGAAAATTGCTTCAAATATGCGGATTAGCAAAAACCTTCACCGCAAAGATATTCATAATGGTTGGTCCACCTCTTTCTGGCACGATTGGTGGTCTTCTTTGGGAACACTACCCGATCTGTTAGGCCACAGAGGTTGTATTGACCTTAGGATAACCTTGGATGCAACTGTGGAATCAGTAATGTCAACACATTGAAGCAGAAGACACAAAGTGGATACTTTGAATCTTGTTGAAGCAGAAATTGCACTAGTGAGAACAAAAATGAAACCGCATATAGAGGATTCACATCTTTGGAAATGGAGAACAAGTTTCAAGCCACGGTTCTCGACTTATGATACTTGGCAACGGCTGCGTTCAGCAAAACCGGAATGTGCCTAGACGAAGGGAGTCTGGTTATCCCAGGCAACCCCAAAGTTTGCCTTTATCACATGGCTCTATATGCTTAACAGACTTTCAACGGGTGAGCGAATGTTGAAGTGGAACCCGTCTATCGATTCACCATGCTCTTTCTGCAATGACCCACTGGAAACTAGGAACCATCTCTTTTTCCAATGTCCATACTCTCAGCTGATTTGGTGTAAGTTATCGTTTGGTTTCCTTGGAACCGACGCTATCTCCGACTGGAAAGAGATCAAAAACCTCATCTCAAATTCTACACTTACTAGGACCCCTATGCTATTTTTGCGATACACACTTCAGGTTACGGTTCATACAATTTGGCGAGAGAGGAATAACCGCAAACATGGTGAAGCTCCAAGCTCTGCAATTCGACTAGTGAAGCAGATTGACAAGACTATCAGAAATAGATTCCTCCTTCTTTTGAATTCAGGCAATCAACAATATGCAGACATCTTTACGCTCTCGTTTGCAACCAGTTCATAATGTAGTCTCCCATATATGATTATTTCATCTTTAGTTCTGTTACATTTGTTGTAAAGCAATAGTTTTTTTGATGTATAAAATTTTACGATCATTAAAAAAAAATAAAAAAATAACTAGCTAAAGTAAATTAGACTTGGCTGCTATATGTGGGAAATAAGTTTTAAGTTAAACATTGGAAATGTTAAAGTGGTTAGATTGTTAGGAATTATCCTATTGAAGATGTTGAGAAAGAAACACGTTTACTCGACGCTCAAGTGGGTTTGATCTTGCGCCGACGTGGCTTCCGAAAAGAAAAGTTTCAAGTGGTTGAAGAAAGCGACTTTTGTCATGCAACCTTAGTTTGCATATCACGATGAAATTAAGTGGGAAACCAAAATACATTTTGACAAATCCACAAAACTCTTTAGTAGATAAAGAAGAAGATCGTGGTTTCCTTTAAGATTTACACAAATTTAAAAGGTTTATCTTTTAATACTACTTTTGAAGTCATAAACATGGTCAACAATTTCTCACTAAGATACGTAATAAAATCGATAAATATACTCTCATCTTTCTATCAGTGCACATGTAAGTGTGTTAAGATTTAAGCGATTAAATAATTTGAGTGGTTTACAAGTTGTTCTATGAGTGTAGATATTTCCATAGATGAATTTTTTTATCAGACCCACAAATTAATAATTAGGCGGTCCACTAAATAAAATATATTTGAGGCAAAATCAAAGAGGAACAATAAAGTTATTAAGGTCTATACTCTAAGGTCTAACCAAGTTGTTTGTTATTAACTCTGTCATTAGTTTGATCATTGCTCTAGTCTCAATAGAGGACAAAGGAAGGAACAGATGAAGGAGAGACCCACACGAGAAGCCAAATGAGAGTAGGAGACAGAAATGGTCACTTACCTCGTGGGGTTACAAAAAGTAGACTAAACTGGCCTGAAATTTTTTGGATGGTCCATTAACAGTACTCTTCCTTTTCAATTGATTGTCATCTTTCTCTCGTGTCGTTTCATCAGATGTACTAGCTTTAACTATTTTGAGAAACTGCTTCGTTTTCAATTGTCTTTTCTTTTGTATCCCTTAACTCCTGCCTTTTTCTCTTCATAAAAGAAAAGATTCTCATATATAAATAAAGTGGAAACTGTATTGTCAAAAAAAAAAAAAAAAAATTTGTCAAAAAATAAAGTGGAAACTGCACAAACTCAATTATTAAGTTTACCAATTCACCATCTTCAAAAAAAAAAAAAAAAAAGCATGAATACATGATCATTTTTTATATATAGGGGAATCAAGCTCAACACAAGATTTAAATAAGCTTGTTGATCATATTCATAAGGTTGTTTTATCAACAAGATATACACGTTTTGGCTGATGAGAGATGACATCTCAAAAAATGTATGTAAGAGTATTCAATCCCGATAGAAACAAATATCTGAAAACTGAACTATAGTTTAAATATATGGTTTAAACGAATTCAAACCAATCTCTCACACACAAAAAGCACCAAACTAATTAAACCCTAGATTTATTTGCAAATTAAAGCATTGATTAAAATCCGAACAAGTTCTCTTGACTTATAAATCGAAAAATAAAAATAAAACAATCAAAACCAATTTCAAACCGAAATCTTGATTGAATACCCCTATTAATGTATGGATTGGGTTATTGAAGGAGGAAGCAACGTAACGGGGAAATGGTCCTATTATATGTATATGTATTGAGATAGAGAGGTATTTAGATGGTGTAGTTCCAATCAACTAGCTTTAAAGTGTTTTGTGAGAAGGGTGTGACAGCAAACCAAACCTACCTATCGCTCTCATTATAGTACTTTGGTCCACTTATTACAAAAACCTAAGGAAATGTTCTAATGTAGGGTCTTGTTTTCTTTGTCTATTCCTTACTAATACTATCTACTTCTGCTCCCATTCACTGATATAAAATCTCTTCCATAGCTATTAATAATAGAAAGAGATAGAGATAAGAAATCATCACCTACAAAAATCTGTTCCCTTTTTAGCTCTCATGGACGCTTCCATAGTTTCTTCCTCCGAAACTTTTCCAAATCAAGATTATCTAAACCAGAGCCTAGAACAGAGAACCAAATACGAAGAAAGAGACGTTCATGATTCTAGACAAGAACAGCTCAATCAAGAACTCAATCTCATCGACTGCATAGACACAACCAGTAACGTTAAGGGATCTACATCCACAGAACAAAAGCTTTTCTCATGCAACTACTGTCAAAGGACTTTCTATAGCTCACAAGCCCTTGGTGGTCACCAAAACGCACACAAGAGAGAGCGGACGTTGGCAAAGAGAGGACAACGTCTGGCAGCATCAGCCTTTGGACATCCTTACGGTTTCTCTCCACTTTCTTTCCATGGACAATACAACAACAGGTCATTAGGGATTCAAGCTCATTCGATGAGCCATAAGGTAAGTTCATATAACGGATTTGGTGGTCACTATGGTCAGCTCAATTGGTCAAGACTTCCATTTGATCAACAACCAGCCATAGGTAAATTGCCTACAACAGAGAATTTTCATTATCATCACCATCAAATGATGATGAAGGCTCCTTCACTTCCCAATAACATCGGTAGATCATCAAGCAACATAGGAAGGATTCTAGAAGGGACACCGGCTCTTGAACAATGGTGCGGAGACGGAGGATTGTTAAGTAGTAATCATGAAGAGCAACCAAAGCTTGACTTGTCCCTCAAGCTTTGAGATTATTTTTCTTGATTCTTGAGTTTATTGTCTTCAACTGTTTTTCTTGTTATTGTTAGTAAATGTTGTGTCTAGTAAAAACAGCTCATGTACATCTTTTCCACATAGTACTGTATCTACTTTAGTCTGAGTCTCTGAGATTTTTAGACTTTACATAAATGGATTTCAGGTAGACACCCAACAACCGTATAAAGTATAGAGTAAGCGAAAAACAAAAAACAAAGAAGAAGAAAAGATGATATTGAGATCTGTGGGAAGATTTGGTTTCATAGTCACAAGAAAAAGGAATTAATATTATAATGTCAAAGTTGGGTTACCTAAAAGTTAGAACAATCATTCTATTTATTTAAAAGTTGCTAACAAGACATTTAAACAGAACAAAACAGATATAAATTTTAAAAGAAGACAGTTGCTGAGTAGGATGATTGTGACAGTAAAAGCAAAGAGTACTATAAAGAATATATATTGGATCACTAGATGAATACATCACTATGCCTGATAGGCTAATACTTATATGACAATGTCAATAACTAACAAAATATAGCATGTAACGTTAAATAAAGCATCCAATGGTTCTCTTTGTTAGGCCTCAAACTGGTGGACACTAGACAACGAATGAGATTATTAGAAGAAAAACATTATAAGAAACAACATGTCATAGATGTTGCTTTCATAGTTCACGTGTTTTTCCAAAAAATGGTCGAACATAATTTCTTGTGGTCGAAACACCAAACAACCGAGAACTCCTTTAGACTAATCGACAAAACCAATCGAATCAAGAACAAGCTAAGATCTTCTGAAGTCGAAACAGATTATGAAATCGGATTGATCTAAAATCTAAATGGTCTTTGAGAGTTACAAGAGAGTTGAATACAGAATCATTACCATGCATCGAGCTTAATCTCCGCTCTTATAAGAAATAAAAGAGACAAGTTCGTTTCAACAAACTCTAACACGTGAGAAAAGACACACCTACATCTCTTAATTACTTACTTACCCTTAGCCTTAACAAAGCAAATTCTAACCAATTAAGCTGTGGTGGCCTAGCGCATTCTATTTGAGGAGGAGTTGCCTTATAGGTACAGGTCAGAGATCAATTTCTCTCAAGCACAAAATTTACTAAATCAATCTATTTGGCCAGCCGAAATGCGGAAACGGTGTCACGTTTTACGCCCATTTAAAACCCCCGTGAATGGGCCACTCGACGACTGCACTCACCTTATAATTAGTCGGGTGGTAAAAGTCCTGATCATATCTAGTTATCATAAAAAGGAAAAAACTATTCTTAACCAGCTACGTAACCACTAAGAGCACAATTATCGGTCATCCCGTGAAAATGGGTTGTGAAATAATATTTTAGTAACATAATATCATTTAATTTAAGTTTCATTTGTTTTTTAAAAAAATCAACCAATTAAAACATGACATTTAGCAAAAGTAAGATGTGAGGGTGTCTTAACAGTCTCGGCAGAGACCTTATCTATTACTCTTTCATCAACTTTTTATTATTTTTTGATTTTTTATTAGTCTGACCTTCATTCCAGTATGACCGATAAACATGTTCTAAGAGCACTATTATTGGTCATCTTTGTTTTGAAGGTCTCAAAGCTTTTATTTTAATATATATATATATATATATATATATTATTTTATTATTTAATTAAAATTATTGTCTACAACCAATAAAAATAAGACAACTGAAAGTTTTTTTCTCATCCTGATTTCTAAGTGTCTCGGCAGATATACTTTATGTGAAGATTTAATCTTCTCTCCTTCTTTTTATTTTTTATTATTATTATTTTCTGATATTCATCCTTACAGTATGTTGGATAGGAATGCTCTAGGTTTAGAACTAGAATTATCTGGACCTGTTTAAGCTTGATCAACTCAACTCAACTAAGGCTCTGTCATATCTTTTTTTTTTTTTTCCTTTGCTCAGGTAAACATTAAATATTTAAATCTAAGAAAGTATAATTCTGTATCCACACAGAAAAAAAATCCTCAGAATGAATGAAAAGTCAGACAGTTCCTTGAATAAATCCAAGAAGCACAGATTTAGACAATCACACATGGTCCAATGGTGCCATGGAGAACCAATTACCTGACAAGACCGTCGTTTCATCTTTATCTTCTTGTATATTATTACATTTTGGCACTAAATTTTTGTATGAAAATGTTTCAATTACACTCTTCTAAAACATTTTTAAACGGTAAATTATTATAACGGATGGGTTTCTATCGTCTCGAAACGTAGAAAAATGGGTCTCTTTTGTTGGGCCTCAAGGCCTACAGATGACAATGACTAACCTGAAAACGACATTCTCCCACAGTTTTGAAGGTCTAGTGAGAGCCAATGGATTCTAAAATTTATCAGAGGGACGAAATTTTTGTTGCTTAGAGGATTTTGTGTGTCGTCGATAAATAACGTTAATGCAGTTTAATCGTTCTTTTTAAATACTAAATAGTAGAAATAACCGCTGTAGTATAGACCTACTTTACTTGTATATGTACACTTCAAAGTAAGATAGTATAGTTTTGTTTGTGATGATTTGTTACATTGAATGTAAAAACGTTATATTCTCATTACAAAACAATTGTAAGGTCCTATTAGAGATGTCATTCGGTTTTGGGGAAGTAACTGCAACATTCGTCAATGCTTAAATCATAACTAAAACAATAAAATATCTAGTACGAGAAACAAAAACAAGAAAATGAAGATGTCATCTTAAATAGAGGTGTCAAGCGGGTCCTATTTCCGTGAGCCTACCTTAAATAGGACTTCAGCGGGGCGAGTATGGACACTAAATATTAGGTCCATTAAAAAGCGGGTCTTGCAGGTCTAGCCCAAACGAACTGCGGATATAGCGGGTTATATCCGCAGGTTGGCGAGTCGACCCGCGATCTTTTCAAATATGACATAAAAATAAATATTTACTATAGTGACATAACTATTTTTATATAATTTTAAATATATATCTTTTTAAAGTTTGTGGTAGTACAAATAAATTTAATGTAAAAAAAATTAAAACATCTATAAACATTAATATAAACATTAATATAAACATTAATTTATTTTTTTTTTTAATTTTATTTTGTTTAATATATTATATAGGCCCGCGGGCCAGCCCACTAACCCACTGGACTTAGCATTTATGTCCGCGGGCTTGGACATAACATTTATGTCCGCGGGCTTAGCGGACCGGCCCGCCGCGGTTCAGAAAATAGAAATTGCTCGCTGCGGACAGCCCAAATGGACGCGGCCCGTTTGAAAGAGGAGAGAGTACTAAAGAAAACAAATTACGGAAGAAAATTGAAGTTTTTTCAAAAGGATAACGGACAAAAAGATGTTGGATTTTGGGGGGAAAAATGTTTGAGAAAGACAATTTGATATTGAAAACATTATGACAAAGAGTTAAGATCAATTTTTTTTTTTTCTCTTTCAATTTGCTAGGTGAAAGAGGTTTTATATGACTACATGACCGGGGAATACACAACTCACTTTATCATATCCAAAAACGGGTGAATCCTTGGCCACTTGGTTAATAAGTCATTCCCGCCGAATATGTTGGTGATGAAAAATATGAGTTGGCCGATCTGCCTCATTTTTAATGCAAATCGTGTTCGGGATGTCTGAATTAATAATATATACTTATATATTATGAATATTGCATTTACTTTCAATTTTTCTCATTGATGGTTAATATTGTGGCCTTCACCGCTTTTCGGAAGGGTTGCTTCGGATCATTCCCATCAATGTTGTTACTTAAAATTGTTGCCTTCAACTCGTTTTATACTTTTATTCAACTCCAGGGATACCTAATTATGGCCGACTTTGTATATTCACACGAAGCACACCTAAAATTGTGATATCTAATTGATTATTATACGTACGGTCGCTTGTAATAACAGCTGCCTATATCTATGAGTCTATGTCTATCTTAATCTACTACGCATATAATATCCAACTGGTGAAAGGACTAAAAGAGTTGTAATCAAAGTTACTTACGTGTCCCTATGTTGTTTGGAAAATAAGTGATATACCTTGCTTAGTTATTTTAGAGAGGAACCACATTTTCTACTAATTTAATTCGACTGACAATGATCTTTCTGTATGGATTTGTTGGAAATTTTAGAAAAGCCGAGAGGAGTTTCATTTCAGTTTCATCAGGTCCATCGAACAACGTTATCGAAAAAGATAAGGAAGATACAAATACAAGTGATCGGCCCATACCGTCGTCGTTGCTTTTGACATCTTTATATGTATTTTTTCGCATTTTATGTATTTGACATCATGAAGAAGAAAAAACCTATTGACTATAAAACAAAACAAATTTCATTTATAAGTCTTTGACTATTAGTGCCAATCATAACCAATATAAAATAGATATTTCAAATTATGATAAACATGGTAGTTGAAAAAAATAATCACTAGAATATAATACTAGTAACTTACATTATCATCATATTAGAACTTAGAAGTCGTAAAAATATAATAATGATGTACACAACTTGTTGGTCTACAAAGTCGTTCTACAAATGGCGAAGTCTATTTAATTGTTGTAAGTCATAAAATAGACATACGTAGTTTGTTGACTTTTTAAAAGCCTCCTTTTTAGAATTAATCTATCGAGTAATGAACAAACCGAAATCTGATTAAATGTTAAATCAGCTTTCTGATATGATATAACTATTATCTTTAGAATTCAGTGGGAAATAAACAAAACTTATGTTTAGAAAGAATGATCAAATACCAATTTAATACGTTTTCTAAGTCTAATGTTCATTCCACTATAAATTAAACAATTGTTAAAAGACGGCTAAAACATTTGTGAAGAGTTATCTTGTGTTATGTTAACCCAATGCCAAGTCACGATATGTTTTGTCCATTATTTTTTACATGAAAATTAGAAGCTTTTATAATTTTGTATATTGTTAATGAAAGTATTGAATAATGATCTTAAACTCAAAATTTAAAATTAATTAGTACCTAACAAGTAACAACATTACAAAATAATTGATATATGCGCATCCGTGAATTACTTTTTTTTTTCTATTCGTCAAAGAGTTTTCAAATAATTAAAGTACCATATCTATACATTAATCACATAAAAACAAAAGAATCAATCTGTAATTCTCAAGTAAGTCAGCGTAATTTGCTTTTTTTTGGTTGGGTCAAAAGATATAAAAAATGTAATTATGATGCCAACTTCACGCCCTAACAGCTTAGTCATCGTTTTGCTTAAAACGTACACAAAGTCACAAACTCCTGAGACATGGGCTCGTGGCTTTGTCGATTTCTATTTATTTTAATATAATTTACCTATTTCACCCTCCTTTTCCTCAATTAGTTACACAATCTACCACTAGTAAATACAGTAGTATTGATACCCTCTCAACCCCTCTAGTAGTCCTCGTTGGCGTCGTAGTCCATTTCATCATAAACATTGGGGCAAAACGTGAAATACACATAAATTATAGGGGTTTAAAAACAATTTATGCCCTAAAAAGGCTAAAACAAAAGGGCAAAGGATGACACAAAGGAGAGAGAAGAAAAAAAGAAAGAAAAGAGAATGTAGCTTTTAAGAAAGAAGGAAACATCATCAGAAGCTTCTCTCTCTCAGATTGACAGAGCAAAGAGAGAATAAGATTCGAAGCTCCTCTTTGGTCGGATTAAAGAAAAAGAGATGTTGTGTAGAATGGTGGTGGTGACTGGCCGGAAGAAGAAACCTGGTTCTGTTCCGGTTTATCTGAATGTATACGATCTTACACCTATCAATGGCTATGCTTATTGGTTAGGACTTGGGATCTATCACTCTGGTGTTGAAGGTTTCTCTCTTAATGTTTCTCAAAATTTGAACTTTTTCTGGGAAATTATTTGTGGGTTTTGGTTAAAGATTACAACTTTCGAATTTGGGTCTTGAAAAATCTCTTATTTAATTCTGTTTGAGCTTGTTTGGTTTAAAGGAAGAGACTTTGGTTATTGTTTGTTTGTATACATTGAAATAGACAAGTTTCATTTTTCGATAGATTCCAAAACTGGAAACTTTTGTTTGACTAAATTTGGATCAGCTTCTATGAGTATGACTTACCAGAACCGGTTTTTATATGAGTTTTTTTTTTTTTATGTGAATTGCTGTTGTTACTATCTTATTAGACATGTCTGTCCAAAAATGAGTGATGTACTATTATTTAGATCTATAAGTTGAATAGTTTTTGTTTGCTTCCTAAAAAATAAATGAAACAGAGTTGTTGGATTCATGATATATTTGTTTTGTTATCAATTGATTGGTTTTAGTTCATGGGGTTGAATACGGTTTCGGAGCTCACGACCATTCGACAACGGGGATATTCGAGGTGGAACCGAAGCAATGTCCGGGATTTACATTCAGGAAGTCTATTTTGATTGGAAGAACTGATCTGGATCCTGAAAAAGTTCGTGCGTTTATGGAGAAACTTTCTGAAGAATATAGTGGAAACACTTACCATTTGATTACAAAAAACTGTAATCACTTCTGCAATGACGTTTGTGTTCAGTTGACCCGAAGATCGATCCCTAGTTGGGTTAACCGTCTTGCTCGCTTTGGTAAGAAGCTACAAAACGGAACATTGACTTTTTACTCAGTTTTATGTATAAGCTCTTAAGTTTAGGTTTGTTTTTTTTTTTTGCATTTAGGTCTGTTTTGCAACTGTGTTTTGCCGGCTGAGCTGAATGAGACAAAGGTGAGGCAGGTGAGATCAAAGGAAGAGAAGATTCCGGAAGCAGAAAATAAGAAACTTCGAAGCAGGTCAAGTAGATTTCCACCTGGCCCTTCGCTTTCTTCGCCGGGTTCTTTAAACCGAAGCAGAAGAGGGGAAAGGAGAAGACAATGTTTTCCCCCATCGCCAACTGTGAGTGCTTAGCTCTAGTCTTAGTAAAACTTTATACCCAACCTTTTTGTTTCTGTCTTTTGATTCCGTAGTAATGGTTCCAAGAAGTTGTGTTTACGCTACAAGATATTAGATTGAACAAACATTTTCTTGATATGGTAATGGTATAAGATCTTCACATTATTTATTTTGGACTATGAAATGATAAAATGAAGTGAAGTCATGTCCATTGGGTAAGGACGGGGATGAGCTGAAGCGGAGTTTTCTTAGGACTCACAAGTCCATACGATTCTTCAAGATCGATGTCTTGTACCTCCATTCCTTCTGGAAGCTTCCAATCGAAACGGTAAAGAAGATTGATAAGAGTCAAATGTACCAAAGCCATACCCATTCCAATACCAGGGCACATTCTCCTTCCGCTACCAAACGGCAACAGTTCAAAGTTTAGACCTTTATAGTCAATCTCGCTATCCATAAACCTCTCCGGGATGAAAGCTTCTGGATCTTTCCAAACGTTAGGATTCCTATGAACAGCCCATATGTTGACATAGATCCATGTTTTCTTTGGAATGTCATAACCTCCGATCTTTATATCTTTTGAAGCCTCTCTTGGAATTAGTAGTGGAACAAGTGGGTTTATCCTTAATGTTTCTTTGATCACCATTTTCAAATACTCGAGTCGTTCTATATCTTCTTCTGTGATATTGTCCTTGTTTTTAATCACTTCTCTGACCTCAGCTTGCGCTTTCTTAAGAACTCTTGGGTTTGTAAACAAATGTGTCATCACCCATGTCACAGTGTGGCCAGAAGTGTCTATTCCAGCAATAAGAAGGTTCTGCAATAATCAAAGACACAAGATTTAATTTTTATGCAACATGTGAAGAAAAACAATTATTGTAGGTTCACATTACTAATACTAACCAACAAAATTCCTTTGGTGTGGTTTCGAGTAATTTGAAATTCTCCAAGTCCAGTCTCTCCCCGTTCCATCTTGAGGAGCAACTCAATGATATCATCTTTAGTATTAGGATCTTCTAGGTGATGCTTTATAGATTGGTCAAAAAATGAATCCATTGCCTTAAAAACCTTCTCACATTTCTTGTGTAACCCTGTGATCCTATCGATGATTTTACCAACAACTGGGAAGTAATCCGCTGCTGCGAAGCTCCCTAGCACCTCCATGGTTCCTTGAATGACTTCCTCATAAGCATTTGCAAGTTTGCTTCCTTTTAGACATATCCCAAATCCAACTTTACAAATCACACTCCCTGAGAGTTTCACTAACTTCCGATTCAAGTTAACCGGTTCCTCCAATGAAGCAGATTGTTTAATGAGTTGGACAAAAGAGGCAACTTCTTCTTGTCTTATATGTTGAAATGATTTTACCCTTTTCGCAGTGTAGAGTTCAACAGCCGTCATCTTTCGTACTTCCCTCCAGTATTTGCTATATGGAGAAAATGCGAGATCTTTTAGATTGTATGAAATTCTTGCAGCATAAGTCAAATAAGGCCGCGAACAACAATCTGCGTCAAATGTTTTTAAAACATCTTTCACCGTCTCTGGAGTTGACGCCACAACAGCAAACACATTTCCAAACTTTAGGGACATTAGCGATCCATATTTTTCAGATAATTTGAACATCGAACGTTGAGGGTTTGATCCCAATTGGTGCAAGTTACCAATTATAGGAAGTCTAGGTGGTCCGGGAGGCAGGTCTTTCTTTGCCTTTATCGTCTTCTTCCCAATGAGTAGAGAAGCAAAGAATACAAATGCAACAATGATATACCACAAACTCATTTTGCTTCCTACAACAAAAGAGATAGCTTATATTTAAAAAGTCAATACTTTCTAGTTAACTCAATATTTATAACCTTAGCATGTCAAGTGAACGATTGACCCAAAAAAAAAGCCATCTTGAAAATATAGAACCGCGCTTAACTAAAACCACCAAAGCACATGATGATTGTTATAAGTCAAAAAAAAAAAAAAAAGTAGAAGGGTCTTTTATTTTGCCGAGGCCTAGTTTTTTAGTTTCACAAAATATTTTGATTTTAATATTTTATAGTATTCGTTCGAATGTTTTTTTTTTTAATTTAACTCTAGTATCTTTCTTTCAAACACTTTTAGTTTAGGGGGTTTTCAAAAACCAAACACAGAAATATTAAGTATACTGACCACAAATATATATAGTTCAAAATTAAGAATATTTTTAAATCTTATATACAAAGATTTGTTCTATATCAAATGCATTGAGTTTTTCAATTGAAAAAATATTCTTTCCCTAAAATTTATACTTTCATATAAATAGACGGTTAATTATTTCTCATTCAACAAAATTTTGACTTTTAATAATTTAATTAGAATGAGTTTTCGTACTTTCCATCTAACTATGAATATCATATCGATTTTAAGGTGGAACAATTATTTTAGGAAGAATTTCAAAAATACTATTTTTCAATTCTAATTTAAGAAAATGTCACCTCTCTCAAATCTTATGAAAAATGCTTCTAAAAATAAAATATTTATCAAAGTGCGTGTATAACCTTATAAAAACATACACACATTACTTAAATATGTGTATAAATTATTATAAATAATTTATAAATATCTTGTAAAACTTTATAAGATCTTATAAAATATTATATATCTTATAAATATTTAGAATGAGTAGGAGGCTAGTAGTTATTATATACTTTATAAACAGTATAAAATTTTATAAAATTTTCAAATTTAACGAGTGATATTTTTAAAAACGAACAAATATACAAGGCATTATTGAGAAAAGCATACCAAAAGAATTATGAATTAATTTTATCAAATGTATATATTTTATTATAAATAGAGCTATTTATAAAGTATATATGAGTTTCTTGAACCACAAGAAAAAGATGGCATTCTAGATCGATACATAGAACGCCTTCATCATGAACGTAAATCCAAGAACTAGTTGAAAGAAAGTCAAGATTTCGGAATAAATAAAACTTTGTTTGATTGGAGGGAATTCTGTAACACCACTAACACGGACTACTTTCATCAAAGGTTAGTACTACTGAACATTCTCAAAAAGGTAAATATTAATACGTAACAATAAATATTTTTACATGTCTCGTTAAGAGTATTCACTCCATTAACTAAGAACAAATCTTTGACAATGAAGAGTCATAACTCTGTTAGCAAAGACAAAAACACTAGAGAAGTAGAGATAACATTTTACTAATATATTAAAAGAATATCTATAAGAGAATATAATCAGAGACATTAGAGAGAGCGAGACGCAAAACTATACCTTAAAACTTAAAGTTTGTGGCGGAAGAGTTTACACTGTGAGACTGAGGGAGAGGGGAAATATAGAGCGAGCCAGAAGAAGAAGTTAATTACTGAATCATTATATTATTCATTTTTGTGAGAACTGAGAAGAGACGTAGGAGATATGGATATGAGGTTAGCTTCCAAGTATGTGGCTACAAGGTTAGCTTCCAAGATAAGTTGTTTTTTCTTTTTTTTGGAGCGAGGTCTAATAAAATATCTACTGAAATTATTCCTTAAAATATTTTGTGAACTTAATTTACAATCACGTTTTTATTCGACATACTCTGAAATTCTGTAATATATTTTCATTTTATTTAGATGTCAAGCACAAAATCTTTCTTGTCCACTCAATTCTTGTTAGAGTTTTATAGTAAAAGATTGTAGCATAAAAATACCATGACTAATTAGGAGTATCAATTGGGCTGGTATGGTCTTGTCCGACCCGATCCAGTTCTGTCTGGAGTCGAAATCCGTAAAGCTCGTATATGTTTGATTTTGGCTTCTGCCGACCCAAAATATTTCTGAGCCTATATTTCAAAGTACAGTCTGATCCTAACAGGACTTTTCAGATTTTTCCGGATTTATTTTACCGATCAAAAATTCAAACTAATAAATTTATAACATGTCTTAAAAGCAATGTTTAAAGGGGAAATATATATAAAAAAAAATTAATCAGAATTTAAATAACTCATCTATATTCACTAAAACCAACTTAATTTAAAAGAAAACATATAAACCCCAATATATTTTTTTATACTTTAACCAAATAAAACAATATATAATTTATATACAATATCATAAAGAGAAATTAAAAAAAAAATTAAGTAAGGTTACTAAATAAATATGAAAACTAAGATTATTATAAATCATTAATCAAATATTGCAATTAAACAAAGATGTTAACGAAAAGATATAAATCGGCTTTTCGGGGCGGCTCGAACCTGATTGGGATAAATCCAGAAAATCCTATAGCCCAAACAGGCTGAATCCGAATAACCTGATTTTTTCTGAAAATATATATTTAAACTCGAACCCGATATTTTTCAGGGTCGGGCAGGGCCAAACCAGCCAAAAAAGCCCTAATTAACATACCTATGACTAATACGATATGAATGTAAACATCTCATTTTTAATAAAACGGAAGTATACGACTTCAAATTCGTAGACCATATAATATTAATATAGGTTATAATTAAGATTAATTATTTGATAGCTTATATGGATTAATTATTTGATAGGTTATATAGATTTAGGATTAGGATCTTCATAAAAAAAGAAATTCCAATGAATAAAATAAAATCTCCAAAGAATATCTACCTAACCATATATAGACAAAAAAAACTAAGAAATTAATAGAAATTAATAACTCTTCTTCAGATTACAAGTGATTTCTAGTTATATTAAAAAAAAATTTACCTAACTTTATCAGAATGCTTTTATTATAAATTATACACACCTCCATTCAGCAGAAAATCAAAATATTCATCAAAAAAAAAAAACAAAACAAAATGACAATTGTTTCTCAGTTTACGATGCTAAACAATTTGAAACCCTATAAAAATTTATGGTGTATTCGAGCTAAGATACTCCATACTTGGATACATTATTCCAAAGATGTTGGTATGTCATTCGAGATTATTTTATTTGAGATGTTTCATATTAAAATTTTATTTTAAAATCTAAAATATACAAATTTTGTATAAAATAAAACTTAACATGTGTTATAGCACGTACTTATCTAGAATCATTAACAATATAAAACTTATAAAATAAGTATTTTTTAAGCCATCATGTTTAGCATATGATTTTATTACAGAATGTTTCATCTAAAATTTTTTTAAAAACAATCACATAAATTATATAATATATAAAAATTATTATATAAATAAAAAGAATTTTAAGCTGTGCTTTAGCATGGGTACTACTAATCTAGTAGTGTTATAAAATAAAGAGAAAAAATGGGAAATATATTAGTTACGCCACATGGTTACTAATTACTATAAACTGATCTGTGTTGTGATTTCGAAATTGTCACTTATCTATCAATTAGCTGACTAAAATTAATCTCTCTATAGATATACAAATCATCGTACATATATAATTTCGTCTTTGCAGTAGTTTTCAGTACTCTGTAGTTTTCGTACTGTCCCGTATTATATGTAAAAGTCTAAAAATGCTTTACAATTAACAATTTTACCCAAAATATATATACGTTTTTTTACCTGATCATTTGATTTTGACAAACAATTGGACAGATATCTAAATTATATATAATACGAGGATAGGTACATACAAACTATTATCTTAGCATGGGGCAGGTTTAATTTGGCGTTTTCCTTATGGGTTTGCCCAAAAACTGGGGGGAGCAAATACTAGCTAATTAAGGCAGCGTTATAAATCTTCAAGACAAAATAATTTTCTATATAATAAAACGGAAATACACAACATTTTTTTTGTAAACTATATAATTTTTAAAAGTTGGTTACAAAATAGGTTATAAATTAAATATAGGTTGGTTACAAAAAAAAGTTATAGATTAATTGGTTAATATACACTTAAGAATATCCAAAAAAATCTTCTAAAAGAGAATATTCCAATGATTTATACAATTTTCAAAATAAAATCTTTAGTGTTCCATATATTTTTACAAAATATATATTGTTAGGTATAAAAAGAAATAAAATTTTGGCAAATAATCACACTTAATCGTGATTTCTCAAATCTTATTGTGCAGTTAAAAATAAGCACGGATCATACTAAAACACTTTCACCAAACATTTTCAAAAATTAAAATAAAAACAAACAGCAAACATAACCATATCTCATAGATAAAATTACAAAATTAACAATATAAAACTTACAAAATAGATGTTTATGCATAAAACTTACAAAATTGCATAATGTTTTATCCAAAAAAAACTTTTAAAAACGATTATATAAATTATATTTTACTCTAAAATTATAATATAAATAAAACAAATTTCAACCCGCAGGGTCCTAATCTAGTAACATGACATTTAATTAAACACGTTGCCTGTGCATGGATAAAACTCAAAAGTGTGGAGACGTTACTGGCGAAAGTTATGTTTTGTTTGGTAATAAGTGGAATTGTTGATATTGTCTTATGTTGCTAGATATCTCTAGTTCGGTTAACCGTCTTGCTCGCTTCGGTAAGAAGCTACAAAACAGAACACTGACTTTTACTCTGTTAGAGTAAAAGCTCATAAGTTGAAGTTTGTTTTTCACCGTTTGGTTTATTTTGCAACTGTCTTCTGCCGGCTAAGCTGAACGAGACAAAGGTGAGGCAGGTGAGATCAAAGGAAGAGAAGATTCCGGAAGCAGAAAAGAAGGTACTTCGGAGCATGGTTCTTCGCTTTCTTCGCCGGGTTCTTTAAACCAAAGCAGAAGAGGCGAAAGGAGAAGACAATGTCGTCCTCCATCGCCAACTGTGAGTGCTTAGCTCTAGTCTTAGTAAAACTTCATACCCGACCTTTTTATTACTGTCATTTGATTCGGTATTAATGGTCCCAAAGAAGTTGTGTTTACGCTACAAGATTTCGGATTGAAGAAAATTTTTATTGATATGGTAATGGTAATAGTACTACAAGATCTTCACATTATTTATGATATATGGTAATAGTACTACAAGATCTTCACATTATTTATATGATTTATGGTAATAGTACTATAAGAACTTCACATTATTTATTTTGAACTATGAAATTAAAAAGTGAAGTGAAGCTCAAGTCCATTGGGTAAGGATGGGGACAAGCTCAAGTGGAGTTTTCTTAGGAGTAACAAGTCCATACGATTCTTCAAGATCAACATCTTCAATCTTCATTCCTTCAGGAAGCTTCCAATCGAAACGGTAAAGAAGATTGATAAGAGCCAAATGTACCAAAGTCATACCCATTCCTATACCTGGGCACACTCTCCTTCCGCTACCAAACGCCAACAACTCAAAATTTAGACCTTTATAGTCAATCTCGCCATCCATAAACCTCTCAGGGATGAAAGCTTCTGGATCTTTCCAAACGTCTGGATTCCGATGAACAGCCCATACGTTAACATGGATCCAAGTTTTCTTTGGAATGTCATAACCTCCAATCTTTAAATCTTTTGAAGCCTCTCTTGGAATTAGTAGTGGCACAACAGGGTTTATCCTAAATGTTTCTTTGATCACCATTTTCAAATACTCGAGTCGTTCTATAGCCTCTTCGGTGATATCATCTTTGTTTTTGATCACTTCTCTCATCTCCGCTTGCACTTTCTTCATAACTCTTGGGTTTGTAATCAAATGTGTCATCGCCCATGTCACGGTGTTGGCAGCAGTGTCTGTTCCCGCAAGAAGAAGGTTCTGTAATAATCAAGAGGACACAATATTTAAACTTTAGGCAACATGTGAACAAATGAAATTTCGGATATATAGAGAGGTTCCACATACTTACCAGAAGAATTCCTTTGAGGTGGTTTCGAGTTAGTTGAAACTCTCCCAGTCCAGTTTCTCCCCTTTCCATCTTGAGGAGCAAAGCAATGATATCATCATCGATACTTTCATCTTCTTGGTGATGTTTTATAGATTGCTCGAAAAATGAATCCAATGCCTTAAAAACATTCTCACATTTGCTATGTAATCCTGTGACCCTATCGATGATTTTACCAACAACTGGGAAGTAATCCGCTGCTGCAAAGCTCCCTAGCACCTCCATGGTTCCTTGAACGACTTCCTCAAAAGTATTCTCAAGTTTGCTCCCTGTGAGAGTTATCCCAAATGCAACTTTACAAATCACATTCCCAGATAGTTTCACTAACTTTTGGTTGAAGTCAACTGGTTTGTCCAACGAAGCAGACTCTTTGAGGAATTGGACAAAGGATGAAACTTCTTCTTCTCTTACATATTGAAATGATTTTACCCTTCTTGCAGTAAAGAGCTCAACAACTGTCATCTTTCGTACTTCCCTCCAATATTTGTTATAGAAAGAAAAGGCAAGATCTTTGTAGTTGTGTGTCATTCTTGCAGGATAAGTCAGATAAGGTCGCGAACAACAATCTAGATCAAACGTTTTCAAGACTTCCTTCACTGTCTCTGGTGTAGATGCCACAACAGTAGACACGCTTCCAAACTTGAGAGACATTAGAGGTCCATATTTTTCGGATAATTTGAACATCGAACGATGAGGTTTTGACCCCAATTGGTGCAAGTTGCCGATTATAGGAAGCCTTGGTGGTCCAGGAGGTAGATTCTTCTTGTTCGCTCTCGTCTTCTTTATAATCAACATAGATGAAAGGAAGAAGAAGGCAATGACATACCACCACAAACTCATTTTGCTTCCTACACAAAAAAAAAGTGAATAGTTTATAGTTAGCTGATCAATATTTCTGTTGAGAAAAATAAATAGTATAGCATGTCAAGTGGACGATTAACCAGAAAAAGAAAAGCATGCTAAATGGATGGAAATTATAGATCCGCACTAACTAAAATCACGAAAGCACCCTAATTACAGTAAAACCTCTATAAAATAACATTTGGTTACATATAAGATAGTCTTTGATATAGAGGTTTAACTGTAATTATTCTTGATATAGAGGTTGTATGGTAAATTAGGGTGCTTTCGTCATTAACTAAATAACTAATAATCACTGTAAATTAATTAAAAAATTCTGGTCCTAAGTTGGATCAATGAAATTTTGAACACTATCTTATTATTATTATTATTATTATTATTATTATTATTATTATTATTATTATTTTGTCAAGAACACTATCTTATTATGTAAATACTATAAAACAACTTCATCACTAAACAATTCCAACAATACTATAAAAATAAATTACTGTATCAAATTCTAAAATTATTTAATTATCTAACAAATAAATTATAGAAAATTTGTTATAAATATCTTTTTTGAGATACCCTTTTTCTCAACATTTTCATTTTTAACCTCTTTTACACAATTACAATAGGTTAAATTAATTCTTATAATTTTTTTTAGGTTTGGGTTTTCAATTTATATTTAGAGTATAGTTTTTAGGAGGTAGGGTTTAGTATTTAGGGCTTAAGGTTTAGAATTAAATCAATTTACATATTTAAAAGGGGTATTTTTGAAAATGAACATTATGAAAGAGTATTTTTGAAAAGTGACATAGAAAAAGGAGTATTTTTGAAAATTCCCCAAAATTATAGAACTTGAATGCTAAGTTAGGAAACCATAAAATCTTTTTTTTATGCTAAATATGTAAATAAAACAATAAAATCTTAACATCAATATATGTAAAATAAAAATTGTTCTACTATGTATCACAGATTAAATCATAGTATTTATATCTTAATTTTAGTAATAATATTAAAAGAGAAGTACAAATTAGAATATGTCCAAAACTATGAATCTAATAACATCAATTACCACTCAATTATTTTTTTAGAAAAAAATGAATTTTGAAATTAATAAGGGCAATTTGGTATTGATGAAAATTTAGGGGGTGTTATTGGAGAGGGGATTTCTAAATGCATATGGAATTGTAAATTCTAAAAATCAAAATGTTTTATCCTAGGATTTGAATCCTTCTATTTTACATTTTCAAATCCATTCAAATCCATTTAAAATATAATGTGGATTTTGAAATCCAAAAACAAATCATTAAATGAATAACATGGTATTTTAACAAGTATTTGTAAATCATAGAACCAATAACACATCATCTTGATAAGTATTTTGAAAATCAATGACTGAATAACACATGATTTTTGTTTGGATTTCCAAATCCATTAAAATCATAGAACCAATAACCCCTCTTAATTAGATCATCCAATTAAAGTATCCAAAATCGGACTCATTTAATATGAATCTTACCAATAATAACTAATTCAAAACAAAAATTAATTCTGAATTAATTTAATTAAATAATTATTTTGTGATTAGAGAATATTTTAAAAAGAACAAATTTTATAAATTTTACTAAGATTAATTATTATTTCTTGCTCTAAATGTATTTTATAAATAATAAGGATGATACCGTTAAGAAAAATACAAAAAAAAAAAAAATAACTGATTTAGTAAACTGTTGCAAGTCCTATGAATCACAGTTACAAAAAAATAACTTATTTCATACATTATCAATCACATTTTGAAATTAATTAAGTTAGAAATTATATCCTTATTTATTATATGAATTAAAAATATTATATATGCTAATACCTCCTTACCTTTAAAAAACTAATTTTAATTAATAAATTTCTTTACAAAAATAATGAATTTGTATATACATCTAAGAACAAAAATACACTAACCTACCATGTTTTTCTACAAAAAAAATCTAAAATTTTATATATTATTTAATAATATATTTCATTTAAAAAATTAACACATTTTGAGTTATGAACTATAATTATAAAAATAAGAAGAAAACATATGTGTTTCATGTTTTGGCATGGGTCCAAATAAAATGATAAATTAATTAGATACAACATTATATAATTAAAAAATAAAATCAAGTAAATTAAAAATTATTATCTTAGTATAAAATAACTAAAAATTTGTCATATGCGATGTACCTCGGATTAAAACCTATTATAAGATCATATAATCAAAAACATCTGGATAGAGAGATCCACAAATTACCTTAAACTTAAAATTTGTGGCTGAGGGAAAGAGAGAGAATTTGTTTGCTTCTACGAATAAAGAAGTGAATTAGTATGAGTGGCTTGTGAGAATTGAGAAGATACGTCGGATATGTGGCTGTGTGGTTTACTTCTATGTATTTGGGTAATTGGAATGATTTGAAGATACGTTCATTTTATAGTGAAGCCGAATAGATATCTACTGAAATTATTCCGACAAATATTTTGTGAACTTGTTTTACCACCACAAATTAAATTCAACATATCCAAATTTGAATAGGATTTTTCTCCCGGGCAAAAGTCCACCCAATTTTTGTTAGAATTTTCAACGATAAGATTGAAACTTATATAGGTTAATGCTAAGAAATAGTTAAAAAATACCATGATTTCAACCCAGATGCATTGAACCCCACACGGCCCAAATTTCAGAGAGGGAAAATGGTACGGAGATGACTAATATGATAGCATGATATTTCTCGCGCTTTAAATTCTGAGAAAAAATGACAAGTATCCCGTATTGTCGTCCTGTGTTCTGTATACGTAAAGACTAAAAGTGATATAAAATTTAACAATTTATTATATAAAAAAAAGAAGACTAAAAGTGACGTAAAATTTAACAATTTATTCAAAAAAAAAAAAAAAAGACTAAATTAAAAGTGACGTAAAATTTAACAAGTGTAAAGACCCAAGAAAAAGTCATTGCATCTAGAATGATCATTTGATTTTGACACATACAGTGGTACAGGTACATTTGTACGAGGAAAGATACAAACTATTATATTATCATGCATGGTGCTAAAACTGAAGGTGCAGATTACTAATGAAGGCAGCGTTAAAAAATTTCAAGAAGTAAAAAATTAATAACAAGTAATTTTAACAAATTGGGTGCATCGTACAAACCTCAAAAGTGTCGAGACGTGTATGGCAAAAACATGTAATTTAATTAAACACGTTGGGTGTGCATGGATAAAACTTAAAAGTTAGGTTTTGTTTGGCAATTAGTGGAATTGTTGATATCCCTAGTTGGGTTAACCGGCTTGCTCGCTTCGGTAAGAAGCTACGAAACAGAACACTGGCTTTTACTCTGTTGAAGTAAAAGCTCATAAGTTAGGTTTCTTTTGCAACTGTGTTCTGCCGGCTGAGCTAATCTCAGGCCCGGCCTAAACGAGACAAAGGTGAGGCAGGCAGGCAGGTGAGATCAAAGGAAGAGAAGATTCCGGAAGCAGACAAGAAGGCACTTCGGAGTTCGGAGAATTTTAATTAGATTTTCACCTTGCCCTTCGCTTTCTTCGCCTGGTTCTTTAAACCGATGCAGAAGAGGCGAAAGGAGAAGACAATGTCGTCCTCCAATCCATCGCCTAAGCTCTAGTTTTTGTTACTGCCATTTGATTCGGTAGTAATGGTTCCAAAGAAGTTGTGTTAACGCTACAAGACTTCGGATTGAAGAAACATTTTATTGATATGGTAATAGTATAAGAGCTTCACATTATTTATGATATATGGTAATAGTATAAGAGCTTCACATTATTTATTTTGAACTATGAAATTAAAAAGTGAAGTGAAGCTCAAGTCCATTGGGTAAGGACGGGGACAAGCTCAAGTGGAATTTTCTTAGGACTAACAAGTCCGTACGATTCTTCAAGATCAACATCTTCAATCTTCATTCCTTCAGGAAGCTTCCAATCGAAACGGTAAAGAAGATTGATAAGAGCCAAATGTACCAAAGTCATACCAATTCCTATACCTGGGCACACTCTCCTTCCACTACCAAACGCCAACAACTCAAAATTTAGACCTTTATAGTCAATCTCGCTATCCATAAACCTCTCAGGGATGAAAGCTTCCGGATCTTTCCAAACATTGGGATTCCGATGAACAGCCCATACGTTAACATGGATCCAAGTTTTCTTTGGAATGTCATAACCTCCAATCTTTAAATCTTTTGAAGCCTCTCTTGGAATTAGTAGTGGCACAACAGGGTTTATCCTAAATGTTTCTTTGATCACCATTTTCAAATACTCGAGTCGTTCTATAGCCTCTTCGGTGATATCTTCTTTGTTTTTGATCACTTCTCTCATCTCCGCTTGCACTTTCTTCATAACTCTTGGGTTTGTAATCAAATGTGTCATCGCCCATGTCACGATATTGGCAGCAGTGTCTGTTCCCGCAAGAAGAAGGTTCTACAAAAATCAAGAGGACACAAATTCTAAACTTTAGGCAACATGTGAACAATGAAAATTTCGGATAGAGAGGTCCCCAATAGTTACCAGAATAATTCCTTTGAGGTGGTTTCGAGTTAGTTGAAACTCTCCCAGCACGGTTTCTCCCCTTTCCATCTTGAGGAGCAAAGCAATGATATCATCATCGATACTTTCATCTTCTTGGTGATGCTTTATAGATTGATCGAAAAATGAATCTAGTGCCTTAAAAACCTTCTCACATTTGCTATGTAATCCTGTGACCCTATCAATGATTTTACCAACAACTGGGAAGTAATCCGCTGCGGCAAAGCTCCCTACCACCTCCATGGTTCCTTGAACGACTTCCCCAAAAGTATTCTCAAGTTTGCTCCCTGTTAGAGTTATCCCAAATGCAACTTTACAAATCACACTCCCAGAGAGTTTCACTAACTTGTGGTTGAAGTCAACTGGTTTTTCCAACGAAGCAGACTCTTTTAGGAATTGGACAAAGGATGAAACTTCTTCTTCTCTTATATATTGAAATGATTTTACCCTTTTTGCAGTGTAGAGCTCAACAACTGTCATCTTTCGTACTTCCCTCCAATATTTGTTGTAGAAAGAAAAGGCAAGATCTTTATAATCGTGTGTAATTCTTGCAGGATAAGTCATATAAGGTCGCGAACAACATTCTAGATCAAACGTTTTTAAGACTTCCTTCACTGTCTCTGGTGTAGATGCCACAACAGTAGACACGCTTCCAAACTTAAGAGACATTAGGGGTCCATATTTTTCGGATAATCTGAACATCGAACGGTGAGGTTTTGATCCCAGTTGGTGCAAGTTGCCAATTATAGGAAGTCTTGGTGGTCCGGGAGGTAGATTCTTCTTGTTTGCTCTCGTGTTCTTTAGAATGAACATAGATAAAAGGAAGAAGAAGGCAACAATGATATACCACCAAAAACTCATTTTGCTTCCTACACACAAATGAATAGTTTATAAAAAGTGAATAGTTTATAGTTAGTTGAATATTTCATAACCTTTAGAGAAAAATAAATAGCATAGCATGTCAAGTGGACGACTAACCACAAAAGAAAAGCATGCTAAATGGATGGAAAACATAAAAGCCCGCTAACCAAAACCACGAAACCACCCTAATTACATTAAAACTTCTACAAATTAATATTTAATAAACTAATAATCACTATAAATCAATAAAAAAAATTATGGTCTTAAGTTATATCAATGTAATTTTGAACACTATCTTATTATGTAAATACTGTAAAAAAATTTCATCACTAAACTATTCTAAAAATACTATAAAAGTAAGTTTGGAATGGGAAATTAAAAAAACACATTTTTTCAATACCATTTTTCAAAAATGTCCAATCCCTAAAACTTTATTAAAAATGCAACTAATAGGATGCCAAAATTTATTAAAGATGGGGCATCTCTAAAACTTCATACACATATATAATATTTGTCAAAATATGTGCGTAACTTTATAAAAATATACATAACTACATGTATATGTGTATAAAATTTTCTATATTTTTTATAAATATCTATAAATATTTTTCCAAAACTTTATAAAAACTTTTTAATTTATAGAACCTTATAAATATTTGAATTTGAGTCTTCGAGTAGTAATTACTATCCATAAATACCTTACAAACCTTATTAAACTTTAAAAAAATTTAAATTTAATAAAAAAACTATTTTTGAAAATTGATAGATAAAAGTAGAATTTTTGAAAGAATGTACACCAAAAAGGGATATTTCTAAACATTTCACATTTGGAGTGATACCATTAATACTACAAAAAAATTCTATAAAACAATAAGATTGTATGTTCAATACTAAAATTTTATAATTGTATAAATTATTCATATATATATATATATAATAAAATTTAGGGAAATATGGCTCTTATGTTGTTGTTTTTTCTAAATTTACTTTGTTTTTTTATAGTTCAGTTCTAATATATTTACTGTATCAAATCTAAAGAATATACTAAATATATAAATTATATAACTTGAATACTAAATTAGGAAACTGTAAAATCTGTATATGTAAAATAAAAATGGTTGTGATGTGTATCACCAATTAACTCTTAGTATTTATATATAAGAGAATATAATCAAAAACATCTAGAGAGAGATATCCACAAATTACCTTAAACTTAAAAGTTTGTGGTGGATGAGTTAACACTGTGGATCGAAGAAGAGAAAGATAGAAAAATCGTTTGCTTCTACGAATGAAGTGAATTAGGATATGTGGCTGTGTGGTTTGTACATATGTGGCTAATTGGAATGCTTTGAAGATACGTTCATTTTATAGCTAAGCTGAATAAATATCTACTGAAATTATTCCTGAAATATGTTTAATGAACTTATTTTTACCACCACAATTTTATTCAACATATCTACATTTGAATAGGATTTTTCTCCCGGGCAAAAGTCCACCCAATTATTGTTAGAATTTTCTAGGAAAAGATTGAAATTTATGGGTTAATGCTACGAAATAGTTGAAACACCATGATTAAATGGAGATGATGGTTAAATGGCTCACACTGAACCCACACGGCTCTACGACATTTTCTCCATTTCAAATCTGATACATTGAACCCACACGGCTCTACGACATTTCATATCCAATAATCTACATTACTTGGTATCTATAGACGGCCCAAATTCCAGAGAGGAAAAATGGTTAAATGGAGATGATGACTAATATGATAGCATGATTGTGACTGAGAAGTGTCCCGTATTGTTGTCCTAAGTTCTGTAAAGACTCCAAAAAATAAAATAAAAAAGTCATTGTATTTATGATTTGATTTTGACATATTTAGGGGTATTTTTTCAATTTTCAACTAATCATAATCTTTTATATAATATTTTATTTTTAAAAAATCAAAATTAAATTAAAAAGCAAAACTAGTTAAAAAAACAAATTCTGTATACTTTTAACTAAAAATTAATTATTGGTTTGCTTTAGATTTTATAATTAAACAAGGTTATATATCGGTTTGGGTTTATAAATGAGAATTATGATTTATATATTATAATTAGAACAAAATTATGTGTCAGTATGGTTTACAATTCAGATGATTAGGATTCAGATCTTATAATTAAAATGAAATTATGTGTCGGTTTGGATTTACAAATGATGTAGATAGTGTTTAGATTTTACAATTAGAACTTACTGATATGTCGGTTTGGGTTTACAAATGAAGTGGTTAGGGTTTAAATTTTACAATTAAAACGATTTACAAATGAGGTTGTTAGGATTTAGATTTTACAATTAAAACGAAATTATATATCGGTTTAATTTATAAAAGAACGGTTTGAGTTTTTTTATTTTACAATGATATGTATAGATTTTGTTTTCTTAATTTATAGCGGTTTGCCTTCACGCTATAAGATATGGATTAAACAATATTTTATTGATGTGGTAATGGTATAAGATCTTCACATTATTTATGATACAGTAATATGGTATAAGAACTTCACATTATTTAGTTTGAACTAGGAAATTATAAAGTGAAGTGAAGTGAACTCAAGTCCATTGGGTAAGGACCGGGATAAGCTGAAGCGGAGTTTTCTTAGGACTAAAAAGTCCATAAGATTCTTCAAGATCAACATCTTTTACCTCCATTCCTTCTGGAAGCTTCCAATCGAAACGGTAGAGAAGATTGATGAGAGTCACATGTACCAGCGCCATACCCATTCCTAAACCTGGGCACATTCTCCTTCCGCTACCAAATGGCAAGAGCTCAAAGTTTAGACCTTTATAGTCAATCTCGCTATCCATAAACCTCTCCGGGATGAAAGCTTCTGGATCTTTCCAAACGTTAGGATTCCTATGAACAGCTCATATGTTGACATAGATCCATGTTTTCTTTGGAATGCCATAACCTCCGATCTTTATATCTTTTGAAGCCTCTCTTGGTATTAGTAGTAGCACAAGTGGGTTTATCCTTAATGTTTCTTTGATCACCATTTTCAAATACTCAAGTCGTTCTATATCTTCTTCCGTGATATTGTCTTTGTTTTCGATCACTTCTCTGACCTCAACTTGCGCTTTCTTTAGAACTCTTGGGTTTGTAATCATATGCGTCATCGCCCACAGTATGGCCAGAAGTGTCTACTCCAGCAATAAGAATGTTCTGAAATAATTATATACACAAGATTTCAAATTTAATGCAACATATATGGGATTAATGTCTAGAAAGCCATAATTTGTAAAAGAAAGAGCTAGAATGCCAGCGTTCTATTTTTAATTTATTTTAAGTTAAAAATTACAGAAAAGACCAAAAACTCCTTACTCTATTCCTTTAACCTAATGATTTTAAACGCGTCTTTTTCACCCAACTGAAACAAAATCAGATCTGAAACAAAGAATAAGATGACAAAATCGAGAGAGATGAACGTGAAATCAAACGAATGAGTGAAGAAAGGTGATGAGATCCTAGTCGCTGATGGATCTGTGTTGGCCTCAGATCCGGTGAAAGACGGTTGTTGGAGTTTGCAATGGATCTGTTAAGATCCAGGGATGTAGTTTCTAAATAGAAGACGAGGAAGCAATGAAGAGGAGTAGTGAAGGTTGACGCCGGAGGAAGCGGTGACGACGGAGGAGTAGTGGAAGGTTGACAGCGAAGAACCAGCGATAACAACGGTGAATGAAGCAAGAAAAAACGATTTAGTGAGTCTGGCGGCGCTAGGGTTTAGAATTGTAAAAGTTGTGTCTGCAACATTTGTACCATTTTGTACCAGTTGTCCTATTATATCTTGGTTGTACCAGTTGTCCTATTTATATCTTGGTTATACTAGTTGTCCTATTTATCACTCACTTGTACCCAGTTGTCCTATTGTATCTCAGTTGTACCGTTGGTTCAATTATATCGAAGTTGTACCATTTGTATTAATTGTCCTGTTATATATCATTTGTACCAGTGGTTATATTATCATTTAGTTGTACTATTCATTAAGGGTATTTCCGAGAAATCGTATTTTCAATGGCATACAGATTAAAAAATGGCACGCCAGATTAATTTCTTTCATTTTATGGCATTCTAGCCCCGCGCCCACATATATGTGAAGATTCATATTTATTGAAAGAGAGGTTAACTTTACTTACCAACAGAATTCCTTTACTGTGGTCTCGGGTAAGTTGAAATTCTCCAAGTCCAATCTCTCCGCGTTCCATCTTGAGGAGCAAATCAATGATATCATCCTTAATATTAGGATCTTCTAGATGATGCTTTATAGATTGATCAAAAAATGAATCCATCGCTTTAAAAACCTTCTCACATTTGCGGTTTAGCCCTGTGATCCTATCAATGATTTTACCAACAACTGGGAAGTAATCCGCTGCTGCGAAGCTCCCTAGCACCTTCATGGTTTCTTGGATGACTTCCTCATAAGCATTCTCAATTTTGCTTCCTTCTAGACATATCCCAAATCCAACTTTACAAATCACACTCCCAGAGAGTTTCACTAACTTCCGACTCAAGTTAACCGGTTTCTCCAATGAAGCGGATCGTTTGATGAACTGGACAAAAGAGGCAACTTCTTCTTTTTTTTTTCTTTTTTTTTTTGAACAAAATGTAAAATTTATTCGAAAAAATACGTTTTTACATCGAGTGCAGCGTGGTTTTAAAAAGTTTATAGATTAAAACATGGTATAAACTTCTAGCCTATCCTGATGCAAACCAATCTAATATACATTTGTCATATCTTGTATCACCTTGCTTCCGGATAGAGGTTACACGATTGCGTACTGCCTTATCCAGCTCTCGAACCAGTTGTGCTGAAGGAGTTGGTGCTGCACCATGGCGGCGATTAAAGTCACCCATGAGGCAACTTCTTCTTGTCTTATATGTTGAAATGATTTTACCCTTTTAGCGGTGTAGAGTTCAACAACCGTCATCTTTCGTACTTCTCTCCAATATTTGCTATAGAAAGAAAATGCAAGATCTTTTAAATTGTATGTAATTCTTGCAGCATAAGTCATGTAAGGTCTCGAACAACACTCAGCATCAAACGTTTTTAAGACATCTTTCACGGTATCGGGAGTTGACGCCACAACAGCAGACACATATCCAAACTTTAGGGACATTAGAGACCCATATTTTTCAGATAATTTGAACATCGAACGTTGAGGTTTCGTTCCCAATTGGTGCAAGTTACCAATTATAGGAAGTATAGGTGGTCCGGGAGGCAGATTGTTCTTTTTCTTTCTTGTGCTCTTAGCATTAGCAATGAGTGATACAAAGACTATGAACGCAACAATGATATACCAAAAACTCATTTTGCTTCCTACACAAAAAGGAATAGTTTACGTAAAAGGTCAATAGTTTATAGCTAGCTCAATATTTGATAACCTTACAATAAACATAAATAGCATAGCATGTCAAGTAGACGATTAACCACACACAAAAAGAAAAACATGATAAATAGATGGAAAATATAGAACCGCGCTTACTAAAATTGCCAAAGCACCCTAACTATTAATCAACGCATACAAGTAAAAGAAGAGTCCTTATATAGTTTGCCTAGACCTACTTTTTAGTTTCACATAATATTTTGATGGTAAAGTATATCTATAACAATGAAGCGTAATCACTCTGTAAGCCTAGAGAAGAATATATACATTCCTAAACTGAATGATTAGAAAAAATAGTTACTAATAAGTTAAATAATATGTATATATATATATGAGAATATAATCAAAAACATTTGGAGAGAGACAGAGTCAGAAAAATTCACAAATTACCTTAAACTTGACGTTTGTGGGGGAAAAGTTTACACTGTGAAACGAGGGGTAAGAGGAAGTGAAATTTAGTATTGTATATATATTAATTTATTTTTGGATTGTGATCAGAGACACGTATATAGGAGATGTGACGGCATGATTTACTTCCATGTATGTGGCTGCGTGGAATGCAACGCGGATAAATTTCTTTTGTAATAAATGTCCATACAAATCTTTTTACCAAACTTATTTTACGTGCTCTTCTCGTATTGTCTCGTGTTTTGTAGAAGACTTTCTTCTAAAGTTAATTTACAAATATTAAATTTAACATTTTACGAAAGAGAAAAAATATATATCAATTTACATAGAATGATCATTCGATTTGACATACAATTGGACATGTATTAATGACTAAAACGAGATGCATGTACTGTATGTAAAATCATATACACAAAGAATGGATACAAAATATTTTATTAGTTTGGTGTTTTGCCTGATGGGTTTGTCCAAAAAACTGGAGGTGCAAATATTAGTGAAGGCAGTGTTGGTTGCCCATGGACGTGTCTGGCGAAAATTAGGTTTTGATGGTAACCGGTGGAAAGGCGGATTAACGTTTTCAATGCGATTAAATATTTTACGAAAAATATATGTATGTGAAATGTAAAACAAATAAAATAAAGAGAATGAGTCTATATGGTTAAATATATTTATTTTACTTATGCAACATATTAACAATTAATGAAAACCTCAAAAAATAATTGTCTGCCATAAAATTGATCGTAAACTTGGTAAGCATAAAGTCTCTGACCTTATTTCCCATATACAGTAACTTTTTGAGTAATACAGTATTACCATCTCGGCTTACCAAAAATTCCAGTTTTTAAAAATCAATCTTATCGATTTAAATTTGTGGTAGTGATTTAATTTAGAAAATTTTGTATTTGAAATTTTGATTGAACTCCTTTCTGATATATTTGTTAATTTGTAACTTTCGAAGTTGATTTATGGTGTTTTTTTTTTTTTTTTGTTAGGAAACACAACCAGTTTAGACGTGATGGAACAGTGACACAAGGGTCAGGTTTAATTATAATTAAA
The DNA here is from genome assembly GCA_024034495.1 of Camelina laxa. Taxonomy (NCBI): domain Eukaryota; kingdom Viridiplantae; phylum Streptophyta; class Magnoliopsida; order Brassicales; family Brassicaceae; genus Camelina; species Camelina laxa. Next base: position 11,609,013 of record CM043881.1, read on the forward strand.
ACGCTGCAAAATAACCGAATTTTTGCTTAAGCCAGTTTTCCTATTCAGTTCCACAAATCGAGGTTAATAATTTCATAATTCATTTGTTGTTAGTTTTGGTTTACTCCCGGTATGTTACGATCTCTTGGTTCAATTGTTAATCATAATCGTAATAATTAATCAAAACCCATAATTATATTTATTAATCATAATTCATAAACATAAATTTTATATATCTTGTGTGTCTTATCCAAAAAAACTCTTACCATTTTGATTGGTTTACAATCTCAAATTCACAGTGATGAATGATAATGTGATCTTGGCGTCTTTGTCTCGAATCCAGTTATTGAATGTAGAACTGGTTTAGTTTACGATAATCGGAGAATAACGACAACGATGAGTCTTTACCCGAAACATAAAATTATCCGGTCATCACTCTCACATGTCTTCTTAACCATGTAATTTGTAATCTTTTTTTGCCCCCTAGATTTCTATCATATATTTAATTTCGTGAACTAATGATACAAGTTGTGAACTATTTTATAATTAATAATATATTAGGATATATCCCGTGCTTAAAGCACGAGTTAACATTTTTTAAAAAAATTGTAATATAATAATAAAATTATTATTATTAGTTTTTAAATATTTTGTTTGAGATAATATTTATTTTTAATTGTTATGTAAATTTATTAGTCTATTTGAATACTAATTATTTTAGAATATTATAGTATTTTATTTTTGTCGTATTATTACAATTTTATATTGTTTATTTATTGTATTTGCATAATTATTTTGTGAAATATAAAATAGTAATTTTAATATTATATTTGTGAGCAAATAAAAATTATTAATTTATCATCTATATAAATTTAATTTTACCAACCCGCCAATGTGGAAATTAAAACACACATTTTTATACATTGAATAATATATTTTCGTTTTAAAAAATTCAAATCATAACATATGCAAAAAAATATGCAATTTATTTATTATAAATATTATATGAAAATTACAAACAATTTGTAAATAAAGTAAAATAAAAATGTTAGGAGAATCATAATTTGAAATCTTAACAAAATCTTCGAATTTAGTTATTGAAAATAATGGTATTGTATACTTGGATATAAAATCTTAGTTTTAAAATTCTGATTGGTTTATATATTTTTTGAAAAATTAATTATTAATTTCGTCCATAATTTATTAGAGAGAGAAAATGCTTTTTTAGATTTTTTTAGATTTTTTAATATTTGATCTGTAAGTATTTTTTATTTTTAATTAATTATAGATATTTAATTTAGTTAATTAAACTTAATAGATTTTTTCTAATGGCAATTTAATGTAATTTTTTACACATTTTAAGGTTAGTTTCATATTTGTACTTCTCAATTAATATAGTAGGATTCCGGACATATAATTTCAATAATGGTTTTATTTTTTATAATTATTATATTAAAATATGAATTCGTAAATAGATCTAATTGTCTAGACATATTTGATCTGGTTAGTTGTGATCCCATATATGGTTTACACTTTACACATTTGAAGTAACTTGTACGTAGTGTGTATATTTAAATACACAAATTTGTAACTTTTTTTTTGTAAAAACCAGAAACGTTACTGGACCAGTGGAGACAATAAAACGCTTCTTTATATAACTAAACTATCTACAATTTATATTCCTCGGTTTAAATTACATTATCTTTTTTACACTATTAGAAACTTAGGTCACCAAATGAATCTAATTCAGATTGATGCCCACTCTTACATATTTATATATCAGGACAAACATTCGAGTTAACGGATGGTAGGTAGAAGAATTTGTCATATTCCCATTTAATATATGAACGTAAAATTGGCCCATTGCATGTTTGTTTTGATCGATATAGATAATAAAGAGGTAATGCACATGTGGTATTTATTATATGAATTAATGTACAAATTGTGAGAGGAAAAAATTCACGTACGTGACATTTATATATATATATATATATATATATATATATATATTAATTGAGAAGTATAAATATGAAACTAATTTTAAAATATATAAAAATTATATTTAATTGCCATTAGAAATATTTAATTATAATTAATTAATTAATTAAATAAATATAATTAATTAAAACGAAAATTAGGATACATCAAATAAAATAAATTGTAAAAAGTAAAAAAATGAAAATTTATCGGAATAAGAACTAATTCGTTTTAAAAAAAATTAACAGCTAAAATTTAAAAAATCTAATCAAATAAAATCTTTATAACCATAAAAAATTTTATCAAAAAACTTTTTTAGCACAAGTTAACATTTTTATCAAAAATCTAATCAAATAAAATATATATAATAGTTTCGTTTAATGGCTTAGATTTTAAAAATTAATAAAAAAAAAAAGATATAGATATAGTACCTTATCTGTTTAAAAAATTTATATTTTTCTTTTAGCTACAGTTTTTTAGAAAAATAAAACTAAGTTGAGATTTAAATATATTTAGTGCTTGAAGTACTTATTACACAGACAAGAAAGAAAAACCACGGAAAAAAAGCAATGAATGCTGTTTTCAAAGAGGTTTTTCAGAACCTTCACTACCTATATTTAGTTGATATTTTTATATGTTAGTTATATCTTTTTACTTACTTCACAACTATACTAAGAATTGTGTTTAACTGACAAAGGTTTAAATAATTTTATTCATTACATGTAAATGTTTTATTAACAGATTTTCAATAAACATTTTTAAAATACAAAAAAATTAATAGAAGCAAACCGAATTTTTAATCACAAACCATTATAAATAACATAATTAACAAAATAAATTATCAAAAAACAAGTTCAATCCGCGGAAAACCGCAGGTTAGTACCTAGTATATATATATATATATATATATATATATATATATATATATATATATATATATATATAATTACAAACAAATATGAACCAAGAGATCTTCAAATCTAACCAAAACCAACTTTCACATTTAGCAAATAAAATATCCAAAAAAATAGATATATAAGAGGTTAGGATCAATTTAGTCATTGCTAATTAGTTTTAAATCGAAAACTCATAAAAAATCTAAATTTAATCTAGTATCAAAGTCTTGATCCTATTGCTATGGATTATGGTTGTGTTTGCTTCCCTTTTATGATTTTCTATGTATTTAAAAAAAAAAAAAAAAAGACGTGATCATATTGGTGGATTACGTTGTTGATCCGGTCAGTTATTGGCCTTGATGATGTCTTATTTATTAGCAAAATTTGCTAGTTACTTGGAGAAGAAGTGTTTTTTTGCACGTTCGTCTCTTTGGTGGTGAGTATGAACCGGCCACAAAAAAAAAAGAGCTTGTTTATTGGTCCCGCTAATGATTTTGGTCAAGTTGATTTAATTTTGGCTACCACAATTGCTAGTTTATCGAAGACAAAACATCGGATATTGAATGAGATTTGTTCTGTGATAATGATGTTTAAGTCGATTACGGTTTATCATGTGTATTCATGGTGTTGAAGATTGATGATGATGATGTTTTACCAAATTTAGCTTAATTACGAATCTGTTGCTTAATCGAGCACAGCCTAATGAATTGACTTTATGGCTGAGTATAAATGTTATGAAGATGACTCTACGGCCGAGTATAAACGATATTGATGACCCTACGATTGGGTATAAACGTCGATGACCTAACGGTTGGGTATTGTAGCCGCTTTGACCCTACAACCAGGTATAAACGTCGATGATGATCTGACGGCCGGGTATAAAGCCATTATTTCGAAGACTTGTCCAGTCTCATGCGTGTTACCATAAAAGAGACAACGTATATAGGAGATGTGGCTGCGTAGTTTGCTTCCATGTATGTGGTTGCGTGGAATGAATTGCGGATAAGTTTCTTTTGAAATAAATGTCCACACAAATCTTTTTTATTCGCACAAAATTCCACTCAATCCTTGTTGTAATCAATTGACCTAGAATGATCATTGGATTTTGACATACGTAAAGATTGCATTATTGCCACTTGAATAGGTTAGTATTGCTACGATATAGTTGAATATATCATGATAATCTTAAACCATGTATACATTGAACCCACACAGGTTTACGATATTTCATATCCTAATTGTGGCTACCAAAATTGCTAGTTTATTGACGGCAAGACATCGGATATTGAATGAGATTTGTTCTGTGATGATGATGTTTAAGCCGATAACGGTTCATCACATGTATCCATGGTGTTGAAGATTGATGGTGATAATGTATTACCAAATTTATCCTAATTACGGATTTATTGCTTAATTGAGCACAACCTAATGAATTGACTTTATGGTTGAGTATAAATGTCACAAAGATGACTCTACGGCCAAGTATAAATCTTATTGATGGCCCTACGACCGGGTATAAACGTCGATGATGATCCAAAGGTAGGGTATAAAGCCACTATTTTAAATACTTGTCCAATCTCACGCGTGTTACCATGTATGAGCTTGTCGGGGTATTGGGAGATTGAGAACCGGAGATCAAATCGAGTGGTTGACGGTCCGGATGTTTGTCCAAGAATATGGATATCATGAAGAACTAAAAAATATAGTTTAGGAATGTTTATATTTATATCTAATGTATTACTTACATTTATATATATCTTAGAACAGAAACTAAATCTCTATATAAGAGAATTCATATTGTATCATTGGAATCATGAGAGTCTAATTGCATTTTTCCTCTCATCAATTTATCATAGTATCAGAGTCTACACACGCTGGCCCGTGAATTAATTCAGCCCAGTTAGAGGCTCAATCATGCCATTAATTGATGGTTTAAAGGAAAGTCCAATTCCATCGAGATAACTAAAACAAGAGCATTATCTCGAGGAGGTGTGATGGATTCTATCGAGATTATTGGCTAGAAGAGTCATTACCTCGAGGGAACATGTGGAGAAAGATTCCACATTAGAAGATGTGTTGGGATTTGAATAATATATAAGGGGCTGAACCAATCTACTCATTGTCAATTGGTTTTGAGTTAGAAGCATATAACAAACCCTAATTTAACAGAGAGACAAGAGATAATATATCGATGTCTTCAATATTGCAAAGACGCCGCTGCTTAGAGCATCTCCAATGGTTGGATCCGTTTTTTGGGATCCAACAATATTTATAACTGAAAAAATATGAAAAGTTAAAAGTTAGACACTGGAGCAAGTTTATTAGTTTTGACATAGGCCAATGGAAAGGTCTAAAATAGGAGGATCTTAAAGTTCAAATTTTGAAAAACTTTTGTAAACATAAAAGTGAGAATGCTTAACACACAAGACAAAGATGCTTATCAAACAACTTCAGCTGATAAAGATGTGTTGATATGTGGACCATATTTACAATGTCATGAAGCCTAGATTCAATCATAAGATTAGAAGAATACCACTAACCAGTAAAGATGATTGTGGAAACCACCCATTGACTGTAGTGAAATTGTGTAGATACAAGTCTTCATCTGCTGGGTCTAGTACTTGTTCTTGATGCTGATCATATTGTGAAAAAAAATAGTCAGCAAACAAGTATCCAAATCTCAGAGCATATGATGATAGATGCATGTTCAGAATCCATGTCAGTCCTAAAGTTATATTCGGCGCATAAGTTGAAGAAACAGGAACTAGAGTACAACATAACACAATACATAAATTAAAAAAAAAAACATAAAAGAACCCTTGATCAAACAACACAATACAAACATTTGGTAAAACAACAAAAACACAATCAAACGGAAAAAAACAGAGACATCATTTCAAGAATTTGACAACATGTCATTTAGTAGCTTGTTCTTTAAAGCCATTTTTACATCAGTAAGTGGCTCTGTTTTTGCAAGGATAGTCTCTAACAAACTGTGCTTATTAGCTTTTCCTTCAATTCATAGTTAAGAAAAGAAAGAAAGAAATAGAACAGTGAGGAAAGAAAGAAAAAGAGATAATGATGAAGAAAGAAACAAAGGGAGAGAATGATGAAGAGTAAATGTATTAAGAAGAAAACTATTATTATATAGCCATTGTTAAATGTCATCAAACAATGAAGCATTGATCAATCAGAATGTAATTGTTTAGTTCAAAGCAAAAGACATGAGATAGTGAATCTATGGCTATTTATTTTCAAAATATCAGATGTTTCGATATGTAGCATGGTCATGGATTCCACACACTGTGATGGAAGTAGCAACCATCACTTAAAAAGGAGAGAAAAGAGACAAACAAAGTAAACAGAAACTAAAACGAAGAAAATCAAGTCACAATATTAAATAATTTTACTTTCTAATGCGGTGGATTACCTCAGGGTTTCTTGATATGAAACACATATCAATAATTCAATCCAGCAAACTTGGAATTTCCAAGAACACAACAAACTTGGAATTTCCAACATACTTCTCCAAGGCCTTAACATATGTAGTAGTACATGTATGTCTCCAAAATGTAATCCAGGATCTCTATAAACTAAAACTTCTCTTGAAAATGTCACTGGAGATTCTAACGTATCCCCAACAGATTTATCAAGATTCTTGCGGTCGAGTATACAAAGCAAGTGTAGCCTCTACAAAGAAATATTTATTATTGTTATTATTATTATTATAAGTTCCATTATTAAGCAATGTTTTAGAGTCTGACTGGTTCAACCGCAGCGTTTGCGGTTGCGGTTGCGGGAGATTGCGGAAGCGGGTGGTTGCGGTTGCAAGCGTTATTAAACGTTTTGAATGACTGGTTTAGCGTTTTAAAATGAGTGCGTTTGCGGGAGTTTGCGACTAGTTGACCAGCGGGTGCAATAGCGGTTAGAATATAATAAATGTAATATATAATAATAGAAATGTTTAAAAATACCAAAACTTTTATTAAACTTGATTTATAATTAAATATTATTAAAAAAGTACTAACATAATTACTTAAAAAACAAATAAATTTTATATTGAAATACTTATTACTCTACGCATTTGGCTTTTCACCAAAACTTTAATCAAGTAATTTGATAAAAGACAAAACATATGTTTTAGTTTTTCTTTCTTAAACACACACTCAATAAGTTCCGTGGGGCAGTATTTGCATTGGTAGTAATGATCAAACGAGATTTGAGAAAAGTCACTCGTGAGTTTTTGTTTATATTTTTCACAAATAATCTTATTTTCTTAAATTTCTGATGAAATGTTATTTTATTAAGATTTTTTTGAACTTATGTGTGATGTACCACTAAATTTATATCAAAGTTTTCGGGTTATTATTAATTAAAATTTTATTTTCTTCCAATTGCTTATTTTTTAATATTCTCAATCGTATCCGTACTTTATTTTCTCTCATCTTTAATGAATAAAACAGTTAGGTAAAAATATATATAAAATTATTTCATTATCATTGATTTGTTTCAAGTTATTAAAAAAAAAAAAAAATTCTAAGCGCAAATGCCCGCAACCGCAAACGTTTGCGGGAAGCAGTTTTTGGAATTCAGTGATTTGAAGCGGTTGTGAACGATTTGGAACAATTAAAAACGGTTTGTGTGATTGGTACCAATCGCTAGCAACCGCTACGACCCGCAAACGCTGAACCAGACAACACCTTAGTTGAATGCATGAAGATTTAAAGACTACGTAAAGTCATTAAATTTGTATTGTTCACGTAATTAAGTATAAACAATTCAACCAATTAAAAAACACACTACAAACAACCAAGTGCCATGTAAAAAAGAAAGAAATAAATAAATAAAACAAATTTTTAAAACATCACTTATAATAAACAGAGAAAATAGTAGATGTAAGATTTTATTTGTTTTGGAAATACATATTTAGAATACACAAATGGTCAAAGGCACCTTGACAAGCATCGCATGAGCTTAAAATAAAGAAAAAAGCACAAATAAATGAAAAAATACACCAACTCAAAAACAAAGAGTTTGGATGTTAGAAAAAGGAGTTTCACCATATAAGTCCATGTTTGGTCGTCTTTTAAACCAACACCTTCACATGAGACTCTACATTGCTCAACACCATCATTCTCTTCTCCATTATTGCCTTTGACCACTTTCCTCCTTGTTTTTTATTTCTTTTTCTACGTGTATTGATATGCGTCTAGTTATATATATATAATAAAAAAATGCATCTATTTCACTCACAAGAGATTCATTAGGGTAGAAGTCGGGGTAAACTAGTTGTCAAGAACATTGATATTAAGATCTTTTGAGTGTCGCACTTTTTTTGTTTATTGCGCCTATCACTAAATAAAACTAGTTTACTTGTGAAGCTTTTTGATCTAAAAAAGGTTAGTTTATTTTTGGTTAAATAAAAAGTGAAAACTTAATCGTCAAACATATTATGGCAATATTTTCATCGTACAAATATAGCAAACAAGAAATGATATGATTAAAAAAGATCAACAAAAGAAGATTAACTAAGTAATCAAATCAAACACTAAGCAATTGAAATAATGAAAAACAAAGCATGTATCTTGGAGATTTACATAGGGACTAGGGAAATAAAGTATAACTCAAAACTAGAACCAATTAGTGTAATCATTAAGAATATTTTTTAAACATATGTCACCAAATTGTGATTAATTATATTTTAAGGCACTAATAATATCTGTTAATTATATATTAAGCTCACAAATCACCTTATCGTATCGATTCATACTAGATTAAAAGAATTAATCATAAAACTTTGTTGGAACATTGTCACAAACATTTTATGTCATATTTGTCGCAACTGGCGGTTGTGGACTACCAACTTCACTTCAAAAACTTCTCAAACCTTCTGGATCATGATTCATGACCAAAAAAGTATGTTGGGCAACATGAGGCTTATTGATCTAGATTCCACAAGGTACACTAGTATAGGGTTAAGAGGTTGGCAAGTACTGATTGGTTCGGTAGAATCATGGGTGTTGATTCACCACGAGCCAACAAGATCAATCAATCTTCACACATCTTCAGTGGCGCAAGGTTTTGTCTTCTTTAAGAAACTATACAAAAAGATGAATTAACATTGATACAAAGAACAAAAAAAAAAAAAAAAACCGTTCACCAAATTGGTATGGTTACGAAGTCGGTTTTGTTTAGTACTGATTTTAAATCGTATTTTGGATTAAATTGAACAGCAAACCGAATAAAATCTAAATGTCAAGTAGTGTAACCAGTCGTTTTCCTGTTCGGGAGACTGTCGCTGTAACTTTAGTAGCGACTGGTTTTAAACGACAGAGTTTTAATTTGTTTTTTTTTCAAAGCTGGGTTGTGTCTTTAATGACAGAATAAAATATAATAGTGCAGGTCTGTAAATTTCTGGGAATGATAATTTGATTTGGTTTAACAAATGTAAAATAAAACAATGCAGCGACAGTCGCTACTTCAAAATAAAGGATTGGGTTGTGTTGCTGTTTAATCCAACGACTCCAAATTTCTAAGATTTTCGTCGCTGCGATAAAGATTTTGAGGAATGAAAAAGAGATAAACAAGAAATGAAGGAGATCTGAAAGCAAAATTTTGATCGCTGGTTGCTGTCGCAGCGACTGCCTCCCGAACAAGGCTTAAGCCTAGATTGGGAATGATAGTTTTGTAATTTCTTAATTAAAGAGGCTCAAACTCTATATGTGTTTGGCGGTAGAATTAACTTGGCATGGGGTTGTAAATCGATCACCCTCCATAAAACATCAATAACATATTCTAATACTCCCTCTGTTTCAAAATATAGGATGTTTTAGTAGAAACACGCATATTAAGAAAAAATTACTTTCAAAAAATTTAACCAATCATAATCAATACTGCATAATATAAAATATAAAATTAATCTAAAAGTTGCCTAGAAAGTTGAAAACATCCTATATTATGAAACAAAAATAATTCTCTAAACATCATATATTATCAAACGGAGGGAGTAGTAAAGAAACATAAAGATGAAGAATGCCGGAAATTGATATTTATTTATCTCCATCATCTAAACCTAATATACCTACTAGCCTACTAGGCTACTATTATACATCTCATTGTCACCATAACCTCTAGTTAAAGATCTACTCACATATACTTAATTAACGATCGAAACAATAAAACATAGAGAAAGAAGTAATTAATTGCATACAATATACAGTATAAAAGAGTCATAAGAAATTGCTATCATCATTGTGTTTTTGCAAAAGAGGTCCTTGTATCCGTAAAATTTGTAGTAGATAACTTAAGTTTAGAAAGAAAAAAATTAAGTTTGGAAACCTCAAAATGTGATTCTTATGCATAAATCACTAATAAAACCCGTGTGTTAGAGAAAACTCTCTCAGACACTAATATCAAGGACCAAACCCAAGTATCTTTTCTGGCGCTGGTGTAACTCTTGCTCACCGGCGTCGGAACTCCTTCACCGCCGCTCTTTTTCCATTTATTCCCCCTTTTGTTTCTTTAGTTTTTTCCCTATTTAATTTTCTCTTTTGGTTACAAATCCCCCCACCCCCTTCAGATCTCGGCGCGATCTCATCTGGCAGAGACCAAAGTCGCAGGAGGCTTCCGCTGAACCCCCTCCTTCTGTCTCTGATTGCTTCAGCCGACATTAAAGAACCACAAACAGTCATGTATAACTTCAGATCTAGATACCTGCCTTCCCCTGGAAAACCTCTTTCTGAGGCATCGAGTGTAGCAGACGATCTCCTCTGTGGAACATCTGCTTCTTCTCACTCGGTGGAGACGACGACGGCACACGGCGTCTCTTCTTTCAGCGAAGCTTTAATCCTCCCAAATATGAACTGTTTTTGTGGTCTCCTGCCCCAAGAACTGACCCATTTCCCGATCTACCATTGTTGAAGCCTTGTCCACCAGAGTTGTTCCCTCTCTTGAAAGCCTATCCACTATCTCCGGACAACCGCCGCCGCATGTCCATCTCAACTAGGTCAACCAATGAGGAACGCATGTTTCTGCTGATGGGCCTTGTTTCTTTTGCCAGCCCATTTCTGTTTCAACAAACCAAGCCCATAACAAAAAAAACTCCAGGTTTAATCTCTATGTCTCCTCGCTAAAGCTTGTTTCATCGCTCCCTCGATTTGCTTGTAAGGGCAGAGAGTGCATACATTGTATCTCGACTGTGATGCTTTGGGTCCGTGAAGATCAATTCCAATTCCTGGTTCAAAGCTTTTCCCCGAAAATCACTCCTTAATGAAGCTCTAGGCTCTTGGGAAACTTGCTTATGGTCTCAGACCAAATCTATGGGATGAGGAAGGACGGCATTATGACCTCGCCTCTACGAAGCGGTGGTTACCGACACCTCCTCCATCCCCTGAGCTCATATCATGTGTTCTCTGCGCCCTACCATGTTCAATTTATCCGGGAAAGAGCCTATTCTCTGGTGGCTCCAACTCTAAAGCTACCCAGTTCCAGGTACGGTTCTGTATTTTTCTTGTGGATACTACAAGAAAACAGCCCATTCCCGACTACAGTAAGAGTCGTTAAGTAGTCGCTAATTTGTTGTTTACGACTCAGTTACGACTAAAACGTGTAGTCGTAAATCCTTAGTCGGTAAAAGAATTAGTCGTAAAAATAGTCGTTATTTAATGACTACTGTACGACAAAATTCTGTAGTCGTAACAGAGTCGTACATAATTACGACTACGATACGACAGAGTTACGATTAACCAGCAGTTATATTGGCAGTTGTAAAGGAGTCGTAGTGTAGTCGTAACATTTGAAAACTCGGTTACTACGGATTTACGACTAATCATGATATACAGTAATTTTACTTGTAGTCGTAACGTAGTCGTAACATGCTTATTGATTTACGACTATTTAGCTACTATTCTAAACAAATTAATAATGTAATTTTAATTTGTTTAGCGACTAATTTTTTGTGGAAAACAAATTTATAAATGTTTTAAATTGAAATTGGTACCTGTTTCTCAAAATATTATGAAACCAATATTAAGGCAATAAAGTCATATTAGAACAAAAACAAGATTAAGGCAATAAAATTATATTAACCATGATTTATAATACAAACCAAAAGACCAAGTTTCTCACAAGACAAATATACAAACCAAAAGAGACAAATGCATACCAAGTATACATGTGTCTCAACAAAGAGACAAGTTCAACAAAAGAGAGAAGTTCAACAAAAGAGACAAGCTAATTAGTTAGGTCTATGAAATTGTAGGTGAGAAGTTAACCTACAAAGCATCATTGTTAAGGAACCGGATTTGAAGGTGGAGCTGTTGCAGGGAGTGTGGTTGAGAGTGGCTCTGTGGTTGCTTCAGCTGATTGAGTCTTCATAAACTCTATAAAGGCAGGGTCAGTTTTGCGCAGGTACTTCTCGACTAAGGACAAATGCTCTAACTTGTCCTTCTGCTCAGCCACAGCTTGGAAATGTAGTGCTTCACGGGCAGCAAGCTCTGCATCACGAGCAGCAACCTCTGCATCACGGCGAGAATTATAAGCAGCCTGCTCTTCGATTTGATGTTGAGTTTCCCTCATTTGCTCTTGCAATGACTGAAACATTGCAGACTCTTGTTGTTGGTTTTCCTTGCCATTGAGAAGAGGTTGAAGAGTATGCTTAAGACTTCCAACTCCATACAGGTTTCCTCGTGAATCTTTCTGAGTAGACTACAAGAAAACAAGAGAAAAACAAACGTTAAAGAGGCTGTAGAAATCAAAAGATAATTCAATGTGGGTTGTGAAAAGTGATATTTACCTGAATAAAGATGTTTGTGTAATCATCTGCTGTGAGCTCTGGAGGCTGTGAAGTATGTTCCCCAAGGTCGGACAACTTCTGCTGCAAGTTCTTCTCATAATTGAGAGAGATTTGCTCTGCCTTCCGGTCAACATAAGAACCATCTGGCTTGGTATGTGTCTTAATAAAAACCTCACCAAGACTACCCTTCTTCCCAAATTTTTCCTGCAATGTTACAAAAGAATCAAGGGTTATGGCATCATTTAAAGCTCCAAATGTAAAGAAAAACAAAATTTATGGGTATATAAAAGTTACTAACCATTTCGTTATGGATTTGTTGATAAGACTTTGGCCCTGATAAGTGGACGTGAGGACCAAGACCACCACGATCAGACATACGAGCTTTAGAGTAGGTGACACTCCTTTGTTGTGCTTCTTCAGTCTCCCAATAATCAACCATTGTTTGCCAAATAGTATCTTTGATCCATTTTGGTCGCTCTCCACTAGTCTTGGCATTGCAAATCATGTCTTTCATCCGTTGGCAGATGAGCTCAAAAACTGTTGAACTGTCCCAGTAATCAAAGGATCCCATGTATGTGTTTTCTACATAGCAAAGACAATATAATGATGTTAGTGGAAACTCAACAAGTAAACCTATATGTGAAAAGGTTAAGAGAGAAGAAAACTGTACAGCAAACTCAATGAACCATCTCTGTTGTCTGTCCCGAGGCACACATGTCCAGCTGTAGTATGGACCATCAAATTTATTTGTAAAAAATTTAGTAATGCTCCTTACCAGTCGCGATTTTTCGTCGCGAGTAAACCTGCAAACACAAAACAGCAAAAAAGATGTCAATGTTCTAAAACAGATAAGGACCAACACAAAACAGATTGAGTACTTATACTTATGTATATACGACCAACGCAAAACAAAACCTATTAAGAACAAACATCAAACAGACATATATATAGGTCCAACACAAAACAGATGTCATCTTTTGAGTACTTATACATATATATAGGCACAAAACAGAACCTATTAAGAACCATTAAAGATTGAGTACTTATACCAACAAATAAGTTATAGTTTGTTTGATCGAGTACTTATAACAACAAACTGGCTCAACACAAAACAGAACCTATTAAGAACAATGTAAATAGACATCAATGTACTAAAACTAACCATCAAAGAGCATCAAAACTAATGTTCTAAAACTAACCATCCGGCTTAATGTTCTAAAACTAACCATCCTCAAACTAACCACCTTAGACAATCAAAACAGACAAGCTCATTAGAAGAATGTATTAATACCAGGTCGTGTTTGGCATCGGTGTTGGGGAGAGGACGGTTGTAAACTTCTCACGGTTTGGAACTCTAAGCAGGGCATTTAGAGTGACAATCGTGTCCTCCTGGAGCTCCGGATTTGAAGCCTCAGAGCCTTCATGGTAGTTGTTACCGTGAGATGATGGACGGCTCTGAGCTTGAGAGTTATCAGCTGGAGACGGTGGAGCATCTTGTGGTGGAGGATCAGCTGGAGACTGTCGCGGATTGTTATGGACCTCCTCTGACGAAAGAGGCTGTTGAGTCTGACGTTGTTGGTTCACCGAGGTCCGGAAAAGAGTCTGTGGCGGTGGATAGTTGCGGATCTGTGGTGTTCCTGATGGTGAGGGTCTCGGGAAAACGTGGTCTTGCTCTTGCGGTGTTTGAGGATGGGGCAAATCTGCTGCCGGCGTAAAGTTGTATTGTGTCGGTAGAGGGTTTGGTCTTCTCGCTTCTTTGATGGGGGTCGACCCTTCGGTTCTTTGGAAGAAATTACGGTCCATCTTCCTCTTTCTTCCTCGCTTAAATGGAGCTTTGGTCGGAGCCTTAGTTGCAGACTTCGCCGCAGATTGCGTTGGAGCCATCGTGAAGGAGAGAATCGGGAGACAGATGAGAAAGACAGACAGATAAGAGAAAGCAAATCGGGATTCAGAAGAGAAATCGGGAAGAGGAGAGTTTAGGATTAGGTTTTGGTTTCGGAGTTATCGAAGAGAAGAGAAGAGGAGAGTTTAGGATTAGGTTTTGGTTTCGGAGTTAGAATTTGAATGCGACTTTTATGCAAAGTTCTCGCACATAAGTCCCGGAAAAATGCTCCAAGCCCTACAATATACAATGCAAAATATTGGGGTTAATTTCTTTATATTTACTATTAAATGACTTCAAAAATATAGGTATATATATGAAATTAATTAATACCTGATAATGAAAGGTGGACGTTCCGGTCTAGGAGTTCTGCAAAGATAAATGGAAGTAGTCGTTCCATAAAAACATGGCAGTCATGACTCTTCATGCCTGAAAACTTTCCATTTTCCATATCAACACAACTAGCTAGGTCTGACGAATAGCCATCAGGAAATTTCACCGAATGTTTGACACATTCTAGTAAACTTGTTCTCGTTTCTTCTGTCAAAGTGTAAGGTGGGAAAGGAGCTTTACCATCACTATCAATATGTAGTTGTGGCTGAGAACAGAATTTTTGTATATCCAATCTTGACATGATGTTTTCTTTTGATTTACCCTTCACACTCATAAGAGTATACATGATGTTATCCAAAACGTTCTTCTCTGTATGCATCACATCAATATTGTGTCGAAGATTGAGGTCCCTCCAGTAAGGCAGCTCCCATAAGATGCTTAACTTATGCCAGTTGTGTTGCTTCCCATAGCCAGCAGTCTTCTTTTCATGACCATTTCCACCAACGTCATTGGTTTTTGGTGGTTTTACTTCAGCCAACCGCTCGTAATAAACTTGCTTACCGGTCAACGACTGAGGTGGATACTCTCTTGAAGCATCTTTTCCCTAGAAAGTCTTTCTTATTCCTCCTGAATGGATGACCGTGAGGAAGAAATCTCCGATGACAATCAAACCAACACCTTCCTTCCATTAGGGAGATAAAACGACTTTCTATCTTCCATGCAAACTGGACAAGACAATTTTCCATGGGTTGTTCATCCTGATAACATGCCATACGCCGGAAAGTCACTTATCGTCCACATTAGCGCTGCCTTTAGATTAAAATTTTCATTCACGGAAACATCGTATGCATCGACTCCAGTAGACCACAACTCTTTTAACTCCTCAATCAAAGGTTGGAGGAAGATATCCAGACTAGCTCGCGGATGATTTGGCCCATAATTCAAAATTGTAAGAAACAAGAACTCTTCGTTCATGCACATAACATGGGGTAGATTGTATGGAGTCAAGGTCACAGGCCACAATGAATGATTACAAGACACGCCAAACGGATTAAACCCATCAGTGCATAATCCAAGATAAACGTTACGGGTTCTTCTGCAAATCGAGGATTTTGTTCTTGAAAATATTTCCACTCCGCTGCATCTGAAGGATGACACATTTCTCCCTCCTTAGATTTGTGCTCAGCATGCCATCTCATCGCCGCCGCAGTCTTGTGGCTTTGGTACATCCTCTTCATTCTATCAGCAATAGGTAGATACCACATACGACTGTATGGTACTTTGGTTCTACGTCGAGGATCCTTTGGCTTCCATCTTTGAGCACCACAAAACAGACAAGTCTTTTCCTTTTCGTCATCTTTCCAGAATATCATACAATTGTTAATACAAACATCAATTGTATAATATGGGAGACCTAAATTCCGCATTAATTTTTCCATCTCGTAATGTGAACCCGTTGCCTGGTTTCCTTCTGGTAAATACTCATTCAATATTTCGCACACCGAATCCACTAACTTTTCACTCATATTACTTATTTTGCATGACTCGAGCAGCTAACGATAATTGTGAGTGACCTTCATGGCAACCATCGTATAGTGGATTTTTTGCGCCTTCTAACAAGTCGTAGAATTTCTTTGAATGATTACGTATTGGTTCTTCTACATTTTGAGAACTACCCTCATGATAGTTATCATCTAAACCCACATTATAACGAAATGCATCATTCACCATATCCACATATGGATTTTCTACTACATTACCCACATCTACATTACCCACTTCTTGATCACTACCAACATAACTTGTTCCTATATCCATATTGATTTCTTCCCCATGTCTATACCAAATATAATAATCAGGCATAAATCCATTGCTAAAAAGATGATTCCAAATTCTTTTTCCCGACATAAACTTATCGTTCTTACAACGACTACAAGGACAGTGAAACATACCCCCATTATTCTGTGCTAGAGATTGACTATTTGCAAATTCCATGAATTGCTCCATCCCCGTTGTAAACTCCGCCGAAAAATTGCTCGTCACTTCATCGAACCTCTTATACATCCACTCTCGAGAATTACTATAATTGTAATTCCCAGACATTATACAAGAATATAGAAAATATTTTTTTTCTTTTTTTTTTTTTGGAAGACTTTTTTAAAAACTTTTTTTGGAAGATTTTTTTATTTTGGAAGATTTTTTTTTTGTGTTTAATGAGTGAGAAGAGAAGAAATGGTGAGTGAAGAGAGAAGAAGTGGTGAAGGTCGTATATATAGGCAATTTTGGCGACTACCAAGCGACTATTAAAATTCAGTTGCATAATACAAGTACACCTACCCCCAAACGAAGAAAACGTGAATTTTAATACCGACATGTTACGACTATTATACGACTACATTACGACTCACCGAAAGTGTCGCATAATAGTCGCTAAATAACGATTACTAAGCGACAACCTGTACGACCCGCCGATATTGTCGTAATATAGTCGCCTAGTTTGGTGACTTGTGTGCGTCTACCTACATAGTCGTAACTGGGGGACTACATAACGACAAGGTTACGTCTGCGTTTATAATTTTTACATATTAGTCGTAGCATAGTCGTTAAATGGCGACTATTTTTACGACTACTGAATTTTTTCGCAATTTAGCGACTACTGTACGATCATTTTTATTTAGTCGTAAAATAGTCGTAACGGAGTAACCAAATAGTCGCTAAATTTAGCGACTGAAAAATAGTCGTAAAATGTAGTCAGCTATGGGCTGTTTTCTTGTAGTGGGACATCAACCTATAGCCAATGGTGTGATCAAGATTACAAAATATATGATTGTCATATGAGTAGTAATTCATCTTTGTTGCTTTGGTGCCACTTGATATCAATAAGAATCCTGGTATTAATAACCCTTTTGACCCCGATCTTTGAAACCTTTTGCTGGAATGTCTATGGTTATTGGATCCCGAGTCCAAGTTGTCCGAGTTATGGTTATGGCTTTGGTCTGTTCAAGGTCACTCCACACCATCCGACAATTTTACCAAACAGTCTCAAGCACCAGAGCATCCTAAACCTTGCTCGAAACCCTGTCAAGTTTCTACTTTGTGTAGACCTCTTCTCAAACCGGTGGGAAGTTTCAACCTTGACCCCTTCTCTAACGCCAAAATGTCTCATGACTATGGCAATCCCTCATCCATTGATTTGTTCATGGAAGAGTCTGTCGACAATTTTGATCTCTCATGTACCAAGCTCCTTCTAGACCTTGGCTCAAAGCTCTCAGGAACTCATTGCCGATTAATCCTATCTTTGTTGTGTTTCTTTTGTATTTTGACATTGGGAAATGCCTTTTCATTAAGTCTTCTAAGTTATACTTGTATGAACCTTACCTCAGTTTAAGTAAATGAATGCAAGTGGTTGTCCAAAAAAAAAAATATATATATATACATAAATCACTAAGATCAAGATGAATCAGGGGAGGTTTATGAATTAATGAATGGATGGCACTCATTCAGCTTGATTGGTGTACTACACAAGTGGGTGGCCGAATTTGAAAGTTGGAGTGCCTTTGTAAAAATTGCTCGGCTAGAATGTGACCGGGCATGGTGATGATCGAGTATGGTATATGCCAAATCTTTAAGAGAATTAGGCTATTTAGTGTTCCGTCTCCATCCGACTGTGTGAAGTGACCAAACACGGTTATGCAGTTATTTTATACAGATGTAGTCCTAGCCGAGAGCATCTCCCTAAGCAAGTTTGATTTTATTAAATTTCATATGTCTCCATTGGCAAAAGAAAAAATTTAAGTAGTTTTTTTTAAGGAACAATGTAGTCCACTGTCAGCAATCACTCACGGTGCATTCCATTTTCAAGCGATGATTGCTTGAGAAATGCATCAAAAAACATCGTCACGTCCAGAGAAGAGAAAGAAGACATTACTGCAGCTTAATGGTGTTGAAACCTTCATATAGTTTTTCTCCCATAAATCTTTGATACCTTGTTATTTTTTTTTTTTAAGACCTGAATTTTTCATATATATATTAGTAGTCTTTTTGTTTGTTAGTAATATATTATTAGTCTTTCATAGTTATAAATGTTAGGATACATATATAAACTTATGTAAAACTAAATTTCATGAATATTAAGAGACATCGTCAAGAAAAGATAAATACAATTAGACTTATTCAATGTATTGAAAAAGACGAAGAACCAAGTCACAGAAAGTATGACATTATTAACTCATTTTACAAACAATTCATTGTTATAAATATGTTTTGTTTTCTTTCTTGAAAGGTCATGCACACTACTAGGTATGAAATGAAAACTAGATTATAAATCTTCTGACGCAACATCGCGCTACCACAAACTGTAGTATGGCTACATGTCCTAACGATCACAATAAATTATACACAACATTGTCGCTAACACAAATTGAAATACAACTACATGTTATAACCGTCCCAACAAATATAATAATAGTTGATCAGATATTGATATCGGAAGATGTGTGTAGACGAAATAGTTTCATCTCTTTTATATCTAGTGTAGAAAATCATCCAAAATATTAGTATAAAACAGAACAAAGTGTCGTGTAGAGCAATGATCGATTCATTATAAGAAAACGATCAGTCTTGTTGCTTCTTTGCTCTTTCTTTGCTCGAATACGTCCAAAAAGTGTCTATCTATTTACAGCATATTGTTTTTTTTTTTTTTTTAATTACAGCATATTGTCTTCAGGATATATATAAGATTAGAGACACAATCAGAAAGACACTAAAACGGATTTTAACACAACAAAACACTCAAAACATATCATGAAATACAAGGTTACAAACACTATATATCATAGTTAAGTCCAAATTGGTCAAACATGTATGTTTTAAATGGATCATCGATATTTAACCAAACATGTAAGAAAAAACAGTATTTCTATGTTGTTTGTATCAAATATCTTAACTAAGATTAATGCACAACTAACACAATTGACTAAAGACGTTTTTAAGAATAATTAAAGTAGTTAAGAAGAGATAAATACGAAAGTAAATATCACAGCATAACAAGAATGGACAACGTACATTACATTCATTTTCATGTGAATCTGAATCGCTACTTTTGACCTATTATTCATTCTTTATTTGGTGAGTGCAGTGAAATTTTTATTGGGTCAATAGAAAAGGACCTTCCTTAAAGGAAAAAAAGGGTCACAGAAGTTCAAAGAAGTAATGATGAAGAACTCACAAGCATGCCCATTATTTTAAATCTCACCTTTGCTGCTTCAAATTGCTTTAAAAAACAGAATAATGAGAATAAAACTACACTTTTATAATTCCCTCTTCTTTATTTATATATTTACTTTTTTAGAAAGGTTGTGGGGGAACCAAAATCAATTTCCAAACAGATACGTAGAATAATCATTATAAGTTCCATTCGATTCGATAAAGACCTCGGTCCAAAAAATAATATCACGTTGCGATTCTATTCTATATCAATAATATTGTTTGACAAATTCTGCCCCATATGATTATTTTTTTATCTCGAGGAAAATACATTGTCACGTAGTCATTTTCCAGTTTTCACCAAATATTCTGTAATCGCATGCATGCCTACGCAACTCTGTAAAATAGTTTGGAACATCTTTAAAACAAGTATATTTTGAAACTCATTTTGAATATTTTTGTAAAATTATGTAAGGTTTTATATATTTAAGAACTTGAAATGATGTAATCTTACATATAAGAATATAATTTTTAAAGTTATAGTTTCTAAACAAAACAAAAAAAAAAAGTTATAGTTTCGACAAATAAATCATCTTTTTGACAACAACAAAAAGACATTTACCTTTAACAAAAAAAGGGACAAATAAATCATCTATAATAACATGCAGATAAATAATCTATAGAATTAAAAGAAAGAAGGCGATGTGACAAGAAACCTTGTCATTTATATAAGAGGACATACATTATTGTGCCTAGTTTGAATAATAGACATATTTAATTTTAGAATTATTTGATTATAGTTTCGATCAAATAAATCATCCCTTGCATGCATATAATTAAAGAGACAAGAAATCTCCGGATCCAAATTATTCCTATTGTCAAATCATAATTAGTGTGCTGCTGCAATTTAGACGCATTGCATGTGTACGTACACTGGCTACTATCGCAACAAGCTTAACCATATTGACTTTCCATTTACTTGTATATTTGTTTTGTTTTCGCTTGTTGCTAACAACTTATAACGCGTATATACATGCAACAAAATCGATCGATAGGAGTGGATCAGTTATTGCCGTAGTGGCTGAGTCTTTGATTACGTACGTGGGAATGATCTTTTAGTGATACAGTTGAATTTTTATTTTAATGTGTAAGGAAATGGTGTATAGTCTGGTTATAGTCATTTCATGGCTTGATAGCCTTGATTGATTGATTTGCAAGCATACGTAAACATTATGTTTACAAGGTTGCGGCTGCCAACATTTTAAAGTAATTACGAAACCAAATATTTCAAACCTAATTAAATTATTGAAAGCAATTGTGATACATATGAGTTTTTTTTTTGAAAAAATGTCGACGCTATTCAGTAAACATACTCTTAGAATGAAGTTTTAGTGATTAGACGTTGGATATGGCCAAAACTAGTACAAAATTTCAAATGCACTTAGTGGATGGAACAAATGTATGTCAACATTTTACAAGAGGACACTTCCATAAGTACTAAGAAAAACCAGATCATACAATTGCTTAACGGTTTCTGAGATTGATTCATGTTCATTAATTCACTAACTAAAACCTAGCTAGATCTATCATACCAAAATTTAATAACACGCCTGAATTGTACTATGATTTATCAGCAAAACTCTATCACACATCAGACGAGATACAAACTTCTTTCTTTCTCATTCGAGTTCGTTATGTATTTTTGGTTTATCATAAGGTTTTTTTACGAGGGTCAAGTTTCTACTCCTTTTGATTTAGGTTTTTTTTTGTTCGTGCATGTCACCATATATATGCATTGATCTCTTGTACAACTAAACATGTTGTGTGTATATTTAGCCATATATCCTTTTTCTTGCACTTAACAATTTTTTTCCTATTTTAATATAAGTGCTGGAAAACACAAATCCCTCTAATTTTAAAGTTGGATTTTATGGTCGTCAAGCCACACAGCTAGGGACACTCTTTTTCTACTTCTCGCAGTAATCCCAAATTGAAAAGAAAAGAAAAAGAAAAAAGAGACAGAAATAGATTACATTAAAATAAATTAAAATGAAGGCCCACCGTTGAAAAATGAGAAAATGCATAGAACAAAGACCAAAAGCTAAACTCAGAATTTTCAAACACCTTCTAAACTCTCTTCTCTCTTTTAGATCTCTTTCTTCTCATTGTCCTATCTTTTCACTACATCAAATCCCCACTTATTCACACATGTGTAAAATTTTCAGTTTTGGTAAGTTCAATTGGTTTACAAGGTGAAAACAAGAAAACGATGGGAAAAAGACAAAGAAATTGATAACAATTTTTATATCATAAAAGATACTATACATTACATGATATAGCATATGATCGATTGCTCTTATAGAAACTAGAATCAGTGTTTCAAAAGAGGCCAATTCAGATCAAAATGTCTTTTGTCCTCTTGTTCTTCTTCTCTCATCACTACTACTCAACGACGCCGTTTTGCGGAAGTAAAATAAAAATAAAATAAAAAGAATACGCTAAAACGACAGGGCCGTTTCTCACATCGTCTGAGTTGGTAAAACAGAACAAAGCTCAATGGAACCGTAGTGAAGCAGCTCCTCAATCATTTGCTCAATATGGTCTTCCTCCAAGGGACTAAAGTTCTGTTCCATATTCGTGTTTCCATCTTCCCACTTGATCCCAGTCGTCTCTGTCATTACTCCTCCTCCTCCTCCTTCCCTGTTAAACTGATTTACGTTGGCCATCACGCAGTTGATGTCCCCGTCGGTCTCCGCGGGTCGTAATTTTGCAGTCTGCGTTTGCGTTTGGGTTTGCGTTTGTTTGGTCATCTGAAGAGAAGCCATGTAGCATTTGTGGAGTTTGGCTGTGAGAGTGGCGGAGAGAAGCTTGGAAGAGGAAGTAGGAACGGCGTTAGGGTTGTAAGGGAAATTGGTACGTGCTCTCGGGCCACACATTAGCCTTGCCGCCTCATCGTAAGCCCTAGCCGCATCCTCAGCCGTCTCAAATGTCCCCAACCAGATTCTTGTTTTTCTAAAAAACCAAAAAAAAAAAAAAAAACATATAATGAGCTTCCGTTCAGAACTTCTTAGTTAATGAAAGCAAAAAAGGTTATATTGGTATTTTAAAAAGAAAGGGGGAGAAGAGTGTTTACAAGAGAGGGTGACGAATTTCGGAGACCCAAGAGCCCCAATGCCTCTGTCTAACGCCTCGAAAACGTTGTTGTGGTCGTGCCATTAGTCCTTGTGGAGAGTGAAGGATGATTCAGGTGAGTTTTAGAGTTTGTGTTTTGTGGAAATGTTATGAAAGGAGAAAGTGAAGAAAGAAAGAATTGTATGATGAAAGTGAAGGAGCGTTTTTGGAAGAGTGAAGGGTGGCTATAAGTACTATTGGCTTTAAGCTTCATATAAGAGGAGAGATAAAGAGAAATATTTTTTTGTGCTTAAATTTTTCTTATGGCAATTAACTGGCAATCAATTTGGTCCTAAATTGGACCCACGCCGTTACCAATACGATACGACCCAAAACAAATCTCATGGATTTTGTTTTATAGAGAGAGAGAGAGAGCTATATTAATTTCTTTATTCTTAAATTTACTTCATTTGTTGTATTCGAAGTTGCTGCGACATGGGCAAATGGATTATCTAATACTGTCAGATATGGTATTAAATTATAGTGAAAAATTGAAAGCTTAGAAACTACATGCTAAACTGTCGGAAAAAATTATATACTTTTTTAACTATAGTTTTGGAAAGTATTATCGTAACTTTATCTACAAACTGAAAACAAATATCAAATTTATGACCAAACAAATTTACCATAATTTGTATTAGAAAAAAATTACACTATTATTAATAACTTCACAAGATTTTTTTTTCTAAAATTAAATTTTACTTATTTCCCTGTAGTAGTACTATGACGATAACCATTTTAATGTTAAATTTAGTACTATTTGTTCTGTCCTAAGTTACATATAATATAGTTGAACAGAAAATATGTTTTATACTGTATATCCCAAGTTATAGACGTACATTTTTTTAAGGTAAACTTAATAGCTACGAATTTCTTAACAACCCTATACTTATAGCATGCATATATATATGCATCAATACATTTCTCCAATTGTGAACAAGCTGGATCCAAAAGAGGTTTTGGCTGCGGTGAAACTTCAAACCCACTGTATCTAATTTCACATGGGTTTGATCATCACAACATGTCTCTATATCATAGATACTGCCAAATTTTTCTAGATTTTTCTCCCCAAATAATTAATAATAACGATAATAATTGGAAAAATAAATAGTTTGATAACTAGTGTGACTCTTTCATCACCATTCTTCGCCCATGTGAGCCTTCGATAATGACTCAATCAAACAACCAAAACTATCTTCGACTATCATCTTCTTCTTTTTTTAATTATTGAAACAAACCTTAATGTATTGTGTCATCATATTCATACCCATGATTTCTGAGTGTACAGTTTACCTACGAGTCTGCGACCTATTTTTAAAAAAAAACAATTATACATTAGTAGGTTTACTAATAATAAATAATGAGTATTGCTAAAACTCCCAATTCATACAATATATCCTTTCAGAGTCAATAATAATTGAAATAAGAGGTAATAGAAAGAATATGTTGGGCAAAAGAGTGTGCAGGTAGAATGGATACATCAAAATGACAAGTGCCAAATTTTATTGGTTCAGTCCAGTAACAAATTGGTGAAAGAATCTTAGACCGCAATTATGACAACAAGAAAAAACACTAGAGAACGTCATTAACTTTTTATCAAATAATTGATCATTTTAACCCTACTAATAATCATTTTTAACCCTAAATCCCTAATAGTTAATCAGCTTATGCTTTTTTCGTCGATGTATATATATATATATATATATATATATATATATTTACATCCATGTCCATAAGAAAACGAAAAAAATATACTAAATTATCTCTCACAGTGACGTAGTAAAAGGAAATACAAAAAAAATTCTCGGTATATACATTAATTTGAACAGTAAGTTAGAAAATTGCAAAAGATATCTTTGAATTTTTCTTTTGTAAAGTTTAATTAGCTTCAACCTAAAAGAATATTAAAACGTCCATCCAACTTATGAAAAAAAAAACAACTCCTAATGTAATCATCGTGTGTGTTGGAATGAATACATGTAAATGTGGATAGGTTAGTCGGCCGCAAGGAAGTGGCCCTAAGTTAGTGAATCGATACTCGAACTATGGTCTTTTCCTTTGCCTTCCGAATTGTATTATCTACCCGATTATTTGCCAACGTTCATATTAGAATTTTACGACTTTTATGTATTATTTAAGGCTGTTGTACCAAAAAAAAAAAAAAAAAAAAAAGGTTTTATTCCAGGCTCCATTATTTCTCACAGTAATTTTTTTTCCAGTGTATATATACCTTTGAAGTACAAAGTATTAACATTAATTCAGTTGTAACTTTATGAATTAGACAATAATAATGTTATAAGTCGAAATAATCTTTATTAGAAACTTAACTTATTCTTTGTTTGGTATGTGGTATAATTATATTGGTCGATCAAATAATGAAGCAAAGCATGTGGGAGTGATAAGTTCAAACAAAGACTGTTTTTATTTTAAATTTGCATTGCGGATTTTGTCTCTTTGTTACTGTTTTGGCACGTGTAAGTATAGTGACTATTCATTCTTCCAAGTATCAACTTAGTACCATACTTCTGAAAGAGAAAGAGCATTCAATATCTATATATCTCCCAATGCATGGCATGATATGAACAAATCAATTAACGTTCATTACAGTAGGTTCTACGTAACAAAATTGTAAATTGTAACTGAATATAGATAGATTCATTTCATACGAAGTTCTGCATGCTATATATCTTGCATAACATTTATAAATATGAATTCTTAACAATAAGACCATTCGCTAATATGTCTATATTGTTAACATAGAGATAGAGGGTCATCATATGTTTGGTGAATCATATTATTATTAACTTATCTTAATTGGGTTTGGTCGAACATATTTCAACTAGTGTTTTGGGACTACATACAAAGTTATGGGAAAATCAGACAAGTATTATGAATAAATTAAGTAGGACCCTACGGCGTAAACGCGTGACTTGGGGACCCATAACGACATACACAAACATGGGTGATGAAAGGGTTTTGATTGTGATTCATGTCCTTTTCTTCCTTCAGCTGTATAAAACTATATAGTAATAATATTACCAAAATCATCAAAATCTATAATTTATTAGTGAAAAAGATTAACTGTAGACAATATGATTTAATTTGTAGATAAATGTGAAAAATAATAAGGTGACGTCCATATCAAAGACCGCCATTCTCTCGTCCCACTCCACACTCAGTCACATGCAAAATATGGAGGGTCCATTGAATCCACAACAAAAGGTCGCAACAAAACTAATATTCTATAGAACAAATGTAGTTTTAATCATAAAAAATTTTAGTCGTACATATATCATATATGTATATAGGTTTGTATGGTAATGGATTGGAGTTAATTCAACATGGACTTTGGAAGGTTTCAGAGACATTGTTCCTCAGCTTGCATACACACATGCAGTATCTTTTGGTGTTATCTATGCATTTTTATGTTCTTGGTACAAGAGAATCTAATCTATGTTGACAATATTTTCCTTATTATAATTTTGAAATAACTGAAAGAAACAAAATGTTATCAAGTTTGTTTGCCTTTTTGTATATTTATGTCGGAAGATCGAAAATTTCACAAACACAAAATCAAAAGTACTTACTGGTGATGACTCTTGTCATTTCAGTTATCTGGTTTGAATGTTGCTAATTGTTGGCACTAAAGCCTAATTCCATAATATGTAATTGCAAAATATTATATCTTTTTCTCGATGAAATAAGATTGGGTATGACTTTGAAGATCATGGTTTATAAATTACGATAACCAATGTAAGATATTTATTAATAACTGTTAAGAGAGATCGTGTGATTTACGCTTAATTTAAGCTTAACTTATCAAATTCATTTAATCTGACCTCTCGCAAATGAAGTTAATAGTAGTGGTCAAGAGATGAACAAGAACAAGATTAGAATGTGATTATGAAGAATGTATGCCATGAACTTGCATATCATCTAGGGCAAATAGCATTCATAGGGTTTCGAATTCCTTATATAAATTGGTTTTAAAATTTTTGCTCGATATTTATTTGATAAATTATTTATTTTTAAAAAAATCATCATTCATGTTTTTCAATTATATATTCAAGTGTTACACAGTTTCGTTTTGATATTTATCTACCCTAAAATATTTTTATGTTATATTGATTTTGCTATTTCAGCAATTCAATTATTTTGCTATTTATTATGTTTTTCTATTATATTATTTACTGCTTAAGTAGCATATACTGTAGTATATATTATCCTATAGTTTTTTGGTAATTATTTTACCTGTATATTAATGTTCAGTCATTTTATCGGTTACCAAACAAAACATCATACAGTATTTGTTTCCTATCCTCACATTGCATAACCGAACAAATTTAAAATGTAATCCAATGATAACAATAGTACAAATGATTTGATCTTAGAAACTCTAAACCATTTAATTAAAACCTAGGACTCAATAAGAATAGAAGTAGAAGTAGAAGTGATCAACTTGGAGAGAACAAAATAATTGAAAACTCTCCGAGAGAACGCGGTTTGGGTCCTTTTTGGAGCAAAGTGAGGAGAGAGCAAGTAAATGTTACATTTGACTACCAAAAAGACAGAGAAATTGGAGTGTGACTTTTTGTCATTCAGATTCACCGCACTCCATGGGATCTTTGTTCCCTCCTTATCTCTTAATCCGTTGGAAGTTTTTTTGTTCTTACAGACATAAATACAAAATGCTTCTAGTATTTCTTAGCCACACACAAAAAAATATATATATATATTTTTTGATTATATAATAAGAAAACAACAACTCCTAATTTTGCTAAATACAATTATTGTATTTGTTTTAAATTGTAATTGATATCCACATCACCTCTAATTTTTTTTTTCATTTCTAACATTATCTTTAAAATATATATATACATATATTTATTGAAATAGCTTTTTTTATTAAAAAAATTCCTAATTTTCTTTCAGCTTTAAATTAAGTTTTTTTTCTTATGTAACATTTTTTCGTATTCTTTTAAATAACATATCTACTGTATATTTATGATAAGAAACTGTTTAAATTTGGTGAAATTTTTTTTAAAAAAACAAGTATATTTCGTGAGGCCAAAATGCTAAACCCATCTCTCGGCTCGTTTCCATGTGCCTTTTGTTCATTAATGCAATTTTCTCTGCTCAACAAGAACTTCAATTATAAGTTTCTTTGGCTCATTCTGAAACTATGTTGAATCTCATTTCAATTTCCATTTTATTGTTGTAATCATTTTGCGCAGGGAATAGTTAGTATATATATTTTTTTCTCTTATTGGACAGTTTATTTTCAGGAAACCAAAATTTTTGGACTGAAAGTCTAAAACCTTGGGGACCTATAACCGACTGTGTGTCATTTAAACTGTCTTCATTTGTCAATTAAAAAAGAATGTTTGTTTCAATCCTTACATAATTTTATTTATATAGGAAAAATCATTAGAGGTGCTTTATTCATGTATTGCTACGTGTGTGTGTGTGTGTGTGTGTGTGTGTCAATACAAGGAATATATAGTATACAATGAATGAAAGAGAACTTTGATTCACTAGGCCATGTGAATATGTGATGTGAGCTTTGGAACAATGTTGAATCTCCCAAATCCCAATGGTTTATTCTGGAAGAAGAAACTTTGACTTTATCGTTAGGTAGTGTTGTTCTTTCAGTTTTCACGTTACGAGTTTTTTTCTCCTGTCACTCTCATGACTCATGAGTCTCACATCCCGTAGCAGCATCGCAGCACCAGCACATGTACGTCCATATCTAACACAGACACTGTATATATCTTAGTTTCACGAAAAGCTTATGTTTATAACTTGTCCCGTCTTTTATTATATAGTTGAACATGTACTTATAGTTATTTGCTTTGGACATTACAACCGGACCCAATCAGATGTATGTCTTTTTTTTTCTATATATCGGAACCGAGGTAATCATGCTGCTTGCATTTCTAAACCAATTGGGCTGAATCCCAACTGACAGACTTCTGTTAACAGCAGAGAAGAAGATTGAACTTGGGATGTGGGAATTGAACCCTTTCACCTGGCCTTACCACTCAACCCACCAACTCTTGGGCATGTATGTAAGTAATGTTACTGTATCATCCAAATATTAATTGTAAAAATCCATTTCAACATTCAAGATTTAGTTAAAATACATTCATAAAAATATCTTGATAGAAAGCTTAAATGTATAGACCAACACTATGACACAAGACAGAACTAGCTCTTTTAGACCGACCAAAACTACTTACAGGGAGATGATAATGTTGAAGGAATTAGTGGGATAGGTCTGGTCAAAGATGAAAACTCAATGTCGTAAATGGGCCTAGCCTACTAATTGTTTTACGCAGTCCAACATTCCAACTATCATAAATCCGCCAATCTCATTTCTCTTTGGTGCTCCTATGCGTTTGCACTTCTCTTTGGTTAAATTTTGAGAATAGATATGAGGTTACTATATGTTGAAATTGATACTTTTTGTAAGTAATTTTAGATGGGAGAAATGAAAAAGTCTTATTTGGGTAGAAATGATTGTACTCTAGGTATTAATCCCATTGCTTACATCTTTGTTTTAGTACAGCTTCATAAGCTTTTTTTTTGGTAAAAAACAGTTTCATAAGCTGTTTGTTTATTTTTGACAATTTCATGAGCTCATTTAAATGAAATTACATTCTGAAGCATTACATGAATTTTTCTTTTTTTAAATGTGAGAACAAAATAGTGTACATGAAGTCTTGCTTTTTTTTTCTACCACTTTCCAATGGGAAACCTTAGAAAATCAAACGAGGCATGGCTATGTTCCACCTTCCACGTTAAAGAGCTTCTAAAGGAATTTGAAGAGAACTCAACGCCATCAAAAATGACATTGTTTAAGGATAGATTTTCAAAACGATCTACATATGCTTATTAACAAAACCTATCATACACTCCCATGAAATATTGTTCATTTCTAGGAGATGGTTTATACAAATTTTGGAAGCTGGATCTGAAAGATCATGTGCAAGCTTACGCCATTGGCTAAGAGCTTCATAGTTCTTAAGGTGGGATTAAAGATCACATGTAATTTCTCGAGTGACAATTGGATAGAGTTAGTTCCATTAATAGAGGTCACTAGGAATTAGGGGCAAGAGTTTCAGGGCTTCAAAAAGATGCTTCATCGCTGGCAGATTTCTAGGCTTCACAACGCAACCTCTAAACCGGCATGTGTTTTGCTCGTAGAGGTTAAGAACATTCTCCGAAATCATTTGGATCCAATATCAAGAGATCAGCGGGTAAGACCTCAATGAGTCTCTCTTCTAGCCTCTTGGTTTGGTTCCTGTCATGTATAATGTGCTATGTTGTTTCTTTTGTTGTTAATGTTACTCATTATAGGAGGCACTATTGTATGTTTCAATTCCAAGCTTCTTGGACTAAATGAAGGTATTAGGTTTTTTTTTTTTTTTAATATTGTTCATTTTGTATTTTAGATTTTCAGAAAAAATAAAACTAAAATCTACTTAAAAATCTACTAAAATGGATTTAAATACACTGTATATATTCTGTTTTTTATAATTAATAAAAGCAAATCCTTCAACGTGAGTAATTTTTCTTTTTGTTTAGGGTATTTCGAAACCTTCCATTGTAAAAATGTTAGTTTGTAATTAGTATAAATTTAAGAGAATTATACAAACAAATCGTTTATAAATTATAATGATCCCTTCAATTTATCATGAGCGCGAGTACGATAATCAAATAGGTACGACCATCCATGAACATTTTCAATATAGTTTGTGAACTTACGTTTAAGTAACACCAAGTTGATTTTTTTTAATAACATACATATATATGTGGATACATACAGATTCACGGACTACAAAATCGAAAGAAAATAATAATGTGAATTTTGAACTCGATCGGTAACTATCGGGAAAAAGAAGACTCAGGTCAGATCTTTGGTTAAAGTATATATATAAACAGTTCTATCTTTTATTTTTACTTTTTGGACATTGTAAATAATTATATATATATATATATATATTTCATCTTGATAGAGACTATTATACCTAGTTCTATTTTTTGTTTAATAAACATATTGTTTGACTATAACCTAAATCTTTATTATGGATTTATGGTTAACTAATTTCAATATAGAGTAATGCAAAAAAAAAATCCCAAATTATATATCATATATACCTCTTTAGTCTCTTAGCTATTCACTCAACATTTAAAGACTTCAAATAAGTATCGTACGTATGCTCTCAGGTAATTTGTTTTTTGATCCAATCTAAACTAGTCAAAATTTTGAATAAGCCAAAATATTGTTTGCTTCTCTCCTACTTAATTCTCCCACATCTTCACACGTACTAATATTTTATATAACAAAATAATCAGTTAAATAAAATATCAGAGATAAAGAATAAAAACAAACAAACTTTAATCAAATATCATAATTTCGTCTCCTTCCTTTTCTCTCTTTTTATCTCTCTCTCTCTCTCTCTGTCTCAAAGTTAGTATCTCAGTGCACCTTTACGCTTCGTTTCTATCTTCTTCTTGGTTTTTTCTTCAGCTTTGGATTCAGAGAATGGTTTCATCAGATGACTGGACGAAGTGCGCGATGAGAGATGGAGAAGTTGTGGCAGAGCTTTTGGTGACGCTTAAAGAAGCCAAAGTAATCAAGAATCCGACTGTAGCAGCGCTACGGTGGGGGATCCGACAGCCACGGTCTCAGTCTCCAAGGAAAGAAGCTGAATCTAGATGTAGTCCAAGTACACCACTGTCTTGGAGTGGTGGTTGTGGTGGTTCTTCTTCTTCTCCATCTGGTTATGTCGATGGTTACGAAGCTACTAGTCGTCGAATCAGTTCCGTTGGATCTAGATCCAAGGTTCGTTTCTCTTTCTTGATTGTGTTCCTATTTAACTGATCTGTTTTTTTCTTTTGTTCCATTTCTCTGTTTTGAGTCCGTCAAACTCTTTATCCAAAAACCTAATTCTTGATTTGAAACTTGTGAAACAAGATTTTCAGTTTTTACAACATCCCAAATATTCTAGATTTCAACCATTTTTTGGGATTAAATTTTGTTTCTTTTTTCAATGTTACTGCTCCGTCTGATAAGATTCCAGACGTCCTTTTTTGTTTTTGCCTTCAAGAAGCTCATTGACCAAAACAATCATACGAGTAAAAAACAAATGTGAGTGTTTTAACTACAGAGGGTATTCTTGTCATTGCCAAAGACGGCCGTTTGATACGGTATCGTTTTGGTGTTTGTGTTTGTAATTGTTCAGTATGTATGACTTGAGTGGTAGTTTCTTAACCTTTTTTTTTCACTGCTTTATAGTTTTGTTTTCATTGGTGATGGGCGGGCCTACGGCTTCTTTAATTTATGAGTTATCTCCACTATGTCACAGTAGACCCCATAGTTTCTTTTGGCCTTTGACTATGTTGTTGTGTCTATAACCAAGGTCCAAGAGGATGTTTCCAACTGATGTTGGTTGTTTCAGGCTAGTGTGTTAACATGTGAAATAAGCATGCAGAGGAACATCATCAGCTTTGGGTTATATTTGGTGGTGGTTTGATATCATTGGGATTAGTTGTGTTTGATTTGCTAATGAGAGAGTTTAATGATTAGTTGTGTCTTGTTTGAAGTGTTTTGTTTAAAAGAAAGAGAGTTAGGTTGCCAACCTTGACGCGTTATTCAAATGTTGTATGGGTCACATGAGACCTTTTATTCTCAACATTCAATTTATGTGGGGGCTTTCAAGTTTTCAACTTCTGTTTCTTGTGACTCAACTTTATTATTAACCACCTTTCATTAAAACGTTCTTGTTCTTTATCGTAGGTTCTTGTAACCGCAGACTTGGATTTTGATGTCAAGAAGTTACAGAAGAAAAAGGTGCTAACCACTTCCTCTCTTTATGATTAAGATTTTCTTGAGCGACTCTTTCAGCATTATAATGTTCTTTCTTTTTGGTTTTTATAAACAGGAGATTGCATTGCTTAGATCACCATTCAACGAGCGAGGCATCGAGAACATGGACTCGAAGAGAATGAAGGTGAACACTTGTTTTCATTTTTTATTATCTTTCTCTAATTCTTGTTGTTTGACTTGGTGATTATACTAAACAGAACAAAACAAAAACCCTTTTTTGTTTTAGATGGATCATAGTCAGAAGCTGGTAGAGAATGAGAATTGTAAGACGGATGGCAATTTCCTGCTACCAGATTTGAATATAATGCCATGTGAGGAAAATAGTGACTACTATCCGTCTTTGGGTGTGGAAACGACACTATATGGGATACGGATCTTAAGATGAAAGGAACTCAACTTAACCATGAGAAAAGTGGTTTGAGAACCTTGTTTGATCAGAGTAAGCTGATCTGATCATCTTTGGCTCGCTCTTGAAAAGGGTTCGCCAGTTTCCGCCACGCATGAGCTCGAAAATATGAAAAGATCTTCTACGTATAAAATGCCTCAGATGAAGTTTCCATTACATTGTGTAGTGGTTTTTATAAAGATCATCAGTAATGTGTAAGATAAGACAAAACTAAGAGGAAAATATAATTTTTGGTAACTTCTTTGTAGCAACAACAAAAATAGATATTTCGTGTTATTTTGTCTATACTAGCACAAGGGATAATGGATGTCTCTTCAATTATTAAAATAAAACTGAAGAAAATATGGAATTTAGTTAGTCTCTTTTTCAAGAAGAAAACAAAAACAAAGGAGTAACACAAAACCTAAATGTCACTTTCACCCACATTATCCATTTGTAGAAGAAAGTTATGGAAATCAATTTTAAAAAGTATTGAGAGTATATATGTCCAAAATCGGCTTAATAAGAATCTTATTTCATCCCACAATAGAAGCCTATATTGGCTATGGACGGTCCAAAATGGACCTTTGGGCTGACTGAATCCCTGGAACGCTTAACTGTCATTTTTCAACTTTTACCAACTTACGTTAAAAACAAAATGGCACTGGCAAAGAAAAGGATTAAACAAAATCTAACATCTTACGTGAGAAAAACATGTCTTGAAAGTAACTTTTAGAGAATTATAATAAGTAAAGTAACACAACTGGAACTGAACCAGGTAGGACACCAAGCTATGCCTACGACACAAAATCAAGAGTTGCTACCTAAATACCTAATCCTAATCCCCGAGTAGAATTACATCGTCAAAAATTCATCCTTGTGCAGTTCAAACACACAATTACTACCGTTTATTTACAATGTTGTTGGGATCTTCATTATTTGACGATAAATAAGGGGATCTCGAATTTATATATGACATGATTAAGATAATTTTAAACCGAAGTAGAATATGCTTAGTTTCTCTACAAGCATGCCCTTTCTAGTTTTTTGGTTGCTTTAAGCTTCATGATAATTAAAAAGGTTATGGGCCTCTCATTCTCATAAGAGTTTAGTAGTTGAGATGGTAATATTTTCTTCTAGGCCCAGTCGGGTGAGTTTGATATTTTTAGCAATGGAATTTATAGTTATCAAATTTATTAAAATCTTAAATGAGAACAGAAGAACCCAGCCTGGAACCTTTCATCAATATTGCTCATCGTCTTTTCGATATTGGGTGGAGAAAGCATGGCCTAAGATACTCAAATGTGTCGAATTCATAACCAAAAGTAAGCAAGCAATGTGGGTGTGGTATGGCCAAACGCAGAAGAACTGAGAATGAAAGAAGAGGAGAGTGGAAGAGTGGTCCTGGTCCATAAAAAAAGAATTGAATTGAAAATGAAATAACTTGCTTCTTCCTCTCTTTGCTTTTTCTCTATTTTGGGTGGTCCACTTTTCATGGAGAACAGTCTAATTTTGGAGTTTTAACTTTGATGAGCATACTACTACTATATGTCTCATTCCTCTTGACTTTTAATTTATACTCTTCTCTTTTTTTTTTTTTTTACATTCTTCAATATATTACATGTGTGATGTTTCTATGAGTTCCACTAGTTAAACTATTTGAAATCACTCTATATATTGTTTTCGTTCCTCTTTCTATCTCTAATGTTTTATTGATAACTTACTGTAAAATCGGATTATTATTTATTGGATTACTACATGATTAACGTGCAATATGTCTCATTGATAAAGTCTTTTGTTAACCAGTGCCAACCAAGAAGATTAGTAGGCCCCAAACTGGACTTTTTTTTGTTCACTAATTATATAATATATATAAATCTTTAATAAACAATGATAAAATAGAACCATATAAATATGTTGCATCAAAAGACTTTTCGGAAACAACCTAAATATGAAAAAGTGGAATCAAAATATCAATAATGTTGGGATCCGATTTCAAATCAAAATTGTTCGTCTTTGGTGGTTTCATGATTCACGTCTTTGGTATAGAGTTCACTCCAACGATGTATTATCTATCATACACTCTTTTTTTTTTTTTTTGAACTAAATCTATCATACACTCCCTAAGTATAAATTAGGACTATTAAAAAGTACTGACCATCAGACACTTGGTGGTAATATTCAACTACTACCTTTTTGCCAGTGTACAAGTGGGATATGATTGACATTAACTTTTTGTTTATCGAAATATCAAAAAAAAAAAAAAAAAAAAAATTGGATTATTGTACTGTAGATCGGTTCATTAAAATTGAATCGTTTCCTATTGGATTGAGTGTTGCTCGTGTGTCAATAAAATAATAGGTAGCAATAAAACTATGTTGAAAATATAATCTATTGTAATCTGGCTAGTTTATTTTATTATCATCTGTGGCGGTAGTCTCTTTTATAAATTTTCTGAAAATAGAAAATTAAATTATTTCGGGTTCAAGTTGTTTATGATTTTGCTTCAGTTTCAAAATTAATCTTTTGAGACTGCAAAAAAATTCGTTTGTGTAGTCTTTGTTTTTCGGGGTTTCAGTCTACAATCTACATATACAGTTTTATACTTTTTGCAAAAAAAAAAAACAAAAGGGTTAAGTTTTATATATTTTTTTGCGCTAAATTCCTTTGCAAATAAACTGTTATTTATTTTCTGCTACACATATTTTTGCTATATTGCCTTGCAAATAATCTATCTACAAAGGTTAATTAATTTTTTTTGTCAATTAGCTTCATTTCTGTTCCATCTCTACCCCACAATTTCAAGTTTTCAACTAACCTCTTTGACAAAAAAAATCATATAAGAACTCCACTGTCGGCAAATTAATTGAGATCTCTTATATTTCATATTATTTCCTTAACACTTCAACACATACTATACCGTTAAACGACTAACGACTTGTATAATTGTGTGTATATATAAAAATCGGCTTGTAAAATTTAGAGCCGTCTCTATATGTATCTAGATGAAACATGCATTAGGATGTTGTTCATTTACATTGCATTTTTCCTTTGCATTATTAATAAAAATAAATGGAAAAATATAATGCAAATATGTAACACATCTAATTTAGTATTTTACTGTTGCATAGTAAGTAAAACAGTAATGTGTCATAGAAAAAGCATAGATATATTATTTCTCACTTTTGCTTTTTAAACTATTCTCGTAAGTCGTAACTAAAATATGATTTTACGTTTATATATAAAATATATATAATTGGTAACCCAATATATCTCCTAAAGTTACTTTTATTTTTCGCTATGCATTTGACATAGCCTTGTGAGAAATTGGATGGTTGTGTTCAGCTTTAAAGAAAAGGACGCGAGCGAAGATCAAAAGGTTGTGAAAAGGACACACATTTCCATTATACTATAAGTCTATAAGCCTCTCTCGATAACGATGACCCAAAGGCAAATAAGTACATTTCATTGTGTAGTCAGTGACCGAAGAACATGCTCACTGTTCGATAATCTCACGTTTTCCGTAACATAGTTAAACCCGACGATCATGATTAACTTTTAAGCTTACAAATAAGGGAATAAAGTCAATGTAGCAAATTAATGAGCGAGAAGTTTGATTATTGGTAACGACGATTTTAGTTACAATCACTCCGGTTTGCAGTTAACCGAAGCATGATGAACCGGATAAATGTGTAGTAGTGAGCTAGACCTAAAAAGGGTTTGTAGCTCGCATAAACCATGAAATTAGACGAAATGTAGATATGTAGTACTTATTTGTTTATGTCAAAATGTTCTCTTTAAATTGCGGGTATTAGATATGTAGCCTAATTGCTTGTGTTTTTTTAGTTTAAAGTTTCGTCTTCCTTCAAATTTCGTTTGAAAATTTATATTTTGTATTTTAACGTCTTTTGTTTTCCTTCCATATACAAACTTTCGAACATATCTGTATATTTTACTTGATATATCGATATTAGTTTATGTTGTTTAGACATGGTATTTTTGTATGATTATGATTCCACATCAAGTTTCAATCATTAAATTTATATTTAAAAACCTGAAAAATAAATTAATTATAAATAAATAAAAAAATGGAAGGTCGGTATAAATGATATAATGGAGTCTCCTTTTGTCAGAATACGACAGATATAAAATTTGAAAAATATTTTCATGAAAATGTTTTCCTTTTGTCAGAGCCAAATTGATTTTACCTTAAAGAAATAAATAAAAATGGTTTTATATATTGAGAATTTGTTTTGTGGAAAGAGAAGGAATAGTAGTAGTCTAGTATGAGTAGGGGAGGGGGACCATTTTGGAGATAGAGCTTAAGCAGTTTGGCTATTTAACACACAACAACTGGATACCACGCGCTATGTAGTCCCCTCACATTATACTTTTTCTTTTACTCAATTTCAATTTTATTTTATTTTGATAAAAAAATAAATAAAAATTAACTTAATGTTCGGTTTAGAAACAAAACCATATCTTAATATAGTTTGAATTTGTTTTGACCAAAAGAAAAAAATATATATATATATAATTTGAATTTGTTCATATTTTTAAATTAAAAAATTGCATGACTGAAAAACAATTTTTTATAATTTAGTTTTTGAAATAAATATATCTTCGACTAAAACCTAATTCAGAACAAAAATGAAAATATATCAAACAATTTTATTCATAAATCAAAAATCCATAAAATAAAAACTAAAAAATAGAATGAATTCAAACTGAAAATAGAATCAAATTCAAACTATAACTTTGATTGTAATCTATTTTAGTTTTTTTTTTGTTAATACAGAAATCTATTAGAAAAAATTGTAATCATAACATATTAATTTTCTTATTGTTAATACGACATATCGATAATGTCGAAAAAGATCGACTAACTTAATAGCTTGAAATATTCAGACCCAAACATCTAAAACAAACATAGTTTGAAATATCAGAATCGAACAACAACTCGAATTTTCAAAATTTAGGAAGAAATTTTAGATATTGGTATTTCGAGTATATAAAATTTTGGATCAGAACCATAACTTTGATACATTTACCTAAAAAAAATTTAAACTTATTAATTTATTATCTTTTGTTGCTTATCTTTGTATAAAAGGAAACAAATGTCGATCAATTTATGTGTTTATTATCAGACCAACGGATTACATATATATAGATTGAACTAAACTGCAATCTACAATTTAGGAGAGTCTAAACTTTACAAGAAGATATAATCGCTATCTTTCGGTTACGAAACTACCAAACATACGAAAATCCAATATATGCATCTCTTGTACCGAAAATGTTTTAGTATTTAAACCAATGATGAACCAGTTTAACCTCAGTGCAATTAAGCTCAAATATTGTATTATTTCATTGATTTTTGAGTATTTTAATTAGTTTGGATATTTTTAATACTAATATTTTTGATTCATTCAAATATATTTATAGATAGTTTTAATTTTTTTACCAGAATTTTTTTAGAGAATCAAAATTTAAAATTATATAGTTATAGTATTTTTGGTAGTTTTCAAATAGCGAATATTTAGAATTTGAATAAACTAAACCGAACGTAACTTGAAATTTAAAATATTCAAATGGATCCTATAATATAAACTAGAAAATTCGAAAAATATAAACCGAACTCGAAAGGATAACAGAACTCCCACAAACCCAACCATAATTTTTGTTTGCCCATTGTTGGGGTTAAAACAGACCTTCCACTTGAATTAAGCCGGCGGCTGTCAGCCCTATGTCTGAAAAATCTAGGATTGGTCCCCACGTTTCTTTCTTTTTTTATTTCTCCTTTTTCGTTTTTGTTTTTAATTTGTCGTATCTATGATTTTTTCTTTATACTATTAGTATAATTAATTAATTATATCAGCTCATCCTTTTTTTTTTTTTTTTTAATTATTTGGGAGGGAGGAGGGCTGCATCAATCCAAATGTACGGTTGGGATTCTCTTATCCCCAAGCGCATGCTATTAGCTTTGTGTGAGGGGACCACAAACCATATGTGGTCCAAACAACCTCCTCTTGACGCGTGTCCTCTGTTTTTTTGGCCCGCCCGAGTTAGCGACGTGATTTATGGTCCCCCCCTTCTTTCTTTTTCTTCATCACCGGTTATTTCCGGTTGATTGGTTTATGCCAACCGGTTCTGAAAAAGTTGTGGTTAGCTTCCACTAATTACATGGCTAATCCGAATTAAACAGAACAAAGTCAATTAAGTATGGCTAATATATATATATATATATTTTTGTTTTTTCAGATTATATGAGGGAAACATAGACTGTTTATAAATTATAGTTTTGGTTTGACCATTGTTAATGGATAATCGTTTATAATGAGATAAACTTAAATATTTTGGTTATGAAGTAGGTGACACAAAGAAGTAAAGGATAAATTAAACGAATTGGTGATAGTGTAGGACAAAATTTAAAGGTTAGAGAGAGAGAGAGAGAGAGAGAGAGAGAGAGAGAGAGAGAGAGAGAGAGAGAGAGAGAGAGAGAGAGAGAGAGAGAGAGAGAGAGAGAGAGAGAGAGAGAGAGGGAGAGAGAGATGTTAATTGTGATTAAGAGATAAGAAAACTTTTAGAACTAGATTGGTTCTTTTGTCGCCTTCAATCAATGTTTCTACTTTTCGTTGATGTTCTTCTTCTCAAACACAATTCGTTCCTTTTTTCATTCTTATGTAGCTAGATGTCTTTCGTATTATTGTATATTTTCATGTTAGATATCTTCTTTGCTCATATTTTTTTAAGTTCAATGAATGGATTAGATGGAAATAAAATTTGCATTACACACATCAATAGAAATTACGGTTGTCATATTTTGCCCAACAAAGCAATTGATTTTTATTCATTTTATGATTTTTGACTTTTTGTTTTAGTGTAGTGACGAAAACAAAAAAGTTGTGATTTTACTCACGCTCGATGGAGTGACGTGGAAAGCACGCTCCAACCTTTACGGGGGGTCGTCGCTACGGTATTGCGTCGCTTTAGTTTTTTGGTTGTTTTTATTTGCTGATGTTATTACCCATTTGTAGTTTTGTACTCAAAATAACTCAATAAACCTAAGTATGAGTGTATGACTCACTTGTAGAACATTCAGTTGTTGATGGAGAATATTTCAATATTTAAAGGGTAATATTGGTGGATACCACAATGTTGGAGAAAAATGAAGGAGATACCACAGTGTCAGAAAAACAAGGTACTAGTTTTTGGGGTAGGGGAGTTTACAGCTGAGCCTTCAACAAATGGGTGGGAAGTGGTAGAACCCGACATCAAGGGTTGATAGGTAGGGGACTGAAGGAGAGTGGCGTAAATTCCTCATGCTGAAGAAACATGTCCTGTAGACAATATGATATTTTCTTTATTATCCATCTAAATTGTGGTATCCAATACATATTCTCGTATTTAAACCATTTTTTTACTTTAATGAAAACATATTCATGAAAGGATTTAAAATTTTTTAGAAAAATAAGATACACCAAAGAGTAGAAAATGAAGGTTTTCGATGTTGAGATTTAAAAAAGTATGATTGATATTCAAAAAAAATTTCAATCGATGTCAAGAAAATACTAGTAATAATTTTCGATTGTGAAACTATATAGAAAGATGTGACAGAAAAAGAAGAAATAAAATTACGTGTGTTATTTAGTAATTAAGAGATCAAGTTTAGCATATACTAATAAGTAAATGTGGTATCCATCATATTTTTAGTTTATTTTTGTTTCTGTACTCCGAAATTTAAATCTAGTGTACTGTAATATCAACGAATCAGGTGGGGGGATATGGACCATATCATATGGTTGAGTATGCATGTGAATCGAAAAGTTTTTACATATTATGTAGTATGTTATATATGTGTGATCGTGCATGTTACAATTCAGAGTTTCACACGTGTAGTTTGGAACAACCTCGGCTTTTTTTGGTTGAGTAAGATGACATGTGGCTCGACATTTATATAACTAAACTAAATAAAAAGATTTCATTTATGTAATAATTGGACTGATTAGTGGACACATTTGATGAAGTCGTTTCTTAAAAATTATATCAGCAAGCACAAAAACAAACGGTTTTGAACTTTGATGGTATATAACTTATATGGTAGCACACATTTCTGTTACTTATGATAGACTTAATTAGTTAATTATTTGCTTATATCACTTATTAGTTTCTACTAAAAACTAAAATTTATCGGTGAATAGCAGTGTTCAAGAAAGCGGTTTAGGAGACTGTTTAGGGCGCCGTCTAGGCGCTAG
Source organism: Camelina laxa (assembly GCA_024034495.1). NCBI lineage: Eukaryota > Viridiplantae > Streptophyta > Magnoliopsida > Brassicales > Brassicaceae > Camelina > Camelina laxa. The sequence continues at coordinate 11,650,781 of CM043881.1, forward strand.
GCACTCAGCAAACGTCTGAATCGTTTAAAATTACATAAATTTTATCTTAATATTTATTTTTAATTATGTATTTAAATTATTAAATTTTATATTTGTATAAATAATTAAAAATGTTTATATGTTGTTAATATAACTTAAATAAATATATTTTTCTAATTTTTATTTGTGATTTATTATTTTTTATTTGTTTTAACATATATTTTTACATAATTTATATATATATAAAGTGTTATAATAAAAATACTTAAATAGTTTAAAAACTATATAAACTTTGAGTAGGGCGCTAGACACTAGATCACCGTCCAGGTGAATAATTCACTATTCACCAGATGTCCTCGAGTAAAATTTGCGTGAAACGTACGCGCTTCTTCATCTTAGATAAGTTGCGTCTATAAACACAACACGTAGCAATATCAAACTCTTTTAGTAAAAGGGAAATACATTTATTATTCTCAACAACAAAACAAAATTAAAAACACAGTTGAACAAGGCAACGACCATTCTCAGCCGTCGGATTCTCAATAAATCCAGTCATCACTAATAATCAACGACTCAGATTAGTTCATGACGACCTACTTTATTTAATTACTTTTTTTTGTCGTGACCTAATCTTTTTATTTGTTCATTAGTCACTTATTTATATACTATATATTTCTTGAGGTCTATGTGGTCCATTGTGATTGGAAAAATGAAAAAATAAAACATTTGTGTCAACCATAACTACTTAAATGTATTTTTTTTTTCAAACGTATTGTTTGTAATGTGTACTGATTATTAAATATTTGTCTGCTTTGAATATTTCCCGAAATATTGTAAGGTTAATTTATGATGTCGGGTTTGTAGTTTTCCCACAAAATCACCATAGAAGAAAGTTTACATCATCAGTTTTTTATTGTTAAAATAAAAAAAAATTGTTTTTTTTAACACCTAACACAAAAGTTAAAAATCTTCCGTGCCAAAAGTTATTTATTCTCTTTTTGTTTTGGGGATATATTATAAATAAATTTGTTAAAAAATCTCCAAAATTCATACTAATAGTCAGATTAAATAAGGTTTTGTACTTAATTTGTTAATCACCATTTTTTATATATTTTTTTAAAAATAATTTGTCTTATTTGATATTTAAGGTGAAAAATAAAAGAGAATAAAAAAATATCGGAATAAGTGGTCATCTCTTTTCTTCTCTCTCAGCTCTGTACAAGTCTGAACACACCCACACATATATACTCTCAGATATACATACACACATACATTACACACCACAAAACCATATTTTTTTTCAATTAAAAAACAAAAACTCAAAAAGTTTCTGTGTCTTTTTTTTTTTTTTTGGAGAATTGAAACATATGAAGCAATCGTCATAGAAGCAGAGATTCACCTTCTTCACTTTCTTTCTTTATCTTTCCCTCTCAGAAACAGAGAACCAAAAAAAAAAAAAAAAAAAGAAGAAAAGAAAAAGGATTAAGCCAAAAACGATGGCGTTTCATCACAATCATCTCTCTCAAGACCTCTCCTTCAATCATTTCACCGACCAACACCAACCTCCTCCTCCGCAACCGCAACCGCCTCCTCCTCCTCAGCAACCGCAACAACAACATTTCCAAGAAGCTCCTCCTCCTAACTGGCTCAACTCTGCGCTTCTCCGCTCCTCAGACAACAGCAACAACAATTTCCTCAACCTCCACACAGCCACCGCCAACACAACCACCGCGAGCAGCTCCGATTCTCCTTCCTCCGCCGCCGTCGCTGCTAACCAGTGGCTATCTCGCTCCTCCTCTTTCCTCCAACGAAACAACAACAACAACAACGCGACCGCTTCCGCCGTTGTTGGAGACGGAATCGATGACGTCACTGGAGGAGGAGGAGGACCGGAGACGATGATTGGCGGAGATATGAAAAGCGGAGGAGATAACAAAAACGACGGAGGAGGAGCTGCGGCGGTGGACGGAGTTGTGAGCTGGCAGAATGCGAGACACAAGGCGGAGATCCTCTCTCATCCTCTCTACGAGCAGCTTTTGTCGGCGCACGTTGCGTGTTTGAGAATCGCTACTCCTGTTGATCAGCTTCCGAGGATCGACGCTCAGCTTGCTCAGTCGCAGCACGTCGTCGCTAAGTACTCAGCTTTAGGCGCCGCCGCTCAAGGACTCGTCGGCGACGACAAAGAGCTTGACCAGTTCATGGTATGTATATATACATAGATTCCAAAATTTTTTTTTTTTATTTTTTTTAAAAATAATAATTTATGATTAACGATTTCATTATTTTATTTAGCACAAAGTTAGTTTTAATTACGAATTAGGTTTCTTGATTTTGAAATCTTAAAATCAAGATTTGTGTTTTTTTTTTTGATAAGCAATGGCGTAAAGATTAAAAATTCCTAAATATTTACTAAATTTTTACACTATCTCGACTTAAGTAGGACCAGAAAAAAAGAAGACAGAGCTTATGATATAATAATAATGGTTATGAAATATAAAAATTTGAAACACAGCCATCTTAGTTACAGAGACAAGTTTAGTTTTGTTCTTTGTCAATGTTTATTATTGTGTGTTTGATGTATTCAATATTTCTGGTGTAAACTTACAGACGCATTATGTGCTGCTTCTGTGTTCTTTCAAAGAGCAATTGCAACAACATGTGCGTGTTCATGCTATGGAAGCTGTGATGGCTTGTTGGGAGATTGAGCAGTCTCTTCAAAGCTTAACTGGTGAGTGAGAATCAATGTGTCCCATATATATATGTTTAGCATTTGGTTTAAACTCTTATGAGCTCTTTTTGGTTTCACTACAATTATTGTATTTCTTTTTTGGGTGAGATAGGAGTGTCTCCTGGTGAGGGGATGGGAGCAACAATGTCGGATGATGAAGATGAACAAGTAGAGAGTGATGTTAATATGTTCGATGGGAGCTTAGATGTGTTGGGGTTTGGTCCGCTGGTTCCTACTGAGAGTGAGAGATCCTTGATGGAAAGAGTTAGACAAGAACTCAAGCATGAACTCAAACAGGTAATAAGCTTAACTTGTTCTTTGATCTTCTATTAGGCCCTATAAGGTTAATATATCTTCTGAATCGTGAATTGAAAATTATTTGAGGCAACAACCATGATCTAACAATGTAGAACCTTTGTTTTGGTGAAAAGGGTTACAAGGAGAAGATAGTAGACATAAGAGAGGAGATACTGAGGAAAAGAAGAGCTGGGAAATTACCAGGAGATACCACCTCTGTTCTCAAAGCATGGTGGCAATCTCATTCGAAATGGCCTTACCCTACTGTGAGTTCTCTTTCTCTCTTTCACGCATTCCAAAATCTCTTTCAAGTTTTACTTCCAATTCCTTCAATGAGCATATCAACTTATTGATATTTGCAGGAGGAAGATAAGGCGAGGTTGGTGCAGGAGACAGGTTTGCAGCTAAAGCAGATAAACAATTGGTTCATCAATCAGAGAAAAAGGAACTGGCACAGCAATCCATCTTCTTCCACTGTCTTAAAGAACAAACGCAAAAGGTATATATATACACACATCTTTTGTCTTTAAAACATAACCAAAAACTTATCAATTGGACTCAAAAAGTCTGAAACTACTTTGTTTTGGATGAAAGCAATGCAGGTGACAATAGCGGAAGAGAACGTTTTGCGTAGAAAGAACTGATAAGTGAATTTGAGAGGTGAAAGATGGGATTCGAGTTTCAGGGTTTAGGGGTTAAGGTTGAGAAATTTTATGGAGGAGTTTGGGTTATACAGAGAGGGGGACAGTATTAGAAAAGTAACTTTTTGTGCAATTACATAGTACCTAGTTTTGGTTATGTGTGATGCTGCCCATATATTTTATTAAGTAGTACACAAACCAAAAAAAAAAAGATTAAAAAAGAAAAGGAGATTCAGGCTTTTGTTTAATGTTTGTTGTTGTTTTGTTTGCTTGTCTGCATGAGTTTTATTTATGAACCATCAGATAATCATCATCATTATTATATCTTGTGAATAAGATAGCGAGAGGAGAGTATTGTGTGATGCACAGTTTTTATAACCTTTTTTTATAGTTCAGTCTATATGTTCTTCCGTATTAACCATACTTGTCTCAATCTTATCCGCTTCTTTTGCCATATTTATTACGATGCTACCACTCGAGCTTATGGAATTGGCTTTGGTGAGTAAGTACATGTACATAGTAGAATAGGCCCCATCTTGGTAATGTAGCTTGCAGCTGAGTACTTTTGCGATTTATTATTCTGAAACGTGTTCTTTTCTATCCAATTGTTTATCCTCATCTTTGTTCCTTCGTTTTGTCACGTTTGTGACTGATGGCTACAAGTTACACAAAAGTTTTCGACCAAGTTACACACAAGTTACACAAGTTACACAAAGTTTTTCCACATGAACTGATGATTAACAAGTTTCATTTATCGAAGATGTCAAAGTGTAAGGATAAACAACGTTATCATCAAATTCCTAATGGGCTTGTGGACAAAAACCGAAAGAGGTCATGTACATGTCTTCAAATATTTTGGATCTGTCATTGGCTTAGTGACTTTATGTATCTTGTAGAGAATTCAAAGTACTAGTACGGAATCTTCTCAATAAGTGATTGAATTTTGGTGATAAGTTAAACTCAAAGACTTTAGTTAATTAGTACATATTACATAATTGATTTTTTTTGGAAAAAATTACATTATATTGATAAGTCCACAATTTGCTATATATATATATGTGTACGTGGTATTAATTTGAAATCTTGCAAAATGAAAATTTGATGAATATGTTTAAAGTTAGACACGATGGTCACTACGACACTACCTATGCATTTGACGGTTTGCATGCATATAGTGTTTGTTTTAGTTAAAAAATAATCTTTGTTGATAGACTCCTGAAAACGAATCTGCTCTCAAGAACACACTTGCAAGGTCTTGAAGATGAACGGTCGGAATGATGATGATCAATGGGTCGAAGATGCAGTGAAAAGATCGACGAAGAAGGTGAAGGGGTGAATTATGCAGCGGATAAAAAGGGGGTACGAAATGAACTTGCAAGAGAGATGGCAATCTCTTAGACTTCAGGCTTGAATACAACTTAGATATTACACACTAAGAAATAAACAAGTTGAGAAGATATTACACACTCCTTAGATCAAACAAGTAAAAAGAGAAGTTTTCGATTAAAATGTTTGATGGTTTACAAAAGAGAAATACATGGAGAATATATAGAGAGGGGAGGACGAAGGAGAGAAGGAGAGAGAGAGAAAACATGCAAGAGCATGCACAAGGTCGAGCTCATGCAAGGACATGCACAAAGTCTCACTCATGCAAGCTCATGCACAATGTCTTGGAAATTACAAAAGCATTAAATGTAAAATAGAAAGAGAAAATGGACCAAAGCTTTGTAATGGGCCTTGGACCACGACTTGGGTTGGCAAAAGGGGCTTGAAAAATGTTACTTAGGCCTCATTAAAAACCTTGTCAAGAAAACCCAATGGGACAAAACTTGACCAAGGGAAAAAGAGCGCCAAAACAACATTTTACCCTTTACCGATCACCTTCAGCTGTGAGCATCGTCAAAGTGGTTTGAACCACGTCTTCTTGGTTCTTGTCCAGCTCCTTGAGTAGTCCATTGATGGCTTGGTTGAACCTCTTGGACCGTGACCTTGTTAGTGGACCCGCCGGAACGATCAACGCTTCCTCCGATGCTTCTGCCGGTACAAGCTGCTTCTCCGGTGCTTCCTCTGGTTCAAGCTTCTCCTCAAATTCAAGTTCTTTGGTTGAGTTGTCCATGGTCTCATCATATGTTTACAAAAGATATCTACATTTTTAATTTTTTTTCTTTTGTAAAATTCATTTATAAACACTTGATAAGATTGAAAATCGTTTTAACAAATAAATCCAAGTTTCTTTGGCACCGGACAACTTTGGACATACGGATATTTTAAGGTGTGCATGTGAACTTTTTATTTTTAGTTTTCTTTAAATTATTTATACTTAATCCTTAAACAAAATAAAATGTGAATATTAAACATGATTTCAACAGGGTAAATATCAAGGATAATTGCCATAGTCCAACCCATAAATCTTAACCCTAGAGTCTCTGATTAGTCGCGTTGGTCCATCCATCAGGTATTTCTTCACTTTGTTTATATATTTTCATAAAAATAAATTATGAATTTAGAAATTAATTATTTATGAATCATATTAGTGATCGACATGTATTTGATTATATAAGAACCTAATTATTTTTCTATCAATAACAGTTTTCTTTAACTAATGTTAGTAGCACATATTCTTTTTCGTTTTTACAAATTTCTTTCATCTTTTGATGTATGAAAAATGATAAAGCAACAGGAAATTGGTGGCTTACACAACTGATAAAAAAAGCACCCAACGTAGATATTGGATATTGACCAAAAGAGCTATTTGACATTTTAAACAGTGGTGCTAATACAGTTGGAGTTGGAGGTATAGTTAGTTCTTCCCATTTGGGTTCAAGTCCCCCGATGGGTAATGATAATTTTCAAGTTGGAGGCCGCACAGATTCAGCAATGTTTACGGTTGTAAAATGAATTTTTTTTCCTATGGAGATTTTGGTAGATAGTCCAAAATGTTATGGCATAAGGATTGGTAAAGTGAAACCATTTCATCGTACACGACTCAGTTTCCTTTTTAATTATGGTGGTCTGCCAGGAAACTCTTGTTGAGTTTAACATTTTACATTGTAATCTTTAGACTTGGTACTTAAAAATATAGGATTTGGAAAACTATAGTTTTTTGGGGTCAAGTTTTGGAAAATTAGTTTTTTTTTTTTTTTATATAGCTATTAAAGCTTTGCTTTATGTATATATATAATGGTTATGGTTTGGTTTTATGGTTTATGATTAATTTATAAGATTAAGAATTTAAACTTCAAGATTTAGATTTGATGATCTAGGTTTTAAATTTTGGTCAAGGGTTTGGGGTATAGAGTTTAGGGTTAAGATTTAAGATTTGGGGTTAAGTTTTGGAAAATTAGATTTTCTTTTAAGTATTAAAGCTTGGTTTTATGTATATATAAGAATGGTTATGTTTTAGTTTTATGGTTTACGAAATAATTTCTAAGATTAAGAATTGAATGTCAAGATTTAAACTTAGATTTTGGAGTTTGGTTAAGGGTTTGGAGTTAAATTTTGAAAATTTTGATTTTCTTAAATAGTGACTGATATACGATTTATTGGCAACCTTTACCATGAGTCGCATCTTAGTCACTAAATTAGCGACTATTTAACAACTACATGTTCCGTTATGCAATATAGTCATAAAATAGTCAGTAAATTACGACTAAATTATCAACTACTGTAAATAGTCGCAATATAGCGACTATTATACGCCTAAATTTTTGTAGTTGTAAATTTGTCGCTAAATAGTTGCTAAAAATGGCGACTACATATGTAGTCGCCATTTGTAATCAGAAAAATTATGTTTTCTTGTCTTGAATCCATATAGCTTGCTTAGCCGCTTCTGTAGCTGCAATGAATTCTGCTTCACATGAGGACAAGACCACTATTTCTTGTTTTTGCGAACACTAAGTTATGGGAGCTCCTCCGAGATAAAACACATGACCTGTGGTGCTTCTTCCGTCCTCAGGATCCGTGTTGTGGCTACTATCACTATAGCCTACGATTTCTGGCACTCATTAATTATATAGCAAATGATTAATTTTGTGATTAACTTTAGATAGAAAGAGAGAGACGAAGGAAGGAAGAACACAGAAGAGAGCGAGAGAGACGAAGAAGAACAGAAGAGAGAGAGAGAGAAAGAGAGAGAGAGAGAGAGAGAGAGAGAGAGAGAGAGAGAGAGAGAGAGAGAGAGAGAGAGAGAAAGAGAGAGAGAGAGAGAGAGAGACGAATAGAAGAGAAAGACGAATAGAAGAGAAAGAGAGAGACGAACAGAAGAGAGAGAGAGAGAGAGAGACGTAGAAGAAGAAGGTAAGAATGTTACTTTTTTGTTTTATCATTTTCTTGTTTTTTGTTTTCAACTTATTTTTGTTTATTTGTGTAGATATGGGACTAGACGGGCCAGATGTAAGAGGATCTTTTACATCATAGTTCTCATCGTACTTTGCATCATTTTCCTCGTCGTCGGGCTCTATTGTTTATTCAACCGGTACTACAAAGAAGATGGGAAGCAACAGATCATGCCGGCCAAAGTCGAGATGACTTGAGGGAAAAATCATTTCTTCTGTTATAAGAATAAGAGGAGAAGAAACTGAAGTTGATGGTTTCAAAGAGCTCACCAATTACTTCATTTTCTAAGTATTTTGATTTTACTTATTGTCGGTTTAGGTGTTATATTATAAAGGCATTGTTAAGCCTTCCATAAAGATCATAGAAAAAACTTCTCGGTTTTAATCTCTCTTTTCTCTATTCTGTGAAACTTGGATATTTCTCTTCAATTTGTAAGAGCTGTTTCTTACTCTAAGCTCTCTTGTTTGAGGTTTCTGGATTATCGTTTTAGAACGTTGGTCTAGTTGTTACTTGATAAGGAATACTAGTTTATCTTTACCATCAACTTACCCATCCTGCACCTGCAAAAACATCTTCTACCTTCCATGAACCATTACAAAACACCGATAACCTGAGAAAGCAGTGGTTAGATAGCCAACGCGCCCCGGAACCGGAATGCCTGGGACGCTTAGATGGGGGGATACATCCTCCTCCCCATCCTCTGTCTGAGTCTGCAACCATGTAGACGCCTCGCCCACGGCAACCGCGGCGACATCCTCTGGCCGTTCCATGGTATTCTCAAAAACCCAAGTATTCCTCGCCTTCCATATATACCACATGATCCATGGGAAAGCCAGAACTTGAGAGCCCGGATTAGATGACCCCAGAAAATGATCCATATTAGCAAACACAGAGTCTGTGGGACAGGAACCTGGTCATCCCCACACCTTGCACAAACTGAATTACATGCAACACCCCGCTTCTTTAGATTCGCCGAAACGGAAATACACCCAGATAAAACTTGCCACATAAAGTGCTTAATCTTTGGTGGACAAGCCCGCACAACAATTTTTGTATGATACAATTTTAATTAAATCAATTTGATTCGACATATTTTATATTGGTTTTGTTAAAATACTACAATGAGAATTTAGCCCGTATTGATGATATTTTACTTTTTAGTATTATCAATTTAATCCTCTCAATTTCATGTCATATAACCTGTCATATAATATTATTATTAATTCATTTATGTTATTTTGAAAATTTATTATGTTTAAATATTCATAATTTTACTTTTTATTAAGTTAAGATATATCAGTTATAAATTATAAATTTCTTAAAATTACTACATTTAAAATTTAAAATTTACAATATTTAAAATTTAAAATAAAAATAGAGATGATATGAGAATAAAATTTTTAAATCTGGAATAAATCTTCTCAATATCTATTATAATTGTAAAACATTATATAAATAGATATTTAATATATTTAATTGTGTTTAGTTATAAAGATAGTAGAGAGAATTAACTAAACCTGAATATAAACATTTAGTGGCATTCAATGATAAATGTTTCCAAAAACATATTTTTGAGCAAAAACTGCTGCAATTATACTAGTATAGATTGATGAGAGGATGCTTAATGAAAAACTCTAGTCCTCCGGCCTTTTGTTAATTTATACTTTTCTTGATTTATTTTTCTCTATATTGAGAGTATTGTTTATTTTTCTATGATGGGTTAACAAAAATTGAACAAAGTTTCCTCTATATCAAAAATTAATACACTTATACTGACCCTCGTCGAGGCTCAGAGAAGAAGACGACGAAGATGATTTTTACCTCAAGTCATCTCTATTTGTTGCCTATCCTCTTTGTAAATCCTTGTGTATAGACTAGAGATGCGATTCCATAAGAAACAGAGGCCGGCGATGAGGATGATGATGCAAACGGAATCTTTTACATCCGGCCCCTCGTCTAATCCCATATATCTATTCTCTCTCTCTCTTCTATTCTTCTTCGGTCTCTCTCTCGCTCTCTTCTGTGTTCTTCCTTCTTTCGTGTGTCTCTCTCTAATCTAAAGTTAATCAAAAAATTTAATCATTTGAAAGTTAATACTCCAAGGCTTCTAGCCTATAGGGATCACCAACCATTAGCCGGCCATCACTGCTATTAGGTTTTAGAGGGCTACTATATAGATTTTCTGGAGTTGTTGTGTGTATTGAATTAAGTAGACGGCAAAAACCATACATTTGAAGAGGTACACTTTTCCAACGACTATGCGTAGAATAAATTATAAAGATATTTTTTTTCCCTTTTTTCGCTTAGGACTTTCTTCCCTTATCATCATTAGGTCGATATATTATCCGCATTAGGCAATACCCTCATCATTAATTATTTATATGGACATTGTTGTGGTTTTTCAATATCATATCTCAAATATATCAATAATATTTTAACATATGTGAAAAAATTATTTAATAATTATAAAAATAAAAAAATCTTTAAAATAAAAAGATTACAATATAAATTTTTGAAAGTATATAAAACCAAAAGTGATCTATTATATCACTAATTCTAATAGGAAAGTTATCTATTAATTACTAATTTCAATAGGAAAATATATGCAATTAATAAGCAAAATATTTGCAATTTAATTGCAATTATTATTTATTTATTATAATCATTAGTAAAAAAAATTCATACAGAAAAGTGATTAAAGTATGAAAAGGTTTAATGTGTTAAAATTAGTGAGTAACATAATGTAAGAAAATAAGATAATCAAAATAAGAAATTAATATAATTTTCTTAAGTTTTTCAATTGGTGAATAATTTGATAGCGTATTCAATATTATGTTATTATATAAACCTTGGTTTTCAAAGTTAGTAACTCATGTGATTGTGACACATGTCAATTTAATAGTTAAAGATTTTGTCATGTGTTATACAAAAACTTTGTTTTAACATATTTATAAATTATAAAAAATAAAAAATTTAAACAATTTAGTAAATATAAAAAGATAGTTCATATATGTATATATAAAATAATACTCATTCTAATTTTAAATTACTAATTCTATAAGAAAAGAATTAAGAAAATTATACAATTAATTACTATAATACTATAATTAAATAAATTATATTGTAGATACTCACTTTTACATAAACAAATAATTTTCTTATAATAACGTCTATGATTTTTTGATTGATTTATGATAATGTTGGACAAGTACTAAAACTATTACTTATGAGATTAAAAAAATATGAAACAAATATATATTTAAGATATTGTTACTTTGTCAAATATGAGATAAAATTAGTTTTTAGTTTTTTTTGAGAATTATGTTTTATTAATTTTTAGTTTTTATAAAATATTAAGTAAGGTATAAAATTGATACAATGCACATTTTTTATATGAAAATTATAAATGTTACTCATTAGGATTGAGTGCATAGAATTAAAATATAATTTTATTTATCATGTAATAATATACAAAGAAATTATATTGCAAGATGGAGTGTGTGAACTCTAAATCCAATTTAACCAAAAAAAATCAAATGAAATAAAAGTAATATTTTGAATACAACTTAAAATTTCACATATTTTTTTTATATCCGTGTTAATACGCGGGCCTAATTTAGTAATATATACTTCATGCATTTAGTTAGTAAATGAAATTTGGTAGGCTTTTTCTATGGCAAATGAAAAACTGGTAAAATAAAATAAAATTAGGATGATTTTGAGTCGAGATTTTACTTCTTCCTCCTTGATTTTTCTATATATATGGAAAACGTTTAATTTGATAAAATGAATGATCACATAAAAGAAAATTGTAACGTAGAAAATTCAGCAATTTAATTCATCGTGTCTTCTTTTTTTGTTTAACTGAACCAAAAACTTGTGCCATTTATTAACAACGGTATTAAACATTATACATACCCGTAGGAGATGTAATGATTATTAAGAATGGTCTATTAACGTATATACAGTTCTCGCTAAAAAACAAACATGGTATATAAACGTTTATTGATTGAGTGGTTTACTTTAGGTAAAGGAAAAAAGTAAAAAGTACTTACGTCCATGGCAAATGGTGGCGCTGGTGGTAACGGTGGTGGTGGAAACAACGGTGGTGGCGGAAACAACGGAACAGGAAACCGGACGGAGGAGTTACAACCCCACCCGGTGAAAGAACAACTCCCCGGAATTCAATATTGTGTCAACAGTCCTCCTCCTTGGTGTCTGCTTTGTTTTATTTGAATATTGGTTATTAGTTTCATTTATTTATTTTAGATTCTAATGTGCAAATGTATTACTTTGGTGTCCAACTCGATTCACTTACTACACTGATCCTTTAAAAGTAAGTCTTAGCATTAATATTATCAACGTATATGTATATTGTACTAATAAAAATTTGTTTGATGATTAAAATAAATCAGAGATTTGTGAGAACAATGAGGAGCATACAAGGCGCTCTTATATCACTGGATGTTTCCGAGTTGTCGTCTGTTTTCTAAGCATATGGAGAAATATTGTCAGGTAAATAATTAATATTGTTTTGTTGTCGTCTGTTTCCAAGTTGTCGTCTGTTTGGGACTCTACCATTAAACTGTCATGACGATATAATTGGTTGGTGATCATCGGATTTGTAAGCCCACTCTCTATTGCTCCTTTGGCAACATTTACCGGACTGGGACTATACCATATCGGCTTCCCTTTGGTATGTGTATATATATACTAATATTGGTCATTTACAATAATACTTTTTTTTTGTTGGTAAAAAGACTTGTACTTATAGCCTTATATAATATTCATTTATATGATTTCAAAATCTTTCGTTTTCTGTTAGCAAGATGCGTTGAAGTGGGACTTCCTGGGTTGCTAATACTTGTATTTATCACTCAGGTAAATCTCTAATCATTGCTTCCTAATCTTTTAATTGTTTTATTTTAAATCCATACACATGTTTTATAAAATAAAGTATAGATCATTACTTAAACTGGTCATCTAAAGTATAATAATTGGAAAACACTAATTTATGTGGTTGTGCTTGTTAGTAATGGGCCTAACTCACACCCAAAAGCTAACTCAAAGGAGGAGGGTTGCCTCACACTACATATATTACCCAAAGAATTTATGTTTTCTCGATGTGGGACTCTAACACACACTCCTCACGCTCATGACTGGACATCTGAAGCGTGAAGATTGTGAGACTGGACATCCACGGATGGTAGTCCACTTTCGAGAAAATTGAACCTAGGCTCTGATACCATATTAGTAATGGGCCTAACTCACACCCAAAAGCTAGCTCAAGGGAGGAGGGTTGTCTCACACTATATATTGCCCAAGAAATATATGTTTTCACGATGTGGGACTCTAATAGTGCTTACATTGTACTAGTGAATTTGCCTAAAACAATAAATCCACTTTATAAATATTTACCCTTTAAATATTATAGAAAATATCCTTGTTAAGAGTTCGCTTCATTTTTTTTCGTGGATTTGGCATAATTAACAATTTTTTTTCATGCACTTTATGTCGTGTGTAGTACTTACCTCGTTGCCTCAAGATGAAGAAAGGGGTCATGCTTTGGGATGGAAACAGATGCGACCGCCACGGGATAATGTTATGCATTCCATTGGTGTGGTTGTTCGCTCAAATACTCACATCGAGTGGTGTTTATGACCACAAGCCTCAGACTACTCAAACCAGTTGTCGTACAGATCGCTCTGGTCTCATAACCAACACTCCTTGGTCAGTTCTTCTACTTGAAATGTTTGTTCCTCCTTTTTTATGGTTGGCTTTAGGCAGCATCTCTAGTCAGGCCGGCCCTGCTTGGAGGCATCATAGGGATCACAACATCAACGTAACAAAACTCATCTCAACATTACATTTTTTTTTAAAATTTCCCCACGTTTTATATGTAACTTCAAAAAAAGTATTTCTGTTTTTAAAGGCTAATGATATGGTTTTGATATGGGTGTAACTTAATAATATTTAGAGAAAATGTAGGACTTTTGGCAATGACTAAGATTGGGAGTCGAAGACTGATACAAATATCAGCTGCCTTCATGCTTTTTCTCTCCATTTTTGGTAATTTTTTTCTTACTATAACCTTTATTTTCCTATTAAAAATGCATGTATAAATAATTTTGTTGAATACTTTTACCAATATGGTCTTATTTTGATCAAAATGCAGGAAAATTTGGAGCTTTCTTCGGGTCCATACCAATACCAATCATGGGATCTCTTTATTGTATTGTCTTGTGTTTTGTGTGTAAGTATGTTCATTCATCACAATACACTAGTAATATCTATCATGTCTTACTAAAAATAAATTCAATTCAATTTATTGCAGACTTAGCTTTCTACAATTCTGCAACCTCAATAGCTTCAACACCAAATTCATTTTTCATGGCTGTTTCAATCCCTCAATATTTCAGAGAATATTACAATGGAGGTTGGCGGTCTGATCATAGTTCGAATTGGGTAAGCTCATCTTCTTATATATACTTTGAGACACACTTTTAGAATCACAAATACTCTTTTTTTTTTGTGACTTGTTAAATTGTGAATTATTTTGTGAATACAAAACAGTTCGAAGATGTGATAAGAGTGATATTCATGTCGCACACAACAATTGCGGCAATTATAGCGATAGTGCTTGATTGCACACTGTCTCGTGAGAGCGATGAAACCAAGAAAGATTGCGGGCTGAAATGGTGGGAAAAGTTTCGGCTATATAATCTAGATGTGCGAAACGATGAGTTTTATGGTCTACCTTGCAGCCTCAACAAATTCTTCCCATCTCATTGAAACTTTCACAAATATTTTCATTTGGATGTTGTATTGTTGTCCTTCTTCTTTCTTTATATTACCTAGAATTTTCGAGTACTTTTATATTTTCTAAGCTTTAATTAGTAATGTTAATATGGGCATACCCACCCCATTTAAACCCAACCCATATAAAACCCAACCCATTTGACATTAAACCCATATAAACCCATTTAACTTTAAACCCCATTTAGTTTTGCCCATTTAGATATGTCATAACACATAAACCCATTTAGACCCATATAATCTCATATAAACTTAATATTATTTTTATGAGATTATAAAGAAAGACCAAAATACTGATGATTAAAGACAAAATACTGATGTAAAATACAGACGTAAAAATCATTATGAACTGAAGTAATTAAAGACAAAACATATATTTCAATAACAAAGAAAAAAAAACAATTTTATAGCCTGCATTTGCTGTTGGATCCGATCTCTAAGTGTTAACTCCACCTGAATTTAACATGATCGTGAATAAGGAAAGACTATTCAAAAAAAGAAAAGAAAGTACAAGCATTATGTAAGATAACAGAAGTGGCGAAGTGTAAACATACCACTCGATACTTGTAGATTAATATGACCACCTCGGCAACATAACATCAAAGTCAGACCAAGTTTCCAAATCTTTGCTGCATCAGGATTTTGGAATATTTTAGTGAGAAACTAGATAGAGAAACAGAGAAGCCAACGAAGAAAGCAAAAACGCAAAGAAACAAGCATATAAGGAAGCAAAGAAACAAGCATTTAAGTAAGCAAAGAAACAAGCACACCAAAACGCTAATTTGAGGCAAACACTTACATTGTTTCATGACACACTTACATTGTTTCAAAACACCAATCCATCTAATTTCTACAAAAAGCATATAAGGAAGCAAAGAAAGCAGAACCGCAAATCCATCTTAATTTCTACAAAGCATATAAATAGAGTATATAACGCAAATCCAAACACAAAGGGACACAAATCAACAAATCCAAACACAAACCCACAAATCCAAACACAAAGGGACACAAATCAACAAATCTAAACACAAACCCACAAATCCAAACACAAACCCATAAATCCAAATGATTCACAAACACAAATCCACAAATCCAATTTAAATTAATAGACTTATACTCACCTTCGTCGAGGCTCAGAGAAGAAGATGCTGAATTGAAACAGATATAAATTGTGAATCGATGCTAAACAAATCTAAGAGAGGACGATAAATTTCAGATTTTCTCAGGTTTCGTCGAAGAAGACGACATATTCACAAATTTTTTTTTTCCAGCAAAAAAAGAAGAAAATAAACGGGTACCCATTTAATTAATGGGTAAACCCATATATCAAACATGTTTAATTGGGCTACCCAATTTAAA
Source organism: Camelina laxa (assembly GCA_024034495.1). Lineage (NCBI taxonomy): Eukaryota > Viridiplantae > Streptophyta > Magnoliopsida > Brassicales > Brassicaceae > Camelina > Camelina laxa. The sequence goes on from CM043881.1 coordinate 11,666,936, forward strand.
TTCATTTAACATTTTTAAGTAAATGGGACTAAATGGGCAGAAATTTGTATAACAGGCCCGTTTATTTAAATGGGTTTCAAAACCCATATTAACATCACTAGCTTTAATATTTTGTTCGATTATTACTAAATAATGTTCCAAATTTCTTTTTTTTTTTTTTTTTTTTGTTTTTAAAGTTGTTATACGCTAACTAGAATGGAGTTTGATTTTTTTCAATTAACAGATTAATGTTCCTTTTTATAACTAATACAGTACGTCTAACGTATTAATTTAATTACTTTGACAGTCAAAACAATTATCTGAGAAACAAACATATCAGTGAAACTAAAAAAAAAAAAGAAAAAAAAACTATTTACAAGAAAAAAAAAAAAAAAAAGAGTCTGTAGACTATTAGTTGAAAATGGAGTCCTCCAGATTCATAATCAGTGAAACTAAAAAAAACTACCACCTTCACGTACTAATGTTGTCTCAGATCTTAGACTGTGGAGTATTGTTGTAACATGTTCATTTGCAAACATATCCTTTTCTTTCCGGAAACCTGGTACGAAGGATGTATTGTCCTGGTTCATGTCATTATGGCTTTTTGACAAGGGATTTTGTTGCCTAGATTGAATCCACAGCTTTGATGTTATGCTAAATGGGTCTGATAGGATCACATGATTCACATCACATACACTTCAGGAGCTTTTACCTATGAAGACCCTTTTTGACTCGAAGATCGATCCAAGCGTGGTTGCCTAAGTAACTATAGCAACCTTAGTATTTGGGCTTGCTAATGTTGGTATATCTATCTCTTGTAGGTTTGTTAAAACCTGTTGTACCCCTTGGATTTGGGTTTTTTCTGGGCCTCCCTATATATAAAATGGTATGAGTTAAAAAAAAAAAAAAAAAAAAAAAAAGATGTATGGTTTTTGTTATAAAAGTGGTATTATTAACAAATTTGGGCTATTTATATATATATATATATATATATATATTTTAGATGAGCATTTTGAACTATAATTATTGGACTACTAGATAGTAACCCACACTCTGAAGTTCGGGGAAATGTTTTGTTAAATTTATATGGTCTTTTTTATATTTTTAAAGTAATTGTTTTGTAGCACTATAAATGATATTAATAAGTGAAGTTAATTTCTCATCTAAGTTTTTGACTGGATTCATTTCAAATTTGAATTTCAGGTTATTCAGTAAATGAGTTTTATTAAACAAAGTAGGCTCCTATCTATATGACTTGGTTTACTTTGGAATTGTTTGTTGTTAGTTTTTAGGCTTAAATGCGAATAACTCGTAATTACAGTAAATGATAAAAACTACAAAAATTTGAATTTTGTAATATATAATTTTTCTGGTTCTTTATAGAAAAGAATATCAAAAATAAATTAAAAACACATAATTTTAAATTTGTAAGTGCAAAGAAAAAAACTATCAAAATTAGACTTCTAGATGAAAAAGGTTTTACGATTATGTGGCTAAGGAGATATTTAAATTCAAATGCTTTGGTATGCTTTGAAAAATAAATAATCATAAGATATAATGAGAAATATTTTTTACAGATTTTAAAAATCTGTAAAAGAATCCAAATAAATTCTAGTTAATGATTTAATATGCCCCTTAATTTATTCATATTTTTATGCCATCACTTTTTCATGTGGTTTGAAATTAGATATTGTACATTTATGCATTTTTTAAAAAAGAGTATATATAGACGAATAAGTTTCTTACCTTTATACTTCATTTAGATAGTTTTGCAATTTTTTTTATTTGAAATTTTCATTCAGGCGAATGTGATAATACGTCTGCTCATCATATAAGATAATCAAACGGAAAATACAAATAATATATATTCTTCAAACTTCTAAATTAACAACATTACAAACACAAAAAATATTAAAATATAATAATTCATAGTGAGAAATATAGACTAATGGGTCAGCAATGTCATTGAACTATTTACGAGCTACCAACTGTAGTATTGCACTGTACATGACTACCAACAAAGTCCTTGTCCCACATATTTACTAACACCTTGCCCCATTGTAGCCTCCAAACAAAACCCAGTTTCAGAAACCTAAAAACAGATCCACTCCATGGAAAAATCCATAAATGAATTATGCTACAACCAAATATACAAAATCTGCAAAATTTTCATCAAGCAAGCTTACGGAATACTAACTTCGACTTCATTAACCCGCTGACAATCTACACTAAAAACATAAAATAATTTTATTAATGTTTTTACTCAAAATCTTGCTCCATAATCTTCTCATATTCATTTAAATTTATCTTAAAATTTTCATTTGTTTCAGTAATTTTTTAAAAAAGATTTGTATATGAGATATAATATAATTGGGAGTGTACAACTGTATGTTTGTTTATTAGTGTATATATATATATATATATATATTATGTGAATGCATACAAAATTAAGTTTTTGTAAGAATTTAGTAATTATCATTTCCTAAAACTTCACAATAAAAAAGATTTGGTTAAATTGTTTAACATTTGTTTACCAAAAAATGAAAAATGCCAGAAATAACTTTATTAAATGACGTAATCATCAAATGCTTGTAACCAAATAATTAATATTTAAATATAATGGTATTTTCTATAATATACCACATAACACTAGGATTATTTTGCTAACAATATTATTTAAATATAGAGACTAACAATTTTTAAAAATATTTGGCCTTGTATTTATGAAAATTTCAGAAAAAAGGCTTAGGCGGCCATTGCACTCCTTAGCCACCCTTGTAGGTCGGGGATGAGTGAAAAGAAAAAGAAAGATAAGAAACTAGAAACAAATCTCAAGACAATTACTGTTTTACAGAGAAGAAGATAGGAGAGAGAGAGAGAGGAAGCTTAAATAGAGACTGAGCCATGGATGGAAGTTGCAATATTGCTCAAGAATGAGTAAAGATTTCTGTTAATTTATTTTCAACAGTCTTTGAAACATGACTACGTAAGGTACCATACCTCTTTGCTTGTATGTTTGGATTTAAAACAACTCATCCCATTTTTTATACATTTCACTAGTGATCCAATACTCACTAACAACCTAACAACATTCAACAACAGCGGATAATATAAACAATAGTCCAACAAATAACTCCAATAATGAATAACCAAATACTAACGTCTAACAATTCATAATCCAACAATGTCAAGAAGTAAATAACCAGCATCCTAACAATGTTCTATGACCCAACTCTAGCAACTTAACAGAAGTCAAACCACAAACAATCGAGCCTCTAGAACATCCTTCTCCTCATCTCCCTGATTCAACGATCACACTTTTCCTATACCTGCACCTCAACACAAAAGAGAGGAGTAAGTATTACCAAAAATACTTAGTGAGGTAATCCTCCCATCGACTGCACTATACACACAAGCATTAAGATCTCAAAGCAACAAACAACAATCACAAGCATGTCATAAACAAACTAAACCACAAAACAACACATATCAGCCGTCTTTTGAAAACTGGTGTTGACCGACACATGCCTTTTGTTGACTGACACACGCCTTGTGTCGACTGATGCATCTCCCCTACATCGATCACTCACGAACCATCAAGACTGCGTCGACCGACGCCCTCCTGGTGTTGATCGATGCAGTTGCCCTAGCATCGAATCTAGACGCCGTCATCGACCACAACTTGTAACGTCCGTGAACCAAAATCCCAGTTTGGGATATGCATTGATCGATGCAGGTGTTGCATCGGTCGATGCAATGTCAGTTTTTGCGGGGCGACTTAAATGAAACCCTCGTTGGGTTGCGTCTTGAATTTAGGGAAAACCCTTGGAGTCGAGTATAAAAGAATACTTTGACTTCCTTGGCCGAGTTTAGTCGTTTTTGTGATAAAAGAGATAAAAGAATGAGAGAAACCGTTCTTAAGAGCTTTGGAGATTTTGGTGCCTGTTCTTGAGAGATCTTGCATGTGGAGTGGAGATATGTGGCTGTGATCATGGTAGGAGCTTGCTTGGAGGCTTTTCGTGAGTTTAGATCCAGTTTTTGTCATTCTCAAAGGTGAGTGCGGGATCATGGCTGATCTAAGCGAATTGATGGTTGATTTGTTTAGTGTTAGAGATTATATTTTGATTTTTAATTATTATAACAAAAAATAATGGATCTAAATACATAATAAAGTAATTTATACGTTGTGACTAAGTCATATTTTCCCAATGATTTAATTATTTTACACAATCTTAGTTAAATCAACTTGATTTTATATGTCAAATATTCTAATATTAGTAGTCGACAAATAATAAAATGAGGATTTAATCCGTGTTAGCACAAATTTACTGATATTTTATTAATTCCAACATGTCCTCTTTATAACTCATCTACTATATAACCATATTATATAATATTTAATTTTAACTTTACATATTCGTTATGCTTTAAATTTTTATTAAGTTTATACATATTAATTATAATATTTAAATAAATGTGAATCAAAATTATTCTTACATTAAGAATCAGAGCTCACAGGTTTTAGAAAACAAAATGAGAATCAAATTGTTGTTTTTTTTTTGTTTGCAAATGATTCGGAAATATAATATTTTCAAAACACAATAGAAAGTGCACTTAAACATATCATAATTTTTGTTTTGATATTGATTGCTGTAATTTTTTTTATTTGGAATGGAATGTATAAACATGCAATTAATATATAAAAATAAAAAACTATTTCAAAGAACGACTTATCTCAATTGGTTCTCAAAAAGCTATCACAAGTACAGTGCCGGTCCGGCATTTAATACTGCCCTACGCAGAACTTAAAAACATACATTTTTTATATATTACCAAAAAATTACAACCAAAAGTATATAAAATTTTATGTTTAATGTTTTGAAATTTTATTAACTCAAACCATGAAAAAATTTATTTATTAGTTTAACAAAGCAAACTATTAACTTCAAAAGGGAAAAAATCAAAACCAAAACTGACAATTAACCTCAAAAACTATGATTTGCAATTATATTAAAGTCCATATTTTTATAAAAGTCTTTAAATGTATATAAAAACTCTATAAAACATTACAAAAAAATGCCCTAAATTTTTTGATGTCCTAATATTTTGCTTGAGTTGATTGCCCTATGGGCCTGCTGTGCACAAGCACTACAAGATTTTGGTTTTTTATCAAGTTCGTATAAAAACATAACCTCATCTTTGTAATAATATGCCATAGAGATGATACATTAGAGCCTATGAAATTGATATCACTAAACTATTAACTATATCGACTTTCACAACCTATGGAAACAGTTTTTGGTGAACACTGAACACACTGTAGTAGTAAGACAACAATTTTTTTTTTAATACTAATTAAAGTGGCTAGTACACTAAGACGTTCAAATTTCCTAAGCAGACTAAACATATGGACATCAGTTGCCATGTATTTCACAAATAACTTCGCCTCTACATCTCTTTACTATGACTCCAGCATGTTCGAGTTTAGTAGTATCTAATGTCTTTGTGTGGTCAGAATTTACCATTTACAATTTATAGGCACCAATTTAAGTGAAAGTATTATAAGTTTTGTATATATATCTTAGTTTTAGATACAAATATATTTGTGATGAGTACAAATATATTCTCGGGATAATTATGTATGTCTATGTGGTAGGGATAAACATGTGAACCAAGTGAAATTAGTGGCCAATCACAAACTATTTACTCTATAGCATTCCTATTTAACCCAAATGGCCAATCACGAATCTAATTAGTGGCGATCGAACATAAAGTTAGAACCTAATTCAATACGAATTTAATTATAACCCCTTAGGTATCTTTGTATTAACATAAAGATCAAAAGAAAAAAAAAAACATTACAAAAAGAAAAAAAAAAATATAATCAAACTTTAATAACAACCGGAGCTACAAACCTCTCCGGTGAAGGATCTTCACTACTACCACAACCGCCGTCATCAAAATTAAGACTATAGTTTTTAAGATCATAAGTGAAATCAACATCTCTCCTCATCTTCTTCCTGCTATGACTAAAACTTCTGATAAAGTTTTTCCACTTTGGCCCCGCGATTTTCTCAGAAATCTCTTTCAGCCCCTTAAGTTTCCCACTACCCCATCGTCCCCCTCTTTCTTCTTGCAAAGAGCCACCACCGCTCCATCCACTGCTCCGACTGCGATGCTCCAGACGCGCCTCCTCGTCATCTCCTCCTCTTCGCCGCCGCCACTGAACTACACAGAGTTTACGAAAATACCCACAACCACAAAACGCCGACGGTTCATCGTAATCATCTGAGAGTAGATTCTCTCTATCAGTGGCCATGGTGACAAAATAAAAGTGTTGTGTTCTGTAAAAAAAAAAAGAAGAAAATATCAGAGAGATAAGAGTTGTTGTTATTATTTATAGATGGTGATAATTATGACACGTGGCGTATCGACCGTTGGGTGATTGTTGTAGTGATGGGGTATGTAATTGGACTGTGGTGAGAATGGTGTGACGGTGATGTGAGAGGAGCGAGGATTTTAATTTATTTTATTCGCTGGCTAATGATGAAAGACAGCTGTGAAGGCGGGAGCGAAACGGTTGCTTTCTTCTTTTTTTTTTTTTTTTTGTCTTCAAGGATAATTATGAGAATGAATTGTTGATAAATACTACTAAAATAATTTTTAAAAAAAGATATTGCGTTAGCAGAAAAAGTGAAAGTTGTGCACAATTATAATTTTATGAAGATAAGTGACTGCGATATTTTTTTCAAGAGTGTGTAAACTTAGATATTTTTGTATTGAAGTTATGATAATTTTCTTTATCACTTTTGTATATCACTGATTGATGATAATAACAGAATACAAAAATTAATTTTGTATTTTTATATTTTATATGATTCATTGGATCATGAAATTTCGGTGCAACTCTCATTTTAATATATAGAAAGAAAAAATATATTGACCAGAAATAATTCTAAGAATGATAAATTACTAAAATAGTTGTAGAGTAATTTTGGAATAAACTTCTGGAATTCTAATCAACATATTTGAATCAAGTAAGGTAATAATATTTTTTGCAGATTTTTACCAGTATTAAACATTTTTTTTTAAAACACTTTTTTTACTTGACAAAAGAAAAACACCTATTGTTTATATTAAAAAATTAATAATTCAGTAAACTATACATATGTTAGATCAAATAAACACCCTGCATTTATCTATATATATAAAGTTAACTTTGTTCACTTCTCCTTCCTCCACATCATCACCCACCTAATCAATTCCTTTTTTACATAAAAAACATTATTTTTAATATTCATTCATTACATATTTATTATTTATAATTGATAATAGTAAAAATAAATAAAAAACGAATTGACTAAAATTAATTAAATTTTAAAATAGTATAGACAATAATGTAATTTTTTAGTAAATACTAAAATAATAACTATCTAAAATGAATTAAGTAAAATAAATGAAAATTTTTAAATAGTAAAAATAATAATATAAATTTGTTTTAGTAATAATGTTATTATTAAAATTATAACCAAAGATGATTATATTCCAAAATTTTGAATGAGTTAATGAGTTTTATAATGTAAGTAAGATTTTAATGCATGGTGGAGTAAAAAAACAAGTTATGTAATTGTATTTATAAAAATCTAAAAATAAAAATAAAATTGAAGTGAAACATTAGTTTCTAAGAAACATATACCACAAAGATTTATTATTAAATTTTACTTCTAAGAAAGAAAATATTAATTAATTAACTTAACTTAATTTAAAAGTTTTGATCTAAAATAAAGTCATTGTAAGAGGTACATTTTTGTTTTGAAAAATTGTGAAAAAAATTTTTGAAAAAATAATCTATCTAAAAAACAAAATCAGTGGTTAGGAAATATAGAAAAAAATGATATGTAAGCCGTTACAAAAAGTGTTATGTGATTTGTATAGCATATCTCATAAGGTATATTATCAACTGAAGCTACAATTTTATAACATGATATAAAACAAATATAACATATATATATATATATGCTTTTAACCCAAAATATTGGTAAAAACAACATACTTAAAGTACACTATGTTTTTTTTTAGAACGACGAATCTCGGGTTGCATCACAAAATTAACATATGCAAATAAAAAATGATATTTTAGAAAAATATGTAACTTGGATTAGTGAATAGATATTCATTTTGGGGTTTAAACGTTTCATCATTTAATCATTCTTGACTTAGTCGGAAATTCTATAATGGCAGATGATGCATTTGGACAACCTCATTGTAGCGACATATCACTAAAACTGTTCATGAAACTTTGTATATTCGCATTTATTGTAGGATATCGATATGTTTAATTGGTCTTTATAATTAGGTCAACGATCAACATTGACGTTAGAACTTTTAAAATTATGTTTCTATGGGATATGAATATGGAATGAACTCTTTTAAAGATAAAAGGTCAGAAGATTGTCGACAATATTATTGCACACTAGACAATATATGTTATATATAGATTAGTAAAGTAATTATGACATTTATATAGATTTATCTTTTAATCTTCAAATTATATTCATATTCAATGATTTTTAACTAAAATCCTAAGTAAAATCACAAATAGATATAACAAATAAATATTATTTTCAAAAAAAAAATATTGTATATCACTGAGTAAAGTAAGTTTAGTATTTATATAGATTTATACTCAAAATTTGGAATGATTATATTTGAGCTCAAAAATTTATATTGATAAGAAATATTTTAAATTAAAATCCCGCGCGTGCGAGGATAGAAATAGTTTCAAAACTCTTATTGTCTTGTAGATCGCAAAAATGACTTCTCTGCTATCCGTTAACGAGACATCATATTATCAAAGGGAACAAAGTCATTCTAACCTCAATGACATACCACTAAAAACCCAATAGGCCAACATAATCTTAAGGCTTACAGATAATAAGGCCCAACGACAGAAACACAAAAAAAAAAAAAAAAAATGAAAACAGAATTGTAAGTAATTGAGATTTTTAAACATTCTTAATCAAAAACCACTAACTAATCACTACAAACACAAAAGCATTGACAAAAAACTACCAGCACAGGTTACTAATTAAATAATAAAATAATTAAAAGATTATCTACAACCACATTACTTATAATAAAACCAAATAACAATCCAACGATAAAATGACAAATAATTTTAATTAAGCACAACTAACAACTAAAGCGAGACAACAACTATTACTATACCAACTTAGCTTCTAATTTTATATTTAAAAAAAAAAAAATCATGATGATTTAAATTTATTAAAAATAAAAAAATTGACTACATTATACTAGCTGAAAAACATAGAAAAAAATAAACCAACAAAAGAGCAAAGAAAAATATACGAACAATATAACCAGACAGAACGAGAAAAAATACATAAACAAAAAAACAAATTAACAAAACAACCGAAAGAAACACCCTCACCTAACTCCCGCGCGTAGCGCGGATCAAAGACTAGTAATAATATATTAATTAATTTTAGGTTATAACTTGATTTAATTCTAGTAAACTTGATTAATCATCTAATAGGAAAGTAAACAACGAAAGCAATATTAAATTCAATATTCCAATAGCTAACAACAGTGATAATAAAGTAAGATAAGTAAAAGTGTTTAAGTAAGACAAAAAAAAAACATTAGAGGCCGTTGGCAGGCTGGCAAATGATGATTAGCCGTTGGGTTAAGTGTAGATTTGCTAAACCACACCAAACCAACTCACAATATTAATAAAAGGCTGTCAATGTTGTTGCCTAAACTTAAATTTCATTATTATAACGATGACTCAGTGATCACCCCCCTAATCATTGTATATGTTTTTGTCCTAATCACCATAACAAAGATTGCATTATGGAAAGTTTTTGTTTAAATAAGCTCGATCCAATCTAGAGTAGTACGTAAATCTTCCTATCTCACATGTAGCACTACTGCACTAGATATGGATTCAAACAAAATTTGACTAAAACTGTCATGAGAAAAGAACTTAAGAAGTATTAGTCAAACAAATGTTGAGAAATATTACTAAGCTTATAGATGGAACCTTTAGATATATATATACCAAATATTGTCGGTGTGTTACAAAATTTACATGTTCATTCTGGCCAGATATATGTATTATGTATACTTTTTTTTTTTAATTTACCAAAGAAATAGGATATTAAAGCCAGAATCCTCCATCAAATCATTTTTACTCTTAAAAATTCCAGAAACAACTATAAGAGAGATAACGCTACATGATAATGAACTTTCAGGTGTTTAATAATGTTAGAGATTTATAGAGTGACTTTAATAAGAGCAACTTCATGTTTATGCAATGAGTAAAGAAATATGAGTAGAGAATCCAAACTAGTCTTTGCAATTCAACTATTTCCTTTCTCGAAGATACAACTTAGCTATATAAAAAAAAAAAAACAATTTTACACACCAAAAAAGTTCTATCACGGTGAATTCGATAAGGGGCCAGGGCTTGTTCAGTAGTGTATCTTCAGTTTTTGAAACTTTTAGATGGGCCTAATTATCTATATACAATTTAGGCCTTAATATCTTTCAATAAGTAGAGATTTCATGAAAAAACTTAAAAACTCTTTTTTTTTTTTGTCGATTGAACATGAAAAACTAAATTAAATCATTTCTTATGTATCATGAATATCTTCTAAACATCTACCATAGTCGTATACCCAAAAGTATATAAAAAATTAAAATAATACTTGATAATTAAGAAAAGTGAATAACAAAATGGTATGAAAAAGATTTGTAACCATCAAAAATATAAAACGTTTACAGTAAAAATAATTGATTAAAAATAAATATACTTATATCATACTTGGAAAAAAATCTACAACATTAATTCAAAAACGCGTGGAGATGATAAAGAAACCAAATCAACATAATTTTGCTACAATTGAGCCACTTGAACCCAAAAAGAGTAATTAAAGGACCCCCATACATATTTAACCTAAACAAAGTCTCTAGCCGCCAATATATATAATTCTCTAATTAAATGTTGATTTTTTTCTTCTTTAAATTTTAGGATCTCACAAAAATAAAAAACGTAGTTTCTTGGAAATGCGTTGAAGTACCATCTTTGTGGTTTTTGTTCATAAAATAAAATAAAAAATAAATGATAAGACCAAATCTTATAAACATATCGACGACTATAAATACAAAGAGACCTTTTATTAGGAACTCAACACAAAGTCTTCTTCTTAAATCATTTGGGCGAAAAGTCCCAAATCAAAACAAAATCATTTCATCATTTGATCGTACGTAAAGATGTTCAAAGTTGCAAGAGCGTCTCAGTATTTGGCCATCACAGGTGCTGGTATCGAAGACATCAAGCTTTCCAAGAAGTCATGGGTGTTTCCATGGCAATCTTGCACCGTCTTCGACGTTTCTCCCGTAAACTACACTTTCAAAGTCCAGGCCATGAGCGCTGAGAAGCTCCCTTTCGTTCTCCCCGCTGTTTTCACGATCGGTCCTCGCGTCGATGACGATGACGCGCTTATTCTATACGCTAGGTTGATTTCTCCTCACGACAAAGAATCGAATCATGTCCATGAGCTTGTTGAAGGTGTTATTGAAGGAGAGACTCGTGTTCTTGCTGCTTCCATGACCATGGAAGAGATCTTCAAAGGTATATATATATATAAAAAAATTCCAATCACTCCTTTCAATTGGTAATATCACTTATGATTATGGATTCTCCATTTTGAAGATCTTTGTTAAGTTCTAGGAACAATTTCAATTGGTAAAATAACTCTAAAATTGATTAGTTAAAGTTTGTTGAAATGATCATATATATTTATATTGTTTTTTCTAGAATATTTTTGTGAATGTTTTGGTTAAAAGAGTTTTTGATTTTATGGATTTGAAGGTACAAAGGAGTTTAAGCAGGAGGTGTTTGATAAGGTTCAGTTGGAGTTAAACCAGTTTGGTCTTGTAATCTACAATGCCAATGTCAAGCAGCTCGTTGATGTGCCTGGACATGAGTACTTCTCTTACTTGGGTCAGAAAACTCAAATGGAAGCAGCAAATCAGGCAAGGATCGATGTGTCTGAGGCCAAGATGAAGGGAGAGATCGGTGCCAAGGAACGAACAGGGCTTACGATTCAGAACGCCGCGAAAATAGACGCCGAATCAAAGATCATATCGATGCAGAGGCAAGGAGAAGGGACAAAAGAAGAGATCAAAGTAAAGACTGAGGTCAAAGTGTTTGAGAATGAAAAGGAGGCTGATGTGGCTAAGGCCAATGCTGAGCTAGCGATGAAGAAAGCTGCTTGGACCAAGGATGCTCAGGTGGCTGAGGTTGAAGCAACCAAGGCAGTGGCTTTGAGGGAAGCTGAGCTTCAGACTCAGGTTGAGAAAATGAATGCATTGACTCGCACTGAGAAGCTCAAGGCCGAGTTCCTTAGCAAAGCCAGTGTTGAGTATGAAACCAAGGTTCAAGAAGCAAACTGGGAACTATACAATAAGCAGAAACAGGCAGAGGCGGTTCTATACGAGAAGCAAAAGCAAGCCGAAGCACAGAAAGCTGAAGCAGACGCAGCGTTCTACACAAAGCAGAGAGAAGCAGAGGGACTTGTTGCCTTAGCCAGTGCTCAAGGGACTTATCTTAGAACCCTTTTAGACGCTGTTCAGAATGACTATTCTTGCCTAAGGGACTTCTTGATGATTAACAATGGCATTTATCAGGAGATCGCTAAGACAAATGCGCTTGCGGTTAGAGACTTGCAACCCAAGATTAGCGTTTGGAACCACGGTGGAGAACAGGGTGGTGGCGGGAGTGGGAATGCTATGAAGGATATAGCTGGACTTTACAAGATGTTGCCTCCAGTTCTTGATACGGTTTATGATCAGACTGGGATGCAGCCACCAGCTTGGATGGGTACTCTAAGCAAGTGACGCCACCTCAACAACTAACAGGTTGACGTTTGGATAGTGCCATCATTTACTTGTGTTTTAAGATAATCTATGAAAGTGTAATTTTTTTTTTTTTTAATGCTGTTGGAAAACTTGCTTATTCCTTAGTTTTTTTTTTTTTTTAATTTTTTAGTCTTTTAGTTTCTTTATTAAAAAGAAATTCTTTTAATGGTAGTCAGTAATCTTTCATATACAAATATAAAGAAATAAATTGAGAGACAAACTAAAAGTCTTATGCAGAAATAAATGTCATAAAAATATTCACTAGAACTCTCCAATTGTAAGCTCAAGAACATGTATGAAGGTAAAGAAAACGACATTTACTAGCTGACTAGATGAGCTCCAGAACAATTAGACAAAAAACAAAAACAAGTATGAATTAGACAAGATATGGTTGATGTCTACCTATATATTATTTAAATATGTGTAGTTTTTTGGTAGTGGTTTGAAATTTTATCATCTTGGAATTTACAAAAAGTACTCTCTTTTATTCTAATATATCATTTGTCAAAGTCAAATTTTGGTGAGATTTTAACTAATTCAACGTCATGTATATTAATCATCAAAATGCCCTTTAAAACTCAAAATTGTAAGTGTATATATAAATTTGGTCATGGTCAACATTTAGTATTGTATGTACTAGACTAGCACATATATACCTTATTTCAAACGATATGATATACGCAAACATTCCTATTAGGACGTATCTGGTTTTGCTGTAGTATACAAATTATTTTTTCTTATGAACTATATATATGATTCTTTCTTTTTTGTGTTTATATACGTGTACTTGTATTCCAAGTAATTTGTGTTCAAAGAACAAATATTATGTTATTAAAACATGAATTTGAAAAAGTCTAATGAAATTTGATATTATTAAACTAGTAATTTTGAAAACCTACTCTAAAATTCTTTGTTACTGAAGACATTTTAAAAATTGAATTCTTATAAATTCAAGAGATTTTAGTGAATTTCTTTAATTAAAAAAAATACATAATTTAGTGTATAATATGAAAGTTGGATTTGATAATTCGATTAGAAAATCTCCAAAACGATTCTTTAAATAGAACCAATTCCATCATTGTAAATGGATGAAACTTGCCATGCGACAAGAAATTTGCCGATCTGAAGAAGTACATGGATGAAACTTCTGAGAATCAGCTTGACAATATCTACATAAAAAATGTCAACAATGAAATATTCTACTGAATTTTCCTTTTAATTTTGTATATATATATTATTCGTTTGTGAAATTTCTTTGATCATTTCTATGACAGTGACAGACAAAGTCTTCTATCATGTAGACGACTATATAAGCACTTCTCACGGAACACAAAAATAAAAAGAAAAGAAGTAGCTACTCATTCACAAACTTAAATCAATATAGATTAAACCCTTGATCCTAGACGACATGTTCAAGGTTGCAAGAGCGTCACAATATTTGGCGATCACCGGTGGTGGTATAGAAGACATCAAGCTCTCTAAGAAATCATGGGTGCTTCCATGGCAAAGATGCACCGTCTTCGACGTTTCTCCGGTGAACTACACTTTCAAAGTCCAGGCCATGAGCGCTGAGAAGCTTCCTTTCGTTCTTCCTGCCGTTTTTACGATTGGCCCTCGTGTTGATGACACTCAAGCGCTTATTTTGTACGCTAGGCTGATTTCGCCTCACGATAAACAGTCAAATCACGTCAATGAGCTTGTTGAAGGTGTTATCGAGGGAGAGACTCGTGTTCTCGCTGCTTCCATGACCATGGAAGAGATCTTCAAAGGTAATCATTTATTTTATATTTTTTTGGTAGAAACATTAGGTTTTATTTCAACCAGGGTGGTAAAAGGATACTAGCACAAAACCAGTAGGCTATATTAGAAAAATACTTTGTGCTGTCTACACACATTTTCTGGAAAAGGTTTGGTTATAAAGGAGGTTTTGTTTTTATGATTTTAAAGGGGCAAAGGAGTTTAAGAAGGAGGTGTTTGATAAGGTTCAACTAGAACTAGACCAGTTTGGTCTTGTAATCTACAATGCCAATGTCAAACAGCTCGTTGATGTGCCTGGACATGAATACTTCTCTTACTTGGGTCAGAAAACACAAATGGAAGCAGCAAATCAGGCGAGGATCGATGTGTCTGAGGCCAAGATGAAGGGAGAGATCGGATCCAAGGAAAGGACAGGGCTTACGATTCAGAACGCGGCGAAAATAGATGCTGAGTCAAAGATCATATCGATGCAGAGGCAAGGAGAAGGGACGAAGGCGGAGATCAAAGTGAAGACTGAGGTTAAAGTGTTTGAGAATCAGAAGGAAGCTGATGTAGCTAAGGCCAATGCTGAACTTGCTATGAAGAAAGCTGCTTGGACCAAGGATGCTCAGGTGGCTGAGGTTGAAGCCAGCAAGGCAGTTGCTTTGAGAGAAGCTGAACTTCAGACTCAGGTCGAGAAAATGAATGCTTTGACTCGCACCGAGAAGCTCAAGGCTGAGTTCCTTAGCAAAGCCAGTGTTGAGTATGAAACCAAGGTTCAAGAAGCAAATTGGGAATTATATAACAAGCAGAAGCAAGCAGAGGCGGTTCTTTACGAGAAGCAAAAGCAAGCTGAGGCGCAGAAAGCACAAGCAGACGCAACGTTCTACTCAAAGCAGAGAGAAGCAGAGGGACTTGTTGCCTTAGCCAGTGCTCAAGGGACTTATCTCAAAACTCTCTTAGACGCTGTTCAGAATGACTATTCTTGTCTTAGAGACTTCTTGATGATTAACAATGGCACTTATCAGGAGATAGCTAAGACTAACGCCCTTGCGGTCAGAGACTTGCAGCCCAAGATTAGCGTTTGGAACCATGGTGGAGAACAGGGGATTGGTGGTGCTGGTGGGAGTGGGAATGCTATGAAAGATATCGCTGGACTTTACAAGATGTTGCCTCCAGTTCTTGATACGGTTTATGATCAGACTAGGATGCAGCCACCAGCTTGGATGGGTACTCTGAGCAAGTGACGCCCCCTCAACACCTAAGAGGTTGATGTCATGCACTCATGGTTTGGTCGTTTACTTGTGATTAAAGATACACCAAGAAAACGTAAAAAACAATATCAATCCTGTTTGAAGACTTGCTTATTCTTAAGTATATGATATTGTATATATTAAAATAAAATAAATATGTGAGACACAAATATAAGATAATATTCAACACTTTTTGTATGAAGATTCGAAGTCAACAAAAAAAAGGAAATCCATATAACTGAAATTGTGTGTTTGACAAAAAGAAATAGTGAAAACCAAATATTGCATAATATTGTACATGGGTTCAAACATAACATTTTAGGAATTTGCAGAAATGTTTTGTAGTACGTTTATATATGAACATATTAGTTGGTGCTTGGCTTTTTGTTGAATTAGAGAAGTGAAAATGCCAGACAAGGGCTTCTTTGAAAAGCTATATATTTTACAAACCTAACGATAATAAACAAGAACAAACTAGAGAGCAGAACACAGAGAAAAGACAACGTGTTTTGAAGAGAAATGGACAGCTCACTGATACACATATAGATTAGACATCTATATCATATAAACTGCTTCTCGCTCTCTCTCTCTCTCTCTCTATGATCCCCAGTTTGGAATGTTGGCCGTGGCTTCATTAATCATGCTCACTAGTGTTACCTGCAAATACATTAATGAAGAAAGCTGAGCTCTGTTTGTTATTATATGTAGGATGTTACAGTCTACTCATGTGCCGAAGTGGCCAGTCTAGCCATAAAAATTCGGCCCACGGACTGGCCAAGCCGGCTTGTGGGTAGGCCTGTTTTGCATTAAAGAAAATCAGGCCTGACCAGAGCTCGACTTGTGTCAGCTTCCAAAGCCGTTGGGGTGGAACAGGAGGGGCAAAACCTAGGAAATTTGTTTTCAGAAAATGAAAGCAGGACATGTAAACATACCACACTTTGTGAAACACCAGGTGGAGGCATGGTAAGGTTCCTTGGTGGTGGTGAGCGATCATACGATCTTTTGTCAAATCTCCATTCCCCAATTTTCCCGTAGGTCATTTTACCCTGAAATCAACACAATCATTCTTTTACACCCCCTCTGATCAATTTCAAATCTACCTTAGTTATACTGGTCACTAATTTCCCACAGCTAAATCTAAATAAGTTCAGATCTTGGCAGTAGGCAATCATATGCTAATCAAAATAATCAAGTCCTCGAGTTTGTATCTATCATTTTTTTTCTTAATGTTCATAGATCATAATCAGAATTCGAAACCTTACCTTCATATCAAAATCACATCCATAAGTGTAATGTATGATGTACTTGTCACCAACCTCTGTATCCCATGGAGGCTGATACATACCACAAACACAACCAATCAAAGTCAGTTAATGCATCCAAAAAATCTTATCCATGTAACAAGCAAAAATATAAGGTCAGGGTCATAACTATTCCACTCTACACAAACTACTCATGTAATAATGGGAATTCAACAAAGCTCATGGAAGTTTTTTCACCCTTCGTCACACACAGACGCACTCTAAATTAACAACTTTCTTGGTATACTGCAACTAATTATTCATTTTGTATCATACTAGCTCATGCACGTAGGCATGTTGATACACCTTTTCCTCCATTCATAACCGCCACACGCAATCACGCATATAAACAATTTAAAAGAAAGCCAAAATGTGTGTATAGGGTTACCTGAATCATGAAGTCTTTGTGTAGAGTATTGCTAACACCATGCAATGCAGATGAAACAGCATAAGCATACCTATACTTCCAGAAAAAAAAAGATAAGAGAAAATTTCTCGTCAATACTACTACCCAATTAAGAATCTAAACAACACTTTTAATATAAGAAACTAACAATCCTATCAAAAAAGATGTTTACATTTCAAGAACCCATCCAAACGCCTTATCTGTTTCAGGATCCTTCTTCATAGCCAAAGAAACATTCATCCAAGTTGGAGCAATCCTCTTTAAAGCATCCTAGAAAACCACAAAAAAAAAAAAACTAAATCTGTTTAGACAGACTCACTTCCCTTTAAAAACCTGATCCCAAACTGTTCTTTCTAATTCTATGCAACAAAGAACACACCTTTCCAACAATGACAGGAGAGTTCCCTATCGGGTCGATGTTAGTCACTGGTCCTCTCTCTTCTGAATAATACTTCCTCAACACCTTCTCATACTTTTTCGGCTCAATGTAAAAAAAAGGGAACGCAGCTCCAACAAGCTCATCTTTAGCTAAATTTGGTATAGGTTTAACAATGATATGATCAGGCTCTGACATGAGAATATAACTGCACAGACACACACACAATCAAAAACAACATATCAGCACAAGAATCACAATATCAAGGAAACATGAAACAAGTTCAAAAGCATCTCTCAACTCTTCTTTAATATCTGCTTGTTGAAGCCATTGTACAAATGCCCCTGGCCTGTTCAACACTATATAGCCCTGCCAAAATTTAAAACTTGTACTCAAAATCACACTCAAATTGTATTCACAAATCGAACAAAATCAAAACTTATAAGGTTTACCTGATCCATGCCAGGAGGTAAAGGCTGAGCAACAAAAGTAGGAATCTCATCCATATACTGATCCGGTGTACCGGAATGCAAGATCCGGGTAAACCCACCCATTTCAGAACCGGGTCCAGCGGAAGCCTTAACCTTTTTGAACCAGTAGTACATAACTCTACATTGCCAAGTGTTGTAGACAGAATCAGACGCTGTCACTGCCGTGTGGAAAAGCCTCGTCCTTTTGGTATCAGTGCGGATTCTGGATCCGCCGCCGCGAGGCAATTCGATGACTGGGTCAATGGAGTCATCGGAGGAAGAAGATCGGCCGGGGAAACCTTGTTTGAGAGGAGCATTAGCGGAGATGATGATGTTGTAAGTGATTAGAGCAACGGAGAGGGTTATGAGAAGTGGGTAGAACAGAGTTCCACCACAACCCATTTGAGAGATTGAGAGATTGAGATTGGGATTGAGTTCAAAGTCTTCGTCTTTCGTCTTCTTCTGTATTATATATTCTCTAGTTCGCCAGTTGGTGGAATGGTGAAGAAGATACCAAAGAAGATGGATATATTTATAAACTTTTATTTTATTGCCTCTTTTACATTTTTTTTTTTTTTAACTCAAGCTTACATCATCAATTGTTTTTAAGATCTTTAAAATAAATAAATAAACAAAATGAATATGATATGTAGTCAAGTGTTTTGTATTAGTGTTATCGTTGTGCACCATCTAGATAAGTTAAGGTGGTTCAAGCTTTGTACTTAGTATAGTGTACTAGTGAAAATAACTAGAGATTGGGTTTGAGGGCCTGAGGGGAGTGAGTACATCTATTAACTTTATGTTTCTTATTATAGAATTCATTTAGTTTGATTATAGTAAAACTAGAACTAGATTCTTTAGTTACTTTTCCACTACGGATTTGAGAAAGGATTAAAAATTGAGAACATTATGAGATATTATTTCAACAGACCAGCCGTCTCAGATTGATGTCGTCTTGATTGCCCTTTTGCTACATTAGCATATCTTAATTTCCCAAGCAATTTTTGATTATAATTTCCCAAGCAATTTTTGATTATAAATCGAAACAGTCGCCAAACAAGAGATTTCAATACATTTATTATGATGTTGTAATGTTCTAAAAAATACTCATAAAGTCAACAAGTTTGGTGTGCCCTGAAACGTTGACCAACAGCGATCACATTTTATTGTAAAACATTCATAAGTAAAAGAGTGAGTTCCATTTAAGAAATCTAATAGAACCTAGAGGCCAAGACTAGAACTAGAAATCTCTATTACTTGGCTAGTAACTTCACTTCTTAGCCTCTCCCCTCCTCTATATAATTCTTATATAATTCGGTACTAAATCTAATATATGCACTTATGTTTATAACCGAGTACAAAAAGTCTGAAATTGTAGGGACTGAGGGGGAATATAACATAATTTGAAAAAGAAAAAAAATGGAGATGCTTTGGTTAACACCACCAATACCATTATAACGAACAATCAAAAGCTCAGAATAAATTTACCACTTAAGTAACAAAAATAAAACTATCATTCTTCAAAAAGTGTGCATTCCACCCTTTGCTTTTGCGCCAGCAAGTCTCTCACTCTCTCTGCATCAAACATCATCACATTTTAAAGTTAACAACACAAACTAAATGAAACTCTTAGTGACTGACTACTCAGATTGATTTTCATATTTACCCTCTGCCGTTTCGACTCTGGAGGTGACGGTGCTCCAGGTCTCCGACTTGAATCCCCTCGCTCTGCACCTTCCTCCTCCTGCACCTCGAATTTATCCACAACCAACACTCATTTACACATTTGCGTATTCTCTCACCAGTAACCACTTTTCAGATTTTATTAACCAGTATTTCATAAGGTCAACAGTTAACTCCTACCCGATACTCATCTGTATTATTCTATACATAACCCAAAGCTCTAAGATAATATAATCTATATCACTATCCAAACCCTATAACATGTTCCCCACAAGTCAATGATATGATAAGGCCTTTAAGGAAATCACGATATATATAAGGTGAAAACAAGGGTGGAGATAATGAAGTACCTCTCTTGTAGAGGCTTGTCTACTGTTGTTACTGCCTCTGCCTGTAACAGCTTCACCTGAGCTTGAGGAGGCTACATTTTGAGATATAAAGGGCATGATCTGCTGAAGAACACTTGATATGAAATTCCCTTCATCCGTCGTAGTTAGCGGCTCCGCTTGTGCATTTGCAACAGCTTCGCTTGGTTCTGTGGCCGCTGTGGAAGAGGGATTTGCTGCAACCTGAGACTCCGAGCTACCGGCTTGGTGTTCTCGACGAGATGAGGGCCTCAAAAATTGATTGATTCTGTCTCTTAATTCAGCCAAACGCCGACCACCAGGAGGAGAACCGCTACCACCTACATGTTTAAGAGAAGCAAAGATTTATGACATAGCCTGCCTTTAGGTAACACAACATCTAACTGGTCTAAGAAGATCGAAGCCAAAACAGCATAGGGAAACATCAAAGCAAACATAACATAAGCAACCCAGTAAAGATAAGAAGCAACCAACGTAAAGTTTCATCGTATCAGAAACAATCAGTATAATAGTGCTGTAGGAAAGTGAAAATCATGTTAAAACTAACCTTCTCTTCCTGGAGTACCCGCGCTCTGTGGCTGCCTAGAAGATTCAGTAACAGGCTGATGTACACCATCCAATCCAGTAAAGCTACGCTCACCTAACGACACCTGCTGATATCGAGCAACTACGGGTATTACTAAGGCAACAGGATTTCGAGGTTCAGATGGAGCTCTCGTTGAGGGGGCAGAATCAGTAGTGCTGCTGGGTGCAGAAGGAACTGACTGCCCAGGGCTTTGTTGTGTAGTACTTTCTTCTCTCTGGTTGGTCCCACTGGCGGGCACCCAAGATCCTAATGTAACATATCACCAAGATGAATCCAGATATAAGATTTAAAAAAGGAACTTAGTCTGAAGATTTTCGATATAGCAGGAAATAATAGTTTATACTTAGAAATTAAGTCTATGAATAGCACCTGTACGTATTCTTATCTCAATATTTCTTGGGGTAGAGGCAAGTGATTGTCCAGCAAAAGGGTTAGAATGTGTGGTTCCTGCTTGTAAGCCTCCAATACTCGTCCCCTGCCGAGTGGACTACAAAAAATTAAGGTAGACACAAAGGTAAAGGTGAGCAGGACAAGTGGACACACTGGTAATGATGAGATAAACAGAGAGACAGACCGGTAAGGGATTTCGCCTTGTAGGGGATATGAACACTGCAGGCCCAGCATTAACAACAGCATCATCCTGACATTTAACATAACAGTTATGGGTCATCATATGCATCTTAAAAAAAAAATTGTACGATTTGGATACACTATATGTAGCAAGGGGATACGCACAGGTGTTTGTCCCAAACGAAGCATCATGGTGGCACGGCCAAGCTCCAGGAGTGAAACGCCTAAATTCTCCAAGAGGGATCCTGATTGAAGCATGTTTGACTGGCACAAGCTTCGAGATGACGGATCGGTCACATTTACATGATCCACGAGCTGCCTCGAAAGATTCTGCAAAAGGGAGATACGAAATAGTTATTCTTGTTTCCCTGGAATTATATTACTAATGCCAGCTCTAGTCAGTCTGTTAAAAGCTAACAAAAACACTGCATGCCTCTAATGTTGAACTACTCTTATTAACTTTAATATTTATCACAATGCAACATTCACGAAGAAGAAAGAGTTGTGCCGAGGGCACTAAAAGTTGGAAACAATAAGTTTAAAGAGCTTGCAGGTTTTCGTTAAAAGTTTATCTAAGTCCCATATATTAATGTAATAATTACCGCATTGGTTAAGACTGTCAAAATTAGCAAAGATATAAGGCATAAGTGGCTTTCTAAAAAAGAAACATGAGATCAAAGTAAAAGAACATACAGATAAGCAATCTGCTACTTCACCGATCAACAATTGTCTTGTCGATTGCAGCACTTCTGCCAAATGAGATGGTCTTGGAATCCGACTCTCTCCAGTTGTAGAAGCAGAATCTTGCACATTGCCCATTGAATTTTCAGAATCTTGCAAGTTACTAGCATTGGTACCTGCAAAAATCACAGTACCACTATCAGACTCTCTAGACTTGTTTTCGACACAGAACCAAACATTTGAAAATTAGTCTTAACCATTAGCAGCAAATTCGTGTCTCAGATGATTCAGATATTCAGATAAGGTTGTCAACGAATCTGGAATCGCCTGCAGTGGAAAACGTATAGCATTCTC
The DNA here is from genome assembly GCA_024034495.1 of Camelina laxa. Lineage (NCBI taxonomy): Eukaryota > Viridiplantae > Streptophyta > Magnoliopsida > Brassicales > Brassicaceae > Camelina > Camelina laxa. The sequence continues at coordinate 11,689,642 of CM043881.1, forward strand.
ATCAACAAAAACATGATGCGAATAATAAGTAACTAAGTAATCCATGAAAACAAGGAAGCCTACTGGTACTTGTGACGATGTCAAGGGAGTAGACGTCTGGTCTGCAGCATTTGGTGCGGCAGATCGCCCTCCAGAAGAATCTCTTGTAGAGGTAGGACCAGAACTCCGAGACAACCTCTCATGAAGAGGACCCTGAAAAATAAAGGGAATTCTCTTACATCCAAAACCGATTTATAGAAACAGCAGCAAATTAAAGGCAATTACCATAGAATCAATCCCTTCGATACCACCTTCTGGATTAGAGATCCCAAGTGAACCCAGAACAGCTGAAACTATCTGCCAGACATAAAACATAACTCATAAAAAAGATCACATCTAATCCAACACACAAAAGTAGAAACAGATCAAACAGATAAAAGAGGGTATACCTGACCAAGATCTGAATAGACTCCTCCATCTGCTTGCTCAGCAATATTGAAGGATCCTACTACAACTCGTGATCGTTGACTGCCCTGGCTGTCACCAGCACTCGAAGCAGGATCAGCCGCTGAAAAAACAAGTTCTCCACTTAGCACGTTGAAATAGAATCTCACAAAAAGCATCGGCAAATGCTAAACTATCATGAGAGAAATTCAATGATGTTTAGGAACAATTTTGCGGACCACAAATTTGTAAGGGAACTTGAAACTACCTGCATTACTAGTTGAACTCTCTGATAATGGTGGAACAGGTTGTCTGACAACCAAATGCAGAGTGTGGCCATCTTCAACATCTAAGATGAACCCATTAAAGAATTTTACAGGTAAATCAAAAAGAAACTAGCTCTCATACGACACTGGAACTGTAAACAGGAAGCCAGGGTTTTGACAAACTACATCAGGAAACTAGGGTACACAACTGAAAGGAAATATCTAAGAAAGAACCAAGGCACTATGCTGGAAAGAATAAAAGGATACGATAGGCTGATAGAAGTTGATCATCCTTCATAACTTTGCCACGACATATCAAGCGTTGTTGTTCCGTAACGACACCAGTAATGGAAGCAACTTGCTCCTTTAATGCAGGAACAGGGACCTGGAATAAAACAAGAAAACAGAATGCAAATATAAGAAAAGGCTATATGGGAGACAGATAAACAAGTGAGAACTGAAATAAGGCATTAGCTCCACGATTTAGTCAAAGCATTCATATTACTAATTAGAAACTTCATGTATGCAACACATGCATGCGATGTAAGACAGACCTTACAGCTAGTAGTCTCAGTTCATGGGAATGAATATTATAAACAAACAAGAAGAATTCATGATAGAGATAATGAAACATCAAAGAAATTGTCAATCACAACGTTCATCTTACACATTTATCTACACGTAAGGTGTAAGTTTGGGAATCCAATGTCTTTATCTTAATCTCAACCATAGCACCGGCGCATTGAGATGCCTCAACCATAATTTCATCTTTGCCATTGTGTCCCATCTTTTCAAATGCCTTTGAACACCTGGAAACAAGAGAAAAGAAAACATCAGCTTACGTTTAGCTATCTCAGCAGCATGCAAAAAAAAAAAAAAACCTTTGATCAAATTGATGTTTACAAATTACTCTTCAAACACTGAGACAAAACTCACAACTGTTTTAATAAAACTTGTTCAAATCATGTAGAAATCTTAAATCTTAAATCATTTAGCTTTGCCAAGAACCAAATTCGTCAAGGTGGACACTTTTATATCAAATTCAAGAAAAAATCAAACCTTTAATCACTGCAACACATTAAAACGAAGAAGAAAACAGGTAAAAAGATGTGATCACCAGCAAACTACGAAAACTATTAGAAAACAGCTATAAAAAAAAGAAAACCTTAAAAAGCAATACAATCTATCCCAATCGCTAGTAAACAACGAAATTGAATCAAGCACCAGTGAAGCGCTAAGCGTTTCGGTGACCAAAAACAAGAAGAAATCGATCTAAAACCCTAGAAAAAAAAAGTACAAAAAAAGCAACGGAGAGGGAAAGCGAAACCTAGAAAAATTGAACGGAGGTAGAAGAGAATCGAAACCAGCTGAGGAAGAAAGAACGATTCTTTAACCCTAAAGAGAGGTCCTTTCGCGGCTCCGAGAGACGATTCCGCGGCGAAGGACAGTGAGAGCCTCAGAGGAAGAGAAAAAAAAAAAAAAAAAAAACGATTTTTTTTTTGTCAAATTTGCCTTTCTTCTGCTTTAATAAATATCTCACAATGAATAATTTTTTGCTGATTTTTTTATTTTATTTTTTTGGGTAAATAAATTAGTTTTGTTGGATTATGATATAATAACATTTTTTTTTTGTACAATATCTTTGACTTTGGCATACTAGTAAAGTGGATATTAATTTTTGGTATATTTTTCATATAAATGATGTTTTTACTAAAAAGAAAAAGAGTGATTGGTTGAAAAAAAAAAAAAGAGTGAATCTTGAGAACATTGTTGACTTGTGAGTGATTGATGAATTTTTATTTTTTTCTAGAAGCATAAGATGTAAATGTAGATATTTATATGAAAATGGTTTGAGAAAAAACAAAAAAAGTAATTTGTTTAGAGGTTTGAAGTAAAGAATCTGTTGATTTTTGGCACATTAGTAAAGAGGGTATTAATTTATTCAGATTTGGTATTTTTTTAAATTTTCATATAATTCAAGTTTAGATAACAATAATAATAAACAAATGAATTTTTTGAAATGTTATTATAAGTGATGATATATTTCTGCCAAAGAAAATTATCTTAGAATGAAAAATTGAATAGATTTAAGGCAAAATATTATAGCATACTTTTAATGTCAATATGACTTAGTATGTTGACCAAAAAAACAAATTATAGGTTTGTTCTCTACCTTAGATACGTGTTTAGTATATTGATCATAAATCGGTATTAAGGAGCTTACATGGAAAAAACATAAACTTCATGCTCTTGCTCATTTTGCAAGTTTTTTGGCACAGATATTATCCTCTTGAGGAATATATCTAATACTAAAGTTAGCAAATTTTTCTCTAAAATGAATAAAATTCCTCAATTCTAATGAAAATGTCGGTCAATCTTCAATATTAGACGTCATCGTTAAGAGGTCTAAACAATCCGTAGAAAAAAAGTTTTGTCTAAGTCCAAGGCCAGTAGGCACTCTATAGCCTAGACAAGGGTGTCTAACTCTTCATGTAAGGGGGAAAGACTTCTATGTGAACCTTTTAGCCCCTTGTGCAAGAATCTAGTACCGATAGAAGCAATCCAACCGTGTCCACTCATATCCACCTCTATATGTCAAGATCCATCTATAAAACATACAATGGAATCTTGTGAGATTTGGGTCGATATGCTCGCTTCTACTAACGCTGGTGGTATGTTTCTATTGTTCGCTCTTCTCCAAACTTCTTCTTCTTGGATAGCTTTCTCCAGAATATCTTGCGGAACCAAAAAAAGTTATTTATAGATATAGATATATATAAATTAACATAATTCCAATGTAAATTCACCATGCTCCCTTATGATTCCATTGCTAGAAAGGTTATATATTATGATTTCACAAAACTTAACAGCATTTTTATTAAAGAGATCGTCATTAAAAGTAAATCAAAACTAAAAAAAAATCCAAAATGTTAAGAGCAACTCCAACAGAAATGGTGTGAATTTCTCGGATATATTATTTTAATTATTTTATAATAAATCAATTATTTATTTTAATTTCAAATTAAAAAAAAATTGACATGTCATAACAAAGATAAATGTTAAGTGCGTTTCTTAGCATATTCATGCTTTTCTCAGCAGATTCTTATTTGAGGATGGTTTCTAATTGTCTCTTCTACTTTTTCATTATTTATTATTTTAAAATCTTCATATATCATCTAAGAAACTGCCGTTATAAATGCTTTTAGAACCGTTTATTATTTGTGAGACCCTCTGTCTTATACAAATGTCATTCTAAAATTGGTTTAACTCTTTATTAAAAAAAAGTAAGTAACTCTTTATTAAAAAATATGTTTCTATTGTTTGCTCTTCTCCAAACTTTTTCTTCTTGGATAGCTTTCTCCAGAATATCTTGCGGAACCATAAAAAATTATTTATAGATATAGATATATATAAATTAACATAATTCCAATGTAAATTCACCATGCTCCCTTATGATTCCATTGCTAGAAAGGTTATATATTATGATTTCACAAAACTTAACAGCATTTTTATTAAAGAGATCGTCATTAAAAGTAAACCAAAACTAAAAAAAAAAATCCAAAATGTTAAGAGCAACTCCAACAGAAATGGTGTGAGTTTCTTGGATATATTATTTTAATTATTTTATAATAAATCAATTATTTATTTTAATTTCAAATTAAAAAAAAAAAATTGACATGTCATAACAAAGACAAATGTTAAGTGTGTTTCTTAGCATATTCATGCTTTTCTCGGCAGATTCTTATTTGAGAATGGTTTCTAGTTGTCTCTTCTACTTTTTCATTATTTATTATTTTAAAAATCTTCATATATCATCTAAGAAACTGCCGTTATAAATGCTTTTAGAACCGTTTATTATTTGTGAGACCCTCCGTCTTATACAAATGTCATTCTAAAATTGGTTTAACTCTTTATTAAAAAAAGTAAGTATTCTATGATTTATAACACTAATAAAAAGTTTATTAAGTTGTTATTTTTTTTGTTTCTTTATCTATATATATAAAAAGTTAATTTTTCTCTTTTATCCTTCCTCCACATACATCAAAAAGATGAATTAAGTCACATAAATGAAAAAAAAATTAAATAGTAAAAATAATATTATGGATTTGTTTTAGTAATAATATTATTAAAATTTTAACCAAAAAATAATCATATTCCAAAATTTAAAATGGTTTAATGAGTTTTAGAATTAAAGTAAGATTATGCATGGTGGAGTAAAAAATAATTTATGTAATTGTATTTATAAAATTCTAAAAATAAAAATAAAATTGAAGTGAAACATTAGTTTCTAAGAAACATATACTACAAAAATTTATTATTAATTTTTAATTAAAGAAAAATATAAGATTAATTAGTCAACTCAATTTAAAAGCTTTGATCTAAAAATGAAGACATTGTAAGGGGCATACATTTTTTGGAAAAACTATGAAAAAAAATCTTGCAAAAATAATATGTCTAAAAAACAAAATCAATGGTCACAAAATATAGAGAAACTGACATGTAAGCAAAAGTTTTTGATCTCCATTACACAGAAATTTAAATTCTATATTAATCTTATTTTCAATTGATCTTAGTTAATATTAATAGAAAATATAAAGTAATACTTTTTATTAATATAATATTATAATACAGTTTAAAAAAACTGGAATTTTAAAATTAAAAGAAATATTTTTGTCAAAAACTTAATATTTTGATATGATAACGTGTAACTGATTTCATTTTAATACAGAATGTCTAATGTAATTAAAATTTATATGATATTTTGATAAAATAATGTGTAAAATTGTCATCTGTATTTTACAATGTATACTGCGAGGAAATGTATTTGATATGTTTAAAGTATAGTTAAGATTTGAATTAATATACACTTTTTAATTAAAATATCAAATATTATATTAATGAGATAGGTATAGTGTAAGTATGAGTTTCTCCACACAAAAGAAAAAAGGAATTATATCGGTTCCTCAGAGAGAGTATATAATTCCACCTATCTCATCATCATAGTGAAAGAAGCCTCTGAGATGATATCACTTTGGAGATACAATTTTATACCATCTCTAAATAAATGTGTCTAAGATTCTAAATACATACACACATATCCAACATGTATATATTGAAACATATAGGTACATTTGTTTTATCAACATGTCAACATTGAAGATTAATAATATTTCAATGACTTCGATCTATTTACCATTTGTTAAATTACATTCGTTGAAATATGAATGCGATGTGCAAATGAGTCAATTTAGAAAATAAAGTAATTATCTTAAAGCACAATAGCGAATGAGTGGCTTTTCATGAAAATTTAGGATAGGTAATGAAATAAACTTTTCAATTCTGTAAAAGCCCCTATTTATCAGTCAGTGTTCCATTTTTTTTTTTTTAATGGTGTCACTCTTTTATGATAAGTCATCACGTTTTTGCTAATTATATTAAGACAACATATGAAGATGAAGACTTTCATGACCTGTTGAACAACTACAATAACAACAACGAGTTTAAGTAAATGCCGTGTCTTAAGCAACACAAAAAGAAACACATTGAAGAGTGTGTACCACTAGATAACTGCTTGGGCCTGAATTAGAACCAATATGGGCTTATGAGTAGAGGAATCAGATTACTAAATCTAAAGCCAGCATTTGCATCCCCTCACCCACTTGGCCACTTCGTTACCGGTTGTCATTGGAGGATAACAGATAGAGGATCCAACCAAAGAGTTAAGGCCGAACATGAAACAAGTTTGTTTTCTTTTGTAGTGTCTCCCAGTTTGTACATGGATGGTTGGAACACTGATTTGGTAGGCTAGCTAGCTTGTCATTTTAGTTTAAACATGTAGATTGTGAGCTGGTCCTGAAGTGGGATCTGTAATTTCAAACGTAACTAAGAAATATTATCTTATTGAATTATCTTAATTTTACATTAGACCAATTTGAACTGAAATTTTATTTTATAGTGTTTAATAATTTATAGAATTTTCATTGTAACACCAATGGTATATCGAAAAGACAAGAACCAACGTACAATAGTCGACCCGTTATGTTCCATCAAATATAAGAAACCATAGCTCTTAGTCTTAGAGCATCTGCATCAGCGTACTTTGAGTCCGCCCACATATTTAAAATTTTAATTTTAAATCGAAATGAATGAATTATGAAAGAAACGTATCTACAAACGGGACGTATTTTCGTCCGTCCTTCGTAACACGTGGCGGCGTGTTATAGGTTGCTGTCGTTTGGGTAGGGTGAACCGAAAAAATCGTGGTCTCGAGTCATTTGATTTCTCTCCGTCTCTCTTTCTTTATTCTCTCTCTCTTAACGGCGATTTGATTCCGAAGGCCGATCTCCTTGAAAATTGGCTGAAGCAAAGGCAAATCCAAAGGTCCTAGACTACTTGTCTCTCGAGACAGACGCGCTCTGCGAAAAGCTTTCTCGATCGTAATCCAAAGGTACTAGGGCTTACGATTCTCCAATTCTATTGAAATATCTCTGTTTGAGCTTGTAGATGCAGATTTTTGGGTATCATTTTTCAATGATTTTTTAATGGTTTTCGTAGACGAAGTAGTTGTTTGGTTTAGTTGAGCTTCAATGGATTTAAAGTCTTGATTTTTAGATTCTGGGTATGAGCTTATTGGAGTTCTTAGTTGTTTATTTGATGTTTTAGAACATATAATTAAGTTTTGGATGACATTGATGGAGATATCAAGCTTAAAGATGTTTACTTTACTTAATTCGTTTTAGCAAATAATTTTTTTTTTTTTGGGGTGTCTTGTGTTTAAAAAAAGTTCTGTAAGGCCATCTTTATTGGTGTAACACTTAGGGTGTTCTTGGGATTAAAAATATTAGAAAAATGATAAAGTGGGCTTAGATAAGTAAAACTGATCTTATTGTAGAACTGTTTTATGTGTTGTTCTTGTGTGACATGTTCAATTTTTATTGGAAAACAAATTTTTTGCGATGGAGAGAAAACTCTCGTTTCAATTTCTTAGAAATTGTCGACCAAGGGTTCGTTTTTGTTCTTCCCAAACGCCGAGACGGCGATTTCAACTTCTTGTCTTCGATATTGTGTCGATCTCATCTTATCAATTCGAAACGGCAATCTCATCTCAACGGTGTTCGCCGGGGACATTTTCAGGTTTACATTGTCAAAACACAAAATAAATCATCTCCTTCGTAGCAATCTTAATCTCTCTGGGTGGAAGCGCACCTAATTTGGCCTCAGAGTTCATCCTCTCTCTCTCGCCAAACCCATCCTCTGTCGTAGGTAATTTACGGATCTCGATTCGACCGCTAATGGTTTTTTTTTTTCTTTCTGGAGTGTAATCAAAATTGCAAATTTGATATCAGAACGCACTCCAATTGATTGGAATCCTTAGGCTTTCCTAAAAGTTTCGAATTTTACGTTTGCGAAGTTCATGATTTGGTTTGTTTTTTGTTTTCTTTTTTTTTTTTATGGAAGTTTTATGTGTTGTTAAGCTTGTGATGGATCCAGCACAGAACACGAGTACAGTACCAATTGGTGGGAGTGGGAGTAACGGTACAATGAGATATCAAACCAATGATGGGACTTCATCTGTGACCACCGCTGCCGCTGCTGCTGACGATTCAAAGGAGAATCTCAACCAAGTTATTAACACTATTGACAAGATTTTGACTCTCCTTCATCAGTTACACCTTACCATCACTTCTTTCGCACCTGCATCTCAGCTGCCTCTCCTTCAGCGTCTGTCTAACCCCTCCTCTTTCTTAACTCAAATCAATCATCAGTGTCTTCTTGTTCCCAAAGATCATTGCTTTTCCTAGAATAGAATACACTTGAAAGATACATACATACTTTTTGCTTTGCTTCTTCTTATGTTATGTTTACTGGTTGGTTTCTTGCTTCTTTGTTATAGCTTGGTTGATGATGGGAAGAACCCGGATGACTTTACTAAAGACGTTCTTAATGGCTGCATTGCCAGTGTGTTACCAAATGGGGATGCAAAGGTCAAGAACGAGTTATAAAAGAAGAGCCCCAATTTTACTCTCTTATCTTACCTTGTAGAATAAAATTACTGAGTAGATAAATGTTGTATACAAACAATCCCACTTGGAATTTCTATAATAATATTTGTTGGTTATACCTTTTGGCTGAGAAACCCATATGAGCTGCATGTTTTTTCAAGATTTGACCCATAATGTTTGAGGTGAAGGTAGAGGAAATAGTAATAAGTTAACTTGTTTCATATGATTACTATCTATTGACGAATAGTAATGTATTTAAATCTTTAGATATCAGATCCTATTTTAGTGGTGACAAAACAAAACCTCCAGCTTGGCCATTTTTTCAGTTTCATGCAAATATATTGTCATTTTTGGACCGTCCATATTTCAGGTTTCGAATATAAATGATCAATGAGACAGTGAATATGAGACCTTGGTTGTAGAATACCAGGTTTCGAATACATTGTCTTAAACTATGTATTAATTAAATTTAATGTTTGTGTGTTTTAATTAATTAAGTAATATGTTTGTTTGGTTTTTTAAAAAAAAATTATTTACAATATTTTGTTGTTTCATAAAATTTGGTATTGTATTTTGAATTTTAGTAAAAGTTTTATAAGTTTGAAATTTAAATGTTCTTTTATAATTTGTATAATTTATAAGTTTATAAGTTTAAGAATATGTTTAAGAATATTATATAATTGTAATAAGTTTAATTGTAATATTATATACCAAATTTTTTAGATTTTATAATTGTAATATGTTTAAGAATATTATATTATTAAATCTTATGATCTTAAACATGTTTTCCCTATAACTAACTTTTTAGCAAAAGATCTTAAATACTGATCTTAGATTATTTTCCTAATATATTTAATCTAAGAACACAAAAAAAAGTTACCCCTTTAAAGATGCCCTAATGAAGAAATCTCGAGAAAGTGGTTTCTTGTTCTGTGGTTTGTGTGGGACGATGCTGACATAAATGTCCACTTTGCAAAACAACGAGAAATGCTAAAGGTATCAATGAAGTTCTCTATTATCAAATGCAAACAGTTTTTGTTTATTTGTTTCTTTGTCTCTTGGGTTAATTTTGTTATTTTTGTTTTTATTGTTTTCAGATATCATTGACAAGAACATAGCTTACACAGTTTCTACTGAGGTATGTTTCTTTGTTGTATCGTATAATCTGTATGTTATTCATAAGCTGTGTTGTGTAAATTTGTTTCTATTTCACAGAGTTGTGATGATTTCTATGCTCTTTATTTGTGTTAGTCCATTTTTATTAGGCTATGAACACGCACAACACACACACAATGAAAACAATCATTTCCTGCTATGTAGTTAGTTTTAGGCTTGAACATTTGGAGACTGTTTTTTTGCAAGAACATTGTATCATGAACATTAGTATACAACTCATACTCTTTGCTTATTACAGGATATCAGAAGAGAATTAGGAATATCTCTGTTTGGTGAAAAAACGCAGGAAGAAGCAGAGCTACCAAAGGTTTGTAATAAGATAACAGATCTTTCACACATTTTTTTCTTTCTAAATCCATGGCTTGTGATGTTGATGGATGATTCGTCTCTTTGCAGATCAAAAAGGCTTGCGAGAAATGCCAGCACCCAGAGCTTGTATACACAACCAAACAGGTATGATACTCCAGCTTTTTTTAATTCTGTGGTTTCAAGTTCTTGTCTTCTTTGATTCAACTTCAAAGAATTGTGTTCATGGTATATTTCTGGATTTTGCAGACGAGATCAGCTGATGAAAGACAAACAACATACTACACTTGCCCCAATTGTAGTCATAGATTCACAGAAGGTTGAGGTTATAATCATCTCTCCAGCAAGTGATTCAGATTTCACGAGAGCATACCAGTTTTGTTTCTTACATCAATATTATCTATCAACTTTCATATCCATTGTGATCATTAGAACCTTATGTGTAGTTTCTTGCATTTATGTTAAGATCTCATACATTCAACTTTGTAATTTTTTTATGTTTTTAATGTCAATGTTATATGTTTTATTTAAATTAAAACTTTAATATATTTTTACTTATTAATTTAAATAATTAATTTTTAAAATTAAAATACTATTATTTTTTCTAGGGACCATCTGTGAGAAACACCAATGGTCATACCAAATTTAAAAAACTCTCAAAATAAAATTAATATATTTGAAAGACCAAAATTTGTCCTATACCAATACACATGCACTAAGAAGTAACAGGTAAAAATGCACTTGGAACTTTTAAATTGGTCATTACAGCTGTTAAAGTGTTAAGCCAACAGTTTGCAAAACGAAATGATAAAATGTTTTCATTTTAATAAAGTGAAAGAAAAATACATAGGTTTAGGATACGACATACGACGAAATCAAACTACGATTTTTTAAAGAAAAAGATTATATGATTAGTTTACAGATTTAACATATAGTAAGAGTAACGTTTTGATATTATTGGGAGCGAATACAAATTTCTATGAATAATTAAATGGAGAAATGATTAGACTCCCGAGAGCGGAGGCTTTGGGTCTATCACTAATCAAATAATTAGGCGCACCTAATTGGCTTTATCTCTTAGCTGGAGTCTACTGTCCACTCTCTACCATATTAGTATTAATTATTATTACTACTCTTATTTAATCAATCATATAGTATCATCGATATTTTATTTTGGACGAATAATTTTAGCTTTTATAATAAGGTTTTTATGAATCGGATACACCTTGTCCGTAATCATAATTTAAAATGCTCGATCATGTGGCGTACAAACACTTCCTAAGCTAAATGGTGATAATAATGAAGATAGTTATCACATGACGCATGTTATATCTCGACTCCATTGTCGGAATTGTTAACTCTAATTAATTAGTTTTGAATGTCACTTAAATCACGAAAGTAAAAAAGTTTAGTGATATCAGAATTTAGAGATGATACTATAATATATCTCTCTGACCGTTAATTTTTATAACTATTTTACTATAGTTTTTTGTGGCAATTTTTTTATAACTATTGTTTAATGTTCACGAAATAGATATGCAGTGATGCAAGTGGATGGATACATGTGTCTTGATTGCGTTTCATACGTGTCAAATTGTCTAGTAGTTAGGCCGTTGCTTAGAAAATGATTTGCTTGTCCCTTAACTTTACCCAACATGACACAACATTGTTGTTATGTGCTTTGTGACTACTAACTAGCTATCATTGTTTTATTAGCCTAATGTATAGTTTAATTAAAGTTTGTATAGATTCGTCGGAATTAACCGTTACAATGGGTGCAGTGAACCACATATGTATATAATTAATGCGCAGTTTATAATTTAATTTTCTAACATTTTCCTTAACGCCATGAAACTAATGTGGACACTTTTAGTTGTTTCGTCTTTCCTAGTAGTAGAAGGCTAGAAGCAACTTGAACGTAAAGGTTTTGATATGTGGCAACTTGAGGTAGCAGCAAAATGTTTATTATCAATTGAAAAAAGGTTAAAAGATTATTAAACATATCAACATTGCGGAGGAAACATGTTTTGTTATCTAATCAAACATGCCAGCAAATTTATAATTGGAAAAAAAAATTTATATAAAAAACCTGAGACAAAGTGATCAAGACATATTTTGTAGTTTGTAATGTGTTACTGTTGTCTCATATTCATATCAGATATTTATTTATTTGTCTATTAGTTCCTTTTTAAACATTTTTATTAATAATTAATTCATGTGTTTCTAGTTTTTCTTCAAGCCTCTACAATCAAAATTGTTCATCATTTAGTTATTTGTTTTTTTTTTTGGGGTCATTTTACAACTCCTCTCTATTTTTTTTATAATCTGGTTACCTTTATGTTTATTCTTTACTTACTAATAAGATATTTATTTTTTGTTTGTCACACTATTAAAAAGATATTTCTCACTTTTTTTTGTTACCCTACTAGAAAAGATATTTCTTTTTTTCTTTTTTTCTTTGATAAAACTACTAGAAACTAGAAAGATATTTGTTGTGGTGCTTTTTCTCCAATCGTCGTCAAACAGTCAATACAAAAATTTATTGATCGATGACAAATCTTACATCAAATTAATAATAGTATAATGAAGTCTTAAAGCGAATGACTTGACTCCGTGGCCTAGAAGACTTGCTTTTAAAGACTGAGTAGTCGTCAGTTGGAAAATATTGAAGCAATGTAAGCTCAAACCTCTTCGTAATGTATTCTACGTTCTTATATGGTCAATAAGAAAAATATTTGACAGGTCTACTAAAGTAATGAATCTAATACTAATTCAACTATTGGCAGTAAACTGTTACATCAGTTTGATGGACTCGATGGAATTTTTTGGTGGAATAGATGAAAACATTGCAAACCTAATTGAAAAAACATCCACTTATTTTAACCCACATCAGACAGTATCCATCTAAAGACAACATTTTGTTTCTAATTTTTACAAAAGATTGTACGAAAAGCCTAAAACGATATCAAATAAGTTGATTATGAAAATTCATTACTTATAGTAAATATAAACCGACTAAAGTTTTTCAAGTTCAACTATTCTTGATATTTTGTAATACACTTTTTTCCCTTAGATTTATTATATTTTTAGAGCCTTTGTTTCTTTAATGGTGACAAAAAATATCAATTTCCTATCACCAAAAGAAAAATATCAATTCTCCATCGTAGATTTTAAACACTTTTTTAATTTTTAAATACCTTTAGAATATATATATATATATAAATATATATTTTATAAATGTCTTGACAAAACCATTGTAACTTCTATTACTATCTTCCACTGAATTAGCTTTTTGGCTACCTAAAACAATTCTAAAGCAAACTGACAATATGAGAATTAAATCTTACCTTATTCGTGTATATGTTTTTTACCAAAAAGAAAAAACAGAGAGAATAAAACATTTACAAAAGTGATATTATGAGGGTTAAAAAACTAGAATAAAACAGTGAGTGTAAATGGATTCACTTTCCCATAGATTTTGGTATGAAGACTGCGACTCAAAATCTGACAGGCTGACACATAATTGTGTTGAAGTCACGCTCCCCTCACAGCTGGGAACATTATCATTCATCACCAGTCACCACTATGTCCATGTGCATTTATGTGCTCATCCCTCTCTATTTCACATTATTATTAAAAATACACGATCCATAATTTATAAGGATTAAGTTTATTTTTTAGAAGTATTTAATAACTGGGGCAAGAAAGGTGCAATTTTGTAACATAGAAGATTCTTTTCATAAGAAATTGCATACAATAGTGAAAGTAATTTAAATATAAACAGAACATTCGTAAAAAGGAGTATTAAAGTGAATACATGTTTTGACTATTAGATTTTTTTTCTTTTTCCAAATGCTATTCAAATCTATTGCTTCTACAAGATGACTAGATGATTTGTTTAGGAAGACGGGGTTATTAAGTGCTGATGAATCTTTGTCTATTCAAAAAATTATTGATATAATGTCTAGAGATATTTGAATATATATTAGATATAAAAAGTGTATATCTTTTGAATACAAGCAATAGTAGAGGAATATAGACACTTTTTGCTGCTTAGGGGATTTGGTATTGATTGGTCTAGAGGAGGAGATGGTAGCTATATGAAGATAGCTCAATGACAAAATTTGATCACTGATTTCTTTCAAATAAGAATAGTATTATTTTGAGAGCTGTTTTTTTTTCCAATTATGGTTTTGATTAATTTACACATGGCCAATTCTCTCTTGTGAACAAAGCCTTCTTTCATATATTCAATGATTTTTTTTCTATTTTATCTCAAATACTAAAAAAGAATTATTAGTTCTATGATTTTATTGGACTTGGAAATTCAAACAAAAAAAATTTACATTATGAAAAAAAAATTTATACTGCTTTAAAAGTTTATGTTCAAACTTAAAGTCAGCAAAGTCCTACACACATATTTGGCTGCGGAAACTTCATGCGTCTTTGTCGCCAATTGCAACATAGCATTGAAAGTTAATTTGTAAGTATTTAAAGTTTTAACTAAAGAGCGAGGAAAAGTATTGTTGCTCAAGTTTATGATGACCACTCCCACGTATAGCATTGTCAACTCCATATATTATTACTATACAATTTGGGTAACCGTACGTAATTGTCAACTCTATACTAATATAATTGCAGTATTTTTTGCTCAAAAATATGTTTTTGGAAACATTTACCATTAAATGCCATTAAATGCTTATATTCATATCCAAACAATTTTAGTTAACTCTCTCTACTATCCTTATAACCAAACATAATTAAAATATTTTCAATATACATATATATATATATATAATATTTTGCAATTAATATAGATATTTAGAAAATTTATTGTAGATTATTAAATTTTATTTTCCTATCATTCTTTTTTATTTTAAATTTTAAATGTAGTGAATCATCATATAATACATAAAGCTAATAAACATGATTTTTTTTTTTGCATATATTGTGATTTGAATTTTTTAAAACAAACATATATTACTCAATTAATATAAAAGTGTGTGTTTAACATATAGTAAATTTACCATATATAGTAAATTATAAAATTTTAAGAAATTTATAATTTATTACTGGTATATTTTAACTTACTAAAAATGTTTTAAATTATGAATGTTTAAACATATTAAATTTTAAAAATAACACAAACGACTTATATTACATGACAGGTTATATGACATGACAAGATTGAATTAATAGTACTAAAAAATAAAATATTATTAATATGATACTTCAATATAGGTTAAATATTCATTTTACTATTTTAACAACACCAATATGAAATATGCCAAATCAAATTAATTTAATTAAGATTATATCAAATAAAATTATTATGCGGTATTCCACGAATTATATATTAAATTATTAAAATTAACAAAATAGTATATTAATAAAATTAATATTAAAATAGTATATTAACAAAAAATATGTAAAAATTTGTCCTATGGTATACCACGAGTCATAATCTAATTATAATATTATACATAAACGTTTTTACTGTATTTGAATATAGACTGTGCCATCTTTTTACCAATTAATAAATAAACTACATATTCTTGTGTTTGTTTGTTTTTTGTTGTTGTATGTTAGGGGTCCTACGTTGAGAACAAAACAGTTATATACGTTAAACAAACAAAATTATAAAGTTATAGTTATACATGTAAACACGTTAATGGTTCGTCGGCCTTTTCAGACAAAAAAGAAAAAGAAGTCGACAGCACTATTATGAAGACCGATATAGATCCTTTAACCAAAAAAAAAAAGAATTATGAAGACCAATTAATAAGTTTTCAGTTCTAAATAGCCGGATTATTTAAAATTACATAGGTTTGAATATCCTTTTGATGAGTTTATGGCACTCACAAAATTATCAATTATTCATATTCGTCTATATATTTTGACCGTAGAAAAATAGAATGACACCAAAAAGAGCCTTTTTGTTATATATGTAGACTGTCAATTAGCATTTTCTAAGTTTTATTTATGTTAAAACTATGGACGGATTTAGAAAGCTCAATTGCCCCAAATGTTCCTAAGTCCTAATTAACACCTATAAGCTTATTCAATTTAAACAAGCATTGCAAACCATACTTTTGTGATTAACCTAAAAATATAACTATATTTATTCCTCTTTCAAGTTGTATGTTTTGGTTTTAGTTTATCTTTATGCTAAACTTGATTTGCTTCTCCAAATTTGGTAAGAATTTCAACTCTAAAAATGACTTTGAAATTCTATGTCCTTGGATGAATAATATTATATTTTAGTCTGATTCAAACTAAAGTTTTATATATTATGCCATGTATTTCAAATTATTTATAATAATATTTTACAGTCGATTTTATCTTATTAGGTATAATAGTTTGCACATTATTAACATTCGTATGTTATAAAATTGCATTTGATCTTACACTTAGTTTCCGTAAAACATATCACAAAAATCAATATAAATATTTATACCCAATAATTAATGACATACATATCATTTAATAGTTAACTTCACTATCTTAAAATAGCCAAAATTCACTCTCAATATTTATAAACATGAAAGATTTATTAGTAAGTCTGATCATAAAAAATCACTACTACAGTAAAATCTCTATAAATTAATAATGTCGGGACCATAAAAATCTATTAATTTATAGAGATTTTAATTTATCGTTTATAGAGAAACTTTCCTATTTGGTAGAAATTTTTTTTTAAATAATCGTTATAACTAATATTTTTATAAAATCACTTACAAGGAAAATAAAAATTATCATATTTTAAAGATAACATTTAAAAATTTTTATATAGTAAAAATATAAAAATGAACTTTAATAAAAAATTAATATGTATATATATGCATATATTTAGATAATTTTATATAATTATTAATTTATGTTATTGATGAGACTATATATTTACAAAATATTTTTAAAAAATTATTATCTTATTATATAACGAATAGTGTCCAAAATTACACTAATCTCAACTTGGGACCGAAGAAATTTATTAATTTATAAAGATTATTAATTTAACAAGTATTAATTTATTGAGGTTTTTCTGTAGTCTTTTTTGAAAATTTTAGTTTTTTTTTTTAGAATTTTGATTTTGTTTTATTAATTTTAGTTTTTTAATGTAGATATTTAGTAAAATTTTCGAATTTTATCCTAACAACTAAGTTTTTCACTAATAATCTGGAAAACTTAGTTGTTTTTCAGTTTGTGAGAAAAAATTTTAAAAACTGTAATCAAAAATAGGTCAGAAAAGAATTCAAAACATATTTGGTATAGACACTCGATCAACCCCGTAATAGGTGTTAACATCAATTAACAAAAGAGAATTAGAGAAAATGGCAACCCCGTAATTATTCACATCTACGTCAGGGTACTTTCGTAAATGAAAAGCTGACTATTTCTCGAACCCGCTTACGTGGCAGCCATTTACAAATGCCCACAAAAGCACTTCCCTTAGACTCATTATCAGCCGTTAGATCAGAATCCGATTCTTTTCAATACGTCAAGTTGAGATCCCCAAACCCATCTTTCACTTAACCATGGTTAAGTCAATGTTAACCACACAACACAATAAAAACACGGAAAAGGTCATCCACTTTCTCGATAATTACGTCAAATTGCCACTCATCTCCTCTAACTATATATTCTCCTTCTGAGACTCGCTAGGTTTGCCGAACCAATCACCCTTAGGGGACACTTAAAAAAAAAAGAGAGCCTTCTTCTTCAAATCTTCTTCTCGAAGCTTCTTTTAAACAATGGCGATTACATCTTCTAGAACCACCACCACCAGATCAAACGGACCTGCGCTCCGATCCAAATCACCGTCGGGACGATTCTGCGGCGTTTACTCAAACGGTTCTTCAGGCTTCGCTTCTTCCACAAGCTCGAGTTTCTCGTCTCCGTCGACGGCGTTTTTCAGCAGCCACAATCACCACAACAACCATAACCACCACAGATCTGCTTCCCCGACGCGTGTGAATCTCTTCGCATCAGCTCCGATGACGCAATCGTTTCGTTACTCGATCGACAACAGCAGATCTATATCTCCCAATCGATCTATCGCTGTTTCGTCTAACAAGCCTAACAATCATCATCATCATAAGATTCCTGATTCGAGGAGGAGATGTATGTGTTCTCCGACGACGCATCCTGGTTCTTTCCGGTGTAGTCTACACAAGAACGTAGCGAATCCACACGGTCAAGGCGCGGCGGCGTATCCTACAAATAGTTTGAATATGCGTAGATCTGCTATGACGAATTCGCTGGTGAGAATTGGTGGCGTTGAAGGTGAATGGGTGAGAAGAGCTTTGACTACGTTGATTAGACCGTCGTCTCATCAACTCAAGAGACGAGCTGCGTATGAGCCTCGTCGTAGCAGACTCGCGTCTATGTCGAAAGCAGAAGAAGATCATTAAAATAAAAAATCTCTGGATGTCTTCAGGTTTGTTCCTTGTTTTTTGAAATCGGCCACAGGAAAAAAAAATTATCGTTTCTGGATGAGCTTTTGAGATGCACCAAGATCCGCAGCGAGGGGAAAAATCTCAGATCTGCCGTGAAGGAGCTGAGTCAGACCGGACCGAGTCAAAATCGGAGCTGAGTTATAACCGGGGTGCGAGAATTGTAAAACGGTGAAGGGAAACGACACCGTTTTTGTTTACTTGGGTTGAGAAGGATGAGATGATGATTGTACGTACATACAGATATTGCTTAATGAAGCAGACTAAAAAAAAAAGAAATTTCGCAAAGTCGAATCTAGAAACCTTAAAATTTGGAAAATAGTATAGTGACGAATTGGGTAATTAAAATCTGGAAAAGGACTTAGTTGCAAATGTTGTGTTTTGGATCCCCAGTATTTGCAATTTTTCTTCTCTTCATCGTTCGTTGCCTTCACTGTGTTCCGTCAAGTCAACGTTCTCCGTTCGCCGTTGACCCGTTCCGTTTGCTGTTAACCGTCGTCGTGTTCGTGTATATCCCCGTTAATGTGTGTTCCGTTATAATTTCCAGGTATGTGTCGTTCGTTCGTGTCAGGTATGTGTTTTCGATTTCTTTATTTATTTCATTTATTTTTTTTGTGAACGTTTGATCTGTTTTGTTTTGTTTTTTTTTTTTTTTCAGGTTTCGTACAATGAGGAGAACATAACTTACACTTACCGTTACGTTCAACTTTGGAAATATTTTTGGAGGTTTTGAATGGACTTTGAAAAATATGAAATTATAAGAGAAAAATCAAACTATTTGACCTGAAAAACACGTTATGAGAGGAGGATGACCGAGTTTGGAACTAAAGTGAAAACGAAGAGTGAATTTGATTCCTTAAAATGATTACTAATGTTACTTTGGGAGACATATATGAGAGAGATTCAAAGGATTCAGAATTTGGACATTAAAATAGATTCTTGAGGGTATAGATCGAATTTGTGAATCAGAGATTCCTAAAGAAGATTCGAGGTTAAATGTAAAAGATGCAAAGGAATCATATACTTCGGCATTAAACCGCTCATGAAGGAGGAGATGACGATATATGGTAAATGATGAAAAGTTTGAGGGTAATTTTGGAAAGTGAAAGATTGTGGAGAAAAGGACAGCTAGCCTAGCTGATGAATGGAGAACAGCAAAACTGTGAAACTGAAATTGAAAGGAAAAAACAAATGGAGAAAAAGAAGATTACGTTGGGAGGTTCCAACTAAAACAAAAAAAAATAAGGTAGAAAAAGTGGGAAAGAATATAAGAGAATTGGTGGTAGAGACACGGTTTCCTTATCTCGAGGGATTAAAAAGTTAGGTTCATTATAGTTTATGCATCGGTCGATTTTTATAGATCCTTTGATTAGTTTAGTTGATAAATTATGCTAAATAGGTTTGATTTGTTGACCGGGTATGAGATAATATCGTATTCTATACGTACTAGGTTGATGATGGGTGCACCTTTGATGGATTAGTTTTTTTTTTAGTGCATTGGATTTATCTTTTCTTGGTTAGATTCTTTTAATTAGGTGGAAAATAGAAAAAAAGAAGAACAAGAAGAAGAAAAGGGTCGCTAGGTGGAATCGAACCAACAAACCCACATTTATAAAACCTGCGGTTTAACTCTGTTGTGTGCAATCAGTGGTATGAGAACAGGGCAGGGGGAGTGAGAATTTCAATTTTAATTTAAATGCGAGAATTTTGTTTCCTTATCAAGTGAACTTCAAAACTCTTAAGAACATGAATGACATACCTAATGAATATATATATATATATATATATATACTAGAAATATCTTGATTAAACATAACAATATGATCATGTATATACAAAATTAGATCTAAGTTATAATGTAATATATATATATATATGTATGTATCATATGTTTTATCGATCTTTCAATTTATACATATTCGCAGCATAAGGGTGAGATTGTTTTTGGATACAAAATTTAATACTAATTCTGGAGAATTATTATTTTTCCGGATATCAACTGAAAAATCACAAGGACTAATATTAGTTTGACCTTCATTGGGCATGATAAGACTACTAATCTCTCTATTTCATATGTTAAAAACAAACGCAACAGAAGCAATTGCTATACTATTAGCATCCAACATTTTTTTTGGTGGAAGACTAAATACAAACAACTGTAATTCACATATGAAAATTTAGTGCATATTAAAATTTAGTTTAATTTTTCTTTTTTCTCTTTACGAAATCATTAGTTCACTAAAATGTAATATTTTGCGAATTAATCATATTTTATCCAATAAAAAAATATTTTTAATCATATTTTAATTTTCATATTTTTTTCTTAACCATCGTTAGTTTATTCTCAAAGTTTACTAAATGACTTTTGTAGAACCATAATGTTAAGTGATAGTCATAAGATTATTCTACAATCTACCTTTATTTTTTTCTGCAATTTATAGATATTCAAAATGCACAACTAAGTAGCATTAAACAACAATATCAACCATCACAACAAATAATTGACAAGTTCATTATATATTCTACCTAGCATTACAAAATCTGTGCAAATGAGTTAACGACAGATTTTTTTTCAGTCATGTTAATAGATTGGATGGGTAAATTAAATATCATAAAATTTAGTGACATGATTTTAAATATATTATTATTAATTATAAACAATATTCTAAGTTACCTTTGGTAGAAATGTGAAGTTTAGAGTTTGCCTCGTGTTAACTAATAGTATTAGAATTGTTGTAAATATTAGAATTGTTGATGTAAACATATATAGTTTAGCATATATTTTTATATTTTATATGTTAGGTGGTAATTTAATGTTTAGAGTTGGCTAATGTTTAAGTGATAATATATTATAAATTTGTTTCTTATTTTTTATATTTCATTATTATAAGTACTGAAATTTGCTTGATGTAATAAAAAAAAGAATATATATATATATATATACTTTTCTTGATATCTATGAATTTTTGATAAAAATAAATAAATTAATTATTAATATATTGATCGATTGTTTATACCAAAATATGTTTTGATTTTTTTTTATGGCCTATTTTTTAATTACAGTTTTTCCTTATCATATCTATGCGGATGTGAAAATGTTTAAACGGCCCATTTTAAAAATTTAAGTAGAGTAGAAGCTGTTATAAGTTTAATGTTGAAGTTAGAAAATTTTATTTTTCGTATTTGGAGCAAACTCGTTATACTAGACACAACTCAGTCCTACCCAAAAAAAATTCAATATGTATATTGGACACAAAGCTATAACTTTGTGACAAAAAAAGGCGCTATAACTATATACTATTATCTTAATTAATGTGAGGATAAATATTGTAATAGAAAATGTTATCAAAAATTTTAATTCAAGATTATAATGATGTAATCAGTTTTGATTTTTTCGTATGATGTAATCATTATCGATCGACATGAGAGTTGTTTGCAAGATAAGATATTTGTAAAGTCCGACCGACCTCCTAACAAAGCCAAACCGTAAGAGATGAGCTTTGTAGTTGTAGGCTGGACCATTATATTATATAATTTGAGTGTATATGAAAATATAATTATACTTTTGTATAGATGCACCATTATTTTTGTGGGGGTCTCTCTCTTTTGCTTTCGCTTTTCTCTATCTTTGAGTTGTAACTTTGCTAAAATCGTCTCCTCCAAGTTTAACGTTTAGAGAAACAACAAAAACAAATTAAAGACTATTTTATTTTGTTACAATTCCTTCAAGAGTTACTAGTCAATACAACATACAATTACTCATCCGATCATGTCGTGGTTCGTGTTCGTAGCATATTACTAGGTCACATGTTTGTTTTCCACACAAAAATCATCGCTAATCAACCATGGGTGTTTACCACATAAATTTTGTTACTCTCATGCTATAGTCAAGATGACTTCTTCGTGCAAACAAACTCGTAGATTTTCTCTAACCTTCCAAACAAGAAACTCTAAAGACGTCTTTGAAAACATAAGTAGATCCTACTTTCTTATAAAAACTGCCAAATAGTTGTTACAAAATTTCATTAAGATAAAAACAAAATATCAATACATAATGTATACATAGTCTAAGAGGCTATCAATTTCTCATCCACTCGATAACAGCTCATCACAAACTAAGCAACTACTATTGTTCCCATTAAATTATTAGCAAAGATTCCCATAAACATAAAAGTATTCAAAATGCTATAGTTCTTAATTAGCCTACTTATCTATATGTAGATGTTGCTATCAATTTCGTCAACATGTTATAATCAGAATTTGAATTTTTATATAATGGAATGTCTATAGTACTCTAGGATAAAAGAAAAGATAAAGATGAAAAGAAAATGATCGGATAATGTCTTTGATCTCATACATTCATGCACTTTATGATATATCCCAACAAAAAGCAAAGCAAAAATCAAATTTATTAGGTCTTTGGGACAAAGAAATAGGCGTTGGGATGTGAAAGGACTCGTGACCCACAAGCCACAATAGTTTTATGACACCACATGGTGATGTTTTCTGATGAGACCACAAAGAGATAAGGTTTTCTGTTTTTGTGTTGTTTGAGTTTTGGCTATTTCCATCACCAAATGTCAAATCCTTTCGAAAATTACAATTTTCATTTTTGGAAGCATTGCTTTTAAGGTTTTATCGTTTTAGAAGTTAGGAACTCTTTCCATGTATGACCCACTTCCCATATATGATAGTATGATACTCTTCTCATCTATTTATTTACTTACGCATATTTTAGGCTAATCATCAGATTCAAATATAGAGTAAGCCCAATAAAAATAAAAGAATCCAATGGTTGGGCTTCTTTACTAATAACGAGAGAGGCCCACATTACAGACAGGGTCACGGGTCACGGCTATATCAATGGAGTACTTCGTTTTTGTAAACCCTATAGCTTCTGTTCCAGATTTCACCAAGAACAAAAAAAAAAAAAAGAAAAAAAAAAAACCATTGCGACTCCTACTTCTACCTGTAGCCGCTGGTCAGAGCTCCCTGACGACATCTTTAAATCAGTGTTGGAACGTTTGAGGTTTGTCGATTTCCACCGCGCTAAGATCGTGTGTCGGAATTGGTATCTGTGTTCGAAACAAACTTTGCCTAGAAAAAAGACATCTCCGTTACTGATTATGTTTCCAAAGGGAGGTGAGTGTGCTCTGTACAACCCCGAGGAAGCTAGGGTTTACAAAACGAAGAGAGACTTATCAAAGATTCGATTCTTGGCAAACTCTGGTAACTACTGGTTCTTGATTCTTGATTCTAAATCCAATCTCTATATCATAGATTTGTTTAGCGAGAAGACGATCAGTCTTCCACCTCTAGAGTCAATCAAAGGTGGCCAATATAATCTCGAGCGAGTCGGAGATATAAAGAATATAAGGAGGTAGGAATTAGAGATTACTTTTGTGTCATCCAAAAATCCAAAAATTTGAGAGGTCTTTTGTGGGTAGACGAGAAGAAGGAAGAGTACGTTGTTGTTTGGTACTTCCATATAGCCGTTTGCAAGAACGGTGAAGATCATTACCGTGAGATACTAACACGGTTGGGGTTACAAGTCATATATGATATGGTACTACTACCTTTCGGTTACAGTCTTTACGTCTCAACGATTAATGGTTACATTTATAAACTTGATTTATCTGGACAAAAAGAAGGTTTAGAGAATATATCATTTCTTCTGCCGCCATATCCTTCGAGTGATGAGAAAACAGTACTTAGCAATAACATTGCTGTGACAATATCAGGAGAGGTTTTATTGGTCCAGAGGATCTTTTACCAATCAAAGGGGCAAAACATCTTTCGTCTTTACAAAAAGGATCCTGATCATGACAGGATGCGGCTTGTTAAGGTTGATTCTCTAGGTGATGAGTCCATGCTTCTTGATTTGGGTATCACCGTGCCTGCTGATCGTACCCTTGGTATCGAACCAAACTCCATCTATTTCACCCGTCATGACCGTGCTTGTAAACGTGGATGGGGAACTTTACACCTGGACATATGTGTGTTCAACCTTGCAACCAAGAAAATAAAATGCTTCCCATGACCAAGTCTCTCTAAATTTAAGCTCAAGGATGCTCGATGGTTTCTCCCATCTTGATTTTGTTTTATTCTTGCTGTAGTTTGGTGTTCTTGAGAGATTTCCTCACTTATTATCTTCTGTTATTTTATTTTTGAAGTCAGCTTTGAAAACATGTTACGGACCTGAATTGGATCTGAATCTTTAGTTGGCAGTCTTCTTGAGATGGTGAGCGAAACATCATAAAACGCAATTCATCTCTTGATAGTTACTGAGCACGTTATACCGGACAAAAATATATTTGATTTGTATAAAACAATCATACATGTTTTATAGACTATACAAACTTCATAGAAAGTTAATTTTTAAACTAATTAGGTTGTAAGTTGTAACGCAATGCCTCTTTCCAAAAACCATTACTCGAATCTAAGTATGAAAGCATGGGATTAACCATCTCTTCCAAAACCTTACTAGGTAACACTCCGTACTATATGTGCGGGATAAATCATTTTTAGAAAATTATTATCCTAGAATGTTTTTTCACTAAATTTTATTTATTTATTTATTCAAATCTGCGTTTTTCGTATAGAAAATACGTTTCACCCGTGAAATCTTTGAATGTGTAATAGGTTTTATGGTAGAAAAAGTATTGATAAAATGTTACTATTTATTGCAATATGTCTTTTGTGTGGTTTAAAAATCAAATTCATATCTTCTTATGTTTTATCTTGTAATCACAACAATTTTACAATTTTCTTATATAACCATATGGATTTATAAATTCTAAAAATCAAAACACATGAATTTTGTAATAATATGGTTTATCCTTGGATTTGAATACTTCTATTTTACACTTTCAAATCCATTCAAATCCATTTAAAACATAATGTGGATTTTGCAATCCAAAAACAAATCATTAAATGAATAACATGAGATTTCAACAAGTATTTGTAAATCATAGAACCAATAACACATAATTTTGAGAAGTATTTTAAAATAAATGATTGAATAAAACATGATTTTTGTTCGGATTTCCAAATCCATTAAAATCATAAAACCAATAAACCTCTCTAAATTACACGGTATTTTAATTATTTAATTTTATTATATGTTAGTAACAATCGGATTCTAAACTAAATTTTCTAAAGATAATCTAATTTATTAATTTAATATTTTTGATTAGGCTATTTAAATTAATGAAATTCCAAAATCAACATATTCGTGTAAGAATACATTTCACCCGTGTAATATGTGAATGTGGTAAAAAAAAATATCTATAAAATCTTACAATTTAGGGCAATATATATTTTTGTGTGTTTTAAAAATCAAATTTATATTTATGATTTATCAATAAAAATTTCGCATAATCTACTAATCACTTATTTTAAATATATTATGATTTTTTTTTGGTTACTAAGTTTATTTATAATGATAAGGGTTATTGTCTCATTCCTTTTTAATAGCACATAGATGAATATACAATTAGAACGTATATTCCTATTCAGTTATCAATATTTTCATTTTTAATGAATAATCACACTAAATATTGAGATTAATTAGTTTACATATTTAGATATATATAAATAATCACACATCATGATATCTCCTATTTTTTTTGTCATTTTTATATTTATTTATGAATATAGATAATTCTATATTTATTGGGAATTAAGTTTCTTTTAATGAGTTGGAGATAATTAAGGGGTAATATAATTCTTTTTATAATCAATTATAATAACTATTGAATGCTTGTTATTTAAATTATTATGGTAATAATACTAACATAGAAATATCATTTTGTGTTTATATGATTTTGTTAATAAGTTATATGTTTAATAAGTTATATGTTCTTTATTTTTATTAACTTTTTATTAATTGATATGTTTTTATAGCCTTTTTAGAATACTTTACTTATGTTGATTTTAAGAAATCAATCTTTATATTGATTTTAATAAATCAATATAACATTGACTTGTATATTTGTAAGTAAATTTTAGTGAAATTTTGCCTTAAAATAGTATGTAATTATTTTATTAGTTTTAATATGTGATATTTAAATTTGTGTGAGAAATGATGATATATATAATTATTATTCAGTTAATTGTTTTAAAAAAAATATAATGGCATGTTAATGTAACTAAATAGAAAATTTAAGATTATTTTGCTAAAAAATGAACAAAGCTCTCTGACGGCGACATATCACCTTTTTCAGAAATGTGTTTTTCTATTAATATATAGAGGATATTTCAATTTGTGTGAGAAATGATGATATATCTAATTATTGTTCAGTTAATTATTTTGTTAAAAATATAATGACATGTTAGAGTAATTAAATAAAAAATTTAAGGATATTATGTTAAAAGGTGCACAAAACTCTGTCGCGGTGACATATCAAATTTTTCAAGACTGTGCTTCCTATATATAGGGAATTTTTCCTTTTGATAAAACCTTTGTTTGGTGAGTATGTTTTCCTTTAATTTCTTTGTGAACTTTTTTTTTTTCATTTCCTTTTAAACAATGTTTTCACGACCGGACCGGAAGGCGAACCGGACTACCTTCTGGGTCACCGGGTCATTGGTTCAACCGGGTTCGACCGTGGGTCAATTGATTATGCTATGTTTCCAAAACTGTTTTTCCTCTTGCATCATTTGATTGAATCACATAGGACTAAGCTATATCATTTTTTCCTCTGACTGATCGGTTTGCAGCTGCTATTTCTTCATAGTCTTCTTCAGTTTCCATTACTTGTATTCAGAGTTCAAACATAATACTATAACAGATTCTTAAAAGATGCACAACACATGAGGATCAGTTATTTATAATACAATTATATGACATAATCGATTGCTATATATGCAAACACGATGATGAATTGATGATTAACTATGATAGTTTAAAAAACAGAGCCACGATAAAAAAACAGAGCCACAATCATGAAAAAAAGTATTATGTTAATGTCCTAAATCAAGTGATGATGGAGATCAAAGACATAAAAAATTCAAAGTAAAAGAGAAATCGAAAACCAACTGTTCGCTAAGCACTATGAGAAATGAGGACTGCGAGAGAAGATGAAGCAAGCGACGAGAGGTTCTCAAAACTAAACCCTATATTTGGTCTTAAAAATCAAATATTCAAAATCTGAAAAGATTTTTTTGAACCGCAACCCGGCCGGTCCGGTCTGAGTCACCGGATCATGGGTTTATAGCGGTTTTTTCTGGGTTTTACCGGTTTTAAGATTTCCGGTTATTAGTAGTGGACCCAAACCGGAGAACTGTCCGGGTTGCGGGTCAACCGGTCGGGCCGGCCGGTCCGGTCCGGTCGTGAAAACATTGCTTTTAAACCACAACTATTCACAGTGCTTTAAAAGTGAATAAACGGGCTGGCCCAAAACAATCTCGTTTAAATTAGGGGTTTTTTTATAACTTTTCCCTGCACGACACTTCTTTTAGGCATCTTTCTTTACTTGGAGTCTTGGACGACAAGCAGAGGCAATTCTGAGTTCTTCGAGCTTCTCTGTGTTTAGGCCCCGAGGTTAGTTTCCTTAATTCGTGTATTGATAGTTGGGTTTGTTTGTTTCAATCGGAATTATATGTGAATCCCTTGGGTCTGAAATTACACGTTTGAAGCTTAATTACGTATATAATAACGATTGTGTTACATTATTTGTTAAAACTCAAGTACAATACTCATGATTCAAATATGTTAAATAGAGAGATGATCTTTGATTTTAATGGTTCCCTATCCAATTTTGAAGATTACTTTGAATCAGAGTTAATAAAGCTTATATAGAACGATTACATTCTCTTGCTCGTTTGCTTAGTTTTGTTTGCTACTGTGTGACTCATCATGTTTAAGTTTTGATCAATGTATGTATATTTTTTTTGGAACAGATAAAAGCATGGAGACTCCTAGTTCTAGCCATTGGTCGGAGCTTCCTATGGACATATTAACATCTGTGTTCGAACGTTTGTGTTTTGTGGACTTACACCGCGCTAAGATTGTGTGTCTGAATTGGTATTCATGTTCGAAACAGACGTTTCTCTGTAAAAAAAGACATCCATGGCTGATTCTGTTTCCAGAGAATGATGTTTGTGCTCTGTATAACCCGGATGAAGGTAGGGTTTACAAAACAAAAAGAGACTTTTCAGGGATCAGATTCTTGGCAAATTCAGGCAAATGGTTCCTGGTGCTAGATTCTGTTTCCAATCTCTATATCATTGATGTGTTAAGTGAGAAGAGGATTGATCTTCCACCTCTAGAGTCGATGAAGAGGGATCACTATAGTCTTGAACGAGTCGGAGATAATGAATTCAAGGAGGTAGTAGTATTTCGATCTGGACGTCCCTCAATTGCCATCAGGAATGCAAAAGATCTAAGAGGTCTTTTGTGGGTAGATGAGAAGAAAGAAGAGTACGTTGCAGTGTGGTACTTCAACGTGAGTTACAAGATTACGATTGATTATATAGCCGTTTGCAAGAATGGGGAAGATCATTACCGTAGGATTCCAACAGACTTGTGTTATCCAGCCATATCTGATATGGTACTCCAGGGTGGTGGTGGTGATAGTCTTTACGTTGAAACGAGTAGTCAATGTATGAAAAAACTGGATTTGTTTGGAAAAGAAGGTTTCAAAGATTTGACCAAGAATGATGATACACTTATGCCATTTCATCCGTCAAATCCTCAGCGTGATTTTAATGAAAGAACAATTAACTATAACATTGCAGTTACGACATCAGGAGAGGTTTTGTTGGTCGAGATCTACTTTTACAAAAAAACAATGCAGAGGAGGTTCAGTCTCTTCAAGAAGGATCCTAATCCAGACCCTGATGCTATTATCAAGGTCCCGAACCCGCTTGTTGAGGTACATTCTCTAAGTAATGAGGCACTGCTTCTTGATTTGGGTATCACCGTGCCTGCTGACCATACCCTTGGTATCGAACCAAACTCTATCTATTTTACCCGTCATGACCGTGCTTGTAAACGTGGCCGAAAACCTTCATGCCTTGACATATGTGTGTTCAACCTTGCAACAAAGAACCTCAAACGCTTCCCCGGTCTCTCCAACTTGAGGCTCACGGATGCTCGATGGTTTCTCCCGTCATGATCGTGATTTGTTTTCCTTTTCTTGGAGAGATCACACTTTTTCTCTTCTGTTATATTCTTTTTAATTTTATGTGTATCGAATAAGCTTTGGAAACATATTCAGCACCGGAAACTTTTTCTTTTTGCAGTTTTGTTTTTAACTCGCATTAGTCTTATGATCTAATCTATATAATAATAACAATCCAAATAAATGCGACCAACAATTGTGTTTTTTCAATCGTACTTTTTGGATATTTTCTGAAAAGTCGTGACGGATCATTGAAACGGTTATTTATGAAAAGTTAACAACTGTTGACTTTAAAGTTGTGTTGATTGGAACATTCATATCTTTTGCAATCTATATATATTTGTCTGTTTGAACTGTTTTCGTTTTTTTACCATGACACAAAATCAACTAAAATTTCAATTTCAACGGTTTATACATTTTTCTAAATTATTTTTTAGCATTCATTCTTTTAAAAGTCAAGAAATTCTTCTAATTCTTGATTTAACAAAAATTTTTGGGAATGATGAATCTATTTTACATCTTTTAGTTAATTTTAAGTATAAAAGTTTAATGAAAATACATAGAGTGTTTTTCCAAGGGTTAGATGGATTACATAGTGAGTTTTTGGATTTGAATTTTCAATATGGTAACAATCCGAATAAATGCCACCAAGGGTTGTGTTTTTCAATCGTACCTTTTGGATAATCTTCCAAAAAATCTGTAGAAAATTTGAATTATGTGTTTAACAAAAAGTTGTGATTGTTCATTGTAACGGCGTTTTTTTTTAAAGTTGCAATTGTTCATTGTAGAGTTGTGTCTATTCGAATATTGTATCTTTTGAAATCTATATATTTGTCTGTTTGAACTATTTTTTGTCATGACACAAAATAATATAAAATTTCAATCTCAATGGTTTTTACAGCTCTCTGAATTATTCTTTAGCATTAATTTTTTTAAAAGTAAGAAATTCCTCCAATTCTTGATTTAACAAAAGATTTTTGGAATGATGAATTTAATTTACAACTTTTAGTTAATTTTATACCTAGAGTCTTTTCGAAGGGTTAGATGATTATATAATAAGCTTTTGGATTTGACTTTTGAATATGATAATAAAGATGTCTTCTATTTAAAAGCAGTTTATATGAGTTTGTAGATATAAGCAATTGCAGACACAACAATTGCGATTTTTCGTAATACATTTTTGTAAAAAAAATGTTTTTATTTGTTTTTTTTTTTAAATTCAAACGGTTGTATCTGTTCATTGTAGAGTTGTGTCTTTTCACTATATTTTATTTATATTTTTTCATCGCAACTTTTCGTTTTAATAGGTGTGTCTATTTAAATAGTCATGTTTTTTTAAATCTCTTTATATTTGTCTCTTCATCACTAACTAACAAGTTCGATGAAACAAATTTTTCATATTTTATGTTGAGTCGAGATAATTGAATATATTCTATAATCTAACTAAAATTTTAGAAATGATTATAGCAATAGAGAAATTTTATATACAACTTAATATTGAATTTATAGTTTTGTCTATTTATCTTAACTTTCCGTTAGTAATAACAATCTGAATAAATGAGAACAACAATTGTGACTTTTAGTAGTACTTTTTTGTAAAAAAAATTGGTTTTGTTTGTTCTTTTTTAAAAACTCAAACAATTGTATATGTTCATTGTAGAGTTGTATTTTTTCACTATATTTTATTCATATTTTTTCATCACAACTTTTCGCCTTAATAGGTATGTCTATTTAAATAGTCATATCTTTTGACTCTCTGTATATTTGTCTGTTCATCAATAACTAAAAAATCATTGTTCGTTGAAACAAAATTTTCATTTTATGTTAAATGTAAATAATTGGAATATTAATATCTAATATTCAATGTTATTCTATAATCTAACTAAAATTTTAGAAATGATTACAGTAATATAGAAATTTAATAAAAGTTAATATAGAATTTATGTTGCGTCTATTTATCATAACTTTCGTTAAAAACTATTTTAATATTTAAAATTTATTTTATTTTTTTCTTAAGAGTTGTGTATTTTAATTTTAATTTTCCGTTGATAATGTTTTACTCATTTTTAAATATATTTTTTTTAATTATAGTTATTTAATCGAAATTTACATTACTCATTATAACCATTAGTTCAATATTCTCAGAATAATTTCATAATGTATAATTTTAAATTTTAAATTTAAATTTTTTTTTTTCTAAAATACTTCCCGACATCGCGGGGGGTATGAGTCCTAGACTATATATAATAGCATCTGAATAAATACCATCAAAGTTGTGTTTTTTCAATCGTACTTTTTGGATAATTTTCTAAAAAGTTGCAATTGTTCAATGTAACGATTTTTATTTATTTATATAAAATTGCAACTGTTCATTATAGAATTGTTTTTATTCGAATATTCTTATATATATATATTTGTCTGTTTGAACTTTTTTTTTTTGTTATGACACAAATTAAAATAATATAAAATTTCAATCTCAACAGTTTTTACTGCTTTCTAAATTATTCTCTAGTTTTCATTCTTTTAAAAGTAAAAAAATTCCTTCAATTCTTTATTAACAAAATGTTTTTGAAATGATGAAACTGATTTACAACTTTTATTTAATTTTAAATATAAAAATTTAATAATAATACCTAGAGTTTTTGTCCAAGAATTAGATGAATTATATTGTGATTTTTTGGATATAACTTTTGAATATGGTAATAAATATGCTTTTTATTTAAAAACAGTTTACATGTGTTGCATATACATTGAAATTTAGATGCTTCTAACAAAGTCAAGATCTGAAAAGATTCCTTAATTAGAGGTCTGAGGTTAGTTCTTCTGTGAGTTGTGTTGTTCTTGGTTTCAATTTATATTTTAAGATTCATGGTTTGTTTCGTATTTATTTTTGGGTTTGCTTTGTGTCACTGGAATTATATGATTGTCATAAACTTAATTATACATGGGTTTAGGGTTACATGTAGCGATGTGAGGGTAAGGGTTATACGTAACGATTTGAGGGTTTAGGCTTATACATAGTGGGTCACTTGTTATTACATGTTAGAAGCTTATACGGTTATACCTAGGGATTGCGTTAGAACAATTTTCTTGTCTGGTTGGAAAAAATCAACGTAAGTGACAACCAAATTTACATTCTCTTGCTCCTTTGTTTTACTTTTTGTAAGTTAAATGAAAAGTTAACATTTGTGTAATATTCTCCTATTGCTAAATAAATAAGTAGATTTATTGAATATGTAAAGAATTTATTAGACAAGTTATATCTCTTGTATAAATATAAGCCTAAAAGCTAATGAATAAAATGAGAGAAACTATTTCATTACTAAGGTTTCTTCCAAATTTATCATGGTATCAGAGCCTTGATCCTAATTCTTATGGGTTATGGTTTTGTTATTTCCGCATTCAGAAATAAAAAAAAACTTCTGTTTTTATATCAATTTCATATTCTTTTCTTTGACCTTGTTTCCTTCAATCTATCTTTGTTGGAATATTCTTAATTTTTTATCAGTTTGCTTTGTTTTGTTTGGAATTTTGATCTATTTATACAAAAACAAAAAAAATGAAAAAACAAAGAATAAAAAGAAAAAAAGAAGTCGTTGTTAATGTTGTCATTACTACAAAAGATGACATGAACAAACGATTCAATTTGACGATGATCACAACCACAATCCACGTGGTTGTGCTAGTACAACGAGTCTTTATGTGGATTCATTTTTTTACTACAAACAAGATGGAGCCACGAAGATAACTATCAAAGTGATGAATTTGACGGATACGATGCTGATCCGAGGATGACAAACCTGAATCTGACCATGACCACTACACTAGTTTCTTCATGAACAAGAAGTTTGAAGAACGATTTAAACTTGTGATTTTGAAATCAATGGAGATAGACATTCTCCACCGAATCGATGACCATATGGCAAGGTATAACGCCATTGATGACTCTATAGTGAGTATGAACCCGTGAAGATTGTGATGATGATCGTCCAATCTCATACGTGTTACCACGTATGAGCTTGCGGGAGGGTATTAGGAGATCTCGAAGATTACGAAATCGAGTTAAATGGAAAGTTAACATTTGTTAATATTCTCCTATTGCTAAATAAGTAGATTTACCATTATTGAATATGTAAAGAACTTGTTACACAAGTTATATCTCTTGTATAAATATAAGCCTAAAAGCTAATGAATAAAATGAGAGAAACTATTTCACTACTAAGGTTTCCTCCAAATTTATCATTGTATGGTATGAAAGATAAAAGCATGAAGACTCCTAATTCTGGCTGCTTGTCGAAGCTCCCTATCGACATCTTGAGATCTGTGTTTGAACGTTTACGTTTTGTGGATTTTCACCTTGCTAAAATCGTTTGTTAGAATTGGTATTCGTGTTCAAGACAATCTTTGCTGGGAAAGACTGGATCTCCATGGATGATTCTGTTTCAACCCGGAGGAAGCTAGAATTTACAGAACAAAGAGAGATGTTTTAGGGACTCGATTCTTGGCTAACTCACGGAGCTGGTTCCTGGTGCTAGATTCTTGTTCCAATCTCTATATCATGGATGCGTTTAGCGAAAAGATGATTCATCTTCCACCTCTAGGGTCGTTGAAAGGTGGCTGATTTAGTCTTAAGCGAGTAAGAGATGAGTTATTCAGCGAGGGGGTATATAATAGCAGCATAGATTTCTTCCAGAGTGCTGAAATTTTGAGAGATATTTTTTTGGGTAGACGAGAAGAAGGAAGAATACACTGTTGTTTGGTTTTTAGCATGCTTCCCAAATTAAATATATAGCTTTTTGCAAGAACGGAGAAGATCATTACCGTGACATTCCAACACGATTCAATCTACCTTGGGAGTTACAGGGCTTATCTGATATAATACTCCATGGTGGTGACAGTCTTTATATCTTAACTCGTCATAATTTCTTTCGAAAACTTAAATTTTATGGACAAGAAGGTTTCATGGACGTGTCCAACATTAATACATTTCCATTACTATATGATGACATAAGTGAAGCAACTGTTAGCAATCACATTGCTGTTACAACATCAGAGGTTTTCTTGGTCCAGAACTATTTTTACGAGATAGCAAGATCTAGGAGCTTTTTTCTCTATAAGAAGGATCCTAATCTAGATAACCACAACTCGATTCTTGTGGTATGTTCTCTAGCCTCTAGGTAATGAGGCCCTAACTTCTGTATTTGAGTATCATCGTGCCTGTCGACCATACCATTGGTATTGAGCCAAACTCTATCTATTGCACATGTTATGACCATGTCGATAAATGCTTGCCTGAATGTCAATATCTGGATGTCATTATGTCAATATCTGTGTGTTCAATCTTGAAACAACATAACACAAACGCTTCCCGGTCTCAGTGTCTCCGATTTAAGGCTCAATGATGCTCAATGGTCTATTCTGTCTTGATTTTTCTCTTCTTACTTTCCTTTTATTTCTATGTCCATAACCTCTGAACATAAATCCAGTTAAAGACTCGCCCAAAATTATTTTTCTCTTTTTGCTTTCTATGAGAACTATTTATAGGACCAATGTGTGCATGGTCAAGACTCAAAAGTGTGTATATGAAAGTTTTTACTATTTTTTTTTACTTTTTAATATATTTAACACCACAACTATTCACAATCTTAGAGCATTCCCATCCCACATTTCGTGGGATGTCTTTATAAATATTTGAGCAAAAAAAGATTAATAAACAAAGAAAAAGTAAGAAAGAGAAAAGATGGAAGGTCTTTGGCTAAACATTTGGAAACACATGATGAGAAAAAAATCAACACATGTCTTTTTATTAGTTGTTTAAATGTATTAAAAATTAAATTATTATTGTAAAATTAAAATTTTATATTTTTTTAGTTTTGAAGGTATTTGAGTGGGTGTCACGGATGGAAATGCTCTTAGTATTTTGATGGGATGGCCCAAAACAATCTCGTTCAATTTAGGGGTTTTACATTTTTTTTTTTTGTAAACATTAATTAAATTTTCGTAAGAGGAATTGGCAGAAATAACATAAAAAAGAATTATAATTCACTGGGTGACTACTCTAACCATAAGGAGTTAATATACTCTGTATAATATACAATATTTCCCCTCTTACCCTTGTTGCATGAGCAACAATCCTACCGTTCTATTCTATTGGTTCAACATTCTATTCCATTTTCTAGTTTTGCAAACAATTATTCTATATTATGTTCGTGTGCAATGTTGTTACCCAGTTTGGGTTCTCAAAGTAGTATGGTGTAGGGTTTAGTGAACCTTCTTTTAAAAAATAAATCAAAATTAAATTAAAAAGCAAAACAAATTAAGGAAACAAATTCTGTATACTTTTAATTAAAGAAAGTTAAATATTGGTTTTGTTTAGATTTTTAAAATTAGAACAAAATTATATGTCGGTTTGGGTTTACAAATGAAATGGTTAGGGTTTAGATTTTTACAATTAAAACGAAATTATATGTCGGTTTGGGTTTACAAATGAGGTGGTTAGGGTTTAGATTTTACAATTAGAACGAAATTATGTGTCAGTTTGGGTTCACAAATGAGATGGTTAGGGTTTAGATTTTACAAGTAGAACGAATTATATGTCGGTTTGGATTCACAAATAAGATGTTAAGGTTTAGATTTTGCAATTAGAACAAAATTATATGTCGGTTTGGGTTCACAAATGAGATGGTTAGAGTTTAGATTTTATAAGTAGAATAAAATTATATGTCGATTTGAGTTCACAAATGAGATGGTTAGGGTTTAGATTTTACTAGTAGAACGAAACTATATGTCGGTTTGAGTTTATTACAGAGCGGTTTAAGTTTTTTATTTTATAATAATATATACAGATATTATATATCGGTTTGGGTTTATTACAAGCTGTTTAAACTTTTAATTTTATAAGGTTATGTTAGTAATTAATTTAAGCGTACACACTAAACACACCTACAAAACTAGACCAACACGTCATTTGTACCCATTACCACAATAACAACACGTGTTTGCCACATGAGAGTAGTTTGGTGGTTGGCCGGGGAGTAAATTGGTAAAATCACACACCCCTCTGGTTAGTTACCTAATTTCATTGATTAGCATGCTATATTCTTTATTTCATTAGTAAATCTGGTTATACACCTAATTAGCCCTTTTCGTAAACTAGAAGTTTTACTTCTACCAAAAAAACTAGAAGTTTTACTTTTCTCAATACGACACCCTTTTCTAGGAATCTCTACTTTGAGTCAATTCTAAGTTCAACGAGCTTCTCTGTGTTAGGTTCCAAGAGTTCCAGAGGTTAGTTTCATTAATTCGTGTAATGATAGTTGGGTTTTTTTTTGTTTCAAACAATAGGATAGGAATTATATATGAATCCCTTGGTTCTGAAATTACACGTTTGTAGCTTTTACGTATATAACGATTGCGCTACACATTATTTGCTAAATTTTGAATCCCTTGGTTCAAATATGATTGTTGATTTTTCTTTTTTTTTTTTTTTTTTTTTTTTTTTTATGATTGTTGATTTTAATAGTTCCCTATCTAAATTTTGAAGATAACTTTGAATCAGAGCTAATGAAGCTTATATATATATATATATATAGAACGATTACATATTCTTGCTCGTTTCCTTGATTACTTCTGATCAATATATATTTTTCGAGGAACAGATAAAAATATGGGGACTCCTAATTCTAGCCACTGGTCGGAGCTTCCTATGGACATATTAACATCTGTGTTCGAACGTTTGTGTTTTGTGGACTTACACCGCACTAAGATCGTGTGTTCGAATTGGTATTCGTGTTCGAAACAAACGTTGCTCTGTAAAGAAAGACGTCCATTGCTGATTCTGTTTCCAGAGAACGATGTTTGTGCTCTGTATAACCCGGATGAAGGTAGGGTTTACAAAACAAAAAGAGACTTTTCAGGGATCAGATTCTTGGCAAACTCAGGTAACTGGTTCTTGGTTCTTGATTCCAAATCCAAGCTCTACATCATAAATTTGTTTAGCGAGAAACAGATCGATCTTCCACCTTTAGAGTCGATGAAGAGGTATACCTATAGTCTTGAACGAGTCGGAGATAATGAATTCAAGGAGGTAGTAGTACACGGAGTCGGACGTCCCTCAATTACCATCATGAATGCGATAGATCTAAGAGGTCTTTTGTGGGTAGATGAAAAGACAGAAGAGTACGTTGCAGTGTGGTACTTCAACGTGAGTTACAAGATTAAGATTGATTATGTAGCCGTTTGCAAGGACGGGGAAGATTATTACCGTAGGATTCCAACACGCTTGTGTTATCCAGACATATCTGATATGGTACTCCAGGGTGGTGTTGGTGATAGTCTTTACGTTTCAGCGAGTGATCAATGTATGCAAAAACTGGATATGTCTGGACACGAAGGTTTCCAAGATTTGACCAAGAATGATGGTACCCTTATGCCATTTCATCCGTCAAATCCTCAGCGTGATTTGCATAAAAGAACAATTAACTATAACATTGCAGTTACTGTTGGAAGTAAATTATTTTAGAAGTGATGGAGAAAGTGTTTTGAGTATTTGAGAGAGTAGTTTAGAAAATAAAACTTTTATTACTTTGATTTTAACTTGAAACAACTTCACAACTTCTTAGTTACAAATGAGAGTAGGAGGAGGTATTTATAGCCTTCATATTACAAAATATCTAGAATATTTTAATCCTTAATCTAGATTATTCTATCACAATATCTAGACTATAATAATTTAACTATCTAGATAATTCTAATTAAATATCTAGATTTTTATGTTAAGGAGGTGATACATTGTTCTAGAACTTTTAGATATTTTTATAAAGGAGGTGGAGATCTTGATATTTCTAGAGAGAACTCTAGAACATAGATTTAATAAACCTTGATTAAAAAATCAAGTTTAACTCTCAACACCCCCTCTTAAACTTGATTTTGCCACTCCAAGTAGGCTCCTCATCTTGATAAAGTCTTCACGTTTGAGAGGCTTGGTGAAAATATCGGCTACTTGATCATTTGTCTTCACATACTCCAATTGCACATCCTTCTTGTTAACACACTCTCTAATGTAATGATAGCGTGTGTCAATGTGCTTACTTCGATCATGGAAGACTGGGTTCTTCGCCAAAGCTATTGCTGACTTGTTATCCACAAAGATCTTTGTTGGCTCTTCTTGTGGCAAGTTTAACTCCTTTAGAAGATTTCTTAACCAAATAGCATGGCACACACATGAAGTAGCCGCCACATACTCCGCTTCACAAGTGGAAAGCGTGACAATTGGTTGCTTCTTTGACATCCACGTAAAAGCTGTATCTCCAATGTAGAACACGAAACCACTTGTGCTTTTTCGATCATCTACGTCTCCACTCCAATCGCTATCGCTATAGCCA
This sequence comes from Camelina laxa, assembly GCA_024034495.1. Classification (NCBI taxonomy): domain Eukaryota; kingdom Viridiplantae; phylum Streptophyta; class Magnoliopsida; order Brassicales; family Brassicaceae; genus Camelina; species Camelina laxa. The sequence continues at coordinate 11,728,778 of CM043881.1, forward strand.
ACAAGCTTATAATCATTTGAAATAGAATAGTGCAAACCAAAGTTCATAGTACCTTTGATATAGCGAAGAATCCTCTTTGCCGCCTTAAAATGAGTTGTTGTTGGATGTTCCATGTAGCGACTAACAACTCCAACTGCATATATGATATCAGGTCTTGTGCATGTTAAGTATCGTAAGCTTCCAACTAAGCTCTTAAATAATGTTGGGTCCACTCCTTCTCCTTCCTCGATCTTTGATAACTTGATTCCACATTCCATTGGCGTGCTCACCGGGTTAGAGTCTTCCATCTTAAACTTTTTAAGTACCTCCTTAGCATATCCTTCTTGAGTAATAAAAACTCCATTTTCTTCTTGTCTTACTTCGATTCCGAGGTAGTAAGACATCAATCCAATGTCCGTCATCTCGAACTCCTTCGTCATCTCTTTCTTGAATTCGTCAAACATGCTTGGATTGTTACCCGTGAATATCAAGTCATCTACATACAAGCACACAATCAATATATCGCCATTTTGTATTTTGATATAAAGTGCATGCTCATATGGACACTTGATGAAGTCTTTCTCGTTGAAGTACTTGTCGATCCGTGTATTCCAAGCTCTCGGGGCTTGTTTTAACCCATAAAGTGCCTTCTTTAACCTCAAAACTTTGTCTTCCTCTCCTTTAACTACGTAGCCTTGAGGTTGCTCAATGTAAACTTCTTCTTCAAGGTCTCCGTTTAAGAAGGCTGACTTGACATCCATTTGATGTATTTTCCACTTGTTTTGAGCCGCCAATGAAATAATTAGTCGAACAGTTTCAAGACGAGCGACAGGAGCAAATACTTCATCGTAGTCGATTCCGGGTCTTTGACTATATCCTTTAGCCACCAATCTTGCCTTGTATCTTTCAACTTCCCCTTTAGAATTTTTCTTTGCTTTGTACACCCACTTCACACCAATCGCATTGTGTCCATTTGGAAGTGAAGCTAACTCCCATGTATCATTCTTTTGTATAGCCTTTATCTCTTCATCCATGGCATTTCTCCAAGTCTTTTTTTCAATAGCTTCTTGGAAGTTCAAGGGCTCGCACTCCGCAAATAAACAAAATAAAGTAAGGTTGTCTTGATTTTCGGTAACCTCGTAAAGCTCTTGTAGACTTCTATAGCGTGGAGTCCTTTCGCTAGAACTTTCTTCTCCTTGAGAACTTGTTGGTGAAGTTGGTGGTGTAGTAAGCTCTTCTCTTGGTGGCTCTAGGTCATCTTCTTCAAAGTTTGGAAAGAAGTTATAATCTTCATCATTTGACTTCCATTCCCATTCTCCTTCTTCGTCGAACACGACATTTCGACTTATAATAGTCTTCCTTGTATCGGGATTGTAAAGCTTGTAGCCTTTCGAGTTGTTGTCATAACCAATGAAGATGTACTTCTCACTTTTGTCATCTAGTTTGCTCCGCTTCTCATCTGGTACATGAGCATGAGCTATGCTTCCAAAGACTCTTAAATGAGAAACACCGGGCTTTCTTCCGCTCCAAGCTTCTTGTGGTGTCTTACCCGAGACACTTCTTGTTGGAGATCGGTTTAATAAATACACCGCACACGCGACAGCTTCCGCCCATAGCTCCTTCGGTAGTCTTTTACTCTTAAGCATGCTCCTCGCCATCTCAAGAATTGTTCTATTCTTCCTTTCTGCTACTCCATTTTGTTGAGGGGATCTAGGCACCGTTAGTTGTCTTCGGATGCCATTATCTTCACAATACTTATGAAACTCCTTGGATGTGAACTCTCCTCCACGGTCGGATCTCATAGCTTTAATCACAAGACCACTTTCCTTCTCAACATGGGCTTTAAATTTTTAAAAGTTCTCGAACACCTCGGATTTTTCTTTCAAGAAATAAACCCATGTTTTTCTTGAAAAATCATCAATAAAGAGAAGGAAGTAGTTACTTTTACCAAGTGATTTTGGCTTGATTGGACCGCACACATCCGTGTGTATTAACTCCAATGGCTTTTGAGCTCTTGTGCTTGAATCCTTTGGAAAACTCATTTTGAATTGTTTTCCAAGTAGACATCCTTCACACACCTGATTTGGATGATTGATCCAAGGTAGCCCCCTCACCATTTCTTTCTTCGAAAGTAACTCCAAACCTCCAAAATTTAGATGTCCGTATCGAAGATGCCAAAGCCAAGAATCCTCTTTGTAGCACATCTTGAGACATTGTGCGATGTCATTCTGAATGTTAAGAACAAACATTCTATTTTTAGACATCGGCACTTTAGTAATGAGATTACTTGTTTGGTCTCTTATAGAAAGGTTATTATCTTTTAATCGAATATTATAACCTTTCTCTAAGAGTTGCCCAAGACTCAAGATGTTTGTCTTCATGGTTGGAATATAGTAAACGTTGGAAATAAATTGATGATCTCCATTCTTCAATCGAATGAGAATGTTTCCTTTGCCTTGTTCCTCCATCTTCGATTCATCTCCTAAAGCGACGTTTCCTTTCACCGACTCATCAAGCTCCACGAACATGTTTCTTCTGCCGCACATATGATTGCTTGCACCACTGTCGAGGTACCATTTATTATTTTCTTCTCGTTCATCCTTCTTGTAATTAGCCATTAATAACATGTCTTCTTCTTGAATTTTTTCTTCAACGTAGTTGGCCTTCTCCTCGACTCTTTTGTTACTAGGAGCTTTACATTCAGAAGCGTAATGTCCAAACTTTCCACAATTGTAGCATTTTACACTTGATTTATTGTACCTTGAATTTGAGCTTCCTCTCCCACGACCTCTTGATGAGCTTTCTCCTCTTTGACTTGTGTTGTCTTCATATGGCCTCCAACCACGTCCATTTCCATATCCACGGCCTCGGCCTCGTCCTCGTACTTGACCACCACCTCTTCTTTGATAACTTTGCCCAATTTCTTCTTTAATGTTATTAATTTGCATTTTTAGTACTTGTTCGGCAATGTCTTCCTTCTTCTTCTTCTTTTCTTCATAAGCTTGTAATGACCCAAGAAGTTGCTCCATTGTCATGGCCTCCAAATATTTTGTCTCTTCAATAACAGTAACGATATGCTCAAATCTTGAGTCTAATGATCTAAGAACCTTCTCCATAATTCTCACATCATCTAGCTTCTCGCCGTTTCTTTTAAGATTATTAGTAACCACCAAAACTCTTGAAAAATAATCAGAGACGAGTTCACCTTCCTTCATTTGTAAAGCTTCAAATTCTCCTCTTAGAGTTTGAAGACGCACCTTCTTGACTTGATCGGCACCCTTGTAAGATGTTCGAAGCTTCTCCCATGCTTCTTTGGCCGACGTAGCTCCAACGACCTTCTCAAATGTGTCTTCATCTAATCCTTGATAGATTAGGCAGAGAGCCTTCTTGTCTCTCTTTCTTGAGTCCCTCAAACTATCCTTTTGGGTTTGAGAGAGACTACCTTCATTCTCTGGTTCAATGTAACCTTTCTCGACTATCTCCCATGCGTCATGTGCTCCTAGGATAGCAATCATTCGTAAACTCCAATTGTCATAGTTGTTCTTTGTGAGCACCGGTACTTGGAAAGGAACACCATTACTTGCCATCTTTAGGATCTTCAAGCTCTGATACCACTTTGTTGGAAGTAAATTATTTTAGAAGTGATGGAGAAAGTGTTTTGAGTATTTGAGAGAGTAGTTTAGAAAATAAAACTTTTATTACTTTGATTTTAACTTGGAACAACTTCACAACTTCTTAGTTACAAATGAGAGTAGGAGGAGGTATTTATAGCCTCCATATTACAAAATATCTAGAATATTTTAATCCTTAATCTAGACTATTCTATCACAATATCTAGACTATAATAATTTAACTATCTAGATAATTCTAATTAAATATCTAGATTTTTATGTTAAGGAGGTGATACATTGTTCTAGAACTTTTAGATATTTTTATAAAGGAGGTGGAGATCTTGATATTTCTAGAGAGAACTCTAGAACATAGATTTAATAAACCTTGATTAAAAAATCAAGTTTAACTCTCAACAGTTACGACATCAGGAGAGGTTTTGTTGGTCGAGATCTACTTTTACAAAAAAACAATGCAGAGGAGGTTCAGTCTCTTCAAGAAGGATCCTAATCCAGACCCTGATGCTATTATCAAGGTCCCGAACCCGCTTGTTGAGGTACATTCTCTAGGTAATGAGGCACTGCTTCTTGATTTGGGTATCACCGTGCCTGCTGACCATACCCTTGGTATCGAACCAAACTCTATCTATTTCACTCGCCATGACCGTGCTTGTAAACGTGGCCGAAAACCTTCATGCCTGGACATATGTGTGTTCAACCTTGCAACAAAGAACCTTAAACGCTTCCCCCGTCTCTCCAAATTAAAGCTCACAGATGCTCGATGGTTTCTCCCCTCATGATCTTGATTTGTTTTTCTTTTCTTGGAGAGATCACACTTTTTCTCTTCTGTTATAATCCCCTATATATTAATAGAGAAACATTTTCAAGAAAATGCTGATGTGTCGTCGTTAGAGAGTTCACGACACCAATGAATTTATTGCCTTCATTTTTATGGATATTTAGTATTTACACATAATTGCTTTTGAATGATTAAGGAATATTCCTTTACAATTGATTAAAAAATATAAACATTCAAATTTAAAAATTATTTTAATCATTTTATAACATATTTAATTATTAAAATATAAAATCATTAGATCTAAAATGTTTTCAAAATCGGAAATTATTCACGTATTAAAAAATTGATTATTATTAACATATTTAAAGTTTCTAATATAAAATTATCACAATAATCATTATTATAGGGAAATGACTTATTTAACATCATTGATATAATATTTCACGGGTGAAACATATTTTTGCACAAAATAAGTAACAAATTTTAATAAATCAAAATTCTTTCATATATTAACAAAAGAGCGGGTTATAGATATATTTAGTTGATCATAATATTTTGATCTAAAAATATTTTCACGGTTTATAAATATATATATTTAAAACGAATTCTAGATCTTAGAAAATAAATTTACACATAACTCTAATTTTATCTGTATATATTTATTCCGCACATAGTGCGGATTGATACCTAGTTCTTTTTATTTTCTATGTCTATCGAATAAGCTTTGAAAACAGATCAAGTCAATTCTTTATAGACACTGAAAACTTTTTTTTGCAATTATTTTTTTTTGTTTTAGCTCGCATTAGTTTAATTTAATCTTATACTCAATGTCTAATCTATTTGAAAACGTCTTTTTTGCGGAATCAATAACTATGCACTGCGATCATGGTGATACAAGTGTGAGATCTTAGTATCGAGAGCTTAGTTGTTCAGCCAGCTTGTGCAATTCTAAGTACTGAAATATACATGTTAGAAGCTTAGCTACATAGCAATAATCCAATTTAAAAATTAGTTTGAATCAGAGGTATTATGAAGGGATTGCATTTTCTTTAATCAGGGTTCTGAGATTACTGTGATTGTCTTTGGACAGATTCTTGTATTGATGTTCTGCTGCAATTTTTTTTATTTTGTATTTTTTCTGGTTTTAATTGATAACGTACAGCTGAAATATTACCAGGGACACCTTCTCTTGCTCGTTTGATTCCTTCTGTTATATATTACCTATGATATCAGTTTTGCAGCTAAATTTTGTTCGATATAAATACTTATGGAGACTTCTAGTTTTAGCCGCTGGTCGGAGATCCCTCTTGAAATCTTGAGCTTTGAGTTTTGTCGATTTTCACCGCGCTAAGATCGTGTGCTCGAATTGGTATTTGTGTTTGAAACAATTGCTCATCCGAAAACCAAATCTCTGTGGCTGATTCTGTTTCCAAAGGATGGTGGTTGTGCTATGTACAACCCGGAGGAAGCTAGAATTTACATAACGAAGAGAGACTTCTCAGGGACTCGATTCCTAATTCTCGTTACAATCTCTATATCATAGATGTGTTTATCGAGAAGAGGACAGGGAAGATCATTACCGTCACATTCCAACACAAAGCAATCTTGACTTGAACTTACAGGGCTTATGGACATGGTGGTGACAGTCTATATATATTAACTTAGTATCATCAATTCATTCGAAGACTAAATTTTTTTAGACATGAAGCTTTCATGGAAGTGTCCAACAGTGATACATTTTCATTAAGTATGGACAGTTGGACACAATGAAATACATATTAACAAGTGTTAGCTATCACATAGCTGTTACAACATCATGAGAGGTTTTATTGGTTCAAAACTTTTTTTACAATGTAAGAAGATATAAGATGTTCCGTTTCTAATCCAGGCTTTCGGAACTCAATGTTCAAGGTTGAGTGTCTAGGTAATGAGGCCCTGCTTCTGGATTTGGGTATCACCATGCCAGCTGACCATACCCTTGGTATCGAGCCAAACTCCATCTATTTCACCTGTCATGACCATGTCCATAACTGTGGCTTGAAACGTTCATGCCTGGACATCTATATGTTCAATCTTGCAACAATGGAACAGAAACGCTTCCCCGGTCTCAGTGTCTTCGACTTCAGGCTCAAAGATGCTCAATGGTTTATCCCGTCTTTGATTTTGGTGTTCTTTAGACATTTCCACACTTTTTTCTCTTGTTTTTTTTTTTCCTTCTATTTCTATGTCTAGTCAGTAGCCTTCTTAATTTTTTTTTTCTCTCTTTTCGGTGTATTGCATAAAAACATAGCAAAAACTTTCACCTTACCCTTCGTATATAACATGTTTCATACAAATCTATGTACGTTGCACTGTTGAACAAATGTTCGAAATATGAAGAAAAATTTGCATGCGACATATAATTTAGAAATTTATAAAAGAATATATAGTTATCGTTGTGAATTGTGATGAAGACTCCATAGTTTTATCAAAACTTAAAAATTTGGATGAAGAATTTTGAATTTTTGAAGATTTTCTAGATATGTATACGAAGGACATACATAACTTTTTTTTTATCAACACTTTTTCTTTATTATAAAGTTTTATACAGTATATTGTATTTTTGGGTCTAAAGTTCTAAATCTTCCATAATTGGTGACATAACAAATAGTGTTGCAGTACTAAATTTTGATCGATGGTACAAAAGATAGCAGTATAAACAATGGTGTTACGAAAAATAGCATTACAAATAGAGACAGTACATACGTGATGTTGAATGCCTTTGTTTTGTAATACACAAGTCTTATGATCGGTAACATTAGAGACATTACAATCCTTACCAGTTATCACTACTATTTCATGTAAACCACTCAATTAAGCTTCAATATTTAAAACTAAGACTTCTTCTCTCACTTAGTTTGTTTCATTTGAACCAATAGCCTGCCTATTAGTATAAAAGAGGCAAGTTTTATAAAATGACATTACAAAACCTAATTTTTTGACTCTTTGATGCCGTACGTTGGGCTTGTTTACGAGAGGCCCAAATGCTTTACGCATTCTATAAAATCGCATATTGTTTGAAAAAACCCTAGTTCTGCATTTCTACTCAAGAACTCGATCTCAGCAGCAACACATTCTTCTACACCCCTAATCTCCTTAACCCTAATTATGGCCGATGTTCCTTGGTGGGATCTTCCTATGGACATATTAAGATCTGTGTTGGGACGTTTGAGGCTTGTCAATTTCCATGGTATGTTCGAATTGGTTGTGTTCGAAACAAACCTCGCCTCGATTAAGCGGATCTCCATTGCTTATTATGTTTTTAGAGGGTGGTGATTGTCGTCTATACCACCCGGAGGAAGCTAGGGTTTATACAACGAAGAGAGATTTACCAAATATTAGATTCTTGGCAAACTCAGATAACTGGTTCTTGGTTCTGGATTCTAAATCCAATCTCTATATTATAGATGTACTTAGCCATAAAAAGATAAATCTTCCACCTCTAGAGTCGATCAAAGGTTGCCAATATAATCTTAAGAGGGTCGGAGATAAAACATTCAAGGAGGTAGGAACCAGTCGTTGTGTCATCCAGAAAGCAAGAATTCTAAGAGGTCTTTTGTGGGTAGATAAGAAAAAGGAAGAGTTCGTTGTTGTATGGTACTTCCATAAGAATATAGTCCGCAAGTATATGACTGAGTATTTAGCCTTTTGCAAGAATGGGGAAGATCATTACCGTGAGATTCCAGCACGCTTTATGTTACGAGACGTGTCTGATATGGTACTACTACCTCGTGGTGACAGTATTTACGTCTTAACGACTAGTAATCGCATTCGAAAACTCACATTTGATTCGTTTGGACAAGAAGGTTTCAAGAATATTTTATCACCATTTTGTTTGCCAGGTCTTCCGATTGAATTAAATCATCATGATGATGAGTGTCGTTATAACATTGTTGTTAGACCATCAAGAGAAATTTTGGTTGTCATGAGCATCTTTTCCGAGTATTCAAGGCCTTGGATGTTTATTCTTTACAAGAAGAACCGTTATCTATTCCCGGGTAGTAGTTTGTACAACATGCTTGTTGAGGTAGATTCTTTAGGTGATGAGGCTCTGCTTCTGGATTTGGGTATCACCGTGCCTGCTAATCCTGAACTTGGTATCCAACCAAACATTATCTATTTCTCTCGCACTCACCATGCTTGTTTCTCTTTCCAGAAACATTCATGCCTTGACTTATGTGTGTTCAACATGGCAACAAAGACCCTCAAACGTTTCCCGAGTTTCTTCAACTTAAATCTCAAGGATGCTCGATGGTTCCTTCCGTCTTGATGATTTGTTTCTTTCTGCATTCATTCGTGGTGTTTCTTAAGATATTTCTACACTTTTTGATTTATGTCTAGTTGCCTTTCCAATTTTTTTTAGAAAATAGTTTTGGGACCTGAAGGTTGTTTAGAGCATCAACATTGGTAATTCTTTCAAATTGGGTTCTTAAAAAATATTTTAATATTAGAAAATTATTTAATTTAAAATTTATTTGTTTTTAAAAAATTAACCAATCAAAATATGACATTAAGTGAAAAAGATGTTTCAGAATATCTTTAAATTTTTGGGCATAGACATTAGACCATCATTAGTTCAGCACTGCTCTCAACGTTTCTTTAAAAAATATATATATTATTTTAATCACAAATAATTGTAACCACTCAAAAGTTGACACATGGAAGAATTTGTTGAGAATCGATGCTTCCCCAAGTAACAAAAGAAACGGTTCTCTTTTCATTGAACCAAAAAATGAATTTTTTATTTAGTTTTTGGGCCCATTCACAAGAGTAACTGTGAGAGTATCTCCCACTAATGATGCTCTTATGTCTCTCTCTTTCTTCAACTTTTTATTATTTTGTGATTTTTATTAGCTTGACACCCACTAAAAGATAACCAATGGAGATGCTCTTAGTTGGACAATGGTGAATGAAACATTGTAAACAACTAAACATAGACACTACTGAACAATTAGTTTCCTGCCAAAATATATATTAATTTGATTGAATCTATAATACAATCAGTTATTTTCTTCTATAGACTTTTCCATGTTCAGCATGACCTACGAAGTTCCTCACTTATCTAATGTTTTTGCGTAATTAATCTCTAAAACCAACTTGGTAAAAAAGTTATTTATTGTTTGTGTTCTAAAACCATCTAACATTGCACAATTTTTGTAGATGTCTTAACATAAATTTAATTATAAAATATTAATATTATATGGTAAGTGTTTTAAGATCATCTTTACTCGAGAAACGGATGAACATTTCTCAGAAATTTAAAAAAGTATATTTTTATTATATATATTTATTTTTTATTTAAATATTAAAAGATACATCAATGAGTAAGTGACACGTTTCTATTTAATTATGAGAATCGTTTCTCCTAGTCCTCCACCAAGCAACGATTCCTCTTGATGTCTCTTCTCTCTCTTCTTTTTATTATTTTTTTATTTAAAGCAATTACATGAGTAATCCCAAGGCATTATTAGTGGGGTTGCTCACAAGATACTAATATATTAAAAACTATAAAATAATATAAAATGAGAAAAGAGAGTTAGAATCGATTCTAGCGGGAGCAATTTGAGAATCTAGCCGAACAACTCATATGACACTTGACATCATATTATTGGTTAAATTCTTGTTTTATAATTTATTTGTTTAGTAAATTATTTTCTACAAAATCATTAAAATAATATTTATGAAGTACTCATATGATAAACTCAATTAAAATGTTTTCACGAAGACATTTTAGATCTCGTGTCTCACATTTTCCCATAAAAAAATGGAAAATCTTACAATATTAATGTACATTTTCTAATTATATATTAGGACACTCATAATTTGTTTAATGGAGTTGCTCTAATTGTAGGAACCGTGGTGACATGTCCAAAAGGTGTAAAGAAATGAAAGTCCATATATATACTTTTAACATTTTTTATCAACTTTTTATTTTGGCAAAACTAAACGCATCGTTTTAAGCATCCCTTTCTCTATTTAAGGACGACAAGCAGAGATAATTTTAAGTTTTTTTCTTTGATCTTCACTTCATTACAGTAATTGCTGATTCAATACCTTTGCTCAAAAATCTCGATCGTGATCTCTTCTGTGTTTTAAGGGTCTTCCCTAGAGTTCCGAGGTTAGTTCTTCTCCCAGCTTGTGTTGTTCCTTGGTTTCGATTGATATTTTAGCGTTCTCGTTGTTTGCTCGTTTCGCTCAGATTCGTGTTTTTGATATTTGGGTTTGTTTCGTGTGACCGTTTCGTTGGAATTATATGCATAATAGAAGCTTATATATTCGTAGCTACATGAGGGTTTAGAGTTTAGGGCCTCTAGGTTTATACATAGCGATTTAAGGGTTTAGGATTTAGGCTTATTTACATAGCGAGTCCCCCTTGTTATTACATGTTTGAAGCTTATATTTAGCGATTGCGTTAGAAATTAAGAACGTAAAGCTGAAGCTGAAGTGATAACCTAACTTCAACAGTGACATCAACGTTTACAATTCTCTTGCTCGTTTGCTTACTTTTGTTTGGTAGTGTGTGACTGACAAAAAGAATGAAGACTCCTAGTTCTGGCCACTGGTCGGAGCTCCCTAACGACATCTTGCGATCTGTATTAGAACGTTTGAGTTTTGTTGATTTTCACCGCGCTAAGATTGTGTGTTCCAATTGGTATTCGTGTTCGAAACAAACGTTGCCTCGAAAAAACAGATCTCCATGGCTGATTCTGTTTCCAGAAGAGGGTGGTTGCGGGCTGTACAACGCGGAGGAAGATAGTATTTACGGAACAAAGAGAGACTTCTCAGGGACTAGATTCTTGGCAAATTCAGGAAACTGGTTCTTGGTTCTAGATTCTCGTTCCAATCTCTATATCATGGATGTGTATGGCGAGAAGAGGATTCATCTTCCACCTCTAGAGTCTATCAAAGGTGGCCATTTTAGTCTCGAGCGAGTAGGAGATAAAATATTCAGCGAGAGTTCAAATGATTGTACCGTAGCATTCATCCAGAACGCGGAAGATCTGAAAGGTCTTTTATGGGTAAACGAGAAGAAGGAAGAATACGTTGTTGTTTGGTTTTTTGGCATGGTTTCCAAATATATAGCCTATTGTAAGAACGGGGAAGATCATTACCGTGACATTCCTATACGAACCAATGTTCCCAGGGAGCTACGTGGCTTATCTGATATAGTACTCCATGGTGGTGACAGTCTATACATCTTCACGGCTCGTCAGCTCATTCGAAAACTTGTACTTTCTGGACAAGAAGGTTTCAGGGACGTATACAAAAGCGATACATTATTATTACGTAAAGTAACATCGGATCACATAAGTGGAGAAAGATTTCGTAGTAGCATTGCTGTTACAACAGCAGGGGAGGTTTTATTGGTTCAGAACTTTTTTTACGAGATAACAAGATATAGGAACTTCCGTGTATTCAAGAAGGATCCTAATCCAGACCCTGATGCTATTATTGACGACCCGAACCATATTGTTGAGGTACATTCTCTAGGTGATGAGGCACTGCTTCTTGATTTGGGTATCACCGTGCCTGCCGACCATACCCTTGGTATCGAGCCAAACTCCATCTATTTCACCCGTGATGACCGTGTCCACAACTGTAGATGGAATTGTTCATGCATGGACATCTGTGTGTTTAATCTTGCAACAAAGAAACTTAAACGCTTCCCTGATTTTAGTCCCTCCGATATAAGGTTCAAGGATGCTCGATGGTTTCTCCCTTCTTGATTTTGGTGTTCTTGAGGGATTTCCAAACTTTTTGTCTTCTATTAATTTGTTCTATTTCCATTTCAATTTTAATGCTTTTTTTTGTTGTTGGTGGCTCCTAAAACATTTTCTGGACATGACGGTTAGAATTTTGAAATGGTGATGAGTGATAAATCTCAGACCAAAGTCATCTTTTGATACAGTATATTACACATATCATGTTTTGATTTGTATACAACAATAAACATATTTTCTCTATATAAGCCGTAATTTTTTCTCGTCAAGCTGTGAACTTTTTTGAAAAAAAAAAAAAAGTTACTAATATATTCGTTCTATAACACAGAACTTACCACCTTTTTCATGTAATGTATAATATCATAATTTATAACCTATAAAACATATGTTCAATTCTTCTTAGCCTAACCAGATGGTGTTTCTGCCATCTTGTTTTTTCTTTTTTTTTTTTTTTTAAATTTATTTTGGTGTTCTTGAGAGATTTCCAGACTTGTTCTTTCTTCTTTTATTTGTCTTATTTATACATAGTCGAGTTTGAAAACATATCATGGACCTGAAAACTCTTGGTTACAACTTACAAGCCTTAAACATGGTGAAATAATGATACATCACAAATCGCAAACCAAGTCATGTACTCCTCATAGTTATGTAGTTACAAGATATAATGTATGTTTATTTTGTACGTATAAAGTAAACATATGTTCTCCTATATACTTAACATACTTACATTCAATTAATAAGCCTCAAAATATAACTTTAACTAAAATTTTGTATGTATATACAATACCTTTATTTTAACGGGCTGGCCCGTTTTAAATAAATTTTGTAAAACAAACGACGTCGGTTTAAGTATCTCTTCTTCTTTTTCTCTTTAGCATCTCTTCTTCACTTAGCGGAGGCAATTGCGAGTTCTTCGAGCTTCTGTGTTTAGGTTCCGAGGTTAGTTCTTCACTTGTTCTCCCAGCTTGTGTTTCGATTGAAAGAATCAGGGTTCTGGGGGTCTTTTTTTTTTTTATTCTTTTATTGAATTTCACTAAAATTCGTGTTTTTGATATAGTTTTAGGGTTTGGTTTGTTTCGATCAAAATCATATGTGAGTCCATTGGTTCTGAAATTACATGTTAGACGCTGCTTATAGAATATGGCATAGCTCTATATAGAAAGATTGAGGATTAAATTTTTGAATCAGAGGTGGTGTTGTGATTAACGACGCATAGCTCTTGTTTTTGGTACTGTGACTGAACATGTATGAGCTTTTGATCGAATGTAACTATAGTTTATATGTATTGATGATGCTAAGAATTTGATTTTGCAGGATGATGGATTCTGAATCTCAGCAAAATACTGTAACTCAAGAAGAGGATTTTACATCAGTAAGGGGAGAAGCAAATGTCAAAGAAACGAGTAAGTGTGTCCATTGTTGTAGTACAGTATCTTGTACTGAATAACTAAAGACCATATGATATAGACTCTTGTGGGTGTAACAATATGGTTATATTCTCTGTTTCACAAAACAAATAAAAGGATGAAGACTGCTAGTTCTGGCCGCTGGTCGGAGCTCCCTGTTAAGATCTGTGTTCAAACGTTTGAGTTTTGTGGATTTTCACCGTGCTAATATGGTGTGTTCGAATTGGTGGTCGTGTTCGAAACACTCGTTGGTAAGAAAAATCGGATCACCATGGCTGATTTTGTTTCCAAAGGATGGTGGTTGTGCTCTCTACAACCCGAATGAAGCTAGAGTTTACAGAAGCATGAGAGACTTTTCAGGGACTCGGTTCTTAGCAAATTCAGGCAAATGGTTCCTGGTGCTAGATTCTGTTTCCAATCTCTGTATCATTGATGTGTTTAGCGAGAAGAGGATTCATCTTCCACCTCTAGAGTCGTTCAAAGGTGCGCTTTTTAGTCTTGAGCGAGTAGGAGACAAGAGATTCAAGGCGAGCTTGGTTTATGGTAGCAAAGTTTACACCCAGAGTGCTGAGAATCTGAGAGGTCTTTTGTGGGTAGACGAGGAGAAGGAAGAATACGTTGTTGTCTGGTTCTTTGGTTTGGGTGCCCAATATTTAGCTTACTAGAAGAATGGGGAAGATCACCCTAGTGAAGTTTATACACAAATCGATCGCGAGGACATAAAAGGCTTGTCTGATATGGTACTCCTTGGTGGTAACAGTCTTTACGCCTTGAAAACTGATCAAGTCGTTCAAAATCTGGAATTTTTAAGACCAGGAGGTTTCTATTACGTGGGTGCGTATCCTCTCACAGAGGGAGCAAGATTTAACGATAACATTGCTGTTACAACATCAGGAAAGGTTTTGTTGGTTGAGAGCATTTTTAACGAGACAACAAGGCGTAGGAGTTTCCGTCTCTACAAGAAGAAGAGTAACTATTTTCCAGAAATACATGATATTATCTACCACGGGAACCGGACTGTTGATGAGGTATTCTCTCTAGGTGATGAGGCCCTGCTTCTTGATTTGGGTGTCACCGTGCCTGCTGACCCTAACCTTGGTATCGAACCAGACTCTATCTATTTCACCCGTGATGACCGTGCTTGTAAACGTGGCCAAGGTTCGTCCCCTGACATCTGTGTGTTCAATCTCGCAACAAAGACCCTCAAACGCTTCTCTGGTCTCGGTCTTGATCTCTCCGACAACAACTTAAAGCTCAAGGATGCTCGATGGTTTCTCCCATCTTGATGTGATTCTCCCTTCACTTTTGTTGTTCTTGAGAGGTTTCCAAACTTAAATTATATTTTGTTTCTAATCGGCTTTGAAAAATTATCTTTGGTGTTCATTTTGTTCTATAACATTTAGAATCTTTAAACTTTGCCATATGTTTAGCATAACTCAATTTATATTATGTAGTATTACAAAAAAAAAAAACAAAAAAACAAAAAACACTTGACCAGGCCTAAGTACAAAAATGGCAGTACGAATAAAAACTGTATGAGTAAATACGAAAATAGTATATAAAAGTGAAATAAATTCATTTATTTCTGTTTATGAAAGACAAAAATAGTGGAATAAGAATTTGTAGATTTCTTTTCCATGTCAAGAAAAAATCTACATAAAGATATAATTAAATAGATAAAAAATGGTAAAAAATATGTACAAAAGGTATTCAAATATATTAAATATAACTAGTAGTCACACTATACATTGTATTCAAAAAATAATTATCAAAAACACAGTACAAATTATGTGAATCATGAACACTGAACAAATCTGTTTTATAATAATAAATTGTAAAACAAAATTCTCATTTATTTTTTTAAAAACTTCATTAGAACAAACTTTGGCACATACCTCTCCTTCTCTCCGCGCCTTTTCATTTCGTCACTCTCTCTCTCTCTCTCTCTCTCTCTTTCACTACTCTCTATTTCTCCTTCTCTCTCTGAACTTATTTTCCCGGGAAAGCGTTTTCGCGGAGAAATCATGGATACGTTTCAGAACCGATACACGAGATTCGGATTCGTCTCGATTTGTATCGGATCGATCGCGCTCGTGCTCTTGTTATCTCGTTGCTCGACTTCGTTCTTCGATTACTCTCTTCAGAAATTTGGATTCTCGTTCCCTGACACTGAGCTTCTCCGTAGAAACGTTTACACTACTAACGCCGGCGAAGAAGAAGGGAAAAACAGAGCCGCCGTCGTCGTCGATTCTCGCGATGTTTCTCAACAGATCCTCTCTCTCCGATCTACTAATTCCTCTGTAACAGTAAGCTTCTTCTCCAAAATTCGAATTTCAAAATCTCTCTCTCTCTCTCTCTCTCTCTCTCTCTCTGTAACCGTAAATTTCAAAATTCGAATCTGAGTTTTTCTCGTCATCGTCATCTTCATCTGATTCCGTTTTCGTTAAATTTTCAAATTGTTGAAATTCAGTTACAGAGTAAACCGGGAAAACTAAACCGGAGTAATTTAGTGGAAGAAGGATTAGCGAAAGCAAGAGCTTCGATTCTAGAAGCTTCGTCGTCGAATCGTAACAATACTACATTGTTCAAAATCGATCTTCCAAACCCAGAAATTTATCGTAACCCTACAGCTTTACATCGGTAAATTCTAAGTTTCATCATTTTTTTTTTTTTTAATTTTAGTTAGATTCCAAAAATTTGAGTTAAACTTTTTTGAAACTACTTAGCTTTAAAGTCACTGCGCACGGCTAATTTTCGTGGATTTTAGTTTTTTTTTTTTACATTTTATAAAATTTTATAAAGATTCTTGTAATTGACGCTAACGAATCCATGAATTTGAACACACACCACTGGTTTTGTATCATAGTTTCTGAGAAAAAAAAGCATGCATACTTATTATTAGTCATGATGATGAGCACCTGCTTTATGGTATATACGCTAAAGATCAAGATCATGACTTTTTTGAGCCTTTCTCAAGCAATTACTACATTAAGATTAGAGATGATTATGTGAATCAAATCAGTCTATGTGCAAAATATTTATAATACTAGGCGGTGCAATTAAGGTTAAGGTCTGTCATGTGTCATTTTCACTATTAAATTACTGCGCAAGCTATATAGCTTACAGTTACACTAATTTAATATTTGTATGGTCCATAATCACTTTGAGTCTATATACTTACAAAGAGTGTGTCAGAGAGTTCATCCCTTTTTAACAATGATTTTTATCATACGAATACAGTTTAGTTTATTTATTTATTGGTAAGTGTAAAGATGTTACTATTTTTGTAGGAGTTACTTGGAAATGGAGAAGAGGTTTAAGGTGTATGTATACGAAGAAGGTGAGCCGCCTTTAGTTCATGATGGACCGTGTAAGAGTGTATACGCGGTTGAAGGGAGGTTTATAATGGAGTTGGAGAAAAGGAAGACGAGGTTTCGTACTTACGATCCGAGCCAAGCTTTTGTTTACTTCTTGCCGTTTAGTGTTACTTGGCTGGTTCGATACTTATACGAAGGCAATTCTAATGCTGAGCCTTTGAGAACTTTCGTTTCTGATTATATCAGACTGGTTTCTACTAATCATCCTTTTTGGAATCGTACTAGTGGAGCTGATCACTTCATGCTTGCTTGTCATGATTGGGTAATACTTAAATTAACAATTTCATCATCTCTGTTTTTGTTTTGGTTTATACAGAATTTGGTATGAACTGTTTTCTTTTTTACTAATGCAGGGACCTCTCACTTCACATGCTAATAAGGATCTATTCAACACATCGATACGAGTTATGTGCAATGCTAATTCTTCAGAAGGGTTTAACCCTGCAAAAGACGTAACTCTTCCTGAGATAAAACTCTATGGTGGTGAAGTTGATCCCAAGCTCAGGTTATCTAAAACCCTATCCGCTTCTCCGCGGCCTTACCTCGGGTTCTTCGCGGGTGGTGTCCACGGTCCTGTTCGACCGGTTCTCTTAAAACACTGGAAACAGCGTGACCCGGATATGCCTGTATATGAATACCTTCCTAAACACTTAAACTACTACGATTTCATGAGAAGTTCAAAGTTCTGTTTCTGTCCCAGTGGCTACGAAGTTGCTAGCCCTAGAGTCACTGAAGCCATCTACTCCGAGTGTATCCCCGTTATTCTCTCTGTTAACTTCGTGTTGCCCTTCACTGATGTTCTTCGTTGGGAGACTTTCTCTGTTCTGGTCGACGTTTCAGAGATTCCTAGGTTGAAGGAGATTCTCATGTCAATCTCTGATGAGAAATACGAATGGCTTAAACGTAACTTGCGGTCTGTGAGGAGACATTTCGAGCTCAATGATCCTCCTAAGAGGTTTGATGCGTTTCACTTGACTCTTCACTCTATTTGGTTACGTAGACTTAACTTGAGGCTTACGTAAGGATATGATGACCACTCATAGGTAAGATTCTGTTAGATTTTGTAATCACATATCTCAGAAATGTATGTAAACCTTAAAGTCTAGATTGAATGGTGAAGAATATATATTTGATGTTATAATTAGTTAATGAGTAGTGAATTATTGCAACTTTCTAAGTAATATTAAAAGATCTAAATCTTTATACCATACCCATAATAATTACTAACTATCAATCATTTGGTTGGGACGAAGTTGAGTGAAAGGCGTTCCATCTGTGATCGAAGGATGTCACCAAGGGAGAGACGGTGAGGTTGTGGTTGCGGTTGCGGTTGCGGTACGGTCGAGGCTGGTGGTTCATCCGGTCCAACTGTGTCTGTTCTTGTGTCTTCATTCTTGACCTCGAGGTGGATTGGTCTCATCTCTTTCTTCACTGATTCCACAAACTCCATATCGATTTTGTTTCCGGCAATATCTCTGACGTAGAAAGCGTTGAGGGACTTCTGGCCGTGCGTCTCCACGTCGGCACGGACAACTGTCAAGCCGTTCTCACGAAGGACACGGGTTATGTCAGAGAGTAAGCCTACTCTGTTCTCTGCGCATAACTCCAACTTCACCCCCTGCATTAGCCACACACACCAACACACCCAAATTGTTTTACCATTCTTAACTAGAATCCAAACAGTTTTGGTGAATCTTCCTCTATATTTCTTCTGTCTAAAACATCTCAAAGTTAGTAATTGTGTAGATTGATCTAATCTGGTTTTAAAGCATAATATAATGTTAAACATTACCTCGCAAACCCGACGTTCTATTGCAGCCTCTAAGCATTTAATCACCCGTTCTTTCTCGCCTTCCGTGTTCAGTGCCCTTCCATCTATGTGTCTTATGAAGTATTCCTACAAGTTTTAAAACATTAGATAAACACTTGAACCCTAAAAGGGGTCTAATGGTTTCAAGGAAGCTATAGATATATTTTCTTGCTCTACCTGAAAAGCATCAGCTCCATCGGACCGTAGAGCGGCGTGGAAGATAACATATTGCATGTCAACTAAAGTGCATATGGTATCAAACATGAGCCTTCTTCGATCCTTGGACTTTACTGTCACAATAGAGTATCCTCTCTCTTCGCATTTACCAATCGAAACTATCGTTGTCTTCCTCTCCTTTTGATCACCGTACAATAACTTGGATGAAAATAACGACAATGGTGAAGGCTCACAAAACGGTTCGTCAAAGTCTCTAACAGATAGCATTAGCTGATGCAACCGTCTCTCTACGTTGCTATTCATACACCCTCTGCCTTGTCCAGCAAGAAACCCATCCGTCTCGTTCTCCTTGTGACCCACGTGTGTAGAGTTTGAAGCAGGATCCGCCGTGGCACGGATCACAGTACTGAGGTGGTCCTCAATGGAAGCCAAGCGGCTCGGGTCATCGATAGGAGCGTGACTGTTGTCGTCAGAAACATAGGCAATACAAGCCAAACGAGCATTGTGGCTCCAAGCATGAGCTTCCAAGACGTTGCAACGTAAGTCCGCGAAAGCAGCGAATATCTCTGAAAAGAGTCCAGGTCGGTCTGTCCCGGTCATTTCTATAGCTGTGTGTTCGCCGTGATCAGCCAGTGGAGGTTCCAAGGCATTGTTGTTTGGGTTGTTACTCGCTTCACTAGCTTTTATAAAATCGGATTCTCGCCTACTAGTACCAATGGCCTAGACATTATCAATTTCATTTGCTCATTACTACACTCAAATCAAACATATATATAATTCATTCAAGGATTTAAGTTTAAGACAAACATGTATGATGTGGTTGATGACGCTTTTATCAGTTAGTTTATTGCCATGCTCGTCTTTAACATGGAAAACTGCATACATACATACAAGTAAGTTTTCAAAGATAAGCTTAAGCTCCTCAACTTATCTAAATTGTAAGGAAATAAAAAAAATGTGGATATGTATGTTATACCATCCATGAACCATCCACCATCGGAAGAGATGTAACTCTTGGTGATAATAAGATTCATGTCTGTCAAGATTTGCACCACTTCTAAAAGAAGTCCTTGTTTGTTCTCGCTGTTCACCTTCATTATCAACCGTACGTTTCACAATAATTAGAGGACACCCCAACCAGATATGCACAATGGAACCACAAAACACAAGAACAATTCGCGCAAAGAACACCATTGGATCCAATATTTTCTGTGTACCTTCACAACGGTGCAATCTTGGATGCTGTCATTGTCAATGTAGACCCTGCACCTGAAAATTACACACACAATAAAAAGATGATGATGAGAAAATTTATACAAATGCACTTATATAATACATCGTTGTTCAACGGATGATCTATTAGAGATGAAGATAGAAAAAAACTTACGGTGGTCCGTATATGCGTTCACCGAGATTGTCAAAATCAGGATCAAAGTAAGGCCAGCAAACTTTCTGCATCGTCTTTATTACACGATCTGTATTAGAATTAGGTCAAGAGATATAAGAGGAAGGAGAGATGTCGTGTTTCTGATTATTTGAGGGTTTTTATTTGTGTCTATATGAAACCGTATAGGTAAGAAAGTTAGATTGGTGTCTCAGAAACAGAGGAGGCTATGAATGAAGAAGAGATTTCAACCTTCTAATACAGAGGATTTAACAAGATGGCCATTTGCTAAATTTAGCTTGGGGAATAAGTGTGATATAACGTGTGGAAGAAGTTATTATAGAGATAAAACTTTTGATAAAAATCTAATAGAAATTCTATTATTATTTATAGATACATCGAGGATAATGATAAAATCACACTATAGAATCGAATTCAAATATAGTGTAGAGTTAATTTGGTAGTATAGGTCAAGAACTTATCAAAGTCAAATACTAAAAATTGGTAAGAGACTCAAGTGAAATAAGGTGTTCCTTGTTTTCTTGCTTGTTCCTCTCTTCTTATTCTTTGGTAACCTCCACATGTTTTCCTAAGTTTTTGGGGGAAACTAAAGTTGCAAAAATCTCTGTTTCGTAATAATACTAATAATATATATTTTCCTAAAGTTTAGTAGAATCGAGAGCATTAACTCCATGTGACTAATTTAGAAACCACATACACAAAAACGTGTAATCTCTTTGAAACGGTCTCCAAACTTCACTGAATATTGAAAATTTCCCTCTACAAGATTTAGTAAATACTAAATACCACAAAAATGAAGTTGCGTGGCGCAAAAACGACCTATGGTGACTTGACTCAGAGAGGTCATTTTTGGTTTTCCCATGTTTAGATCTAGATCCGTGATTCTACGAAGAAAGGGATGTGTGATCGACTGATCGGTAAAAGTTCCTAATATTACCAAACCAGGCACTGATCATCTTCTTCTTACTAGCAATCAAGTCTTAGGAATACACTAGACTTTACCAAACAAGCTGCGCGGCCCGCGCTAACTATGGTGTATATCATTAAGGCTTCTTTTATAAACATACACACTACACATGGACTCCTACATCAATCACAAAAGCCGACTTCTTCTTCATATCATATATTAGATAATAAGTGAGACCCATCTTGCAAATTAATTAGAGCTTCAATAAGAGCAAGACTGCACGGTAGAGTGGGTTATCTGACATGTTAAGTCTAGATTCAGATCATTCTTCTACCAATTTATACATATTTATATGGTTACTATATCTCTTCCTATACAAACATCTTTATGAATATTTGTATTTCAAAATAATTAAATAGAAACAAAAATTTAAAAAATCTAAGCTATGATTCTTATCATTTGAAAAGAAACATTAAAAGATTTATACATAAAAAATTGCTAAACACATGTTATATCCATCTTTATGATATTTAAATATAATATGTCAAAATATCCATCTTTTAGGGCGGGACATCATGAAACGAAAAATATATATAATCTGAGACAAACATGAATTTAGGGCCAAAATATGAAAATTTGTTAGGCGCTAATCAAACATTTGATGCGAAGTTTACTCTTAACTACAAAATTGGAAATTCATTGGAAAAAATTGTTTACTTGGCAACTTCTCCCGTGTATGATTCGGCGCCTTGAGCTCGTACTTGTTCCGGTGATGAAGTGGAATATAAAAATGAGGCCACAAATAAACTTATTGTTGTTCACTCGATGTTTCTTGGTCTTAACATATTTTACACAATGATCCCATCAAAATCGATTACTTTGATTATGAACGAATCTCAAAGGCTTTAATTAGTAGTCGGTACGTACGTTGCCTAGAGACGCAGATTATTCGAAGAAATCAAACAAAATTAAGGCTTTCATCAAAAACAGATGTCGAACTACACCAGAGTTTCAGATTGGCATGGAAACGAAAGTCGAGCTTTCAAATCGAACTATATTTAAGCTTTCGACTTAAAATTTTACAATCTTCATATAGACTTGTTTAAATTTGACGAACTTGAAGAAAACAACAAATATTTTTCTAACTTTAATTTTTTTTTTAATACTTTACAGTTTAACATCTTTGTAACATAGGTGTGAGTGATTTCATTTCAAAAGATATTTAAATCCAAAAAAAAAAAGGTTAAGAAGATTAAATGTGATTAAGCATCGGAAAAGAGAGTATGTAACAAGACCCAAGGATCACGTTTTAGTAACCAAATAAGCTATAAAAAACCGCAAAACAAGCAACGCTTCGTACCATACGAACAATGTGAAGCACATACCATCTACGTTTCCCTATTTTTCTTTTATAACATTTTCCTTTAATAAACCAAGGATCACTTACTGTTCATAGTCAACTTATGCGATGATACATTGTGAGATCGTAAAAAAATTAGTCATTCAACATATAATGTTGGCCTTATATATCATTCTACTAGTCTGCGTTCCCTTAGGTGTCATCATGACTTTAATTACGGCTCCGCGACTAGCCATCAATGTGGCCGTCACTCAGCCAGCCGTCTTAGTAATACAAAATTCCAAAAATAATCTTACATCTCCCCGAGTAATTACTTCACAGCCACTGGATCACGATGAGTTGCTCCTTCGTCAAGCTTCTCAAGTTGATGCAAACCCTTCACCTAAACTTCCCAAAAAACTCGCTTTCATGTTCTTAACAACAACATCTCTTCCATTGGCACCGCTTTGGGAGCTTTTTTTCAACCAAACATTTGATCACAAGTCTCTTTACAATGTCTACGTCCATGTAGACCCGACTCAAAAACAGGAACCAGGTTTCTTTGGCACGTTTCATAACCGGATCATACCATCCTCTAAACCGGCTTACCGGCATACCCCAACACTCATCTCAGCCGCACGCCGTTTACTAGCTCATGGGCTTCTCGACGACCCGTCAAACTACATGTTTATTCTTCTCTCCCCTTCTTGTATTCCGCTTCACTCCTTTAACTTCACTTACAAGACACTAGTCTCCTCTACAAAGAGTTTCATCGAGGTTCTCAAAGAGGAACCAGGGTGGTACGACAGGTGGGCTGCGCGTGGACCCAAGGCAATGCTCCCCGAGGTACCACCCGAGGCTTTTCGAATGGGCTCACAGTTCTGGACATTGACACGCCTCCATGCGCGGATGGTAGTGAGTGACGTTGAGATATGGTCCAAGTTTAACAAGTCTTGCGTAAGAAAATACATGTGTTACCCCGAGGAACATTACTTCCCTACTCTCCTCCACATGCGAGACCCACAAGGGTGTGTTCCCGCTACGCTAACGCACGTTGATTGGAGCGTCAACAAACATGGTCATCCTCGGACATATAAACGTTCGGACGTTACGGCTGAGCTTATACAAAATTTGAGAAGTGCACGGCTTAGGTACGGGGATGGCAGCCGAAACAGGAAGGGTCTGTTTCTGTTCGCCCGGAAATTTTCTCCTGCCGGGATCAGTCCGTTGATGAACATAGCTCGAAACGTCATTTTTAACGATTCGGCTCTCGTGTAAATTAAGAGAATACGTCATTTTAAGTTGACACTTGCGGGGACTTGATTTAGTTATGTTTATGAATTTTCTTATTTTTAATGTATGCATGTATATACAATTTTTATAATATGAAAAGATTCCCCTAAGGGTTTCACGATAAGTCCGAAAGAGACTTCAAAACTTTTGTACGGAGACTAAAAATATTACACGGTTCGATATAATTAGCAAGAGGAAATAGTAAAAATAGTAAAAGAATGATTGAAGGAGAGAAGAAATAACAAGAAACACGGCTGACCCTAACTTCATCTTCAAGGAAACTAGGCAATAGCAACAAAAATAAGCAAGTGTAAAAAAACCTCCATCAACGCAAAATTTGGTCGTCTGATTCGAACACCATACGAATCAGACAATAGTGAGAGACATCTCCTTTGAATATTACCAAACTTCATCCTTTGATTCCGATCCCAGTTTAAGAATAAACCCTAAAATTCATTTGAATCTCTTCATAGTCATCAATCTTGAAACCCTGATTCCATGGTTTCTAGATTTCCATTGATCTTTGTTTCAAGATAATGGGAAGCTTTCACCGCCGGACCTTTTCTTATGATAAACTTCCGGCCGAACCCATTAGGCTCTCCGTTCTAAAACTAGATGGCTCTTCCTTTGGTAAATGCAATATCATTGTTATCTTTTTTTTTTTTTTACGTTTTGGTAACTACTTATTCATTCTCCTTCGTTAGATTCAATTGTAATTTTGTTTACTATTTGAAGATGTCTACGTAATGACCTCAGCAACCGTAGGGGATCTCAAGCTTGCCATAGAGACTGCCTTTAGTCATGTCCCTAAGAAGGGACCCTCCAAGATCTCATGGTACATATTTCAACCTTTCTTACATTTTTTCTCTCCTAACATAATGGTTACTGACTGAAAGAGTTTGTAATGGTGAAGGTCACATGTGTGGGGGCATTTTTGTTTGTGTTACGGTGGTCAGAAGTTAATTACCGATACGGATTGCATCGGAAGTTATGGGATGAAGGACGGTGATGAGGTTTTATAGCCAAATTTTAAACTCATTTCATGATAAGTGATCTTAGAGGTTTAGGCATGAATGCGGTTTGGATAAATAACAAGATGTTACATAATTTTTTCAGGTAAGGTTTAAAAACCATGTGTCAGGCAATGCAGTATTGAGCAAGGGATACTCTAGGAAATCAAAACAAAAGAATTTGTAAGTCTCGTTCTTATACTTTTCTCATTGAAAAAAAATTGATGTGGTGCTTCTGAGTTATCAATTCTGAGATTGCATCATACATGTTTTTTTTGTACCAATACAGAGAGATGATATTGCCAAAGGATGGAGATGGAGAAATGAATCGAATAGAAGAGATTGATGACTCTTGGGATGATCTCGAGAAAGGAGGCCTCGTGAGGTACAAAGATGATGACATGGACGGTTCTTCAAATGAAAGCACTAGGTCTTGTTTAACCTCTGTACGAGGTTGCTGCTTTGCTTTTGGTTTAAAGGAGCTTCTTGGGTTTGGTAATGAACGAGCCTATTACTCTTTAAGAGACACTTGGAGAGACGATTGAAATTTTTGTGTTTTTGTTTCTTCTTCTTCTTCCAATTTTTGTAATCTTTTTATATTAGTAAAAAAAGATTTTGTAATCACACAACAAAATGATCCAGTGAAGGATCAAGTTCTATTACAAAGGGTAGTATTATGTTCAGGAAAAGCTTTATATATAGAGTACAGAGTTACAATGATTCAGTAGTACAGATAAGTGCCTTAAACAAAACAAGTGGGAAAAAAACAGAGCTTTTGGCAGAAACAAAACACAAAAAAAAACAACTCCGAAGAGTTGTAATGGCGACTAGGATGTTAGACCGCCATTGCCAAAAGCTCTAAAGTGGAAGAAGATAAAGGCACTATCACGAACCTAAACCAAAAGAACAAGACTCCAACAAGAACTTTACTGAACATAGAGAGACAACAACTCCAAAAAGACGGTCAAGACTATAACCCTAATTAGATTACCAGAACTCAGTAACACGATTCACAAGAACACTAACAGTTGTAGAAGCAAGCTCCTTTGATTAGAAGGAACCTGCCAAAAATTTTTAAAAAACAACTGCTGCGTGCGTCCTGGGAAAGAAACTAAGTTCTAGGTGGAATCTATGGGGTTTTTAGCGACCAAAACCTAGGGAAAAGACTTGACTGATGATGATGGTACTAAGGTTTTGCAGAAAAAGTGGGATTTTAGTAGAGTATATCACACCTCCATAGTTGTTCCAGAAAGGTATCCACAGTGCTGCTGCTGATTCTGCCACAACGTTGGATGTTTAATCCCAGAAGCGTGCGGCCGAGTTTTTGAATGCATGCCTTGCTTTTGTCTGTAATCGCTGAGCACCCGCCGACAGAAAGAACCTGAAGGTTAAGATGGTTGGGAGAAGATGCCAAAGCCTTGATTCCGTGATCTGAGACCAAAGTATTTGAGATGTCAAGGTCGTTGACTGAGTAGCAGTTCTTGGCTACTGCGACAAGGCTTGCGTCAGTGATGTTCTTGCAGCCGTCGAGGTTAAGAGACTCCAATGTGTGTCCGTGGCAAACGGAAACTGCAGAGACTGTGTTGTCTGAAACATTTATACATCCGCTCAGATTCACCTTCACAAGACCAACGTTGTTGCTCTGAAGCAACTCACGCACACCTGCATCCGTAACTCCATCCAGTCCACAGAGTTCAACATCCTGAAGCAGATGACAGAAGTTCCCCAAGAAAGCAAGACTTGCATCCCCGAACCCAGGGCAGCAACGGATGGACAGAGAACGTAAAGAGCTGCAACTGGTTGATGGTAGAGGTGATTCTGCGTTGAAGTCCCTGATCCCCAGACAATTTGCCAAAGAGAAAGCCTTCAACTTTAAGCCAGAGTTCATAAGAAAACCCAAAAGACCAAACTGGTTGATCCTGTGGCATTCCTCGAGTTTCAAACTTTCCAGCGACAATGCAGATTTGGCCAAAGCCACAAGTCCTTTGCCAGAAACTAGCAAGCATTTGTTCAGAGAGACGTGCTTCAGATCAGGGCAACCATTGCCAACAGCTTCGAGCCCAACATCTGTCATGCCTCGGCACGACACTACTGAGAGGGACTTCAGTTTCTTCAACCCTTTTGCATTTCCCATCACCCAGAATCCTTTTTCGTTCACACCTTGAAGCCCTTGAAGCACAAGATCAGTAACTGCTGCTCCGTAGTGACCAAGAACAGCAAGAGACATACCAGTAACGTTCAGCATCTGAAGTTTCACTTTCGTCAAGTAAAGACCAGCTTGAGCCAAGAGGAAGGCAACACCTTGATCTCCAATTCGTGGGCAGCTCCTGATAGAGATAGATCTCAGATTGGTACAGCGTCGTGCAATAGCCCTTAAACCCTCATTGCCAACACCAGAACACGAATCAATAGTCAGATCACTCAGATTCACACAGTTCTCAGCGATTGCAACTAAACCACTGTCAGTTATCCCTGGACATCGTGAAAGATCAAGTTTTTCAATCATGGGGCAAGACCGAGCGATCTCAGACACACCCACATCACTAACCGCAGGCAAGTTCCAAAGAGAAAGAACCCTAAGAGATGGACAACCATGAGCAATAGCGCCAAGACCAGCATCAGTCACATTGCTTTCAAACCCACTCCCACGGATATGAAGCTTACCCAACCCACCACGAGACGAAGTCCCAACTGCAACCGCAGCCAGCCTCAAATCCGTAGCCTTCTTACCATCCAAACTTCTTGACAAAAACCCTTCACCCTCCACATCCTGAACAGACTCACAAACTTCATTCCTAGTGATACTAGTCAAGAGATTAAGCCAATGCTTGGATACACAAGCGCAAGCACTCCTCTCTTTCCCTGAAGGCAAACGTCTAAGGATCTCAAATAAACACTCATCTGGCAACACATCGATCGAAGTTTGCTTCTCCTCAAACCCGCTGAACACTGACGTCGCGGCAATACGTAACCTCTTACGCGCTGGGAAATAGACACCGGGACAGCTCCCTGGTGATAGATTATGCATCGATCCCCCAAGGAAAAAATCTTCATCACCTATCATAATCAAAATCAAAATCAAACAAACCCCATTATTCTCAATTCCGATCTCAATCATTTATAAGAAGAACACTAACATCAAAACCTAATGTACACAAAAACAGAGAATGCGACTAAAACAGAACAAACCCAAATTTCAGATTTTTATCAAATCTTCGAATCTAAATTCCTAGAAATCAAGCAGAGTAGTATCAAATGATCGAAGATGATCAAAACCCACAACACAAAATCTAAAATTGGACTAAGAAAGAGGAAACATACCACTAAATCCGAAGATTCCAGACATAATTCGAACAGAGTTTGAAGAAGAACGAAGAAGAAGATGAATAGAGAAGGAAGACTAAGATTCATGAAAGAGCAAAGAAGAACCCTAGAAGATAGGGCAAAAAGAAAAGAGAGAAGATTTACAGAAGAAGAAGAAGAAGGAAGAAAAATTTGAGATATGAAGAGGAAAGGGAAAAAACTGAGAAACGTCTATAATGGAGAGAGAGGTGTACGGTGGACGTTAATGTAGAGGATAAAAACTACTCAAGTTCAATGTATAGACGCGAAAAAGTCGGATTTGTTCTCCACCTTCTTTGTTTCTTAAGTCCCACCGAACCCTCCCAAAATTGTTATATTGTTTAATCATATTTTATTATTCTGACATACAAAAACATTATTATAAAAAGTGTTTTCTTTTATAATATAAAGTTTTTGAAATGCAATGAAGGGTGAGAGTGGTTTGACGAAAAAGACTGAATACATTGAAGGAAGAGAAAAGCGAGTTACATGCATTGTTGACAAAATACATTGAGAAATGTCGATTTCGTTGAATTAAAAAAAAAAACATGGGTGTGTTACAACATGTCAACATGAGTGTTAGTTTATTTGAGAAATAATAGCAAGTGTTGGATATTATCGTGACATGTTTTTTTAATGATGTATATGTTTGAGCCTTGGAGGATAACATTAGTCCAAATCCAATGTTTAATCATGTATTCTCAAAAGTTCTCTTATTAGCTTTTGATTCGTGAATTATTTGAGAAATTAATTAAATAGGAAGGGTATATATGATTATAATTCTTAGATGTTCTATTTAAAAACACCATTTAATATTTGTTTTTTTTCAACATTGAATATGTTTTTTTTCAATATTTATGCATGCTACCGGAATGTAGTATCGTTCATATGTTATAACATCTCAATACCTATAGAACTCACAAAGCATTACTTAATATATGTAATATACCTATAGAGTTTCGCTTCGTTAGTTGAGTTGTTTTGTTATGTTCTTCATTGATACACATATATTATCACCTTTATTTTGTGTGTGTGGTAAAGATATATTATCACTTGCTGTCATTTTACAAGTTGTCAGAAAGGAAATGCTGGCGAGGATTCAAAAGAAGGATAGCAAAACAATATAATTGTCTGAATGCAATGAAGGGTGATAGTTAAAAGTTGACAAAAGTGGTTGAATACATTGAAGGAAGCAAAAGGTTGGAATACATTGCATTGTTGACAAACCATTTTGTCTGTGTGATAAAAATTCCTTGACAAAACCTTGGGATGTTAAGTTCGTTGAATCTGTATAGGTTATCTTGGATTGAAGGGAAAAATATCATGATTGCTACAACATAACTTGTTTTTAAAAAAATTAACTACTAGTTATATACTTTGTTCGTTGATTTTATTTGATTTCTTACGAAATTTTGATTCATAACACGAATCATAATAATTGAGTTTTGTGGATATTGAATTGTATCGACCAATGTCTTTTATATATTATTCTTGATCGTTTTAACTTTAAGTTTTAAGTGGTTGTATGGTATGGTATAGAGACCAGATTAACCATGAGACTGTAGTGTGAAGTTTATAATGGTGGACTACAATGAAAAATGCTAATTAACAGTAAATTTAAAGTGGTTTGAAGTTGTATATTCAAATGGTACCAATATGAAGATTTTTAGTATGCACTGATGCATATTAGTGTGTAATGGTGAATTAAGGATGGATTAGTTCGATTTTAGTCGGATCAGGAGCATATTACGCAACCATTCAAACCCTTAAAATAGAGATCATAATATATTCTTTCGAGATGATGCCTTTTATCAAATCTCTTATATATCATTTAAGATTCCTTGGAGAGAATCCTAGCAAATCAACGATAGTATGGGTATAACGAAGACACATTTAAGTTTAAAACACACAAAGTTGCTTCGGATCAGAGGAATAACGAAGACAAATCATGCATGGTAATAGTTACTAGAGTAATTATGGAACAACAGAAATCTATAATTATGGACATGAAAAGACACGATATTAATTATTTTACAGTTTTCGGTATTTATGTAACAATAAACGAAGATTCGTTACAACTCACACTATAACATATATTCTCCTCATTATGAACTTGTAACGTTTTGAGGAAGAAAAAAAAAAGAACTTGTAACGTTCTTGGGGATATATTTGACCCTTTGTTGCTCTATTGTATGGCATTGTGAGTGTTACAATACCATGTGCTTGATTAATGGTTTGTTCAGTGAACACTCTCCAAAGAGAGATGGTATTTTTGCCAATCAATAATATTTTCTAAAGCATACATATTTACATGATTACGTAATTTAAGTTCAATGTTTGCAAGTGGTTCATATACCCAAACGACTTAAACAAGGCATGAAGCTGAAAATGACGTTAAAGGCATGAAAAACAAAAGATAATTTTGATGTAAAAGTCACAAGTCTACAATTCTAAAAAGAATTCACTTTCTCGCCGATAATTGAATTTGGTCGAATTTTATGGGTACAATGTACCGTACATTCCCGTAAGAAAAAGTCATAATCAGACTTGAACGACAAAACATGTGAAAAATATAGTAACACAATTCTATCGAATATACTAATGAGTAATCACCGACCTGCTTAGAAAGTTAAGCTGTAACTACTTTGGTCATAATAATATTACAATTCCGAGTGTAACAAAAATCGACGTAATAAATTGACTATTACACAAAGCCCAAACCAAAAAAAAGGTCTAAAATCGTTTTTTTGAAATGTTCCTTGAGAGTTTTTACTTTCAGGAAGCTAAAGTCTAAAAATCCAAGTTCTGGAAATTTGTTTTTCTTCTTTTGATTACACACATAATTAAGAATAAAAAAAAAAAGATGAAATTAATTAAGTTTCAAGAGTTTGCAACTTAATCATACAAGCCTTCTTGCTCCCACACATCCACCAGAAAATCAACCATTTCCTGCCATAATAAACATAAATCAAAAACGAACCTTATATCAAAATTATAAGAAACTAGATAACTACTGGGAAAGTTGCTTACAGGAAGAGGTATTGGACGAGAGAACCTCTTGTTCATACCCAACAAGCTCTCATATGTTGCATTCCAGCTGCAGAAAAGCGAATGAAACAAACATCCATGAGCACAAGGCTAGGGAGTTTCTACCGTAACTACATTTCAAATCATCGTAAACTCTATTACATAAAAAAATTGTGAAAACCTCATCTTCTATAATCTAAAAGCCTAAAGGACTTATAGAAAGAAGAAATCAATCTCAAGACACTGTTCTTGTAACAAACTTTCAAGCACTGTCATTGGATGACTTGCTGATGCAAATTTTATTGATGGTAGAAAACTCGAAGAAAATTTCAAATGAATGGTGTCACACAGTTTTACTCATCGATCCATGAACTTTTTAGATTAAGAGTATCCATGAACTTTTTAGATTAAGAAGTTTAACTACTATGATAGGAGGATGAGAAATTCATGTTGTGTCTTTGCATTTACCAAAAAAATTACAGAGATATTGATGGAGGGTCAGAAAACTATTGATGGAAGTACTGATAGAGCTCACAACTGAAGTCATGAAATAATTGGAAGCTTATACATCAAAATGTATACAAACTAACTGCACAATATAGGACATGAAATCGAGCAAATGATTTTTAAAAGGAGAAAAAAAATCCAAACTATCTCAAACTTGTAATCTGTTAGAGCACATTAGTATTGCAATCAAATGCAAATGCAGAAGAGAAAACAAAAACAAAAAGTTTCACCAACCTTATTGTAGGTTCTCGAAGTTTGGCCTTTTTTTGAGAAGTTCCATTTGCAAGCCATTGTTGCCTAGTTTGGTTCCAAAGGTTCAATCCTAAACAGGAAGAAAGAACAGAGACAAACTTTCTTTAGGGGAAAATTACAACAGTAAAAATATGAGTAAACAGAGCAAATAATCATGAAGTGGTAAAACAAAGCAATCTGAAAGTCAAAAAACTAGTATCTGAAGATGCAAGCCAAAACATACCAATACACCAAAAAACTGGAAGAAACAATATTTCAATTTGCAACATAGATCCACTTTATGTGGAAGCTTATTATGCACAGGTGAGGTTTCAAAGTAGGTTTGATAGTGATTCATCAGTAGCTAACATCTACGTATCATGAGACGAAAGTTTTCACGTTGAAACAACAAATACAAAGTAAATACTAAAGAAATGTGCCTCCAAATGTACTTCTCCTAAGTCAGTCATGAATGAGGAATCTTCCACTGGTTGAGAATAAACAATAATGTAAGCCAACACCCACTTACATATATTAAAAGTAACCATCAGTATGACTGTATGAGTAAGCTAATACAATAAGTAGATAGATTCAAAGTTGAATAAATCAGACGAAATTATAGTTTGAAATGCTCTTTCCAACATTGAAAAGACAAGTCAAGTAAATAAAATGTGAGAAAGGACCATTAAAAACAACGATGTGAGGAAATTTCAACTCACCGTTGTTTACAAATTCTGAGGGGTTGCTTGTACTTGCAGAAGTAGAAGTGTTGTTAGTGAAGCTGATAGAAGAAATGCTTCTCTGTGACTGAAGTGTGCTGTTATCCATCTCGCAGGTGCTTGTGCTCCAGAAGTCGTCTGATACACTTGGCTTCTTCACTAAACGACCTTGAATCCTTAACCCTTTAGACGGCTCATCCACTGCAACTATAAGCGGTGGTTTATTGCAGCATCCAAAACAACCTCTGTACTGTTGCAAAACCACAAAACAAAAAAAATGCCAGTGAGAAGGAAAGAACTAAGGAATTTCACTTGGAAGACTCATAGCAGATACAACCATAGATTTCCCAGAGAGAGAGAGAGATGTTTTCTTTATCAAACAAAAAACAATGAAGAGAAAGGGATGCAAAAAAATTCCTTTATATACTCTTAAGATTATGAAGTGAATGATCTCAAAACAAAAGGTATTGATATAAAAGACACTCAGAAAACTAAAGAAAGCAAATGGTTTCAAGCATGATACAAAAGATCTAGATCAAAAACTAAAACCTGAGAGATGCTTTGATACCATTTTTTGCTTAAATTGCAAGCAATAACCATATATATATATATATATATATCCACATAAGCAAATAGGTAGCTATACAGAAAGCAAACCTAACCTACAATTTAAGTAAAAACACATATCAAAGTTTAGAATTTAAAGTCCAAAATTTTACACTCCAGTTTCATAAGATTCTTCTTCATTTCTCAGTCACACAGACAAGGCTTCCAAAACAAAAAAAAAAGACTGAAACTTTGAATTAGAACAATACAAAAAGAAAGAAAGATCCTCACTCACCCCATGCAACCAAATAACTGGTAGATCCAAGAGGGAATAATTTCACGGAGATGCATCTACAACAACCAAATTAGAGATCTTCTTATCAAGACCCTTATTCCTGGTAGGAGAAGTCTCACAATCCTGCAATTTCACAACACTCAAATCCATTATTCCCTTAATCTAATCACTTGGAATAAAAAAAAAAAAAAAAAAAAAACATCACTTGTTCTGGAGATATGAAAAAAAAACAGAGAAAAAACCTCAAAAATGGCATATTCGGGGCAGATTGGGATTAGGGTTTTGCTCCACCACCTCCCCTGCAGCTAAATCTAAAGCCTTTTCTTCTTCTTCTTCTTTATTCGACCTTTTTTTCTGGGTTCGGCTTCTTCTTCTTCTTTTTTGTTATGCGTGTGTGTGTGTGGTGGTTCTGCAACTCCCAAAAAAGAAGGAATAGAAATATTCCGTTTATTATTATTATTATTATTATTATTTTTCACAGAGAAAATAGTCTGTTACTTTATGCTTTATTAATTGTACTTGAATAATAAATAAATTAAAAGTTTAAAATAGGGACCATATTTAGGAAAAAAAATGTTAAGACTTAAGAGTAAACTAATCTGATTGTACTAACTCGAAATTCCCTTTTTCATTATAAATCGTTTTATAAATTAGAAAAATAAATATTGATTATATATTAACCAAATAAAAAATTTGTTGGTTGAAAATATATGATTTAAAAGCATTATTACTTTAATTTATTCCAAAAAGTTTTTACTTTTTCTTTTTTCTTTTTTAAATATTTTTCTCTTTACATAAAAGAAAAGAGAGATTCGTGCATATGGTAGCCAATTGTGATACTGAGCATATCAAAGCTAAGTAATCCTTCTCCTCTCAAGTGTAAGAGATGACATTGTTTTGTTCCTTTTTATCGTTGGTTGGTGGATCTGGTTAAAACGATTTGAGAGTACATTTTAGATATCTACAAATTCATTAGGCGTTAATCCGGATGTTGGACAACGATTTAGCGTCTACCCACCTAATTAAGTCTAGACTTTGTAAGAGCGTTATGTGGGAAACGCCCATGCTCAACCTCAATCAAGAATTTTTTTATCCCTTGTACACGTGTAAGGAAAAAGGATAACTGCTAAGCGTTATCACGCTGAATTTGGGAGAGTTTGGGCTATTATTTTAAATAATTATCACTTAAAATATAATAAATTTGAAACAAAAATATTCTGTTAAAAAAATATTATTCTTTAGTTATTTGTTTTAAACAAGATATTTTTTTGTAATTTTATTTTTTAAATAAAATTAATTATAAATAATTTGTTTTAAACCAAAGCATTTTTATTTATAAAAGAAAAAATTAGGTCTTCCTCCCAGCTCCTGCTCCTCGCTCCTGCTTCAGCTGTTTACCGCTGTTGCTTCCTTCTCCGCTTTACCAATTTAGGCTTTAATACTTTAATATTTTTCTTGTTTTATAAAATCCGATAATGAAATTAAAAAAAAAAATTATTCATATTCTTAACTATATTTTTATGAAACGGCTAAACTAAAAATTATAATTAAAAGGATTCATGAAACAGCTAAAAAACAAAAATAAAAAGTTAATCAATTTGACTAGAATGATGGTGGCATTATGGTATAGACGTATTTTTAGTTTTTTTTAATCCATGTATATATATAAAGAAAAATAAACGTTAATGAATGAATATGATATATGGATATTTTGTGTCGGCAATGGAAATAAGATAAGTTGTGTTCTGTCGCATCTCAATTATTGATAATATGAAAAGTATGAAGAGTTTTTCTTTCGTGTTTATCCATATAATGTATGTTTTAATCAAAAAGGTTTTTTGACAAAAAAAAATCAAAAGGTTAATGAGTGATCTAGAAGTATAGTACTGCTACTATTAGATTCAAATTAAAGTCAATTTGGATATAATCACTATTATTATATATGCTCTAAGTTGTAAACAATTTGGATTTAATATTTTCTTAACTCATCTAAATTTGATATGTAACACTTGACTCTGCAAAGAGGGTTGTTTGACATTTTAAAACCGCCAGTGGATGAAGAGGGTTCAATAATACAAAAAAAAAACCACATTGCTCTAGAAATTCAAACCACATTGTTTTTACTAGCTAAAAATCTTGTTTTTACAAATCCAAATTCAAATCTGGCTAATAGCTCCATTCCAACAATATCAAAGGCCCTATAGGGCAATCTTTTTCCTTTATAATTTAATTACTAGATTATATTTTTGGATCCTTAAAAATAGATTTTTTTTTATCGTCTGGATTTATTATTGATTGCAGATTATTGAGAACTATTACATATGATTCTACCATGGACAATTCCTTCTGACCCTAATAGATTCACTACATAAACTCTTGCTCATTTCCTGCTCCACGTTCTTGATGGACACCTCCTTCTTATTTCAGTTGTATGTGGAACCATGGCGAACAGCAATAATTGCGCATCACTGGAGATCGTCTGTAAATTTGCCTCCTTTAATCTGCACAATTAATAAATCGCATTATCTGGGGCTCGAACCCCATACCTTCTGGTGTAGAAGCATTAATGAACTCTAGGCCAACCTGTGGGCCAAGGGGCTTCCACCCTTAAAAATATATTTATACTAAATTTTTTATATTGTTAGGTCCACATTAGACTATAAATTTAATTTTGGATCCTATTTTAATTTTTGTCTTAAAAAAATGGATTTTTCATATATAAGAATTTTTGTTCACTCCGTATTTCTGTCCACCCCTTTGGATTAAAACAGCCAGCAAACTATGAGTTGGAGGAGGATCAATACTGACTTATTGGTTTAAGCGAAAAATAATCCATAAATAAAGCATCGTCAAATGAATGAGTGAGTTCGAGTGATCAGTATCATGTCTAAAATTCATGCAAATGCAACTCGTCAGTCGTGACAAACTGACAACACATCTACTACAACATCACATAAGAATTTGTTTTTTTTTCTCGAAGCCTTTTAGCAAAAAAAAAAAGAAGAAAAAAAAAAGAATTGATTTTTCTTGCTTACCATATTTAACTGAATTTCAAAGAATACATTTATGATTTATCTAATTATTATGGTTGAGTTTTCAAGAAACAGCGGATCAAAATTTTCGAAAAGACTCAGTTTTAACGTACGGTGGTTCTTACGGTTACGACACTGAAACACTCCCAACGTACAGTCTTTAAAAGTCAGCCTTATGAAACACTCAAGTTACAACGTACAGTGGTCTTACTGTTTGTGGCCTTATACTCTCATGATGAGAATGCTTTACATTCATGCAAATTTTAAGAAAATGCTTAAGCAGTAAGTGAGGTACATGATAGCTAGGT
Organism: Camelina laxa; assembly: GCA_024034495.1. Taxonomy (NCBI): domain Eukaryota; kingdom Viridiplantae; phylum Streptophyta; class Magnoliopsida; order Brassicales; family Brassicaceae; genus Camelina; species Camelina laxa. The sequence continues at coordinate 11,765,655 of CM043881.1, forward strand.
AATCAAAATTGGTGGCGATGCACGGTACCATGAAGGACTGCAAATCTGGCTTGCATCAAGACTCTGAATATGGAAATTAGCTAATACAGTGTTTTTTTTTTTCTCTTTCTCTTTCAAACAAACGTTGCACATGATATAAAAACGCTATTTTAAAAAAAAAATCTAATTTATCATTTTTTCAAAAAAGAAGAAGAGATAAATGATAGGTATTTGTGGAACGGAACTTACTCACTATAGTCTTCGGATGCTTCACAACGAATCTTAAGTTATGTCACTAATACAACATCTTCTCTGTTCTAGGCATGTTTTAGCGACTGTAGTAGTGTGGTCAATGGGGTCGTTATGTTAATGCCATACGAAGAGATTTAGCTAACTTTTCTACTTAAAGTTATAAAGTTTATTTTTTTCATTTTTTAAGATTTCTACTACTGTACTGAAAATAAAATTGTGAAAGGAAACATTTGGAAAGTACACTTCGTGTGAATTAAATTATTCTACCCGAATCCGATTCCAAATTTGTATTATTGAAATATAACCTTTCGGCAAGCAACACAGAGAAATTAGTACGTAATTTTGTTGTTTTAGCACGGTTCTCATTTTCTTATTATACTGTTGGTTTGGAATTTTTAATTCTTTTTTTAAATAGGTGTAGCTCGTGGATTCGAATGATAATTTTAATTTACAATGATGTTTTTACATTTATACAGGCATGCATGTATAACATAGCTATAAATCGAAAAACACATTCTACAAGAGTATACAATGAAAGTGTTATTATATATATTACCTAATTAAGAAGTGAGGATTGGAGGAAGATAATTAGATTTTTCGCCTACCACCTTTGCGTTAGTATCAGGAAAGAACTCAGTCCCAGCAAGATTTGTTACTTCCCCGTTGCTACCAATGCTAATAGGATAACTAAGCAAATGCCCCGGTAAATCCTGATCTCGAGGGTACTCTTGTGCTGAATATAATCCCCATAGCTCGTCTGCCTTTGCATTTACCATTCTTATACACTCTTCACTTTCGGGGCACTGAAACGCGTTAGTTATGATCCGTAGGTGTTCAAGCCATAGTGATATCCTGAAGCTAAACACTTGACCCGTCGGCCTCATATTATTAGTAGATAGTAGATGGCTAGGTTGATATGCTCCCATTGCAATCTCTGAGTCTCGCCCTCCATCCATAGACCGTTGGTTTATATTAGCTGATCCTATTATTATGTATTCATCATCAACTACATAGAAATAAGAATCATGTTAAGTGCTTTAGATTGTTTTATTAAACACTACATTTCCTTAAGCGAAATAAATATGAAAAGTTATGGAAGATAGATTTTGACTTACCAATCATCATTTTAGAGTGAACATAGATCATGAACCGACGAGATTCTTGAGCTCTTGCGTAATCAGAATTCGGCTCTGGCTTTTCCGGAGGCAAGTATTCACCGGCTTTGCCAACTTCCCGGTTCCCAAGGCAAAAAAATGTTAGGTAGTCTCTAGGGTTTGCATCTAAACCTTTCTTGCTAAGCGCAATGATGATATCTGTATACATCATCTCCATTGTTCTCCTTTGCCAGTCTAGTATTGCTTGAACCGAAGCAGAGCCAGGTTTACCTTCAGGCCATAACGGTATCACGATATACGCGGCAAACCTCTCGCCTGCCTCGATCTTGCTCACTATTTTGAGAGAAATTTCTTTGGGAATGAGTTGTAATGCATTGATCTCATTCAAGTTAATGTCTCTAGAGTTCCATCCAAATGAGCTTCCAAGAAAATATTGGTTCTCTATGTAGATGAAGTGCTTGGCTCTCCTTATGGCATTTACGTACGCGTCTTGTATGCTTCTTTCTATCACGTTATCTTTTCCGCTTATAAGTCCTACACTTGAAGCTTCACGTGGATCCTCAGGGAACCCTTCAACTGCACCATTATCTATGGACCGGAAAACTTGAACTGTCCAGCCTTCTTCATTGTCTGGTTGTACAATTGGAAGTGGCGGAACTGTGATCTCTGCTAGCTGCGCCATCGATATAAGGTACCTTCTACCACTACCTGTAAACAGACGAAATTAGTTTCTAATGAATCAATGTTTTGATGAAATTTGTTTAGGGTAACCATTTTTTTACACACTAATTTAACTATGTGCTTTAAAGAAAGAGGTTAATATGTGTTGGCCAAAAAAATGTAAATGCAACGCCAAATTCAAACAAAATTTTTCTTCCCGTTAATTAGCATTTACATTTATTAAAAAAATGTTTATTAAAATGTTAAGCTTTTATTTGGAGAAAAAGCACAATTCCTTAGAACATGTAAACACGAAAAAAAAAAAAAAAACGTTGAAGCCTTATGTTTTTTGTTCAGTACCTTGTTTCATCCACCTCTGCTCAAAATTGTATAAAACATCCCACGCGGCAGGACCATCCACCTTGCAGTGAATATCGTGCCATGGCTCACGTGGACCGCCTTTTCTAATTGAAGCGCCATCAAAGTTTGGCTGGTGAAAATCATTAGCATGAACACCATTCAAAGTACCAAACAAAGGATGCTCCACAGTGTCGTATCTCCCATCACAAAGATCAATCCCTCCAAGAAAACTCACTATCCTTCTCTTGGTTCTTGACCCGTCCACTTCACCGTCCACCACAATCGTTTTTTGATGGTGAGAAAACATGGTAGCGACCTCGAACCCTTGCACGATGCTCTCACCATTATCCGGATTCCGCGGACAGAGAACGCAACGCACTTTCGTGTTCTTGAAGTAATTGTAAGTTTCTTGATCATGAGTCATCATCAAACCGTCTCTCCTAAACACTTCGTTAGATGTTCTATCGTCCCACACAAGCATCAGAACGGTTACGTTTTCTTCCGCTTTCTTTCTCAGCAATTCCCCTAACTTCAGGTTCCCTCCCTGTCTAGATTGTTTAGGATCCCTGATCAATGTTACGTTGGTGTATACTGACCAACCAGCTATGTATATCAAATGTTTTGCATCCCATATCGCATCGAATATCTCTTCCCAACACCGATGATGCTTATAAATCACTTGTCCTCCCGCGAGAGTAATATCAGGGTATTCGCTAAGAACGTGAGCGTCTTGGTAAAGAGTAACTTTGCAACCTTCTCTTTGGTTGAAAAACGCGTTAGGAACTCCCTTGAAAGAAGGTAATATGATTCCTTTGTTCCAATTCATGTCCTGTGTCACGTGAGTGAACTTCACACGGACATGGATTTTGGCATCTCCTTGGATTGGTCTCCTGTTCTCGTCTAAGATATCGAGCCATCGGTCTATAGGTTGTCCGGTGATGACTTCGGTAACAGGTAAATAAGCTCGACCGATCAAACTTGCACTGACCGGTTCATCTTCTTTAACCGTGAATACGATTTTAGAGATTGAATGTGCAGTGTAGACATAGAAGGATTGTAACCATCTAGGATGACGTCTCATCATGGTTCGAGCCACCCTTGACCTGTCTAGGTCAACAGTTGCGTAAAGATGTCCTCCAAACAAATTTGTGCATGAGTCTGTCAGTCTTTTTATTTGGGATTGAGTCTTTTTACCCGTCGGCTCCTTGTTCCCCTATAAATCATTTTTACAAGTTAAGTAACTTTCGTCTAAATATTTCTTGTTCCTTAAAATCCTGATAGAAAAATAATACACTAATAATATTATTTTTTTATTGAAGTTGGGACTATTTAAGGGGTTACCTTGCCGCATAAATTGAATCTTGAACGTTGATGCAACTTATCGATCCTATATATCTTCACTTCAAGAGTTCCATGAAGTAACAACTGTTCCGTCATTTATTCACCTGTAAACTTTAAAAATATATAACGGATGTCTTTTTTTTTTAGTGAATGACTAATAAAAAAGGGAAGATGTATTATTAATAAACAAATAACAAACCACAATTGGTCGAGAAAATCACCCTTTTGAGGATCTAATTTTTGGAAAGGTTCGAAACGGCTTAGCAATTAGAGTATGTAAACGTGAAGTCAGAATATAAGGGAAAAAATCGAATACGAATACGAAACGTTTGGATTAGGTTGGTGATTACTTTGGAAGACTACATAGGATTACAATAAGAAAGGAAGAGATGAAGTCTTTTATGGGTTTTGAGACCATACGTCTTAAGTAAACCTTTTCTTGTAGGCCAAACCCAAGACAAGAGGGAAGTCCAAAACGGAATATTCTTTGGATATATTAACCTTCACTACTCACATCTACACTTTTCTTGATGTATTAGGAATACACTTTATTCCATTTCATTTCATTATTATGTTTACTAAATTTAGATGACTTTTGCAATTTCCGAAGACATTTTTTCATGTACTAAAAAATATAAATAATTATATGACCACTCTTCACTTTACTTTTAAGAAAATAATTAAATTTAAAATTAGGAAATTAAAATTTTCAACGAATTTCCAATAATCATGGAGTTTTTGAACAATTTTTTTTGACTAAAATTTTGACAATTTTCGACTAATTTTCAACTGATATCTTTTCACTAGAAATTTGAAGTTGGGGATTCAAACTGTTCACTATTAGTTACAGAATACACCTTTAACCACTAGACTACTTTAATGATATTGTCATCAAACACATTTAGGTTACATGCATACTCTAGAGTCTTTGTTACGCTTATAAGATGAGGAGTTCAAGCCGAATTTATTTTTACTTCACATCTAATATTAGTAAACAAAAGGATTACCCCGGCCCCTTCTTCCTTTTTCGCATCGCCCTGTACTCTCTCATTCATGTGGCTGTCACATCTTTATATATATATCTCAAACTTATTTATTTGATTTTGTACGTTTTGCATATGTTGGTGAATTCATTTATTCAAGCTGAAGGTTTAATTCGGTCTTGTCTCCTTTAGGTTCATAACATTTAATGGGCAACTACTACTTCAAATATCCGTGGACTTTTACCACGCGACGCACCGACGATAATTTAGCTTTTCATTAATTAATCAGTAAAAACTTCGACAATTGATTTGATCTTATTTACAAAATTACAAGTTGAGTCCTTATAACAAAACATAAACATAGATGATCGAAGCAAAGAATATATGTGAGCGTGTGTCGGTTTGTGTCAATACGAATTTGAAAATGAGAGATACGAATTGGTGGATCAATACGAATTTGAAAAATGAGTGATAATATACGAGTGAACCTTGTTTTGACGTTGTAATTTCTCGTCATTTTTATGGTATTGCTTGTAAAATTAATAGCATTTTTATTTTGAATTTCTATGTAATATCATTTGGGGTGTAGAGGTATATTCGAATGTGATCGATCTTCATTCTATAATCTACAAAAAAAAAAAAAAAATACCAGTATAAATAGAAAGACATCAGTGAATAATTTAATACATACGATACATCATTATCAAAGACTGGAGAGTGGATGTTACAAAAAGTAAACGACTTATGCATTACCAAAACCCCACTATGCTTTGCAATTGGCTCCAAAAAAGTGCCCTTTCCTATAGTTTACCTAAAGCCTTGCTATTAATATTCACATAAATGAAGTAAACAGACAAATTGATAGTTTTTTTTACGTTCCGTAAGCAATAAGAAATATGATCACTTGGTACCATTTGTGGACTAGACTGACATCGAATAGACAAAAGATCAATTACATATGTTGTAGCAAACAAAGAAGTATTTATTTTGCTTGGACTGTAAATCTTTTGTTTTGATATGAATCTTGACATGTACGGTATAACAAATATAACCAAATAACCCCATGACACGGGAGAGAGAGAGAGAGGGGACAGACAATAAATACTATAAAAATAGTAGAGAGGACGTGCGAAAAGAACATCGAAGTTAAGTGAGTGGTTGTTAAGTAGAGAGAGAGATCAGACTAGAAGTGTCTCTCTTTCTCTTTCTATCTTATTCTATAGTTCATGCTAGAGATGTCTTGAGTTGTGTCAGAAGAAACACAGAGAAATTAAGGAATCCGAAGAATGGTACATTCGAAGAAGTTCCGAGGTGTCCGCCAGCGTCAGTGGGGTTCTTGGGTCTCTGAGATTCGCCATCCTCTCCTGTCAGTTCTCTCTCTCTCTCTCTCTGGCTCAAACACATTAACACATACACTACAAATATGTATATTGTTTTACATGATGGATTTATATACCGATATACAAGTCCATCTATGTGTGTATACATGCATATACCTTGATCTTTTTCTAGAAGCTATCATTGATTATACTACCAAATACTACTTTATGCAATCCCTCAAGAATATGCGTTTTTGTTTAAGTCGTTTTCCTCCGGTTATTAATGTACACATACGTTTGTATTTGTAAATTTGCTTGATATAAATAATATTTTTAATTCATACATTTGAAATGGATGTTTTTTATAGTCAAAATGGATGTATTTTTTGTCTGTGTATACATTGTTTTATGGGTAACTACGGATCGTATATCCTGGCCTGTATAATATGTGGGCATATCCTATGATCCTTTCTCTTTCTCTTGAATTGACATCTTTAAAATTGTATATGCTCTGCAGCTAAGTAAATATTAATACAACAAGATAAGCAGTCGACTATGTTTATAATATTTTTTTAAAATTGCATAAAAGTTAAATTATAACGAAAATTGCATATATATACTTTTTCTCAATTAAATATTATTATTTTTTAGTTAATTTGCTGGATAAAAATTTTATATATTACACAAAAAGAAAGAATATATATGTCTCTTTCGAATACTAATATTTTGTAATTTATTTTGTTCAACGCTGATATTATTGATTTTAGTACCTTTGTTTCGCTCGGTAGAGTTGAGTTTCGTATCAAATTTAAGTAGATATGAATCATAATCAAAGGTGGATAACTTGAGTATCCTCTTTGGCTAAATGCCTCAATCTGTTACATATACATATAATAATTAATTACACGTACATACGCAGTATTAGCCTATTGGGTATACCGTTTATTTAATAACTGAGACAACCTTACTAGCAAATACTTAAAAATGGTACAAAAAAAGAGCCGTACTAGCTAATAATTTGGTACAGGAAGAACACTAACTATAAACATTTGTCCGAAAGAAAAAGAACTTATTATCATTAACTATAATAGAACGAAAAATATGTCATGTGCTTTGTGTTTTTGTAGTTCTTTGATCATGTATGTAATGTGTGTTTTAGTTGTTAATACTTTAATTATGTAACTATTGTGTGTTTCTCTGACCTATCAGGAAGAGAAGAGTATGGCTCGGAACATTCGACACAGCCGAAGCAGCGGCTAGGGCCTATGACCAAGCCGCGGTTCTAATGAACGGTCAGAACGCAAAGACCAACTTTCCCGTCATCAAATTCAACGGCTCAGATTCTCCGGTCGTTAACTCTACGTTAAGGTCGCCAAAATCGTTGTCCGAACTCCTAAACGCAAAACTAAGGAAGACCTGTAAAGACCAGACACCGTATCTGACGTGTCTCCGCCTTGACAACGACAGCTCGCACATAGGCGTGTGGCAGAAACGAGCCGGGTCGAAAACTAGTCAAAACTGGGTCAAGCTTGTTGAACTCAGTGACAGTGTTAACGCGCGTCCCGGTGGTGATATTGGGATTAATAAGATAAAGAAACGAGACGACAACGTTGAGGAAGAAGATCAGATGGCGATGCAGATGATCGAGGAGTTGCTCAATTGGACCTGTCCTGCTTCTGGATCCATTGCACATGTCTAAAGATTTATAACATAGAATAAGAATTATAAATAATGGATGGTATAAGTTACATTGCTTTAATTAATACTTTTTCAACATATGATAGCCCTATTGATAGTCGAAATAGTACCTATATACGTAAACAGTGTTTAAATTAAATAAATGAACATATGTTTTGGTTTTAATGAAGAAGAACTTTTGAAAAAGAGAGTTGATTTTTTCTGTTGAACTTGTCGACATGATCCCTATTATTACATAGAGGGGAAAGTGAACAATATTTAATGTGAATGAGATTTGTCAAACTCATCTGCGAATTAGATTCTTCTGATCCGAATGTTAGTCCTACCTCGACTGAGAAAGCTTTTACAATGGTGGGTAAAGTTCGTCTCATGTTCCATTTTTTTGTTTAAAAATTTAAATCATAGGAGAATGCATTTCCGTATCTTCATTCCTTTATTTGTAACTCTCCCAGTAAAATAATTAATAACAAAAAAAGTATGAGGAGAAAAAAAAAGAAAGAAAATTTTTTTCATTTGAAAGTCTTGATATACAATTAGAAATTTATAGCCCGTTTTTACACCCGTTTCTTTCTAGTTAATTGTATTATTTTGTTATTTTAAATTAAATATATAATTCCATTATATTAAAATATTTGCTGTGTAGATAAACTTTTTAGATATCTAAATAACTTTGATATCCTTAAAAAAGACTAAAAACAATAATATATTTCTATATAATATAGTCACATTTTCTCTAAATATGTTTTAAAAAAATATAATTTTTGCGTTATTTTTTATATAAAATATTTTTATTATATTTAATCATCAATAAAAATTTTAAGTGTTAAAAAAATATTTATTCGATTAAGTTAAAAATACAAATCTGCATATACTGATGAATAATCAAAGTTTTATATTTTAAAATCATCAAATCTTGTTCTACTCTTAGGAGGAGGTATTGGTTTAGGATTTAGAAGAAATTTTAATGATTTTATGTTTTTAAAAATCTTGCTGATTTTTAAAATCATTGAAAATTAGAAAGAAAAAATGAAGGATTCTATAAGAGATTTTTTAGGAAGTTATTTTAAATCTTGCTGATTTGTTTTTTCTAATCTTGTAAAATCTTTCACAAAATCTTTCTATTTGATGAAAGAGTTTTCGTGACTTTGTTATGAAGGAAATGATATAAAATCCTAAACCAATAACACAAAATTTGAATTTATTAATATTCCAAGATTTTTTTGTTTTACTTTAACAACATAAAACTTTTAATGACTTTATAAAACACTTAATCCAATAACACTAGATTTATCAAGATAGATAACTTTTTACAAATTCATAACTAATAACATCAAATTTTTAAAAAGTTTTAAAAAGTCTTAATTGAATAACAACATATTTTACATAACTTTTAAAATCATTAAAATTCTTTTTAAATCCTAAACCATTATCCACCCTTAGTGTTCTAAATTTTATTAATAAAGTAAGCTTACCTTAAAAAACAAACTATCAAAGTGTGACAAATGGTCATATATAATTAATTTGATATTCTTTTTTAATTAAATAAAAAGATGAAACATGTCAAAATCGGACCAAAAACAATTATATGGTTTCATATTTCATGCATAATGTTGAATGTATATGCCTAAATGCATAATATTAGAATTTTTTTTAATAGTGATAGATACTTAAGGGAAAATGTTATAAACAGATAATTACTGAAGTGATTATCCATTACTTTAATCCTATCTCTTCCTATATTTTATTAATTACTTAACATAGAAGTAACTTGATGATTAAGTTTTTGATAGACAATATTATAGATATTACTTCTGTAGAGAGAAAATTTTCTTTCACTTACTTCTCGTCCCTCTCCCATAAATATTATAGTGTATATATTTATACATACATATTGAAACGACCGATCTCTTTTTCTTTTTTAAATAATAAATAAATAATAAATACTCCTTCTGTTTTAATATATAAGATGTTTTGGCCTCTTTTCTTTGTTTCAAAATATAAGATGTTTTGTAACTTTAATCAATCAAGACATGCAATCCTAAACATTTACAACACAAAGCCTAGTGAACCCAAACCTAGAACAGTAAAGGCTCTGATACCAAAATGAAACGGCTAACCCCTTTTTTTTTAAAAAAAAATAATAAATAAATAATAAATATAATATAATAAATAAACTACACCTAGTGGTCCTATATCTACTAGCCACATATTCACAATCACAACCAACCGCGGAATAACCAATACCAATCAATATCCAAGTAATAATCCAATAATCATAACATCAACAATAACCAATAATCAAATAGCAGAAATCATAGAACCAGCAACCTAACAATGTTCCAATGACTCAACGCTAGCAACCTAGCAAGCCAGAAAACACCAAATCGAGTCCCTAGAATATCGTCCTCTTCATTGCCTTGATTCCACGATCACACTTTGCCTTTACCTGCACAACAAACACATATTGCAATGCATGAGTATTTTATAAACACTCAGTAAGGCAATCCTCCCATCTACTGGGCTATACACACAAGCAATAGAGTATCAATAACCAACACACAACAGTCAATAACCGATAAATAACAAAACAGGGCTCAGCATCGACCGATGCCAACATGCATCGATCGATGCCAAATGGGGAAGCATCGATCAATACAGAAGCTGCATCGAACGATGCAAGTGTAACTTGCATCGACCGATACCCAGTCCGCATCGACCGACGCATGCTCGACGTAACACAAAAACCGTAGAGTTTTACGCGCCGTCCTCGCACTTGCATCGACCGACGCAAGATATGCATCGATCGACGCAACGTCAAGCATTGTGTTTTCCCCGAAGCTTCTCACCGGATCCTCGTTCCTAAACCACAAAACTCGATCCCAAGCCGTAAGAAAGCTTCCTAACGCCCATAGCAACAATCTAACAAGCCTAACATCACACAACAAACAGATTAAAGAGTCCTCTAGCTTAGATAAGCCATGATCATGCACTTACCTTTGCCACAGAAGAATCTGAACCTCAAACAACCAAGAACAAGCTCCTAGGAAGCTCCTACAACGATCCCAGCTACAGATCTCACCAAGAAATGCCACAAATATCTAGAAATCACCAAGAACGCTCAAGAACAGTTTTCTTTCTTTTCCTTCTCTCAAAAACGGCCACAACACCACGAATGAGACAAAAATCGTGTTAAGGGTTTTCCTTCACCCAAAACGCAACGTTTGACTTAAGTTAAAACGCAGGAACTTGACCTTGCATCGACCGATGCAACATCTGCATCGACTGATGCAACTCCCCAACCGGGATTTTGGTTCACGGATGTTACAATTCTCCCCCACCAATCTAGATTCGTCCTCGAATCTCGAACAACCATCAGCCAAGGACTCCCGTGCAACCGTCTCCACGGCCCGCACTCCCCGATCTACAGAAGGTCACCTCTAGGCGATAGACTCACGCTCCAGGCGTCATTTGCTCTCGACTTTTTGGACTTCCCTTTACTCATAGGCCTAAACCTTGAGTTTTCATTGGATCCTCATCAGACCTAAGTCTGCATCCCAAAGTTGGCTCCTCATCGGGCCTAAACCCGCATGCCATAATATATATATAAGGGAAAAATCCAAAACTCGTCTCTCGGGTTGCCACCCTACAGCGTGCCCCCGGATCGTCATCCGAAGTCGATATACCAACCATATTTCCAAGCCACAAAGTCTCTGAATATGGCAGTACTAAGAGAACCTAAGTCCTACAAGAGTCGCGAGCAAACAATTCTGAACACATCTGAGTCCTATCCCTATCCAGGTTTCCTTCCCGTGACTCGCGTAAAACATCTCAGTGTCCTACCAACCACATATCCCCTCACTGGAATACCACATGACCACACAAGGATCATATACACGCCACAAGGGCCGCCACAAAGGCGAAACAAATGTCCTAAACAGGACCGCCACCAAGGCCAAACAAATGTCCTAAACAGGACCACCACCAAGGCTAAACAAATATCCTAAACATGACCGCCACCAAGACCAAACAAATTTCCTATACAGGACCGCCACCAAGGCCACTCGTCCAGAAGGACCGTCACAAAGACCATCTGTCCCAAAGGACCGTCACAAAGACCATCTGTCCCGAAAGACCATCAAAAAGACCATCTGTCCCGAAGGACCGTCACAAAGACCATCTGTCCCGAAGGACCGTCACAAAGACCATCTGCCCCGAAGGACCACCTAAACAGGCACTCTGGCTAAACAGCCCGCCACAAAGGCCAAACAATGTCTAAAAAGACCGCCACACACAGGCACACTGACTCGAAAGTCCGCCACCAAGGCCACACACAAGCCCCTTCAAGGCTCTCCACCGCTAAAATGGAAAAATTCCAACTCCCATAAAACTTTCCATATTTATCACTTTCCATTTTTGGAAACCGTCCACTTTTGGAAACTTCTATTTCAAGAAACTTTCCTCCAAAAACCCGCCTCATGGAAACTTTGTACCCCGAGCACCACCTCATCTTGTTACTGAATCGCACAACCAACCACCCCAAGCAACCGAGTAACAAGAGAGATGGTCTGGAATACTCCATTCCCGCTCCAGCCACGGATTACAGATGGGACCAGGCTAGACAAGTTCAAGTTGCGGCTTGCTTCTCATACCACTTCTTAAACCTTGCCTTCATCCTCGCCTCAGGCTCCAAAGTCTGCTCCTCAACACCATCACAGTCCCATAGGACTCTCATCAAAGGAACCTTCTTCTTCCGAAGTTCCTTAATCCTCCTCTCAAGAACCCTCACTGGTCTCGCCTCCAAAGTCATGTTAGGCTGAAGATCTTTAGGAATCTTAGCCAACAACTGATCATCCTCGCGGAGAGACCTCCGCAACATAGATACATGGAAAACCTTGTGGAATGCACGCATAACCTCAGGTAACTCCAGTCTATATGCCACTGGTCCAACTCGCTCAATCACTCTGAACGAACCCATATACCTCGGACTCAACTTAGTCTCAGTCTATGACATGTTCGGACCCCGCAACATGGCCATCTTGAGGTACACTCTGTCTCCCACCTGAAACTCAACTTCTTTCCTCTTCTTATCAGCATAACTCCTCTGCCTATCCTGGGCTTCCTTCATGTTCAGCTTGAGAACCCGAATCTTCTCTGAGGTCTCCTGAACAAAACTAGCACCATATATGCTCCTCTCCCCCACCTGAGTCCAGCATAATGGTGTACTACATGGTCTCCCATACAAAGCCTCATAAGGAGCCATCTTAATACTCGCCTGATAACTGTTGTTGTAAGCAAACTCTACCAGGTTCAGATGATCTCCCAAATGGCCACCCCAATCCAACACACACATCCTCAGCGAATCCTCCAGCGTTTGGATCGTCCTCTCAGACTGTCCATCTGTCTGGGGAAGATAAGATGTACTCATATGCACCTTAGTGCTCATCTCTGCCTGAAATGCCTTCCAGAACACCGAAGTGAACTTAGAATCCCTGTCAGACACAATGCTCGCTGGCACCCCATGCAATCGGACTATCTCTCTCACATACTTCTTAGCCAAGACCGCTGCTCCATCAGTCTTCTTAATGGCCAGAAATTGTGCTGAATTAGTCAACCGGTCCACAATGACCCAAATAGCATCAAACGTCCTGGACACTGGCAAACCCACCACGAAGTCCATAGTAATCATATCCCACTTCCACTCAGGAATGGGTAAATTCTTCAGTAAACCGCCACGAACCTGATGCTCAGCCTTCACTAGCTGACACACATCGCACCTTTTGACCCAACTAGCTACATCCTTCTTCATCCCGATCCAGTGATAGTACCGCTTGAGATCACGATACATCTTAGTCGCTCCTGGATGAATAGAAAACATGCTCGCATGAGCCTCTCTCAGGATCTCCTGCCTCAACTCCTCATCCTTAGACATGATTCTCTGAATCAACATCCTTTGAGGCATTCACCAGCCTCAAATCTTTCTCCTGAGCCAAACGCACCCTGCTCGGAAGATCCACTCTATCAGCCGCTTCCAAACCCAACGGTTCCTGTGAAACAACACACAACCCCAACGCACTGATCTCTCCTGCCATAGACTCCATCTCCTGCTCAGGCAAAGCCAACACTGGCGTAGTAGTCAACATCTCCTTAAGGCTTTCAAATCCCTCCTCACACTCCTGTGACCAAACAAAAGAAACATCGTTCCCTGTCAACTTAGTCATCGGACGTGCCTTGCTTACAAAAGCCTGCACAACTCTCCTGTAGTATCCTGCCAATCCAAGAAAACTCCTCTGTGGCATTCTGCAGTCTAGGCCAATCCCTGATAGTCTGAAACTTCTCTGGATCTACAGAAACCCCGTCTGCAGACACAATATGACCCAGAAAGCCCATCTCACGCTGCCAAAAACTGCACTTGCTCAACTTAGAAAACAACTTATGCTCCCGCAGCTTCTCCATAACTGCCCTCAAATGCACTGCATGCTCCTCAGGACTCTTAAAATAAACCAGGATATCGTCGATGAAAAATGATGACAGACACATCCAGAAATTCCTGAAACACGCTGTTCATCAATCTCATAAACGCTGCTGGCGCGTTAATTAACCCGAAAGGCATCACCACAAGTTATAATTCCCATACCTCGTCCTGAAAGCAGTCTTCCTCACATCTGCCTCATCTATCGGTATCAGATGATAACCCGACGCCAGATCTACCTTAGAGAACCAAGTAGCACCCCTCAACTAATCCAACAACTCATCGATCCTAGGAAGAGGATACTTGTTCTTCACAGTGACCAAGTTCAAACCCCGGTAACCAATACACAAGCGGTAACCCCCATCCTCCTTCTCAACAAATAACACCGGTGCTCTCCACGGTGATACACTAGAACGTATGAATCCCTTGCCCCATAAATCCTCTAGCTGCTTCCTCAGCTCAACTAAACAAATACTCAAGTATGTCGACATCCACTCGCCGCCACCTGAATATCAACCCACTTGTTCGTCCAAGAAACTCTAGTAACTTGCCACTTAGGGAAACTTCCACAAGATAACTTATTCCAGACATAGTGATATGTATATATTTTATTTTACACCTTTTCATCATGCATTTGTCATTCATTTTGTTCTCTTAACTCATTGCTTTGTATTGTTTTTAGCCTCTTTTGCATAACATGCATATCTAAGTAGTCTTTGCATTGGTCTTGCACGCATCTTGCATATTGGAGTTGTTTCAGGTGTTTTAGGAGGTGTCCAAACCATCAAATGCAAACAAGGATCAGGAAAGCAGTTAAGCGACTCGATCTACACTACCCAGCGACACAAGCTTCCACGTATTTGATCGAGTCGAGTGAAGATTTTACTTTGGGATTCAGCTTTCGGCGTCTTCATTAAAGTTGTAGGGAATTGAGTCATCTTTCCAATGCAGTTTATTTCAGGCCAATCGGAGTCGTGGTTCATGAGTTATCTCCGGTTTAGTGGATGCATGTACGTTAAGAAGTCCGACTCGACCCACACGCAAAGGAGAGCTCCCACTCGATCGGATGTTAGACGCGACTCGACCAAGACGTCATAGGATGGCTCCTAAGCACCCTCAAGACGCGACTCGACCAAGACGTCCCAGGATGGCTCCCGAGCACCCTCAAGATGCGATTCGACTCAGACGACATTCTCAAGCCGCGACTCGATCGACACTCTCACGTCACGACTCGATCGACACTCTCACGTCGCGACTCGATCGAAACTCTCACGTCGCGACTCGATCGACACTCTCACGATGCGACTCGATCGATGCTCTTAAACCGACGTCCTGGTTTTGTCCCGAAGACGCATCCGAGAAGGATTCCCAAACCGACGTTCTATATTGTCGTTTTATGTTTTAGAGATTTCCATGTTTTACTGTAAATACGTTTTGTTAAGTTTTCACTCGGAAATCTTAGTTTTTATCTCGTTTTCTTTTGTAAGGTTTTCCTAGCCACCAAAAACGTACTCTGACTTTGTATCCCAATATCTTTGAACTTATTCAGTATTTTGATTGGATTTCTTCTACAAAGTTGTTCATCTTGTTTTTATCTATCTTATTATGCTTGATTCAATGATTTCTGTGTTTGCATCCTTGACTATGATTTTCGGATCTGAGTAGTGCGGTAGTTCTTGAGGATGGGATAGATTAGGTGGAGGATCTTAGGATGTAGAGTGTTTAAGCTTTGATTGTATGATTCCCTTCTGAACTAGAGTTAGGATTACTAGTTTCTCTCTGATCAATTGGAACTAGGTTCGAGAAATTTCCACACCCAAAAGGTGTTTGATAAAATATCTGACCAACTAGTGCCAGAGACTTACGTTCCTAGCCTAAGAGATTAGTTGTCTAGGATGTTTGTTGACGTGAATGAACTTGTTTGTCATGCCCGCTCAACCACATTTCTCTAGCGAGAGCTAGGTATGGAAGTGGTTGAGTCTGAGTAGCTTTTGCCAAGAGATTGGATTAGCTAAGTTGTGATATTCATTGTTTAGGGATAGTTTGCTTGTGGTATGTTAAACACTCTGTAGACTAGGATACTCCATCGACATCAATTACCCCATCCTTAGGACTTATTTCTTTCTAAATTTTATTACATTCATAGAACTGTTTCGTTTGTTCATGCTTAGTATCGTTTTTGGTTTCACTTATTCATTTTCGCTTCCAGTCATACATTTTCGTTTCTAGTTCTGTGACTCATTTCCGTTTTGTATTGTCATCATTCTAGGACTGTTAGACAAACACTATCTTTGAATTGGCTTAACTTGTGACTTCTTGATTGCATCTTGAGTGATAGTAAACTTTCTCAACTGGATTGACACCTTAAGTATTACAACACATAAGGTTAATTGAGACCTGCTAGGATAAGACACACAAAAATCCTAGTATCACATAGCTTTTCCACTCGGCAATTCTCCACTGTAAATCATCAATACGAGCGTAATAAAACAAACAAGTACCATACGTTCGCATATTTTGATTCACCGCGTCAAATGCTTTGCAGACCGCTAACTCAAATTACTTGACTTATTCCCTCCAACAAGCTTACCAAAACCTTGAATCTAGCAACCCTGTTCATCCCCAATGAACTTCATCCAGCATCGTCGCAACGATTAGTTTATCCTGCCATGAAGGCTTCTCGTGAACTTATGTATCTGGCAAACATGCCTTTCCCGGCTCAAACCTGCTGTAACTCCCCTTCCAAAGACTCCAGCACCACCGGCATCACAATCCTGGCGAAACAGCCACACATTCATAACCGCTATGGTTCATAAAACCCTGACCCATTGGTCAACACATCTAAAACCCAAGATTAAACCACCGTCAATCTCTCGAGGTCTACATTCAATCGGGTTGCTTATACTCACGTCCTAGGTATTGCTTGCTCCCAAATCCACCACCCTTAGATCGAAACTTTCGAGCCATACCGATCTCACTCTCAGACCAGCGTCTTCGAGTTATACCGTCTCACTCTTGGAACACAATCCTCAAGATCTCGGTATCAGGGGAATTACTCATCCCCTCCGGGGAACATAATCCCCTCTGCCACTCTCGGAGCCCCCAGCCCCTCGAGCTATCGGTATTTAGGAGAATCACCATCCCCTCAGGAGCAACAATCCTTAACCACTATAAACATCTCCCGACCAAAAGTACCTCCTGTGGTCCAAGTATAACATTGCAATGTTATGCCTGCCCACTCAACTTCTAATATCCAACTGGATTAACCACCAAGCTGCAAAAATATCTGCTCCAACTGCATATATCCACCTATCCGCCTCTCTAGGCTTGATACCTCTTGAGAATAATCTCATACCGGTCATCTACAACTGCTCATCCTCTTAACATAAGATTGAACTCCTCAACATCCGCAGCCCTCGGCCCGCCACATGCGGTACAACTGGAGCCTGCACTGGTACCCCTCTTGGTAACCGCTCCAACAGCACGCCAATAAATCCACCAAGTGATCATCTCGACCCTGGGCTCCACTTGCTGTAACCCCACATCTGGGTTCCCAGCACCCCCGACATTTACACCGGCTAACCCTCATTGGTCTCTCCTGATACGCTCGCGACCCTCCGACGTACCCCCTCGTGGAACTCTGGACCACACGCTCGCTGGCCTCGGGACCCGCCCGACCATGACCACGACCACGTCCCTGTCCACGACCAAAAACTCAAACACCTTTAACCACTGCACTTCCAAGAACAGAGGCTAACAAGCAATCTTAACATAACACAAAAAACAAAAAAACATAAACTCACCGTGAAATCACACAGTCGGCTCGAAGAGGATGTTCTAGGACTCCATGCCACACACAATTGACTAACTCACATAATCAATCAAGACATGCAATCCCAAACATTTACAACATAAAGCCTAGTGAACCCAAACCTAGAACCGTAAGGGCTCTGATACCAAAATGAAACGACCGACCCCTTTTTTTTAAAAAAAAATAATAAATATAATATAATAAATAAACTACAACTAGTGGTCCCATACCCACTAGCCACCTATCCACAATCACAACCAACAGCGGAATAACCAATACCAATCAATATCCAAGTAATAATCCAATAATCATAACATCAACAATAACCAATAATCAAATAGCAGAAATCATAGAACCAGCAACCTAACAATGTTCTAATGACTCAACGCTAGCAACCTAGCAAGCCAGAAAACACCAAATCGAGTCCCTAGAACATCGTCCTCTTCATTGCCTTGATTCCACGATCACACTTTGCCTTTACCTGCACCACAAACACATATTGCAATGCATGAGTATTTTATAAACACTCAGTAAGGCAATCCTCCCATCTACTGGGCTATATACACAAACAATAGAGTATCAATAACCAACACACAACAGTCAATAACCGATAAATAACAAATCAGGGCTCAGCATCGACCGATGCCAACATGCATCGATCGATGCCAAATGGGGAAGCATCGATCAATACAGAAGCTGCATCGACCGATGCAAGTGTAACTTGCATCGACCGATACCCAGTCTGCATCGACCGACGCATGCTCGACGTAACACGAAAACCCTAGAGTTTTACGCGCCGTCCTCGCACTTGCATCGACCGACGCAAGATATGCATCGATCGACGCAACGTCGAGCATCGTGTTTTCCCCGAAGCTTCTCACCGGATCCTCGTTCCTAAACCACAAAACTCGATCCTAAGCCATAAGAAAGCTTCCTAACGCCCATAGCAACGATCTAACAAGCCTAACATCACACAACAAACAGATTAAAGAGTCCTCTAGCTTAGATAAGCCATGGTCATGCACTTACCTTTGCCACAAAAGAAACTGAACCTCAAACAACCAAGAACAAGCTCCTAGGAAGCTCCTACAACGATCCCAGCTACAGATCTCACCAAGAAATGCCACAAATCTCCAGAAATCACCAAAAACGCTCAAGAATAGTTTTCTCTCTTTTCTTTATCTCAAAAACGGCCACAAAACCAAGAATGAGACAAAAATCGCGTTAAGAGTTTTCCTTCACCCAAAACGCAGCGTTTGACTTAAGTCAAAACACAGGAACTTGACCTTGCATCGACCGATGCAACTCCCAACCCGAGATTTCGGTTCACGGATGTTACACATATATATAGGAAGAGGTAGATATATACATACATATACATATGTAATACAATAATATTATATTTTGCGTTATTGTTTTATAACAGAACCAACTTTGTATATATACACAATGTGAATATATATATAACATGTGAAGCAATGGACTATATTTTGTATGCACTCTACTATAAAGTAATTCCAACATCAACTCAGCCAGACAACCAGCTCCATCTCAAAACCAAAAGACCACACCAAAGAAGAAACAATATCACCTACACAATCTCATTTTTCAGCGACCACATATTTCAACTAAATAATACATATTTCAAATATATATGACTTCTATCTAATCTTTCATTACATCAATGAAGCACTATCATGTGATAATCAATAATTTGACAGATTTTATTTAAGCGGCTATCTTCTCATTTGGAGAAGAAAACTCACAACCATTGAACGTTTATGTAAAATTGAAAATCACAACCCAAATGGTACAAAAAGACTTGTTGTGGAAGTAGTAATACAAGATCTAGAAATTACACAAAGTTAAGCCACAAAAAAAAAGATAGTGATATGTTTTGCAGATCTACAAGTACTTTAAAGTATTAACACTCAATCTTTGCTATCATTAAATCCACCACAAATGTATTGCAATTTGGTTACATCACAAAACAACATGTTCTAATTGTAAAAAAAAAAAAATAGAATAAACTTTTAATACATTTTTAAACTCAATAACACAAATATGATTAGAATTTTTTTTTTTTTAAATCTAAATGGTTTTTAGTTCATTGATAATTGGGAAATGGTGTGGCTGATTCTTTGATATATAAATTATAGTAAATGAATAACACTTTAATACTTCCAAGTTCGCCAAAAACCAATATAAAATATACAAAAAATGGGAAAGGAGGAAATAAGTACATCCTCAAGTAAGATTTACATAAAATGTAAATTAAAAGTACTGAAAAACCTACCAATAAACTTTTATAAAATGTCATAAAATTAAATAAATAAAAAAAATAAACAATTAATTCTGTGCAGCTCACAAGAGTACTCCACCTAGTTAATTAATACAGTTGACTATATGTAACAAAAATTTGTTACTATGGATCATAGTTTTTTTGTCTTATTTTTTCAAGTAAAATCCTGAAAAAATTACTAGAAGTATCATTGGGAGGCAACGAAAAAATCAACTTCAGTGCAAAACTTATCAATCTGCAATATGTAACGCAATATATAATCCATTGGAAGCCAAACTAAAAACAAGTAATCCGTAAATAAAAGGGCAAAACCTCAAATTTCGTTGGAAAATGTTGGTAAATAACAACATTCACAATCATAAATAAAGAAGGAAAAAAAAAAACACAGAATATGAAGAAATTTCACTACCTAAGATATTCCCATACGGGTATCGATAGATCAGAACCTAACCCGGATTCACCACTAAGGCAAATTGTGGAAACATAGGAAAACCTAAACAAAACCAGTTAGACCAAATGCCATTCTTACGTCTCATAATCATAATCATAATCAAAATATGTTTGGCATCTACTATAACCTTCAAGCTCTTATTCCAACAAATGTATATTAAGCAGTAAAAAAAAAAAATTTTACCAAATCCAATTCTTCACCTTTTTTAATCTTGTGGCTCGTTCTTCCTCCCACCTTCATTTCCTTCCCTCTCTTCCAAAAGCCGACCACTCTCTTCATCTACTTGCTGAGTAGTCTTCTGAGCGTCTTTAGCCTTCAATGCTTGTAATTTGGCATGATTGTAGTAGGCAACCCCCAAGAACGCGATCCCATACCCGAAAAGATTAATAGGAGTGACAGTGTCCTTAATCACAGACCAAGAAAAGGCAATCAAGAGCCAGTCCTTAACCACACCAGCAACATTCATTGTCAAGGCAGAGGTTTTCCCAACAAGAAGGAACACAGCAAGATTCAGAGCAAACGCACAGAACGAGTTCGTCCCGAAAATAAGGTAATCGAAATGGAAGCTAGATGTATCTCTCAAGATGGGAAACTCCACGACGATCCAAGGGATAAACAAGAAAGCTAAGCAACAAGGAGCAACATAATAGAGAGAAGTGATGGGATTCAAAGTGATTCCTTTAGAAGTAAGCAAGATCTGAATCATAACCAACCGTGTCGCCTCGAAAGCAACCGCACCTAGCTGGAGAATCACACCCCAAACATCGAATCTAGCTTCACCATAAGCAGCAATGGCTACACCAAAAGAGATCGATAGCATGTTAATCATAGTCTCCGATTTGAAACCCTCTTTCTTGAAGAGCACGCCAATCGAATAAACAGCGACAGGCATTAACGCTTTGAGCATCTGAATGAAGGAGACAGAGAGGTAAATGTAGGCTGAGTTAGACAGCCAAAGAGAGAGCGAGTACAAGGCTCCGATAGGCACGACGGATCTGAGGTAAGTGTCACGTGACATCGAGACCGGTTCGACGAATTTGAAGACCTTGATAAGGAGAAAAGCTAGGGTTGAGCAAAAGGACATGTGGATCATTGTGAGTGTGATCGGGAATGGCCAACCGTACATCTTCTTGTCAAGGATGTATTTGTTGTACACGATGACGGTGAAACTTAGGAAGATCCATATCGCTACGTATGTGTAGGAGATGATGATGTTCTTAATCACGCCTTCGCTCAGTGATCCGCCTTTACCCATATTTTTCTGATATCTTTCACTCTCTTACTACGGTGGTTCTGAGGCGGAGACGTTAACGATGGTGGTGGTCTCTGTGAAACTTTGGGAATTGAATTTGGTGAGATCCTGAAAAAACGTTTTTAGACTTTGTCCTAAAGACAGACCACGTAACGGAAGTGCTTCCCCAATTTATAATTTTTTGTTTTCTTTTTTATTTGAGTAATTTATTAATTTTCTAATTTTGTAGATAAGCATACATACTAATTTATTAGCAAATAAATATTTTAAGCAGTTTTATAGCATAAATTCAGATATATATCCTACTATATTAATTAGGAAGTACAAATATAAAACTAACCTTAAAATGTGTAATAAATTACATTCATTTGCCATTAGACTAATTTAATTAAAATTAATTAAATAAATATAATTAATTAAAATTAAAAAATGCTGAGAGATTAAAAATAAAAAAATCTAGAAAAGTTAGAAAATATATTCAAATCAAAACTACTTTGTACTTGAAAAAAATAAAAAATAAAAATTAACAGCCAAGTTTTTTTTAAAAATACAGATAATTATTAGTTAAATTTTTTTTCATTCTCTAATAAAATTATGGACGAAAATTACTATATATTTTTTTAAAAAAATATAAACCAATCAGAATTTCCAAAACTAGGATTTTATATCCAAGTAGAAAATAAAATTATTTTTAATAACTAAATTTCAAAGATTTTATTAAGATTTCAAATTATGAATCTCCTATCATCTTTCTTTTATTTTATTTACAAATTGTTTGAAATTTTCATATAATACTAATGATTAATAAATATGCAGAATTTTTTCTACATATGTTGTGATTTGAAATTTTTAAATCGAAGATATATTGCTCTCTTATTTTAATGTAAAAGATATATATAAATATATTTATATATATATATATATATTACTCAATCTATGAAAAAAATGTTTGTTTTAATTTACACATTGGCGGGTTGGTAAACCTAAATTTATATAGTTCATAAATTAACAAAATTTATTTTCTCATAATTATAATATTAAAATTACTACTGCATATTTCACAACATATTGATGCAAATACAACAAACATCCTACTATATTAATTGGTAAGTACAAATATAAAACTAACCTTAAAATGTGTAATAAATTACATTCAATTGCCATTAGACTAATTTAATTAAGATTAATTAAATAATATAATTAATTAAAATTAAAAAATGCTGAGAGATCAAACATAAAAAAATCTAGAAAAGTTAGAAAATATATTCAAATCAAAACTACTTTGTACTTGAAAAAAAAAAAAAAATTAACAGCCAAGTTTTTTACAAAAATCAGATAATTATTAGTTAAAAATTGTTTTTTTTCATTCTCTAATAAAATTATGGACGAAAATTACTATATATTTTTTTAAAAAATATAAACCAATCTGAATTTCCAAAACTAGGATTTTATATCCAAGTAGAAAATAAAATTATTTTTAATAACTAAATTTCAAAGATTTTATTAAGATTTCAAATTATGAATCTCCTATCATTTTTCTTTTATTTTATTTATAAATTGTTTGAAATTTTCATATAATACTTATGATTAATAAATATGCAGAATTTTTTCTACATATGTTGTGATTTGCATTTTTTAAATCGAAGATATATTGCTCTCTTTTTTAATGTAAAAGATATATATATCTATATTACTCAATCTATGAAAAAATGTTTGTTTTAATTTACACATTGGCGGGTTGGTAAAACTAAATTTATATAGTTCATTAATTAATAAAATTTATTTTCTCATAATTATAATATTAAAATTACTACTTCATATTTCACAACATATTGATGCAAATATAAGAAACAAACAATATAAAACTGTAATATACATCAAAAATAAAATACCATAATCTTTTAAAATAATTAATATTAAAAAGACAGATATAGATTTATAGAAAAATTAAAAATAAATATTATATCAAACAAAATAATTTTTCTAAAGAAATATAACAATAATTTTTATTATTATATTTTAATTTTCTTTTAAAATGTTGACCCGTGCTTTAAGCACGGGATATCTTCTAGTTAAGTAATGAAACTAATAATTTCACCCGTTCACCTAAATTATTTTAGTAATGAAAATATACATTGAATTTTTTTTTGTAGTCTACAATGAGATGGCTCATGAACACTTGCTTTATTAAAGAGTCTACAAAATTATGTAACATTTACTGTAAAGGACAAATCTCATGAGATGTGTCAAAATTGTGTTTGGTTTTATATAATGTTCCATGAGATGGCCACTGCTTTGGAAGCACCTGACACCAAACAACAGTTACAGACAAAATAGACAGATGACTTACAAAGAAACTATTCCATAACTGTAGAGACCAAAAATGATGTCTGAAACTAGGATTGGTCTCCTGATGCCAAACTAAGAGATGTGCTGACTTGGTCATATCAGGAGAATCCAAAAATCTGTTTCATCTTGAGAAGAGTGTAGTGACACGTTCAGGAGATGTTAGTGTTGCCACACTTTTGAACTGTAAAAAATATTCATAATATAGAATGAGAGACCAAATTAAATGTCAGCTTTGATTGACACTTTCTTAGATTTGAATTCAATGTATACCTTTTGTTGGTTATATTTGGTCCTTATAGCAATAAGGGTGCTTCCACTGGTGTTGAGCTGCAAATCCTCCATTGCAATTACTGTGGTTTTTAGAGCAGATGCCTCATATCTTGTATAGTGCTGCAGAGTTGGGTTCTGTATACCATTCATATCAGCAAGATTGTTTTCCCTTAAAAGTAAAAACATTCACAATCAAGAAATGTGAGGGAACACTCACCCATGGATGGTTAGATTGGTCGAGTGTCCATCTTGCTAGGAAAACAGCCGAAGCGGCAATTAGGGATGGCTGGAACCTTAGGAAAGTATATTCCACGAGAGTTAATTCCGCAAAATAGTTCGCTAAGAACTCCATTTCAATTAGGGGAACCTGTTAACCAACAAAATCAGTTTAATGATTCCAAGTTTATTGAAATGCTGAGAATGACTAGTGAAATGGATCAACGTAAACCACCTTGTCGGACGCTTGAGCTGCTAGAATGAATCGCCTGTAATGCAGAAGAAGAAACTGATGTGTTAACATTGTTTGGTAAAAACTAAGAGTAAAGGTAGTAGTGAAGCATTTTTAGTGACTTTGAAGTGTTTTACCTGAGAAACGTTTTGGTGGTTGGAACTGATAACCGAAAGTGAAGAAAGTTTAAAACTTGAACCTCCATACTTAGTACCTGAAAAATATAGTATTTGGTTTTTTATTAATCTTTGATCAAAACTGAATCCTCTTAGATGACACTGATATAGATGGAGTGTGTATGTTAATTACGTACTTCTAGTCTTGTGTATGTATTGTCTGTAATGAAGCAAAACTCCTCCAACCGCGGTGCCATAATCTCTTCGTATTTTCTTCAACAAGACGGTACAAGGATACCTTAGTTAGTTAAAATGCATTTCAGAGCTGTAATTATGGAATGAGACCAAACATATGCTCCTCTGTATCCACTTATACTTCAGAAGTATACTCATTGCAATGTGAATGGGTACTTAATAGAATTGTGCCTCTCTAACTTGAGACTAAGTAAAAAGTAAAAGTGGTTGGTAACTCACGAGGCTATTAGCATGCAAGTGACACCAAGCAACTGAAGCCTATGCTTTTCAATGTAATTATGAGACATGAACCGATCAATTAGATTCACAGTAAGATAAAGTGTATCTGAAGCCAGCTTGTACTCTTCAGAAACCTGAAAGAAGTAACAACATTATTTACAAATGTTTTTAATTACTGACACACTTTCAAGTAAAGCTATGCATAGCAAATATAGGATTCCTACCTCGACAAGCCAATCAATCAGAATCCCACGCATGGTTGGATCGATATCTCGCTGCACTTGCATCATATAGCTAGTTGAAGGTCTTTGTTCAAGCTGTACACAGATTGTGGTATAGTAATAACTCAGTATCTCAATATGTCCTTTTTTCTGTAAAAAATAAAACAAGACAAAAGTATATTGATTCAAACCTCTGCTACATGAATGCTGTCATATATACTTGCAGCATATAAGCTACAAAACTGAGGATCTTGGACATTGGCATCTATGTCTACAACCTGAAGACAATCTGTGACCTCAGATCCGTCTTCTTCTGCACAATCCAATGAACCTTGAGTAAGATTTCAGAAACATGCACTTTGGTATATGATTTCATTTAACAAGATTATCTTAAAGGGTTGATATATGATATGTTCTTCTGATTACTATATTCACAACATTTTTACTAGTGAAGTTACTTACTTTTCTTAGTAACTTCTCCATCTTTAGAGTTTTGAGCAGATTCAACCATCCTAATCTTTGACAAGTCTTCTGCTAATTTCGATTTTTCGGCATCCACATCTACCAGACCTTCTTCTGCTATTTGCTTAATCTCACTTCGACCTCGCTTTGTAGCCTGTTACATTGTATCAGTAAGAAGATATTGATCTAAAGGAAAACAAACACCAATCAATCAAAGAATATGCAAACAAAGCATCAGAAATCATCACTACCTTAACATTTCCTTGTGTACAAACTATACTTTCTGCCAAAGTATTAGTCACATCCTTAAGCACCGCCCGCCTCTTATGATTACAAACTTTGGTATTATCTGATGCCATTCGTTTGTTACTCGGTCTAGGAACACGCCTCGGTTCCTGTTTAAAAGCTGGTTTTGATGGAGACATTGACACTCCTAAAACCTTAGATCTTGATCTAGTGACCCTCACATTACTATCCCGAAATTTCATAGTAGAATTTATTTGTTTCTTCACATCAGATTGCCTAGAAGAAGAAGAAGCTTTATACATAATTTTAAACCAGAATCTACCACTGACTTGCCAATCCTGCAGGGCAAATAGATTTTTAGACTTCACAATTTATTACATTAAACAGAATCAATCGTAATGGCTTAATTCCAAGT
The DNA here is from genome assembly GCA_024034495.1 of Camelina laxa. Taxonomy (NCBI): domain Eukaryota; kingdom Viridiplantae; phylum Streptophyta; class Magnoliopsida; order Brassicales; family Brassicaceae; genus Camelina; species Camelina laxa. The sequence continues at coordinate 11,792,648 of CM043881.1, forward strand.
GGATAGCAAAATTCAAGTATCAGTTTCAAGAAAGCTCTAATGCTCACTTTGTTGTGTGATCAGATCTCAACTTGTGTAAATTTCTGGAAAATTGAGTGAAAGTGTTTGAGCAATTAAATCTAATTTAATTACATCTTTGGATCCAAAGAAAAAAAACTTTCAAAATCATATGTAACCAAAAACTTCATTTTTTCTTAAAAATTCCGTGACAGAGATAAATCACTGTCTGAATTCAGTAAAACATAGGTAAAAAACAAAAACAGAGAAAGAAAAAAAAAACACGAGGATAGAACAGTCTCAAAACAGATCTACAATCCAAAAATCATCAAAATTATGAATCCAAAGAAAAAGAAAAAAAAAAAAATCGTCGATCCAAACGAAAGAACAAAAGAGAGAGAGGCGTAAAAAAATACCTTAAGCTTTAGAGAATCGAATTGAGAATGATTTGATCTTCAATGGTTGAAGAGAGAGTGAGTTGAAATAGGGAGGAGCGTGAGCGAGCATGAGCGGGATTTTTCTGTGGTCTCGTTTCGAAATTTGAGATATTAAAATATTTTTTTAGTTTTCTAGTTGAAAAAAAAAAAGTTAAAAAATAAAAAGAAAGAGACTTTGGGATTTGGACAAATGATAATAATTTGGAGTTTTTATTGGGAAGTAAGTGACAGAACAGAAGTGGTCTCTGACTCTCTGACACTTTGACGTCTGGTCTCTGTGGTTAATTCTCTTTGAGATCTTAATCAGCCGTTACGCGCTCTATTGCTATTGCATCTGATTAAACCGTTTCATAAACCTAAAAGCCCATTCCAATAAGCCCCATAACTTTTCCACCCTAAGAAAAAAAATGAACCCAATTTAGGATTATATTTACAATCGTAATCAATTAAACCAATATATATATATATATATATATATATATATATATGTTGACCCAATAACTTCAAGATGAAATTGATTTTATTACTATTTTTAGAATTTTTTTTTTAATTATGTTATTGTGTACTTAATTATGCAGATATAAGAAAAGATGATAAATTTTAAGTAGTATTCTAAATATTAATTTTATATTTTAGTAAACTTATTTTTAAAAAAAGAAACTTGGTTGAGAGTTCACACACTCCATCTCGTAATACGATTTAATTTCTATTGCATTGTATAAATTAGATTTTAATTATATGCATTTAATCTCAATAGATAAGATCTATGGTAATAACACAAGTTAAATAATACAAACTTTTTATTGAGAGTAATTCAAATGTTAATAAGAACATATACATATGTTTAGATTTTATTTTGTAATATTTTATATTGGATTTGAAACTCTCATATTCCATTTTAATAAAATTATAATATCTACTATACCATCATATTAAACTATATCTTAAATTTACACATTTCATCCTGAGCTGAATAATTTATATGAAACACAATATATACATCATATCAAATCTATATCCTAATTCGAATAAAATATAAAAATGAAAATTAAAACTATTATTTAAGATATTTTCGATATGTCGTTATTTCATACTAGTTGTACCTCATGTCAAAACTAATTTTAACTGGGTGAAACTATAAAATAAAACATAAATAAACATCCTCATCAATTAACTGAAGATTTATTCCTATAAAGTATAAACTTATTATTTATTTCAAACTGTTTTATGTTTTCATGTATGCATTAAAAACTACATGTGATAAAATCTATAAAATTAAACATTAATAAAAATTTACTAATATTTTCCAGTTGAAATTTCATTCCTACAAAATCATCTATTTTCAGTATTTTTTTTAAGTTTTCACTTATAAATAAAAACACTACATAGCAACGATAACTACAATTTTATCTAATGAAATTAATGGTAAATAGCTTATATTTTATTTTGAACTGAACATTCATAGTATATTGAATAAAATATATACTAAATGAATTTAAAAAATGATACACATTTAAAATTTGATTATTTTTAATCTAAAATAAATTTCAGCTTTAGACATTCACTTTGTCAATAACATTTAACTATCTATCTCATCTTAAAGCCATATATTAATTCGCTTCTGCATGGATGAGAGTTAAACTATTAATAACAAAATAATATGTGCATCATATTAGCTAATATTATCTTGCAACAAAAGTTCGAAACCTGTTGTAAAAAGGATATGTACTATCAATATTTGTTTACTCTTTCTTTTTAATATTATAATTTAATTATGATGTAGTTTTTTACATTTTAGTTATATTATTTAGTTGAATTTTATTTTGTAACTAGAAATTCGTGATCATTTAAACTATTTTTTTTCCTTTTTTAGTAAAGTATATGTAAGATCAATATTTATTTTTTAGTATTTTTAGTTGTTTATTTTAGTTTATATTTTATATTTCAAAACATTATCTAAGACTCATATATCATTGTGGTTATAATTTTTTTTTCTGTCATCATTGAATCAATAAGGTCATATCTATATAGTCAATCTCTACTACGCGGGTAACACAACTTAGTGGAGTCGAATCCCGGTGGGAATGTAGCATAGATGGTGCTCTAACCACTTGACTAAAGACACTTTATTTTCAATATTTTATTTTTATTATGTCAAATTAACTGTCTTTCAATTTCTCAAATTTTATTGGGTTGGTCATAAACTCATTACAACCATGTAATTATTTTTCTCTGTATATCCAAAATAGTTTTAAGAAAATAAATTTTTATCTGCTTTCGATTTAAAGAGTGGAGAGCGTTTGGTTCCAAAGTCGATTTTCTTTACAAGCTAGCTGCTTGATCTAGCTATCTCTCAGGTAGGATCAAACTGTATAACACCTTTGTTTTACAAAAAATTTCCTGGATATACTTGCTTTGGATTATCTCAACAGTTCTCGCTTTTTTGGGTATTGTTAATATTGGAGTTTGTTTCTTTGTACTCTGAATCTGTTGATTAATTTGTTTGATCCATCGATCGCATATGTGGTACTCTAACCACTTGACAAAAAATATTGTGCTTTTAATTATTTTATTTTTATTATGTCAAATTAACTGTCTTTCGATTTCTCAAATTTATTTGGTTGGTCATAAACTCATTGCAACCGTGTAGTTATTTTCTTAGTTTATCATCCAAAATATTTTTTGAGTAAATAATTTTAGTGGTTAAACAAATTGTCACAAATAAATTTTAGCGTTGAAAAAAAACTACATCAAAGTGGAAAGTAAATGGAAAAAATTTGGTTTAATTTGTTCACTGATACATTTTATAGGTGGTCATAAAAGCGTACTTGAACAATAAAATATCCTTGGTATAAGAACACATTATTAGTGGTACAACATAGAGTAAAATTGTATGTAAATGCTAATAAGATGACGATTTGACATATTGCTTGCATGTAAAACATTTTATGGAACGTTTTTGACATTTGACAATAATTTTTGTAATGATTTATTATGAAAAATGTTTCGGTGGCTGATAATTTAGCTTTAGATTATTTTAATAATTGAATAATAATTTTAAATATAAAAATATAAATTAGTGAATTAAAGTAAAAGCTTTTCTTTAAATAAGATATTTATATATTTATTTCTAGAAAATATATTTCACTTAGAAAAATATGAATATATTCTTTTAAAATTTAATTTTATTTGATAATTTTAAAACCAGCACACCATACGGATCCTAATCTAGTATTCTATATTCTAAAATAAAGTTTCTATCAGAGAAATTAGACAATTAGATTGAGAACAAACAAGAGTTAAGTAATTTATTGTAAAATAGTTTCATATGACTAATTCATAATAAGTTTAATTAAATTATTAATCTAAAGATTACAATGTAAAATATTAAACTCCACAAAATTTTCCTCCTGGACCACCATAATTGAAAAAGAAACCTAGTCGTTTACTATGAAATAGTTCCACCTTACCAATTCTTATGTCATAGCATTGTGGACTATCAACCAAAATCTCTGTAGGAAAAGAATTCATTTTGTGACTGCCATAGTTGGAATCCAAAACTTCAATATTTGTAAACATTGCTGAATATTTATGGCTTCCAACCGGAAAATTACCATTACCCATCGGAGGACTTGAACCAGTATGGGAAGCATGAACAATACCTCCAACTCCAACCATATTAGCACCTGATATCTTGTGTTTTTGTTGAGTTTTAAGCCTTGTTTTTGCATAGTTTTGTTACTTAATCTTGTTCATTCTAGGTTGTTTTAGGAGCATATGCATCTAGTGTCTTATTTTCAGGTCCTTGGAGTAACATCATCATTATTGGAGCTTTAATATCTATTTTGTTGCAAAGAAGCAAAGAGAAGTGGAGTTGGAGAAATGACAAGAGATGAGAGACCACACGCGGCCAAGTCAACCGGCCAAAAGGTCACCGAGTGAGGACACGCGGCCAAACCACCCGGCCAAAGACCAACTGATGGAGGTGGGGAGACGTAATACCGAGAGCACACGCGGTCGACACGCGCGGTCAGAACACGACCGAGTGGACACACGCGGTCAAGGCACTCGGCCAAATTCAGACCGAGTGGAGTCCAATCGCCTTCGATCCGAGAGAACACGCGGTCGACACGCTCGACCAAAACATGACCGAGTGGACACACGCGGCCAGTACACTCGACCAAGCCATGACCAATTCACTTATCACTTCACTTGTTTTATTTTTGAATCGGGTTTAACCCAGTTTGTTTTGGGTCGACCCGGGTTCTTTTCTACTTTCCTATAAATACTCTAACCCTATTAGGGAAAGGATAATCTTTATCTTATCTTTTGTTTAGCAGCCACCTAGGGTTCTTAAGCTTGTCTACTCTTGGTTTATTGAATCTTTGGTTGGTTTCCAAGTTTTTAATAGCAATTTCTCTTTAAATTTCTCTTAATCTATAAACTCTTATTATGATTTCACAAAGATCAAACATTTTCCCTTGTGTGATCATGATGATGAGTGAGTAGATCCATAAGAACTTTGGGCTAGGTAGATTAGGGAGATAGATGATTGATCTTTGATGTCTAAGGCTTTATTTGTATGTTCCCTATCTTGATTAATGTTAATAATGCTAGATAGCTTGATCATGCTTAAAATCTAGATATTAGGATTTCCTTGCCCATAAGGTGTTTGATGAAAATCCTGAACCAAGTTAGTCAAGAGCTTTGCATTCCTAGCCAATGGAAATTGATGATTAGGGTGTTTAGTGGTATTTGGACTTGATCTTAATGTATGCTTGCTCTATGATTGCCTTTGGAAATGTTGATTATCACTTAGCTAGCATAGGAATCTCTATCATGGAAGTGGATTAATTTGCATAAGTGTTCTTAGCCTTAGGATTGTTCTTGATTGTTACTTAGACATCTAGGATTGATTAGCTATCTCCCAAGTCGATAACCTTGCCCAAGGTTCATTTATTTAATCTTGATTTAAAGTTCATTGCAAGTTGTGTTCTGTTTCTTGAATTTGTTTTGTTTGATTTATCTTATTTTTCTCCCTTTTAATCAGTGTGTTAGATAAGATTGATTCAAAAGAATATTTCCTGTTTAAGAATAGATTAAGCATTTTTGTGTATTCTTAGTGTGTTGATTAATGCAGATTGTGGATTGATAAAATAATTGATTGAAAAGTACTACATCAGCACCGTTGTTCAAAATGTTAAATAGTTCTTTTGGCCAATATCCAATATCTGCGTTGGGTGCATTTTCTATCATTTGCGTAAGCCACCAATTTCCTATTGCATTATCCTTTTTCATACATCAAAAGATGAAACAAAACGCATTTGAGAAAAAAGAAAAAGAATATGTGCTACTAAAATTAATTTACAAATTTTTTTTATCATATAATTAAATATATATTGATCACTAATATGATTCATAAATAATAAATTCCTAACTTCATTAAAAATTTTCATGAAAATAAATAAATAAACTGTAGAAATATCTGATGGATAGACCTACGCGACCAATCAGGGTCTCGTGGGTTTATGTTTATGGGTTGGACTATGGGAATTTTCCTTGATATCTGAATAAACCCATCACATGCTGTATTGTAACATTTTTTTTCCATCTTTACCCTATTAAAATCGTGTTTAATATTCACATGCTATTTGATTTAAAGATTTAAATATAAATAATTTAACGTAAAAACTAAACTTAAAAACGTTCATAGGCACACCTTACAATATCCATATGTCCAAAGTTGTCCGGTCCCAAAGAAACTTGGATTTATCTATCAAAATGAATTGAATACTTTAATACTTTCAAATATTTATACGAATTTTACAAAAGAAAACCACTAAAATGTAGAACTTACAATATAACCCGCTTGGATAAAATTGACTTGGTTATTCAACCCACTACCTATATATATTTGACTATATGAAGCCTGGTCTTTTTCGGTGTGTAGCGTATATCCATTATACGAAGCTTCTACACCATGATATTGACGAGTACGTGACCTTACTCCAACAATCTACCAAGAGCCAGTTATATTGACAGGTATATAGATTAATACTTACGATACATATAAAAGATAATTAGATTTAATGTATAACGAGAAAATTAAATGTTTACATGTGCTCCATGATTATCGCTCGTTAATGGATGGAAATAATTCTTGGCAAAAAGTTGTGTCTTGGTATTGTATTCATTTGAGATTCTCAATATAGGAACGGTTCCATCTGGACACCCTATTTATTCGAATATGATTTGTTGTTGTCTATTTGATTCCTTAATTCATGTCTTGAAAGTGATGGTTTCATCTTTTCAAAGAATAACTTGTATATCAGATTCAAAATCGTATTTTGTATAAATAAATTCAAAATCATGTAGGAGACAGATATTTGAAATGTCAATGCACCTGGATTGTGTGGTTTTGGAGCAAATGATGACCAAGTCCTGGTTGCTTATCAATATCTACGCAATCGTATATAGCATTTTCCCCTATATGCCAAAAAAAGACATGAGGTGATTTTGAACTCAATAGATGATAAAAAAAAACCGAAGAAGATGATATTGAAGTAGTTAAATAGATTAACATAATAAGGAGACATGTGTCTCAAGTTCTAAAAATATTAACGCTAACCTTGAAGAATCTGATAGGCAACACACTTTGATCAGAACGAATTGAGACTGTTGAGAACAAAATATGTAAGAGATTCAAAACCACTATAGTAATTAGTGAAGACATTTTTTTTTCTTCTTCAAGAATGAAAATATTATGTTACTTCAAGAATGAAAATATTATATATATATATATATATACAATTAGCACTTTAGCTAATTCTACTAAAGGGTTTGTCCAAAAAACAAAAACAAAAAATCTATTTCTAATAAAGGAAATTGTCTGCAATTATTATTTTGACCAGAAAAAAAAAAAAAACGGATTTACTTTTACACTACTCATCTCATAGTAACCCACCATCATTTAAACAGAAAGAAAATGTATCAATATGTTGACCGAGTAACTTTAAAAATATATATAGTCAAGATCAAATTGGTTTTATAATTATTTTTTTGTTTATTTTAATTATCTTAATGTGTGGACTTAATATTTTTCTATGAATTATACTATATTTTTGAATTTGAACTCCATTCAAAATAATACTAGTTAATAAATGATTATTTGTTACTCACTCTATATTATTTTAATTGATGTTTATGGTTTTTACACATATATTAAAAACACACACATTTGATATACCTCATTCACATAAAGTACCATTAAATAAAATGAATTCAACTAATTAGAAAACAAGCACTAAAATATGTTTGGTCAAAAGAAAATTAAATACAATTTTAGAAAGTTGAAAACATCTCTTTAACATCACTTAAAGTGATATGAAAGGAGTATTTATTAACGAGACAGTAGGTTTGGCTTGGATCCATCTTCTCGGTTATGCTACTTCCTCACTTTTCTTTTTTGAATTACTAAGAGATTTCAGGTCAAAAACCAAAGTTTTATATGGTTCTCTCTCAAGCATCATCCCTCAAACTGGCGACCTCTAAATTTTACCTGAAAATCTTTACCAATTAAACTATCGATGCTTGGTACTTCTTCCTCATTTTCGGATATATCGGACTCGACTTTAAGTCTTCTCTTTGCATTCCGGATGATGGAGCAGCTGTTTTGTGAAGCAGATGACGATTGAAAATGTGTGGCAACAATGATTGTTTAGGTTGCGATCTTGAGTTCCACGTGTCGTATTTAAGCAACGATTAAGCGATCTTGAGAAGATCACGTACATGCGGCAAGCTCTACGGTTTACGTGATCAAACCTCCTTTAGTTTTTGTTTAATAATACACTTTGGAAATCCAAACATACAAAGAAAGAGGTACGGTACCTTAGGTAGTCAAGTCTCAAAATTGTTGAAAAGAAACTAAGAGAAATCTTTACACATTCTTGAGCGATACTACTTCTGTTTAAGCTTCCTCTTTAATTTCTCTCATGTTTCTTCTGTGGTTGGCCGATTTTGGTTTTCAGTCACCGGTTTGGTTCGGTTTGATTGATGGAAACCTAAGGCTTCCGTATTTGAGGACAAAAACTCGACGCCATTTAGGTTAGAGTCACTTTTGTTGTGTTCCCAAAGGGACATAAAGAGGAGAAGAGTTTTCAGTGAGATCTGTGAGGTTCTCGAGGTTTCCTAGAGCTTTTTGTGCCTTGTTCGTGGGTTTTCTATCATTGGTAGTGCTGAACTAAGGTGGTAGTCTGTTGTGGAGATTGTAGTGGTGTTGTTTTCGTCGGTTTTGATCAGAAAATTCTTGTTGGAAAGGTGAGTGTATGACCATGGCTTATCTAAGCTAAAATCTCTAGGTTTCTTGTTGTTGTGAATAGTTGATTCTGTTTTCTTGCTTGGTTGCTTGTTTTTTCGTGGTTTCTATGAGTTAAAATGGCCTTTAGGAGAGCCTTAGACACGTTGGAGGCGTTGGAAGGCGGAGGTCGGACCTTCAACATCGAGGAGAACGTGTCTATGAGGTCGGTATCGATCGACACCAAGGTGTGACGGCGCGAGGACATTGATGAGTGTCGGTCCACAACATGTGGAGGTATCAGTAGGGTTTTCGGATCGTTGAGATGGTTGTCGGTCAACACCAGGAGGGTGTCGGTCGACTGAATTATTTTTCCTTTCATGGTTTGATTTTTGATTATTGTTTGACGAATATGGAAATCTTATTGCTTGTGTGTATAGTCCATTAGACGGGAGGATTGTCTTCCTGAATATTTATGTTAATACTCATGTATCTCAACTGTTGTTTGTGATGCAGGTAAAGCCAAAATGTGATTGTGGAATCAAGACGGTGAAGAGGAGAATGTTCTAGTGGCTTGTTGATGTGATGTCTGGCTTCTATTAAGTTGCTAGAGTGGGTCATTAGAAGGATGTTAGGTTGCTGGTTTATTGATTCTTGATATTATTGAATTGATGGTTGTTGGTATTGTTTATTCATTCATTTGTTTGTTGGTTATTGGATTAATTGGAGTATTGCTAGTTTAATGTTGTTGTTCCTTTCCACTGTTTGTATTGATTATTGATAGGTTGTTAGTGAGTTAAGAATCACTAACTATTTCTTATATTTAAGAAAAATGGGTCGGTCATTTTAATATAAATTAGTCAAGATGAAGTTGCTTTTATAATAATGTTTTGTTTATTTTACTTATATGTTAGTGTGTATTAAATATTTATCTATAATTTATACTAAATCCTAGATTAGTCCCGCTTAAATACATGGTGTGAGAACTGAGATTAACTCTCTCCTTCCGAAGTGATTTTAGTACGAAGGAGCTTATCGCCGTTATAGGTTCCGAACTGAAATGAGAGTGTTTGAGTGCTAAAATTATGTTGTATTGCTTGAGCCCAAAAATTGTTCGATCCCTTACAAAGACTTCCCCCTCTACTTATTTATACAGACCAATTTATTTACCCCATTAATGCGTAATTAATTAAGACATGATTTTTGCGTCCTAGTTAATCCTCTTTAATGCGAGAATCTTTGACCAAGCCCGAGCTGCGAGCTAACTGACATGTCACCTCCCTGCTCTATTCCTTTCCACGGGCCTGATGGGCCTTTCCGAACTACATCCTTAGCCCACTCGATATGTCCGGCCCTGGCCTTTTGCCTGTTTATCCGAGATGACGGATCATGGGTACAACAGTTGCCCCCCAAGTCTCCCGAGCTGATCAGCTCGGGGGACTTCTGATCTCCAACCGTACAATTTCGTGAAACTGAATATCCCCCATATCTCCATGATTTGATCATGGTGATGATGAGATTTCCCTTCCCGAACAAGCTTTGGGGCCCACCAGGTAGCGTGTACGCTATAAGAGAGAGGAAAAGCGGTTCGAGACCTTTTGCTTCCCCAGGTAATCATTACTCGCTGGTTCCGTGTATAAAGGTAAACTCACCCGACTTCTCCCTTCTACTTTTAATTATCAGTTTTCTTTTCGTTTTGCTCTGCGTTTTCTCTCTTCTTCTGTTTGTTTCTTTGCTTTCGCCGGAAAGTTCTTCATCCTTCCTCCTCTTCTCATGAACATTACTCGAAAAGTATGTCTCCCCCAAAATCTCGTCGGGTAAAGCCGCAAAACCTTTGATTCCGGACGTTTACGGTCCTCATCAGCCATCAATTCTCTCGGCGGAGAATATAACCGAGATTAGAAGGTCCACTGGGATTCCGCTGGAGATCGAGATCAAGTTCCCGGAGGCTCACGAATCCCCGGAGAGTCCCCCTCAAGGGTACTGTTGCGCGTTTGAGATATTCTTCTCTGCGTGTGGTCTATCGTTTCCCCTCCCCGAACTCATCGTGAAGATGATGTTCGAACTGGCCTTTGCTCTCCCCCAAATGTGCCCGAACTTCGTCCGAACCGTCATGTGTCTGCAAACTCTGGGGGAAGAGTTTGACTGCAAACTATCCCTGGCCGACTTTCTTCAAGTGTACATGGTGAAGACAGGTCGTACCAAGGGCACGCTCTACGTAAGTCCACTTTCCGGACTGAAGGTCTTTGATGACCTCCCCGAGAAGGACGACAAGTGGTGGAAGTCTTACTTTTTCTTCCCGGTCAACGAACTCACTTTTGGCCACCTTGCAAGTTCACACATATCGAAGTGGACTTCGAAAATTGGTAGACCGGTGTTCTTAGTTAGGTATCCTTAATATATTATTTTTTTGCTACTTACTCCTTGTTGTTCCTATCTCAGATCACTTCGAGCGCGAGTTGCTTTGCCCTACCTTCGTAGAGTTTTTCTCGAGGTTTTGCAGCCAGGGTCAGATCGCCTGGGACTCCTTTTCGTGTGAAAGGATTAGAGAATCGACAGCGCGGCTCAAGGGACGTTCTCTCGTTGCTCCGACCCCATAAGCACTTCGGAGATGAACTACAGAGAGGAAAGGGCTTGCCGAATCGCTGAGAAGGAGGCGAAGTTAACCATGGCGGCAGCGCTTGCCGAGGGCAAAGCTTGCCTCCCTAAGAAGTCTGGTCCCTCTACCCCTGAGGTAGACGGGACTTCGGCACCCCTGCTGGCCCTTCCGAGCTCTTACGGAGGCTTCCGGGCCCCTGCCTAGTCCACCCGAGCCTGCCGTAATTGTCGTAGCGGACTCCAGTGACGAGCCGCAACAGGTTATAACTCCTTCCGTCGAGGTCAGCTCCCAGGGGGCGGACTCGTCCAAAAAGAGGAAGCAACCTGAGACTTCCGCGTCTTTTCGTGAGAAGAGCCGAGCTCGGACTGGTTCGTCAGGAGACGAGCGAAGTAAGTCCAGCTCAAAAGATAGGGGTCCTTCCTCGGAGAGGAGGTCTAAGGAAGTTCCCTCTGCAAAGGAGTCCGGGGATTCCTCTGGCAAGCTGCCTTCAAAGGAACGTCGTCCTTCCCCCCGAGGTAATGATAACTCGAGGTTTTTTTTTTTTTGTTGGGTCTCGGGGACCAAGTAAAATAACATTGCTCGTACATTTTAGTTCCCCCTGCATCCCCAGCTGACCTGATGAGGAGCTACACTCGGCCAGGAGTTCGGGTTCCAGCGTTTGCGGACATATCCGAGCTCAACCGTGAGAACTTCTTCCGTTTTGCGGACAAGATTGGCGAGGTTAGTGACACATACTTCCTCAATTTTTGTTTTTCTTTACCTCCTTCGCTGTTTTTAACGAACTGCGCTTTCCCAGCAGATGATCGAGTTCAACTCCTCAGTGGCGTCTTATGAAGATCAGCTGTTTGCCTCTCCCTCATCTTCCGAGGTGAGCCTTCTCCGAGAAAAGATTGTTGACCTGGAAGCCCAAGTGAAGGAGTATGCTAGGCTAGAAGCCGAGAACGCTACTACAGTGGAGAAAGCCGAACAAATCTGGACTCAGATGAAGAAAGCCGAGGTATAGGTGCTCGACCTCGGAATTGCCAACGAAGACCTCCAAGACAAGCTAAAGAAGGAGGGGGACCTCTACTAAGAGGCCGCAGAGGATGTGAGAGTGGCAAAGAACAAGTTGCACGAAGTCGAGCACCGTAATCAGCTGCTGGAAGCGGGCAACAGCTACGAAATTGAGAGGGTTCGGAGAGAGGAGAGGCAGGAAATGAGGCGAACTCTCCGCCCTTTGGTCGAAGAGATAAGGGTCACTTTCGAGGAGAGGGAGAAACTAACTCCACTCAAGATCCGAGCCGCTGAGATTAAGGCTAATCGGATAATGATCGAGGAGATCTCTAGGGGAGAGATCCAAGATATGGAAGCTGAGCTCGGACTTCTGAGAGCCGACGAGGAGGAGGCCGACGGAAAAGTTTCGAAGGTAACCCTCCATAATCTCGACCTTTCTGTATTCTCCGACCTCTTGGTGGAGACGCCCGAGCTCTTGTGCAGCGAGCACCCTTTGAGCATTACGATCGACGAATCCAGCACTAACCTCGGACAAATGTCTAAGCAGGGAATGGACGACTTTCTGGCGAATACGAGGTCGGAAGCTGAGCTTGCGGAGATGAGCATGGTCCTTCCCGACGCGGCATCAGATCCTCCCCCCCCCTACCCAATAGCTTTTTACTCCGAGGTTGTTTAGGCACAGGTTGCCCCCCATTTGTTGCTTTTTTCTTTTTGAACTTGTTTCAGAGTTTTATTGGTCGCGGTGACCACTCCGCATTGGAGCATTTTGAAACAAAGAATTTTTACCTTCTGCGGTGACCAATCCCCACAACTTAGTTTAACTTAGAGTGAGAAAGAATGCGAAGTACACAACTTTGGTTTTAACTATCGATAATTTGTACGAAGTGAGGACTTCGGGTTTAATTAGAGTTTGCGAAATTAAATCTCAACTTTAACTTTGACAAGTAAGCTGGGTACGAAGTGAATACTTCAGTTTTGATTAGAGTTTTGCGAAACTAAGCTTCGATTTTAATAAGTAAAGCTGAGTACGAAGTGAGAACTTCGGTTTAGATTAGAGTTTTACAAAACTAAGCTTCGACTTTAATAAATAAAGCTGAGTACGAAGTGAGAACTTCGGTTTAGATTTGTGAAGTTGAACCTCGGCTTTGAATGATATGTGCGAAGTCTGACTTCGGCTTTGTATGATATGTGCGAAGTCTGACTTCGGCTTTGTATGATATATGTGCGAAGTCTGACTTCGGCTTTTTTTTTTTTTTTAGAACCATTATTAATAAAAAAGTTTAAGAAAACTTTAAATTTATTAATATGGATAGCTGGACACGAAAAGGGCTGCCTATGTACCCTTATCGGGATCAAGCTTAAACGTAGTTCGATACAAAACGATTAACTGTAAAAAAATTTAAGGTGTAAAGAAATCCAGGACCTTGGGACTGGTTTTCCCTTTGAATCCTCGAGCTGATAAACTCCATTTCGGACTTCGCGAGTAATTCTGTACGGTCCCTCCCAGTTAATTCCCAGCTTCCCTGCATTGAGCTCCTCGGTGTTCTCGTAGACTTTTCGGAGGACTAGGTCGTCAACTGCCAAGGGCCTGCCTCGGATTTTGGAGTTATAGTACCGAGCTACTGCGTTCTGGTAATTCTGGATCCGAACTAAGGCCTGGTCCCGACGCTCATTGACTGTATCGAGAGTATCCTGTAGGAATTCCTCATTCTCCTTAGCTCGGAGTGGGTTCAGCGAGGTACGGACTCCAGGGACCTCTATGTCAGCTGGGACTACGGCATCAATTCCGTAAACCAGGGAAAAAAGTGTTTCATTTGTGGCCCGGCGAGGTGTTGTTCGAATTGCCCAAAGAACGCCCTGCAGACCTTGTTCTTCATTTGTAAACCGAGAATCGAGCCATTTCTTCAAGTTAGCCAATATAACCTTATTCATCGCTTCAGCTTGTCCATTACCTTGCGGGTAACGAGGAGTCGAATTATTGAGTCGAATCTTCCACTTCGCGCAGAACCCTTCGAACTTCGAGGAGATGAACTATGGACCATTGTCCGTGACAATTTCACGAGGGACGCCGTAGCGATAGATTATATTCTTTAGCACGAACTGCTCAACTTCCTCGCTTGTTACTTTCACGTAAGCCGCAGCTTCCACCCACTTGGAGAAATAATTGGTAAGGGCGAGCACATACTGAACTCCTCCCGGTCCTCAATGTAATGGACCAATTATATCCATAGGCCACCTCATGAATGGGTAAGGTGCGGACACTGAAGATAGAAGCTCGGTAGGTTGATGGATTGACGGGGCGTGCTTTTGACATTTCTCACAAGCTCGAGAATAGTTTTCGCAGTCCGTGACCATAGTAGGCTAGAATTAGCCTTGCCTTTTGATTTTGAAAGCCAGAGTCCGACCTCCGGAGTGATTCCCATTGGGACCGTCGTGGAAAGCTCACATTAGCATCGCGGACTCTTTACCGGCAACACATGTTAGATAAGGACCAGATACACTTCGGCGTAAGAGTATTCCGTTGTGGACGCAATACCGCGCACTGAAAATCTTGAGTTTCCTGGCCGCCCATTTGTCGGCTGGGAGTCCCCATTTTTCCAAGTAAGCCCAGATCGGGCTCCGCCAGTCGCCTCCCCCCAGCTGTTAGAGTTCGCACCACCCGAAGCAGTATGTGGAATAACAGCTTGATTGTCAACCGGTGAACTTGACGATTCCGGAATTTGACTCGCGTCTAGCTCGGCCAAAGGTGGGTGAACTTCCATCGGAGTAGGTATAACGGGGGCTGGGTCCTCCAGTGGCAAAGAGTCCGCAGCCTCCTTGCGAGCTGCCTCCTCAACAGCCAACAGTTTTTTATTGCCCGGGTGACGACGTTTGAGCTCTCCAGTCGGATGCTTGGAAACTGGATGACTTTAACGGGGATGATCCTTGTCATCGCAGGATCCGAAGTGGATGCCAGAGATGCTAAAGCGTCCGCAGCGGATTTTTCACTTCGTGGGATCTTAGTGATTTCAAAATCCTCGAACTTAGTGACTAATTCTCGAGCTGTGGACAAATAAGCCTCCATACGACCATCCTTTGTCACGTACTCCCCCAAGAACTGGTTGGTGACCAGCTGCGAATCGCAAAAAGCTCGGAGTCTCTGGACACCAATCCCTACTGCGAGGCGTAAACCAACAAGGAAGGATTCATACTCAACTTCGTTGTTTGATGCACGGAAAGCCAAGGGAAATGACTGCTCGATTACTTTGCCAGTAGGAGAAGTGAGACGGACCCCGATTCCTGCTCCCGACCTGGAAGAAGCGCCATCAACATACAACGTCCATGGGACTTCGACATTGTCGCCAACCGAAGAGGCTAGTGGGAGTTCGATCAAAAAATCAGCCAGTACTTGCGCCTTAGCACAGGTTCGAGTTCAGAACTCGATGTCATATTCACTCAGCTCGACAGACCATTTAGCTAGTCTCCCGGATTGGCTTGGACTATGTAACACTGTCCGAAGTGGTTGCGTCGTTAGGATTATGATTGCATGGGACTGGAAGTAAGGCCGCAGCTTTCTTGCCAAAGTAACTACTGCTAGGGCCAATTTCTCCATCATAGGGTACCTGGATTCTGCCCCAGTAAATGACTTACTGACATAGAAAATTGGTTGCTGCTCCCCCCTTTCCTCCCGAACCAAGACTCCACTGACTGCACTGTCCGAGACAGCTACATAAAGAAAAAGTGGCTCTCCGAACTCGGGCTTATCCAAGACCAGCGGTTCGGATAAATAAGCTTTGAGCTGAGAGAAACCCTCTTCGCACTTCGCATCCCATAAGAAGTTCTTCTCCCTTTTCTCAACAACTGGTAGAACGGGAGGCATTTATCCGTAGATTGAGAGATGAAGCGGTTGAGGGCTGCAATCCGTCCATTAAGGCGTTGCACTTCGCGCCAAGTCCTAGGAGAAGTCATAGACAAGAAAGCATTAATCTGCCTCGGATTCGCTTCAATTCCTCTTTCTGTGACGATGTACCCCATAAACTCTCCTGATGGGACTGCAAAAGTGCATTTTGTGGGGTTAAGCTTCATCCCGAACTGATTTAGGATGTCGAAGCAAGCTTTCAGATCTGTGAGATGCGAGCTAGCTTCCATTGACTTCACCAACATGTCGTCGATGTAGACTTCCATGGTTTTTCCGAGGTAGTGCTCGAACATTCGATTTACCAGTCTCTGGTAAGTTGCTCCCGCATTCTTTAACCCAAAAGGCATCACCTTGTAACAATAAATCCCGTGGTCCGTAATGAATGCAGTCTTCTCCTGGTCGTCCGGGTTCATAAGGATTTGGTTGTAGCTGGAGAAGACATCCATGAAAGACATCAGCTCATGACCCGAAGTGGACTCAACTAGCCTGTCGATATGCGGAAGTGGAAAGCTATCTTTGGGGCATGCCCTGTTCAGGTCGGTGAAATCAACGCAAACTCGTGATTTTCCATTCTTCTTTTTGACTACCATTGTGTTTGCGAGCCACTCAGGGTACTTCACTTCGCGTACCTGTCCTGCCTTTAGTAAACGTTTAACCTCTTTATTAACGATTTCAGCTCGCTCAGGACCCAGCTTCCTTCGCTTCTGCTTTATAGGTCGGAACGTTGGATCCACATTCAGCTCGTGGGAGATAACTTCTGGACTGATACCGGGCATTTCGTCTACGGACCACGCGAAGGTGGCCATATTTTCTTTCAGGAAGGTTACTAGATTAGCGCGGAGCTTGCTATCCAATCCCACTCCGATCTTGATTTCCTGATCCGGAAACTTATCATTGATGAAAATGGGCTCAGTGAGGTCACCTTTTAACTGTTTCCGAACCGGATTTTTCGGGACCTCGGGCTGTGGTTGCTATTGAACCAAGAGCTTGTGACTTGCGAGGTAGCAATTCCTTGCCGTCCTTTGGCTTCCTGGAATCTCTCGGACTCCTTGCGGAGTCGAAAATTTGACGCACTGATGGTACGTTGAGGCTACTGCCTTCATCTGGTAGAGCCAGGGAGTTCCCAAAATAATGTTATAGGTCGGTCAAAAACCGTGAACTCCACCATTTTAACCACTCCTTGAGTGGACACTGGTAGTGTGATCGTGCCCAACGACATCGACGTCTCGCTCGTGAACGACACCAAAGGTGAGGGCGGTCCCACGATGTGCTCTTTCTCTATACCCATTCTAGCAAGCGTCTCGAGGAAAATCAAGTCTACCAAACTCCCAGTGTCAATTAGGATCCGGCACACTTCGTGGTTCGTCACGTCAAGTGATATGACATGCGCGTCATCGTGCGGAGTGTCCAGCTCCTCTGTTTCCTTCTCGGAGAAAGAAACTTCAGGTAGGTCGCTCGCCGTAACCTTAGCTCGCTTCGGCTGAGGGCTGGTGAGCTTCCGCTGATGGTCTTTGATTTCTGTGATAGAGTTTCGAAAGAGGCGCGATCCCCCCATTATAACGTCTATTATTTTCTTGGGGGCTTCATTGCCGTCAGATTGCTTCGGTTTTTTCGAAGGTGGAGCATCTTCGTCCACCTCGGGAGTCGCTTTTTGCTCCAACTCTTCGATTGTTATATTTGGCATCTCTCCCACCACATATTTTTTCTGCGAGGAGGTGCATCAGTTTCTTGCAGTCACGAGTGGAATGACTGTTGGTTTCATGGAGCTCGCAGTACGTGTCCTCATCTCGGACCCACTTATTACTTGGAAGTACACCACTCTTGAAGCGCGGTGAGAATGGAGGTTTGGACGGTGAATTCTTTGGAGAATTCTTCTTGGGAGATTGGGTGACTGCGAACGTGCTAGGCCCGGACTTCGGAGTCGTAGGCGGAGTCTTTTTGGCGGGAGCTTCGAACCGAGGTTTTCCTGTAGGCGAAGCGTTTTGTTTCTGCGCAGCGGCAATCTTGTCTTCCTCTGCGACTATCCAGTTCGATGCCCGGTGTAGCGTGTCCTGAATGGTTGGGAACTGATTCACGGACAACTGTTCGCGGAAGCGAGATTCGTGCCCGAGGCCGTTTTTAAGCGCGGCCAGAGCTGTGGAGTCCGAGAGTCCTAGGATCTTAACCTAGATCTCCTTGAACTTTGTTATATAAGACCGGAGAGACTCTCCAGCCTTTTGGCTTAAGTGCCAAAGCTGAGCATCTGTCACCGCGGTTTCGATTAAGCTAGAATACTGCTTGACGAATGAGGTTGACAGCTCGGTGAAGTTACTTATGGAGCCGGCTGCTAAAGACGCGAACCAAAGTAGTACCGGTACACTAAACGTTTCTGCGAACAACTTGCAGTACCCGGCGTCTGCTTCGTGAGGCTCGAGGTCCACTCGGCTAGCTGTCAACAAGAAGGTCTTGAGATGACTGGTCGGATCCCCTTTTCCTTCGTAGCTCAAGAACTTAATTTTGCCGATATCTTTGATGCGGACTCGGGCTATTTGATCGGAGAAAGGAGTTCGCCTCAACTCCTCAATCACCCGAAAAATATCCGGAGCTGAAGTGGTTGCACTGTGCATCACGGACCGCATGTCCCGGATTTCGCTCTGCATGCGGAAGATCTCGGGATTGGTAACATACCCCGGAGTCGAAGTGTTTCCATCCACAGGGAGAGTAAGACGGACTGAGACCTCGGAAGATCTGGCGACACCGGGCTGAACCGGAGTGTGGCATTTGTTGAGGTGGGAAAGGATCTCCCGGGGTGACATTTGTTGCTTCTGTCTGCGAGGTGGAGGGTGGAGAAATACCGGAAAAATCCAAAGCACGTCGACGTGGGTTTTGGTCGGAGGACAAGAGATCAACCCGATCGGCGTACGCGCGGTGGGAGGCTGAGAGGTCGGCTACGGACGTCGTGAGTTCCTCCAAACGGGTGGAGACCTGACCCTCCAGGCTTTCAAAACGTTCGGTAAGAGCGGCGGAGGCTGCTTGCTGACGGTCGGACTTCTCAAACAAGTCCTGCAAGAGCTTCTGGATCACCTCCAGGGATGCCTGATTGGGAGAGTCGGTTGCCATAGCGGTGGTTGTGTGAAGTGGATTTGGATATGAAGTCGGAACTAATAAGAGTTAGGCGATAGCCCCCCTCCTTCTAGCGCCAAATGTGAGAACTGAGATTAACTCTCTCCTTCCGAAGTGATTTTAGTACGGAGGAGCTTATCGCCGTTATAGGTTCCGAATTGAAATGAGAGTGTTTGAGTGCTAAAATTATGTTGTATTGCTTGAGCCCAAAAATTGTTTGATCCCTTACAACGACTCCCCCCTCTACTTATTTATACAGACCAATTTATTTACCCCATTAATGCGTAATTATTAAGACATGATTTTCGTGTCCTAATTAATCCTCTTTAATGCGAGAATCTTTGACCAAGCCCGAGCTGCGAGCTAACTGACATGTCACCTCCCTGCTCTCTTCCTTTCCACGGGCCATCAGGCCATTCCGAACTACATCCTTAGCCCACTCGATATGTCCGGCCCTGGTCTTTTGCCTGTTTATCCGAGACGACGGATCGTGGGTACAACACATGGGTATAAGAAAAATATATTCAATTTTAAATAGTGTCAAGGTGTATGATATGTATAACAATGATCCTCAACCTCCTCTTTGAATGTTTATGTCTTTCAATGTCTATTTTGAGATGAAAATTTGTATGGTTTTTGTATTGTCAAGTTTAGGTTTTGGGACAAATATGTCTTTTAAACAAGTTCTAGAAAATTTTCACCACGAATAATGTTTTTTATGTTTTTTTTGTTTTGTGTTTTCCTTAAAATTTTTAGATTATTCATTCTCATTTATATAAATCATTAAAAAAAAAACAGAAAATGTTACTATTGTTCACTGTTTGGTTAACAAATTTAACATATCCCCACGAACATACTTTATAAGAAAATTTGGGATATTGTGTCTCATTGGTAATCCCTTACAGCTTTATACAATGTATACCGCTTTGACAGTTACCAATCACAAAAACGTTAATAAAACTTTTATTAAAAATTTTACTCTTTACTTTTGTTGTACAGTTTTTGTATACAGCTCTTTCTTACAGTCTTGCACTATTCCATAACAGCTTACAGCTCCAGCTTAGAGGTTTTTGCACTATTCTGTATACAGCTCTTTCTTACAGTTTTGCTTTATATAGGTTACCAATCAGACACATTTTTTTTTTTTTTCAACCAAACATTAAATTAATTAAAAGAGAACTCCACGGTTGGTCGCCCAATCAGACACATTATGTTAGCAATATTATCATTCTAAGTTATAATAGTGGAAGTGCAAAACCTCCAAGGTATGAACTATGAGCTGGTGAGTGTCACTTTCGGATTTTTTATGAAATTTTCTCTAAAAGAAAATAATAAAAATCGGGTAATCGGGTTGGTCGGTTTGGGTTAGATACTGAACCTAAGTCTCTAAAAATTGAATTGAATTAAACCGAATTCCAAATTGAGTTAAACCGAAACTCAAAAAAGTCGCGTTGGTAGCTTCAGATTGGGTCAAAGTCTTAGGGTCAATCCAAACTTTTTTTTTTTAATTTGATTCCTGTTTTTACTATTTTGAACAAAAGTCCTCCAAGAGTCATTTAGGACCAACTGCTCTTAGAGCAAATAATTCTGAACACGTCTGAATTATATTTCCTAACCAGGTCTCACTCACGTGATTCGCGTAAAACATCAAAATCTGAAACCCGAAGAATATTCTAGATCTTGATATAATTTTTTGTTGAGCTGTTCATAAACTATATTACTTGATCTGCAAGATACACATATTGCTTTTCTAATAAGCTTCCTTCTCATGTTTTCTTTTGCTTTCCCCTTTTGTGTGGTTTATCATCTCTCATTTCTTTCTTCTTGTATACACGAGTTTTGATTTTCTCGAGGCTGTCTAGAGTAATTAAATAAGACGCTAAACGTATTAGAAAGAAAAAGAAGAGAAACATTAATCTGTTAATTGAAAAAAAAAATAAGTTCCATTCAATACTCGAACATCTAATTAGGAAGCCATTAACAACTTTTCGAATAAAAACAAACAAACAAAAAAACTCTTGGAGCATTGTTTAGTAATAATCGAACAAACCATTAGAGCTTAGAAATTAAGTACTCGAAACTTGTCGGTAATACAAAGAAAGAAGAAAGACAACATTCCAAAAAAAAAAGAATATTTGTGAAAGTTTCAGTGAGAAGGGAAGAATTTGTTGAGGCTGCAAGGTAGACCGTAAAACTCATCGTTTCGCACATCTAGATTGTATAGTCGAAACTTTTCCCACCATTTCAGCCCGCAATCTTTCTTGGCTTCATCTGTCTCACGAGACAATGTGCAATCAAGCACTATCGCTATAATTGCCGCAACTGTTGTGTGCGACATGAATATCACTCTTATCACATCTTCAAACTGTTTTGTATTCACAAAATAATTCACAATTTGATAAGTCAAAAAAAAAAAAAAATTTGATTCTAAAAGTGTGTCTCAAAGTATATATAAGAAGATGAGCTTACCCAATTCGAACGATGATCAGACCGCCAACCTCCATTGTAATATTCTCTGAAATATTGAGGGATTGAAACAGCCATGAAAAATGAAAATCCCAAAATGAATTTGGTGTTGAAGCTATTGAGGTTGCAGAATTGTAGAAAGCTAAGTCCCGCAGAAGCTGCAATAAATTGAATTGAATTTATTTTTAGTAAGACATGATAGATAATACTAGTGTATTGTGATGAATGAAAATACTTACACACAAAACACAAGACAATACAATAAAGAGATGCCATGATTGGTAATGGTATGGACGCGAAGAAAGCTCCAAATTTTCCTGCATTTTGATCAAAATAAGACCAGATTGGTAAAAGTATTCAACAAAATTATTTATACATGCATTTTTAGTAGGAAAATAAAGGTTATAGTCAGAAATTTTACCAAAAATGGAGAGAAAAAGCATGAAGGCTGCTGATATTTGTATCACTCTTCGACTCCCAATCTTAGTCATTGCCAAAAGTCCAACATTTTCTCTAAATATTATTAAGTTACACCCATATCAAAACCATATCATTAGCCTTTAAAAACACAATTTCTTCTTTTGAAGTTAAATATAAAACATGGGGAAATTAAAAAAAAAATGTAATGTTGAGATGAGTTTTGTTACGTTGATGTTGTGATCCCTGTGATACCTCCAAGCATGCCATTGAGTAATACTCCAACTCCCTACAAAATTTTATTAGAATTCATAAGATGATGAAATAAATAGTTAATAAACGCTAACATAATCGATTTCTCAAAAGTGACTTGACTGACTAATGTTAGACTAACCAGCCAGCCAGTACCGCGACTAACAACTGATGGTGGGATGGGCGTCGCGCTTCCATATCTTGCGGATGCGTAGAACAAACCAGTTGACTACAATAGTACACAAAACGTATATCATTCTTCATGATAAACTATAGTAAGCTAATTGAATATTATTTTCCTTGATTTTTAATAGAAAGTTCATATATAAAAAGAAAAGTTTAACCTCAAAGAGAGTAACGAAAGACGCAGCCATCATCGCGAACGAATCAGTTAAGTTGAAAGTTGGGCTTCCCCATTGAAATGGATATGGTATGTATATCCTATTGTTGACATTAAAATAAAATTTGAATATCAAAACAGTAAAATCAACCAGAAAAAAGAGGAACAAACATTTCAAGTAGAAGAACTGACCAAGGAGTGTTGGTTATGAGACCAGATCGATCTGTACGACAACTGGTTTGAGTAGTCTGAGGCTTGTGGTCATAAACACCACTCGATGTGAGTAGTTGAGCGAACAACCACACCAATGGAATGCATAACATTATCCCATAGCGGTCGCATCTGTTTCCATCCCAAAGCATCACCCCTTTCTTCATCTTGAGGCAACGAGGTAAGTACTACACACGACATAAAGTAAATTTTTTTTCTTTTTTTTTTTGCTAATTATGCCAAATCCAGAAGAAAATAAACGAACACATGTGTATGGATTTAAAATATATATATATAGGAAGCAATGATTAGAGATTTACCTGAGTGATAAATATAAATATTAGCAATCCAGGAAGTCCCACTTCAACGCATCTTGCTAACTGAGAACGAAAGTTTTTTTAATTATAAAGAATCATATAAATGAATACTGTTATATAAGGCTATAAGTATTCAAAAACAAAAAAAAAGTATTATTATAAATGACCAATATTAGTATATATAGTTATATACACACATACCAAAGGGAAGCCGATATGGTATAGTCCCAGTCCGGTAAATGTTGCCAAAGGAGCAATGGAGAGTGGGCTTAGAAATCTGATATCACCAACCAAAAATATAGTCATGCATGTTTAACGGTAGAGTCCCAAGCCGATAGAGCAAAACAATATTAATTATTTACCTGACAATATTTCTCCATACGCCTAGAAAACAAACAACAACTTGGAAACATCCAGTGATAATAAGAGCCCCTTGTATGCTTCTCATTGTTCTCACAAATCTCTGAGTTATTTTATCATCAAACAAATTTTTATATATTAGTACAATATACGTTGTACAATATTTCATTCAAAAAAATATACGTTGTAAAATTAATGATAATAGTAATGTTAAACTTACTTCAAAAGGATCAGTGTAGTAAGTGAATCGAGTTGAAGAAATGATGGTAGTGATAGGTATGATATAGGCATAAGAAGCCGCAGCTATTACAGGCAATCGAGTTCCAAAGAAAGACTGGAACATTGTTGTTAATCCAGACACAAAAAGTAATGTTTGTATTACTTTAGCCTTTTCTGCCTGAAAATGTAAAAACATATTTTTTAAATCACAATTTTAAAACCAAAATCTAGAAGAGAGCATATTTTTGTGTTAAGATTTGTTAAGAACATGTGTCAAATAATAATATACTTACATCGCCACCTCCCATGAGTGGAACTAATAGACTTGGAATGAGAACTGTGATACCAAGACTCAGCAAATAATGCTGGAAACCCAACACTACCGCTTCAACTGCAGACACCAAAGTAATACATTTGCACATTAGAATCTAAAGTAAATAAATGAAACTAATTAATAACCAATATTCAAATAAAACAAAGCATACACCAAGGAGGGGGACTGTTGACACAATATTGAATTCCGGGGAGTTGTTCTTTCACCGGGTGGGGTTGTAATTCCTCCGTCCGGTTTCCTGTTCCAGTGTTTCCGCCACCACCGTTGTTTCCACCACCACCATTACCGCCAGCGCCACCATTTGCCATGGCCGTTAGTACTTTTTTCTTTTCTTTTTTCCTTTACCTAAAGTAAATCACTCAATCAATAAACGTATCAATAAATTTTTTATTCTTAGGTGAGAAGTATATACGTGACAAAAAAACCATGTTTATCAATCACTATCTCCTACGAGCATATATAACGTTTATTACCGTTAATAAATGGCACAAGTTTTGGAGTTAATCTAACAAAAAAGACAAAAACAAAAAAAAAATTGCTGAATTTTCTACGTAACAATTTTCTTTTATGTGATCATTAATTTTATCAAATAAAACGTTTCCCATATATA
The DNA here is from genome assembly GCA_024034495.1 of Camelina laxa. Lineage (NCBI taxonomy): Eukaryota > Viridiplantae > Streptophyta > Magnoliopsida > Brassicales > Brassicaceae > Camelina > Camelina laxa. The sequence continues at coordinate 11,817,492 of CM043881.1, forward strand.
AAAATATCTCTTCCAAAAACTTAATTAATCTATATTATTATTAATTAATAAGCATGTCCAAATATAGCTTTTATAATATACACATATACATATATATATATATATATATATGTTTACAAATTATAATATTTTTAGGAAGAATAAGTAAAGTCTCGTCCCAAAATCATCCTAATTTTTATTTTATTTTTTTTACCATTTTTCAATTTGCGATAGAAAAGCCTACCAAAATTTTTATTTACTAACTAATTAAATGCAGGAAAATGTATCATATAATATAAGAAAACCACAATAGTGACCATATTCCATATAAATCATATATGATGGGAGTACTACGCATAACAACATATCGACCTAATGATGATCTAGTCTAAGGGCAGAAGGTCCTCTCAATACGAAAAAAGAAAAAAAATATATATAATTTATATTACTCATGCTTGTGCTATTCTAAGATATAGTAGTCCCAATTGGCTCTTTTGAACTAATCCTTTGTTGAAAAAAAAAAAAAAAAAAAAAAAGATATAGTAGTCATTCCAAAAATTATCTCTTAAATGTATTGTTTTGTAGTCTACCTAATTCAATACACAACTCCAGAAAATCTATGTAGAAAATATAGAGGAAAATTTTGTTTTTTTGATAACCTATCATAGAAAAAGAAAAAGAAAATCAAAATTTTCAATATAGAGAAAAATAAATTAACGAAAGTATAAATTAACAAAAGGCTGGAGGATCAGAGTTTTTCATTAATCATCCTCTCGTCAATACTAATTTATATTTTCACAATCAGTAACACGAACAAATATTTCCAGAGATCTCAGAGCAAAATAGCATCGACAAAGAGAAGAAGATAGACGCGGCAGAGAAAGCTTACTTGTAAGAAAAAGATCAGAGAAGCTTCGTGAGAGATGGTGGGCGAGATGAAAACGAATAAGTAGCCAAAAAGACTTGTGGGAGACAGTGTAACATTTTCCTACTATTATTTGATGAATTAAAGGACATCTTTACAATTAATGTAGCAATAAAAGTCTTAATGGTTTCAGTTTTTGATATATGAAATTTGAAATAGAAATCATTTTTTTTTTTGTCAACATCAATTTGAAATAGAAATCTTAAGATTTAATTGACATTGTGATTTTTTGAAACTAAAGGTTTTTAAAATTATCATTGTGATCTGCCTCTTCTGTCCATTAATTACATTATATATTGGTATGTAATGATACTCATCAGATAACACAACAAACTATATTATAATGAATTTCTCCACTTTGTTTGACGTATTATTAGAACCACCGACCACGTCAAATCTTTATACAACCATACTGTACGTAACATGAAATAAAAAACGTGAGGCAGAGAGAGAGACGTGAGAAAAGTTCTATGAAACCCTAGTATCATATAAAAGACTTTTACCCTTTTTCTTTTTATTAATCTTTCGGAAAATATTTACTTAATATAATTACATATTGGAGACGCCAATTTTGCTCGAAACGTTTCCGAAACGTCCCCGTATCCAAATATTTGTCGTACCATCAACGGCAAGCCCTCCCTGCCTTGTCCGAAACGTTTTGGAGACGTTTCCGAGCCGCTCGTGTGGGAGACGTAAGCCGACTAGAAACAGGCGTTTCCGTGTGCTACATAAATGTTAACTATATATATATTTAGTTTATGCCTATGGAGAAAATAAAATATCATAACAAAAACTGAAAGAATAAATATCAAACAGTGAAACAGGTTTCAAACCCTTTCAAATTACAGCTACTTAATTTCTCACAACACATATATTTATATATCTACATTGTATATCCTCTCTAAGACATTAAGATCAAGATGGGCAATAATATGAAGACCTCCATGAGCATCATCGTCTTCTTTGTGACCTTCGTTGCAGTTTATGTTGCGTCCATGGCGGAGACAATAAACCCCGAGGAAGACTGCATAAGAAGAAACATTGCCCGGTCGCCACCACCAAGCCTTTCAGCTGAGCCCATTGAGAGGTCAAAGTTCTATTTCCTCGCGGACCAATTCTGTAGAGAAGGGAGCCGTGTCATCATGTTTTATGTTAGGTTGAACGGAAAGTTCCCGTCTTACTACGTCAAGACGTTGTGCAATGTATTCGGAAACGATGAAAAGAAGGTGAAGGAGTACGTTGTGAAGAGATGGGTGGCATATTCAAAGCTTGCGTCTGCTCTAACTTGTGTTTCTCATTGACGTAAAAACTCTATACTATTTCCCTTTGTAATTGGCTTTTCCATATTAATGATTTAATTAAGTTTTTGCAATTTTATTGATAATTACAATAAGAGGCTTGGTTCGTCAGCCTAGAGTGTGTTGAAATGTGTTTGAGTGGTTATTATGATTACAAATGTGTTGAAATGTTTAAGTATTTGTTTATTTCTGCAGATTCTTAACACAATGGCTAATATATAAGATAGGAGGTGGTGGTGGACCATGTGGTTTACTCCTGAGTCTTGACACAAGTGTTTGATCTTCTTGTTCTTTAGTTCTTCTTTGTATGTGAATAATATTGCAGATAATGTGTTAAATTTAATATAGCACTCTGCATCTTTAGATAGACAAATCAAACTCCATTCAATACGCAATCTTATAGTTAGCGTTTAACAACTTTTGGAGAATTTTTTAGTAATAATACAAGAAACTATTAAATTACAGAAATAAAAGGTAGATAAATGTGTATTGGAATGGTTTTATGGCAACTTGGGGCTGACGGATGGAGGGACAGAGTTCTCCAGGGCAACGTTGTTCGCTATTGTGGTATGGTGGGCTTGGAAGTGGAAGTGTGGCCATGTTTTTGGTGAGGTGAGTAAATGTAGGGACAAAGTGAAGTTTGTCAAAACAATGGCAAGGGAGGTGGCTTCTGCGCATAAGGTTAGTCAGGAAGGTAACCGCTTAAGTGATCCGGTTGAGTCGATGATCTGTTGGAAACCACCGAGAGATGGGTGGGTGAAGTTGAATACTGATGGGGCGTCACACGGGAACCTGGGTCCGGCTACAGCTGCGGAGTCCTACGTGACAAGAGGGGCAATGGTGTGGGGGGTTTGCCTTGAACATTGGTATCTGCTCTGCCCCTTTAGCGGAGTTATAGGGAGTGTACTACGGCTTACATATTGCTTGGGAACAGCGAGAAACAAGGCTTGAGCTGGAAGTTGACTCAAAGATAATTTTTGGGTTCTTAACCACAGGGATTGCTGATTCGCATCCTCTATCGTTCCTGGTACATCTGTGCCATGGCTTCATCTCAAGGAACTGGATAGTCCGTATATTTCACATCTATAGGAAAGCTAATCGTCTAGTGGATGGGTTAGCCAACTATGCCTTTTCTTTATCTTTCGATTTTTATTGGTTTGTAAAGACTCCGACTACAGTGGAGCCGCTTGTTCAGGATGATATGAACGGAACTGCGTTTCCGCGTCAAGTCCAGTTGTAATTTTTCTTTTTGTTGTCATTGATAAATAGCAAGGAGGTCGTTTTTGCCTCCTTGTCCTCTACCAAAAAGAAAAGGAAGATAAATGAATAACCAGATAAATAAAAATGTCAGAGAATATAATAACACTCTAAATTTCATGTTATAAGCCTACTAATGAAGTTGTGTAACTTAAGTAGATTATTGAGGAATGGTAAACTTGGACTTTCAGTGAAAAGGCATAGTGAGAGCTAGAAATACACATTATTTTAACAACCATCAGTCTTATTGGTAGCAAGTCTGGCGGTCCATGATCCTTTACCTCGTTGTCAGGTTGATGGTTCGCGGAAAGCAGCAGATGTGCATTCCGGTTTGGGTTGGTGGTGTTGCAATGGTGAGGACTGAGGAGCAGAGTTTATTGTTGGGAGCTAGGTTTCTTCGTCGGAGTCACTCGCCCCTCCATTCGGACCTTGAAGCGTTGGTGTGGGCCGTGGAATGCATTCTTTCTACACGGAACTTTTATCAGCATTTTGAAACAGACAGTGATGAGCTACTCGCGATGGTCCAATCCCCAGACGATTGGCCATCTTTTTGAATCTACTGGATGACTTCAGCTTCCTAAAAGAATCATTCCCACTTTTTCCCTCTCACGGATTCCACGTGCGTCTAACTTGAAGGCGGATGGTCTTCCTCGAGCTTCGCGTTCTCTTTTTTATTTGAAATTTCCTTTGTAAACTATTCTCCTCCGGTTTGGGTGACCAACGTTGGGATTCAATTTTAATTAATGTTTGGTTGACAAAAAAAAAAGTAATGTGGATTTCAAACAAGATTAGACAAGTTTCCAGAATAAAACATCTTTACAATTTATTTAAATTTAAAATCGATTCATATTTAATATGCTATAATATTCTAAAAATGAAAATGGATTCATACTTAAAACTCTTTAACTGTTTTCTATGTCTCTAAAATATGTGCTTAATGAGTCTTTCATTATAGTTTTCTGAAATTAATTAATTTTATTCATTAAAACTGAAGAGAATACATGTATTAGTTAAAAAAAAGTATATAACACTTTTTAATATATATATCTATATATATATATAAGTTCTTAAAAATGAAAATGGAGTCATATTTAGTACTCTATGATTGTTTTTAGGTATCTAAAAAGGAGACATGTGACATCTTCTTAGAGTTTTGAGTTTTGTAAAATCTTATTTCATTATATAAGAAGCATTTTCTCTCCTCTCATAAGCATTAAGATCAAGAAGCCAAGAGCAATATGAAAACCTCCATGAGCATTATCATCTTCTTTGTGACCTTCATTGTAGTTTTTGTTGCTTCCATAGCCGGGACAATAACCCCAGAGGAAGCTTGCATAAGAAGAGAAATTGCCCGGTCGCAACCACCAAGCCTTTCAGCCGAACCCATTGAGAGACCAAAGACCGAGGACCAATATTGTAGAGAAACGAGCCGTGTCATCATTTTCTATCTAAAGTTGAAAGGAAAGTTCCCCTCTTACTACGTCAAGACGTTGTGCAGTGTATTCGGAAACGATGAAAAGAAGGTGAAGGAATATGTTGTGAAGAGATGGGTGGAATATTCAAAGCTTGCGTCTCCTCTAACTTGTGTATCTCATTGACGTAAAAACAATTACCATATAATACCATTACATATATAAGTGATTTAAGTTTTTGTAATCTAATGGACGATTACAATAAGAATCAAGGTTAGTTCATCTATGTTGAACGAGTGATACTACTAGCTTAGAGACAATAATTAAAGAAGGCAAAACAAAGGACTTTATTAAGATTGTAAAGATCGACGAGTTTACAATGTATTCTGTTATGACCCGTTCGGCTAATTACAGAACCGTATACTTTTAGTTCGACTAATAACACTTAGGGCTAGAATCGGACGATCTCGAGACTCCTGTTTCCGGTTACTTGATATCCTTCTGCATGCATCAACCCCAATATTTATAGTTGATGGGACGTTTTATCCTCGTGCCTCGGGATCGATGTGGTACCGCTTCTAAACTTGGTCGGTAGCTGTTTTTTTACGGGCTGTCGCTTACTGGGCTGTCCATCTTATTGGGCCTTCCAGAAACTTTGTCGGCCCGATAAAAGCTGTCCAGCCAGTCAACGCTTCAGTGTGTGCCATGTTGATTATTTCGTAGATGGGCCAGGTGGAAAGCCTGTTAAGGCAGGGTGAAACCCATATCCAACAATTGTCCCCCCTTAGTTCATTTTGGTCGACTCTAGTTTGAGCCAATGAGCTGTTTTGGGAGTTTGCTCATCTACGGAATGTCATGCTAGGGTTTTGCGTTCTCGAGATGGGAAGGTCGAAGCATCGCACCTCTATAATCTTGCCTCGCAAATTTCTCTCTGCTCTGCCTATAAAAGGAGGTTCTTTTGGTGTTTTCCTCACTTCTTCTCCAGCCGTAAAAATTGAGGTAATCGCTTATTTCCTTAGTTAATTCTTTTAGTCTTTAGCCTGTCGTACTATTAGTACCTGATTGGGTTGTTGTTGTAACTGCTGACCTTAGCTTTAATGTCGAACTCATATGAGGATTATCTTAGAGAGTGGTCGTTTTCTAGTTCTTCTGGGCTAGCTCATCTCGTCGAGCCCTCGATCTATCCAATTCCGAGATGTCGACGGAATCATCTAGGCTTATTAGACAGTCTAGGAGAGCGCGTCGGAGGGATCCTTCTCCCGAATCGAGGGTCGATCCAGATTCCTCCTCGTCTTCCGACGCGTATGCTGGGACGGAAACGACCAGATCGGGATGGTCCTTCTGACTCTCCCTGCTCTCGAGACGAAGCGGGTTCTGTTAATTCTCCTGACAACACTTCGCTTGGTGGCGAGGTTGAAGGTGATGAAGGTACTGATGATCCTGATGCTCCTTTCGATTCCGGGCCCATGCTCTGTGATGCCGAGTCGTTATGCGCCATGACAGATTTCTGCAAGTCGCCTCGGCGTGTTTGTGTTCTTTTGTCCAAAACTAACGAGCGGGCGTTTAAGTGTTCGGATGGATATATTAGCTTGTAAGAGCCTTACTTTAGGAAAGGAGGTCTTCGTTTTCCGATTCCGGCCTTCATAATGGATTACTGCTGGCGCCGTCAGATAGCTATTACTCAGCTTACTGTCCATATGATTTGTAATAGGATCGGCCTCAAACATCTCGCCGACCAGTGTGGGGTCAAGTTGTCGGCTTATTTTGTCGAGGAGATGATGCGCTTTATCAGGCAGCAGGGTTTTAACGGTATCTAGTACGCCAGTTCGATTCGCAGATATAAGTTATTTGACCATCCGCCGTCGAAAACCCTCACTTGGTTGAATAAGTATTTTTATGCGTCGACGATGCCTTGGTAGAGGATACATCTTTAGTCTTAAAGAATGAGTGGAATTTCTCTCTTGGTAGTTTCTTGGGTAGACCATGTTTTCTTTTATTACGTTAGTTGTTGCATACTAACCGTGTTGCTCTTTTGGTTTCCAGAGTTGGTCGTCAAGTTGGTTGATCCGTTGACCCCTGATTTCTTCGAGGTTCGTAACTTAGTAAGGAGGCAGACCTTTCTTGATTGGAGGAGCGTTCCTCAGCTAGACCAGACGAGAGGCAGGAGACCATTGAAAGGTACTGTTCCAGATAGTGTTATTTCCAATTGGCCTATTTTGTTCTATTTCCTTTTTATGGTGTTGGCTTATGTTCTCAGGACGTGCGATTGTCAAAAAATGGTTAAGGTGAGCGTTCCCAAATACTTAGGTAAGCCTGCCCCCAAGAAGAGGGAACTCGCGGAAGAGAAGGAGCTCCAGCTGGCCTTAAAAAGGAGTCTGGTTGACTATTCGTCTACTCAGGCTCTCTTGCTGCGAGTGCCTCTGGTAACCGAGCTTCTGACGATAAGTCCTCCCGTGGAAAGGGGAAAACTGGTGATGCTACAAGATGAGAAAAAGACATTGTCTCGATCGATCTTACAGCCGAGAAGGGCTGCTCATCTTCGAGGAATCCGCCTGACTCATTTGGGGATGTTGGCAAGCGTAAGGAAGTTCCATCTGGTTCTGACGGTCTAGCTCTATTCAAAACGCCGAGAACTTCCTCGTCAGACCCGAAAGACAAGGGTGTCCAGTCTTCTCATTCTGTCCTCTTTCACTATGTGAAGGATACTCCTTTCCTTTCTGATAAAAAGGAATGCAGGGCCCTTATCCGCGAGATATCCAAGGTGCCGGGTGACCGACCTGAAGAAGAGTTGAAAGAGGTTGACGTATTCGATGAGTGGGTTCGGAGAGATCTTCAGGTCCACTCCTTTGCTCTTTTTTGTTTTTTTTAAAGAACCTTTGTTTGGACTTTGTTTCAGTCATCGAGCTCGGTGTATTCGACGGTCTGCCGTCACGAGTGTAGGTTGAGGACTACAGATCGGGACGCTGCTGATGCTGAGGCTGGGCTGAAAGAGTCCCAGAATCAGATTGCAAAGTATCGATTCGAAGCTTCTAGGGCTGGGCGGGAAGTTGAACGACTGAAAGAGGAGAACCAGCGACTTTAAGGATCATTAGAGCGCTCCTGTGTCGACGTCACTCGCTTGGAAGCTTCCGCTCGTCGAGTTGCTGAAGATTGGGATAGTCAGCTTAAACTGGCTGTCGACAAAAGGGCTGAGGAGGTTCATCACGAAGTGAGGGAGGGTTATCGCGATCGGTCTAATAAAATTCGTCAGTACATCTGGGATTCGAGGCGTGCGTTTAACTCGATGATGATGAAAACTTAGGCTAATGGTGTTGCAAAGCAGGTTAAAGACCTTGTGAAGGATGGCTGCGCAGTTCCTGCTGACACGATCAACTTTGTGTCGGACGGCTCGGCCTTTTGGGACAAGGTATTCGAAGGCATTGAGATTAACCCGTTGGTTAATGATGAATACATGATAACTCATGATACTAGGCTTTTTGTGTCTCCTAGTATGTCACAATTAACCTTATGCAGTTGTAGTACAGAAGGTGTCAATCCAAATGGGATGTTGCTAACAATCAAGATGCAATCAAGAAATCACAAGTCAAGCCAATACAAAGAGGAGTTTTATATCTAACAATCCTATAATGATCAGAATGCAAAACGGAAATGAGTCACAGAACTAGAAACGAGAACGCATGATAAGAAGCGAAAATGAATGAAAATAGAAAAGAGTTTAAATATGAACTAAACAACAAGAAGCGAAACAGTCTCAGGAATGTAATAAAAATCAGAAAGATAGAAGTCCTAAGGATGGGAGTAATTGATGTCGGTGGAGTATCCTAGTCTACAGAGTGTTTAATATGCCACAAGCAAACTATCCTTAAACAATGAACATGACGGCTTAGCTAATCCAATCTCTTAACATAAGCTACTCAGACTCAACCACTTCCAAACCTAGCTCTCGCTAGAGAAACATGATTAAGCAGGCATGACAAACAATTTCATTCACGTCAACAAACATCCTAGACAACTAATCTCTTACCCGCTAGGAATGTAAGTCTCTGGCACTAGTTGGTCAGACATTTCATCAAACACCTTTTGGGTGTGGGAATGTCTAAGACCTAGTTCCAATTGATCAGAGAGAAACTAGTATTTCTAACTCTAGTTCAGAACAGAATCATATAAATCAAAGCTTAAACATCCTACATCCTAAGATCCTCCACCTAATCTATCCCATCCCCAAGAACTCTAACACTACTCAGATCCAAAAATCATCAAGGATGCAAACCCATAAAACATTGAATCAAGCATCATGAGATAGACAAAAATGGGATGAACAACTTTGTATAAGAAATCCAATGCAAAAACTCAATAAAGTCAAAGCTATCTGGTTTATAAACTCTCAAGCGTTTTAGGTGGCTAGGTAAACCTTAATGAAAAGAACAAAAAACAAGATGCCTCAGTACGGACTTAACAAAAATGTATTTATAGTAAAACATGGAAATCTCTAAAACTTAAAATGACAAGATAGAGCATCGGTTCGGGAACCCTTCTCGGATGCTTCTTTGGAACAAAACCAGGACGTTGGTTTAAGAGCGTCGATCGAGTTGCAGGTTGAAAACGTCGATCGAGTGGCAGCTTGAAAAGTGTCGTCTCGGAGCTGCTGATCGTCTTGAGGGTGCTCAGGAACCCTCCTGGGATGCCTTGGTCGAGTTGCTGCTAACGTCATATCGAGTGGGAGCTCTCCTATGCGTGCAGGTCGAGTCGGAATTCAGAACATACGTGCATCCACTAAAACGGTGATAACTCTTGAACCACTACTCCGATCGGCTTGAAATCAACGGCATTGGAAAGATGAGTCAATTGCCTACAACTTTGATAAAGACGTCAAAGGCTGTATCGAAAGTAAAATCTTCACTAGACTCGATCAAAGACGTGAAAGGTTGCGTCGCTGGATAGTGTAGATTGAGTCGCTTAACTGCTTTCCTGCTCCTTGTTTGCTTTTGATGGTTTGGACACCTCTTAAAACACCTGAAACAACCCCAGTATGCAAGATGCATGCAAGACCAATGCAGAGACTACCTAGATATGCATGTTATACAAAAGAGACCTAAAACAATGCAAAAACAATGAATTAAGAGAACAAAATGAATGACAAATGCATGATGAAAGAGTGTAAAATATATACATATCAACTCCCCCAAACTTATTCTTTGCTTTCCCTCAAGCAAACATCCAAGAAAAAGTATGGAAGAGAGGTTTGAAGATGGGGTCTCAGAACCTAAAACATGCTGAATAGAGTAGTTAGAATCAAGGTCCTTGTTTTTAGTTCTATGATGCATGGTGAGGGAACTCTATTTAAAAACTTTAGACAAGCTCATCACAACTTGACACGATTCCAAACATTAATCTACACATGCTATCATTTATATCATTCCCTTTAACATTCATTAACCAAGAACCATGAATCAAGCCATGCAATGTCATCAAACTCATTTGGCTGGGGTGAAAGGGTAGAGACAAAAATAGTCTCCTTTGCAAGCGGTTTTAACAATATAGAACAGGGTTCTCTCGTAAAAAAATGAGTTGAGTTTAAGAGAAGGCAAAGGTTGAAAGCAACTGATACATAAAAGAGCTGTACCCCGTCTACCAAAGGTCCCAAGGAAACTTAGCTCTAACTTTCTAACCCAGAAGTTGGTCCTATCTCTACCCTTCATCGATATCTCTTTTTAAACCCATTCTTTCATTTTTTTTTTCATTTAGCCTTAGGAGGAGGTTACTTCATATCAATCTAGCAGATGGGAAACTTTTTATCACTATGGTTCTCTTTCTTTTCTTCTTAGAACTCTAGACTTTTTAAGTGTTTTGCTTTCTCTTCTTTGTCTATACTTTTCTTTCTATGCCCAGAACCAATAATTCTTTTATATTACACAACCCACATCCTTTACTAGACTTGTAAACATTGAAAATACATTCCCCCTCCTAAAGACTCTTTACCCTTTTATTTTCTCGTCTACTCTTCACTTTTCTGCACAAGTCCAATGCCAATACCCAAAATCGACCTAGTCCTACTACACAGGATCATACTCTTGTCGGCTAGAACCTAACACTTTCTAACAAGCTCAACTCGGAAAAGGCCTCACACTCAATAATACAATTGGCTTGAAAGAACGATTGGTTAAGGGTGCTGGAAACTGTTCCAAAGATGGGAATCAGCTACTTGGATTGACAAGGGTGGTAAAAAGGAGAAAGACAATCCAAGTATGTATGTGGTATCCATGAGTTCGACTTCAATGCATGACAAGATAATTGCAAGTCAGGATTACGTTCCCATAGATAGGGAATGGTGTCAATTAAAAACATGCTTCAATCAAGACTAGAATGAAATTTCGAGAATTCGAAACCTGGTTCAGTCTGACATTTCAAGTTCAATTAACATGTATCAAAGAACTAATAATAAGGGCCTTGATCCTATCCTATTGAATTCAGCATGCTAACAAGGTTACAATCATCATCAACCCCTATTCTAAATGCAACAAACCTATATGAATAACACTAGACTCAATCCTAATATGCAAGTGCAAACTACATGAACACTCTGTTTTTGTGGAAATTTTCGAAAAAAATTTCAAATTTTTATGGATTTTCTATGCAAATAGATGAATGCAGACTCAAACATGATATGATGCAAAAATTTGAAATAAGAATCACAGAAAACAACATCAGATACATCATCTCAAACCTTCCCCAAACTTAAGTTACACAGTCCCTTGTGTAAAAAAAATTTGAAGAAGGATTTGAGAATCACAATATAAACAATGCAAGAATGAGATGGTATATACAAAGAGAAGCTTGGATTACCTCAATAGTAGAAGAAGGAGTCGGTGCTCAGGACGACGGATCAAGTGAGATGATGGCGAGAGCAACTTCACGGAGTCGGATCAAGTCAGGTGAGAAATTCAGTTTTCACGAAGGTGAGCTACCCCGTCCCACTAAGAGGTTGGATCGAGTCGGAGCTTCGTCGGGATGAGGATGCTCAGGTGGCAGCTCTGTGAGATGTCGATCGAGTGGAGTGATGGTTGGTTCCGGGAGCAGCTCCGGTTTGTCATCGATCGATTGGGAGGCTTCAACACCGGATCGAGTCAGAACTTCGTCGAGTCGCGGCTTGGTCAAGTCGTCGGCAAGAGCTTCACGAGAGCTCCTCTCCTATTGCTTCATTCCATGTCTGCAAAACCCAACACTCTACTATTTGTATTTTTTTTTTCTTTTTCCACTTTAGTTGGCCATAACGGTTAATCTTCTAGTAAACGAAGTCGGATAGAGAGAGAGAGAGGGAGATAGAGACTGTTTCTGGGAATCGGAAGAGATTGTGGGTGAAGGCGAATGCAAGTAATCTTCAAACTGGTCTTCAAATCGGCAGAGATTGAAGGAGAATCTAACCCTAGAATTAAAATCGGCAGAAATTGATATCGTTTTTTTTCTTCCCTTTTTTCTTTTGAAACGACAACTTTTTAAATTTTAAACACTGAACTGGGCTCTGTAAATGTTTTCCCGATATCAAAGAAAACAAATATCTTTTAAACACTGAACTGGGCTTCCCCAACCAATTGCATATATAATATTTACAAAGCTTATAATTACATTGTAAAACTTTATAAAACACTTGTAAAACCTTTTAAATACATTGTAAAAGGTTTAAATATATTGTATATCATAAATAATACACAGCGGGACAAAGTTTAAAAAGTTGTTGTTTCAAAAGAAAAAAAGGGAAAAAAAAACGATACCAATTTCTGCTGATTTTAATTCTAGGGTTAGATTCTCCTTCAATCTCTGCCGATTTGAAGACCAGTTTGAAGATTACTTGCATTCGCCTTCACCCACAATCTCTGCCGATTTCCAGAAACAGTGTCTATCTCCCTCTCTCTCTCTCTATCCGACTTCGTTTACTAGAAGATTAACCTATGTGGTTTGTATCTGCAACTTGGTACTCTGTTGACCAATTTATGAAGTCTGGCTGCATAATTTATGATTATACCATGAAGTCTGGCTGCATAATTTATGAAGTCCTGTTGTAGCTTGATTAATACTCTTTAATAATCCTGCAGCCATATTCTGAAGTCTTGTAGCTTGATAAACAACACTTTTATTTTCGTTTAATCTTGATTGTTTAAATGTTTATTTTCTATAAATGTTTATCCTGATTATTTTATAAATGTTTTACAAGTGGTTTTAAAGTTTTACAATGTATTTAAAAGGTTTTACAAGTGTTTTATAAAGTTTTACAATGTCATTATAAGCTTTGTAAATATTATATATGCAACAGGTTGGGGATTCCTGAACAGTAGAAAACGAAAATCAAAAATTAAAAACACAAGATCCTAAATTGTATTTACAAAGATACCTTTGGGACTTCCCAAGTGAGCTTTTTTAAAGTCTCTGAGCTTGACTTTGCATACTCCTTATGCTTTGGGAGGTTCATAGAGTGGTGATGAGCTCCCCTCTGGTATGTCTTATCTAGCCAGATACTTTGTAACATTCTGCCCAAGTTCAACAACAAATGAATTGCTCTTCTTCATTATCCCAAACCTCTGCCTTAATTTCCTTGGAGGAGAAATTCTCATTGTACCTTGGAGCTTCTTGATTTGCCCACTCATCTCCTTCACCATAGCTGTTATCTCTCTCACTGAATCCCTTAGAATCTTGGTAGTTTGGAGTTTAGACCAACAATCAAGCGCGGGAGGAATTGTCTCTTGCGGTTGGTGAAGTTTAGGAAGCAGTTCTTGACGCTTAGGGAGGGCAACAACTGCACTCGAGTTGGAACACGGTCGAGTACCCCTTCGAGTTGTCTCTTTGGTTACCAAAACTCTTGTTTCTTTCTCATTCACACCCTCAAAGAGGTCAAACCCATCTTTCTCTTCAGTGACGAAGGTCTGCCCATCAATAGTTGGCTTCTTCTTAGCATCCTTGATATCAAACTTCATCTTGAAGTTCTTACCCAGATTGAGATCAATCATCCCCTTCTTGACATCAATGACTGCTCCAGCTGTAGCTAAGAAAGGTCTTCCTAGGATTAGTGTATATTTAGGCTCTTAATCCATTCCCAGCACCACAAAGTCAGTAGTAATCTCAATTTGTCCAATTTTGATGGGCATGTTCTCTAGTAGACCATGAGGCAGTCTAGTAGTCCTATCAGCCAATATTAAGCGGAGGTTGCATGACTTGTATTTGTTGAAACCTAGCCTCTGAGCTACAGAGAGTGGCATGAGGTTGACTGAAGCACCAAGGTCACATAGGCACTTTTTGAAGTCCAATGGACCTAGAGAACAAGGCAAGGTGAAAGAACCAATGGCAAGGCAAGTCCAATGGTCCTCTAACTTCTTTGGGATAATCATCTTCTGAATAACTGCCTTGCATTCATCAATAACCCCACCTATGACATGTACTACCCTCTCATCTTCCAGAGCCTTAGCTTGAGCTCATTTAGCTATCTCCTCCTTCTCTTTGGTCCTTTCTGTCACCAAATCAGTTAAAAACTTTTAATATTGAGGCACAAGTGCAAATGCATCAAGCAAAGGCATCCTAAGTTCAATCTCCTTGACTTGTATCGAACAGAGCTTTATACTTCTCAGTAAGCTGCTTCTTAAACCTCACTGGAAATGGTAGAGGTGGCTTGTATGGTGGAGGAATGAATCTCACAGGTTTATCCTTGGGAGCAGCGGGTTCTTTAGTATCTTCAGGATCAAATTGCTTGGTTGACTTAATTAGATCCTTGAGCACCTCGACGGGATCCTTTATCTAAACTTCATCTTGAAGAAAATCCTCCCCATCTTAACTCTCATTGTCCTCAGTGAGCCGTACATCTATAGCTTGGGTGGTGATGGCACGGATAGTAGCATAGTCCTTGGGGTTTTGAACTGTTGTTCCAGGTAGTTGGCCATGTGTTGGGGTAGAAGTAGATGCAGTCTTGCCTTCCATATACTTCATCTTGGAGTTAAGAGATTCAAACTTGATATTCAGATCATTGTATGAACGCTCTATTCGCTGACTAAGTTCAGCAAGCTTCTTGGCAGTTTCCAAAGAACCACTAGCTTGACCCTAAAGAAGTTGTTGCATCATTTGCTTCATTTCTTGATCAAGAGCTTGAGTAGGCTGAACCGGTTGAGGTCGAAATCCTAGCGGTGGTCCTGAGGGAGCTTGGTACCCTTGCTGGAACTGTTCTGTAGGCATGAATCCTTGATTGTAAGGCACAAAAGGTTTTTGCGGACTTTGTTGTTGCTGCTGAGGAGAGTACACTTGATCGTGGGGATTTGCAACGTTGGTACTCCTGTAAGAAAAATTAGGGTTTGTCTGATAGGGGTTGTAACCCTTGTTGTACCCACCTTGATTCTGGACGTAGCTGATTTCTTCAGACTGCTCACCCTCCCCATCCTGAACGTGAAAAGGGTCATCCTTAGATACGAAGTGGACAGTCTGCTACTGACTTAGCAAGAGGCGATCAAGCTTATCATTGACATTCTTAAGGTCCCTCTTGAATTTCTCCTCCGAACTGGCGTCACCTCGAACTGTGCGGTCGTAGTCCTTATTGTAGTTGCCGTCAGACTAGGCGAGATTTTCAACCTGTTGCCATCCTTCATCTATGTCCTTGTTCAGGAAGTTGCCTTAGAAGCAGTGTCAAGCAGCATGCGTATCTTTGGAAGGACACCACGGTAGAGAGTGCTCAGCAATGACTCGTTGCTGAATCCATGGTGTGGGCACTGCCTATGGTAACCCTTGAAAGTTGAAACGCTCCCAGACTTCACAAAATGATTCTGAGTTCTTTTGAGTGAAGCTTGAGATGACATTCCTGAGACGTGCTATTCTGGCGTTGAAGAAAAACTTAGCCAAGAAGGCTTTCTTGCAGTCGTCCCAAGTGATGATGGTTCCCTTGGGAATGTTTTTCTCCCACTAATGAGCTTTATCTCCCAGGGAGAATGGGAAAAGGCGCAACTTGTGTGAGACTACACAGACGGACAAACTCGTCCAAGTGGTCGAGTGGATCCTCCATGGGCAACCCGTGAAACTTGTTTCCCTGGATTATGGAGATCATACCACTTTTGATTTCGAAGTTATTGTTCTGCACGGCGGGAGGGATGATTCCAGCACATTGAGTATGTGTGTTCGGTGCATCCCCAGCACCAATGTTTTGCGGCCTCGGATTTGGTCCGTTAGGTTGTTCAATATTGACTGGTGTGGGATGATCAGTGGAAATACGAGTTTGTCATGGTCTTTGCAACCGATTGATGTCGTCAATAACATGAAGGAGATTCTGATGCCCTTTTGATCTGGTGTGCATACAAAGTTGCAATCAACAGGTACCTGAGATGCAAAACAGACAAACAGAGAACCAAAACAAGTTAGTACTCAGAATAATGGTGTAACAGAACTTATCTTGCAAAACTTGACATCTTAAATGTAGCAAAACGGATCCCAAATGGTAACGGCGCCAAAATGTTACTAGGCTTTTTGTGTCTCCAAGTAGGTCTCAATTAACCTTATGCAGTTGTGATACAGAAGGTGTCAATCCAAATGGGATGTTGCTAGCAATCAAGATGCAATCAAGAAATCACAAGTCAAGCCAATTCAAAGAGGGGTTTTATATCTAACAATCCTATAATGATCAGAATGCAAAATGAAAATGAGTCACAGAACTAGAAACGATAACGCGTGATAAGAAGCAAAAATGAATGAAAATAGAAACGAGTCTAAATATGAACTAAACAGCAAGAAGCGAAACAGTTTCAGGAATGTAATAAAAATCAGAAAGATATAAGTCCTAAGGATGGGAGTAATTGATGTTGGTGGAGTATCCTAGTCTACAGAGTGTTTAACATGGCACAAGCAAACTATCCCTAAACAATGAACATCACGACTTAGCTAATCCAATTTCTTGACAGAAGCTACTCAGATTCAACAACTTCCAAACCTAGCTCTCGCTAGACAAACATGATTAAGCAGGCATGACAAACAATTTCATTCACGTCAACAAACATCCTAGACAACTAATCTCTTACCCGCTAGGAATGTAAGTCTCTGGCACTAGTTGGTCAGACATTTCATCAAACACCTTTTGGGTGTGGGAATGTTTAAGACCTAGTTTCAATTGATCAGAGAGAAACTAATATTTCTAACTCTAGTTCAGACCGGAATCATATAAATCAAAGCTTAAACACCCTACATCCTAAGATCCTCCACCTAATATATCCTATCCCCAAGAACTATAACACTACTCAGATCCGAAAATCATCATCAAGAATGCAAACCCAGAAAAGATTGAATCAAGCATCATGAGATAGACAAAAATGGGATGAGCAAATTTGTATAAGAAATCCAATGCAAAAACTCAATAAAATCAAAGCTATCTGGATTACAAACTTTCAAGCGTTTTAGGTGGCTAGGTAAACCTTAAAGAAAAGAACAAAAAACGAGATGCCTCAGTAAGGACTTAACAAAAATGTATTTATAGTAAAACATAGAAATCTCTAAAACTTAAAACGATAAGATAGAGCGTCGGTTCGGGAACCCTTCTCGGATGCGTCTTTAGAACAAAACCAGGACGTTGGTTTAAGAGCGTCGATAGAGTTGCAGGTTAAAAACGTCGATCGAGTGGCAGCTTGAAAAGTGTCGTCTCGGAGCTGCTGATCGTCTTGAGGGTGCTTAGGAGCACTCCTGGGATGTCTTGGTCGAGTCGCTGCTAACGTCATATCGAGTGGGAGCTCTCCTTTGCGTGCAGGTTGAGTCGGAATTTAGAACGTACGTGCATCCACTAAAACGGTGATAACTCTTGAACCACGACTCCGATCGGCTTGAAATCAACGGCATTAGAAAGATGAGTCAATTTCCTACAACTTTGATAAATATGTCAAAGGCTGTATCGCAAAGTAAAATCTTCACTCGACTCGATCAAAGACGTGGAAGGTTGCGTCGCTGGATAGTGTAGATTGAGTCGCTTAACTGCTTTCCTGCTCCTTGTTTGCTTTTGATGGTTTGGACACCTCCTAAAACACCTGAAACAACCCCAATATGCAAGATGCATGCAAGACCAATGCAGAGAATACCTAGATATGCATGTTATACAAAAGAGACCTAAAACAATGCAAAAACAATGAATTAAGAGAACAAAATGAATGACAAATGCATGATGAAAGAGTGTAAAATATATACATATACTCCTACTGCTGAGCATGTCGTGGCCAACCCACACCGTGTTCCAGGTTACGACGAGGTCTTTTGACGAGTATGGTTCCAACATGCCTTCTGTCACCACCGAGAACGTGGAGCCCGAGCTGCCCCTGGGAAGGATGACGAGCTGATTATGGATGTTGAGTCACAAAGGATACCGCAGGGAACGTCCGAACAGGATCTTGTCACTGGCCTTGCTTTGGCAGATGCTGCTGTGATACCGCTGTCTGAGGGAATAGAGGGACAGGCCGTCTAGATTCCGGGGCTTACTAGTGAAGCAGTCGTGGTGGACCCGTTTGCTCCTGCTTCTGAAGACGTGAACGTGGTGGACCCCTAATGAGCCGTGTGTGGCTTCCTAAATAATGCCGTTTCTGGCTCGTATCATTTGTAGGACCTATCTATGTTTTTTTTTTATTATTCTCATCCCTTTTTTTGTCGAACTCAGAACTTGTGACGGATTCGTGAAGGATTTTTTTTCACTTCCTTACTTTTGATTATGGACGAAGATGTTGTTATTAAAGCTGGTTGAAAATTGTCGTCGTCTCTTTTTTTCTTTACAGGCTAGGGACCTAGTGGGCAAGATTGGAATTTGCCACTGTCCCCCCCTTTTCTTTTGACGGGCTGGGAAGTTGCTAGACAAAGTTGGATTTTGCCATTGCTTCCCCTTTTTTTTTTTACGGGCTGGAGAGTTGCTTAGGCAAAGTTAGAATTTGCCATTCTCTCCTTCCTTTTTGACGGGCTGAGAGGTTGCTAGACAAAGTTAGAATTTATCATTATTCCCTTTTTTTTTTACGGGTTGGGGAGTTGCTTAAGTAAAGTTAGAATTTGCCATTGTTTCTCCTCCTTTTTGACGGGCTGGAAAGTTGCTAAGCAAAATTAAAATTTGCATCCTCTTTTTGACAGACGTGGAAGTTGCTAGGCAAAATTAGAATTTACCATTGGTCCCTTTTTTTTTTTTTTGACAGGCTGGGAGTTGCTTAGGCAAAGTTAAAATTTGTCGATGCTCCCCTTGATTTTTTTTTTTAAACGGGCCCGGCTGTTTTGTTGATCATCTAAAGAATAGATACGGTAATGATCTTCGAATGGCTGTTCGTACATTAGAGAATATATTTGGATATCAGTTTTGCTATGAGTCTTTGTAACAACTTCGATAATTCCTCTAATGATTTTTGCAGTTTTCACCTTTTGTATAAGAGCAAAATGAGTATGAGATGAGTTAACAGCATATGAAGATCCTCTGATCTCTTCTCTTGTGATAGAAACTTAGAAGTTTTATATGGCTTGTTCCTTGATACGTAGAGCATTTGAGGATGTTAAAGCATCTTTGAGAATACAGCAGAGTATTGAAAAAGCTGAATTATATTTATACAATTATATTTTACAGTTTTTAATTAAAGACCCCAAGCTTAACAACTATCAATGGATCAATGAAATTTTGTAGTTTCTTATGAGGTTCTTAATCTAACTTTCTTCAAATTTATAGGCCTTGAATAACACCTGATTTTGCAATAGCTTTTGGCTTTAGATTCTGCAGAATCTACATTTTCAGCCATTCACGATTATGAAAAAAAAAATAGATTTCTTAGAATTTAGGAAAACCAGATTTTGGAAAATTTTAGCAATTTCTTCACAAAATTTTAGCGTGACTTTTTATTCTTATTTTTTTCTTTTTTCTAATATATATTTGTTCTAATTTATCTTTTAATAAAATTGGTAATTATTATTTAACTATTTTAAAAGAATTATTATACAGAAAAAACCAAAAACTAATCAAGTTACCATTCAAGATTTTACAAAAATTAAAATCAATACCAAAAATCAAAAACTAAAAAAATCAAAAAGCAAAATCCAAAATCTAAAATCTAAAAACCAAAATCCAAAATCCAAAATCTAAAACCCAATTGAAAACCAGCAGCCATTCATGGCCATAATAAAATAACTATTAAGCAACTTTCTTTAAATTCATTGATGGAGATGCTCTTAAGCTTGTCAGGCCGCCAGCCTTAAAATATCATAACTCTATTGTTTTTAATACGAAATATTTTAAAATAGCAATAGAAATATAAATTTTTGAAAACAAAAGCAATATATCATCTAATATTTTTTTCTTTATTTTGTTCTTTTATCGAATATAAATAGAAAAAAAAATTCATCATTTTTTCTTTCTAATTTACAACTTACAAATTATTAAAAATATACATAGATATTTAAAATATTAAATATACTATCTACTTCTAAACCTCCATTTCAAATATAGATAAAATTGATAAGTCATAATTTTAAATTTAATTTTTGATTTCTAATTTAACGTAAATTTCATTCCGTTTAGACTTTATAAGGATAAAAGTACTAATATTTTACTAACTTTATTCAAAATGAAATTTTATGTTATATAATCTTATCAATAAAACACATTTTCAAATAGGATATTGTTTTCTTTTTTTTTGGTCAATAAAAAATCTAGACACAATAATTATAATGTAGAATTGTAGACATATAATGCCAATGCATATGTGAAACGTACACATTATTCAGTACTATTTACTAACAACGTTGTATTTCTAAAAAGCGTTTTTTTATCTCACAAGTTATACAATTTCATTTCAGCAATCCAAGAATCAAATATTAGTGATATTATCTAGCACGTGTGATTTCGTTTAGGTAAAAGATAAATATAAGAAACTATAAGATTATTGATTGTAGAGATAACATCTTTTCAAATGTGTTTTATTGATTGTAGATGAAACCAATATATCAATATTTAAAGATAAATATAGGAAAATATAGAAATGAACATCTTATCAAAAGAAACTAAAGTCCAAATATAACTGGCTACTTTTTTCTCTCAAATTAAATTGACAACTTAAACCGTGTAAATTTACAGAAAGATACATCTCATTTCCATTTATTTTGTTTTCTTTCTAATTTTTGTTTGTTGCTTTAGTTTGGACATGTAAAATTGCGTTACCGTTTATATATATTGGAGACGTCTAAAGGAGAGGCTCAGAAGACATAGAAACAAACATGGGTTCGACAAGAATGTCGTTGCTTTTCTATTTTCTCTTGTTTCTCTATTTGCATCACAACTTTGTTTCCTTTGTAAACTCACGATATTTACGTCTAGCCTCCGTCCATATAGGCCTTGTTTCCACCATATCCAAACAAGAAAGTAATATTGGCTATGGAAGAAAGACACCGAAACTAGCTATTTTTATTCGAAAAGGCGGTGGCGGTAAGGGGGGAGGAGGACGGAGTGGTGGTATCAAAGGAAGAGGAGGAGGAGGAGAATATGCAAATCTAAGGCAATCTCATGGCGGGTACCCGTTTTTTGTGGCTTCTTCGCACCACCATGCTAATCCATCGAGCGGTAGCCGGTATGTTATTGGAAGGCCAGGGTGTGGCTGGTTGGGTTTATTATCCGTTTTAGCCGGATTTGTTTTGATTTCATAGAATTTGGTTAGTATTTATGAGAATGCTAATTTTAGGATTGTTTCTTAGATTTCCATATTTTAATTGATTTAAATTTTAAGTATCTTGTAGGAGTATTATTAAAGCATTGGTTTAATTTGTTGTCAAAACAATTTACAAAATTACAAGCAAGCGACATAGTCAAAGATTCAAAGTCTCAAACTATGGCCATGAATGAGAGCCGCATTATATGTGGGATTGGAGGAACTGCAGTGTATGTCACCATTTCCAATAATTATGTGGTTAACTTTTGGTATTGGTTTATTGAACTATTTTAGGGCTAATGTTTGGTGCAGGACCGTGCATTTCTTCGTGTACATTTTCAGCATTTAACGAAACTTGAGCGTTTGGTGCGGATTTATATGAAACGTACAGCATATAATTTATCGTGTTTCCATTAAAATTACGTTATGTTGATCCACAGTACCACGTACTGCAGCTATATGAAGAAATATACAGATCCACACCATCGTATTTAGACACACCAAAATTGCCGTGCTTTTAAGTCTTAAGACAACGAAAGTAGGATACTTTAGAAAATAAGCCATAGGTTTTATATTAATCAATGATTGGTTATGATGCATATTTCTTGTTGAGATATTCAGCCCCTTATATTAAATATATAGTTATGGAAATTTTCAAAGTTAAAGACATGAATACTGTACATCCGTTTTTAATTTATGTATTTAAACATTATTTCAAAAGACTTATTTATTTGAATTCACTAGTAAAACTAAACCTCCAAACTTAAGGTACTCTCTGGTCAATAACTTAAGTTACTTTCTGGTCATTAACTGTAACAATCCTTTTCTAACGAAAAGTTGTTTTTACAGTTGAAGTATATTAACAATACGGATATTATTAACATATTCGATCCATATGTTACGTGTTTTCCTCTGGCTTTGTAAGCCAAAGCACCAAAGCACAATATATAACCTTGAACCAAAACAAAAATTAATAATGTTAACTTTAAAAAGTTCATGACAGTGATTAACACATTCTAGCCTAAGGATTGCAAAGGCTCGTCCGTGAATTAGCCAACCATTCTAGACTTTCCAAAATGAAAGTTGCATCCCCGACCATACTAGACTAAGCTAAACTATGTAACTATTCTTTCAAAGGATCCTTCTAATTTGCAAAATTTGTTGACACTTTTATTTATGTTTGTAGAATAAATCTACTTTCAAGAGTTTTTTAATTAGTTTTTATTAACATATCTATAAAATTGAAATCAAATTTTTTGCTACTAAATATATATTAGTATTTAATCCGCGATATACTGCGAAACACTTTTTCTTTAAAATAATCTGAACTAAATTTATTTTATATGTCGTATATTTGTATTGTTCAAAGATAAAAATAGGATTTAACTCATATTGTGGAAAAAAAAAGGATTTAACCCATATTAAAATATTGGATTACTGATATTTTATTTTTTTAGTAATATCGATTCAAATTTGTCCCATCATACAACCCATCATGCAATATGACCCGTCCGTATTATTTTAAACTTTTAATATGTTTAAATATTCGTAATTTTATACTTTTAAGTTTAGGTATAACAATTATAATATTTTAAACTTCTTCAGAATTTAAAATATACTATATACGATTAACTAAACCGTGCAGCTAAAAAAAGAGTTATACAAAATACAAACATTAAATTTGTATGCTTATTATGTGAAGCTTCCTACTCATTCGGATTTGGATTCATTTTTATCTTATATATATATAATATGACTGAATCATTCTCTAAATATTTTTGACGATGTGGACATTAAACACATATTTTTATATTAATTGAGTAATATATATCCGTTTTTATAAATTTGAATCACAATATATGCAGAAAAGTTTATGTTGTTATAAATTTATGTATTTTATGATTATTTAAAAAATAATAATAATAATAATAAAATCAAACAAAGATGATAGGAGAATCATAATTATATTTTAAAATCATATAAATTTTCTAAATATCTATATTATTAATAATGGAAAATTATATGGATATTTCAAACCTTTTAATTTTGTTTGCTTATATGGATAGTAGAGAGAACTAATTAAATTGTTTGAATATAGATTTAAACAATGACATATATTGTAATTTTTTTGAAAATGAGATTTTTTTTTTAAAATGTATTTCAAACATACTAGTATCGATATTAGAAAAGTGAAAATACTGGAAGAACTATATTTAGAGGACAATATTAGGAAAACAAAAAAACAAAACCGTTGTAGCAAAACAACATAGCAAAACAAAAGCAGAATCATAGCAAAACATAGTAATATTTGCTTTAAATGTAAAAGAAAGAGAAAGAGAGAGAGATGAACAGAAGAGAAAGAGAGAGAGATGTAGGGGAAGAAGAAAGTAAGACCAAGTTTATCGGTAGTCTCTAAGTAGGGGGTTGTTAATTTTTATATGAATTAATTGTATGTTTTTTAAATATAAGAACCCATAATCTTTTAGATAAAATTTTCTCTTTTATTGGTAGGTTCTTATTTTGAGTCTCTTATTTTTGAAAATATTGTTTTTTAAAATTTAAAAATTTTAAATAGAATAAAAGTGGTATAAATGTGTAAACATTTAAGATTTAGACAATTAGAAAATATTGCATTTTAATTAATTTTCAAACATACAAAACAGAAAACATATTACAATAGAAATAGAATTCATAAATGGAGAAAATGATTAATTGTAATATAGATTTGTGCCAAATTATTTGAAACCAAGAACTCTTGAAACATAGTCAAGGATCATAGATTACATGTAAACTCTGGCTTGTTTGTACTGACCATAAGACAGATACTCTAGCTGCAGAAGTTCACCGCATAAGAATGCTACTTTTTTTTGTTTTATCATTTTTATTTTCTTTTTTTTGTTTTCAACTAATTATTTTTTCGTGTATTTATGTAGATATATGAGATTAGACGACGGGCCGAATGTAAAAGATCCTTGAAACGACCGATCTCTTTTTTTTTTTAATAATAAATAATAAATATAATATAATAAATAACTACAACTAGTGGTCCCTTACCCATTAGCCACCTAACCACAATCACAACCAACAGCGGAATAATCAATACCAATCAATATCCAAATAATAATCCAATAATAACCAATAATCATAACATCAACAATATCCAATAATCAATAGTAAAAATCATAGAGCCAGCAACCTAACAATGTTCTAATGACTCAACTCTAGCAACCTAGCAAGCCAGACAACATCAAATCGAGTCCCTAGACATCCTCCTCTTCATTGCCTTAATTTCACGATCACACTTTGCCTTTACCTGCACAACAAACACATATTACAATGCATGAGTATTTTATAAACACTCAGTAAGGCAATCCTCCCATCTAATGGGCTATACACACAAGCAATAGAGTATCAATAACCAACACACAGCAATCAATAATCGATAAATAACAAACCAGGGCTTAGCATCAACCGACGCCAACATGCATCGACCGATGCAAAATGGGGAAGCATCGATCGACACAGAAGCTACATCGACCGATACCCAGTCCGCATCGACCGACGCATGCTCGACGTAACACGAAAACCCTAGAGTTTTACACGCCGTCCTCGCACTTGCATCGACCGACGCAAGATATGCATCGATCGACGCAACGTCGAGCATCGTGTTCTCCCCAAAGCTTCTCACCGGATCTTCGTTCCTAAAACACAAAACTCGATCCCAAGCCGTAAGAAAGCTTCCTAACGCCCATAGCAACGATCTAACAAGCCTAACATCACACAACAAACAAATTAAAGAGTCATCTAGCTTAGATAAGCCATGTTCATTCACTTACCTTTGCCACAGAAGAATCTGAACCTCAAAGAAACAAGAACAAGCCTCTATGAAGCTCCTACAACGATTCCAGCTACAGATCTCACCAAGTAACACCACAAAACTCCAGAAATCACCAAGAACTCTAAAAAACTTTTTCTCTCTTTTCGTTTCTCTCAAAAACTGCTAAAGTCGTCTAATGAGACAAAAAGAATGACTTAAGGGTTTTCCCTTCCCCTTTGCCCAAAATGCAGCGTTTGACTTAAGTCAAAACTCAGAAACTCGACCTTGCATCGACCGATGCAACATCTGCATTGACCGATGCGACTCCCAAACCGAGATTTCGGTTCACGGATGTTACCACTCTCCCCCACCAAACTAGATTCGTCCTCGAATCTCGAACAACCATCAGCCAAGGACTCCCGTGCAACCGTCTCCACGGCCCGCACTCCTCCGACTGATCTACAGAAGGTCACCTCTAGGCGATAGACTCACGCTCCATGCGTCATTTTCTCTCGACTTTTGGACTTTCCTTTTTCTCATAGGCCTAAACCTTGAGTTTTCATTGGCTCCTCATCAGACCTAAGTCAGCATGCCAATGTTGGCTCCTCATCAGACCTAAGTCTGCATGCCAATGTTGGCTCCTCATCGGCCCTAAACCCGCATGCCATAATATATAAGGAAAAATCCAAACTTGTCTCTCGGGTTGCCACCCTACAGCGCGCCTCCGGATCGTCATCCGAAGTCGATATACCAACCATATTCCCAAGCCACAAAGTCTCTGAATATGGCAATACTAGGAGAACCTAAGTCCTCCAAGAGTCGCGAGCAAACAATTCTGAACACGTCTGAGTCTTATCCCTATCCAGGTTTCCTTCCCGTGGCTCGCGTAAAACATCTCAATGTCCTACCAACCACATATTCCCTCACTGGAATACCTCATGACCACACAAGGATCATATACATGCCACAAGGGCCGCCACAAAGGTCAAACAAATGTCCTAAACAGGACCGCCACCAAGGCCAAACAAATGTCCTAAACAGGACCGCCACCAAGGCCAAACAAATATCCTAAATAGGACCGCCACCAAGTCCAAACAAATATCCTAAACAGGACCGCCACCAAGACCACTCGTCCCGAAGGACCGTCACAAAGACCATCTGTCCCGAAGGATCGTCACAAAGACCATCTGTCCCGAAGGACCGTCACAAAGACCATCTGCCCCGAAAAACCGCCTAAATAGGCAATCTGGCTAAACAGCCCGCCACAAAGGTCACACAATTGACTAAACAGCCCGCCACAAAGGCCACACACGGCTAAACAGCCCGCCACAAAGGCCACACAATGTCTAAAAAGACAGCCACACACAGGCACACTGACTCGAAATTCTGCCACTAAGGCCACACACAAGCCCCTTCAAGGCTCTCCACCGCTAAAATGGACTAATTCCAACTCCCATAAAACTTTCCATATTTAGCACTTTCCATTTTTGGAAACCTTCCACTTTTGGAAACTTCAATTTCAGGAAACTTTCCTCCAAAACCCGCCTCACGGAAACTTTGTACCCCGAGCACCACCTCATCTTGTTACTGAGTCGCACAACCAACCACCCCAAGCGACCGAGTAACAAGAGAGATGGGCTGGAATACTCCATTCCCGCTCCAGCCACGGGTTATAGATGGGACCAGGCTAGACAAGTTCAAGTCGCGGCTTGCTTCTCATACCACTTCTTAAACCTTGCCTTCATCCTCGCCTCAGGCTCCCAAGTCTGCTCCTCAACACCATCACAGTCCCAAACGACTCTCATCAAAGGAACCTTCTTCTTCTAAAGTTCCTTAATCCTCCTCTCGAGAACCCTCACTGGTCTCGCCTCCAAAGTCATGTTAGGCTGAAGATCTTCAGGGATCTTAGCCAACAACTGATCATCCTCGCGGAGACACCTCCGCAACATAGACACATGGAAAACCTTGTGGAATGCACGCATAACCTCATGTTACTCCAGTCTATAAGCCACTGATCCAACTCGCTTAGTCACTCTGAACGGACCCATATACCTGGGACTCAACTTAGTCTCAGTCAATGACCTGTTCGGACCCCGCAACATGGCTATCTTGAGGTACACTCTGTCTCCCACCTGAAACTCAACTTCTTTCCTCTTCTTATCAGCATAACTCCTCTGCCTATCCTGGGCTTCCTTCATGTTCAGCTTGAGAACCTGAATTTTCTCTGAGGTCTTCTGAACAAAACTAGCACCATATATGCTCCTCTCCCCCACCTGAGTCCAACACAATGGGGTACGACACGACCTCCCATATAAAGCCTCATAAGGAGCCATCCCAATACTTGCCTGATAACTGTTGTTATAGGCAAACTCTGCCAAACACAGGTGGTCCACCCAATTGCCACCCCAATCCAACACACACATCCTCAGCAAATCCTCCAACGTCTGGATCGTCCTCTCTGACTGTCCATCTGTCTGTGGATGATAAGCTGTACTCATATGCACCTTAGTGCCCATCTCTGCCTGGAATGCCCTCCAGAACACCGAAGTGAACTTAGGATCCCTATCAGACACAATACTCGCTGGCACCCCATGCAACCTGACAATCTCCTTCACAAATTTCTTAGCTAAGACCGCTGCTCCATCAGTCTTCTTGATAGCCAGAAAATGTGCCGACTTAGTCAACTGGTCCACAATGACCCAAATAGTATAAAAAGTCCGAGACACTGGCAATCCTACCACGAAATCCATCGTGATCATATCCCACTTTCACTTTGGAATGGGAAGACTCTTCAGCAACCCGCCCGGAATCTGATGCTCAGCCTTCACTAGCTGACATACATCGCACCTCGAGACCCAACTAGCCACATCCTTCTTCATCCCGACCCAGTGATAGTACCTCTTGAGGTCACGGTACATCTTAGTCGCTCCTGAATGAATAGAAAACTTGCTCGAATGAGCCTCACTTAGGATCTCTTGCCTCAACTCCTCATCCTTGGGCACACAAATCCGCCCAAGCACCAAAATAGTACCATTAGCTGAGACCTGATACTCTTTATCCATAACCTTAGAGGCATTCACCTGCCCAAATCCTTCTCTTGAGCCAACCGCACTCTACTCAGAAGATCTGCTCTATCCGCCGCCTCCAAACCCAACGGCTCCTGAGAAATAGCACACAAACTCAATGCACTAATCTCTCCTACCAGAGTCTCCATCTCTTGCTCCTGAGCCGAAGCATCTGCAACCACGTTAGCCTTACCAGGGTGATAAGCTATCTCCAGATCATAGTCCGCCACAAGCTCCATCCACCGCCTCTGCCTCAAGTTCAACTCAGGTTGAGTGAATATATACTTCAGGCTCTTATGATCTGTAAACACTTGTACCTTTGCACCATAAAGATAGGATCGCCAAATCTTCAGGGCAAAAACTACAGCAGCCATCTCCAAATCATGAGTATGATAGTTGTCCTCATGCTTCCGTAACTGCCGCGAAGCGTAGGCAATCACCTTCCCATGCTGCATCAGCACACACCCCAAACCAACTCTGGATGCATTAGTATAAACCACATAGGGTTCTCCCTGCTCTGGCAAAGCCAACACTGGCGTAGTAGTCAACATCTCTTTCAGGCTCGCAAAGCCTTCTTCACACTCCTGTGACCAGACAAAAGGAACATCCTTCCCAGTCAGCTTAGTCATAGGACGTGCTCTGCTCGCAAAACCCTGCACAAATCTTCTGTAATATCCTGCCAACCCCAGAAAACTCCTGATCTCTGTGGCATTATGCGGTCTAAGCCAATCCCTGATAGCCTGAATCTTCTGTGGATCCACAGAAACCCCCTCTACAGAAACAATGTGACCCAGAAAACCCATCTCACGCTGCCAGAAACTACACTTGCTCAACTTAGCAAACAACTTCTGCTCCCGCGGCTTCTCCAGAACTGCCCTCAAATGCATTGCGTGCTCCTCAGGACTCTTAGAAAAGACCAGGATATCGTCGATGAAGATGATGGCAGACACATCCAGAAACTCCTGAAACACGCTGTTCATCAACCTCATAAACGCTGTTGGCGCATTAGTCAACCCAAAAGGCATCACCACAAACACATAATGCTCGTACCTCGTCCTGAATGTAGTCTTCCTCACATCCGCCTCATCTATCGGTATCTGATGATAACCCGACGCCAGATCTACCTTGGAGAACCAAGTAGCACCCCTCAACTGATCCAACAACTCATCGATCTTGGGAAGAGGGTACTTGTTCTTCACAGTGACCCGGTTCAAACCCCAGTAATCGATACACAACCGGAAACTCACATCCTTCTTCTTAACAAATAACACCGGTGCTCCCCACGGTGATACACTAGTACGGATGAATCACTTACTCAACAAATCCTCTAGCTGCTTCTTCAGTTCTGCCATCTCTGCTGGAGCCATCCTGTAAGGAGCCTTGGATAACGGCGCCGTCTCCGGTTCCAGTTCAATATTAAAAGGATCCGACCGCGATGGTGGTAACCCCTGCAATGACTGAAACACATCCTCAAACTCCTCAACTACTGGAATACCACTAACCGTAGACTTCCCTACTGACTCTGGCATCGAAATGGTAACCAAATAAGCCTCACGGCCCTTCTCGATCATCTTCTCAGCCTGAATGGCTGAGATCACGAGACTCCCCGTAGTCGGTCTAACTCCCTCAAAAACCAACTTCCCTCCTAGGCGCTCAAACTCTACTCTACCCCGATAGCAATCCAAATGCACCATATGCTGATGCAACCAATCCATCCCGAGAATGACATCATACAACTCCACCGGACTGATAAGCACTACCACAGGCCACGACTCTCCTGCAACCTGAATATCAACTTCCTTTGCCCGGCAAAAAACCCTCAGAAACTTGCCTCCCGCAACTCTGACCACTCCCGCACGCTCCCCGGGATCTCCTATGATACCCGCACTCTCTGCGCACTCCGGAGTAATGAAGCTATGAGTAGCTCCAGAATCAAACATAACATAGGACTTAAACCCGCCCACGAACAAGGTCCCTACACAAACCTCATGTGTTGAGAACCTAACACTTTAACACAGGCAAAACATAACATCCGAACTACCGAAATTCACAAAGTTAAAGTACCAGAAGTTATACCTGTGATCGCTCTGGCACTAGTCCCACTTGGCTCGACCGTCGTGTAAACCCGTGGCGCCTGCTCAATTCGTGCCACCTGCTGACCTCCAGGCTGCAACTTCTGCAACGCTGCCACTGCTGCCGGCTGCAACTTGGGACAATAGGGCCTGATGTGCCCTGACTCCCTGCAGTGATAGCATACACGAGCCATTGTCGACGGAGCACTCCTCTTGGGACAACTAGCAAACTTGTGATCCTTTCTCCCACACTTGAAGCAACCCCCACCACTCTGCGTCTGCGTAGCCTCCCATCTCCTCTTGGTCCCCTGCATAGGCTTCCCGCCCCTGCTAGAACCTCCCTGTTGAGCCTTACCAGGCTGAACGGCGGGACTAATCGCCACTGACTGCGCCCGGATATCCTGCTCAACCTCTGTTGCAGTCTCAACGAGCTCTGCACGCGTAGCATAACTACGTCCCCTGCAATAGACCCTCAAGTCCTCACGAAGAGCCCTCATGAACCTCCTGATATGGGCCTCCTCGGGCTCCATAGCCCGACCCCCATAACAAAGAAGTCGACGGAACTCCAAGTCCAGCTCCCGCACTGACCGTGTCCCCTGAGACAACTGAAGGAACTGCACCTCCAACCGGTCCAAAGCCTCTCTAGGAAAGTACTTGCGGTTGAACTCCAAGACGAAGTCAGCCCAAGTCATCTCCCTCTGCACTCTCCTCGTAGCCACTGCTCTCCACCAAACCTGAGCATCACCACTCAAATGGTGAACCCCTATGTCCACCCAAAACTCCTCAGGACATCTCAGAGTATGGAAGTTACGTTCCACACTCGTCCTCCACGCATCTGCAACAGTAGGGTCAGTACCACCCAAAAACCGCTCAGTCCTGAGATGCGTCATCTCCCTGAGCATGGACAAATAACGTCCATGTGCTCCTGTATCCGCAGCCACTGGCTGCCTCTCCTCCGCCACCACTGGTGGCACAACCTGAGCCTGAGCCGGTACCACCGGTGGCAAACGCTCAATCAACTGTGCTAACAAGCCCGCAAGATCAACACCAGGGACTCCACCCGCTGGGGCTCCCACACCCGGGACCCTAGCATAACCGACAACTGGAGCATCAACACCGCCCCCTCCGGCCACACTCATGGAATCCTCCTGGACACCCTGCGACTCGCCAACACCCTCAGCTGTCATACTCTGGTCCTCGGTCTCACTAACCACTGAGACTCTGCCCCTACCATGACCACGTCCGCGTCCACGACCACGTCCGCGTCCACGACCAGCAACAGCACCCCCTCTAGCCACCTGCACTACCATGAACAGAAAGCTAAGCAGACAATTTCTATTATAAACACAGAAAATATAAACTCACCGTGGAATTACACAGTAGGCTCGAAGAGATGTTCTAGGACTCCATGCCACACACAATTGACTAACTCACATAATCAATCAACGCATGCAAATCCTAAACATCTACAGCACAAAGCCTAGTGAACCCAAACCTAAAACCGTAAGGGCTCTGATACCAAACTGAAACAACCGACTCTTTTTTTTTTAGTAATAAATAATAAATATAATATAATAAATAACTACAACTAGTGGTCTCATACCCACTAGCCACCTAACCACAATCACAACCAACAATGGAATAACCAATACCAATCAATATCCAAATAATAATCCAATAATAACCAATAATCATAACATCAACAATATCCAATAATCAATACTAGAAATCATAGAACCAGCAACCTAACAATGTTCTAATGACTCAACTCTAGCAACCTAGCAAGCCAGACAACATCAAATCGAGTCCCTAGACATCCTCCTCTTCATTGCCTTGATTCCACGATCACACTTTTCCTTACCTGCACCACAAACACATATTGCAATGCATGAGTATTTTATAAACACTCAGTAAGGCAATCCTCCCATCTACTGGGCTATACACACAAGCAATAGAGTATCAATAACCAACACACAAGCAATCAATAACAGATAAATAACAAACCAGGGCTTAGTATCGACCGACGCCAACATGCATCGACCGATGCCAAATGGGGAAGCATCGATCGACACAAAAGCTGCATCGACCGATACCCAGTCCGCATCGACCGACGCATGCTCGACGTAACACGAAAATCCTAGAGTTTTACGCGCCGTCCTCGCACTTGCATCGACCGACGCAAGATATGCATCGATCGACGCAACGTCGAGCATCGTGTTCTCCCCGAAGCTTCTCACCGGATCTTCGTTCCTAAAACACAAAACTCGATCCCAAGCCGTAAGAAAGCTTCCTAACGCCCATAGCAACGATCTAACAAGCCTAACATCACACAACAAACAAATTAAGAGTCCTCTAGCTTAGATAAGCGATGGTCATGCACTTACCTTTGCCACATAAGAATCTGAACCTCAAACAAACAAGAACAAGCCTTAGGAAGCTCCTACAACGATCCCAGCTACAGATCTCACCAAGAAACGCCACAAAACTCCAGAAATCATCAAGAACTCTCAAAAAAATTTTCTCTCTTTTCGTTTCTCTCAAAAACGGCTAAAGTCGTCTAATGAGACAAAAAGAACGACTTAAGGGTTTTCCCTTCCCCTTTGCCCAAAATGCAGTGTTTGACTTAAGTCAAAACGCAGAAACTCGACCTTGCATCGACCGATGCAACTCTCAAACCGGGATTTCGGTTCACGGATGTTACAATCCTCATCATAGTTTGCATTATCATCATTGTCGCTGGCCTCTGTTTTTTATGGAATCACATCTCTAGTCTATACCAGTGGCGGAGGTAAAGAAGTATTAAGGGTGTCATATGACACCCATGAAATTATAAATTTTGGTTTAGTTTTTATTAAAATAATTAATTGCACATGTCTAAGCAACTTATTGACACCCCTCCGAAATTTTGTTGACACCCTCCAAATAAAAATATAACTCTGACTCTGGCTACTCTATGATTCTTTCATATCTCGTTTTCTATTAAAATTTTCTATAATTTATAAGATATTACATATGATCATTGGGTTTTTTTTTTGACAAACTTAGCTTTAACAAAATTTTCATCGATTGTATATTTGTATGGTTAAACATCAGACGGCAAAAGCATAATTTCTCAAAAACTTGGACTCTTTCTCTTCCATCTTCATTTTTAGAATGTTTTTAAAATGTAGGTGAGCTTAGAATTTATATTTATAATAAAAGTTGGTAGTAACATTTTTTTTTAATGTAACCTTTTCTTTTGAAAAAAAAAAATATTATATGACACCCATATATAATTTTTCTGCTCCGCCACTGGTCTATACAGAAGGATTTACAAAGACGATAGGCAACAGATCGAGATGACTTGAGGTAAAAATCATCTTCGTCGTCTTCTTCTCTAAGCCTCTACAAGGGTGAGTATAAGTGTATTAATTCAAAATGGATCTGTTGATTTGTGTTTGTGAATCTTTTGGATTTGTGGATTTGTGTCCTTTTGTGTTTGGATTTGTGGGGGTTGTGTCCTTTTGCTGTTGTTAATTTGTAGATCAATGTCATTCACTTTTTGTAGCGTTTTGGCGTTTTGCTGACATCTCTGCTTTCTTCTTCACCATTTTTGTTATTACTAGTGCATTGTGATGAATGAAAATACTTACACACAAAACACAAGACAATACAATAAAGAGATGCCATGATTGGTAATGGTATGGACGCGAAGAAAGCTCCAAATTTTCCTGCATGTTGATCAAAATAAGACTAGATCGGTAAAAGTATTCAACAAAATCATATATACATTTTAATATGAATATAAAGGTTTTATATAAAAAAAGATTACCAAATATGGAGAGAAAAAGCATGAAGGCACAGATATTTGTATCACTCTTCGACTCCCAATCTTAGTCATTGCCGAAAGTCCAACATTTTTTCTAAATATTAAGTTACGTATACACATATCAAAACCATATCATAACTCATAAGTCTTTAAAAACAGAAGTTCTATTTCTAACGTTAAAGATAAATCGTGGGGAAATTAAAAAAAAAAAAAAAAAAAAAAAAAAAAAAAAACTTGTAATATTGAGATGAGTTTTGTTACGTTGATGTTGTGATCGGTGATCCCTGTGATACCTCCAATTCCCTACAAAATATTTATAAAATTTATGAGATGATGAAATAAATAGTCAATAAACGGTAAAATCTTTGTTTTCTCAAAAGTGACTTGACTGAACTAATGTTAAACAAACCAGCCAGCCAGTACCAGGACTAACATAGTACATAAAACTTATCATTCTTCATGCTTAACAATAGTAAGCTAATTAAAATATTATATTCTTTGATTTTTAATAGAAATTTCATATATAAGAATAAAAGTTTAACCTCAAAGAGAGTAACGAAAGACGCAGCCATCATCGCGAACGAATCAGTTATGTTGAAAGTTGGGCTTCCCCATTGAAACGGATATAGTATGTATATCCCTATTGTTCACATAAAAATAATATATGAATATCAAAATATGTAGTAAAATCGTCGGAAAAAAAAAAGAGAAACAAACATTTCAAATAGAAGAACTGACCAAGGAGTGTTGGCTATGAGACCAGTGAGGCTTGTGGTCATAAACACCACTCGATGTGACTATGTGAGTAGATGAGCGAACAACCATACCAATGGAATGCATAACATTATCCCATAGGAGTCGCATATGTTTCCATCCCAAAGCATCACCCCTTTCTTCATCTTGAGACAACGCGGTAAGTACTAAGTACTACACACCACATAAAGTATATAAAGAAATTCTTAATTATGCAAAGAAAAAAAAAAAAGCCAACTCTTAACAAGGATATTTTCTATAAAGCATCACAACCACATAAGTTAGCGTTTTCCAATTATTATACTTTAGATGATCAGTTTAAGTAATGATCTATACTTTATTTTATAAAACATGTGTATGGATTTAAAATAAAACAATTAAAAGATTAGAAAGCAATGATTAGAGATTTACCTGAGTGATAAATACAAGTATTAGCAATCCAGGAAGTCCAACTGAAAACGAAAGATTTTTAAATCATATAAATGAATATTATATAAAGCTATAAGTACAAGTCATTTTACCAACAAAAAAAAAATATTATTGTAAATGACCAATATTAGTATATATACACATATACCAAAGGGAAGCCGATATGGTATAGTTCCAGGTACACATGACCACGGTTACGGTTATTACTGTTATCGTTAATTAACCACCAGTTAAGATTATAAATTTTGTTTAATTTTAACCATAACTATTTAATAAACGGTTAAACGATTAGGGTTAATGTGACAACCCGTCCCGTTGACTCCGCTAGCCTCGCTGCTAGATCAATTGGTGCCAACTTGTTATGTGGGAAGGTTGTTAAAGGGTGAGGACCAGGGTTCAAGGAACGCCTGGTGCACCAATAACCTACTGGTAGATTGGGATATCCACAGTGATGAGTTAGGATCGATGCCCTGCAGGATCAGCTTGGGATCCGTTAGGACGGCTAGCAGTGAGGCTACGGGGTCCGCGGAATGGGTTGTCACAATTAAATACGGTTCCGAATAAAGCGGTTACGGTTATATACGGTTGTGGTTATTTAATAATATGATACGGTTGATATTATTTGATGATATAATATAATTAATATTAGTTATTTATGATTAATATGTTATTTTAGTGTACCCATCTTTTTTTTATATCATATGATTCATATTAAATAAATAATTATTAGTATATTTTATTAGATTTTTAAAACGGTTACAGTTAAAAAATTACGGTTTAACTATGCGGTTAACTAACGGTTTTGATACGGTTAAGGTTAATTAATGGTTATAATTAATATAATTTAACCATATATTTACGGTTAACGGTTATAATTTTTAACTATTTTATACGGTTATAGTCTGGTTACGGTTCGGATACGGTCCGATTACGGTCCGAAATACGATTACGGTTTAATTGTGGTCATGCCTAATCCCAGTCCGGTAAACGTTGCCAAAGGAGCAATAGAGAGCGGGCTTAGATCGTCATGCCTGTTTAATGGTAGTGTCCCAAACCATTATAACAAAACAATATTAATTATTCACCTGACAATATTTCTCCATATGCCTAGAAAACAGACGACAACTTGGAAAATCCAGTGATAATTAAAGCGCCTTGTATGCTTCTCATTGTTCTCACAAATCTCTGATTTATTTTAATCCTCAAACAATTTTTTATTAGTACAATATACGTTGCTAATATTAATGCTAAGACTTACTTCAAAAGTGAATCGAGTTGGACACCAAAGTAATACATTAGAATCTAAAATAAATAAATGAAACTAATGACCAATCATATACATAAAAGTAAAGTTTTTTTTTTTTTATTGGTTGATTTTCGTTTAATGCTTTCTATTTTTTTATTTTTTTATTTGCTTTCTAATTATTGAATTGCTTTAAACAATATTTAAAACCAATTAACACAGTACATTTAACTCACACATTAAAATAAAATTATAACTGAAAAAAAATATCTAATTGTTTTATTGCTTTATATATTTAAGACCCAAATAACACAATACATTTAACTCATACATTAAAATAAAATTATAACTGAAAAATAAAATAAATTATACATTAATCATATTCTACTATTCAATTTTTTTCAAACACAATAAATTATATTTGTAACTCTCATAATTCTAAATATATTTTCCTTCAATTCTTATCATATAAATAAGCATTCTCTCATTCTCTCATATTGACATTCTTTTACTTTCTCATTTTCACATTCTCTTATTCTCTTCCACCTCTGTCATTCTCTTCCACAATATTTTAAATTATTTTCCGTTTTTTTTTCTATCTCTTATTTTTGTTGTATGGATTACAAAAAAAAATAAATGAAATATCATTGTTAAATTTTAATGCTAAATTTTAATTTTAGAGACTACATCTCCATTGGTATATACATTGTTCTTATTTTTAAAGATACATCTCCATTGTCTAATTTGGATTCTCAAATGTTGTTATATCTCATATGTGTTGTAAGAGTTTGATTATATATTTTAATTTATAAAGTATTATATATGTTTAACATTGTTTTCAAATTTAATTTTATTTATATAAAATAAAATATTTCTTTTATATTTCTTGCTTTTTAATCTATTCATATTTATTTTTAAAATTTTCGTAGTTAAATTTAAGTTCACATATGTTGGTTTTAACAAAAAAAAAAACAAATTTATTTGAGAATTAGATGTTCCTATTTCTTTTTACCAATCAATGTGTAACATATTATTGAAACAAGAACTTTTTCTAGGTTCTACTTATGCAATGAATGTATGATAACATGCAAACAGAGACATAAGCAAAGATGATCAGAATGGTATGCAAGGTGTTTCAATACTCTTATGAAGTTGTAGCATAAAGAGTGTGATATGTAAGCAGTCAAGATGTGATCAATGCATTCAAGTTAAGCCAAATATCAAGTTGATTTGTTTCTAACAACCTAATGACAGAATTGAAATGCAATGAACTAAGACAACTTAAGACAATACTAATGCAGAATTAAATTATAGAACAAGTGCAATAAACTATGCTAAGCAAGAGAAAACTACTAACAAATGCAATTGAGACCAAACTGGAATTAAACAGAACATAAACAAGGAAGTAAACTGGCACTCGAGTATGCACTCGGTCGACTGCATGGTCGAGCAGGTGGTCGAGTGGTGCATAACAGAAGAACAGAAACTGTTCTAAACAACATAAAACAGAACGAAAAGCAATGAAATCAAACAGGAAACAAATATCAGCAATTAAACAGATAAATCAATGAACAAAGTAGGTCCTAGAGATGGATTCATGGGCTGAACTCAAGCTATGACTACCTAAACTGATCAACAAACCTCAATCAACAATGACCTATCTCTAGAAAATGATCTTCTAATACTTGCTAATCCATTCTCATGATAATAGCAATCAAGTTTAAACACTCCTAGACCTAGTTCTCACTAGCTAAGACATGTATAAACAGGCATTAAATTCCATATCATCAAATGTCAAAAATCACCTTAAACAACCAATCTCTTGGGTTAAGCATGATAATCTCTAGCATTAGCTTTATCTAACAACTTAAACAATTGTATGATGATAAGAAGCTTAAGATTTATCCTTACCCGCTCAGATATAAGAACAGTTTAGAGCACATCTAATCTAGAAGAGATATATAAACAATCAAGCTTGATCAATAGATACAACCACAACTTTTATCCAGCCTAAACCATCCCTAAGATCCCTACACACTACTCAGATTCACAAAACATGATGAACAAGAACATAAACCCAGAAATCAACGAAACTTGCATGATTAGAAAGATAAGACAAAGATCTACAACTTTGATTAAAGAAACAAACTCAGATTCTCAATACTCAGAAAGTTATGGAACCAACAAGTATGAAAAATCTAGAGAAAAAGTGAATAAAAGTAGCTGATGATGTAAACAAAAAGCTAAAAATTTCATAAGGGTAAAAACTATGTTTTGGTGGCTACATGATATTATTTCTGACCAAGTCTGACTTGTGGGCAGTCATAGGGTACATTAGGTATATATAGGAAGGAAGGGAAGCCCTATATCAGCTAGCAGACAAAATAGAGGGGCGGCTCGAAGTGCTCGACCATGTGCTCAGTAGAGTTCATGGTCGAGTGGTTGGTCCGTCACTTAGCTCGAGTCTTCGATCTAGGATGATATATGTTCAGTAAAATCGGGATAACTTTTGAACTACACCTCCGATTGACTTGAAACCACCGACATTGGAAATCTAACTAACAACTCTCATGAAGGATGATGAAGCTGAATCGCAACGGAAGATCTTCATTCTGATCGATCTTTGAGGAGCTCGTTATGAATCCGACTGTGTGCTCCACCGTGTGCGAGGTCGAGTGTTGTTGTCGAGTGCTTTCTTTTACGTTCTTGATGCTTCTAGTCTTCTTGTTCAGCTCCAGAAATAACACCAAGTCCTTCCTTAGCCTTTTAGAACTCCATAACACCTAATAATATTCCAAATGCACAAATGTATGCAATGCATGCTTCTAAACATCCTAAGTGCATGATATAAATGGCTATAAAACCTAAGGAATCACTTCTATAGGGTACAAAACATGAACTAAACAAGGCATTAAATATGGTAAAGTATAGTGACATCAATTATACTTTTGAATCAAATTATGTACCCACCAACACTCACTTTTCAATTTAATGGGTTTTAATATTAGGAGTTGGAAAAGTATAAAAATTTGTTTGTAACTCCCTAATAATATCATAGTAGTATTCTCAATGATTTAATTTAATATAATAGAACATGTTAAAAATGTAATAATATGCACTTTTGTAAACCTCACTACTATCTTGTCCCATAGGCCCCAAGCTGGCCCTGCAGGGCATCGACCCTAACCCCTCACTATGGACATCAAAATCCACCAGTACATTAATGGTGTGACAGACGTTCCTCAAAATCTGATCCCCATCCTTTACAACGAAATACGTTTCCTTGTCAAAACGAAAAAATGGAAAAAAAATATATTTATAATTTATTTATTCTTCGTATACATGCATGTGTTATTCCAAGATATAGTCGTTCCAAAAATGTATCTTTTCAAATGTATTGTTTTTGTCGTCTACCGAATTCAATACACACATGACACAACTCCAGGAAATCTATATAGAGGAAACTTTGTTTAATTTTGATAACCCGTCATAAAAAAAGAAACAATACTCTTAATATAGAGAAAAATAAATCAAGAAAAGTATAAATTAACAAAATGCCGGAGGATTAGAGTTTTTCATTAAGCATCCTTTCGTCAATACTAATTTAAGAAAAGTATAAATTAAGAAGAAGAAGAAGAAGAAGAAGAAGAAGAAGAAGAAGAAGAAGAAGAAGAAGAAGAAGAAGAAGAAGAAGAAGAAGAAGAAGAAGAAGAAGAAGAAGAAGAAGAAGAAGAAGAAGAAGAAGAAGAAGAAGAAGAAGAAGAAGAAGAAGAAGAAGAAGAAGAAGAAGAAGAAGAAGAAGAAGAAGAAGAAGAAGAAGAAGAAGAAGAAGAAGAAGAAGAAGAAGAAGAAGAAGAAGAAGAAGAAGAAGAAGAAGAAGAAGAAGAAGAAGAAGAAGAAGAAGAAGAAGAAGAAGAAGAAGAAGAAGAAGAAGAAGAAGAAGAAGAAGAAGAAGAAGAAGAAGAAGAAGAAGAAGAAGAAGAAGAAGAAGAAGAAGAAGAAGAAGAAGAAGAAGAAGAAGAAGAAGAAGAAGAAGAAGAAGAAGAAGAAGAAGAAGATCCTCATCATAGTTTGCTTCATCATCCTCGTCGCCGGCCTTTGTTTTTTATACAGGACATGTTCTTTTTCCAGTCTCAGAAATGGCAACAACGACAGAAAAATTACACTGTTTTAATGGCAAAAAAACGACTCCAGCGATACCCAGCGACCAAATTGACGGCAAGTACTGCTATGAGATCTGACGCTGAAATTTTCAGCGACTGTGAGAGATTGGTTTTCTGTCACTGCATCTCTGAAATTTGTAAAAAAGCTTCGTTTAACAGTTACAATGGAGAAGAAAGCATGTGGGCTTTTAATGGGCCTTTTATTATTTTGCTGTCGTTGTCGCTAGTCTAGCAACTAACAAAAGAACACGCCTACAATCAGTATTTCAAAGAAGATGGGAACCAACAGATCACGCCGGCCGAAGTGGAGATGACTTAAAGGGGAATTGACCTAAGATTTTAGTGGATTTTGTGTTCGACAAAAATAAAATAAAGTTCAAAGTATTTTAAGGGTTTTCTGATGCATGTAGCATGGATTTGGAATTCATTCATTACTAATGTGTGTCAGTTGTCGGTATTGTATTCCACACTAATGTCTTGTTACATATCAGCAATTTTTTGTGATAACAAAGAGACAAACATCCACAGCTACCTCTGCATCAAATCTACAATCCTTGATGCACTTTTACTTGTAACCTCAACCTGCAATGCTTTTCAAGTATGTGAAACTCCACCAGAACTTATGTTGTAAATCCATACAACAACTTTGGATTCAATCAAATACTAATTGATGGATCTGACTCAAGCTTTAAACACGGAAATAGAGAGAACACATAAACAGAGAACACAGAGATTTGGTAACCCAGTTCACTGCATCAGCAGCTACGTCTGGGGAGGAAGCAGAGTCCTCAACATCCATTATAGATCAAGAGTTACATATGTGTTATGGTTACAACATACCTCTCACACTCATCTAATATCCTAGATAGAGTCTCACAAGAACAACATATGAAAGAAGAATAACAAGAGATTGAGCCTAGATACACCGAGATCTACATCTCTCTCTAGCTCTGTTCACCTCTTCAGAACCGCCTGAACTAGGGTTCAGCGCAGCTCACTTTGCTCTCTCTTCTCTCATCTGTTTGACCTTATGTATTTATACCTAATACAGAGTCGGTTCTGTATGGGCTTCACACTAATATATGGCCCAGTTTCTGACAGACCAAACAGGCCCACATTAAACAAACGTAGACAAGCTTCTGATCCACTACAACTTCCTGTTTCAAGTTGGATCATATCTCAACAAACTCCACCTTAATTCAAGCTTGAAACTTTGAAGAAACACGCCCCATAGAACCTTTGGAATCCAGCTCTAAACTTGGCTAAACAATCTTCAATAACATGCATAAGTCACACTCATACAACAAACATTTCAGCAAATTCAACTCCTGAAATTTGCATCAACCATCTACGCATCCTTCTGTGAATAACCACACAGACCCCTGAACCTTGACAATTCTCATATCCATTCCTTCAGAGATAAACCAGTACTCAAGACACTCTTGTGTCATCCTTGTCATGCGTTTGACATCTTCATAGCTTTGATCATGAGATTTCCACTCATAAGCTTTACAATAATATGTTAACAACACCAACAACATGTTCACTCGACAGATCACTTCATAAGCTAAACCACTTATGAGTTAAACAATCACACAGTTTTCATCATGGTTTCTGTCAAACACCATATACCTGTTTTAGTGATTGAATTTCATTCTGCAACACCTGATTCTAACTTGCTAACCCTTGAATTCCAACTCTTGCGCACACTGAGACAGAAATCAAACATTTACTTGAATCAACTACAGATACTGAAACACCCTTGTTTCAACCTGAACCAATTCTCTGATTCGAACTTATCAAAATAACAAACCCTCCTTATTACTCATATAGATAGAGTGAGCCGGTTACAACTTGAGCCAACCAAATAACTACCACTTAACCAATGATCTTCAATCGACTCTTTGTACCTGTTTGAGTTACAACCAAACCGGGTTAACTCCAACCACAAGTGTTGTCTCTCACGTGTATGATCATACACCTTGACAACAACACCTTCTTGAGCTTGTTAGACATGTAAAGAATCTCAACATCCAGAAACACCTCTGTATACCCCGAGATTACCCATTACAACCATATGTCTTAATATATCAATTTGAACCACTTCACAGGTTCAAACATCCTGGTAAAACAGAATCACCACCAACAGTTTGTGACACGCTCTCAGTCACTTCAACCATGTCTCATATAATCATAACATGTGATATGTCTGAGACAATACCTTAAAGCTTCTTCACATCAAACCTTAAGCTCATGATGTGTTACTCCAACTCTGCAACACATTCACCAGTATGCAGAATCCACCAAACAACTTGGTACAACATCATAAACCTTCTCAGGCCTTTAACAACCTTTTACCAAGGAGATTATTCAAACTCCACCTTATGATGCAAACATAGAACTTACAACTTCTCAAGTAGTTGTCTTCAACTGATCAACAAATTGCATTTGACTCTCTTGCATTATCAGCCTTTCTATGACTTCATATCAGTTGCAAATGCTTCAAGCCTTGAGATAAAATGTGTTTCCATGCGAGATGCACAACAGACTTTCCTGATATGAATTACAGAGACCATACCTACAAGCACCTGCAATTGTCTCTAAGATCCTCGTTCAGAGGAAAAAACACCTTGATCACTTCAACGTTCATTCATCTCATGCTTAACACCATAAGTGTTCATTTTGATTTCACAGATAAAACCTTGTAACTTACTTCAATACCAGAGATCACTCCATAATTGAATACCTCAGACACAACACAATCACTTATGTGTCTTCAAAACAAACAGTCTTTCATCTATGGTTCTGAATGACTCCATAGAGACTGTCTTAGTGACTGAATCAAAACCTTTAAATATCTGCTTACTAACTCAGAAAATCATTCTGAACCACATAGCAGAACTCTAGAATCAAATATGTTCCAAACACATGAAACAGTCTTCGATTCAACAGCAATTTGTATGACAACAATAAATTGAATCCCAAAATGCACCGCTGTTGTTTCCAACAGGTCACGCCGCCTAACGTCCTAAGGCTAGGAAGACTTTCGACACAAAACTTTGTTCAATCTACTACACATAACAAATATTCAGCCAGCAGTTTTGACAATCACCATCTCAGCTTACCTTTGTTCAATTCACACTGACCTCTGATACACTCCATCATGTAGATAAACACCTCTTGAATGCGAATTTCCACACTCTCTTATAGCTTCAAACAATATTGACTCATTCACATACTCCCTTGACTGCTATTATCAAGAATTTGTATACTTCTGCACTAGTCGCAAATATACCAGAGTGAGATGTCTGATACATTCTAAGAATAATCACATGATTTTTTTTTATTAAAAAAGCTTCCAACTGACATTACCAATCCAGTTTAAGCTACACAACCATATTGCTTTCTATCATCAAATGTAAACTCTACCTTGATGACAACCAATCTGATCAGTTACCAATTATCAATGCAACCTCATCTTTTTCTCTTGCTCATCATGTCCAACCGACAATGATGGCCTACAATGCAAACTTTAAGACCTTGAGTCTTCCACGTCTGAATTTCACGATAACCATGTTATCTCATCTCTTTTGAAATTGAAGCCTTTTGTCACCACATCACTGATTTTTCCTTATCAGCTTTCACCATGAGTCTGTACTCGTCTTCACAAAACTCATGTGTAACGTCAGCTATATCATCAGCTTGACCAGTTTCTGAAACATCCACAGAAATCTGAACAATGACTACACACTTACATGTTATTCCAACAGAACACCCACATGTTTCTTCTGCTTCAACACTCGTGTGCCATAGAATATCAAACAACAGACCTTGTAGTCTTGAGCCAATTTCTTCAGACTCATTTCAGCTCCCTGATGATCTCCTTTAACGCCTGATCATCAACACTCTGAACCTTTCTTAGATTCACAAGAATCTTCATTGAATCTGATACTCAAATCCTGCGATCAAT
Source organism: Camelina laxa (assembly GCA_024034495.1). NCBI lineage: Eukaryota > Viridiplantae > Streptophyta > Magnoliopsida > Brassicales > Brassicaceae > Camelina > Camelina laxa. The sequence goes on from CM043881.1 coordinate 11,862,338, forward strand.
TTCACACTTTCTCGAATCTTAGCCAGACTTGAATTTCCTCAAAGATCCTAACCTATCTTATTTCCAACAGATTAACCTGAAACCGTTTCATGCACATCTGCAACTTCTTCTTTGATCTGAACCAGAAAACCTTATTGATACTCAAACAACCATTTAGACACATAGGAATTTAAGCTTTTTATGGCGTCTCATTGTAGCAGAATCATGTTCATATTGATTGTTCAAACTTCTAAAACTCGCACATAAGCTGCATCAGACCTTCAACAAACTGAATATACCAAAACACAACCTGAAACCCAGCATTGAATCTTGGATAATCCCTTGCAAAATCAACAGCTAACCTTTTGTGCTATACCAAGATTCTGATTATCTTAACTCATGCAGATCATCAACAAATAGAAACAACTCTTTAGAACATCACACTTTGACCTTGTGACTGTAGAGGATACAGACTTGACGTCTTCAATATTTGAGCCTAAAGCAAGTAGAGGTTAACTCCACCTCAAACTAATCTCCAGTTGGCTGTAGAACCATAAATCAAAAAACAAACTCTATGGATGAGCGTTCTTGTACCAGCCTCGAAATATATCATATAACTTATATCAACATCATCACCAGTAAATAGCTTGATACATAACTCACATTGATGTTCAACTCTCGAGCCATTGGAGGAGACAAGTTGTAGATCCTTCAGAGTTCATAAACTTGACATCTTCTGATATTATTGGATCTGCTGCAGTGAATCTTCCTTCCTCCAACATCCACGTTCTGAAACCCAGAACAGCCACCATCTTCTTCTTTCATGTTATTGTAGCACCATCTCTATGCGAACTACATATCTGATATAAAGCTATCACTTTCCTTCACAGATTTGAAAGCTTTCTCACAAAGCTTGCTCCTCAAGAACCTGAGGCTCTGATACCACTTGTTGTAAATCCATACAACAACTTTGGATTCAATCAAATACTAATTGATGGATCTGACTCAAGCTTTAAACACGGAAATAGAGAGAACACATAAACAGAGAACACAGAGATTTGGTAATCCAGTTCACTGCATCAGCAGCTACGTCTGGGGAAGAAGCAGAGTCCTCAACATCCATTATATGTGTTATGGTTACAACATACCTCTCACACTCATCTAACATCCTAGATAGAGTCTCACAAGAACAACATATGAAAGAAGAATAACAAGAGATTGAACCTAGATACACCGAGAATCTACATCTCTCTCTAGCTCTGTTCACCTCTTCAGAACCGCCTGAACTAGAGTTCGGTGCAGTTCACTTTGCTCTCTCTTCTCTCATCTGTTTGACCTTATGTATTTATACCTAATACAGAGTCAGTTCTTGTATGGGCTTCACACTAATATATGGCCCAGTTTCTGACAAACCAAACAGGCCCACATTAAACAAACGTAGACAAACTTCTGCTCCACTACAACTTCCTGTTTCAAGTTGGATCATATCTCAACAACTTAGTACCATTGTCATTAACACTATTCAGATTTTTTTTCTTTACGACTCCCTGATACTTGAAATTATCCACTTTGACTAACATGCAAGTGATTTCCCTGAGTAGACACTTATGTGATCTTCTCCTGATGCTGGCAATTGATTTTAATGCCTAAATCATTGCCTCTCAAATGCACTTCGAACTTCCTTCATTTATCTCTCCTTACTAGGACATTTTTTTTTCCAGCTCTAACACCATCTTTGAGATGTTGTATATCAAGCTAGATACACAACCCTTTTTTTTTTTTTCTCGTCTTGACAAAGTCCATGCATCACTTTGCATTTTTTTTTTATCGCGGCAACCATTGGGACCTTATATTTAAAAGATAATGAAACTGTAATTAACAAATGGTAGTAAAAAAGACGGTTCAGTTTATTTTCTGCCTTAATCAACCATTCGAACCTTATATTTAAAAGCTATACTCTATTTCTAATGGTCTATTGAATTCTAAGGTTACAATTTATAAATTTGCATATAGGATAGACATATGATGATCTAACTTAACTAAAAATGTAAATTATGTAACGATTTTGTTTAGTGAATAAAATTTCACTTCTAACTAACTTACAGTTTACTTTTACAAGAAAAAATAAACGATTTGGCTAAGAATTCACTTCTAATAAGGGTTACACGTTACATTCACTTATTGTAAATATATATATGACTTTCATAAGAATAAGATTACAATGTATATTCGATGTTAAAAAAAAAAAATTACAATTTATGTGTACTAAAGACTTCGATGATTTTAAGTTAAATATTTAATAAGATTTAACATTAAAAATTATTATAAAAAATATATGTATAAAGAAAATCAAAACCCCCTCATACACATTATCTGGCCAATCCAAAACTAATTACTCATCATCAACGTTTTCTAATAAATAAATAAGAAAAATTCGTCATTTCTTTTAATAAATATGAGATTCTCTATTTATGAATCAAACGTAAGAAGTATGCATAAGATTCTCTATTTTTGAGATTCTCTAATGTAACAATAGAAATGTGTAACAAAACCTAGTGTAACAAAAAGGTTTAAGTCGTAAGTCGTAAGTCGTAAGTCGTAAGTCAAAACTATTTGACTACTGAGTAAAAACATACATTTTGTCAAAGAACGCTTTATTTAGAAAACACAAATACCATAGGATCGGGAAAAAAAAAAAAAAAAAACAAGAGAATTGAAATTAGTTTTTAAAACCAAATACAGTAAATGTAAAACTATTTACCATCAAAACTAAACTGGCCGCTTACGTGTAATGGAGTAAAATTAGCTTTTTAAAACACAACATTATTGTTAAAACAGTTAGATTCATGGTTTACTAATTAATCAAGTTTTATTTTAAATTCACAGCCCCATTTTCCCGTAACGGCGACCAAAACCAAATCTTGCTTTCTAATTTCTAGCCAGTGATATTCTGACACCTCAGCAGTACAAGTCTTTCTCATACATAATTCATTCTTCTTCTCTCACAAATCTATTTTCTTGTTTTGAATTTTCTTCAATTTCTCTCTATCTAACATATTCCTCGATTTTTGAGGTCTCCAGGTATGTCGAAGTCGATTCATTGTAATGATATATTGAACTTTTCATTTATTCACTCTCTCTCTCTCTCTCTTTAGAATTTTGATGTTTTAGGGTTGTAACTATAAAATGCGTGTGTAACAAGCTTTGGATTGATGCAGCAATGGAGAGTGAAGGAGGAGGAGGAGGTCCTTTTCAAGGAATTCTCCGAGATATCGAAGGTAGACGAAAATGTTACAAACAAGATTGGGTTCGTGGCATTAAAACCGGTATAAGGTAATTAAGGTTAACTATAATCTCAATCTTTCTTGAAATCTATATTGATGCTAGACATTGAATTCTTGATTTCAATTTTCCACCTAGAATTTTGGCTCCGACTTGTTACATTTTCTTTGCGTCGTCTCTTCCTGTAGTTGCCTTTGGTGAGCAATTAAGTAAACATACAGGTATATATAAACATCTCTTTTTCATGTTGCTATTTTTAATAATTCTCGTAGAGAATTTACCTCATATGATTTTTTTTCTTTCTCTTTTCTATTTAACTTGTGGTTAAAAGGAGGAGCTCTAAGCGCGGTGGAGACATTAGCTTCTACATCAATTTGTGGAATCATCCATGCGATTTTTGGTGGTCAACCATTGTTGATACTTGGGGTTGCTGAGCCGACCATCATTATGTATACTTATCTTTACAGTTTCTGCATTAGTAGACCGGATATTGGTCGAGAACTTTACCTAGCTTGGGTTGCATGGTAACGATTACAAGAAATAAATAATCCTGTTACTTAAATTAGATTGCAATCTGTTTTCTAAGATTTTTGTTTGATGTTTCTGGCAGGGTTTGTGTATGGACTTCAGTTTTGCTTATCCTTCTTTCGATATTTAACGCGTGCACGATAATCACGAGGTTTACGAGAATTGCTGGAGAACTCTTTGGCATGTTGATTGCTGTTTTGTTTTTACAAGAAGCTATCAAGGTACCAAACATAATCATTGTCCAAGTTAAGCCATATATATGTTGCAGTTAACATTCTTAGTTATAATACATATTTGCAGGGATTGATCAGTGAGTTTCATGCCACTGAGAGTGAAAGCCATGAATCAGGGGAATCTCATTTCCTCTTGTTGTATGCAAATGGCTTGCTCGCTGTAATTTTCTCGCTAGGCCTTGTAATCACCGCGCTTAAGAGCAGGAGAGCGAAATCTTGGAGATACGGTTTCGGTACGTCATTGTCTAATTACATTAGTTCCTTAAAAGTATTACATAGATATTCACTAAGACCAATGAACAACAACAGGGTGGCTTCGGAGTTTCATTGGAGATTACGGTGTTCCTTTAATGGTCTTGTTGTGGACGGCATTGTCTTACACAATTCCTAGTGAAGTAACTCCAAGTGTTCCTCGAAGACTGTTTTGTCCTCTTCCATGGGAGCCAGCTTCATTGTATCATTGGACTGTGATCAAGGTAAAAAAAACTTTACTGCAAAACATGCTACACTATGATCAATCCAAATACGAAATTTATATATAGAACTATACAAAAAGTACCATATACAGGACATGGGGAAGGTACCAGTAATGTATATCTTTGCTGCGTTTATACCTGGTGTGATGATAGCTGGACTTTACTTCTTCGACCATAGTGTAGCTTCACAAATGGCACAGCAGAAAGAGTTTAATCTAAAGAACCCTTCTGCTTATCATTATGATATCTTCTTGCTTGGAATTATGGTTAGTTTCGATGTTCTTGAAACTGATTTCAAATATACTTTTTTTCATGGAGAAACCAATTAAATCTTGTTGTTATGGTGATTTTTAGACATTGATATGTGGACTACTTGGACTTCCTCCTTCAAATGGTGTTATCCCTCAGGCTCCAATGCATACAAAGAGTCTTGCGGTTCTAAATCGTCAGCTAACACGCAAGAAAATGGTGAAGAAAGCAAAAGAGTGTATGAAGATGAAAGCAAGCAAATCAGAAATATATGGGAGAATGCAAACAGTGTTTATAGAGATGGAGACATGCCCACCTCAGGTTAATAAAGCCTCTTCTCCTGTATATATATATATATCTATGGGAATAACAAGTTGGAAAAATAAACAAGAATCAAATTTATTTTTTTGCAGGATAATTCAGTAGCAAGAGATTTAAAAGACTTGAAAGAAGTTGTAATGAGACCGGACGAAGGAGGAGATACGAAAGGAAAATTCGATCCGGATGTGCATATAGAAGCTCACTTACCTGTTAGAGTAAACGAGCAAAGAGTGAGCAATCTATTGCAATCAGTTCTTGTTGGTTTAACACTTCTTGCAGTGCCAGTCATCAAAATGATCCCAAGTTCAGTACTTTGGGGTTACTTTGCTTATATGGCTATAGACAGTCTCCCGGGAAACCAATTCTGGGAGAGATTGTTACTTCTCTTCATTCCTCCTAGCCGGCTTTTCAAGTTAGTAATATTAAAACCTTTTCTTTAGTCTATTTGTAGAGGCAAATAGCTTTTTCTCAAATCACTGGTTACATCTAAATGCAGAGTCTTGGAAGGAGTACACGCTTCGTTTATCGAGTTAGTACCATACAGAGTGATTGTGACATTCACACTTTTTCAGTTAGTGTATTTTCTCTTGTGCTATGGCATGACATGGATCCCTATGGCTGGGATATTTTTCCCGGCGCTATTCTTTCTACTCATAAGTATAAGAGAACACTTGCTTCCCAAGTTATTCGATCCGCAACACCTTCATGTACTAGATGCTTCTGATTATGAAGAAATAGTAGCAGCACCAATACAACAGTCAAGTTTTGCTTACCGGGTAAAAAGCTCTAAGTCTTTTTGTTATTTTTTTTTGTATCTTCTGGTCTCCTAATGAGTTTCAACTGAGTCTAAGAGGTTTCTGTTATCGTGAACAGAAACTAGGGTCTTCTCATCATTTGTCAGAAGGTGAAGACGAGTTCCATGACGCAGAGATATTGGATGAGATGACTACTAGCAGAGGTGAAATCAGGATTCGAACCATAAGTTTTAAAGAGGTAAAAATATAGATTATTCCTTAATTACAATCCAAGAACTTATATATATATAATAAATACATAACAAATTGTTTCAGGTGCAACAAGAGACTGAAGATAAGCGTGTAACGTTTGAACCTTACTAAACAAGATTTCATAATCTTTTTGCAGTTTTTGTATACAAAATGTATTTGTGCATATGCCATACACTAAATATATGTCGTCATAAATTTTCTTATAGTTGAACAATGTAGTTTCTCTTCAAATCTGAGCTATGTTTTATAAGCTCTCACACAAAACCAGTCTTGGTGCATTGATGATACATCACATACACCGACGACGACATCACATACACCAACGACGACAACTAAAAATTAGTCTAGTATCGATAAGTCAACGTAAACCCATTGAAAAAGTCAACAAGTTTGACAAATATAAATACGACTGCGTTTTCTTGAACGAACAATACGACAGCGTTTAATGAGATGTCTCTGGATCTTTCTTCTTCCTTCCATATTCGTTCCCGGGTTAAATTACAAAAGCCTTTGGCTCCTCCATCACAATCTCGCATCTTCATCGGAAGAAGAGTAAATGGCGTCGTTTCTCCAGAGATTAGTAGATCCCAGGAACAACTTCTTAGCTCGTATGCATATGAAGTCTGTCTCTAATCGCCTCCGCAGATACGGTACTCTCTTTTGTTTTGTGACTTTGTCTATCTCTCTCTCGTATGCTAGGTCGAACGAAACCCTAGTTCTTTCTATTGGCTGATTTTGGAAACTTTACAATTTTTTGTTAGGTCTTAGATACGATGATCTCTATGATCCTTTGTATGACTTGGATATCAAGGAATCGCTTAATCGGTTACCTAGAGAGATCGTTGATGCTCGAAACCAGCGTTTAAAGCGTGCAATGGATCTTTCTATGAAACACGAGTACCTCCCAGCTGATCTTCAGGTATGTATGTCTCCAACAATAAGTGAGAGCTGAGTGAGCTAACAGATATGGTAGCTATGGAGTTAGATCCGATGGTAGTTTGAATTCCTCTGTTGTGGTTTAGTGTTTTGACTTAGAGAAGATGATTGTGTTCTCTTGATTGATCATGTGTATCGAATCAGTGCTTGCATAGATATGGTAGGAGTACCGCACCAAATAATGAAATGTTTTCTAAATTAAGGTCTAAGGTAGGGCTTTATAGATTAATTGAGAGCTAGTCTATCACTATCAGTACAACAGAGTAAGGAATTTTATAATTTTTCATGGAGTAGTCAAGTCTGTGGATTCAATAGATCTTGCAAGATTGAACACTCTTGTGTTTAGAGAGCTCTTCTGTGATCAGTCTTACATTATAGCTTTTTGGATCTTTAGTATAGTATAACAGTGACCTGATAAGTTGTGTGTGTATGACAACCCTCATGACTATAGAGAGGCTTGCTAAAACTAGTACAGATTCTTCCGTCCTTTCATTGAAATAAATGTTACTTATATGGGTGCCTTTTAACTGTGACATAGAAGCTTATGTAAACCTTTTGCCTTCATTTGTCTTCGCAGGCAATGCAGACACCATTCAGGAGCTACCTCCAAGATATGCTGGCTCTTGTAAGTCCCTTTTCATTTGTAGTTAAGAACTAAAAACAGGATTAGGCCTAACTTTCTTTTAAGTTCCCACGTGTTTTCCTGTAAAAGGTGGAACAGGAGTAAGCCTAACTTTCTTTTGCCAGACCAAGCTACCCAAATTTTGATTTGATCTACTGCTTAAAAATTGATTATGTTTTCTCCATATACTGCTTGCTTTTATAGTTCTAATGATCTTGTGTCATTAACTGTGGTATTATCTATCTTGTAGTGTTAAGGAATTATGTAACAAAGTTCTTACAATGGTGGTTTCTCGTGTGCAGGTGAAACGGGAGAGAGCTGAGCGAGAGGCTTTGGGAGCTCTACCTCTCTACCAAAGAACCATTCCCTAAGCATGTTAAATTAGTCTCTCTTGTGCTAGAGTAAACCCCACTTAACCAAACAGATCTTAATATTCTCTCTGTTTTCGTACTCTCTAGTCTTAAATTTTCCGCACAATCTGCTATTGTATGGTTTATGTACAACGGTTCATGTTATATTCATTTAAACCTACAAGATTATATGATGTTGAATTTGATGTGTAACGTAACCTCGATTGAGATATGAGCTACAGAAGTATTGTTGCAACACATAAAAGGAAGTAGAGATGTTAATGTTTACCCACACAAATCCTCAAAAGATACCACTTATAAACAATTTTTACATGAATTCATATACAGCGATGCTTTGCACGGGTGTGGTGAAATGAGGTTAGATAAGAGAATAAGATAAAGGAGTACTACATTTAATAAGAGTGGTGTCAGTACAGTAGAGAACGATATGGATTTGTATTTTGAAGACATTTCCATGTGAGTTACATTAGCACAGGAGGGTCCTTTGCCTAAAATCATTTAATGAATTTACTTAACAAAAAAACAAAAGACAATGTTGAATTAAATGTGAAGTTAATTTCCTTCCTATTCGTTTCTGTCACTTGCCAGTTGCCCAGATGCCAATTATTATTGTTGATGTATTAAATACTTTTTTTTTAATATATATATATTTTGTTTTGTGAAGATATGACATTTCTATAAAGATAAATTAATTATATCGCTTTTCACAAATATAAGCAACCTATTATCCAAAACCAAAATGAAATTTTACTGGCTGGTAATATCTTGCTACGTTTGTAAATTAAATTAAATAATTTTAAATTTATCTATCTAACGGTATCAAAGATGTCCGATTCGAAGATATGGTATGATCCAGGCTGAACAAATCGATATGAAAACCATTGTACTCATGGAGAAATCGAACTGGAGTCGAACAAGAACTTGGATTCAACATCCCTACCTAATACTGGATGAATATACAACGAACCTGAAATAGTATTTTGTCTTTACTTGTATCAATTATAAATAACGGAGTTATGAATAAAAAAAGGTTATCGATAGCTTTTTTCTGTATGATGGATGCAGAGAGAGAGATAGAGTGATGAGGCAATGGGCCCGTAAAAGAGTAAAAGAAGTGTACAAAGAGGAGGAGACAAAGCCATGATCCTGCCTTTTGCTATCTCTTCTTTCTTTTTTCGGTAGGTTCCACTCCGTTCGTTACCTACATGCCCCCACCCACGTTTCCGACGGTTCCTCGTCTCTTTTTTGGTTCTTCTCTCCATCTTATTATACTTTCGTTTATCTTTCTCTAGATTCAACATTTCTAATTGTGAATTTGGTTTGTTCGAACTTGCTCTTAAAGTCCTAATCAACTTTTATTTTGATTTTATCAGAAACAATTCGTTTATTTGGAACTATATATGCGTTAAATTTTTCTTCATGGATGATAAAAATTTATTTTTTTACCTACCAACTGCGAGGCCAGATCTTCTTGTCGCGGACAAACGTAAAATAGCATAGCCTTTAATTGTGTGTGTATTAGGTAGTTTCCAACTAATTAATACTATCTAATTGACATTAAAATTGCGAAAGAGAAATAAACTATGAATGAAGCCAGAATCTTTTTCAAACACGAAATATGCCTATGAAAACGAATCAAACGGCTCTAGTTCTCAATCTTTCCGATGTTCTTTTAGGGAAGCAAAATTATGGTCACCACTTATAGTGAGAGAGTAGATGAGTTCCACATGAGACATTAAAATAGATTGTCCGGTTCAAAAAGAAAATGATTTCATTCATACACTCAAACAAATTTATCAACAAAATTTAAGCGGCAAACAACTATTACAAGAGACTCCTTTATCAAAATCAACATATTTCCTAGTAATACTATTTTCGTAGAAGAAAGATAACGTATTTAAATAGAAAGGTGTCCAACCAAATTTTTGATGCATAGATGCGACTGTGACTATTAAGGTTTTTTTTTTTGTTTTTTTGAATAATTAAGAGATTTTGGATCGAGACCTATGCATTCCTTTAGATCCGGGACCATCACAGATTATACAAAGTGGTGTATCTTTTCATTCACAACACATACACATGTTCTAATAAGCGTCTGCGTAAACCGTTCTACAACACATAAACATACCATGATACCAATATTCAATAAGGACCGAGGGAAACATCTAGTTTAGTTTTAGATAAAGTAAACATACAATTAAAAAAATAAATGATCTCTAATAAGAGTAAAAAAAACGCATGTATTGGTAGTTTTGGCGGAGCTACAATCCAAAAACCGAACATAAGACAGGTAGTTAGAACATAGAAGGTGAATTTAGATAATTTAGAAAAATGGAAACAATACAACTCCCCTTTCTTGGGCCGATAAGAATGAGAAGAAGACACCATTCTGAAAATCTCTGAGGCCAATTTCATGGCCGACTTTGGAAACCGCATTTTTAGCCAGTGAACGGCGCCCTTAATACCTTACATACACATTTCTCAATTCCATCATTATAAAAAATAAGTATATACAATACAACAAAAACCAAAAAAAAACGGTAGACGAAGACGACAAAATCAAAGAAGACAAAAGACTTTTGGAAAAAAAAAGTTCAAAAATAACGAGATTTTTTAAGTTATTGAACTTTTTTTGGGGCCATAACACATGCCACGATAAACGATTCTCCTAGTAGTAGTAGTGGTATCTCAAACGGTGACCTATCTAAACGATCAAAGTTGGCCTTTACCAGTTATTATCATAATTTAATCATATATATCACGTAGATTCAGATGTGAGATTACTAAAAAAAAAACATCTCAATTATTTTCACAATCTTGACTCAAGTGTTTTTGGCATGTGGATAAGGGATCATAGGAACATAACATTACTTATGGAAGTTTTTTTCTTAAGCGTATTAGATTTAGTATTCTATACCGTATCTTTAAATACTTACGCCCATTTATACGCTATTTAGGTCTAGTACCTGTCCCAGTTGGGCACTTCTGGCTTCCCCTAGTCACCGCCTAACAGAGCTTGACTATACAAAAAACAGCAAAAAAAAATTATTGCATCAAAATACTACTTCCGAAAGTAACCCCAAAATGTATAAATGGTCAGTTCTAAATCTCTCTGTAAAAGGAGTGAGGTCACAACCCCACGTGGGATACGACGAACTACATCAGTGGCACACACTCGTAATATCCAGTAACCTCCAAGGTCATTTTAATAGTTCCATCTCCTTATAAGCAATAGCCACAAGTCTCTTTGCTAATTACATTTTACACTCATCTCTCCTTCTCTCTCTCCCTCGGCGTCCTTCAAAATGGGAGGTGTCACCGTCGTGTCTTTCTTCCTTCTTCTCATCGTCACCACCGCCACGGCCGCCAAGCCCGGCTTCTCCTTCCGTGACGGTAAGCCTTACTTTATACATATACATACACGCTATTTAATCACAAAATTGCTTTTTTTGTTTATCTCCAACTCCGAGTTAAATAAAAAACAAAAATTGAATCCTATCCAGTTTCATTTGTCCTAATTTTGGTTATAATAAATTTATGGCCATCTCATTTCTTTTTTCCTCAAATTGTATGGAAATAAAGTTGTAAACTACATGTCGAGATAATGAGATCGAATTTGTAATATGAGTAATCAATATAATGCTGTAGTGGTAGTTGCTAATAAATATCATTGAATTTTGTAGAATAGTAATGATGATTATTATTTATTTATACTCGTACGAACCTGTCTCTGCCATAGCCGTATATATGTACTTAAGAAGCGAATAAAAATAGTGAAAAAAATACGAAAATTCGTTCTCGATATGCTTTAGATTTTTTCTTTGTAAGTTACAATTTTGCCCATGTTTCTGACACAAAACACAACACGATAAAGTGTTTTGGACATTACCAATCAATGAAGTTTGAGAGTAAGTAAGTAGGTCCTTTTGTTCATGTGTCTTAACAGGCCCAGTTAGGCTGTCTTCGGACACACTTCACGTGCTTTAATGTCTTTCTTTCTTTTTTGTTTTTTTTTTTCAAATTCCAAATTATTTACAAGGGCAATTTGGTCATTTCAGGTATCTTACCCAACGGCGACTTCGAGCTAGGACCAAAACCATCAGACATGAAAGGAACAGAAGTGGTGAACAAGCTGGCGATACCAAACTGGGAAGTCACAGGGTTCGTCGAGTACATTAAATCAGGACACAAACAAGGAGACATGCTCCTCGTCGTTCCTGCCGGTAAATTCGCGGTGAGGCTTGGGAACGAAGCGTCGATCAAGCAAAGGCTTAGAGTGGTTAAAGGAATGTATTACTCTCTCACCTTTAGCGCTGCTAGGACTTGTGCTCAAGACGAGAGGCTTAACATATCTGTTTCACCTGACTCTGGTGTGATCCCGATACAGACTGTGTATAGTAGTAGTGGGTGGGATTTGTATGCTTGGGCGTTCCAAGCCGAGAGTGAGGTTGCCGAAGTTGTGATTCATAACCCAGGTGTTGAGGAAGATCCAGCTTGTGGTCCGCTCATTGATGGTGTAGCCATGAGATCTCTTTACCCTCCAAGACCAACCAACAGTAAGTAATTACTATTTATACTCTGTTTTATACTCTGTTTTTGTGATTCTTGATCTTGTGATGTTACGATATGATTTAATGATGATCGTTCTATGTTTGATTTGACAGAGAACATATTGAAAAATGGAGGATTTGAGGAAGGTCCACTAGTACTACCTGGCGCGACAACAGGAGTTTTAATCCCACCATTCATAGAAGATGACCACTCTCCTTTACCCGGTTGGATGGTCGAGTCTCTCAAAGCCGTCAAGTACGTAGATGTAGAACACTTCTCAGTTCCACAAGGTCGCCGAGCCATTGAGCTTGTAGCTGGCAAAGAGAGCGCCATCGCTCAAATTGTTCGTACTGTCATTGGGAAGACTTACGTGCTTTCTTTCGCTGTTGGAGACGCCAACAACGCTTGCAAAGGATCAATGGTGGTAGAGGCTTTTGCAGGAAAAGAGACACTTAAGGTCCCTTACGAGTCGCGTGGCACAGGAGGGTTCAAACGAGCTTCTATCCGGTTTGTGGCGGTATCGAACCGATCTAGGGTTATGTTTTACAGCACTTTCTATTCTATGAGAAGCGATGATTTCTCGTCATTGTGCGGGCCTGTCATCGACGATGTCAAGCTTATAAGCGTTCGTAAACCATAGATGAATCACAAAATCCTAATACAAAAAGATGCAGCGTGTGGGCTTTGTATTTTTACTTAAAAATTTGTCTTTGGTGTGTTTCCTATAGGCAGATGGGGGCCTTGCTTATATTGTATTTTCTTGTATGAGAAGGCAAAAGAAACGTTGCCGTTACTTATCTTATGTATGTAGGCCTTTTAAAATTTTTATATGGAGAGTTCGTTTACAAACTTTACAAATAGGTGCATGCATATCTGATTAATTTACTAGTACATAAATCTTATCTCTAGTAAAAGCGCATTCTAGTTGGATGATGTCTAAGTGACAATTGTTCAATCCGATGATGTCAAATAGGTAACGAGGTCAGCATCATAAAGTTGATTTGTGTTTTTCTTAGTTAAGTTGACAAGCAAGATGACTTCTAAGTTCGAACAACACTCATTGAGAAAGACTTGTAATGTCGCCGTTGAAGCATAAGGACTAAGGAGCACTTGACCTTTCGAGTCTACTGGTCTTTTTATCTTTTCCCCAAGCAACAAGCAAAAAAAAACCCTGCTTTGGTAAACTTAACCGACATAGTACCTAGTGCCACCCGCCACCAGAGAACGGAGAGTCGGGAACATCCCATATTCAAGCACGAGATGGGGAGGGGACTAAATGATCATGGGCCTCCACTCTCCAACGAAAAAAACGAAATAAACATTAGGAGAAACTTATCCCAATGAGGCGATAAGTATCCTCCAAATTGCACCAAAGCAACAGAAGAAGAACATATTTAGCATGTAAGTTCGTTAAAACAACATAAGGGTCACTCACATTCATTTCAATAAGTTTGGTAAACAGTAATGTTTAGAAACCTAATTCATAATAAAAGACACTAGAGAGGGGCTCATCTCATATTTTCATTGAAGAAATGCACTCTGACAGCTGTAACCAGACCTCCAGAGCGTTCAAGTTCACAAACCACAGAGTCTCCGGCTTTCAGATTGTATTTTCGACATAGAGCCGACCAGCCATTGAAACAAACCGTTTTACCACCGAGATAGAATTTAGTTTGGCCATTTATTTTATCGTTGTGAAGAAGGTAACTCATGGTAGAATCATGGGGACCAAACTTCAAGCCATACTTCTGAATCACCGATTTGGGCACATACTAGTTGCATCATAGAACATGGGAAATAGAGAGAAAAGACAAGTCTTAGCTGTGAAGGCAACAGACATAAACTAGTAATTTAATGAAGCAAACAGACTCTTGAAGCACCTATCTATTATTACCAGAACGTCAATCTTTTTGGTCAGCGTTTTCACAAAGTAGGGGTTCTCGGGGTTCAGAAGATATCGCTCAGGGGTTTTGATATCAGCACAACCCTCTTTTGCTCGGCCATTGGTGCCTCCATTTGCTGAGAATTCCACTAAACCAGAAACAGAAAAGAATAAAACTTTGGCATTAGAGAGAAGACAAAACAAATAGTACTGAGTTTGAAGATCAGAATGGCCTTTACCAGAAGCAGAGGCAGAGGCAGTGGTTGTATCCTTGTAAGAATTCGAGGGATTAGAATGAAGCGGCTCAGTTTCGGGTTCAACTTCAAGAGGTACGTCCATGATCTCATCACCATTATTCTTAAAGATTTGCACTTCAAGAAACATCGTGTCATCGTGTCTGAAGAACAAGTTATCATTCGGACCTAAATGGTTGTCATCTACAAACTCATCCCAGTCTTCTTTAATCATATACAGACCGTCCTTATCACGATGAAGCCAGAGTTGCCAGGAATTTCCCCAACGAACACTAATCACAACTCTGTGCTCAAAATCCCCAGGCCTGCTTCCCACAAACTCATCCGGAATAATCCTCTTCATAACAAACGCATAGATCAGAACAGTTGACAACAACAACAACAAAACAATACTGACATTAGAAAGAGGAAACATGAGACTAAAAGCTATAACACAATCTGCATAAAATAAGTCTAAACGCTAATGAAACAACAGGCCAAGTAAAGGTACCTATATGAAGAGATACAACAGGCCAATAAGTAACAAGAAAGTTCACAAAATATAGACAAAGCAGAACAAGAAGCCATAAAAATCTCCCCAAAAGCTTCTTGAAAGATAGAAAGATCCGAGCTTTCTCGAACAACAGCAACAACAAACAGATAATACTACAGTATCTGGTAATAATAGGTGTACAAAATCAAAGAAACTCCATTTTTCGAAGGATTAGAGAGGAGGATAGTAATCTTGGGCTTACCATGGATTTAGATTTCCAGTTTTGTCCTGAAGACAGAGACTTCCAAAAGCAAGGCTTGCTCACATTTGCTTGTATCTTAGCAGTAACACCCTTAGGCAACATTTTCTTCTCTTCGAAGCTGGATTGATTCTGAAATTAGGGTTTGTAAGATGGCTTTGCATGTGTTAGTCAAATGACTCTAATCAGAACCACAGTAGGTTGGCGAAAAGAAAATAAAAAAAAAGACCAAACCTTTAATGTGTTATTTGGACTTTCTTACTTCACTTCTTCGATCGTCTCTTTCGATTGCTATAAACCCTAAAGTGACTGATGAGAGACAGAGCAGAAGGAAGAAAGAAGCAAACTTGTTCGGTCAAGGGGGTGGGGGATTTCTTAATAGGTCAGAACAAGAAAGAAAAAAAAAAACGTAAAAAGCAAGTAATTACGTTAAAAGTAACGTCGCCGGTGCGTGAACTGAACGCACCGTCACAGTCGAAGGAAGCTTACTCTCTGCTCTTCTTCCTCAAATCTATCTGCTTTAAAGGAGTGACTAGTGAGAGAGAGACAGGAAGGACTCGAAACTCTGCCAAATGTACTGTCACTTTGACTCGTACGGATCTTTTTGTGTCAAACATTATTACTGGGCCTGACCTTAGACCCATTGAGAAACTGGTCCATCTTAGTCTTGAATCGACGAAACTCATCGGTGTGTTTACTCTTTCTAGTTAAGGTGACATTAAGTCTTAAAACTTATCAGCACAGTATTCGACATCTTAAACATACAAGGTTTATTAAACAAACATAAATTCACATTTACCATTACAACAGTTGAGTTGGTAGAGATATTGTTACTAGCTAGGACCAGTCTTGTCTTCATTGACGAAATGCACTCTGATAGCCGAAACTAGAACACCTGACCGTTCAATTTCGCAAACCACAGAGTCTCCGATATGCAGGTTGTGCTTCCGACATAACTTCGACCACATACTGAAACAAGGTTGCCCGTTATAGAGCCTTAGAATGCCTTCCACTTTTTTGCCCCCGGGGAGAAGGTAGTTAATGGTGGAATGAAGAGGACCAAACTTCAAGCCATACCTATGAATCGCCGGTCGGCTCACATACTAGTTGCACATACAATGGGAAACAGAGAACAAAGACAAGTCTTAGCTTTACGGGAAACAAAATAAAAAACTAACAATGTAAACACTGCTATTATTACCAGAACGTCATTCCTTTTTGTCACTGCTTTCACAAAGTAAGGGTTTTCGGGATTCAAGAGGTATTGCTCAGGATTTGTGACATCACGACCTTTTCTTCCTCGGTCATTTGTTAATCCACTTTCTGAGTATTCCGCCAAAAACAGAATGAAACTTTGGCATAGATAATAAATAATAGTTTTGAGTTTGAAGAGTATTAATATTGATTACTTCCATCTAGATAGCCTTACCAGAAGCAGAAGCATAGGCAGTGGCTGTCTCCTTGTGAGAATTTTGGGACTTACGATGAAGCGGTTCAGTTTCAGGTTCAACTTCAAGAGGTGCATCGATGATCTCTATCCCATTACTCTTAAATATATGTACTTCAACATTCATTGCATCATCGTGTCTGAAGAATAAGGTATCATTTGGGCCTAAATGGTTGTCATTCACAAACTCATCCCAATCTTCTTCTATCATAAACAGATCGTCCTTTTCTCGATCCAGCCAGAGTTGCCAGGAATTTTCCCACCGAACACTAAGCACAACTCTGTGGTCGAAAGCCCCGGGCGTGCTTCTCACAAACTTTTCCGGAATAATCCTCTTCGTAGAACCAGAAATCAGAACAGTTGACAACAACAAAACAATATTGACATTAGAAACAAGAAACATGAGCCTAAATTATATAGCTTTCCATAGGAAAACACAAGCAGCAAAACACGGGCTTAAAATATTAGTTTGTAGGTCAAGCAAATGCAGAGAAAAGGTACCCATAACAAGAGATAGAACAGGTCAATAAGTAACAAAAAAGTTCAAAAAACGAAGACAAAGCAGAAACAAGAAGCAGGAGGCATTATGACATTAAAATCTCCCGAAGTTTCTTGAAAGATATGAGCTTTATCAAACAACAACAACATACGGATAATACTACTGTAAAATGGGGTAAACTAAACATGAAAGGATTATCACGTTTAACCGTTCCTTCTAGAAACAACATCAAAAGCAAAGAGAAGAAGCAATTCGACAGAGGACGCGTCACATGTTTAACCGAAACTAGAAACATAAATTCTTGTAACAAAGCAAATTCAAAAGAGAGAATCGAAGAACATTAAGTTACCATGGATTTAGACTTCCAAGTTTGTCCTGGAGACAGAGACTTCCAGAAGCAAGGCTTGCTCACATTTTTTTGGAGCTTATCAACAACATTCTTGGCCACCATTTTTCTGTAAATTAGGGTTTGTGTTTTGTAAGATGACTTGCATATGTTAATAACATCAGAGCCACCAAAAAAAAGAAAAATTGGAGAAGAAAAAAAAAAGAACAAACAATTTGTACGGACAAGGAGAGAATATCTCAGGTCGGAAAAAAAATAAAGAAATTAACGTTTCCGAAGACTGACCTTAGGTTGGTACCGCCGGAGCGTGAACTGCACGTACCGACACAG
Organism: Camelina laxa; assembly: GCA_024034495.1. Lineage (NCBI taxonomy): Eukaryota > Viridiplantae > Streptophyta > Magnoliopsida > Brassicales > Brassicaceae > Camelina > Camelina laxa. The sequence continues at coordinate 11,880,382 of CM043881.1, forward strand.
TCGAAGAAAGCTTCCCCTGGCTGCGGCTTCTCTTCTCTTCTCTTCTGGCCTGGGAGAGAGAGAGTCTTGACTTGAGAGACAGACACGCCAAATTTATGATCACTTTAACTCGTTACGGATATTTGGAAGAAAATTATTAATGGGCCGTACATAGCCCATTTAAAAGCCTAGCCCATATGAAAATTGAAAATCATGTGAAATGACAACATTTTAAGCTCCATCAGTCTGAACATCTTATCAGTAAACAAAATTCAAAATTGAATGATATGAATTGGCATGTTTATCCAAATATCACAGAGCAGATGCCATATTGTTTATGCGCTCCATTGAAGAAGCTTGTTCAGGAGAATAACTGATTCGGGTTAATTGGTTGCGTCACTTACTGCTTCCAGTTCTGCAGTCAAGAATCGAAAAGATACGAAAGCAGAGGAGCCACGACTGCTACACTTAAGCTGTTTCCAAGCATAGCGTATCTGCACAAGAGAGGAATTCATGAATTTTCTTTAAAGTGTAGTTGACAACCGGTTTGTTATATGCATGGATTCATACTCAACTTGTCAAACACACAGTACTGAGAAATAAGGGTATCATGGAGTTAAATTCTATTTTGGAATATCAAAATGAGCCTCTGTTATAGTTGGATGTACATAATCTATACATGTAGTAGCGTTTTCTGTTTTGTGTTTACGGTATGAAACAGCGTACCTTTGACGAAGGCTTATGTGCTTGGGAAACTCAAAATCCTCAGGGAATGAGTGAAAGTTAGCTACCTAATCAAACAGAAACCGAATATCATTTTTCACTGAAATTAAAGCTGAACCATCTCATAAACGAGGCATCGGTAGGAAAAAGAAAAAAACTGTGGTTAACCTCTCTCGGGGTGAAGTATCTAAGCCGTTGCTCCTTCAAACAAGATTCTTTACCCTTGATCTTTGGCTGCGTGGTCACGGATTCACGATAAGCATTTCTTTTCACTTGCAGCAAGTAAAGGAAAATGATATTGTATACTTGATGGAAGAACATACCTGGACAGTTGCCAAGAGGGAACCAGTGCCTTTCACATATCGATAATAACTCTTTGTGAAACAACAGCATCTCTTTGAATCAGGGTAAACAATGTCCATTGCGTTTCCCCATCTCTCTATCAAACTTACTGGTACTAGATATTGATCTACAGAGTCTGGGACAGAATCGTCTTCTTGTCCATTACAACCTTTGGACCCATTCCCAGAGTCATCAAAACTATTTGGCTCGCCACCAACTTGTGCAGCTGACTCGAGAAACTTCTCTACTGGTTCGCAAAACTGAAGTAATTTATCCAATCCCTCTTCTGCTTGACAATCTCCAAACTCCACCTGATCATCACGCCCATATAACGGGTCTGGAGACCAGAGTAGTTTGTTATTACTGTGTTGAGACTTAAATGGCAGAGGCTTTCTTTTTGCCTACAAAGTAACCAGAAAAATCAAATCATTTCAAAGTTTATACACCTTCACAATCAGCATACTTGCAATCTCAGAGTAGTAGAAATAACAGTTTTGGGTACACAGATATGCAACAAATGGTACTACGTATTCACAAGGTAAAGAGAACGTACCAGACAAAAATAGCGTGGTCTTGAATACGGAACACCAAACTGCAACGGACTCAAAATAAACTCTTGTGTGACATAATCTAATTTTGTTAATGTATCAATCATTTCCATATGTGTATCCGAAGTCTGCACCAACAAACACCACCCAATAAGCAAAAATGTCTCGAATTCAAAGAAGATGATCGATACGATTTGTTAAAATTTTGATTATAACAAACACAAACCTCAAATCCAACAACATTCTCTACAAACAACATCTGAGGAGGCTTAGTTGTATGTGGTATAAGCTCAAGAATCCTGAGAAACGAAAATGCCCGAGCATCACCAGAGTGTTTCTGAAGGCCTAAACCACAAAAACTGTTTAGTATCCTCCAACACAATCCCCACAGATAAACAAGTAACAACAACAGAGAAAAAAATCACCTTGACGAGTATAAGGTTGACAAGGAGGAGAAAGAAGCCAAGCATCTGCATTATACTTATCTAAATCACCAGCAGTGAGGCTCTGAATATTTCCCTACGAAACAAAGAACAAAGTCATGGCCTAAGTCACACAATCAAATAATTTTGCAAATGTAACCAAACTAGTTTTAAAAATCTCAAACAAAATCAAATTGCATTGGTTCTTCATAAGTTCTTCAACACTCAAGAACAAAGAAGAAACCTGATAGGGACGGTGTTTAAAATTATGCTGATAAACATCATTAGCAGAATCATTGATCTCAAAAGCTTCTCCTACTTCTGCGACTACGCCCGACGCCGTCAAAGAGTATCTCTAAGAGCAAAACGACATATAAATTAGGGTTTTAGAAAGAGAGTAGACTACACTACACCATCAACAAAATATCAAGAATTAAAGGTGAAGGAGAGGAGAGTGTTTACCATTCCACCGATTCCACTGTAGAACTCGAGAACTCGCCATGGCTTCTTCTCATCGATTCTCGGCAAGCCTAGTTCCGCCATCGCTTCTTCTTCTTCTTCTTCTCTGCTTAATTTTGGGAGTTTTTATTTATTTTTCTTAATTCGTTGGATTTTATTCTATAGCCCTTTTGCTTCATTTTTAATTTGAAAAACCCCTACTTATTCTTACTATCCCTATTCTTTTCAATATTTTCAAAATTCATCTCTACCCTTCTCCCTTCTTATATTATATAATAAATTTGAATCACAAAAGCAAAAAAAGAAAAAAACCAATAGTTAAAACTCTCTCTCCTCTCTCATTTGTCAAAAAAATCAAATAAAACAACGGTCATCCTCTCGTTGAGCTTGGAGACTCTCTTCTTCTTCTTCTTCTTCTTCTTCTTCATCCACCATTAACACACACTTGAAGGTAGTTTTAAACTCTCTTATTGTCTAAATTTCCTTAGATATAACATTGTTTAATGAAATTGTTGTGGAATTTCAATTTGAATGAGTGAAAAAATTGTAGATTTGTAAATTTATTTGGTCTTTATGCTTGTTAAGGTAAGTAGACTTGTTTTCTTAGTGGATTAAGGTCTTGCGTTGGTTATTATGATTGAGAAATGTTGAATTTGAGATTGAATGCTGGATTCTGTAAACAAATTTGGGGATTTCAGATCTGGGACAAAAATTGGGTGGAACTGAGACAAATGGGTACAACTATGTAGAAAATTAAGGATCCAGAAATTTGGTACAACTGAGACATATGGGTACAACTATGTAGGAAATTAAGGATCCAGAAATATGGTACAACTGAGACACATGGGTACAACTATGTTTATGAACTGCTACTAAAAAATGGAAATTGACTTTTTGTTTTCTCTTTCTTTTTCAGGTGACAATGCCAAAGACTGTAATCATACGCTGTCTTTATGATGGATACTATTCAAGTATTGGAGAAGATGTACGATGGATTTCAAGAGAAGATAAGGAAGTGTATTCTTTTCTTATGAAGACATCATCTAGTGACGTATCATATGCTAACTTGGTTGAGAAGATATGCAGCAAGATAAAGGTAGATGTGGCTATGAAAAATCTGAGAGTTAGTTACTTTCCCTTTTCATTCCCAAACTATAAGGGAATACCAAATTATTTGGTGGAACGAATGGTAGTGGTGGAACGAATTGATTTATGATTGATGATTTTAGGAACGTTGGTGTTTGTATTTGTTCTGTTTCTGATTGAGTTGTCCTGTCTTGGTACAACTAGGTACAACCGGTAAAACTATAGTCTATTACCAAAATATAAAATTAAATTAGAAAACTTAGAACCAAAATATAAAAATTTGGTATTTTAAGGTTACTTTGTATGTAACAACCATAAAATTTTAACATAATCCACTTCACATGTGAAAAACAAATCTAAACCATATAAATCCAAATTGTTCAATAAACAACCTTAGTATTTTAGAGTTTCTTTGTATATAATGACCACAAATTATGAGAATCAAGAAATAATGGTGATTCAAACATTTATATACAAGATGACATATGGATTCTATTCTAATTGTAATATCATAAGTACAACTAGAAAAAAATTGATCTAGAGTGAAGAACAACTAATTTTTGTGGTTTTTAGAACAAAGAACAACTATGTTAATTTAAGTACAACTGTGTACAACTGGACAACTATATGAATTTTTGACGGCGCAAACAATTATTTTTTATACATGTGATGTTCTTTGACGGCGCCAAGTGTCACAATGTAGACTTTTGACGGCGCAAAAGGACAAAATATCAGTTGTAACAGATACGTAGTTGTACTTAACTTTACTCAGTTGTACCAGAATCATAGTAAAAAAAAAACAAAAAAAAACCAAGAACATAGTTGTCCCTATAAACACCAGTTGTACCTAAAATCAGTTGCATAATAAAAACAGGATAATCCATAAACCCAAAACAAAATAACCCAAGAACATAGTTGTACCTAGAAACACCAGTTGTACCTAAAATCAGTTGCATAATAAACATAGGATAATCCATAAACCCAAAACAAAATAACCCAAGAACATAGTTGTCCCTAGAAACACCAGTTGTACCTAAAATCAGTTGCATAATAAAGGATACACAAAAGACAAGTTGGATATCCAGACAAGTTTTCAAAACTACACAAACAAATATCACTTCTTCGTTTTTTTCGCAGTCGTGAAAGGAGTAGTGATGAACTTTGACGGACAGAGCTTCCTCTTCTCTCTGGGAGCTTCATGTTCTCCTTCACCATCACCAGTTGGCTCTCTCGGAGCTTCATGTTCTCCTTCACCTTCTTCCCCAACTCCTTCTTTTTTCTATTTCTTCTCCTTCTCCTTCTTTTTCCATTCCTTCTTCTTCTCCTTCACCATCACCAGCTGGCTCACCTTCTCCTTCTCCTTCTTTTCCTCCTTCTCCTTCTCCTTCTTTTTCTCCTTCTCCTTCTTTTTATATTCCTTCTCTCATCTGAACCTCAAATCCTTCTTGCATATCACTCACAGCTGGTCTCGTTCCTGTTCTTTCTCCCATCTGAATTTCAACTTCTCTTTCTTTTTCTGTTCCTGTATCACCAGCACTAGTTCCTTCTGTCCTCCTCCGTATCCATCTCTGTTTCCTGAAATACAAACACAATTTTACAAAGAAATTAAGTGTCACAGCATAGTTATACCTAGTTGTAATATGTTGTACTAAACAAAATAAAAGATTGATATACTAATTACCTCCTGGTCAGAGACATGTCTCGGGTGGATAGGTAATGAATTCACCGGATCAGATTCACCTACTTGATCTTCAACGACAACATCCACTAAATTTTCACCTTGTTTCTCCAATTGCTTAAGTCTTTCGGAGAATCTAATAGGGGGTGAGCTTGCAGTAACTCTTGCATTAGATCCTCCTCTGGTTTTAACCATTTGGATAGGTACCTGCAACAACAAATTTAAATCAAAATTTAAAAAGCAGTCTCATTATCTACATAAAACTCATACAATCTCATTACCGAAAGCAACAAGAGATAAAAACTCAAATAATCCAAATACAAAAACAAACTGAACATAAACTCCCACAAACTCAAACTCACACAATCTCACAAACTCAAAATCCGACACAAACTCAAACTCACACACACAAACTCAATCCGAAGACAAACACAAACTCACATGTTCTCGTATAAGAAATATAATGCGTTTTTAACACATTTCCCAAACACAATCCCAAACTCAAAACTCACAAAATATATATCGTTTATCACACAATTTATAGAACTAAACCCAACAATCAGTCAAAATTAGGGATCAAAAGAAAGAAACAAAAAGAATGGCTTACAATAACCGGCAGCTGAGAGAAAACGGACGGTGAAATTCGATTTCTCGTGGTGGATTTCTCCAAAGAGAAGAAGAAAGAAGATTGAGAGAAAAGAGAGGAATAAGACGAAAGAGTTTTGGGAGAAGAGAGAAGAAAAGAAGATGAAACAAGACTGATCCTCTTCTGTGGCCGTCGACCTAAGTCGGAGAAGAAGAAGACGAGAAACAAAAAAAGAGAGAATGAAATTAGGGTTTTGATGGATTTGGGGATTAAAAGATCCAAAATTAATATGGATATCCGAAACTAATATGGATCTAGATCCAAAATGAGGTTGGGTCTGTAAATATGTCAAAAATCCTAAGTTTAATAGTCTTTTACCAATTATTTGAACAAAAAAAATATTTAGATATATATTTTTTATTAGGGGGTTAAATAGAATGAAACTGGAGGAAAAGGGGCTAGAGAGATTTAAATCCTAATTCGTTTGGGTTAAAATTAAACATTTTATTTTATTGTTCGGTTTACTAGTAGATAACCATACCAATCTTGTTCGGTTTACTGAGAGAACCATGTTTTTTTTTTTGTCGTTTTCCTTTCTAAATTAGCAAGAAAACCCTCAAAGTAACTAATATTTTCACAATAACACCTACCTTACAAAAAAAAAACACTAATCAGTAATCTCTGTATGAGAATAAACCTAAAGAAAAAGTGAGTTATGTTGTAGTTTAGTTTACTGTATGTCCATTTAAATTGTCATGGGGCTAGAAAAATCTAGATGACAAAATAACAATGATCTAGGCTGAATCGTCGGGCCTTTCCTATGTCAATGCTTATGACGGCTGATTCATATCATGCATGTATAGGGCTGTAGCTTTGAATGGTTTTGGTGAAGACATTAACAGTAAGAATTTGTGTTTATTTAACAAGTTTATCTTTGCTATTGCTTCTGTTATACAAATTGACTTCAACCGTAAGAATTTTTGTTTATTTAACAATGGATGTGTACTTTGGTCATCGACGGGTCTCTCTCATTTTCTCGTTAAAAGAAGCACTATATATCTATGTATACAAGAGATTATATTATACTATTACTTATTTTACTATGCTAATGTGTTTTAATTAACATGGATATGCATTAAATATGATTAAAGCTACATATATAATTAATACTTATAGTTTGACAGCAATTTGTATGTGATGACTATGTAAATTAGTTATAATCAAATTGTGTTTAATTAACGATATGATTTAGGAATTATGTAATACTATATTGATAAGCTGGAATATTTGTATTAATAATGCATTGTAATTTGTGAATGGTGATATATATAAATACACTAGTATACATCTAAATCGAATCTTATCATTGATGGTTTTGAAATCTAAAGTGGGAAGACGTTCACCATGATGCATGATAATACCTAAGACGTACTTTCACTTCACTAAAACCAAAGAAGAATAAAATGATGAATGAACTTAAAAGTGGGGAAAAAAACGAAAGACTCTTTAGTAAAAGCCAATTAGTGCAACCTTTAACGCAAAAAAATAAAAGCTAAGCAATGGTTTATAGATTTATAGTAGCAGACATTAAAGACTGCTTGTCTTCTGTTTTTAACCCGTTGATGATAATCACCTATATGTAGTTATTGAAATGAGGAATCCTATGCAAAGTGCAACGTGTATGAGGACACGTACGTGCGTGTACGCTTGCTTATATACTAGTTTAGAGTCCAAAATCCAAATCATGATAGTAGAACGAACAATAAAGGAAAATAGATCGAACATATATCAAGCGGGTGTATATGTTATTTGTGCGAAACGGACAGATATAACAAGTGGTAAAAGTTGAATAATGATCATGAAAAAAAAAAATGAATCCATGTATACACACAAAAAAAATAAAAAAAAGGAGTGTACCAAATGTGGTTCATATATCACGTTTCTATCGGCTTTTTAACAAATAATTAGGGATAACATAAATAATATAGGTTTTTGATAATAAATTAGCTATTCTCATGCATTTTTCTTTCTGAGTGGTGGTATTTTCATTATCCTCAAGCCACATCTTAACAGGAGTACAAGTACAACTATTATGGATGCTTAATCTTGGTCTATCTTTTAAATTTTATTATTGTTCACGCCTTTTTTTTTTTTTTAAGGCATTGGATTGAACAAAAGGTTTCGTTGTGGTCCATGGATCTATCCATTTCAAACATTTACTAGATTTTCTGTTTGGTTTAACAGAAAACTCCTTTCCTACTAAAATTTAGATGATAAAAATTATTGCTTAAATATAACATTTGTATGCACTTAATTTGGATTTTAACTAGTCGATCAAGTGCTTCAAACTACGAGAGAATAGTGGTTGTAGAGTCAGAATGCAACAAGTTTAACAAAAGTAAGAACAGATTAAAACAAACGTACGCGTACTACTTAGCTAGGAAACCGATCGACATTAGAACAAAACGCTTCCGAAAAATTTCGAATTGCCTACATTCTAAAATAACCAGACAAGGGTGCTACGAGATATGAGAGGAGTCAAATCTAAGGAAAGCGTAAAACAAATCATCACGACATAAAGGGTTGCCAGGTCGGTATCTTGCTCCAATTTTTCATCAGTACTCTCTTCTTTTTCTGCTTTCTGATGAAGCCAAAGAATAAAAGATACGATTAAACTACTGTTGTTAGTCTATATACAAACACTAGCATATATACACTTACATAATAGGTTCGTTATGTATATGTTGAGACTTGTGATTAGGATTTTAGAACTATTGTTGCAAAATGAAATTAATTTACTTGAAGATGATGAGACTAATAGGGTGGTTCGGTGGCAGGTTCCTTTGGTGCGTTACACCTGAAGCACTCTGACCTGCTTGCGAAGTTATGTTCGTTGCAGCCTGACCTATATATATACAAACCAAATTAGTTTCTACAATATGCTTATACATATATACTAAGATATATAAACGGTCGTTTTAGCTTATCTACGTAAGCCAGCATGCATGAGTTAATAGATGTTATTTGATGAAGTAAACCCATGAACCATACACATAAAAAAAAAAAAAAAAAAAAAGTACCTTGGGCAAATCCAATCTCCAGATTTCCAAGGAGAACGGCCTGTGCCGCCACCACCACTGCTGCTGCCAAAACCAAAAAGGCCACCACGTCTTGGACCAACATTCATGTCTATAAACCCCGTTGTTGCAGCGGCGCTTGAGCTTGGAAACTCATCTTTAGCGGCACCGCACTTGAAACAACTAGACCTGTTGGCAAAATTGTGCGTCCCACAATTCCCAAGGTTGCAATACCAATCACCCGGTCTCACGTCTGGCCCTGTGTTGAAACCGAAGGAGTTACCAAAACCGCTGATTAAGTCCGTACTTATGCCGCCCAGTACTCTAGGCTCTCTGCAACGTTGGCATGAATCCCTTCTCTGGAAGTTGAGGTGGCTACACGATCTGCAGTTCCAATCTCCTGGCCTATTCATCTTCTACGTACGGCCCCATTGAAAAAAAAAAATTAAAGTATATAGTTTAGTTACACAAAACTAAAATCATATACTATATTTTACAAAGGTAACCTATATATAGTATATTTTTTTATGATTACCTGAGTATGTTAAACTGGAAAATTAACGGGGAATGGAAGTGAGTAATATATATAAGAGATGAGGTTTGGAGTTATAGCATATGAAGGTGATGTTGTACTCTCCTTACATATTTATATGGACAAAGCAAAAGTCCATTCCTTTAACTAAACCGGGAACATTTTTTGAAGTGAAACTAGGGTTTCAATTGGTTTTCACTTTCTCATTTGCTTCAGCTTTAGTGCATTTCCTTTAACGTTTTGTTTCTTCATAAACTACGTTTTTCCCAAAACAAACAAAAATTATCTATTTATATACATCCAGGACTTTAATTTTATCTATCATTTTTAGTCCCCACTATTTTTAAAAAAGATAAAGAAAATAAAAGGATTATTTGATATTTTTGGGACCCCAGCTCGTATATGCTTATAGATTCTTTGTTAACGGTATATTCATATGTATTGACGTATTCATAAGACAACTAAAGCTGAGGGAATATAGTTATCATCTCATTATCTATTTCGAGAGCATGTATGACTTTCACATGCATTATTGATCAACCTCTAGCTATGATTGGTAAAAATACTCTCAGTATATATAACTAATTTGTACATATAAGTAATACACACACATATAGCTATTGATGAAGGTTCATGGGTGTATAATATGTTCTCGTGCGCGTCAGGAGTAAAGATCTCTCTAGCACTGTTAAAGCAAAAGTTGCATGGCAACAATTTCAAGGAACGTATCTGTTCCCCTTAGCCGCGGAAATGATGAACGTTTAAAGGAATAACTTCTCCTTTCTTTAGTTTTAGTCTTTTGAAGTTTGGCCCTTTGAAGTTTTAATATTACTTCCAATATATATTATTCTGAAATTGAAATAGTCATGTGTATATCTATTTAGAACTTATTGGTACGTGAATATATTCTCAAACAAAACTTAAGGAAAAACATCCAAACTATAGGTTAAAACAAAAATAAGAATCATTAAATGGGAAGGAAAAAGAATTTGAGGTTCGTATCTTGACCATCTTTGTGTCCTTTTCATTTGTCTAGTACAAAACAATTTCATTTTACCTTTTTTTTTAACTGAATTTTTTTTCTTACTATCTCCTAATCCCACATACAAACTATATATTTTCGTTTGTGATATTATACCGGAATCGCTTTTGTACCGTCAAATCACCCTTTTCATTGTGGTATACTTGTCTCTTTAAAATAGAGTCAGCAATAAGATAATAAGACAAAATTTCTACAGTAAAATATATGTAAGAAGAATGATATAAAGTTATATATATGAAAAATTTAATAAAATTGGACGAAATTTCTAGCTTTATTTAATTTAGTTTATAATTAGTTAGGTTAACTCTTGTCATTTCAAATTAGTTGTAAAATAAAACTAAATTAAGCTCGGATACTACACAAAAATGGTATACTCGTCAGCTATTGCTCAAAATTCTTCGCTATAACTGTTATATGTTCAAAAAATGTTAGAGTATGATTATCGGACATACCTCCACTTGGATGTTAAAAAAAATAATTAATAATATTTTAATTGAATTTAATTATTTAATTATTTTTTAATTTATGCAATCAATCAAATGAAAATAAGTGTAGATTCAGTGTCTTAAGAGCATTTTTATCCCACATCCCGTGGGATGTCTTTACAAGGATCTGAAGCAAAAAAAATTAATTAAAAAAAAAAAAAGTAAGAAAGAGAAAGATGGAGTGTCTTCGGCGAGACACAGGATGAGAAAAAATCAACACGTGTCTTTGTATTACTTGTTCAAATGTATTAAAAAATTAGAATATTATTGTAAAATTAAAATATTATATTTTTTTAGTTTTGAAGACATTTGAGTGGGTGTCACCAATGGGTTTGCTCTAATAGTTCTGGGCAGAGACAATTTTTTCTCATCTTTCTACATTTTTCTCATTTTTTTTATTATTCTGACTCTTTGTTGGATATGTCCGATAAATCATGCTCTTAACATGATTTAGCCAAAGCACAGCTTCCTCACGTGGCTACTGATTCTCAATCGCTGCCCTACACGGGATCGCATCCTTAGCTGGGGACTCCAAACAAGTCCTCTATGCCTTCTCTGCAACTCGCATCCGGAAAGTCGCGACCATATATTCTTCAACTGCGAATTCACTTGGGCGATCTGGCTCCCAATCGCCACTAGATGCGGAATCCAGGCGTATCGCGACTGGACAGCGACCATCAACTACATGCAAGCTATCCCCAGGCCTAAACCGCAGCGTCGACTAGCATTACTGGCGTGGCAGTGCTCCCTCTATGCAATTTGGACTGAACGAAATCACAGACTCCACCGGCAAAACTTTAACACGACGGATGGCATCCTCCGTACCATCGACGCCAAAATCCGGAATAAGATTACCTCCCTCACAGATACCAACCTTGCTCTCACTGCAACAATGTTCCAACAATGGTTCTCTCATCTCTACTCAGATTCAAGGTGACGATTCGGTGATCCATCCGAGGCTTATTTCAATCTCGATTCAGTTAACTTCTTTGATTTGTGTTTTTTGTGATGGGTAATTAACTAATGGGCCAAAGCCCAATATCCAATAACTCTAAAGCTGGGTTTTTGTATTGTTTTTCTTTTCTTTTGCATTTAAATAGAAAGCCTTTCTCAAAAAAAAAAAAAAAAAAAAAAAAACATGATTTAACCCAAAAAAACAAACAAAAGTATGTTAGCAATAACAAGTTTCAAGATAGAGGAATGGTGTACATAGTTTGTTGTAGTTGGAAATCTGATATTACTTCTGTTAAGGACTTAATTAATCTGGTATGCAAGGTTGTCTAGCTAGCTACTAGCTACTTGAATTAAATACAATCGTTCATTGGTAACCAAATGATGAGCTTCCTTGGTGTTTAAGCGTATAATTATGAATTGAAGAATATATATAGTTATAAGTTGCATCAGAGATAGAGGGTCCAAAAAGGTAAGAGTCAAAGGACTTTTATGTAGAGCTAGAGGTTAACACTTAACGAGATCTCTTTATTTAGTTGGGTGTGGGCTCCTTGGTTGTTTGTCAGCTTCTTATCGCTCTAATTTACTTAAAATTACGTTATGCTTTGACCCAAGATTCTAATCAAAGTACTTTTAATTTACAACTGTTATATAAAAAGTGAAGTGATCAAGATGATAAAAAGAACGATGAGGTAACAAAAAAACCATGTCGAGTAAAAATCAAGTTGTGGGATCAACTATTGAGTCTATATTTGGCTATACATAATTTTGCATAAACGAAGATTAATTTGAGCACAAAACCTATAAAACATCGTTTTTCCAACAATGTTGGTGATGTAGCGAGGAGAATAAGAAAATCCACTATACTATACCCATAACTAGCATATTTTCCAAAAGTTTAATTTTTTTATATGGATTCCTATTAATTGCGAGTAAGTCAACTAAATTATGTCTTTTAATAGAAAAATAAGAGTTACATGAATATGCTTCAATCTAAATATATCATAATACAACATAGCTACTGCTCAAAGTAATTACCATATTATAATTGAACAAATATTTATCATAATACAATTTAAGAAACATTCTAAAGCTATGGCCAAAGTAATTTGCCCATACTAAAGAATTTATTATATGTAGGCTTGGGAATCTCAGCCGAAATTTTCACTAAATTTATTTTAAATATTCCCTCTTCTTTTTTTTTGTTAGTCTTCGTTTGCGAAAGTTTACAATTGAGGTGAAGGAAGAGTTATTATTTTTTTTATTCTTTTTTTAACGAGCCCCCAGTTGTGTTCTTCTTTGTTCTATTTATGTCCATCCTCTTCACATCACTCTTTTAAAGCCTCGTGCCTTATTTTCTTTCACTAAACTCATCATCACATCTCTTCCAAATTCTTCAAGGTCTGTCTTTCAATTTACATTATTTCGTAACAATTTGATTATTTTTAGATATTGATTTTAGAAATATATAGCCACAAGAATGCAATTGACAAATATATGTGTATCAAGAAAAAAAAAAAAAATACTTCATTTATTTTTTCTTTGGATGTTTAATATATACCTCGTTTTTTCGTTGGAACAAAAATACCTTATTTAATTATCGTTGGCTTAAAAATATTTAATTTTTAAATTGGTGCCAGATTCTAACCCGTGGTTTAACAGTTTTTGACGGACGTTACAGATTATCAAACGGCCGTTAAAATCAAATCACACGTGTTTATATAGATATATATATACAATACATTAAACATAATCAAGTGATGTATAGTCGTAGTGTGGTGGTTAGAAGTGAGATGGTTATGTCTCCTAACCAAGCTTCGAATTCCCAAAACTTTCTATTTTACTTTTTTATTTTTCCTTCTCTTTCACACGATCTTCCAACAAAAAAAATACGAACTATTAAACGTCCAAATAAAAAATAGATGAAGTATTTTTTGGCTTTTTCCCTATGTATATTCATTATTATTATCTTTTGCATAAATAAATTTAATTCTTGTCCTAACTTTTAACGAAATCAATTGAATTGAATTTAGAATATATCAGGCAGTGTTCAAGAAAGCGGTCTAGGCGGCCGCCTAGGCGCCGTCTAGGCGCTCAGCAGACGCCTAGATGACCGCCTAAACCGCTTAAAATTACAAGAATTTTATTTTAATATTTATTTTTGTTTTTTAACTAAATATATTTAAATTATTAACTTTTATATCTTTATACGTAATTATAAACATTTATATGTTGTTAATATAAATTAAATAAATGTATTTTTTTTTACTTTTGTTTATAATTTATAATTTTTTTATTTTTCTAACGTATATATTTACATAATTTTATATATATAATGTTTTATATTGTAAACGTCTAAACCGCCTAAAAGTCATCTAGGCCCCGACTAAGCGTTCTAGACGCTAGGCGTTGGGTCACCGCCCAGATACCGCCTAACGCTTTTTTAAACACTGATATCAGGTAATTAAAGATAATAATATACTATTTCGGATACCCATCCGTTTTGTATTTTTTTTTTCTTAAAAAAACAGGCCTAAAAACTCTATATTAATTATGGGTTTTAGACATATATGGGAAGCATTTCCCAAAGATAAATCGAATAGATTCTCTCTTTTCTTTTGTGTTCGTCAGTTTTTCTTTATCATTCCCCGAGACAATATTGGTGGGTTTATTAATTGTAATGATTCTTCTTATATTCTCCATACCATTTTAATTTTGTTTTACTCTGTCTCTATTATGATGCTTTTTATATATTCTTTTCTAAGTTATCCAGTTTTCTCTTCAATTTCGAGTTAGCTTTTACGGCGGCATAAAGGCTCGGGAGCCCTGGACTGGAATGATGGACGGCGTCTTGGATAGAGCGTGAAATCACCATAATCCATATATCAGTTCGTATACTATTGTATAAATAATTATTTAAAGTTTATGAAAATACAAAAGCCTTTTTGTGTAATTTCAAAAGACTTGTTTAAGGTGCATATATAACAATTAGTTGATTGCCAGTTGACTCTTCAAGTTAGTAAGTATATCATACGTGATATCAAAAAAAAAAAAATGTTATTTATCTGATAGGACGTTAGTTTAATTACAAATGTTTTAATGTATAACACATAATCACTATTGCCAAATAAAACCATCTTTTACCAAATAATAAAAGTCAAAGAATAATAAGGATAAAACAAGAAATTTTACCAAGTTTATAAAATTACACAATTTCATGAAGGTACATCAAATTATTTCGTCAATTTACACGAAAATCACCCTTCTCTTTAATTATAAACTGTGCCATCAAATTTAATAATTATAATCCAAAATTTGAGTATTTAAATAATTATAAAATAAATTAGATAAATTAATAATTTTGTCCGATTTTATTTAATATATATATACAACTTTATATCATTCCTCTTACATATATTTTACTGTGGAAATTTCGTCTTATTATCTTATATAGCTACTCTACTTTAGAGAGACAAGTATACCACAATGATAGTAAGAAAAATAACAATCAATTTAAAAAAGGTAAATGAAACTGTTTTTTTTTTTTTTGTTAAATGGTGATGAAATTGATTTGTAGCAGAAAATCAAAAGGACAAAGATGGTCAAGATACGAACCTCAAAGCCTTTTTGATTCTTAATTTGAACGCTCATCATTTCCGCAGCTAATGGAACAGATACGTTCCTTGAAACTGTTGCCATGCAACTTTTGCTTTAACAGTGCTAGAGAGATCTTTACTCCTGACGCGCACGAGAGCATATTAGACTATCTTTAGTGGTAGATTCTCACAGCGTTACTCTTGCATGTAGGGCCCAAAAACATAATAAAAAATCTATTTTTTGGTTCATTAGGAAGAGAATCGATTCTGTGGGAAGGAATTGAGTAACGCACTAAGCAACGCTACGTGGCGTGTTTTGATACGTTGATGCATAAATATAATTTTTTTTTTTTCATTTTATGTTCTTCTTTCTTTCTTTCTTTCTTTCTTTCTTTCTTTCTTTCTTTCTTTCTTTCTTTCTTGCTTTCTTTCCCGATCTTCTCTCTTTTCTCTCTCGATCTAAAAGACGAATCCAAACCAGAAAAATCAATCGATTCTCTGTTTCGCGACCCTCCCTGCCGTTATCGTCATCTGGATCATTATCACCACCGACGCGACTTTGGGCTGAAGAGATGGTCACTGCCTCACTGGCCTGGAGAAATCACCTGACCTCTCTTCTTACTTCCTCGTTTGGTATGTTTCTTCTTCTTCGTTTTTCTTTTCAATTCTATCGGTGAATACTCAATTAGGGGAAACATTTGGTTCTCGGTAAGTTTTTGGGACCATATCCTCCTAATTTTAAATGATATAAAGGTTGAACGGTTCAAATCAGTTTTTGATTTTTTTTTTTTGTATGTAGATGATTGGAATCGATGATTGGTTTGGAACTTGCAGTTGCAGGTTAAAATTGCAGGCAATGTTTAACATTACTATAATTTAGTTATAGGGTCTGCCTTTTGGTTGGGTTCGATTATTATAACAACACTCTGTTTTACTTTAACATTAGTCTTATATGTTTTAGTCTAAGACTATTGGAGTGAGGTGACCAATTAGCGAATCACATTTTAGCCGTGAGGCTACTTCTTTGTGTATTTGGTCAGTATGTCACCAATAGCAGTTTATTCTTGTTTGTAGTCCCATTCCTGAGTACGAGCTGACATTGTGCTCTCACTTTTGTGGCTGCTAACTGTACACCTAAATGTTTCAGCTTTACATAATTCTCTTACTTGATGATGTGAAGCTTTTAGTTTAGATTGTTAAATCTTCAAGCTTTTGTCTTGTATAATGTCTACTTTTTGTTTTCTTAAAACTGACCCTTGTGTTTCAATGAAAAGTTCCGTGTCAATGTTAGTAGCGCTTTCTTGATCAGTCTATTAACATGTGAATGACTATATGTATGTATAGCCCACTGAATATGGTTTTAGTTAGGGGCTTCTAGTGCAGGATTAAGGATTAAGGATTATGGGTCTTTCTCCATCAATCCTCCTGTTTTGAAATAATATATCTTTGTGTTTGACCTTTGTTTCAATGCAGAGGAAGTTACTGTCGCCTGAATTTATGGTTGAAGTTGTTCTGAAACAACATTTACAACACCGGAAGAAACTCCAGCAGCTAATTCTGCCCCGTAGACGGCTCTGCATAAAGCTCAACTTCAAAACTTGTGCCTTCTCAACACAAGCAAAAGAGAAACTTGAAGCTTCGGGATGTTTTAGAGTAATGAGAACTAAGCTTGAAGTTTAAAGAACATACAAAATTTATTGGGTCTGTTTTTTTTGGTATCGCAGGATCAAATCAAAAGCCTTGTTACTTTCTTTTTTTTTTTTTATGAATGCTTGTTGGTGTTTGGGATTTTTATCTAGTTACTACTACTATTGATGTCTGGATTTTATAAAAAGTTTTGGATTTTAAAGTTAATTGTTTGAAGAATTACTACTTTTGCATTCTGCATTTCGAATTTTGTTTAATAAGTTTAATATTTCAAATTTTGTAAAATATGTAAACTATTTTGAATTTTATAAAATATGTTTAATATTCTAAAGTGAGTAACCTTCTTTGGGTTCTCTAGTAAAGGAATGATTTTGCAAAAATACTCTTAGGGTTGCTTTACTTAAATTATTATTAATTATATAATTAATTAATTTGAGAGTAACTTGGGAGAGGTACTCCACTAATGATGCTCTTATACACCCATGAACCTCCATCCATAACTATATGTGTGTGTATTTATATCTACTAGACTACAAATATATATATATAAATTAGTTATCTATAAACTAGGGTATTTTTACCAATCATAGGTAGACCAACCAAGTTGAGGTTGATCAATAATGTGAAAGTCATACATGTCGAAATACAACGAGATGATAACAAAGAATCCATATATATGCATACACCGTTAACAAAGAATCTATAAGCATGTACGGTCCCAAAAAGGTCTAAGAATCCTTTCTTTCTTTTTAGTTTATTTTGTGAAATTTAGTGAGATATTCATTTTGTCTCATATTCATAGCAAGACTCCACCAATTAGTCATAATTAACAATATAGTACGTCCAAAAAATAATACTAATATAGTAGGCCATTTTAATAGCTCTGGTTTAAACCACACACATACATATATATATCTAAATTTAAATTTAATTGCACACACACATATATATATCCCACGCCACCATTTTAAAAGCAATGGTTGTATAAGAGACTTTTTTTTTATACTTTGATTTATATATATGCCGATATACATCTGTCAAGTATTTGAAAAAGGAAAAAATGGTATTGAATAATTTGGCTATGTATCAGCTTTTGTGATGCAGAAGCAAAATGAAAACGGCTGACATAGAGAGCCTTTAACCTTGTTGTTTTCTTTTCTTTGTTTATAATTGTGGGGACTAATTGAATATGATAGATAAATTTAAAGTCCTCGAAATATATAAATAGACAAATTTTGTTTCTTATAGGAAAAACGTAGTTTACGGAGAAAATGCACTAAAGCTGAAGCAAATGAGAAAGTAAAAACCAATTGAAACCCTAGTTTCACTTCAAAAAATGTTCCCGGTTGCTGAAGGAAGGTTCTTTTTCTTTGTCGATATAAATATATGAGGAGAGTACAACATATATCACCTTCATATGCTATAACACCAAATCCCTCTCATCTCTTATATTACTCATCACTTCTACTCTCATCCTGATTAGGTAAGCATAACATATATAGGTTACACTTATAAAGATATATATGTCTTTAGTTTTGTCTAATTTAGATATTTTTTTTTAATGGGCCGTACGTAGAAGAAGATGAATAGGCCGGGAGATTGGAACTGCAGATCGTGTAGCCACCTCAACTTCCAGAGAAGAGATTCCTGCCAACGTTGCAGAGAGCCTAGACTAGGCGGCATCAGTACCGACTTACTCAGCGGTTTTGGTAGCCGCCCAGTCGCTAACTCCTTCGGTTTCAACACAGGGCCAGACGTGAGACCGGGTGATTGGTACTGCAACCTTGGGAATTGTGGGACGCACAATTTTGCCAACAGGTCTAGTTGTTTCAAGTGCGGTGCCGCTAAAGATGAGTTTTCAAGCTCAAGTGCCGCTGCAACAGCGGGGTTTATAGACATGAGTATTGGTCCAAGACGTGGGGGCCTTTTTGGTTTTGGCAGCAGCAGTGGCGGTGGGGGCACTGGCACAGGCCGTTCTCCTTGGAAATCTGGAGATTGGATTTGCCCAAGGTACTTATTATTATTATTTCTTAATGTGTATGGTTCATGGGTTTACTTCATCACGTAATATCTATTAACTCATGCATGCTGGCTTTACGTACATAAGCTAAAACGAATAACGACCGTTTATATAATATAAATAATGTTAGTATATATGTATAAGCATATTGTTAGAACTAATTTGGTTTGTATATATAGGTCAGGCTGCAACGAACATAACTTCGCAAGCAGGTCAGAGTGCTTCAGGTGTAACGCACCAAAGGAACCTGCCACCGAACCACCCTATTAGTCTCATCATCTTCAAGTAAACTGATTTCATTTTGCAACAATAGTTCTAAATTTCTAAATGATCACAAGTCTCAACATATACATATATTTGGACTGTACGAGTTCGTAACATTTACTACTCTGTTATGTAAGTGTTTGTATGCTAGTGAATTGATAAATAGACTAACAACATACACTACTTAATGTATCTTTTTTTTGTTTGTTTGAAAGATTCATCAGAAAGCAGTAAAGGAGAGAGAACTGATGAAGAATTGGAGCACGATCTTAGATACCGACCCGGCCGGCGACCCTTTATATCATGATGATTTGTTTTTTGCTTTCCTTAGATTTGACTCCTCTCATATCTCGTAGCACCCTCTTGTGATCTGGTTATATTAGAATGTAAGCAATGCGAAGTTTTTCGGAAGTGTTTAGTTTTAATGTCGACCTGTTTACTAGCTAGCTAGTACGTACGTTTGTTTTAATCTATTCTTACTTTTGTTATACTCGTTGCATTATGAATTTATGATTCTACAACCACGATTCTCCCATAGTTTGAAGCACTTGATCGACTTGTTGATCGTACTCGACACTGATAAATGATGTTTATGTGGCTCAAAATCAAATTAAGTGCATGCAAGTCTTATTACGCAATTATGAGACTTAAGTTTTAAACCAAACATAAAATCTAGTAAGTGTTTGAAATGGATAGATGCATGGACCACAACGTAACCTTTTGTTCAGTCCAATGCCACACAAAAAAAGGGGTGAATAATAATTGAACTTTAAAACGTAAAAGGTAGATCAAGATTAAGCCTCCACAATACATATACATTTAACTATAATGTGGCTTAATTAGGATAATTACCACCAATCGAAAGAAAAATTCTCCGAGCTCCCTTCTAAAATGAGAATAGATAGCTAGTTTGTTAATCTTATCCTTAATTAATTGAAATGAAAAGCCATAAATTAATCAAAGGATAAGTAGTTCATTCCGTAACTTTTAAACAGTATAAGCATGTCATGATATACACCACTAAACGTGAAAGGACAAATATGATGAAGATGAACCCATTTGGTACACTTCAATTATTATTATTTTTTTTGTGTATATGGATTCTTTTTTTTTATTCTTTTTTTTTTCATGAAACACTAAAAGAATGCCAGTTAGTAAAACTAACTGATACAATTCTATTTTCAAAAATAAATATTTATTTTGGTTATTCAAAGTGCGAAAAAAAAAAAAGAATTTGTACCGCATATTTCATGTTTAACATTCAACTATTATTCTAGTTATTTTTACACTACTTGTTACATATGTACGTTTTGGCACTGAGTACATTTACTCCACTTGATATGTTCGATCTATTTCCTTTTTTCATCGTTCTATTGTCATGATTTGGACTCTAAACTAGTATAAGCAAGCGTACACGTACGTACGTGTCCTCATACACGTTGCACTTTGCATAGGATTCCTCATTCAATGAACTCATAGAGGTGTAGTTAAGATTATCATCAACGGGTCAAAAAAAGAAGACAACCAGTCTTTAATGTCTGCTACTATAATCCATTGCTTAGCTTTTATTTTTATTTTTGCGTTAAAGGGTTGCACTAATTGCCTTTTACTAAAGAATCTTTCGTTTTTTTCCCCCACTTTTAAGTTCATTCATCATTTTATTCTTCTTTGGTTTTAGTGAAGTGAAAGTACGTCTTAGGTATTATCACATGCATCATGGTGAACGTCGTCTTCCCACTTTAAATTTCAAAACCATCAATTATTAGATGCGATTTAGATGTATAGTATGTATCAGTATCACCATTCACAAATTACAATGCATTAAGAATTCATTTCCATCTTATCAATATAGTAGTACTATTACATAATTCCTAATTCATATCGTAAATTAAAACACAGTTTTATTATAACTAACATATATATATATATATATATATATATAGTCATGTTCATCTAACTGATAGCTACATACAAATTGCTGTCAAACTAAGTCATTATATCACATGTATTTACAAGGTCAGGAATCAGAATAGCTACATACGGGTGATATAATCTAAACTCTTATAGATTGATATAGTGTTTCTTTAACTATTTCTTTTAATGAGAGCAAATGAGAGAGACCCGTCAATGACCAATCTAAGTAAAGTACACATCACTTGTTAAATAAACAAAAATTATTACTGTTAAAGTCAATTCTAATTATAACAAAAGCAATAGCAAAGATAACTTTTTATCCATTTCAAAACACCCTTACAAAACAATAATATATTCTTAAATATTGAGGAAGTTGCAGTAACTTTTTAAAAAGTTTGAAAATTTCTCTTTAACACCATAAAAAGAGCAAAGCATGTTCATCTTTCTATAAGGCCTTTTTTTTTTCTTTTCTTTGCCCTTCTTTCTTTTGTTTTGTTGCACCCTTCCACATTCTTCCTAATAATATCTATCTTTATGCAAAGCAAACAATTGAACATGGATGGAACATGTATTTTGTCAATATATTTGATGAAAACTCACTTTTCTTTGAAGGGTATGGGTAGTATATATAATTCTACTGGAAAAAAATGAAATCTCCACTCGAGTTCTTTAACTTTTTTCACCTAAATACAATAGTATATGGATTTTTGAACATAGATAATGACACGTCAATAATTCTAGCATAAATTACCAAACCTCCACATAGATTTGTTATCGAACTATTGTTTAACGTTTATAGATGTAATTAATTAATAGTCCTACTTAAATTTCATTATCAAATACTACATTTTCTTACAAATAGATAAATTAATGAAGAAAAAGAAAAATCTGAAGGAGGGATAAGATAGATCAGTAGATCACATGCATATTGTTAATTTAGAATGCATATAAATCATTACAAATAAACTGCCACGAGAATAACATAAATAATCAAAATATTCATTTTAGGAGTACATGACCAGAGCTCAAAGTCTCTTCGAGCGATTTGAAGTAGCAAAAATATCCGGTTTTTTCACTTAAAGATTAGTTTGATTTATGTATAAATTATGTTATATATATATATGTGTATATACATAATAACTATAAGATTATAGGAAATAAAATTGGATTGAAATTACCAACCTTCATATTTATGTAAAAGTCTTTATATTTTATGTAACAATAAATTACAAAAACACAAAGCGTAACGAAATTTTTTGGGGACCAAATTAATAATGATTCTATTGGTTTATAAATGAAAAAAATGTCATTTAAACCATAAACTTTCAAATTTTGGTCATTTAAATCATGAACTTTGTCGTAGGTCATTTAAAACATTAACTTTTTGTTGACTAGTGCTTGTAAACATGAAGTTTTGTTGACCAATCCAAAAGATACATGACGTTAAATCCAATAATTGACCTACTAACAGACGTTACTATGCCGCTAATTACTCTGTTACTGATAAAACGATGTCGTTTGAATAAAAGTTTTAATTTGAAAAGTGTCATTTAAACCATGAATTTTCAAATATAGGTCATTTAAATTATGAAATGTATGTCATTTTAACCATGAACTTTCAAATTTATATCATTTAAACCATAACACATGAAAAATGTGGTAAATCCTTCAAACTCTAGTGTAGTGTTCTTAAACAAGATGATCAATTCTTCAAGCTCTAGTGTAGTGTCCTAATAAATGAAAAATACTCAAGACAAAAACAAAAAGACACAAAATACATGACAAAGATAAAAAAAAATGATGCATTGGTGTTCTTCTTTCTCTTTCTTAGAATCGCATCATGAGGCAGACTCGAAGAAAGAAGAGAGAAACTAAACTAGGGTTAAACGGGTTAGCCGGTTACGCTTATATACTTATGCAGTTTTTAATAAACCAATCGGTCCGATTACCAAACCGAACCGAACCAAAATCCGATTATTCTAATCAATTGCGCCGAACGGTTAGGCTTTCTCTCTTCGGTTTGTTCCGATAACCAAAATTTTCAGGTTGTCTGGTGTTCACTGAACGCCCAGGGCGAGTTCAACGTTTAAATGACATAAATTTGGAAGTTCATGGTTTAAATAACATAAATTTACAAGTTCATGGTTTAAATGATCTATATTTAAAAGTTTATGGTTTAAATGACATTTTGTCGAACTAAAACTTTCATTAAAACGACGTCGTTTTGTCAGTAACGGAGTGATTAACGGCACAGTAACGTCTGTTAGTAGGTCAATTATCGGATTTAACATCATGTATTTTTTGGCTTGGTCAACGAAATTTCATATTTAAAAAAACTATTCAATAAATATTGATGTTTTAAATGGTGTACAACAAAATTCATAGTTAAAATTTGAAAGTTGATGGTGTAGATGACATTTTTCCATTGATAATTTAACAAAAAAGGCCTTTTATATCATCGGCCCATTAATGATCCAAACGCCATTACCAAGCTCTTCGCTTCCAACTCCATCTCTTGTCTCGCAGCTTCACTTGTCACACTTATCTCTTCTCCCCAAATCGCTTCACTTCTTTGCACGACACAGATGCTATATTGCATTACAAGTTTTATTTCTTAAAGAGATCATACTTGTGGAGTAGCTACGACCCCTATTGTTGTCTTGTCGTGTTTTCATTTCTCTATAGTTGCATGCAAACTGTTCGATGAAATTCCTAACAGAGAATTTGAAGTCTGGCTATTAGCTCGTTGCTGTTTCACTTAGCTGATTTTTCAAATGTGGCTTCATGGGCATCATCATATAAGAAGGAACCTGAACTCTATAATTTCTTACAGAGCAAATCCGAGTCGCTTCTTCCGTTCTATTCAAGTTCTGTATCATTCTTCAGTTGATGATTCCTATAACGATGCATTGCCCTGTGAGTGGTACGAAGCGAAACTCCCAGTTCTGAAAAAACTGAACCGTGCGTTGAGAGGCGTTGATTTAGTCGATGGGAAGCTCGAGGACATCAATGGTGTCATCATCTATGATGATTGTATCAGAAAGAAAATGCACGCTTTCAAGTCTCTGGCTAGGATCTTCATTGGTTCTCCTTCAATTCAGCTGAAGCTCAGAGAACAGGGACGGTTCAAGTTCCCATTTTTTGGTACTGAACTTGAAAGAGAGCCATTGGTGGTGAATTCATTGACTAAAGTTAGCAACTTTCTTAACATCTCGGCGCAACAACGGAAGCTAGTGAGATGCACCGTGTGCTCACAGGTTACACAGTACCGTATTTGGAGAGGTACTCTTGAAGATATACTGAATAGTCTCAAAGAAGAAGTTGATTGGTTAGTTGAGCATAGGGAAATGAGTCAAGGTAGAAAATTGGGGCAGCAAGTGATATTGTCATGCCTCAGATACTTATCTGAATCATCAGTTTCATTTGAAGCAGAAAAATCAACTTCATGGATGCGACCTGTGCCAGCTAGATACGCAAAGGCAAATGCTTCTGCGAAATGGGAAGATGTTCTTGACATGGTGAATGATCTGAGAAGGTATCTTGAACATGATGAAGAAATTACAGTGCTTTACCATTTGGAGAAGCTTGTATCGATGAAAGAAGGTCTTTTACAAATCAAAGATGTGTTTTTGGACAACACTATTGGATTCAGAGAGGTTAGACATCAAGAGCACCTTGTGCACAGAAAGCTCTCAAAGATGTTGGGCAATCCTTCGCCGTGTTTGTTCGCTCTCGTCATGTATTTCCTCTACGGACGTGTGCGTGACATCGAAGTTGATCTCTGTGGAGGGTTTTACAAGGAGAAGAGTGAGTTCTTTTACATAAGCTTGGGGAGGATCTTGACTTCAACTGATGAGAAAATGTTGGAGAGAGGGATGAAGCAGTTAGATAGGGCACTAGGGCTGTTTGGGTTTGTGTGGGAAACAGCAGGAATGAAAGAGACTCTTAACCTGCAAGGCCATTTGTGGTGCCTTGGAGCTGAAGAAAGGTCAATCACATATCGTGGGAAAACGTTCTTCGTGCATGACCTTAGTCTATGAATTTTTGTGAGAAACAAACAACAACCTGTACATTTGTTTCTTTTGGCTGTAAAATTTTCTCTTTGTTCACATAAACTTTTTGATGTTGTTGTGTGATCTAAGTTTCGATCTATAGAGCCATAGTTGAAAGAGAAAGGATATATAAACTTAATTGATTGATACAAAGAGTTTGATAAAAATCTGCAGCATGGTTTCATTGCTTTAAAAGGAAGCAAGATATTTAGCACTAAAACCCACACAGCTAACAACATCAAAGTTATATAATATTACAACGGTCAACCCTGATGAAAAGTTCCACAGACCATAGCTTTAGCAACAGCCACTCCATCATCTTCTCCTGATGTTGCTGCTTCATTTTCTTTCGATAAACTGTCCGCGAATTGGTTATAAGCGCGCACTATTTAGCAGGCAATGGAGGTTGCTCGAGGAGTTACCAGAACAGCCGTCTTTCCTGTTACAGGCTTCATACTTGCTGCGTTCTCTAGCCTTTCCCAAACTTCTTTCCTCTTCTCCGCTGCAAAACATTGCTTTGCTTCGTCCTCCTTAAAGCGGGAGTGGCAAGACATGAACAGAGCCTCGTCCATTTCGCAGAACATTTTTCTTACGTTTAAGGTTAAGTTTAGTACGGATTGGTTCCAGTGGTCTTGAGCATTCTTTTCTAAGGCAGTGAACATGATTGGTAAGATGGCTTGCCGGTTGTGTCCAATCAAGTTCACAATTTGATCATTGTTCCACAAGAATAGAGCTCTTTCAGAAACCTGAAACACACAAGAAGCCCCAATTGGTTTCAGCTTCACAAGCTTTTATTATGCTCTTGCAAATCAAACCATACACGGGAACTATGAATTGATATCTAACTTTGATTCGAAATCAAGGTCACAGGAACCAATTCTGTAAAATCATTCCTCTGAAACTTCGTTAGTGGATAAAAATGTCTCTTTAGAAATAGGAATGTACCTGAAAGTGGGAACTGGTTACACAACAAGCAATTCGCAAGAAGAGAGGGACCATGATCTTTTGGAATTCCATCACACTCATTGCTTCTACAATCTCTTCGACCTCCCCAAGAAACATGACTTCCTTTTGGCTGTTTGTGATAGGCCAGAACTTCAATAAACCCTTTATCACAACACTACCCAATTTAGGCTCCTTATCTATGAACTGAGTGATGCAGTAAGATAGCTGCTGGAAATAGTTCCCAACAGATTTAGGCTTGTGCAATGGTATCAACACTCTCCACAAGAAGATCTTGTGCTCTTCTTTCAAAGGCAAAGCAAACCCGCTCACTATACTCCCGAAAATCTCCAAAAGCTCAGCGATACCGCTATGCTTCTCAGTCTCAAACACAAACCGGTAGAATATATTACTCATGGACTTGCGTACAAAGGGCCTGTGAACCATGAATTTACCATACACTCGATGCAGAATCGTCTTCAAACACTCCCGTTCTCTAGGATCCTCGGAATCAAACAAGTCAAGCAACCTCACAATGAAAGCATGATCTAGATACTTCTTTGCCAATTTAGCATCAAGACACGGTGAAGTGATAAACTTAAGCAGCAAATCATAAACGATTTGCAAATGAGGCCAAGCAGGGTCGAACATTGGCTCATCATCATCGTTCTCGCCACCACCGCCACTAGACCGGTAATTAGGAGGAAAAACCCTAAAGAGATTCACAGCACACATTCTACACATGGCGAGAATAGCTGGCTCAGTAAACTTAACAGAACCTGAAGCAACAAAATCAAGAAGCTCCAACAAGGTCTGCCTTTTCACATCTTTCTCAATAGAGTTTTTACCAGGGTCGGAGAAATCAAATGTCACACAGCATAAACTAACTTTACTCACAAAGAGATTCAATTTCTCCGAGCTTGGTACATCCTTGAAAGGTACCAAAGGCTCAATCCCAGCAACAACACTAGCTGGGAACACAGCAGATGACATACGTTTCCCTGAGTTAGATCGAACCGGACCTGAACCAACACCACTACCAGCTCCGGATCTCTGAACCGGAGAAGGAACCTGACCGGAACTGGAACGATTTAGCTCTCCTCCACCAGACTCAGATTTTGAAGACTTCCGAGGAAGCTTACTCAGAAACTGCTTAAACATTATCTTTCCCCCAAAAAATAAATTTGACAAATTGGGGAAATCAAAAACACATATCGTTCAAAAACTTGAGCCCCTAAATCCTCCTCCGAGACGAACACGGCGGATCTGATGACATAGAAAAAGAGAGAAACGTGAAATGTGGTTTTAGATCCGAAGAAGCAAAAAAAGTTGAGACTTTAAATAACAACCCAATACTTGGAAAACCCTAATCATTACCTGCTTTTTTTTCTCCCTTTCAAAATCTTATTCTCATGATTCCAGTTTTCACCACCACGAACAACAAACCATTCCTAAAGATTATAGAGAGAGAAAGAGAAAAACAAAAAAAAAAACTGAATCTGGAAGCCAAAGAAGAAGAAGAAGAAGGGAAAAAAAAACAGAGGTGGATTTGAGAAATTTATGAAGATGATTCGTTTCGTTACGGTGTCATCTTCTTCATTGTTTTTTTTTTTCTTTCGATTTGCTGAGAAAGAGAAAGGAAAAAAAAATGATAATAATAATTTTCTCGGCAATTTGCAGGAAAATTTTTACTTTCCTAATTTTAATTTTTTTTTTTTTTTCCTTTTTCTTCGAAAAGACAGCGTCTTTTGTTTCTGTTTTTTGTTTTCCGATAATTTAAAAACAAATCGGAATTTGTTTTGTAAAAAAACATCTCGCATGCAAATTATTAACGTCCGTTTGATGAGACGTTGACACGTAAATCCAACCGTTGGATTTTACTGAGAGAGGAATCCTAAGCACACGCTAAGGCCCATTATTACACTACATGGGCCTATTATATGATACCATTTCGGCCTTACATGTGTCGTCGTCTTTAGAATTATTATTATTATTTTTTTTTTTCTGTCACTGAAACAGCTGAAAGTACAAACTCTTGATCCGTCTCCATCCCCAAATCCAGAAGCTTTTTAGGGTTTCCATTTCCATTCGCATCTTAATCTGCTCCGATTCATTCGAATTGAACCTTTGTTTTATCTTTTTTTTTTTATCAGGTAAAAAACTTCTATGCTCGCCGTGTTTAACTTGATTGTCTTCTTGTTTCACTCTTATGTGATCGTTGCTTGTGAGGCTCTTATCGTTAGAGCTTTAATCAATTGCTTAAGTTTCTCTCTTTGTGTTGGCTTTGGTGCCTTATGTAGTAAGAACTCTATGACGGACTGTGAGGAAAACGTTGGGGATGAATCTCTTGTTCTGATAAAACAAGGAGCCGAAGCTGTAAGTGTATTATTTGGTTGAATCAAAAGTGTATACGTTTTTGACATTTGTGGCAAGACTAAGTCTTTACAGTTATATCTTTAGAGGGTGTTTGAGTCTACATTTGCTGGAAGAAGATCAATCGTGAAAGAACGATTCTCGAAGAAGTACAGACACCCGATTTTGGATGCAAAACTCACACTTAGGCGCATGAATGCGGTTGGTTTTGTTCTACATCACTCTTATTATTCCTGTTTCATTTGTTTATATGAGAAAATTAGGTTAAGTGGTCGTCTTATATGTTGTTGAATATAGGAGGCTAGGTGTATGACAAAGGCAAGAAAGCTTGGGGTTTGTACTCCAGTTCTCTATGCCGTGGATACTCTTCTTCACTCCTTGACACTTGAGTATATTGAGGGCGACTCTGTTAAGGACATTTTCCTTGACTTTGGAGCCAATGGGATTGTTGAGGAACGGTTAGATGATGTTGCTACTCAGATTGGGGCTGCCATTGCGAAGCTCCACGATGGTGGTTTGGCTCACGGTGATTTGACCACATCAAATATGCTAGCCAGAAGTGGAACGAATCAGCTCGTAAGTATTTTTGATATGTTCCCTTGATTAGTTACGTATGATGATTCATGACAAATGGATATGTCTTCCTTCAGGTACTAATCGATTTTGGCTTGAGTGTTACATCGACCTTACCTGAAGACAAAGCTGTTGATTTATATGTACTTGAAAGAGCCTTACTCTCAATGCACTCTTCATGCGGGAATGTGGTAAGAATGATGCATATCATAATTGTTCACTACTATTGATGGGTCTGTTGTTGTTGTCTCATATTAGTGTATTTTGTTGTCAAATGTAGATGGATCGTGTACTGACAGCGTATAGGAAGTCGTCGAAGCAATGGTCAGCCACGTTTAACAAGCTTGCGCAAGGTTTTTATTAAACCCTTTTCCATGTCCCCCTCTTTTAAACTAAAATCTGTTTTCAAAACCTGTAAACGGTCTTCTTTTGGTTATGCAGTGAGGCAACGAGGGAGAAAGCGGACTATGATTGGATGAGCCAAGATAAAATGAAATATTAATAACAATTATATTTTTTTATTCAAAAAATTAAAATTAATATAATGTTATTTATAAATTAATAATTAATAGAAATGAATAAGGGTAAAACTGGAATTTAGTTCTTGTTAAGAAATCGTAAGTAGGAAAATGATAATATTTAATTTTTAAGATATTAAATTACACGTTTTTATTAATTTGAGTATTATTCTTCCAACCAAATAAGACTATATATTAAACGTCCAAATAAAAAATAGATAAAATATTTTTTGGTTTTGTTCGCTTCGAAAAAACAGCGTCTTTATTTTTGTTCCCGATAATTCAAAAAAGAGCGGAATTTAAGGAAAAAACAAAAGAAAAACAGCTCTCATGCAAATTTTAAAGTCCGTTTGATGAGATGTTAACACGTAAATCCAACCGTTGGATTTTACTGAGTGAGGAAACTAAGTACTCGCTAAGGCCCATTGTTATGGGTCTATTATATTAAAGCCCAATTACCATTTTGGTCTTACATGTGTCGTCGTCTCTAGAAAAAACTCTTTTTTCCTTTTTTTGTTTTTGTTGCTGTCACCACCGAAACAGCTGAAAAAAAATTAGTACAAGCTCTCCTTATCCGTCTCCATCCCCAAATCCAGAAGCTTTAGGGTTTCCATTTCGCATCTTAATCTTCTCCGATTGAGTCGAATTGAACCTGTTTTTTATCTTTCTTATCAGGTAAATTTCTATGCTCGCCGTGTTTAGTTTTTCCGAGATCCGAATTCGATTCGATTGAGCCTATATTTTGTTTCTTCTTCTTCTTTTGATTTTGGTTTTTACTCTAGATTGATGATTATATCGTGTAGTTAAGATGACGAATCGGAGTGTTCTTAGGTGATCAGATTAATTGATGAGATTGATTGTTTCACTCCTTTATGTGATCGTTGATTTCATTTGAATTGTTTAGTATTCAGAGAATTGTAATTTTCATGTTTTGATTTTTCTCAAGGGAACCCATTACTTTTTTTTTTTGTCTTTACAGCTGTTGAAGTGAATGTTGGATACAGCTTTGGTTGATCATGTCCAGTAATATGGGAACAGAGCATATCTCTACCCATCTAGAGACTTTGAAAACGGATTCAGATACTTTTGGAGAAACGAGTTTGATTGAGATAGGATCAAATGATGCTCCTTCTGTTCAGCATATCTCGGTTTCAGACATGGAACAAGAGCCTGCAGCTTCCACGAGCAGCAACCTTGACTTTCCGAAAGAGGAAACATCTGTCTCTGGTCCTTTGTCATTCCAATTTGATCCAGAGAATGTCTCTTTTCAGTCCTCTTTGTTGGTTGATTCTAAGACTTTGATGCCTCAGTTACAACCTCCTGTTTCACATCCATTTTCTGGAGATATGTCATTGCAGCTGCTAGGTAAGCGGAAATCACCACCAGAGTCTACTCTCGGTGGTTCTGCTTCCGAGAAGTTAGATTTACCAAACAAGCGAGTAGAGCCAGTTCATCACAGACCTTGGCTAGAACAATTTTATTCATCAAGTATACAGCTGGGTCATATGCCATCCGTTACTCTTTCTCCCAAGACGGAACATTCACCAACGCCTACCAAGAAAGCAAGGCAAATGAAACCCGCTCCCGGAAAATCTGGGAAGCAAGTGATGAACAAGAAACAATCAGGCCTGTCGCTAGGGTCAATGAAAACACAGAGTGATGGTAACGAGTCTTTGAGGACTAAAATGATGGAATCATTAGCAGCGGCCTTGGCTTTGGTTCACCAGCATGAGGAGTCTCCAAAAGAGAAAAAGAAATCAGAAAGTGAAGAAGGTACTAATGTTCCAGTAGCTGAAAGTAGTGAGCCTGCCTCAGCCTGTGTTACCGGCGTTCCAGTAGCTGAGGGGATCATACCGGCATCATCCACAAGGGATGAAAGTTCTGGGCTGAACGGCAACAATGGAAGAATCTTGTCGCAAGAGACTTCCAATGACACAAAAATGAATTACGTTAATCAGTCTGATGTACAGAAAACTCAATTTGACGAGGTTTTCCCCTGTGATGATGTTCGTTTTAGTGATAATTTTTTATCCGGCGATGAACTTTTACAGGGCAATGGCCTCTCATGGGTTATGGAACCTGTTTCAGATTTTGGGGAGAATGAAACTGGTAGAGGAAAATCGTTGGAGGATCCAGACCTCCTGGCATCTAAAATTGAGTTGGAACTTTTTAAACTATTTGGAGGTGTGAACAAGAAGTACAAAGAGAAGGGAAGGTCTCTCTTATTCAATTTGAAGGATAAGAACAATCCTGAGCTAAGAGAAAGTGTCATATCAGGAAAGATCTCTCCGGAGAGATTGTGTTCTATGACAGCTGAGGAACTTGCTTCTAAGGAGCTTTCTCAGTGGCGACAAGCAAAAGCAGAAGAGTTGGCTGAGATGGTTGTCCTACGGGATGCAGACATAGATGTCAGAAATTTGGTGAGGAAAACTCATAAGGGTGAGTTCCAGGTAGAAATTGATCCCGTTGACAGTGGGACAGTGGATGTCTCTGCTGAGATTACCTCACATAGTAAACCTCGAGCCAAAGCGAAATCTGTGAATTCATCTACCAAATCCACTCTAAAGAAAAATGGCTCGAATGATAAGAACTCAAAATCTAACCAAGAAACATCATCCGGTATAACTCTACCCTCAGCGGAAGAGATTGATCCAATGCAAGGTCTCTCGATGGATGATGAGATGAAGGATGTGGGATTTCTTGCTCCAATTGTATCACTTGATGAGTTCATGGAATCCCTGAACTCAGAACCTCCATTTGGCAGTCCACATGAGAATCCTCCTTTAAAGGAAGAGCATGCGTCTGAGAAGAGTGACTCAGAAGTTGGGTCACATTCAAAATCACCTTTACAATCTCCTCAGCAGTCTCCAAAGGAACCCAATGAGAGTGTTTCTTCTCTAACAGAACTCGAAAAGACTAAACTAATGTCCCCAAAACTGAATACCGGTATCAAACTCGATGCTGATGTCTCTAAACCTGAAAGTACACATTTGGTTGATAGCATTAAAGAAGACCGCATATGGGATGGTATTCTGCAACTTAGTGCCGCTTCTGTTGTCTCAGTCACTGGATTTTTCAAGAGGCAAGTTTCGATTACTTTAAACTTTTATCTCTTGTTTGCTATTTGGATTGGAACATAGTTAAATCAAACCATGATAGAAATGGGATTTTCGTACCAAAGATAAGAATGAAGATAAGTTTAGACTTAAATAGGAAACAGCTCACAAAAGAGTACTTGTAGGATAAATAACGTTCTGATACTTGTTTGATTTGTTGAGCAAACAATGGAATGAGAAAAGGATCGTTGACATAAATGTTTTGGGGTATCATTGAATTGAAGCATTATCTCTGACTGGATTTACTCGTGCAGTGGTGAGAAAGCAAAGACAAGCGAGTGGCCAACACTGGTGGAGGTAAAGGGTAGAGTGAGACTCAGTGCGTTTGGGAAGTTTGTACAAGAGCTTCCGTTGTCTCGAAGCCGTGTCTTAATGGTATACAATGTTTATTACTTGCATCATACTTGTACTAGCATTAGCATTAAGTTGACTCTCTTCTTTGTTACTACTGCGAATACGAGCAACAATAGATCCTCAAAATCTCATCTCAATATTGCAAGTCGTTTCTTAATGCAGAGAGACACAATCATAGGCTTCCCATTAGCTAAAACATGGAACCCAAAAAAGCAAAAAGCTCACGGTTGATCTACATCTGTGAAACAGGACCAGGACAGTAAAGAGCCCTGATTGACCAGAGAATCAACTGTGGATTGAATCTGAAATTTTTTGTATAAAATCATGAAATTTTGTATGCCAAATCAGTTTTAGATGTATTGTTAAACTAGGTAGGATATAGAATCATCGAATTGTTACCAAGAATCTCTTGCAAAGAGATAGTAACAAGACCACAAACGCCAGGCCAGAACATAGTCAATAAACTAATTGCAGATCATGTCCCAAGATAGATTCTCTAGAGAAATATTTCTTTCTCGTAGAGGAAAAAGTTTCTTCTTATATCCATTTTTGGTAATCAGTGTAAATTAATTAAGTTGGTACATTAAATTGCAGGTAATGAACGTGGTGTGTAAGGATGGTATCTCTCAGAGCCAACGTGACAGCCTTTTTGAGGTACTATTAATTTTAATATACTCGTCATATTCCTTCTTTTACTGCATAAACACTTTAATAGTTCTGCTTTAAAAGTCTTTGCCTTTTGTCCTTTTATTCAGGTTACTAAGTCGTACGTTGCTGACCAAAGAGTTGGTTACGCAGAACCAACCTCAGGCGTTGAGCTTTACCTATGTCCAGCACGTGGAGAAACCCTGGATTTGCTGAGCAAAATCATCTCCAAGGACCATCTTGATGAGGTCAAGTGTTCAGACGATATCGGGTTGATCGGCGTTGTTGTGTGGAGGCGTGCAGTTGTCGCGTCTCCTGGCTCACGCCATAAGCCCGGATTCAAACGTCAGCATTCAGGCAGTAAGAGGTCTGTGTTGGCTCCAGAAAACAAAAAGTCTAGTAGTAGTGTGAATGTTACGAATCATCCTGTTGTAAAGGTTACATCCATAGGGAATCGTGGTTTGGTTGGTTGTGATGCTGATGACGAAGAAGACGTGCCACCTGGATTTGGCCCCGTAGGTGTGAAAGACGACGATGATTTGCCAGAATTTAACTTCAGTTCTTCTACTGTACCGGTTGCTTCTTCTCCCCAGCCACCTCCTCAGTCTAGGTCCATGGATCAAGTAAGGGAGCTCATTCTCAAGTATGGGAATTCAGCAGGTAGTGGTAGTGGTAGTGGTAGTAAACGACCATGGAATGGTCATGATGATGATGACGACGACGATGATATTCCTGAATGGCAACCACAAGTCTCAGGCCACCAAATTCAATTACCACCACCACCACCACTTCCCGACTTGAGCCCTCAGTTTCATAGCAGAACCATGGCCGCCCAACCGCCGGCACAACGACCTGGTGGATGGGGAGCCAATCAAAACGCACCTAGGCAACAACAGTACAGTGCACGCAGGAACAGAGGATTTTGATCTTTGTGAATGCGTTTGTGTAAATTAGTTAGGTGTATTGACTTCTCTATCATCAGTATCCGTAGTGTTTAATAGAGTTGTAATAACTTTTTGAATAATGGAGTATACAAGTTTGAAGAGAAACTTTGAATTCGACAGTTAACACAACCAAAGATTTTGTACAAATTATGAAAAATGCTACAACATATCTCAGTTTCTTCAACCTGCTAAGACCCCCTTGAGCTCAGTTTCTTCAACCTGCTAAGACCCCCTTGAGTGCAGATTTCTGCTCTGTCGTCAACCTTGCGGGAAACTGAACATCGAATTTGATCTTGAGATCGCCTTTGTTTCTTGGTTCTTTAGCTATTGGCATCCCTTCTCCAGGAACAACAAGCTCATACCCTGGACTGACGATTTCCGTGACACTAACGGGTAGATTCCTCCCATCTAGCGTGTTGATATTCACATTTGTTCCTCCTATAGCCTCTGCGAGCGTCACTCTCCGGCTTGTCATGAGATCATTCCCATCTCTCTTGAACAAATCGTGCGGTTTCTCGTCGATAACAAACACCAAATCAGCTGGTAATTGATTCACTTGCTCATTTCCTTTGTCAGGAAACTTGATCTTTGTCCCTTTCTTCCATCCCGGTTTCACAACAATCGTCAGTATCTCTGTCTCTTGTGCCTGTCTCCTGCACCATCCCAAAGAAACAACACTAATGAACTTAACAACACCATTTCTTGAAAACTTAAGAAAGAAGCCTAACTCTAATACTAGTAACAAACCCGTTAGCGTCAACGATGGATCTAGAGATCTTCATTTTCCTAGTTGATCCAGAATACAACTCTTCAAGACTACAAGGCAATTTGCTTTCAACAGGTGGAGGTTTCTTAGGCGCAGGAGTGCCTTCGCTGTAAGTTCTGAAAATATTGTTTTCGCTACCGTTGTTTCCTCCACCAAATCCACCAAACATTCCTCCACCTCCATCTGATTGAAACCTCGTCGACCTTCCAGGACCACCGGCTGATCCAAAACCAAATGGACTACTTCCAAAGAACTCTGCAAAGATATCTTCAGCATTCCTCGGGTTAAAACCTCCCGTTCTTGCATTGTTTCCCGTGCTCCCGGGAGGCGGCATATCACTTAACCCTTCTTCTCCATATTGATCATATACAGCTCGTTTCTGCGGATCACTTAGAACCTGAAAACGTGGGACGTTTTGATGAGCACAATGCAGCAACATTGCCTTTACGGAAAATCTGCTTATAGAGGAGATACATTTTTGCTTATAACCCAAGAGAACTCTACTCTCATCCATATATATAAGTCTAGATTATTAGCCAAAGAAATGGATCTAATTAAAGAGATGAATGAAATAAAAGACTTGCCTCATAAGCCTCAGAGATCTGTTTGAACTTGGCTTCAGCTTCGGTTTTGGTGTTAGGGTTTTTGTCAGGATGCCATTTCATAGCCAATCTTCTGTAAGATTTCTTTAGATCATCCTCTGTTGCGTTCCTATTCACTTTTAATATGTTGTAATAATCCAAACCCATCTTTTGTTATAAAAAGAACACTAAATCTTCTTCCCCTAACCAAAAAAAAACTCAAAAGAAAAGAATCAGATCTTCCAAATAATCACCAAATGTATATATATGATGGAGAGACGTTGTGCATCTAAATCTAATGAAGATTAAGTTGAAGAAGCTTTTTGTTGTTCTGTAGAAAGAGGAAACACAAAAAAAGATCACCGACTTGGGGGAACTTATTATTATTATTTATTTATTGTTCTTTCTATTGAAACGGATTTGATGTTTGATGACCGGAAAAAGAAAAAACAGATTGATGTTAAGTTGCTCTAAAATCATATATGACAGCTTTTTCAGGTTCTTTCAAGTTTTAACGCAGAAATTTACGGAATCTATTTTCCTCATTTCTCTCCTTATAGTTAAATTTTAATTACATGATTCCTAATTATAGTAACCAGAGAAGGACATAGGGCGCAAAAGTAGCTTCACATATGGGTTTTTAAGTTATTTACAATTTTACAAGACCCACCAGAAAAAAATGGTTCCAAATTGGTGTATTTCAGTTTCCATTCTTTAACTTGCTCTACCAATTTTGTATAACAACATTGCAAATGAGACAATAGTAGTATTAATAACGAAGATTCAGATTTGACTTAGCACATAATTAACGGATGTTTAAGTCATTATTAGCATTTAAACATGGGATGTAGCATTAGTAATATATCATTTATTTCATATTAATATCGAGCAGCAAAAATGGCCAAAAGAGCAGAATGCTTGATTCATAGCTTTTTCTTAAAACCACAGAAAAAAACAAATCCCAATTCTCAAACTGAAGAAACTATACATTGTACTCTCTTTTCCCCCAGAAACAAAGTGGGGAGAAATATAGAAAGAGATCTCCTAAGAAAATCATTATCCATCCATTTGCAAGAACCTTCACATTTTAAAAGACTCATCAAATCAGGAGGAGGATACATGGGCGTTGTGGATACCCGAGGACGATGACGATGCACTCGCTTCATTCTTTAGTTTCGAAGCTGTCGAGGTTGAAGGTTCGGTGATGGTTTCAGGTACATCGCCAATGTCCAATGTGTCAGGGAGGTACTCCTGAGCTTCAGTACTGTAAATCTGTACACACCAAAAAGTCATTTTACAAAATCACTGTAAACTTTAAAACCAACAAATCTAATAAAGGAAGACTTAAAAGAATGAATTACCTCGAGCTGGTTCAGCATTTCGATAGTTGCATCAAGATCACAGTTGTTAGCCGAGTACACATCATTGATAGACTCATGTGAGAGACCAGAGAAAGTAACTAAAAGGAACTCAATATCCATGTCCATCTCCAAATCCTCATCTTTCATCTGATGATTGTAAACCATGTCAGAGGCTTTCTTAGGCACGGACATTTGAGGACTCGGATAACTTCCCCCCATTCCTTGGACTCCATAACCTTGAGCTACATGATGAGGTTGCTGCTGCACTTGATGATGGTATGCAGACGGCTTAGCAGCACCACCACCACCACCAACCAAAGAAGCTTCTCTTTTGGAGAGTGGTACATAAGCTGCAGCGTATGGATTCAACGCAGATGATCCTCCTGACTTCATTGCTAGAGTAAGACCCCAATTATTCAACAAACGAAAGAAACGATCAAATCAATCTACACTAGCAATTTCCTAATTGGCAAAAAATCGATTCCAGTCCAATCCAAATCAATGAAAAACATGACCTAATCGATGAATCATGATGACTTAAACCACAAATACAAACTCGCTGATAATACAATCAACTAATCTTAAGACTCTTCGCGACGACGGCGATGACGCCTTAGATACAGATCAAAATCAAACTAGGCAAACGAACAACGAAACCCTAAGGCATCGACTCTAAGGGATTTTTACACACACATGGTTGAATCTAAACAAGGAACAAAAACGAAATGAAACGACGATAGATCAAACACGATTCGTGATATCAAACCAACATAGATCGAAGAAATCAAAAAAAAAAAAAAAACGAAAAGAAAAAAAGAAACCGATTCGGATATGATCGAAAGAAACGGATTCACAAGAAAACACGGCGAGATCATTGCGATCACGTCAACGATTCGCCGTAAAAGACCTAAAGAGAAGAAATCGAACTTACCAGAGAAGAAGAAGAAGACAATGGAGATATTCGCAGAGAGGGGGGGAGAGAGATCTAAGAAACGCTAAAAAGGTGGGGGAGAAG
Organism: Camelina laxa; assembly: GCA_024034495.1. Lineage (NCBI taxonomy): Eukaryota > Viridiplantae > Streptophyta > Magnoliopsida > Brassicales > Brassicaceae > Camelina > Camelina laxa. The sequence continues at coordinate 11,918,973 of CM043881.1, forward strand.
AAGAAGAAGAGAGAAAACGACTCTTTTGATATTTTTTCTATCAAATGCAATAATGGACTTTCTTTTTTATATATATGCTGCTGCTGCACACACACACACAAGAAAGAAAGAAAGAAAGAAGAAGCGTTTACTTGAAGGTCCGCATCATTTCTTGGATCTGTTTGGCGACGTGATTTTTATCTTATCCTTGACCTGGTTTATTTTGCGTCCTTGTTTTGGAAAAAAATGAAAATAAAATCTTTAATGTGCTGACGTGTCTGTTATAAATTGGTTTAACAGAAATCAAAGAGGATTCTGTTTTTAATAAAACGCCTCAATGTAATCTACTTTATGTTTTGTTATTTTTTGGAAATTTTTACTACACGTTCCACGCAATCCACTGTATGATTTGTTAATATAATTATCAACATAAACAATGCTAAAAATATATATCGTTAAGAAGTTGGATGAATCATTTTAATGTTATGTATGGGCGACTCGAAGTGTTTATTAATGGGATTAAAGCAAATTAAATGTTTTTTTTGGCCCTTTTAACGAATACAACTTTTTTCTTTTTTTTAAAAAAAAAAAAACATTACAAGAAATTCAAGCGTAGAATTCTAACCTCTAATCTTAAAAATGTTTTTTTTTGTGTGTGTGTGTGTTAAGCATTATTTTAAAGACGTTTAAACAGGACCACTACACCACGACCGATATATAGTATACCATTAAAGTTTAATGATTAAACACTCAATTTTTGTTTTCGTTCGTTGAGATTTTTAGCCCATGATAGAGCATGCATCATGTATGATAATGTATCTTATAATAATTACTCAGCGGGCCATAATTTAGCTCACACAAACCATCTTATCAAAATCAAGTCTTACGTAGTTTTATCTTTTGGTTTTGGATTCATCTTAGAGGTGCAGTTATTCGTTAAATTTTTATTTGTATAATGTTGAATGCTTGTTTCGTAATGCTACATTGTCTTGTGGTGACTCCTCTTTTGTAACTGATGATCCTCCGATTTGGTTTAGTACACATTTCGTAGTTAGTAATAGTAACTAGTAATAAAACAACCCCCCCCCCCCCCCTAAGTTTCACTCCTAAAAACAAGCATCATCACATACCTTTTATTTTTTCTTAGTTTACGCAGACGCTAAACTAGTGGACAAATTTACATTTCAGATTTGCTAAGTCAATTCCAAATAAAATATACTAAATCTTAATTTACAAAAATAGACTGTTTTCCCCCTAACACTAAACGTGTTATTTGCTTGTTTATTGATAAAAATTGTAAATTGATAAAGAGAATACAGCACACGTTTCAGACAATCTCGGTCAAACCAAATGCTGTAATGGATCGGAAAAAAAAAAAGTAAAATAATTTAACATAATCTACTAATTACAAGATCTAAAAATAGCAATACATATGTTTTTACTCCACTACCTTTCACTGCTAATCTCTCTCTCTCTCTTTCTCTCTTTTTACATATTCAAATCTCAACTAAAACCAAAAAATATAATAAAGGAAGAAGAAAAAGAAGAAGACAAAAAGAGTGATTAACGTAACACAAAACTCCATTAGAGTGTGATGAGGATTTATCAACCGACCTTATTATCACTCACCACCGTCGTCTTACTCTACACCTCCGCAGCCGCTCCAGGTGGATCACGGCAACTTCTGTACACCCGAGACGACCCTATAACCATACCACCATACCTCATCTTCGAAAACGTACGGCTCGAGAGAGCTTACGTAGCTTTACAAGCCTGGAAACGTACCATGATCTCTGACCCGTGGAACCTAACGGCTAACTGGTTCGGATCACGTGTGTGTGACTACAACGGAGTAGTATGCTCCTCATCTCTCGACGACCCGTTGGTTAAAACCGTCTCCGGCGTCGATCTAAACCATGGAGATATCGCTGGTCACCTCCCTGAAGAGCTTGGCCTCTTAACCGACATTGCTCTGTTTCACGTTAACTCGAACCGGTTCTGTGGCACCCTCCCGGTCGGGTTTTCGCAGTTGAGTCTCCTTTTCGAACTCGATCTTAGCAATAACCGGTTCGCTGGTAAATTCCCGAAGGTTGTAATCGGTTTACCGAAATTAAAGTATCTTGATCTCCGGTACAACGAGTTCGAAGGTGAATTACCAGAATCTCTGTTCGACAAAGATCTCGACGCTCTGTTCTTAAATAGTAATCGGTTCGTTAGTAAAATCCCGGTTAACATGGGAAATTCTCCGGTATCGGTTCTAGTTCTTGCGTCAAACCGGTTTGAAGGATGTATACCGACGAGTTTCGGTAAAATGGGTAAGACTCTGAACGAGATCATTCTTATGGACAACGGTTTACAATCTTGTCTGCCTGATGACATGGGGTTGCTTCGAAACGTGACCGTTTTGGATATTAGTTACAACTTGTTGGTCGGAGAGTTGCCTAAGTCGATGGGGATGATGGAGAATCTCGAGGTGTTGAACGTTGAGCGTAACATGCTCTCTGGTGTAATGCCGGATGAGCTGTGTTCGCTTGAGAAGCTAAGAGATTTTAGATACGGGTCTAATTATTTCACCGGAGAACCATCGACGTGTCGTTATCTAGAGAATTATAACTATACGATGAATTGTCTCAAGGATACGAGGGATCAAAGATCGATGATGGAGTGTAAAACGTTCTTGTCGAAACCTGTAGATTGTGACTCTTTCAAGTGTAATCCCGTCTCTTCGTGTTTTTCTCCTCCTCCGCGTCAATTATCACCATCTGGTCAGCCATCATTGGCACCGGCACCGTCTCCAACTCCACCGCCTCCGGCTAGACCATGTCCACCGATATACTCACCGCCTCCAACACCGCCACAAGCTCAACAACCGGCGGCTCAGTTGATGAACTAACCGATCGATATCTATGTGTGTGTAGAAACTAAAAAAAGGGCATGTGTTGATGATGAGATTGAGATTGTTTTAGATGTCGAAAGTAAAAGCCAAGATGAGATATCTCTACGGTGTTTAATATTATAGTGGGAACCGGGATGAGGTTACAAGTGAAGACAACATTCAAGCTGAATATCTTTAGGAGTACCAAGTGTAGACGAACTTGTCTATTTTTCTTTTATATATATAGATTGCATGCATGTGTGTGTTTATTTAAATTCAACTTTAATATAATATTATTTTTGGTCTATATATATATATGTTTCTAGTTGTTGAGTGTTTTCTTCGGATTCATTAATAAGAACAAGGGTTAGCAACCCATTTGACGGCACCGATCAACGTCTGTTTTGGATATGAGTGCATAATAACTTAATACGTAGGCAACCATTTGATAAATTACCTTGTTAATTAAGGATTACCCCTAAAATAAATGGTTCAAAAATTCAAATGTATTTCACATTTTTAAAAATTGTCTATTTTGAGTAAAACTGACGATGGTAGACGATTACCACCGCTTTATATATGAGTTTTTAAAAAAGTTATTTCCATTGTGTATTTCAACTGTGTTAGATCGATTGGTTATATATAAAAAAGAAGAACATAGAAACATCAATTATCATAAAGGAACGAGGTTTTGATTAGATTCAACAACAAAATCCATACTATAAATTTAAGTGATGATCGACAAAGAAGGGTTACCAGCTCAAATATCTAGAAAAATTCATAATAAACAAAATGAAAAGGTGTGTGGCTGAGTGAATGGAGTCATCTTTCTTCTTTAGTCTCACTTCTTCCTGAATGAACATCCTTCAGGACGGTCTGAGAGTGGCTGAACACCGTCGTACTACACCAAACACAAACGGAAAAACCCATGCAGATCAATTACTTATTTCATACATTCAAAACCATCATACATTTTAAGAATTCAGAGTTTTCAAAAGCTTACATGCTAAAGCAGCCTTCACACTTGACATCCTGCATCAACCACATAACATCGGAAAGATCATATAATCAGCAACCAAAAAATGGGGTTTACTGATCAGCTCAAAACTCAATATTCATAAGAACATACAAAGTGATTAGGCAGCAAAAAGGTTTACACTTTCAACAAACGGAAGAATTAACAAAGAATACTTCTTCCTGTAATGAGGTTAAATAAGTATGGGAGAGGCACTTTAACTATCATTGTGAGGGAAGGGAGGAAGAAAATAATAATTAAAAAAGACAGAATACCATTAAGACCATAATTACCGGTAGAGTAACAAAATACCATTAAGACAAATTAATATATTTTTAAAAATATTATTATATATTTAAATAATAAACCAATAAAAATAAAACTGACCAATCACAAACTTTCATATTTTAGAGTAAAGATTCTTCCTGTACCTATCAAAGAAACGCTTTTTTGATCTACTTTATTATTATCTTTTAATTTTTAATTAAGTGTAACTCCAAGAGTAACGATGAGTGGTCTACTCTTATCGGCTTTTCTCTCAAAACCACATACCACGAGTGAGAAAATCTTCTCTAAATGATGGAAAACAATCTATTGGGATTATTAGGGAGGAATATACATAACAAAGAAGAATGTTATGATCTTTCTTGATCGTTTGATAAATCTTAATATTTTACTATCTAAATATAATGAGACAAAATCATTTATTTTTATTTGTGATTGCCAATCACAATGTAGTTTATATGATGGGTATTTTTCATCTAACAAAGAAACGAAATTTGCTAGTTGTGAGTTGAAAAAGTCGTGATTTTTGGTTTGCTACTATTGGATCGTCGTTATCAATCTGACATTAATTGTACTCTTTTACATGTTGTTGTGTGTACAATAAGGCAAGCTGGTTATTGTGTGTTTTTCTTGACTAATAAATGCAACAAGAAATAATAGCAAAGGTATCGACAATACGAATAGAGTGATTTGCGTTTTCAATGGTAATTTTCCTGTGAACAAATTAGTGGCTTATTATTATTAGAGACTTAATTTTTCAAGTTTTTGTTGCACAATTAATAACACAATCGAATCTATATATTTTCTCAATCAAATCTTTTAGATTTTACAGCTGTGAGCAGAGTGCCATCGAGAGAGGCTAATTAAAATTTATTTTTTTCGTCTTCACCATCGAGAGAGACATTAATTAAAGAAATCTATGCAAAAGATTTGGAAAACGAATAGAATCTTAGGCGCACACATACGCACCTCTTCACGCAACGCGTGTGTTTCCGTAGGCACCAAGACGTCTATATAGTATTGAGTTCACAATGTTTTCACCTTCAGTTTCATAGTATAATTCTTGTTCTTCTTCGTGTTCTCTCTCTCTCTCTCGAGGAAAAAAAAAACCCTAATTTCGTGCTGCTAAATCAAGGAAAAATCACGATGAGGCAAGCTTCGTCTTGTAATTCACAAAATTTAACCAACAGACTTAAGACCATCTTCAAAAAAGCTTATGAGCTTTCAGTTCTCTGTGCGATTGAGGTTTGCGTCATCTACTATGGACCAGACGGCAGATTGAAGATATGGCCTGAAGAGAGAGAAAAAGTGAAAGTCATGGCTATGAAGTTTAAAGAGGCGAGAAAACGCAAGAAGAGCCTCAATCTCCATGAGTTCCTTGAGGATAAGGGGAACAACACGGATGATTTGAACAAGAAGAAGAAGAAGAAGAAGCAGAGGAAGAATGTGAAATATCCCAACTTTGATCATTACTCTCCCCAACAACTTTCTCAATTGATTAAGTCCTTAGAACGGACTCTCTCTAAACTGCAAGAAAGGCTTCGTTTTGTTGAGGCCCAGAAACAGAGGAACACAAACTTGGTTCATCCAAACCAACAACCCTTGAATCCTCCGAGCAAGTTCTCGCTGTATATGTACAACCATGAAGATGCTACCCTCTCCCAACTCCCACTTTCTGCTTCACAATCAAATCAACTCACCAATTACCAAAATTATCGCTTGATGAAGCAGGAACCTTATGGTTATAATAACAGTCATAACATGTGTACGGACAACACAAACTTTCAACATCCCTACGTCTCAACAACACAAGACTACTCACAGTTATTGCCAGTGCAAGCATCATCTGCAGTCGGGTTGAAGTTGATGCAGAAGCACGAGCTTTATGGTTCTCATGTTCATAACATGCCTAATATGATAAGTGATATCATCAACAACAACAACAACAACGTTCTACAACATCCTCATCTCTCAAACACAGCTCCACATGACTTCTCTTCTGATTTCCACAACATCCCTTATGGTGAGATGGTCGGCAACACTAACTTCTCTCAATATACGTTTTCAAGCTAAGCCTATGATACGAGTACTCTGCCATCTCTCCACACCATTCCTAACAGCTATTGTCTTTCTGATAACAAAATATTGTCCTCAAGTATAGAAGTTGAAGAAGCTATGAGAGACAGTTAGTGGAGCTGTTTCAGCGTTTTTTTTTTTTTTTTTTTTTTAAATTTTTGAGTATGATTATGATTGAAACATTTGGTTTAAAGGTTAATATTTTTATTGCAAAAATCTAAATCTTAAACCATTTAATTTGTCTAGGTTTTTGTTTCAATTAATCAATGCTTTGTTTGTATCTCTTAAGGAATTTGATTTTCGTTTGGCTGATCAATGATTTGTGTGTTCCATTCCAAGTATGTTCCATTTCTTTAGAAGAATTTGATTTTCGTCTTTTTTTTTTTTTTTTTTTTTTTTTTTTGCAGATTCCCCTGTCTTATTGATTTGAAAATCCTTAACCCAAGATGCTAAAATTGAAACCTTTTGCTGGTAATGACGAAGAAAGGCCAATTTTTGTCTTTCAACTTCTTCTTTAAGGAACTGTTGCAGAGAATGAAAGCATATAAAAAGTCATACCAAAGAATATTTACAGCATCCGTTTGCCAAGTTCTACAACATTTAAATGAATAACAGCTCAACTTCTTCTTTTATCTTATTGAAAAAAAAGAAGAATGCTTACAGTGTAGTTGCTGGTCTTGATCGATCCACACCAGATCCTGTTCCCACATCCAGGTTTTTTTTGTCTATTTGCCAAGTTCTACAACATTTGAATGAGTATCAATATTGAAACATATATATATTCAACAGTTGTAAAAGTAGAAGATAAAGAGCCAGTGACCCTACCTCCCTGTCAAACTCCTCGAGTTTCCCCTTTATGAAACGGGTAATAGCCGCAATACTTCCAACTTCATCTCCACTGGAGCACATGCCTAAGCTAAAGTTCGTTATATCCAATATTTAGAATCTGCTAGTACAACAACCATTTACAATCTCCAAGTTCCCGAATAATATATGCATTGAAAAAAAGATGTACCAGAATAATCAAATATACCCTTCATGGCAGGAGCCTTGGTCACAACCTTTGACTCTTCATCGGCAGCCTATATAAGGGTTTAACAACAGCAACCTCGTCAGTAAAATTGAACAGTCAAAAACTGAGACATATGACTTAGCATAAAAAAATAACACAGAGCAACTGACAAGCCACAGAAACATATAATATATATTTTTGTTTAAGAGAAAGCCAACAATCATAGCAGACAGAAATAAGTAATTGGTATATATGTACCTTAAGTTTCTTTAGAAGCTTATCATACTGTTTGTCACAATATCTTGAACCTAAAAAGACAAAGAGGAACCACTTAGGTAGAGTAATATAGTATATAGAGAATACCTTTTTGAAGAAATCATCTAAACCTTTGATCTCCACCTTGTTTGTTCTCCTAGTTCAACATCCCCTTCTCTAGAAGATTGACCTCGGGGAAGCTCCAATTAAAAAAAAAAAAAAGACATTTAAATCCCAACGAATAATGATGGATTTACATAAAAACTCTTATAGCTAAATTTAGAGTACAAGTCCCAGCTGCTCCTTCCTAAAGTTTATCAGACCATCATTACTGGCTAAAGTCATAAACGTTACTCAAATAAAAAAAATTAATAATATTTTAATTGAAACAAGTAGAAACCAATAACAAGTCGCCATGTGTACGAATAGTGTAGTAATCGTTTCTTCCGAGAGTAATTTGAGGAATGCTTCTCTCCTCTCTCTTGTCCTTTTAATATTTTTTATTATTTATTTATTAAACTTTTGATAAAGCAACGATATGAGTAACCATTGGTAATGATGCTCTCAGATTCTTGCTCGAATTGAAACTAAGACTGGTCAAACTCAAAATCCATACTAATTTCAATAGAAAAAATTAACAATCAGTGGTGGAAGGCATTGATAATTTATTTACATGAGCAATGTAAGATGATCAAGAACTACCAATTTAGGAAACCAATCCACATTATATGATCAACCCTAAATTTTGATATAGAAGGAGCAAAAAAACACAATACACCGTTGCATAATAAAATCTCACCTTAACAAGATCGTTCATCGTTACGGATAGAAGAGACTATGGTCTCGATTCACACCAAGAACGAAGAAGACCCACGACTTGGGATGGTGAGAAAGCGATAAGAAGACAACGTGCGTGGCTTAGCGACTATGTCTGATCTTCGAAGAACTGAGTGTGAAGACAAGATTCGAGAGACGAAAGTATAGAGGAGACTCGGGGATCTGTGGCTCCAGAGAGAAATTAGTAATAGTAGTAAGTAAATCTAGGGATTTTAATTCGTCCAAACCGATTGGTTTATTCTACGAAACCGAGAATCGAATACGATTCACAGACAGTTAACACATGTAAACCGAAACAAAATCTAGACCAGTTCGGTTTAGGTAGCGTAAAAAAATGAAATCTTGCATGTTGTTTTGGTTCATGCTCTTTGTGGATTGCACGATGTAGAGAGGCCAGGCCGATTATAAATATATTCTGCTCTTACCAAAACGCAAGAGTCGGCATATATGATTTACCATCGTAAGTGAAGCTTAATCCGAGAGCCCTCTCTAGTGCGTACTCTAATCTAACCATTAAATTAATGTCGAATGAAATCTTAATCATCTCTCATGTTGGTAGGGTATACACAGTTTTGTTTGTAGAAAGAGGAAAGATGTTTTCAACGGATACGGTGGGCACACTTACAATTGGTCATGAAGGATTGTTGTTATTCAGTGGAGATAAGGCTGGGAGGGAAAGTGCGTGTATGGAGCTTAGGTGGCAGCAAAGTCTAGAAATCTTCGTTCGACCAACTCTTTTGCTAATTTGGTCGACTAAAATATTCATTGTTTTCTTATGGAAGGACCTCTACTAAAACATTAATTTTAGACACGGCTACATTAATATGGGGAGCAAAAGAGAAAAGCTCGATCTCTATGAGGGTTTTGTATGTGGACGTTTTTACGTTATGATTGCCAGAGCTTTTTGTGCTTTATAGAAAAAAAACATCGATATATATCAAACTTAGTGTTTGATAGAGCAAAATCGAGAAGTTAATAAGCATGTAACGTACAGTATGAGGTTATATCGATATGTTCCTTTAAAATGTGCATATCATTAGTTTATTTAGTCAAGTTTTTGTTTTTTTTTTTTCTTTTGTATTGTGAATAGTATCGTCCAAAAGGATTTGCCTTTAAAAAAAAGTTCTGTCAACATCATTTAAGAGATAAGATTTGATGCTTTTTGGGTATAAACTTTTTTTTCGTAAATGAGAATATTTCCACAGAATCAGTACTTATACAAATAATAGATTCTCCCCAATCATTTAAATGCCAAGTCGTCACACCCACCCGTGTCTCCGCTATACTTTTAAAATAAAAAAAAGTCCAACACGTAACCCAATATTTTTCTATACATATATACATTTTTTTTTTTCTTTTGAAATTTAAACTCTAAATGGTGTGTGATTGATTTGAGAATATTTGGTAACTTATTTTCACATTTATGGCATCCAAAAAATAACGATCTTTGGACATTTGGAAAGTTCAAATGTATTTCGTGACATCTGTATTAACATATAGTCAAAAATATATTTGGTCTTTAGATATTTTATTTAGCTGTCAACTATTCAAAAATAAAATAAAAAATGAAGACATAATTTTTTTGGTTTGCTTTGCCCCAAAGAAGAAGCTAAAAAAATTCGAAGTATCTGGAAACTTTTCATCCCCTTTATAAAAAAAAAAAACTCAAGACTCGTTTTTATTCTTTCTTCTCTTACTCAAAAATCTTCTCACCTGAATCTTTTTCGTCTGTGAGTCGTCGTCACCTGAATCGCCGAAGAGCTTATCGTCGTCGTCACTCTCTGAAAATTCTGATCGGTGGAGATCGTCTGATTTGAAAGTTCGTTATCTTATATATATATAGTATGAGATTATAAAATTTTATCCCTCTTGTTTTACATTTCTGTGATTAGATTTAGATCCTTCTTCGTTCTTTGGATGCTTTTTTTCCTTTCGTGGTAAATGTCTGTGCGTTTCTAAATGTGTGGTTGAATGATTTGATCTCATTAACTCTGATTGTGTTCTGTATCTGTTTCCTTAGAACGAAATTGGAAGATTTACGAGAAAAAGAAGAAGAAACCAAAATCCTTAGTCTAAACCCTTGAATTGACTGGCCTAAAGCAGACTTCTTTGAATTGAACCATGCCAATGACCATGAGGGAATCTTTAATATAGTTGTGGAGGCAGAGGCTTTTAGGTGTACTGTTTCAGGAGAGTGAAAAGGTCAGGTTTTTTATCCATGGAAATGAAGTATGTAGGTCATTGAGCAAAACCCTTCTTCTTGTTGATCTATTGCAAAAAAAGAAACTCGATTCCTCTTTATCATCTGAGCCTCTCTACCCTTTATGTGGCTTTTATCTTTTGGACATTGTGCAATCTTGATTCAACCTAGGCGTTTCCCTTTCTTTGATTTGGCCAAGAGTGCTCTTTGTTTTGTCATCTATCTCATCCAAGGTGGATTTAGCAGAGGGTCCTTGTCATAGTCAGTTTTGAAGAAGGCGGCCTGATTGCTCACTTTTTTTTAGTCTGCTTATCTCAGCTATGGTCTCCATAGTGAGTTTCCTTAGAGCATATTCCATCATGAAGTTTTTGGGTAATGGGCATCAGTCAGAAGATTTGTATTCCTTTGTTTGTGGGGTTACCAAGAAGAGATTACAGGCGATCTTTAAAGATGGGGTTCGATAAACTAAGAGCACTCTTCAGGCTTTCATTTCCTTAGAATATTCCGATCCGTATGTTGAGTGAAGAAAAATTGGTTCAGAATGGCACCGGGAGGTAGGTCTGTCCTCGTTTTGGACATCAACCCATCTCTTTAACCCGGTTATTCCCATTTTTTATGTCAGTCCCAAACCTTGTTTGATCCTGTTTGCGTTCCTTTTACAATAGGTTGGCATATCTGGTTTGTACTGGATATATTTCAAGGACTGAAGTGAGCACTCAATGTGCTAAAAGGGCTGTGTTTTAGTTGTTTAACAGGATACTTGTAGATCTTTTTGTTTTGGTGATTCTTCCTTTTGGAGAAAAGCTGATTTGGAGCCGTTTCAAATTTGGATTGGTGTGCTGCAAATGTAGATGGAAGCAACAGTTCATCGATATGTTTGCTGGATTTTCAGGTGACAGATAATGTTTATGAGATGAGGAATATATCTTCTAAATCTTTTCTAACTTGCAGGTTTCATAAGCTTTCCATCAGCTAGCAGTGTCTGCCATTTTCACTGACTGATACTACGTAATGGGAGATGTGTATGTCAACTTCCCTCAGCAACCGCAGAAGTCTGACCGAGAAAAGGGTGAGATGTCAAGAGATCTGCACCCTCATTCAATCAATGAAGAATCTGAATCGTCAACTCTGGAAAGGGTAGCGGCAGAGTCATTTTTTAACGAAGTGCTTGGTAGAGGACTAATGGAGCATGGGTAATTTTCTTGCTTCCTATTTGTGTGTTCGTAGAGTTGAGCTTGTTTCTTGGATTAATATCTCCCGTTTTTCTGGCAGATGTCCGCATTACAGAAGAAGGTGTTGCATTAGAGCTCCTTGCTGTAATGACATCTTTGGTTGCCATCATTGTCATAATGAGGCAAAGGTAAATTTTTTATATCTAAAGTTAGAGATGTCAGGAAACTGCATTTTGTAACTTCTATATTTCTCAAGATCTATATTACTGATTCTTGTAATCATGTCTCTGAAACAGAACAGTATAAATGTAGATCAGAAACAGAGACATGATATTCCTCGACACCAAGTTAGACAGGTAAAATAGTTTGTGTATCATGGTTGCTCTATGCATATTATTTTGATGTTCGATTTTCAGTTAAACGATCTCCATCTTTTTCTTCACAGGTTATTTGCTTACTCTGTGGCACTGAACAAGAGGTGTGTGTTTTTAACTCTTATCCTATTTCTTAACTTTTGCGTTCAATAATCAGATTTTCAGTGAAGGAGATTAGTCTCCCATTAACAGAAAAGAGGCTATCAAACTTTTTCCTTTTTAACTTTGTTGAATAACTCTTCTCTTTTCTCTGGCTTTCACCAGGTTGGCCAAGTTTGTATGCACTGCGGAGTGTGCATGGGGAAGTACTTCTGTGAAGTGTGCAAGCTCTACGATGATGATGTAAGTGGTCGGAGGAGAATTCGTTCCTAAGCTCGTTGGTTGTATTCCATTATGCTACATAAGAGGCCTTCTGATTTCGAGGCTTCTTTATTGTTACTGGTTAACCATTATGTTGTTTTCTTGTTTTCAGACGTCTAAACAACAGTATCATTGTGACGGGTGTGGAATTTGCAGGTACATTCTTGGACTCTTCTTTTATGTGTACTCCAGTTACTGTAAAAATTTGTTCATAATTAAAATCTTGCTTCTTTTGTTCCAGAATTGGTGGACGTGAAAATTTCTTCCACTGTTACAAGTGTGGTAAGCCATCTGTTTTGCATCATATAAGCTTTTTCCTTTACAAGCTGGACACTGCTATATTGATGGTTTGTACAATCTAACCATCTCTCTGATTCTCAAACAGGCTGTTGTTATTCAATCCTCCTCAAGAACAGTCACCCTTGTGTTGAAGGAGCAATGCATCATGATTGCCCCATATGCTTTGAGGTATTAGTTTATTGTCAATTTTTGTTTCTTTTTCTCCAGCGTAAAACATGAATGTTCTCTTGTTGACCTAACTATTCTGGCTGGTTTCCCTCCAGTTTCTTTTTGAATCAAGGAACGATGTGACGGTTTTACCATGTGGACACACAATCCATCAGAAATGCTTGGAGGAAATGAGAGATCATTACCAGTAAGCACATAAATAACTCAGTTTGCATGTGGCCTGTTTCCAAATGGTGTTGTTGTAGTTACTTTTTCAACTGAAAACTATAAACTTATGCCTGCAGATACGCGTGTCCACTTTGCTCAAAATCTGTATGCGACATGTCAAAGGTGTGGGAGAAATTTGACGTGGAGATTGCGGCTACACCGATGCCAGAACCATACCAAAACAGAATGGTAAGTCTGAAAATTACGTAAGTTTACAAACTCATCTTTCAAACCAAGTAAAAGAAATGATGTAACTAAAACGCTTTTTGTCGAAAACAAAAAACAGGTTCAGATTCTATGCAACGACTGTGGGAAAAAATCGGAGGTACTGTACCATGTGGTGGCTCAGAAATGCCCAGACTGCAAATCATACAACACTCGCCAAACCAGAGGTTGAATCAGATGCAATCAAGGAGAACAAATAGTGTCATTGGCTCCTTTTACCTGAAGACTTATCTCTCGAGTTCTTCCTCTCTCTCTCTCTCTTTTTCTTCAATATTCTCACTGGTCTATGTCTCCTTCGTGCCCTGTAGTAGTCTGCTTTAGTTTCCATTATATACGTCTCCTTTATCCCAGCGTTGAGTTTCACAATTCTACGGCTTTGTTAAATAGTTTCATTTTAATCTGATAAACCCCAAATCAGAATTTGTGGGAACAATTTGTACCATCATTTTATCAGCTGTCCAGTGTATGAATAAAATCTACTCCTGATTAGAGAATGATATAGGCATTTTCAAAACTAACATCTTGAATATAATAAAATCTCCGGTTTAGCTATTTTGTCAACCGGTTTAGCTAATTTAACTTAAATATTTCAAAAGAGAAAAAAAACGAGTTTGGATTTTGGAAATATTTGAAATTTGAAACTCAAATACTGTTTGGAGACTGAAATTGCCGAAAGGCTAAAATTTCCATTCGTCTCAAAATATTAGTGTTCCCTCCCAAAATACACACGATCTCTCGCTTCTCGCTTCTCTCTCTCTCGGCGATGATGGCGGAATCACCGTCGCACAGTGACGCGCAGCTCGTTGCCCTTCAATCTCCTGGTCATCAAGCCGAATCGGATCTCACGTCTCTCGTCTTCGGTTTGTTTTCTTTTTCCCCCTTTTTCGTCTGATGCTTTGTTCATTCAAAATTCGAATTTCGGACTGACCTAGAGAAATCAGGATCAAGCGTGTGTGTTCATCATGTTTGTGAAATCAAATGCTCTTGTGATTTTGGTGTATTCGACGAGTTTCTTCATAGCATATTGTGGCTTTAATCGCTTCATCTAAAACTTGAATTCGCATTTCGTTTTGTGCTGAACAAAGTTATAATCCACCTGTGGAATCGAGATCTGTTTTAGAATCAGCCTTTGATACTTTGAAGATGTGCATAATCATTGGGTTGGTAAAAATTTTGGAATCTCGGAGTTCAGATTCTGTAAAACAGTGTTTATTTGATTCATTTTTTGGCTTATGCAATTGCATTAGCAGGCACCATATGTCTATTGAAGGTTTATCATGAAATGTATCATGGATTAGATTCAGTTCAGTTGATGGATTTGGGATGACAAGTCAAAAATTTTATGTCTATTTCAAGGATTCTGTGTGCTCTCAGATGCACTATCTCTAACCTTTGGCTTATGCAATTGCAGTGAGCAGTATCTATAAGTCGTTTTGGGGTTGAGATTACCTGTCAATTTTGTGTGTCTATTTCATATTGAACAATGTGTATATAGTAGATTTGCTGTTGCAACCTTTTAGCCATGTTTGTGCTGATTATGTTCTTTTTTTAAAACAAACGTGATTGTAGAAATGTCACAGCAAGTTCAGATGGGAATGGAGAACATGCTCAAGATGGTCAAGTAAGTATTGTTTTATGTGTTGTGCTGTGCCTACTACAACTTAAGAACTAGTTGCTACTTGCTTAGTGCTGATCCGCATTGCCTCTCTCTCTCTCTCTCTCTCTCTCTCTCTCTCTCTCTTGGTTGACAATTTCCATGGCAGTGAGATCGATCAAAACTCTGTTGGAATTAAGGAAGAGATTGAGAAATCAAAGGATTTTGCAATGGAGAAGAAAAGGATTCTTGAGGAAGAGAAAGAACAGTTTCAGAAAGCTGCTTACACTATTCTTGACATGCTAAGCAACAACAGCCGAGGCTAATATCCGGTACTCAGATTCTTAACCTCTCATCACAGCTTCACTTTTAGACAAATGAAACTGCTAAAGTCATGATCATATCCCTGATTCTGTACTTCCTCATGTAGCAGGACTGGAGAAAACTCTATCAGGTAAAAGAAAACATTATAATGTCAATGAAGAAAGACTCTTCTTAACTGGTTTGGTTTTGTAGCCTTATTGACTCCATCATATTCATTAAGGTATTAGCTTTGTATTACTGAAACCTTTTATCACAAAGTGTGAATTCAGAAACAGATAGCAAATTATTTGCTTGTCGAGCCAGGCTTCTCAGAAATCAATAATTTCGTTTTGAGATTATGCGGACCAGTGATTGAGATATTCACATTTTTTTTTTTTTTTTAACCATAGCATAAGGAATCAATTAATGTACTGTCCAGGACCAGGGTAGTACACATATAAAATTAAAGCTGGATTATTAATTTTTTTCAGAATAAGGGGACTGAAAGTACAAGAGAGACTAAAAAGAGAAAATTATAACCCTAGGTTGTGGTAGGGTAAAATAGTAAATTAGTAAAATCATCCCACTTTTGGCGGGAGAATTCCTCCAGAAATTTCTCCAATTTCACAACACTTCCTCCTCCACTCCCAAAAAAACCATTCATCTTCTTCATCTTCATCTTCTTCTTTCACTTTCTCTCTCTCTCTCTGACAAAAATGGTAAAGCTTCGCCAAAGAACACCGGTTGTGACCGAAGCACCTGAACCGAAGTTGGAAGAAGAAGGAATCTGCGAAGACTTGATGATTCTCTCCGACGATTCGGACGACAACGATTCATCCTCCGATTCAGCGGTTAAGCACTTGCGCGGACGTTGGGAGCTTGCTTCCGTTCTCAATTTCTTAAATGTATGAACCCAGAACCCCTTTCTCTTCTTCCTTTTCGTATATACCAGAACGATTCGATTTCGCCTTTTTTTTTTTTTCAGACGAAGAGTAATTTTTATTCGTGTTAATTGATATCTAGGGTTTTGTTAGAGATGTTTCTGTTTGGGTGTCTCAATTTCATGGAAAAGTTTTAACAATTTGGTGTTGTGATAGGTCTTTGAACCACTTGTTTCGGAGAAATTGAAGTTAACAGCTGAGGAGATTGAGATGGGTCTTATCGAGTCCAACAACACAAACGCTCAGCTTCACATTGCTCTTTTAAAGGTTTCGATTTTGTTCTGTTATTGACCTTGCAGGCTGTTCAATGGATTCTAACAAGCTTAAGGTTTATTGACTTATAAGAAACGAAACCTTATGGAACTCAAATTTTTCACAGGGGATACCACCGGTAAATAAACACCTTGACGATGCAAATGCATGGATCACGGTGTTGTGTAAGAAACTTGCTCCATGGTGGCCATGGGTAAATGCCACACTTAAACTTTTCTTGCTACCTTATGTTATCTATCCTCCTTTGAAACAGGTTTCTGTTTGTTTTCTTTATTGAGTCCTGTTAATGTGATTATTGTAGATTGCTACTGGTGAAATTCCTTTAACTGCTAGCAAAGGGTAAGTGGTGTGCTGAATTTGATGTGAATCTATAAAGTTTGGATTTTTTTCATTCAGGTTGTAATGGTATTGATGAAAATTTCTTCTCTTTTGCTGTATGGTTAGGAAGGAGATATCTGAATACCAAGGACTTGACCCTATTAATCGCCTCAAGTTTCTCAAGGCACTTTGTGAGCTTCGAGTCCAAGTAACTTCTTCTTGTCATTTAGTTTCTGAAGATCATTACTAGTTCCTTTTGTTACTTTTTTCTTATAAGTTTATCCTGTTGTTTATGTTGGTTGATGGTATAGCAAGATGATGTTCGTTCTTATATTCAAGAAAATACTAAGGAAGAGGACTTGGATTCCCATTTCCGCAAAAGGAAGTTAGGAGGAGATGGAAAGAAGACTTCTTACTGGTAGTTTACATGTCCTATACCTACTTTGCTATGTTTTTTTACGTTTTGTGTGATCAACTTTTATCTTTTACTTTTCATTCTAGGTTTGATGGTAATGACATGCAAGGGTACAGATTATATAGGGAAGTCAATGAGATCTCAAAGAGGAATGCTTGCTCAGATAAATCTTGTTTGAGCTGGGAAATTGAAGCAACCAATCTTGATGAATTTCAGAGAGTCGCTGTAAGCTTTTTGATTGTTGTTTGTGCTTCTACTTTTTAAGATGTGTGGAAGTGTTCTATTCATTCATTATGTTTATGCTGATATTGGCAGAGAGAGTTATCATCAAGCAAAGCTTCTTCTTTGGCTGCAACTGGCGAGATGATTGAGACAGAAGCTATACCTGTGGTTGAGAAATATCATAAAGTATTTTTTTTTCCCACTGCTAGTTGCTGTATCTCTCAAATTCTTTCTTTATTCTTGTGTGAACATCTGCTTTATCATGTTTTTTTAACGGTTTTTTTCAATTCCTTGTGCAATAACAGAAGAAAGAAAGGGCCCTGAAAAAGAAAATGAAGCAAGAGAAGGTCGTTAATGTCAATTTCTCCCGTTCTATGCGAATTACCCGTTCTTGTCGTAACCGCATGCCTGCTACTTACACCTTTGGTAAAGTCATATTTTCTTGCGTTTCTGCTGTGTGTTTTGATATACTATTTACCCATTTGGCGTGGCTTATTAGTTTGCTTATCTTATTATGCAGATGAATATGACAAGATGATCAGTGATGCTGTGGAGGAAAGAGAGTAAGAGCTTGACTTCTTTCTTAATACAAGTTATCTATCCACCAACACTTAGCATATAGATAGTATTTTCATTGGGGTCAAATCTGATGAACTAGAATGAAACAACTGTGATCCCACATTAATAGTGGAGATGTGTAGATTCGTTTGTCATGTGATTCTATCTGTCAATGGTATGCTGAAAACCGAATGATAAGTTATGGAACTGCAACCATGCTCTATAACGCATTCCTTTCTGACTTCTCTGCAAATTGATTTACTGAGTGCTGCTTCGAGTCATTTTGATGCAAGAGCTTTAGCATGAGGAGACCCCCATCATTCACTTTTTTTTTTTCTTGATCAGGGAAACGGATAAAGATGAGGTAGAAGGAAGGGAGCAACAAAGTGCCTCATCTGGGTCAAACGACAGTTCTAAAGGTAACAAGATGAAGTCAACAGAGGATGAAGCACCTGAAATCAACAAAGAGGATGAAGCACCTGAAATCACTAATGACGATGAAAAAGCGAATGAGAAAAGCAAGGAGGACGCAGAGTCAAAGGGAGAGTACGGTGTCAAAAACAGGTTGAGACAAAGAGTTACCTGGAACTCAGCCCTCTGCTAGTTTAAAAACCTCAATGTTGTTAAAGAAATGGTAAAAGCTTTTGAACCAGACGACATCGCTTTGTCTGTTGGTGGAGAGATCAAGCTTTTGATTAGATATGGTTTAGTACTTGGGAGATAGTTTTTTGTTTTGGTGGTGATATATGATGATGTACTCCGTTCGTAAGTGTAGATCTGACTCTTTTTTCTATTTTTTTGTCAAACGGTGTAGATCTTATTATATGTAGTATCGCGATAATACTTAGGTCTTTAGTCTTCTTTATTTGGTTCACCCACTCTTTACAAGTTTGAATATATATGTTCTATAATTTTAACTTGTTCGTCAAAGTCAGGGTGGCCGAGTGGTCTAAGGCGCCAGACTCAAGTTCTGGTCCTCGTAAGAGGGCGTGGGTTCAAATCCCACTTCTGACATTTAGTTTTTATTAAGTTTTGTTTTTAGGTTTTCAATCCCTCATCATGTACGAGACATAAAATAACATTCGATCCATAAAGATAACTATTTTAGCATGTTGCACCCTTTATTTGAATTTAAATTTGGATGGTAACATAGCAAGTCAGCAACAATACTAGTCGCACATACCAGTGAACTAAATTATCTGGTCACAAAAAAGATGCCTTAATGTTTCCATCATAATACATCAGTCTGAAAACAACTAAAACTGGTTCAAGAAGATTCAGTGGCTCCACCGTTTGATTTGTGACTCTGCGATATGATTCTGAGCTTCTCGTATGAGTCAGCACACGAGTGGGCATAGTCAGACAGTGCCCTGAAGATCTCAGGCAATCTAATCTTCAAACTGTTGAGAGATTTCTCCCTCACCTGAACACAGTGCCTCTGGTGAGCTTCTTCTTCCTCTTCAAGCCTTTTCTTCAGTGTCTCCACTACTATTCTCCTCTCTGTAACATGATCTCTAGAGCTTGTTGTTGCGTCATCCCCACCTTCAGCTTCCTCCGTTGGTCCTCTTTTCTGCAAATGTTTCTGATACCAATCCTCAAAGCCTTGCTTCTTCCGTATAAACTCCCTTCGGGTCTCTTCGCATTTCTCCTTCAGTTTTATCTCTTCCTCCTGATGAAGCAAGATGGTTTTGATGACTGCTGCGAACGACGAGATAGCTGATTTGGCGACTTCATCCGGAAGTTTCTCAAGACGGTCGTGCCATGAGTGAAGAAGGGCTTGGATTGGCGGACGCTGAGGCCGTGGAGGAGAGGAGACCTTCTCTTTAAGACTGCTCTCGATGGGGATAAGGTTTAGCTTCAACCAGCTGTTGAGACAGTTAATGTACTGCTTCTGGTGGGTCACGAGTCTATCGAACTGAACATGCCATTCTTCTAAGACGGTGCAGAACTGCCGCGTCTGATGGTGATGTTGCTTTGTGGTTTCTTTTTGAGAAGTTGAGATTTCAAGGGACTTTAGCTGTCCAACAATACTTAATTGCGTGTCGTGGTGTATGCACATGTTTGCCCACATCTTCGCCATCCTGCAGATCTCACGAGTCGATAAAATTGGTTAGTGAGAGAGAAGGCTAAGGCTATTGCTTCACAGAGAATCACTTTGAAAAGGAGAGAACTTTACCCTTCAACTAAAGCGACAAGTCTTGGATACAACTGGTCATCCCTTAAACGGTTTACTTCTGAAACCGTTGAATCCATGGACTGCATGTCAACTATATATCTTGTATGTAGATGACTCACAGCCGCCTTTGTTTTCTCCACGGTCTCTGCACTTGCACCTCGTTTTTTATGCCTGTTGAGTAAAGATACCTTTTTCTGATACTCTATCTTCATAAGCTCACCTTGCTAGAAAAAGAAAACACCATACCAGAAATGCATTAGACTAGCCATCCTTCGCTTTTGGTGGAAATGATCATAGAGTTTTAAGTTAAATTACCTTCACTTCATCATAGAGTTTCTTCTCCCATGCTAACAATTTATCCAACACAGTAGCATGAGTTTCATGCTCATCTGATTCTTGATCATCTTTTCCACCTTCACCATTCGAAATGCCTCTTAACGATTTATTCCAAGTTATAACCCGCATAACTCTAGCAGAATGATCAACATATCCTGAAAAGGAAAAAAATTCAGAAAAGAGCTTTTTTTCATCAGCAAGAAAGCAACAATTGTACAAGAAACATTCAACATAAACAGTGTTGACAGATCACGTAATGGAGTTTAAAGTGTTGTTTAGTCAAATCCAGAACTTTGTTAAATGGCTTTAAACTGAAAAGAAAAAAAAAAGCAATTAAGAAAACTACCAAATCTATTAATTTAAGGTTCATCTTAGATTCTCATAAAAGGTAAATCACAGACCAAAAAGTGCATCACAGACTCACACTTTAAGAATATTTGCACACACTAAACACTCTTTTAGTTTTTTTTTTTTTTTTTTCTTGTTTCAATTAGAGAAGCAAAGAACCAAACTTTCTAAACAATCCAATCACACACACATTATGAATCACTTAAAAAAGCAGCAGCAAAAGTTTTGGTTAAAGCTATAAGGGAATAATTACTAATCCGAATGTCTCAAATCTGAGAAAAGCAAATTAGAATAAGCTTTGATCATTGACTAGGGCCACACTAAACTCGTATCTTGATAGTGACACTCAATAAGATTCACACACATAAAAGCTCAATCACAAAGAATCAGAGAGGAGCTCAATACCTCGGTTATCTGCAAAATTGGAGTGGTAATGTAACCTGGTAGCTTCAAGCATCTTGGAAACCTCTTGAGCACACTCAGATGCCTTGAGGAATCTATCATCAATCTCATCAAGTATCTTCATCAAATTCACACTTGGATGACTTGATGCAGTAGTGGTCTTAGCAACCGCACGCCGAAACTCTGGTGGAGCAGTAGTCGAATGCTCAATCTTAGCTTTCCCTTTCTTCTTCTTCTTTGCCTCTACCACCACTTCATCCTCTTCTTCCTCTTCCTCTTCTTCCTCCTCCTCCTCCTCTTCCTCCTCCTCATCTTCCTCATCATCATCATCTTCTTCTTCAACTTCTTCAACTTTCTCCGGCGTCTTAGGCTCCATCTCCTCAACTACCTTATGAGAAACAGAGTTCTTCCGGAATATTCCAGATCTTTCCTCCTCCTCTTCTTCTTCATCTTCTTCGTTGAACTGAAAATGATTACTCTGATTCTCATAACCATTTCTCATCTCTCTATCATCTAAATTAGGTCCAGGCATATTCTCCACCATGAAAAAGTAATCCCAAGCCATACTATTCCCGGGAGAAGCACTCACAATCTCCGGCGTTGTCTCCAATCTCTTCTTCCTCCCATTATTCCCAACATTCTCCGGCGTCCTCGGCGAAGCCTCTTCCTCCTCAACCTCCACCACCTTACGAGCGGTGGCGGTGGCGGTGGCTCTACCACTCACACCCTTCCCATCCTCCTCTTCCTCTTCTTCTTCATCATCATCTTCCTCCTCTTCCTCAATCACCATACCATCTAAAGTCCGAACCTTTCGACCTCTAACAGCCATAGTAGGCAAGCTAATCGCACGTTTAATCGGGGAAGGAGAGAACTTAGGCAAAGGAGGAGGCGGAGGAGGAAGATTCTCGATAGGCGGAGGCGGAGGAGGCTGAGGAGCAGCCGGATCTACATTGTTACGGCTCTGTTTCTCGTAATGCTGTTGATCTAAAACATCATCCAAAGCTTTCTGATCAGATTCGCCATGGCCATAGTCACTTAAAGCAGCACCAGTGTTCTTCAGAGCAATAGCGTAAGCGAAATGACCGGCGGCGAAAGCTTTGCTCGCTGCAACTGCTTCTTTGATTACGTTTCGCCGTTCTTTGCATCTCGCTACTGCTTCCTCGTTATCAACCCTAGATTGAGCACAACCCATTTGAAAAGGAGAGTTTTTTTTTTTGGTTTGGAAGAGAGAGAGAGAGATTGATAAAGAGAGTACTGACAATGAAGGGAACAAAGATGCAGCAGAGAGAGAGGGATGAAGAGAGAGAGGGGGTGATGTCATTCACGCGCTGCGAGTGGAGGTTTTTTTTTTGGTGTACTCGCTCTCTCACGCTATCGTGGTGTCTTGTCCTCTATATTCTTTCTTTTTTTTCTTTTGTAGCTAACGGTCACATATCTCAACGCATTACGGCGTCGTTTTATAGAACTTTGTACACGTAACGTTTTGGATTGAATCTAAAATGTCAATAATGGTAAAAGTTTGGTTTCTTTTGCTTTTTAGAGCCCATTAAACTCTTTTATGATATTTCCGATACTTTCTATAAGGGAACTTCAATAGTAGTTTTGGTGTACAATAAGGTTTTGTGTTGTATTGGGATATAGGCAGTAGAGTGGACTATACAGTCTTAACTATAGTAGCGTGTTAGTAGGTGATTAGACCGTCTTAAAACAGTCCTATTATGTCAAAATTATATTCATCAACGCTTTGATTGGAACAACTGTTAGTGGAACATTAGCATTATTCAGCATGAACAGTATGTTGCATAAGTTGTAAGCTATTATATATTAACAATGATATGTGATTGGTATATCTGTTAACATTTAGACATAAAATTATAAAATTAGACATTTTAAATATATAAATATAGATTTTGTTGTTAATGAAATAATTTAAAATACTTAATTTGAAAAACAAATTAAAACATCTAAGCATAATATCAAATGAAATAAGAACTTATGAATATTAAAATAAATGAAACAAATCATTCGAAAAATAATTTGTACGCATAAACACATATAAAACCTAATCTCAAAGTTATTAATAACTAATGTCGAACAGCCCAGATACTTTCTGCAATATTGTTTCGGATCCCATTCATATATGCATCTCCTGTAGGTTCATAACGTGTGTTTTCGTTTTCGGGTACGTCATCTGAATCCAAAGGATTCAATGTTTGTTCTTCCATCCTTTCGTACTCTTCAAAATCATCATCAATAATGCTTGATGAACGTATAAAATTATAAATAATACATAAACTTCAACCAACACACAAACAAAAAAAAATCAAACATGTACGTAAAACATATATACTCATACCTTGCTTGTTGGTTGCACACGTTTTTCTTGATTCGACATGTTGAAACTGTTTACAATATTATTTTGAATTTATAGTAAACTTTAGGTGATTAACGAAGGTAAAATTGTATTTTAATAACTTTAAAACCATTAAACTTGGGAAATGCTTCATTTAGGAGCATTGGGCTGTGGAGCATTTAAAAGCCTTTTATGCTCCTTTATGCTTTCTAAACAAAATTTGATTGGTTTTATAAAATCTACATGCTCACACTACAAGAAAACATGGATTTACCGACTGTAAAAACAGTAACTATACAGTCGCTAACTACTTAGTCACGACTGCTTGGCGACTGATATACGTAGTCGCTAAACAGTGCGTCGCTAAAAAATCAGTCGCTAATAAGTCGTTATAGAGCTACTAATTGGCGACTGATAATTGGGGTCGCTATTCCCTCGCCAAACAGTCGCTAAAGTTGCGATTGAATTGCAACGCTTTAGCGACTGATATGGTTACTAATTTGCGACTGTTTGAGTACTGTTTTGTTTACGTTTTGGTGACTGTTTTGCGACTGTTTAATTATCATGTTTTTTAAAAAACTATGGTAAAAATGCATAATTTGATTTTGTAATACCAAAACTGATTAAGAAAACATGTACTAAAACATAACAAACATGAAATTAAACAACGAAAAAAGTACCATGTTTTTACAAAAGTTGCAAAAGGTCCAAAAAACATCTAAATATCCAAGAGTGTTGCAAATATTACATGAAGGAACCTAACTTTGAAAATCATCAGGGTTTGGGTCATTGGTTTGAGACTCAAGGAAGGCGACATAGTTCGGGTTGGTCTTGAGGAAGCTCACCAAGCGTGAGATCTCTGCTTGTTGCTCAGATGCAACCCGCAAAGCCTCAGCTGCAACCCGTGAAGCCTCTGCATCACGCTGTGCTTGTAGAGCTGCTTGTTCCTCTATCTTGCGGTTAGCGTCTTCAAGTTGTTGTTGCAGGGTTGTGAAAGTAGAAGAGCTTCCAGAGTACTTCCGCTTCCCGTTGATGTAAATTCCTAGACTTCCAACTCCAAAGTATGTTCCTCTATCATTGACGTAAGTAGACTCCATACACAAAACAGAGAGAAAAAGTTATTATAATTACTTAACAATGAAAAACTTAATAGCTTATTAGAAAGAAGCAAATTACCTAAAGAAAGAGTTCATCATCCTCCTCGTGAGATAGCTCTGATCGACGTGAAGTACCATCTGAAGACTCATCATTATCCTGAGCAGCCAACTTAGCTTCCCTTCTTTTCTTATATGCCTCATGAACTGCTTGCGCTTTCTTATCCACAAAAGTACCATCTTTTTTGGTATGAGTCCTGAGAAAAACTTCAGGAATAGTTGGCGGCCTTCCCAATTCTACTTCCTGGAATGTTAGACAATGAAAAGGTTAGGAACCATTTGATGTCAAGTAATTAAACAATGAAAAAGTTATGATGTAACTCACCATCTCTTGTTCGATTTGTAAGTAAGACTTCGGCCCTGATACATGTTTGTGAGGGCCAAGACCATTACGGTTAGACATTCGAGCTGCTGAAGTGGTTGCACTCTTTGCCATGGCTTCTTCGGTGTCCCAATAGTCACACATTTCTTTCCAAAGAGTTCTCTCAATCCACCTCGGTTTCACTTCCTCTCGCTGAGCTGCTGCCTTGGAAACCATGTCTTTCATACGGTTTTGACAAATGCTATAGAACTTTGCTTGAACCACACCGGTTAGAGAGGGATCCTAGGTGTGTGTTTTCTACAAAAGAAGACTAGTGTTAATGATAAAAAAAAAACAAGACAAAAAGCTATAAATACAGAAATCAAATTGAAAGGAGTAGAAGTTTACCGCGAATTCCAAGAAGTAACTTTCTCTTTTTGAATTCGGAACACAACCCCAACTGTAAAATGGACCATCAAACTTGTTTGTAAACACTTTTGTAATCTGTCGGGTAAGTGATGACTTGTCTTTACCAAACCTTCAAACACAAACAAATCAGTAGTCAAATTCTAATCAAACACAAATAAATCGATCAATACAAGTAAAATTCTAATCACAAACAAACACAAAAAAATCCAAAATTCTAATAATTCTAATCACAAACAATCCAAAATACAAAATTCTAATCCAAATTCTAGTCACAAACAAACAAACACAATCAAATTCTAATCCAAACAAACAAACACAATCAAATTCTAATCCAAAATACCAAATTCTAATCCAAATTCTTACCAAGTGGTTCCACGCTCTAATGAGGGAGAGAGGACAGTGGTATACTTCTCACGGCCTGGTTGGACAAGCATGTCATGTAAAGAAGCGAGTACATCAGCTGGGAGATTTGATTCCCTTGCACCTTCATCCTCCGAATTAGCTTCTTCCTCATGTGAGTTTTGCGCTTGAGAACTGTGAAGCGATGCAGAAGCTGCTCGAGGTTGACCAGGTTGAGAAGAGGGTGGTCAATGAGACTGTCGAGGTAGAGGAGACTCTCGTGGTAGATTCGAGACTTGAGGAGACTGTCGATGACGATTCGTGACTGACGGTTGAGGAGACTCTCGAAGTTGACTCGAGAATTCTGGTGGATTCGTCGCGGAGGCCAGAGGTTGAGGAAAAGGACGCCTGGTTGGATCTTCGTCGGAAGAGGATGTTCCGGGAAAGGTCCTCGAGTGCTGGAAAAGATTTGTTGGAGGTGGATAGTCTCGGTAAGAAGGTGTAGGTCTCGCTGGAGGCTGGAGGTTTGGGACAGGAGTTCCCTGAGAATCAGTCTCTAGAACTCGATGGTTCGCCGGCGTGAAGGTATGCTGGGGAGGAAGATTGTCGGGTCTATGATTCGCCGTTTGTGAGGTTCCAGAGGTTCGATTAGAGGGGTTTCTTCTTCCTACGCCTCTTTTCTTTTGTCCAGCCATCAAGGGTTTACGGTTTCGTCGAGTGAGAGGAATTTAGATCTAGGGTTTGTGAGGTTTCGCCGTTTCGTCTCAAAGAAGAAGAAGAAGAAGAAGAAATGAGAAAAGAAATGAGAAAAGATTAGGGTTTGTTCGGGGAAGAAAACGAAATTAATGGGTTTTCGTGTTTTGTCACGACCCAAATTTTGTTATGGCCCAAATTTATTAAAGCAGTCGCTAAATAGTAGCTCTTTAGTCGCAATCTTTTAGCGACTGTCAAACTGGTCTCCAAATTAGTCGCAAATTGGTGACTACACTATGGCAATATGCATCAGTCTCCAATTAACGTCTACTAGACGACTGATTTATTTTATTAGCCATTCTGTAGCTAAAAAATCGCAAATCAGTCGCTAAATTTAGCGACTGTGTTTTTAGTCGTAAATTGCAGTAACCAATTACATGTTTTCTTGTAGTGTTACTTATATACACTACCAATCAAAGCCTAAATAATTAAATATTCTAATTTATATATGAGTGGTAAAAAAGTGATTTTTAAAACGGTTTTGTTTCGCTTATATGCCTTTCAAAACTTTATAATACAACTCTATACAATATGGATATCTAAACCATAATATGGCCTCAAACAAACATAATATGGAAAAAAAAAGTCTCATGATCTTTCTTAAATGGAACGTTCTTGATGTTTCAACAAAATAACATATTTTTTCTTAATTACTTACTTTTTTTTTCTCTCCAGATGGTAAACGCATGCTTCTCAAGATGCTTCCTTGCATGAACTAGAATTCACAACAAGATGATGTTGAAACTAATCACGTTATATATGGCTTGAACTTTATCAGCAACTTCTTCGTCTCCTCAGTTTGTTGCTACGAGAAAAAAAAAACATGGAAAAGATTACGTTTAAACTAAACAAGTCAAAGAAAGTTTTTAAAAAAAGAAAACTATAGAAGAGTAGTAAATGTTCATAAGGTAAAACCGTAAAAGTGGTGATAAGTGTATATATCTCGAATATACTCTTCCAAGTTAACTCCAATTTGTCTCGGTGCAAACACCAATTTATGGCCATTTGAAATTCAGTGGTGTTATCCTTAGAACAATGTGATGATAATTTAGCCACATCATCTCCCTAGAAAAATATACAAAGACAAATGTATGAACTATGCTTAAAGGACCTGAGTCTATTCAA
Source organism: Camelina laxa (assembly GCA_024034495.1). NCBI lineage: Eukaryota > Viridiplantae > Streptophyta > Magnoliopsida > Brassicales > Brassicaceae > Camelina > Camelina laxa. The sequence continues at coordinate 11,946,653 of CM043881.1, forward strand.
TTGTATGTGCATTATTAGGCGGAGGAGATAAAACAATACCATTCCTAGTCGCAATTCAGTTTTTGGTTTAAAATGGCCAATGGACTGCTGTGGAGGCTCCCTGGAGATTTCACGTTAACACTAGTAGCAACAATCCTGTCCAGCAAAATAGAAATAAAAGTTCAATATCTATAAATTCATATATTAAACTTAGCCTAGCTAGTAGCTGGAACAAATGTATGAGCTATATATGAAACTAAATGAAATAGCCAAAAGATCTCATGTGAAGCCTACCTAGCTTCCATTTTCTGACGTAAAACATCTCTCTTTTAGTCTTTTAATGGCTCTTTCCGCGGCATACCTTGTCTAGAATATCTCCAAAGCTTCACCTAGATTACGGCCAACATAAAATGCCATAGTAAGGTACTAAGGTTCCTTATCAAAAGGACTGCATGCGTAGATTTTCTATTATCAAAATGTTCTCAGGCACCGTTGCTATAAAACCAAAGTACATTGTGATGCTAGTTTAGAGGTAGACTTACTAGTATGAGGAATACTCATTGATGTTTGCTCTATCATCCTCGCCATGCATTCCTCATCCAAAGCCGAGTAGATTATGCCCTGAAGCAATATTATTCATAAGTTTCTTAGAAAATCCCATGCATTATTCATCTAGTTAAGTGGTTACAACAGCTAGCTAAGCAATATAAATAGCCTTATAATACTTTTAAGAAACAAAAATCTCGAATTTGGTATCATACCTCAACTTCACTAGATGTATAAGTAGGATCCAAGTTTTGAAAGAGAACCAGATTCCCTTGGCCTTCTGCCCACTTCAAACTTTCTTCCTAAGACTGATAAATAGTAGATGTAAAACTGATATACCATTTCTCAAATCAAAATACAGTATTTGATAAATCGACTATATATACTAAAGATTCTTGAATGGCCCAACCATAAAAGGCGTGAATCCAATAAAAGTTATCAAAATATAAATGATTTTACTAACTAGATTGTATGTAAGATACCACTAAAACAAATAAACATGTCACTTTATTAACATAAAAGGAGTAAGGATGTCGAACACGATAGGAAAAGTAAAGTAAATCGATGTTATAAAGAAAGTAGATGTACTTACAAGTTTTTGGAACCATTTGATTTCTTCCTGTAATCAAGCAAATGAAACAAAAACCTATTAGATAAGCACACTCGCAACAAGTTTAATATGACATAATATATAGAGTACACCCAAAGGTCTGCCTAACAAAAAAAAAAGAACCATTTTTTTGAAGTTTATATAGGTTGATGTACAACCTTATTCTTTCTATCTAGGAAAGATTAACAACATCCTCCGAGTGAAAAATTTGTATGCAGCCAATTCAAGACCGATGTCATTCAAACTATGCGACATCAGATTTCACATGCTAACATAAAACTTACATCATTCTGCTTTTGGTTCATGAAATCTCGGTATCCTCATCATTTCCTGCTTCTGAGAATTTTTAGGCTTCCCATCTGACACTGCAGCATAACCATCTAGGTTCCATTTTCTTGGAGGCATGTCATCCAAACTGTAAGAGTCTTTTACTGTCACTTGATTTTTTGGCCAACATATCATTTCTAATAAGTTTTATATCTTTTCCACCATAAGACACTTTTGTTCCTTCATTTGACATCGCAGCATAAGTGCATAACATAGCAACCGTTTCTTTTGAGGCAAGTCATCCAAACAGTATAAGTCTTTATTTTCGTATCTTTCTTCCGCAAACCGTGATTTTCGCTTAGTCGATTGCTTTGGAATTTCATTTTCTTGGTCTTTGTTCCCATGGTAACCATTTCTCCTAGGGCCATGTATGCTGGTTGTTATATTCTGTACAACCGTAGCTTTTTTTCTCACAACTGGTTTTGTTAAAGAGATACTGAACTAAACTGCAACGCATAAAGGGATATAATGAATTAATGATATGAGGTAATCTGAGTCAAAATAGCTAACAACCATATACACTAGAACTAGATATGAAAAGGAAACAAAATGTACCATCAACTCCAGCAATTGTATCATTTATCTCTTCTAAGACTTTTTTAATGCCAACATCAAAAGTTCGGTGAAAAACGAAGTCAGCCGCCTTGATTTCTTCATCCGATGGTTGCGGGTTCCTTACATCTTTCGAGGTGCATAGGACATCACATTTTCCAAAAATTGCTTCCTGTTGTAACAATGTTATGTCAAAAGAATCATTAGCCTTTTAAAATACAAATTTAACACTCAACTAGGTAACAATCCGCACATAGTGCGGATAAATCGATCAAATAAAATCATTATGAGTAAATTATTATTTGAGATTTAAGATTTGTTTGTGTAAAACAAAATAGTAACTAATTTTTATTTTATTTTATTCAAATTTGCGATTATTTTTGTGTAAAAATATATTTTACCCGTGAAATCTATGAATGTAGAAAATAATTTTAACGTGGTGGAAAAATTTGTATGGACTTCATTTTAATAAAATATGAATAATTATCAACTTAAAGAAATAATTTGTTGTTTTTTAAAAAGAATAATATAGATTCAAATTAAATGACCACAAATAGTTTTAATTTATGTAATAAATTTTGATTTAAATCTATATTGGCATAAATGTAATTAGTATAATCAATTAGGATTATTTGCTAAAATGTGCTTCAAGCTCTTTCGTGACAACACATCAGTATTTTTTCAAGAATGCTTCTCTATTAATATATAGGGAATACACGTTTAATTAAGAATAAGCGTTATAAATATATAGAATTATAAAGAAAAAAAAAAATTAGTTACCATTGGGTTTAGGCCTTGACCTGTTCCTGAAGCCAAGAACACTTAGTTGACACGTATATCTTGAACTCCTTAAAGATGCGACGACTTAATCTCACAAGGTCTGAAGAACCATAGTAGCTCGACTCTTCTCGGGTCTTCACGTAGATCATTGTGTTCCCACATTCTTATGATCTTGCCAACAAAGATCCCTCTAAATTTTTGTTCAACGTCAAAGCAAGTTGTCACAGAGTCATAAAGACAATATTCAGAACCTTTATAGGTGAAAAATTCATAGAATTGGACATCTTTGTTTACTACACCGGTTCGTGATATCTTTTTACCCCACTTAAAGCTTAAGTGGTCTTGAACTTGTGCTGATCTATTCATTCTCTATATGGAGCAGGTATCTCCTATAAATGCAGTACACAAAAGAGTCACTAAATCAGCATTTCACATCATCTAAAGAATAACGTAAGGCCAATGATTTGTTTACATAAAGCTTTTTTTGTTCTCTAAAGAATACTAAAATTAAAAATGCACTAGTAAAGAATGCAAATAGCATGGTTCGTCTCTAAGAGCACTCCCATTGGGCATACAAAGTGGGGGTCTCTAGAAAAAAAGATCAATTAATAAAAAGAAAAAATAAAATTTAATATGCAAACCGTATCGATCCGTGTCTCTGCCGAAACTTTCTTACAACCTTGGAGACACTGTCAGCATGATATTGGTCAGTGATAATAATTTTTTCTTTTTCTTTTCTTCCTTGGCAAAAAATATCTTCGTCTTTGATTATATTCGAATCCGACACAAAAGCTATATTCTTCTCTGATGAATCGATCCGTAACATGGAGAGAGATACTCTCAAAAGTGTGAATTCACTTCAGATGGACTATGGGATTTTCGCATGTTCTTCAGAGCGATGTCGTCTTGTTCGTGTTGTCGTCAGACAATGAGGAATATCGTTGTTTCTCTCCACCATTACCGTCGGGTGTCGCTTCTCCGGGTAATTACGCTTATCTTCTTCCTTATAGATCTTCCATTTGACTGCTATTTTTAATTTTATTCGGTATAGAAATTGTTGGTGTGGATGATTTTAGTGGTTAAATTTCTGAATTTATGTTTTGAGAGTCCACTTGATTTCTGATTATCACAAAAAAACTGGACTGTTGGTTTTGTAATGTTGATTACTCTTTGCTTTGTAATCCTATGGCTATACAAGCTTTTGCTAGATCAGCTCAAGGTTGTAGAAGACATGTATTAGGCTTATATGATATGATAATGCTGATGATAATTTGAAGAGGGAAGGATGATGGGCTCTTAAGATAGACAAGTACATGGGTTTTCACCATTCTCAGCTTGGTTCCTTTCGATTGTTTTGTGAGAATTGCTATAGAATCGGAATCAAATTGTGTAATGTTTGTGGGAATTGCTTTGAAATCCGAATCATATTATGTGAAGTTTGAACCTTTTTTTGTCGTCTTAGTTAGTCTTATGAGGCGATGTAGTTAGAACTAACTCACACCACTCCTTTGCCCTTTGACAAGCTTACATGCTCTGCATTTTAAAATGTGTTTCTCCTCTTCTTACGAATGTTCTCACTTCTCGAGTAGTTAGTGAAAATTGGGAACATCACCTCCTTACTTCTTGTTGGTTAAATGTGTTTTTGGACTTATTGGCTTGCAGGTGAAAATGTTGTTACCTCCTCTTTCTTTTTGTCCACTTTCCTCTACTTCTCTACTTACAAAACATTTTTAATAAAAATTATATAAGACACCCATATTTAGGGATGTCTAATGGGAGAAGAAAAAATAATATCAAGGGGATGAAGATCAAAACTTAAATTAATATTATTTTTAATATTATTAAAAGTCAGAGACACTAATTTGAGGTTGTGCAATGGGTTTGCTCTAACAGAGATAGAAAAACATAGAAGTGAAAAGACAAAACAACCAATACACGAAAGTATCAAATATTCGTGATTTGAGTTTTCATAAGATTTTAAATGATTGTGATGATTTTAGGGAAGTTGATATAATTTATTGTCAAATCCCACCTAAAACCTTGAGATTTGAATTTTTGTCTCTCAAATCCTCCAGAATTCCTAAAACTCATTAAAGTCTAAATCCACAAACTGTTTTGAATAACAGTAGATTTTAAAGTAGTTTTTTAAATCATCAATTCAATAATAGTGGATTTTAAAGTAGATTCTTAAATCATCAGTTTAATAACAGTGAATTTTAGTAGATTTTTTAAAATCCATGATTGAATAACATAGAATTTATAAAATTTACATAAATTAATTAAAATATCAAATTGAATACACCTCCTAAAATGCTGCGAACACCAAATCATATGGATCTTTAAAGGAATCCAGCCTTTAGAAACTTAAAAGTGAAAAAAATCGACCGAATTAATAGTCTTCTTAGTGGTAGAAATATATGCTTGAAATCAAATTTGAGCAAAACAAGTTAATTTAGGTGTGATTATATGATATTAAGAGTAAACTCCTCGTTAACTTCACACATCAAGTTCACACCATATAAGCAATCATATGAATTTTTTTTATTATATAGATATCTCTTTACTTTTTATTTTCATCTAAAATAGAAAATTCACATGACTTATTTCAAAATGTAAAGAATTAACAAAAACAAATAGTGCTGTGCTAATAATATCTAAAAATCAAAACAAAATTTACATAGCAATCAATGCGAAATGGTAAAGTAACCTGATTGTACCAACCGATCTGAATTTTTGCAGCAACCAATTGTTTTGACTAGTTTGGAATCCAGAAACCCCAAATCTAGATGAATTATCTATAAAGATTGCTTGACAGTTTTTTTTCAAAAAAATCTCACCGTACATAAAATTTGTGTGATATGCTACTGTTAAAATACTCCTTACTCGGTAATATTATGGGGCCCTAATATTATTGTCACACTCAACTTTTTCCCTTTTTAGAATTTACAGTTTATGCTTTTCATTGGTTTTTTTTCTCTCATCTTACACGGTTAGCGGCACACCTTCTTTTTAGGGTTACTGTTTCGATGGTGAGTTGTTATCATATATTTCCTCCGTTTCAATATATTGGATGTTTTGAAGTTTATTTGGTGTTTTAAAATATAAGATGTTTTCAAGTTTCTATGCAGCTTTTCTATTATTTTAATATTTTATACTATACAGTTTTGTTTATGATTGGTTGAACTTTTATAAAGTAGTGTTTTCTTAATCTGCGTGTTTTATTCAGAACATCCTATATTTTGAAACGGAGGGAATAATATATATATAGAAAATTTTGATATGCATTGGTTCACTATGGGCCGAAAATTAGATAAATCCAACACGTAAATAAACACTAATATATCAGTCTCACGAGTATGTTTTTGTGGAAACTACGTTGGGCTTAACTGGTAAAACTTAAAAATGGGCATAATGTTTGTTTAATAGTCAATCAGGTTTTATTAGTTTAGCATGAACGATAGCATAAAAGGCTTTTTGAATCTCGATAGTCCAATGCTTTTCAACGATGCATTTCCTAATTTGTATAGTAACTCGATAGTACCAATCGATTTGGATTTTCGCAGGAACCCGATTGTTCAGGCTAGTTTAGAATTCAGAAAAAGCGAAATCTAGATTAAATAAAAAAACAGCTTGGAAGATCTTTTCACAAAAATCTCATCATTCACAAATTTTGTGTGATATGCTACTATTAAAATAATCCTTACTCGTAATATTATCGTTAGACTAAACTTTTTTTGCTTTCTAAAATTGATGTTTTTTTGTTAATTTTTTCTCTCATCTTACAGGGTGTGGGCATCAGATCTCACACTCATTGATAGTATTGGTCTTCTTTCCTTAGGGTCAAGTTCTCGATTAAATATTTATGTTGTCCACTGACCTAAGTTTTCTTGTTTGGGTGTTGTATTTCATCATTCATTCCACAACAAGTTCATAAAGAATTTCTCATTTGACAAAAAAGTTTAAGGACCAGTTTTGGTTATATAACCAGTGGCGGATCCATGTAGAGGGAAGGGGTGTCAGATGACCCCCTTAAAAATACGTACCAACTATTTTTCATATTATTTGTTATGTATCCGTGGCTGATTTGGTTAAAATATCATCTTCCCCCTCCCCTAAACCAAGAATCGATTCTTTTTTCTGACCATAATTTTAGTTTTAGTATCTTTTTATAATTGGGTTAGAGTCCATGTTGACTTATTTTTATCTTTATTTTTTTTTCTTTTGAATACCGTTAGTAATACTTAAATAGATATCTTAAACTTTAAATAATATTAAAAATTATTACAATTGGGGATGGTGAACAAGGTCCGGCGGTTGGTAATAGTGATGGAGAGGTAATGATAGTCGGATTTTAAGGATGGAGAGGATGTGAAGGAGTTGGAGATCGTTGAGGGCAATGAGGATGCAGCACTGATGGTGGATGCATCTTTGGTGGAGGGCCAAGTCAATGCTGCTGTAATGGAGGTTGAGGCCTCTGAGGTGGAGAAAGCTGCCACATGTAGGGGAACTTGGGTGAGAAGGGGAAGAAGAGAAGGGTCATTTGGTTTTGCGAGGAGTTAGTGCGAAGAAGCGTAATGCACATATGCTTATTTCCCCATGGAAGCTCCCTACTCCGCATGGTCCGCAATGTCGAGATAGTGGCATTAACCCGAAGCACCAGGAGGCGGCAAAAGGAGGCCTTGGTGGGGAAAATTCACTGATCCCAAAGCATAATAAATTAATGAATTGAGTTGAAATTGTCAAGGTCTTAGTCACAAGGCTACTATTTAGAATCTTAAGGATTTATGGAATAAACACAGGCCAGATTTTTTGATTCTTATGGAAACAAAGCAATATTTTACTTTTTTGGAAAACTTTGTAGGCCATTTTGGCTATAAATTTTTTAAAACTGTTAATCCTTTTGGTTATAGTGGTGGTTTAACATTTTTTTTTATAATAAAGAGGATTTCAATGTTACATTCTTATTTGAGTCAAATAGATTAATTGATGTCAAAACGGTTTATCAAGGACATTTAATTCATTTATCTTTCGTATATGGCAATCTTGTCCCCAAAGATCGGGATTTGGTTTGGGAACGTTTAATATGGATCGGCTCCTCGAAATCCACTCCTTGGTTTGTAATTGGTAATTTCAATGAATTGACGGAGAATCATGAGAAACAAGGAGGAAAACTCTGTTATGCTTCTTCGTTTCTTTCTTTTAATGGAATTATGATTGTGGGTTTTTGGATTTCCCCTATCTTGGGGACAGTTTGTCCTAGTGTGGTTGGCGTGATAAAAAAAAACCAATATGGTGTTGGTTAGACATGGCTTTAGGTAATGAGGATTGACATGAATTGTTTCATGATACAGTTTTAGAATATCTGCATATGATTGCCACAAATCAAAAACCCCTTGTGGTTAGTATAGGCACGAAAAAGCAACGAGGGCGGCAGAGTTTCATGTTTGATCGTCGATGGGTTGGAAAGGAGCGGTCAATGGACGAAATCTCATCTGGAATGGGATGGCGACCAGGATCAGGGACCAACTAGATTTGTGGACAAAATTGTGAACTTTTGACAGGCGATTTCTCAGTGGCGTAATACACAAGTACAATTTGGGAGGGATACAACTGAGGATTTAAAACGGCAATTCGATGTGGCTCAGTCGGACAGTGTGACTTCCTCGGGTGTAATTAATGATCTAAATTCTCGTTTGCATGAGGCATATCGGGATGAAGAGGTATATTGGCATCACAAGAGTCAGAATAGATGGATGTGGGTGGGAGACAAAAATTCTAAGTATTTTCATGCCCAAACAAAGCAAAGACGGACACTTAATCAGATTATTGGTCTTATGAAAAGAATGATATTTGGTCTACGGAGGATGCGAACATCTGCAATATTGTAGTGTCGTACTTCAAGGAGTTTTTTACTTCGATAAATCCAGCTAATTTTGAGGATGCTTTACGGGAGGTCAAATTGGTCATTACAGATAAGGTCAATGAATGGTTAACGGCCCCAACTACAGAAGCCGAGGTTAAATCTGATTTATTAATAATGCATCCGGATAAAGCTCTTGGTCCGGACGGAATGACAGCTATGTTCTTCCAGAAGGCGTGGAGGGTTGTTGAAATGGATATTCTGTCTTTGGTCAACAGGTTTTTCGAAGAGGGTGTTTTGATAAGTGTTTGAATCGAACGCACATATACCTCGTTCCTAAGGTGGCAAAGCCAACTTGAATGGCAGAATTGTGTCCTAGTAGTTTGTGTAATGTGGGGGGGGGGGGTATAAGGTTATCTCAAAGATTTAGTGCCACTGGCTTAAAGCGGTCTTATCAGGCCTTCTTTCGGAGACACAATCGGCTTTTGTCCTCGGTCGATTAATTTCAGATAATATCCCGATCACCCAAGAGATGTTTCACGGCTTACGAACTAATCCATCTTGCAAAGGAAAGTTTATGGCGATTAAACAAATATGAGTAAAGCGTATGATTGGGTGGAGTGGAGTTTTGTAGAGGAGCTACTACAGAAAATGGGGTTCGTGGAAACAAGGATTTCATGGATTATGTTATGTGTCACATCGGTTGAGTATAAAGTCTTTCTGAATGGTCAACCAAATGGTTTGATAGTTCCAGAGAGAGGTTACGACAGGGAGATCTGTTATCTCCTTATTTGTTTATCTTGTGTAAGGAAGCTTTAATTGTGAATATCTGGAAGGCGGAGATGGATAAGCTGATTACATGGATCAAGGTGACAAATAAATGTCCACCAATAACACATCTGTTGTTTGTGGATGATAGCTTATTTTCCTGCAAGGTGGATAAGAACCAATGTGGGGTTAGCCTGAATATCCTTAGAACGTATGAGGCTGCTCTAGGACAATATATCAATATTGCGAAAACTTCTTTTCAGTTTGGTGATAAGGTTGATGAGGTGGTTATGACGGAGATGATGGGTGTTCTTGAGATAACAAACTTGGGTGGTATGGGATCGTATCTAGGCTTACCTGAAAGTTTGCATGGGTCTAAAACCAAGGTTTTCTCTTTTGTTTGAGATAGGTTACAGAGTTTGGATGGCAAAATTGCTTTCAAAAGGGAGAAAAGAGGTGATAATTAAGTCAGTTGCAGCTGCTTTATCGACTTTTGTGATGTCTTGTTTTCGGTTACCAAAAACAATTACATCCAAACTTATTAGTGCAGTGGCAAATTTCTGGTATAGTACCAATGGTCTGTCAGGGGGTATGCACTGGTTGGCATGGAAGAAATTATGTTGTAGTAAAGAGTTTGGCGGGCTGGGCTTCAAACACGTCGTTGATTTTAATTCGGCTCAGTTGGCGAAAAAATTATGGCGGCTGATTGAAGCTCCAGAATCTTTGTTTGCCAAGGTCTTTAAAAGTAGGTACTATCAGAATTCGAATCCAATGGATCAAATTAGGTTATATTCTCTACCGTATGGTTGGAGGTGTATTATCTCAGCTGGCTCTGTGGTAAATAAATGGCTTATTAAAAGAGTAGGTATAGCAACGCGTGGTGCTGACGAGGAAACCACTAACCATGCTATACTGTACATCCCAAAGCAAAGCATCTACTTCAGCATGCAAACCGCTAACCATGCTATCGAGACATGACATTTTACACATATTGTTTAGACTTTGTGAAGATGGTGTTTTCTCCTTCAGACTGGCGGGCATTCTCGACATACCTCTACGACATCAACGTCGACAGGGAGGAGTTTTCAACTTTCTCTCTATCTCTCATTTCTAGGAATGCAAATGTAAGTGCTGACTATTTGGCAGGTCAAGCGCGTACCTCTCTGTATCATGTTTTGTATGCAAAAAGTTTCTCAACGAATTGACTCGTCTAAGCTAATCCTTTGTTGACAAAAAAAAAAAAAAAAAAAAAAACTTAAATATGGCTATCTTTCTTTCTTTTTATTTTTTCTCCTCCTATTAGTCATCCTTAAATATGGTTATCTTCACTATGTATGATATAATTTATATTAAAAATGTGTTTTTAGTATAATGTATAATGTTATTTGGTTATAGAATTTATGCAAAATTAGGAAAATAAAACTAGAAACTGTAGTTATAGTAGAATACATTTTACTAAAAAAAAATATATTATATTATAAAACCTTTAAAACATATATTACAATAGAAAAAAAAAATCACTTAGATAGATGAATAAAAAGGATTTATTTAACTGCATTTACCATAATAATAAAAGGATCTTCATAGATGAATGTGGTGTCAACAAATACTCCTCCTGGTTTAAGACGAACCAAAGGGAACATAAACACATAATGTATTATTGTATGTGTGGTTTTTGTAAAATGTTGAATTAGAAGAAAAGCTTAACGGCTTAGGAAGGTGAATGCCAACAATGCAGAGCAGCACCAGCATGGACAGCGTCAACTGAACCCAAAAGGAAAGGGAGTCTAGCAATGTCTGCTCGGACTAGGACAAGCTTCCTGGAAATGTGATAGTGTAGTAAATTTAACACATCTTATTACCCAAGATCTTAAGACAATAATGGAAGACTGTAAAGGTCAAAGTACAAACTCTTTGTAAGGAAAGTTGTCTTCTCTATTTAAGAGTTCATAGCACTCTCGCAGCATATTCTCTGAGTAGTCAAGGGCAACAACCACAGAAAATAGCTGGCTTATAGCGAATAACCTCGAGAACATCCCACTTCCGCAACTGGCATCAATGATATTGCCTCCCAAAACAGGCTTCAGGTAGTCTTTAGCCATTTCAAACTGTGGAATACAACCTTAGCAGTGCTTGGCTCTGACCATTTGCAAGATGAATAACGTATAATGATCATATGTGTTGCCAGAAGATCCCTCCAAATATATTGGCAACGATGGAAGAAGATTGAGCAAGCACAACGATAAGGTTTGTATGTAATGTGTCCAAGCGTATAGCCCAAACTGATTCTTATAAGTCCTCTTCTTCAATGCAAGGATAAACCATATGAAACCTGAATGAAAATTAAACTATTAGCAAATTTCAGAATGTGAGTGATGTTGGTGAAAATAAAGAAGAAGAAGAAAGAAAACACGCAAACATGCAATGTACAAGAAGTACCAAATAACCATCTAATAATTGATTAGACCAGTCACAAGCTTGTAAATATATCTGTCTGAAGAACAATGTTCACTAGCTGCTGTTGAAGTATGTTTCCATAGACAAACAACATAGCCGTGAAGAAGAAGTGCCAATGTAAGAGCATGAAACCAGGTAAGTGATGCTCTTCGTGAGTTCTTCTAAGAAGAAAGAAGAGCTCTCTGGCCATGAATATCTGTACAACCAAAACCATTGCCCAAATGTAGAGATGACCCATGTAGATTATAAACATAACTCCACCGAGCATCCAGATAGATGAGCATGTCCTTATCCACATTGATTTGTACGTGTTCCTATCACCAAGCAACATATTGCTTACTCTGCTTACATTGCTTATGTTCACATCAGCTAAATTCTGAAAAAGAAACAGTCAAATCATTTCTAGAATCTCAAGACATTGAACCGTAAAAAGAGCGTTTGACGTTTATATATACCTCGCTTGATCGTCTGCAGTGGCGGATGTGGGTCGTGGCGAAAAAAAAAAAAAATCTGACTTCAAACTCGAAAAAACTCGAAATCGATTCCTAGATTTCGTTCACATAATCAAATTCGAACCCTCGATCCATATAACAAAGGGGTTTTCTCAAATAAGAAAAGTACTAATGAATATGAGGAAACGAAGATGTTTTCTTTGCTTACCTACAGTGCCTTCGGCTGCTACTTCCGATCCGAACTTTGATTGTTTTGTTCTCGTTGATTTTGATAAATCAATTCATGCCAAGAGTTTTTTCTCAGTTCTTATCGAGAGACAGATCATGAGCAAATGAAAAAAAAGTTATTTGATAGAGACACGTTAGGTGTCTCTCGATATCTAAAATAGTCTCGATAGAGACAAAGGTATTCGATAATTAGGATTAAATTTTTTAATTTTCTTTAATTAATTATTACAAAAACTTTGAGACATCCTGAATGGCTGAATGTATAAACGATGGAGATAGTCTATGATTTTGTTTCTAAATGACATACCTATTTTATTAAACAAAAAAAAATGTATAAAAAAAAAATTAAAAGTTAAGAAAGTATATTTTCTTGAAACATCCTACTATATTAATTGAGAAGTACAAATATAAAACTAACCTTAAAATGTGTAAAAAATTACATTCAATTGCCATTAGAAAAAATTAATTAAGTTTAATTAACTAATTTAAATAAATATAATTAAATTAAAAATAAAAAACACTCACATATCAAATATTAAAAAATCTAAAAAATTTTAAAAAATATTTTCTCTCTCTAATAAATAATGGACGAAATTAGTAATTATTTTTTTAAAAAATACTAAAACCAATCAGAATTTTAAAAATTAAGATTTTATATCCAAGTATACAATACAATTATTTTTAATAACTAAATTCGAAGATTTTGTTAAGATTTTAAATTATGATTCTCTTATCATCTTTATTTTATTTTATTTACAAATTGTTTAGAATTTTCATATAATACTTATAATTTTTTTTAAATAAAAAAGAAATCTATTTTTTATTATTATATTAGAATATTTTTTTAAAATTGTTCACCCGTGCTTTAAGCACGGGATATATCCTAGTATTATATTATATAAGAATCTGAAGTATCTTTAAAAATATACTGTTTTTTCAATAACGAGTTTGATTCCGGTAAAAATCATTTCAGGGTCCACTATTGACTATAACCCATTTGAGTGATATTACATATTTGTCAAAATATTTTCTAATAAAACTCTTTCGTTCCCCTCTTGAGATATATTTTTTTTTTAAATAACTAAGAGGTTATGTATGGGTATAGATCCATACATTCTCTTAGACGGGAGAACGAACCATTTTACATAGTTCCCTTCCAAGTATCACTTGAGCCGATAACCTCTAGGATTTGCATTACATACTTTACCAGTTGAGCTATTCACACTTGGTAAATAAATGTACATGTATAATTTAATTTCTCCTCCCGTTGTTATTTACCTTAGCTTAATTGCATGTATCAAAAAATTTAGTTATAAAATATTAGACTATTTGAAAAAGGATGCAACACGAGGACAGATTGCTCGGCTACTTTGATTTTAGCTTGCGTCTCTGTTGGGAAATTGCGTAGAGAAATAATATTGTGAGTAAAATGGAATCGGCTTATCCATCTCCCATTTGCTAAATTTGGGCTTATTTTGGGCTTTCAACTAAAAAACAATTGGCAATTATTGGATTGACCCTAACCCTTTATATATTAATGATAATTTCTTCAAATTTCAGATGTGAGACTTGGATTGTATCCCAACAATCTCCTCTTCAAACCAAGGACCATATGTGCGATCTTAACATACCTCCTTGAGATGATAATTCCATCTCAAACCGATCCCACTTAGACCAATAATAAACCTCTTCTTGGACCCCCTTACTTGGTTAACAAGAGGCATATCCATATCCACTTTTTCTAGGTCCACCAAAACTTGAACTTTGGGCTCTGATACCATATTATAATTGACGTTTATCTTGGGTTTCTAACTAAAAACCAATTGGCAATTAGTGGATTGACCATAACCTTATATATTAGTAATAATTTCTTCAAACTTCAAATATGAGATTTGGATTGTATCCCAACATCGTCCTAGAAACGACTTTGGATTCTCAAGAGCAATTCCCAAGCTTCTAGTAGGATTGATCAATATATGGTGATGTATGTTTTAGTAAAAAGAAATTACTTTCTAAATTGTAAAACGGAGAAGTCAAAATTAAGTTCGAGCTATTCCATTTGAGCACGTAAAGTAATTGCTACATTGAAGCCATATGAAAACATTACTTTGCTTACGTACGTGTACCAGTTGAGAAATTGGTTGTAACGTAATACATCCCCAAATAATTACAAACAAACATCAATCGCAGCCAAAGTTTATTTCACCTATCTTACATGCTGATATTTATGTTTTCCGTCAATTAAGTCCAAAAACATAGAAACGGAAACCTTTCAACTATAATTTATTATAGTGTTCTTGCAAAACCACAAGAAGCACTGAAGCAGACCACAAAAGACAGCTACGTAGGTTTTTTTTTTTTTTTAAAGAACATATAGATGCCGTCACTCTTATATTGGAACCACGCATTACTATATGTATTTGTATCTATATTCATAACCAAAACATACCAAAAGATAGATTATCTGAAAAGTTATTGTACATTAACCCTCAATAAGATAGAAAGGCAAATCTATCTAGTAGCCAAACCACACAACATGGGTCTCCGGGAGGAAGTGGCAGACCGGAACGGTCCCTGGCTTCACGTTAAGAACTTTGAAGGCCAAGTGGTTTGGGTTCCAAGCTGAGGTGTTCTTGTGGCACACCGCAACTGCTTTAGCTCGCATCCCGTTCTCTCCTTCGAGTGGAACGGCGTAAACGCTCGTCATCATTGTTTTGTGGCAGTAGAACACCGCAAATGGGTACTTCTGCTTGTGACACACCACCGAGTTGTTGTCAGTCAACTTCTTTACTCCAGCCGCCGCGATTTTGTACTTCTGCATCGGTGCATTCTTCTTAGCCACCTAAAGTAACCAAAGTTAGATCGGTCAGCCATACTAATATATATTTTTAAAATTTGGTTTTAGCTTCGGTTTTCTTTTGGATTTACATATATAGACCAATCCAACCATACATGAAACACATGGTTCGGTCAGCCATACCAAACTGAAATTAAGATATTTGTGTATAAAATTAATACAGTATAAGATAAAATTAGATATTGAGATGCAACAATATTAGCTAGCGTACATAGTAGCTGTGAATGTGATTAGCTAGTGTGTATTTAGTTATGGGTGTGTTACCTCAGTGGAAACAGCCCTGATGTGAGATTTGCCAAGTTTAGAGACGCTAAAGTCAACCATAGACTCCAAAGACGTCGCACAATATTTCTCTTCTCCACCGACTTTTTTAGCTTCACACTCCTCAATCGTCTTCTTCATCATCTCAGCTTCTTCCGAACCAGCTTCCACCGAGAACCGGTTCAATGTCTCAGAAAACTTCTCCGAACCAAACGGCACCGTTTCCGCCTCTCCACGTGGCAAGAAAGCCGTTTTGCCTCCGTAACCATCCTCCGCGTTAAACTGTACGTTCATAGCTTTTCCAGGGACCAAGTCCTTCTCCAAGAAGAAAATAGCCGCGTTAGGATCGTCGTGGAGCTGAGTCTCCTTCGCTGCATAGTTATACACGAAAGGGTTGGGTCCTGGTTTCACACCGACGTAAACCGGCTTGCCCTTGTGGCGCGTGTGCACGGTCACACCGCCTTTACCGACTCCTACGTCGGTTCTCTTCCCGGGTTTACCCGTGTGGACTCCGACGGCACCTCCGTGACCTTTTCCGCCGCTAACACTTACGTGTGTCCCTCCTCCAGACTTTCCCCTGCCGGGCTTACCTTTTCCGGCGTTAACGTTTACGCCGCCTTTACCTACTTGGACGTTGGTGCTTTTCTCGTCGGTGAAGTCTACCAAAAAAAATTGTTGTATTAAAAAAAAAAAAAGATACATTTATTTACTAGTAATTACGTACATATTCAAAAATATAGGAGTATGTTTAAAGATAAAGATAATGTATTGTAAGAATACAGTCAAAGACATCTTTATTTGCATTTATGCATATAATTCTCTTTTTATATGTGTCTTAATTAAAATTGGAAAAACAGTTAAAAGTAGTGAAAACCATAAATATAAATAGAGCAAACATCCTAAAGAAATTAGCAAAAAAATCGTGTATTTATAACATAATCATAGAACAGAGGTTCGAAGACTATAGTAGATCGAAATTTTTTTGTAAAGTCGGTAAAGTAAAAGATACTAACCGAGATTCAAAAGATTATGAAGAGAGTTAGGAATGGGAGTGTTTGGTAAAGCAGTGCTCCAATAACGCTCCGGTGTTAAATCAGCCGCAATAGCAACGACCTACGTTTAAAAAAGAAAAACATAAAACATCAAACGCTTAAAAAATAAAAAGTAAGAAAGTAATTTTTTGTTTTGTTTGAGTTAACAGGTACCATGAATGAACCAAGAAGACATATCACAGGAAGACGAATCGCCATTTTTGGGAGTTGAAATTGAAATGGGTTGATGAATCTTGAGAAGAAGAAGTGGGAAGTGTACGTAGAATTTATAGTATAAGGGTTTTTAGTGAAAGAAGCTGAGGTTGAAGTTATGAGCATGGATGATGTAGACGGCTACTACTTACCAATCTATTTGGGCCGATTAATTATATCACATACCCTCTAACCACTACTTGCCTTCCACTCCTTAAATGCTATTGTATCCATGTGTGGACATGTGTTTTTAATATTCCTGTTAATTTTTTTTTTTGTGTTTGTTACGTTACATATTAAGTCGGTTTTCATATTGTTCATAGAGGTTCCGATTTTGGGTTCTACTTGTTTTGCAGTCAAGTCATGGAAAAAGCAAAAGATCATTCACAAATGTTTTCTTTTGCTTTCCTCATGTCAAAATCTTGATTAACTTCCGATATACTACTATTGACGGGTGAATTTTGTTAATAGAGACCATGATCATGCCAGTCCTATCCAAGACCATTTGCTAAATGTATCTAAATTTTAAACATATACATTTATGTTATGTTCTATGCATGGCCAAAAAAAGAATATCAAATAGAGCTAGGGCCTAGGGGTGTCAAGTTGGTTAAACTAAACGGCCAATTCATATTCTATTTTTTTCGCTATCAGAACATAACATTTTTTTTTTTTCAGTCTTTTTTTTTTTTTTTTTTATTATAATTTCATATCAAGTGTCTCTTGGTTGAATTTAGTAACTTAGGCATCAAAGTATCTTCCTAAAACATTAAACATGTATTTCAAGGCTTACATAAAATATCTGTTTTTACTATTTTTAATCAAAGTAAGTATACAAACAAAATATGGCATTTTGACCTGAAATGTAAGTAAAATTGGAAGTCAGTTTTAGAAGATTTTTAGATTAAAAATGTCTTATGATAAAAATCTTTACACGTAAAATATTCTCTTTTAGATTTCGCAATGTTAAAAAATTAATTAATTCTATTCAAATCAAAATACCAATAATGATGGACGGTCGCCGTCATGGTTCGACGGTACTTCGGTGTCATGTGCCGATGATATTTTTTCACAGCGATCGAGAAAAGATTCAAAGCAAACCAAACGAGAGTGTGGGGATATGGTAATCTTAACTTTCGTGTGGACTTTTCAAACAAAGAGAAATTAAAACGAACAACTAACTCATTTATGGCTTTACCAATACATACATTCGTTTTCATCATTATTTTATTTTCATAACTCCATGGTTGGGGAAAATGAGTGTACAACGATGTATTAAATGCTGTTGATTTTGGTTAAAATAGTTTTGATAGAAACTCTTATCCCAATTCCCAACCATGGAGTTGGAGACTATGATTTTTTTTTTAATAATTATTTGGTGCAATGTCCCTTTATATTACGGTTATATAACACTTTCGATGTGCAATTCCTATTCTACTCTAAAACCGGCAATACATTTTGTTTTGTATGCCATCTTACAAAGACTAACAATATATGCATTTTGATATTATATCATCTTTTATGAGATTTTTTTTGTAATTGTAAAAAAATCAAATGTCAAGAATTTTCAACTCAAAACTAATAGATAATGAATAAAAAGTTTTATAAATATTATATATCACTCCAAAAAGACTATATTGCGTACAAATCCAATATGGGACAATGAAAACATTGTAATATAACTCCGATCATGCTTAAGAGTAGATATATGAAACGTGAAGTTTTTGTATAATAAAATTCGCATGTGGCCACACAGGTAAAAAATTAGAACTTGCTCTAGTACTGTTTTAAGAATCATGTGCTTTTAAATTCAAGACTAACTGACAACAAGTTCATATTATTTACATTATATACAATTTTATCGATATAATATCTCAATTTTAGAGATTTACATAGACGTTTTAAAAAATTGATTTGGTCATCTATCTTATCAAATATCACTTATTTTTGTGGTGAAAGATTTTGAAAAACTTCAGAACTAAATGTGTTTATGTTGGAATAGTTTTAGAATATGTGATCTTCAAAAAATTAATTATCAGATTTGTAGAGTGAGTAAACATGTTTTTAAAATCTACCAGACATAGCAAACCGAATATGTTCATAGACCAAAAATGAACATATAACCTACTAAGAGAGAAGAGACCAAAAATGTATACCCTACTAAGGCACTGAATGGAGACAACAAAAAAGCGTTTTTCAAACTTTTTGTTGTCAAAACCGTACTTAGTCACCAATTAGTTATTTGTAATAAATTTACGGTTTTTTTAAAAAAAAATTGGAGATTTGTGGTTTTGTCCAACGGATTATATACTGAACCGCTTTTGTAAGAGCCATCTCTCTTTTACCCAGCAGTTTTGAAAAACGCAAAGATAATACAATGCTTTTTAAAGTTAATACTAAAAATAATGTATTATTATACTGCTATTTTATGAAGAGAGCAAAGACAAAAAGAAAAAAAAACATTATTCTTATCTCCTCTTTCTTCTCTCACTTACATATTACCTTTTTTTATTAAACATATATAGCATTTAATTTATTGAATATAGTGGTTAAATAATGTAATAGTTTTTTCACCAAAAAGAAATATAATTTCATGTAACAGTTGATGTAAATAATTATAAATTCAGTTTCTATGTTAACAAATAAATTTGTAACATGTGGTTGCAAATACATAAAATATAAATCTTATTAATAATAAAGTAGATAGTATTATTGTAAACAGTAAGATAAACAAAATCATGAGTCTAAATTTATTAATTAAATTATAATTTACACTCTTTTGTATTTTTTTCATTCAAATATTTAATATGTATCGCAAATAGTTTTTTTACCAATCAAACATTATTCTGTATCACATATTTTGTACAAATCGTACTTGTCCCACAAATCGCATGTACCATAGTTGATGCATACCACACTCTAACCGCTTTTCTCGCACAACCAAAATCACGATCGCCGTTCGGATCCTAAAAGTGACGGCGTCAAGAGGTTATCATCGGTTCCATCACACTTTCAATATAAAATTGCTAATAGTTAATTCATTATATAACTGTAATAGACAGCAGAATAAACTAAACGAATCAGATATACTTCCAAAGCTTTAATTACTTTTATTTTACTTTTATCATTTGTTAAACGTATACATATAGAATAATTTTATATTTTTAAAGATTTCAAATAAGATTTCAAATATAAGGTGTGTATTATATATATATATATGATTTTTTTTTTTTTTTGACAACATTTTACAAGATTGGCTCAAACAAGCCAATAAGAGGGAACATTGTTTACAAAGGTAACTAGATGCGGATATGTACGAACACGTCGCGCCAAATTGTCCGCCTTACCATTCTGCGATCGAGGAACATAAAGTAGTTTGAAGGATAAGAACTCCTCCCTATCCGCCTGGATGTCCTCCAAATAAGGTGTAAAAGCTGGCCACTCGGAAGGCGAAGACACCATCTTCACTAAATCAGAGCAGTCGGTGAGAAAGACGACATATTGATTATCCGCCCCTATCATACATCGCATAGCCCAAATAAGGGCTTCAACCTCAGTATGAAGAGGAGAGAGGCTACGACGAAAGTTGGCTGCACCCATAGTGGGTGGGTCGCCCGAAGGTGACATGCAAAACCATCCTTTACCCGCATAACAATCTGTTGCTTTCCAAGAACCATCAATAAAACAAGTATATCCTGAAGAGGATCTAGGAGCTCCAAAATTCCCCCTCACACTAGGGACAATCGCAGTCATATGATTCGGTTCTAAGACCTCATCATCTGTCTGCGCTAATTTCCATGCTTTTGCCTCGTCCTCCGCAAAACGTAAGATGGCTAGGGGATTGGAATCCAAATTACTATAAAGTTTATCATTTCTAGCCTTCCAAATATACCATAAAATCCAAGGGAAAAATTCCTGGTTTAGGACGTTCGGGAACCTCCAAAATAGAAAATCCATGTTTGTGAAAATTGAATCCGAAGGAAAGACAGCTGGGGCTGTCGGGAAATTCGACAAAGCCCAAACCTGTCGAGCTGGCTGACATTGAAAAAGGGTATGATTGATCGTTTCCTCCTCAGTACCGCAAACTTCACATGTGGAATCACAACTCAAACCACGTTTCCGTAGATTAGTTGTCACCGCCACACACCCCGATAACACCTGCCACATAAAATGTTGAAGTTTCGGTGGACACCGAAGCTTCCACACAAAGGCCTGAAGAGGCATAACACTTGGACCAATCATCTCTGCGCGAGAACTGGCCAGAGAATTAGAACGAAGTGTGTGATACCCTGATTTAACCGAATACTTACCAGACTTGGTATAATGCCATCCCAGAAGATCCGGCTTATCCGGCTGGCGGAACGGAATGGCAGAAATGATAGCCACGTCTTCCGGTACAAAAGTGGCCGAAAGTTGGGCCATATCCCAGGAATTAGAATTCCTGTCAATGAGATTTATAACGCGGAGCGTAGGATCAAAAGAGGACCCTGTACTCAAAGCTGGTCTCGGGGATGGGGCAGGTAGTTAGGGATCAGTCCATACAGAGATGGAGACACCAGATCCTACCCGTTTAATAAGTTCTTTATTAACCAGAGAGCGAGTAGAAATTATACTTCGCCATCCATAGGATGGGGAATATGATCTAATCGGATCCATAGGGTCAGAGTGTCGATAGTAACAACCTTTAAAAACCCGTGCAAAAAGAGAATCCGGAACTGTGATCAAACGCCAAAGCTGCTTCGCCAGTAACGCGGTATTATAATCATCCAGGCACCGAAAACCTATTCCCCCTGCTTCTTTACCATTACACAGTTTATCCCATGCCATCCAATGTAAACCTCTGGAGTGTGCATTCGAGCTCCACCAAAAATTTGAAATTGCGCTCGTCAGTTTCCGCGTGACCTTTTTAGGCAAACGGAAACACGACATAACAAACGTAGGCACCGCTGTAGCTACTGATTTAATCATTATCTCCTTACCGCCTTTCGATAGTAGTCTAGCC
Source organism: Camelina laxa (assembly GCA_024034495.1). Taxonomy (NCBI): domain Eukaryota; kingdom Viridiplantae; phylum Streptophyta; class Magnoliopsida; order Brassicales; family Brassicaceae; genus Camelina; species Camelina laxa. Next base: position 11,968,576 of record CM043881.1, read on the forward strand.
GGCCACCCAGTCGCTCTCGTTTGCAATTTGTCCTGAACAAAGGAAAAAATCTTTGTTTTTGCCCCCCTCAAGCTTTCCGGGATCCCTAAATAAGATCCCATCCCACCCAGATTTGTGATCCCCAAAACTCCTTTTAAATCCTCCTGAAGTACATTATCAACAGTGTGACCAAACTGAACGGAAGATTTCTGAAAATTAATCTGTTGACCAGATGCCTGTTCATACTTCCTAAGGATCTCAAGTACCACCTCGCATTGCTCACGCGTGGCCCGGCAGAAAAAAAGACTATCATCCGCAAACAAAAGATGGGAAATGGCTGGACTCGCCGTCGACACCTTGATACCAGTAAGAAGCTTGAGCTGCTCAGCTTTTCGAAACTGTGCCGTGACACCTCCGTACAAAGAATAAAGAGATACGGCGACAAAGGGTCTCCCTGACGCAGCCCCCGAAAGGGAACAATGGATCTATAGGCCTGGCCATTAATCAGGACCTTATATTGAACCGACTTGACACAACACATAATCCAAGATATCCACTTTTCACAAAAACCAAACCGGCGAAGTAAGTGCTCAACAAAAGACCACTCCACCCGATCATAAGCTTTACTCATATCTGTTTTGATAGCCATGAATTTCCCCTTGCAGGAAGGGTTAGTTCGCAGGCCATGAAACATTTCTTGAGCAATTAAAATATTATCTGAAATTAACCGGCCCTCCACAAATGCCGATTGCGTTTCCGAGATCAGAGATGGGAGAATAGTGCGGAGCCTTTGACACAGAACCTTAGAAATAATTTTATAACCAACGTTGCAAAGGCTAATAGGCCGTAATTCCGTCATCCGCGTTGGCTTATCCACCTTTGGAATGAGACAAATATTAGTCATATTTAACCTCTTATCAAAATCCCCATTTTGCAAAAAAGAATTGACTACCAGTACCAAATCTACTTTCACTGTGGCCCACGCCTTTTGATAGAAGAGTGCAGTCATACCATCCGGACCCGGAGCCTTGTCCGGATGCATCAGAAACAAAGCTTGTTTGATCTCCTGATCAGAAACCTCCCGAGTCAAAAAGTCATTCATCTCTGGTGAAATAGACGGTTGTATCTCGTCTAGCACCTCCGAAAAGTCCGAAGGACTTGAAGAAGTAAATAAATCTTGAAAATAAGACACCGCAATATTTTGGACATCCCTCTCCTCTGTCGTCCATATGCCATTCTGATCATGGAGGCCAATAATGCGATTCCGAACCCGTCTTTGCTTTGTCTGAGCATGAAAATAACTAGTATTATGATCACCAAAGCGCATCCACCGACTTCTACTCTTTTGGTACCAATACACCTCCTCATCCCTATACGCCTCCCGCAGCCGCCAAGTAAGCTCCGCCAGCTCATCAACCGTAGTCGCATCATTTTCCTGAGCCATTGCTAGTTTGGCCTTTAAATCCTCAATTGTTTCTCTCCCATAGGGCTGTTGTTCTTTCCGCCACCGAGATATGGCACGACGACATTTTGAAATTTTTTCCACCAGATTGGGAGCAGGATCGCCTCCCGGTAAAGATTCCCAACCCTCGGCCACCACACCTAGGAAATCCTCTTTATCTAGCCACCTTCTGTCGAAACGAAAACTACTTCGACTACGTCGCAAATTATCCTCAATAACAGCCAACAAGGGCTTGTGATCCGAGGCAATCATTGGTAGATATTCTTTGAACGAATCCTTAAAAAGATTATGCCACTCCTCATTCGCCAACGCGCGGTCTAACCGACAGCGTATTGGTTTCTTATCCCGCCACCCTCTCCAGGAGAGACTATTCCCAAGAGCGGGAAACTCGAGTAATCCGCAGTGCCTAATCATTGTGTTAAAAGGTACAAAAGAAGACGCATGTCGTAAAGCCCCACCTCGCTTCTCATGATTGCCTTTTAACTCATTGAAATCTCCGATTAAAAACCAAGGAGAATCGCGGCTTAAACCAATTCTTGTTAATCGTTCCCAAACCAACTCCCGGTTCTTGGGAACCGGATCACCATAGATAAAAGAAAGATAAATCAATTTTCCTTTAAAGACAACTTCCACATCAATAATTCTATTGGACTCAAATATAATGGAAACATTATTGTTATTATTATTATAAAAAAGAGCAAGACCACCGCTACAACCAACCGGTTCAACCGTTTTTAAAATTCGAAAAACCAAAATGACCAACAAATGGTTCTAAAACAGAAAAAGACTGTCTAGTCTCAGAAAGAAATAAAAATTCTGGTCTATGTTTCCCCCATAGATCCCTAAGGTACCCAATAGTGGCTTTGTTACCAAGCCCTTGGCAGTTCCAGCCTAAAAACTTCATTTATCAGTCTTTGGGAATGGTGGCTTGGATCCACCTGCTGCACCCTTATCCTCATCCTTTGGTTTCGGGTTGATCGGCTCCCCAGCCTTTGGAGCAGGCCTCTTGCGAGGTGTACCCCTCAAATACACATTAAGCTTCTTAGAGCCCACACCTTTGAAGCCCATCAGACCTTTACCTTTGCGTGTTTTGTCGAGCAAACCCGAGGAAACACCCGCAACCATCGAAGGGAGATCAGTGTCCATTGGCCCCTCACCCATGTTTATAGCATCACGAGCGGCAAAAACCTCCCCAGCACCTTCATCCTTGGCGGCAGTCACACCAGAATCACCATCCCCCTCCAGTACAGCCTCCGTATCATCCGAAACTATAGCACCTGTCCCCGGGAGGTCCTCCGTCCCCTCCACGGCCAAACCTGCAACCCCAGTAACAATACCTGAATCCGATAAGCCAGAGCTAGCATCTTGCAAAATCTCCTCTTCACCAGAAGCAGCCCTTGGAGCCTCTGCATTTCCCATTCCGGGTGGCATACTGCCCGGAGAGGGCAGCTGACCCTCGGTCATGGCAGTAGCAACCGGAGCAGCGACTGTGAACTCCGCCTTGGTCTGTTTTGGCACCTCTGCATTTGTAGGCCCCGAGACCGTAACCTCCTCCTCCTGAAATAAAGCCTTACGAACCACCTTAGCCGGAGCCTGGGTAGTATCAGTGGGCGAGTGAACCGACCCCTTAGCAGCCTTCCTCGAGAACCTATGTTCATTGTATTGCGCATAGGTTTAAAAACGCCGTTGCTTCGCCAAGGTTTACCAACCGCTGTCTCCAATTGAGATTTGGAGTCTCGCCCCATCTTCCCTTCAAGAGGGCGCTTGCCCTCAGCTTGAGAGTTGTCCCTATTTGATCGCCCTCGGCTTCCCCCACGAGATGAACCAGCATGCTCTGACCCATACTTACGTTCAGCCTTAACCGCACCTTTGTAACTCTGAGTGCGTCGAACATCAACCTCCTCCGACACTGGGACTTCAACATCTTCCTCAACGACCACTTTCAAAAGAGGACAATGCACCTTATCATGACATAGGCTAAAACAGTGGGAACAATAGCCAAAGAGACGTTCATAGCGAAGAGAGACAGAAGTCTCCTCGCCATTAAAGAATTCCACCTCAGTTTGGAAGCATAATGGTGTGAACCCGTCCACCACCACCTGAACTCTCCCCCCATCGATATCGACCTCTTGAACACGCCCAATGTCCTCACGAATGCTCCGGAAGGTGGGCTCAGCCCAGAACTGGAAAGGAACCCCCATAATACGAACCCAAAAGACGAGAGACGAAGGATACATAGGATCGACAGTAGGACTCCATCGGACCATAGACACCATCCAGTGATCAAAATGAAAAGGAGCCAACTTCAGCACCTCAATGATATCCGCTTCATTATCAAAATCAAACTGGAATTTACCCATTCCAAGATCAGCCCCAACAACCTTTCCCTCCAACCGCCATATACGAGGGAGCATGAACAAGAGCATCTGCATATCCTGAGCACGTGGATTCATACACCTGCCAATGATCGTCTTAGAATAGCCCTCAATCAGCGCCGTATTGTCAAAATATGGAATTTTGACCTTGCGCTTCACAACAGGCGGAACAACACTCCTTGAAGCCAAAATCTGACCAAGAACCATGCTCTGAGACATGATAAAAACCCAAGGGAAAAACGTGATAACAAAGAGACGCAGAAGCTTAAATCGAGCTAAGCCAAAAGCAAACAGAGAGAAAGATATGTGATGAATTTGCTTGACAGGGGAGAGGATCCTTTTATACCCGCAAACCAGAACTAAATACAGAATCCCCGTATTCAAAACCTCAAGAAAAGCACAAGTAATCAGATCCCAGATAACACGGCAAATCTCGACTCCAATAAAGGATATCGGAATAGAAACAGTCCGAGACCCAAAATAAAGAAGATCCTGATTCCCACTGCAGCAAGATATCCGGATCCAAATCAGAAACAGAACTATTCGCTTTTCCATCTCTAGATCAGCGTTGAAGGGAAGACATAAATGCAAATCCCCAAAGCGATCAAGAGACGATCGAGGATACCGTAAAATCCCAAATTGCCAAAAGTCATCCCGATAGAGAAATCGAATCACTAATCCAATCAAAAAGAGAATCAAACGGAGAGTAATCCCCGAAATCCCCTTGAGACCATCGTAGCTACCGTATCGAAACGAAATCCCAAGTTGGCAAAAGTCACCCCAACAAAAAAATTGAATCTCCAAATCCACCAAGAAAAAAATCGAGCAAAGGGTAAACTCCAAGATCCCCTGAAAACCATCATAGCTACCGTAAGAAACCGAGAGAGTAACCGAACAAAGCCCTCGCATCAGAGATCAAAACTCTGGGAACATTGTCGCCGTCGCCGTTGCTCTAGGGTTTTTTTGTGTTTAAATTTTTTTATTTTTATATATATATGATCTTATATCTGTAGGATACATATAAAATTTTGTTTATTATAACTTATAATTTACCGTGTTATTAATTAAAAATAAGAATTTAATAATTAACACAATAAATACATCTAACACTTACAACAGAACCAATCAGAATTTCGTTTTTAAAAGTTACTGCCACGTCAAAAAATTTACAGCCTAAATTTTACAGCAAAAAAAAAAAACGTAGCTTATGTTGACTATTTTACAAAGAAATTAGAAGTAGTCTCTTTGGACAGCGAGAAAAGTTGTCTCCTAATATGTAAAACGATATAATGGGCCTCCTTCAAAGGCCCGAAATCTGACGTGAACAAAAAAACAACAATCCTCTATCACCGTGTTTGATTTGATCAAATGAAATTATCAAACATCTATGCTTTCAAATGTAATACTCCAGTACATTCAACATGTCACATGCTTATCGATCTACTCAAACAATTTTTTTTATGATTAATGTTTACGGGTACTTGCCCTTATTTAATGATTAATTCGGATTTAGTGCAAGTCCCTCATTGTTTTTTATGTGTAGTATACGATTTTATAGTTGTACGTAGCACTGGACTTTTTTTTTTTCCTTTTTCTTCCCAATAACACGAACTAAGCAAATTAATATGTAAAACTCTTTTATCTAGTCAACAACATGAATACATGATGCTTAATTTGAATCCGAGCGGTCATCAAAATGACACATCGACAGTATTACTACAAAGCACTATGCTATATAATATTACATTATAATCTGAATAAATATGTATATGTTAGCTGTCTTTAATTTATGAGGAATTGCAGTATATAATCCAAAAAAAAAATAATAATTGAGTGACTGATTATATATTAACCATTAAAAGGTTATACATTCACTACACTTGATCTGGTGATAATGATGGCTACCATTAAACATATGTGTTATTTGTTGAAAAAGGATCTCTGCATCCCCACAGAACATTGCCAGCTCATATGACTCTGTAACTTTTGTTAAACTTCCACGATCTGTAAATATCGTAGCTGATAATCTAGCAAAAAATTCTAGCATAAACCAATCAAGCTTTGTAATATCATGGTACATGTAATTTTGGTGATTGTGGAATGAATAGTTATATTGCCGACAAAAAAAAAAAAGGTTATACATTCTAGATTTTCTACAATATTTCCTAAACTAACCTTAAACCTCACCATCTCCTACATCACCTATCACCACCACTACCGGCCTCCATCCAGCCACCACCGGCCGCCATCCAAACTCCGGACAACGGCCAACTCCGACCACCGTCCAACCGTCCAACTCCGGCCACTGGCCAACTCCGGCCACCGGTCATTTCCGGACACTGGCCAACTCCGGCCGCCGGCCACCACCACCTCCGACCTCCGTCCAGACACCGGCCGTCGTCCACCACCTCCACCTTTGATCACCAGCCGCTGGCCGCAGTTCAGCCACCCACCACCCAGGGGCGGACCTATGTTATGGTTTGTGGTGGCAGTTGCCACCAGTAATATTGAAATATCAAAAAAGTTTACACTATTCATAAAAGGCTAAGTAGCAGAATGGTTTGAGAACAAGGTGGAATTTGCTTAAGGTTGAGGGTTCGACACCACCTAATGGTATTCTGCCACCACTAGTAATTTTTGCTGGATCCGCCCCTGCCACCACCTTTACCTTCGGTGGCAGGCCAACTCCAGCCACCACCACTAGTAATTTTAAATACTCTTGATTAGGCCTGGGCAAATAAAACGAACCCGAGGAACCGACCCGACCCTGACCCGCAAAAACCCGACCCGACCCTGACCCGCTTCTGTATAAATAACCACTCGGTTTTCGTTTCCAAATACTCACAGGTATCGGGTATTACCCGAACCAAACCCGAGGAACCGATGATATCTGTTTGAACCCGAGAACACATTTATACATACATGATATCACATATATTGCCATATTTCTGTTTGCCTTAATCTCCTCTCCTTAAATCATTGTGAATCTTCTTTACTTTGCATAAACATGTCGAAGTTGCCAATTTTTGTCCGATTTCAAGAATCTTTGGCTTTTATAAACCAAAACTCTCAAATTGGATCTCCGAAACCTAATTCCGCTGTTAGCCTCATCTTTGGGTTCTCCGTTCATAGCACCTAGAACTCGTAAGTTTCATTCTCCTCTTTTTTTTAATTATTGATTGTTTTATGTCTGAAACTCTCTTGATTAGTTTATACTATGATTTCAATTTTTTATTTAGTGTAATTTATATTAAGATTTCATGTTATGCAGTTTCATTTGTTTTTCGGGTTATTCAGGTTTTGTGGGTACATTTCAGATTTTTGTGGGTACTTTGGATATGTTCGAGTAGGTACTATCCATAACCGAATATATTTTGGATACATTACAGGTTTCTTAAAGTCAATACCCAAATAACCCGAACCCGAGAGGAACCAAACCTGACCCCGATCCGAGATTATATGAACACCTATGGGAATCCTATATTCGTAAACCCGAAAAACCCGAACCCGAATTACCCGAACCTGACCCCGACCCGAACACCCAAATGCCCAGACCTATTCTTGATCCTGTTTTCCTAACTTCAAATTACCTGCTATATTCTTAATTTTATTTAAGATTTTGGCTATCTGGCAAATTGACCCTTAATTTATTTATTGTCTTCTATACTTATTCCAACATTCTCCATAAATTGCATCTAGTATAGGAGGACACAAACCATGTAAATACTTTTATAAAGTTTTGCTATCATCAAATCGGGAATCTAACCACTCAAACAGAACAAAAGAGGCTTGATAATACACACATACACACGTTGAGATATATTGTTTTGCTATCTTAGTAGTAAAGAAATGGAATGGGAATTTTCTTTTTAAAAGGAAAAAGAAGTAAGAATTTTGGGTAAATAGGAGAGAGTGAGTGAGTGTTATCACACAGTCATGCTTTCACCAACCATTAGCCCCACAACTTTTGAGAAGCTCCAATCGTGTCTGACTTCACTAATTCATAGAAGAACACTTAAAACTGATACAGGGTTACGGTTGGTTAAAGGTTGTTTATTCAAGAATAAATCAATCAATAGAAGAAGTAAAGAAACGAGTAACAATGTATATCATCATCAGTAGATTAACGGGTGAAAATAAATATAATATATGTCTTGTGTACTCGTACGGCGTTGTGTTACAGAACAACAACAACATAAGAGTACCATGTAACGAATGAATGTAATGGAATATTCGTTATCAAGAGATTGGAATCTAACAGCACTTTATTATTTCTCTTGTAATGTAAGCTAAGAAAGAGAAAAAAACAGAAGAGAGAAAAACAAGTATCCAATAATGAGCATGCACGATCACGATCCGTCTTCTTCGATTCAGCTATAAAAGGAAAAAAAGAGAGAAGAAGAGTGGACCCTAAAGTGAAGAGAAACATCACTTTTGTAATCTTAATCGCTTGCATTTCACCGGGAAGGCATTAGTATCTTCTGAGACCTTTTAGTTAGGACCACTCTTTGCACCTCATTTCCACTCTTACTTCCACTTTAGAATCTTTGTCTCATATCTCTTCGCATGTGAGGAAGAGCGAGTGAGAGGTTTTTGTGTGTAATCATATCATATGATATGATTTTTTTTCACACACATGAATCCGTTTATATATAGCTTTGTCTAACTCTTTGTTCACTCATCAAAAACCCTAATAAGTTTTTTTGTTCTTAATCTTCCGTGATTTCTCTTGAACAGTCAAGCTAAACCTAAAATTTAGATTGAGTCGTATAAGTAGCAATACATATATACCGCAATATCCTAATTCTACGACATTTCCAATTCTTATTTTTCTTGATCCGGTGATATCTTGAAAGGTACATAATGAAAACTAGAATCCTCCAATAATAAATAGTTCGCCATGTCATGTTCATTCCGAACTTGATACTTACTTTCTGGTTCAACAATCCTTTGTATCGCACAACTATCATTTCTTGGCTGATCCAGCATGCATGCATTTCATACATGACATGGAAAATAATATTGTTGATTCAAGGAAATCAAAAAGAAAATATTGAAACCAATTATGTATCACTAATTCACTATCAATATGAATATGATGACATGCGAGCTTCACAAACTTTAATGGTATATTTGATGAAATGAACTCCACATTGCTGGTTGGGACCGGGGATGGTTGGATCAAATTTATGGCCATGTTAACCAAACTGATAACCAGGTTGGGTTTATTGTAAATCCAAGTGGTAGACTAGTAAAACTTAAAACCGCAACAAATCGGTAAAATTAAAGCCCAAAAATCACTAAAGCAACTTCTATTTTTAAGAAATAAAAAATACTCTAAGAACTATTTTGACTAATGTTGACCAGTAAAAGAAAAACTATTTTAACTAATAAATTTCAGGTTGTCTGCAGTTTGACTACTGTCTCCAACATTGTCAAACCCATAGGCAATAGTTTCCACTTTGTCTTCTAGTTTAAAAATTATTTCATGAATGTCTTAACATGATTCTGATTTCTTTTTTTTTTTTTTATTGCCTTCACATAATCCAAAAAGAGAAGGATAATATGCTTTTGGCATGATTTTTTTCTTTTGATAACTATTAATTATATTACCAAAATGGAACTTGAGGTTTACAAGAGTTTAATTAGAAACTATAGCCTAAAAAAAATAAAAAGCTATAGGTTACAAGTTATAAAATTAGATCGAAACTAATGGCCGGATCTGATTCATAGTAAAACATGGGAAAGCCATTTGGATAGCAGTCCCTTGCAATGTTTAGAGTGCTGGTGAGCAAGCAGAGTGTCCCGAGTTGTTCTGTCGAGAACCCGAAATAAAACAGCAGGGGAGGTTAGAGGGCCTCCGTGGCATCGTGGCATCCTGATTTGCAATGTTTTCGCATGATTTACTTGATCAGATTGTTTGGCTTATGTTTCCTTATATACTTTAGTTTTTTTTTTGTTCTTTATAAAATGGAAGAAATTATTCAAGAATATCACCTTCACCAAAAGTCAAACACATAACATCAAGTAATGTATATCCACATTCCACAGCAATCTTATATTTGGCAAACAAAAATTAGAAAAAGGGTTCGCCCAAGAGGAAAAAAAAAACAGAAAATGAGAGAAGTGTAGTATTAGAACGAAATCTTCATATGCAGTTTCATGATGGTTAAGGTTCTCTTTCCTTGTTGTTAAGATATGTGGTTACAGATCATGTTAAACATGTATGTCTCTAAGTTAGAAAAGAAACGTTCATTACATACAATATTTTAGTCCTAATTTAGAAGATCAAACGCAATGTGTATCGCCAAAAAGAAAAAAAAAAAAAAGTTTATTAAAGCAAGGCAAATGTAGCAATTGCATTATTTTTACACCATTCATGTATTGTATATCTCATCAATTAGTGATTTTATTTGAAGCAAACTATGAAAATCAATTAAGAACACATATCTAATTTTTCTCAAAAAAATATATATGTTAATAAAATGATTAAAATCTTTATGGTTGAGTTGCATTGAACACATGTTATGAGATTAAGATACCGCATCGAATACACCACTGTGTGATGTTGTTGGCCAACGATTGAGTTTCAAAGCCTAGCCTAAAAACGAACCTAATTTGTATAACCATATCTGTAAAGATTACTGAAACTTTGGTGCACACAAATACAAAAAAATATTGCTAAAGTTTGGTGTGGGTTTTATTAGTTGAAATCCTCGTGAGTAATTATGGAGAGATGGATCCTCACGTCAAATCTTCTGACAGATATTTTAAATCCCGAGATTATACGTTTTTTTAATCATTGATCAATGAGATTCATAACCGAAACAAATCACAATCATCATATCACGGCCGTGGGATGATAGGACCAGTCAGGTTTTGTTGATAGTCTCACCGTCCGATCTTCTTTTCACAGTTGATTATAATGTACTAAATAAATTAACTGACGAAAACTGAAATGGTCCAATTTGTGAGACCGTTAAGACAGTAAATGCAGAGGAAGGACCAGCGAGAGTTTAAAGCATTTTGGGAATCGGATGGTTTAGAAAGATTTGGGACCCTTTGGTGCCAAATGTACTACAGCGGCTGGTACGTCCAGCGATGTCTCTTCCCTTGTGGAGGAGGACTCATTATGGACCACTACTATTTAATTGATGTTTCAACCTATTTTCCCCTCTTCTATCTAAGCTTTATAGTTTCTTTCCCGCTGAAATTTTTTTTTTTTTTTTTCTCAAAATATTGTGAGTATGAAAACCATTCGTCATATGACGATGACATGAATTATACTTAGCTATACACGTTTTAAGATCGATATAGAAGATTTTCAGAGGTACAATCGTTTTGAGATTACTAGGATACATGAGGATTGGTTATTAACTGGTTCACAACCGGTTAACCCTGGTACAATTAGTTTGGTTAATAAGTGTTAGTATATAAAGAGATGTGGATTGTATAATTGGGTTTAACTTGGTAAGATACATTTGATTTTCTCGATATAAAAGTTTGTTAGAACCGTTGATGGTTCTCTTCTTCTTCATCTTCTCCGATACGTTTCTCCGGTGAATCGGATTATTAATATGGTATCAGAGCAAAGCTCTTGAGTCTTCCGCTTCATTCGATTTCATTGGGAAACTTGTGAGAAGTTCAATTGAGAGAGATGAGTTGTTCGATTTCTTTTCTTCAGCTAGTGAGGATTCTAATTGCGGCGATCTTTGAGCTTATCGTTAGCACATACTTTGGGTTTTCTATTCTTCTATTTGTTTCTCGTCTTTGATTGACCTTGTTCGTGGCGATTATCTCTTTTCTTTTATCAAATTCGTTGCGAATTCTTGCGATTTTTCATTCTTTTGTTGAGAATGGGATCTTTTGTAGCTCCTTCTTCTGTTAACCCAGCCAATTTGAATCAGTGTGAATCCACTGAGTTTTCGCGTTTTCAAACGGATCAGTATGAGAATCCGTATTATCTGAATAGTAATGATCATGCTGGTCTTGTTTTAGTATCGGATCGGCTTGCTACAGCTTCTGACTTTCCTTCTTGGAGGCGGTCTATGTTGATGGCGTTGAATGTGCGAAATAAGATGGGATTCATCAATGGTACGATTCCTAAACCCTTGGAAACACATCGAGATTTTGGATCTTGGTCTAGATGTAACGATATAGTGAGTACCTGGTTAATGAACTCGGTTGATAAGAAGATAGGATTGAGCTTGCTTTATATTTCTACTGCTGAAGGAATGTGGAAGAGTATAATCTCTAGGTTTAAGCAAGATGATGCTCCTAGGATTTTTGCTATAGAACAGAGACTTAGTAAGATTGAGCAAGGCTCTCAGGATGTCACTACTTACTATACATCTTTAGTCTCTTTATGGGAAGAACACAAGAATTATGTGGAATTGCCTGTTTGCACATGTGGAAGATGTGAGTGTGATGCGGCTGTAAAATGGGAGAAATTACAGCAGAGAAGTCGTGTGACTAAGTTTCTCATGGGTTTGAATGAGAGTTATGAGCAATCTAGGCGTCATATTTTGATGTTGAAGCCAATACCAACTATCGAAGAAGCTTTCAACATGGTAACTCAAGATGAGCGACAGGGGATCATTAAACCACTTACACGGGTTGACAATGTGGCTTTTCAAACTACGACTCCAGCTTCCTATGATGGTGATAATGCTTATGTGGCTGCTTATAATACGATGAGGCCTCAAAAACCTGTTTGTACGCATTGTGGACGTCTTGGACATACGATACAGAGATGTTATAAGCTCTATGGATTTCCACCGGGGTACAAGACTGGTGGTAGCAAGGGTAATGGTATGATGCAGAACCAACCTTCTTTTAACCCTCGTATGCAGACCTCTCAGATGCAGCCTCGTATGCCACAAACTCAATCACGAATGCCGATGGCTCCTTATGATCCAATTCAGAAGGCGAATGCAGTTGCTAATGTTTATGCAGAACAAGCATCTTATCCGTATGGTGTTCCTTCTGACTTGATGTCTCCTGCTCAACTTGATGGTAACACTCTTAATACACCACTCTTTACACCACAACAATTGCAACAGATTTTATCTCAATATACCTCTCAAGTACCAGCTCTAGAGCCTGCAGCTACTTCTAATACTGCTACGGTTATTGAACATGGTCTCATGGCTTCCACTTCCACTTCTGGTACTATACCCTTTCCTTCTACTAGTTTACGATATGTAAATCATATTCTTACTTTTCAAAAACATGCTCTTTCTTCTCTTCAACAATATCTTGCACCCGATGATTGGATTATTGATAGTGGTGCGTCTAGTCACGTTTGTTCAGATTTAGCAATGTTTAGAGAGTTGGTTCCTGTTTCGAATGTTACGGTAACTCTGCCGAATGGTACTCGGGTTCCTATCACACACACAGGCACCATATGCATAACCAAAACATTGATTTTACATAATGTTCTACATGTTCCTGATTTCAAATTCAATTTGATTAGCGTAAGTTGCTTGGTTCAACGTTTATTTTGCTCTGCTCATTTCTTTCCCCATTGTTGTCTTATTCAGGAACTTTCTCAGGGCTTGATGATTGGGAGGGGTAGACTCATCAATAATCTCTATATTCTTGAGACAGAAACAAAGACCCTCTCATCATCTCTTCCTGCTGTATGTTCTTTTTCTGCTCTTGCATTATCTGATGGAGTTCTGTGGCATCATCGTCTTGGCCATCCATCTTCTGCAGTTTTACGAAGTCTTGTTAGTGTCATTCCTTCTCTTAAGTCTGTAGTCTCGATTGATTCACCATGTCAAATATGTCCTTTAGCTAAGCAGAAAAGGTTAGCATATGTTTCTAATAACAATTTAGTTTCAAAACCATTTGATTTAGTACATTTAGATGTTTGGGGTCCTTTTGGTAATGAGTCTGTTGAAGGTTTTCGATATTTCTTTACTTTGGTTGATGATTGTACTCGAGTGACATGGCTTTACATGATGAGGAATAAAAGTGATGTTTCTACAATATTCCCTACTTTTGTTAAAATGATTTCTACTCAATATGACTCAAAAATAAAGGCAATTCGTTCTGATAATGCTCATGAGCTTGCTTTTACTAATATTGTTAAAGAACAGGGCATGTTGCATCAATTTTCATGTGCTTACACACCCCAACAGAATTCGGTAGTAGAACGCAAACATCAACACTTGTTAAATGTTGCTAGAGCCTTATTGTTTCAATCAAATATACCTTTAAAATATTGGAGTGATTGTGTGATGACTGCTGTGTTCTTGATAAATCGGATGCCTTCTCCTTTGTTAAAGAATAAATCTCCTTTTCATGTTTTGAGTAATAAGGTTCATGATTATAGCATGTTAAAAAGCTTTGGTTGTTTATGTTTTGCATCTACTCCATTACATACTAGGCATAAGTTTTCACCGAGATCAAAACCCTGCATTTTTCTAGGTTATCCATCCGGTTATAAAGGGTATAAGGTTTTAGATATGGAATCTCATTCAATCTCTGTTTCTCGTAATGTCATTTTTCATGAAAACATATTTCCTTATAAGACATCTGAATTGTTATCTCACACTGTTGATATGTTTCCTAATAGCATTTTACCAATGCCTGCACCATTACATTTTGTTGATTCTTTGCATTCACTTGATGATGTTGATATTGATATCCCTGATGAACCTGATGCATCTCATACATCTGCATCTGACACTACACGTTTGGACCCTGGTACTGTTCGTGTAGATGACTCTGTCGTATCACAAGATATAGTTCCTACTTCTCTTCCTATTGCTAGGCCTAAGCGAGCTGTAAAGACTCCCTCCTATCTCTCTGAATATCATTGTGCTCTTGTTCCTTACATTTCTACAGCTTCACCTACTTTTCAACCACCAGAAAACACCTTTTCTTCTAAACCTCATACTACGCCCTATCCTCTTTCCTCTGTTGTTTCGTATGATCGTTTTACACCCCTTTCCCAATCTTATATTTTCGCATATAGTCTAGAGACAGAACCTAAAACATTTGCTCAAGCCATGAAATCAATGAAGTGGACTAATGCAGCTGGTGAAGAGCTTCATGCTCTCGAGACTGCTCATACTTGGGATGTAACAACTCTCCCACCAGGTAAAAATGTTGTTGGTTGTAAATGGGTATTTACCATTAAGTATAACCCTGATGGTTCAGTGGAACGATACAAAGCCAGGCTCGTGGCTCAAGGGTTCACACAACAAGAAGGTTTGGATTTTATGGAAACATTCTCACCAGTGGCTAAACTGACGAGTGTGAAATTTCTTCTTGGAGCTGCTGCTAAACAAGGATGGAGTTTGACACAAATGGATGTGTCTAATGCATTTCTCCATGGCGACTTGGAAGAAGAGATTTATATGAGTCTTCCTCAGGGATATACTCCACCTCCAGGTATTGTTCTACCACCAAATCCAGTTTGTCGCCTTCGTAAGTCTTTATATGGACTGAAACAGGCTTCTCGCCAATGGTATAAGCGCTTGTCCTCTGTTTTCTTGGGGGCAAACTTTGTTCAGTCTCCTGCGGATAACACTCTCTTTGTTAAAGCACGACCAGGTTCTTTTATTGCAGCTTTGGTGTATGTTGATGATATACTTATTGCTAGTAATGATGACAAATCTGTGGAGACTTTAAAGGCATTGCTGCGGTCAGAATTCAAGATCAAGGACCTTGGTCCGGCTCGTTTCTTTCTTGGCTTGGAGATATCTCGTTCCTCGACAGGTATTTCTGTGTGTCAGAGGAAATATGCCCAGAACCTGTTAGATGATGCAGGTTTACTTGGTTGTAAACCAAGTCCTATTCCTATGGACCCAAGTTTGCATCTTACGGCTACAATGGGAACGCCTCTATCTAACCCTCGCTCTTATCGGGAACTTATAGGGAGGCTTCTCTATCTCACCATCACCAGACCAGATATCACTTTTGCTGTTCATCAGCTTAGTCAGTTCATTTCAGCACCATCTGATGTTCACCAACAGGCGGCTCATAAAGTTCTCAGGTATATCAAAGCTAACCCTGGTCAAGGCTTGATGTACTCTGCAGACTCGGACCTGAGCTTGAATGTCTTTTGTGATGCTGATTGGGGGAACTGTAAGGATACTAGACGTTCTATTACTGGTTATTGCGTATATCTTGGTCATTCTCTGATCTCGTGGAGGTCCAAGAAGCAAGGTGTTACAAGCAGAAGTAGTACAGAATCCGAATATCGCAGTATTGCACAGGCGACTTGTGAAACTATTTGGTTGCAGCAGTTATATAAGGATCTTTGTCTTCCCGTTACAGGTCCTGCTAAATTGTATTGTGACAACAAGTCTGCTCTGCATATCGCTATGAATCATGTATTTCACGAGAGGACGAAGCATATAGAAATAGATTGTCATACAGTTCGAGATCAAATCAAAGCTGATACGCTCAAGGTCTTCCACGTTCCTACAGAGAATCAACATGCTGATCTTCTCACCAAACCACTTCATCCAGGTCCTTTCTATGGATTGCTTTCTAAGATGTCATTATCAAGCCTGTATCTTCCAAACCAGACATCTTTGAAGCTACAGACTTGAGAGGGGCGTATTAGGATACATGAGGATTGGTTATTAACTGGTTCACAACCGGTTAACCCTGGTACAATTAGTTTGGTTAATAAGTGTTAGTATATAAAGAGATGTGGATTGTATAATTGGGTTTAACTTGGTAAGATACATTTGATTTTCTCGATATAAAAGTTTGTTAGAACCGTTGATGGTTCTCTTCTTCTTCATCTTCTCCGATACGTTTCTCCGGTGAATCGGATTATTAATAGAGATCAACATATAGGATTTCAAAACGATTGAGAAAGATAGCCGCTAGGTCAGCGTTAGATGGTTACTTATCCAAAAAGATTTTTTTTTTTTTTTTTTTTTTTTTGGCAACAAAATTTCATTATAAAAGATTAAATAATACTAATAATATACGTGATTTATTTTATGTAAATAAATAATTTTTTTATTTTATTTAACTACCCTATTATGTATAATGTTATCGAAAATTAATGTAGATAATTTCTATTCATTAGCTATATCAAAATTTTAGTTAGCCCAAAAAAACTATACGGAAAATAAAATTCGTATAAAACTTAATTATTTTTAAAAGTAAGTAAAACTTTCTTATGTTTTCTAAAGAAAACCTTTTAGTACCAATATATGATGATGAAATACTTAGTTTGGCATATAATCAATAAAGAATATGAATCATGATGCAACATGTAGCAGTCATCTTAACACATATCGTCAAGGCAAACAATGATAAGTAATATGAGTCTCTGGCTACGATGGAAAAACATATTGATTTTTCCAGGTAAATTTGACAGACAATAAATAAAATTATGTTTTTACATGTCTAATTAAATAATTTAATTATTGACAGTTCTTTAATTATTGACAGTTCTTCTTGAAATGAAAATGAATAGTACTTCTTCTGTTTCATAAAAGATATCATTCTACATTTTTTTTTATTTAATAAAGAATATTATTTTATATTTCCAATATGATTTCTTACATCAAATTTTTTATTTATACTATACCCAAAACTCTTTTTATTAAATTTGTATAATTAATTACTCATTAAATAAGAGGAAATATGTATGATTCAAGTTTTTCTTAAATTGTGTGTAATGTGTCAAAATAACACTCTTTAATTAGTGAAAGAGAGAGTAACAAATATGGTGCTAAATAGAACATTCATCAGAACTTTGTTTTTTTCTTTTTGTTTTATATATATAATAAATCAGAACTTTGTTAAACCATGTAAACATAGCTCTGCTTTGGACGCTCCATCAATAACATTCATTTATGACTATAGTAACCAGTAACCATATACCCAAGAAGTAAAATAATTTGAATATTTAATTGCTACAAGTTGGATTATGAATGTTGATAACATTTTTAACAAATAAGTTTACAAATGTAACTATCCATGTATGTAAAATAATTCAAACCTAATTGTAATCTTAGTTTTTTTTGAAATTAACCCCGCACGTATGTTTTGAAATTAACCTAATTGTAATCGTAAAATAATCCAATTAAGAAAAGGTTATTGATTTGGGATTGAATAAAGTTTTAAAGACTTTAAATGTTATGTAAAATATATTGTTATTAGATCAAGATTTTGTTAAACTCTGTTAAAGTTAAGGAAGGTGTATTCAACTTGACATTTTAAGTGATTTTATAAAATTTACAAATCCTATGTTATTTAAAAAGTCCATTAAAATCCACTGTTATTGAACTAATGTTTTAAAAATCTAATTTGAAATCGACTGCTATTCAAAACAGTTTGTGGATTTGGATTTTAATAAATTTTAGGGATTATAGAGTATTTAGGAGGATTTGTTTATTTAAAAATACAGAAATCCAAATCTCATGGTTTTATGTAGGATTTGAAAGAATTTTACCATAAATCATATCAACTTCCTTAAAATCTATCAGAATTCCAAATTTCCTAAATCCCATAAAATTCCCCTAAATCATGGTTTTAATACATATTAGTTTGTGATTTATAAAAGATCATTTAAAATCTTAACAAATTTGCATTATTGGATTCAAACTTTTATAAAGTCAATAAATTTTTTGTGTTATTCAATTAAAATAAAATAATTTAGGATTGTTAATGAATTCAAATATTATGTTATTGGTTTATGATTTTATACACTTTCTTTACAACATAAAATCATGGAAAGTATCGCAATATACAGAGTTTGTTTGGATTACTTTACAAGATTTTAGAAAAATAATCAACAAAACTATAGAATACTCTCTAAAATTTTTTTCACTTATTCATTATTGATGTTTTGTTGAAATTTTTAAAATTCTTTATAAATTAGAATATAATAACACCCCCTAAAACTGATTCATGACTTAAGAGTTTGACTCATAATTTTTGGATACGAAGAAATTTTACAACTACGATCTCATTTATGGTTCAATAAAGAATCTACTTTGCATAAGCAAACTGATCTCTTTGCTTATAACTAAATTCTTTACAATACATGCATTAAACATATTGTCAAGATTGACCTTAGCATGGCTTAGAACTTAACGATTACAAACCTAATGATCTTCTGAATATAAAAAACAAGTCATTGTTATACAGTTTTGTTGAATGTCACAGTGTCTTCGAAAACAACACATCAGTGTTCTCAGAATTTTTTTTACCAAGTTTATTTGTATGCATGTCTCTTGTTATAGTATAGTTGCAATTAATAAATTCAAGCACAGCATACATCTTATGCACAAATGGTAGACACTTGAAATTTCTCACCGGGTTATCTTTTCTTGGAGGAAAATGGCTCCTCCAACTATATGAGTTATAAACTACAGCCTAATTTTTCAGTTCTCAAGCTTTGAAACTTAATTTATAGTTACCTGATTTTTTAGGAAGTTCTTCCATTCAAACAATATAGCAAATCTTTCAACCTTTATGTGGATGAAAATCGTGGGTATTTTGAACAGTTATCTATGATGGACTATATACATATACATGTATTGTAAGACAAAGAGTTCACAAAATTCAATATCTCCATCATTTTTTTAAGGATACTCTTTCCAAAAAGAAACAAAAAGTAGCTTATTAAATGCTCATGTTACCAAGTCCACTATGTCATATTGATGATTTATGTAACCCTTTTCGGTTTAAAATTTGAGACAGCTCACATTTTACTGTCTTCTGTCTAATAGATTTAGTCCATTAGCCAAAGATTCTTGTATTGTCATTTTCTAATTCTTGTAAAACACCATTTTTCCCTTCCACCTTCATGTGTGTCTTCAATCATAAACATGGATTTTACTAGTTTTTTTTTCCCGAATATTAATGGTCTTTTTTTGTTCTTTGATCGTTCAAGCTTCTACATGTAAGCTCATATTTTGCTAAGCAGCTGAGTTAAGTACATGTACTCGTTTGTACAGTGATATGTTAATCAAGTTTAACTATTTTAAAACAAACTTTTTTTTTTGTATAGTGCATGAAAACAAAATATATACATATATATATATAGTGAATCAGTCGATTGTATAAAGAATATATGGATGGAATCATCTTCACCATTTGATGTAAAAGAGCACCAATTTCCAACACAATATAGTTGACAAGCCAACCATATGATTCAGAGCCATGAAAAAGCATAAACTAAAAAAGGCAAAAAATGAAAGAAAGAAAAAACTTCAGAAAAAGCAGAAACATTATTTGAAAAAAGTAAGTGCTTCTTATGTTTAAAATGTGGGACTAGGAACTGTAATGATATATCAAATCTGTTCGCCTATTTGGAGTCAGCCACTACTAATTACTTCAACCAAATTTAATTGAAATACAAAAAGTGAAATTTTGAATTAAAGATTCGATGTTGACAATAATATAATTGAAAGATTTGATTTGGGATCTGAGTATCTGATTTTTTTTCCTAAAATTTCCCCAACAGCTTGGCAAAAGTGTAAGGGCTCCAGCATGTTTACTTATGTGCTTTTTACAAAAGTAAATTTCTGTAAGATCCTTGTTCCCCTTTTTTCCTTTTCCATTATACTTGTCATAATTAACTCTTTATTTCATGTATAAATATCTTTTGATGAATTAAAAACTTCAGGATTTAAATAGGTAAAGTTTTGAGTGAGAAAAATGAACCATCTCTTTTAGAGAATATATTTATGTATGTTGATCAGTCTTGACATTGAAGACACAGTCTTGACATTAAAGACAAAATGAATACATTCTCTAATATAAATTGACTTTCTAAGGTCAGCCGCATGATTAATGATGGTCCAAAGACTTCGAAAGAAAGAAACACAAAACTATTTTGTTATGTTCCGATTATAATTATATATGTCCCTGTCTTCTTGGGCAGAAAACTTATAATTTTATGAGTTTAGATCTCATAAATTTTTAGTCTATCTCTCAGAAATAGTAAATGTATCTTTGTGTCTCTGATCAAAAGTGTGATTGGTTAGCCTGTAAGTTCATTCTATCGACTAGTACTAACCTTAAAAAATCATAACCTGGACCTGAAGAAACCAAAACTGCCGCGAGTTTTCAACAGTGCTCTACGTATGACTTTGGTGTCTTCATCTAATTATGACCACCCTATTTAGCCTCTAAGTCCATTCTATCGACTAGTACTGACATTAAAAAGTCTAACACCTTTGCTCATACGTTAATGGATTGACCTACGAAATCTTTAAGATAGATTTGATTATTTCATGGCGGCCAAAAGTCTAACTGAACTTAATGCTAATAAATTGCATAGTACCTTCTAGGTTGTGATGGTTCCAAACATTAAAAGTAACTACTGAAGCTTCCTCTACAATTTGAACACAATGCTCACATTCAGTCTACATGTACCCACATATTGGACCACGGTATCAACCATGCAAATGATACTTAATTTCTAAATGTTATAAATTTGACACGCCCATTTTGGAGAGGGATATATGAACAGCGGCTTCATTCATGATAAAAAACTTGTAACATCCATTGGATGAACCCCACTAATATTTGTTTTCAACATCATCTTATCTCAGATCTTTGATTCGTCAAGATGTTGGGGCAAAGGAAGCTACACCTCTTCAATATATGTGTCTTAGTTGATCCTTTTCAGTACAATGATAATTTATTCTCCCGTACAATCGTCAAGCAATTCAAGTTGAATTGTATTATTGTACTGAGAATTGCTTGACGATTGATATTAATCGTATTCTGAACAACAATTTATGAATCTCTTTGTTGGCCAACCAAAACGACCACATTACTAGGTATTTTCTAGTAGTCATTTTCATATTCCACACTTCACTAATAATTTTTGTTCTGATTTTCTCGTTACAGAATTCACCATTTATTACCACAATATCCTGTTCGTTTTCGTATAAAACATCAATGTAAGAAATCAAAATTTCAGGTGGCTCACAGGAGGAGGGAACACAAAAATACATGGAGACATGTAATGAGAGTCTCCATCTACTGACAATTCTAGAACATTAGTTACGTTTTTCCATCTAAAACAAATGCCTGGGTTTTAGAAGCAAAAAAAGACTTGAATGCTCTCTACAAGGCTATCTATATATCTATGCATCCTTTAAATGTAGAGTGGACTTAAATTCAAATGCCTTAGCTCTTTCGCTACATATTATAATATCTATGACATCTTTTTCAGCGAGAGACTACTGAAAATATCGATCGTGGACGAGCTTCCCATTAACAATTAATATATTGTGGTGAAAGAAGAAAAAAAGATACGTGATTTAAGTTTAGAATTTTAAAGAGGTTGATTACTAAAGTTAAACTTTTCTTCTCTTTAATTTTCAAATATAGTCTAGTTGAATATAATTTACAGGTAGAATGTTGCTAAAACATTGTTTTTTTTTTCTACACGGAAGTACTTATAACAAGTTTTACCAATTTTTTGGCAGGGTATTAATACGGCCAAGGTAAAAACAACCTGATTATGATGAGATCCACAATGGAATCTAAAATGGACGTACGATATTATATATGTCTGACTAGAGAGATCTAGTGTAGATTTCGATATAGCCAAAGTAATTAACAAAAATATGACAAGAAAAAAAAAATCATGTGGAGGCCGTACATCTAGCAATAATTGGAAAAAAACGGTCAGCAGAATTATAAATGTGCAGGTCTTAATTTCTGACGAATGTACAAGCAGTGGTCCTAATTATATGACACTTCTACTAGGGAATGAAATCATTTCGACAAGGAAATTTCATTGACACACTCATTGGTAGGACACATATATATAATCAATTATACTTATGTCAGTTAAAAATAAGAGTTTAGTTCAAAGTTGAAAGTTAAAAGGTTAAAAGTTAAAACAAATATTATGTATATAATAAACAAAAACCTCACCACAACACTCTGCCAAAAAAAAAAAATTGAAACAAAAAAGGGAAGAAAAACAAAGAGCATACCTAACTAGGGAACCTAAAAAAAAAAAAAAGAGAAAAGAAGACAAATTAGAAACATAGAAAGAAGGTATAGAAAGATTTACAAAGTGGGTTATAAGCATGCAAAGAGAAGAGGGTCCCCTCTCCTTTGGGGCAGATGATCATCAATTCCCACCACAATCACTCTCACTAAATTTCCTTTTCATTCTTTTCCCCAATTTGCATTGCAGCTGGAGATAAGTCTTAAATTTACATCACCTCTCCTCCTCGAATTCTCCTTTGAAACCAAACCATCAATTTCCGATCGCTATCGGCAGTTTGGCAAGTTATGTTTTCTTGATTAGAAAACCGATCTTCATCTTCTCAACTGTCTATAGTCTATAGGTTTGATCATATTTTCTTGACTTGCTCGTCTTGTTTCCAACACTTGTCTATGTCTTCAGCTATTCTCTTTGCGTCCATCGATGCTCCAGAAATCCCACGTTTTGTGAATCCGACCGCGTATAGCCCACATTCCCCTCTCCATCCCTCTGGGAACTCTTGTATCGGAAATCCATCTTTCTTACTAAACATTTTATTCTCCTGAAATATTATTTGTTTTCCAGAGCCCATTTAATACAAACTTTATTACAATGGATATATTTCTAGTCTTATACTAAAAGAAAATAACAATAAATATGTGTTAACCAATATTACTATCATTTATTGACTACCTTTAGCCAAGAGGGTACGTTGCTTTTGTAGCCAGTTGCCAATATTATGGCGTCAAATCTCTCCGTTATACCGTCATCGAACTCAACTTCATGTCGTTTTAACCTTCTTATCCCGGAACACACCTTTTTACCATTACAAAAACAACATCAATATATCAGTAAAACAGGTCATAAGCATGCATGTATATGTATTATATTTGATTCGATATAACCGTATACCGTACCTTGATATCTCCGGTTTTGATTTTGGCGAGCGTGCCGACGTCGAGAACCGGAGTTTTGCCGGAGATATTTTTGAGCTCAAGTGGGCCTAACTTAGGCCGGTTAAGACCTAACAGGGTTGTATCCCCGAGGATGAACCGGGAAACAACCAAGAGGAAACGGTCAACGAGCCGGATGGGCAGCCATTTGAGTAAGAACATGGACAGCCCAAAAGTCGAAGTACCCAACATCTCTCGTGGTAGGACGTGCACCTTCACCAGTTGAAAATATAAAAATAAACTCAAATTAGCAAAATATTGCAACTTTATAATTCGGATGAGAAAATCGTATTATAAAATAGTAATATCAAGAGATTGCATATATATATATATATATATATATATATATTTTTTTGGGTGAGAATGTTTGCGCGTGCTCGTTACAATCCCAATAAAGTTGTTGTTCTCATTGTATTTATTCTTTGAAAATGTTATAAAAATGATATTTATGTATTAAAGAAATTAGGTAAACCTCTTTTTTCATATAAAAACTATATTAACAAATTGTTGGAACTTGAAGTCACAAGGGCCTAAAAGAGAGAATAAATTCTTAAATTAGGATAATACCAGCCTTTGTATTTTCCCGTAAATTTTTCGAATTTTCTAAACAGATTAAATAATAAGAATATCAATCTGAAAAGCAAAAGAAATATGATACTTTCTTTTTTTTTTCAAAAAATTAATATAAAACACAAAATAGGAAACAAAGTTGCACATGATTTCAGAGAAATCGTAATAAAGAAAAGATAGTTTAAAATCCAAAGAAAAAATATTTCTTGAAAAAATTATTTTAGGCTTTAGACACCATTTGTATAAAATTTGGTTTGTTTTAAAAATACTTATAATAATAAAAAAATCTTATAATTGATAAAATAGTAAAAATAAGAAATAAGATGCATAGTAAGGGTAAAGAAACTTACAAATATTTTTTCTTCAAAATCATGTGGTCATTTAACCAAATACTATTTTTCTATCATATTTAAGAAAACCTTTTTTGTTCTTCGAAATCTCATTTAACTATAGCACATATAAAATATATATATTGGTGGAACGGAATTTAGTACAATCTAGACTATGATATTGATATCGGATAATACTTACAGAAATGCACACATAATCCTAGAAAATGAAATAAAAAATCTAGAAAACAAAAAGAAATTTTTATTAATAAAGTAGGTAATATCTTGAGTTTAAGGAAAAAAAAACAGTTAATATCAGAAGAAGATCAACTTGAATGAAAAAGCTTTTCAAGATTTTGTTTTTTAGCATAGAAGAAGAACTCCACAAAACATGAAGGAGCCAAAATATCGAAAACGCATACGAAAAAAGTTAATTTAATCTCCAAAATACTTTCTCTTTTAAAAAATCAAGAAAACAAAAAAGAAAGCAAAAGAAGGAGAGAAAAAAAAAAAAAAAACTCACAGCGTCTCTGACAACGAGAGAAGGCTGAGCACCGAAGTTGCATAGATCCAAACAAACCTCCATACCGGAGTTTCCACATCCGACAACAAGAACCCTTTTTCCGGCGAAATCTCCACCGGTCTTATAATGACTCGTGTGCTTCACTACCCCGGTGGCGGCAAACTTGTCCATCCCTTCAAACCTCGGCACCACCGGCTCCGCATTCTCCCCCGTCGCCGCTACTAACCACCGGCAAACATACTCCGTCGTGCCTTCTTCTCCCACGCTCGTCACGCGCCACATCCCAAGGTTTTTATCAAACTCAGCCGACTCAACCGTCTGGTTGAACTCGGGCTTTATGTCAAAACTCCAAGCGTAGTCCTGAAGGTACTCGATGAACTGCTGCTTCGTCGGGTAGGTTGGGAAATCGGCCGGAAAGGGTATTATCGGAAGTTCACAGAACTGTTTAGGGAGGTGGAGATGAAGACGGTCGTAGGTCTTGAGCTGCCATAGTGATGCTATACAGTTTGATCTCTCGAGTAGTACGGACGTGATTCCTCTCTCTTTTAAACACGCGGCCGTGGCTAGCCCTGACGGTCCGGCGCCTACGATCACCGGTCCGGTGACGACGCAGATACGACGTGGTGACGTCATGCCTCGGTGGTGGCTAGACAAGTAATCATGTGCTAGTTTACCTTCAATCTCTCTCTTCCAACAGAAATCCATCAAGAAAATAACTTCTCTTTGTTTCTCTCTCTTGGCTTTTATATATATAGAGAGAGAGACTTGGTGTGTGTTTGTGTTTTGTAATGTGTATTAATAAAGTACGTATTGATTACGAGAATACGAGAAGGGTTTGTAGTAAAGAAGTAGTGGTGGTGGTGTTGAGACTAATTAAGAGCAAAGGACAGATAGAACAATTTGACATTGATGGCATGGAGTAAGTTAAGTTAAAAGAACACAAAAATATTTTAAAATAGAGAGAGATGGTAAAAACTTTTTTTGTTTAGTGAAAGGTATTTATAATGGGTTTTGAAGAGAGAAAATATTCTCCAAATATCGGAATCAAAGAGGTTAGGGTTCGGATTGAATCTGCTGAAAAAGAGGGAGAAAGAGAGAGATCTTATCCAAATGAGAAGAATGAGTAAAGAGAGAGTGAGAGATAAGCGTTGTGTGTTGTGTTTTGATGAGAGTAGAAACCGGAGGAGGATGATCAGAGAACTACGGGTCTCTTAAATCGCCATTCAAACTTATAGGAGAGAGAGATTGTTAGTTGTGATGTGACTATCTCTCATGTGTGATTGATTATGTGTATATTTATATGATGGGTGTGTGTATATGTGTGCTTAGTTAAAAAAAAAAAATGCTTAAATAGGGTGTTTATATATTTAATGGACTTCTCTTTTTAGATTGCCCACCTGTGAGATTTTTGGTGTTCCACTATATAACTTTTGACTCTTTCTTTACCTTATGGAAATCTCAAAGATTGATGTAAGTAATCTTTTGATTGTCTTATGATCAACCAATGGGTGCACAAATAATATGATTATGTTTTTAGTTCATAGAAAATTTAATATAGATAGATATTTTTGTTTACTACATCATTTCAGCATTATATACATTATTTTCAAAATATTTTACATATCACTATTTATAAAATATGATAAACTTAGGAATTCCTCACTAGAAAATTAGTCCACAGCATTCGCAAATACAGCAATCTGTTCATCATGCAGTTACTAAGAATCTTTGAAGTATATGCATTCAAGATATTAAGATATTTAAAGAAACTAAACTATCAAAAGTTCAAAACATTAAATGGTATTCATGATTTTCAGTAACCCATCTAATAGTGTAAAACATTATATATATATATATATATATGTATATTTCTTCATCCTCCTTTTTAATTATTTAACTAAATTGATGATAAAAATGCAATAAATCAAAGAAAAATATTGTAAAATTATGTCTAAATTGTTAAGATCCCACCTGGACAGTTCAAAAGTACTAACATTTATATATAAGAGATATGAGCTAATTTACTCACCAATTGGTCTTGAGTTACTAGCTCATAAATTTTAAAATGGTATCAAAACATTGTTTATTAACATGTATAGGACGGCCTAAAAAGGATTATTATAACATTCCGATCGCCACTTTTTAGTTGGTTCTATGTCTAATCTCAGTCCATGGGTCCACTTTCTTAAGTGGGCCTTACGTACTCTCACTAGGTCTTTGAGCCAATCCATATCCGACGGCCGGTTTGCTACGTCCGGAAGGTTTTCAAGACTTGGAGTCTCTACAAATTACCACATAATCTTTTCCTGTGTTTTATCCTCACTTGCACAGTTCCAACAGTCATTTCCCTGAAGGTCACAAATCTTGACACTACTCCAGCATAAGCACGCTAAACTGTAGAGTTATCTCAGGACCCTTGACCGATAAGATAAGTGTACTTTGGTGACATAGGTGGCGAAATCAATTCTTTTAAACCTCTCCGTAAGTCCCTGAAACCTGGGTATTACAATTCATCCCCACTAACAGATCGCAACGTCCTCGCTGCGTACCAAGACCGTCACCCCCGACGGTGTGAGCCCACTCAACTTCACACTTTTCTAGGTTTGGCTCTGATACCACTTACAACGCCCCGACCACCACCTCTTAATGGGCCCCATGTTCAATCCCAATCTATGGGCCCATCTTCCTTAATTGGCCTCACGTCCTCTCACTAGATATGTGAGCCATCCATACCCGATGGCCAGTTTCCTACGTCCGGGAGGTTTTAAATACTTGTTACTGTCCGTACAAATCACCACATGATATTTCTCTGTGTTTTGTCCTCACTGACACAGTTCCAACAGTCACTTCCTGGAAGGTCACCAATCCTAAGACTACTCCAACATAAACACGCTTATCTGTGGAGTTCTCTTAGAAGATAAATACACTTTAGTGACATATGTGGCCAATTTAATCTTTTAAACCTCTCCGGAAGTCCCAGAAACTGGGGTGTCACATTTATTAATGGTCCAGAGTGATATTCTGTTTGAAATGAATTGTTAAGAGTCATCGTCAAAGTCTGAAAGAACAAACACTAGCTAATATATTCTTCCTCTGTATAAAAAGATGATTTTTTAGGATTTTCACATAATTAAAAAAACATTTAATGTTTAGCTAAAAATGTATTATTTATTTATAATAGCACATTTATCGTATCTATTAACCAATAGTAATTCATTAACATTTAAATTATCATTTAATAATTTATGAAATTTATAATGTTTTAGTATTAATTGATAAAATTTTACAGAAATTAATCTTTGTGATATAAAAAAAATCTTAACAAATCATCTTTTGTGATACTGAAGGAGTAATAGACATGAGTCAGTCCACTTATTATCAATTAGTTTGAATTGGAAGCCATAAATCTAACATAAACATATGTTTTTTGATAAATAATTGCTTATAATGAAAACTAATATTTTTCATCACGAGGTTTGCGAGTTAGAAAACCTACATTGAGCATGTTTGTTACGTTACCGCTGCATCTCCTTCTGGAGGCCAAAATTTAAATGTCAATGTAGCCAAATAAATGTGAAAAATACCGCTGCGGTTACTTTTACGGAAATTGCCGGTGTATCATGTGTCGTCATGAAAAACAGGCGATAGTTAAAACTGCTGCTGCGACTTGTTTTAACAGAAACGGCGACTCATTTCAAGGATTTAAACTCTGATAACCTTTATTTTTTAGTCGCAGGATGTGGTTGTTGCTGCAACTTAACGAACAGGCTTATTGACATTTCAATTTTGCTTGCTACTAATTCAAGTAAACGAAACTAATATTATGTTCTGCAAATCAATCGACATCAATTCCCAGTTCAGTAAGCTTTTCTATTTTCAAACCAGATATAGTACTAATTCTATTGAATTTGTTTTCACATCGAGCAAAAGCAATTATGCCACACCAAACATACCATTTCCCAATAAGAATGGGGAATTCTAACTGAAGTGCCGGATTTTTCTACTACACTCTTAAGTGTCCAACATATCTACAATGTCATTTGTAAATTTTATGACTCCATGTTTTACGAGTTAATTACTTGATAAGTATGCGGATAAGTGGAAGGATGAAATAAAGGGAAAAAAATGAATATCAATGATATATGATTCCAATTTGTAAAGTCTATGAGGACTTATCTTCTTTTTTTTTGGCAAACCAATACTTTTTATTTAAAGATTACGGTTCAGTACAAAGAAATCGAAGAGCCTATTTTGCCAAGAGTCTGCTTGCCGATTCTTTTCTCGGGAAGCGAAAGAGAAATTACATGAGCTGAATTTAGAAGATAGCGAGAGAAAGTCATATAGAATCCCGTGAAGTTCCAAGAGTTGGATCTTACTATGGAGAGCTCTGACTATCAATTGCTATGAGGACTTATCTTATGACTCCATTTTTTAATATCTTTTTTTTTTTTAGTTGTAAAAACATATAGAACCCATACTTATAAAAAAAAATTAGAAAAGCTAATTTAACTTAGTGTAATTATGTAAAAGATAGTAAAAATAAAAATGACCAAGAAAATGAGTATTTTTGAAAAAAATATCTGAAAATGTGCATTTCTAACAAATTTTCATTTTTAATGTCTAAAAACACAAATTTATACATGATGCTTAGGTTCATTAGGTTCTAGTTTTTTTTTAAATATAGTTTTTGTTATGAAATATCTGTTTCATGAAAAATATTATTAAGTATTTTATATTTAAAAATGGTCAAAAATGAAAATTATTGAAAAAATAGCAAAAACAAAAGATTTGGCCTAATAAGTGGCATTTTGTGTAAGAATCACATGTTTTACTATCTGCGCTATCAGCAAATCGTAAACCATAAAAAAATACATGTTTATAAATCAAAGTATGAATATGTAGAATATGATACCGTTTTCCAATGTGGGCCGTAAAACAGATTCAACAATATTCCTTAGTCGCAGTGGTCTCAACAATCTATTGAGGAGAACGATCATTACCTTCAAAGAGTTTTTGTTTCACTTTTGTCCTTCCAAGTTCCAAGTGAAGCAAATTATTGTAGGAGAGATCTCATCACTGGATTAGTTACATAATCATTGTTAATGTAACATATCAAAAAAGTTTGTTTAGATGTATGAAAGAACCTAAATGAACAATTAACTTTAACTGTAGACAATTAACTTTTCTTCTATGGTTATGTCAAAACTAAAACTGTTAAAATGTGTTTGAAAAGATGTTACTTATTAGGGTAATTTCTTATTTTTATTTTCTTTCGCAAAAACCAATTATATAAAGTAAATGGTCGGAGACTTTCTTCTAAAGAGAGCTATTCCGGTATGGAGGTATTATCATCTTACATATCTACCATTATGCACCATATAATACCATTTCTATATATAGTGATAGCTCACTGTAGAGTGGTAGCTCATTGTACTTACTAAAACGTAGATGTAAACCCATATGAAGTGTCGTGACTTGCCAGCCACATAGATAGTACATTTGGCAACTTTGTACTTCAAATGCTCTCTTTTTCCAAATGGTACCATTTTATATTTATTCTTTCTTCCTCTCCTCAATAATAAATTTTATTGCTAAGCTTCTATTGGATGTCTATGGGCATTATTATAACAATTTCTTTTAGATTTATGTCAAGGGAGTCTTTGCTTTAATTTTTAGAAAGATGTCACAAAAACAATAATAAATCTAAGGTGGTTGATGAGTGATTAATCATGAGTAACAGTATTAGAAATTTTGGCTTTAATTAGAAAATCTAGCACGACGTAGGTGTTTTTTAATTTTGTATTTTTTCACGCACGATATATATACATATATATATCATTAATAATAAAAATATCTAATAAGTATATTAAATTTTGTCAGAACTACACAATGTAATGTTTATCACTTACCTACATTAAAGCATTATATATAGTTAGGATTATATTATGAAATAATTGGACCAATCTAATTACCGAATTAAAGTATAAACCACCGCAAATTGTGAATGTCTTTCAAGTATAGTGAATGGTTGACCAACGATTAATTAATTTATTTACACTTTGTATATATTCAATTCCCGAAATTGTGACTCATTGTAGGTTAAGAAATGAAGTTTATTGAAAATTTAGAGCGTGATGTATGTATAGTCTTGTTTGTGAAAGGGTACAGCTTTCCATCTTGAACATGGTGTAAAGAGAATCATCTAGTATGGATCTTTATGGTGTGGTGTGGATAGTACTGTTAATTGTAAAATTGTTTACAGAATCTACTTGTCATGGAGAACTGAAGAAATCATTTGCTAGTTGTATAAAGGTAATCATTTACACAATCAAAAATATTTTAAAATATTTTCATATGATATTATTTCCGACAACCAAAGAAAAATAAAAATCTAAACCATCTTCAGTTTTAGTGTATCTTTTGAATAAATACAATAATACATGATCTAAGTTATCTGACTAAGATTTAATCTAAGGTAAGACTGAAATATAGTTTAAGTTTCCTGTGTATCTATTTTCACAGAAGCAACATATAAAACCTCTCTGACACGATTTTTGAGGCGTCCCTTCTGAACAAGCTTTCTGACATCGGTGAAGCTTTTGCTTGCCGGCGTCGGGATCCCATCATCCTCTTACTTCAACAACGCTCTGTTTCTTGTTTAGTTTTCTTGTTTTTCTTTACTATTGTTCCCTTTTTAAATCTTTCTTTTCTTTTGAATCTTTTTCTCTTTTTCCCCCTTTTTAACCTGATTACCCAAAATTTTCCGGTGATGAGCAACGAATTAAAGCTTTCCAACCTTGAAGAATTCTCACATCGGGCTTCGTTGATGGCAGGAGGACTCTCTCTTGGACCGTCAGATGCGCCTTGCCCGGTGGAGACGTCGACGGCGCACGGCAGCCATAACTTCTCGGATCTGATATTTCATGCCGGAATCTTTATGAAACTTTGGTTATATGTCTTAAACTCGGAACCCAGCCAGCGCCTGTTCCCGCCGATCTCTCACTCGCCGGAGAAGTCCCCTGCACCGCAGATCTCTTTGCAAATATCGGACAGCCTGAAACGACCAACCCTTTTTTTTATTTAATAAATAAATAATAAATATAATATATTAAAATAACTACAGCTAGTGGTCCCATACCCACTAGCCACCTAACCACAACACATTCAACAGCGGAAAACATAATCAATAACCAATAATAACCCAATAATAAACCAATATTATAGCAAGGCAATATCTCAATACCAAACAACACGAAACATGAAACCAGCAACCTAGCAATGTTTCTAATGACTCAACTCTAGCACCCTAGCAAATGCCAGACAACATCCAATCGAGTCCCTAGAACATCCTCCTCTTCATTGCCTTTGATTCCACGATCACACTTTGCCTTTACCTGCACCACAAACACAAATTGAGATGCATGAGTATTTGATAAACACTCAGTGAGGCAATCCTCCCATCTACTGGGCTATACACACAAGCAATAAGATCTCTACAAGCCACAAACAACAATCAATAAAACAAACCAGGCAATATACAACGCATGCAACATCCATCGCAACTGAACAAGGGGTGTCGACCGACACCAGATGGTGTCGATCGTCACTGACTATCTGGTGTCGACCGACGCCAAACTGGTGTCGACCGACACCCTGCCCGACACTCCCGAAAACCCTAGTTTGTGTCGACCGATGCCTCCACATGGCATCGAACGACACTCGCCAAAGTCCCGAGCCGTCCTCGCGTTGGTGTCGACCGACACCCCAACTGGTGTCGACCGACACCGTTACCGAGCAGCGATTTCCCTCGATCAGAACTCCGAATCTCGCCTCCAAGCTTCTCCAATCCGCTCCTTGCACTCCCAGAAGCCAAACCCAGCCCAGATAGCAACGAAATAGCATAGAGAACTCAAGGAAACAACCACATAAGCACCAAATCACATAGAAACTAGAAATCTTAGCTTAGATAAGCCATGGTCATGCACTCACCTCTTTGCAGGAAGATTCTGACCAACAAGAACGAACTCCCTCACTCCTAGCAAGCTTCTAACACCTTCCCAGCCTTAGATCTCCCAAGAACAGCAAGGAAATCTCTCAAACTCTTCCCCAAAAGCTCAAGAACACTCTCTCTTTGTGTTTTCTCTCAAAAACGGCGAAACACCAAAATAACACGACCCTAGGTCGTTTTCCACCCCTAATAACTCGATTTAGGGATTCCCTAAACCAACCACACAAACCGGACAATTAAAATTGAACCGACCAAACCGGCCACAACTGGTGTCGATCGACACTCCCTCTGTGGTGTCGATCGACACCCTCACCAAAATTCCCAGAAAATGGTTTGCGGGTGTTACAATTCTCCCCCACCAATCTAGATTCGTCCTCGAATCTCGAACAACCATCAGTCAAGGACTCCCGTGCAACCGTCTCCACGGCCCGCACTCCTCAGACCGATCTACAGAAGGTCTCCTCTAGGCGATAGACTCACGCTCCAGGCGTCATTTGCTCTTGACTTTTGGACTTTCCTTTACTCATAGGCTAAACCTTGAGTTTTTATTGGCTCCTCATCAGACCTAAGTCTGCATGCCAAATGTTGGCTCCTCATCAGGCCGAAGCCCGCATGCCATAATATATAAGGAAAAGTCCAAACTCGTCTCTCGGGTTGCCACCCTACAGCGCGCCCCGGATCGTCATCCGTCGATATACCAACCATTCTCCTGAGCCACCAAGTCTCTGAAAATGGCAGTACTAGGAGAACCTAAGTCCCCCAAGAGTCGCGAGCAAACGATTCTGAACACGTCCGAGTCCTATCCCTATCCAGGTTTCCTTCCCGTGGCTCGCGTAAAACATCTCAATGTCCTACCAACCACATATTCCCTCACTGGAATACCTCATGACCACACAAGGATCATATACGCCACAAGGGCCGCCACAAAGGCCAAACAAAATGTCCTAAAGAGGACCGCCACCAAGGCCAAACAAATGTCCTAAAGAGGACCGCCACCAAGGCCAAACAAATGTCCTAAAGAGGACCGCCACCAAGGCCAAACAAATGTCCTAAAGAGGACCGCCACCAAGGCACTCTGGCTAACAGCCCGCCACAAAGGCCATCTGTCCCGAAGGACCGTCACAAAGACCATCTGTCCCGAAGGACCGTCACAAAGACACTCTGGCTAAACAGCCCGCCACAAAGGCCAAACAAACGTCCTAAAACGGACCGCCACCAAGGCCACACAAATGTCCTAAAGAGGACCGTCACAAAGACACTCTGGCTAAACAGCCCGCCACAAAGCCAAACAAACGTCCTAAAAGGACCGCCACCAAGGCCACACAAATGTCCTAAAGAGGACCGTCACAAAGACACTCTGGCTAAAAGCCCGTCACAAAGACCCCACAATGTCTAAAAAGACCGCCACACACGGGCACACTGACTCAAAAGTCCGCCACTAAGGCCACACTCAAGCCCCCTTTAAGGCTCTCCACCGCTAAAATGGACAAATTCTAACTCCCATAAAACTTTCCATATATAGCACCTTCCATTTTTGGAAACTTTCCACTTTTGGAAACTTCTCTTCACAACCCCGCCTCACGGAAACTTTGTACCCCAAACACCACCTCATCTTGTTACTGAGTCGCACAACCAACCACCCCAAGCGACCGAGTAACAGAGAGATGGGCTGGAATACTCCATTCCCGCTCCAGCCACGGGTACAGATGGGACCCGGCTAAACAAGCTCAAGTCGCGGCTTGCTTCTCATACCACTTCTTGAACCTTGCCTTCATCTTTGCCTCAGGCTCCCAAGTCTGCTCCTCAACCATCACAGTCCCAAAGGACTCTCATCAAAGGAATCTTCTTCTTCCGAAGCTCCTTGATCCTCCTCTCGAGAACCCTCACTGGTCTCGCCTCCAAAGTCATGTTAGGCTGAAGATCCTCAGGAATCTTAGCCAACACCTCCTCTCCCTCACGGAGACACTTCCGCAACATAGACACATGGAAAACCTTATGGAATGCACGCATCACCTCAGGTAACTCCAATCTATATGCCACTGGTCCAACCCGCTCAATCACTCTGAATGGACCCATATACCTCGGACTCAACTTAGTCTCGACAATGACCTGTTCGGACCCCGCATGGCCATCTTGAGGTACACTCTGTCTCCTACCTGAAACTCAAGATCTCTCCTCCTCCTATCTGCATAACTCCTCTGCCTATCCTGAGCCTCCTTCATGTTCAACTTGAGAACCCGAATCTTCTCTGAGGTCTCCTGAACAAAACTAGCACCAAACATGCTCCTCTCCCCCACCTGAGTCCAGCATAATGGTGTACGACATGGCCTCCCATACAAAGCCTCATAAGGAGCCATCTTAATACTTGCCTGATAGTTGTTGTTGTAAGCAAACTCTACCAGGTTCGGATGATCGGCCCATGGCCACCCCAATCCAGCACACACATCCTCAGCAAATCCTCCGTGGGATCGTCCTCTCTGACTGTCCATCAGTCTGGGGATGATAAGCTGTACTCATATGCACCTTAGTGCCCATCTCTGCCTGAAATGCCTTCCAGAACACCGAAGTGAACTTAGAATCCCTATCAGACACAATGCTTGCTGGCACCCCATGCAACCTGACTATCTCCCTCACATACTTCTTAGCCAAGACCGCTGCTCCATCAGTCTTCTTAATGGCCAGAAAATGTGCTGACTTAGTCAACCGGTCCACAATGACCCAAATAGCATCAAGGTCCGTGACACGGCAATCCTACCACGAAATCCATAGTGATCATATCCCACTTCCACTCAGGAATGGGTAAACTCTTCAGTAACCCGCCAGGAACCTGATGCTCAGCCTTCACTAGCTGACACACCTCGCACCTCGAAACCCAACTAGCCACGTCCTTCTTCATCCCGACCCAATGATAGTACCTCTTGAGGTCACGGTACATCTTGGTCGCTCCTGGATGAATGGATAACTTGCTCGCATGAGCCTCTCTCAGAATCTCCTGTCTCAACTCCTCATCCTTGGGCACACACACACGACCGTGCACCAAGATAGTACCATTATCTGAGACCTGATACTCGACCCACATCCTTAGAGGCATTCACTAGCCCCAAATCCTTCTCCTGAGCCAACCGCACTCTACTCAGAAGATCTGCTCTATCTACTGCTTCCAAACCCAACGGTTCCTGTGAAACAGCACATAAGCTCAAAGCACTGATCTCCCCTACCAGAGACTCCATCTCCTGCTCCTGAGCCGAAGCTACCCTCTTCCGACTCAGAGCATCTGCAACCGTGTTAGCCTTACCAGGATGATAGGCTATCTCCAAATCATAATCTGCCACAAGCTCCATCCACCGCCTCTGTCTCAAATTCAACTCAGGCTGAGTGAATATATACTTGAGCTCTTATGATCGTGAACACTGTACCTTTGCACCGTAAAGATAAGATCTCCAATCTTCGGGGCAAAAACTACGGCACCATCTCCAAATCATGAGTAGGATAGTTGCCTTCATGCACCCGTAACTGCGCGAAGCATAAGCAATCACCTTCCCATGCTGCATCGAGAACACAACCCAACCCAAATCTAGATGCATCTGTATAAACCACATAGGGTTCTCCTGCTCAGGCAAAGCCAACACTGGCGCAGTAGTCAACAACTCCTTCGGGCTTGCAAAGCCTTCCTCACACTCTTCGACCAGACAAAAGGAACATCCTTCCCTGTCAACTTAGTCATAGGACGTGCTCTGCTTGCAAACCCCTGCAAATCTCCTGTAGTAACCTGTCAATCCAAGGAAACTCCTGATCTCTGGCATTCTGCGGTCTAGGCCAATCCCTATAGCTGAATCTTCTCTGGATCTCTGAAACCCCCTCTGCGGAAACAATGTGACCCGAAAGCCCATCTCACGCTGCCGAAACTACACTTGCTCAACTTGGCAAACAACTTCTGCTCCGCAGCTTCTCCATAAGCTGCCCTCAAATGCACTGCATGCTCCTCGGGACTCTTAGAATAAACCAGGATATCGTCGATGAAAATGATGACGGATACATCCGAAACTCCTGAAACACACTGTTCATCAATCTCATAAACGCTGCTGGTGCGTTAGTCAACCCGAAAGGCATCACCACAAACTCATAATGCCCATACCTCGTCTGAAAGCAGTCTTCCTCACATCTGCCTCATCTATCGGTATCGATGATAACGATGCCAGATCCACCTTGGAGAACCAAGTAGCACCCCTCAACTAATCCAACAACTCGTCAATCCTCGGGAGAGTGTACTTGTTCTTCACGGTGACCCGGTTCAAACCCCTGTAATCAATACACAACCGGAAACTCCCATCCTTTTTAACAAACAACACCGGCGCTCCCCACGGTGACACACTAGGACGGATGAATCCCTTACTCAATAAATCCTCTAGCTGCTTCTTCAGCTCTGCCATCTCTGCTGGAGCCATCCTGTAAGGAGCCTTGGATAACGGTGTCGTCCCGGTTCCAGTTCAATGGTAAAAGGATCCGACCGAGATGGTGGTAATCCTTGCAGAGGCGAAACACATCCTCAAACTCCTCCACTACTGGAATACCGCTAACCGTAGACTTCCCACTGACTCGGCATAGATATAGTGACCAAATAAGCCTCACGGCCCTTCTCGATCATCTTCCCAGCTGAATGGCTGAGATCACGAGACTCCTGAAGTCGGTCTAATACCCTGAAAACCAACTTCCCTCTGGTCGCTCAAACTCCACTCTACCCCGATAGCAATCTAAATGCACCATATGCCGATGCATCCAATCCATCCCGAGAATAACATCATACAGCTCCACGGGACTGATAAGCAAATCCGCTGGCCATGACTCTCTGCGATCTGAATATCAATTCCTCTAGCTCGTCCAATAACTCTCGGGAACTTGCCTCCCGACTCTAACAACTCCGTGCGCTCTCCAGGGATCCCCTGATCCCCGCACACTCTGCACACTCTGGAGTAATGAAGCTATGCGAAGCTCCGAGAATCAAACATAACGTGGGACTTAAACCCGCCCACCAACAAGGTCCCTACACAAACCTCATGTGTTGAGAACCTAACACTTTATCACAGGAACATAAAATCTGACCCTACTAAAATTCACAAAGATTAAGTACCGAAAATTATACCGTGATCGCCCGGCACTGGTTCCACCAGTCTCCACTGTCGTGTAAACCCGAGGCCCCTGCTCAATCCGTGCCACCTGCTGACCCCGGGCTGCACCTGCTGCAACGCTGCCACTGCTGCCGGCTGCAGCTTGGGACAAAAAGGCTTGATGTGCCCCGTCTCCCTACAATGGTAACACACCCGAGGTCCCGCCGTCGGAACACTCCTCTTGGGACAACTAGCAACCCTGTGATCCCTGCTCCCACAACCGAAGCAACCCGCACCACTCGGCCTGCGTAGCCTCCCACTTCCTCTTGGTTCCCTGAGCATGCCTACCGCCCTGCTAGAACCACCTGCTGCTGAGCCTTACTAGGCTGAACTGCTGGAGCTACCACCACTGACTGCCCGGATATCCTCCTCAATCTCTGCTGCAGTCTCAACCAGCTCTGCACGCGTAGCATAACTCCTCCCTCTACAGTGAACTCTCAAGTCATCACGTAGAGCCCTCAAGAACCTCCTGATCTGAGCCTCCTCAGGCTCCATAGCCCGACCTCCATAACAAAGAAGTCGACTGAACTCCAAGTCCAACTCCCGTACTGACCGTGTCCCCTGAGACAACTGAAGGAACTGCACCTCCAGACGATCCAATGCCTCTCTAGGAAAATACTTGCGGTTGAACTCCAAAACGAAGTCAGCCCAAGTCATCTCCCGCTACACGCTCCTAGCAGCCACAGATCTCCACCACAACTCAGCATCACCACTCAAAAAGTAGACCCCTATGTCCACCCAAAACTCCTCAGGACATCTCAGAGTGTGGAAGTTACGTTCCACTCTCGTCCTCCACGCATCCGCGGTAGGATCTACACCTCCTGAAAACTGCTCGTCGCAACCGACCCATCTCTGTCAACATGCTGAGATAACGAGCATGGACCCCGCATCCGCAGCCACTGGCTGCCGCTCCTCCGCCACCACTGGTGGCACTACTGAGCCTGAGCCGGTACCACTGGTGGTAACCGCTCTAACACCTGTGCTAGCAAAGCCGCAAGGTCAACACCAGGGACTCCACCCGCTGGGACCCCCACACCCGGGACCCTAGCATCACCGGCCACTGGAGCATCAACACCGCCCCCTCCTGCCACACTCACGGAATCCCCCGGAACACCCTGCGACTCGCCAACACCCTCAGCTGTCACACTCTGGTCCTCGGTCTCACTAACCACTGGGACTCTGCCCCTACCACGACCACGTCCGCGTCCACGACCACGTCCGCGTCCACGACCTCGACCAGCCACAGCATCCTCTCTAACCATCTGCACTACCATGGACAGAAGGCTAAGCAAACAATTTCTATTATAACACCGAAACATAAACTCACCGTGGAATCACACACTCGGCTCGAAGAGAATGTTCTGGGACTCCATACCACACACAATTGACTAACTCACATAATCAATCAAGACATGCAATCCCAAACATCACCACAGAAACCTAGTGAACCCAAACCTAGAACCGTAAGGGCTCTGATACCAAAATGAAACGACCAACCCTTTTTTTTTTTTTAATAAATAAATAATAAATATAATATATTAAAACAACTACAGCTAGTGGTCCCATACCCACTAGCCACCTAACCACAACACATTCAACAGCGGAAAACATAATCAATAACCAATAATAACCCAATAATAAACCAATATTATAGCAAGGCAATATCTCAATACCAAACAACACGAAACATGAAACCAGCAACCTAGCAATGTTTCTAATGACTCAACTCTAGCACCCTAGCAAATGCCAGACAACATCCAATCGAGTCCCTAGAACATCCTCCTCTTCATTGCCTTTGATTCCACGATCACACTTTGCCTTTACCTGCACCACAAACACAAATTGAGATGCATGAGTATTTGATAAACACTCAGTGAGGTAATCCTCCCATCTACTGGGCTATACACACAAGCAATAAGATCTCTACAAGCCACAAACAACAATCAATAAAACAAACCAGGCAATATACAACGCATGCAACATCCATCGCAACTGAACAAGGGGTGTCGACCGACACCAGATGGTGTCGATCGTCACTGACTATCTGGTGTCGACCGACGCCAAACTGGTGTCGACCGACACCCTGCCCGACACTCCCGAAAACCCTAGTTTGTGTCGACCGATGCCTCCTCATGGCATCGAACGACACTCGCCAAAGTCCCGAGCCGTCCTCGCGTTGGTGTCGACCGACACCCCAACTGGTGTCGACCGACACCGTTCAGCAGCGATTTCCTCGATCGAACTCCGAATCTCGCCTCCAATCTTCTCCAATCCGCTCCTTGCACTCCCAGAAGCCAAACCCAGCCCAGATAGCAACGAAATAGCATAGAGAACTCAAGGAAACAACCACATAAGCACCAAATCACATAGAAACTAGAAATCTTAGCTTAGATAAGCCATGGTCATGCACTCACCTCTTTGCAGGAAGATTCTGACCAACAAGAACGAACTCCCTCACTCCTAGCAAGCTTCTAACACCTTTCCAGCCTTAGATCTCCCAAGAACAGCAAGGAAATCTCTCAAACTCTTCCCCAAAAGCTCAAGAACACTCTCTCTTTGTGTTTTCTCTCAAAAACGGCGAAACACCAAAATAACACGACCCTAGGTCGTTTTCCACCCCTAATAACTCGATTTAGGGATTCCCTAAACCAACCACACAAACCGGACAATTAAAATTGAACCGACCAAACCGGCCACAACTGGTGTCGATCGACACTCCCTCTGTGGTGTCGATCGACACCCTCACCAAAATTCCCAGAAAATGGTTTGCGGGTGTTACACAGCCGCTGCACTCTCATCTCATCTTGGCAATCCAAGGTGAAATTAGGGTTTTCCCCAGTGGATCTAGTTCCCATTAATGAACCAATTTCTCAAAGAAGGCCCAAGCCAACTGCTATTACAATCTTCACAACGCTAATTTCAGGTCCGTTTACAGAATTTTTATGTTAAACCCAAATCAATACTTGTGGCGATCTCCTCTACTCTGTGGTCAAAGACTCCACGTGAGAGAGGTATCATCATTGGTGTTTTGGCTTTCCATAGGTTTTGTGCGATTCCTGGCTTTAGCTAATTTTAGAGACTTGTGTTTTTCTCATATAAGCTTGAAGATCTATTATCTAAATTTCTCGAACTGTTATTGCTGGAGCTTTATTTGTGGCATTGGTTTTGTTTTGTTCAATGATCAATATTCACCAAGCAACTAATCTGTTGTCTCAAGCATTATACCCTCACCACCACCTCCTTAATCCAGATCATGTGCTTCAAAGTTGGTGTCACAATTATTCAGAGAGATCTAAACCTTCTGCTTTGGGTCTTTAAGCTACCCTCAACCGACTACAACACCATAGTCCCTCAAATCCTTGCTATCGCACTACCTCGGGTAATTCGACTTGCTCCGGTGAGAACCTTAGCATTGATTCTCTCGTCAACGTCACAACGTCTTTCGACCGTGACCAATCTGTTGTCCTGCAAATCTTTCGAGGATGATCCTTTGATTCATCATGATCTCACATGTTGCAATGTGCATACAAGCCCTTGCTTCATAGCTCTCATGATTCTAAAATCAATGAATGGTATCTATCATTTTATGGTATGGGGGAGTGTCTTTTGTTGTAATGGTCTTAACCTTGGCTTTTTAAACCTGTCTTTGTACTTGTTTCTTATTTGAATGAATGAAAAGCAAGCTAGGGTGTTTCAAAAAAAAAAAAAAGGTAAGACTAAAATATAAATTCTTAATATATATATTTGCCACACTTTTTAGTAGAAAAAATAAAAATAATTTGTTAATATAATTATTTTTTTTGTCGTCAATCTATTTATAATCTTTTTGATATAAAATATTTTTTATTAAGTAATAAAAACTAAGATTTTCTTTTGGTATAAACATTAGTACCCCTTATATACGGATACAACATGTTTTATTAATATAACTAGGGTAAGTATTTCAACTACAATATTTTTAGGTTTTAGTTTTTACTTATCTTAGTGTTATATGTTCATATAGTTTTTTTATTAATTCACTTTAATTTTTAAATTACACTAACGTTATATATTATTATTGTTTAATAGATTTTATAAAAATTTAAGTCTATATTGGAAACTAAAAAATATTGTAGTTGAAACCAAAAGCAAAAATCCACAAAAAAAAAAAAAAAATTATCCTAGTTAATGTTTGGATGGAGGGGACTCATTGTGGAAGGGTGATTTAACATCAACAAATGAACTCAGAATCAGATTTTTAATTGAGGATTCCTAAGAGGATCCTTCCATATATACTAATATTTGAGTGTTAGAAACTTAGAAAGTTAATAGCGTAGATTAGCCCTATTTAATACCTATAGTATATTATGACGAGAGCAAAATACAGTAACGCCATAATAACTTTAGGAGGGTATACCAAATTGGTTATATTGCATGCTGATCAATAGGTTTAACTCAAATAGTTTTAAAGGATACCAATTTCATTATATTGCATGCCGACTAACTGGTTAACGTAAAGGATACCAATTTCGTACCACAGTTTTAAGCTTCTTGGCCTGCCTTTTTGCTATTTAAATGGTTTTGCCATTTGGCTTTTGGTTATATTTATTTACAAAAACAATTTCGTCATCTCGGATGTCATGTCACCACGAGAGATAGAGAGAATTCATTGGATGTGGATTTGAGTGGAGTAAAGATCCCCAAGCAAGACAAAAATACACATACCTAATCCTATTTGTTTAATTGACCACTTCGAGAGTTAATAACGTAATTAATTAAATAACATCAGCCAGTTGAATCTAGCAACCGACCCAACCATGCACCTTGTACATGTGTTTATTTTAAGTATACTTGGCTAGTATTCGTACAATGCACGAGATTTCAAATTATAGTGAACTGGTTAATAAAAATGAAACAAAAGAATATTTATATTATTAACTATGTAGCATTTTCATATTATTTTAAATCCTGAAACTCAAGCAATTTTTTAATCAAAATCTCTATATAATCATATAGTTATTGTAACGTTCCGACCGCCACTTTTTATTGGGTTCTACATTAACTCTTGATCTGTGGATCCATCTATATCCAACGGTCAGTTTACAACATCCAGAAAGGTTTAAAAACTTGTTTATCGACTGTACACATCACCAGATGATATTTTCTTGTGTTTTATCTTTACTTGCACATTGAGACAATCCTAAAACTACTTTAAAATAATCATTATTAACTCTAAAATTCTCTCAGAACATTTGACCAAAAAAAGAAGTATATTTTGGTGACATAAGTAACCAAAACAATTATTTTAAATATCTCTGCAAATTGGAGTGTCAATTATAAAGTAATCAAAATAATAATAATAACCATTTAAACATTTAAGTGTTCATTTTTTTTTAAATGGTGAAACATTTATCAAT
This sequence comes from Camelina laxa, assembly GCA_024034495.1. Lineage (NCBI taxonomy): Eukaryota > Viridiplantae > Streptophyta > Magnoliopsida > Brassicales > Brassicaceae > Camelina > Camelina laxa. The sequence goes on from CM043881.1 coordinate 12,012,279, forward strand.
GGATCCAAAATTTAATAATTTGGTGTCTCTATTTCAATTATCACAAACATTTAGCGTGGAATAATAACAATCTCAGCCTCAAGAGAAACAAAGGACACTAATCTATTATACCATATTTCATCAAAACAATTTCTCAAAAACCCCTCAATGGTAAAAAGACAATATTACCCTTAATGAAGGTTGTTAAAGGTTAAATATAATTAAATCAGTAAGTGTTCAACGAAAAACACAATAGCTCAGTGGTTGCGAGCTCATGCGCACGAGCGCGCGCCCAGGGTTCGAATCCTACTGTGCGGGGTACAACTGGTACAACGAGTACAACACGGGTACAACTAGGGTGCAACGGGTACAATTAGGGTACAACTAGGGTACAACTAAGATGTAATGCGTACAACTGGTACAACTAGGATGTTCGATTTTATTTAAAAATTGTTAGAAGGGTAGTTTCGTCATTTCATTAAAGAAGAGGGTATATAGAATAAGTTGAGGTAATGCAGAAAAGAATTTCTGATATAGGGGTAAAACAGAATTAAATCTGAGAAACAAATTTCATACGCTCCTTAATTAGTCAAGCCCTTAGTCTACTCTATATATAGAAGGAACGTAAATATCATAACAACATCTCGATCTCCAGCCTTACTAGCTATTGTTATCAATCGGACTATGCGAGTTAAGCTTCTTGGACTTTATACCGAACAGCTTCCAGACAACAACAACAACAACACAACAACAACCCTTCTTACACCACGACATCGGTCTCAAGTGCAAATTTATGAAATTCAAACCACGCTATCTCTCCTATCTCTTATTTTTTGTTCTCATTTTTGTAAGCTGTTAAGGCTTGGACAAACACTTCTGTATAGATTTATTAGATTTCATGCTGTAAAATTTAACCTTAAAACCAAAATATCAATCTATACTAGTATTTTTGCAACAGTTTTTGCTCAAAAATATTTTTTGGAAAGTATTTACATTTAATGCATTGACATTAATATTAGTTACCAAAAATTTCAAAATTAATTATAAGTAAAATTTAAAAAAATAAGAAAATCTTTCTACCTCATTCAAACATAAATATATGATTCATTTTCATTTAAATTTCTATTTAAATTATCTTGAATTATTCTATAATGCATTTAGTTAATAAAATGGATTTAATTCTGTTTTACCCCTATATCAGAAATTCTTTTCTGCATCACCTCAACTTATTCTACATACCCCCTTCTTTAATGAAATGACGAAACTACCCCTCTAACATTTTTTAAATAAAATCGAACAATCTAGTTGTACCAGTTGTACGCATTGCACCTTAGTTGTACCCTAATTGTACCTGTTGCACCCTAGTTGTACCCGTGTTGTACTCGTTGTACCAGTTGTACCCCGCACAGTAGGATTCGAACCCTGGGCGCCCGCGCGTGCGCATGAAGCTCGCAACCACTGAGCTATTGTGTTTTTCGTTGAACATTTACTGATTTAATTATATTTAACCTTTAACAACCTTCATTAAGGGTAATATTGTCTTTTTACCATTGAGGGGTTTTTGAGAAATTGTTTTGATGAAATAGGGTATAAGAGATTAGTGTCCTTAATAAAATTGTGATTTTTTACTGCATATGATGTATTACAAATTTTTAAAATGGACATATATTACTTAATAGATGAATAAAAAATACGGGTACAATGTCCTACATCGTCTAAAAAAATTGGGTAATAGTTCAGAGTCATACTATAAAAGAGACCAAAATGATTCATAATACAATTAAGTAGAAAACTTGATTTTTTTTTCAACAGTAGAAAGCTTGATTTATCAGGCATTCAAACTTAAAAAAACTTTTATTTGGTTCATTCTGGTTCTTGATTTTAATGATTTTTAAAAAGTTAAATACTATAAATATTTAAAACTTTTAGAATTTTAAATATTATAAATATTTATATTTTATAAAAGGTATAAATATTATAACTATTTATATTTTTCAGAAAGTTAAACTTTATAAAATGTTAAAAATATTAATAATATTTAAACATTTATGAAGTTTCAAATATTATAAATATTTAAACTTTATAAGAAGTTTAAATATTATAAATATTTCAACTTTTTAAAAAAGTTAGAATACCTTTAAAATATTAATAGTATATTTAAACTTTTACAAAACTTCTAATATGAGAAATACTCAACCGATTTAAGAATTCTAAGTATTATAAATATTTAAAAATAATAAGAAGCGCCAATTTTGTAAACTGTAAATGGTTACAATCTTAATAAATAACATATCAACTCAATCTAATATTTATAATACAAAAAAAAAATATTAAAAAGTAAGATGATATAGTGCGAGTTAAAATATCTCGAAACAGGGTTATATAGTGGGACGGGTTTTGTCGATATTTATATATATTTAAAATATCATTAATTCGGTGTTACACGGGTTAAACATCATTTCATTATTTTGTTAACACTATCAGTATTAGAGAATAGACATATTTAATTAAATTGATTAAATAAATATTATGTAACAAATAAATTATATTGTGGTATTATATGCTTTAAACCATAAAATTAACAATTATTATATAATTATAACATATTTAACCAACAAATACAACTTATAATTTATTTTTTTTTGCTATAAATAATTTGCCCGCGGTGTACCGCGAGTCCTATTCTAGTTAATATATAAAATAAAGGAAGACATAAAACGGAAAAGTATGTATCATCTTTATTGCCGCGGATGAATATGATCTTCTATAGATTATTTTTATTCTCAACAATTTTCTATATATTGGTAATTAGAATATTAGTTTTCTAATGAAACTTTCTTAATATTGTAAAAAAAAAATTAATTGGATAATTGTATGTTTATACTCCTAAATTTCATCAGTGACAGACTTAAATCGAGATGTAGTGGTTCGTATGAGAAAACACTATCTTTAGGGGGAAAAGATGTGCTTTTGAAATCTGTTGCAATGGCTTTGCCGGTTCATGCCATGTCATGTTTCAGATTGACAAGACATTAATGTAAACAGATCAACAGTGCTATGTCTCAATTTTGGTCGAACGAAAACGAGGTAAAACACAAAATGCATTGGGTTGCATGGGAGAAGATGTGTCAATCCAAGGTTCGAGGAGGGCTAGGTTTTAGGGATATTGGACGGTTTAATCAGGCAATTTTAGCTAAACAAGCCTGACGTCTCCTTGAATTACCTTCATCCTTGCTTAGCCGTGTTTATAAGGGCAGATACTTTGTCGATAAGGGCTTTCTAGAGGCTAAGTTAGGGAGTTGACCATCTTATGCTTGGCGAAGTATCCTTTTTGGAAGAGAGTTACTTGAAAGAGGAGTTTTGAAGACGATCGGAAACGGGTCAAGTACAAGTGTTTGATTGGAAAAATGGGTTTTTGATGAGCAACCGAGGCGTCCTATCAACAAGGAGTTGCAGTTTGATTTAAATCTACAGGTACACTCATTGATAAATGAAGCTGGAGACTGGAATGTACAACGCTTAAACGAGCTTTTCCCTCCGGAATATGTCACTCAGATTCGCTCTTTTCCTCCAGATTTAAACCTCCAGGATGGATACATCTGGCCATATACCAACAATGGTCAATACACGGTGAAGAGTGGGAATTGGTTGCTTTCAAGGGAGGCTGAAGCTTTGGATCATTTATCGGAGGAGGCTGTACGGGTTAATAAGGTAAAGGAGGAGATTTGGTCTGTGCTTACCGAGCTGAAGATCAAAATGTTTATGTGGCGCGCCCTGACTGGAGCTATTGCAGTTGCAGAGTGTCTGAGAGACACGGTTTGCAGGCGAATCCTATTTGTCAAGATTGTCAATTGGAAGACGAAACAGTAGTCCATGTTCTCTTTGGGTGTACGATTGCGAGAGAAGTCTGGATTGCAACCTCTCTTCCCTTACCAGATCAAGGTTTCTCGGATGATGTGGTGGAGAATATTGGATATATGCTACGTCTCATGCAACGAGGAGAGCTAGATAGTCAACGTCGGGCTGCGATTCCTTAGATCATGTGGGGTATATGGAAAGCTAGGAATAGCTCTGTTTTTACAAATCGAAGACAGGATCCTCATGTGGTGTTGGCTACAGCTTTAGAAGAGTCAGAGATTTGGATTTATCATCAATATGTCGACTCTCAAACAGTGCTAAATGAGGTTAGAAAAAGGGCTCAGTCTACTCTGTTTTGGACAAAACCTCTTTTGGGGACTACAAAATGTAATGTTCATTGCTCCTGGGTGAATGAGGGTGCTTCTTGTGGTGGAGCTTGGTTACTGCGAAATCATGAAGGGAATGCCCTTCTTCATGCCAGAGATGCTTTTTTACCAAAGTCGAACAGAATTGTTGCAGAGCTCCATTGTATTTGGTGGTGTCTCATGAGCTTGCAGTTGTTACACTATACGAAGGTTGAAGTTTGGTCGGATTGTAATGCAGCTATATCTGCGTTAGAGGCTCCGTCTGCTTGGCCAAAGTATAGATCGCACCTAATGCGAATACAACGGGTGGTACAGGGCATGGGAGAAGTTACTTTCAAACTTTCCTCTCCGAAAGCTAACTCTCTGGCCAGGGACATTGCCAATAGTGTCACTTGCGATGGTCGCCTCACTTCCTATCTTGCTAGAGGTGGACTGGCATGGTTACATGAGAGGATTAAAGAGGAACGACGTCGAAGCTATTGATTTGTGAAGATATTTTTGGTTTGAGTGGTTCTATCGTTTTGTCTCATTCTTTGAGGTTTTTGTAACACATACACATTGGCCCTTTTATTTTTCAATTCATGAGTTTAAAAAAAAAAAATTGTATGTTTATATTTTCTAATAAATTAAACATTGTTTCCCCTTCAATTCCAATCCTAAGATTTTTTTTTTTGGCAATCATTCTAGCTATTTCTAACTAATGTTTACTCTTAGTTCGAAAAAACTATACTCCTAAATGCTTCTATATATTACTGTACTAGTGTCCAAGATCTTTTGGAAAATGAATTTGATATAAAGCATATGCAATATAATAACAAAAGAATTAATCAAAGCTAATATCTGAAAAGGCCATGGGAACTGACTTCAAGTGTGAGATCAACAAAAAAGTATAAAGGAGTAACGTTTAGTAGGCTTTGTAGTGCCTATAATTGTAGCCTAGGCGTTATAATTGTCTTTTACGCGTCAGTTTAGACCGCCGTCTTTTTAAATTTACACATCTGCAATCAGAGTATATCATGATTCATGAAACTAATACTCTGAAACTAATACTCCTAGTGCAACTTTTATAACCCTAAAAAAATAGAAAATGTATAAAGGGTCTCGCTCCAATTGGTAATATATAGTATTCTAGGATAGTGGAAGTGTGGAATGGAACTAGAATTGGTAGAGCGAATCTCGTTCCGTTAAATTTAAGTAACCAACACATGCAGAATCATTTATTTTGTTTTCATGATTTTAGGCCTGTAAAATCAGATTATTATGTATGGATTACACAAATCACGACTGTCAAATTAACGTACTCTTTTTAATGAAATAAATTTTCTAAAATACAGTACTAATTACTAATTAGAGTTTAGTTTTAAATATTCAAAGTTTATCGTATTGTGGTATTTTTGAAAAAATATATTTTACTAATATATTTGGAACGGTATTTTTGAAAAAATAAATTTTACTAATATTTTTGGAAAACAAAGAATGGTGTTTTTGGAGAAAAAATTTGTTTAAGTAGTATTTACGAAAATTAGTCGAATTTTATCTGTTTAAGCTGTAATGTTGTATATTTTGAATTGCCGATATACTACATATAATACATATGTATCATCCAAAATTTTTCTAAAAACATACTTCATGTATAATTTTCGATATCCTAGCTAAGTCAATAAACGTTTGTAAAAATCAAAAATACAACCAAGTGTTTTGTAGCTCATCTTAATTGTATACAATTAAAATGGATCTATCCGTAATCCTTTGCCCACTCAGGGCATCATTAATGGGGGAACTTTTTTTTGTGCTCTTAGATTAAATATATAGTGAAAATAATCTAAGATCAGGTGTTAAGAACATAGGTAAAAAAAATGGGGAAACTAATTATGGTGTTCTTAGAATAAATATATAGTGAAATAATGTAAGATCAGTAGTTAAGATCTTATGTTAAAAAGCTAGTTAATGGAAGAACATGTTTAAGATCATAAGATTTAATAATATAATATTCATAAACATTTTACAAATTATAAAAACTTTTAAAATAACATTTAAATTACTAACTTATAAACTTGTAAATAAAATGTTAAAAATAAATTAACATATTACATATTACCAAATTTATTCCATATATGCTCTATCAAATCCTCCTTTAATTTCTGATGTGCTTGTCGATCACGAATTATTGTATGGCCATCACCTAAACCCTCAAGATTTGTAGACATATTTACTGAAAACGAATTCCATCTTCTTGTTGGAATTCTTGTTCGTCATAGAGTGTGTATGAATCTCGTTCATCCTCGACAATCATATTATGGAGTATGAGACATGCTCTCATAATATATGCAATCTTACCCTTTGACCATAAAAGAGATGGATTTTTAATCATGGCGAATCTAGATTGCAGGACTCCAAATGCACGCTCAACATCTTTTCGTGCACTTTCTTGTTTTTCTGCAAACAAACGATGTTTCGGATGTTGTGGTTGTGGGATGGATTTAACAAATGTCGCCCATTCCGGGTAAATACCATCCGTCAGATAGTAAGCCAAATTATACTCATTTCCGTTGACATAGTACGTAACTTCCGGTGCTCGACCGTAAATAATGTCATTAAATACTGGTGATTGATCAAGAACATTTAAATCGTTACAAGTACCTGGAGCTCCAAAAATGCGTGCCATATCCAGAGATCTTGTGAAGCTACCGCCTCCAAAACAATTGTTGGTTTACCGGTGCCTCGTGAATACATTCCTTTCCAGGCTGTTGGGCAATTTTTCCACTTCCAATGCATACAGTCGATGCTTCCAACCATCCCGGAAAACCACGCAGTTCTCCGTAAAAGAGTAGCCTTTGAAGATCCGCTTGTGTGGGTCGGCGTAGGTATTCAGTGCCAAACAAGTCAACTATTCCGACAACGAAATGTTCCAAACATTTACGAGAAGTCGATTCAGAGATACGTAAATATTCGTCAATAGAGTCCGCCCCAATCCCATATGCTAGTAGTCGAATTGCTGCAGTACATTGTTGTAGCGGTGAGAAACCATTCCGGAAGGTTGCATCTTTTTTTGGTTTAAAATATGGAACTTCTTCACTGAGACGATTCACAATACGCAAGAACAATGACTTGTTCATGCGAAACCGTCGGCGAAATTGCCTCGTCGTGTAAGTCGAATTATCACTGAAATAATCGTTCCACAAACGTTCGTGGCCTTCTTCCCGTTGTCTATCGATATAAATACGTGTATTCTTTTCCTCCGGAATTTCCTCTTCAGCATCTTCAAATTGATTATTAAATTGCTCTTGAAAAAATTGGTTCATACTATCATTATTTGGATCATAATTATAGTGAAAATTGTTGAAATTGTTGGAAGAAGATGCCATAGCAATGAAGAAGAGAAAGAATATTTTTTTTTGTGTGAGAAAGAATGAAAACCTTGTGCAAATGAGCAAATGTTTGTTTTTGATTGAAAACCTTGTGCTCTTCTCATCTCATATATACAAGTGATCAAACATCACGGGTTCATTCACGAGTACATAGCAACATCACGGGTTCACATGGCTATCAAACTAGCCTAAACAAAAATCCAAACATCACGGGTTCACATGGCTATCAAACTAGCCTAAACATCACGGGTTCACGAGTACATAGCAACATCACGGGTTCACATGGCTATCAAACTAGCCTAAACATCACGGGTTCACGAGTACATAGCAAACATCTAGGGTTGATCATTACTTGAGCTGGTTCACTTGGTCAGTCAGGTGGATCACTCGGTCCTTGAGCTGGATCACTTGATCCTTCAGCTGGATCACAAGTACCTTGAGCTGGATCATTTGGTCGTTGAGCTGGATCACTTGTTCGTTTAGCTGATTCAGTTGACCTGGATCATTTGGTCGTTGAGCTTCAAGGACCTGGTTCCGGAGGCTTGTCAATCCAATCGCAGGAGCTGGTTCCGGAGGATAGTAACAGGTCTCAGCCTCTTCTTCTGAGTCAGTACTATAGTCCAATGGGCTGTTTATACCGTCGTCATATTCACGGTCCATGACTTCTTCAACCTGAAACCGAAACACAAATATAAGCATGACCATCCGCATACATAGTTAAAACATAGTTACACGGGTTCATATATCATATAGCATCATATCCGAACAAGACCATCACACATGAGGCCATCCGCGAACAAGACCATCAAACATGACCATTATACAATGTGACTTACCTTTTAAATTCCAGCAATTGCAGGTCCTTGAAGGTGGTCCTTGATTTAATTTGTCCTGGATACCCTCACCTAAAAGCCTCCGAAACAAATCAAAAACAAATAAACAAAACCGTTATAAACAAAATCGGAATTCAGTCACAGATTTAAAGTATAGATATGCAAGTTTCTGTGAGTAATCACAAGACCATCACACATATATCATAGACCATAAAACATCCGCATACATAGTTAAAACATAGTTACACAGGTTCATATAGCATATAGCATATAGCATATAGCATATTAAAACAGTGAACAACAAACATAAACATTGATTCATTCTAAACATTGAACAACAAACAAAATGAGATTCATTAAAAACATAGAGACCATAGACAACAAACAAGATGGACAAAATCCGCAAACATGGTTAAAAAAACATAGTTAAAACAGTTCCGACATTAGCTTCTTCTTCAATGCTTTTTCATCTTCGTCTAGGGTTTCATTCTTGGCAATGAGAGTGTCAAGAATGGACATCTTTTGGAGTTGTTTCATGCCCTCTAAATCCTTCTGTTTTATCTCCCACATGTGACTAAACTCCGCAGATGGTGCAACCTTCTCTTTGCCTTTGTTCCTTAATCTTTTCGCTGCCTTGATGCCCGCGGGTCTGCTCTCGTGCTCACCAACCACAGAACCCGTAGATGGTGCAGCATCATCAGCTTTTCTCTTGTTAGAACTAGTTGTCTTCGGAGTGGGGTTCATAGCCTCGACACTTGTCCATTTCTGTTCATAGCGTAGCACATTCCAAGCATATTCCATACCGAACTTCTTCTTGTACAGGTTAGTGTAGATTTGGCGAGCATTTTGTAAAACATCTACATCGTTCATCCCACTAGCTCTCTCACTCTCTGCCTCTGCAAAAGCTCCACAGAACCTGCTCACTTCCTTACTAATTTTTTGCCATCTTTGTCTACAATGGTCAGGACGCCTAGGCTCAGCACCACCACGGACATGACTACTTGTTTCATAGTAGTCTCCTACACGAATCCAAAAGGACCCTGCCTTTTGCCCATTCCCAACTATTGCATCCTTCGAAGTGTTTAACCACCCGCTTATTAAGACTAAGTCATCTTGTGTCGAAGAAGACCATATGCGATCAAGGACCATCAAACATGACCATTACATCAAACAAGACCATTAACCATGACCATTACATCGAACAAGAACATGACCACAACACTACTACACAAACATCAAAGACCTAAATCAACAAAACTACAATCACAACAAGTAATACTAGAACATGACCATATGCAAACAAGACCATATGCGATCAAGGACTACACAAACATCCGAGACCATCCAAAAAAACTCATACCAAATCACTAAACAATGTGACTTACCTTTACCTTTCGAGCAATTGCAGGTTTGTTGATGGTCCTTGATTTAATTCGCCCTGGATAGCCTCACCTAAAAGCCTCCGAAACAAAGCAAAAACAAATAAACTTAATCAGTCATCGATTTCAAAACCGTAATAAGAAAACTCGGATTTCAGTCATAAGAAACCCTAAATTGATTAATCATAAGCTCAGTAAAATCCATGACTGATTAATCAAAACCGTAAATTGACAGATGAGACAAACCCTATACCATCTTACTTAACCAAAACCTAATTCACAATTTTCAATTTTGCCTAAATCGATGAAACATCCCACAAACAATGACTAAACGACGGGACTACCTGTATATCGCCGGAGATGATCTTTGCCAGAGAAAGGAGACGACGACACAACGGATCAGGAAGAAGATATCGATTCGCCGGACATATCAAAGATCGATTCACCGGAAGTTAAACGGATTCCTCGGAAAACCTTTGCAAAGATCGATTTCAACTGACTTGAGCTCTCGATTTGGGTGTTTTATTCGGAAGATTTTCGTGTTTAAACGGCGAGGATGAAGGAAACGAAGCTCTCGCCGTTTTCTCTCTTTCTATCGCAAACCCTAGCAGCCGCGATGTCGAAGAAGAAGAGAAATGAGAAAATTATCTCAACACCAAAAAAATCGATCAACTCCCGTGATGACACGTAAGCCAAGAACTGGGCTTAAATCAGTTCTTATTTAAGATCAAAAAAATTGATCTAAGCCCACTTTTGTTTATTTTTATTATATTTTTGCTTAAGAACACCTTTGGTGTTGGCCCGTTACTGATGGCCTCAGTTCCACTTAACTTATAGTACCTCTTTTTCTATTCTTTTTTTCTTCTTTTCCGCTCACGAGACATTCGTGGGGAAGAATGACTTATGGTTTTTAAACAATAATTAAAGGGGAATTTCACACTGGCCGGTTCGTTTGCTTTACTTAGAAATATGATAAAAGGAAGAAAAAACAAAGTGATGAATAATTAATCGTGCTATATTTTCTAATAGCAAATGGGGTAGCTAATAATTACCCAATCTGTCTAATGATTATAAGATTAAGTGGGGTTGTGAGAAAGAAGAAAGCAAAGGTAGGAATTTGCTTAATTAAAAACTTCATTACTATTTAATTACTTTTTTTTTTTTTTTTTTTGGCTTATGCTTGTCCCTTTGATATATTCTTCTATCTAATATTCTTTGTCGAATGTCAACTATTATTGAATTTATTTGACTCACAGAGTAGTTTAAATTGTACAAGCTAAAAATATACCCAAAACCTTTTTCTAAATATAAATTTAGAGTTTAAAATATACCAAAATGCATTTATAGGTAAAAGAATCATTATATAACTAACCGAAATCATATAAGCAGAAAATTCAAAAATATTCATTTTATACTACCTCTTTTCATTTTTACACTCAAACATCGTCTAGTTTTGATTAAACCCCTTCTATAAAAAAAAAATAAAAGGTTTTATTAAATCCAATTCATATTGTTTTACACAGTTTATTTTTTTAAAAAAATATTTTATATTTTAAGGGTTTTAGAAAGATAATTTGGAGGTACAACCTCTACACGTCTACACCCGTAGTCATAGACATCAAAAAACAATTTTGAAAAAAGGATTTTAATTTTTTTTTTTTTGATAAGGGTGCATATTTGAATAAATTATTTTAAAAGATATATTTCTAAAAACTTCACATATATCCATTATAAAACAGATTAAAAAGTTATCAGTATAGATTATATTGTTGTTAATCATTATTAAGTTAATTATAATTAAGTAGTCGTTATCTTCAATGCCTCCTTAATAATAGTACGTACCTCTTGTGTTCACATCAGAAGTGGTTAAGGTGTTTGCACATAAGAAAAATTACTTTATTTTTTAAAACCAAAACATAATTTATTACCTATATGAAAATAATAAAATACTGCATTATATAAATAGCTATAAGAAAAATAAATAATCATTTAACTGTTCATAAAAGTTTAAAACATCAATAAAATGAAATACTTTTCTACTATAAAACATTATATATTTAATATAGTACAGAGGAGGTAGTATTTAATTTAAATTGTCGACTGATGTTAATTTCGTCATCTTTTAGATCAACTTATTTAATAGCGTAAAGTTATAGTATAAGGTTTTCTCATCAATAACAAAATAAAAAATAAAAAAATAAAGGTTTTCATCAACTTTTTTTTTGTGTGGACAACCTAAAGGTTTTCATCAACTAGTATTTATTATTACACCTTAATCCAAATCTTTCTTTAAATATCTTACACAAAACAAAAACCAGTTACTCTCTTAAGCACATTTTCATGTAGTGAATTATGAACGGACCGCCAAATTTTGTCAAGTGTAACTCTCAATCGAAGCCCATTAGGGAAAGTTAAAAAGTAATTGGGAGAGACTGGCTGCTACATACAATTGTAGTTTGTGGAGATTCTCCAGTGCATTGTTTGTTTTTTTTTTTTTTTTTTCGCAAAGCACAATAGAAAAACAAATGGAATACCCTCATCAAACTATTTTTATATGGTAAAAACCTTCAAGTAGAGTTCTAAAATATATCTTCTAATTGTTGTGGCTTCCTTAGTATGTGAGGGGATGTCGAAAGGCGTATGATTACCCACCTTGTATAATTCGTTGAGTTGTGGCGATAGCTCTTGTTTCTTTTCTTTGACTGATCATATTGTGTTATACGTTGTGTGGCATTAGTTCCTTGTTCACTAACTTAGCTTAACAGCTTATTAGATAGATTGAGATAGTCCAAATTATATATATATATATATATATATATATATCAGATCCGTGTATAAATCCTAATTAACCATGCAAATGAATATCTTTTTCTTTTGTATTGTAAGTTAGATAAACTCCGTGTTTTTCTATTATTGATTAGGAGAACTATATATATGATACAAGAGAATGTTCTAGAGAATATCTTGTGTATCTCTCAGAATATTTACATAATATATGTATTCTATATATGGTCTTCTAACACGTTCCCACTGTCGAATCGTCGGTTGACCGGACGGTGAGACTGTCCCGGAATTCAAGAAATAACGGAGAAGGAAGACCTTTGGTGAAGACGTCGGCATATTGGTAAGCAGACGGAACACGAAGAACACAAATGTGACTCATTGCTACTTTTTCGCGAACGAAGTGGATATCAATCTCGATATGTTTGGTCCGTTGATGTTGAACTGGATTAGAAGACAAGTAGATGGCACTGACATTATCACAGTATACGATCGTAGCTTTAGAGAGTGGTATCTTCATTTCAAGCAGAAGGGTTCGAAGCCACGTTACCTCCGAGACGGCATTAGCGACACCACGATACTCTGCTTCAGCACTAGAACGCGAGACCATGTGCTGCCGTTTAGAGGACCAAGACACCATATTATCGCCAAGAAACACGCAGTAACCAGAAGTGGAACGACGACCAACAGGACAACCATCCCAATCAGTGTCAGAGTACGCCGTAAGGGAGAGAGAGGAAGATTTGGTCATACGAAGGCCATGGGAGATTGTACCTTTAATGTAGCGGAGAATCCGTTTAAGAGCCTGATAATGAGATTTCCAAGGGTCATGCATGAAGAGACAAATCTGTTGAACAGCGTAAGTGATATCGGGTTGAGTGAACGTCAAGTATTGGAGAGCCCCGGCCAGACTGCGGTAGAGTGTAGGATTAGACACCGGCGGACTGCCATCAGGAGCAAGCTTTCATTTCGTATCAACCGGAGTTAGACACGGGTTGCAATCAGTCATACGAGCACGATGAATGAGATCAGCGACATAGTTTTGTTGATGAAGGAAGAGACCAGTAGCATCACGACGAATGGTAATGCCGAGGAAATGATGAAGGGACCATCGTCAGACATTTCAAACTCGGAGCTAAGGCGAGCGACGATGTGTTTTAACAATTGTGACGAGGAAGCAGTAAGGATAATATCATCAACGTACAGAAGTAGATAGGCGAGGTCAGCACCTTGATGAAGAACAAACAAGGAGAGATCCAAGAGGCTTTGGTTGAATCCAAGACGACGCACATATGTAGCGAAGCGGGTGTTCCACGCACGAGGCATTTGCTTCAGCCCGTAAAGAGACCGGTTGAGACGACAAACATAGTCCGGTTTGGCTTTATCCACAAACCCAGGGGGTTGATGCATGTAGACAGTTTCGTCAAGATCGCCATTGAGGAATGCGTTTTTGACATCAAGCTGATGGAGAGGCCAATCACGAGCCAATGCGACATGGAGAACGGCGCGAATGGTGGCCGGCTTAACCACCAAACTGAAAGTCTCTTCACAATCAATGCCGAGCTGTTGAGATCGCCCGTTGGAAACAAGCCATGACTTGTATCGATTAAGAGTCCAATCTACATTGAACTTATGCTTAAACAACCACAAAGAACGGACAATGTTAGTATGCTTGCGACGTGGCACAAGATCCCACGCTCTCTTTTTAATAAGAGCATTATATTCCACATTCATCGAATTGTTCCAATAGGGATCCCTAGCTGCTTGAACATGTGTCAAAGGTAAAGGAGAAATTGTGGCGTTAGTGTAAAGACACAACGGAGTTCGCGGTTTAACGATACCATTTTTACCTCGAGTGACCATGGGGTGAGCATTTTGTGTGACAGGAGCAAGGGAAGGATGAGGAATATTTTTAGGAGGAAGAGGAACAGGAGGAAGAGGATTTTGAGATGAGACAAGGCGAGAAATAGGCGGAGGTGTGGGGAACAGAGGAGAAGATGAGGGCGGAGACGAGCAAGACGAGATGGTGAAGGGGAAGGTCTTTTCATCAAAAACGACATGGCGAGAGAGTATGATGCGTCGTGTGGCAAGATCAAGACACCGATAGCCGCGATGATCGGTGGGATAGCCGAGAAACACACACGGGGTGGAGTGCTTGTCAAGATTTTGAGTCGACATCGGCAGGAGATTCAGAAACATAAACACCCGAACGTGCGAAAATGATGATATGTGGGAGCTTGTTTGAACAAGCGGGTGAACGGAATGTCATTGTTGATCGCCTTGGAAGGGTGAATGTTGAGAAGATGTGACGCCGTGTGGAGAGCTTCAACCCAATATTCACCTGGAAGAGAAGCTTGAAACAACAAAGCACGGACCATGTTTTAAGTGTACGTAACATACGCTCTGTGCGGCCGTTTTGTTGGGATGTATGAGGGCAGGAGAACCGAAAGCGAGTGCCGGTGGACGCAAAATGTTCTTTGAAAAGAAGATTATCATACTCTCCGCCATTGTCTCATTGAAGGGATTTGATATGACACTGGAATTGCCTCTGTATGTAAGCAGAAAAATATAAGTATTCAAATGTGTCACTTTTGCGATGAAGCGGATAAACCCAAAGAAAATGTGAATATTGATCAAGAAAAATAAGATAGTATTTGATCCCACTAATACTTTGAATCGGAGAGGTCCAAATATCAGAGTGAAGAATTTCAAAAGGAGAAAGACACTAATGTTTGAGAATCAGAAAACAGAAAACGAGTATGCTTGCCAAGTTGACATGATTGACACAGAGTAGTCCAATCAGTCTTTTGACTAGAAATAGAAAATAAAGATAAAAGACAAGACAAAGTATAATGACTTGGATGACCGTTGTGCCAAACGGAGCTATCCAGTGATGCAGTGGTGAGAGTTTGAACAGGGGATGATGGTGTCACTGAATAGAGAGGACCCGGACTGTCACATCGGAGAATTTTGTTCCGGGTATGGAGATCCTTAACACAAAAACCGAAAGGATCAAACTCAATAGTACAGGAATTATCAGTGACAAATTTGCGAACAGGGATAAGATTTTTAATGATAGCAGGACACACCAACACATTGCAAAGAGCAAAAGGACGAGAGGGAGAAAGAAGTATACCATGACCCATTGTTTTAACAGCAGCTAAGGATCCATTACCGACAGGTATAAAGGGCATGGTGCTTATATTAAAAAGAGAATGTAAGTTACCTGTGTTGGAAGCAACGTGATTGGTGGCTCCGGTGTCCATAACCCAAGGAGAGTCCCTGTAAGGTCATCGTGTTGAAGGCATGAGTGATGGCAGCAGGAAGAGAGGTCAACACGGACGGATCCGAGGAGTAGGCCATGTGTGCAGCTGGTGAGGGACGAGCAGGGTAGGAGCCCAAAATGCCAGAGTGTGCGGGGTTGGCGGGTGGAGTCGAGTATGGTGGAGGATGATGTGCTGCATACATCGAGTACGGCAGAGCATAGTACAGTGCCGGCTGCGTGTAGTACCATGGAGACGAATGAGAGTTAGAGGACCTGTTGTTGTTGAAACGACCACGTCCTCGAGATCGACCTCCACCGCGGGTATGTCCCCTGTTTCCACGACCAAAAGTGTTGGAGTTGTTGTTGTGTGAGTGAGAGGAGCCGTCCGAGTTGGTGTAGAGAATGGTGGAGGAGGATGGTGTGTCATGATGACGTGGACTCGGCTTCACCAGCTTAGAGAGTCGATCTTCCTCCATCTGCAGCATGGATCGTGCCTCAAGGAAATCGGGGAAGGGGTTCCTGTGTTTGATAAGATTGATAATGGAGTCAAATTTGTCAGACAAACCATTCAAGAGATGCATGACCTAAACACGTTCAGTCACGGGAGAATCAATGTTAGCAAGGAGATCAGCGGTAGTCTTCAACTTTTGACAATAGTCATGAACAGAGAGGTCACCAATCACCATGGTGCGGAGGTCATTCTCGAGTTGAAGAGCCCGTGCCTCCTTGTTGTTCCGGAAAAGACTCTTGATTGAAAGCCATAACTCATGAGAAGTAGCGTTCATTTTGAGAACGATATCACGCTCCTTCCACTCTTTAGCGGTTGCCGGAGTTGAAGAGGAGGAGCCATCGAGGTGTCCGAGAACACTGAAACTGAGACAGTGGGTTACAAAGAGTTCACGCCACTTGTCATAGTTGAGTTTGCTCATGTCAAGAGAAATAGGAACGTACGCTTTGATCTGCTCAATCTCGAAGGGTTTTTCATTAGAGTGAGTAGAAGCAGCCATGGTGGACAGAGAACAAAAAAGAAGAAAGGACGAGAAGAAAAGAAAACCGAGAGAACAAAGAAGAAGAAGAAGAAAAAGAAGAGCGGAGGTTGGATCGAACGCTTAGCTTGGTGGCTAGGGTTAAGCGTATGATACCATGTAAGTTAGATAAACTTCGTGTCTCTCTATTATTGATTAAGAGAACTATATATATGATACAAGAGAATGTTCTAGAGAATATCTTGTGTATCTCACAGAATATTTACACAATATAAGTATTCTATATACACTCTTCTAACATGCATAACATAAATGTTCATTGACCTAATTTTCTAGTCATTGATATAAGATGGTTAGATGAACGTACGTTATTCTTGAATTAAACATTAATTTAGACTATAATTTATTTGGAGCCAATAGCATAGATAGTAGAAGATGATGTGTCAAAACAACGATCCTTTGTCGGCATTTACGGCTATATATCCACGTAATAGTCAGCGCCTAAATGGAAAATAAAATATAGTGTAGTGTGATGTCAATGGGTATAAGTATGTATTGAGAAAATTCAATGGATGATGGATACTTATTGGTCTTTATGCATTTTACAAAATATCGTAATATTGTTGGGTAGTTGGAAGGTGAGGTTTGAGTCTTAATTAAGCGCCCACCCAATCTACTCTTGCCAAATTAGACAAACTAAAGAGATTAGACAGATTATATATGTATTGTGTCTATCTTTTAATTCATATAGTCGACAACTATGTATTGTCTAAGTGGGTGACTACTAGATCACACTTATCCTCCATTTGGAAACTTTCTCTAGATGTTTTGAATTCGAAAACGTTAGCCTTAGCCCTCATTTGGTGAAACTGGTTGAACAAAATGTAATTATTTCACTCACAAGCTCGCAACCTTGCTTTGCATAAATGTTATTAAAAAAAAACGGAGAAAAAATATTATGTTAAATTTATAAAGTTCATGAATTCAACTCACAATGTTCATGAATTCAGCACATCATCTTCTGGATAACAAGGCTATTCTATAACCCATATCGAACCAAGTTCCACTATAGAATCAAATAACATTTCCATTTCGGGTTAGGGTCAATATTAATAATTATATTTTTTTTAAATGGTCCATATCATAGAATCAATTAAACAAGTTGTGTAATGGCCAATATTTTGTAATTTAAATATAAATATTTATTTATCACACTTGAGCACAAAACTTAATTATTATTAATTTACATATAAATCTCATACAAAAGTTGGCGAAAATACAATGGGCTTTTTAAATATTGGACATGATACAGATGAAAAACGATGCCGTTATACAGCGAGATCTCTCATTTAGTAAAAATTGCGGTGAGCGTGGATCGAACACGCGACCTTCAGATCTTCAGTCTGACGCTCTCCCAACTGAGCTATCCCCGCCTGTTGGTATGATTATACTTTTTGTAAAATATAAACGCTAAAGAATTATGGATGGGAAAAAATGTCATTAAATCTTAAAATTAGCATTTTCGTTGATTTAAATCCTTAAGTCTGCATTTGTTAAAAAAAATCATCATTTTTTATTGACTTCTATTTAAATCACGAAGTCTTGTTAACTTCGCCGTTTTAAGCATATCATGAACTGGTCAGACGGAGATAATAAACGTGGTTAATTAGCTGTTAGCGATATCCGTTAGTTGGTTAAACCACATTGTTTGCTGCTTTAATCTAATCTCCAAATCTAACCGTCCACCCAAAATCCCATATTTCACGAACCCTAATTTGCCATTCAACAGATGACTCCAAAAAAAAGGCTTTTCAAACGGAAGAGGCCCGATAAAGATGGAGTTTTGTTTAACCAACTAACTAACGGATTTTAGTGACATTTTTCTCATTTTATAACTGGGTTAGGCTTTTCTTGACCCACTAATCCATGCATCGAAATAAAAATTCTGAAGGCCTGTAGATTTTTTATCGAGAAAAAATACAAGAAAATAGTAAAGATAAATGAAATATTTGTGGACAGAAAACAAAATTTTCTCCATAAAAAATTTGTCGTTTTTCAAATTCTTTGTCCTCCTTATCGAAAAATTTTCGTTTTTATTTTTCCTATGGACCCTATCATCTCTTGAGAAATGTAAAGACAGGTGGCGTTTTATTAGTCTGATTCTTTGTATTCGTTGCGAAGACACAGATTCTTTTTCCAACAAAATCATGGGAGACATCGAGGAGAAGAAACAACCTTCTATGTCTGAACCAGAAAGATCCACACCGATTAAGGTAACAGTATCAAGAATCGCTGTCTTGAAATTGAACCAATTTTGACACACTGCACACTTTTCTTGATTTTGAGTTTAATGAAATCTTGATTTTTCGAATCTTGAGTAATTTAGTGATAGTGTATCATTGTATGTCCCCTCGAGTCCACATTCTGGTGAGCAAAAGGCTTTTTTTTTTTTTGTAGACTAGAGGACAGTATCGTTTCTGCAAGTCATGTGGTGAAGGAAGTAGTTGCAGGACAGTGAGGTCAAGAACGAAGCTTATGAACGTTTTGATCGAACGTGGACGGCCTCACGAGGCTCAAACCGTTTTCAAAACATTGGCAGAGACTGGACACAGACCGTCTTTGATCAGTTACACAACTCTTCTAGCTGCGATGACGGTGCAGAAGCAGTATGGTTCCATAAGCTCTGTAGTCTCGGAGGTGGAACAGAGCGGGACGAAACCTGACTCTATCTTCTTCAATGCTGTTATTAATGCTTTTTCTGAGTCCGGTAACATGGAAGACGCGGTGCAGGCTCTGTTGAACATGAAAGAGCTTGGTCTTAATCCGACCACGAGCACTTACAACACTTTGATCAAAGGCTATGGGATCGCAGGCAAGCCTGAGAGATCATCTGAGTTGCTTGATCTTATGTTGGAGGAGAAAAATGTTGATGTTAGACCAAATATAAGGACGTTCAATGTGCTGGTGCAAGCCTGGTGCAAGAAGAAGAAGGTGGAGGAAGCGTGGGAGGTGGTGCGTAAGATGGAAGGGTGTGGAGTTAGGCCGGACACGGTGACGTATAACACGATTGCAACTTGTTATGTGCAGCAAGGAGAGACTGTGAGAGCTGAGAGTGAGGTGGTCGAGAAGATGGTTATGAAGGAGAAGGCTAAACCAAACGGAAGAACATGTGGGATAGTTGTAGGAGGCTACTGCAGAGAAGGGAGAGTGAGAGATGGTTTGAGGTTTGTGAGGAGAATGAAGGAAATGAGAGTTGAAGCGAACCTTGTGGTATTCAATTCCTTGATCAAAGGTTTCGTTGAGGTCATGGACCGTGATGGCATTGATGAGGTAAAAACTTAACACTTTTATCTACTGTCCATTGATGAGGAGCTTGAATTGGTAATAAAAAGAATGAAAACTGCAGGTTCTTACCTTGATGAAGGAGTGTAAGGTGAAGGCAGATGTAATAACATACAGTACCGTGATGAACGCTTGGAGCTCAGCTGGATACATGGAGAAAGCTGCACAAGTGTTTGAAGAAATGGTTAAAGCAGGAGTCAAACCAGACGCTCACGCTTACAGCATTTTAGCCAAAGGGTACGTTAGAGCAAAAGAGCACAAAAAAGCTGAGGAACTTCTTGAGACTTTGATAGTTGAATCCAGGCCCAACGTTGTGATCTTCACCACAGTGATCAGCGGGTGGTGCAGCAGCGGAAGTATGGATGATGCAATGAGGGTTTTCAACAAGATGTGCAAGTTTGGGGTTTCGCCGAATATAAAGACATTTGAGACATTAATGTGGGGTTACCTAGAGGTGAAGCAACCATGGAAAGCAGAAGAGGTTTTGCAAATGATGAGAGGGTTTGGTGTGAAGCCTGAGAATTCAACCTTCTTGCTCTTAGCAGAAGCTTGGCGTGTCGCGGGACTCACTGATGAGTCGAACAAAGCGATTAATGCATTGAAATGTAAGGACATAGAGATCGCAAAGTTGGAGAAGCTGTACCAGAAACAGTCATCTGGTAGTTTTAATCTCTTGCAGATCCCACTAGGGAAACGAGAGCTTCCAACTGCAAAAGCTATGAATCTCTCTGCTTGCAAACTTGGAGCTCGAGTGCCAATCATATGCCAGAAGCAGTCCCAAGCGCAGTTTGGGATCAGTGGACAATTTGTACATTCTTGTACAGTGTTCTTGAACTGAAACAAACAAAACCGGCTTTGGCTGAACTGAATCCAGAGAATTTGGTTTTCAATTATTCTTCTGTTGAAACTTCAGAGTCAATACTTTGAGAACTCACTCTATGTACATTGAAGCTGAATGATCTTGTATAAAAGAAAATGTATTGTACAGTTGCTGTTTTCAATAACTTGCAGACTCATAAAATTGGAGAAATAAATAAAAACCGCTTTTAATGAGCAGTAACATATATAGACAAAGTAGTTACACAACTCTGCTGCAAAAGAACTAGTTTTATCAGCTTTGCATTCTTTTATTACCTCACTTTTGTAGGATTTTTTTAACTTGTTGAACCACAGGTTCCGAGGGAAATTTGCTGAGAAGCCAAAGTAAGAGAACACCAACAAGGGCACCCGAGAACTGTGCAATGGGTTTGAGAGCCCGAACAACTATCACTGATGTAAAGCCACCAAATATAGTTTCTAATAGTCCAGCTGAACCCTGAGCTGCTTCATATACCTGTAAGAATCAATGAACTGATGAAATGGGACTAAAGAAACACATAACTCCCACTAAAGAAATGGGACTATAGCCACAATGATGATGTGTGTAAATGTTGAGCGAGGTTCTTACCCTCTTCAAAACGAACTGACCCAATATAAGAACTTCAAGAAATTTCCTCCAATCCCGAGACATCTACAAAATCAGGTTTAAAGATGTCCTTCTGATATGATTTACAAGCATTTTGGAACAAGGATAGAAGATAACTATAGTACCTTGAGGAAGAAACTGATTAGAAATAACCCACAAACAGCTCCCGAGGCTCCAGCAGAAGCTGACTTTGACGGTAAAACTAACCACGAAACCAAATTAGCTCCAAGACCAGTATACAAGTAGGACATCCACAAACCAAAGGATCCTTTTTCTTCTTCAACAATCTTTCCTGTCATGTAGCCACAGAACGAGTCTCATTATCCATTATCTCTGCATTCGATAAACTTAGCTTACGAGGGAAATATTGAACTCTCACCAAAGATGTACAAGAAAAAAAGATTGCTGGAGAGATGGTTCCTAGAATTATATATACAAAAAGGTCAACATCAAGGAGGAGAGAAATAAAAAGACTAAAAGAAAGCGACTCTCACCAGTTAGCATGACAGAATGTTGCGGTCACAAACTGATACCATACCGGAAAATCACTATACAAATACAAAGATTTGATCCCGCGAACCTATTTTGAATAAAGAACATTTAAAAAAAAAAAAAAAAAAAAAAACCGAATGACACATCTTGAAACATAGCAGCAACCTGATTAAATACAAGCCACAACAAGTTCAAATACCTGATAGAAGTGTTCAGCCATAAATATGGCAAGATTGATAAGTATGATCAAGAATATGCCATTTGCTAGCTTTCGTGGTTTCTGTTTGTCTTGTGTCTTACTCAATTCATATTGTGGCGTAATATCTGAAAAAGAATCCTCACCGGGTTCGCTGAAACGAGATCTGACGACGGTGAGAGGACAAGAGACGGTGGGTTTAGTTGAGTTGAGAGAGAGAGAGAGGGGAGGCCGGTTGGTTGACGAAAAAGCTGCACGGCAGAGATGTAAGGAGGGTGAAGAAGGGAATCTTGAACGAAGAGAAGAGTGTGGGAGGGAGAGATAGTGACCCTGAAGGTAAAGGTGAAGCTGAGACATTTGAGAAACTCAAATCTTTGATTCACAACTCGGGACTACTTTGTTCTTCAAAAACATACAATAATTTGTCTTTTTAAAGATTAGAAATTTAAAATTCCTAGTTGTTCTAAGTTTGAGACCAGTTTAATATAATTTAAAAGTTAGATCTAAGATCATCATTAAAAAAAAAAAAAAAGGTAAGAGCTAAGATTATATAAATCAAAAGTAAGCTCAACAACAACTACACCCACATACATAGTATATAGTTTCAGGGTAGGCTTTACTACATCGGCTTATCAGCCCATATTATTTAGGATGGCATTTCACTAGTCAAAGCAAGTATACAGTTAAATCAGGGACTTTTGGCGTTCGTGCAGTATCAGAGAGTGTGATGTTGATAGACTGGTGGCGTACTGAACAGAGTTTCAATGGAAGATAGGTTCATATGAATCATACCTACGGGTCATGATTATTCATCTACTAAAACTTTTGTTTTTTTTGCCTGATAATTGGGACAGAGATCCCGGTTTAGTGTCCATTCTTCAATTTTACAAGGATATATTTTCTCAATCTATCGATCGTTTCATCTGCCATGCATTCAGCTAGTATATGTTCCCTTAAGTACAAGAAAGGTTGTCTCCTCATTTTGGGGGTGATTTCTGAACTTGATGATCCACAGGTTCCGAAGGAAATTTGCTGAGAAGCCAAACTAAGACAACGCCAACGAGTGCACCGGAGAGATGCGCGATGTGATTAACAGTCTGTAAAGAGTAGCCACCATATATCGTTCCTGATAATCCAGCCGAAGCCTGAGCTGCTTCCATTACCTATGAGAGAATCAATGAACTAAAACAAATTTAGTTACCTGTGCCCTGAATTGTAAGAGCTTCTAATCACATCAAGACTTGTTGTTACAGTATCAAACATATACAATGAATGTTGTGTAAATAAATAAAAACATAAGAAAAATAGGACTACTTTTTAAGCAGGAATCTTTACCCTCTCAATAACGAACTGACCCAATATAAGAACTTCAAGGATTTTCCTCCAATCCCAAGACATCTACAAAATCAGTTTAGCACTGAGAGGAGGTTGAGGATTTACAGGGAGATAGAAGGAGAGAAGGGAAAAAAATAATATAGAGTACCTTGACAAGGACACTGATAGCAAATAACCCAAAAACAGCTCCCGAGGCACCAACAGAAACAGCATTTCTCGGTAAAACTAACCAGGAAACAAGGTTAGCTCCAACACCAGTAAACAAGTAGGACAGCCACAAACCAAAGTTTCCTTCTTCTTCTTCAACAAGCTTTCCTGTTAAACCCACAGAAGGAGTTTTCCCAATGTCCCATTAGAGCTCTAAATCGATTAGCTAGAGAGTCCAACTAAGTGAAAAATCTTGAACTCTCACCAAAGATGTACAAGAAAAAAAGATTGCTGGAGAGATGCTTCCTAGAAATTATATATACAGACAAAAAAAAAAAAAACGCTTAAGAATCATCAGGGAGAGAAAATAAAAAATAAAGAAAGCGACAGAGGGAGGCAGCTCTCTCTCTTTCTCTCACCAGTTAGCATGACAGAAAGTTGCAGTCACAAACTGGTACCATGCCGGAAAATTGTGATACAAATATAAAGATTTGATCCCGCGAACCTAATTTTTGAAAATAAAGAAGACAATGTCAACCCTAAGTTGTCCAATCAATGTTTTTCCAAAACTACCAACAACTCATTTCTACCAAATTACAGCAGCAGCAAGTTCAGATACCTAAAATACAAAAAGCCACAGCAGCAGCAAGTTCAAAAAAAAAATACCTGAAAGAAGTGATCAGCCACATATATGCCAAGATTGATAAGTATGATCCAAAATATGCCATTTGCTCGCTTTTGTGGTTTTTGTTTGTCTTCTTTTGCCTCTTTACTCAATTCTTCATCATATTGTGGCCGCGTAATGTCTGAAAGAAAAGAAGAACAAAAATTAGTATATGATGAATCCATTGAACATTGAAAGATACTGAATACGAAAACTTGGAATGTATCATGTAAATCCGAATAAAAAACGATTTATCGGCACCTGACTGGCTGAATCGGCAAGAAGTTATCCGAGATCTGGAGACTGTGATAGGAAGAAACACGGTGGTGGTTTTTGTTACGTTGGTAAGCGACGAAGCTGCACGGCGGCGGCGATGTAAAGGTGGGAATCTGAAACGAAGAGAAGACTGTGGAAGAAAGACACGGTGAAGGTGAAGAAGGTGAGACATTTGATTTGAGAGAGAGACTCTCACTCACACAAAAACTCAGTTCTGAATTTATTTGTTCTAAACTCTTGGTATACATAAAAACCAAACCGGATGAACCCGGTTCTCGTCAAAAAAAAAAACCGGATGATACCGGGTTATCTATAATAATGTATTGTAAACCCTACAAGGCAGTAAAGTGTTTCCTCCTCCTTAGTCTCTTCGGCTTCAGGAATTAATCGGCGAGCGAGAAAGTCATGGCGGCGAACTACGAGTACGAGGAAGCGGCGGCGGGGGAGGAGGGGGAGAGCGGGGGCGGGGGGTATGACCCGAATTACGTGGCGGATTCGGTGAAATCGTTTGTGGTACACATGTACAGACACATAAGGGAGAAGAACGTGTACGAGATCCACCAGATGTGTGAGACATCGTTCCAGAGCTTATCGGAACGACTGTTCAAGGAGACGCCATGGCCAAGTGTGGAAGCGATTGCTCCTTACGTAGACAACGACCACGTGTTCTGCCTTCTGTACCGTGAGATGTGGTTTCGGCATTTGTATGCGAGGTTATCTCCAACGTTGAAGCAGAGGATCGATTCGTATGACAACTATTGCAGCCTCTTCCAGGTTTGATTTTGTTTTTTTTTGTTTTGGAATCTAGAATCTCTCTTGTTTAGATGATTTAAGTAGAAGATAGAATGGTTGTATGTGTTGTTAGGTGGTGTTGCACGGCGTAGTTAATATGCAGTTGCCCAACCAGTGGCTGTGGGATATGGTGGATGAGTTTGTCTACCAGTTCCAAAGTTTCTGTCAATTCAGAGCAAAGCTCAAGAACAAAACAGAGCAGGAGGTTGCATTGCTCAGGCAGCACGATAAGGCATGGAATGTGTATGGCGTCCTCAACTTCTTGCAAGCCCTTGTGGAAAAGTCCTCTATCGTCCAAATCCTTGAGCAAGAAGAAGACAAGGAACATTTCACTTCCACTGATGGCTACGACTACTCTGGTGGCAGTAACGTCTTGAAGGTCCTTGGTTACTTCAGCATGGTCGGCCTCTTGCGTGTTCACTGCCTCCTCGGTGACTACCACACTGGTCTCAAATGGTTGCAGCCCATTGACATCTCCCAGCCAGGTGTTTACACCAGTGTCATTGGATGCCATATCGCTACTATTTATCACTATGGCTTTGCCAACCTCATGTTGCGAAGGTATGTTGATGCTGTTCGTGAATTCAACAAGATTCTCCTCTACATTTTCAAGACTAAGCAGTACCATCAAAAGTCACCGCAGTACGAGCAAATCCTGAAGAAGAATGAGCAGATGTATGCATTACTTGCTGTTTGCCTCTCTCTCTGCCCTCAAACTAAACTCGTTGACGACTCTGTCAACTCTCAGCTCCGCGAGAAGTATGGTGAAAAGATGATGAGGATGCAGAGGTATGACGATGAGGCTTTCGGTATCTATGATGAGCTCTTCTCTTATGCATGCCCCAAGTTCATCACCCCTTCTGCACCAAGTTTCGAGGAGCCTCTTGTCAACTACAATCAGGTACCACTGTTTTTATATCATATTTACAAAAGGAAGGACTTGTGTGTTTGTTTACCTTAACACCAAACTTGGGAATTATCTCAGGATGCATACAGGCTTCAGTTGAAGATGTTCCTTTATGAGGTAAAGCAGCAGCAGCTGTTGTCGGGAGTGCGGACATTCCTGAAAGTCTACTCCTCCATTTCTCTTGCTAAGCTCGCTAAATACATGGAAGTTGATGAGTCCACGCTAAGGTGAGGAGCCATGGGCAGATGGCTTTTACCAAAAAAAGTCCGTCTCTCTGCAATCTAATTTTTTTTATTAATCTTTTCGGGGTTTTGATTGCAAGGACCATATTGTTAACATACAAGCATAAGACCCATTCAGTTGACTCCAATGGTGGGATCATCTCCAATGCAGACATTGATTTCTACATGAACAATGTATGTTCTTTCTTCTTTCTGTATCTCTCTTTGACATGGATACTAGGGTTGCTTGTAGAAGTAGTAACTTTTAAATCTGGTGAGACTGCAGGACATGATCTACGTTGTGGAATCAAAACCCGCAAAACGTTATGGGGATTTCTTCTTGCGGCAGATTGCCAAGGTATGTAAAACTGAAACTAAGACCCCTGTGCGCATGCATATGATAAGAGTCCTGACTGTGATGTTTGATATTTTGATTCTTTTCCATTGCGTAGCTTGAAGGCGTGATAAACGATATGGACCGCGTCAAACTGGATTGAGGAATTTTTCTGTGTTATGCCTATCCTCTTTGCCCAATTGATATGTGTTTTTCTTTTTACTTGGAGACAAAAACACTTTTGAGAAGCTGTCTTCATGTAGTCAAAATGGTGTAGATGGACTTCTTTTCTTGTGTGTAACTGGAATCATCATCTATGAATTCGTGCCATTTTTCAATTGAGTGTGGCACATCAGATTATATACAATCTCTGAGTTTCTTTCGAATAATTTGTCATGATTTCGTATGCCAAAGATTAGTTTAAATCTTCAGTGATACGAGCTTTCTTGTTCTTCTGCTATCATCAAATTAAAGTTTATAACATGTGTGATCTGTGTTAGTAAGACCATATTGACCTGTGTATGTCTCAATCTCATTAACGGTAGAGAAATTGTCATTTGCCATCTTCACATTATATGTTCTAGTGTCATCGGAATGGTTCCAACGAATCATTTTTATTTCAACACTTACTAAAATGAGGTATTCTTAAAATATCATAAGTAGTCGAACGAAACTTATCCTCGGACTTGTAGTAATTCATTCGCCTGCGGTAGTTAGCGGGGTGGGATGTTGGTAACTGTGTACTGATTAACCGATGAAGGTTCACCAGTGCTAGAGGGACCTTTTCCAATGAAAATACCGGGTGGTTTAGGCTTGGGAATCGGACATGTTTTGTTTCCCAACATCATCACCACGGATGACATCTTTGGTCTGTCCTCAGCAAGCTGTTGGACGCAGAGGAGACCAATCTCAATGCACCTTAGGATTTGTCCAGACTGTGATGCATCATGTAACATGATCTCATCGATAATCTTTTCCCAACTCCCGTTCATCCAGTTTATCCATACCTATTAAGAGAAAAAAAAAAAAAAAAAACCAACCAACGCTTGTTAGTTTACCAATCAACCTTTACTACAAGCTTGCTTACATAGCTGAGGAGATTAGCACAGTTGGGGTCCGACAGGGAGAACGTCCTGTTCTTCTTGCCAGTTACAATCTCAAGCACAATAACTCCGAAGCTGTAAACATCCGATTTCGTCGAGTATATACCCTCTCCCGCGTATTCTGGAGACATGTAACCACTGTATATGTATGTATATAATAAAAGTCAATGCTAAGGAGTAAGGAGTTAACTAATTCTCAAAGATATATATATATATATATATATATATATATATATAGAGATGTATATAAGGTTCAAAACATTTTTTTTTTTAAATCAGAGATATGATATGATGATGTCTTACTAGCTTCCAGCCGCCGCAGTGGTAAAAGCTTCATTCTGGTTCTTTCTGCAGATTCTTGCCAGGCCGAAATCTGAAATTTTTGGGACCATATCTATATCAAGCAAGATATTTCCCGGTTTCAAGTCCCTATGTACAATTTTAACCCGTGATTCCTCTTGCATATATTCAAGCCCTCGCGCAATGCCATCAATTATCTCAAATCTTGTCTGCCAATTAAGTCTAGAGGTTTGGGTTCTTCCACCTACACAACACAAAGATTGGAGTAAAGTATCAAATTCCCACAAACAAAATTATCATCCCAAAATCCATCAGTCTCATTATCTATTATTACATATGAACTATGCATGCTCATCAACAAGTCATGCTACGTACGAGTTAATAAGCTAGTATATTACTAAACACTAACCAAAGAGATGGCCTTCAAGGCTTCCGTTTTCCAAGTACTCGTAAATCAAGACCTTTTCTTCATTGTAAGTGCTCCAACCACGGAGGCAAACAAGGTTAACGTGTTGAAGGCGTGCAATCACGCTAACCTCGTTCTTAAATTCAGAGAGGCCTTGTGTTGAGTACTCGTCAAGCTTTTTAACTGCGATTTCTTCCCCGTTGTAAAGCTATCCCTGCAATCAATGTGCATAAAATGAAAAATTGAGCATGCATAAAAAGTCCAAATTATTCTCTAGGCTATAACTCCTCCTACTAACCTTATAGACTTTACCAAAGCCACCATGTCCAATTTCATTGGAATCAGAGAAATTGTCTGTGGCCCTCAATATGATCCCAAAATCCATCTGTTGGTTCTCTATTGTGTCTGCTCCATACATGTCTGTATCAGTTGGCATGAGTACAACCTCAACTTGATAAATGTAAAACATAATAAGATTATCATCAATCATCACTGGAATTGGAACAAGCATATTAAAAACCAAAAAACAAATTAAATAGAAGAAGATGAAGAAAACATGTTATTATTACCAACAGCAGTTGCTAGATTTTGTTTCCTTTTCCAGTAACAAAAACCAGCCAGAGAGAATAAGATAATAATCACGGTGGGGATGCCAACTCCTAAACCTATGATTTTTCCTTTTTCGTTCCTCTTCTTCTTCTCCTCCCCTAAAAGATTCGTAAAATGATATTTTTTTAACTAAAATAAGAGTTTTGAAAACAATATATATATATATATATATATATTTGTATAAAGTCAAGGATGATTAATATATTCATCAGAACTAACCGTTGATTTTGACATAGAGATTTAGACTTTCACTAGCGTTACGCCGCAGAATGGACAGTTCCCCTCTCCAAGTGACACAATTTGAGATGCCACGTTGTAGGGTATTTGTTACTGCAAATGCAGTGCAATTGCAGTTTGCAACACAAATATTCTGGCATTCTTGAATTTGGTTGGTTTCCACAGGGATCGTCGACGCAGTATCTCTGTTTGGAAAACTCATCTTCTAAGAACAAAGAACTTGAAGAATAAGAACACCTCTCTTATTATTGATTTAGAAAACTTCTCAAAAACTAAATCTCTCTCTCTCAAGTCTTATGGAACACCTCTCCATAGACTCCTATATTTATAGGTTTTAACTTTTCCTAAACCTATTAGAATTAACATATTACAACTTATTAATCTTAGGAACTTTTCCTTTTTCTATTCTATCTCTTTTGGCAACTTCCTAGGAGATAGCTTCTTCCACAAGTTGGAATTATCCAACATTCTCCCCCTTAATTCCAACTTGAACTTCGGGTGCTTCAATCTCTTGTACTCCGATCAGGTTCCTCATCTCTCTGAACTTGATTCTCGCTAGTGGCTTAGTAAGGATGTCGGCCTTCTGTTCTTCACCAGGAACATGCTCCACTTCAATCTGATCATTCTCCACACTCTCACGAATAAAATGGTACTTTGTGAGTATGTGCTTACTCCTTCCATGAAACACTGGATTCTTACTTAATGATATGGCTGACTTGTTGTCAATCCTTAGTAAGATCTTCTCATCTAGACTAAGTATTTCTCTTAGCAACTCCTTCAACCATATGGCTTGCTTTGCTGCTTCTGTAGCTGCCATAAACTCCGCTTCACATGATGACATTGCCACTGTGTGTTGTTTCTGTGAGGTCCAAGTGATTAATGATGAACCAAGATAGAACACATGACCTCCCGTACATCTTCCATCATCGATATCAGCTTTGTAACTACTATCGATGTATCCAACAACCTTACTCAACCCATCTCGCTTGTAGAACAAGCCTAAGTTGGTGGTTCCTCTCACATACCTTAACAAGTGTTTGAGAGCTTGTCCGTGTACCACTCTCGGACTCTGCATATACCGGCTTAAGACTCCTACAGCAAAATTCAAATCGGGTCGTGTATGAAGCAGATACCTCAAACACCCGATTGTTCTTCTATATCTTGTGGCATCAATCTCAGGTTGTTTCTCAGCCTTCGAAATCTCCATACCAGGCTCCATTGGTATGTGCGCTGAGTTACACGAATCCATCTTAGTATCGACAAGAATACCTTGAACATAACCTTCTTGTTTTATTCTTATCCCATCTGCTCCTTGTACTACTTCAATACCAAGATAATATGTCAACTTGCCGAGATCTGACATCTCAAACTCTCTTGACATATCCCTTTTGAACTGATCAATGACTCTTTGTGAAGTTCCTGTCACAAACAAGTCATCCACATAGATAGCCACCACCAGTCTTTCTTTCTTGTCGCTCTTGAGATAAAAATTCATCTTCTTCAGAACATGATCAAGCTTCACATTCCAAGCTCTTGGAGCTTGACGTAGACCATACAACGCCTTATGTAGTCTGTACACTCGATCCTCTTGTCCTCTCTTAACAAAGCCTTCGGGTTGGCACACATAAACCAGCTCGTTTAAGTCACCATTCAAGAATGCGGTTTTCACATCAAGGTGATGAATCTCCCATCCCTTTGAAGCTGCGATAGCAATGAGTAGTCGAATAGTTTCAATTCGTGCTACAAGTGCAAACGCTTCTTCAAAGTCTACTCCTTGTTGTTGTACATACCCTTTTGCTACAATTCTTGCCTTGAACTTGTTAAATGATCCATCCACTTTCTTCTTGATTTTATACACCCACTTCAACCCTATTGGTTTGACACCATCCGGCTTCTCAACTAGCTCCCAGGTTTTATTTCTAGCAATGGACTCCAGCTCAGCCTTCATCGCTTTAACCCATTCTTGCAAACTTAATGCTTCAGAAATAGACTCTGGTTCACCATCTATGGTAAGTAGAAGTTGTTCACTCTCTAGTTCAGCTAGTAGTACATAATCATTGAGGTCTCGAGGTTTGTTGATAACACGTCCATATCTTGTGACAACTTGCTGATTTTCACCTACTTGATCCATGTTTTGTTCATCTTCTATCTCTTCTTCTTGGTTTGCAGGTTCTTGATCCGGTTCATGATACTCGACATTGTCATCATGATTGTTCTCCTCTTCGTTTCCTTCTTCTACAAACCCTCCATGAGATAGTTTAAACCTTCCTAGTTCTCCATTGGTTTGGTTTTCTTCAGTCGACCAATCCCAAACTTTTGTCTCATCGAACACGACGTCTCTGCTTACAAACACTTTCCTTGTGACTGGATCATACAGCCTATAAGCTTTTGAACCCGGTTCTGTCCCTAGATTGATCAAAGTTCTCGACCTGTCATCTAACTTCTTAAGATGTGGTCCAATGATCTTAGCATAAGCGACACAGCCAAACACTCGTAGATTCTCGATGTTAGGCTTTCTCGTCGTGAAACATTCATATGGAGTCTGACCCGCTAAAGCTTTGGTAGGAACTCGATTAATCAGATATGTTGAATGACGTACGGCCTCTCCCCATAGTTCATTCGGCAGTTTCATAGCCTTAAGCAAGCTTCTTGTCATCTCCATTAATGTGCGGTTTCTTCTTTCAACTACACCATTCTGTTGAGGAGTGTATGGTGCAGTTAGATGTCTAGAGACTCCACTTCCTTCACAGAACCGGTTAAACTCAAGCGAGGTAAACTCTCCTCCCCTATCGGTGCGAAAGGTTTTGATAGACAATCATGTCTGCTTCTCAATTCCTTCTTTAAATCTTTTAAACCGATCGAAAGCCTCGCTTTTCTCCTTCAATAGCATTGTCCACATATATCTCGAAAAGTCATCAATAAGGACAAAGACATATCGATTGTTAGCAGGTGTTGGTGGAGAGATCGGTCCACACAAATCACCGTGAATCAGCTCCAAAGCTTGAGCTGCTCGAAAAGATGTTGCAGTAGGAAACACAGCTCTGATCTGTTTTCCGACTAAACACGCAGTGCACACATTCTTCTCATGAATCGATTGTGGCATTCCAACAACCATACCTTGTCTCACCATATTGTTGATCACTCCAACACTTACATGTCCCAGCCTTGCATGCCATGTTAGAGTAGAGTCGTTGTCTTTGATATAAAGACACTTAGGATACTCAACCTCCATTGGTGTCTTGTACAAGCGGCCAGCAGGATCGCTTAAAGTTAACATGTCTCCCTTCATGTTCACTTCACATCCGCCCAGCAAGATCGCTTAAAGTTAACATGTCTCCCTTCATGTTCACTTCACATCCAAATTCAGTCGCTTGTCCTAAACTGATAATGTTGTGCTTCAAGTCGGGAATATAGTAAATCTCCTTGAGTGATCGCCTCTCACCCGTTTTTCCCACAAATACAATCGATCCTTTTCCAACAATGTTGACAAACGAACCATCACCAAACTTAACCTTCCCTGTGATGCTCATATCTAGGCTTGAAAAGAATTCTTTCTTTCCTGTCATGTGGTTGCTAGCACCGTTGTCAAGGTACCATATACTTTCGTTGTTGGTATCATAGTTCTTGGGAAACACCTTATCCTTGTTCAAGAACACCACCTCATGAACGTAAAGTGCATCAGCTTCATGAGTTTCGTTCAAATTTGTCTCTTGATGTGTAGCTTCTTTCGCTTGACATGAAGACGCGTAGTGACCCGGTTTATCGCATCTCCAACAAATTATTTTAGATAGATCTTTCTTCTGGTTTTGATTCTGGTTTTGGTTCTGGTTCTGTACTTGCTCTGTAGTATCTCCTCCACGATTCTGGCCATTGAACCTTCCTCGTCCTCTGCCTCTGCCAGAATTATCTCCACTGTAATTTCCACGACCAAAACCACCTCGACCATATCCACCACGACCATATCCTCCTCGACTGCTTCCTCTTCGACCATAACCTCCTCTGTTTCCTTGATATCCACCGTAGTTTCCTTGTTTGTTTGAATTAGAGAACATAAGTTTTGCTTGGTCTTCACTTCGGGTCTCCTCCCTATACGCTCTTCATAGGTTTTTATTCGACCAACTATGTCTCCAAATCCGGTTTTCTTTAAGTCTAAGACTTGTTCCAACGATGCAACGATATGAATATATTTGTGTCTTGGAAGTCCTTGTAAGAACTTCTTTACCAGCTTTGATTCGTCAATGATTTCTCCCAAAGAAGCTGACTGCGATGCTAGGCCTGAGATCTTGCCAGCAAAGTCATCAACGGAGTCGGTATCGTTCATCGTCACCCGATCAAGATCTGCAAGTAGGGTTTGAAGCCTCGCTTCCTTCACACGTTCCGCACCTTGGTGACGTGCTCGTATGGCTTCCCATAGAGTTTTAGCCGAACCTTGATCTCCAACTTGCAGGATGAGTGACTCGGGGATGGATTGAAACAGAAGAGCAGTCGCCACGTCGTTCATCTTCTGATCGGTGGATCCAGGGTCAATAGTCTCCCACACCTCGCTAACTCGAAGCGTGACTCTCATGCGCATCGACCAAACAATATAGTTTGTCGATGTTAACATCGGACATTGGATGGACGGTGATCCAAGGTCCTTGGTTCGCGGCGATGGATTTGAGTCGTCCCCCATACTTGGTTATGAACAGCTTCTCCTTCACAACCTTGATCTGAGTTACAACCTTAGCTCTGATACCAAATCTAAGAACAAAAAACTTGAAGAATAAGAACACCTCTCTTATTATCGATTTAGAAAACTTCTCAAAAACTAAATCTCTCTCTCTCAAGTCTTATGGAACACCTCTCCATAGACTCCTATATTTATAGGTTTTAACTTTTCCTAAACCTATTAGAATTAACATATTACAACTTATTAATCTTAGGAACTTTTCCTTTTTCTATTCTATCTCTTTTGGCAACTTCCTAGGAGATAGCTTCTTCCACAAGTTGGAATTATCCAACACATCTCCGTTAGTATGATAAACTTATCTGCACCGCATTTCAGAGGCTTCTTCCTTATGCACCCGTTTGCCACGTAGGTAGGGTCCCTCGGCTCAAACCCTTCGATACATGTACAATGTTGTTCGCATGTGTTCGTATTACAGTAACCATTAGACGACCCACATGGATTGTAGAAATCGCATATATCTTTCGGTAAACTCCACGACCAGTCCCACTTTGTTGTGGTCTGATTCCATGTATATTGGATTAACAAACCTGAGTGGGCCATCACGTCTCGATAAATAGGAGTTGTTTTTGTTGCTATGAACAAACAAGTGGCATCCACTCTTGTCCATGTTATATTAAACAAGGGAGGTACGTAGTTTTTAAAAACTTTTTTGTATCATTTTCCCATGGACCGCTATCGAAGACTCGCGCACCTTTATAGGAGCCGAAAAGCTCAGGGGAAACTTGGGTTTGGAATCTTAATGTGTAGTCTCCGCTTGACGGATCATCTAGGCTTTTCCAGGATGTTAGAATTATCTCTTGGGATCCAACCCGAGTTGCATCTGCGGGAATAGAGTATCTGTTGGGAAATGGAAACTCTGCCACAAGAACTCATCTTCATCAAGATCGTTGGATCTCAACACAAAATTTCCGTTATCAAGAAGCTCTGCCGCCACCAAAGACCTCTGGATTCTTAATTCCGTTGACCAGACGAGTCTATTAACTTGATCCCGGATCACAAGGTTAGTAGCAGAGATTCCAAAGGTTCCATTGGAATCCAAGAGAGGGCTGTCTCTATTGGCTACCCAAACGTAGGTTCGCACAGAGACCTTCTTGTACCAACTCCCGATATACCAAAGATTACCACTACTGAAAAAACCAAGCTCGAAGACATCCCCGGGAGACGCAAGCGTACGGTTGCTTGATGGCCGCAAGGATTCGGAAGGGAGCAAAGTATTACTGGCATGACTTGAGGAAGAAGCAATCTGAAAAAGAAGGTAAAGGACCAAACCAGTCCGAGTATGACGTATAGACATTTTCTTCCCAAGATGAAACAACAGATTCACAAGCAGCTATGTGCTGAATTCTCCAATAATTCGGAGATCCCGATGAACTAGTTTGTACACTTCAAAAGTCAATTTTGTAATTATTGTAACTAGTATTTTTGATATTGTCCGAGGATAAGTTTCGTTCTAATTACTTTTAAGAAAGACTCTCTCATTTGGTGTTCCCTCCCCTTTATATTCTTTACCTGTTTTATATAGAGACACATGAAAGAACGTGACTATTTTATAAGGGGAACGATTCGAGCATATAATGTAAAGATGGCAAATGACGATTTCTCTATACTGTTAATGAGACTGAGACATACAAAGATCAGATCACACATGT
Source organism: Camelina laxa (assembly GCA_024034495.1). Lineage (NCBI taxonomy): Eukaryota > Viridiplantae > Streptophyta > Magnoliopsida > Brassicales > Brassicaceae > Camelina > Camelina laxa. The sequence continues at coordinate 12,048,297 of CM043881.1, forward strand.
TATAAACTTTTCTTTGATGATAGCAAGAAAGCTCGTACATATTAAAAAGGAAATACTTGTATTAGTGAAGATTTAGACTCATCTTTGGCATAGCACAACTCAGGACAAATCATTCCAAAAGGAACTCATAGATTGTATATAATCTTAAATGACAATATTTCATAACAATAATGATTCCAGTTTCCACCAGAAAGAGTCGATCTACACCATTTTGACTACATGAAGACAGCTTCTCAAAGTGTTTTTGTCTCAAGTAAAAAAAGAAAAACACATATAAATTGGGGCATAGAGGATAGGCATAACACAGAAAAATTCCTCAATCCAGTTTGACGCGGTCCATATCGTTTATCACGCCTTCGAGCTACGCAATGGAAAAGAATCAAAATATCAAACATCACAGTCAGGACTCTTATCATATGCATGCGCACAGGGGTCTTAGTTTCAGTTTTACATACCTTGGCAATCTGCCGCAAGAAGAAATCCCCATAACGTTTTGCGGGTTTTGATTCCACAACGTAGATCATGTCCTGCAGTCTCACCAGATTTAAAAGTTACTACTTCTACAAGCAACCCTAGTATCCATGTCAAAGAGAGATACAGAAAGAAGAAAGAACATACATTGTTCATGTAGAAATCAATGTCTGCATTGGAGATGATCCCACCATTGGAGTCAACTGAATGGGTCTTATGCTTGTATGTTAACAATATGGTCCTTGCAATCAAAACCCCGAAAAGATTAATAAAAAAAATTAGATTGCAGAGAGACGGACTTTTTTGGTAAAAGCCATCTGCCCATGGCTCCTCACCTTAGCGTGGACTCATCAACTTCCATGTATTTAGCGAGCTTAGCAAGAGAAATGGAGGAGTAGACTTTCAGGAATGTCCGCACTCCCGACAACAGCTGCTGCTGCTTTACCTCATAAAGGAACATCTTCAACTGAAGCCTGTATGCATCCTGAGATAATTCCCAAGTTTGGTGTTAAGGTAAACAAACACACAAGTCCTTCCTTTTGTAAATATGATATAAAAACAGTGGTACCTGATTGTAGTTGACAAGAGGCTCCTCGAAACTTGGTGCAGAAGGGGTGATGAACTTGGGGCATGCATAAGAGAAGAGCTCATCATAGATACCGAAAGCCTCATCGTCATACCTCTGCATCCTCATCATCTTTTCACCATACTTCTCGCGGAGCTGAGAGTTGACAGAGTCGTCAACGAGTTTAGTTTGAGGGCAGAGAGAGAGGCAAACAGCAAGTAATGCATACATCTGCTCATTCTTCTTCAGGATTTGCTCGTACTGCGGTGACTTTTGATGGTACTGCTTAGTCTTGAAAATGTAGAGGAGAATCTTGTTGAATTCACGAACAGCATCAACATACCTTCGCAACATGAGGTTGGCAAAGCCATAGTGATAAATAGTAGCGATATGGCATCCAATGACACTGGTGTAAACACCTGGCTGGGAGATGTCAATGGGCTGCAACCATTTGAGACCAGTGTGGTAGTCACCGAGGAGGCAGTGAACACGCAAGAGGCCGACCATGCTGAAGTAACCAAGGACCTTCAAGACGTTACTGCCACCAGAGTAGTCGTAGCCATCAGTGGAAGTGAAATGTTCCTTGTCTTCTTCTTGCTCAAGGATTTGGACGATAGAGGACTTTTCCACAAGGGCTTGCAAGAAGTTGAGGACGCCATACACATTCCATGCCTTATCGTGCTGCCTGAGCAATGCAACCTCCTGCTCTGTTTTGTTCTTGAGCTTTGCTCTGAATTGACAGAAACTTTGGAACTGGTAGACAAACTCATCCACCATATCCCACAGCCACTGGTTGGGCAACTGCATATTAACTACGCCGTGCAACACCACCTAACAACACATACAACCATTCTATCTTCTACTTAAATCATCTAAACAAGAGAGATTCTAGATTCCAAAACAAAAAAAAACAAAATCAAACCTGGAAGAGGCTGCAATAGTTGTCATACGAATCGATCCTCTGCTTCAACGTTGGAGATAACCTCGCATACAAATGCCGAAACCACATCTCACGGTACAGAAGGCAGAACACGTGGTCGTTGTCTACGTAAGGAGCAATCGCTTCCACACTTGGCCATGGCGTCTCCTTGAACAGTCGTTCCGATAAGCTCTGGAACGATGTCTCACACATCTGGTGGATCTCGTACACGTTCTTCTCCCTTATGTGTCTGTACATGTGTACCACAAACGATTTCACCGAATCCGCCACGTAATTCGGGTCATACCCGCCGCCCCCGCCGCTCTCCCCCTCCTCCCCCGCCCCCGCTTCCTCGTACTCGTAGTTCGCCGCCATGTCTTGAGGAAAGGTGAAGAAGTGAGAAAACTCTTTACAGCCTCCTTAGGGTTTATTACATTTAGTTAGATTATCAATAACCGGGTATTATCTGATTTGGTTTCCACAACCTAGAACGATAGTATTAAAACGTATTTGCTAATATAACATTTATTTTGTAAGATTTACATAATAAAATCTTACAAAATAAATTCTTACTATCTTAATTAATATCACAACTTAAATTTATTATTTGATTTTTTACTCTAACGTTTAGCGGTGGTGCAAGCAGACGATGCAAGCTTACCGGAGAGGATTAATCAGTTAACCTTGCGTTTAGGATGAGGAATAATATTGGAGTTAGAAAAGTCGTAATTTATGGGTTCGATCGGTTTGTTTTAAATCATCGAATTAGAATAGTTTGGTTTAGGAGAAACTTTAAACTGAGGTATTTAAGTTCGAATTCGATTTGAGGATTTACAGAACCGTTCATTTGTCTATTCTAGAGAGACTTAGAAAGAAGAGAAAGTTCCTTTGAGTGTTTCTAAGAGTTTCTAACCCATTCTTGGTGAGATTTTCTTTGTGGGTGGAGATCTGAGGCTGACAACGTGGTAAAAACTTGTTAAGAGACTGTTTTCGTCAGTTTTTGGTCAGAATCTTCCTACTTAGGAGGTGAGTGCATGACCATGGCTGATATAAGCTTGAGAATTCTCTATTTCTATGTTCTATGAGTGTTTTTGATTTATTCCTTGCTTGTTTGTGGATTCGTGGTTCCTACGGCCTATTGTGATTTCTGGGTGATCCTTGGCCGCATTGGAGGCGGTGGAAGGCGGAGTTCAGACCTTCAGTTTCAAGCAGAACACGGTTGTGGGGTTGGTGTTGTTCGACACCAATATGGAGACAGCGCGAGGACTTGGGCACCTGTCGGTCGACACCAGGTGGAGGTGTCGGTCGACATCAACTCTTTCATCAGACGGCTGATACTTGATTTTCCTGGTTTGATTGTGTTGTTTGTTGAACATTAGATTCTCAATTTCTTTTGTGTATATTCCAGTAGATGAAAGGATTGTCTCACTGAGTATTTGTGATAATATACATGCGTGTCAATTGTTGTTTATGATGTAGGTAAAGACAATGTGTGATCGTAGAATCATTGCAAAGAAGAAGAGGAATTTTTAGTATCTTGTTGACGTGTTGTTTGGCTTATGTTAGATTGTTAGAGATGAGTTTTTAAAATGTTGCTAGTTTGTTGGTTTAATGTTTAATGACTTTGTTGAATGATTTATGACTGTTTAAATAGGATTGATAATTGGTTTAATTGCTGGTTATATATGATGTTGTATTGATTGGGATTAGGATGTGAATGAGTATTAGGGATGTTAAAATGGGCTCAGAGCCCACGGGTATAAACGGGTCCATTATAAAAATTTAAGCCCGTGACCCGTTTAACAACACTATAAAATAAAATGGTATTTAACGGGTTAACCCGTTTAAACCCTCAGACGTAACGGGTCAGATGAAATTTTAACGGGTAGCCCGTTTAATATTTTCTCCTGATTTTTATTTACAAATCGTTTAACATAAAGGGTTAACTCTAAGCCTTCGCCTTCCGCCTCTTCATCTGATCGCCACCATTAACGTCGTTTTGAATACTATTAATAGATCTACTTTTGCAGATCTTATATGTGTTTTTTCTTTTACCTCTAAAACACTTTTTATTTTGTAGTATATTTGTTCATTTATCAATCATCATCATCTGCGTGTAAAACACATTCACGCCATCGTTGGTTGACGTCTCAGATCTTTCTAATAAATCTTCTCTCTTCCTCACGGTAATCCTAACTATTCAAATCTGTTAGAGATTTGGTTTTGATTATTTTTAGAAATTTCTGGTAGTGGAATGGATTTCCTAGAGAATTTGCCTCAGACAGATGATGGTGGTGACTGGTAAAGAAAAAGACGGAGTCTTCGATGGCGGAAAGCGTTATTTTTCCTTTTTTTTGCAGCAGTCAAAAATCAAAAATTAATTTATTTTAAGAATAAATGATTTACCGATAATAATCGTGAAATCTGTTTTTTTTTTTAATAAGAATAAATGAATTACCAATAATAATTGTTAAGTTCGATGAATGAAAAAGATTGTACCCAAAAAATTAGATCATCGAAATGGACCTAAACGGGTACAACGGATCAATGTAAATTCAACAGATTTAAATAGGCAGGGCTTGAACGGGTAAATAGTTAAACGGGTTTGAATTATATTTTTATTAAGTGGACACGGTATAAACGGGTAAAACTTAAACGAACCGGGTCCACCCATATTAACATCACTAATGAGTATGATTAGTTTAATATTTCCACTATTTCCATTAATTTGGGTAACAAAATAAATAACTGAAAAAATTGATAACCGAACCGAACAATTAATTAGTTTCGGTAATATTTGCAAATTCCGAGCTACCAGAATAAACCCGAATGAACCGAAGTTGGTATCTTCCGTCATCTCTGTCTCTCTGTACCTTACCGTCAATCGAATCAATTTGCTTTCTTCCTCTCTCTCTCTCTCTCTCTTTTGTTGTCATTCCTCTGCAGGTAAAGGCTTCGTTGAATCTTCTTCCTCTTTATTATGTCTTTCTTTCTTAGATCTCAAAAGTAGAGTGATTGATTAAGATTATCACCACCGGATCTGATTACTGCCGAATTACAAGAAAGTAAAATAAGACCCTAAAATTGTTTCAGGGTTGTTTTAGTTCTTCTTGATTTTTAGTATTTGATCAATCAAGATCTCTCTTTTTTTTTTTTTTTAATAACTTTTGCAGTTGAAGACGACGATTCGATCTTTGCTTCTTTGGGCAACTTAGAGATGCAGGTACTAGTAGTTTTTTTTTTTTTTTTAATGTTATGAATTTCACTATAATAATAACCTAAAAGTTATCTGAGAATTATTTTTGGCTAAATTGATTAATGTGGATGTGGTGTTGTAAAAATAGGCATCATCACGAGCGAGACTGTTTAAGGAATACAAAGAGGTTCAGCGTGAGAAAGTAGCTGATCCAGATATTCAATTGGTGTGTGACGATACCAACATTTTCAAATGGACCGCTCTTATCAAGGTTTTCTTTTTTTGTTTTTCTAATCAAAAACACTCCCATTTCTTTTATTGCTTTGCTCGCTCGCTCTTTTCAGTCAGTCAGTGTTCCTTTTTCTTTTTGTTATATTCTCTCAGGGACCGTCTGAGACGCCTTATGAAGGCGGAGTTTTTCAGCTAGCATTTGCTGTTCCTGAACCGTATCCTCTACAACCTCCTCAAGTGCGATTCTTGACCAAGATATTCCATCCAAATGTGCACTTCAAGGTTTAGTCAAAAACGATGCGATATTGTGTAATCTCTTTGATACAAACGTTTTTCTTTTTCTTTTTTTTTTTACATTCTTTGGATTTTCTAGACAGGGGAAATATGCCTCGACATACTCAAGAATGCGTGGAGTCCCGCTTGGACGCTTCAGTCTGTGTGTAGAGCCATCATAGCATTGATGGCTCATCCTGAACCGGACAGTCCTCTTAACTGCGACTCAGGTGCAAAAAAAAAGAAAAGAAGCTAGTTTAGTTGTTTTTTTTTTATAATATGCAACTGCCTTTTAGTGTAACTACAAATAAAATATGACACTTTTGTTTTCGTTGTTGCTGTTGAAGGTAATCTTCTTAGATCTGGGGATGTGAGAGGGTTCAATTCAATGGCAAGCATGTACACACGCCTCGCCGCTATGCCTAAGAAAGGATGATACTCTCTTTTCGATTTCGTTAATGATAATGATTTGCGACAAGTGATTACATTATTTCAGTTTACAAGGAGAGAGAGAGAGATGTTTCTTCTTCTTCTTCTTCTTCTTCTTATTAGTTTACAATTTGGACATGTCATGTCCACCGGTTTATTTAAGGAATTTGTCAAACCAGTCTGATGACTCTTTGATCATAAAACTCGTCACTTCGTGTCCAACTCCATCTTCTGCTTTGAACTGCTCTCAAGAAACATCAAAAGTCTATTTTAATTTCTCTAACTGGTACAAAACTATATATATAAGATTAGATCAATGATGATATACGTACCTTAAAATTTCCAAAAGAACCAGTTTCCTTATACGCCTTCTCAGCTCTTTTTAAAGGAACTTCTAGTCCGCCAAGAGGGCACCGAGGATCCTTGGCACCTGCATATGAAAATCCGGAAAAAAGCTTGTAAGTGTGTCAGATAGATAAATGAGCATATACATATATATATATCAACTGTGCTCACCGTTAAGGATGTAAAGAGGACGTGGAGCAATCACTGGTAATGAGTAAGGTGAGTCAAACTTAGAAGCTAGTCCAGGAGCTATTCTGTTCCACACCTGTTTTAAGTCAATCAAATACTTACCAACTGTATATTTGAGTCGCAGTCCGAATTCCTAGTCATTTTCAAGCTTCTTTACCTTTTCGACTACTTCTTTGTCAATTACACTCTTTCCCAGATCAATCCTTGCTTCTGAAACCATTGAAAGCAAAGGAATTATAATTCTCATACTCAAGTATATATTGAATCTTTTAGTGAGTTTTTTTTTCTAAAACTGACCTTCAAATAAAGGTTTTATACTGTTGACTCTTGCTTCCCACTCATCATTGTCTATTGCCCATCTAAATCCCTGTCCAACATTCAAAAGTTTTGGAATTAGGAAACCATATCCTCTTACAAGCAAAAGAAAAGGTCTCTCATAGTTGCTATATATGTTGTTTAAGAAAGAGTAGTAATGATGAGTTTTTGCACCTGAACACCGATTAAAGGGACAACCACGGAATAGCGGGTGTCAGCTGCAGCAGCAAACCAAGCATGCATCCCTGTATATTGGTTTTCACAATGAACAAAAAATTAGTATATATATATATGAACTTACTACTATTACTACAACAAATCATGCAACTCATCACTTTGTTATATGACGTCTGACCGTACCTCCTAGCGAAATGCCGGTGATTCCTATCCTTTTTGGGTCTATATCATCCCTCTTAGTAAGATATTCAGCTAGTTTGATCAAATCCCAAACCTGAGAAAAGACCAAAAAAAATTAAAAAAATTAAATAGATGCAGTAAGATGTCTATACTCTAAAAGTGAAACCAGAAAATGAAAGTTTTTAGAGGCAATGGGTTTATTTACAGTATCAAAGATAAAAGGCATTGTGTTGCCATTTTTCCAAGATGATATAAGAGCCTGTAACGCATTGCAAATTGCACACACACAAAAAAAAACCCAATATCAGAACTCAAAAGACAAGCAAGAAAAAAAAAAAAAGAACATCAAATAGGTCATAATGATTTGTAACAAACATCATTGTATGCAGTTTTGCAGTTGTAAGCACGTTCCCCGTGGTAGCGAGAGTCTAAACCGATGGCTACATATCCCCTCGAAGCATATGCCTAAGTAGAAATAAAACATATATATGTAATGAAAACATTCTTTGTTGATTAATTAAGAAGAAATCAAAAAGTTAAAAAAAAACAATGATGTTAATTACTTCGAGCCATGGCCTTAACCATTCTTTGTTTGTGTTTGTGCCGTGCATAAACACAATCGCTGGCCTTCTTTGTTCACTGCTCTTCTTCAGGCTTAATATAAGCAAAGGCAATCTCCCTTGCTCTCCATCCTTTATATTCCCCATTACAAATAGAATACAATTTTTTTTTTTTTTTGTAAGACGTAAACACAAAATATATATCCATAAGTTTCTTTGAATATATATACCAAATGTTAGTTACCTCAGTGTGGAGATGAAGGTTTTCTTCTTTAAGCATCTCTTTCAAGTCACCAATGTCTTCTTTTGGACAAGACTCTATTGCCTGTGTTTTTGTAATGACCAAACAGACGAAAAAAAAAAAGTCAATTTAAATTAGAAGAGAATGAAACTTTAGTAGGAAAAAAACAAAAAAAAAGGATTGAACATCATCTCACTTCTGTAGATGGAACATCGGACTGAAAGAGAGGGTTCTCGACAGAATTCGAATAATCCACCACTAGTGGAACTGGTGAGATTAAGATTTAAAAGGAAGATTATTAAAATATGTGATTATGAGATCAGGAAAAGATTAAAAGAAACATTAGTAATAAATCACCTTCGGGAGATCGTCGACTTCGGAGGACACGAAGAAACTCCGATCTAAACACTTGGGCTTGAGAATCCATAACTCCGTCTCCGGTGGTGGTGATCGGCGGTGGGAGAAAAAGATTCGGTGTTCTGTTTTCGTTACTCAAAATTAATGTCAACGGCATGCAAATTTGCACAATTAGCTTACCTGCTTGCTTTTAGTTCTTCTTAATGAACGTGTTTTGGTTAACTTTATAAATACTTTTTTGTTTTCCTTTTTCTCTTTGTTATTGATTTGATTAACAAAAACACTTCGACTTTGTCGTCACATTTTTGGATTTTTGCATTTTGGTTTTTTTATTTTATTTCTGTTAAGAGGAATTGCAATGTATAACCAACAAAAGTACTATAATTTATTGTCTAACCATCAAACTACAATATTTCTTGTATTACATATATTAATGACAGTTTTGTCCTTTTTATTTTCTTTTTTCTCATTATTTTTTTTCTTTTATTTCTCATTCCCATTTGATTTAATATATATATATATATATATATATATATTACTAAAGTTTTCATATGAATTATTTAAACTATGTAATTTCATTTAAAAATAAAGATCTTTTTTTTTTGTTTATACTATGATTAATGTTTTTTTAAACAAACTAATTTGATTATGATGAAGTCTCTTATTATATAGAACAAAACAAATATTTTATTCTATTCTATTTAAAAGAAAAGAAATTAAAAATTTTGAATTTATTTTTACTTCTTTTAAACATATGTTTTGGGTTTGAAAAAATTCTATTACTCAAATGAACATTTTATAAATTCTCTTAAGTTGTATTTCTTAGATTATAATCTTTATCTTTTGTTCCAAATTTTTTCATAATTATTACCACTTAGGATATAAATTTCTTAATCATTGTGCGTTTAAATTATTTGTTTGGGTTCTCTATGTTGTATCTCTTAGGGTATAGCATTTTTATTTCAACATTTGTTTAACTCGGACAATGGTTAGTGTTTAACTAGACAATGATTAGTGTTTAACTCGATATGTATTTGACTCGACTGTTTGGGTTTTCTATGTTGTGTCCCTTAGGGTATAATGTTTTTTTTAGAAAACTATTGAACTCAGTATATATGTTATTTTTATATATCATATCTTTCTTTAGTAAACAACTTGTTTCATATATTTCATTTCACTTTATACTATTCCATTATTTATGTGTTCTATTTAGATTTCATATGTTGTATATTTCTTTGGAAACAACTTGTTTTATATATTTTTATGTTGTTTATACTGTCTCATTTTTTGTGTTCTATTTAGATAAGAAAATATTGTAGTTATAAACATTTTTTTTGTTTTATTTTTGATTAATTTAATTTCCAAAAAAGTAGTATAGTATACTATTCTGTTTATATATGTTCGATATAGTATAATTTGTATCTAACTACAAACACTATTTGCTATTATAATTTTTTATATCTGATTTAAAATTTTCAAATTACATTTTATGCAGAAAAAAATATTCAATTTGTTGGAAAAAAAAATATTCAATTTTTTAAGATAGAATTGAAATTTTGAATCATTTTATAAATAGTATAAATGATCCAAAAGAATATGATGGGGTAAAAAAAAATTCTATAAAAAAACACTAAAATGATAATTTCTCCTACCCTCTATGTTAGTTTCTTAATTCTTTCAAATATACTGTTATATTCTTAATTATATTAGTGATTTTGGTTATACCACAAATTGACCATTCTATTAAACAAATATACGAAAAAAAAATTGGCATCCACAAAAAAAATAAAACTATATATATATATATATATATATGTATACATGAGTTGTTATTTTTATTTACTACAACAATACTTAAAAATTGTAACACGTACTCAATTTATACGAAATATTAAAAAAAAATACTCAGTCTTTTAATATTCAAGTGAGAATACCTTCCACCAACTGGCATGGGAGAGGAACCTTTGTTTCCTAGTATTAGATGGGCGATCTGGACAGCAAGAAACAAAAAGATCTTTAACAATCGACAGCTACAACTTTGTGAAGCCATCATCAGTGCCTGCGTCTAAATGGAAATAAACGAACAACAACCACATAGTCAAACACCAATGAACATAGTGGCTTTTCTACTTGGCTATTGACTGGACCAGGCTTTATAAGAGATACAATACCACAATGCGGCTTGGGGATAAAAGAGGTAGATAAGATCAGATCAGATCGCTCTAACTCTAAAAGCAAAGTCTTCTCGGCTAAATTAGGTATCAGAAATTTATTAGCATTGATGGGAAGTTCACTATTTGCACCCACAAAACACACACACACATACAAAAAAAGATGCTAAATCACTTCTTATACTTAAATGATGATAAAATGAAGTCTCTTTCAGCCTTATACATGACGAAAAATGAACAGTTTCATCATTGATTCGGGACGTGTACACATTATTGAAAAAAAACTTTTCTTTAAGATGGAGCTTAAGTTATATTTAGTAGAGATGTGGTTCAGTTTCCCTCAAGCTTTCATCTTTTCGTTTGCTCTTCCTCTCCTTGGTTCAGCCTTTGGTTTCCATCTGGATTGTTCCAGATGCTTTGGTTTCTCTGAAGTTTATGCTAGTCTCAAAGTTTACATATTTTCCTATTCGGGGTGGAGATCGCAGTGAATGATAGCTGGCTCGTTTTGATGGTGTTCTTGTTCGCAAGAAGGGTTATTTCGAGTGGTTAGGCTTGGCTCCTTGTCTTTGCTTTGCAGATCGGGTAGAGATTTGAAAGGGTTGTGTAGACATCTATCTAGGCGTAATTTGATGGTGCAATGGTCGTTATCGTCGTCGCATCCGGAAGTGGTTGAAGTTCAACTAGGTTCTCGCTTGCCGGGTTATGAAGGTCTTGGGTTCTTGGTTCTGAGAGGTCGGCTCTCATCTTAATAGGAGGAAGTGGTTGTTATCTTTGGTATGCCAGAGGACATCATTGATAAATCTCATTCTTAGGATTTTCAGAAGAAGAAGTTGATTTGTTGATTTTGTGCTAGCGTTTCTATGAAGATTGAAGTCTTGTTGCTATTGTGTTTAAACCTTGGTTGCAATTTCCTTTTATTTGAGGTTTTTAATTTTTGCTTTGTATGTTTAATGGTTTTTAGCTCTCAGTTTAGTTCCCGAAGACTTTTCTTTTGTTCGTCGTTTTAGCCTCCTTCATTTGGGCTTACTGTGGGGATATTCATGTTTCCGCCAGCTGAAGTTTGTAATTCATGTATCCTTCATGTTTATTATCAATATTAACATCAGATGACCCAAAAAAAAAAGTTATATTTAGTAGAGACCTAATTTTGCTTGCTTAAAGCCTGAAATTGAGGAAAAGTAGATAACGTTGGTCAACATATATGATAACTGTTGCGTTTTGCCGTTATAAAGATCACCAAATCCAACTTTACAATTCTCAATCCTTAATTTTGTCATGACAAAGCTCAAACGCTATATTAGTATATTTCATATATCTCAAACGCTAAAGATTTATCCTAAGGAACCAAAAATTCTCTTCGAAGTGTAGAGAACGCTGACGTGTAAAAGATCCGAAGTAAAAAGAGACGGACTGAGAAAATTACATGATAACATCCTCGGTTACATCGATAACATCCTCAAACTCAACTTCTTTGGCTTCATACTCATCTTCTTCCACATCACTAACTTCACCATCCCGAAGATTTTGCCTCGCGAGTTTCTCCTCTTCATGAAGAGACTTCCATCGCATCACCCATTTTTCCCATTCTTCCTTTAATGCCTTCCTCTTCTCTCTGTCTTGTTCGCTCAACAGCAACGACACGTCCTGATCCTCTGCCTCGTACTTCTTGCTGTACTTCTTCAGGTTCTTTGATATCTCTTCTTCCTTATCCTCAGTCAAGAATGATGGCGGTCTTGGACGCCAAGCCAACTGTTTAACCACACAAAAACATTTTTTTTAGACATCGAAATGGATGATACTTGTTTGAGACCGAGTTTCTTTTTGTAACAGACCTGGAAGAAATGATCCTTCAGTGTTCGGTAAAGCAAATTCCCGTTGAAAGACCATATGGTGAACCCATTCTCCATCTCGTGGACTGATGTCACTGCGGTTGCAACGTACCTTTGGAAATAATAAAAAGAGCGAACCACATCAGAGATTGGAACAAATAGAAACAACCAATGGACTGATTTAGTTTTAAGACTGTAGTACCTTCCAGTTGGGTCCCATTCGATTTCCGTGGCCATGAAGTGTTCGGCTGTGGCCATTGTCTCGAGCTCATCCACGTTGAAGAATTCAAGCTGGCCATTGAATCCCTTTAACCCAGCAAGAATGATGTACTTGCCAGTGGGGGACCAGAAGAGTGCATTGGCTTGTTTGGCCTTCAAAGTTGCGAGCTTTGAAACCCTTCCAGTGTTTTGTGAAGTCTTCATTGTGTAGAAACTGACATCTGGTCTTGGTTGGTCACCATGAATCACAGCAAACCTGTGACCCTTGGGCTCCCACGCGAAAGCAATGATCTTGTCATTATTGTTGTCCAGCTCAAGAACCTCGATGGGAATATCCCTCTCTTTGATACGGAAAAGCTCAAATCCAGAGTATGTGCTCTTCTTAGTTTTTGTGTATCGATCAACCTTGACAGCAAGATACTCTCCACTACTCTGCCAGTACATCTTGCAGTCGCTCACACTGAAGAGATTCTTCTGCCTCAACTCCACCTTGCTCGGGATTTGGATTAGAGCAACCTGAAGAAAGACATGTAAATACAGAACAACTGGCAGAAAACTGAAGCAAATTGAGGACTCAGGGAAATAATAGAAACATACCTTGGCAGGTTGGTTTCCACCACCTTGTTCAGGAACAAACAATGAAAGGATAGAATCAGTAGGAGACCAGCAGATATCCACAACATTATCGACCTTCATGGATTTCTTGTCTATTAAGCTGAAAGTCTCAGTCTCATAGACAGAGATAGTGTTTTTGCTAAGCTTGGCAAAGTATTTATCATCATTTCCACCAGCCCATCTGCAGAAAAAGTTTACGAGAAATCAACAAATGTGCACAATAGTTGAATAGAGAATAGATTTTGACTGTTTATATTCAGGACATTGACATGCAGTTGAAGATATTACCTGAACACAGGCCAAGAGGCACCAGCAACACCACCCGGTCCTCCAATTGAAAACTCATCAGCACTACCCTTGAAATCTCTCATCATCCTCCCGGTCCTCACATCAAAGACCTTAATCTCTACTTTCTGAGAGTTTGACAGAAATCAGAATCCTTTGTATAGAAATGATATACATATAAAAGTTGGAAAGAACAGAAGAAAAGATGCACTCACACTTGCATCTCGTGGGTTGCTTGGTTCTTGGCTATGGTAAGTTACCAGATATTTCTCACCTGGCGAGAAATCAACTAGTTTTACCTAAAAAGGAATCAACAAAACATGTCATGTTTTCAGGTTTCAGGCCAATAGAGGAAAAACAAAACTACTACGTAGCGATTAAAAGGAAAGTCAAACCATAGAATGCTGATAACGCATGAGACGCGTGAATGTATCAGCACCACCCCGAACAGCTGCTCCTTGCTTGTGAAGTGTCACAAGGTATGTACCTAGAGGAGACCACTGCACATAACTCTCTGTCCAATACTGCATAGGAGGAAAATATCATTAATTCAAATAATGAATATACACAGGAAAATGTAACATTGCTCTAAACAGTCAATTAACAAATAATGGATATACACAGGAAAATGTAAGTAACTTACAGGACGCTTATGAACAGGTTCAGGCTTCTTCTGCCTAGGATCATTCCAGTAAACTTCAGTATCAGCGCCATGACGAATGACTAGCTGGTCCCGGGCTTTTTCATCAGTAAGCCATTTTTGATAATTTTCCTAAAAAACAAACCCCATATAAGTAACGAGAACAAGCACCTCAAAAAAGGCTGCATCGAATAAAGAAACAAACATGCAACAAGAGTTAGACAACTTTTAATTATTCGTTAGTATACATACAATGCGTAAACAAATACTAACTCGAATCAGCAAATAACCAGCACAGACGCAGTGGAAGTTATTCAAAGACAATGATTCAAGGTAGCAAGGAGTAGAGTATATGATGAAAACTACACATACCGCAGGGACATAAGGCCTGGCCTGAGGAGGCTCCCACTCCTCCTTCACATTCATCAACCTGTCGAAATCATCAAACTTGTTTACATCAAAGATATGAAGCTTGTCCAGCTTGTAGCCATGAGTCTTTTCCTTAGCAATTTGCGCTTCCTGCAAGATTGAGAAACAAACTCTTGTAAGTAGAAGACCCTATTGAAACATACGAGGCCTACACAGAGATAGAGACACCTAAGCTAATTAACTAAGCTGCTCGCGTATCGAACTTAAATAACCTGAGCGGTATTGAACTCAATAAAACAGTAGCCTAATGTCTCTTTGGTATCGGGATTAACGGGCATCCACAGTCCATTCTCCCTGATCACACCTAACTGGTTGTAAATTTTCTTGACAACACCTTCAAGTTTCTCATACTTCTCCCTGAAAACAAGAGGGAGGTGATCTACCACGATTATGTTACCGAATCCAGTATCGAATTCTGACTGATCCTCGTGGTATACTGCTTCATCATCACTACCAATCCACCAAAGATTCCAAAGAAAAACAAAACACTCAGTTCCGTTGTTCGTACATTCTACAATAAACCAAGACGCAGCCATCTATTGAGAAAAAAAAAAAAAAAAAGAATCTCACCTCGCGATCCCAAAATCGTCTCCAGAAGGAAGTTGGATGGAATCAAGATTAATCTCAGACCAATTAATCCCTAACTGAGCCGCTCGGCCATCTATATCAACGGCCGCAACCATGATTTCAAGAACTTAGATTCAAGATTCTGTGCGCTTCGAGGAAGAAGAAGAAGCAGAAGTGAAGAAAGTGAGAGCCTCTAGGGTTTTTATAGTTTTTGGGAATGTTACGCCGATGAGGAAGACTGAATATTTTTTCCGGACGGGTCGGGTCATGTAATTGGTTGGACCTATATTATTCTAAAGCCCATCTTTTATTATCTTTAGGTTTTTCTAAAGTTAGACACATAAACACTATTTCTATTCACATTTGTCATCTTTTAAAATTAAATTTTATAATAATTTGTTTTTATTAATTTCAGTTATAAAAAAAAAAAGGGATTGTTATTGATTCTACCACATCCTCTTAAAACTTTTTCCCAAATATCACATTTTTTATTTCTTTTGAGAACTACCACATTTAAGTTTTTAAATTGGAATAAAATGACTAATATACCCTTCAAATAAAAATCATGAGATTTGAGATTATAGTGTCTTTTTATGACACAAAAGTGGGTACATTAATGGTTGTAGGTCAGCATAAAATAAAATTTGTAATTTAAATTAAAAAGTTGGAAACACGTAGATTTGTAAGTTAAATATGTTTTTTGGGTTAGACATATGAGAGCATCATAACGTAGTAGAAAAAATTGGTCCGATGGACAAAGTAAGTTGTATGGACAATGAGAAATATAAACTTGTCTATTAGCTTGAACTAGTCCATTTATCAAATGTATTGACTAGTAGACAAGTTGTAAATGAAACTTGTCCATTAACCGGTATTGTTCTTAGAAAAATTATGCAGTTATAAACTTGTCCATAAAATTAATAATTAAATTAGTGTTTCAAATAGACAAGTTAGGATAGTTTGGAACTTGTCTATTAGGTAAAATTGTCCTCAAATCAGCTTACAGATGATGGACAACTTGTTCATTTAGTGAATAATTATAAAAAGTGGTTCACAAACATAAGTAAAGTGAATTAAAGACAAAAAAAAAAAGCAAGTAACCTGAATCTTTTTTTTTTTCTCCGGCTAATTTTTTTTCCGGCTAACCTTAGATCTGAATCCGTTTATTTTGTCCAGTTTGTCTTTTAGTGCGGAGAGAATCTCTCTAGTTGACTTTCTTTCTTAGGTGTTCTTTCATCTCACGATCTCTTTCTTTGGTTGCAACAAATCTCTTTTCGATCCAGATTTTTAGTTAGGATGTTTGGTGCTCGGTCGTTCCGGTGTGGCGGAGAATTGCTTAAGGTTCATTGGTTTGAACAAAGTTTAGGTAGAAGAAGAAAAATGAATAGACACATACACGAGTATACGGATAATAAACTATTAACAAAAATTATTAAAAATTGAGATCTGTATGTAATGGGAAGTATATATTGGTCTTTTACAATTATTTTTGTGGTAGCCGGGAAAATGCATTTGCAAATGTGGTAGTTGTATTAAGTTTTAGTATAGATTGTGGTAGAATCGTTAGTCTTCTTAAAAAAAAATTCAAACCCAAATGCACTATTATTCATCTTTTATAGGTTTATATTAAAAATGTATGAGTGATATTATTCCAGCATTTTACTTTTTTCCTTTTTATTATTTATTTTAATAATTAAAGAAACTAAAATAATTTAAATTCAGAAATTATTATATTATATATATATATATATATATTTATTATTTATAAAATAAAGTAAGATTTTCTCTAAACACATATTCTAAAAAGTTGACATATAGGCATTCTTCTTTTTGATATGTGTCATCTTTTAAAATTAAATCTTATAATTATTTTTTTTCATTAAATTCAAGGGAATTTGTCAAAAATACCCTTTTTGATATACCCATTTTCAAAATATCCCATTTTTTGGCTATTTTTATTTTTTCCCTCCTTTAATTTTTAAAGGCTATTTTATCCTTGGATGAAAAATATTTTGTTCAAAAAAAAAAGAAAAAAAAATTTCCTGCCAAAAAAATTTCCGACATATTTTCCCGCCAAAAAAAATTTGATAAAAATTTTCGACAAAAAAAATTTACAAGGTTTTTAAAAATTTTTATAAGGTAGAAACCTTAGAAAAACCTTATAAACACCTTGTAAACGCTTTTAAAAGAATTCTAAAAGAGTTTTAAAAGGTTTTAAAAGATTTTAAAAGGTATTTAAAAGGTTTTTTAAACACCTTGTAAACGCTTTTACAAAAGATTTAAAAGAGTTTTAAAAGGTTTTAAAAGAGTTTTAAAATGTCTTAAAAGGTTCTTTAAACACCTTGTAAACTCTTTTACAAGGTTTTTATATGGTTATTAAAATGTTTTCAAAATATTTTAAAAAAAGTT
Source organism: Camelina laxa (assembly GCA_024034495.1). Classification (NCBI taxonomy): domain Eukaryota; kingdom Viridiplantae; phylum Streptophyta; class Magnoliopsida; order Brassicales; family Brassicaceae; genus Camelina; species Camelina laxa. The sequence goes on from CM043881.1 coordinate 12,065,909, forward strand.
TTTAAACACCTTATAACGCTTTTACAAGGTGTTTAAAAACCTTGTAAACGCTTTTACAAGGTGTTTAAAAACCTTGTAAACGCTTTTACAAGGTGATTAAAAGATTTTTATAAAGTTTTGAAAACACCTTGTAAACATTTTTACAAAGTTTTTAAAAAGGTTTACAATGTTTTTATAAGGTATAAATTTCAAATTTTTTTGGCGGGATAATTTTTCAATTTTGGCAGAAAAAAAATAATTTTGGCGGGAAATTTTTTTTATTTGGGTGACTGTACATTCTTGTTGTCATTAAAAAAATGGTATTTTGGTCATTTTGTTCATAGGGGTAGTTTTTTTACTCGCAACTTGCAAGCTAGGTGATAATTTTTTTTTTTTGGTAAAAACTAGGTGATAATTTTTACTCAAAAGCTTCATACCATTTTTAAATTAAATTAAAAAATATATTAAAAAATGAATAAGATCCTAAAGTTTTTGTCAGAAATTTCCCCCTAAGCATTATTATTATTACCCCAAAAACAAATTTGAGTCTAGCTAGATGGCTTTGCTCTTCATCATCTGGTTCCTTTCAACTTGGATTTGTGTCGGCTTTGGTATTTTTTCCTGCATAAAACAAATCTCTTTTATTAGCACATCATCTACGAGACTACAAGACAAGGATACGATCTTAAGTTATAAACGCAAAGCTTACCATTTAAGCTCCCACGGTTTGAGAGTTGAATGAGATAGTCCCTGAAGCTTGACAAGATCTGTCGTTCTTGTTCTAAGTAAACCTCCGAGCTTGTGTCTGTGTCTTCTTTCTCTTGGCTTGTTTTCACTCTGGCAAACGTATCTTTCTCTGATCCGATCTCATGTTCTTCGTCACACATCAATGCACGTGTTGCTGGAGATAAAGGCTTCTCTTCTATTCTATTAGTATCAAGTACACAATCTGGAGAGTCGTTGATCACATTAGCACCTTTTTGGGCTGGATCACGTGAAGGATCTTTCCTTTTGTCTGTTTCACATTTGGCAACTGAAACACCATATCAGACATTCTTCTTAACAAATGATCTGAGGAACATATCCTCCTTACATAACAACACTGCATGATATATGTACCTGATAATTTCTTTGCCACATCCACGGATTTTGAGACCAAAAGCGAACATAGCTCTCTGACATGATGTGGTTGGATAATATTTGACAGAGAAGACCTATAGAAAGCAAACAGTCAGGTCTCACGATAGTTTCCAATAGGCAATATCATACAAAGGAAAGGGTTTGATATTTCCAACCTGTAAGCACATGTGGTAAATCCGGATACAGCCTTGTCGTTAGGGAGTGAAAAAAGAGAAGTGTCACCATTTCTTACAACGTGGTTTGCCTAGTTGGAACAAGAAAAATACACAGAAAAGTATGCTTTCAATGCAAGAAGTGAAGCTAAAGACCACCAGATCGACACATCAAAACAAAAAAAAACAGGATTGTATTACTCGGGAAGATAAATAGAAGTGTACCCTCTGATTCTGGACAACGTGTGAATGTAAAGCGTCCTTGCTCTTTCTCTTTCTTGATTCAAGAGGGTTTATATAACCAGACATGTCGATGGCGCGGTTAACAGCAGCATTGGTCGTCTGTTGTATGTAAGTTTCTGAGACCTGAGGTCCATGAAGAAGAGCATTTCTTTCTTCGCTTCCTTCAAAGTTCTTGCAATCTTGACATTTACAATTCTCTGAACACAGGACATTCGCTTGGTAACACTCACAGTACTTCTTGAGGCATCCTGATTTCTTGCAGTGGCATCCTTTACTGTGCTTTCCAAGAAGCAGCATTTTCCGCGCATTCTCCTACAAAGTCCATTTCAAGAATATTCAACAGGCCGAGGATAAGTTATATCATCAGCCAAATCATTACTCAAAAGCCTTATAACCTATAATGGACACCTTCCAAATGCATAAAGCTACATCTTTTTTGAGATGCAAGATAAGATTACAAACCTGCAAATCTTTAATTCCATGAGGACTACCAGCAATCTTGGGCTTAAACGCATCCGGATTACGGTCCAAGATCGTCGTGACAGCTTCTTGTCTTGAATTCTCTTTCTCCAAATTGTTGTGACAATTCAAACAGTTGCAACTACCGTTACAATAAGATCCCGACGCAAAACATTCGCAATACCTTTTACAAAAAAATCCACAAGACTGTTAAAAGGAAAAGGATCTAACCAACATGTTTTTTAAACTCTCTTAAAAAAAAAAAAGAAGAAAAAAAAAAAAAAAACATAACAAAACAGAATACTTACAGCTTCAAGCACTTTGAGTTTTTACAATTGCAACGTTTCTGTTGTTTATTTGGAGTATTATCTATCGACTCAAGTTCTGTCTGTCCTCGTGAGGTCGTCAATGGATCTTGGTTGCTACATATATATAAAATCAAATTCAAAAACGCTAATTACTCCCCAAGATCGAACCCCCAAAATTTGATGATATGAGAAATTAAATAGTTTGTAAACCATATTTACCTCACTCGACACTGAACTTGGTTGTGAACAAATCGGTGAAGCGGTGGTTTCTGCGGCGGAGTGACTTCCGTCGCTGATTCTTGAGAAGATTTCACCGGAGAAGTCGGCGGCGGTGGTTCTAGCGACTTCTGAAACGAATCTATCTTCGCAGAGATGGAGAAATCTGATTGAGGTGGATTCTGATTAGAAATCGAATCCTCCTCCATAGCAAAAAAAAAAAAATTACAGAAGGAGCAGAGATTTTTTTTTTTTTTTTTGATATGGTTCAAGTTTGAAAAGCTCTCTTCTTCTGCCTCTTTCTCTTTGGGATCTTTTTGAAAAATCAAAAAGAAAAAAAAAAAATACAAAAACAAAAACAAACAAACTGAGTTTAATCAGCGAATCTGACGGTTGAGATTTTAAGGGATTAATCAACGGTTCAGATCGTTTGATTAAGATCTATTTAGGTTTTTAGAGGATACGACTCATACGAGCGCAATTTGGCGCTAAAGAAGAGTGTTTTTACACGTGCGGAATGTATTCTATTTTAATTAAATTAACCGACCGGTTAAGAGATTGGTTCTCTCACGACCGCCTGCACACGTACCGGTTAAGAGATTGGTTCTCTCACGACCGCCTGCAAACGTACCAGTTAAGAGATTGGTCTCTCACGATCACCCCATAAACGCTACGTTTGCACACGACTGCAGTTATAACTTAATTAGCATTTTAAATAAGTTAAGTGTATATCGTTTTATACCGCTAAATCAGTAGTTCAAGTCGTTTAATAACGTTTAAAACTGCCCGCATGATTGCCTCATATGGTATATGTTATATTTTGTCTTTTTAAACCAAATTTTTCGGAAAAAAAAAACCAAACTTGAAATGTCAAACTCTTAAAATGTTATTAAAATCAGAATATCAAAATTGACAATATAATAGAACGACCTATAAATATGCTACGAAGTTACAAACCAATAATAATAATTGAGAAATAAAAAGACTCAATGTGATGCTAAAGAACGTCGTGTTGTCAGTTTATTGCTTGATACCAACAAAACAGAGAGCTACTTCGGCTTGTGCTTGAAGCTCTTCAAGAACCTTGACAATTTTCTCACGGTCAAACCCGATTCCATTCTCATCTTTAAGCATTTTCCTCACTCTTCATATCCACCAGCAAGAAACAGACAGGGCAGGTAAAAAAAAAACCAATCAGATCGCAAATTCAGCAAATATTCGTTTGTCTAAAAACACTTAGGATTTGGATTGAGTGCTACAAACCTGTCTACAATGGATGTGTCTCCGTGTCCGGTGCAAACTATAAACATCGCATTAGTGGGTAACGCATCGTAAAGGGATTGCACTCTCTCGTTCATTTTCTTTAAGATTTCCTTCGTTTCAAGTGACACATTGTTTTTCTTCTTGAGGCTCGTGTTGTTGTTACATGTAAGCAATGAGATCATCTCCGCTATTCTGGAATTTAGTTTCTGCGGATCATTCGCTCTGCTCTGGAAATGTGTATTCAATTCTGAGAACTGTGTCCAGACGAACTGTGACCCCTTGTTCTTTACCTAGAAACATATAAACACACACATGTATCAAACGTTTTTGGCAGATGACTAGTAATACAAAGAAATGGATGGATTCAGAAGTTTTTACCTCCTTCATGGCCTTTGAAAGTGCTTCGTCGTCACAAGAAACCGGAATTGAATTGGATGACTCAGAAGCATATCGCTTCACAATGTTGATATTGTCAATCATAGAAGTAGATTTCCCGCTCTCATTCAAAATGGCGAGTAGCTTTTTTCTTCTTAGTTCCGGCGGTGAGCCAAAATCAGGTCCTAGTGGAAGCCAGAAAAGAAAATCACTTAAAAGGATAGAAAAACAAAACACACAAGATTTAAATAGTGAGGTTAAGACTATGAAGTTCTTGCCATGTTTTATCTTCAATAGTGCCAAATCCATGGCTGCTTTTGCATCCTCTACGCTGTCATGTCCAGATTCAGACAGCTGTATCTCTCTAGCAAGAAACTTTTTTGCTAGAATTCGAAGTTTAGTTTTATAAGATCGACCATGTGGATGCTTGTATAGTACTGCAGTGTCAATCACCAGATTATGAGAGATCTTCAAAGAAAACAAGTCATTTTCCAAGGAGTGCCCGACTAATATGGTCTCTTCGAAAACCAGCTTAAAGAACTCTTCCTGAACATAGGAAACGGCTCTAATTATACTAGACCATTACAAGTCTTCAATGCAAAAGTTCAAACCTCTTAACCCATATCTAATAAAAATAAAAAGGATCTCGTCAAACCTGAATATCTTTAAGAGTTGTTGTAACTCCTTCCATCATCACAGCTGTTATTCCACTATACCTGCAAACCGATACCAATACTGTATTTTTTAAGAGGTACTAGAAACAGATACTATTCTAAAATTCATACACAAAATCACCAATATTTGCATGACTTACCTCGTGTTATAATCAGTAATAGGATTTGTTGGCTTGACTAATTTATCTAATAGAACCTGCGCGATCATGGAAACTTGGTAACATAAATGAAGAAATCTAACATACTTAAAGAAGGAAGAAAGAAGGTACCTGTCCTTGGATATCGACCAGTGTCACTCTTGTTAACTCCAAACCCTCCTTTGTAATACACTAAGGGTGAAACAAAAAGGAAAGATGTTTACAAGATTATAAGATTATCATGAAAGGCCAGAGAACATAGTTGTTTACCATCTCGCAATCAAGAGCCACAATTGCATGGAAAGATGTTCCTGGTGGTGCAGGAAGTGTAGGGGTAAACTCTGCATAACGAACAGAAAATGATCAAACAATATGACACAAAGGTCAAAGGCAAAGGTTAACAGCTTAAACAGGATTAAGCTGTTGATCTTAAATAGATGGAGCTCGTACCAAATTGTTCAAAAGTGTATCCATTTTGTTCCATTTCCTTTCGACTTAGAGTATAGTATGCAACAGGGAATGGTATGTCTTTTATGATCTCAATGAACGATTTCCCCATCAGATTGCATGCTTCTACAAAAAGCAAAGATTCTATCTAGTTAATGCCTTCTACTGGGAGAATACTTTTAAAAATCTGAAACTACTGTTTACAGGCATAGATGATATATCTGGGAACATTGAAACCTCGTCGTAATTAATAACGAACAATGATCAAGATTCATCGAGTGAAGTCTACTTTACCTGGGCTAGATACAAGGGGAGGTGGTTCCACTGAACTCGTAACAGTTTTCTTTCTTTTAACCTTGCAAGTAAGGATTGTATCAATTGTCCTCATGTCATCAACTACAGAGCTAACACAAGAACAGAAGATAGTTTTTTTACCAACAGTTAACCAAAAAATTGTAAAGAGAAGACCAAAACTTACACCAACCTCAAAGCTAAAAGTGCTATAGGATTGCCACAACACGATTTCAAACTAGCAAGTGCTTTAGACTGTGATAAGTATAAAGCTGCATCCAATCCAGGAAGGTAAAGCATTACAACCTTTGGAATGAGAGGCTTGTTCTGCCAAAACCATATCCTCAAAAATGTCAATTGAACTTTATAGTAAAGACACAATCATACAAACATATCCAACAGGTTCATTTCTTCATACCTTAATAAACACCCACGAGGGCATATAACCTTCTGCAAGAACCCATGTCACAAGTCCCTGAACATCCTATTCAAACCCAAAAAACGCAAAAACCAATTATACAATCCTACAAATTTGATTAACCACGAGGATGATTCAAAAACCTACTTGTAAGTTCAGTGTTGTTTCAGGGCTCTTGAATTCGAGTTCTGCTTTTGCCTACCAAGAAGAAGAATCTTAACATCAGAAATCACGTTATTGAACACCAATCAATCTAAATCAATAATAAAAAGTTTCAGAGGAAGTGTTGATACTTCGGGTCCATATATATCGAAGAAGCTGTTTCCGGTATTGCTCTTAACATCACTACCGTCGCCACTTTCTCCACCATCTTCCGCGTCGCGCTTCCGTTTCGAAGACGACATTCTTGAGACGACGGCGTATAGCTATTCGACAAATTTATCCGATATACGATTACGCCGCCGAGTATAGCCGTCGTCGAACACCGCCGTGGCGTTTTTAATTAGCCGTCGGAGAGAAATTTAAGGGTTTTTATGTTTAACCTTCTCGTCGCCTCCAAAAAGAAAATATCTCAAATAGCTTCATTTTATTAAAATTTTTAAAATGTTTGACCCAATAAAAAAAAATTCATTATAATATACAAAAGTTCGGTTTTTTTTTTTCCCTTCTTGGTAATTTGCAAATTACATTCCAAGCTTGATCGGTTGATAATTTTTTCTTTCTTTTTTTTTTTCTTTTTTGTTAACTAGGAGATTTGGGGTTGAAGCTCGTAATCCCTCCGAGCCCCAAGGAAGATTAGGTGAAACCCTCTAACCAAATGGAAATGATTTAGTATTTTCGCACTTGAGGAGAATTAATCACTGATTTGCCTTCCTCAACTCGAAACTACTAGACCAAGACCACTTGGTTTGATTGGTTGATGTTATTCTCGACCAAGCTTACATTCTAAGCTTCCAAGCTTCTCGAAGTAAGTGGTCTTATATGCCATGTTATAAATTTCTGGCTGAGAGATTGACTCTCATCACGTAGGAAGTAGTTGATGTTATTCTTCAGTTGACTATGGACATTCTTTATAAATCTCATTTATTTGTGTTATTGTGTGTCAGAAAAAGAGTTTATTTGTTCTCATGGTTTTATTGTTTATTTTAAGATTTTATTGCCGGTTGCTTTTGTTCTTAGATTAAGGTTGTCCTCTTCTTTGGTATTTAGTATCAAATTTTCTGTTATATAGTGCTATGTTCGTCAATTCCCTTTCTAGAACTTTGTTTTTGGGGAAATCTCTGTTTCCTCTGGCCGTCGTCTCCAAAAACATTCATGTAATCCGTAGGCTTAATCATTTCTCCTTTTGGGCGTAATACTGTACTTTATATTCTATCTTGATTGGAACCAAGTTTATCAATAATATCAGTTACCAAAAAAAAAAAACATTCCAAGCTTCATTTTAACACACATTAATTTTTTTTTCCTTTTTTCTCTATTAACTTGAATTAGATATGACAACCAATGAGTACACACATACAAATACAATCAAAAATTAAATATAACAAAATAATATGTTTTTGAAAGCAAAAAAATTATAATTTAGTTTTTCTGTTTCATATATAGTATTATTTTGATACATTTTATACAAATTTAAAAGTTAAAATAAATCATACAAATATATTTCTGTTTAACAAAACAATTGAAATTTAATAAAAAAAAAAAGAGTTTTAGATTAAAAATAAATTGGGAAATTTAATGTAATATGATATTTTTGTGAATCTAAATAGCAACGCATCGATTATCATTCCAAGGTTTATGTAATCATGACATGATTAGGAGAAAAACTCCAAACAAACAAAAAACAACTTTTTAGTGTCAATTTACATCAACAAATTACCATAAAACGCCGATGTTACAAGCACCAGCTTTTTGGAACAACAGATTTGTGATATATATTACTAATTCAAAAATTACCCATGAGATATACCGCCATGGAATTAAATAATATAGAGCTACAACGCTATATCTGCGTGTTCTCTAAAAGAGATCACATGATTATCATCTTCTTCTCGTCTTTAATTTCTTTATTCATGTTCTTTCAGTTTTTTTTTTTTTTTTTTTTATAAGAAAATAAATATCGAGAAATGAAATTTTTAGGAATAAATAAATGGTCCCATGCCAAAAAAAAATAAAGAACATGAAAACATAAACATTCGAAATTCAAATTATCACTAAAACCATGAGCTGTGAAGTTTATGGCAAGGCTATGAATTGGACTCGAAAGAGAGACTCCCCTAAACAAAGACATGGCAAGAAGAGCAGTAAAGGAAAGAGATAAAATCACTGACGAAGACGAAAAAGCGACGCTAAAGTTCCTTCAACGTAAGCCTGAATCAAAGAAGAAGCAGAGCTACATGAGCTTAAGTCGGCAGGCAATACTGTCCTCTACCAAGATCCCCTCCTAATGTCAGTAGCATGGACTGAAGTAAATTACATCATATTCTTTACAATTTATTAATTTTTGTATTCTGGTGTCTCATCTACCCGCATCACGCAAGGTTCGTAATATTGTACGAACATAACGGAAAGAAAACATGTACAATGATACGACTTGGTGTATTTTGTGAGTTGACTCTGCCTAATCATATCACATTTTATTTAGGCATGCTTGACTAATGCGGATGCTAGTATTGTTGTTGGTCTAATTTATATAGGATTCATGTGTTGTAAATTCGCATGGACTTGAATTAGGACTAGAGTTTTGGCCCACAATAAGATTCAGATCATCAAGTGCTTTAAATTGTGATATCACCCGATTTGATCTTCCAATAAACATGCGTTTTAGAATGAGCTATATTGGTATCATCACTACATAAGATAAAAATATATATATAGGTGAGTCTAAATCATTCTAAACATTTAAAAACAATATAATATATAACAATAAAAATACTGATAAACAAGATAGCAATATGAGGTATTAAAACATGTAAATTCGATCACATGATTTTCAGAGCTTATTAGAAAAATCTCCTCATACTGGAAAATGTCGAACTAAATAGAAGTTTGAAGATCATACTAAAATTTTATTAAAGAATTATTCAATCCGAATTAATCTTTTTTTTTTTTTGTTCACCAAATAGAATTAGCCTAAAAGTCAGTTTTTCCATATAGTATATCTATTAAAACAGACAGTCATGTGCCATCGAATCATTCAACCACCGTTGGAATGTCATTTTAAATATAAGTACAAAGATGCATGAATTGTTTCCTGAGTAAGTTTTTGCTATTGACCAAATTTCTTTTCCCACGGTCATTTGATCAATTCTACTTATTGTTTTTATTATTTATCAATTTATCCTAAATCCATGACTCGTGTCAAAATAAATTTTTAATATTTATAATTCAAATGCTGACAACACAACAACGAATGGAAATAGTCAACTTTAAGAGGTAACTCACAGTGGATAGTTTATGTTATTTTTTTAAACGTCGGTTTAAGTAGAACAATTTACATTTTTATAATAAAAATATAACAGAGAACCAAAATTTAGTATAACAATAATAAATGTTTACGGGGATTTACAAAATGATTAAAATTTCATGAGGTAGGATTTATTTTTTTATGGAATTATATTGGTTAACTAGTAAACTAGAAAAAAAAAAAAAAGGAGACTTAGCAAATTTTAAATTTAAAAATTCAAAATGTAATTAGAACTCTTAAATATTCATTTAGATTATGATTTTAGATAAAAACAGTTTTATTTTGCGAACAAATCTTTACACTGTGGAGCAAACGACTAATTGGGGTTAGAACTTCGATAAAAAAAATGCAAAATGGATCTTTAACACTTGACTGAAAACACTTTTTTAGATTTATTAATTTTTAAAATATCGTTTTAACTCGTTTCTATAATTTTCTTAAAAATGACTGATTTTATACCATATACATTTATAGACCATTTCTCTTCAGATTTTCATCGAAATTATAAACTAGTATTTTTGTAAAAGTATTAATTTGTTTATAGCCTTGAAAACGTGAATTTAGTAAAACCGAAAAAAATGATGACACCTGGATAGAGTTAATTGCTAGATAGGAATTTTTTTTAATGACATTTATAGTTTTTGCCATTTTACTTCAATTTTAGAGTTTTGCTATTTTTTAAGATTTTAAAACACAATTTAACACATTATGTTTGGATTTTCTTGGTTCTATTTTTCTTAGGGTTTAGTATTTGATATGAAATATGTATTTTAGAAGAAAAAAATTATAAAAACACACATTTTGAAAAATAAAAAATGACAAATCTATTAAATTTAAGTAAAAGTGGCGCATTCATAATATGTGAGTGAAGAATGGCAAAATCCACAACAACCCCTACTTGGATATAAAAATCGAACTTTTCTCATCAAGCTGTATAATGAGAGTATGAGACGTGTTGTTGGCATGTGTATAGACGTGTGTATAGACACCTCAAATGATAGTTGAGCAGTAGCTTGGATATGGGTATGTGTTAAATTTACTCTTCATGGATGCTTCTCACATCTTTTTCTAGAATTCTTTAGAACTAATGACAATCTCCTCATCTCTTTGCAATTTTTTTTGGTGACATTGTTCCTCTTTCTTCTATTTTTTTTTTTCTTTTTTTTTGCTTAACATCAACTTTTCATTAACTAATATCTTACAACTAAATCATAGGCACAATACATTCACCTCTAAAAATTTGGACCAAAATAAATGCAATGGTTGATTAAGTTTAACCCTGGAACACTAGGCGGATCCAATGCTACTCAATCGAAAACCATTGCATTTTTTAACCACAACGAGATAGACAACACACCACAACTCGGAAGTGAAGTCATCCTTTAAACCACCTAGATTAACTTAATGACTCGAAAACAAGTACTAACACAGAGAAGGCCAATAACTACTACTGAAAAAAATCAAGACCCAACTATGAGAACCTCTAGATCGACATGTAGAACTTGTCCCAATAGTTTCAACACCCAAAGGCGCATCATCAGAAGAGCTTGGTCTCTCCGGCTTTCACTGTTTCAGTCTTAAACCTAAAAACAGACATTGCATCCGACTGAACCGACCAAGAGTTGCGAGACAAAAACCAACGAAAGATGCATCTCCGAACTAACCAAATCATAACCAGAATGCTAATCATCATAAGATTAAAATTGGACACAGAATAGCATATCATCACCTCACAGTGCAAAAATGAGGAGCTACATCACTTTCGTCGATTTATAGAGCACACTCCTTGGTCGGACTGAAATCACAACCAACACCGCTCCTTGCTTCAAGACACCGCCGTGGCTGGAATGAGAGGAAGGATCTGAATAAGAACCCAAATCCGAAACGCAGAAGCTCGTCGAAGTGAAGCTTCATCTCTCAATGCTCACCGAAGCCAACAAACCACCGGAGACAGAACCGCCGGAACCAGCAAGCGACATCGTCAACCCAGATTCGCCAGATCTGGCCATAGATTCGACACTGTCCTCCAACGTCGCACCAGAAACCTCACCAATAACCACCGCCCCACGGAAACTTCGCTTCACTCGCCAATCTATCTCCAGAACCCCCACCATCGAGAGACACCCAACCGCCGGCGAAAGGAAGACAAGGAGCGGGAGAAGACAGCAAAGAAACTACAAAAGAAACTAAAAGATGGAGCTCTCTCCGGCCGGAAGGGCAACCGGAGAGGCGAAACGAATAAAAAGCAGCGACTCTCCCTTTCTCTCTCTCTAACGGCTAGGGTTTTACTTCATTTTCTTCTTTTTTCCTCTTTCTTCTATTTGCTCCGCGGAGAACATCTTTTCGGGAAGCTCCTTTAATTTCCTCTTCATTCATTCTCTTCTTCTTTTTTTTTCTATCGACTTTCAATTGGATATCTTCAACCGGATGTGGTGTTTCCAAGTCACCCTTTTCACTAACTTAACAGAAATATTTAATAGCCAAATCTGGAAGTATTACCTTTTCAGAATTAGTCTTACTTACAAGATGATATATGACGACATGACGTGAACCTGTCTCTTAAGACTATTCAAAGTATTGCAAGTTTTGGATTTAAGTCATAGGAGTCTCTAATACACATTTTAAATATAGTATGATGTTGATGATTGAAATTGAACGAGTTATAAAGTGAAAGAATGAAAAAAAAAAAAAAAGAGGACAATTATAATACTCCATCTGTATCAGAATACATGATGTTTTAAGATTTTATTTTGTATCAAAAATGATGATTTTATTAGTATATTTATTGCATTTTTATTTTCAAAATCAAATAAATATTTAATGATTTTGTTTTTATAAGAAATCAAATAAGAAAACACACTACTAAATACCAAATGTAGTACACCATTTATTATTTTGAGTTGACAACAATACACCATTAATTATTTTCTTAATCCTGGTGAATACTAAAACATCATGTATTTTGATACAGAGGGAATATATTACAAGTAATAATATCAAATGGATACATTTATATATATAATATATTTGAAATGCCTGATACATCATATTTTACTGAGGATTATATATATAATGAGAGTTTTTCTCTCCTCTTAGGAAGTTTACATTATGTTAATACTTGTTATCAATTGATATTTTTTACTTTTGTGTGTTTTATGATTAAGAACTATTATCTTACATATAGATTATATCGTAATGACTATTAATTTTGTTAATTATTTTCTAAAAACTACTTAAATAGAGTATTCAATGACCATTACTTAGATTAATGAAAAGAGATCAAATGTAATTTTTTAGAAATATATTAAAATTTGATATTGAACTTGTAAACTACTTATTGTAAACTACTTATACATATATATATATATATATACACTACAAGAAAACACGCTATTTGCGACGGAAATCTGCGACGGACAAACGCCCTCGCAAATTTGCGATGAATTTGCAGGTAATTTGCTACGAAGATGAGGACCCTCGCAAATTTGCGAGGGATTTGCGATATATTTGCGAGGAAACGGCAGTCCCTCGCAAATCTATCGCAGATTTGCTATGAATTAGCGAGTTATATAATCCGTAGCAAATTTGCGAGGAATAAGCAAGGGATTTGTGAGGTCATTTAGGGTTTAGGGTTTAGGGTTTGAGCTTAGGATTAATTCTGAAGTGAAGTTCTCATTAAACATCAAGAGACAAAAAAACATTTGAGATGAATCAACATGTGTAAAGAAAACACATAAAGATATATATATATATATATATATATGTAAATCAATATGTGATTTACTTTCATTATGAACATATATATGACCAAGTGTTAAAGGTGTTTTGACCAATTGCAATGTAGAATCCATAGTCTAGTAATCACCAACTATATGAACAATGAACTTTCCAAAACATAGGAAAAACATGAAATTAATAGAGATTGTATTATTAAGAAAATAAAGTTGATGCAAAAGGATATATACACTTGCGAGAGATTTGCGAGGGATCTGCGAGTGTAGCCTCGCAGATCCCTCGCAATTTGCAAGAGATGTGCAAGGCCACCTAGGTAATCCCTCGCTAAAGCCTCACGGTTCCTTTGCAATTTGATCTTTTACATGCAAATTAAAGAAGAGCATTACTAACCAACATTGCATCAAGAGACAAGAAACTTTGGAGATTAATTTCCAAAACTTTAGAGATTTATCTACACATAGCAAATTATTTGTATATAATAATGTTGGACTTAGAAAACTAATAATATTGGATTTTGATTACTTGGATTTTTGTATTTCTGTAGCTTTTGATTAATAATATTGGATTTTCGTATTTCTTTAGCTTTTGATTAATTACATTTTAATGAGGATGATCTTGGTATAAAATGAATTTGATTTATTATAAAGGTGCGAGGGATTTGCGACGGATCCATCGCTAATCCCTCGCAAAGTTTGGTGAATTTTGATTGGTCAGTTTGTCGGTTCCTAGTTACTCCGTCGCAATATCTGCGAGGGCTTTGCGAGGGCTTAAAATGTTTATATATACCACCGAGCTCTGGTTTGAGCGAAGCTCAAACTCATTCACCTAAACCCTAATCTCTCTTCTTCATCCTCTCAATTAACCCTAATCTCCTTTCTTCTTCGTCTTCTCCGGCAAACCGTAGCCGCTCTTCTTCGTTTTCTCCGACAAACTCTAGCCGTTCTTCTCCGTCACTCGCTATTCTCTTCTCCGTCAAACCATCTTCGTCTTCTCCGGCAAATCCTTGCCGCTCTTCTCCATCTTTGTCTTTTCCGGCAAACTCTAGCCGCTCTTATCCGGCAAACCCTTCGTCTTCTCCGTTGAACCGGCAAAGCCTTCGTCTTCTCCATCAAGGTATTAACCGTAATCTCTTCGTCTTCTTTGTCTTTGTTTCTATCCTCCTCGTTAAACCCTAATCTATTCAATAAACACTAATCTCTTCAATTAACCCTAATTTCTTCTATTAACCCTAATTTTATCTATTAACCCTAGTTTTATTTATTAACCCTAATTGTTTTTAATTTCTCTTAGATCTGATTAAATTGATTTTGATTTTCTTATAGATGTTTAATGGCAACGATTACACAAGGTTCCTGTCTGATCAAGGTGTACCTGCTCCCACCGGTTCTAACCGTACACGGACTTCCACCGGTTCTAATTTTTGCCGTTCAACCTCGCAACCACTACCGGTGACACCGTCTTATCATACTCCTTCTCCTTCACCTTCACCTTCACCCTCTAATGTGAATCTTGGCTCTGGGGATCATCCGGAGGTGACTCCATCCGCTCGTTCGTCGTCTACGGGAGCTTCTACACGTCTCAACAATCTTACACTGGAAGAGTTGCTCGATTGTCCTGGGCGTTCAGGTTTAACGAAGCTTGATCCACGTCGACCTCCAGGAACTGTCTGGTAAGCAATACTTTAAAGTTTTTAATTTCATGTTTGATATTTGCATGTTGATTGATAATTTCATGTTGAATCCAAATCATTCACTACTTTCATTTTGTATTTTGTTTGGAGGTTTGACCAAGATTCCTCTGTTGCCGCTACTGTACGAAGCATCTTTGAAAGAGATTTCAAAGAGCCTCATGCCAATTGGACACAGACGCCGACTAACGTGGTAGACCGTTGGTATGAATCTTTTGCGGTAAGTCAAATCTATTTTGCTACTTTACAAAATGTTTTATATGTCAAATGTTAAACATATACTAATTTACTTTTTTGTTTTTTGGAAGCAAATATATAATTGGGACCGTTCCATTAACGATAGGGTTAGGAAGGAGTTTGAAACCAAACTTAAGGACAGGATGTGTGATCAAGTGTCCAGGTGGAAGTTAAAGTGGAAACTGAAAGGAGATGAGGCAAAGCCACGGTGGATTGATCCTCAAGTATGGGTTGGTCTTGTTAAATATTGGCTTGACCCCAAATCAGTAGTCAAGAGTACCAACAGCCGGAATGCTCGATATCATGATCCTGATGGCACCGGCATACATAAGCATCGCTCAGGCCAAACCTCTTTTAAAGCTCGAGCTCGAAAATATGTAAGTGTTTAGGCCTTCTTCTTTTTGAACTAGCATTGACTTTATGGACAATCAATACACTAATCATCTGTCTGTTTCTCTGTTTCAGTGTGAGCTAACTGGTGAGTTAACTCCTGATTTTGTACGCATCCTAGAAGACACTCATCGAAAACCTGATGGGTCTTTCACGGATGGAAAGTCTGAGTCTCTGTTCAACGAGGTGTCGTCCAAGATTCAGGAGTTGGAATCAGAGTATTGTACAGGGGATAATGGAGAGAGCACTGCTTCTGGTAGTGGTGGGGTGCCCATTCATGTCAAAAACAAAATTTACACATAGGTAAGTTGTCTGTTTTATATACTTTGACTGTCTTTGTTTTTGTTTGAGTTTTTTCTTCGTCTTTCTTTGAAGTTCATTGGTGTGTTGTTGTTTTGTTTGTAGGTTGCTCCAAAGAAGAAAAACAGGATTTATGGGGTTGGTTCTTTGCAGTTTGAAGCATCCTCTACCAGTAGCGGTCCACTGCCTATGTCTCCAGCTAATGATCCGGTAATATTGGCTCAGAAGCTAGCTGCCGCTGAGGACTGTATTCAAACTCAGGCCGCTCAAATTCAAACTCAGGCGACTCAAATCCAAACTCAGGCAAATCAAATCCAAACTCAGGCGAATCAAATTCAAACAAGTTCAGAGAGGATGCATAGCTATGATGCATACTTCGAGTATCTCGCTGAAAAGGATCCGGAATTTGCTTCTAAGTTTGGAAACACGACAAGGACCAACCCAGAAGCCGGAGGAGAGGGCAACACTACCAACACCGGAACCAGAACCAACAATACCAACACTACCAACAGTGCAACCGGAACCGGAACCAACTTTCTCTCTCAAACTTTTTAAAACCTTGTGTTTTGTATGTAAATATTTTTTAAGACAATTTAAATTTCATCCCAGTTTGAATTTTTTTGTTAAGACAATTAAAATTCCATTTCAGTTTTGATTTTATAGGAATTTTAATTCTATTACCAATTGCCAATTCAATTTAAAATTTTAATTCTATTACCAATTGCTAATTCAAATTAAAATTTCAATTCTTATTTAATTTTATTACAATTAATCCAGATTGTAACGTATTTGCGATGGATTCAGTTTCTCGCAAATTGCTTTAGCTTTGCGAGTAAAGACGTTTCTCGCAAATTGCTAGTGATTTGCGAGGATATTTGTCATTGCAAATACCGAGGCATTTGCGAGAGAAAATTTTCCTCACAAAATTTGCGAGACACTTGCGATGTCTGGAATTTGCGAGACGCGATTTGCGAGGAATCGTAGTATCTCGCAAATCCCTTGCGATTGACGATTTGCGAGGGATGTGCGATGGATTCTTCCATCGCAAATCGATTGTTTTCTTGTAGTGATATGATTAAACGTCAACAATACTTTCCAAAATAAATAGGAAGTTATAAAAATTAAATCCTATTTATCTAATTATTCAAAGATGAAAACTCTTATAAAACAAAAACTTAATTTAAACAAAACAAAGTAACTAAATCATACTGGATTAAGCCCGCCTGTTTGCGCGGGTCGACTTCTAATCTATAGTTAACCTACAATCAATAATACAAAAAGTGGCTTTGAAATTCTGCATTATTCAAGTTAGTTAATCTTTTAATCATCTATTACCTGGACGTTATTACAAAATTTCCCAAAAATAAAATATAAGCTTTTATAACTTCTTTGATAAAGCTAAAACTTTACCATTGTTTTGTCGGGACACTAACATATAAAATTAAGGTTTTGCACATTAGTATATACTTTCCCTTACTATATCGGACTCCACTATCCAATATCTTTCACAAAGACAATAATTGAGAGCATCCTTGAAATGGCAAGCAAGAAAAAAAAAAAAGGTAAGGTAAAAAACTAAAAATAAAAAAAAGTTTGTCAAAAAAGTTGGTTCTGTCTTCGGAAAGTTTTGCCTAAATTTTATTCCGAGATATTCGAACTTATTCTACTGCATTTTAATTATCACTGTTTGCTTGATATTTTTTGGGCGTAATGTTTGCCTGATTTTTTGGTGACCTTTTTTATGTGTGCATATACATACAAACGAACAATTACTCGTAAACGTTTACGATTTTGATTATAATTTTTTTTTTTTAAAGTATATATGTTTTCTAGAAGTCTAATGTACACGTAAACCAAATAAAATCTCGCCTCTCTTATTTTTTTGTTGTTGTTGATTATATTAATAGACATGTATGTATCGAATCACCATTTAATTATTAATTAGGACTGTATTATGTTAACATATTGCATTAGTTTATGACGTTAATCCGGACTATCGATACGTCATATCAACAGATTCTTCTTTCAATATATGTCTACTCAAGAAAATTTAAAGGATAGTGACGGATTCTAATTACAATAATCATTAAAGGTTTATGTCATTTTTTTCAACAACGAAAAGAAAAGAGACGTAAGACTTACAAAGAAAACAATGGTTTCATTTTCAACCATTCATTACAGTATTGTTTACACGTTTTTTCTAATCAAACTGAGCTACTTGTATTACAATATATTACACTTTCTAGATCATAGTGCTCGAAAGACAGGAAAGAAGAGATTCTTTTGGAATACTATTGGGTCGCAAAAGGAAATGTAATGAGTAAAAGTGATTGTTTGATTAATACAATAATACTCGAATGGCAATATTATTCAAGCTGTTGGATATATATCTTATTAATATTAGCAACAAATATCAAAATCCAATAACTGATAGTGGAAAAGAAAAATAAAGGCAAAAAATAAACAATTGGTCAGATTAATTTATGCGTAATCAGAAGATCAAAGTTTTGATTCAATAATGTACACTAATTCAAAATATAAAAAAGGTACGTGGCTTCCGTTGGCTACTAGTCCAATATTATTTATTTTTCAAATTTACACACACTTATTAAAAAAAAACATGTTATGAGAATTATGTACAAGTATTCATATATGGAGCTCTCTCACACACACACAGAGATTGAAAAAAAAAAAAAAAAAAAAATCAAAGACTAATAACCCTAAACTCACCCCACAAAATAAAGGGTTCATTAAAAAGTAATTAAACACAGCATTTACTAGTATATTAATATGATTATTATGACTTAATAATTATTGTACAGTCCTTGAAGATCCCAATCTTGTGATAATAATGCAGAAGGAACCATCTCATAATCACCTTCTGACCACAGCGGTGGATAAACCCATAAGTCTGTCGTCGAGTCAGAGAATATAAAATCTTTACCTAGCTGAGTCGAACCATCGTAACTCGATCCCAAACTCGGCAGCTCTACGATCTCCCCTAGCTCCTCTGAGCCCGTCCCAGAGGAAGACACGAGAGACTCAAGCGAAGAAGAAGACTGTGAAGACGAAAACGTAAAAAAAGAAGAAGATGAAGACTGTGACGTTGTCGTTGTCGTCATGATCTCCATGTGAGCGGCTTTGAGAGCTGCGGCTTGGATGTCACGAGGACTGAGAGAGCTAGGTCTCGGGAAAGACCCGGCTAGTTCAGGGAAGTTGAGTATAGCGGAGGCTCCTTTGATGCTAAGAGCAGCTACGTCGTGTGCACGCGCCGCCATCTCCGGGGAAGGAAACGTTCCAAGCCATATACGTGATTTTTTCCTCGGCTCGCGTATCTCCGACACCCATTTCCCCCAGTTCCTCTTTCGGACTCCCCGGTAAACCGGATACTTACTGGAATCTCTAACCGGTTTAGTTTTCTCCTCCTTGCTCTCTTGACTCGCTAAGCTAGTCTTGGGAGTAGTAGTCTTTGAAGCTATCATTGATGATCTACTTTATAAAGAAGAGCTTTATACCAAAAACACCAATGTCACACTAACCATTATAATTTTTCTTTTTGTTTTGGGAACAAGGTGTAGAGAAAAGTTTGGGAATGTGATATAATGGTATTATTTTGGGGAATGAGTTAATGAATGAAAGTGAGAGACAGAGTTTGATGGGTATTTGTCTGCATTTCTCAATCACTCCCTTATTTATATGCAACAATTGTTTTGGGGTATGGTAGGGTCGTAGGGGTAAAGGGAGATATGGGACAAATATTGCACTGAGTCTATAGTAAGTAAAAGCAAATGAGGACCCACGGGCTAAACTTTGATTTGATGCTCTTAAAAGACCCGTACATTTTTTTTTTTATTAATCATGATTGCTATGTTTTTTTCTCCTAGTTTGTGTTTCTACTATTGTGAAATGTGTATTTTTTTGTTTTACAATTTGTTATGTTTGCTAATAAACATAATATAAGAAACAAAAAGAGATAGTATTATAGTCGTTATGTTTTATGAATGGTATAACTTTAATTTTGACATTTTGAAAATGTGATCCTGCTTTTGTTATCATGTCATCTAATCAAGTAGAATTAGAGTGTGTAAAATTATGATTAAAATAAGAAATCATGGGTTTGACTGACATGATATACGTAAGTATTCGAATATTAGTAAAATGAAAATGATCCATTTGTGGAAACGTTGTACGTAGCTAGTTAAAAAGAGTGTCTACATAATAATCACAAAACTCCAAAACAAAAAAAAAGCACTTAAATTTTACAGATTTGCTATTTTTGATCAATTAAAAATGCTCATATTTATGATTTTTTTTTGTTGCTAAAATACATACTTCATAACATATACTAAACCTTAAGAAAAAACTAAACAAAAAAAAAAAAAGACTCAAACATGATGTGTAAATTATGTATTAAATTTTGAAATATAGCAAATTCACAAAATTTTAACCATAATAACAAAATTCACATATATCATACCAAATTTAAGAAACTGTTTCATAATTGATTTAATATGTATTGGTAAAACCGCATTAGTCTATCAAAACAATTTTTTTTTGCTAAAGGGCATTCAAAAAAAAAATTGTGTTTTCTGACTAAATGTTGTTTTTCATTTAAATATACTAAATTATAATCTGTGTTTCAACACATGTTGAAGACCTTAAGTAAGTTTAAATTTTTTTAAAAAATAACAATTGTATTATATTACTTGAGGATTTGGAAATAGGTATAACACAATACAGTTTTGTGTTTAGTTAAAAGAGTTTTAAAAGATAAGGTAGACTAATGGAATTCTGTAGTGTTGGGGGTAGATCCTCACCCCAACAAAAAGTTTTGTCCAGGAAAAAAATCCAAAATAAACCTCCTAGGAAGGAGGGGTATTTTGGTCTTTGTCGAGAAACAAACGACACAGTTTTCTATAAGTACAAGCGTATGGCCTTCGTGCCAAATGGGGAAGAAAAAGAAAGAAAAGACGAACTAAAGTATAAGAATCTCACTCATCTAGAACTAGAACTGACGGCTCATCCATTACACTCGTCTATTATCTTGTAACTCGTCCTTTTCGTGTCCCGGTACTAATTAATAAAAGAGAACTTCGACCTCCTTTTTACCGAACTAAACAAATTAATTGTGACCAATTTGGACATCAGCATGTAGAACGTTGATAGGATCTATTATGCAATCAATTGTTTCCTTCTATTTCCTCAAAGCAAATGAATAATCTCTTTAGAATAATAAAAATATAGTATATTAATTATATTTCAAAGTCCCCTCTACATATAACGAGATATATTATTTTGTTAAATGCCGACTTATTAAATATTAAATATTTTATGTAATATACATGATCGTGACTTTTTTTTCTTATAATAATTTTAACGAATTGTCTTCTTTACGTTGAAAATGGTGTGTCAACTGTTTTTTGGTTTATTTAAAAGTTTTCAACATATATACTGTTGAATCATCTCTTATCGTGTGCATCATCATGCTTGTCACTACAGAAACATTATCTTATCGTACTTAAAAACTTATTTTATATAAAAGCATATATGTGTTTGTATATGCATACGCATAAGAGGTTCATCTAGTAATAAAGAGTATTCTGAAGAATATGAAGTTGAAAATTTGGATTCGAGATTGTTAATTAAGCCGCAAAGTCTTAACTTTTCTAAGTCTTTACTGCATCGTGTACTGATCTAACCCCAAGAATTGTTAATATGTTTGTTAGTCAATGAGTTTCTCTAATTTTCTTTTAATAATCATTAAGGTTTTGATTCTGGTGTAAACCGTTTAGACATTCAACGTCTAAATCTTAAACTACTTAATCGAGACTATACAATTTTAGGTGGTCTATAATTAATAATTTTATAATATCTTAAAGTTATAATATCTAAGTATAGAATATCCTTACACCAAAAAAGTTAATTATGTTATCCTTGTGTCAAATAGGAGGGTTAGACTAAGAAGTAAGAACCCAAAATCAGATAGTTCAAGATAAACAGTTTTTTTCACACATGTGAAATCAAAACTCTAATACGTTGGTGGTAGGCAGTGGTTGGCATTGGGAATGATTCCAAATGCGACAACTTATTCGATATTTATTTTAGTATGAAATTTCATATTTTGGAACTAGTCTAACATACACATCGAGATTAAAGACAAATGCTATCGAAATAAATAACAAATAAAACTGATGATGTATGACAAAGTTAGTTACAGATTTGGAAATGAACCTATATACTAATTCAAGTAGCACCAACGAACGACGTTGTGTGTTCCTTGACCCCATGTTTCTATATGCATACATGCATTTTTAAATTGCAACTAATCCTACAATTATAAACTAAAGGATGATATGATCCCAATTATTAAAAAATGAACAAGAGTTCTAAAAGTTGTAAGTCTGTACTTATTTGCTGAATGGCTAACTAAACCGACTAAACAATGAATAGCCTTATGTAAATATATTCTAGTATTTCGATGGTTTTAGTTATGTACTCTTTGGAAAGAGAACTTAAAAATCTTTGTTATATGATCATTCAAATTGCAATGCATGGTTTTGTGTAAAGTGATATTTAGGGGTCGATCGATCGATCACACACAAAATAGTTATCACACGCTAAAGTTTGTCGACGTATATGATAAGCTGAATCATAACGGTAGGTGAGTCATTGAGTGAGTGTAAACAAGCTATATATCTGATATAAATGTTCAGATTCTAAGAATTATTGAAGTGTTTTTATTCAGGCCCCGGGGATTAATCTTTAGCTATCTAATGACAAAAGAGAACTTTCTAGCTAGCTAATCTTGTGTTCCAGTTAGCTACCAATCATATATAATGTGTTCAACTAGTAAATCAACAGAAGAAATACAATACATTGAGTCGAGATAAATTCACACACATGCTGTTTTAATAACATTTTTTTTGTTAAAATTCGAGTATATTTGTTCTGTTTGTGGATTTGATACATTCTATTCGTTATATTAACGTCCTCTAATACACATTGCATTTGCAGATATATCGTATTGAAAAACATGTTTAAGTTACAAACAGGTGGTTAAAGACTAAATGACTACTAGAGTTCAAAATTGCCATTTTCAACAAATATATCGGTCCACAAATAATGAGTTCCATCATACATATAATGCAATCACCAAAAAAAGTAAGGAACGAGAACGCAACCAATAAGCTTTTTGAAATGGGGGCAATACATATAATATAATGCAATTATAATAAGAAGGGAACGAGACAACGACTAAGGAAATAAGTTTTTTGAAGTGGGGCATATATATATAATCTTTTCATTTTTACCTTTTCTATTTTTTATATATATTTGAAATGTTCTTACTTATTTTCTGGCAAATATTCTTTCTATTGATAGTATGACATTGCATGTATTCTATATTAGGTAATCTGTTCTAAAAAGAGAGCATCAAAAAATAATAAGAAAAAAGTAATCGATCAAGAAACTAGAGATGGTAGATTGCACGGAAGCTATAGAGATTTTAATTTTGCTTCTTCTTATATAATTGTCTCTTTTTACATAGCAATTATATAATGAGCTGCAAAAGAAACACGTAAAAGAGAGAAAAAGGCAATTTTTGTGTCGACGAGAGAAAAAGGCAATTTTTGTGTCGACGGAAGAAAACATTGGATAGAATGATTTAAGTAGAAAACAATGGATAAAATGATTTGATTAGAAGAAAAAAAAACCATTGAAAAAAATATAGTGGTCCAAAAGACATTTGGAAATGTAAGACATGTCCATAAGTTTTGATTTTGTTAAGAAGGTATAATAAAGGTGCAGTCAACGAAACGCGCGTATGGGTTGTCGTTTGGACCCCATTCATTTCATACTATAACTTACACGCAAATATATATGTTGTGTATATTTGCGATGTAACAGTACAGCTCAATAATTGCGATGCTCAGTGTCAGTCGAAAATATTGAACAGGAATTCACCGACCGATGTTTATTTGTCGATGATTTTATGAGTGGAAGAAGAACGTGAGATCATTCTAATCCAAAGAACTAAATTGTACTAGCTAGTGTTTGTAGTGTCTGGTATTATTTTTTCTAAAAGTATTTGTTAAGTTAGTGGTAAAAGATTTGAGGAATGGTATCGATTCCCTTTATCTCCATTTTAGCTATAAAAAAAACAAAAATAAACAATAAACAATTCAACAACTTTATTTACATAGAAAGATCAAGCTGAGTTTGGTTACATAGAGATGATTCAACAATCACATTTATCTAGAGAGATATGTCAGATTGGTTTCGACTCCGATTAAAGTTTTTTCAAATGATATATATAATTATAATAAAATGGTTGATGTAAAAAACAGGTCTAATAAAAATGGAAGTGTTATATACTTTGTTTCATCACTGCTACGTTATCGGGTTTTTAAGCATATAACATCCTAATAACTATCAATACTTTGTTAAGTTTGGGAACACACAAAAAAAAAAACAAAAAACAAAAAAATGTCGACGGTTTTGACAAAAAAAAAAAAAAAAAGAGAGAGACAAATTAATTGTCCGGATCAATGAGCAGTGTCATTTATGTTTCTACGAAATTATTCAAATTTGGACCACCACTGTCTAAATCTTGTACAAACTGATTATAGCTTTTCAAAATTATAAAGTGGATGGTCGCTGAGCAGTGAGTGTCTTTTTTTTTTTTTTTGTAAATTGAATGATGTCTCTATGGGTTGATTGTAGAAAACAAACGATAAGGACTGAGCATCACCTTTCACAATATGTAACCAAGTAGCAGTTTTGACATCATATTGACTATATAGTGTCTAAAAAGTAGTGTTTGAAACTTCAGTCTGCCTGCAATGATGGTTTATATATACCTTTTTTTTTTGTTTTGTTTCTTCACATTTCTCCTTGTAATACGTATAACATAATTGCTAACTTTTAGAATGCAACTTTCGGTATCCAATACAATAACAATGTTAGAATGAACTTAATTTTACATTTCTTGATCTTATCATCCCACCAAGTTTTATGATCTTACCACCGGACACTGGATGACACATGCTTTCATGCATACTATTTTTGATACTATTCATAATGACAATTCAGTACAATTTTGTTGTTGCCAAATTATTTCGGTACGTCAAGATATTTTTATATGCAATAATGAAAGCAGCCGGAACCAATTAATATGGTACGTCAAGTGGTGAAATGTCATTGAAAGGTTATAATAAATCAAAAACCTTCAGAATATGGAAGAGAGCAGCCTATGGAAGATGGAAACATCACCAAATAAAATGAAGTTTGCTAGTACTATTCTATTATACTTTTTTTTTGTAATTTACTATATAGAGTTTAGTGGATACGTTTGACTACCCTATTATGTTTTTCCATTGAATATATTATCTTCATTTTACGTTGCTAAATCAGTCAATAGTTAAAAACTGAAAAGTTGGAAATGATAAGGTTTTATGTAAGAGACAGACAAAACATGTTTCCAGTTACGTCAAACATCACCATCTTCTTCATTTATTGTCCTCTTCTTCCACTGTTTACTTTTTTTTCTTCCCAAGATGGTTATATAACTCATAAATAATAGTAAGAAGATGAATATTCATACACATATGAAGATAACTCTAGACTCTAGAGATTGAGAATTGTTTTCTGAACATGGCAGCTTCAGTTCTGCTCCTTGTTTCTCACATGCATTGCTCTCCTTATTGAAACAAACCACTTAATTTATTTTCATACCGGTTTAATCCACTCGATCATACCCGGTCAAATCCGAATTCACATGTCAATGTAACAAGTGCACAAAATAAAACGTAGCTACTACTAGAAGAATATACCAATTTCGAGAATAATTTGATTTATATCATGAAGACTACACAGTACAATAATAAATAAAGGCCATTTGATTTTTGTTTGATGTATTTTGTAAACTGAGTTTCCTCATAAAAATTTATCTGTAAACATGTACACTGAATCGTTCATTAATCCAAACTTCTAAACAGTAATTTGGAAAACTCTGTTAAACCAAATTGAATGAAGAATCATATGAAACATATCATACTTCTCTCGCTTCACATGCCACAGGAAATGCTTCTGAACTTTCTTCACCCTCATCTGCATTGATCTGTACCGTCGTTCCGGTATTGACATTAGAATCTTCTTCAAATTCGGTATATCTTTCTCCGGCACGAAAACCGCAAATGATTCCCAGTTTAAAACCTCGAAAAAAGGCGGGACAAAGTTATCTGATATAATAACCGGAACACAATCATAGAAAATGGCCTCTACCACTCTAGGGCTGTTCACTTCAAAGCCTTTCGCGCAAATGCAGTACTTGCTCGTCTTCATGAACTGAAGGTAGTTCTTGTTTCCTTTAGTCCGCGGTAGTTTCCCGAATATTTTCAAGTCAGGATCTTTGTTGTTACCCCAGTAGGATAGTAGTATTGGCCTGAGGTACCCATGGTCGGGTTTGCCAGCAAAGAAAGCAAGTATTGGCCTTTGCGTCGCGGATTTGCCACCCATGTTACTTAGTGGTTTCTTGGGATCTCTAACGAATGTTTCTGGTAAAGATGTGTCCCTTCCAAAGACAAATCCTTCTTTGACATCCGAGTTGCACAACGCCCTTATACTCTTCGCCATATGCGTCCGCGTCTCTGATGGAGCCTGAAAAATATCACAAAGAAACCATACATTTATTATAAAATGGTCTCAACAATCACATCTTCTATAACCTTATAAAATGGTCTTAAAGATCACAACATTATAACTTCATAGAAAAATGTTACATAAGACCAAAGATTGTATCATTATAATTTGGTAGAGAAATGTCATAAAAAGAATCTCATAGCAAAGAAGAGAAGACATTTACCCAATCATGGCAGGCGGCAAGGAAATGATCCGCACCGGAAGTTCGATTCCAAAAAGGGTATTTGACGGCAATGGAGTCTATATAGTCTTTTAGATACTTAATGAGATTGCGGTGACTGTGCGAGTCCTGAACATATAGAGTCACCTCGAGCATCCGGGAACTGAAGGGTAGATAGAAAAGATGAGCTTTTGCAGGGTCCTTTGTGACAAATTTGTTGTTGTTGGATTCAATGATTTTCATAAACCAGCCTTCGGATGCATAAATCCCTCTTAGTATTGGACTATGCATTATAGGTTTATCTCCTTCTTTGTAAACATAAACCTTTAACATCTTCTCCATCAACTCATAGCTCCTGATGAATTTAATATTAACTGAAATCAGTGTCATCAGAATATATAAGCTTTGGTGCAGCTACAAGAAAAAGAAAAAAAATACAACTCACTTTTTGAAGATGGAAACATTGCGATACAGAGGAGCGTAGAGGAGAGGGTCTTTGTCATCGATAGGTGCATTCTCAATCTCATGTTTTGCTTGTAAAAGCTCCATGTCAGGTTTAGTAACCCATTTTGGTTTCTGAGATAAAAAAATGAAACATGTTAGACTATGATGGTTACTTCTTAAATAAGAATATATCATATAAAGATCATGATGAACCTTTGCTAGATGATTATGAGAAATACGGTTTCGACGCAACTGCTTGCTCATTTCGGATATTGACATCACCCCGGATTCAGGCATTTTGGATTTCTCCTTTACATCAGGAACAAATCTGACAACATCTGTTTTAGTTATATTTCTCTCTGGTACTTGGCTAGTGGTAGGCAATGTTGTGTTTTCCTTTACCGGAGAAGGGTTAACACCAGGTAATGCAACCGGGGCCTTTGCATTTTCCTTTACCGGAGACGGTTTTAAATCAGATAATGCAGCTGGGGCCTCTGCACTAGCCACAGGTGCTGTTACATTTTCCTTTACCGGAGCCGGGTTTAAACCAGGTAATGCAGCTGGCGCCTTTGCACTAGGAGCAGGCGCGGTTGCGCTATCCTTTACCTGAGACGTGTTTAAACCAGGTAATGCAGCCGGGGCACCTGCACTAACGGCAGGGGCGGTTACGCTCTCCTTTAAAGGCGGGGATGTAGCGGTAGTAGGCGCATTGGCTGGGGCAGTGGCGTTTCCGGTGCTGTAAAATATCTGATCAACCTCAACTTCTTCCTCAGTCTCGGATTGGGAAAAGCTAGGGGAGATAGCTGGAGGTAAGCTTCCTATAAGTGAAGTTGAGTTTCTTGAAATGGGAATCTTGGTGGAAGAGAAGATGGATGAGATAGCGTACGGTAGCTCGATGTATTGAAAAGTGACGACGAGAGCAAATGTGAGTCCCAATAGCCATAGAAGCCGTCTGGTTTCTACCTTCCATAGGCATGGAAACTCACGCCTCATCTTAATTCAAACCCTGCAAATGACTCTGTTACACTCAAAAGTATCAATAGAAAATCAATCTGATATGTTAGTCAATATGATCATAGAGCATCTGATATGGTCAACGCTTGAACCCAATTTATCCAATTCGATTAAAAACAAAAAAAAAAACCTCAGCAAAATTGTAAACTCCATAGCTAACTTGAAGCAATATACAGAGCAAAGTCAAACAAATTGTTTCCTTCTAACTTTACAATTTTTTGTTCTCCAATGAAAACTAATAATATGTAATCATATCTCCTGATTAGCATCAGAATCATCATTGTTTTGACTTTTCATCTCTTTAGAAAACATCATTGCATGCAATAAGAAAGCAACATAATGATACATAAATGATTTTAACAAAACAAGTTTATGCTCTGCTTCACCAAAAAAAACAGAGAGAGAATCTTGAAAAGCTTTACTTACAGGTTGAGAAGTAGATCCTGAAGTCAAACGAAGATCAAAAGAGACATGGTTTGGAATCGATCGGGTTAATGGTCACCACAAGGACTCACCAACAAACAATAAGTCAAACCCGAGGTGCTTGCTATGCGATTGTTTTAGTGTAAATATGCGAAACCCAACAGACGCTTTTGGAATCAAGAGAACTCATTATTAGTATTTGTTTAGGGTATTTAGAAAGAAAAAAGAAAAGAAAGAGAGGGTAATTTGGGAATTTGAGGATACAGCCGCCACGCTTTGTTGTTTGTATCTTCTTCTTCTTCTCTTCTGAAGTCACAAAAAGATTCTTCTCTTTTTTTTTTTTGTACTTTTGTCCGAGTCTGTGTAATCTTGCTGGCTTTTCATGCGTTATGAAACGATTCTTAGTAAATCCAATGAAAGATCAAAATCATCTACAGTTACAGTTTATGTCATTGACATTTATCACTTCTTCTCTTTTTTTTTTTTTGGGCAAATGACATTTATCACCAAGTTAATATCTTTTATAGATAATTAGATATACAGTAAAACTTCTATAAATTAATAATATTGAAACTAAGACATTTTATTAATTTATAATGATATTAATTTATCAATAAATTAATAATTATTATTTTATTGTATTAATTATTAATTTATACAATAAAGTAATAATTATTAATTTATAGATATATTTTTAGTAATTTGAATTTTTAAAATTATGAATTGAGAAAATTTTAGCAAAATAAGATTATACTTTTGGATTTTGTAGTTTTATGGTAGAGGAATCGAATTTGTAATAAATAGAAAATATTATAAACAATAAATTATAAATACAATAGATAAATTCATTTCTACACATGACATACATAAATTCAAATTCATGAATGATAATACAATTATTGTATTTTAATAGTCAATAACACTATCAAAATGTAAATGATGAATATCTAGAAACTGAATATTAAAAAAAATTAGTGATGTTACAAAATATTTTATATCAATATAGTTTGAAAATACAACATAATAATTATTTTACAGATATGAGCTTTAGGAGAAACATACATTATATATATATATATATACATGTAAATTTACATGATTATTAATTTATGTTTTTATTAGAACCATATTTTACATGGAGATTTCAAAAAAATTATTATTTTATTATCTTATCAAATTTAGTTATTTTTTATACTGGCCCGACTTGAGACTAGAAAAATTTATTAATTTCTAGTGTTTATTAATTTATAGAGTATTAATTTATAGAGGTTTAACTGTATATACACCTTATATTTATTATTTGAAATATTATACAGATATATATATTGATTTGAGTATATATGTCTATTTGATATTTTGAAAACTATAAGTAATCGATTTGTTTGTCAATAAATTAACAAAACTAAAAGTGAAAACATTTTATAACTGAAATCCGGAAAGGGAGAAAATTACCTTACATTTCATGCAATCGTTTTTTTATGGAATTATATTGGTAGGTTCATATTAAAAGATTTTTTAGAAATATAACCGGACTGTCTTTCCAAACCGAGTAAACAATTTGTACAAATTCCAGTTAAAAGTTAGAAACGGTATCTAAGCTAAACCGAACTATAACCAAACAATCCAAATTGTATGAGAGCCAATCACTCGGATTGAAACAAACAAAACCGAACTAAATTGGACCAACATATTTTCAATGCTCGGTTTTGTCCCATCTGTTCGACAGTCGTACCAATAAAGAGGAGTACATCTTTTATGGACAATAGTATCCTTAATAATCCTTAACAATTTCGTAGTATTATCAAGAATGACACACATACATAGCACTCGTTGAGATTTCAAGATTTGCAAGAAAAAATGTGATGCCATTAAGGTTACTTACATGTCGCGGCAATTGTTACATTCAACTAATTTCTCGAGATTGCAAATTGATTATTTTGGGACAAAGCAAAAACGGGCTAGTCAAATGTTGAAAGCCGGAGCCAATTTATTTTTGCTAAAATTAGTTTTGTAATCAAATACTACTAAATTGGATTTTCGATTTAAGATAATTTGACTAGCGAATTAAATTTGACACTGTTCATGTAAAACCAACTTAATTACATTCTTGAAAATAAAATAAAAGAAAACTTCCGTTGTTTCATGAAAAACTCATAACCACATTACTAAAGGAATATTCTACGTCTGACAACAGTCTGAATATGATTATCGACTAATTAGTTCATCAGTTGTGTAAAAAGTATATATTGTTTGTTAGTGATCTTTTATATACATCAATACATGCATGTATAGTTACAAAACAAGGTCGTGTTTGACAAGTGTCATCTCATCAATATTCATAATACTTTACCATTGTTTAGTCTGTTTGATAATCAAGTTGATATTATTAAACCCACTTGTTAGAAGTTGGAACTACCATTTCATACACATATTTTACTCAATGAAATTTGATTAAAAAATTAGTGGTGTAATTATTGTTTCTACAAAGACGATACTTCTCTATAGAAACGGGGTTCTAGAAAGAAAAAAATATAGTTCCTTTTAAATGAAGATGATGTAAATGGTATAACCATTATTTAGGAATTGGAATTTTAACCATTATTTAGGAATTGGAATTTTAGAATGATAAAACATCTCTGACACCATCTAATTATAAGAAATTGAGGAACTAGTGTAACTCATTATCAGGATTTATAAAAATGGTGAAAAATGTATAAGCTTTTGTATGTTTATTCCAATGGCTTTACGATTCCCACAAGGAGATGAGGAGTTGTGTCGAACTCTAGGTACCTAGCTACCGGTTAGTGGTCATGTAGTTACTTCACTATAAAGTTTTGGTTCACGGTTTCCCCAGCTTCAACACTTATAGACTTGTTTGATCATGTCAATTGTCAAGGTTTTTTTTTTTGGTTTCTTGGAAAAGGTTTGCTAATTATATTGAAAAGAAGTAAAAATGACGAAAGCCCCAGCCGCTTTAGTTTTGGTGGAAGCCCAAATTAAAAGGGACAAGCCCACTACAAACCAGCACAATCAATGACGGAACGAACACTTTTTTGTTGTCGTCCTCGTCCCTTTTTGAGTTTTGACCACTTCGGTGTTACTTCTCGTTCTTTGCATCTTTTCATTTTTTTATTTTTTGGCCGACGTTCTTTGCATCTTTTATTCGGTAATCTGTTGTTATTTGTTAACTCAAAAATACAAGAATTAGTTATCTTAAATATGTTGGCTTTCTAATCGGCAAAAATGTCAAAAAATAACTTATTTAATATTTGTTGTCAAAAAAATATTTAACTTATTTTATAGACGATGAAAAATATATAAACTATCCCGATTTTCTTCTAAGAATGTTCAATCCAAGTGTTTTCCTTTATTTGCATCTACTGTACGAAACCAAAACTCCTTGGATGAGCATCTCTCCCCGGTTTGCTTTGGTTTCCACCATTCGATCACATGATTTGGAGGATCATCAGAATCATTATACATAGCTACTTTGTTAGTTCAGCCAATAAAAACAATGATCACGATAGATGCGACTTGTGGATAATTAGAATATCGTTTAATTGTCAGGAGACACGAATGATCTATCTCTTCACGATTTAATGTGCCATTTTTTATATATGAGCTAATGCGCATGGGAACCCATTTTTTTGGCATCTCTACGTTAGTTTTGATCTTCTTTAATTTAGTTGGTAGAAGATATAATGGCGATTTAGCATCTTATATTGATATACAGTAAATATAAATATTTTAACTTTTATTATAGTAGATTTTATACAACTATTATTTGTAGTTTTATGATTATATTGGAAATGATTTCATTTATTAAATTTCGATTTTTCAAAATAAAAAAGTTAGTTTAATTGACGCTTATATCATTATAAAATAAATTTGACAAATATTTTATTGAAAATACACTAAAACTATGTATCTTTTATTTAATTTAATTTTTTTTTTTTGATCAAAGAGGTGTAATCATTCCTTTAGATAGAACATAACATACATGTCATAGATTGTTCGGGATACAATAAACATAAAGCAGTAAAAGTATAAAGATAGATAATAGCAGTCGATGTGAAGAGCTTGAGAGCTATGAGCCACATGCTAAAAAGTAATATGAAACTTGTAAGGTCAAGGCAAACCGATGCAGACTCCATGAGCAAGTCAAAGGAGTATAAAGCCATTGTTTTGAATCTTCGAAGATTTGGCGGAGATGAGAATGACAAAGCTACGTTGCCAAAGGTTCGAGCATGGGTGTTGTGGCTCTGATGACCGGTTACTACAAAGGTAGTTGATGGTCCAAGGTTCACTACAAGAAAACATGGATTTGCCGACTGTAAGTTGCGACTTAAAAAACAGTCGCTAAATTTAGCGACTGAATTGCGATTGTTTTGCTACTGAATGGCTACTAAAATAAAACAGTTGCCTAATAGACGCTAATTCGAGACTGATGCATAATGTCGTAGTTTAGTCGCGATTTTGCGACTTATTTTGGAGACCAATTTTACAGTCGCCAAATTTTGCGACTAAACTGCGACTCATTAGCGACTGTTATATTTAATTTGGGCCTTAAACAAAATTTGGGCCGTAACAAAATGGCGAAACCCAAATTGATCTCATCTTCATCCCATGTTTACCCTAATTCCTCATTTTTCTTCATCCGCCGAACCCTAGATCTCCATTGCTCTCAATCGAGAAAACCCTAGATCTTCATCCCTGTCCTACTATCTCTCGATTTTGATGGCTGGAGTAAAGAAAAGAGGACCAGGAGGAAGAAACCCCTCGAATCGAACCTTTGGAACCTCACAAACGGCGAATCGAAGACCCGCTACTCTTCCCAGCCAATATGCCTTCACGCCGGCGAATGAGGGGGATCCAGACACTGATTCTTAGGGAATTCCTGTCCCAATCCTCCAGCCTCCAGCGAGACCTACACCTTCTTACCGAGACTATCCACCTCCGACGAATCTGTTCCATAACTCGAGGAGCTTTCCTGGAACATCCCCTGCCAGCGAAGCTCCAATCAGGCGTCCTTTTCCTCAACCTCTCGCCTCCGCTACGAATCCACCAGAATTCTCGAGTCAACTTTGAGAGTCTCCTCAACCGTCAGTCACGAACCATCATCGACAGTCTCCCCAACCGTCAGTCACAAATCATCATCGACAGTCTCCTCAAGTCTCTCCTCTACCTCGACAGTCTCCTCACGTTTCAAATCATCGACCACCCTCTTCTCAACCTGGTCAACCTCGAGCGGCTTCTGCATCGCATCACAGTTCTCAAGCGCAAAACTCACATGAGGAAGAAGCTGATTCTGAGGATGAACGTGTAAGGCAATCAAATCACCCAGCTGATGTACTCGCTTCTTTGCATGACATGCTTGTCCAACCTGGCCGTGAGTTGTATACCACTGTCCTCTCTCCCTCATTAGAGCCTGGAACCACTTTGTAAGATTAGGATTTTTAGTTGATTAGATTAATTAGAATTTTACTTGAATTGATTAGAAGGTTTGTTTGTGTTTGGAGGTTTATTTTAGATTGATTAGAATTTTTAGGTTTGTTTGTGTTTGAAGGTTTCGATTAGAATTTTACTTTTGATTTGTTTGTGTGTTTGTGTTTGAAGGTTTCAATTAGAATTTTACTTTTGATTTGTTTGTGTGTTTGTGTTTGAAGGTTTCGATTAGAATTTTACTTTTGATTTGTTTGTGTGTTTGTGTTTGAAGGTTTCGATTAGAATTTTACTTTTGATTTGTTTGTGTGTTTGTGTTTGAAGGTTCGGTAAAGACAAGTCAGCACTTATCCGGAAGATTACAAAAGTGTTTACAAACAAGTTTGATGGTCCATTTTACAGTTGGGGTTGTGTTCCTACTGCAAGAAGAGAAAACTACTTCTTGAAATTCGCGGTAAACTTCTATGCCTTTCAATTTGATTTCTGTATTTATAGTTTTTTCTTTTGGTTTTTTTTATCAATAGTCTTCTTTTGTAGAAAACACACACCTGGGACCCCTCACTAACCGGTGTGGTTCAACAAAAGTTCTATACCATTTGTCAAAACCGTATGAAAGACATGGTGTCCAAGGCAGCAGCTCAGCGAGATCAAGCAAAACCAAGTTGGATTGAGAAAACTCTTTGGAAAGAAATGTGTGACTATTGGAACACAGAAGAAGCCATGACAAAGAGTGCAACCACTTCAGCAGCTCGAATGTCTGACCGTAATGGTCTTGGCCCTCACAAGCATGTATCAGGACCGAAGTCTTACTTACAAATCGAACAAGAGATGGTGAGTTATCCTTTTCATTGTTTAATAAGTTACATTAGATGGTTCATTATCTAACCTTTTCATTGTCTAAATTTTCAGGAAGTAGAATTGGGAAGACCGCCAACTATTCCTGAAGTTTTCATCAGGACTCATACCAAAAAAGATGGGACTTTTGTGGATAAGAAGGCGCAAGCAGTTCATGAGGCATGTAAGCAAAAAAGGGAAGCTAAGTTGGCTGCTCTAGACAATGACGACCAAGCTGATGGTACATCACGTCGATCGGAGCTTTCTCACGAGGAGGATGATGAGCTCTTTCTTCAGGTAATGTTGCTTCTTTCTAATATGCATCATTACTTAAGTTTTCACTGGTAAGTAATGATATTAACTTTTTCTCTGTTTTGTTATGCAGTCTACTTTCATAAACGATAGAGGAACATACTTTGGGGTTGGAAGCCTAGGGAGTTACATCAACGGGAAGCGGAAGTTCCCTGGAAGCTCTTCTGCTTTCACAAGCCTGCAACAACAGCTTGAAGAAGCAAACCACAAAATAGAGGAACAAGCAGCTCTACAAGCAGAGCGTGACGCAGAGGCTTCACGGGTTGCAGCTGAGGCTTTATGGGTTGCATCTGAGCAACAAGCAGAGATCTCACGCTTGGTGAGCTTCCTCAAGACTAACCCAAAGTATGTCGCCTTCCTCGAGTCTCAAACCAATGACCCAAACCTTTTTGATGTTCAAAGTTAGGTTCCTTCACTATCCCTATTTCCTTTTATGATTATGAAAACTTTTGTAATATTTTGTGACTTGTACTTTTGTTATGTTTGGATGTTTTCTACAACTACGATGTTGGATGTAAAATTAAACTTATGTGTTTGTTTAATTTCATGTTTTAGTTATAGTTTCCATAATCAGTTTTGGTATTAAAAAATCAAATAATTCGTTTTTACAAGAATTTTTTTAAATACATGATAATTAAACAGTCGTAAAACAGTCACCAAAACGTACACAAAACAGTAACCAAAATAGTCGCAAATGAGTAACCAGATCAGTCGCTAAAGCGTTGCAAATTCAGTCGCAACTTTAGCGACTGTTTGGTGAGGGAAGAACGACCACAATTATCAGTCGCCAATTAGTAGCCCCGTGTCGACTGTTTGGCGACTGATTATTTTAGCGATGCACTGTTTAGCGACTACGTATTTCAGTCGCCAATCAGTCGTAACTAAGTAGTTTGCGACTGTTTAGTGACTGTTTTTGTAGTCGGCAAATCCATGTTTTCTTGTAGTGGTTGATAGAGTAGGCCTTTAGAGGGTTGTGGTAACCACTACTCCTTTGAGTGAGGGTCATAATGCCGCTAACCTTAAGGTTATATGCATGAACTTCAAAAAGTAGTAGATATGCGGTTTAAAGATCTTTAAGGTTTGGTGAGGTATGGACAGGACAATGGTGGAGCACCGGTAATCCCCACTCCATAGAGATGGGATCATAATGCCAGCCTGCACCAATTTGCCTCCATATATGGGAACAGCCCTAGGGTATCCAACTAACAGGGTTTTCAAAAGATTCATATGCCATTCTAGCAACAATGTTGATTTAAGGTTCAAAAGCAGTCTTCGGACTAAAGAGACCATTAAACTAAACAAAAATTTCTTAGGGTGGGAAGGAGTAGAGTTCATATCAAAACCGGATACATACGGGTCTCGACACAAGAGATTATTAAACAACCTAGAAGGAACCAATGATCTGTTACCGACAATTACTCGACTTGACCAAACAGACAACAACGGTGCTAACAGGTTTGAGCTTGATGTAACATTATCTAGATCGGTGGTATTAGATACCAGTTCGAGGTTATGACATAGTTTAACCAAGGTAAACTATCTACCAGGTAGCTAAGATATGAGTGGAGAGCAGACCTGGGCCAGGGAGGTGTTGTCGGGGTAATAGAGAACGCCAGGTTTGATGAAATCTCCATCAAGATCTTCCATGGCTCCGGCATCAAAACAGAGCTCCCGTCCACCTGCAGCCAAGTAAAACACTTGGAGAGTGGATGTAGATCCGATGAGCTAAGAGATGTTGCAGTTGACTGCGGGATGTACCAGATCGAGGAGTAGAAATCAAGGTTACCGGGTGGTCAAGGGTTAGTGGAGGCGGTTGCAAGAACAGAGAATCAAGTTCGCCGAGAGGGATGGACGGAGGTGGAGGGAAGAGGGGAATGAGCTGAAGCTTACGCACTGCCGAGGTCGAGTTCTGAAATATCAAAGGGCCTCCGATGAAGACAACAAGAACCCTAAGAGAGATGAGCGGAGAGAGGGGAGGACGAAGGTTACAGATCCAGAGCCCAGCGACGACGATCGGTCTCGACGCCGCCGGGGGAAGCGTCCTCGGTGGTTGTGCCAGAAAAGATATCGGCTAGAGCGAACTCTTCAGTTTGCTTTAATTGAGCCTCACTTATATACCTTTATTCAATTAGATACAAGATTTCATTAAGAATTTTTTTTACTCTCTTTGTGAATCATCAAGTATACATAAGTCTATTGATAGGCTAAATCAATATCTTTGTATCCAGATGCGATTTTCTGATTTAATTTTTTTTTTTAAAAGAGAAACAGCATATGAATGCTTCATATAGATGTTAAAATATTAATATTGGGGTTGGATGCATGAAGAAACAAACGGCCCCTTCAATTCGCATACTAATACAGTATATCAAAACTTACACGATACAATGTGAATTTAATCCGGCCACAAATTTCCACGTAACTAAGAATGATGTTTAGGCTTGGAAGCAAAAAAAAAATTTTTTGAAAAGGAAAATATAAGTAAAACTAAAAAAACTTGGAAGCAAACTGCAAACTTATAAGATATGTAATTATAAATAGGAAGAAAAAAACTAAATTTAGAAACGATTGTCTGAATATAGAGCGTCACAACTATTTGTTACTTTTGTTGTTGTCGGATACATGTGCTTAATTAAGATACATGAGAGCGTTCATGAAGATGACTCTCTCTTTCTATGTGCATGTGCATGAGAGGCATGTGACCACCGCAAACTAAGCCTTAACTGACTCTTTTTTAAATACAGTCCAAACAACAACACTTGGTTACAATACTAGTTTCATGTTATTGTTTGGCAGTGTCTATGAGAATATAAACAGAAATCTCGACACTTGCGACATATCTATTTGCCTGAAAACAAATGAAACCGATCTTTGTAGTTTTTGTTTGTTTTAAATAATAGTAATTAATTATTTGAATATACGTACAATTATGTCTTAAAAACTGATAAAGAATCTCTAAGCTTATGAA
Organism: Camelina laxa; assembly: GCA_024034495.1. Lineage (NCBI taxonomy): Eukaryota > Viridiplantae > Streptophyta > Magnoliopsida > Brassicales > Brassicaceae > Camelina > Camelina laxa. The sequence continues at coordinate 12,104,121 of CM043881.1, forward strand.
TTACTAGTAAACTAAAACAAAAGACTAGTTTAACATAAAAGGATATACAAATTAAATTACTATGGATTAGTGCTGCATCGGATCGTGAGAGCAGAAAAATAAATTACTATATCCCGAGATGTTTATTTATCAATTAATTTACTTGAAAATCTTTTCTGCTTGTCCTCTTGTATTGTTAGGAATATAACCATGCATATATTCAAAGAGATGCATCAAACAAACATTAGTACTATCTAAACCATCAAATTGAAGAAGCTAACAAAATAGCTTACAAAATACCGTTCAATCTCTTGGCTTTATTATTCATTATATATAAAAAAAAAATCAGATGAATGTCAATTTAGTGACAATTACAATAGTTGCAAAGGAGAAACTTTGAAATAACTATGCTACAAAAGAGTAGAGGGACCTTGATCATTGAGGTGACACATTACCAACACTGAGACACTCTCCCACCCATATTTCATCATTATGAAATTTTATGCACCTCTCTGTTTGTATATATATCAGTTATGATCATATTAGAATAAACCAGTTAATTATTTTCTTACAAAGTGATATTTTTAGCTTGTGAATATATTAATAAACATTTTGTAGATCTAACATAAACTAAACAAGTAGATTTAACAAAAAGGCGAAAAAACTATAAAAAGAAAAAAAAATCATTTCATGTCATGAGGAAATGCAACAAAAGTTTTCTAGCAAAATCCCAAACAACACAAAATAAAAGGGAAGAAAAAAAAGAAGTAAATTGTCATCAACAAAATTAAGATTAGCAAAATTTGATTTCTAAGAAGATTATCCCTAATTAAATTATTGGAAAAATAAAAAGGGATCAAAAATCAAATAAGCTGTCTGAAGTCTGGGCCAACCTTATGGTGGATCAAGTAATCATCACCTTCCGATGAAACGTCGAAAATCATGGCACTGTCCGTACCGTGATGGTGATGTATGAACTCATGGTGGGCCTTACTCATCTCCTTCTGTCGCCGGAGCTCCATAACTTTCCGATGAGAATTGGAATGTTTCGTCAGCACAAACGTCGGACTCGCGGCCGGACGGTACTCAGGCACCAGACGCCCCGACTTGTACCTAACCCCGCAAGCGTTGCACAGCGTCTTCGGGCCCATTGGGCCTGTCCGCCATTGCGGGGTCTTATCCGTGGCGCAATGGAGACACCGTCTCTCCTCTCCGCCACCTGACTCTGGCGAAGAAACATCTTTCTTCCGCCGATATCCTCCGTCGGTGGCTTGCTTTTTCGCAAGGTGAGCCATAGGTGGTGGGGGCGAGGTCGGTGGAGACAAGTTGTGGCTAGAGAGAATGGTTTCTCCGGTGAAAGGGTTGTCGTAAACAGTTTCCATGAGAAGCCCACGTGAGGCCCAATTACACGCTGCGGCGCGTGAGCGTTTGCTCCTAGCTTTGGCCGGCACAGAAACGTCGGTAGTGAAAATGGGACTGGTGCTATTCGGATTCTCCGAGCTTCCGGACTCGGATTTCGGGCCGGGTCGGGTGTTAAAACCGGATATTAGCTGGAGCTTCTGTACATCTTCAGGCGAGAACGACTCGTCCACGATGTTCGAAAGCCACGCCAACTCATCAGCCAAATCATCACACTAAACAAAACCAAACAAATCATTTAATATTTCTTCTACAAAATTCAATTATTACAAAACTTAACATATCGTTTTAATTTTCTTGACTAGAATTCAAGAATTACCATATATTATTTTTAAAAAATTATTATTATTATGTAACGTACCGGTACACAAAGGTCACCGGAGAAGCTAGTGCCGTCTTGAACATCACCACTGAAATTAGGGAGATCGAGGGCGGAGATGTTAGAGCTGTCGGTGAAGGCGGTGGTGGTTGTGGTGGTGGAATCAGCAACAACATCGTTTTCTTCGTCATCATCGTTAGAGAAATCAACTAAGAGGTCATCGACAGCAAAATGATCAGCTGCATGAAAAAACTCATGGGCTTCATCTTCCATAAGAGTTTCGTTGATTAAAACTAAAAGAGTTGTTTTTATTTTTTCCGGTAATCTCTCGTCGGAGGAGGTCTTTGGAGAGAGAGAGAGGAGAGAGTGAAGTGAGGGGAAAATGTGAGTTTAAAAAGGAGTAAAGTTAGAGAAAGTTATGGTTTCTGTAGAAAAGATAAAACTTTTGTTATTATTATTTTTTTTTGTAATTTTATTTGCATTTTTATTGCGATTGAAGGGGACAAGAGCTCTAATTCGGAAGGTTTGACGAAGACAAAGGAGATTTTATGGGAATTATTTTTCTTTATAACTTACTAGTACATATACCTATTTTAGTTATTTTTCCCCTTTGTAAATTTTAATTATTAGTGATAGTATAATTAACATTTAGTTTGTTTACATACTTGTACTAGCACATGTATAGGCACCGTTTTTTTTTTTTTTTTTTTTCTAATGAAAATATTACTTCCAAGTTCCACCATTTCTTTAAAGTTGTATATGTTTTCTACAGCTATAACACAACACTACTGTCTCTCATTTTTAATACTTTCTCCGTTTCAAAATATAGGATGTTTTGAGTAAAATACGCAGATTAAGAAAACACTACTTTATAAAAGTTTAACCAATTATAAACAAGACTGCATAATATAAAATAATAAAATAATATAAAAGCTGCATAAAAACTTGAAAACATCTTATATTTTGAAACACCAAATAAACCTCAAAATATCTAATATATTGAAACGGAGGGAGTAAGATTTATGAGAAAGTAAATTATAGTGGAGAAATTTATAAGTTTGTTTAGTTGATTGACAAAAGAGAAAGGTGGGAAATAATTTTGACTACATTTAAAGGATTAATGAATCAAACATGTGCAATTATGGTATAGTGGTGGGGACTACTTTACCAAAAGGGTCATAACTTTGCTTCAAAATTACAGAATGTACCACTCACTTGCATGTGATGGATGATCATCACTCCGTTGATTATCATCAACCAACACAGTTTGATAAGTGTCGACATTAGGGGAAGTTGAAACCACTCCACATTATTTAAATGTATTCTTAAACGGGATCAATTATATATATTCACCGGTTTTGGTAATACACTAATACCTACACTGATAGATTTGATCAAATCATGTACATTTTTTTTTTTAACCATGCACATTTCACGCAGAGAGATCGACGAATATAAAGAATATTAATGGAAGCAGAAAACAAATATATTTATATTACATGAAATGGCTGATGGAGTATTGATTTTTCATGTTAGTTGTAATTAGTAATTACTAGTGAGACTTGAACTTGAGTATGTGTTAGTATTTTTGTTTTATCTTAAGCTAGAATATAATTTACTTTATTGCTTTTTCTATAGTTTTAGTCTTTGCTATTCAAATTGTATATATATAACAATTATCTAAGAGCAACGTATTTATTCAAACCTTTTTTATAACCAAAATATGGAATTAAATATTATATAATATTTAATTCCATATTTTGGTTATAAAAAAGGTTTGAATAAATACGTTGCTCTTAAATAATTTTATCTTTTAGCAGTTTGTCGTGAACTCTATTAATAAGTCGACAAAATGAAATGAAAATATGATTAGGGACCGTAGTAGGTTATATATCACGTTGCTTCAAAAGTTATCAGTTATTATAATCGCTAACTAAGATTTCAAGAAAACTTAAAGTATGAAATTAATACAACCTAAATGGGCGACCAAAATAGCTAATTAATAGTACTACTATACAACAAGAACAACAAAATCGAAAACGACCTATTAATATCAAGAGTCAAGACATTTTATATTTCTATTGGCCGATTCGATTATCTACCACATCGAACAATATTTCTCGGGACTTGTATAAGAATATATATAGTATTAAGAGTTAAACATTTTTTTTAACTACTTATATTGTTATCTTATAGACACGTTAACCCTTCTTCCAAAATCCTAATCCCATGTTAAATCTCTTTATTCCTTGTTTGATCGCACTTTTAGGCACGACAATTAATTTTCCAGCTCACGCAATCAGAAATAGTATGACGGGTCCTAAAACACTCTCTTCTTTAATGACCCCTAAATTTTAAATATTGTAGACCTAGTAACCACTATATGTTACTAATACACACGGTAATTCGAAAAACAAAGAGAGAATTGTAATAGCTCTAGATAAGAATCATAAAGCTAATTAATCAACACAAAAACCATATACAATATCTATCCAATACATGAAGAAAAGAGATATATATACCTAATACCTGGTCAATCTACTAGACCGTTCATAAGTCCTAGTACGTATCAAGTTTACTAACTCGATCACAACATAAATAAGAGAAAAAGAAGATAATATTTTAACTTCGTTAAGTTTGAAGGAACTTCTTGATCGCATCTAGTATACTGATCACTAACTGTGCATTAACAAATTAATTTAAGGAGGATTGCTAAACTAACCTAAATAAAGGGTTTAATTACTACAATTGCAGCACATAAGAGACTTTATTGAAAATATCTTTCGAGGAGTATTGGCCTAATTAAAAAAAAAAAAGACTCAACTAGCTAGTAGCCTATTACTAATGAAAAAATTCAACAGTACTTATGCATTTTAAAAGGTGTCCTTGTCTAGATCTCAATTTGGGTTCTTAGTTTTGGTTTTACGAATATCAATATAAGAATTTGATATTTTAAAAATCAATAATTGGTGCAGCGAGCATGGATGGATAAGTGTAATTAAGTGTTTGATGAGAAATAGTTTGAGCGGGAAGAGAAACTACAACATTGGACGATTGTAAAAGATTTCTCATGCCAGTTTCCCACATTTCAAACTTGAGGAGAGCATTTCAAACTACGACATTGGACGATTGTATAAAAGGAGAGCATATTAATAAGAATGAGTCCAGAGCTAATGACGTGGAGGCTGAGTCGGCAAAACAAAAAGTTGGATTGGCTTTAGAGGGTTTTTGGTATCATAGCTTAAATAAGAGTGTGTTCGTTTTACGTTTTTCTTATGCTTGTTGTTGAGTTATTTCACCTCAAAGTAAACTATGATCTCATTGTAAATTTATATTGTAAGAAGTAAAACGAAGAAGAAGAATAGATATCAAATTGTCTCCTCGATACTATCAACATCTATATTCCACTAGTTCATCCTTTCCAAATTATTACAATTCATAGATTGATTCACCATTTATTTCTTTTGAGAGAAGTAGTGATTCACCAAAAGATTCAGTGGCTTCACATGATTGTCTGCTTATCTCATACACGTGTCTCGAGAAGACCTTAGTTCCGTGGGACATAGTTTTTGATCTTACGCCAACCCCGAACGTCCTTCGAAATAATGGATAAGGTTTTGCTTCCTTTATAGCTGTTCAACTAACTTATTATAAAAAAGTTCTCTTTTCTCTATATTTCATCTTAGCTATTCAGTGATCGCTTGAACGAGACTCATGTTGCGTTTGAAAATTACAGCACACTCGATTCTTTTATTTCTTACTATATAATAGTATAATAATAATTAGTTTATGTTATCTTCCTATATCTCTCTAGTGAATAATGATAATGGATCCTGAGAAATGCGTAAGAGTGGCCAAGAAAAAATGCCTAAGAGTGCTCCTCACGTGCCAAAAGGGAAAGACACGTGGTGCAATACTTAAATTCAGGCTAGCTAGTGGCGGTCGTGAAACGAGCCTACTCATGGCTTAGGTAAAGATGCTTCTTTGAAAGTAAGCAAAGCCCCCAAAGCTTTATGCTCTAGAGAACCACGTGCCGTTTTGTAACGTGTAGAAACAACGTGACGTTGGATTTGCTTTCAATTTGCTCAGTACGCTTAAGCAGCGAAGGAAAAATGTTGTAACTTGCAAGTCAACTTCAAAATATGGTTTAATTTGATCTCTTGATAAACTTCTAGTGGAATCGTTATATATATAAGAACCTATCCAATACTAGATTTTTTAACTAAGTCCAATAAAATCTAAAATTAAACCTTTAGGTATATTGTAGAACCTACCCATAAATTAGTTTATGAGTGACATTGTCAATGTGATTTATAAAAAAAAATACTTGGGCCAATTCCTTAGCAATATGAGACATTTTAACAATACCGTCTCCTTTACACGACAACGTCTACGTACGACGCTGGTGACCGGTACTTAGACACGGCTGAATGGCCTATACATTTAGGTGGGTTCTACCTATGGGCTTTATTAAACTTGGCAAATTCTTATCTTGAGACATTAACTTATCGAATGAACAGTTTGGAATCTCTGTTTCAAAATAATATGTTTTAGTAGAAAACACATATTAAGAAAAAGTTAATTTTAAAAAGTTTAACCAATCATATCCATGACTGCATAATATAAAATATAAAATTAATCTAAATGTTGCATAGAAAGTTGGAAACACCCTATATTATGAAACAAAAATAATCTTCTAAACATCTTATATTATGAAACGGAAGGAGTATTTGATTGCGGATTCAACAATAGCTATTATTTTTCTTTTCAGGCAATCCTACCCCTAGTAAAACGTTTTTTCATATCTTAAATTTAATGGAATAACATTCATAATCCTTCTCTTTTTTTTTTTTTTTGATCATCCAGCTGTGACTATTATTTACTTATCTATAAAATATACTGGAGATAATTGCAACACTGGACTACTAGTCTACTAATATGCGAGCTAGTTTTTTTTTGTTTTGAAAAAAGGCTTAATATGCGAACTAGTTTTGAAGCTAAGAACAACATAAGTTTCATTGACCTATGTTATCAACTAAGCTATAGTGCGTGAAGGTATCTATAAGCAATTATATGTTATTATTCATATATATATATATATATATATATATATATATATATATTATGGTTCTAGATTCGTATCCTTTACATGATTGATCCACAAATACATAATAGATAAAGGACGTTTGAGAATACGAAAAATATATATATTTACACACGTAAAACTTGTATCAGTTTTAATTTTAACTACGTTCACTTATATAACTCACTTAATATTTAATACACATACATCTCCCACTGTTAATATAACTTTACTTCTGTGTATGAACGTATATATAGTAACAAACGCGTAACGTGAGTATATATACAAATAAACTAATTAACTAAGGCACGATCTTTAAGCTCCTTAGCCAAAGCCGGCATGCAGCTCGAGCTCCTAGCAAGGCCACCTTTTTCTGGCTTGGTGGCTCCAACTATCTTCTTAGACCTCTTCTTCAGCATTTCCTTGACCGCTTCTGCTTGGTACAACACTGGATAACTCCGGCCTAGCCTATTGAACCGGGAACATGCGGTCATGTGTGCCTTCACTGCCTCCTCTCGCCGCTTCTCCACCAGCACTTCACTATTGATCAACTTCGCCATCTCCTCCTCCACCGCTTTTTCACACAGCCCGCAAATCAGCTTCCCTGTGAATTTGGAGCGCACACGGTGTATGTACTCCGGCGTGCACTCTTCAGACATGCCACAACATTCGCATTTTGCATCTTCCACTTCGGCTATCGCTGATAAAGACAACAAAGTTGTTGCGGTAGCGGTTGGAGATGGTTCTTTTGTTAGAGTGTCGTCTACGGATATTTGGTGTGAAATATCCGAGATGGTGCGTTGAAGACGGTCCATTATAGGATATGTTGAATTTTTTTGGTTTTTTCTTGTGTTTGTTGTATATGTGTAGCAGTCACTTGTATATATGTTTGATTAGTATGTTGTTATGATGTGTATATATAGTGTTAAGACTTAAGAGAATAGTCTCGGGGGTTCTGTTTCTTTATTTACTTTTTCTTTTTGTCCTGCCAATAAAAGCATGAACAATTGAGCTTTAATTAAATGACCTAAAAAAGGATCAACTTCACATGTATATCTTGAACAACACGGTAAAGCCAATTAAAGGTTTCCTCTTTTGTTAGTGGGAAAGATGACGTTTATTGAGATATTTGGTAACCCACTTATTTTTATTTTGCATTTTCATGTACTAATAATTTAATTGGTGACCACATTTAAATGAAATAATTAGGCAGTGCCTCGTTTTTCTTTGTTCCTCAAAATGAGTGATAATTAGGCATATTTTCATATTTTAGTTGGTTTAGTTAGCGTTATACAGAGTACGTCTGATTTTTTTCTTCATATATATTTTTTTTCAAAATCAATACATATTTCTTACAAATCCAAATTATAAAATCAGTTCAAATGTTAAAGATGAAACTAACAACAATTAAAAGACGAACAAATATAAAAAATAAAACACTTCAAATCTAGATTGTACCTACAAGAAAATTGAAAAATATTTAAATAGCTACATATGAAATTTTGTAACAAATTTTAATTTGCAATGGTAGTTGTAACAAATTTTAATCTGCTACGGATTTGAAATGGCTCTAGCTAGAGCTCTTATCGACCGCATCATGTGCAATCGTCTCATGGCCTACTCGCCGGAGGATCTTTCTATGCACTCTCTTTTTGGATTTTACTTTGGTTGTTTCTCAGGGCCAGCCTAGGTGTGGCTCAAACTCATTATGTAACATAACTGTTCCATTGCTCTCTCTCTCTTTTAGGGCTGGGTATGTTTTTAAGTTTTATTGTAAAATGTAAACATTTTTTTTATGTGAAATTGCAATCTGTACCATCCGAAAACTTGATAATTAACTGACACAGAAAAGACACTGTAGCGATGTACTGTGTATTTATTCTTCACATTTTTGCCCCTACTACTCGTGCATGTGTTGATATATGAGATATTTGAAAAGATTTTATTTTACTTCTTAGATACGGGCTGTCATAAGACTTAAGTCTTTTTTAGATATGCTGGGGATTGTGTTCGTACACCCTTCGTTATTTAGAAGAAAAAAACAATAAACGTCGCTTGCAGTCCCAAAAATCCAATCGTCGTCTTCTTTCCTTACATAACGAAGGGGATTATCCAATTTAACCTAAAAACACCCACTGTAGTCCTTATCTTACTATCGATTAGAAACCGGCGTTGGAGAGACCAGTTGACGAGACGCCGGAACAATACAATCCCATTTTTTTTGCTAAGTAAAGTTTTCGGATTCAATCTTTCGGTGTCTAACAAGTTGGCGATTCTAATCCAACATTTTTTTTCCTTTTTCGTAGATGGAAACTGTCGAATTACCAGACCGGTTGATTGCGCATGGAGAAGAACCATTGGGGGAAAGGGCTAATGTTTACTTCAAGTTCAAAACCCTCTTCGCTATCATGGATGCACTGGATCCGGAAGAGATACAGACAATAAGAGAATCCCCCCTCGGATGTCTGTTCGATTTCCCCAACAGACCAAGTTGGTCGGCGACTTTTGGATTGTTTCTACTGGGGAGACAGTTGTCCGTATCCAAATTAAACGAGATATGAGTTATTTTTGCGGGCACTCCTATTCGTTTCTCCCTGCGTGAGTTTAAACTGATTACCGGCTTGCGATGCGGTAAGTTTCCTGTCGTTCAGAAGAAAAAGAGGAAAGGTACCACCGGAAAACAAATCCCATTTTATAGCACCCTCTTTGGTCTTGAGGACGATGTCACTGTCGATAGAGTTATATACATGCTCAAGAAGAAAACAGTCACGGACACCGATATGAGGCTTCGATTTGCATACCTCGCACTTGTCGATGGTTTCTTGCTGCCTACATCGCACCATCCGAAGATTGTTAAAGAACATGCTGAAATGTCCCAGAACCTCGAAGGATTTACTGCATATCCGTGGGGGAGGAAGTCGTTTGAGATGATGATGACATCGATCAAAGAGAGAGACATACTTCAGCTTGCAACGACGTCTGTGTCTGTCCAGGGTCTACTATATGCTCTCCAGCTTGTTGTCTTGCAAGCAGCGCCTTCGATCCAAGAGGGGTATGCAGTAGAGGATTCAGTGTTTTCGGAATCAGAGGAAGAGGGTGAACACCCGAGACGTCAGGCTGTACCCTTCATGCTTGGGAACGCCAAAGAAATCGATACAAAATGCGTGGTTAGTTTGCATCCACCATTGTATATGTAGTCTTTTCTATTAATTTTTCGATGATTAGCTGTCAGATGTCCATCGCCAACACAGACTAACGGATGGTTTATATGCTAACTGTATATAAACATGTTTGTTATCATTCTTCTTAGCTGCTAACATACTCTATGTATATGTGTGTTTACCAGGCTCATGTGGATCCCATTATCTTACCGGAGGCTGTAGTGGATGCTGGTTGGGAAGATTTGTCATGGTCTGATGATGAAGAAGATCCCAAGGTTGATAATATGGTGAGGCTGGTTGAAGAAGGATACAAATTCTCTATTGATATGTTCCAGGGAGGCTGCATTCCTGCGGACGTTGAGATTGCCCCCAAAAAAAATAGGAAGGGGATGAGGGGTAAAGCACCGCGTGCCCGGAGAGGGGTTCAGCATAGGAGAGGTGTTCCTTTGAATCCGCAAAATCAGCTGGCATCCAACAACGCAGACGCCTCACAGCCAGGGAATGTTGATATTAACTCGATATCTCGGCTACTTGACGAGAAGCTTGCGGCCTCACAGCCAGGGAATGTAGACATTAACTCGATATCTCGGTTACTCGACGAGAAGCTTGCGAGGAAGGAGGGCAGAATAATCGAAGGTGTTATTGGCTGGTTTAAAAAAAATGCAACCATTGCTGCGGATGATGGGGAAGATGAGGTAAACAAAGACTCGAGGATGCCTCAATCTGGTGTTGATGCGTCTGAAGAAAACGGCAACGCTGAGGATGTCGGGTTCCGGCCCCCCACGGTGGGCATCACGCCAAACAACAACGTGAACAATTCTGTAGCAGAATTTGAGTTGGCGTATGACTCCGTTAACACGTCTGTTGCTGAGGTAGCTGCTTATTATAGTCAGGCGGAGCATCCTGGGGACCAAGGTGGCAGCGGCAGACCTGTTTCACTGGTAACGTCCTTTTTTCCTATGGGTTATGTTTGGTCTTCTTTTCTATTCCTGATGCTGTTTCTTCTTTTGGCTATGATGTGTAGAGGGATGATGTTGTCGTAACCGCTCCGTTTTGCCCGGTATCTCCTGAAGCCGGTTTGGTACGTATTGCTCAAACAAACAAAACCTATTAATCTAAGTATCTGATAAATAAGAAGTTAACTCGGTACCTGATAAATAAGCAAATTTGAATTTAGGCTTAACCTGACAAACAAAAAACTATATAACCGAAGTAACTGATAAATAATAAGTTAACTCTGTAACTGATTTGCTAATGAAGACGATCTTTTACCCAGGACGGCGCGGTCCCTGGTGCCCTGGTGGACGTTGACCAGGTATGTAATGTTATTTAACTTTGTATATGGACGAGGTGATACATTCTGATAACTTATATTTTTTGTATATTAGGTTGAGTCTGTGGACGGATCCGATGGTGTGGTTAGTTTTCTCTACTTCTTCCAAGCTATAGGCTTGTATTTTCAGTTCTATATTATCACGATCTTGTGTGTTAGATAAAGTTTACATATATTTGTTACATGATAACTATCTGATAACTTTTTTTTTTGTATCGTAGGATTCAGACGCATCTGTACACGACCTCAACGCCGTGGTTAGTTTTCTTTTATTCTTCCTAGCTATAGACTTGTATTCCTCCTAGCTATATATGTTACATGATAACTAGCTGATAACTTATAATTTTGTATATTAGGTTGATTCAGACGCAACTGTAGACGACCTCAACGGCGTGGTTAGTTTTCTTTGTTAATATCTATTCCTCCTAGCTATAGATAAAGTTTATATATATTTGTTATATGATAACTAGCTGATAACTTATATTTTTTGTATTTTAGGTTGATTCAGACGCAAATGTAGACGACATCAACGGCGTGGTTAATTTTCTTTCACTCCTCCTAGCTATAGACTTGTATTTTTGTTCTATATTACCCGGACCTTGTTAATTACGCCGTTGAAACAAATTTTAGAAAGCTTTGTTAGATGATGACTATCTTGGTTAGTGCGTGAAACTGCATGTTATCTGATAGAAGTATAAGTATCTCATACCCCATCTAATTTGTGCATTTGGGTGACTGCGAGTCCTTACCTGAGTGCCCAAACCCGCATGTACGACGCTATCAATATCGTTTGTTACCATACCAAACTGCATTTTACTGGATATAGGAAATATATATCTGTTAATTGTTAACTTTAGCTATAGCTTGGAATATGCAATCCTTGAATACATGATATATTATCATCAGCCTTAGCTGAACTCATTTGTTTCTGGACCAGGTTGGATCTGACATCTTACCAGACGGTCAACAGGATGAGGTGGACGCCAATTTGTTTAAGCTAGTTGTTCATAAATATAGAGTTACCGCAATATATTTTAATATAGTTGTTATATCTGATATTGAATACCATTACTATTGTATTCAAACCATTAGTTGCGTTTGTATAACTAATGCCTTAACCTATATCATTGGTATTAGGTTTTTCCGAATGCACCTACACATGGCGGCCAACATGAAGTGGTTGGTGTCGTGGCTGGCGTCTTCGCTGACACGGATGATGGTATAGCTGATGTAAGTTTATAGTCCCTACGTTACTAGATATTTCGTATGAAAGCGCGTATGCTATTTCTCTGATAATTCCTGTAAACCTCGTGAATTTACACAAATAAAACGTTGTAGGCCCAAGCCTCACCCGTTATGGATGGGAAGGAAAAAAATTCAGAGGGTGTGAAAGAGGGTGTTGTATGTGTACAGCCGGTGGGGGTTCAGAGGAAAAAGCGGATTAGGACGATGTCGACCAGGCTGGACAAGCGCTATCATTTTGACAAGAAAACCAAGTACCTGGTAGGCCATCCCTCGCCAAACTTGCCGGAGGCCGCTACATTGCCGGACCCGAAGGAACGTTTCCAAAATTCTATGAAGAAGTTGAATTCGACAAGGTTTGACCTGTAACTATTTACTTACTTTTCAAAGTTTTCTTGTCTCGTGTAGCTGCTAATAATATTCTTAAAAATTATTTTGCCTTCCATCATAACTCTTTCAGTTCTATATGCCTTGGTGGAGATTTCTATATCGGGACTAAAGAAATCGCGGAGTTAATTGATAGGAAGAAACCGATGGTGCATAAGGTAATGTTTAATTTATTCGTGTCTTTGCTTTTGAAGAATTTTAGCGCCATGTGTATTAACTTGATAATATGTCTCTTATCAGATAATGGACGGTCTTATCAAGTTCAGCCGCCATCTGTTGAGGGTTGATGAGGTTGACGGTGCGAAGCTCCGGGTGGACGTCCTTGACTCGAAGTTTGTATCCAGCCTGTCGAGACTTTATCCAAAGTTTTGCAAGTGTAAAAATACTGAGGATTTTAACTTTCCAAAACCATTACTTGAGGCGGTGGTAGGTCGTGGTGATTCTGAGCGTGTAGAGCTGTTTGCACAAGCTGATTATCTCTACATGCCTTTCAATTTTAACAAAACTCATTGGGTGGCACTGTGTTGATCTAAAATGCCGTAAAATAATTGTCCTTGATCCCAACGTCCAAATCCAAAACGATTCAGCTATCATTGGTGAACTCCAACCTCTAGCGGTAATGCTTCCTTTCCTATTTAAACAGGCCGAACTGGACTCGAGTATGGCACAGGTACCTATTACCGCATATGCAGTAGAAAGGTCCCATGTCATCCCTCAGGCAATCTCACTAAACGACGCTGGGATCCTTTCTATCTTTTTCATTCATGCCCATGCTGCAGGCGGTATTGAAGAATGTGCTGCATTTGATGTTGGGGACTTGGTTACCGAGACCAAGAAACTCGTATCTCCCATCATTCTATTCGACATTAAGTAGTTTTACTATTATCTTTATGAGTTTTCGTTGGTATCAAGATTTTTTACTGGTTAACTTTAGTCTTATCAAGAATTAAAGATTTAACTCAGTTATGTACTAAACCTTTTTCCTCTATTTCTCAAACACTTTGCAAATCTCCCTTTTTCTTTAATTTATCCAATATTACTGTCGTACATATGTTAGCCTGTTATTTTGTGTTAGTTTGCTTACATTATGATATCATTTGATATCACATTTGAAAGAATTGTTATCAGTTTAACGCCCATATATGCATCTTTCATATCACACTGTTAACTGATAACAATTCTACAATGGTCGCGCCATAAAGTAATACATACCATATGAGTTATCGGATATTTTTATTGATCCGATAAATAATTACTTAGCCGCTATATATGGGCGTTATCAGTTTAACGCCCATATATGCATCTTTCATATCACATTGTTAACTGATAACAATTCTACAATGGTCGCGCCGTAAAGTAGTACATACCATATGAGTTATCGAATACTTTTATTGATCCGATAAATAACTGCTTAGCAGCTACATATTTGACTTTTCTTTACTTTTAGCACTTTCCATATATTAACTCTTCATACGCTAACTGGCTTAACAGTTCATATCATTCTTACCATTTGGTGTACCCAACAAGAAAATCAATAATTGAGCATGCTTATATTCATTTAGGTGCCATGGTCATTACATTGTTTTTTCCACACATGGATGAGGCTGCCCTCTTCTTGATAATTATACATTTGCAGTTAGAGTTACGATATATACAGTAAAAATTGTTTCTAACGCCAGCCGGCTCCCTTATGGACTGTTGCAGTTGGATTTCTTCTGTCATCATCTGAAAATGAAATCTACCTGCTCCCCCGCTTACTTTGACGTACTAGGACCATGGATTATTCATCATGCTTCTTCACTGCCAAAAAACATTCGCCTTTTGTAAGACTTACAGCTCCTGCATAAAACGTTACTAATATTAGAACAATGTGAATTATCGACACGGGTGTCAAGGGTGACTACAATGGTTACCGGTAAAGGATTGCAGCAAGCCGCACGGTTATGCCCCAGTGTACGGCATCGTGTGCACCGCTTGCGTGAAGTGCGCTGCAAATATTGTCGTTATCGGGTGAGGCTTCTGTTAGAAAATTGAAAAGTTATTTACAATATTTTAACTTACCTTGAACTCGCCCTTTGAAAATATACGTGACTTGCGCAGGCGTCCTGGTGGTCTTCGAACAAATGGTGGACCAAGTTTCCCTCCCCCAACGTCTCCGGGTGAAGGTGTTAGGTTCCCAATATCAGGCACTGGCATTATGAGGGCTTTGTATGCCAAACGGAGATTTGGGACAGTGTGCTTAACCCCAACCAAAGTGTCAACTCTCACCCCTGCGTGAATAGCTGCAGCAATTGCATGACTGCAGGGGATCGTTAATAGCTGAAATTCCCTGCAAGTGCATGTCCTCTCCCACAACTGAACTGCGTATGCTGATTCGTCTTTACCTCTCAGCTCATAGATGTCGTCGCCTATTTTGTAAACCATATAACCTGCTCCCTTTTCAAAGTTCTCAATTACCATTTCATTTACCTTGGAGGGCAATATGTTCTCCTCCTGTTGTGCTGCTTCACGCCGAATGGCAAACCAAGTTACTAATGTTGTTCGGATGGTCTCAAGGATCGAAATAACGGGGTAATCACGTGCCATAGTCAACACATTGTTTAAAGACTCAGCTATGTTGCTTGTCATTACGTTGAAACGTTCCCCCACGAAGTGTGATCGCGTCCAGTGCTCGAAACCGATGCCAGTTAGGTAGTCTGCACACTTGCTGTTCATTGCGTTGAACTCTGCAAAGAGTTTGTTGAAATCAACTAGTCTGTAAGCTCTCGCTGCGCTTGACACCAATGCGCCCAAAGTCTCTGACTTGAAAATCGCAATGATGTTCCTCTTTAGGTGGACCACGCATGCCGCATGCGATGACATTGGATACACCTGTCAAGATAGCGACGTAAAAAACATGTCGCACAATAAAAATATTGAGAACAGCTACCAATTATGATAGCATCATATGTAACATCATATTTGTTAAGATCACTATATTATTTTAATCATATGACATAGGTGGACATGCCACTGCGACGGATTTATGCATTAACTTTTTAGTATTTTCAGGATTAGAACAGATACATAGGTTATCCCGTAACGCCAGTACTGTTTAACTCTAATATTAGTACTAGGATCATAATGTACCTTACGTATACTTGTGTATATTGAAGAGTGTCTGTCTGACACAAATACCAGGTATGCTTCGTCTGGCACGACGTCCGTTAGCTTCTGTAAGAACCACGTCCAAGCGTCATCATTCTCACTGTTAACTATTGCAAACGCAAGAGGGAACACCTGAAAGTTTGCATCCTGAGCGCTTGCAGCAATGAGACAGCCTCCATATCTGCCTCGTAGGTGCGTACCGTCTATGACGATTACCTTTCTCATGTATGCGTACCCTTGGATTGATGCGTGCAGTGAGAGGAAAAGATACTTAAACCGATCAACTCCATTGCTATCTAATTCCGTTTCGAGGGCAACTCTTGAGTTTGGATTTGTCTGTAAGAGCAGCTTGAAATATGGCTGAACCAATGCAAAGCTTCATATGGCTGATCCCATGGCATTGTCCATCGCTATTTCCCTCGCTCTCCATGCCTTCCAATAAGACACATTTAGGCTGAACTCTTGACGAAGTATGTGACGGAGTTCATTTGGCCGTGGTCCCCTACCAACGCCAGCATACCGTGTCTTCATCAGACTTCCAATAACCGCAGTTGTTGCTTGTTTGTGAAAGTCTCCTCTTGCGTCGACACTGCAAGTGTGTTGTAGAGTAATGCTTCTAATCTCAAATCGGTCGCTGTCATCCATTTTACGCGCAAACACTCGCCATGGACAGGTGTGACTTACACAGATAGCCAACACTTTCATCGTGCACGAGTTCGAAGTGACAAAATGGAATTTCCGACGTATTGCGTGGATAGCCATTTTGATGGTACAGTCTTCCTTGTTTATGAAAATCCTACCGACGAATATCTCGTCCCCTTCGTAATCAGCGTCTTTTAGAGCCCTGTTTAGCAGATCTACACATTACCCACAACACAAATATATTATCTATTCGTACGAATGATATTGAGTAACATCTTTAGCAATTAAAAACGAAGTTTGCCGATTATGATTTATCAATGTTATTATGTGTTAGTATGCATGATATCAGGTAACTAGTATACAAATTAATAATATACCCGTGGTGATATTGATTTTCCTACCTTCTTCACCGGGATCATCAAAATATAGGGGTGCGTCACTGTCACGCAACACAGTCGGTACTGGAGTGTCTCTAATTGCCACCAGAGACCTGTTACTGTTCCCGAACTCACAACTCGGAACTACGCTTATACCCATGCGGCCACCGGTCACACACTCATTGGCATTCCCAAGTAAGGCACCATGTGTAGCAGACGCAGGGGCTATACCGAGGTGTACCCCCCCCCCCCCCACCAAGGGAATTGTCTGCCATCGTTTCATCACCTGTTTTGAGATAACTTTGTTAGTAAGATTCACAAGTTTTGGAAGTGTAATTCAGAATATTTGCGGGACATGCATTACCTGTGTCGTCGTCCAGCTCCTCAGATGAGAATGTTTCGCTTGTAGGTTGCGTGGTCGGCGTCGTTGGCGTAGCATCTGTAGAGCTTGTCGATGACACTGACAGGATAACTGGCGGGTTAGCAGCTACTTCAACACCATTTGATAGGCTAAGACGTAAGCGGTCATCTTCAGATGTAGAAGGTTGCACCGGGACTCCAAATTGCAGCGCCCTTGCCGTCCTATTTCTAGCTGCTGTCTGTTCAACTGTCCCCAATGGTACATCGTCGACACTGAACTGCGGAGCGTTTATTTCTTGCCACATCTCCGACTGGTAGTGCTTGCGAAATGCCTCAAAATCCGTAGTATCATTGGGATCATATCCAACCATCTTCTCTTTTCCCTTTGATCTGGCGCCCGTTCTAGATCCTCCAATTCCTTCGGCGGTATGACCGGTAGCAGATGCATGTGGTTGCTCCGTGATTATCCGTATCCCTTGGTAAGGAGGGACAGACGGCTGTCCAAATACATAGTGTGACTCACCGCTGTTTAGGTTAACATCCGTAGACCTTGTTGTCGTACCACCAGAAGTTGTGTTACTTAAACCGTTACGCGTTAACAGATTATGTAACGCGGTGTCCCATATCGCTCTCGCTTCCGCGGTATTCCAATACATATCTGATATCTCTCTTGCCGTATATGGCCCCACGTCTAACGGGTTCCGGTTAGTCGGGTCGTCTTTTTTCTTTCCTGCTTTGATAACCTTCACGCGTAGATGTACTTCCTCCAGATCTGCTCGTATCGCCATGAATAGAGTCGTGTCTTCATCATTCTCGATCTTTATTGGGTCGGCGCGTTTCCAGTCAGGCCCCATCATCCATTGCGGCCACTGGTACGTTAACTCGATCTCGTCCTCCAGTAGATCCATTCGTTCTTTAACAGAACTGACAACCTTTTCAAATCCGTCGGTTTCGCGGAGCCGGACAGCTAAGTAGTAACCTTCGGGAGTGACTACGTGCTCGTAATTGCCATGCCCATCTCTCTTCCACTCCCCTTGAACTAGTCGTACAATCATCGTTAGCAGTCACCTGTAACAGCATATTTGGAGTAAACTAGTTATCGACGATCTTTTCATAGTTATATGTTACCATATTTAATCACAATAAAGGTGTACACGACAAAAACATAGATTTCTCGTAGTAAATACCCACCTTACACTTTAATTCTCTGGGTGTTTATCTTCACCAACCTCGTAATATCCTCTGTGTCTTTCCCTTCCACTTTGTTTTAGTAACCAAACATCTATGGCGGTAATAAATAGCCAGCCGAATACTTATGGTATCCCAACAAATAAAATAATATCTACTACAATCATTTTCTTTAACAAAATCTTGCTCCTCCCTATGTGCCAGGCGGCGGAAGATTTACTTGCTCGATGCATTAAATGCTCCACTATCTGCAACATTAGATTTTAGAAATTTTATTAGATATGAAGTAAGATATTGTTTTAGATATTGTTTATGTCTCTACAGGTTCGACACAATATCAATTAGGTATGTAGGGGCTTTACGGTAAAAAAAATAAAACGTGTCAAAATAAAACTAATATTTAGATTGTGGATGGTACAGACTTAATTCTTTTCTTATTCGGATCTACAGATTAATTTAACCCTTTTTATTGATATAATAAATTTTACATTAAACAAAAAAAACTATAATTTAACTAGGAAAAAATCAACTTCATGGCGATATGTAAATGACAGTGGGGTAATTAATAGTAAATTAAATTCGAAGTTTAATCAAATGTTTTATGGGAACAAACTTACAACTACTGACACAATTTGGTTTGTCACGTATCATCTTCCATATTCCAACGACATCAGTGGGGTCTTGGTCCGGCATCAGCAGTCGGATACGGGGTGGACGGGTTAAAAATAGACCCAATGAACTAGTTGATCATTTTTAAGAAGCTAAAAAAATCAAAAAATGGAGTAGGTTGTAGCAAAATCTATCTCCAAAATAGAGTTACTCTATTTTGAAAAAAGAAAAATGGAGATATGGGTTGGAGATGTTTTTTTTTTTTTTTTTTTGGACAAAAGGTGGAGATGCCGTAAGTAACCGAAACAAATCCTAAATGATAATGTTTGAGCAGGGCCACTTAACTTAATTTAGTGTCCCACAAAATAGGCCCATTTTGTGTAAGCCTTAAGGATGGTCCGTTACAAATTACAATCCTGCAAGTTGTAAAAAAAAAAAAAAAAATTTGTTTGATGGTATAGTACCTTAGGGCATCTCCAACGGAGTCTCTTTCGGTAGGTCTCTTACAAAAAAATGTTGAAAAATAAATCAGAAACAAAATAAACATGTAGAGTCGTCTCTCAAAACAGAGATTTTAGAGAAGGTAAGAGACGCATACGTGGCGCTTTGTGATTGGTTAAAATTTTAGACAAAAGAGATTTTTTTTTTCTTTTCTTTTCCTCGACTTTCTCTCTTGCTCGACAAACTTGATCGATCAAGTGGTCAATTTCTTTATCCTTCCTTCTCTCTTGCGAATTTCTTCTAACACACACAGCTCTCTCAATTCTTGCTCAATTTTATTGATTCAAAGTTCTATTTCACTCAATTTTGGCTCAAGAATCCATCTGTATCACTCTCTTTCACTCCCAAGCAAGGTAACATCTTTATTTCTCAATATTTTCGAATTCACCAAGGTTTGTTAAATTCTGAAAATTTCTTGTTATAACTCGATTTACATGTTACTAGGCTTATGATTGTTTTACACTTTGTGAACACCTTGGGTAATGATTATTGGAAATTTTCATTTGGTGAAATTTTTTGAGTTTAAGTGATTTAGGGTTCTTAATTTGGGAAAGTGACGAAAATTATAAAAGCTTGTTAGACTTTGGGGTTTTTAATTTCTTTGGCTTGCTGTAATATTGCCTTAGAGTTATGAATTATAATTGGTTTGATTCCCATTGAAATTTGGCAAGTTTAGGATTTTAGCAAAATGTGAGAATTTTGAATATTTTTAGAACATTGAGAATTTGTTGTGTATTTGTGTTTGATTTTGTGGTTTATTGCTCTTGCTTTGGTTAATGAGAAAATACTTGGAGAAATGGGATAAGACATACTTGCCTACGTACAGGGTGCTTGATGTGTTTCAGAAAGTGTTTTACAGATCGAATCCAGCTAGAGAAGCGTTTGTGAATTTTTTTCTGACATTACTTTGTTTATGTATGTGTGAAATTACTTTGAAATTACTTAGATATGGATTAGGTATTCACTATTTACTGTCTTCTTTTTACATTTACTTCTGTCTACATCATACTCATGCAAACTGTTTGTTTGTTTCACTTTCAGTTTCTGTTTCTTTAATGGTCTTGAATGTTGTTCTTATTTCAGTTTCTGTTTGTGTTTTTAATGGCTTGAATGATGTTGTTTCCTTTGATCGGTTGTATGTTTCTTATTAATAAATGAGTTTCAGTTTTAGTGTCAATGAGTTTATGTGTTCTTGAATGAGCTTTATGACTTCAGTTTTGTAATCGGTTTATCTTGTAATGATGCTGTTCTTGAATTCGTGAATGTCATAGTGTGTAACTTTCATTTGGCTGTGTTTTATGCAACAGAAACGACTGTAAGACATGTGAGTTGAAGACAAGAAGAAGAAGAAGCAGACAACACAGACCACTATAAGACATTTGACATTGTAATTTTCATTTGGCTGTGTTTTATGTCATGTTTGTTTAAATTTTATGAAATGCAGTTATTTCTCAATTTGAAATTTTAAAGAAACCCATGTGGTTTCTACCATTGGAGGCATCTAAATTTTATTGATATTAAAGGATCTCTAAACTTAAAAACAAACAAATTTAATATCTAAAATAATGTTGAGACCATCAGAGTCTCTATGCATTGGAGATGACCTTATACCTTACCCTGTTTCCTACAACTACAACACATCTCGAAGACCTACAAAGTTCTAGTCCAATAGATTTTGAGACACTCATTTGTCCGAAAAAAGATAGAACTTTTTTGTGTTGCAAATTTGAAGATCTGGTGGTGATGACCACAGCTGGTCCATTTCCTCATGCATTCTCTTTGCAAGTCTCTCAGATTTGTTTTCATTTACAAGAATACAAATGGCCAAAGTGAAACTAATTAAAATGCACCACAATAAGGGATATATCAGACTTGTCAAAAGACACATAAATATGATTATATGAGATACACCATATGGAAGACCTAGAGAAGGTTTCAATTTTAGGTTGGAGATACAATATGAGAGAACACTAACTGACATTTAATATAACTCAAAAGAGAACGTTCCAATATTATATTGGAGATACAAAAGGAGAACAACAGACTAACTTTCAAAACGGGTGGAGGCAATTTTAGGGTTTCTTGATCTTCTGAATCATGTAACTAATCACTTCTTTTAGTGTGGCTTTCCTTCCTTGTTCGAAGTTCCACAGTTCAAAGACATCTGTTTCTCCTATACTCTTCAATCCGATCCCAGATCCATCACCCGTAAGATCCCTTAATCCCTACAAAAAGAAAGAAAAAAGACAGTGATAGAAACAATACAAGTATAAGATAACAAAACTTAGGAACATGTGTTACAAAAAAAATTATATACCCTAATCAATTCTTCGCGTGCTTCTTGCATTTCATCATTGATATAGTCTTCTCTTAGCATGAGGTTATCCTCTGGTTCTTTTATCTCAGTACACTTCTTCTCCAGCTCTATTTCGTAGTTCCGCTTCAAAAGTACCTGAAACCCAAGAAGCATATCATCAGCACTCAAGAATCTGAACATGCACATACAATATATACATAAACAGATGAATAGTGTGTATATATTATATAAACACTACCTCATTAAATTCGTTGCGTCCTTGTAGGTGCTCCACACAGGTTCGGAGTCCTTCTTCTATCGCGAGGAGCAAGTTATATTTCATCTCCTCTGGGCTTGCATTTTCTTGACAAAACACTAGCTCTAGCTTTGTAAAAAACTTGTATATCTCAGCTGGCTTCCCCACCATCTTCTTTTCGTATATTTCCACCATTTTCTTCAGATCTTCATCATTCTCTATCAGTGTCTTCACCTCTTCATTATTCTCCATCAATGTCTTCAGCTCTTCAATAATCTTTTTCTTTTTCTTTATCTCTTCATCACTCTCTACCAGTTTCTTCAGCTGGTCCATCTTTTCTTCCGTTAATTTCAGGTGGTCCACCTTATTGATCTTCTGTCTTTTGCTTCGGTGGTCCATCTTTATGATCTTGTGTCTTCTGCTTTGTTGTCCTGGCACCCTAAAACCGTTTGATCTAGAAGCATTGAGTTTGAATGCACACGAAGGAAGAGTTTTTTTTTTCTTTCGTTTTGGTTTTTGGAACTTTGCATGGACGAAGAATCTCTTGTTCTAAGATTTGTTATTAAAGGAACATGATGATTAGGTGTGGCGTGTAAATTTGGATAAAATCTTTTGGTAATGATGAAATCTGAAAAGACGATATTGGATATAAACGCTTGTGCCGTGTGGGTTGTGACTTCTGACATATTTCAGTCACCTGATTAGTTACGATTTTTTATTTGTGACCAAAAACAAAAAAAATGTTCTCTTCCTAAACATTAGGTCATGAATATCGGTAGTCTTATCTTATAAGGGGATGTTAAATATTCTTATGAAATATTTGTGTATAGTTTTGAATATAAGAACCCATAATCTCTTTAGATAAATTTTTTTTTTCTATTTAGGTTTTAATTTTGGGTCTCTTATTTTCAAAAATATTGATTTTTTAAATTTAAAATTTTTAAATAGAATAAAAATGGTATAAATGTGTAAACATTTAAGATTTTATTAAATTAAAAAATATTGCATTTTAATTAATATTAGAAAATATTTTAGTTAAAATTAGAAAATATTGCATTTAAGGATTTTATAAAATTAGAAAATAACCAAACAAACATATTTTCATTCAGATGCATCATCCAAATGAACTATTTTTTTTTGGTTTGTTGAGTCATTTGACATTTAAATGAATCATTTGGATGAAACTTTTGAATAGATCAATTGAATGAATCACACAAATGGTGAAACGAACAGGACCTAACACATAAGCTATAAGCTGATCATCAAAATTCTATACCATATTGATACAATGAAAATCTAAATGAATCAGCTTCTTACAAAAAAATGAAAAGTATACTGTGAGAGATAAGAGTTCCGTAAAAAAGAAGAAGAAAACACTGAACAATCTCAATCACCACTCAAAGGACAAGGTCAAGGGGCAAGAGTAGGACTAGGAAATACACATTGTTGTGATAACTGATAACTATACGACCAATTTCCTGGCCAAAAGAATGAACCAAATCATACATCTGTGATTATCAATCGTATCCAAGAACACGAAGATCTCTCTCAAGGCTTATATTTTAGATGTCTCTCAACACAGGCCAACCTTTTCTAATGATCTCATTAACTCTAGCGTCTATCTGTTTTTGGATTCTCAACACGGGCAAAGCTCAGCTAAATAACTGTTTAGTTTTGTGGCTAGAGCTGATTTCACAAGCTCTTCTTCAGCCATGTTTCCTATTAGCTGAATATGAAACGGATGTTGCTTAAGCTCGAACTTCTGCAAAAAATACAAAATTCAAGTGAATATATGTATTTTCTTAATCGTTTATCTTTTAACTACTAGATTAACAGCTAACAAGATGTAGAGAGACTTAAAGTTGAACCTGGTGATCAGGCTCTGCTCGATAAAACGTTCATAGCTGTTGAATTTGAGTAGTGATGATACTACTTCTAGATTTAAGTTGCTCCCTTTCTTTGCTAGTAGAAGCCAGTCTCAATTCTTCTGTAGAATTAGTGAAAATACACGACCTGTTTATAAAGATTCCAATGTTTTAGTATTAGGACTAAACAAACTCAAGATCACCAAAGAGCTAGTGTTTGGAGCTTTTTACTTCCTCTTTTACTTCCATTGATTACCCACATCAGGACCTTGTCCAAACACTTGTCTAGAATCATGACTAGACCAGAATACATCTAAAAGCTGACGATAACCAATGATCCTTGGATCGTATTCAACCTGAAGATAGTTACAGAGCAAGAACAACACAAATCTAGAAGATCAGTAACTTAAAAACCAGCTCACAAGGATTATTTTCAAACAGAGAAGATGAACATAGAAAATTTAGGTTAACCTCAATCACATATACGCTGAGATCACACATTACCAAAGCTCAGCAAAACAAGCTTAAATCATCTCGAACAAAAGAAGAGAGGCAACATATCAATTTAGCTTAACTTCAATCACATTTACAATAAGATCACATATAACCAAAACTCAACAAAACAACTAAGAATCTTCCAATCAAGCTATTAAGATAGAACATTGTGGATCTCAAGCATCTTCCAATCGTCGTCTGCACAAATTTCTCAATTCAATCGAATGCTATTAAGTAGAGCAAATCAAATCGAACAAAATAGGCACTACATCAGCAGCTCTCAAACCACAGATTCAGTATAAAACCAAATCGAAAAATATGATGACTTAGAAGAGGCAACAAGATCAATGACTTAGAAACCAAATCCAAATTGTTCTGATCCTTGTCTGCAAGAAACAAACAATCACCATTAGCAACACCAATCACCATTAGCAAAACCAATTTCGCGATTGGCTTCCAGATCGCCTTCGCCACTAATAGCCTTCTCTCCATTCCCATCGAATCCAAACCCTTCCTCTGAAGCAATTAGTTCTTCGATTCCAAACCTTCAATCTTCTGATTCCAATTTGTTTTCTCGTTTCACCCATACAATCGCGAGAGAAAGAGAGAGAAAAAAAATAAAATCATTCACCCCCAATTTTTTTTTTTCATTTTATATTTTCTGCTCACCCAACAGACAGCTGACACGTAGCGCCTCTTAACTCACGTTCGAGTATACTATATAAGAGGAGATCTTAGATTTTTTCTTTTGTTCTGATTTTTTTTTTTGCCCAAATACACTAAGAACCCACCTATGAACCCACCGATAATTATGCTCTTAGAGGAGTAAATGGTTGTAGCGGTTGAGACGGACAAATTTATCTATGGATTAGATAGTTTTTTTTTTTTTTTTTTTTTTTGATCAAAGAGATGTTATCATTCCATTTCAAATAGAAAGTAACATACAAGATAGGGGTAGCTTAGTGTACAGAACATGGTAAGCTAAAACAAGGCATAGAGCAATAGAAATACATAAGTAGATAAGGGCATTCGGTGTGAAGGACTTGAGAGCTGTGAACCACCTGCTTGGGAGCAATATGGAGCTTGTAAGATCAAGAGAAACCGATGCAGATTCCATGAGCAAGTCAACGGTGTAGGGGGCCACTATCTTGAGACGTCGAAGACTGGGCGGATATGAAACTGGCAGAGCTGAGTTGCCAAAGGGTCGAGCAGGGTTGCTATGGCTCTGATGACCGGTTACTACATTGGTAGTTGGTGGTCCAAGGGTGCTAGAACATGACTTAAAGAGGTTGTGGTAACCATTCCTCCTTGGAGTTATGATCATAATGCCACTAGTCTTCAAGTTACTATGAGGGTGCTTCATAAAGTAGATAATTAGCGGTTGAGAGTTCTTTGGGTTTAGGCAAGGAAAAGGTAGAGAGTTCTTTGGATTTAGGCAAGGAAAAGGTAGAGAGTTTGTGAAGCATAGGTAACCCCCACTCCGCAGAGGTGGGATCATAATGCCTAGCTTCCCCAAACTATCTCCATTAATGAGATCATCCCTAGGGTATCCGTTTAACATGGTTTCCAAGAGACTCTTAACCCAGTCTAACAACAGTGATAGCTTGAGGTTCACTAGCAGTCTTCGGACTAGAGAGACCATTAAGCTTATCGAAAGTTGTTCAGAGTGGGGAAGAGTAAAGTTAAGACCAAACCCGGATAAGTATTGGACTCGACACAAGGGGAGCTCAAGCAATTGAGAAAGAATCCATGTTCTGCTATCGAGATTTACTCGACTTGACCAAGCAGAAGACATCAAAACTAACAGATATAACCTTGGTATATCACAATCAATAGCAGGTCGAGGTGGGTTCCAGATCGGGGATGTATTATAGTTTAGCCAAAGTAAACTATCTACCAGGAGGCTGGAATATGAATGTAGAGCGAACCTGGGCCAAAGAGGTGATAAGGAGGAAGCGGTGAAAACCGGGGATTGTGAGCTCTTCATCCAGATCGTCCATGGCGGCGACATCAAAACAGAGCTCCCATCCATCTCCAGCCAAGTAAGATGCTTGGAGAGTGGATGTAGATCCGAGGAGCGGAGAGATGTTGCAGTAAATTGCCGGAAACGCCTAATCGAGGTATAGAGGTCAAGGTTACCGGAGCGGTCAAGGGGTCGTGGGGGCGGTTGTTGGTTCAGAGAAACACGTTCACTGAGGGAAATGGTCGGAGGCGGAGGGGCGAGGGAACGGAGTTGAAGCTGTCGCATGGTCGGAGTTGAGGTCTGAGATCTCGAGAGGACTCCGGTGGAAAAAAATTGAACCGTAAGAGAGCTTTGTGAGTAGAGGAGAAGAAGAGGAAAACAGATCCAGTGCCCAGCGACGCCGATCGGACTCGACGCCGCCGGGAGGGGCTTTCTCGGTGGTTGTGCCAGAGAGGATGTCGGCTAGGGCGAACTCCTTACACTTTGCTTGGATTAGACCGTTTTTTTATTTATCAATTATTGGGTGTGAATGGTAATTGCGGTCAGGGCGGCCAAATCAATCTACGGTCTGGACCGCTCTATTTTTAAGGTGAACAACAGACCGCTGTGGACCAATTCTATTTGTATGCAAAAGCAGTCCGCAGTTAGTCCACTACGGTTTTGTCTCTTCTTTATTTGGACCGTATCATTGCAAACTACATTTGCTGAATGGTAAATAAAAAACGGTCCAGTCCGTTGATGGATTTGTCCGTCCCAACCGCTGTAACCATTCACACCCATTATGTGTAGTCCGCAGTAGTGCGATCCAAAGAAAACATAAACAAAATTGCAGCGGACCAACTGCGGACCGCTTTTTCTTACAAATAGAGTTTGACCGCAGCGGTTCGTTTTCCACATTTAAAACAGAGCGGTCTGGTACACAGACGGATAGCCAAATCCATTAGCGGTTTAGTGCGCTCTAAAAATAGGGCGGACAGCAGACCGCTGTAGACTAATTTTATTTGTAACCAAAAATAGTCCGCAGTTGGTCCGTAACGATTTTCCTTCTGTATCTTTTGGACCACTGTAGATTAAATTTGTGAATGGTAAATAAAAGCGATTTAATCCGCTGACGGATTTGTCTGCCCTGACCGATGTTACCATTCAAACCCATTGTATATAGACATTTGCCCAAAATTTTTTTTTTTAATAATAGATAAAGATTTCTCCAAAAACTTTGAAGGAAAAAAATGGTATGTGTCACTAAATTAAAATTATTTATTTTGTTAATACAGACTTTTAAATAAGCTTTAAAAATACTTTTTTGGAGTCATATGATTATCTCTAACTCTAACCACCACAACAATCATGGAAAACAATTAGCGATCCGTCAATTGGCGATTACACTTATAAAATAGAAATCCGTGAACTTCTTGAGAGCTAAATACGGTACAGGCAAGCCAATATGAACATACAATCTTACGGTGAAGACTGAGGAAATCAGCTATTCATTTAGCATAAGTAAATCTTCATAACACTCGAATAAATCATATATAAATGCAAGGAATGCAAGTAAAACATTTGTATTCGTTCGGTAAACAAGAACACTTATATGGGAGAAATTCAAATCAAGATTAAAACACAATTATATGCATTCAAAACAGAATTTAAGTCAAATTATTTGGGTCATGTTTTCTCTACCATGTTCATGGTTGACCAACCAATTAACAATTTAATACACTTGAATGTGAATTACCTACATAAATAACATATATGTAATTTGTTATCATCATAAAAACACTTCTAAATACTTTTCACTAATTTGTTATGGAGGATTTGATATTTGATGATGCTTAGTGAGTGTTTGCTATTCATAGGAAAATTGTTGATAACAAATATGTAGGTCATGAAAAATTTTGTGTACATCACAAAACTAATTTGTTATCATCATGCAAACACTTATACGTAATTTGAGTTAATGGTGTTTTTCACTTCAAATAACATATATGTAATTTGTTATCATCATGCAAAAACTTTTAAATATTTTTCACTTCAAATTAGTTTTGTTATGTACACTAAATTTTTCATGACCTACATATTTGTTATCAACAATTTTCCTATGAATAGCAAACACTCACTAAGCACCATCAAATATCAAATCTTCCATAAAAATTAAAATTCTATGACATCATTTTTCTATATAACTGATAGTGTTTCAAATATTTTCTTTATATCACTTTTGAAGATATGGAAACAAATGTTGGTTTTACTTTGTATAAATTCATATTATTATGTTTATAAGAGGTTCAAGTAATTCAAATACGGCATAGCGGTAGATTTTGATTTCTATATTAATTTAATCATATTTTAGAAGAAACTAATAAATTTTTGGTTTCTAATCTTTATAACCTACTATTTTTATTTTTTATATATTTTATTATATTTTTGAGTTTTGAAAAGCTCTCAAATGATTCCCAAAAATTTTACATGTGTCATTTTTCAATTTTATTAATAATATTAATTAATATTCTTTTATTTTTTAATTAATGACATACTATAGTTGTTTATTTTTGTTTTAACTATCTTTATAATTTAAAAATATTGCTGCATAATTTTCTCTCCATTGAGGTAATATTTCTTCTTCTTATGTACTTTTTAACAAAAGAGAAAGAGGAAAGTGAGAATGAAAATGAACTTATTGATTTTTTGATGATGATGATAAAAAATTGAATTAATTTTGTTGTCCACGCACTTATTTTCAAAGAATGCTACATGAAAAAGAAATAAAAATTTGCAACCAAAAAGAAGGTGAATCTTCATTTAAAAAAAAACTGAAAGTAAAAGAATAGCCACAACATATGTATAAGAAACAATCTCTTTTCATGTTTTTAAGTTCTACAAGTTATTTGTTTGCTACATGTGTGTGGAGATAATTTTTTTTAAGAAAAGAATTACAATAACCATGCAAAATATATACTATAAGGAACAAATGAATGTAAATGTAACTAAAGTAGCAAATAATGAAATCATAAAACACTAATAAATATGAAAAAATAAATTTTTATAGCACAAATAAAGATAATGAAAAATCGAACTAAGAGGTATCTTCTATTAACAAAAAATGATTATAAAAATAATTAATAATATATAATAAATGCATAGCCCAAATTTTAATTAAGAGGACTATATAATTTATCTATTAATTAGTTCACTATTAAAAATAAACAAATAAGTAACCCTAGTAAGAGTTTATGTTGTATATGGAAATAACATATATATGGATCCATGCGAGGCCAAGATTAACTACAAAAAGATGTATTGACTTATTGAATCATACTTCATGGATTGAAAAACTATATCATGAAAAATGTTTTTACTAATTGTTAAAGCTCTCATTAAACCTTATGTAACTCTACATACACATACAAAAGAAGAAACAAAAAAGAAAAAATAAAATATATCTTACACATCTTTGAAAATTATAATAAACAAAAAAATACATTTGCATATAATAAAAAATGGTCTCTCCAACTAAATTCCCCTGTTAATTGTTAATTTTGTTTTCAATAAATCTGAATATACATAAAGTTATTCTATGGATAATTCTTTATTGTTATTATTTTTTTTTTGGGTAGGAAGTAGGAGACAATTTTTTAATCCTTAAATTGTTTAAAATCAAAAAGAAATTACAATCGGACAACAAACCGCTGACAGATTTAGCCGCTCCGACTGCAGTCACCAATCAGACCCTATGTTTTCTTTGGACTACATCACTGCGGACTACGTTTGATGAATGGTAAATAAAGAGTTGTCTAATCCGTAGACGGATTTGTCCGCTCCAACCACTGCAACCATTCACACCCAGAGACAAACCCGCAGTGTACCAACTGTGGACCGTTTTTGCATACAAATAGAGTTGGTCTGCAGCGGTTTGTTGTCCGCCTTAAACATATAGCTGTCCAAACCGTAGACAGATTTGGCCGCCCTAACCGCAGTTACCATTCAAACCATCTGTTTTCTTTGGACCGCATCATTGCATACTACGTTTGATGAATGGTCAATAAAGAACGGTCTAATTGACAAACAAATTTTTTCGCTCCAATCGCTGCAACTATTCACACCCAGAGACAAAACTGCAGCGGACCAATTGTGAACCGCTTTTGCATACAAATAGAGTTGATCCGCAGTGGTTTGTTTTCCTCTTTCAAAATAGAGCGGTCCTAACCGCAGACGGATTTGGCCGCCCTAACCACAGTTACCATTCGACTCTCTGTTTTCTTTGGACCACACCACTGCGAACTATTCTTCATGAATGGTAAATAAAAAACGGTTTAATCTATATATGGATTTGTCCACCCTAACCGCTGTAACTATTCACACCGCTAATCTTTTGCTCCTTGTAGGTACATTTGATGAAAGAAAGAAACAAAATGTGACGAAGAAGGGTTTAATTGTAACATATGGTAGTTTGGGGTTTACAGCTTTACAATACATCTCATATTTAATGAGGTAGTTCTATATCTAAAAGACTAAAACTACTAAGTAGTTGGATCTGTTTTGCAATTTTTTTCAAAGACAATAAGTACGAGACTCTCGTCGACGTGTTTTTCTCCTCATCTTTGACAAAAAGAAAAAGAAAAAAAAAGAAGATTATTTCGGACAAGAAGTCATTGTCTCTGCCTATACTTCGGCGATTATTATTCACATTGTCCTCTTCTCTGTCTCTCTGTTCCACTTTAATCTCTTCAACACAATATCACTTTCCTCCTCTGAAGCTTCTCCATTTCTTCTTTTAATCGTTTCTCTTGTCACTCTTTTATCTGATCCAATTTGTGAAAAAATGAGTACTAATCCAACTCCGATCTCCGACGAGTATGTCTCCGATAACATGTCCGGCGTCGGTGGTGGAATCTCAGATGTTTACGGTGAAGATAGTGCTACATTGGATCAACTCGTCACTCCTTGGGTTACCTCCGTCGCAAGGTGCGATCATAATATATTTTTAGGTTTTATTTTTTTTTATTTTTTTATTTATATATATATATATATATATATATATATAATTTCAAGATTCGCAAAAATAATATTTTATAGTTTCTTGATATTGGATTCTTCTGTGTAAACGGAATTGATTTATTTATTTATTTAAACTTGCAAACCAAGAAATGTCATATATTTTTTTATATAATTTGTGTGTTGAGACTGTAGATCTTGTTGCGTATAAGAAAAAGACAGTACTAGAAATTTGTAATATTTTTTTTCAACAGTGGGTATACATTGATGCGTGATCCTCGTTACAATAAAGGACTTGCCTTTACTGATAAAGAGAGAGATGCTCATTACATTACTGGTCTCCTTCCTCCTGTGGTTTTATCTCAAGAAGTTCAGGTGAATTTGAGGTTTGAGAGGAATCCTCATTTTTGTTTTTGTTTAAAGGTTATGTTCATTTCAGTTTTTTGGTTTTATAGGAGAAGAAGGTGATGCATAATCTTCGTCAGTACACGGTTCCTCTTCAGCGTTACATAGCTCTCATGGATCTACAGGTGATACATTGTTCTGCTTCTGTTTTGGTTTATA
Organism: Camelina laxa; assembly: GCA_024034495.1. Classification (NCBI taxonomy): domain Eukaryota; kingdom Viridiplantae; phylum Streptophyta; class Magnoliopsida; order Brassicales; family Brassicaceae; genus Camelina; species Camelina laxa. Next base: position 12,136,299 of record CM043881.1, read on the forward strand.
AACTGTTGTGCAACTCGGGGAGCTTGATGATGGATTCTGAATGTTTTAGGAAAGGAATGAGAGATTGTTTTATAAGCTGTTGATTGATAACGTGGAGGAATTGCTTCCGGTTGTGTACACACCGACGGTTGGTGAGGCTTGCCAAAAGTATGGGAGCATTTATAGGAGGCCACAAGGTCTTTACATCAGCTTGAAAGAGAAGTAACTGTGATTTACGTACTTGTCTACAATAAATCATTTTCCATTCATTTATTAGCATTTTCTAAGTACAGTTTTGGTAATTTCTGAAGGGGAAAGATTTTTGAAGTATTGAAGAATTGGCCACAGAGAGGGATTCAAGTTATTGTTGTCACTGATGGTGAGCGCATTCTCGGTCTTGGAGATCTTGGTTGCCAGGTATAAACAGAGTTTTCAACACTAGAAAATTTAATTTCTCTTTTGTCTTAATGTTGATTTTGAATGGTTTGTAATTTTTATAGGGAATGGGAATCCCTGTTGGCAAGCTTTCACTTTACACAGCTTTGGGAGGAATCCGTCCATCCGCTGTAAGCACCCGGAGCAAAACACTGCTGAATGTTTTAAGAATTGGTAGTTAATTATGATTGATTTGTTCTCTGAATGTTCCACATGTAGTGCCTTCCAATCACAATTGATGTTGGTACAAACAATGAGAAGCTTTTGAATGATGAGTTTTACATTGGCCTTAAACAAAAGAGAGCAAATGGCGAGGTTATCTTTTTTCTGATTTTTGTACATTTCTTGTGTTTGAAATATTTGTGTATTTAGAGAGAGACTGAGAAGTCTGGTTACTTTTTTTGTGATTCAGGAATACTCAGAGTTTTTGCATGAGTTCATGTGTGCTGTTAAAAAGAATTATGGAGAAAAAGTGTTGGTGCAGGTACATCATATGATTTGGTTCTTGCAAAAAAAAAATTCTGTATTAATTCTTCATTATTTTGTTGATATAAATAGCATAACATGTGTTTTTGGTTTTCAGTTTGAAGATTTTGCTAACCACCATGCTTTTGAGCTTCTCTCTAAGTACTGCTCTACTCATCTTGTTTTTAACGATGATATCCAAGTAAGAAGTTTTGTTAAACATTAGTAGTACCGTTTGTGAGTTTTTGAAAAGTGATCACTATAAAAAAGAATTGTGATGTGTAAACTTGTAGGGTACTGCATCAGTTGTGCTTGCTGGGCTAATTGCAGCTCAGAAACTACTTGGTAAAAGCCTAGCTGACCATACCTTTTTGTTCTTGGGTGCTGGAGAGGTGAGACTTGATAACATATACCATAAAAGCTTTTTTGTCAAGTATTTGTTATGTTGCTAAAGCTTTTTTTATCTTCTTTGAAGGCTGGAACTGGAATAGCTGAGCTAATTGCTCTTAAAATTTCCAAAGAGGTAAGATAGTCTTCTTGCGCGGTTTCGCCTTTGTGATATTCTGTTGATTCCTTTGCTCCTTCTTACCATGTGAATCTGTGACTGTATTGTTATGCAGACTGGAACACCAATAGATGAAACCCGGAAGAATATATGGCTTGTGGACTCCAAGGTATTTGTTGATTACATTATTGTTAGTCATTGCTTTCTTGCTCATTTTACGAAACATGTTTTTTGGATTATCTTGTAGGGACTGATTGTTAGCTCACGGAAAGAATCTCTTCAGCATTTTAAGCAGCCATGGGCGCATGAACACGAGCCCGTTAAGGAGCTCTTGGAAGCTATTAATGTACTCTCAAAACAACCCTTCTTAAGATCTGTTCATGAATAGATGAGAAATATTTCTAAGACTTTTAGTTTAATGTCTTAATTCAGGCAATCAAGCCAACTGTGCTTATTGGAACTTCTGGTGTGGGTAAGACTTTCACAAAGGAAGTAGTGGAGGCAATGGCTACATTGAACGAGGTTTTGTTTCCTTCCTTTCGATTTGGTTTCTCGGTATCTATGTTCTTGTTTCTGATGCTAATCTTTATGTGGTGGGTTACAGAAACCTTTGATTCTTGCTCTCTCAAACCCAACTTCTCAAGCCGAGTGCACGGCGGAAGAAGCTTACAAATGGACCGAGGTCACTATCTTAAGCTCATTGATAACCCCAGAAATATAGAATTTCATTTGATGCGGCTAAAAAAGCTTGTGTTTGATTATAGGGTCGTGCAATATTTGCAAGTGGAAGCCCATTTGACCCTGTTGAGTATAATGGCAAAACATTCACGCCTGGCCAGGTTTGTTTATTTTTATACTGTAACACGTTTATGGACAATTCACAGCTCATTTCCTTTCCACACTCCTTGTACAGGCAAACAACTGCTACATTTTCCCGGGTCTCGGTCTTGGTTTGATCATGTCTGGTGCCATTCGTGTCCGTGATGACATGCTTCTAGCAGCTTGTAAGTATACAAGGCACTCTTTTTAGAACTGTTTCACGAAACTGATGCATTATCACACTCTGGCTGTAATTGTTGTTAGCGTAAAATACCTAAAATGCATCACTCTTTTTTCATTAGTTTTTTTTTTTTAATAGTCTTCTAACTAATATATGCCAAATGATTCTTAATTCTACAAGATATATTTTGATCATCCTGCCTCTTAATTTTTCATTTATTTCGTTAATTAGCCAATTGAAAATCCACCACACGAAATGACGATAAATTATCTATCGATCCTCATATGAAAAGTTTATATCAAATGTAACCGTTACTATATAGACCATTTTGTGTATCTTTTCTAATCTGTGTTTCCTATATGTTTTATCAGCGGAAGCACTAGCCTCCCAAGTGACCGAAGAGAATTTTGCGAACGGATTGATCTATCCGCCTTTTGCGAACATCAGGAAGATATCTGCTAACATTGCAGCCAGTGTGGGAGACAAAACCTACGAACTCGGTTAGCTTCACAACTCTTCATATTGTTAATGTGATGAACTGATGATGTCAAAATATATATTTTCTGAATCAAAAATGTGATGCCAAGTTGTTGTCGTTTGTTGCAGGACTGGCATCGAGCCTGCCTCGTCCTAAGAACCTCGTAAAGATGGCAGAGAGCTGCATGTACAGCCCTGTCTACAGAAACTTCCGTTAAACATTCTTTAGACCATCATTATCCGCGTAACACTTCTCCTTTATCAAAATAATATATTTTAATTACTTTTTGTTTAATATTATTATTTATTTAAATAATAAATCTAAAAAAAATAATCAACCTATTAAAACCTGCCACATGTGATGGTTGTTAAGAGAATCGATTCTTTCGATCCTATACGAAGAAGCGTTACTTATCTGTTACATTTCTTTATTATTATTTTATTATTACTTTTTAATTTTTAATTAAGAATACCCCTAAAAGAACTACTACTAATCATGCCCTTACGCACACTGTCCTCAGCTTTTTGACCTTTTGCTTTTCAGTTTTGGTGCTTTCTATACAGGACAACTTCTAAACTGTTTTAACTATTATATTAACTTTTTTACTAATGAGATAACACTTCTTTATTAATAGTAAAATAATGCTTGGCTCATCATAGTTGTCTTACTCATTAGGTTTGAGCAATTTTTAAAAATTTGGTAGACGCTAGACAGCTGATTTTGAGATTAAGGGATTAGAGAAAATGGATATTGACCTTTTAATTTATTACTTAGGCTATTTGCTGATTTTTTTTTCTTCTAATCTCTTTGACGTATATAATGATTTGATCTCTAAGTAGCAGTTTTGTATTTTTCCTAATTTTGTATCACACTTAGATCGTATTTTACATTGTATGTTGCACCACACAAACGATATGGTTACCCATATCACATTTTTCTTGTCACCAATATTATTTGTATTGTGTCACCTAGTCTCGGGCGTTCGGGTATTCAGTTCGGTTCTGGATATATCCATTCGGTTTCGGGTATTTCGGATATAGGAGTTTAGGATCCATTCGGTTAATTTACTATTTTGGTTTAGATTCGGTTCGGTATCGATTATTTTCGGTTCGGTTCCGGATATCCACAAAAATATAACTTTCTCTAAACTTTTTAAAATTTGAATAAAAATGTGATGAAATTTTGTCAAATATATCTAAAATTTTCTGGATATTTTGGTTATTTGAAATATTTTAATATTTTGGTCTAAATTTATATGATATTGATTCAGTTCTGGTTTCAGTTTTTTAGTTTAAACGTTATTCCCTTATTAATCTAAAAATGCATTGAGTTGTTAAGATATTTCGGTGGTGTAGTGGTTGCAACATTCTTTTAATGCTGAGAGATCTCTGGTTCGAGTCCCGAAAGTAACAGTTTTAACATGAATTTAATTTTATTCGGGTAACTGAATGGATATCGGTTCGGTTCAGTTAATAACAGATATCCGTAGATACTTCAAACACTATCCATTCAGTTATTTCCTTCTAATCGAACCCAAACTGAAATTTTGGTTTGGTTTCGGTTCGGTCCATTCGGTTCGGTTAATCTGGCGAGGACTAGTGTCACCAATGACAAATTCATTTGATGCTTTACTAATACCACCATTTGTTTGTTATTGAAATCAATTATTATCTACTATATTAAAAGAGTAAAGTATAAAGCCAAAAGGAGTGCGAAAGAGAATATTTGAAGTGATTTTGGGCCTAAAATCATAATCATTGCAAAGTCAATGATCCCATCCATCATATCATAAAAGTCAAGAAAAGATAAATAAATAATGGTATAAGAGAAAGATAAAAAGTAAATTTGCAAGTGGTGGCCCTCCATTAGTAGCATAATTATTTATGTTAATGATGATGGCTTTGGTTTTTTTTTTTTTTTTGGTTAGAATGGTTATACATTCATTGAACATCTATAATTGTTCTTGACCTTTTTTGTGATTATATCTTTTTAAAAATGATAAGCATGCCTAAATGTGTACTGAGTATTGGTATCAAAATGGTCATCATAACTTCTTAGTTTAGAACACATTATTTCTAGTTTATAACGTAGTTCTTTATGTTTGTTTTATCCTTGGGTGTTAAATAAGACTATAAGAGTATATGAATTACAAGTGCAATATTTATTGGAGATGATTTTACCGCTATTTATCCTCTATATATTAATAGAGAAGCACTCTCACCAAAAAAGGTGAGGTATCGAGTTCATAGAGTTCTTATACCTTTTTTAATAAATACTCTTACTTTTCATTATTATTTACATTGAATATGCCATTACAATATATGAAACAATGTTTATTTCTATTAGTTTTTAAAAATGAAAGATTTAATCAACTATTAAAATTCAAAAATGTTTTTAATTATCACTTCATATCCTATTTAATTATTTAAAGTATATTACATTTCACAAAATTTTTAAACTATTTCTTTAAGTTTTTGAAATACTAAACTTATTCTCCTGTTTTGAAAAAACTGATGACTATTCAGCTATATTTAAAAAATAATTGAATGAATTATCAAAATAATCATAAAAATAAATTACATACCACAAACTTTTTTTTTTACTCAATTACATACCACAAAAATTTTAAAATTATACCAAAATAACTGTTTATAGCATATATTCAAGTATATTAAAAATTAATGATCACAACATATTCTTAAAAATAAATAATATTTTGCCAAAAATTTTAAATCTATTTACAAATTAAATTTTTGAACAACAAAAACTTCATCTCCTATTTAAAAATTTTAATGACTATTTAAATATACAAGATTCAGCGATCTTAATATGGTATCCGTGTTATTGAAATTTTTGAAAACCCTAGACAATCATTTTTTCCTATAAGTTTTCACCATAACTACACTTTTTGATTATTTACCACTTTCTATACATTTTTATACTTAGGATTAGTTTAAATTAAATCGATTGGTCTAAAAATATTATTTTATCTATTTAATGATATAGTGATGTAGATAATAATGTGAAACAGAAAAGATGTGAATTTAATTTTAGAAATAGAAAAAGACATCAAAACTTTCTCTACCACGCTGAAATTCGTTTTTGACATTTAAATATTTCAAAGGTGAAACGTATTTTTACACAAAATAAACGTAAACTTGAATAAACGAAAAAAATAAACTTTACTTACAGATTTTGTTTTACACAAACGAATCTTAAATCTCAAATAATATTATTATTCATAATATTTTATTTAAATCAATTTATTCCGCACATAGTACGGGTTGATAATTAGTTAGATAACAATACGAGGACAATCAGTTTAACTAATTTGGCAAGTTATTAAGTTGTGCCTCATGGGATTGCTGACTCAGTAAATACCTAATCCATCTATGTAGTATCAAACATTTTGCATATACACCCACTTATCTACAAAGTAATATTACCTACACCCACTTCTAGTTGTTGCTATACTTTTTATATGTTTATTGACTATACTTGTAACATCCGCAAACCAAAAATTTGGTTTTTGGGGATGGGTGTCGATCGACACCAAGGGGGTGTCGGTCGACACCACTTATTTTTCGGTTCGATTAGAATGAGTTTTTAATCGATTTGGTTCGGTTTGGTTTAAGGAAAACCATTGAACTGGGTCTTAAAAGGAAGGAAACGACCTAGGTCGTGTTCCAGAGGTTGTGGTCGCCGTTTTTGTTTGAAAAAGAGGAAAAGAGAGAAAACAAGTGTTCTTGAGTTGGTGAGTGAGATTGGGAGATTTCTTGGCTGTTCTTGTGAGATTGGAGGCTGGGAAGGTGTTAGAAGCTTGCTAGGAGTGAGGGATTCGTTCTTATTGGTCAGAAACTTCCTGCAAAGAGGTGAGTGCATGACCATGGCTTATCTAAGCTGAGATCTCTAGATTCTATGTGATTTGGTGCTTATGTGGTTGTTTCTTTGAGTTCTCTATGATATTTCGTTGCTATCTGGGCTGGGATTGGCTTCTGGGAGTGAAAGGAGCGGATTGGAGAAGATTGGAGGCGAGATTCAGAGTTTCTGATCGAGGGAAATCGCTGCTCGGTATCGGTGTCGGTCGACACCAGTTGGGGTGTCGGTCGACACCAACGCGAGGACGGCTCGGGACTTTGGCGAGGGTCGATCGATGCCATGTGGAGGTGTCGGTCGACACAAACTAGGGTTTTCGGGAGTGTCGGGCAGGGTGTCGGTCGACACCAGATAGTCAGTGTCGATCGACACCATCTGGTGTCGGTCGACACCCCTCGTTCAGTTACGATGGATGTTGCATGCTCTGTATATTGCCTGGTTTGTTTTATTGATTGTTGTTTGTGGCATGTAGAGATCTTATTGCTTGTGTGTATAGCCCAGTAGATGGGAGGATTGCCTCACTGAGTGTTTATCAAATACTCATGCATCTCAATTTGTGTTTGTGATGCAGGTAAAGGCAAAGTGTGATCGTGGAATCAAAGGCAATGAAGGGGAGGATGTTCTAGGGACTTGATTGTATGGTTACCTGGCATTGTTAGGATTGCTGGTTGTTTGATTTATGCTGTTTGGAATTTATGCTGGTTATTACTTATTTGGTTATTGGTTATTGTTTTATTGGTTATTTTTTTGGTATGTTGTTCCGCTGTTAGATTGTGAATGTGGTTAGGTGGCTAGTGGGTATGGGACCACTAGTTGTAGTTAACTATTATATTATTATTTATTATTTATTTATTAAAAAAAAAAAAGGGGTCGGTCGTTTCATTTTGGTATCAGAGCCCTTACGGTTCTAGGTTTGGGTTCACTAGGTTTCTGTTGTAAATGTTTGGGATTGCATGTCTTGATTGATTATGTGAGTTAGTCAATTGTGTGTGGCATGGAGTCTTAGAACATCCTCTTCGAGCCGAGTGTGTGATTCCACGGTGAGTTTATGTTTCTGTGTTATAATAGGAATTGTTTGCTTAGCCTTCTGTTCATGGTAGTGCAGATGGTTAGAGAGGATGCTGTGGCTGGTCGAGGTCGTGGACGCGGACGTGGTCGTGGACGCGGACGTGGTCGTGGTAGGGGCAGAGTCCCAGTGGTTAGTGAGACCGAGGACCAGAGTGTGACAGCTGAGGGTGTTGGCGAGTCGCAGGGTGTTCGGGGATTCCGTGAGTGTGGCAGGAGGGCGGTGTTGATGCTCCAGTGGCCGGTGATGCTAGGGTCCCGGGTGTGGGGGTCCCAGCGGGTGGAGTCCCTGGTGTTGACCTTGCGGCTTTGCTAGCACAGATGTTAGAGCGGTTACCACCGGTGATACCGGCTCAGCTCAGTAGTGCCACCGGTGGTGGCGGAGGAGCGGCAGCCAGTGGCTGCGGATGCGGGGTCCATGCTCGTTATCTCAGCATGTTGACAGAGATGGGTCGGTTGCGTACTGAGCAGTTTTCAGGAGGTGTAGATCCTACTGCTACGGATGCGTGGAGGACGAGAGTGGAACGTAACTTCCACACTCTGAGATGTCCTGAGGAGTTTTGGGTGGACATAGGGGTCTACTTTTTGAGTGGTGATGCTGAGTTGTGGTGGAGATCTGTGCCTGCGAGGAGGGTGCAGCGGGAGATGACTTGGGCTGACTTCGTTTTGGAGTTCAACCGCAAGTATTTTCCTAGAGAGGCATTGGATCGTTTGGAGGTGCAGTTCCTTCGTTGTCTCGGGACACGGTCAGTGCGGGAGTTGGACTTGGAGTTCAGTCGACTTCTTTGTTATGGAGGTCGGGCTATGGAGCGAGGAGGCTCAGATCAGGAGGTTCTTGAGGGCTCTACGTGATGACTTGAGAGTTCACTGTAGAGGGAGGAGTTATGCTACGCGTGCAGAGCTGGTTGAGACTGCAGCAGAGATTGAGGAGGATATCCGGGCACAGTCAGTGGCGGTAGCTCCAGCAGTTCAGCCTAGTAAGGCTCAGCAGCAGGGTGGTTCTAGCAGGGCGGTAGGCATGCTCAGGGAACCAAGAGGAAGTGGAGGCTACGCAGAAGCCGAGTGGTGCGGGTTGCTTCGGTTGTGGGAGCAGGGATCACAGGGTTGCTAGTTGTCCCAAGAGGAGTGTTCCGACGGCAGGACCTCGGTGTGTTATCATTGTAGGGAGACAGGGCACATCAGGCCTTTTTGTCCCAAGCTGCAGCCGGCAGCAGTGGCAGCGTGCAGCAGGTGCAGCCTGGGGGTCAGCAGGTGGCACGGATTGAGCAGCGGCCTCGGGTTTACACGATAGTGGAGACTGGTGGAACCAGTGCGGGCGATCACAGTATAATTTCTGTACTTAATCTTTGTGAATTTTAGTAGGGTCGATTTTATGTTTCCTGTGATAAAGTGTTAGGTTCTCAACACATAAGGTTTGTGTAGGGACCTTGTTGGTGGGCGGGTTTAAGTCCCACGTTATGTTTGATTCTGGAGCTTCGCATAGCTTCATTACTCCAGAGTGTGCAGAGTGTGCGGGGATCAGCGGGGATCCTGGAGAGCGTACATGAGTTGTTAGAGTTGCGGGAGGCAAGTTCCTGAGAGTTATTGGACGAGCTAGAGGAATTGATATTCAGATCGCAGGAGATTCATGGCCAGCGGATTTGCTTATCAGTCCCGTGGAGCTGTATGATGTTATTCTCGGGATTGATTGGATGCATCGGCATATGGTGCATTTAGATTGCTATCGGGGTAGAGTGGAGTTTGAGCGTCCAGGAGGGAAGTTGGTTTTTCAGGGTATTAGACCGACTTCAGGGAGTCTCGTGATCTCAGCCATTCAGGCTGGGAAGATGATCGAGAAGGGCCGTGAGGCTTATTTGGTTACTATATCTATGCCAGAGTCAGTGGGGAAGTCTACGGTTAGCGGTATCCCAGTAGTGGAGGAGTTTGAGGATGTGTTTCAGTCTTTGCAGGGATTACCACCATCACGGTCGGATCCTTTTACCATTGAACTGGAACCGGGACGACACCGTTATCCAAGGCTCCTTACAGAATGGCCCCAGCAGAGATGGCAGAGCTGAAGAAGCAGCTAGAGGATTTGTTAAGTAAGGGATTCATCCGTCCAAGTGTGTCACCGTGGGGAGCGCCGGTGTTGTTTGTCAAGAAAAAGGATGGGAGTTTCCGGTTGTGTATTGATTACAGGGGTTTGAACCGGGTCACTGTGAAGAACAAGTACCCTCTCCCGAGGATTGATGAGTTGTTGGATCAGTTGAGGGGTGCTACTTGGTTCTCCAAGGTGGATCTGGCATCGGGTTATTATCAGATACCGATAGATGAGGCAGATGTGAGGAAGACTGCTTTCAGGACGAGGTATGGGCATTATGAGTTTGTGGTGATGCCTTTCGGGTTGACTAACGCACCAGCAGCGTTTATGAGATTGATGAACAGTGTGTTTCAGGAGTTTCTGGATGTATCTGTCATCATTTTCATCGACGATATCCTGGTTTATTCTAAGAGTCCTGAGGAGCATGCAGTGCATTTGAGGGCAGTTATGGAGAAGCTGCGGGAGCAGAATTTGTTTGCCAAGTTGAGCAAGTGTAGTTTCTGGCAGCGTGAGATGGGCTTTCTGGGTCACATTGTTTCTGTTGAGGGGGTTTCAGTAGATCCAGAGAAGATTCAGGCTATCAGAGATTGGCCTAGACCGCAGAATGCCACAGAGATCAGGAGTTTCCTTGGATTGGCAGGTTACTACAGGAGATTTGTGCAGGGGTTTGCAAGCAGAGCACGTCCTATGACTAAGTTGAAGAGTGTGAGGAAGGCTTTGCAAGCCTGAAGGAGATGTTGACTACTGCGCCAGTGTTGGCTTTGCCTGAGCAGGGAGAACCCTATGTGGTTTATAAAGATGCATCTAGAGTTGGGTTGGGTTGTGTTCTGATGCAGCATGGGAAGGTGATTGCTTATGCTTCGCGGCAGTTGCGGGTGCATGAAGGCAACTATCCTACTCATGATTTGGAGATGGGTGCTGTAGTTTTTGCCCTGAAGATTTGGAGATCTTATCTTTATGGTGCAAAGGTACAGGTGTTTACAGATCATAAGAGCCTGAAGTATATATTCACTCAGCCTGAGCTGAATTTGAGACAGAGGCGGTGGATGGAGCTTGTGGCAAATTATGATTTGGAGATAGCCTATCATCCTGGTAAGGCTAACACGGTTGCAGATGCTCTGAGTCGGAAGAGGGTAGCTTCGGCTCGGGAGCAGGAGATGGAGTCTCGGGTAGGGAGATCAGTGCTTTGAGCTTATGTGCTGTTTCACAGAACCGTTGGGTTTGGAAGCAGTAGATAGAGCAGATCTTCGAGTAGAGTGCGGTTGGCTCAGGAGAAGGATTTGGGGCTAGTGAATGCCTCTAAGGATGTGGATTCGAGTATCAGGTCTCATAATGGTACTATCTTGGTGCACGGTCGTGTGTGTGTGCCCAAGGATGAGGAGTTGAGACAGGAGATTCTGAGAGAGGCTCATGCGAGCAAGTTATCCATTCATCTAGGAGCGACCAAGATGTACCGTGACCTCAAGAGGTACTATCATTGGGTCGGGATGAAGAAGGATGTGGCTAGTTGGGTTTCGAGGTGCGACGTATGTCAGCTAGTGAAGGCTGAGCATCAGGTTCCAGGCGGGTTACTGAAGAGTTTACCCATTCCTAAGTGGAAGTGGGATATGATCACTATGGATTTCGTGGTAGGATTGCCAGTGTCACGGACCTTTGATGCTATTTGGGTCATCGTGGACCGGTTAACTAAGTCAGCACATTTTCTGGCCATTAAGAAGACTGATGGAGCAGCGGTCTTGGCTAAGAAGTATGTGAGGGAGATAGTCAGGTTGCATGGGGTGCCAGCAAGCATTGTGTCAGATAGGGATCCTAAGTTCACTTCGGTGTTCTAGAGGGCATTTCAGACAGAGATGGGCACTAAGGTGCATATGAGTACAGCTTAATATCCACAGACAGATGGACAGTCAGAGAGGACGATTCAGACGTTGGAGGATTTGCTGAGGATGTGTGTGTTGGACTGGGGTGGCCATTGGGTGGACCACCTGTGTTTGGCAGAGTTTGCCTATAACAACAGTTATCAAGCAAGTATTGGGATGGCTCCTTATGAGGCGTTGTATAGGAGGCCGTGTCGTACACCATTATGCTGGACTCAGGTGGGGGAGAGGAGCATGTTTGGTGCTAGTTTTGTTCAGGAGACCTCAGAGAAGATTCGGGTTCTCAAGCTGAACATGAAGGAGGCTCAGGATAGGCAGAGGAGTTATGCAGATAGGAGGAGGAGAGATCTTGAGTTTCAGGTAGGAGACAGAGTGTACCTCAAGATGGCCATGTTGCGGGGTCCGAATAGGTCATTGTCAGAGACTAAGTTGAGTCTGAGGTATATGGGTCCATTCAGAGTGATTGAGCGGGTTGGACCTGTGGCATATAGACTGGAGTTACCCGAGGTTATGCGTGCATTCCATAAGGTTTTCCATGTGTCTATGTTGCGGAAGTGTCTCCGTGAGGGTGAGCAGGTGTTGGCTAAGATTCTTGAGGATCTTCAGCCTAACATGACATTGGAGGCGAGACTAGTGAGGGTTCTAAAGAGGAGGATCAAGAAACTTCGGAAGAAGAAGATTCCTTTGATGAGGGTCCTTTGGGACTGTGATGGTGTTGAGGAGCAGACTTGGGAGCCCGAGGCAAAGATGAAGGCAAGGTTCAAGAAGTGGTATGAGAAGCAAGCCGCGACTTGAGCTTGTTTAGCCGGGTCCCATCTGTATCCGTGGCTGGAGCGGGAATGGAGTATTCCAGCCCATCTCTCTTGTTACTCGGTCGCTTGGGGTGGTTGGTTGTGCGACTCAGTAACAAGATGAGGTGGTGTTCGGGGTACAAAGTTTCTGTGAGGCGGGGTTTTGGAAGAAAGTTTCCTGAAATAGAAGTTTTCCAAAGATGGAAAGTGCTAAATATGGAAAGTTTTATGGGAGTTAGAATTTGTCCATTTTAGCGGTGGAGAGCCTTAAAGGGGGCTTGGGTGTGGCCTTAGTGGCGGACTTTTGAGTCATTGTGCCCGTTTGTGGCGGTCTTTTTAGGACGTTTGTTTGGCCTTTGTGGCGGGCTGTTTAGCCAGAGTGTCTTTGTGACGGTCCTTCGGGACATATGGCCTTTGTGGCGAGCTGTTTAGCCAGAGTGTCTTTGTGACGGTCCTTCGGGACAAATGGTCTTTGTGACGGTCCTTCGGGACAGATGGCCTTTGTGGCGGGCTGTTTAGCCAGAGTGCCTTGGTGGCGGTCCTTTTTAGGACATTTGTTTGGCCTTGGTGGCGGTCCTCTTTAGGACATTTGTTTGGCCTTGGTGGCGGTCCACTTTAGGACATTTTTGTTTGGCCTTTGTGGCGGCCCTTGTGGCGTATATGATCCTTGTGTGGTCATGAGGTATTCCAGTGAGGGAATATGTGGTTGGTAGGACATTGAGATGTTTTTACGCGAGCCACGGGAAGGAAACCTGGATAGGGATAGGACTCGGACGTGTTCAGAATCGTTTGCTCGCGACTCTTGGGGGACTTAGGTTCTCCTGGTACTGCCATATTCAGAGACTTTGTGGCTCGGGAGTATGGTTGGTATATCGACTTCGGATGACGATCCGGGGGCGCGCTGTAGGGTGGCAACCCGAGAGACGAGTTTGGACTTTTCCTTATATACATTTGGCATGCAGACTTAGGTCTGATGAGGAGCCAATAAAAACTCAAGGTTTTGGCCTATGAGTAAAGGAAAGTCCAAAAAGTCAAGAGCAAATGACGCCTGGAGCGTGAGTCTATCGCCTAGAGGTGACCTTCTGTAGATCGGTCGGAGGAGTGCGGGCCGTGGAGACGGTTGCACGGGAGTCCTTGACTGATGGTTGTTCGAGATTCGAGGACGAATCTAGATTGGTGGGGGAGAATTGTTAAATCCGCAAACCAAAAATTTGGTTTTTGGGGATGGGTGTCGATCGACACCAAGGGGGTGTCGGTCGACACCACTTATTTTTCGGTTCGATCAGAATGAGTTTTTAATCGATTTGGTTCGGTTTGGTTTAAGAAAAACCATTGAACTGGGTCTTAAAAGGAAGGAAACGACCTAGGTCGTGTTCCAGAGGTTGTGGTCGCCGTTTTTGTTTGAAAAAGAGGAAAAGAGAGAAAACAAGTGTTCTTGAGTTGGTGAGTGAGATTGGGAGATTTCTTGGCTGTTCTTGTGAGACTGGAGGCTGGGAAGGTGTTAGAAGCTTGCTAGGAGTGAGGGATTCGTTCTTATTGGTCGAAACTGCAAAGAGGTGAGTGCATGACCATGGCTTATCTAAGCTGAGATCTCTAGATTCTATGTGATTTGGTGCTTATGTGGTTGTTTCTTTGAGTTCTCTATGATGTTTCGTTGCTATCTGGGCTGGGATTGGCTTCTGGGAGTGCAAGGAGCGGATTGGAGAAGATTGGAGGCGAGATTCGGAGATTCTGATCGAGGGAAATCGCTGCTCGGTATCGGTGTCGGTCGACACCAGTTGGGGTGTCGGTCGACACCAACGCGAGGACGGCTCGGGACTTTGGCGAGGGTCGATCGATGCCATGTGGAGGTGTCGGTCGACACAAACTAGGGTTTTTGGGAGTGTCGGGCAGGGTGTCGGTCGACACCAGTTTGGTTTCAGTCGACACCAGATAGTCAGTGTCGATCGACACCATCTGGTGTCGGTCGACACCCCTCGTTCAGTTACGATGGATGTTGCATGCTCTGTATATTGCCTGGTTTGTTTTATTGATTGTTGTTTGTGGCATTTAGAGATCTTATTGCTTGTGTGTATAGCCCAGTAGATGGGAGGATTGCCTCACTGAGTGTTTATCAAATACTCATGCATCTCAATTTGTGTTTGTGATGCAGGTAAAGGCAAAGTGTGATCGTGGAATCAAAGGCAATGAAGGGGAGGATGTTCTAGGGACTTGATTGTATGGTTACCTGGCATTGTTAGGATTGCTGATTGTTTGATTTATGCTGTTTGGAATTTATGCTGGTTATTACTTATTTGGTTATTGGTTATTGTTTTATTGGTTATTTTTTTGGTATGTTGTTCCGCTGTTAGATTGTGAATGTGGTTAGGTGGCTAGTGGGTATGGGACCACTAGTTGTAGTTAACTATTATATTATTATTTATTATTTATTTATTAAAAAAAAAAAGGTCGGTCGTTTCAATACTATCCTCTAACTTAAACTTTATTAACAACAATACATCTAACTATTATATTACAATTCTTCTCTCTTCCTCTATTATCTCCATCTCTCTACTATTTTCTCTCTCCTTCTCTATCAAAACACCAATAGCCAGATTCACGCATTCCTCTCCCTGACCTGTAACTTTTTCTCTTTCCATTGCTTCTCTAATTGTCTCTATCTCTTTCTTTCTCTCGTTACCAAACTCAACCCTTTCTTCTCCATCCTCTTGTCTCTCTTTTATCTCATGCACTTTCATTTTTCAATCTTCTTATCCATCCTCTCTTTATCTCTCATCTTCAAACTATAATTAGATTAATGTTTGATTTGAGCAATAAGTGAATGATGCTTTTCAGATGTAGAAAGGTTTAATTTTGGATTTTAGGTGTTATTGGTGGATGTAATTTGGTGGGAGTTAGAGAATTTGCAATTTAGATTGCTGATTTAGTTATGATTTGTGAAATTATTCTTTTAAAAGGGGAATACTTTCCTCACGTTAGACTATCAAACTTTGTTCAATAGTAAAATCATATTACTGAATCCATGATAAGCAATCCATGTGGTCATAGTTTAGGATTTAGAGTTTAAATGTTTAGGATTTAGGGTTTAAATGCATAGGCCAATAATTTTCTTTTAATTTGAACACAATGATCATATATATCCATGTGGTCATAATTTGGTGGATACGCTTGGATGTTCATAAAAAAAAATAAAATAAAAATGTTTTAATGTAAACAATAGTAAGTTTTTTTTTTTTTTTTGAACAAACAAGTCATCTTTTCATTCAATCAAACCAACATAAACAAGCTACAAAAGCTGATAGTTTTCAAAGACAAGGCTTGATAATACAAAGCATAGGTAACAAACTTAAAGATAGATAAGTCGACAGTCAAGGCCAAGAGGTGTTGAAGAATTGAGCAAGGCATCAAAACGCAAGGTACCTCAAGATGAAGCGACGCCACATTCACCAACAAGGTGGAGATGCGGTAGATGGTCCATATCAATCTGACATTGGGACGTTGAGAGGGTAACCATAACCGTGAGACACAATGGTTTGATCGGCTCATTGGAAAGGAAGAGGGTGAACGCAGGTTTAGGGTTGAACATGGCTTTCTTGAGAAGGTTTCGGTAACCACACTTCTATGAGCTATGGTCATAATGCCGATATACTTCAGACTTTGCCAAGGGGAAACATAATTCCTAGCTTTTGTGATTTGTACATGACAATATTCAGGGCATAAGGAAGCTATGTAGAGAAGAGTAGGAAGACTTCGGTAATCTCCTCTACTTGGAGGGAAGATCATAATGCCGAGCTTCCTGGTTCTCTCAGTTTCAGAACAGCTATTGCAAGGTAGTAGACGGTACATTTGAGGGCGCAGCTGAAACAGATAATGAAAGCTTAAGAGGAGCCGGTAACCATCTCTCAACAGAGAAGAGGTCATAATTTCGGTCCTCATTAGTCTTTGGCGGTTAGAGATATGGACCCTAAACAATACTAATGGCAGGGTTTTCAAACAGACTTTGCAACAACAGAGCAACTAGCCCTGGGCATATAATCCGAAACCGATTAAACCGATCCGAACCGATCCGAATAAACCGATTAAAATCGGTTTCGGTTAATCTGTTAAAACCGATCAGTTTCTGTATTGATTGTTAATCGGATTTCGGTTTAAACCGATCCGAACCGAAATCTGATCGGTTATCCGCTAAACCGAAATATACTATTATTTTCTAGACATTTGGGTTTATGTGATATAATTTTCGGGCCTTGTTAGAAGCCCAATAATTATAAATGGATCGTTTTTAAAAATTTTAGGTTAAATCACTATAATGGGAACTCGAACCTCTGACATTAAGGACATGGGAAAGACGCTCTAGCCATCTGAGCTATTCAAACTTATTGATTATACTTTCCATATAATATATATATAACCTATTCGGTTTTAGTTCGGATTTTTAAAAAAAATTGAAAACCAATCCGACTCCGAACGAATCTGATCCGATCCGATCCGAAAAACAGTCGGATTCTAAACGGATTATATATCCCCAATCCGAAAAATCCGAAATCCGATAAAACCGATCCGATCCGATCCGAAAATCCGAATGCCCAGGGCTAAGAGCAACGATGAGTGACTAGGTTCCAACTGCAGTCTTCGGACAATCGAAAACATAGATCGACACCAAGGTATGCTACGGGAAAGAAATTGTAGATTTGAAACAGACCTGGGTTTGTAAAGCGCATAGGTTGGGTCTCGTCTTGTTAAGGTTTTGCACAGCTTCCGCGTCAGCACAAAGCTTCTGTCCAACTGCGACCAAACAATCTGCTTGGTGAGGGGATGTAGATCCGAGGAGCAGAGAGATGATGGGGTTGACTTCAAGGGAAGCATGTGACAAATATGATATACAAGGTAATGAGAGCAATTCAATTTCTCAGATTTGGCGTTGGTAGGCTGGTAACTCGTGAGAATCACTTCACTGGGAGAAACCACCGGTGGAGACAGAGGGACGGGGAGGAGATGAAGCTGAAGCATGGCTGGATTCGTTGGACGAGGATTTGGTAAACCTCCGGTGAGTTCACCGTCGAAACAGAACCAAAAGAAGCTTAGATAGAGGAAGAGAACACGGGAGCGACAAAGCAGAGTCCCAGCGACGCCGATCTGAGTTGACGCCGCCGGGGGATGAGACATTGGGGATCGTGCCAGAGAGAGAGAGCGGCTAGGATGAATGGGTTGATTAACAATAGTAAGTTCAAGTATCCTAAAAACATTTGAATGTCCCATATATTTACTATAAAATAATTACACTTGTTATTTTTTTGGTTGACATGTGAATTATATATTAACAAATGGAAAAATTATATACAAAAGTCTGGAAATGTAAAAATGAAAAAAATAGAGCAAAAGACAAAAATTTGTAAAAAGCCGATGACAACACATCCTCCAAAACCTTGGTACTCTAGCATATACTCCCTCCGTTTTAGATTACTTGTCGTTCTAGGTGATCTCACACATATTAAGAAAACATTTAAAATTTATGTTTTACCCTTCATTAATACACTAGTTCATTTGATATAAATAATTAATAAGCTAAAAGTTAGGGGTAAAAATGAAAATTTAATTCATAAAGTTGCATCGTAAATATAAAACGACAAGTAATATGGAACAAAAAATTAAGTCCAGAACGACAAATAAAAATAAACGGAGGGAGTATTTGACAGTTGGAATATCCCTAATTCACCCATTTTAGTTAGGTGATTTCACCAGCTAAAATTACAGCTTATTTGATTATATATGTGTCACAGCTATTAACTTTTCTTAGATTGAGTTGAAAGATCCTTAAACCATCTTGATATATTTCTAAAGTTAAACTTGATTACCGTATCGGTAATATCATTACTTTAAGATATTCTTCATGGGTGGACGAATTCCGTAAAACAATCAATTATGTAACTTGAAAAAATGGACAAACATTTATACATTATGGACTAAGGAGGCCAAATTACACCAACAAAAACTAAGTTGGTAGTGGACTTTTAGTAGTGGAATTCTAAGTATACAATTAATATTTGCAATACATATATATAAATTTTATATATTATGTAAAAATAAACAGAAGAAGGTTTGTAAACGAGGGAGAAACGGAAACCTACTACTTTCTTCCTTTTATTGGTAGGTACTCATTTAAGCATGCCTAGGAATCTCTTTCCTCTTTCTTGTTTCCTTTTCTATGTCGGCCTCCACTCTCCAATATTTTATTTACACAAAAAAAAAACTCTTTAGATATGGCCATGGAGATGAATCGATGAGGATGATGATGATGATGGTTTCGATGGTGATGACTTGATGAAACAACCATGCATTATACATATTTCTTTTTCTCATGAGTCATGATATGCACACACGGTAACATGTTCACATATAATTTTTTTTTTAATATAAATTGTCAAAATATGAAATTTGCTAAAATGCATGTGTTACGAGATCTTTCCAACTTAATGGCATTAATGTCACACATGTCATGTAGAAGAGAAGCAACTAATAGTTTTTCTTTTAAAGTACTAGCTCGATGATGTATAGTTTTATAAAAAAAAGCTATATGATGTATGGTTCTTCGGTAATTTCCGCTGAGTTTTATAGATTAAAAAGTTTATAGTAAGCCTACTATAGTAGAAATCAGAAGATCGAAAGATGATTTCATATTTCATGATTCAGTTAATGATTATCATTATGGGAAGGCCTAGTATAACTTCATAAAAACTTTATGATTTTGACTAAATGTTTAATATAAGCAATAAATTTGATAAAATCATTATTATTTTGACTCTTCTGGTTTGGGTAACGAATCTGGATTGTTTATTTCATAGGAATGGTTGGTTAAAAAAAATATTGTTCTTTTGAATGTTTGTTTCTTGTGAAATATAACTCTAAATTTGTTTATAAGATTTCTTGAACAATCATGGAATAATGTATCCATCAATCGGCATCAGATTCATAGAATCATACACGTATTTAACGCATTTTGACATTCGGAATATAATCCTTACAAAGTAGGATCTGTTAGGTGATTATTAATACAAAATAAAATCTCTTTTCATTAGAAAAGATAAAGAGAGAGGCCACTTTTATAAAGATTGGGATTGTAGTTCCTTTGACAACCACCCATATAATAATACTCCCCAACACCCAAAAAGACAACACAAACTTAGAAAAATGGAAGAAGAGAAGAGATTGGAGCTAAGGCTGGCTCCTCCCTGCCACCAATTCACTTCCAACAACAAGAGCAATGGATCTGAGCAAAGAAGCTCAACCAAAGAAACATCATTTGTTTCCAATAACAGGTTCTCTTAATCCGTTCTTACAATCTTGCTTGTATTTACAATCAAGTTAAATCATTGTTGTCTATAATTTGGATTTAGGCCCGGTATTCCCATGATTATTTGTATAGATCATGGTTATTAAGTTATAACTAGAAATGGCTAAAATAGGGTTGACGCAGCACCGGTGGTGGGATGGCCGCCGGTGAGATCATCCCGGCGAAACCTAGCGGCACAGCTAAAAGAGGAGATGAAAAAGAGGGAGAGTGATCATGAAGAGAAAGAGTTGTACGTAAAAATCAACATGGAAGGAGTTCCCATAGGAAGAAAAGTCAACCTCTCAGCTTTTAACAACTACCAACAGCTTTCACATGCCGTTGACCAACTGTTCTCTAAGAAAGATTCGTGGGATCTAAACAGACAATACACTTTGGTCTACGAAGACACTGAAGGAGATAAAGTTCTGGTGGGAGATGTTCCGTGGGAGTAAGTTCTTAAAAAGAGTTTGGTTATTGATATCATCATCATGTCATTCTTTTTTAAAAAAGGTCATAAGCCTTGGATATTTATATGATGATAATATGAATCATTTTTGAAGAAATTAATCATAAAGTTTTCTTTGTTTCTTAGGATGTTTGTATCGACCGTGAAGAGGTTGCATGTTTTGAAGACCTTCAACGCCTCCTCGCTCTCTCGTAAGACTACCTTAGTTTTGCTTACGAAATTCTTTTCTTACATCTCTTTTATATGCAAAACTAAAATATACGTATATTTCGTGTTGTTGTTTTATTCCAGCTAGAAAACATAGCAAGGAATAGAGTGAGGTTGGCCAAAATCATCAGTGCGATGAGTTTTTTTAAATGTAATTTTTGTGGAAACTAATAGGGTTTGGTTTTTAAACCCAAAAAAAAAAAAAAAAGGGTTTGGCTTGATTTACTGTGTTTCTTTTCTTTTTTTTTTACTTAGAATTTATCTTAATAACTTATGTTCTAGGTTTTTGCTTGCTACGTTTTTTTTTTGTTGTTGTAAATATGCTGTTCGATCGTGTCAGTAATCTGAGTTATTATATGGGTGTGAATGGATGTAGCGGTTGGGGCGGATAAATCCGTCTGCAAACTGAACCGTTTTTTATTTACCATTTAGTAAATGTAATCCGCAGTAGTGCGGTCTAAATAAAGCAGAGATAAGATCGCTGTGGACCAACTCTGCAGTCCGTCTTAAAAATGGAGCGGTTTAGACCGCAGATGGATTTGGCCGCCCTGACCGCAGTTACCATTCAAATCCTATGTTTATCGTGTGTATATAAAACAATGGCTCTGTAAATTTATTATATATAGTGCTTGATATTTGTTGAAATGGATGTAGGTTTTTACTTCTTACTTTCTTAGTTAATGTTTTCCTACACACCTCCACATATTTATACTACTACTAGATTGGGTCTGTCGATGTCCGATGGACACGTTATTTATTTTTAATAAATATAAAATTTATTGTACGAAATAGAGAAATCTTTTAATTAGTAAGGAGAGTAATTTACTTTTTTTTTGGTGTGAATAAACTAATTGTCAATAAATGTTGTTTAGTCATTTTTTATTAAAAAAGTAATTTTCCATATATAAATGTGATTACACAATTTATTGTATTTTTTCAGTTAATTGGTCATTACTAATTTTGATAGTAAAATTCCTACAAATTAACATATTCAAAAACTATGATCTAAATACAAATTTCCGTTTCAACAAATTATAAAAGATACTAGTTGATAAGAAGTTTATATAAACACGCGAATAAACATAGACTATTCATAAAATGAAGTATAACGTAATTGAGAAAAGTGTTGTAAAATGTTTTTGGGTATTTGCAAAATGTCTATATCCTATTTTGGATTTGCAACAACGATCGTTTTAACGAGGTGAACACTGAACTACTTATGTGTACTTCTTCTTTATCTCCCTCTAATGTGTTTTTTAAATTTGAATACTCAAAGTTGATGGAGTTATTTAAGTTTTATCTGACGGTTTTACTCAAGAGGAATATAATTTCTTAAACAAGAATTAGATATCTACATTGATAATGCTTGAAATGATAAAACATTTTTTCATTTGAAATCTCTTGGAAAACATACTTTTATATTAGTGAAAACTCGAAAAAATATGTCACATTCTTTAATGTATAGACTTTTAAAATTGGTTTTGATTTGATATCCATGTTGCTACAGAACTGTTGATATATATCTTTCAGCAATAAAGATTGTGAAAATTCATAGATGCAATCAGATCAAAGATCAATTTTGAGTTATTAATTAGTTTGTTTCATCAAGAGATATGTATTTATATTTATTTTAAATGAAATTGTGAAAAAAATTTACGATATGAAAAGTAATAAGATAGTTTTATAAAATATTTTTATATTTATATCTAATAAAAACTTAAGCTATCTTTCAACTCCATTAAAAAAATTTATAGATCCACCACATAATTACATGCAAATTTTTACAATCACATGTAATTCACAAATTACATATATTTTTTTTTCAGTGTTGCAGCCTATAAGTGGTTTCGGATTTTTGTCTCCTAAAAAAATTTTAAAAAACTAGTTATTCACTTTTTTTTATACCATAACTATTTTCTTGATTTCTCTCAATAGTTTGATTATTTGTTATTTTTACCATTTTATTTATGTGTTATCTATTTTAAACTTTCTTGATTAGAATATATGATATATATCCTTCCTTTACTATTATATTTTCTCCTTTTGTACTTTATGAGTCTATAACATTAATTTAATCATATCATGTCACTCATTTATATTTAGAGTTTGTTTTTGATAAGAAGATAAACATAGACAAACTGATGCGGCATGAGGAGGATCATAGAACGGATAGATTTTGGTAAAATCCAAACAAAAAAACTTCCCAAATGCCAATAAAGAGGAAAAATCCAATCTTTCCCTTCTCTTCACTATACAAAATGAAAGCTTTACTTCATCATTGTCTTCTCTTAAATAACATCAACAACACACCAATCACTCTCCCTCCATGGCCTTTTTCTCCATTCTCCTTGGTTTTGTTGTCTCCTCCTTCATCTTCATCATCTTCTTCAAGAAACTACTCTCCTTTACCAGAAAGAACATGTCTGAAGTTTCTACTCTCCCCTCTGTTCCAGGTTTGTTATTTTTTCCCCCGATGCTAAGTTATCTGGGTTTTGTGATTCATGGGTTTGGGTTTATGATTGTTTGGATCACTAAAGTTTGAGACTTGTGTTTGATTTATGTGATTAAGGAAGGATCACTTAAAAATTGGAACTTTAAGAGCTTTATTGTTGTTGTTTTATCTATGCAGTTGTGCCAGGGTTTCCGGTTATTGGCAACTTGCTGGAACTAACAGAGAAGAAACCTCACAAGACTTTCACTAGATGGTCAGAGGTTTATGGTCCTATTTACTCTATAAAGATGGGTTCTTCCTCTCTTATAGTTCTCAATTCAACTGAGACTGCAAAAGAGGTTAGCTTTATAAGTTTGATTGATAGGTTTGGAACCTGTTTACTGATATAAGCCTTACACTACTTATAATGATCAAGAGGTCCCTTAGTTCTTGTGTTTGTGATACTAAACTGAACTGATTTGCTTATGTGGAAATCTGAGTTGATGCACTCTCTGATCATTGGAAGAGTTGGATGATAGGGTGTTCTTTATTGTGGTTTGTTTTCAGGCCATGGTTACTCGGTTTTCATCCATTTCAACAAGGAAGTTGTCAAAAGCGTTGACGGTCCTCACTTGTGACAAATCTATGGTTGCTACAAGTGATTATGATGATTTCCACAAATTGGTGAAACGGTGTATCTTGAATGGCCTTTTGGGTGCTAATGCACAGGTGAATTCACAGTTCATTCGTCCTGCCGCTTCTCCTCGGTATACTTTTGAAGCAAAGTGATTAAGGTCTGTTGTGTGGGATTTTTTTTTGCAGAAACGAAAAAGACACTACAGAGATACCCTCATTGAAAATGTGTCTTCCAAGTTGCATGCCCACACGAGGGACCATCCACAAGAACCTGTAAACTTCAGGGCTATATTCGAGCATGAGCTTTTCGGAGTGGCCTTGAAGCAAGTGAGTATTTGTTAAGAAAACCCACATTACTATTATTTGTGTGGTCACAAGAAGATATGAAAGTTGTGTTTTTTTTTTCAACAGGCCTTTGGGAAAGATGTAGAGTCCATTTACGTTAAGGAACTCGGTGTGACTTTGTCTAGAGACGAGATCTTCAAGATTTTAGTACATGACATGATGGAGGGTGCAATTGATGTTGATTGGAGAGACTTCTTCCCATACTTGAAATGGATTCCGAATAAAAGTTTCGAAACAAGAATCCAGCAAATGCATAAACGTAGACTCGCTGTGATGAATGCTCTTATTCAAGATCGACTGAAGCAGAATGATTCTGAAATGGTATGTTTTGTTCAACTGTCGTCCTTTATTTACTCACTCCTCTGATCTGATCCCTACTCTACTCAAAAACAGGATGATGATTGTTATCTAAACTACTTGATGTCGGAAGCCAAAACACTAACCATGGAGCAAATTGCAATCTTGGTTTGGGAGACGATCATCGAGACAGCTGACACTACTTTAGTCACAACTGAATGGGCGATCTATGAGCTTGCAAAGCATCCAAGTGTCCAAGATCGTCTGTGTAAAGAAATACAAAATGTCTGCGGAGGAGAAACTATCAAAGAAGATCAATTGCCTCAAGTTCCTTATCTCAATGGAGTCTTCCATGAAACACTTAGGAAATACAGTCCGGCTCCTCTAGTTCCCATTCGCTATGCCCACGAGGATACCCAAATCGGAGGCTATCATGTCCCTGCAGGAAGTGAGGTAAATTCTCATCGTCACTGAACCCCTCACTAGGGGTGAACAAATAAGTCTTGTATACGTATTACATTTAAAGTTCATTACAAAGTCTAGTTTTGGAATCTTGATGTGTAGATAGCAATAAACATATATGGATGCAACATGGACAAGAAGCGTTGGGAGAGACCAGAGGAATGGTTGCCAGAGAGGTTTCTAGATAATGGAAAATACGAATCGTCGGATCTTCACAAGACAATGGCGTTCGGAGCGGGAAAGAGGGTTTGCGCTGGTGCACTTCAAGCATCTCTCACGGCAGGCATTGCTATTGGGAGATTAGTTCAAGAATTTGAATGGAAGCTTAGAGATGGCGAGGAAGAGAATGTGGATACCTATGGCTTAACCTCTCAGAAGCTCTATCCTCTCATGGCTATTATCAATCCAAGACGTTCTTAAGAAACAATGCTCTTCTTTCTTTTATTAGGTTTACTTTTGTCTGGCGAATGAACTTTCTACCCTTTTGGGTTGTACTTTTTTTTTTTTTTTTGGTCACTGGTTTGAGTTCGGATGTTGATGCAGTTAATGGTATTAGTACAAACTATTAAGACGTTGTATACAACATATAATGTTATCCCCCATATCCTATGACTTCTTTTGGTTGTTAACTGATAATTCTTTGTTGTTAGAGAATAAGTAGGAAGAGAAGATTGAGTGCCAGCCTTACACAAAATGTCCAAGATTGTACTATTGGCTTAGAAAAGAGAAAGACTATATAGATTGGAGATGTCATGGGTTTGATAATTAACGGCTCAAATCTACTGGATGACTTCACCTAATGTAAACAAACCTCTCTATAAATGTTTCAAATTTGTTTTATCAAAAAAAAGTTTCCAAATTGGTATCCTTTTCACACGTTTACCAGTCAAACTCGGTTGCGGAAATTTCCCTCGGCAAAAACCAAAACCAACCAAAAGTTTATAGAATGACTTTTGTATCCTTACTCATTCTTTTCTTCGTCCTCACCTCAATACCCGTATCTGTCTTATCCGAAATCAACGACCGGTCAACGCTTCTAAACCTGAAACGCGTTCTCGGCAACCCACCGTCTCTCCGGCTATGGAACGACACATCTTCACCGTGCAAATGGCCGGAGATCACTTGCACCGCCGGAAATGTCACCGAGATTAACTTCCAGAACCAGAACTTCACCGGGACAGTTCCGACGACGATTTGCGATTTCCCGAATCTCAAATACCTAAATTTGTCGTTTAATTACTTCTCCGGTGAGTTTCCAACAATTCTTTACAACTGCACGAAGCTTCAGTACCTCGATCTCTCTCAGAACTACTTCAACGGCTCGCTCCCCGACGACATCAACCGTCTCTCACCGGAACTTAAGTATCTCGATCTCGCGGCTAACTCCTTCGCCGGAGATATCCCAAAAAACATCGGACGGATCTCGAAGCTCAAGGTTTTGAATATCTACATGAGCGAATACGACGGCACGTTTCCATCAGAGATCGGAGATCGGAGACTTGTCCGAGCTCGAAGAGCTTCGGTTGGCGTTGAACGATAAGTTTACTCCGGCGAAGCTTCCGACGGAGTTTGGGAAACTGAAGAAACTCAAGTACATGTGGTTATCGGAGATGAATCTGATCGGAGAAATCTCAGCCGTTGATTTCGTAGACATGACGGATCTTATTCACGTTGACTTATCGGTCAATAATTTAACGGGTCGGGTCCCAGATGGTTTATTCGGGTTGAAGAATCTCACTGAACTTTATCTCTTCGATAATGATCTAACCGGAGAGATCCCCAAATCTATCTCGGCAGATAACTTGGTAATGCTTGATCTCTCTACTAATAATTTAACCGGTTCGATTCCGGTATCAATCGGAAATCTAAAGAAATTAGAGGGTTTGAACTTGTTTTACAACGAGTTAACCGGAGAAATCCCGTCGGTTATCGGGAAATTACCGCAATTAATGGAGTTGAAGATCTTCAGGAACAAGTTAACCGGAGAAATACCAGCGGATATTGGGTTTAATTCGAAGTTGGAGCGGTTTGAAGTTTCAGAGAATCAGTTAACCGGGAAGTTACCGGTGAATTTGTGTAAAGGAGATAAGCTTCTAGGTGTGGTTGTGTATACGAACAATCTCACCGGAGAAATCCCGGAGTCGCTCGGAGACTGTGAGACGCTCTTTACGGTTCAGTTACAGAACAATGGTTTCTCCGGCTCAATTACTGTATTAAAGAACCTTCGCAACCTTTACTCAATAGACGTTTCGAACAACAAATTCAAAAGTCAAGTTCCTGGCTGGTTATGGATGCTACCAAATCTGACGTACGTGAATCTTTCCAATAACACTTTCACCGGTTTCGAAAGATTAACGAAATCTGTCTTGCAGTCATCTATGAGTAACTTGTTTGGCTCCAACAACAATTTCACCGGAAGGATTCCATCTTTCATATGTGCGTTGCGCTCTCTAGTCATTCTTGATCTATCTACCAACAAATTTAATGGTTCAATCCCTCGTTGCGTGGGAAATTTCAGTACACTTGAAGTTCTAAATCTTAGAAACAATCATCTTAGTGGAAGTGTGCCAGAGAATATAACAGCAAGTGTAAAGTCGCTTGACATTGGTCATAACCAGCTGGTGGGAAAGCTTCCAAGATCTTTGGTCCGTATCTCTTCTCTTGAAGTTCTCAATGTGGAGAGCAACAAAATCAATGACTCGTTTCCTTTTTGGCTAGGTTCTCTACAAGAACTACAAGTTCTTGTCCTTCGCTCCAATGCATTCCATGGATCGATACATCAAACCGGGTTTTCTAAGTTACGAATCATCGACCTATCCCGTAATCACTTCAATGAAACTTTACTACTAGATTTTTTTGTCAACTGGACTGCAATGTTTTCACTTGGAAATACTGGAAATCAGTACATGGGCACAAAGTATTACAGTGATTCAATAGTTGTGATGAATAAAGGCATAGAAATGGAGATGGTACGTATCCTAAAAATCTTTACTGCAATTGACTTTTCTGGCAACAAGTTTGAAGGAGAGATTCCAAGGTCCATTGGTCTACTCAAAGAGCTTCATGTGCTCAACTTGTCAAACAATGGTTTCACTGGCCACATCCCTTCATCAATGGGAAACCTGAGAGAGCTGGAATCACTAGATGTCTCTCAAAACAAGCTTTCAGGAGAAATTCCACAAGAGCTAGGGAACCTCTCATACCTTGCGTACATGAACTTCTCTCATAACCAATTTACAGGTCTAGTACCAGGGGGCACTCAGTTTCAAACACAACCTTGCTCTTCTTTCGCGGACAACCCCAGACTTGTTGGCCTTTCACTTAAAATAGTTTGTGTAGAAATCCACGAGAAAACATCGCAACAATACGAAATGCCGGAGCCTGAAAAAGATGAAGAAGAGGTGATAAACTGGACAGCAGCCGCAATTGGACTCATACCTGGTATTGCCTTTGGATTGATGATGGGATATACTGTTGGTTTCTTACAAACCAGAGTTGCTCATAAACCCTAGCCGAAACAAACACATAAGCATAGAACACCACAATTCATTAGAGTCAGAGCGATAATGTGCTGAGGCTATATTTAATAAATAATATAGTCTGAATTTATAAAAACTGTATATTAATGTATCAATTTATTGAGAAAAAAAATAAATGTATCGATTTCAATTCCAATTTTAGAAACTTAAGATCAATATTATTAGTGAAATCGCTCAAATTACTATTTTACTATTTTTGTTTTTCAGTCTACACTCTTTATCAAATCAGGACTAGTAATTTATTGATTTGTAATTTGTGTTTTTTCTATGGAGACTTATTACAATAGGCTAATTTTTTTACTAAAATTATCAAAAAGGCCAAATCTTATTAAATTAAGAGATAATTGACCAGAAAATTTTTAAGCAATTATTTTTTTTCATTTTTTTCCTCAAAATAAAAATCTAACCTTTTTGTGTAAGTTAACAATTTTACTCTTGTCGAAAAGGAGTAATAGGGGTAAACTTATTGTTATTTACCTTTTTAAGAGTGTATCACATTAAAAGGTTACTTTGCAAATTTTTGAAATATAGGGACATTTGAACTAAAATTTAGGTGATGAAATTTTTCTTGCATTTTTTTTTCTTAAAATAAATTATAACTAGGTCTTTTATGAAAATGAATGTTAAAAAAAAAAAAAAATCATTCTAGATTAACATACCTATTTTTCCTTAAAATAAAAAACATCAGAAGGTTAGCTTCTCTCTTCTCTATGTAGAATTAGCATGTTCATCTTTTTGTTTCAAATCTCTATCTTTATATTCTAATTTGACTTATCTTTCTGTTAATCTGTTTTTCTTTCTCTTCTTTTCTTTCTTCTTTTTGCAGTTTTATTATCTTTTTCTGAATATTTCCAAATCCAGTTCAATCCTTATTAATGTTTTTTTTTTTTTTTTTTTGAAAGCTAATAAATTAGTAGTAGTTATTTGAAACTTTCAAGCTTTTCTTTCATCTATCTTTTCCCCAATTATTTTCTTAAGAAAGGAGTACATTCTATCTCCACTCTTCCTTTCATGGGACTTTGTTGTAGACAGTTTAGTTACGTTTCTTGAACAAATGAAGATGCAGCCCCGACCTTTTTGAGTCGGACTTGTGTTTTTTGTCACGGGTTTGTGTTTGGATGGTAATGTAGTACTTATGTGGTATTAGTACAAATTACTGCTAAGACATTTGTTATGTTGAACATATAAGGTTACCCATGCATGTCATACGACGTCACTTGGTTGATAAATGATAATTCTTTGTTGTTAGTGAATACGTACGAAGACAAGATTGAGTGCCAGCTTCGTTTGATTGGCTTAAAAAGGATGAATTGTGGAGGATGAGAGACCCATAAAACTGGAGGTGTCATGGGTTTGATTGGTCGTTCTCTTTACCCGCAATGGTAAGTAGTATACAACTTTTGATTGATATCAATCATAAAGCAAGGAAAAAAGAAAAGAAAGAAGGAAATAACTGCTCATAATTCTATCAGACCATGGGCATTGGTGTCCCTTTGTTTTTGGTCCCCCAAATTTAATAGTATTATTTTGAAAAGTTTTTATTTTTGATATGAGCATTGGTGTCTATTTGTATTTGGTCCCCCGAATAAAATAATAATATTTTGAAACTTTAAATACTAATTATTTAAAATTGGAAAACAAAAATATACAATTAAGACATTAAAAAAGAAAATATAAAACATAAAAACATCAAAAAAAAAACAAACATTTTATTCAACTCAAAGAAATTTTAAAATTAATCTTCATTATCCGAAAGATGTCCAAAGTTAGTCCAAATATGCTCAATCAAATCATGTTTTAGTTGGTCATGGGCTTGTTTATCATGAAATCTTGTTTGACGAGTAATCGTACTGCTGATATTTGAACCCACACCGGCGGCACCAACGGTATATGTTTGATCCACATGTTCTCCGTGTTGAAATTCAGAAACAATGTTTCGGTAACTGTATGTATGTCATTCATCTTCGCCAACCATATTATGGAGTATTATGCATGATCTTATAACATTTGCCATTCTGTATTTATCCCATAAACGAGACAGATTTTTAATAACGGCGAATCTAGCTTGCAAGACTCCAAAGGCACGCTCAACATCTTTCCGCACAGCTTCTTGTTTTTTAGAAAAGAGAGATTTTTTCACACCTTGTGGAAGTTGGATAGATTGAATAAAAGTGGCCCAATTTGGATAAATACCATCAGTGAGATAGTACGCCAAATTGTACTCCCTTCCGTTGGCAACGAAATTGACTTCTGGAGCTTGACCGGTTATTATGTCATCAAAAATATTAGATCGATCAAGAATATAAGATCGTTCATAGTACCTGGAGCTCCAAAAAAGGCATGTCATATCCAGAGATCATACGAAGCTACCGCTTCCAACACAGTTGTAGGTTTTCCGGTTGATCGTTAATACATGCCTTTCCAAACCGTGGGACAATTCTTCCACCCCCAATGCATACAGTCAATGCTCCCAATCATCCCGAGAAATCCACGTTGTTCATTCTGATAGAGTAGTCTTTCTAGGTCCTCCGGTGTAGGACGTCTTAGGTATTCATCTCCAAACACTTGGATGATGCCGGCGGTAAACACGTGCAAACATTTCCGAGCTGTTGAAGCACTAATTCGTACATACTCGTCAACACTGTCAGACGAACTACCATATGCCAATTGACGAATTGCTGCAGTACATTTTTGTATAGGTAATAGACCAGCCCGTCCGGTTGCATCCTGGGTTTGGCAGAAATATTCGATTTCGGTAGAGAGACGTTGCACAATACGCATGAACAATGGCTTGTGCATGCGACACCGTCGCCGGAATATATATTCTGGAAATGTTGAAGTGTCACTGAAATAATCATTCCAAAGATTATTGTGGCCTTCTTCCCGGTTTCTCTCGATAAAAATCCTTTCGTTTGGCTCATTTAGTTCCGGAATAATATGCGAAACATCATAAATATTTTGTAAATTAGAATCAAAATTATCACCATTATCTCCTTGGTAGTGATAATGATCATCATCTCCTTGGTAGTGATAATGGTTTGAAGATGATCCCATTTCAAATAAAAAAAAAAAAGAGAAAGGAAGAGACAAAAAGATATCTTGTATTGAAGAGAAATGAAGAAATAACTTGTGAATGTTTTGTTGCTTTGATATTGTTTCGTGTGAATGTTTTGTTGCTTTGATATGGTCGCATATATATAATGGAAGACTAGTGAGCCTCAATGTGTAACCCGTGATATTAAAAATTGGTGTTGCATTATGGTGTAACCCGTAATATTAAATACTGCCAAGAAACATAGTACATCCGAGTGAGAACCCGTGAGCCTCAACCCGTGACTCTATAGTGTAAGAGAAAATTAGATAACAAAACAACAAATACCCGTGAGAACCTGTGAGCCTTAACCCATAAAAACAAGTACATTATGTAAAGAGAAAGTCATTACAAAACAGAAAATTAGATTATCCAAACAAACATCCGAGTAATTACATTACATGAGCACCCTAACTAAATATCACCAATCTGATTTAAGTAGACATGAACAAGATACCTAGAAGACCTGCGAAAATAGCCATTACGTATGAGTTACTACCAAATCTGAATGATCTAGTTCGAATGAGTTACTACCAAATCTGAATCTGAGCTTTTATGAGTTACTACCAAAGTAGTTTACAATTACTTTTGTTGAGTTAAAACTGGAGAATAAACTATAGCTAAATCGATAATCCTACACAGAACGATTGAAACAAGCTATACACAAAGACTAATCGACCTTATACACAGAGACAAATCGATCACCCTTAAGCAAATCAGCGAAATAAGACAAACCTTTGTTTCGATAACCCTATACACAGAGACCATATACACAGAGACTCAATATTTTAAACACAAAGACTAATCGACCATACACACGGACACAGAGACCATATACACAGAGACAAACATTATTTCAATAACCCTATTTTGATAATCAGCGAACCTTATTTCGATAATCAGCGAAATTTCAAATTGGAGGAAGAAAACAAACCTTATTTCGCACGGTTTGATGAGAGACACAGAAGATCGGCTTTGGGAATTCGTCGAGAACTTCGGGAGAGATGATCGGATTGGCTTCGGGAGACACAGAAGATCGGCTACGGGAATTCGTCGAGAACTTTGGGAGAGAAGATCGGATCGGCATCGGGAGACACAAAAGATCGGTTTTGGAAATTCGTCGCCGCCGAGATAGAAGAGAGAAGTCGAGAACTGTCTCTCGAGAAATTGTTTTGTGTTAACCCTAGACGAAATCTTCTACCAATCACAACCTACCACGTGTCCAAGTAGACGGACGAAAAACGTCCCGATTAAAGAGTCGTTTCTTCAGTTTTGGACCTTTTTTGATTTATTTTTAAACAACAAATACTGGGGGACGGCCCAAATAGACGCTGTTGCACATGGTCTAAGCAGTACCGTTCATTTCTTCATTTTATATATACTACAAGAGAAAAGGCTTTTAACGACGTTTTATATTGATGTTAACGTTGGTTATTAAATGACACAAAAGTAATACGACGGTTTGGGAACCGACTTAACATCGTCCGACGCAAATTATATTGGCATCAGTTAAATCAAATGACGCGATGGTTTTCATTTTGGTTTGTATCACTTATCACATACTCCCTCCGATCCTAAATAATTGTCGTTCTAGAATAATTCTCTTAGATTAAGAAATTGTACGAGTTGACTATTTTGACCTCAGAATTAAAACTAATTTACAATTTTAGGTTTTGTTTCTCTTTTATTCAATAAATTAATTTCAACTTCTTTTTTTTTTTTTTTTTTGTCACCTCCGTGAACTCCTTTTCTCATCCCAATTATCTCCTCTTTCTCCGATTACCTCCGTGGCTCCGTCACAAACTCAACTCCTCCGATTTTTTTTTTTTTTTTAAATAAACTTCTCTGATCGATTTCTTTTGCCCTGGACATGGAGAAACGAAGCTTCCTCTTTTCCAATCGCAAAATCAAAATCAAAATCTGGTGCGAAGCTTCCTCTTTTGTTTTGTAATTGACTTTTAGGCGGTGAGCTTCTTCTTTTTCTCCTCCGCCTCCTCTGATATTCCAGCGAGCTCAGCCAATTTTCTGATGAGCTTCCACCTTCGTCATAAGAACTTTATAACTAAGCAATGAAGTCAAAAAAAAAAAAAACCCAGAAAACTCAAGAGGAAAGATAAAAAATGTCTTCACCAAGCAAACACAGAGAAATGGAAATGATGAAACTGTAATTCTTTTTAAAAAAGTTTCAATTTTAATTTGTTTTTTCTAATGTCGGTTTCTTATTGATGATTTTGAGGGTTGGATTGATCTGGTTTAACAGGATGATGAGCGATTATAAAGTTCAGCCTTCATTGAACTGTGAGTTTTTTTAATCAGTAGTTGACTTTTTGGAGTTGCTTTGTTCATTTGGTTGCTTTGGGAGAGATGTGGGGACGTAGATTATTGAAAGGCTGGCCTTCTTGTTTAAATCATCATAAAGTGGAGACATCAACGATGGTATGCAAGAGTTCTATGTTAAATTCAATGGTCCCAAAGACAGTAAGATTTACAATTTGACAAAACACACCTATTTTTTTTATTGAAGTTTCGTTTGATTGTATTAGTCTTCTTAATCAGACACTTCTGTATGTGTTTACTTTACTGCTTTTTTGATTTTCTGATTCTGATGATTACTTATGAAATGATTAAGATAGGGTTTTTGCAATTATTGATGGTTTTTATGTGTGTGTTGATGTGATAGGTCTCTATCAAGGAGGTGTGTGGAAGATAAGAGTTGAGCTTCAGATGCTTATCCTTACAAATCTCCTTGTGTTGGTTTCATTACTAAAATTTTGTCACCCTAGTGTTGATGAACTGTGAGTTTTTTTAATCAGTAGTTGATTTTTTGGAGTTGCTTTGTTCATTTGGTTGCTTTGGGAGAGATGTGGGGACGTAGATTATTGAAAGGCTGGCCTTCTTGTTTTAATCATCATGATTTCCCAATCGCTGCTGCTGAGATGACTTCTCCTCCCATCAAAATCGCCCTTCCTCCTAAAAGTAAGTTTCTTTCTTGTTATGTAGTAGCTTAGCTGCAACTTTCTGGGAATGTCAATGTTTTGTCTGTTGTACTTTATGTATCATTATTGAATCTTCATCAAACTGCTTGTTTTCATAATAAAGAATTGCAATTTTTATGCTTTTTTTTTCTTTTCTTTAATGCTCTTTGTTCATCTCAGGGATATATCAGAACAATGGCTATCTTATGGTTTCTTGCAATGGGGGACTCAACCAAATGCGAGCAGCGGTATGATCAGAACTAATCCTCTTGCTTTCTTAAAGCAAATCTCTTTGCATTTCTGAAAGCTGTGTTTTTATTCGATGTGACTTTTGGACTCTGTTTTCTTTCTTTAGATATGTGATATGGTCACTATTGCAAGATACATGAATGTCACACTTATTGTGCCAGAGCTTGATAAGACCTCGTTTTGGAATGATCCAAGGAGTTATGCCATCCATCTTATTATACTCACAGCTTCTTTCTGATTTCTTCTTTTTACTCAAAAGTTGCTGATTGGATTTTCATGTGGGCGGTGAGTTCAAAGACATATTCGACGTAGATCACTTCATAAGTCGTGTTGTATTTTAAAGATTTGTTATTTTCAGTTTAATTTGTGTTAATTTAGTTAAGGTTATATTAGTAATTTAACTAGTATTATCATATTGATAAGTGAGAACGATACTTAATAAGAAAATGAAAATTACTCCTATAACGATAATTATTTAGGATCGGAGGGAGTATCATTTTATTTTATTTAATATATATAGTTTAATTTTTTAATTTACTTTGTGTTTCTAAATAAAATAAAATTCAAACTAACCAAACTTCTTATAGGATAACTAATATATATTAAAAGAAATTAATTAATCAAATAGAATCTATTTTACAATGAATATTTTAACTAAAAAATTAAAAACGAACTCATATAAAAAGTCTATGGATTACATCACTGATAACTTATCACGTCTGTCTGGAATGGAATTTTTTAGAGGTAACAATGCATTTGTTTGGTTTTTCTAAAAAATGGATATACTAGATAATGGCTTCAGTATGTTCAGTAAGCTACTCTGTATTTATCAATGCTACACCACACAGAATGGTCATTCTCGAGAGGGGAATATATCAAGATGATCCACTTTCACCATACTTATTTATCCTCTGTGGGGATATAATGAGCTACTTGATAAAAAGAAGAAAAAAAATAAATCAGATAAAAGAAAAAAGCTTAGAGGTCCTTTTATATAATAGACTCGAATTTGAAATAAGAGATCCTACGTGTCACGTTTGTTGGCCAACCGATTATTAGAAAATATATATTTTTTTTGATGTTCGATAGTTTTTTTTTCTTTCTCTCCCTCTCGCTCTCTCTCTCGCGAATTGACAATGAAGGAGATGCAGTCAAAAGATATGGAATCAGAAGAATTGGGGTCTTTGATTTATGTTCGAAAATTAGGATTCTTTGATTTATGCTCAAAATTAAAATTAGGGTTCTTTGATTTATGTTAGAAAATTAGGATTATTGCAATGTCTTCAGATATAATGCTTCTGTTTAACTCGATTGTATGATATGGATGCTTTCTTGTGTTTTTGTAATCGGTTTCAATTATGATTTCTTTTGTTTTTCTAAGTCGGTTTCAAAGTATGATATGAATGCTTTCTTTTGTTTTTGTAATCGGTTTCAGTATTATTGCAGTTGTGTTTTTTGTAATCGGTTTCTTGTTATTGCAGATGTAAAATACCTTATGTGTGGAATACTTTTGTGGAAACTGATGGTTCAAGTCAATATCTTTAACCTGAGTACCAAACATCTTCAACTCTGTAGATTCATGAAAAATGGTATTGCATAAACTTAATAAGTTTGTTCATAGTGACATCTCTGATGAAACAAAACCCTTTGTTTTTTTCTATGTGATTCTATCTCTCAGGCTTGCTTTTACTAATGAGAGTAATCGCAGTGAACACACTTATTAAGTTTGTGTAATCGTGCAGCTAGTAATTGCAACTCTGTGTAATCTCCTTTTGAATTGTCAACGAAATTATTAATTTTTGTTGTTGAGCATATTGCAGTGGACATGGTAGCTTCTTAAATGATCCGAGGTTGAACAATGTGGTGGGACATCTTCTTTATTCCTCTATTCTTGTGCTTTACCATGGATGGTGAGTTTAGCTTTCAATTCATTATAATTCAATAAACCATTTGCAGAACCTCATATGAATTTGCTTGGTTATGCAGGAGAATTAGCCACAGAACCATGGACATGTTGAGAACGACGAATCTTGGCATCCTGCTAGTCTAACTCGGCTTTTTATTTTGTTCTCTTTTTTTCATTCCTTTTGGTGTTTCTTAGATTCACACTGCCTCTTGTGATGCTTGCTTTCTACTTGGTAAAACTTAAACAAGTTTTATTTTGTTATGGTAACTTAAGCTGACACATCAAGTAAACAGAGGCTAAGGTTTCTTCATCTCATTCAGTTGGCTGAAGTCCGGGGAAAAAGGGTTCTCGACTTGTTCCTCCCTAAAGAGAAAACGGATGTCCTCACTTCTACAGCTTGTTGGACTGCAATGGCTGCTCTGTTTATCTGCCTCAAATTGAAAAAATCTGTGAAGCTGTTGAGAAAGTTGTGGTTTGATGTGGTGTTGTGGAGGTTTCAGAGCGGTGGTGTTGTGGAGGTTTCAGAGCGGATCCAATTGAGGCTTTGATGTGGCTCTGTTGGTGGCTCAGTTTATGTTTGTTGTTTGTAGTTTTTTTGTTCAGGCTGCGACTTTGGCGAAGTGTGGAGGAGTTAATGAGACATGGTGATTGAAACCGTGAAAGACGATTTGCTCCATAATTATATTTAAACTTTTAAAATTTAAAAAAACTATATTTTCAAAATAAGAGACCCATAATTATATACTACCATTGGAGGATACAATTTTAATTAAGAGATCAAGAGTTCTTAGAATTTAAAAAGTACATAATTAATTCAAAAAACAAAAAAAAATAATAATTCATAAAAAAAACAAACAGTGTTTAAAAGCCTCCTAATATGAACCTACCCATAATCTTGCTCTCAGTATTTCTCACTAGACTTTTATATATCACTTACTATAAGCGATGAGCGATCATCTTAGATTTCTTCGGTTAACATAGTCGAAGATGAGACAACAGTACGTGGAGATGCTGTTACTTGTACACGGAGGTCTAAAAAGAGATGGTTGCGTATGAAAACGATGAAACAACACAGATCAACGAATCAGTTTGCACCAAATTTAAGCAAAATTTAGAGAATGATAACTTGCCTCAAGACTTTTGTAAGGTGATGGATCGATTAAAACCCTACGTTTAATTTAATTAGGAAAATTTATAGTTAATAATTTTGAAAAATTTGAGATGAAACACATAAAAATATCTATTAAAAATCCATACCAAAGAAGATTCGTGCCCTAAATCTTACAGTCTTTGAAAGTAAGAGAGAAAGAGAAAATTCTGATCGGAGAAGTTGAATTGAGAAAGAGTATTGGTGAAGACTTTTAAAAAGTAATTTATTTGAAATATTATACGAAAGCCAGATTTTGCAATCTAGTTGATGATAAACATACAAGAAGATACAAGCACCTAAACATAATCTTTTAAGTATTAGTTTGTCCAACTAATAGTATTTAAGAGAGCTAAAACAGAATTTAACAAACAATTCAATATTCCAAAGTCTTTGAACTTGACACACAGCAATGGGTCAGCAAGCGCATCTATCCCTTCTAGATATTCAGATCGTTGAATTGACGA
Organism: Camelina laxa; assembly: GCA_024034495.1. NCBI lineage: Eukaryota > Viridiplantae > Streptophyta > Magnoliopsida > Brassicales > Brassicaceae > Camelina > Camelina laxa. The sequence continues at coordinate 12,174,395 of CM043881.1, forward strand.
GTCAACGTTCAAAAACATACAACGTGTGTTTATATTAAATTAATTATGACAAAATCTTCTAACATACCCCATCGAATTGCATTGTTTTGATTAACTAATTCTTGTATTATACTATTTCACTGAATCATCTTTACAGCTTTCGTATAATGTGTACCACTTTGATAGTTACGAATTATAAAAGCGTTATTCTCTATTTTTTTTGTACAGCTTTCATACACAGTTCTTTTTTTTACAGTTTACATTATTTCATAACAGTTTACAGCTTAAACTTATAGTTTTTTATACAGTTTTGTGTACATTACCTATTAAATCTATTGTTTTATTATATTTTCTCCATAATATCTTGTGTTAGCAAATCAGTTTTGGTGAATAAAAATTTGATACCGAAATAAAAATAGTACCACTATTGTGGAGTGACAAAAACATAGGAAAAATAAAATAAAAAGATAACAATTGTTAAATGAATAAACAAAGTTAGAAAGTAATTATTATTCTTTTTCTTAAAAACATAGACGGTGACAATTTCTTTTACTTGGATATTAGTATTAACGAGCATTTAACAGAGAATTTTCAAAAATACCCAATTTTCAATGTCACTTTTCAAAAATACCTTTTTATAGTGTCTATTTCAAAAATATACCTTTTTTAATATATAAAATGACTAAATTTTAAAACCTAAATCCCAAATACTAAACCCTAGCCCCTAAAAACTATACCCTAAATGTTAAAATAAGAACCCAAACCTAAAAAAAAATTCTAAAAATTAATTTAATATACTGTATTAATGTAAAAAAGACAACAATGAAAATATTTAAAAAAATATATATTTTTGATTAAAAATATATCAAAAATAACATTTCTAACAAATTCTCACTATTTTCTAATAGATAAATATAAATCATGAATATTTTAACTTTTGAACATTTTAATAAATAAAATATAGTAGTCCCCACTCGGCATAATATTTCAGATATTATATGAGCTTTTAAAAAAACTCATTTTTAGTTCATAGTTAGAGGTTCGATTGGTTTATTCTACCATTTGTATTAAAAAATTCATTTGTTCTAACAAACCTAATTAGTTTCTTAACCTCTATAACGTAATATTGATACAGTGTAGCCAATGAATTTTTTTTTGTTAATTTTCAATATAGGTATTTATTTTTTTTTGTTAATTTTAAAAATGATCCACATATCAAATTATTTTTGAGATATGAAAGTTAGAAATTTCCTATTAGTTTCCTCTGTCTAGAAGTTCATACTAGTGGTCTAGTGCGATCGGTCGCAACTCCACAAAAAAAGATAGTGCTAGTGTTAAAATATAATCTATCTATTTTGGCCAAATTAACAATAATTATCGCTAAGATCCCTCTACTAGAAAGCCTGAAATATATTAATGTCAAAACAAATTAAAATAAAATAAAAATATTTGATTATTCTTTTGGTCAACAATACTCTCTTGCGTATTGTAGACTATAAAAATTAATCAATATCGGAACAGTTCAATTGCTCATCAAAATACGTTTTGGACAAACTTATTCCGATGCCTGTTATTAGTAGCTGTTTAAGAATTTGTTTCGTAGGTTCATTTTATCCTGTTTGTAAGATTTCTTGCTTTTGGAGTAATTTGTCTTAATCCAAAAAAGGAATGAAGAACTAACTTTTTAATAAACTCGTCTAATACTACTAGAACAAACAGAATCGTATTCTAGATTATAGATAACTTTGACTTTACTTATGACTTTTCAAATCGCACAAATTTCGTGGCAATTTAATTCAGAGAAATGGGTGGCCTATTATTAAATTACTCGTGACCTTTTTTTTAGTACTGGCGTATATGATTCGAACACCGCTACATTAGCATTTTTTAGCACTTTCATTTTCCCGTCGCATATGTTCTTCTAGAACGCATCGCATATCAATCATATCAATAGTAATGATGCTTAACCAAGACTTAATCTCTAATGTTTTAAGTTTTAAAATTTAACCAATATTTTTTTATAAACTATATTGCGTCTACAAAAATAATAATAAAGAAACCGAAAAATTGAATAAATAGGAATGGTTTTATTAAAGAAATTGTAGGAAAGTTTCACAGATTTTTCATCAATTTGCTAAATAATCAAAATAAAACAATTATAAAGACTATACAAAAAGGTCAGACCACACAATTAGATTTGCAATTCGTAATTGTTGAAAACATCAAACAGTCACCACTCCCCATTTTATCAAAAATTATCACTATCTCTTTTTTTTTTTTAATGAAAGGTATAATTTATATATCACATATATCGGAAAAAGAAAAAATTTAGCGTCTAACTAGATTCTAATCCAAACTATAACAAGACGAAAATATAAATCAATGAAAGTCTTAAGCTCTTGTCATGAATCTTATTATTTATTTTCTTTTATAACAGATTTATATTGTCACGTGTGTTGAAAAAAGGGTGTGACGTACGTAACAACGAGTGCCTAAGTTTCAAATCTCACCTAATATAAACACAAAACCTCTTCCTATAAAAGTTGTATCCATTTCACATTCACTCAGTCAATCTCGGCTGCCGAAATTTCCCGGCAAAATCCTCAACTAACAAATTTATGTAATATGACTCTTTTACCCTTACCCTTTCTCTACTTCTTCCTATCCTCGATACCCTTCTCAGTCTTTTCCCAAATTAACGACCGGTCAACGCTTCTGAACTTGAAACGCGTCCTCGGCGATCCGCCGTCTCTCCGGCTATGGAACGACACATCTTCACCGTGCAATTGGCCGGAGATCACCTGCACCGCCGGAAACGTCACCGAGATCAACTTCAAGAACCAGAACTTCACCGGGACAGTTCCGACGACGATTTGCGATTTCCCGAATCTCCTATCCCTCGATTTGTCTTTTAATCTCTTCGCCGGCGAGTTTCCGACGGTTCTTTACAACTGCACGAAGCTTACATATCTTGATCTCTCTCAGAACTACTTCAACGGCTCACTTCCCGACGACATCAACCGTCTCTCACCGGAACTCGAGTATCTCGACTTAGCGGCTAACGGATTCGCCGGAGATATCCCGAAGAACATCGGACGGATCTCGAAGCTCAAAGTTTTGAATCTGTACATGAGCGAATACGACGGCACGTTTCCGTCGGAGATCGGAAACTTGTCCGAGCTCGAAGAGCTTCGGTTAGCGTTGAACGATAAGTTTACTCCGGCGAAGCTTCCGACGGAGTTTGGGAAGCTGAAGAAACTCAGGTACATGTGGTTATCGGAGATGAATCTGATCGGAGAAATCTCAGGCGTTGATTTCGAAAACATGACGGATCTTATTCACGTTGACTTATCGGTCAACAATTTAACGGGTCGGATCCCAGATGGATTATTCGTGTTGAAGAATCTCACTGAGCTTTATCTCTACGATAATGATCTAACCGGAGAAATCCCTAAATCTATCTCCGCGGTTAACTTGGTAATGCTTGATCTCTCTGCTAATAATCTAACCGGTTCGGTTCCAGTATCAATCGGGAATCTAAAGAAATTAGAGGTTTTGAACTTGTTTTACAACGAGTTAACCGGAGAAATCCCGCCGGTTATTGGAAAATTACCGGAGTTAAAGAACTTGATGATCTTCAGCAACAAGTTAACCGGAGAAATACCGGCGGATATTGGGTTTAATTCGAAGCTGGAACGGTTCGAAGTTTCGGAGAATCAGTTAACCGGGAAGTTACCGGTGAATTTGTGTAAAGGAGGTAAGCTTCTAGGTGTCGTTGTGTATACGAACAATCTCACCGGAGAAATCCCGGAGTCGCTCGGAGACTGTGAGACGCTCTTGACGGTTCAGTTACAGAACAATGGCTTCTCCGGTGAGTTTCCTTCTAGTATCTGGACTGCTTCAAGTATGTACAGTTTACAAGTGAGTAACAACTCATTCACCGGAAAGTTACCAGAGAATGTTGCTTGGAACATGTCGAGGATCGAGATCGAAAACAATCGATTCTCCGGTGAGATTCCTCGGAAAATCGGAACCTGGTCTTCTCTAGTCGAGTTTAACGCGGGAAACAATCAGTTTTCTGGCGAGATACCGAAGGAGTTGACTGCTTTATCAAATCTTATATCGTTATTTCTTGATGAGAATGATCTCTCCGGTGAGTTACCGGGTGAGATCATCTCATGGAAGTCTTTGGTAACGTTAAGTCTATCCAAGAACAACCTTTCCGGGGGGATTCCTAGAGGTTTAGCTTCGTTGCCACGGTTGCTGAATCTTGATCTATCGGATAATCAACTCTGTGGTGGAATCCCGCCTGAGATCGGGAATATCAGGCTGACGATACTTGATTTGTCATCTAATAGACTCACCGGGGAGATTCCAGACCAATATGATAATCTTGCTTATGAGAGAAGTTTCTTGAACAACTCCAATCTCTGTGCAGACAAACCGGTACTTAACTTACCGGATTGTCGGAAAGTGCTCGGGAAGTCAAAAGGGCTTCCGGGGAATATCCTGTCGATGATTCTTGTAATCGCGGCTCTGCTTTTCGCTATCACTCTGTTTATTACGTTCTTTGTGATTCGAGATTACACTAGGAAGCAAAGAAGGAAGAGGATTAGTTTAGAGACGTGGAAACTGACTTCGTTTCATAGAGTAGATTTTGCTGAATCTGACATCTTGTCGAATCTGATGGAACATAATGTGATCGGGAGTGGTGGATCGGGTAAAGTTTACAAGATATTCGTCGAAAGCTCGGGACAATGCGTGGCGGTAAAGAGGATATGGGACAGCAAGAAGCTGGACCAGAAACTTGAGAAGGAGTTCATTGCTGAAGTTGAGATTCTTGGAACGATCAGGCACGCGAATATAGTGAAACTACTGTGTTGTATCTCGAGGGAGGATTCCAAGCTTCTTGTGTACGAGTATCTAGAGAAACGCAGTTTAGATCAATGGCTACATGGCAAGAAGAAGAGTGGTGTTACTGATGCTAATAACCTGAATTGGTCACAGCGGTTGAATATCGCAGTTGGAGCAGCACAAGGACTTTGTTACATGCATCATGATTGCACTCCCGCGATCATACATAGAGATGTCAAGTCAAGCAACATCTTGCTTGATTCTGATTTCAACGCCAAGATTGCAGATTTCGGGTTGGCGAAATTGTTGATAAAGCAAAACCAAGAACCTCATACCATGTCGGCTGTTGCTGGATCCTTCGGTTACATTGCTCCAGGTATTGTCTCAACACTAATTGATTATAAGTGGAGTGGTTCATGTCCTTGAATATATTTGATCAATTCATTTATATATATATATATATATATATATGTATATATATATATATATATATATCATTGTGCGATCTCTAACATTTTGTATGTTGCAGAATACGCATATACATCAAAGGTGGATGAGAAGATAGATGTGTACAGCTTTGGGGTGGTTTTGCTAGAGCTGGTGACTGGAAGAGAAGGAAACAACGGAGATGAACACACAAACTTAGCAGACTGGTCATGGAGACATTACCAATCTGGGAAACCGACCGCAGAGGCATTTGATGAGGACATCAAAGAAACTTCAACGGCAGAGGCGATGACAACAGTTTTCAAGCTAGGTCTCATGTGTACTAACACATTGCCTAGTCACAGACCTTCTATGAAAGAGATCTTGTATGTTCTTCGCCAACAAGGAGCTGAAGCGACAAAAAAAACTGCGACAGAGGCACACGAGGCACCTCTGCTTGTTAGTTTATCAGGTCGAAGGACAAGTAAAAGGGTACAAGATGAAGCTTTAGGTTTTGTATAATCAATAATTACAACTCTGGTGGTTGTGTTTTTGTTCTCTAGGGATATACTGAATGTACAAATGTATTTAGAAACTGTAAACTAAACGATGTTTTAGTTAAAGAGTAATAATCTTGTAACATATTTGAGATTAAATCTGAAAACCCTTTTATGTTCAGAATGAAGGAATGAAAATGGTGTTTACAGAATTTGCTATTCCTTGTAGTGATAATAACACTCTTTATTTCAAATCAAAGGCAAAACATGCATACAGAAACGGAGAAAGATAAGAGTGATTAATTCGAGTTACAAACAATTAGAATGAGAAATTTATTTAGAGTCTTGCTGAGCTTTCTTGAACTGAGCCTCGGTATTTTTCCTTGCACCATGTAGAATGGTTTTGTCAGCAGTTATGAAGAACGCAGCGATGGAGGCTGTTCCGATTGATCACAAAGATTGAAATCAGGAACCAGAACTAAAAAAAATAACACAAAAGGTAATGGAGAAATAAAACTCCACACACTCATCAGTGCTTCTACAAACAATGTATTGAAAACAAGAGTTAATGAGGGAGAGCTAATAACCTGAAGAAACAATGAGTGCTTGAGCAGTGTAGTTGAGGTTAGCCTTAGCCCATGGGATCATTCGAACCGCAGCTAACTGTTAGCAAAGCAAGACGAGCTCAAGGTTTACACACATACATCACAAAGAGTCTGACTCTCTACTTGGTGACTCTAAATTCTAAAATCAAGCATTTTTCCACAAAGATTACAAAAGGGAGACAAAACTCTAAACTTTGTCCAAAGCATCAACAAGACAAGATACTGAAAACACAGAACACAAAAATCATGTCATAAACTCGGAACATTAAAATGACTAGTTTTTTTTTTTTGTTTTTTTTTGTTTTGTATTTATAGAATAAATCTGGGAGATGAAATGATTACTGTGGGGATTGCACTGGCGACGGCAGCTACGGCGGCTGCTTTAGCTCCGGCAATAGCTCCGGCTGTAGCATTAATTGAATTTTTTTTTTTTAAATCATCAATTTAAAAGGAAGGATTTTTAGATGAAAAGAGAGAAAGAGACCTTGTTTGGAAGATTCGGCACGGCGGATCTTATCGATCTCGTCGGGAGAAGCTATGACGAAGAGATTCTGCTGGCTCCGGTTAACCATTTTCCGACCGGTTTGTTTGATCTTTCAATTTGATTGACAGAGAGAGAGAGAAAGAGACGGGTCGCGATTTGGTATTTTGCTTTCCTCTTTTTTAAAGTTCGGATGAGAATTAAATAATTATAAGGAAGATAAATAATTCGTTGGGTTTTTAATAAGTTAGCCAAAATTGAAATATGGTCTTTGTCCAAAAAAAAAAAAAAAAAAAAAAGCCAAAATTGAAATATGGAATGAATATAGGAATCTTTCGCCAAAATTGAAAACAAATGGTTAAAGATTGTTAGTCAATGTTTGTATTTTGAATAATTTTCGAGAGTAAAATGCTTACGTCAAATATATTTTGTATTTTGATAAGTCTATGATTTTTATTTTTTAATAGTTATTGTCAAATTTGACTCAAATACATTTAATCATACAATTCTTATATTTATTATTTAGAAACCAAAAACAAAAGAGTTTTAACGAAAACCATACAAAGATTAATGTATTCGAACTTCTAAATATTGTAGCATATGTATAAATTTTTTTTTATTGTCTATGATTAAACTATACACTAAAAATTGTTCTGAAACATGAGAAGCAGTGCATATATTAAAAAAGCAGAGCACAAAACTTGTAAATAATGATAGGAGATTAAACTTCATAAAGATTAACCTGAAAACAGCATAATAAAAGATTATGTATCAAAAAAATTCTTTCTAAATTAATAAACATTTGATGTTTTTATTTCTGAAAAAAATCAGTTTATTATATTGACGATTGATATAGTCTTTCACGTAATCGTCACATATGGCAAGTCTATCCATAAAACATTGACAAATTGTTTAAATCTAATTGATAAATCTGACATATGTCATAATTATATTAACTACTAATTTTAAAAACAATGTTTATATAGTTTTATTAGGCAATTAACTTGTAACTATAAATCAATTGACAATTAGTGAATTAACCCATATCAACTTATATACTAGTTAACATTTTTTTATCTGATTTCCGATGTGAGATATTTGTAATCTTTGATATAGTATCTCAAAATGATGATTTAGGGGTGAACCTTTTTGTTCATTCTCTCTCGTCTCAGCCGATTAGAATCTTTTATCTAATATTTTATTTAAAAAAAATCAAAATTAAATTAAAAAACAAAACAAAACAAATTAAGGAAATAAATTATGTATATTTTTAATTAAGAAAAGTTAAATATTACCTTGGTTTAGATTTTTAAAACTAGAACAAAATTATGTGTCGGTTTGGGTTTACAGATAAGATGATTAGAGTTTAAATTTTACAATCAAAACGAAATTATATGTCGGTTTGGGTTCACAAATGAGATGATTAGAGCTTAGATTTTACAAGTAGAACGAAATTATATGTCGGTTTGGGTTCACAAATAAGATGGTTAGAGTTTAGATTTTACAATTAGAACGAACGTACACTCATATGTTTATATTCCACGGCTGAAATGGAATGGAATCTTCTTTCTAGCTGATGATGACTCGCTGTGACAGTGAACATATCCGCAGAGGAAAGCAACAAACTGCCAACATTAACCAAAACTTGTTAGAAAAAAAAATTGAATATTTCTAAAGGAGCAACATCACTAACGCCTAGAAAAAACATTTCAGCATGAGAAAGAGTAGCTTACCACGTTCACTAAGGACATGAAATTCCACAGGGCCTAAACACGTGCTAGGCCAACAGATTGTCTTTATCCGTGACTAAATAAAGCATTTATCCCAGTGATAAACAGGCAAATGTGAGAGTAATCAGAGAGAGTTGTGCATGTGCATAGCAGTCTTATTAATGAGTTTAGCCTATAAATAGAGAGGAGAGATTGTGGAGAGGGCATCCTGCGTGATCATTTGTGTTGTTAGAGCGTATGGCTCAATTCTTAGGTGATGAGATTGGAGAATTGTAACTCCAAGCCAAGAGGTAGTATAAATAAAGCAAAAACAAAGATAATCCATCATAGATATTGTATACAACTGGAGCAGTGTGAGCAAAACTAGACTAAAATCTCCTAGAAGTGATATAGGAACCCAGATGAGGAAACCCACGTGGATAGATGGAAATAGGCAAATGGTTGATAACACTGTTCTGCCTATTCGTTGGATGATAGATGGAATGCAGTGAAGAGATGGTGAATAGACAAATGGTTGAAAACACTGTTCTGTCTATTCGGTAGCAGTGGAAGATGAACAGATAGATGGGAGGAGTGAAGGACGCCACACAGATCTGTGAAAGGGTCTATAATAAGTCAAATCTTAGTCTTCAAGGAGTCACACACAAGAAGAAGGAGAAAAAGGTGGTTGCTTCTATCCTAGAAGGAAACCTAAGAAAACTCTCATTTTATTTCATAAAAACTTCAAAGGTTACAATGCTGAGAAGGGACCTTATATAATGATCCAGCAGCGGGGGACCTTCTAGAGTCGAAATTTATTACAAATAAAAGGACTAAACTTGCAAAAACAACATACTCGATTTTAGGACTTAAATAAAAGACTCATAAAGACCCAACGGTCAATTCCTGCAAAACAAGAAAAGAACAAACATTTATTATTTGAATTCAAACACTTACCTTAATAATAGCTCTCATGCACGCTCCAGCCCTTCGTTGATTGCTTCGGAAATGATGAAAAGAACGGGTTCTTTAATTCCTTTTAAAACAGGCAAAAATGATGCTTTTGGAGCCTTCTCTTTGGAATCTTCTAGCTCAATGAGAGTAATCAGACTTTCAATGGACTTGTTGAATTGTTCCCTTAATGTTCTTGCTCCCAACCTTGTCATAGGTTTGTGTATCATTGTTGGCAGAATGAGTTCTTCAGGAAATGGTAGAACAGGTTTTTCAGGAAATGGAAGAACGGGTTCTTTGGGCAATGGCAGAACGGGTTCTTCGGGAAGTTGACTATCGATGTCCTATAATTCCCTCCCTCTTGAGAAAGTTCTGTCTGCAGAACTATTTCATCTGCATGGAAAGGAGATAAATCAGCAACATTAAAGGTAGGAGAAATGTTCAACTCACCTGGTAACTCAATCTTGTAGGCATTGTCATTGATTTTCTCTAAGACCCGAAATGGTCCATCTCCTCTTGGTGACAGCTTGGAATTCCTCTCTTTGGGAAATCTCTCTTTTCTCATGTGTAACCAGACCCAATCTCCAGGTTCAAACGTCAGCTCCTTGCGGTGCTTATCTGCATGCTCTTTGTTCTTTCCACTCTTCTTCTCAAGATTCTCTTTAACCCTTTGGTGGAGTTTCTTCACAAAATCAGGTTTGGTGACTCCTTCTGCACTAGAATAAACAGCTTGGGGCAGAGGTGTGATGTCTAATGGGGTTAGAGGATTAAAACCATAGACAACTTCAAATGGAGAGAATTTGGTACTAGAATGTTTAGCATGATTATAAGCAAATTCAATGTAGGGTAAACAAGATAGCCAGTTTCGGAGATTCTTACCCACCGTAGCTCTCAATAGAGTGGAGAGAGTAAGATTAACTACCTCAGTTTGGCCATCAGTTTGAGGATAACAAGTGGTTGAGAAGAGTAGCTTAGTTCCTAGCTTTTTCCACAAAGTCTTCCAAAAGTGGCTGAGAAATTTGGTGTCTCGATCTGAAACAATAGTCTTTGGGATTCCATGTAAACGCACAACTTCTTTGAAAAAGAGTTCAGCAGTTTGAGTAGCATCATTTGTCTTGTTACATGGAATGAAATGCGCCATTTTAGAGAACCGGTCCACCACAACAAAGATAGAATCTCGGTTGTTGATCTTAGGTAGCCCTAAAACAAAATTCGTAGAAATATCTACCCATGGTAGGTTAGGAATAGGCAAAAGCATATATAAACCATAAGGATGTGACCTGGATTTTGCTTTCAAGCAAGTGATGCACTTTGCCCAGAACCTTTCCACATCTTTTTTCAAATGCGGCCAAAAGAAATGTCTCATAAGTCCTCCATGTGCTTCTCCTATTAGCAGCTCTCTCCTAGATCCTTGAGGAATGCACAGTCTTTTGTCCTTAAGGAGAAATCCATCATGTTGGTAGTATGACCCATAAGCGGCTTTGCTTGTTTCCTTAAAGGTTTCTTTGAAATCTGGATCCTCCTCATATAGACCTTTGATATGATCAAATCCCATGACTTTAGCCTCCATTGTAGTGATCAAAGCATGTCTCCTTGATAAAGCATCAGCTACAATGTTCTCTCCTTCTTGTACTTAATCACATATGGAAATGTCTCCACGTATTCAAGCCACCTTGCATGTCTCTTCTTAAGTGTAGTTTGTCCTCTTAGGTGCTTGAGTGTCTCATGATCTGTATGAATAACAAACTCTTTGGATAACAAATAATGTTGCCAAGTTTCTAGAGATCTTACCAAAGCGTAGAGCTCTTTATCATAGGTTGGATAATTAAGTGCAGCTCCACTGAGTTTCTCACTGAAGTATGCTACTGATTTTCCTCCTTGAGTTAGAAAAACACCTATTCCTATACCAGAAGCATCACATTCAATCTCAAACATTTTATCAAAGTTAGGAAGTACCAAAACAGGTGCATTTGTTAGGCTGTCTTTGAGCAGTTTGAATGCATCCTCTTGTGCTTGACCCCATTTGAATTCCACATTCTTTTTAATCACTGATGTCAAGGGTGCAGCAATGGTACTGAAATCCTTCAAAAATCTCCTATAGAAGCTAGCCAGCCCATGGAAGCTCCTAACATGTCCAATGGTTGTTGGAGTTGGCCAGTCTTGTATAGCCTTGATCTTTTCCTCATCGACCTTTAGTCCCTGAGAACTCACAACAAATCCTAGAAACACAACTTGATCAGTGCAAAACATTCTTTTTTTAAGATTAGCATAGAGATGTTCAGCCTTAAGCGCTTTTATCACCATTTCAAGATGCTTTACGTGATCTACAATACTTGTGCTATAAATCAAGATATCATCAAAATAAACATCCACAAACTTACAGATGTACTCCGTTAGGACCTGGTTCATTAACCTCATGAAGGTGCTTGGGGCATTGGTGAGTCCAAATGGCTTGACTAACCATTCATATAATCCTTGTTTTGTCTTGAAAGCCGTTTTCCATTCATCACCTTCGTTCATTCTGACTTGATGATTACCACTCCTTAGATCAATTTTAGAAAAGACAGTAGCTCCATTAAGCTCATCTAGCATGTCATCAAGCCTTGCAATAGGATGTCTATATTTGACAGTGATGTTGTTGATTGCTCTGCAGTCTACTCACATTCTCCAAGTTCCGTATTTCTTAGGCACTAGAAGAACCAGTACATCACAAGGGCTTAGGCTTTCACGAATGTAGCCCTTTGACATTAGATCAAGAACTTGTTTTTCCAGCTCTTTTGCTTCTTCAAGGTTTACTCGGTAGGATGGTCTATTAGGCAGTGGTGCTCCTGGAACTAGATCAATCTGATCTTCAATTCCTCTTATAGGCGGTAGTCCATGTGCTATTGATACTAAGATTTTTGTGTCTCCTAGTAGGTTCAATTAACCTTATGCGTTGTAATACTTAAGGTGTCAATCCAAATGGGACGTTGCTAGCAATCAAGATGCAATCAAGCAATCACAAGTTAAGCCAATTCAAAAAGAGTGTTTTTCTAACAATCCTAGAATGGTCAAAATACAAAATGGAAACGAATCACAGAATCATAAACGAAAATGTATGACAAGTACCGAATAAGAATAAGTCAAACCGAAAACGATTCTAAGCATGAACAAACGAAATAGTTCCAGGAATGTAATAAAAATCAGAAAGAAAGAAGTCCTAAGGATGGGGTAATTGATGTCGGTGGAGTATTCTAGTCTACAGAGTGTTTAACATACCTCAAGCAAACTATCCCTAAACAATGAACATCACAACTTAGCTAATCCAATCTCTTGGCAAAAACTACTCAGACTCAACCACTTCCATACCTAGCTCTCGCTAGAGAAACGTGGTCGAGCGGGCATGACAAACAAGTTCATTCACGTCAACAAACATCCTAGACAACTAATCTCTTAGGCTAGGAACGTAAGTCTCTGGCACTAGTTGGTCAGACATTTCATCAAACACCTTTTGGGTGCGGAAATGTCTCGAACCTAGTTCCAATTGATCAGAGAGAAACTAGTAATTCTAACTCTAGTCCAGAAGGGAATCATACAATCAAAGCTTAAACACTCTACATCCTAAGATCCTCCACCTAATCTATCCCATCCTCAAGAACCTACACACTACTCAGATCCGAAAATCATAGTCAGGATGCAAACACAGAAATCATTGAATCAAGCATAATAAGATAGATAAAAATAAGATGAACAACTTTGTAGTAGGAATCAAATGCAAAATCTCAATAAATCTCAACGATATCGGAATACAAGTCTCAGAACGTATTTTGTGGCTAGGTTAAAAACCTTCTCGGAAGGAAAACAATACAAGATTAAAAGATAAGATGTTTCTGCAAAGACTTAACAAAATGTATATATAGTAGTCCAACATGGAAAGCCCTAAAACTTAAAACGACAAGGTAAAGCGTCGGTTCGGAAATCTCCTGAAGCGTGTGAAACCAAACGTCTTTCTTCCCGACATGTGCGATCGAGTCCGTGTGCGTCGAATGGAATGCAATGTCATCAGGAGCATGGCTCGGACGGATGCTGGGGAGCATGGCTCGGACGGATGCTGGGGAGCATGGCTCGATCAAACAAGCTGGAGTGCGTGGCGGGGAAGCATGGCTCGAGCGTGGTGTATACGCATCCACTAAAACGAAGATAACTCTTGAACCACACCTCCGATTGACTTGAAATAAACGGCGTTGGAAAGATAACTCAATTCCCTACAACTTTGATGAAGACGTCGAAAGCTAAATCCCACTCGAGTGGGATGGCTCGAACGGATGGCTCGGACGGAACGGAGATGGTGACAATGGCTCGGACGAGATGGAGATGGTGACAATGGCTCGGACGAAACGGAGATGGTGACAATGGCTCGGACGAGATGGAAATGGTGACAATGGCTCGGACGAGACGGAGATGGTGACAATGGCTCAGACGAGATGGAGATGGTGACAATGGCTCGGACGAAACGGAGATGGTGACAATGGCTCGGACGAGAATGGCTTCCAACGTCTCCTAAATACCTGAAATACTCCAAAATGCACAATGTATGTAAGGATGATGCAAGAAATACCTAGACGTGCAAAGTGTATAGAAAGAACTAGAAAACGATGCAAACCAATGAGTTATCCTAGCTAAATGCATGACAAAAATAGGCTAAGGAGAGACAAAATATAGACATATCAACTCCCCCAAACTTACTCTTTGCTTGCCCTCAAGCAAACAATCAAGAATAGAGTATGGAGAAGAGGTGTGAAGATGGGGTCTCAGAACCTAAAACATGCTAAATAAAATAGTTAGAATCAAGGTCCTTGTTCTTAGTTCTATGATGCATGGTGAAGGAACTCTATATTTTTTTCTACACACGCAATCCTATCAATCATTCCCTTTAACATTCATTAACAGAGAACCGTGAATCAAGCTAAGCAATGTCGTTGAACTCATTTGGCTAGGGTGAAAGGTTAGAGACTTAGATTGTCTCCTTCTCGCGTGGTTTCATCAATACAAGACAAGGTTCTCTCAAGAAAATGAGTTGAGCTTAAGAGAAGGCTAAAGGTTGAAACCAACTGATACATACAAGAGCAGCGTCCTGTCTACCCAAAGAACATTCCAAACCGAAGTTGGTCCTATCTCTACCCTTCATCGGAAACATCATCTCAAACCCATTCTTTCACTCTTTATACTTGGTCTTAGGAGGAGTTCACTTCTTATCATTCTAGCGGATTGGGAAATCTTTATTATCAGTAAGGTTCTTTTCCTTTTCTTCTAAGGAATCTAGACATCTTAAACATTTTACTTTCTTTTCTTTGTCTAATCTTTTCGTTTTATGCACAGAACCAATAACTCATTATTTTGCTCAACCCAAATCCTTTACTAGACTTGTAAACCTTGAAAACACATCCCCTCCTAAAGACTTTCTACCCTTTACTTTCTTTTTGCACTTCACTCTTCTGCACAAATCCATACCCAATACCCATAATCGAGTTCTCACCTAGTCCTACTAGTCCGGATAACGCGAACTAGAACTACACAGGATCCTACTCTTGTCGGTTAAAACCTAACACTTTCTAACAAGCTCAACTCGGAAAAGGCCTGACACTCAAGAATACCATTGGCTTGAAAGAACGGTTGGTTAAGGGTGCGGGAAACTGTTCCAAAGATGGGAATCAGCTACTTGGATTGACAAGGGTGGTAAAAATGTGAAAGACAATCCAAGTATGTATATGGTATCCATGAGTTCAACTTCAATGCATAACAAGATAATTGCAAGTCAGGATTAGGTTCAGATAGATAGGGAATAATGTCAATTCAAAACATGCTTCAATCTTACATTTTCAAGTTCAATCAACATGCATCAAAGAACTAATAACAAGGGCCTTGATCCTATCCTATTGAATCCAGCATGCTACCAAGGTTACAATCATCATCAACCCCAATGCTAAGTGCAACAACCCTATACGAATGACACTAGACTCAATCCTAATATGCAAGTGCAAGCTACATGAACAATGTGTTTTTGTGGAAATTTTCGATTTTTTTTTTTTTTTTTTTTTTTACAATAGATGGATGCAAACTCAAACATGATATGATGCAAAGATTAAAATAAGAATCACAGAACACAACATCAGATACATCATCTCAAACCCTCCCCCAAACTTAAATTACACAGTCTCCTGTGTAAGAAAAATTTGCAGGAGGATTTAAGAATCACAACAGGAACAATGCAGGAATGAAATGGTATGTACAAAGGAAACGTCGGAGTACCTCAGTAGTAGAAGAAGTTGTCTGTGCTCGCCCAAGGAGGAGCGTGATACTGACTCTGTCCTTCCTCTTGTTCGGGATCCGCAGGAGCGACTTGAGCTGGTTGGTCGACTTGCTGCTCTACTGCTTGGGTGTTCTGATAAACATTTGGTTGCTCGTCGCACTGCATGTCGTCGACTCTGGACTCACCATGGTCCGATACTAGCACAACCACCTCAGTAGGCTGATAATCGCCTTGATGTTCGACATGCTGCTCAACCCCGTGCATGTTCGAGGCGCATCCCGCTGCTCAACCTCAACCCCACGGTCGTGCTCATCTCGAGTTGCAGAACGACGCGCTGAACGATGACTAGAAGAGGCTCTGGAACCTCTCGATCTACGTCTTTGTCTCTCCCTAGACTCGTGTGACGAGTGGCGTGAAGGAGTGGGTGTAGGTTGACGCTGCCGGGACACATATGAAGATTGGCGAGCAGGAGATTGGACTGGAGAGGGTGTTCGCTCTAGGGTCGCGGAGGCACGTCCTGGAATTGGTCTGGTGTCCTCGGGGACAGACCTAGGAATGGCGGTCGTGGAAGTCGAGCAGCTAAACTTACGCATGAAGCTCTTGATAGTTTTGGTGAAACTGCTGAACGCCTTGTCTCGTGCCTTCCCCATCGCTGAAGTTGGTTGAGGCGGTGATGCGCTGCTCTGACTCCCTTTGCCATCCTTGGATCTGTGTACTCCTCAAAGTAGAACTGCTCTGGGCGGTATTCCTCGGTGTCCTCCTCCATTGGGACGGTCTGTGCTTCCGCGACGTCAACATGTTCCTCCTCAGCTTCGGAATTGTAGAGAGTATCCGCGGGGGAATGAACTCGATATGCTCGCCCCTCAAGATTGTGGTC
The DNA here is from genome assembly GCA_024034495.1 of Camelina laxa. Taxonomy (NCBI): domain Eukaryota; kingdom Viridiplantae; phylum Streptophyta; class Magnoliopsida; order Brassicales; family Brassicaceae; genus Camelina; species Camelina laxa. The sequence goes on from CM043881.1 coordinate 12,191,063, forward strand.
AAGTCGACGCAAGGGAGTAGTAATCGCGAGGGACCCACCGCAGGATGCACAAACTTGTAGAGCAACTTTCCATGCCTCAAACCCCAATCTAAAGTGCGTAGCTGTCGCAGGTTGCGGATGTCTATCCAACGTGGTGGGTGCGACTCAGAGTGTAGGGGGACGCCAGCAGCCTCAAGGAACCAAGTCACGATGCCTCCCATGCACATCACTCCGGGAGTGTGGTTGAGGCTTAGTCGCGAGACCCAATGCTTGTATGTCAGCATGTAGTTGATAAGGTAGAGCAAGACGGAAGTGTTGGATATGTCACCTTGCAGCGCGGTGCAATCCATGGCAGTGAATGACAGTCCCTTAAGCGCCAAATCGATCATCTCTAGCTCGCCATTCGTTATGTATCCCTTGACCTCTTTAGCGTAAAATACATTGGTGATCGCCTTCTGGAAGTAACGCAACACTGGGCTTCGAACGTTCAGCGCTTTTGTCTTTGAGGAAGTGAATGTGGGCGTGCTCCCAATCGTTGCCCGAGTGCGGATATCTCATCCCGATCGAACTGCGGCGTAGTCCCCGTTCCGCTGGGAAATCCAAACATCTCTTCGAGAGTTCTGAAACGGAGAGTGTAGAACTGGCCATGAACGCGAAATGTAATGTAGCCCAGACCTCCATCAGACATCATTCCCGGCTCATCCGCATACAGATGTATCTCTAGAGTACAGAGGAACTGAATTGTCTCCTCCCTGTATCCGTTTTTGGGTGTGTTCATGATTCTCTCTAGATGGCACCGTCTAAACAGATACTGAACATCCTCCAAAATCCCGAGTTGCTGCATAGTCTCAACATGGGGATATCTTGTTCCCTCGAACTCCATCTGCTGGAACAGCTCGTAGTATTCTTTGGGAGTTAATTTCGTCTCAGCGCTCTTCCGTCTGACCGATTTTCTGGGAGCTAGTGTTGAGCGCAACGCAGGTTCCTCCTGTTCGTAATCACTCCCGTCCTCCTTTGAGTTTGAAGCTTGTGCCGGTCGCTTCCCGTGACTCTTGCTCTTAGAGAGCGGTTTGTCTGGTCTGCTTGACCCAGCACCTTGCGTAGGCGGCTTAGAAGTAGCAACACGTCCTGGTACCTGACAACCATACTTATCATACATCTCGTCCCAAAAATTGTCAGACATTGCAAAGCTGAGACAATTCAAACTCAAAATCAAAGATTAGTAGGTTAGTGATCAGACAATAATACAAATCGCAAAAATCAATGATAGTGAGGATGACTCGTTCGAAACGGAGATTGTGACAGTGGCTCGATCGACAATTTAAAGTGGCGACGGGAATCACGGCTCGAACGGGAGCGAGATAGTCGCAGTGGCTCGGACGGGACGAGATTGTCGCAGTGGCTCGGACGGGAACGAGATTGTCGCAGTGGCTCGGACGGGAGCGGGATTGTCGCAGTGGCTCGGACGGGACGAGATTGTCGCAGTGGCTCGGACGGGAGCGAGATGGTCGCAGTGGCTCGGACGGGACGAGATTGTCGCAGTGGCTCGGACGGGACGAGATTGTCGCAGTGGCTCGGACGGGAACGAGATTGTCGCAGTGGCTTGGACGGGAGCGGGATTGTCGCAGTGGCTCGGACGGGACGAGATTGTCGCAGTGGCTCGGACGGGAGCGAGATGGTCGCAGTGGCTCGGACGGGACGAGATTGTCGCAGTGGCTCGGACGAGACGAAGAGAAGCGACGGCTTGAGCTGATGGCTCGAACGAGGTGTGGAACAGAATCTCGAGAGAGGCGGTTGGTGAGTGTCTCGAGCGGAGCTTCGCGGGGTGGACGATAATGGCTCGGACGAGAGTAGACGGCAGCGGCGGACACGACGAGGACGATGGCTCAGTCGGAAGTGTGGCTCGATGGGAGCAGCAGTTCTCGTCGGCAGGTCTAGCAAGGGAGAGTGAAAGGTGAGAGTGTTTGTTGGTTGGGGAGAGGGGAGAGAGTTGAGAGAATTGTGTAATAAATAGGAAGAGGGAAGAGATGGGATACAAAGTTGATGTGTTTGGTGAGAGGGAGCAAGAGAGGGATGGGTGGTGATGGGACAAGAGAGTTGAAAAATCTCGTGGGGGAGGAAAAGAGCAAGTGGGTGAGTGTTTTCCATACATTTTTTTTTTTTTTTTTTTTTTTTTTTTGTTAGAAGAAAAATTCCTCCCCAAACTCCTTTTCACTCTGCTTATCTCTGTATTCTCTATTTCTTTTCTGTAGAACTCCTCATACTTGACGTTATTCTGAACTGAACTCACTCCTTTGACTGCTATTTTTTTTTCTGTTGCTTTTACTCCCTTCTGTAGATTCCTGAACACAAGAAAATCAAAAACAAAAATTAAAAAGACAAGGGTCCTAAAAAAATATTTACAGTGATACCTTTGGGACTTCCTCCCAAGTGAGCTTGTTTAAAGTCACTAGCTTGACTTTTCAGCTTTTTAGGCTTTTGGGGGTTCATAGAGGAGCACAGAAAACCCCTCTGGTCGGACTTGATCAGCTAAATATTTCTTGACTCTCTGACCATTTACAGTGAATTCACTACCATCCTTGTTCAGAAGAGTGATAGCTCCGAATGGCAGAACTTCCTTGACTTCAAAAGGTCCAGACCACCGTGACTTAAGCTTTCCAGGAAATAACTTAAGTTTGGAGTTGAAAAGCAAAACCTGATCTCCACTCGTGAGCTCCTTGACTATAATCTTCTTGTCATGAAAATTCTTTGTCCTTTCCTTGTAAATCTTGGAACTCTCATAAGCATCAAGTCTTATTTCTTCCAACTCATGGATGTCAAGAGTTCTCTTAGCCTGAGCTGTGTCAATATCTAAGTTCAGCAACTTGATAGCCCAGAGCGCCTTGTACTCAACCTCAACAGGGAGGTGACATGCCTTACCGTAGATCAGCTGAAATGGTGTTCGTCCTATTGGCGTCTTGAACGCTGTTCTGTATGCCCAGAGTGTCTCGTCCAGCTTGACAGACCAATCTTTCTTCGAAACCCCAACAATCCTTGACAAGATTCCCTTGATCTGCTTATTCGAAACTTCTACCTGCCCGCTGGTCTGAGGGTGATACGCAGTAGACACCTTGTGCTTGACCCCATATTTTTTCAGCATACTCTCAAACACCTTGTTGACGAAGTGAGTTCCACCATCACTTATCACTGCTCTGGGTATCCCATACCGTGGAAAAATTATACTCTTGAACAACTTTAAAACGACCTTGTGATCATTGGTAGGACTGGCAATGGCTTCAACCCACTTAGAAACATAATCAACTGCCACCAGAATATAGACATTTCCATTTGATGGAGGGTTGAAAGGTCCCATGAAGTCTATCCCCCAAACGTCAAATATCTCTACTTCCAGGATCGGATTCTGGGCATCTCGTTCCTCCTTGTGATGTTGCCCATCCTCTGACAAGCATCACACTTGGTGATGAAACTGTGAGTGTCCTTGAACAAGGTTGGCCACCAGAGACCTGCTTGAAGAACCTTCTGAGCTGTCTTGAACGTGGCGAAGTGACCTCCATAGGTGGAGCCATGACAGTGCTCAAGCACTCCCTGTACTTCCTCTTCTGCTATGCATCTTCTGAATAGACCGTCAGAACTTCTCTTGTACAGATAGGGTTCATCCCAGAAGTAATGGTTGACTTCTCTGAAAAACTTCTTCTTCCTGTAGGGATCCATGTCATCAGGAACTTCTCCACAGACCTTGTAATTCACGAAATCAGCATACCATGGTGCAGTATCTGATGTGATCGCCATACAGTTGATTTTTAGGTTCTCAACCCCGTTTTCATGCATCTGCTCACAAACCTGGGCGACCAGAAGTTGTTCCTCAGGCATCGAGTCATCTATTGGAACAGCATCTTCAATCCTCATCCTTGACAAGTGGTCTGCAACTCCATTCTCTATGCCTTTCTTGTCAACAATCTCCATGTCGAACTCCTGAAGTAGCAGAATCCATCTCAACAGTCTCGGTTTGGTATCCTTCTTCGAGTAGATATGTCTCAGAGCAGCATGGTCAGTATACACTATGACCTTTGAACCCACAAGGTAACTCCTGAATTTTTCGAATGCAAACACAACTGCTAGGAGTTCCTTCTCTCTGGTGGCATACCTTCCTTGAGTCTCGTCCAAGGTGCGACTGGCGTAGTAGATGACATGAAGCTTCTTGTCAATACGCTGTCCCAGAACTGCTCCAACTGCGAAATCTGAAGCATCACACATGATCTCAAAAGGATGATCCCAATTCGGAGCTTGCACTATGGGTGCTGAAACCAAAGCTTCCTTGATCTTGCTGAAGGCTTCCAAACATGCTGCATCAAATTCGAACTCAACCTCCTTGCAGAGCAACCTTGTCAAAGGTCTTGCTATTTTTGAGAAGTCCTTGATGAATCTCCTGTAAAACCCAGCATGTCCCAGAAAACTTCTGATGTCCTTCACTGTCTTAGGCGGTTGAAGCTGAACCATGACCTCAATCTTAGCTTTGTCAACCTCAATTCCTTTCTCAGAAATCTTGTGTCCCAGAACGATCCCTTCTTCAACCATGAAGTGGCATTTCTCCCAGTTCAGCACCAGGTTCGTCTCCTCACATCGCGTCAATACCCTGCACAGATTCAACAAACAGGAGGAGAAAGTGGAACCGTATACAGAGAAGTCGTCCATAAACACTTCCACTGACTCCTCAATTAAATCCGAGAAAATTGAAGTCATGCACCTCTGAAAGGTGGCAGGAGCATTGCACAAACCAAATGGCATGCGTCTGTAGGCAAAAGTGCCATAGGGACAAGTAAAGGTTGTCTTTTCCTGATCATTTGGGTGGATAGGGATTTGGAAGAATCCACTATACCCATCAAGGAAACAGTAATAAGGATGACTAGCTAGTCTTTCCAACATTTGATCAATGAAAGGCAGAGGAAAATGATCTTTCCTAGACACAGCATTCAATTTCCTATAATCAATGCACATCCTATGTCCTGTGATGGTCCTAGTTGGGATTAACTCATTTTTTTCATTTTTAATTACAGTTATTCCTCCCTTCTTAGGTACACAGTGCACTGGAGATACCCAAGTACTATCAGAGATAGGATAGATAACTCCAGCATCAAGCAGTTTTAGGATTTCTTTCTTTACTACTTCTTTCAGATTAGGGTTCAATCTTCTTTGGGGTTCAATACTGGCATAAGACTCATTTTCAAGATTGATCCTATGTGTGCAAAGACTAGGTGAGATTCCTTTGATATCATCTAAAGAATAACCTATGGCCTTTCTAAACTTTTTTAGCTCAGTTACTAGCAACCCCAATTCATCATCACTCAACCTAGCATTCACTATGACAGGATAAGTAGAATTGGTTCCCAGAAAAACGTACCTGAGCCCGGAAGGAAGAGTTTTGAGTTCTACCTTTGGAGCCTTCAGTTCTGACCAGTCGTCAGCATGGGAGTCAGGAGCGGTCACGGTCGAGTGGAAGGTGTGCGACTCGAGTGATGGCTCGATTGAGTGGGATGTCGGTGTCTCGATTCGGGTCCTGACGACGGTCGAATGGGAGATTTTTCGTTCTGAACCCTCTGTCTCAACTACACATACCCCATCCGCGTCAGATAGTTGCTCGAACTCCTCTTGCCCATTTATTTCTCTGTGGGAGTCTAGCAGATTCTTGTAACAAGTGGTTTCCTCATGCAGGAACCCGTCTTCTCCATCCTTGGTTAGAGCAGTTTTTAGATGGTCCTCCTCAGCTAGTTCCTCCAACAACTCATCAGCCAACTTATCCATCTCTTCAATGTAGAAGATTTGTCCTCCTATTGTTGGCTTCTTCAAAGTATCCTTGATGTCAAACTTCATGATGAAGTCGTCACCCATATTGAGATCAATCTTGCCATTCCTGACATCAATGATGGCTCCAGCAGTCGCTAGGAACGGTCTTCCTAAGATCAGAGGCTCTTTTGGTTCTTCATCCATCTCCAGAACCACAAAGTCAGTTGGCACTTCCACGTCTCTGATCCTGACAGGTAAGTCTTCCAAAATACCATGTGGAAGTCTCACTGATCTATCTGCAAGGATGAGGGAGATGTCACAACCCTTAAACCTTGTGAAACCCAACCTCTTAGCCACAGAGAACGGCATTAGATTGACTGAAGCGCCAAGATCACATAGACACTTATCAAAAGGCATAGGTCCAATGGAGCAGGGTAGAGTGAATGATCCAGGATCTTTGAGCTTTTTGGGTACAACCTTCTTCTGGATGATTGCACTGCATTCAAGACTTAGTACCACCATGCCTTGAACTTCCTTTGATCTCTCCATCACTAAGTCCTTGAGGAATTTCTGGTAGTGAGGAACAAGTGCGAATGCATCCAGCAGTGGCATTCTCAACTCAATCTCCTTGACTTGTTTTTCGAACAAGGCTTTGTATTTCTCAGTAAGCTGCTTCTTGAACCTCACTGGAAACGGTAGAGGAGGCTTGTACGGTGGAGGGATGAATCTCGCAGGTCTGTCATCAGGAACAGCAGGTTCCTTAATAGCTTCAGGTTCTGACAGCTTCACTGGCTCGATTTGGTCTTTGACTGCTTCTACTGGGTTCTCCATCTGAGCGTCATACTGAACAAAATCCCCCCCATCTAATTCTGCACTGTCCCCAGTGACGTTTGGAACTCCTTGTCTGGGAGGCAATGTTTTCCCACTTCTCAGCGTAATGGCGTTGGCAAACTCCTTGGGGTTCTGAACAGCTTTCCCTGGGAATTGGCCAGACTTTGGTGCAGAAGTAGAAACAGATTGGCCTTCCATATACCTTATTTTCGAATTCAAAGCTTCAAACTTGACGTTCAGATCATTGTAGGAACATTCCATCCTCTGACTAAGGTCAGCAAACTTCTTAGCAGTATCCATAGAACCACTAGCTTGACCCTGAAGAATTTGTTGCATCATCTGCTTCATTTCTTGATCTGGGGTTGGTGTAGGCTGAACTGGTTGAGGGCGGAATCCTGGCGGTGGTCCTGAAGGAGCTTGGTAACCCTGCTGGAACTGTTGTTTTGGAACGAATCCCGGATTATAAGGCACAAAAGGTTTTTGTTGCCCTTGCTGTTGTTGTTGCGGCGGGTACACCTGATCTTGTGGATTAGCAACATTGGTACTTCGATAAGACAAATTGGGGTTCGTCTTGTAGGGGTTGTAACCTTTGTTGTATCCACCCTGATTCTGAACATAGCTGATCTCTTCACTCTGCTCACCCTCCCCATCTGGAACTTGGAAAGGGTCGTCCTCAGAGACGAAGTGGACGCTCCTCTGCTGGCTCAGCAAGATACGGTCAAGCTTCTCGTTGACATTCTTGAGGTCCTTCTTGTACTTCTCTTCAGACCCAGCGTCGCCGCGAAATGTGCGGTCATAATCCTCGTTGTAGTTGCCGTCGGACTGAGCGAGATTCTCCACCAGTTGCCAACCTTCATCGACATCCTTGTTCAGGAAGTTACCGTTAGAAGCGGTATCAAGCAGCATACGTATTTTGGGAAGGACACCACGGTAGAGAGTACTCAGTAATGACTCGTTGCTGAAACCATGATGTGGGCACTGGCTGTGGTAACCCTTGAAACGCTCCCATGCTTCACAGAATGATTCTGAGCTCTTCTGAGTGAAGCTGGAAATCTCATTCCTGAGACGTGCTGTTCTGGAGTTGGAGAAAAACTTGGCCAAGAATGCTTTCTTGCAACCATCCCAGGTGGTGATTGATCCCTTGGGAAGGTTTTTCTCCCATTGATGAGCCTTGTCTCCCAGGGAGAAAGGGAAGAGGCGCAACTTGTAACCATCCTCACTCACGCCGTTGATCTTGGTAAGACCACAAAGACGGTCGAACTCGTCCAAATGGTCGAGTGGATCCTCCATAGGCAACCCGTGAAACTTGTTTCCTTGGATCATGGTGATCAGACCACTTTTGATCTCGAAGTTGTTGTTCGGCACGGCGGGAGGGACGATTCCAGCACGTTGAGTATGAGTGTTCGGTGCATCCCCAGCACCAATGTTTCGCGGTCCCTGATGTGGTTCATTCTGGTGTTCCATAGTGACTTGTGTGGGATGATCAGTGGGTTGACAAGCTTGTCGTGGGCGTTGCAACCGATTGATTTCGTCGATCACAGGAAGGAGATTCTGATGCCCTCTTGATCTGGTGTGCATGCAAGGTAACAGGTACCGAGATGCAAAACAAACAAGCAGACAACCAAAACAAGTCAGTACTCAGAATGATAATTGTATCAGAACTTAATCTTGCAATACTTGAAATCTTAAATGTAGCAAAACGAATCCCAAATGGCAACGGCGCCAAATTGATACTAAGATTTTTGTGTCTCCTAGTAGGTTCAATTAACCTTATGCGTTGTAATACTTAAGGTGTCAATCCAAATGGGACGTTGCTAGCAATCAAGATGCAATCAAGCAATCACAAGTTAAGCCAATTCAAAAAGAGTGTTTTTCTAACAATCCTAGAATGGTCAAAATACAAAATGGAAACGAATCACAGAATCATAAACGAAAATGTATGACAAGTACCGAATAAGAATAAGTCAAACCGAAAACGATTCTAAGCATGAACAAACGAAATAGTTCCAGGAATGTAATAAAAATCAGAAAGAAAGAAGTCCTAAGGATGGGGTAATTGATGTCGGTGGAGTATTCTAGTCTACAGAGTGTTTAACATACCTCAAGCAAACTATCCCTAAACAATGAACATCACAACTTAGCTAATCCAATCTCTTGGCAAAAGCTACTCAGACTCAACCACTTCCATACCTAGCTCTCGCTAGAGAAACGTGGTCGAGCAGGCATGACAAACAAGTTCATTCACGTCAACAAACATCCTAGACAACTAATCTCTTAGGCTAGGAACGTAAGTCTCTGGCACTAGTTGGTCAGACATTTCATCAAACACCTTTTGGGTGCGGAAATGTCTCGAACCTAGTTCCAATTGATCAGAGAGAAACTAGTAATTCTAACTCTAGTCCAGAAGGGAATCATACAATCAAAGCTTAAACACTCTACATCCTAAGATCCTCCACCTAATCTATCCCATCCTCAAGAACCTACACACTACTCAGATCCGAAAATCATAGTCAAGGATGCAAACACAGAAATCATTGAATCAAGCATAATAAGATAGATAAAAATAAGATGAACAACTTTGTAGAAGGAATCAAATGCAAAATCTCAATAAATCTCAACGATATCGGAATACAAGTCTCGAACGTATTTTGTGGCTAGGTTAAAAACCTTCTCGGAAGGAAAACAATACAAGATTAAAAGATAAGATGTTTCTGCAAAGACTTAACAAAATGTATATATAGTAGTCCAACATGGAAAGCCCTAAAACTTAAAACGACAAGGTAAAGCGTCGGTTCGGAAATCTCCTGAAGCGTGTGAAACCAAACGTCTTTCTTCCCGACATGTGCGATCGAGTCCGTGTGCGTCGAATGGAATGCAATGTCATCAGGAGCATGGCTCGGACGGATGCTGGGGAGCATGGCTCGGACGGATGCTGGGGAGCATGGCTCGATCAAACAAGCTGGAGTGCGTGGCGGGGAAGCATGGCTCGAGCGTGGTGTATACGCATCCACTAAAACGAAGATAACTCTTGAACCACACCTCCGATTGACTTGAAATAAACGGCGTTGGAAAGATAACTCAATTCCCTACAACTTTGATGAAGACGTCGAAAGCTAAATCCCACTCGAGTGGGATGGCTCGAACGGATGGCTCGGACGGAACGGAGATGGTGACAATGGCTCGGACGAGATGGAGATGGTGACAATGGCTCGGACGAAACGGAGATGGTGACAATGGCTCGGACGAGATGGAAATGGTGACAATGGCTCGGACGAGACGGAGATGGTGACAATGGCTCGGACGAGATGGAGATGGTGACAATGGCTCGGACGAAACGGAGATGGTGACAATGGCTCGGACGAGAATGGCTTCCAACGTCTCCTAAATACCTGAAATACTCCAAAATGCACAATGTATGCAAGGATGATGCAAGAAATACCTAGACGTGCAAAGTGTATAGAAAGAACTAGAAAACGATGCAAACCAATGAGTTATCCTAGCTAAATGCATGACAAAAATAGGCTAAGGAGAGACAAAATATAGACATATCAGCTATCTCCTCAAGGAAGACCTCTTTAAACCTTCCTAATAGTTCAAGCACTTATGGTGGTAAGTCTTTCCCTTCTTGACCTGAAATCAAACCTTCCTTAAAGATCATTAGTAGCACCTTGTCCTGTGAATTAATTGATTTCAAAATAGTAGAAGGTGTTATGTAAAGATTGGTTTTGTTTGACTTAGCTCTCTTTGACATGGTCTGTTACATTTCATGCACTTCTTGAAGGGTGAGTGGAGCTTGAGTATGCTTCTTGTTGTTGTGCGAGAAAGTGTAGTATTTAGTTCGACCATTGTGTAAAGTCTCCTTATCAAATTTCCATGTCCGTCCTAGAAGAAGGTGTCCAACTTGCATTGGAACCACATCACACACAACTTGGTCTGAATATTTGCCTATGGTGAATGGTATGGTGACTTGCTCGGAGATCCTTAGTTCAGCCTCATCATTGAGCCACTTAAGTCAATATGGATGGGGATGCTTTGTCTTTTGGAGACCTAGCTTATCAACCAAATACTTGCTAGCTACATTAGTACATGAACCACCATCAATGATTAAGCTACATACCTTGGAGTTTATTGAGCAGCGAGAGTGGAAGATATTTTCTCTTTGAATTGTTTCAGGATCAAAAAGGTTGCTAAGATCCCTCCTTATGACTAGAAGCTCTCCCATCTCTGGATAGTCCACAATATCCTCCTCAGATTCAACACGTTCTTCTTCCTCATCTTGTGATTCATACTCTCCATTGGCTTTAAGGATCATTACTCACTGGTTTGGGCACTCCTTTGCATAGTGTCCTTTTCCCTGACATTTAAAACAAGTAATATCACGAGCTCTTTGGTTTATAGGCTTATCTTGTTCTGGTTTGGTTACTTTTGATGCCTCAGGTGCAACTCTTTTAAATCCCTGGTCCATATCAACATATTTTCCCTTGTCTAAAGGTTTTTGCGGTGGCGGTGTCCATGGAGTCTTACTGCGGTTAGTAGAGGTTGTCTTCCTTTTGATGTGTTGTTCCGCTTGGACTGCTAGGTGCAACAACTCTTCAAAATATCATGATAGGTTTATCTTTCCCCTTTCTAGAAATCCGATCATGAAGACCATCTAGAAACTACGCCATCAAGTTCTCCTCAGACTCTTCTACCTCCAACCTGTTTGTAAGAGATTTAAACTCTTCAAAGTATTCCTCAACAGATTTGCTTCCTTGTGAGAGCTTGTAGAACTTCTTTTGTAGCTCCCGGTGGTAATAAGCTGGGACATATCTCTTTCTTAGCTGAAATCTCATATCATCCCAAGTAGTGATTGGTGTATGTCTATGCCTCCTCTTCTAAGATACATCTCTGTCCCACCAAGCTAAGACATTATCGGTAAGTTGAGCAGCAGCTAGGGATACCTTTCTCTGTTCAGAATAGTTGCAGTAGCCAAAGATATGCTCCATATGTCTTTCCCAATCAATGTAAGCTTCAGGATTAACCTTTCCAGCAAATGTTGGCGGATTGAGCTTAAGATCATAGCCTCCTTCTCTTATGTTGCCTTCATCTCGTCCTCTACCTTGTTGGTAGTGTCTTCTTGGCCTGTGATGTTGATTAAGATCTTGATGTTCTTCCTCTGAATCATACTGATCTCCATTATCAACCTCATGGTTTCCTCTTGGCAAGTTACGAATTGGTGCTCTTGGTGCAGGTGGGGGTTGTTCAATTCGTGTCATGCGATCACCAAGCGTTTGGAGTTGGGCTTGAATAGCTGTAAGCATCTCAGCCATGTTCACCTCTCCTCCTTGTTCTCCCATGGTTCAAAACGTTTATGTAAGATTAAGAAAAAGAGATCAAGTGCAAAGGAAGTCGAAAGGTCTAAATATGGAAAACTGCCAAAAATTGACAGATCTAGGATTTGGGGGGGGGGGTGGGGGGGTTTAGGCAATCAAATAAACAGATCTGAACGAAATTTTTTTTTTAATGTTTTTTTTTTAGAAGATGAACAATCAAAATAGAGCAAACACACACGAAAATAACAGATCTAAAAAGTGAAAAACGAACTGAAACAGACACAAACTGAAGCAAACAAAGGGACAAACTAAAACAAAAGGGATAGATAAAATCTGATTTGGAGCGTTTAGCTCTTATACCAGATGATATAGGAACCCAGATGAGGGAACCCACGTGGATAGATGGAAATAGGCAAATGATTGATAACACTGTTCTTCCTATTCATTGGATGATAGATGGAATGCAGTGAAGAGATGGTGAATAGACAAATGGTTGAAAACACTGTTCTGTCTATTCGGTAGCAGTGGAAAATGAAGAGATAGATGGGAGGAGTGAAGGACGCCACACCGATCTGTGAAAGGATCTATGATAAGTCAAATCTCAGTCTTCAAGGATTCACACACAAGAAGAAGGAGAAAAGGGTGGTTGCTTCTATCTCAGAAGGAAACCTAAGAAAACTCTCATTTTATTTCATAAAAACTTCAAAGGTTACAATGTTGAGAAGAGACCTTATATAATGATCCAGCAGCGGGGGACCTTCTAGGGTCGAAATTTAAAAGGACTAAACTTGCAAAAACAACAGACTCGATTTTAGGACTTAAATAAAAGACTCATAAAGACCCAACGCCGATTCCTACAAAACAAGAAAAGAACCAACATTTATTATTTGAATTCAAACACTTACCTTGATAATAGCTCTCATGCACGATCCAGAACAGGTTCTTTAATTCCTTGTAAAACCGGCAAAAATGATGCTTTTGGAGCCTTCTCTTTGGAATCTTCTAGCTCAATGTGAGTAATCAGACTTTCAATGGACTTGTTGAATTGTTCCCTTAATGTTCTTGCTCCCAACCTTATCATAGGTTTGTGTATCATTGTTGGCAGAGCGGGTTCTTCAGGAAATGGTAGAACGGGTTCTTCAGGAAGTGGAAGAACGGGTTCTTCGGGCAATGGCAGAACGGGTTCTTCAGGAAGTTGACTATCGATGTCCATCAAGAAGTAACATTGAAATAAGTAAGCCAACAAGATCCTGCAGTGTCACAAAAGAAATCAGGGAGAATGATGGATTAAATTCTTGCAAAAGTTGATAGCATTAAATTCTTTCAAGAGTGTCCCTCGCCAGTATCCCAACACAATGTCCTCGGACAAAACCCACCAGTTCCCGCTGTTCGTATCCTAGAGTACGGTCGTAGATAGATCACATTAGAGCTAGTAAGTGCAATGATATTGTAGAGTATGGTGATTATTAACCGTAGTTATATTACCAGGAAGATGCTGATGGTGATGTAATATTGCAATGATATTGTATAGTATGGTGATTATAAACCGTAATTATATTACCGGGAAGATGCTAATGGTGATGTAATATTGCTTTCCTGAATCCTGAGTTACTCGAAACAGGAGTTAATTTATGGCTGCAGCTAGGGATACATAAAATACTTGTTTGCACAAAGCCTAAGCACAAGACGTTGAAGCATCCTGTTTTACCATATCCATCAGTCAAAGTCCAATTCCAAAGAGTAGTTTTCAAATTCATGAAACCGAATACCATGCCTATAGTCATGTCATGTTATTACTTACAGTCCAAACTCCAGTAGGCGAAGAGCCGTTTACTTCTAGTCATAAATGCTTTTGTAAGTTACGAGTACGTCGCCTTCCCCTTTTTTTTCTCGGTTGCAAATAGAATAGATTTTGTTATTTCAGATCTTCAAATGTTTGCTACTACTTATAGGCTTACAATTTTTTTAATTACTTATTAATTCTTCTTCTTTCACAAAAAAAAAAAACTTTTACTTCTTTTTAATTAATATGAATTAGAATCTGCGTATTAATTTGACGTAGAATACAATATAATGTGGTTCTTCAGACTTCAAGTATGAAACTGAGAATAAACCAAAGATGGTTCAAAGAGTCATGAACTTATGTTTGAACCTACCTTTTGGGGAAACTGATTATTTGTTTAATTCACATAAAATAAAATAAAAATATTATTTATGCATTGGGTTTTCAGTTTTCTTGATTGCCAACAAAATTTTCTTATGTCTTTTAAAGCATATACAAACGAAGAATTATTATCTCATATTTTATTTTATGGTAATGTATTTTTGTTACAAATATCTCAAATCAGAGAAATCATTTTGTGGAAGAAGCTAATTTAAATAGTAGACAACCTTGCGCGTCTCTCTCCCTTCCCCTTTCTCTATTTCTTTCGCCGATCTCAATGTTGGAGAAGAGAGAAAATGAGTTTGATCGGAGAAAGTTTGTTGGAAAATCTTATCTCATTCAATTGATTAAATGAAAACTATACAAGTTATTTGTTATATACAAGTATAATCTAAACCAACTAAACCAAGGCTAACCAATAAACCTATATACAAACTAATAGTCCCCTCAAGATGAGACGAATATATTTTGAAGACTAACCTTGGATTTCAAATGTTCAAATTGAGGAAGAAACAATGGTTTAGTTAAGATGTCTGCCACCTGATCTTCTATTCAAAGATGAAGCATCTTGATGCGACTTTTATCCAGCTTCTCTCGAACCGTGTGACAATCAACTTCGATATGTTTGGTTCGTTCATGGAAAACGGGATTGGTGGCAATGTAGATGGCAGCAGTTCTATTGGAGAAAAGAACTAGAAGAAGGAAGACCAATTCTCAAATCAGACAGCAACGTAGTCAACCACATCATTTCGCAGGAAGCAAGAGCAAGAGCAAGAGCACGATACTCTGCTTCAGCAGAGGAATGAGAGATAGTCTGTTGCTTCTTGGATCGCCATGATATACGAGAGGACCCCAAGAACATGGTAAAACCAGTAGTGGAGCGTCTACTGTCGGGACAAGAGGCATAATTCGAATCAGCAAAGCTTTTGAGAGTAAAGTCCGGGTCTGCAGAGTAGAAAATACCTTGTCCAATAGTCCCTTTGATGTATTGTAAGACCAGATAAACCGCTATGAGATGAGATGTGTGAGGAGCAAAGGAGAACTGGCACAACTTGTTCACAACAAATGTAATGTCAGGACGAGTGATCGTTAAATACATCAATCTGCTAACGAGACTGCGATACATCTCCTTATCTTCTAATAAATCATCAGAGGTCTTGGATAACTGCTAATTTGGGACCATAGGAGTATTTGCAGCCTGGCAAGCCAACATACCAGAAGATGTGAGAAGTTTAAGGGCATACTTACGCTGACATATCAAGATTCCAGAAGTATTGCGAGCAATCTCCAAGCCCAGAAAGTACTTAAGAGGACCAAACTCACAAAGCTTAGAACTCTGTTTTAAAGCAGCTGTTAAGGCATTAGCACTTGATTCTAAAGTGCTTGCAATGACTATATCGTCGACGTAAACCAAAAACAGCAAGGAAATCATTCCCACGGCTTTGAACAAAAAGTGTGTGATCACCATGACACTTTGTGAGCCCCAATTGCAGAAGAGAGTCTGAAAATTTGAGAAACCATTGACGGGAAGCTTGTTTCAAGCTGTAAATGGACTTTTTCAGGCGACAAACTGCATTCTTAGGCAAAGTAACTCCCATAATCTCTTCATAGCCCTTTGGTAGCCTCATATATATGTCTTCTTCGAAATCACCATTTAAGAAAGAGTTTGATATATCAAGTTGGTGGAGAAACCATTTCTTTGAAGCGGATATCTTGAGTAACATTTTCACAGTGACCATTTTTGCAACTAGAGAAAATGTCTCATTATAATCTAGACCCTATTTTTGAGTGTACTCTTTCGCAACTGATATGTCTATATTTTGCATCTCCTTAGCTTGTATTTGTCATGCATTTAGCTAGGACAACTAGTCGTTTTGCATCATTTTAGAACCTCTTTCGTACACTTCGCATGTTTAGGAAGTTTCTGCATCATTCTTGCATACATTGTGCATTTCGGAGTATTTCAGGTGTCTAGGAGACGTTGGAAGCGCAGAGGATCGAGCCACGCTCAACCTCCACGATCGAGCCACGCTCAACCTCCACGATCGAACCACGCTCAACCTGCACCAATCGAGCCACGCTCAACCTGCACCAATCGAGCCACTCTCAGCTGCACCAATCGAGCCACTCTCATCTGCGCCAATCGAGCCACTCTAGAGGCACCACTCGAGTCGCCACTCGAGCCATCATTCGAGCCACCAGGCGAGGGATTCAGCTTTTGATGTCTTCATCAAAGTTGTAAAGAATTGAGTCATCTTTCCAATGCCGTTTATTTCAAGTCGATCGGAAGCGTGGTTCAAGAGTTATCACCTTTTTAGTGGAGACATATACACCCAGTTCGAGTCGCCACCCGTCGACTCGACCCTCCAGCTCGAGTCGCCACCCATTGACTCGACCCTCCAGCTCGAGCTGTTGCCCGTCGACTCGACCCTCCTCCACTCGAGCCAACACCATCCCCCACTCGAGCCACTACTCGTTCGCACATGTCAGGAAGATGTTCCGCCTTACACGCTTCAGGAGATTCCTAAACCGACGCTTCACCTTGTCGTTTCAAGTTTTAGGGATTTACATGTTTTTACTATAAATACATTTTGTTAAGTCTTGACTGGGATCATCTTAGTTTTTATCTCGTTTTCTTTTGTAAGGTTTCCCTAGCCACCAAAAACGTACTCTGACTTTGTATCCTGAGATCTTTGAACTTATTCAGTATTTTGATTTGATTCCTTCTACAAAGTTGTTCTTCACATTTTTACCTATCTAAGAATGCTTGTTTCAATGTTTTCTGAGTTTGAATTGTTGATGATGATTTTCGGATCTGAGTAGTGCGTTAGTTCTTGAGGATGGGATAGATTAGGGGGGAGGATCTTAGGATGTAGAGTGTTTAAGCATTGATTGCATGATTCCCTTCTGGACTAGAGTAAGAAATACTAGTTTTTCTCTGATCAATTGGGACTAGGTTTGAGACATTTCCACACCCCAAAGGTGTTTGATGAAATGTCTGACCAACTAGTGCCAGAGACTTACGTTCCTAGCCTAAGAGATTAGTTGTCTAGGATGTTTGTTGACGTGAATGAACTTGTTTGTCATGCTTGCTCGACCATGTTTCTCTAGCGAGAGCTAGGTATGGAAGTGGTTGAGTCTGAGTAGCTTTTGCCAAGAGATTGGATTAGCTAAGTTGTGATGTTCATTGTTTAGGGATAGGTTGCTTGAGGTATGTTAAACACTCTGTAGACTAGGATACTCCACCGACATCAATTACTCCCATCCTTAGGACTTTTATCTTTTTGATTGATATTACATTTCCAAGACTGTTTCATTTGTTCATGCTTAGAATCGTTTTCGGTTTCGCTTATTCTTGCTTGCTCCTTGTCATACATTTTCGTTTCTGATTCTGTAACTCATTTCCGTTTTGAATTTTGACCATTCTAGGATTGTTAGAAAAACACTCTTTTTGAATTGGCTTAACTTGTGACTCCTTGATTGCATCTTGAGTGATTAGCATCATCCCATTTGGATTGACACCTTAAGTACTACAACACATAAGGTTAATTGAGACCTACTAGGACATACAAAAATCCTAGTATCAATTTGGCGCCGTTGCCATTTGGGATTCGTTTTGTTACATTTGAGATTTCAAGTTTTGCAAGATTAAGTTCTGTTACACTTATCATTCTGAGTACTGACTTGTTTTGGTTGTTTGCTTGTTTGTTTTGCATCTCAGGAACCTGTTGATTGCAGCATTGCATGCACACCAGATCAAGAGGACATCAGAATCTCCTCCCTGCTATCGACGACATCAATCGGTTACAAAGACCACGACAAGCTCGTCCACCTACTGATCATCCCGTACACGTCACTATGGAACAACCGCATGAACCACATCAGGGACCGCGAAACATTGGTGCTGGGGATGCACCGAACACTCACACTCAACGTGCTGGAATTGTCCCTCCCGCCGTGCAGAACAACAACTTCGAGATCAAAAGTGGTCTGATCACTATGATCCAAGGAAACAAGTTTCACGGGTTGCCTATGGAGGATCCACTTGACCACTTGGACGAGTTCGACCGTCTTTGCAGTCTCACGAAGATCAACGGCGTGAGTGAGGATGGTTACAAGTTGCGCCTCTTCCCATTCTCCCTTGGAGACAAAGCTCATCAATGGGAGAAAAACCTTCCCAAGGGATCAATCACCACCTGGATGGTTGCAAGAAGGCATTCTTGGCCAAGTTTTTCTCCAAATCTAGAACAGCACGTCTTAGAAATGAGATTTCCAGCTTCACTCGAAGAGCTCAGAATCATTCTGTGAAGCATGGGAGCGTTTCAAGGGTTACCACAGCCAGTGCCCACACCATGGTTTCAGCAACGAGTCATTACTGAGTACTCTCTACCGTGGTGTCCTCCCCAAAATACGTATGCTGCTTGACACCGCTTCTAACGGTAACTTCCTGAACAAGGACGTCGATGAAGGTTGGCAACTGGTGGAGAATCTCGCTCAGTCCGACGGCAACTACAATGAGGATTATGACCGCACATTTCGCGGCGCTGGGTCTGAAGAGAAGTACAAGAAGGACCTCAAGAATGTCAATGAAAAGCTTGACCGTATCTTGCTGAGTCAGCAGAGGAGCGTCCACTTCGTCTCGAGGACGACCCTTTCCAAGTTCCAGATGGGGAGGGTGAGCAGAGTGAAGAGATCAGCTATGTTCACAATCAAGGTGGATACAACAAGGGTTACAACCCCTATCGACGAACCCCAATTTGTCTTACCGGAGCACCAACGTTGCAAATCCACAGGATCAGGTGTACCCTCCTCAGCAGCAACAACAAGGTCAACAAAAACCTTTTGTGCATTACAATCAGGGATTCGTCCCTAAACAACAGTTCCAGCAAGGATACCAAGCTCCCTCAGGACCACCACCAGGATTCCGCCCTCAACCAGTACAGCCTACTCCAGCCCCAGATCAAGAAATAAAGCAAATGATGCAACAACTTCTTCAAGGTCAAGCTAGCGGATCTCTGGATACTGCTAAGAAGTTTGCTGAACTCAGTCAGCGAATGGAGTGTTCATACAATGATCTTAATGTCAAGTTTGAAGCTCTTAACTCCAAGATGAAGTACATGGAAGGCAAGACTGTTTCTACTTCTACCCCAACACTTGGCCAACTACCTGGAAAAGCAGTTCAAAATCCCAAAGACTATGCTACTATCCATGCCATCACCACCCAAGGTGTAGATGTACGGCTCACTGAGGACAATGAGAGTTTAGATGGGGAGGATTTTCTTCAAGATGTAGTTCAGATAAAGGATCCCGTCGAGGTGCTCAAGGATCCAATTAAGTCAGCCAAGCAATCTGATCCTGAAGCTACTAAAGAACCCGCTGCTCCCAAGGATAAACCTGTGAGATTCATTCCTCCACCATAAAAGCCACCTCTACCATTTCCAGTGAGGTTTAAGAAGCAGCTTACTGAGAAGTATAAAGCTCTGTTCGAAAAACAAGTCAAGGAGATTGAACTTAGGATGCCTTTGCTTGATGCATTTGCACTTGTGCCTCAATATCAAAAGTTTTTAACTGACTTGGTAACCGAAAAGACCAAAGAGAAGGAGGATATAGCTAAAGGAGCTCAAGCTAAGGCTCTGGAAGATGAGAGGGTAGTACATGACATAGGTGGGGTTATTCATGAATGCAAGGCTGTTATTCAGAAGATGATTATCCCAAAGAAGCTAGAGGACCCTGGTTCTTTCACCTTGCCTTGTTCTCTAGGTCCATTGACATTCAAAAAGTGCCTATGTGACCTTGGTGCTTCAGTAAGCCTCATGCCACTCTCTGTAGCTCAGAGGCTAGGATTCAACGAATACAAGTCATGCAACCTCCGCTTAATATTGGCTGATAGGACTACTAGATTGCCTCATGGTCTATTAGAGAACCTGCCCATCAAAATTGGACAAGCTGAGATTCCTACTGACTTTGTGGTGCTGGAAATGGATGAAGAGCCTAAAGATCCACTAATCCTGGGAAGGCCTTTCTTAGCTACAGCTGGAGCAGTCATTGATGTAAAGAAGGGGATGATTGATCTCAATCTGGGTAACAACTTCAAGATGAAGTTTGATATCAAGGATTCTAAGAAGAAACCAACTATTGATGGACAGACCTTCGTGATTGAAGAGAAAGATCAGAAATCTGGGTTTGACATCTTTGAGGATGTGAATGAGGCAGAAACAGAGGTTTTGGTAACCAAAGAGAAAACTCAAAGTGTCACTCGACCATTCTCCAACTCGAGTGTAGTCGTTACCCTCCCTACGCGTCGAGACATACTTCCTAATCACCAACCGCAAGAGACAAGTCCTCCCGCGCTTGACAGTTTATCTGAACCCCAAACAACCAAGATTTTAAGGGATACAGTGGCGGAGTTAACAGCCACGTTGGAGGAGATGAGAGGGCAAATCATGCAGCTCCAGGGTAAAGTTAAAATCTCTTCTCCAAGAAAAGCAAGACATAGGTTGGGGATAATGAAGAAGATAAGATCTTTTCTTCTTGAACCTGGGCAGAATGCTAAAGAGTATATGGTTAGACAAGACATTCTAGAGGGGTCTACAAAACTTGACTCGACCGACACCGGCACATCACGCTCGCGACTCGACCTTCCCGACTGCCTCACTCGAGCTGCTGTGCTCGCTGTTCCGAACCGACAAATTGAGCCGACATTCCCAACTGCCTCAATCGAGCCACATTCCGACTTCCTCTCTCGAGCCACTCACGACACCCGCTCGAGCCCACGTCTAGGCATGCACGGAGTTAAGCTGCAGATCAAACATCAAGGGGATTATCAGCCTGCAGAGGTGGTTGTGCTAGTATCAGATCATGGCGAGTCCAGAGTCGACGACATGCAGTGTGACGAGCAACCAAATGTTTATCAGAACACCCAAGCAGTAGAGCAGCAAGTCGACCAACCAGCTCAAGTCGCTCATGCGGATCCCGAACAAGAGGAAGGACAGAGTCAGTATCACGCTCCTCCTTGGGCGACCACAGACTCGTTCTTCTACTACTGAGGTACTCCGACCCTCCCTTTGTACATACCATTTCATTCTTGCATTGTTTCTGTTGTGATTCTTAAATCCTCCTGCAAATTTTTCTTACACAGGAGACTGTGTAATTTAAGTTTGGGGGAGGGTTTGAGATGATGTATCTGATGTTGTGCTCTGTTATTCTTATTTTAATTTTGTGCATCATATCATGTTTGAGTTTGCATCCATCTATTGCATTTAAAAAAAAAAAAAAAATCGAAAATTTCCACAAAAACAGAGTGTTCATGTAGTTTGCATTTGCATTTTAGGATTGAGTTTAGTGTTGTGCATGTAGGGTTGCTGCATTTAGCATAGGGGTTGATGATGATTGTAACCTTGTTAGCATGCTGGATTCAATAGGATAGGATCAAGGCCCTTGTTATTAGTTCTTTGATGCTTGTTGATTGAACTTGAAAATGTAAGATTGAAGCATGTTTTGAATTGATATCATTCCCTATCTACCTGAACCTAATCTTGACTTGCAATTATCATGTGATGCATTGAAGTTGAACTCATGGATACCATACACATACTTGGATTGTCTTTCACATTTTTACCACCCTTGTCAATCCAAGTAGCTGATTCCCATCTTTGGAACAGTTCCCCGCACCCTTAACCAACCGTTCTTTCAAGCCAATTGTATTCTTGAGTGTCAAGCCTTTTCCGAGTTGAGCTTGTTAGAAAGTGTTAGGTTCTAGCCGACAAGAGTAGGATCATGTGTAGTTCTAGTTCGCGTTATCCGGACTAGTAGGACTAGGTGAGAACTCGATTTTGGGTATTGGGTACGGATTTGTGCAGAAAAGTAAAGAGGTAGAAAGTCTTTAGGAGGGGGATGTGTTTTTGTAGTTTACAAGTCTAGTAAAGGATTTGGGTTGAGCAAAGTAAAAAAGAGTTATTGGTTCTAGGCACAAAATAAAAAGATTGGACATAGAAAAGAAAGAAAGAAAAAAAAAAAGCTTAAGATGTCTGTAGTCCCTAGAAGAAAAGAAAACGAACCATAGTGATAATAAAGATTTCCCAATCCGCTAGAATGAAAAGAAGTGAACTCCTCCTAAGACTAAGTGTAAAAAGTTTGAGATGAAGTTTCTGATGAAGGGTAGAGATAGGACAAACTTTGGTTTGAAGTGTTCTTTGGGTAGACAGGGCGCTGCTCTTGTATGTATCAGTTGGTTTCAACCTTTAGCCTTCTCTTAAGCTCAACTCCTTTTCGTGAGAGAACCTTGTTCTATATTGATAAAACCACTTGATGAGGAGACCATCTATTTCTCTAACCTTTACCCTAGCCAAATGAGTTCAATGAAATTGTTTAGCTTGATTCACGGTTCTCTGTTAATGAATGTTAAAGGGGATGATTGATAGGATTGCATGTGTAGATTTGAAATAAAGTTCCTTCACCATGCATCTTAGAACTAAAAACAAGGACCTTGATTCTAACTACTCTATTCAGCGTGTTTTAGGTTCTGAGACCCCATCTTCACACCTCTCTTCCATACTTTGTTCTTGATAGTTTGCTTGAGGGCAAGCAAAGAATAAGTTTGGGGGAGTTGATATGTCTATATTTTGCATCTCCTTAGCTTGTATTTGTCATGCATTTAGCTAGGACAACTAGTCGTTTTGCATTATTTTAGAACCTCTTTCGTACACTTCGCATGTTTAGGAAGTTTCTACATCATCCTTGCATACATTGTGCATTTCGGAGTATTTCAGGTGTCTAGGAGACGTTGGAAGCGCAGAGGATCGAGCCATGCTCAACCTCCACGATCGAGTCACGCTCAACCTCCACGATCGAACCACGCTCAACCTGCACCAATCGAGCCACGCTCAACCTGCACCAATCGAGCCACTCTCAGCTGCACCAATCGAGCCACTCTCATCTGCGCCAATCGAGCCACTCTAGAGGCACCACTCGAGTCGCCACTCGAGCCATCATTCGAGCCACCAGGCGAGGGATTTAGCTTTTGATGTCTTCATCAAAGTTGTAGAGAATTGAGTCATCTTTCCAATGCCGTTTATTTCAAGTCGATCGGAAGCGTGGTTCAAGAGTTATCACCTTTTTAGTGGAGACATATACACCCAGTTCGAGTCGCCACCCGTCGACTCGACCCTCCAGCTCGAGTCGCCACCCATTGACTCGACCCTCCAGCTCGAGCTGTTGCCCGTCGACTCGACCCTCCTCCACTCGAGCCAACACCATCCCCCACTCGAGCCACTACTCGTTCGCACATGTCAGGAAGATGTTCCGCCTTACACGCTTCAGGAGATTCCTAAACCGACGCTTCACCTTGTCGTTTCAAGTTTTAGGGATTTACATGTTTTTACTATAAATACATTTTGTTAAGTCTTGACTGGGATCATCTTAGTTTTTATCTCGTTTTCTTTTGTAAGGTTTCCCTAGCCACCAAAAACGTACTCTGACTTTGTATCCTGAGATCTTTGAACTTATTCAGTATTTTGATTTGATTCCTTCTACAAAGTTGTTCTTCACATTTTTACCTATCTAAGAATGCTTGTTTCAATGTTTTCTGAGTTTGAATTGTTGATGATGATTTTCGGATCTGAGTAGTGCGTTAGTTCTTGAGGATGGGATAGATTAGGGGGAGGATCTTAGGATGTAGAGTGTTTAAGCATTGATTGCATGATTCCCTTCTGGACTAGAGTAAGAAATACTAGTTTTTCTCTGATCAATTGGGACTAGGTTTGAGACATTTCCACACCCCAAAGGTGTTTGATGAAATGTCTGACCAACTAGTGCCAGAGACTTACGTTCCTAGCCTAAGAGATTAGTTGTCTAGGATGTTTGTTGACGTGAATGAACTTGTTTGTCATGCTTGCTCGACCATGTTTCTCTAGCGAGAGCTAGGTATGGAAGCGGTTGAGTCTGAGTAGCTTTTGCCAAGAGATTGGATTAGCTAAGTTGTGATGTTCATTGTTTAGGGATAGGTTGCTTGAGGTATGTTAAACACTCTGTAGACTAGGATACTCCACCGACATCAATTACTCCCATCCTTAGGACTTTTATCTTTTTGATTGATATTACATTTCCAAGACTGTTTCATTTGTTCATGCTTAGAATCGTTTTCGGTTTCGCTTATTCTTGCTTGCTCCTTGTCATACATTTTCGTTTCTGATTCTGTAACTCATTTCCGTTTTGAATTTTGACCATTCTAGGATTGTTAGAAAAACACTCTTTTTGAATTGGCTTAACTTGTGACTCCTTGATTGCATCTTGAGTGATTAGCATCATCCCATTTGGATTGACACCTTAAGTACTACAACACATAAGGTTAATTGAGACCTACTAGGACATACAAAAATCCTAGTATCAGCAACCAAACGTCCCTTGTATCTTTCAAGAGTCCCGTCGGCATTGAACTTCAAGGTAAATACCCACTTGCATCTAATGACTTTCTTGCCAGGAAAGAGAGTAGTAATATCCCAATTGTTTGTACGTTCCATAGCTCCAATCTCCTTATGCACTGCATCACACTATTCTTTGGATTTCTTTGCCTCATTATAGGAATGAGGAATAAGAATTTTAGTAATGTTTTTGATATATAACATATGCGATGGTGAGAGATTCGAATAAGAGAGAAACGAGGAAATAGGATGAGTGATATCATTGTTCAGAGAGTAATAATGATAATCATTTAAATGAGCAAGAGGTTTTCTTACTCTATGAGAAATTTGTATTGATGGAGAAATTTGTGATGATGGTGAGGAAGGAAGGGGAAGAGATATGGTGTTACCTGGAGACAAAGAATCCATCGGTGTGAAGTTGTCTGCAGGAGACTGTTATGGGGGATCGGCCAGTGGAAAAGTCTGTTCATGAAACTCAACATGTCGTGATATATAAACAACATTACTCTCCAAATACATCACCTTGTAACCTTTAAAACCAGCCGGATATCCCAGAAAAATACATGCTCTCGATCTTGCTTGAAATTTATGTCGTTGCTTTGGAGAAGTCGAGGCATAGCATAGGAAACCAAAAGTCCTAATGCGAGAATAATCTGGTGGCTTGGTTGTAAGGATCTCATATGGAGTCTTGTTGGAGAGCAATGGAGAAGGAGTCTGGTTTATCAAGAAAACTGCGGTGAGAACACAATCTCCCCAGTAAGAGAAAGGCACCTGTACTGAAAACACAAAGCTCTAGCAACGTTTAGAATATGTTGGTGCTTATGCTCCACAGCTGAATTCTGTTCAGGTGTTTCAAGACATGAGTGATATGAAACAATCCCTTTTGATTGATAAATTGAAGGAACCGCAACTCTTGAGCATTGTCTGATCTGACTGATTTAACTGCTGTGTTGTACTGTTTTTCAACTTGATTGATGAAAGCAGGAAATACTGAAAGGACATCACTTTTGTTCTTGAGTAACTAAATCCAAGTAGCTCTGGAGTGATCATCAACAATTGTCAAAAAATACTTATACCCTTCAACTATTTCCACTGAAAATAGTCCCCAAATGTCTATGTGCAACAGCTCAAAAACCGTATTACAAATATTGTTTTCAGAAGGATAAGAAAGTTTCCTCTGCTTAGCCAAGTGACAAACATGACAATAAGCAGGCTTCTTATTCTTGTGTGTTGTAGTACCCAAAGCTTCAGAAAGAACATCCAGTCTTGAATAAGAAGGATGACCAAGCCTATTGTGCCATGTTCCAACATCCACCATTGCATTTATTGAAACTGATGAAGATGTATCAATCACATAGATTTTTCCAATCCTGCAGCCTTTACCAATCATCACCCCCTTGATAGGATCCTGTATTTCGCAACAAGAAGTATCAAAGGTCACACGAGAGCCAATGTCATCAGTTAAGGAACTGATACTAAGAAGGCTCAAACGGAATTCAGGGATAAAAAGAACATTCTGTAGAAGAAGATCCTCGGTCAATTGAACCTTTCCAACTCCACTGATTTTCATACACTGACCAGTAGGCAAATTCACAAAGCTAACCACAGAGGTATCCAAGGAAACAAAACTGTTTTTGTCATGTGACACATGGTGAGTTAAACCAGAGTCAATCACCCATGTGTCAGTAGATAACATATGCATATGTATCGAGGCTGCTAGAATACCAATAAAAGAGTATGTGGAATGAGAGAATGAGATACCCGGGTGATCAAGTGGAGATTGAGGTGTTTGTGAAGTACTCGCTTCAGTCGGAGTTGTAGCAGTCGGTGCATTAGACGACTGAGAGCTAAATAAAGCAATGATGTTTTGCAACTGGTCCTTCGAGAGATTTCCAATCAAACCATCAATGTTGACTGGAGACTTATCAGGTGTAGGAGAAAAAGAGACTTGTGCCGCAACAGTAGGTGGTTTCAAAGACTTGTCACCAAATTTACCTTTAGGAGTGAAACGAGGTGGAAATCCATGCTTCCTGTAACATCTCTCAGCAATGTGTCCAACTCGGTTGCAGAATGAGAAAATAGGACGACCTTTGTGCGGTCCATTTTGCACATACATGACAGTAGGAGAAACAGGAGAAACTGGGGAAGAAGGAACAATATTCTGAGAAACTTGAAAAGCTCAAGAAGGAACAACATGTGAGAATCCTTTCTAACTGTCATCCTGATCCAAAATGTTGTAAACTTCAACCAGAGTAGGAAAAACCTTCTTTGCAATTATCAGTGTACGGAAGATAGCATAAGATTCATTTAGACCAGCCAAGAATTTAACAGTGTTTGCTCTATCTGTTTTCAGGTGAAGCCGAGCTCCTTTACCACAAATGCAAGGATCATCTAGTTCCTCTGTACCATCAAGCTGATCCCAAAGTGTCTTCAGACGAGTATAGTACTCAGAAAGAGACATGGAACCTTGACGAAGGTCTTGAATCTCCTGAGTAAGATTATATGTACGTGGAAGATTGGTCAAGTAAAAACGACCGTAAAGATCACGCCATATATTCGTAGCATCTTTCAAACGCAAGATACTACGGTAGGTTTGAGGAGAAACAACATTTATTAACCAGGATTTCACCATACTGTTGCATCTGGACCAGAGATCAAAGTTTGCATCGGTGACCACATGCCTAGGTAAACTTCCATCAATAAACTTAATCTTATTCTTAGCATCCAGTGAAATATGCATAGCATAGCTCCAATCATCATAGTTCGTTTCATTTTAACGATGAGAAGTGATGTTCAAACTTGGGTGGTCAGCACTATGCATATAGAATGGAGAACGAGAAGGATCGGCGATCAGCGGAAGAACAACATCTCGCGAAGCTCCCAAAACCTGAGATTCGGTAGCTGAAGGAGAGATCAAAGCATAGATGTTGACATTGGAGGTAGATCGCGTCGATCTTTGAGCAGCGGGACTTGATTGAACCTTTGAACGACTTGTTTTCCGATTCGCACGAGCTACAGTCACCATTGAAGCTAAAAGCAAGAACAACAAGTTTAAAGCGAGGTCAAAGATGAAGATAGAAAGTTCGAAAATGAAGAATTATGATGAATCGGAGCAGATCGGAGCATTGAAGGCTCTGATACCATGTTGGAGAAGAGAGAAAATGAGTTTGATCGGAGAAAGTTTGTTGGAAAATCTTATCTCATTCAATTGATTAAATGAAAACTATACATGTTATGTGTTATATACAAGTACTAGAATATGAACCCGTGCTCTAGCACGGGTTGAAATTCCTTTTTCATGTTTATTTGATAATTTTTATTTAAAACATTCATATATGTGATTATTTTATTTGATTTAAAAGTTTTTTTTGGATGGAACGAAATGTCATGAAATCATATACTGAATATGACTTATGAAAATAACATCTATTTTGTAAAATATATTCGAGTATATCTAGATTTTGGCCCCCGGTATAACGCGGATTAAGTTGTGTGATAAAAAATAAATTTTTTTTTGTTAATTTTATTTGATTTGTTTAGTGTTTAAAATTATGTATTACATTTTGATTGTTAATTCTATGACTTAACATATATTATAGCGCATATTAATTTTAGGATCAAATATGTAACGTATGTTTATCAAAATCATCGTGACCGCGAAAGCCTACCAAACAACATTATTCCAAACTTAAATTTAATCAGAGACATCATATTTTTAAAATTTTAACCCGTGCTATAGCAAGAAATCATATTTCTTGAAATTTTTTTCATATTATAGTGACATATTATTGATCCGTGCTATAACAAATCAAATTAGAGTGTTTATAATTTTTAAATTTTAGATCTATCATATATTTATGATATTCTTAAAAATATCAAATTAAACTATTTTTAAAGATTCCAAATTAAATTATTTAAAAGTTTATTATAGTATATTAAACTATACAATTCAACAAAGGAAATATTCAAATTTTGGTCCGTTACTCGGTCAAAATTTTCTGATAAAGTTAGATTAGATTTTATTTTTTAGTATAATCGGAAATCACTAGTAATCTACGGAAGAGTGATTAATTTCAAAGATTTTTTTTGCTTATATGTGATTAGTTAAATATTATTTGGAGATTTTATTTTATTCTTTGGAATATCCTTTTTAAAGAGGATCCTAATCCTAAATCTATATAACCTATCAAATAATTAATCCATATAACCTACCAAATAATTAATCTTAGTTATAATTTATATTAATATTATATGATCTACCAATTGTGTACTTCCCTTTTATTAAAGAGGGATAATCTAAACCAACTAAACCAAAGCTAACCAATAAACCTATATACAAACCAATACTCACTGGATTAGATTCTCTCACCGAATTTCGCAAACTATTTGAGAAGCGCTCGGACGACGAAGAAACTTGATAGAAGAAGCAAAGCTAACGGATGGGCTAACACCGTTGTTTGTACTAAGGATTGCACAACACTAAGTAAATAAAGATTTTTTGTGGGAAGAGTGAAGTTGGTTCTTTATTAACGATAATAATGTGAGGTCGTCACTAAATCGAGCCAAGATTGAGCTCGTCAGTTCACAGGAGAACTAACAAGTTAATGATGCCGAGCTCGGAAGCTAACATGAATTGTACACGAAATAATAACAATGTTTTTAAACGCAAAGTATTGCTCTGGGGATATTTTACGCGAGTCTCCTCCCGATTCTCCAACGACTACTGCTTCTTTATATAGCGGACTGTTGACCGAGGGTTCTCTAGGGTTTCCATCGTGAATTCCCGAGATTGTCCTTTACGGAATATTAATGACTTGCATCCAATTTCGTTGGACCGAAATCGCAGTTAACTTGTCTTGTTGGGCCGAGTGGCATATTGGGCGCAGCCCATGTCCAACAATAGTCCCCCCCTTAATCCGGAGAGCGTTAGTTCTTCTGCGATCGGCGGGCGTGCTTGAATTGTCTGTAATATGCCTGCTCGGCACAGATTGTCTTGGGTTGCTTGTGAGATTGCAGATGATCGGCGAGACTCCACAGTTGGAGATCGACATGGCACTGATGATGTGGAATCGTACAGGGGTCACCGTGATGACTTGACTTCGAGCGGGTTCGACCGTTCTTGCTGGGCGTCGTCGAGGATCGCCGCACGAGAGAGTGATCTAGATGAGATCGGCAGATTTAGTGATTCTAGGGGATCGAGGATCGGCCGATTGAGATAGGTTTTGAGAGAAACCGAGATGACTTGAGCGGCGGTAATGAGTTGAGCGGTGGTAATGAGCTTGGCGGTGAGCTCGGCGAGATGAGCGGAAGTAATGAGCGGTAGTAATGAGCTCGGCGAGATGAACGGAGGTAATGAGCTCGGCGGTGAGCTCAGCAAGATGAGCAGAGGTAATGATCTCGGCGGTGAGCTCGGCGAGATAAGCAGAAGTAATAAGCGAGGCGGTGAGCTCGGCGAGATGAGCGGAGGCAACAAGGTCGGCGATGATGGGCTCGGCGAGCAGCTCGACCGAGAGTGCTGTTGGTTGTCATGGGATCAAAAATGGAGCAGCTGGTCACCGCGAGGTCGGCGGGTTGAGAGAGGCTGTGGTCGGCATGATGGATCTTGGAGGTCGGCGTGGCATCGATGAGTTCAACACTTCTCATGAGACCTCATTGTCGAGGCCTCCTGCTAGCCGGAGGTCGGCGAGATATCTGTGGAGTCGAGGTGAAGAGAGGTCAGCGAGAGTGAGATTTAGGTCAACGAGATTGAGGTCGGCAAGCTTGAGATCGGCGAGAGTGGGATTGAGGTTGGCGTGAGTGAGATTAAGGTCGGCGATGTCAACTCTTGCGAGATGGTTGATCGTCGTCGTCGAGCGGGGTCGAGAGGTAAAGAGAGAGAGGTCGGCGAGAGTGAGGTTGAGGTTGGCGCGAGCAGCTCCGTGGATGAGGTCAAGGTTGAGGTTGTGGTTGGCGGACAAGGATTGATGAGTGTTGAGGTCGGTTCTCGTGAGGGTGGCGAAGCTGAGGTCGGCGGTAAGCTGCACGATGTCCTAGAGGTCGGCAAATCCTCATTCCAGGTTGGCGCATGTCCTATCGTCAGGGTGAGCTCCGAGGTCAGCTCTTAAGATTGGTGTTCGTGTTGTGCTTGCATCCCACGTCCTCTCATGGGAGCGGCAAGAAAAGGTTTGATCGTCAATTTGAGGTTGGCACTTGTGCGTAAGGAAATGGTCAAATCGGCACTATGAGGAAAGGAGGAGATCGGCGAGGTGGCCTGTCAAAGACCCATGTGCTTCTAATCTAGCTTTGTGAGTTCGGTACTAACATTGGGATGCTTGAGGTCGATCTTCATGAGATCAATGTGATTGGTCATGATTTTGACTTTCAAGAGGTTGGTATGAGAGAGCCTTCCGAGTTTGGTGGAGCTTTCTCTTGCGATAATGGTTAATAGGTCGACGATTTCCATGGTGTTCACGAAGTCTGAGGTTCCACGGATGAGGTCGTCGTTGATTGTGAGGTCCCCCCAAATAGGCTTACTAGATCGGTACCGAGAATGAGAGTGGAGGTAGGCACTAAGTTTGAGGTAGGCACTAAACTTGAGGTAGGCGCCAAGCTTGAGGTAGGCGCCAAGCTTAAGGTAGGTACCAAGCTGGAGGCCGGCATCAAGCTTGAGGTAGGCACAACTTTGAGGTCGGCACCAAGATTGAGGTAGGCACCAAGTTGGTGGTCGGCACCAAGCTTGAGGTAGGCACCAACTTTGAGGTCGGCCTTATGATTGAGGTAGGCGCCAAGCTTTAGGTAGGCACCATGTTGGAGGTCGGTACCAAACTTGAGGTAGGCACCAATTTTGAGGTCGGCCTTATGATTGAGGTAGGCGCCAAGCTTTAGGTAGACACCATGTTGGAGGTCGGTACCAAACTTGAGGTAGGCACCAATTTTGAGGTCGGCACCAAACTTGAGTTAGGCACCAAGCTTGAGGTCGGCACCAAGCTTGAGGTAGGCACCAACTTTGAGGTCGGCACCAAGTTTGAGGTCGGCACCAAGCTTGAGGTAGGCAACTTTGAGGTCGGCACCAAGCTTGAGTTAGGCGCCAAGCTGGAGGTCGGCACCAAGCTTGAGGTAGGCACAACTTTGAGGTCGGCACCAAGCTTGAGGTAGACACCAAGTTGGTGGTCGGCACCAAGCTTGAGGTAGGCACCAACATTGAGGTCGGCCTTATGATTGAGGTAGGCGCCAAACTTTAGGTAGGCACCATGTTGGAGGTCGGTACCAAACTTGAGGTAGGCACCAATTTTGAGGTCGGCACCAAGCTTGAGTTAGGCGCCAAGTTGGAGGTCGGCACCAAGCTTGAGGTAGGCACCAACTTTGAGGTCGGCACCAAGCTTGAGTTAGGCGCCAAGCTGGAGGTCGGCACCAAGCTTGAGGTAGGTACAACTTTGAGGTCGGCACCAAATTGGAGGTCGGCACCAAGCTTGAGGTAGGCACCAACTTTGAAGTTGGCACCAAGAATGAGAATGGCAAGCGTGCGAGAGCATCAAGTGTGTGGACGGCGAGCATGAGATTGACAAGTGCGAGAGATGCGAGCGTGAGAGCATCGACTATGAGGGCGGCGAGCGTGAGAGATGCGAGAGTATGTTCGATATGCATCTTGGCTTTGTGCTTTACCAAAGTAAAGTGGTAGGCGAGACAGACTCGCTCTACCTTTGGGGGCGGTTTTGGTATCCAGCTTATCCTGTGGGTGTTTGAGGTTGGCAAGAACTTGCAAGCCGGAGCTTGGCTTATTAGTTCAGCCGCCCTCAAGCTAGTGCGAGACAGGCTCGGCTTTTGCTTGGTTTCGAAATGTATTTTACGGGGCGAGACGTCTCTCGGCTTATCCTGTTACGTAATTCGAATACCAAGTTTTAGGGTGGTAGTTGAGATGAGCTCGTCGTACCTTTTAGGTGCGGCCCTGGTGTCCGGCTTACCCTGTGGGTGCCCCGAGGACGGCAAGAGTGTGCAAGTAAGAACTTGGCTTATTCAAACTTGACCGCCTGCTAGCTGAATGCGAGACTGGGCTCGGCTTTTTTGTGCGGATTATTTCACCGCTGCATCCATGTGGAACGCGTTTTAAATCGTACACCTGGCCAGGGCGACAATGTAGAAGCTGGACACTCGTTAAGACGGACTCGTTCGAGAGAGCTTGTTTGTGATTAAATGTACTATTGCGAGTGTAATTTTTAATTTTATGTTTTATTATAGCTGTGTCTTGTAAAAGGCTGCCTACGTACCCTTGAAAAGGGATCAAGCCATTCGTAGTTCATTTTGCGAAGGAAGAGCTCGGCATGACGAGCGTTCTTTTTTTTTTTTTTTTTTTTTTTTTTCGGCTTAGGACGCCTTGTTATTCTTCGATTTGGCTGAGTTCCACGACCGGTTATCTTGATGGATGGTTTGACCTTGCGTCTTTCTCTTTTTCGACCTCGATGTACTTGTTAGCCCGGTGCAGCGCGTCGTCGAGAGTCAGAGGCTCATATAGGATAATATCGTCCCTGAAACGAGACCCATATGCGAGAGCATTTCTGAGAGCGGAGATCGCAGTATCGTCTGCAATGGAGAGCTTTGAAACAACCTTCTTGAATCGTTCCATGAACTGTCTAAGCGACTCGTCGTCCTCTTGGTACATCGTCCAGAGATCGGCGTTAGATGCCCCCTTTTCCATAAAGGTCGAGTGGTGTTGCAGGAAAGCAGCAGTGAGCTCATAGTAGCTATCTATCGAATTGACTTCAAGACGAGAAAACCAACTTAGTGCGTCAAGGGCTAAGTTTTCCACGAACATCTGACAGCATCCGGCATCGTATTCTTCAGGACTAAGGTGTGCTCGGTTGATTGCAACACTCATCGATGTTAAGAAAGGTTTTGGGTCGGTTAGCCCGTTGTACGGGATGAACTTGAACTTGTTGATGTAACAAACGCGAACGCTAGAAATTCTTGTCGTGAAGGGTGAGCATTGAGCCTCTTCGAGCACCTTCTCCAAGTTGGGGGCACTGCTTGTTGCTCGATGTATCTTTGCCGAGATGTCCTTTACGATCGCTTCGAGTCGCTGGATTTTTAAATCCTTGTAATCTTTCAGGTTGTCTCGCGGATGGTGGGTCGATAGTGTTGGAGTTGGCTGGCTCCTACGGTGCGTCTGGTCTTGATCGGCGGGTGCCCCGTCCCTAGTGTGGTCGTCGAAGGATCCTTCGATGATGGACGTCGGTCGGCGTCTGTGACTCTCTGAGCGTTCCTCGACGGGCGGTGGTAGGGGTGGTAGTGTATCCAGGTCGGCAAGGTAGCTTGTGTGTTGACGATCGTGCCTTCTTTTCTGGAGTCTGTTAATTTGGTCCTGCAATGCTTCTTGTGTTGCAACGAGTGCGTCGAGCTGCTCAGTTGTTCGTGTGTCCCGACTATTGAGCTTGTCGAGGATAGTCTGCATCATATCGTCGAAGTCGTTCCTCTGTCCAGCAAGCAAGGGAGCTGGGAGCACGGCACCATCAGTGATAGCTGGAGCCACGGTTTGACGATGCTCGTCACATACGGCAGGAAGAGGTGGGATTGGCGCGTTAAGTACGCTATGCATCAGGTCATCGAATCCGCTCCTTTGGACGGGCAAAGCGTTGGGGAGAGCGGCAGCGTTGGTGACCAGCTGGTCGGTGGCAGGTCTGGCTTCAGCGTTTGCAGCTACGAGAGGCTCGGAGGGCGGGTGGGGCACTGGCGGAGAAATTGTGCTAGGCAAGGAGCCTTCGATTGAGATCGCCGAGGAGGGTAGAGGCGGGACAGTTCGTGTTATCGTTCGCCCCCATCGCTGTTCCGTCGGTTGCTCCGTTGCTTCGTTGGGGTTCGTCATGAGTCTTGAAACTTCGAGGAAGTGAGGACCGTTGGTATTGATTCGTCAAAAAGAAGCGCTCTACTCTAGCCCCACGGTGGGCGCCAATTGTTTGTACTAAGGATTGCACAACACTAAGTAAATAAAGATTTTTTGTGGGAAGAGTGAAGTTGGTTCTTTATTAACGATAATAATGTGAGGTCGTCACTAAATCGAGCCAAGATTGAGCTCGTCAGTTCACAGGAGAACTGACAAGTTAATGATGCCGAGCTCGGAAGCTAACATGAATTGTACACGAAATAATAACAATGTTTTTAAACGCAAAGTATTGCTCTGGGGATATTTTACGCGAGTCTCCTCCCGATTCTCCAACGACTACTGCTTCTTTATATAGCGGACTGTTGACCGAGGGTTCTCTAGGGTTTCCATCATGAATTCCCGAGATTGTCCTTTACGGAATATTAATGACTTGCATCCAATTTCGTTGGACCGAAATCGCAGTTAACTTGTCTTGTTGGGCCGAGTGGCATATTGGGCGCAGCCCATGTCCAACAACCGTCATTGAAACCTTGTCTGATTTCATCGCCAAAAAGCAGTGGTTACTGAGCTATTTACTTGGGTAAACGCCGAGGTGATCTATTCAGTCGATTTAGGTAGTTTGTTTTCGATACAGAGTCTTCCGCGATGATGGTCTTTACCAAGCCACGGAGGATCAACACGATTTTCTATCAGGATTCCTTGGAACAGGAAGCAGGATGTAATGATTGATAGTTATTGATTAGTTAATTCTAGAGTTTATCGAAATTCCTTGGAACGGGAATGCAGTCTCTAGGTTTCATTTTTATCAAAGAAACAGTAGATCTACCAATATCAACCAGAAGGATCTAGAAGATGTACATTAAGATATTTACATATATCTCTTATGTATTATTTACATTAGTATTTATCTTAGGATAGGAAACTTAGCCTATCATATATTTACCATTGTGTATAAATACTTATCCTATGTTAATGAATAAACCAAGCCTTTCTAAATTATATCATGGTATCAGACCTAACTTCTTTTCTACCGGCCGCCGTTGCTTGGCTTCAGCAACCGTTGCCTTCGTTCTAAAATCATTAACCTAGCCACCGCCGCTGCAATAGCCGGTGTTGCTTCCACTATATTCTACTATCGGTTTTCTATTAAATCTAACGGTTGCTGCCGTCGTTTTCTGTGAAAACCACCGTCGCTGCCGCTTTACTTCTACTTTGCTACTACTTCAGCCGCCATCTCTGCACAAGCGGTTGTTGCTTCATGTTGTCGCTTCATCAAGTAACGACAACTATTTCTCTACGTACTACCTAACAAGTCGGTGCAACTTGATTCCTATCGAGTTATTTGTGCACTCGTTTGTGCATGGGCTCTCTTTAAAAAAAAAAAAAAAAAACATCAAAGATTAGCTACGCTTCTTTGTGGCTGTGAAGATTTGACTTGAAGACTTGGTTCTCAAGTAATTCATCATCAACTTCGACATGTGTTCTACAATTCTACTAGTGTTTTGGTGAACCAAACACATGTGATTTTATTCTACTACCATGCCGCTGCTCTAAAAGCCGCCGCACTTCTACAAAACTACCGCTGCTATGTTTTTCTACACTGTTCGCTCCTGTTCATTCGCAAGTTGCTACCAATACTACAAAATTTTATAATCTTACTTGTCCAATCTCATACGTGTTACGACGTTAGCCTATCATATATTTACCATTGTGTATAAATACTCATCCTATGTTAATGAATAAACCAAGCCTTTCTAAATTATATCAATTCTACCATACTCGTATGTTGATCAAGAAAACAAAGATGACGGTGGTGAGTTAAATGTTTACTTTGTTGTTACTTTGTTAGTGTTTGCTTTAATACAAGCCATGTTTCGAATTCGAAATTCTTTGTTTTGTTCTGTCATAGTTCTAAGAGGTTTTTCAAATTTCTACTCTTTAGGTTAAGCATAAGAAATCTGATTTTGTTAATGTATAACATTGCGGTAGTAGCCAAAACAATTTGATTCTAGGTTCCAGCCTTAAGCTTCAGTTTGTTTGTTTGATTGGGGTTCTTTTGAATTTATGTTGATGATATGTACTCTTTCTGGCTTCAGTGGAGTATGTTGATGATATGTTTGAATTTATTTTGATGATATTGATGAATCTGACGAGGATAACTATCGAGAAGGAGAGCCAACCTAAGATGTACACGTACATTCAAACTGAGATGAACGAGAAGATGAGAGCCATCTTGATTGATTGGTTACTAGAAGTTCACATCAAGTTTGAATGCTTACAGATCCTAGTGATAGAGAAGACAGTCTTGGAAACCTTGAATGGTGAGTATTCAGAAACCAATCCTTGGCTATAGCATCTGATTTGAAGTATGCAACTTCAAAAATTCTCTTCATTCATATTCTGAATGCACTAAACCTTGTTTCCATGGTTAGAATTGGCCTACAGCATTTGTTATTGTAGAGGTTCATGAATCTTTGTTTTGCATTTGACAATATTTTGATGTGATTATGAACTCTTCAAAAACCAATTATCTTTTATTTTGAAAAATTCTTTAGAACCCCTCATGATTCTACCATTGGAGAAGATTTTTCTTAACAACTCCACATGGATTCTTAAACATTGACAAATCCAAAATTTAATTTTTAAAAATTGGTAAAAACTCCTCATGAGTTCTAAAGGTGAGACTAACAAGAGAGAGGATGAATTGAACATTGACAAAATCAGCATGAGATTAAGGACACAGACGGTTCCTGCCAGGTCCCCCAAAGTATAAGTGGGGTTCTTCCATATATGTTCTCCGGTAGAGCTTTGTAGAGTAACAGTTGCCCTCATCAACGTATTGGGATAGATATTTAGGGTATTTGATCTGTAAGGAATAGTCCTTGATTCTAAGGTTGGTGTGGTAACAAGCTTGGGCATAGAGGTAATCTGCCCATTGTCCACTCCCCATTGAAGTTTCCGTGTGTGGCTTCTTCCATATGTTAGGGCTATGGACTTCTCCACCCCACTGCACGGCGGTTGCGCTGTGTTTGAGGCTGTTAAACAGTGTACCCGGCCAATAACCCATCACGTTGTTTCCGCAAGTCAACCACCAGTTCCCACTGTTTGGATCCTGCAAATACCGTAAAAAAAGAAGACTCTATATAGCTTATTTTTGGGGCATTCACCAATAAAAATATACGAAAAGTGTGTCAATATGTTTTAGTCGTGTGTGGGACTTTTATATACTAGAAAATGTTACCAGAAACAAGCTAACGGTGATGAAATATTGCTCGTGCGAGGAACTCGAAACAGGTTCAACGGCTGCACCAAGGGCAAAACTTTTTGTTGTT
Source organism: Camelina laxa (assembly GCA_024034495.1). Lineage (NCBI taxonomy): Eukaryota > Viridiplantae > Streptophyta > Magnoliopsida > Brassicales > Brassicaceae > Camelina > Camelina laxa. Next base: position 12,228,733 of record CM043881.1, read on the forward strand.
TGCACAAAACCCGCGCATAAGAGGTTGATGCACCCTGTGTTTTTGTATCCATCTTTCTGAAAATCCAAATAGATCAAAGAGTAATTATTAACTCACGTAACGGAGTTAAAATGTTTCAAAGTTGGTAAATATTGCATAGGTGTTACGCACAGTCCATGAGATGAAGAGACGTGTGCGGTAGTCTCCAAAAACGGCTGGATTCACCTGAAATAGGTTTTATTGTCAATTAGTTAACGGTTTAGTTTTAAAGCAAAGTAACAAAACGTACCATCCAACCAGCTTCTAGGCTCTCAAAACTATCTGAGACACCACCGACCAGCCATATCTGAGCAGAGCTGTAGTCGCTAGCCTGAACCCTCGGAGGGTTCCAAACATTTATATCAGATTGAGCTCCAACAAAATTGAACCCTAGGGCGACAATAAATGCCTCCTGTATCATCAACAAAGAATAAATGTTTTTAGTTAACAGATGAAGATTTTATTAGTTTTTGATCAAAAAAGGCTTCTAATCTGGTTTAGTTGTGGTAACTAGAAGTCTTAATTTCACTGATTAATTCATTTTTTGAATTTTAACACAAAAAACAGTGATTAATTCAATATATTATGTTTTATTGCCAAAATTTGGAAATATTGTTTTGGAAACTATACGAAAATTTCATGGTATAACCAAAACCCCCTAAGTTCAAATAGAAAATCAGAAATTAGCAAAATAAAATAAATTGACTTTATTCATTTAACACCTTATACTTTGTACGTACCGATCGAAAGTATGCGCCGACTTGGTTTGTTTTCTCAGCTGTTATATTGAAATTACCCTTGTGCAGAAGTGCGTTGTCGAGATAACTATATCTATGAGGAGTTTTTCTCCCAAAATGAGACGGTGAAGAAGCTCTTCTTATGTCTTCTCTACTAACTCTACGAACTGGTATTGTCCCAGTGGGACAGGTTCCAGATTTTAACCAAACCTGAGACGTTATTTGTATTTGTTCTGAAGAACCGTTGTTTGGAATTTTAGTTTTCTTTTCACCAAATTCAACACTCGGTTTCATCTGCAAGCATATGTTTTTTCTTTTTTTGTTAACAAGCTAGGCATGCATGCCTCTGTATAAATGAACAACTTACACGAAATTTGAGCATAAAAACCAAATAGGTGGGTGTAGAATTTGTTTACCTGAATCTTATGGTTCCTTAAAGCGGGATGATCAAAGGCATGTTGTTTGTAGATATCTATACAATCTATTATATCTCCATCTTCACTCTACATTGTATGATCGATTTTTGGAACTCGATCTTAAACGAAAAATATATACACAAGATGTTATATATTTGCTTTCAGGTTAAGTCCATACCTTGATGGTCTTCAACGCAGGCTTATTAAGAGCCTTCAGTTTCATGTCAACATCTAAAGAACCTTTCGCATAGGCTTCACTGTAAAAGCCAAAAAGAATCACAAACATTAAGAACAATCTCATGTCGGTCTTTCTCTTGTTTTTTTTTTTTTTTTTTCTAGATTGAAGGATGTAGACTTTGAATCTTGAACCTTCATACTTATAGAGTTCACAAACGGAAATGGTTTATTTTTTAATTAATATTATTATTATAAGTATCCACACACAAAGATTGAAAAACGGAAACCTCATATCTACTTATTAAATAATCATCTGCAGATTTGGAAAATATTTGGTCAACTCTTTTGTGAAACTCAGCTCAACTTACCAAATATGAATGCTTCTGTAATTATTAGCTACTCTATTTTGTTTTGACTTTTTATTTTTGTTGCACCCAAATTAATGCTTTGACTATCTCCTTTTAACGGTTACTCATATTTAATCCTTCTCGCTAATTTTCCTTTGAAATCGATGCTTTCTTTTGATTGACATATCACAAGACTCTATCAAAAAAATTCTCTCGTTTTTTTTTTTTTTCTAGATTGAAGGAGTAAGAGTTAATTGTCCCAGTAGGCATTTTTTTGGGGGTTACCTCAAAAATGGGCAATAGGAGAAAAAAATATCTATAATAATTTAAGAAGTATTTTTTAATCACCATTGTGCCTTTGGTATTTAGTGTGGTGATGACGTCAGGCAATTAAGTAAAGCGATTTTTTATTTTTTTAACTCATGAATTAAACAAGGAAAGGCCGAAAGGGGATCAAGAGTATTACAAACCAAAACAAAAGGAAATAAACCATACCAACAGAGATAATTAGAAAACGATATGCAGCCTGCAAACTTAGCTTCTTCTACATCGTTCCTCCTCAATCCTCTCATGTAATCATGCCGGTCCGCCTATAGCCAGATAGGAAGTGAGACGACCATCCCGAGTAACACTACGAGCAATATCCCTGACCAAAGAGTTGGCTTTCTATGAAAACAGTTTGAAGGAAACCTCTCCCATCTCCTGTACTACTCGTTTAATTTTCAGTAACTGAGGCCGATACTTCGGCCAAGCTGACGGAGACTCTAAAGCCGTGATAGTTGAACTACAATCCGACCAAACTTCAACCACCGTTTATTGTAACACTTGAATACTCATAAGACACCTCCAAATACAGTTAAGTTCTGCGGCAATTCTGTTCGACATTGGTAGCAGAGCATCCCTGGCATGAAGGAGAGCATTCCCTTCATGATTTCGCAACATCCAAGCGCCACCGCAGAAAGAAGACTCATTCACCCATGAACAATGTATATTGCATTTCGTGATCTCCAGAAGTGGTTTAGTCCAAACCAGAGAAGGTCTAACCTGTAGCCGGGCATCATTGAGAACTGTTTGAGAGAAAAAATGTTGGTGATGTATCCATATCTCTGACTCCACCAAAGCTGTAGCAAGCACCACATGTGGATCATGCCCTCCAAATTTCCCAAAGGATTCAAGGTATCGCAGCCCTACACTTACTGCTTGGATCTACTCGTTGCATAAGCGGTAACATATAGCCAATATTCTCCACCACATTCGCAGAAAAACCTTGACTCGGTAAAGGAAAGGAAGTTGCAGCCCATACCTCTCTTGCTAGAGTACAACCAAAGAGGACATGTGCCACTGTTTTTTCTTCCACTTTACATTCTTGACAAAGTGGGTTTACCTGCAAACCATGTCTATGCATGCATTCTGCAACTGCAATGGCTCCAGATAAAGCTCTCCACATAAATATTCGTATCTTCGGCTCGGTAAGGGTAGACCAAATTCCCTCTTTAATCTTATAAGCCATTAAAACCTCCTCCGATAAGGGCTCCAAAGCTTCTAACTCCCGTGAGAGGAGCCAATTTCCACTTTTCACCGTATATTTACCATTGTTTGTATATGGCCAAATATAGCTATCTTGTAGGTTCGGATATGGATGTAATGATCTAATTCTTATGACATCTTCCTGGGGAAAAAGCTCTTGTAACTGTTGCACATTCCATTCCCCAGCTTCTGTTATAAGTGAGTGGACCTGCAGATTTAAATCAATCATCTCCTCCTTGTTAAAAGTTCGCCTAGGTTGGTCATCGAAAACCCATTTATCTAGCCAAACGCTTGTACCAGTTCCATCCCCTATCGTTTTCAATACTCCTCTTTCAATCAACTTTCTCCCAAAAAGTATTCTTCTCCAAGCATAAGACGGTCCACACCCCAACTTTGCCTCTAGAAAATGTTTATCTGTAAAGTATCTGCCTTTGTATACACGAGCAAGCAAAGATGTGGGAGAGTCTAATAGCCTCCAAGCTTGTTTGACTAGTAAAGCTTAGTTAAAACACCCAATGTCCCTAAAACCAAGACCTCCCCGTAACTTTGATTGACACATCTTCTTCCAGTAGACCCAGTGCATCTTATGTTTAACCTCACTTTCATTCCACCAGAATTGAGACATAGCACTATTAATCTGCCTACAATGGTGTTTAGTCAATATGAAACATGACATGGCGTGTACCAGTAAATAACCCATTGCGACAGATTTCAAGAGCCCCTCCTTCCCACCCAAGGAGAGTGTTTTTTCATACCAACCACTGCATTTAGAGTTTAATCTATCACTGATGAAATTTAGAAGGTCTCTCTTCGAACCACTAAAACATTCAGGAAGCCTCAAATACTTACCTGTTTCACCTTCTTGTACAATGCCACTAAAAAGACCAATCAGGTCCCTCATATATGGATCCAACCGCTTTCCAAAAGTGATAGCAGACTTCTGAAAATTAATCTCCTGACTAGACGCTTTCCCATACAACTGTAAACATTGTAACAACTTAGAGCATTCCTTAAACGAAGCTTTGCACAAGAATAAGCTATCATCATCAAAAAGCAAATGCTGAATCGAAGGACATGTTGGTGAGAGTTTCATTCCGGTTAATCTGCCTTCGATCTCCGCCTTATTCATAATGTGCACCATAGCTTCTGCACATAAGATGAAAAGGAAATGGGATAACGGATCACCTTGACGAAGGCCTCTGTGTGGCTTGAAAAAACCATAAGACGAGCTGTTCACTACGATCGAGAATGACACCGTTCTGATACAACTCCTGATCCACTGGATCCATTCAATATCAAAACCAAGTCGTATAAGTAGTTCCTCTAAGAAGCTCCACTCCACTCTATCATAGGCTTTAGATATGTCCGTTTTAGTAGCCAAAAAATCTTTATCACAACTTGAATTAGTTCTCAAAGCTTGAATCAACTCATGGGTTAACATGATATTATCTGAGATTAGCCGACCAGAAACAAAAACCCCCTGTGTATCAGAGACAATGAGGGGAAGGAAACGCTTCAGTCTGTTACACATTACCTTGGACACAATCTTGTATAAGACAGAACACAAGCTAATCGGCCTCAAGTCAGACATTTTCGATGGGTTCAACCTCTTGGGTATCAAACAAAGCGATTAGGTTAGTGATTTTTTTTTGTTGAGAAAATTAGTATTTATACCATGAACAATAACTAACTTTATCACAAGTGCCACTTTCTCCAAAGTCTTTTTATGGGTGCCACACCTCCTTTTCTTAGTGACAAATTTTCCCTGCAAAAAGAAAGATTTTATTTATGAATTTAATATTTTTTACTATAATTCTTCTTCCCTTCTCATTTGTCGAGTCCTTGAGTGTCTTTTCACTCTCTCCTCCTTCTCTTTCATTAATTTTTTTTTTTAATGTAGTTCTGAGTTTATTTTTGCTTTTCTAAGTTTATATTTGAAACAAATTCTTGTGTAAACATATGACTTTTTCATTAAAAATTTAGTTGTAGACAAATAGTTAAATAATAATTGTCCACAAATAATAATAGATAAGTTTATTTTTCTAAAGAAAAATTGGTGTTATTATTTGTGGATAACTTTCAATTTGTTGGGTTGGTAAAACTGAATTATGCACAACAAAATTAGTGAATAATTATGAAAGTGACAGATAAGTTTAAATATTTATTTGTCTACCAATAATTTAACTTGTCTACCAGTAAAAAAATTTAGTTTATAATATTAAATTTGTCTATCAGTGATCAAAGGTCAATTAATAACCTAATATGTACTCCAGTGGTATTGTTGTAACACTTTAGGATCGAATTCTCAGAGAAAAAATAATTTCACTATGAAACTATGAAGATCAAATATAGCAAAGACAAAAGAGAAAGTTTGAGAATCAAGTAACTATCAAAAACGGAAAGTAAATAAGTATGTTAAATCAAAAGAAGAATGTTGGGCGCAAGGAATCATTAGGGGATATAACCACAAATTTAGGTGATTAGATAGGGATGCATTAATTAGAAACCGTTCTAGAACCTAAATCACGGTTGTAATGCTAACTTACTCTCGCAGCGTTAACTATATAAGCAATGAATTTACTAAACCCTAAACTCTCGTTTGGATCTAGCAAACCAAGAATGCAATAACAAGTTCAGGTTTGATTAGTTGACAAAGTGCCTTAACTTCAACTCTTGTTGGCTAAGGATCACCTTACTCACCTATGTTTTTTTCCAGCAACTCAACTGCACTTTTGGTGCCCCGATGAATTAAACCTAAGATCTTAATCTAGGTGATCAATCTAGCTTAAGCTTTAAGAACAACAATACATGAAGAACAAATAGATTAATCCCAAATCTAAAAAACCTACATTAGAGAATCATAAACCCTTTTTGAAACCTGAAATCTAACAGAGAAACTACTCAGACATAGAGAAACAGAAACAACAAATCAAAAATGAAGAAACATAATTAAATTGCAAAAGAAAAGAAATAAAAAGGGTTCAGAATTCTTCTCCAAGTGTTTAAAAGGATTAGAGATCTTCTCCTAAAGCATACAAGTACTCAAAAGCTATGTAAAATCAAAGTTGTCTTTCTAGAGGTCACGAGCCTCGTTTAAATACTAATATAAAAGCCAAAAAGTCGGTTTAAAACGAAAAAAAGAAAAGTTACTTTCGGGAACGGGACTGATCGATCCCGAATGAGGATCAGTCAATCTTGGATGCTTCTTCTGCGTTTGCTCCATCTGCTTGCTAGTATGATCAGTCTTCACCAAATTGGCTCCAGATGCATGTTTTCATCCCCAAAACACTCAGTTTTGCTCCAAAATAACGTAGAACCTGTACAGACTAACAAAACACTAAAAAGACTCTAAAAACACACTTTGACTCAATAAAAGACTCAAAACAAATGTAAAAACTATAGTTAAAACCCTATAAATACAAACACATCAATTCCTCGGACTTGAATCTTTGCTTGTCCTCAAGCAAGAATAGCTAAAAACTTAGGAACAAGGAAAATGTTTGAAGGTGGAAACTCACATATTCTTGGGAACCTCTTCTTTGCACTCTTCACCACATCAAATTAAGAACTACTTTTTGTACTATTCCCATGATTAGGATAACCACTCCTTACTCTGAACTCCACTACCTAAAAGAACCTTTAGTATCCCCATTATTGTCTCTCTACATCAGACTAGTGAAAATGTGTGATCTCGCCAAGGAAATATCGATCACTGAACTTACTGAGTCCTCCAACCTTTTATTGCACAAGATTTCCTTAATATGCTCCCTTTCTCACTTTCAAAGGATCGATTTTTCCCTAATTTTCTAGGGTATCATTGTCTTTTTTTTATCGATCCCTTGCTCTTTTCTTTTAGACAGGTTTCCATGAATTCTGAAGGATGCACGGGGTTATGCACAACCCTCGGCTCACTTCTTTGCTACCTATATCCTCTTCTTCTTTTTTTTTTTTTTTTTTTTTTTTTATGAGTATTGAAGGGAAGAGAGAGGGAGGAGTCTTGTTCGATGTATACCAAGTCCCAAGGCAAGAAGTTAAATCCGGTTAAGTCATTTCAAAGCTAGAGACAACGTCGGATAACCTTAATATCCTCTTCAGTGAGGGTCTTTTGTGGCGTGTTGATTCTGCTCATGTTCGTTCCAATCTTCATTCTAAAATCAAAAGTACTAAAGTAATCATAAGAGTGTTAGTTCAAAGCAAAAGATTCCTAGAAAAGCTCATAGTTTCCCAACATTTTTGACTGGATAAAATGACTCAAAGAAAAGAAAAGAAAATCAGAAGAGAACAACCAAATGCTGAATCATGGATGAGGAGGTCACGGAATGGTTAGTGTAAAGATTCTCAGTTGCTGCATCATCCTCGTCACTTGCAGGAACAAGATTCGATTGTCGTGGAGCAAAACAAGATGGTGTGAGCTCCTGAAGCCAGTTAGCGAGCCGCGTGAGTGGCATGTTGTTCTTCCTTTAAGTGTCATAAACCCATTTATCAAATTTGGTTTGCGATTCCTGTAGAGGCTGCGTAGCAAGCACCTGACTCACATCGAAAGGTGGAAACGGTGGGAATGAGTGAGCCGAGCGGGATGGCTCTGAAGCACTATCCGGCTGTGTGTTGCGTTTAGGTCTGCAGGAAACATGCTTGTTCTCTGAAGTCGCAGAAAGCCCTGGAAAGTCACATAGAGCTGCGGCAGAAGGACCAAAGGCAATGCTCTCAGTATTGTGCAGGGTGGTAAACACAGAGATGGGAAGCCGCATGTAACGAAGGTTACCCTCTTTGTCCTGAAATCTGTAGACGAGATTGTTACGCACAAAGATCTTGCTAGAAAACATATATCTGAGGTCAAGGAGCCATCGTTTCCCTGTCGAAACTGGTGGTGGCAAAGCATGGCCACAGTACTCGATAATAGGGGTCACCAGGCTACCAATAAGGATCAGTTTCTTTCTAGCTTTAGCCATGTTCTTTCGCACCTGCTCAAACTCCTGAGAGAGCAAAACCCCAAAGTTGACGCGGTGTGTCTGATGGTAATTCTGGGAAGTCTGATCGTTGAGGAATTGACGGAGACCATGAAAGAACATCCATAATTCTCGCAGCTGCATTGTGCTAGTCTCAGCCCTAGCATAAATGGTGTTGCTCACAAACTTAGCAACATTTCAAAGAACTGGGTTTTGGATGCGGGATTGTCGGGCTCCGCATGATACATAGTTCCCTGCTCCAATCAACTTCCAGACTTCAGCTCTGCTTTCAAGTTTCTCAATCTTGCTATGTGTGTTTCTGGGTGATAACTCTCTAATTTACATGTTTTAGACTTTTTTCTCCATATTTTGTATTATTTATACCCTAACCTTAGCATTTTTAGGTCTTTAACTGTAGGAATTTGCATTTAGGCCATTTAGGGTGCTGCATTGTTGCATTTGTGCATGTTGGATGAAAATGTGCTTTGGAGCCCAAAATGGGGGAAACGAGGTCAAACCCGAGCATGTACCCGAAGGAGCGATCGTGCAAGAAGAACAGTCTGAACCTCAACCCGATCAAAGAGGATCTAAGAGCAGGAAGAACAACCCAAAGACATATCCGAGGAACTACCCAACTTGAACCTCGTGCACCGCCTCGAGTAGACCCTTGGGCAGAACTGAGCAGCTAGGTTAAAAGGGTTTCCATATATAAACCCCCCCTCTTCTTCTTCTCGCCCTAGCAGGCCGCAGATACTCAAACCAGAGAGAGAGAGAGAGAGAGAGAGAGAGAGAGAGAGAGAGAGAGAGAGAGAGAGAGAGAGAGAGAGAGAGAGAGAGAGAGAGAGAGAGAGAGAGAGAGAGAGAGAGAGAGAGAGAGAGAGAGAGAGAGAGAGAGAGAGAGAGAGAGAGAGAGAGAGAGAGAGAGAGAGAGAGAGAGAGAGAGAGAGAGAGAGAGAGAGAGAGAGAGAGAGAGAGAGAGAGAGAGAGAGAGAGAGAGAGAGAGAGAGAGAGAGAGAGAGAGAGAGAGAGAGAGAGAGAGAGAGAGAGAGAGAGAGAGAGAGAGAGAGAGAGAGAGAGAGAGAGAGAGAGAGAGAGAGAGAGAGAGAGAGAGAGAGAGAGAGAGAGAGAGAGAGAGAGAGAGAGAGAGAGAGAGAGAGAGAGAGAGAGAGAGAGAGAGAGAGAGAGAGAGAGAGAGAGAGAGAGAGAGAGAGAGAGAGAGAGAGAGAGAGAGAGAGAGAGAGAGAGAGAGAGAGAGAGAGAGAGAGAGAGAGAGAGAGAGAGAGAGAGAGAGAGAGAGAGAGAGAGAGAGAGAGAGAGAGAGAGAGAGAGAGAGAGAGAGAGAGAGAGAGAGAGAGAGAGAGAGAGAGAGAGAGAGAGAGAGAGAGAGAGAGAGAGAGAGAGAGAGAGAGAGAGAGAGAGAGAGAGAGAGAGAGAGAGAGAGAGAGAGAGAGAGAGAGAGAGAGAGAGAGAGAGAGAGAGAGAGAGAGAGAGAGAGAGAGAGAGAGAGAGATTCAAATTCTTTTTCCACTTTGTTAGGATTTGATTTTATTTTCTTTTGCTACTTCTTTCAATTTCGATTATGTACTCTACCACTTTTTATCTTATTTTTAATACAATGCAATTTTCATTCATTTGTGTTTTCGTGCATTTACCATGAGATCTGAGTAGTGAATAAGGTTTCTAAGGATGGGATAGACAAATATCTGTTCTTGATCGGTTAGGATGTCTTAGCTTGAATGTTTATTTTTATATAAATTCCTTTCTAGATTGGTGTTCTTAATGCTATTTTAGTTGTACCCAGTTTTTACCGAGTTATACAACTATTAGTTATCATCCAGTCGCACGCGCCTGACTGCTACTTCACTTCAATTACAAACGATAGTTGTACGCACGCGCACGACTAAACCGAGGTTATCAGTGTGTTTCAATCTCCGTTTTTTAAAAGTAGATAGTTATTAACTGGATTAAGTAGTCGTATCATCCAGTCGCACGCGCACGTCTGCTGTATAGTTTGACTAGTTTTACAAAAGATTGAATCATGGAAAATAATCCAAGCAATTTGTCACGAGATTAATAGTTGTACCTAGTCTTGTGACAAATTGCTTATAGTTTTACTTCAGTTCGAATAGGCCACAATCCGTTCGTATCATCCAGTCGCACGCGCACGACTGCGGTAGTTATACTAATTTGTCAGGGACTGATAGTTGTACCCAGTTTTTACCGAGTTATACAATTATTAGTTATCATCCAGTCGCACGCGCACGACTGCTACTTCACTTCAACTACAAACGATAGTTGCTCGCACGCGCACGACTAAACCAAGGTTATTAGTGTGTTTAAATCTTTGTTTTTTTAAAAAAAATAGATAGTTATTAACTAGATAAAGTAGTCGTAACATCCAGTCGCACGCGCACAACTGCTGTATAGTTTGACTAGTTTTACAAAAGATTGAATCATGGAAAATAATCTAAGCAATTTGTCACGAGACTAATAGTTGTACCTAGTCTTGTGACAAATTGCTTATAGTTTTACTTCAGTTCGAATAAGGCACAATCCGTTCGTATCTTCTAGTCGCACGCGCACGACTGCGGTAGTTTTACTAATTTGTCACGGGACTGATAGTTGTACCCAGTTTTTACGGAGTTCTACTTAGTCGAGTTCTACTTAGAATATAACACGTGAGTAATATCCTGACGACTTTAACTAGTTATCATCCAGTCGCACACGCACGACTACTACTTCACTTCAATTACAAACGATAGTTGTACGCACGCGCACGACTAAACCGAGGTTATCAGTTTGTTTCAATCTTTGTTTTTTAAAAAATAGATAGTTATTAACTGATAAAGTAGTCGTATCATCCAGTCGCACGCGCACGACTGCTGTATAGTTTGACTAGTTTTACAAAAAATTGAATCATGGAAAATAATCCAAGCAATTTGTCACGTGACTAATAGTTGTACCTAGTCTTGTGACAAATTGCTTATAGTTTTACTTCAGTTCGAATAGGGCACAATCCGTTTGTATCATCCAGTCGCAAGCGCACGACTGCGGTAGTTTTACTAATTTGTCACGGGACTATTCTAAAATTCAGTTATTCATATGGAGATCTCTGTCAGGAGCGTTGGCTGTGGCAGATTGTATGCGTCGACATGGGCTTTCTGTTAACACTCTCTGTCCAATTTGCCATAGTGAAGAGGAGACAATTAATCATGTTTTGTTTGGTTGTTCATTAGCATGTGGAGTTTGGGCTGCAACTACTCTTCCTATTCCTCCACAAGGTTTATCTGGTTCGGTGGCAGATAATGTTTCCTTTATGTTAGGCCTAATGAATAAGACAGAACTTGCTGTTGAGGCAGGCTATACTGTGGTTTTTTTGGGAGATTTGGAAAGCGAGAAATTCTATTATTTTTGCGAACCGGGTCCAGGATGCTCATATTATTGTAGCCACGACTTTAGAAGAGTCAGAGGAATGGTTGAAACAACATAGTCTGATATCGCATGAGTTGGTCAGAGGAACTACAAGGGCGCTACATACGATTCATCGATGGATTAAAGCTCCCCTTGGTAAGCTTAAATGTAATATCCATGCAGCTTGGACCAATGAATCGAGCTACAGCGGTGGTGCATGGCTTTTACGAAATCATAATGGAGATGTTCTATACCATGCAAGAGATGCTTTCTTACCGCGGTTAAACAGAATTGCGGCAGAGCTTAGTTGTCTGTTATGGTGTCTACAAAGTCTTATTGACCTTCATATCACAGCTTTTGAAGTGTGGACAGATTTTCCTGCGGTGGTTTCGGCTCTAGCTTCTCCGTTACATTCGCCAAAGTATATCGTTCTGATCTGGATAAGATCACTGATGTAGTACGGATGATGGGGGAGTTTGCTATCAAACTCTCTTCACCGAAGGCCAACTCATTGGCCAGGACGATTGCATCTAGTGTCACGAGAGATGGACGACTTATTTCCTACCTTGCCTTAGGTGGTCCTGTTTGGTTACACAACCAGATCGAGGCAGACCGATGAAGTGACTTGCACAGAGTCATTTGATATTTTACTTGGTTATTATTGTGGTTCATGTTTTTTCCTTCATGGTTTTAATTGTCTGGACTGATTCATTATTTTAATCACATTTTGCGTTAAAAAAAAAAAAAGATAATATTTCCTAACTATCATCAGCTGTATATAATATCATCTAAATAAATCAAATAACCTACACATAACATGGGTTCAAAACATATTATATACAAATTAATAAGAATCTGCATATTTGACGCTATAGTGTTCGGTGGTTCTTCAGACTTCAGTTATGAATGAAACTCAGATTTACTAGCTAAGTCATGAACTTATGTTTGAACCTTCTTCTTGGGAAACTGATTATTTGTTTACACATTAACAATTAAAAACATATGCATTGGGTTTCCACGCCAACAACATCTCTTATGTCTTTTAAAGCATACAAAGGAAATACTCCCTCCGTTTTAAATTACTTGTCGTTTAAGGTTTATTTACGCAGATTAAGAAAACAACTCAATTTTCTATTTTACCCTTTCTTTAATATATTTTCTAATTTTCTTATTGGTCAAAGCATTAAAATAGTGAGAATATAGTTGATATTTTTACCAAGCGTATTCATTAAAAAAAAAAAAAACAAGTATTAGAAAACAACATTTTTACTCTAGAATGACAAGTAAAAAGAACTAGAAGGAGTATTATTTTATGGGATTTTAGTTAAAAGTACCACATTTGCTTACAATCTTTTATATTCTACCACAAGTGAAAACTACTTTTTGATTCTACCACAAGAGACACTTAAAAGTCGTAAATACCCTTTTGTTTATGAGAAAAAATTGAAATTAATTGTTTTTTTTTATAAATATGAGGGGACAGTCTACTACTGACAATTGACATTTAATATGCACTAAAGCAAGAATCAGTGGGCCAAAGAAATGAGCCGTAAATGTTTTGAAGAAGAAAGAAAAATATGTAACAGAAAAACACGTGTGATGAAAAGATGAGAGCATTAATTGAGTATGTAGAAAAGCTATTCCGTAGACAAAAATGATTTATTTGTAGACAAGTTTTATTTGTTGATCATGGTAGACATATTCATTTTTTGGGCTGTGGACAAGTTATTTTCAGTAAATTTATAAAATATATTTTTTGTAGACAAGTTGAGCCGATAGACAAGTTATCAAGTACATAGTGACAAACAAGTTTGTGGATACGTTGATTTTGTTGTTTGTAGAAAAATTGGTTTTGTTTTTCGATCTATAATAGACAAGTTGGTTTTGGTGTTTGTTGACAAGTTTCAATTTGTTAAAGTTGTAGACATATATATTTTTAGTAGGCATGTTGGTTTTATTGTTTATTGACAACTTTCAATTTTCAGGTTTATAAAACTAAATCTGGACAACAAACTAAGATCTTAGTAGACAATTATGGAATCGATGGACAAGTTGTAAATATGTCCATAAAAAATTAGACATCACAAAAAAAATATAATTTTGAAGTGATGGACTACATATGTAAAAAAAGAAAGATTAGAAAACAATTAAAAGTTAGAAAACAATTAGAAAACAATTAGAAAACACTGAAGTTTTTTTTTTTGTTGGGATTTTTGGATAAAAAGTTAGAAAACAATTAAAAAAAATAAAAAGTTTTATTGTGTTTGTTTATTTGTTGTTTTTAGATAAATAGAGAAATAAACAATGAAAAAAAAGAAATGGAGAGAGAGAGAAACGATGAGGAGAGAAAAAAAAAAAAGTGTTGGAGTTTATTTATTATTAAAGTTTTTTAAAAAATAATATAGAGAAATTAGCCAAAGTTAATTTAGTCATTTAATGTTGTGAATGTGGTATTTGTAAAAAACAGTTATGAATGTGGCAGATGAGATAAGAAAAGTTTTTGAATGTGGTAGATTTGTTAAAATAACTCTTATTTTATCATGTTTTATTTTTTCGTAATGGATTTTTGTTAGATATATATCTCACATCGGAAATCATTTCGTCGAAGAAGCTAATGTAAATAGTAGACAAATTAGTCTGAAATCATACTGATTTAATTTGTTGCAAACTATCCAACAGCGCCCAGTGGGACTTGATGCAATTGTGATTCTTTCTTATTTTATTTTTAAATAATTGTTTTATTAACTTTCATTTTCAGTTGTATTTTGTTAGTTTGTGACTTTTTATCATGGACATATCACATATGTAATTCCAACTTAAAGGTGAGACTAACAAGAGAGAGGATGAATTGAACATTGACAAAATCAGCATGAGATTAAGGACAAAGACGGTTCCTGCCAGGTCCCCCAAAGTACAAGTGGGGTTCTTCCATATCTGTTTTCCGGTAGAGCTTTGTAGAGTAACAATTTTTCTCATCAACGTATTCGGATAGATATTTAGGGTACTTGATCTGCAAGGAATCGTCCTTGATTCTAAGGTTGGTGTGGTAACAAGCTTCGCCATAGAGGTAATTTGCCCATTGTCCGCTCCCCATTGAAGTTTCCGTGTGTGGCTTCTTCCCTATGTTAGGGCTATGGACTTCTCCACCCCACTGCACAGCGGTTGCTCTGTGTTTGAGGCTGTTAAACAGTGTACCCGGCCAATAACCCATTACGTTGTTTCCGCAAGTCAACCACCAGTTCCCACTCTTTGGATCCTGCAAATTAATACCGTCGACGGTGAAACATTATTGGGGCATTCACCAAGACAAATATACGAAAAGTGTGTCAATATTTTTTAATCATGTGAGGGACTTTTATAAACTAGAAAATGTTACCAGGAACACGCTAACGGTGATGAAATATTGCTCGTGCGAGGAACTCGAAACAGGTTCAATGGCTGCACCAAGGGCAAAACTTTTAGTTGTTTGCACAAAACCCGCGCATAAGAGGTTGATGCACCCTGTGCTTTTGTATCCATCTTTCTGCAAATCCAAATAGATCAAAGAGTAGTTATAAACTCACATAAGGGATTTAAAAATGTTTCAAAGTTGGTAAATATTTTTATAGGTGTTACTCACAGTCCATGAGATGAAGAGACGTGTGCGGTAGTCTCCAAAAACGGCTGGATTCACCTGAATAAATTTATTGTCAATTAGTTAACGGTTTAGTTTTAAAGCAAAGTAACAGAACGTACCATCCAACCAGCTTCTAGGCTCTCAAAAATATCTGAGACACCACCGACCAGCCATATCTGAGCAGAGCTGTAGTCGCTAGCCTGAACCCTTGGAGGGTTCCAAACATTTATATCAGATTGAGCTCCAACAAAATTGGACCCTATGGCGACAATAAATGCCTCCTGTATCATCAACAAAGAATAAGGTGTTTTTAGTTAACCAGATGGAGATTTTATTAGTTTTTGATCAAAAAAGGCTTTTAATCTGGTTTAGTTTTGGTAACTAGATGTCATAACTTCACTGATTAATTCATTTTTTAACAAAAAAAAGTGCTCAATTCAATTTATTTTATTTTATTGCCAAAATTTGGAAATATAGTTTTGAAACTTATACGAAAATTTCATGGTATTAATTGTACCATATAACCAAAAACCCCCTAAGTTAAAAAGGAAAATCAGAAATGGAAAAAACGATTAGCAAAATAAAATAACTTAACTTTCTTCATTTAAAACCTTAATACATTGTACATACCGATCGAAAGTATGTGCCGACTTGGTTTGTTTTCTCAGCTGTTATATTGAATTTACCCTTGTGCAGAAGTGCGTTGTCGAGATAACTATATCTATGAGGAGTTTTTCTCCCAAAATGAGACGGTGAAGAGGCTTTGCTTATGTCTTCTCTACTAACTCTACGAACCGGTATTGTCCCAGTGGGACAGGTTCCAGATTTTGACCATACCTGAGACGTTATTTGTATTTGTTCTGAAGAACCGTTGTTTGGAATTTTAGTCTTCTTTTCACCAAATTGAACACTCGGTTTCATCTGCATGCATAAATGTGTTTTTTTTTTTTTAAAAATTTGGTTAACAAGCTAGGCATGCATGCCTCTGTAAATAACTTACACGTAATTTGAGCATAAAAACCAAATAGGTGAGTGTAGAATTTGTTTACCTGAATCTTATGGTTCCTTAAAGCGGGATGATCAAAGGCATGTTGTTTGTAGATATCTATACAATCTATTATATCTCTATCTTCACTCTACAATGTATGATCGATTTTTGGAACTCCATCATAAACGAAAGATATATACACAAGATGTTATATATTTGCATTCAGGTTAAGTTCATACCTTGATGGTCTTCAACGCAGGCTTATTAAGAGCCTTCAGTTTCATGTCAATATCTACAGAACCTTTCCCATAGGCTTCACTGTAAAAGCCAAAAAGAATCACAAACATTAAGAACAATCTCATCTCGGTCTTTCTCTTGTTTATTCCTAGATTGAAGGATGTAGACTTTAAATGTTGAACCTTCATACTTATAGAGTTCACAAAAGGAAATGGTTTATTTTTTTAATTGATATTATTATTATAAGTATCAACACACAAAGTTGAAAAAACGGAAACCTCATATCTACTTACTAAAATATTTGGTCAACTCTTTTGTGAAACTCAGATCAACTTACCAAATGTGAAATTATGAATGCTCCTGTAATTACTTAGCTACTCTATTTTGTTTTGACTTTTTATTTATGTTGCACCCAAATTTAATCCTTTTGGCTAATTTTTCTTTGAACTGATGCTTTCTCATGATTGACCAATCACGATATAATATTCATTTCGTTTCCCAATTCAACACAAGAGTTTATCAAAAAAAAAAAAAACACAAGATTAGCCGATTTTCGTTTTATCTTCCTTCATCACCAAAAATTTGTCAAAAGCTGGATAAAAATGATACCATTGTCTTTGAGTAAGTTACCATCACCAAAGAATGTCTAATTCAGAGTTTTGTCCAGAGTTATAATATACTATTCTCTTATTTTTGGACTTAAATTTATATATACAAATTAAAAAGTATTTTTGATGAGACCGTGGACAGCTCCACCAAACCACACGAACCTGAGGAGCAGCTTGCACCAGAGGAAGCACCGGAGGAGCAGCTTGAACCAACGGAAGCAGCGGAGGAAGCATTGATTGTTCCGGCGGGTCCTCTAACACGGTCACGGTCCAAGAGGTTCAACCAAGCCATCAATGGACTACTCAAGGAGCTGGACAAGAACCAAGAAGACGTGGTTCAAACCACTTTGACGATGCTCACAGCTGAAGGTGCTCGGTAAAGGGTAAATGTTGCTTTGGTGCTCTTTTTCCCTTGGTCAAGTTTTGTCCCATTGGGTTTTCTTGACAAGGTTTTTAATGAGGCCTAAGTAACATTTTCTAGCCCCTTTACCAGCCCAATTCGTGGTCCAAGGTTCCCCACAAAGGCCTTGGCCCATTTTCTATCTCTTTCTCATTCAAACTTTGCATTTATTGCTTTTGTAATTTCATAGACATCTTGCATGAGCTTTAACTTGAACTTGCAAGGTTGTCTAGGGTTTTCTCTCATCTATCTCGTCCTCCCCTTCTCCTATTTAAAGACCATGTATCTCTCTTTTGTTTCTCATCAAACATTTTAATCAAAAACTTCTTTTCTACTTGTTTGATCTGAGAAGTGTGTAATATCTCCTCAACTTGTCTTCTTCTTAGTGTGTCATATCTAAGTTGGATTCAAGCCTGAAGTCTAAGAGATTGTCATCTCTCTTGGAAGTTCATTTCAATCCCCTTCATCCGCTGCAATCATCCGATTTCACCTTCACCGCCGTTCATCTATCAATTCCGCTGCATCTTTCATCCAATCTCCATCATCACTTCGTCCATTTCTCTTCAAAACCATACAAGTGTGTTCTTGGGAAGAGATTCCTTGCCAGGAGTCTATCATGTGGTATCAGAGCAACCACTTTGCAACAAGGTTTTGAGTTTCCAATCGTCACTTTTTATTTTTCTCAGATCTGTCATTTATCTTGTCAGAATTTTATAAAATGTTTTACTCGTTCAAATTTAATGAAATCAACTGTTTTGGAACCAAGAACGAGTCTAGTATTTTGTTAAATTGATTTGAGAATTTTTGGATTCGTTTTCATAATTTACCCAGATCTGTTTTCATTTACGTGTTTTTAGAACTATTTACTGGTGGATCTTTGTTTTTCTTTTCAGGTACCATGGTGACGTCGGAAGAGGAAGAGTCATCTACATCCAGTCTTGAAAGGAGGATCCTTAAGTCAGTCACCGCAGCTATGACAACCATGCTTGATACAAGACTTGGCGCTCTACACTTAAATCAACCCAACCCGGAAGCAAATCAGCGTCAAAGGCAGAACCAGGAGGAACCAAGGCAAGACGACGAGACCAGGCAGTACTATAACCATGGTTCTTCACACAGCAGTCAGCGGAGGCGTCGACGAGAACGTCCAGTACCAAGAGATCCGTTGGGAGGACTTAAGTGCAAGATCCCAGCCTTTCACGGAACCAGCAACCCGGATAACTACTTGGAGTGGGAGCAGAAAATTGAATTAGTCTTTGTTTGTCAAGAGGTCACCGAGGTCAACAAAGTTAAACTTGCCGCAACCGAGTTCTACGATTATGCATTAAGTTGGTGGGATCAGCTTGTTACCAGCCGCAGATGTACCGGAGACATACCGATCGAGACATGGAATCAGTTAAAGACCGTCATGCGTAGGAGGTTTGTGCCGAGTTACTATCATCGTGATCTTCATCAGCGTTTGAGGAATTTGGTTCAAGGAAGCAGGTCAGTTGAAGAGTACTTCAAGGAAATGGAAACCTTAAAGCTTAGAGCCGATATTCATGAGGATGGAGAAGCTACGATGTCGCGATTCATGGGAGGTCTTAACCGCGAAATCCAAGACCGTCTAGAAACCCAACACTATGTGGAAATCGAGGAGATGCTTCACAAGGCAGTCTTGTTCGAACAGCAAATTAAAAGGAAGAACTCTCGATCCAGCTACAGCACCACTAAGTCCAGCTACAGCTCGGGAAAACTGAGTTACCAAAAGGAGGACAAGCCCGGCTACCAGAAGGACTACAAGCCATTCGTCAAACCGAAACCGATAGAATCAGACCCGAAAGGTAAGGGTAAGGAGGTGATCACGAGGACTAGGGATATTCGTTGCTTTAAGTGTCAAGGACTTGGGCATTACGCAAGCGAATGTGTCAACAAAAGGATCATGGTTCTTAAAGAAAATGGCGAGGTTGAGTCTGAAGAAGAGCGTTCGGAAAACGACTCTTTGGAAGAGGGTTTGGAAGCCCCAGCTAAAGGAGAATTGCTTGTTGCTAGGAGATCGTTGAGTGTTCTAACCAAATCAGAGGAGCAAGCGCAAAGAGAAAACTTGTTCCACACGCGGTGCTTAGTCAAGGACAAGGTATGTAGTTTAATTATCGATGGTGGTAGTTGTACTAATGTTGCAAGCAGGAGTATGGTGGAAAAGCTTGGCTTAGAAGTGCTCAAACATCCAAAACCATATGCGCTTCAATGGCTCAACGAAAAGGGTGAGATGTCCGTTAAGGAGCAAGTCAAAGTGCCGTTATCAATTGGTAAGTATCAGGACGAGATCATGTGTGACATACTTCCGATGGACGCTAGCCACATTCTTCTTGGACGTCCATGGCAATCAGACCGACAAGTTCACCATGATGGCTTCACCAACCGACACAACTTTGAACACAATGGCCGCAAGACGACTCTCATCCCAATGACGCCGCATGAAGTCTACCTAGACCAGCTGAGCATGAAACAGCGAGCCGCCAAACAAGCCGAACAAACCGACACAAAGGGTAAGAGCAAGGTAAGTCACAATAGTTTACTTTTTGTTTACAAAGAAACTCTAGCTTGTTCTACTAACCCCGAACCGGTGCTACCGAGTAAAGTTGAGTTGGTTTTGCAAGAGTATAAGGACGTGTTTCCAGAGGATTGTCCCATTGGTTTACCACCAATCCGAGGGATCGAGCATCAAATCGATTTTGTGCCAGGAACCACCCCAACCGAAACCAAGGAGCTTGAAAAACAAGTGAACGAGCTGATGGACAAAGGTCATATTCGAGAAATCATGAGTCCATGTGCCGTTCCAGTGTTGCTAGTACCAAAGAAAGATGGGAGTTGGCGAATGTGCGTGGACTGCCGAGCCATTAACAATATCACGGTTAAGTATCGCCATCCTATCCCTAGATTAGATGATATACTTGATGAATTGCATGGTTCTAGCATCTTTTCTAAAATTGATCTTAAAAGTGGATATCATCAAATTCGCATGAAAGAAGATGATGAGTGGAAAACAGCTTTTAAAACCAAACAAGGGTTATATGAGTGGTTAGTCATGCCGTTTGGTTTAACTAATGCGCCTAGCACTTTCATGAGATTGATGAATCATGTCCTTAGGAAGCATATTGGTGTTTTTGTTGTGGTTTATTTTGATGACATTTTGGTTTATAGCAAGAACTTAGAGGATCATGTCATGCATCTTAAACTTGTTTTGGATTTGCTTCGCAAGGAAAAGCTTTATGCCAACTTTAAGAAGTGCACCTTTTGCACAGATAATCTTGTTTTCCTAGGCTTTGTTGTGAGTGCAGATGGAATCAAGGTTGATGAGGAGAAAGTCAAGGCAATCAAGGATTGGCCAAGTCCAACAAATGTGAGCGAGGTTAGGAGTTTTCATGGCCTAGCAGGGTTCTACCGACGGTTTGTCAAGGACTTCAGCACTATTGCCGCCCCACTCACGGAACTTATTAAAAAGGACGTTGGTTTCAAATGGGAAGCTGCACAAGAAAATGCCTTCCAGACTTTGAAAGAGAAGCTTACTAATTCCCCTGTTCTAATTCTTCCAAATTTTATGAAAACTTTTGAGATTGAGTGTGATGCCTCAGGGATAGGTATTGGAGCTGTTTTGATGCAGGATCATAAGCCCATAGCTTTCTTTAGTGAGAAACTTGGAGGAGCTACACTCAATTATCCGACCTACGACAAAGAGCTTTATGCTTTGGTCCGAGCCCTACAAACGTGGCAACACTATCTCTGGCCGAAGGAGTTTGTCATTCATACTGACCACGAGTCTCTTAAGCACCTCAAGGGTCAACAAAAGCTCAATAAACGTCATGCGCGGTGGGTCGAATTCATCGAAACATTCCCATATGTTATCAAGTACAAAAAAGGTAAGGATAATGTCGTTGCCGACGCATTATCTCGCAGGTATGTTTTGCTTACTTCTTTGGATGCAAGATTGCTAGGTTTTGAGCAAATAAAAGACTTGTATGCTAATGATTCTGATTTTAGCAAAATATTTCAATCTTGTGAGAAGTTTGCCTTTGGAAAATATTATCGGCATGAGGGTTACTTGTTCTTTGAAAATAGACTTTGTGTGCCTCACTCTTCTTTGCGAGAATTGTTTCTAAGGGAAGCTCATGGAGGAGGATTGATGGGACACTTTGGAGTTGCTAAGACATATAAGGTGATGCAAGAACACTTCCACTGGCCACACATGAAAAGAGATGTTGAACGACTATGTGAACGGTGTGCGACGTGTAAGCAAGCTAAGGCTAAAGTTCAATCCCACGGTTTGTATACCCCTTTACCTATTCCTTTGCATCCTTGGACTGATATTTCTATGGATTTTGTGGTTGGATTGCCTAGGACTAGGGCTGGTAAGGATTCTATTTTTGTGGTGGTTGATCGCTTTTCTAAAATGGCACATTTCATTCCTTGTCATAAAACTGATGATGCATCTCATGTTGCTAGTTTGTTCTTTAGAGAAGTTGTTCGTTTGCATGGCATTCCTAAGACCATTCACTACAAGAAAACAGCCCATTCCCGACTACAGTAAGAGTCGTTAAGTAGTCGCTAATTTGCTGTTTACGACTCAGTGACGACTAAAACGTGTAGTCGTAAATCCTTAGTCGGTAAAATAATTAGTCGTAAAAATAGTCGTTATTTAACGACTACTGTACGACAAAATTCCGTAGTCGTAAAAATAGTCGTAACAGATTCGTACATAATTACGACTACGATACGACAGAGTTACGATTAACCAGCAGTTATATTGGCAGTTGTAAAGGAGTCGTAGTATAGTCGTAACATTTGAAGACTCGGTTACGACGGATTTACGACTAATCATGATATACAGTAATTTTGCTTGTAGTCGTAACGTAGTCGTAACATGCTTATTGATTTACGACTATTTAGCTACTATTCTAAACAAATTAATAATGTAATTTTAATTTGTTTAGCGACTAATGTTTGGTGGAAAACAAATTTATAAATGTTTTAAATTGAAATTGGTACCTGTTTCTCAAAATATTATGAAACCAATATTAAGGCAATAAAGTCATATTAGAACAAAAACAAGATTAAGGCAATAAAATTATATTAACCATGATTTATAATACAAACCAAAAGACCAAGTTTCTCACATGACAAATATAGGTACCAAAAGAGACAAATGCATACCAAGTATACATGTGTCTCAACAAAGAGACAAGTTCAACAAAAGAGAGAAGTTCAACAAAAGAGACAAGCTAATTAGTTAGGTCTATGAAATTGTAGGTGAGAAGTTAACCTACAAAGCATCATTGTTAAGGAACCGGATTTGAAGGTGGAGCTGTTGCTGGGAGTGTGGTTGAGAGTGGCTCTGTGGTTGCTTCAGCTGTTTGAGTCTTCATAAACTCTATAAAGGCAGTGTCAGTTTTGCGCAGGTACTTCTCGACTAAGGAAAAATGCTCTAACTTGTCCTTCTGCTCAGCCACAGCTTGGAAATGTAGTGCTTCACGGGCAGCAAGCTCTGCATCACGAGCAGCAACCTCTGCATCACGGCGAGAATTATAAGCAGCCTGCTCTTCGATTTGACGTTGAGTTTCCCTCATTTGCTCTTGCAATGACTGAAACATTGCAGACTCTTGTTGTTGGTTTTCCTTGCCATTGAGAAGAGGTTGAAGAGTATGCTTAAGACTTCCAACTCCATACAGGTTTCCTCGTGAATCTTTCTGAGTAGACTACAATAAAACAAAGAGAAAAACAAACGTTAAAGAGGCTGTAGAAATCAAAAGATAATTCAGTGTGGGTTGTGGAAAGTGATATTTACCTGAATAAAGATGTTTGTGTAATCATCTGCTGTGAGCTCTGGAGGCTGTGAAGTATGTTCCCCAAGGTCGGACAACTTCTGCTGCAAGTTCTTCTCATAATTGAGAGAGATTTGCTCTGCCTTCCGGTCAACATAAGTACCATCTGGCTTGGTATGTGTCTTAATAAAAACCTCACCAAGACTAACCGGTCTTCCCAATTCCTTTTCCTGCAATGTTACAAAAGAATCAAGGGTTATGATATCATTTAAAACTCCAAATTTAAAGAACAACAAAATTTATGGGTATATAAAAGTTACTAACCATTTCGTTATGGATTTGTTGATAAGACTTTGTCCCTGATAAGTGGACGTGAGGACCAAGATCACCACGATCAGACATACGAGCTTTAGAGTAGGTGACACTCCTTTGTTGTGCTTCTTCAGTCTCCCAATAATCAACCATTATTTGCCAAATAGTATCTCTGATCCATTTTGGTCGCTCTCCACTAGTCTTGGAATTGCAAATCATGTCTTTCATCCGGCGTTGGCAGATGAGCTCAAAAAACTGTTGAACTGTCCCAGTAATCAAAGGATCCCATGTGTGTGTTTTCTACATAGCAAAGACAATATAATGATGTTAGTGGAAACTCAACAAGTAAACCTATATGTGAAAAGGTTAAGAGAGAAGAAAACTGTACAGAAAACTCAATGAACCATCTCTGTTGTCTGTCCCGAGGCACACATGTCCAGCTGTAGTATGGACCATCAAATTTATTTGTAAAAATTTTAGTAATGCTCCTTACCAGTCGCGATTTTTCGTCGCGAGTAAACCTGCAAACACAAAACAACAAAAAGATGTCAATGTTCTAAAACAGATAAGGACCAACACAAAACAGATGTCAAAACAGATTGAGTACTTATACTTATGTATATACGACCAACGCAAAACAAAACCTATTAAGAACAAACATCAAACAGACATATATATAGGTCCAACACAAAACAGATGTCATCTTTTGAGTACTTATACATATATATAGGCACAAAACAGAACCTATTAAGAACCATCAAAGATTGAGTACTTATACCAACAAATAAGTTATAGTTTGTTTGATCGAGTACTTATAACAACAAACCGGCTCAACACAAAACAGAACCTATTAAGAACAATGTAAACAGACATCAATGTACTAAAACTAACCATCAAAGAGCATCTAAACTAATGTTCTAAAACTAACAATCCGGCTTAATGTTCTAAAACTAACCATCCTCAAACTAACCACCTTAGACAATCAAAACAGACAAGCTCATTAGAAGAATGTATTAATACCAGGTCGTGTTTGGCATCGGTGTTGGGGAGAGGACGGTTGTAAACTTCTCACGGTTTGGAACTCTAAGCAGGGCATTTAGAGTGACAATCGTGTCCTCCTGGAGCTCTGATTTGAAGCCTCAGAGCCTTCATGGTAGTTGTTACCGTGAGATGATGGACGGCTCTGAGCTTGAGAGTTATCAGCTGGAGACGGTGGAGCGTCTTGTGGTGGAGGATCAGCTGGAGACTGTCGCGGATTGTTATGGACCTCCTCTGACGAAAGAGGCTGTTGAGTCTGACGTTGTTGGTTCACCGAGGTCCGGAAAAGAGTCTGTGGCGGTGGATAGTTGCGGATCTGTGGTGTTCCTGACGGTGATGGTCTCGGGAAAACCTGGTCTTGCTCTTGCGGTGTTTGAGGATGGGGCAAATCTGCTGCCGGCGTAAAGTTGTATTGTGTCGGTAGAGGGTTTGGTCTTCTCGCTTCTTTGATGGGGGTCGACCCTTCGGTTCTTTGGAAGAAATTACGGTCCATCTTCCTCTTTCTTCCTCGCTTAGCTGGAGCTTTGGTCGGAGCCTTAGTTGCAGACTTCGCCGCAGATTGCGTTGGAGCCATCGTGAAGGAGAGAATCGAAAGACAGATGAGAAAGACAGACAGAGAAGAGAAAGCAAATCGGGATTCAGAAGAGAAATCGGGAAGAGGAGAGTTTAGGATTAGGAGTTATCGAAGAGAAGAGAAGAGGAGATTAGGTTTTGGTTTAGGAGTTATCGAAATCGAAGAGAAGAGGAGATTAGGTTTTGATTTAGGAGTTATCGAATCGAAGAGAAGAGGAGATTAGGTTTTGATTTTTAGGGATTTTGGTTTTGGTTTTGGGGGAAAAATTAGGTTTTAGGTAAAGGGGGAAATCAAAATTTTTTTGGTTTTGGGGGAAATAATTTTGGGTTAGAGGGAAATTAATTTGGTTTCCCGATTTTATTTGGGTTGAGATTAATTAATTCATATTTTCTTAATTTAGTCGCTAATTGGTCGCTAATTAGTCCCTAATAGTCATAATAATTAAACTAAAATTTTAATATTTAGTTTCTAAATATTAGTCATAATTAAACTAAAAGTTTAATATTTTGAAACTAAAAGCTCAATATTTTGAAACTATTTAGTCATAATTTACAATTTAATATAAACACATAATTATTTATTTTAATAGAAACATAATTATTAATAATATTTGATACAAGCATAATTATCCAAATTGATACAAATATTTTACACAAGCATAATTAGTTAGGAGGATCTTCGTCTTCGTCTACTTCATCGTCTGAAGATGATAAATTACATTGAAATTCATCTTCTGGTTCTGCATCTTCGACATCATAATCAAGATTTATTGGTTCATTTATTTCTTCTAAATTATCGAAAACTAGATCTTCAATAGTTGTCACCATTACAGCATCATCATTTTCTGTTTGCAAAAGAGTTGGTTCTTTGTTCTCATATTCTCCTGCAATGTTTCCCCTTGGATTAACTTTTAAAACATTGAGCCATTCCTTCCTTGGTTTCTTTGTGTATGAGTAGGGAATATAGCAAACTTGATGCGCCTGGGAGGCTGTTTAGGAATATCAACACAAATATATATTATCGACATTAAAAAATAATATCTATATATATATATATGTACGTACCTAGAATAAATGGTTCGTATTTATTATATTTTCTCGATGATAGAACCTCTACAACGCCACCATTGCTCATTCGAGTGCCTCTACCCATAACAGGGTCATACCACTTACACTTAAAAAGTGTCATTCTCAAATTGACTTATGTTTTGTTTTAGAATTTGAATACGACTTTTATGCAAAGTTCTCGCACATAAGTCTCGGAAAAATGCTCCAAGCCCTACAATATACAATGCAAAATATTGGGGTTAATTTCTTTATATTTACTATTAAATGACTTCAAAAATATAGGTATATATATGAAATTAATTAATACCTGATAATGCAAGGTGGACGTTCCGGTCTAGGAGTTCTGCAAAGATAAATGGAAGTAGTCGTTCCATAAAAACATGGCAGTCATGACTCTTCATGCCTGAAAACTTTCCATTTTCCATATCAACACAACTAGCTAGGTCTAACGAATAGCCATCAGGAAATTTCACCGAATGTTTGACACATTCTAGTAAACTTGTTCTCGCTTCTTCTGTCAAAGTGTAGGGTGGGAAAGGAGCTTTACCATCACTATCAATATGTAGTTGTTGCCGAGAACAGAATTTTTGTATATCCAATCTTGACATGATGTTGTCTTTTGATTTACCCTTCACACTCATAAGAGTATACATGATGTTATCCAAAACGTTCTTCTCTGTATGCATCACATCAATATTGTGTCGAAGATTGAGGTCCCTCCAGTAAGGCAGCTCCCATAAGATGCTTAACTTATGCCAGTTGTGTTGCTTCCCATAGCCAGCAGTCTTCTTTTCATGACCATTTCCACCAACATCCTTGGTTTTTGGTGCTTTTACTTCAGCCAACCGCTCGTAATAAACTTGCTCACCGGTCAACGACTAAGGTGGATACTCTCTTGAAGCATCTTTTCCCTTTAGAAAGTCTTTCTTATTCCTCCTTAATGGATGACCGTGAGGAAGAAATCTCCGATGACAATCAAACCAACACACCTTCCTTCCATTAGGGAGATAAAACGACTTTGAATCATCCATGCAAACTGGACAAGACAATTTTCCATGGGTTGTCCATCCTGATAACATGCCATACGCCGGAAAGTCACTTATCGTCCACATTAGCGCTGCCTTTAGATTAAAATTTTCATTCAAGGAAACATCGTACGCATCGACTCCAGTAGACCACAACTCTTTTAACTCCTCAATCAAAGGTTGGAGGAAGATATCCAGACTAGCTCGCGGATGATTTGGCCCAGAATTCAAAATTGTAAGAAACACGAACTCTTCGTTCATGCACATACCAGGGGGTAGATTGTATGGAGTCAAGATCACAGGCCACAATGAATGATTACGAGACACGCCAAACGGATTGAACCCATCAGTGCATAATCCAAGATAAACGTTACGGGGTTCTTCTGCAAATCGAGGATTTTGTTCTTGAAAATATTTCCACTCCGCTGCATCTGAAGGATGACACATTTCTCCCTCCTTAGATTTGTGCTCAGCATGCCATCTCATCGCCGCTGCAGTCTTGTGGCTCTGGTACATCCTCTTCAATCTATCAGCAATAGGTAGATACCACATACGACTGTATGGTACTTTGGTTCTACGTCGAGGATCCTTTGGCTTCCATCTTTGAGCACCACAAAACAGACAAGTCTTTTCCTTTTCGTCATCTTTCCAGAATATCATACAATTGTTAATACAAACATCAATTGTATAATATGGGAGACCTAAATTGCGCATTAATTTTTCCGTCTCGTAATGTGAACTCGTTGCCTGGTTTCCTTCTGGTAAATACTCATTCAATATTTCGCACACCGAATCCACTAACTTTTCACTCATATTATACTCCGCCTTATTTTGCATGACTCGAGCAGCTAACGATAATTGTGAGTGACCTTCATGGCAACCATCGTATAGTGGATTTTTTGCACCTTCTAACAAGTAGAATTTCTTTGAATGATTACGTATTGGTTCTTCTACATTTTGAGAACTACCCTCATGATAGTTATCATCTAAACCCACATTATAACGAAATGCATCATTCACCATATCCACATATGGATTTTCTACTACATTACCCACATCTACATTACCCACTTCTTGATCACTACCAACATAACTTGTTCCTATATCCATATTGATTTCTTCCCCATGTCTATACCAAATATAATAATCAGGCATAAATCCATTGCTAAAAAGATGATTCCAAATTCTTTTTCCCGAAATAAACTTATAGTTCTTACAACGACTACAAGGACAGTGAAACATACCCCCATTATTTTGTGCTAGAGATTGACTATTTGCAAATTCCATGAATTGCTCCATCCCCGTTGTAAACTCCGCCGAAAAATTGCCCGTCACTTCATCGAACCTCTTATACATCCACTCTCGAGAATGACTATAATTGTAATTCCCAGACATTATACAAGAATATAGAAAATATTTTTTTTTTTTTTTTTTTTTTGAAGATTTTTTTTTTGTGTTTTTATGGGTGAGAAGAGAAGAAATGGTAAGTGAAGAGAGAAGAAGTGGTGAAGGTCGTATATATAGGCGATTTTGGCGACTACCAAGCGACTATTAAAATTCAGTTGCATAATACAAGTACACCTACCCCCAAACGAAGAAAACGTGGTTTTTAATACCGACATGTTACGACTATTATACGACTACGTTACGACTCACCGAAAGTGTCGCATAATAGTCGCTAAATAACGACTACTAAGCGACAACCTGTACGACCCGCCGATATTGTCGTAATATAGTCGCCTAGTTTGGTGACTTGTGTGCGTCTACCTACATAGTCGTAACTGAGGGACTACATAGCGACAAGGTTACGTCTGCGTTTATAATTTTACATATTAGTCGTAACGTAGTCGTTAAATGGCGACTACTTTTACGACTACTGAATTTTGTCGCAATTTAGCGACTACTCTACGACCATTTTTATTTAGTCGTAAAATAGTCGTAACGGAGTAACCAAATAGTCGCTAAATTTAGCGACTGAAAAATAGTCGTAAAATGTAGTCGGCTACGGGCTGTTTTCTTGTAGTGATTGTTTCTGATCGAGACACTAAGTTCCTTAGTTATTTTTGGAAAACTTTGTGGTCTAAATTGGGAACTAAGTTGCTTTTCTCTACTACATGTCATCCGCAAACCGATGGTCAAACTGAAGTTGTGAATCGAACCTTGTCTACTTTGTTGCGTGTGCTTATTAAAAAGAACCTTAAGACTTGGGAAGATTGCTTGCCGCATGTTGAATTTGCTTATAATCATTCTATGCATTCTGCGACTAAGTTTTCTCCCTTTGAAATTGTTTATGGGTTCAACCCCACTTCTCCTTTGGATCTAATGCCTTTACCTTTGAGTGTGAGATCATGTCTTGATGGCAAGAAAAAGGCCGACTTAGTTAAACAGGTTCACAAAAAGGCTAAGGAGAATTTGGAGGCCCGGACGAAGCTGTATGAAAAGTATGCGAACAAAAGGCGAAAGGAGGTCATCTTCAATGAGGGCGATCAAGTGTGGGTTCATCTTAGGAAGGAGCGTTTCTCGGAAGAGCGAGCATCTAAACTAATGCCCAGGATTGATGGACCGTTCACAGTTCTCAAACGAATCAACAACAATGCCTACCAACTTGACCTCCAAGGTAAGTACAAAGTTAGTGGTAGTTTCAATGTTTCTGATCTTCGTCCTTATTGTGCAGATAATTCGGATTTGAGGTCAAATCCTTTTCAAGTGGGAGAGGATGATGAGATCATGGACAGCTCCACCAAACCACACGAACCTGAGGAGCAGCTTGCACCAGAGGAAGCACCGGAGGAGCAGCTTGAACCAACGGAAGCAGCGGAGGAAGCATTGATTGTTCCGGCGGGTCCTCTAACACGGTCACGGTCCAAGAGATTCAACCAAGCCATCAATGGACTACTCAAGGAGCTGGACAAGAACCAAGAAGACGTGGTTCAAACCACTTTGACGATGCTCACAGCTGAAGGTGCTCGGTAAAGGGTAAATGTTGCTTTGGTGCTCTTTTTCCCTTGGTCAAGTTTTGTCCCATTGGGTTTTCTTGACAAGGTTTTTAATGAGGCCTAAGTAACATTTTCTAGCCCCTTTACCAGCCCAATTCGTGGTCCAAGGTTCCCCACAAAGGCCTTGGCCCATTTTCTATCTCTTTCTCATTCAAACTTTGCATTTATTGCTTTTGTAATTTCATAGACATCTTGCATGAGCTTTAACTTGAACTTGCAAGGTTGTCTAGGGTTTTCTCTCATCTATCTCGTCCTCCCCTTCTCCTATTTAAAGACCATGTATCTCTCTTTTGTTTCTCATCAAACATTTTAATCAAAAACTTCTTTTCTACTTGTTTGATCTGAGAAGTGTGTAATATCTTCTCAACTTGTCTTCTTCTTAGTGTGTCGTATCTAAGTTGGATTCAAGCCTGAAGTCTAAGAGATTGTCATCTCTCTTGGAAGTTCATTTCAATCCCCTTCATCCGCTGCAATCATCCCATTTCACCTTCACCGCCGTTCATCTATCAATTCCGCTGCATCTTTCATCCAATCTCCATCATCACTTCGTCCATATCTCTTCAAAACCTTGCAAGTGTGTTCTTGGGAAGAGATTCCTTGCCAGGAGTCTATCAATTTTCATATTTGATTTACATTTAGTTCATTCTTTTATGCTATGAAACTCAGATTAACTACAAAAGATAGTCTTCAATTGATAGCCTTCAAGCTGAAGAGTCGAATCTTGGTACCCCTAGCTAGGGAACCGACTTCCGTGCGATACTCAGGTTTGCTGCTTACTACCAAAAGCATGACGAGACTTGACTATGAACTTCTGATAGACAAAATACGATATCGCCTTATCTCGGTCTAGTCAATTTATCTGTTGATTAAATTGGACAATGGGGCATTTTCCAACCTTGTACTGAGCCTAACGGAAATCATAGAGTTTTTTTTTTTTTTTTGGGTGTGTCCATATCCTTATACTGTCTGGGTCACGTTCTGTTTTATGCTCATTGGTAGTCACATCAATTCAGACTGGTCCAACACTCTTCAATTCCTCATCCAGAATCTTCTTCCTAGAAAGCAGTAGATATTTGCTCGAGATATGGATCATAAACAATGTTCACTGTTGTATTTTTTTTGGCTTAGTTCAGTTTCTTACTCTTCCGAACTCAATGTTATGAAAAAGTATACAATAACTATACATTTTGTGAAAAACTATTTAAAGAATAAATCTTGTTTTTGTAATATTTTATGAAGATTCATTTATTAATGTCCTTATATTTATATAGTTTAATAGAAGAACTCTTTTCTAATCATAATTTCATCTCCAACTTATATGTAAGATTAATAAAAACGAGAATGACCATTGAGAAAATCAAGATGAGATTAAGGACAACGAGGATTCTGGCCAGGTCCTCCAAAGTAAAAGTAGGGCTCTGACTTATACGTTCTCCGATGCAGATTTGTAGAATAACAGTTGTACTCATCAGCATACTCGGATAGATACTCGGGGTATTTTATCTGCAAAGAATTGTCCTTGATCCTGATGTTTGTGTGGTAACTAGCTTTGGCCCATAAGGAAGATGCCCATTGTCCACTCCCCATTGAAGTTCTTGTGTGCGGATTCTTCCGTACGTTAGGACTATGGACTTCTCCACCCCACTGCACAGCTGTTGCGCTATGTTTGAGGTAACTGAAGAGTGACCCGGGCCAATAACCTATCACGTTGTCTGCACAAATCAACCACCAATTTCCGTTGTTTGTATCCTGCAAGCACCGTCGATCATTAAAATATTTTAGGAAAACGAGCATACATGTCAGGTTTAAAACATATCAATAGGAAACTACAGCTTCGAACTTTTGATTTGTCGTAACACCAATTTTTGGGCCATTAACCAAATCACATACACAAAAAAATAGTACAAAATTTCAATCTTGCGTGAGGTTTCGGGAGATGATTTTGTAAAACATATTACCAAGAACATGCTGGCAGTGAAGAAATATTGTGTTTGCGAGGGAGTCGAAACAGGTTCTATTGCTGCACCTAAAGCAAACATAGTAGTTGTTTGAACAAAACCCGAGCATAAGAGGTTGAAGCACCCTGTTTGATTATATCCATCTATCTACAAATCCACATAGGAAGACTAGTTATAAACTCTGGAGATGTTAGAAAGTCGGTAGTTGTGCAATGATGTACTTACAGTCCAATAGATGAAGAGACGTGTGCGGGAGTCTCCAAAAACACTTGGATTCACCTAAAATAGGCTTATGGAGTTAAATTTACTATTTACTTCAAGAACAAGATATAGTACACTTCTAGGGGTAGAAAATGTACCGCCCAACCAGCTTCTATGCTTTCAAATGCATCTGAGAGTCCACCAAGTAGCCATATCTGAGAAGAGCTGTAATCGCTGGCCTGAACCCTCGGAGGATTCCACACATTTATATCGGATTGAGCGCCAAGATAATTGTACCCTAGGGCGATAAGGACTGCCTCCTATATCATTATCAAGCAATCAGTGTTTCTAATTAACCCATACAAATGATTTAATCGTTATTTTTAGGACCTAGTTGCGATTAATTCAAGCTATCTGATATTACTTTTTCTTTATTTTGTCAAAATTTGATATTATAATGTTCTAGAAATCTTTACGTCAAAATAAAATTTTCGATAAATTAAAAAATCGGAAACTAAAAACGATGCTACGTACCGATATAAACTTTGGGCGGGGAAGGTTTATATTTTCAGCAGCTATATTGAAATTTCCCTTGTGCTGAAGTGCATTGTCGAGAAAACTGTATTTATGAGGAGGTTTTTCCCAAAACGAGACGGTGAAGAGGCTCTTCTTATGTCTTCTCTACTAACTCTACGAACCGGTATTGTCCCAGTAGGACAGGTTCCAGATTTGGACCAAATCTGTGACGTTATTTGTTCATCAGAACCGTTGTTTGGAATAGTAGTCTTCATTGCACCAAACTCCACGCTCGGTTTCATCTGCATACATAAATGTAATTGTTTAACAATCAACCATACTTAGGTCCAAAGCAAAATAAAGAAAATTTTACTTATGAAAATTTAACTAACAAATTACTTTGCGAAGTCTGCAAATGTTTATCTATTTATTTGTTAATTTCTATTAATATAACACGATGGGCATGCCTGCAAAGTGAATAATTTAACTTGTACATAAGTATTCGAGGAAATAGGTGTGTATGTAATTTATTTACCTGAATCTTGTGGTTTCTTAAAGCGGGATGATTAAAGGCATGTTGTTTATAGATATCGATACAATCTATTATATCTCCATCTTCACTCTACAGATAATGTATAATCGAAATGTGAACTCATACGCCAAAAATATATATACACAAGAGGTTATATATTTGCATTCAGATTCAGGCAATTACTTTAATGGTCTTCAATGCAGGCTTATTAAGAGCCTTCAATTTCATATCGATATCTAACAAACCTTTCCCATACGCTTCACTGTAAAAGCCAAAGAGAATTGCAAACATTAAGAACAATCTCATTGTGGCTTTTTTTGTTTTTGTTTTGTATTCTTTTTCCTAGGTTGAAGGAATAGATTTATAGAGTTTAAAACACCAAATGATGTAATAAAATTAATATGGTATGATATTGAATATTCACACACAAAGATTGAGAAAAAGGAAACCTCATAGTTATTATGACAATTATCTGCAGATTTTGTAAACATATTGAGTCAATTTTTTTGTGAAATTCATATCTCAACTTACCAAATATGAATGCTCCTGAAATTAATAGTCATATATTTTCTTTTGCTTTTAAGTTGGTGAAAAACGTAATTAAGTTAACATATATGAATGCTCCTCCCTAAATGATTCTTTGGTAATGCTTTATTTTGATTATTAAGGATAAGATTTAATCTTTCTAAGTCAAAACAAAGTTTTACTACATATTTAATGCGATTAGTTTTCATAGATTTGCTCTCGTGATATAAAGCATGGATGCAAATTCCTAATTCAATGGGGAGAGATTCTGTTAGATTGTGGGCTTATAACTCAATGGTTTCTTTAGACATCAATCTCGGTATGTTTGGGCATGAATCAGCGGACCAACTATTGGATCAGGCCGATTATGGATTAGGTTGAGTATGTGCGGATCAGGCTCTGATACCATGTTAGATTGTGGATTTCCAACTCAAAATCAATTGGCAATGAGTGGAGAGGCCCATATCTTATATATACCACTTAAGATCCTACTCAATTTTCAATGTGTGATATTGTATCCTATTAGATTATACTGTCCAATTTTGGTTCCTGCTTGATCACTTGAAGGCATTTCCAATATTCTATTATTTTTGGGCAAATTAGATAATTACGAATATACTGCAAAAGCAATTGAGAAAATGCTAAGCATGTCAATGAATATAGTTTGGTCTTGCAATTCATAAATCCGTTGACTTTAAATAATGATCATCACATTTTATAACATATTTCTCCTTAAACGTTTTTTGCTAAATGTGTTGGAGTTGAATCCTTTGACTGAACATGCAAAAAGAAAAAGCTGAATTAAATAAGAGGAAGAAGAAGAGAAGTGCTCTCAGGAAGTAAGAAAGAAGAAATCCAAGTTACAGATGAAGCACAGAGAGTTCCTCTCAATGCTTGCTTAACATCCCATTGATTTGTGTTTTCTGCAACAATACTACTGAAATTCGGAATCACCTCTTCTTATCCTGCAATCTTTGTGTTTTCTGCAACAAGAAGATCATTCTATATTGAGTAGTATAATATTTTCACATCTTAATTCAACTCTAAAGTCTAGTATGGTTAGTCATTATATAATACTTAACAGAGACACTCTCCAATAGTTCTATAATGGATGAGAAAAATGATTACGGCCACATATGCATGTGTAGAGGTTACACAGACATTTTGTCGAGTTTTCCACACTCTTCTCAGGTCATTATAGAATTCAAAGAAGAATTAAAAGACAAATTTATAAGAATAACTCTCTTATTACTTAAGAAAATAACTCAAAACTTAAGCTCTCTCTTCTCCAAATCTCTCTTCTTTAAAACTCTCAACTCTTAGGTTATGCTACATCTCAGCATCTCCTTATATATAGAACTCCTAAGTATATTTTCCTAATCTTTAAATGGAAAACTTCTTATTCTATTACATTTAGATATCTCCTAAATATAATCTCCAATTTCCATTTCTCTTTTGTTAGCTTGATCTCCAAGCTTACTTCAAGCTTACTCCAACATTCTCCCTCCTAAGCTTGAAGTCTTCTCCTCCAATGTCCTTAACACCAATGAGTTCTCTCATTTCCTTGTACTTGATTCTTCCGAGAGCTTTTGTCAAAATATCTGCCTTTTGTTCATCTCCGGGAACATGCTCGACCTCAACTTGTCCGTTTTCTACACACTCACGTATAAAGTGATATCTTGTGTGTATATGCTTACTCCGACCATGAAACACCGGATTTTTAGTGAGAGCAATTGCAGATTGATTATCTATTCGAATCATTACCTTTCCACTTGGTATATCGGTGATTTCACTAAGCAACTCCTGGAGCCATATCGCTTGTCTAGCAGCCTCAGTAGCTGCCATGAATTCCGCCTCACACGACGATAAGGCCACAGTCCCTTGCTTCTGAGAGCACCAAGAAATCAGACTGTTTCCAAGGTAAAACACGTGACCTGTTGTGCTCTTACCATCGTCCGGGTCTACGTTATAGCTGCTGTCACTGTAACCGATCAGACTTGTCTCCTTCGTAGTTGATCTTGTAAACGTTAAACCGAGTGTGGTGGTTCCTCGTAAATACCTCAAACACTGCTTCATTGCTGCTCCATGAGACTCTTTCGGGTTTTGCATATAACGGCTCAAAACTCCAACACAAAAGGACAAGTCGGGTCTTGTGTGAAGTAGATAACGAAGACATCCCACGTTTTTTCTGTAGCTTGTGGCATCAATATCTCTCTCCTCTGTTGCTTTTGATAGTTTCAGACCAGCCTCCATTGGCGTTTGAACCGGATTACACTCTGAAAGTCCAGCTTCTTCCAATATCTTCAACGCATACCGTTTCTGACTCAATGTGATTCCATCCTTGTGTTGGTACACTTCAATTCCAAGATAATACGTTAACTTACCCAAATCGCTCATTTCAAACCTTAACGCCATCTCCTTCTTGAAGTCTTCTATAACCGCAACACTAGTTCCCGAAATGAACAAGTCATCAACATAGACTGCAACAAGAAGAATATCCTTGTTTACCTTCTTCCGATACACCGAAGGTTCTTTGGAGCACCTCTTGAAGCTTAATCCCTTGAGAACTTCATTTAGCTTTTCATTCCAGGCTCTTGGAGCTTGCCTAAGACCATATAACGCTTTGTTGAGTTTATAGACTTTGTCTTCACTTCCTTTGACAACAAAACCTTCTGGTTGTGTCACATAGACCGTTTCCTTTAATTCTCCATGGAGGAATGCTGTTTTCACGTCGAGGTGGTGTATCTCCCACCCATTAGATGCGGCTAAACTAATAAGAAGACGGATTGTTTCAATTCGAGCCACGGGAGCAAACACATCCTCAAAATCAATCCCATGTCTCTGCACATATCCCTTTGCAACAAGCCTAGCCTTGTATTTGTTTATGCTACCGTCAGAATTTCTTTTGAGCTTAAAGACCCATTTGAGTCCTATTGCCTTTGCTGTGGGTGGAAGTTGAACAAGGTTCCAAGTGGCGTTCTTTGTAATAGAGTGAATCTCATCTTCACAAGCTTGCATCCACTCCTCTGATTTTGTTGCTTCGTAAAACCCTTTTGGCTCTTCGTTTATCAACATTAAGAGACGTTCTCCTTCTGCCTCAGATAACAATACGTAATCATTAAGGTACTTGGGTCTTGTCATTGCTCTTGTTGATCTTCTAAGCATCGGTTGTGGACCTGGATTAACATCATCGGAGTTGTCTTCTTCATTCTCATTACTGGCTTCAGAATTACTATCTTGATCGTGATTTAAGGTAGTTGGAACTATCTCCTCTGTTCGCACTACCTCCTCTGTTCGCACTTCCTCTGTTCTCACTACCTCCTCTGTTCTCGCATCTGCAGTGAGCGGCTCAAAATCATGAATACCATGATTTCCAAAAACTTCAAAGCGTATTTTAAACTCTCCAGCTTCTCCTTGCTCCATATTACTTTGATTCCAATTCCAGCCTGTTGCTTCATCAAAAACTACATCCCGACTCACCACTATTTTCTTAGTGTGTGGATCATATAAGCGGTAAGCTTTAGATCCCGGCTCCGTCCCAAGATGGACTAATACTCGTGATCTATCATCCAGCTTTTTCAAGTGTGGAGCTTCAGTTTTCGCATATCCGATGCAGCCAAATACCCTTAGATGATGAACATTTGGTTTCTTAGCTCGAAACATCTCATACGGTGTCTTGTCCTTGATGGATCTTGTAGCGACTCTGTTTATGAGATACGTAGAGTGTCTCACCGCTTCACCCCACAGAAAATTTGGGACACGCATATGCTTGAGAATGCTCCGGGTCATCTCCATCAAAGTCCTGTTACGCCTTTCAACAACTCCATTCTGCTGCGGAGTGTATGGAGCCGTGAGATGTCGTTTTATGCCTGACTTATCACAGAAATCATTGAACTCCTTTGAAACAAATTCACCTCCTCTATCTGTCCGAAACGTTTGAATTCTTTCACCGGTTTCATGCTCCACCAAACTCTTGAATCTCATGAACTTGTGAAGAGCTTCACTCTTCTCCTTCATCAAAGTTATCCACATGTATCTCGAGTAGTCGTCAATGAGTACAAAAACATACTTGTTTCCAGCCATTGTGCTTGGTGTTATGGGACCACAGAGATCACCATGCACCAATTCAAGTACTTTGGTTGCTCGAAACATTGTACAATGTGGGAAGGCTTGCCTTGCTTGCTTT
The DNA here is from genome assembly GCA_024034495.1 of Camelina laxa. Classification (NCBI taxonomy): domain Eukaryota; kingdom Viridiplantae; phylum Streptophyta; class Magnoliopsida; order Brassicales; family Brassicaceae; genus Camelina; species Camelina laxa. The sequence goes on from CM043881.1 coordinate 12,266,889, forward strand.
CCAAGCAAGCATGATCCACAAAATTTCTTTTCGAAGTTAGTAAGCGGAATTCCCATGACCAGTTCTCTCTGCACCATGGATCTCATGTTCTCATGATTAATGTGACCTAACCGTGCGTGCCATCTGCTCGAGTCACTTGTTGTTGCTGAGTACAAACACATCGTGTCTTTTATCCCCATATTCACCTTGTAAAGTCGATTCTTTGATCTAACAGTTTTGACAAGCAGCCTACCATCTTGATCGTGCATCGTTAAGTTGTCTCCCCTCATTCTTACATCACACCCTGCTTCTGTAGCTTGTCCAAGACTAATGATGTTGCTCTTCAATCCAGGAATAAAGTAAACATCAGTCATTATCCTCAGCTCTCCGTTTTGATCAATGAGTTCAATCGATCCCTTTCCTTTGATGTCTATGCGGGAATCATCTCCAAAACGCACTTTCCGGTAATAGAACCATCAAGCTTGGAGAAATACCGTCGATCTCCAGTCATGTGGTTGCTGGCTCCATTGTCGAGGTACCAATCATCATCTCTTCCGCTATTAGTCTCATACATGCTAGGAACCACTTTTTCTTCATTTAGATACACTACCTCGTGTATCATGAGCTCATCAGCCTCTACCGTACTCTTGTTGTCACTCTCCTGCACTTCTTGTAATTTCAAGAGCCGATCTGGACAATTTGAGGCGAAGTGACCCACTTTATCACATCGATAGCAGGTCACCTTTGAATTGTCTCTTCCGCCATTAAATTTTCCACGTCCTCTTCCTCTGCCATAGAAACGTCCACCACGTCCTCTGTATCCTCCGGTGAACTCACGGTTCACTGTTGAGTCCAAGTTCGCATACATGAGTTTGCTTTGATCGTCATGAGCCTCTTCTTCCTCAAAAATACGTTCTTCATAGACCTTTAAACGTCCGATGATGTCTTCGAAGCTTGTTTTCTTGAGATCTAATACTTGCTCAAGCGAAGCCACGATATGTATGAATTTTCTCCTTGGAAGACTCTTTAGGAACTTGTTCACAATTCTAGGTTCTTCAATTTCTACCCCGAGAGCAGCTGATTTAGAGGAGATTTCTGATAGCTTGCCGACGAAGTCATCGATTGTCTCCGTATCCTTCATCTTCAAGCGATCGAACTCAGCCATCAATGTTTGCAGTCTTGCTTCCTTGACTCTGTCTGCACCCACATGTCTGGTTTTTATAGCATCCCAAACTTGCTTTGCAGAATCCAGTTCTCCTACTTGTAGCACAAGCGCCTCCGGAATAGATTGGAAAAGCAGAGCTGTGGCCATATCATTCTTCTCCGCATCGGTTGATGTTTCATCAATGATTTCCCAGACTTTGTGTACTTTGAGAAGAATTTTCATCTTCATAGCCCATACTGTGTAGTTGGTTGCAGTTAGGGTAGGACACTTGATTGATGAGGAAGAGCCACCACCTCCTTCTTGTAACTTGGCCAGCGACGTGTTTGTTGATTCCGTTATTTCACCCATGGCGTCTTACAAATCCTTTTGATAAGCTTTGTAAGGCTCTGATACCAAATATAGAATTCAAAGAAGAATTAAAAGACAAATTTATAAGAATAACTCTCTTATTACTTAAGAAAATAACTCAAAACTTAAGCTCTCTCTTCTCCAAATCTCTCTTCTTTAAAACTCTCAACTCTTAGGTTATGCTACATCTCAGCATCTCCTTATATATAGAACTCCTAAGTATATTTTCCTAATCTTTAAATGGAAAACTTCTTATTCTATTACATTTAGATATCTCCTAAATATAATCTCCAATTTCCATTTCTCTTTTGTTAGCTTGATCTCCAAGCTTACTTCAAGCTTACTCCAACAGTCATCAGCTCCCTCATTCTCAGCTTTGCTCTATTTTTCTCCTATGTTTAGACAGAAGCACACAGAGCAGACGAATGCTCCCTCTTTCTCTCTTCTATTTGTTTTGGTTTTGAAAAGACATAAACGACTTGGACGAGAGAAGAGAGAAACTGATTGACTACATTGGATTCTTGGATTTTGTAGAATGAGGGATTCACACAATGAACTTTTGTGAGGGGAAAACAAATTCTCTTAACAATCTCTCCTAATAAATCGATTCAAAGCTTTTTAGAAAATAAATTGAAATCTCTTGAAGAACAACGTAGGTTTTCTCTCAATAACAGTTGAAGAGGTAGGATTTTTGTATTGATTTTTTTGGATCCTTTGCCTAGGTAACCCCTATTTATATGAAATATCTAGGCTACAAGATAAGTAAAACTTTCTTAAATCTAGATCTAAATTTTCCTTTTTGGCTTTGTCTTAAATATTTTCCTTTTATGTGTTCGAAATTTGGAGCTCGGCTTGACGATGTTCATTGGGGCTTCCTATTGACATGCAATTGGCTCTAGGTTCCATCTAGGTCGCTGGGAAATTAGCCATGAAATCTGGTGATCTGATAACGGTGGATCTACTTTTTTGGACTTCGGTCAGAATGTGTCTGTTTCATAAACACGGTGACATTTTTCGATAGGTATACTTGACCTATACAAGGTCGGTCTTGTTAGAAATATAAGCTTCAGGGCGATATGTAGATTGGCGTCTGGTTCTTTCTAGAATAGTAGCAAATTGCTTTAAAAGTCGGTTCTCTTTGCAGGTCGGATCTGTCATTTAGAGTTTTAACAGATTGCTCCAGGTTAGAAAAATCGGTGATACTTTTTCCCAGACAGCTTGGATTGAGGCAAAGTCAATCTTGTTAGAAACAAAAAACCTCGGGGCTTCAGACTGATATGTAATACAGCGTCTGGTTCATTCTAAAATGCTAGAAAATTGCCTTCAAAATTGGTTCGCTTGACAGACGGGCTCTGCGATTTAAAGTTTTGAAAGATCACACATGTTCAGGGAAATCTGTGATAAGTTTCTTGAGACAGCTCAGATTCATACGAGATCGGTCTTCTTAGAATGTTAAGACTCGGGGTTTCAGACGGATATGTAGATTGATTATAGGTTCTTTCTAGATCGATAGGAAACAACTGTCAAAATCGTGATGCATTCAGCAGGTTCCCGACGAGCTGTTGAGCTGCATGTTAGCTAGACGAGGAGCTGTCAGCTAGGAAGACTGTGGACAAGCTGATAGCAGAATGCTGTATATCTAGTTCTTAACAAGTAGGGTGTTGTTGACGAGCTCCAGTTCATTCGGTTTTCTCGGAAACTGATTCCAAAAACAGTTGGTCTGTGTTTAGGGTTTTAGACACACTGCACAGAACAAGTAATAACTCTTAGTCCAGAGCTCGGATACAGCCACGATCAGGCTTTCCGGAAATCTGACGCCCAGGCCAATCTTTGGATAGGTTATGAGTAACCTGGTACATAGTATTCTGTCGGTAAATCAATCCCAAAGCTGACTGGTACGAAACAGATGGATATGTGTTTCGAAAAACTGTGTCTATTGTAGAGAAAAAGCAATATCTCCAAACATACAGCTCCAATCGAAACAAAATATGATTCTATGGAAAGCTCCTTCTTTGGGCAATGCGTGAGTAGTTTATTCATAACCTGGTTCGTTGAGTCGGCTGGGAAATCGTTCCAGAGGCTGACTGGTAGAAATCAGAGGGATATGTATTTTGACGAATATAGTATGCAGAGCAGGGAAACGGCGATATCTCTCAGCAGAAAACTCTGATTGAAACAAAGTTTTGTTCTACGAAAGCTGGTTTTAGGAGAAATCACTCGTCTTCCAGTTTGTCCGAAGTTTCCGTGAAATCACCTTGTAAGGAAATGGTTCAGATGTATGGTTGAACTTTCATTGATCTTCTGGTTTGTCTTAGCTTTGGTGGTAGAGAGAAAAAAACGTAGAACTCTTGTGTTAGAGTGGCCACAGACAGCGCCAATTGTAGAACCATAGATTCACGCAATGAATTTGTTTAAGGGGGAAAACAAATTCACTTAACAATCTCTCCTAATAAATCGATTCAAAGATTTTTAGAAAGGAAATTGAAATCTCTTGAAGAACAAGGTATGTTTTCTCTCAAGAACAATTGAAAAAGTATGATTTTTGTATTGATTTTGTTTGAATCTTTTGCCTACGGGGTAAACCCCTCTAGTAATATGAAATATCTATGTTATCAGATAAGTAAAACCTTTTTAAATTTAGGTCTAAATCTTTTTTTTGGCTTTGTCTTAAATATTTTCGCTCGAAAGTAGGAGGTCGGCTTGATGACGTCCTTGGGCTTTTACCCACAAGCCCATTTAATAGGCCTTACTCAAGATTCCCCGTTTAATCATATTTGAGGATTATTTGGTTTGTCCTTGGTTTAGGTCGTGGTGTCAATACCTGCACCAACAGATTTGAATACATTTCACAATTTCACCACAAACATACATACTTATAGTATAGTTCGTACTACTTACTACACAAACATATGCATAACTTTAACCTCTACTAGTCCTTACTTCTACATACTAGACTAGTTTTAACAAGCCAAGTTAAACACCTTACTTTAAACACTAACAACTCTAACTTACCTACTCTCTAACCAACAAAATACTCTTCTATATTGGCCTAACCAAACTAATGTTAAATTACTTCTTGACTTAGAGAAAATAAGTAGATTTTATGTAAAGCAATGACATATAATTTAATTTTGTATAGATCGATTTCTGATGTTGTCCATTTGATAAATTGATGAGAGTAAGAACACATAATGTGTTAAAAGAAGAATTGTATTAGACTCTCATGATTGCAATGATACAATATGCATTCTCTTATATAGAGATTTAGTTTCCTATTCTAAGATATATATAAATGTAAATAAGACATTAGAGATAAATATAAAGATTCCTAAATTATATATTCTGAATCTTCATATAATATAAACAGTCCTTAACTATATATTCTATATTTTCATGTATTCCATATTCTTGGACAATAATCTTAACCGTCGATCTCTCGGTTTGATCTCCAGTTCTCAATCTCCCAATTCCCCCTGGACAAGCTCATACGTGGTAGCACGTGTGAGATTGGACAAGTTTTCAAAATAACAACTTTATACCCGGTCGTCGGGTCATCATCGACGTTTATACCCAGTCGTAGGGTTCAATGCGGCTATAATACCCAGCCGTTAAATCATCGACGTTTATATCCGGTCGTAGAGTCATCAACATCGTTTATACTCGGCCGTAAAGTCATCTTCGTGGCATTTATACTCATCCATAAAGTCAATTCTTTGGGTTGTGCTCGATTAAACAATAAACCATAATTAGGATAAACTTGGTGAAACATCATCACCATCAATCTTCAACACCATGGATACACATGATGAGTGGTTTGTTCTTCAAAAAACTAGCAATTATGGTAGCCAAACTCAAATCAACTTGGCCAAAATCAATAGCCGAATCAATAAAGAAGCTTTCTTCAATAACAAAAGAGACGAATGTGCAAAATTCGTCTTCTCAAAGTAACTAGCAAGGTTTGCTAATTAATAAGACATCAATCAAGACCAATAACTGACCGGATCAACAACGTAATCCAATCATGTTTCTCATTTTTTGTTCAAATCTTTTTTTTTATTATAATAAAAATCAGAAGAAGCTTGCATAAGAAGCAAGCAACATAGGTGAAAGAAATTAGAGACTTTTTTTTTTAATAGAAAATAGATAGAATATCATAGAAACGGAAGCAAACAAAATCCTAACTCATAAAAATAGAGATCCACAAAACCGACTGCTCTGATATCATGATAAATTGATGAGAGTAAGAACACATAATGTGTTAAAAAAAGAATTGTATTAGACTCTCATGATTGCAATAATACAATATGCATTTTCTTATCTAGAGATGTAGTTTCCTATTCTAAGATATATATAAATGTAAATAAGACATTAGAGATAAATATAAAGATTCCTAAATTATATATTCTGAATCTTCATATAATATAAACATTTCTTAACTATATATTCTAGATCTTCATGTATTCCATATTTTTGGACAATAATTTTAACCGTTGATCTCTCTGTTTGATCTCCGGTTCTCAATCTCCCAATACCATTTTTTTAAAAAAAACATAGATCAATTTCTGAAAGAATAAAACGAGGGTAATTTCATCATTTACCATCAGTAAAACAAAAATAAGAAACAAAACTTCAAGCAAGAAATATGAACTCAAACCAGCGGACTATATAATACATTATTTGTTACTAGTTTAAAGCCCGTACTACGTACGGGTCCAAAATGTATTATATGTAATCTATAATATATTTGAAGACTATATATATAATTGTAATTGAAAATCAAGTTTGTGCTTGTACGATTTAACAAAGCTAAAAATGTTTAAATCGTTCATTAACTTATTCAAAATAGCGTTGTAACTTTATTTGATTAATTTTCCAAAGTATACATATCAAAGTACCCAAAAAAATCATAATCATATTATACCAAAAGTCTAAAACAATCTTGCCGTTCTTGCTTGGGAAGATAGAAATCAAAGCGAACTCTAACTATTCGTTATCTCTTCGGCCCTTTTTATCATGTGTGAATAATCTTTAATTAGTCTTTCCCAGATTGAACAATTGCAGTATTTCATAAGTAATTATTAAAATATTTCCTATGATTAACAATATAATGCTAGTAAACATGGTTCTATTGAGTACGAACACCTAAGAAAGAAAAAAGTGATAAATTTACCTTTATATTTGCTCTTCTTCAAAGATGTTTTGTGATGCAACAAAGAATTTGCATATCATATCTAGTTATTGTGTTAGAGTGAATGGTCTTTATGAAGAGTCATCTCCATGGTAATGTCGTATAGTTTACTGAAAGCGTAAATTAAGAAAAATGCAAATAGTAAGAGACACACTGACTTCATTTGACATCTTTATTTGCTATCTCTTTAAATGACTACTTTTAATCTGACATGAAGAAACTTTTACCTATTGAACTGTGCAGGAGACAAATGTAATAATCGAGCTACATGACTGGAGAATGGAATATGAACCTGCAAATCCAAACATAAAATTCATAATTATGAGACTGAGAAAGAAAATGTGAACAAAATTTGATGAACATGAAAAACAATGATGAAGAAACAAAACCAGAATTGAGAAAGTCGAAAACAGAGATTATTATAAATTGTAAGAGAATTTGATGAGATATGCAATTGATGAAACGATGATGAACATATTAAACCATAACTGAGAAATACAATAATAGAACTTAAACTGCAAACAAAAGAAGAGACATGCGAATGCGATTGATGAAACCCTATAATCAGAACATAATATCTGGATCGTAACTTATGTACCTTTTTCCAACAGTTTTTAACTTCGTTTTCTGTAGATCTCTTCTCCTTCGTTTTCTCCGTTCTCGTTGTGAATTATTTTGGGTTTTTGATGGAGGACTAAGAAAATAGAGTTAGTGAGACCTTGTTGAATCTCATCAGTATATATCGTGGAGGAAGAGGAGAGATCGTGGGCGAAACGGTTGAAGTAGATGAATACTGTAAATATTTTTTATGTAGAAAAGTAAAAGTTTAATTGTTTAGGAAGCTTATTTTTTTTTTATGTATATTTTGTTTTGCACGATCGTGTTAGTTAAACTGGTGTACCGAGACTGATAGCAAATTTGATTATGGTCGTGTGTTTTGTTTTTTTTTAATTAATAGGTTTTGAAAAATTTAAAACAATTTGATGTGGCGGACATGTGACTTGTGCTTTATATGATAAATGTTTTCAATATACAAGTAGAACCTCTATAAATTAATAATGTCGGGACCATAATTTTATTAACTTATAGAGGTTTTAATTTATCGATAAATTAATAAAATATTAATTTATGAAAAGGATTTTTTATTTTATAGTTTTGAAAATGTTCTATTAAAAGATAAGATATTTTTGTTATAATTTACAAAAGAAAAAGGCATGTTAAGACAAAGTTGTTTTGGTGTATGCATGACGTAAAGCTTTATTAAGAACAAGGTTGCCTTAGTTTAGGTTTTGTATTATTAAACTAGAGAGACTTGGTTTCTTCTCTGTCTTTGGTCGAATAGAAAGTCAATACCAACGATGGCGTCTCATCTCAAAGGTATTTCCAAGGAAACGATGACTGATGAAATTCGTAGAGAATTATGTAAGTACAAGAAAGATCATATGGCATGCACTCAAAAAGATTTAAAGTTCTGGCTTGAAGGAAAGTTTCATATAAAAGTTAGTCAAGGAACAATCTCAAACACACTCAAACGTACCAATGAGTATCTTTCAACCAACTCAGAAAAAGGAAAAGCTATCAAGCGACACAAACCAGCAAAATTTCCAGATATGGAGAAAGTTGTTTTTGAGTGGTTTCTGCAACACCAAGATCGTGTGAATATGACTGGAGGACTAATACTACAGAAGGAAAAAGAAACAATGAAACTTCTAAACCCTCAACAAGATTCTGACCACTAGTTTTCTCAAGGCTGGCTTGAAAATTTTAAGTTACGACATGGTATCAAGTCTTTTCGTCGTTTTGGAGATAGTGGTTCAGTTGATACAGAAGACATGGAGAAGAAGCTGGAAGCTATAAGAGAAAAAGTAGACAAATTTCCACTGAAAGATGTCTTTAATATGGATGAAACTGGGTTGTTTTACAGGTTACAAGCTGATCATTCCCTTGCTACTAAACAACTTGAAGGAAGACAGCAAGACAAAGAAAGATTAACAGTTGTTATTTGCTGCAATGCGGATGGCTCTGAAAAAGTCCCCTTGTTGATTATTGGAAAATATGCAAAACTATGTTGTTTTAAAAATGTCAACATGAGTGGCCTGAATTGTGAGTACCGTTTTAACAAAAGAGCTTAGATAACAAGTATGATTTTTGAAGAATATATCCGTTGGTTTGGTAAGATGATGCAAGGCAGAAGAGTTTTGTTTGTGGTAGATAATTTTCCAGCACACCCAAAAATTATTGAAGGGTTACGTAATGTTGAGTTATTCTTCTTGCCACCTAACATGACATCAAAAATTCAACCTTGTGATGCTGGAATAATAAGAGCTTTTAAGATGCACTACCGCAGGAAATTTTACCGTGAGATTTTAGAAGGCTATGAGTTGGGAAAATCTGATCCAGGTAAGATCAATGTTTTAGATGCTATTACTTTTGTAGTCTGGGCTTGGACAATTAATGTTAAACAAGAGACAATAGCAAATTGTTTTCGACACTGCAAAATTCGTTCAGAGAATGTCGAATCAAGGAGTTTGGATGGATCCACTTGTGAAGTTGACGTTCAGTAACTTGATGATTTGATTAATAATCTTGGCTATCGGAATAGGATGGATACCAATAAATTACTAGATTATCCAGGAGAAAATGATACATGTTCAGAATTTCAGAGTTTAGAAGAAATCGCTGCTACTATCTTTCATGGTGATGATGAAGTTGAAAAAGATAATTCGGTACCTTTAGAACCAGTTACACGTAAGGAAGCAATTATCGCGTCAAGAACTCTCTACAATTTTTAGATGCGATTTGAGAAGACAAAACCAGAAGTTTTTGATGTAGTCAGAAAGATTAGAGATGAGCTCCAACAAGAATGCAGATTCAAGAACAAACAAACAACAATAGATTCATATTTCACTAGAATTTCTTAGATATATATTAGTTTATTTGATTATTAATTATGATATTGATGGGACCATATTTTTGCATAGGATTTCTAAAAAAAAAATTATGTTATTATTTTATCGAAATGTGTCGGCCCAACTAGGGACCGGAAGATCTTATTAATTTATAACGAGTATTAATTTAAAGAGTATTAATTTATAGAGGTTCTACTGTATAGATTTGTATACCAAGCAGTTAAAATATAGAATGTTCTTATGTAACTTTAAGATTAGTATAATATTTTATATTTGCAGTCTTGTTTATGATTAGTTGAACTTTTTAAATATAGTTATTTCTTAATTTGAGTGTTTTTACTTAAAACATCCTATATTTTGATATGTAGAGAGTACAATTCTTGAGGATTATATTTTTTTAAAAAATATACCATATAATAAAACCATCTTAGATTTCTCCGAATATATATCTTAAACTGAATAAAACCACAATAAATATATTATCATTATGGATCATGTTATTTTTCAATAAAATATTTATTAAAATTTTTTTAAAAAAATCTATATTAACATTTTTGAAGTACGTTTTATAAATTTAAAATAAATTTCTTTTTAGTATTATCTGTATATACATACATGATCTGCAATAAAAGTTTACTAGTTACCGACAAAAAAATTTAGAAACTTTTAAAAATAGTTAATTTGACACTATAACCGAATAACAGAGATATAAATATTAAATCAACTCATGTATAAAAAGTAAATATTAAAATGTTAAATATCATTCTCATATTACAAAAGTATTAAAAATCAATCCAAAACTCACAAAATAAATAAATATAATATTTAACGTTAAAAAAAAACTTATGTATGAAGGAATTAAGCTTAGGCTAAAGAAACAAAATAAAAAAAATATAATAATTAAGAGGATTAAATTAGAGACTAAAAGAAATTTTTTCTATTTGTGAGATAATAGTCACAGATATTTGTCTTACGCATTTAGTAAACCATTTATTTATCTTTTTGAATATATATATATATATAATATAAGCTGTGTAAAATAATAATTTGGCAATAATTTAGGAAACATACATTTTTTATTTCTATTTTTTCTTTAAAAGAAATATAGAAATATTTTCAATTTTTTTTGGTAATAGAAATATTATTTAATTTAAGTTATTTCATTCAGATAAATTCTTTATTTAACAAAAAAATTAATTTATATAAAAGTAATTTTTGATTTGAGTTTAACAAATTAGATTTGATGGTTGTTAATTTAAATAAAATATTATTTAAGGCTCAATATTTAATTTCATATTTAAGGCTTATCTATTTCCATTTAATTTTCCCCTTTTGAATAAAAGTAAATTTCCGCCCTAAAGTGGCATTGGAATAGATACACATTCCAAAATAGGTATTAATTAATATAAAACCTGTTTGACCAAACTTATTTAAAGAAGGTATAGAATTATAGATGGACAAACTTTTAAAAAATAATACTTTATTTTTATTTTTCCCTCATAATAAAGCATTACCAAAGAATTATTTAGGGGAAAATGGACATTCAAAGAAAATAAAATATCAGAGGAGAACAAAACAAATATATGAGTTGACCAAAATGTTTGCCAAATCTGCAGATATGAGGGTCCCATTTTTTTTCATTCTTTGTGTTACCATATTAATTTTCTTACATCATTTGGGTTTTGTAAACTCTATAAGTATGAAAGTTCAATATTCGAAGCCTACATCCTAAATCTATTCCTTCAACCACAATGAGATTGTTCTTAGTGTTTGCGATTCTCTTTGGCTTTTACAGTGAAGGCTATGGGAAAGGTTCTTCAGATATCGATATGAAATTGAAGGCTCTTAACAAGCCTGCATTGAAGACCATCAAGGTACGGAATTGCCTGAATCTAAATGCAAATTTATATATAACATCTTGTGTATATTTTTTTGGCTTGACTTCACTTATCGATTGTACATTTTTTGTAGAGTGAAGATGGAGATATAATAGATTGTATTGATATCTATAAACAACATGCCTTTGATCATCCCGCTTTAAGAAACCACAAGATTCAGGTAAACAAATTCTATACACACACCTATTTGTTATAATAATAAAAATAAAAAATAAATATAATAGAAAACATTTGCAGACTCCGTAGATTTATTTTTAAAAATAGATCTAATTGATTTGTTAGTTAAATTTCCTTTATTTGCTTTGGACATAAGTATTATTCTATGATTCGACCGTTACACAAACTACATTTATGTATGCAGATGAAACCAAGTGTGGATTTTGGTGCAATGAAGACTACTATTCCAAACAACGGTTCTGATGAACAAATAATGTCTCAGATTTGGTCAAAATCTGGAGACTGTCCCACTGGGACAATACCGGTTCGCAGAGTTAGTAGAGAAGACATAAGAAGAGCCTCTTCACCGTCTCGTTTTGGGAAAAAACCTCCTCGTAGATACAGTTTCCTCGACAACGCCCTTCAGCACAAGGGCAATTTCAATATAACTCCTGAAAAAGTAAACAGTTCCCGCCCATCGTTAATATCGGTACGTAGCATCGTTTTCAGTTTCTGAATTGTTAAATCTATCGAAACATTTACTTTCTCTAAAGATTTCTAGAAAATAAGAATTTCAAGTTTTGACAAAAAAAAGACAATTAATATAAAGGGCTTGAATTAATCGCATTTAGGTTCTAAAAATAACGATTAAAACCTTTGTCTGGTTAATTGGAAATAATTGTTTGATTATGATATAGGAGGCAGTCCTTATCGCCCTAGGGTACAATTATTATGGCGCTCGATCCGATCTAAATGTGTGGAATCCTCCGAGGGTTCAGGCCAGCGATTACAGCTCTTCTCAGATCTGGCTACTCAGTGGACTGTCAGATAACTTTGAAAGCATAGAAGCTGGTTGGGCGGTACATTTTCTACCCCTAGAATTGTACTATATCTTGTTCTTGAAGTAACTAGTAAATTGATCGCCATAAACCAATTTCAGGTGAATCCAAGGCTTTTCGGGGACTCCCGCACACGTCTCTTCATCTATTGGACTGTAAGTACATCATTTCACAAATACCGATCGACTTTATAACATCTCTGGAGTTTATATAACTTATCTTTCTATTTGGATTTGTAGAAAGATGGATATGATCGAACAGGGTGCTTCAACCTCTTATGCACCGGTTTTGTGCAAACAAGTATTACGATTGCCTTAGGTGCAACGATAGCACCCGTTTCGAGTCCCTCGCGAAAACAATATTACTTCACCGCCAGCATCTTCATGGTAACAATTTCTACAAAATCGTCTCCCAAAACCCCGAACTAGATTAAAATTTGTACTATTTTTTTTTGGTATGTGATTTGGTTGATGCCATAAAAAAATTGGTGTTACAGATCAACATTTCAAAGCTATAGTTTCCTTTTGACATGTTTTAAACGCGACATGAATGCTCTTTAGCATAAAATGTTTTAATGATCGATGGTGCTTGCAGGATAAGAAATTCGGGAATTGGTGGTTGATTTGCGCAAACCACGTGATAGGTTATTGGCCAGGGTCACTCTTCAGTTACCTCAGACATAGCGCAATTGCTGTGCAGTGGGGTGGAGAAGTCCATAGTCCTAACTTGTGGAAGAAGCCGCACACAAGAACTTCAATGGGGAGTGGACAATGGGCATCTTCCTTATGGGCCAAAGCTAGTTACCACACAAACATTAGGGTCAAGGAAAGTTCTTTGCAATTGAAATATCCTGAGTATCTATCCGAGTACGCTAATGAGAAAAACTGTTATTCTACAAAGCTGTATCGGAGAACGCGAAAGTCAGAGCCTCACTTTTACTTTGGAGGACCTGGCCGGAATTCTCGTTGTCCTTAATCTCATGTTGATTTTCTCAATGTTCATTCTCCTTTTTTATTAATCTTACATATAATTTGGAAATGAAATTATGATTAGCAAAAGTTCTTCTCCCTAAAATATAAAATTATAAAGAAATTAATAATGAATCTTCTTAAAATATTACTACAATATATATATATATATATATATATATATAGGATATATTTATACTGATTAGTTCTTTAAAATAGTTTTCCACAAAATGTATAATCATTGTATAATTTTACATAGAAAAATTCTTGGGTACATGCACCACCCAAAAATTGACTTTTTTAATTTTATTTTCATAATTAATTTGTGCATATTCTCTAACTAAAAGTCAACCGTTAATTTAGTGTGATATCTATCAAAGAAAAAAACAAAAAAACACAGATCTTAAGAAATAAATTGTTAGTACTAAACACCCAAGTCCAGTGGTCCGAACCGAACATATTAGAAATCAAACACTCTAGTTGCCGTACGTGGTGTACAATATTATGACGGCTTTGGAAACCTAACCTTCTCTGACGACTTACGGAGCCTTTGCTTTTTCAAAACTTCAAAGTCGAATTTACTGAAAATGGTCACCGCTCTACTAGCCGAACGATCAACCTTTATTATCTCACCTTCCCAAGTTTCGTAAGCTCTTCAGACCATTATGATCTCATCTTCAAACGATTCAGGGTCTTTACTTCCTGTAAGTCTTAATGATTACTTGATTAGTTTCTTGAAGTAGCTCTTGATTTATTTTAGGACTTTTTTTAGAGTGTCTCTTCGGTTGCTCCTAATATTGATCGAAGATTACTCTGTAGCCTTATTGAATTTTTGGGTTTTCTATTGAAAAAGTTAGAGAGTTTTGTTGATTCTGTTTATGGATTGGATTATTCTGTTACATGAGTATAGTAAGAGTTGGACTGGACGTAGTTAGAGATTTATTAATGGTTTGCCGCTAATAATCTCATTCTCGGTTAATCACTCAGGACATCAATATCTATGTTGGAAGATTTGAAGCATCATTTCGGGCGTGGGCGATTCGGTCCTGATGGTCGATTTAGACAAGGTGGTAGAGGAGCTGCTGGTCCGGCTAATTCGATTGCAGAAGTTCAAGCGAATATTATTGGCGGCATACAAGCAAACTCCACTAGAAAACCAGCTGATTTCGATTGAAAGTATCTGCCTTAGTTTAGTGATGATCAATCATCAATGGAATGTCTTGTCTGGGTATATTTGCTGCATGAGAAGAGTAAAGTTGCAGTAACTCTTAAGAATTTTTTTCAAATGGTAGAACTTCAATTTCACAAGAAGGTAGAGGTAATACGCAATGATAATGGTAGAGAATTTATGGGCTTGCTATCATACTTTCCGGATGAACATTAAAAAAATAAAAATGAGATTAAGGACAACGAGAATTCTGGCCGGGTCCGCCAAAGTAAAAGTGAGGCTCTGACTTATATGTTCTCCGATACAGCTTTGTAGAATAACAGTTGTACTCATCAGCGTACTCGGATAGAAGCGTGGGGTATTTTATCTGCAACGAATTGTCCTTGATCCTAATGTTTGTGTGGTAACTAGCGTGGGCCCACAAGTAAGATGCCCATTGTCCACTTCCCATCGAAGTTCTTGTGTGCGGCCTCTTCCGCACGTTAGGACTATGGACTTCTCCACCCCACTGCACTGCGGTTGCGCTATGTTTGAGGTAACTAAAGAGTGACCCTGGCCAATAACCTACCACGTGGTTTGCGTAAATAAGCCACCAATTCCCGTTACCTGTATCCTGCAAGCACCATCCATCATTAAAACACTTTACGCTAAAGAACGTACCTGTCGGGTTTGAAACATATCAACTATAGCTTCAGACTTTTGGGGCATTATCCAAATCACATACAAAAAAAAAAATAGCACAAAATTTTAATCTTGTGCGGGGTTTTGGGAGATGATTTTGTAGAAAATGTTACCAAGGACATGCTGGCGGTGAAGTAATATTGTTTTTGCGAGGGACTCGAAACGGGTTCTATTGCTCCACCTAAGGCAAACTTAGTACTTGTTTGCACAAAACCAGAGCATAAGAGGTTGAAGCACCCTGTTTGATCATATCCATCTCTCTACAAATCCAAATAGAAAGACTAGTTATAAACTCCGGAGATGTTATGCATTCGGTAGTCATAAAATGATGTACTTACAGTCCAATAAGTGAAGAGACGTGTGCGTGAGTCCCCGAAAACGCTTGGATTCACCTGAAATAGGTTTATGGCGATCAATTTACTATTTACTTCAAGAACAAGATATAGTATACTTCTAGGGGTGGAAAATGTACCGCCCAACCAGCTTCTATGCTTTCAAACGTATCTGAGAGTCCACCAAGTAGCCATATCTGAGAAGAGCTGTAATCGCTGGCCTGGACCCTCGGAGGATTCCACACATTTATATCGGATTGAGCGCCAAGATAATTGTACCCTAGGGCGATAAGGACTGCCTCCTATATCATTATCAAACCATAAGTGTTTCTAATTAACCATACAAAGGTAATTATTATAATGGTTAGTTTTAGAACATAATTGCGATTAATTCAAGGCCTTTGATATTATTATTATCTTTTTTTTTTGTCAAAACTTGAAATTCTAAAGTTCTAAAAGTCTTTACGTAAACTTAAATTTTCAATAAATTTTTTAAAAATAAAAAATATAAGCTAAAAGTTCAGAGACTAAAAACGATGCTACGTACCGATATAAACATTGGGCGGGGACGGTTTACTCTTTCAGGAGTTATATTGAAATTGCCCTTGTGCTGAAGTGCGTTGTCGAGAAAACTGTATTTACGAGGAGGTTTTTTCCCAAAACGAGACGGTGAAGAGGCTCTTCTTATGTCTTCTCTACTAACTCTACGAACCGGTATTGTCCCAGTAGGACAGTCTCCAGATTTGGACCAAATCTGAGACGTTATTTGTTCATCAGAACCGTTTTTTGGAATAGTAATCTTCATTGCACCAAACTCCACACTTGGTTTCATCTGCATGCATAAATGTAGTTTGTGTAACGATAGAGCAATACTTATGTCCTAAGCAAATAAAGGAAATTTAACTATCAAATTAATTAGATCTAATTTAAAAAAATAAATTTACGGAGTGATCTGCAAATGTTATCTACTTATTTGTTAATTTTTTATTATAACATATAGGTGTGTGTATATAATTTCTTTACCTGAATTTTGTGGTTTATTAAAGCGGGATGATCAAAGGCATGCTGTTTATAGATATCAATACAATCTATTATATCTCCATCTCCACTCTACAAATAATGTACAATTGATATGTGAAGTCATAAGCCAAAAAAATATACACAAGATGTTATATATAAATTGGCATTCAGATTCAGGCAATTACGTACCTTGATGGTCTTCAACGCAGGCTTATTAAGAGCCTTCAATTTCATATCGATATCTAAAGAACCTTTCCCATAAACCTCACTGTAAAAGCCAAAGAGAATCGCAAACACTAAGAACAATCTCATTGTCGCTATTTTTTTTTTTTTTTTTTTTTTTGTCTTGTTTTTCCTAAGTTGAAGGAATAGATCTAGGATATAGGCTTCAAATCTTGGACTTTCATACTTATAGAGTTTACAAAACCCAAATGATGTAAAAAAATTAATTTGGTATCACACACAAAGATTGAGAAAACGGAAACCTCATATTTACATAATAAAATCATCTGCAGATTTGGCAAACATTTTGGTCAAGCTCAACTTGCCAAACATGAATGCTCCCTGTATAGTAGTCATATATTTTGTTTGCTTTTAAGGTTGGATTCTCCTCTGACTCTTTGGTTTCTTTTATTTTGATTTAATCTTTCTAAGTCAAAAGTCAAAACAAAGTTTATTACATATTTAATGTGATTCGTTTCACATTTGCGCTCGAGATATAAAGCATGGATGGAATTTCCATTTGGTCCCTTGCTTGATCACCACAGAATTTTCCAAAGCTGGCTAAAAATCATAATTCCATGATCTTTAAATAAATTACTATCACCATCGTTGTTAGGAATTTTTTCATTTTTAATGTATTTCTACAATTCTCTTATTTTGGGTCAATTAGACAATTAAGAATATACTGAAAAGAAACTGATAAAATAATAGGGGAATTTGATTTAAAAGGACATTTTTTCTTCAATTTGTCCTATTATACTTTCTACGCTAAATTTGTCATTATGCCTAAATTACCCTTTAAAAAATGAAACTAATTTTTAAGCAATTTTAAAATTTCAATCACCTAAAAAACAAATTCTAGAAATAAGAAAAAGGTTGCCATTAGGTATTTTTGATGAAAATTTGATGATTTAACATTGAAAAAAAAAATTCTACAACATTTAAAATACATTTTCTACTAATTGTATATATTCTGAAGATATTAGATTATAAATTTTACATACTATACATGTTCTAAATAATGTAGATTACAAATTCTTCGCACTCTACTTGTTCTGAAAACTTTAGAATAAATATATCTTCTAAAACTTTTAGAAGTCGGATTTTGTATGTGTTCTACAGAAATTAGAATTTATATTCTATACATAACTCTATATTCTACAAATTTTAGAATTTGTTTTCTTCACTTTATACATATTCTACTGATGTCAGAATATGAAATCTACACTTTATCATGTGTCCTGCGAATATTAGAACACTAATTCTACACTTTACTCTATGTTCCCCATAATTTAGAAACTGAATCCGAAATTTAAGGAAACAAAATACTTACGTAATCCCGAAATTATGCTAATCATATATATTCTTAAGATTACGTTTTAACATGTTTAGAAAACGTGTTCTGAAAACATTAAACATTTTTAATCGATTTTGTTAAAGGTTTTTCAACATTTTCCTACGCTTGTGGGAGAAGCTACAGGAGTCGTCGATTCTTGCCGGTGGAAAAAGCTACCGGAGTCGTCTATTCTCGCCGGTGGGTTACAAAAGGGTGTCGATATCTCTTGAGAGAGAGAGAGTAATGTCGAGATTTTTTATTTTTGGTAGGCGAGTAATGTCGAGATTTTGTAAAAAAAAAAAAAAGAAATGGATTAAAAAAATATGTATTTTTTTTATTAAATTTAGGAAATATACAAAAAAGAAGAAATACAGAAAAAGGAAATTTTGGTTTTTTCAACAATTAAGGGTTTAATTGAGTTATTAAGGGTATAATTGAGTTTTTTCAGTATTCTAAAACCTACTCTACCAAACTTAAAAAAAAAAGCATAATGGGACAAATTGAATAAAAAATATTCTTTTAAATCAATTTTCCCAAAATAATAAGCATGTCAACGAGGGTAGATTGGTCCCGCCTAAGTTCGTAATAACTATGAGATATCCCGTGCTTAAATCACGGATCAACATTTTTAAAATTTTTTTATAACATTATAATAAAAGTTATTGTTATATTTTTTAAAAAACTTATTTTGTTTGAGATAATATTTATTTTTAATTGTTCTGTAAATCTATTAGTCTATTGGAATACTAATTATTTTAGAATATTATAGTATTTTATTTTTGACATCTTATTACAGTTTTATATTGTTTGTTTGTTGTATTTGCATCATTATTTTGTGAAATATAAAATAGTAATTTTAATATTATAATTGGGAGCAAATAAAAATTATTAATTTATCATATATATAAATTTTAGTTACATATTTTTCATAGATTGAGTAATATATCTTCGTTTCTAAAAATTCAAATTACAACGTATGCAGAAAAAATTCTGCATTTTATTAATCATAAGTATTATATTAAAATTCCAAACAATTTGTAAATAAAAGAAAATAAAGATGATAGGAGAACTATAATTTGAAATCTTAACAAAATCTTCAAATTTAGTTATTAAAAATAATTATATTGTATACTTGGATATAAAATCTTAGTTTTTAAAACTCTGATTGGTTTATATTTTTTTAAAAAAATATTTACTAATTTCGTCCATAATTTATTATAGAGAGAAAATATAAATTTTTTTGTCAGATTTTTTAATATTTCATCTATGAGTGTTTTTATTTTTAATTGATTATATTTATTTAAATTAATTAATCAAGCTTAATTAATTTTTTCTAGTGGCACTTGAATATAATTTTTTACACATTTAAAGGTTAGTTTCATATTTGTACTTCCCAATTAATATAATAGGATTCCGTTAACTTTAAAGAAACTGATAAAATGATAAGCATATCTATGAAGGAACTCATTTTATAACATATTTGATTAAATTTCTCCTTAAACGTTTTTGGCTAAATGTGTTGGAGTTGAATCTTTTGACTGAAATGTATAAGAAGAAGAAGTGAAGTGCTTTAAGGAAGAAGAAGTGAAGTGCTTTAAGGAAGAAGAAGCAAAAGAGGTGACCAAAGGTCAATTATAATAACTTAACATGTACTCAACCACGATCTAGTGATATCGTTATAATACTTTAGGATCGAATACTCAAAGACCAGGAAATTACACTATAAAATTATGTAAATTAAATATAGTTAATATAATAGAAAAATTTGTGAATCAAGTAACTATCGAAAAAAGGAAAGTAAACAAGTGGTTTTAAGGCAATAGATATATATTGGGCGCAGGAAATCGTCGGGAATTATGATAATGAATGTAGACAATTAGATAGGATGCATTAAGGACCGTTCTTGAACTCAAGCTATTGTAAAGCTAATCCATTCCCGCGGTGCTAACTATCTATGCATGAACTTTCTAAACCCTAAACTCCCATTTGAATTTAGAAAATCAAGCAAGCATTAATAAGGTTCAAGTTTGATATGTTCACAAAGTGTCTTAGCTTCAACTCCCATTACTTTGCTCACCTAAGTTCTTTTCAGGAAAATCAACAACACTTTCGTTGCCCCGATGAATTTAACCTAAGATCTTAATCTAGGTGATCAATCTAGCTTAAACATTAAAAACAACAATCTAGCTTAAACATTAACATAAAACCTGTACAGACTCATAAAATACTAAAAAGACTCTAAAAACACATTTTGACTCACTAAAAGACTCAAAACAAATGTAAAACTATGGTTAAAAACTATAAAATACAGACATATCAAGAGGAATTGCAAGTTCCAAAGGAAGCACATGTTCGTAAAGAGAAGAAAGAAAAAGAAGATGATAAAGAACAGAGAGTTTATGCCTAAAGGAACAAGATGAGTCAACAAAGGGAAAATATGAGGCAAAGAGAGTTGTGTTATGACTCTACTCACAACAAACTAAGTCAAGAGGTAACTGACCATTGATTTGGTTTGCCCAATAAGGAAGAGTCTTTTTATTGGTTAAAGTCTGGCTAAGTGTTGGGCCCGGATTAAAGTATGTGTATGTGTGTGTAGTAAGTAGTACGTACGAACTACTATAAGTATGTATGTTTGTGGTGAAATCGTGAAATGCATCCGAATCCAAGAATCCAATGTAGAAAATCAGTTTCTCTCTTCTCTCGTCCAAGTCGTTTATGTCTTTGTATATAGATCAATAATCAAAACCAAAACAAAGAAAAGAGAGAAAGATCGGGAGAAACATCTTCTTTGTGCTTCTGTATAAACATAGGACATAAATAGAGCACAGTTGAGAATGAGGGAGCTGACCTGGGAAGAGAGTGGAGACAATTCAAAAATATGTCTGTGTAACCTCTATACATCCATCTCTGGCCGTAATCATTTTTCTCATGATTGTTAAATTAGGGCTTATCTTGGGCTCTAACTAAAAATCAATTGGCAATTAGTGGATTGACCCTAATCTTTTATATATTAATAATAATAGTCTCTCCAAAGTTCAGATGTGGGACTTGGATTGTATCCAACAATCTTCCTTTTAAACCAAAGACCACATGTGGGATCTTAACACGCCTTTTCAAGATGATAACTTCATCTCGAACCGATCCCACTTGGACCGGTAATAAACTCTTTCTTGGGTCCCCTTACTTTGGTTAACAAGAGCCATATCCGTATCCACTTTTCTAGATCCACTAGAACTTGAACATTGGGCTCTAATGCCATGTTAAATTAGGGCTTATCTTCGGCTTCCAACTAAAAACTAATTGGCAATTAGTAGATGACCCTAACCCTTTATATATTAATGATAGTCTTTTCAAACTTCCGATGTGAGACTTGGATTGTATCCCAACAATGATCGCATCCATTATAGAACTATTGGCTAGTGTGTATGGTAAGTAATATGTAATGATTATCCAATGGTTAATAACCATACAAGATTATAGAGGGGGTATTGAACTTGATATTTTAAAGGACTAGGTAAGATTTTAATATTTTAGAATTTTGAAAGATTTGACTGAGTTTTTAGGAGATTTGATTACTTTTTAGAGTTTATATATATATATATATATATATATATATATATATATTATTGTATTGACTAACAAGTTCTTATAAGATTTTAAAAAAAATCTTATAAATATTATAAAATTTGTAATTTTGTTCAATATCAAAATCTTATAAAGTTGTTCAATATCAAGTTCGGAGTACAATTATCTAATGGGAAAGTAATACTCTTATAGGAGATTTGAGACACTTAAATATAAGATTTTGTTCAATACTCTAAAATCTTGTAAATCTGATTATTTTTAGATTTTTTAAAAAGAACACTCTTATAGGAGATTTGATTGAGTTTTATATTTGAATATAAGATTTCATTGAGTTTTTAGGAGATTAGACTATTCACTTGTTCAATGAACTTGATATTGTATTGTGTTGTGATATGTAAATTGTGAAAAAAAAATTTACCACATAATTATAGAATGATCTTCTATCGTCGAGACGTTATAGTTGTGATATTATATTTTTACTTTCCCAGATAATTGTATTTATGGGTGGGTGTTTGGTTTTTCGGTTTAATTTCGGTTTGGTTTTTTCGATTTACGGTTTTTTTAGTTTTATAAAATTGAGACCATATAAAAACTACATATATTTCGGTTTGGCTACGGTTTGATTTTTTCGGTAAGAAAAAAAAAACATAGAGAATAAGAGTTTGTTGTATTTGATAATTTTACTCTGAACTTTGCAGTTCGTGGAAAATTCAAATGCATGTTTAAAAAAAAAATACGAAACTAAATCTTTGGTAATCAAGTTTCTTATACATATAAACTAGGTACTAACCCGCGGAGAACCGCGGGTGGAATGTTTTTTAGTAAAAATTTGTAATAACTTATTTTATTATTATTGTTGAAAATTTTGGTTTGCTTATATTATAATTTTTGTATTTTAAAAATATTTATTGAAAACCTGTCAATAAAACATTTACATGTAATGAATAAAATTGTTTAATCTTTTGTCAATTAAACACAATCTTTACTAACATGTAAAAAAAGAACAACTAAATATAGCTAGTAAAAGTTTTGAAAAGTCTTTCTGAAAACAACATTCATTGTTTTTTTTATGTGGTTTCATTTTTTTGTCTGTAATAATTTCAACCTGTGGTGGAAATTTTTTTGATAAAATTTGTAGCTGTATATTTATTCGATTTGGTTTTTAAAATCTTACCTTTTATTTTTTTTTAAGTATGAATTAATTTTGATTCTAATAGATTTTTTTTTTACTTTTCTATAATTTATTTTCTTTGATGTGTCCCCGATTTTCATTTTTTAATTAATTATATTTATTTAATTAATTAATTAATCTTATTTTTTTAATGGTAATAGAATATAATTTTTACACATTTTAATGTTAGTTTCATATTTATATTTCCTAATTAATATAGTAGGATAAAATTTGAAGTTGTAGATTAGATTTTTAAAATCTTAGTTTTTTTTTAATACGGATTAGTTTTGATTCTAATAGATTTTTTTTACTTTTCTACAATATATTTTATTTCACATGTCCCCAATTTTCGTTTTTTAATTAATTATATAAATTTAATTATTAATTAATCTTAATTAAATTTTTCTAATGGCAATTGAATGTAATTTTTTACATATTTAAGGTTAGTTTTATATTTGTACTTTTCAATTAATATAGTATTTTTTACATATTTAAGTTTAGTTTCATATTTGTACTTCCAATTAATATAGTAGGATTCAATATAAAGCCAAACACGTTGATTTAGTTTGGTACAAAAAAAAAAATTAACTATTTGTTAGTAATAGAAAACCTAAAAGTCTAACGGTCCGAACCGAACATATTAGAAATCAAACACTCTAGTTGCCGTATTTGGTGTATAATAGGACGGCTTTGGAAACCTAACCTTCTCTGACCTACGGAGCCTTCGCTTTTTCAAAACTTCAAAGTCGAATTTACTGAAATTGGTCACCGCTAATCCCACCTTTATAATCCCACCTTCCCAAGTTTCGTAAGCTCTTCAGACCATTGTGATCTCATCTTCCCACGATTCAGGGTGTTTACTCCCTGTAAGTCTTACTAACTTCTCTTCTTTCTTTCTTCTTATTAATTATTACTTGATTAGTTTCTTGAAGTAGCTCTTGATTTATTTTAGGATTTTTTTAGTGTCTCGTCGGTTGCTCTTAATATTGGTCCAAGATTACAAGATCGAATAGCTAGTTACTCTGTAGCCTTATTGAATTTTTGGGTTTTCTATTGAAAAAGTTAGAGAGTTTTGTTGATTCTGTCTATGGATTAGATTATTCTGTTACATGAGTATAGTAATAGTTGGATTGGACGTAGTTAGTGATTATTAAAGGTTTTAGGATTTTGCAAGAAAAGTGCAATCTAGCAACCTTAGATTTTCAGAATTATTGAGTCGTTTGACGGTACTTGCTTCTAGTGATCCATTGAGTGTAAGTTGTTGAATTTTGGTTTGCGATGCTAATTTGAGGTTTTTGGTTAGGAGTTTTACAGAAGCAGAACCGTAAACACGATATAACGAGACGCCTATTATATAATATCTATTATAAGGATGCAGAGTAGGGTTTATCATATGGAAGAAGGTAAAGAGATTGTAGTTACGGGCGGCCGGACAGGGCTAAACAAGGTGTCTCTTTCCAAGTTGCTTCCCTTGCTAGGATTTTTTCTAGCGTTTACTATTATTTTCTTATTCATTAGTGTATCCACAATCAAGTATTATGGTATAAATAGTGTAGTGACTTCAGTCACTTCGAGTTTTGTGCCTTGCAACGAGAGAGAAAATGATTTGGAGAAATGGATGAAACGTCCTGCGGTTCTCATGCATAATATGAGCGATGAAGAGCTTCTTTGGCGCGCGTCTTTCATGCCTCATAGAAAAGAGTATCCTTTTAATAGGATGCCCAAAATCGCGTTTATGTTCTTGACAATGGGTCCTTTGCCGCTTGCACCGCTTTGGGAAAGGTTATTAAAGGGTCATGAAAAGTATTACTCAGTGTACATCCATTCACAAGTGTCTTCTTCAGCCAAGTTTTCAGCTTCCTCTGTTTTCTATCGTAGGCATATACCAAGTCAGGTATTTACTGTTAATCTACTTTGCATGGTTTTGGTTTTGTATATCTTGATATTGTAATTGGACTATCTTCATAATTGGGTAGGTTGCAGAATGGGGAAGAATGACAATGTGCGATGCAGAGAGGCGGCTTCTTGCAAATGCGTTGCTCGATATCTCAAACGAATGGTTTATTCTCCTCTCGGAGTCATGCATTCCCCTCTTCAACTTCACGACAATCTACCAGTACATAACCAAATCAGAGCACAGTTTTATGGGTTCATTTGATGATCCCAGTCCCTATGGCCGTGGCCGCTACCATGGAAAAATGGCCCCTGAAGTTTCCATAGACCAATGGAGAAAAGGGTCTCAATGGTTTGAGATCAACCGGGAGCTTGCGGTTTCCGTTGTCAAAGATATCTTGTATTACCCTAAATTCAAAGAGTTTTGTACTCCCGCCTGTTATGTGGACGAACACTATTTTCCAACAATGTTGACAATTGAGAAACCAGCGGCCTTGGCCAACCGAAGTGTGACTTGGGTCGATTGGTCGAGAGGTGGTGCCCACCCGGCTACATTTGGAGCACAAGACATCAATGAGGAGTTCTTTGCAAGGATCCTCAAAAGTAATAACTGCACATACAATGATCGCTACACGTCCATGTGTTCTCTCTTTGCTAGAAAGTTTTCTCCTAGTGCTTTGGAGGCTTTAATGCAAATTGCTCCCAAGATTCTAAGTTCTTGAGTACGCAATGTCACTAACAAAACTCATGAAATGTATGTGTAACTAAGATGAATCATAGCTAGTAAGCAGAGATTGAAAGTTAGCTAGTTTTGGTGGGAGGAGAGACCATTAAATTCCACGTATATTTCGGCGAAGTTATAACAATGTATGATCTTTGGTGATAAAATCTCACTTATTAGTCGTTTGTATTTTGCTGTTTGATTTTGTGGCGTACATCAACACCATTACCACAAACTTTAAGTAGCTTTTGGCTTTGTGCCACATCGATAATATGTTCGTGAATGAGAAAATATTTTTTGAGATCGATGATGTCAATTGAAAATACTGCGGTATCTATCTTAAAATCTCCGTTATAGTTTTGAACTATATTATCCCGTTTTTATTTAAGAATTTTTGAATCTAGTATTAATGTTTTTAGATGTAATTTGTAGAATATATGTAATTTAGTAATTTACACATTTGAAGTGTCAAAGAAGATTAACACTTATCTATATATATATATATATATATATATATATATATAATTAACTTTTACTCACTCTTGGTGCTACCGCATCAGCCACTACCCAAATTTAATAAGCCCAATTTTTTGATACAACCCACTAAGCAATTCATATTATTTTGTTTTATATTTCTTTAAAAGCCCAGTTTCATATTTCTTTAAAGGGAATTTTGTTAATTCTACCACATTTGTTTTAAAACTTTCTAGTTCTACCACAAAGAAAAACACATTTTCCAATCTACCACATGAGGTAGTTAAAATGACAAAACTGTCCTGGTTGGATATAATACATGAATAAGCAAAATGAATTAATAAAAAAAAAAGACAAAATTCCTTATTTACTTTGTGGCCAATTATTCTAGATTTGCCAACCTAACAAACATATACAAGACATGTTTTTAGTAGACAAGTTTAATTTCATATAACTTGAAATTACCTTGTCCACTAAAAATTATTAGTAGACTAGAATTCTGATTTATTTTGTGGACAAGAGGTTAGGTGCATGTATGACATGTTGTTAATACACACATAACTGAAATCCTCTTCAATTGACAAGTTATGTTTTTGTTTATATATATATATATATACATATATATATATATATATAGTGGACAAATGTTCTCGTTTACTTTGTGAACAAATATTGTGGACAAAATTCTAGTTTACGTTAAAATCAACTTGTCCATATTTATTTCAAAATAACTTGTCCATCACTTACCGTGGGAAAATGAGATGAACATGCCTGCAAATCAGACTTATCTGGTTTATTCGACATGATAGACAACAAATTGATGGAAAAAAAAAATGTTAGTAGACACTGTAATTTTAGGAAACAGACAGTTAAAAAACATACCCAAAATTGGAGACAAAATATGCAAGAAATAAAACTTTATGGTGGGATTCACCAAGACACACTCTTCATAAACTGAATATGACGTCCACCAGTTTTGAAAAATATTACGCAACAATTAGCGTTGTCCACTATTTTTTTTAATAAAAAATTGGCAATAAAAAACCTTAATTTTTCAAGAGAGATGGAAGATGGAAATGAAGAAAATGATAGTGAGTCGCCAGAGTGGAAGAGATAATTGTTTTTCGATTTTCAAATGCTACTTTAATTTATTGGTCTGACACAAAACTGAAAAGACATGACAATTGTTTTATTTGTTATATCAATGAGAAGACAATTTTTGAAGGAGCTGGTTAGGGGTAGTTTCATCATTTTAAATAAAGCTTATGGTAGAATAAGAAAGCTTTTATGGATTGTGGTAGAATCGCTGAGAAAGTTAATCATTTGTGGTACTTTTGTTAAAATTCTCTTCTTTAAAAGCTCAATCCATTAGTATTACATGTTTTATATACTGTAGAATTAAAACTCTTCTCCAGTAAGCTCCACTCCGTCGTCCGCTGGTGTGCGACCTGAAGCGTCCCTTCCCTTCTTAATTCTTTCATCTCGGAACACCTAAAGGATATCTTTCAAATTAATTTTTTAGCTTAAAAAAAAACAATAAGATTCACCAATGTTATCATCCTCTAAAAATTTCCAAAATTCAAAGTAAAAGTATTTGTTTTCCTCCTTCATAAATATTACCTACACCTTCAAAAGAATTTAACCAAGAGAACGAGAGAACATAACTGAAAGTATAGCAAGAATACAAACGATTGGGGAAAAAAAAAGTTCACCACTTATTATGACA
Organism: Camelina laxa; assembly: GCA_024034495.1. Lineage (NCBI taxonomy): Eukaryota > Viridiplantae > Streptophyta > Magnoliopsida > Brassicales > Brassicaceae > Camelina > Camelina laxa. The sequence continues at coordinate 12,294,668 of CM043881.1, forward strand.
ACAAAAATAGAACATACAAGATCAACATATATTAAAGAAACTTCCCACAAACAATTTCAAAAACAGGTCTAAAAGTATTACGACCACAAGGAGATAGACATATGCAAAGAGGTATTTAGCTTCAGGGACACCTAGATCATAAAAAATGTCGGCTTCGAAAAACATGACTATTAAAAATCAAAAGAAAAAACAACTCAAACGAGAAAAAAAAAAGACAAGCACTTACAGAGGATCAAGGAAACACAACTAAACAGAAGAAAATGTAAGAGATACATACACCGTTAGTTGAGAGAAAAGATGCTGAAATTCGAATTCCAGATTTTGTTCATATTAGACTTAAATTGAATGACTTACTAAACCGGCCACAAAAATATACACCCCAAAATGTTATTTAAAAAAGCATCATAGAAGCAAAAATTAAATTTTACAACACACAGTTCACATCCAATCGAAAACCACACTCTGGGCCAACCGAAACAAAACTTAAAACTAAGATCTCAAAAACAATGAATAAATTAAATAGGAAATGAAAGGAGGAAAATAATTAAAAAAAAAAAACAGATTTGCACACCAAATAACACTTAACTGGAACAAAAACATTAGGAGAGAACCAATTACCCCCTACAAATGCAAAGCAAATAGAAAAACACCCAAATACACCCAAAAAAAATGTGTGCATCGATGAAAGGGATGAATGAAGAAGGATAACAAGCATCAAAGAAATAGTTACAAAACTCTTACTGTCCTGTAGATCGCAAAAATGACTTCTTTGCTATCCGTTCACGAGACATCACATTTTCAAAGGGAACAAAGCAATTCCAACCTCAATGACATACCACTAAAGATCCAATGGACCACACAATTTTAAGGCTTACAGAAAATAAGGTCCAACGGCAGAAACACAAAAAAAAAAAAAAAAAAAAAAAAAAGCAATGAAAACAAAACTGTAAGTGATTGAGATTTTTAAACATTTTTAATCAAAAACCACTAACTAATCACTACAAACACAAAAGTATTGACAAAAAACTACTCGCACAGGTTACTAATTAAATAATAAAATAATTAAAAATTACCTACAATCACATATAATAATACCAAATAACAATCCAACGACAAAATGATAAATAATTTTAATTAAAGTAACGACTAAAGCGGGACAACAACTATTACTTTACTAATTCTATATTTTTTTAAACGAAAGAGAGATCATCATAATTTAAATTTATTAAAAATTGACTACATTATACTAGCTGAAAAAACATACAGAAAAAAATATATCAACAAAAGAGCATAGGAAAACATATGAACAACATAACAAGACGAAAAGAGGAAAACTACATAACCAAAAAACAAATTAACAAAACCACCGAAAAAACACATTATCTAACTTCCGCGCGTAGCGCGGATCGAATGCTAGTTTTTATATATAATAATGTTAAATGTATACAATTTTTATTTACAATTAAATATATATGTTTAATCCATAGAACATAACTAATTTAGTAATTAGTATTGCAACCAAACATTTTTAAAGATATCGAAAGAGATTAATACTTCTATTTAACTCATCAAACATCAAATTAATTTCAATTCTAACTTATCTTACACATTTTTATCGGAATAATTGTTATCACATTAAAATAGTTTGATTGTTCTATCAGACTAAAATATTTATAACTTTTTTGTCAAGTTAACTTAAAATAGAACTTCCACGGCTAATTGTTTTCTTAAAATCCATATCTTATTTGTTAGATGAGAGGTTAAATAAATATAGTAAATACTAATTAATACTCTCTTTATTCAACAAATAGAGTCACTTTAACAATTTTTTCTTGTTATAAAAAAGTGTTATTTTGTATTATCAATGCAGTTTTTAAGACTAAATATTTTTCTATCCATAATATTTACGATGTTATTAATTAAAAAGAGAAATATGTTTAGTGTTTTTATAAAAGATAAAATAAAAATTTACATAGTTTTCTTAATTTATGTGATTATGTCAAAATAATACTCTTTGTGAAACTTAGAGTGTGTATTTTAAAAAAAAAAACTGTTATTAAATCCACACATTTAACCCGCTGGATAAAATTATATTTTATTGTTTTATGCTTTCTCTGTTTCATAAATAGTGTCATTTTAACATAGTTTTTTGTTACAGGTCAATTGGTGGCAACTTGTCTGTGAGAAGGTTGTTAAAGGGTGAGGGACCAGGGTTCAAGGAACGTCTGATGCACCAATAACCTACTGGTGGATTTGGATATCCACAGTGATGGATTAGGATCGATGCCCTGCAGGGCCAGCTTGGGGTCCGTTTGGGCGGCTAGCAGTGAGGCTAGCGGGCCAGCGGTGAGGCTAGTGGGGTCCACAGGACGGGTTGTCACAGTTAGTGGGTATGAGACCACTAGATTATTATTATTATTAAAAAAAAGTGGAAGGATTTATAAAATTGTCCCTTTTATCTATCCATTTCCAGAATATTCATTTTTTTTAGTATGCAACATTATAAATTTTTATAAGGTCTACAAGATATTTTTGAATAGTAACTATTACTCGAGACTCAATCCAAGTATTTATAAGGTTTGTAAAAGGTTTTTAAAAATTATTTATATGTTATTTATAAAGTATATATAAAATTTTACATAAATGTAACAATAGTTTATGTATTTATATTCTCATAAGATTAGACACATATTTGGATAAATATAAAAAAAAATTTGGTATTTTCAATAAAGTTTTAAAAATAGGTATTTCTGAAAAGTGGTATTGGAAAAGATGTATTTTGGAAATTCTCCCTATATATATATCAAACAAATTTTCTAAATGTCAATAATACACTTTTATTTTTTCAAATTATATAATACCAAAATATATAACTTATTTAAATATGATAAAACATAAGTTATATAAACTATTAAAATCTTAAGAAATTTTCACATATCACTCCAAAATAACATCTTTCACCAAATGACAAAGTCATATTGACTTCACATGAAATAGCCACTAACCAAAAACTGACCAAAATGCTCTTGTAAGTGGAACCAGTTTTTGGTTTAGTTATAAAACCATTGCAATTATTTAGTTTCTATATAATATATATATATATATATATATATATATATATATATATATATATTGGGTGTAATAACCCGGAACACGGAGTTCATCATCTCACAAGAAAAAAGTAAGGGAATTTTAGTAAGATTTTCAATTTTTGTTTTCTTTGATTTCTTGATAGTTAGGCTACTTAATCCGGCGTGTTTGATTTTATACCATTCCGGCGAGTTGGATGTGTACAATTCCGGCATGTTTGGGTGTGTTGGAAAATCCAGTGAGTTTTGGTGTGTATAGTTCTGGCAAGAAGAAGTAGAAGAAATTTCCGACGAGTTTGGGTGTGTAAAACTCCAGCGAGAAGAAGAATAGAAGGAAATTTTTGATGTGATTGGGTGTGTACAACTCTGGGGAGAAGAACAGAAGGCGAAATTTCTGGTGAACAACAACAATAATATTAGCTAGGGTTGCAGAAGAAGATATGTTGAAGATAACTTAAAAATTACAATAATGTCCATCATTAAAACGGATTTATAGACATACACTAAACAAAAGAATGTTATGTACTTATACCAAACCGCAACATACACTAAACAAAATAATAGAGTCCATGGATCAATTTATTGTTTCTCATTTTGTCATACCACAATTTCAATAGAAAAATCATAAAAATGAGATATTTACTATTCATGTTACATAAAAAATAAAAGATATTTACTATTTGTAATTGTGGGAATATGGTGAGAGAATGTGATATTGCATCTTTCAGTTATACATAAATTTATAAGTGATTGTTTTAGTTATATATCTTCCTAATTAGTCTCAAGCAAAATTGAATGACATAGTTCTCTTTATGATGATTGCCATCACATCTCTCACGTACACGTTTTGAATGCATGTACTTTTATTGAATGTTATATTAAAGTAACTTGTGTATGTACATGTTTTGAATGTTTTGTTTGTAAACAATTTGTGTATTCATATGTATGTACGTGTTCATATGTACATATATTAAAATAACTTGTGTACGTATATATTTTGAAAATTTTGTTTGTAAACAAACATATTACTAAATTATTTTTAATATTATTATAAATTATTTTAATGTGTTGATGTGTCTGCATTTTATAGGATTTTAACCATAGTTCTTATACTTGTTTTGAGTCTTTTATTGAATCAAAGTGAGCTTTTAGAGTCTTTTGTGAGTCTGTACAGGTTCTAGGTCACTTTGGAAGGAAACTGAATGTTTTGGGGATGAAAACAAGCATCTGAAGCCAATTTGGTGAAGACTGATCGGACTAGCAAGCAGATGGAGCAAACATAGAAAAAACATCCAGGATCGATTGATCCTCATTCGGGATCGACCCATCCCGTACCCGAAGCAACTTTTCCTTTTTCTTTTTAAACCAATTTTTACGGTTTTATTTTGATATTTAAGTTAGAGGTTCGGCCTCCAGAGACATAAGCTTTATTTTCTGAGACTATTTTGTATTGAGAGCTGAAGGGAGAAGATCTCTAATCCTTCTTGACACTTTGGAGAAGATTTCTAAACCCTATTTTCTATTCTTTTGCAATTCATTTATGTTATCTTCATCATTGATTTGTTGTTTTTGTTTCTCCATGTCTGAGTAGTTTTACTATTGGAATTCAGGTTTCAAAAGGGGGTTTATGATTATCTGAACCTAGGTTGTTAGATTTTGGATTGATCTCATTATTCTTCATCTATTGTTGTTCTGAATGTTTAAGCTAGATTGATCACCTAGATTAAAATCTTAGGTTTAATTCATCGTGGCACCGAAAGTGTTGTTGAATTGCTTGAAAGAAAAATAGGTGAGCAAGGTGGACCTTAGCCAATGGAAGTTGCAGTTGAGGCACCTTGTGAACAAATCAAACTTGAACATTAATGCTTGCTTGTTTATCTAGATTCAAACGGAAGTTTAGGGCCTAGTTATTTCTTTGCATAGTTAGTTAACACTACGGAAGTAGGTTAGCTTTGTAGTTGTAATTTGAGTTCAAGAATGGTTCTTAATGCATTCCAATCTATCATCTAAATTTGTGATTGTAATCCCCTAACTGATTCTGTACGCCCAATACCTCTCCTTGATTTCAATACCTTTATTTATTTTCTGTTTTAATCAGTTACTTGAAACACAAACTTCCTCTTGTCTTAGCTATATTCGATATATACAATTTCATAGTGTATTGTTTGGTCTCTGTGGATTCTATCCTGAAGTGTTATGACGACACCACTAGATCTTGGTAGAGTGCACATTAGGTTTTAATTGACCTGTCGATCAATTTGGCGTCGTTGATGTGTCTGCATTTTATAGGATTTTAACCATAGTTCTTATACTTGTTTTGAGTCTTTTATTGAGTCAAAGTGTGCTTTTAGAGTCTTTTTAGTCTTTTGTGAGTCTGTACAGGTTCTAGGTCACTTTGGAAGGAAACTGAGTGTTTTGGGATGAAAAAAAGCATCTGGAGCCAATTAGGTGAAGACTGATCAGACTAGCAAGCAGATGGAGCAAACACAGAAAAAGCATCCATGATCGACTGATCATTATTCGGGATCGACCGATCTTGTACCCGAAGCAACTTTTTCTTTTTTGTTTTAAACCGTCTTTCAGGATTTATTTTGATATTTAAGTTAGAGGTTGGGCCTCCAGAGACATAAGCTTTATTTTCTGAGACTATTTTGTATTGAGAGCTGAAGGGAGAAGATCTCTAATCCTTCTTGACACTTTGGAGAAGATTTCTAAACCTTATTTTTTATTCTTTTGCAATTCAGTTATGTTATCTTCATCATTGATTTGTTGTTTTTGTCTCTCCATGTCTGAGTAGTTTCCCAATTGGGTTTAGGATTTCAAAAGGGTTTCTATGATTAAATTGATGCTAGATTTGTTAGATTAGGGATTGATCTTATTGTGCTTCATCTATTGTTGTTTTTAATGCTTAAGCTAGATTGATCACCTAGATTAAGATCTTAGGTTTAATTCATCGTGGCACCGAAAGTGTTGTTGAGTTGCTTAAAAAGACATAGGTGAGCAAGGTGGACCTTAGCCAACGGAAGTTGAAGTTGATGCACCTTGTGGACTAATCAAACTTAAATTTTAATGCTTCCTTGCTTAGCTATATTCAAACGGAAGTTTAGGTTTTACCTATTTATTTGCTTAGATAGTTATCGCTGCGGAAGTAGAATAGCTTTACAAACATGATTTGAGTTCAAGAATTCTGTTTAATGCATCCTTATCTAATCATCTAAACTTGTGATCATAAACCCTAATGATTCCCTGCGTCCAAAGTTTTTCTTTTGATTTAAAACACTCTTTTATTTACTGCTTTTTGTTAGCCACTTTCAAACACAAACCTTTCCATTGTCTTAGCTATATTTAATCTAAATAATTTCATAGTGTAATTGTTTGGTCCCTGTGGATTCGATCCTGAAGTGTTACAACGATACCACTAGATCATGGTGGAGTACACATTGTGTTTTAATTGACCTGTTGATCAATTTGGCACCATTGTCGGGAACCAAAACGATTGCTTTTGAGATTTTAGAATTGAGTATAGTCTAAGATTTTGTTTTTGTTTTTACTAATTATTTTTATTCTCTTTTTTTTTTTGTAGATTTAAAACAAAAAAATTGAAAAATATTTTTAGGACCATGGATTACGATGATTGGCCATAGGAAGAGGAGATCACATTTGATGAAGACATTCTAGATGAGCCTTATATGGATCCACCATTCGATGAGAGTGTTCTTACACTGGATCAAAAAGTTAAGCTGGATGAGCTTTACATGGAGAATCCAACAACGACAAGGAGGAACTTAGCAGCAATGATCTGGTTGACTCTCATCTCACATCGAGCAGTACTTGAAGGGAGGGAGCCCACTTTCATAGAGATTAGGGAAGCTCATGCTTGCGAGAAGGTAATATATTGGGTTCCACCAAGCCAAATAGAAGGTACATGCATTTCCACCCTTGAAATTCATGATTTCACATGAATATTCACATGCCATGCATTGAAGATACTTCTAGTTTGGATACTCAATTGCTGATTGATGAATGCTATGATTTGATAGGTGAGTCTCAACGTCTAGACATTTTAATAGCAGAAAAACTCTAGAGATTATCATGAAATATGTTTTGATATTGAATATCATTGTGCTTTGGATGTTCATGATCTCGAGTTTGAGTTTTCAATGCCTGATGTATGTAGCTCTCTTCTTGAAGAATCTTATCTAGGGTGTGTTCTTGATAATGATACAATTTTGCATGAAGCAAAAGACCCTGAGGTTGATTATATGAATGAGGATATTGTGTTTTATGGAATTAATGGTGATGAAGTTAATTATTTTGTCAAAACCTCGTTTCAACCTGAAATTGACTTTATTTTTCTCTTAAATGCATTTGATCTTCATGAGCATCCAACCATCAAGGAATATTTCAAAGTATATGCTACATTTGTAGTAACTTCCATGATGTGTATTTTATCGTTTTGCCATGGATAATTATGTGTTACTTGACACATATTGTTTATTGCATTAACAAGAGAAAGACTAAAGGTCCATTGGCTCAGCCTTTTGATACTCATGATTAACATTTTTGTGTTGAGTGGTCAAACTATTGACCTTAAACAAGTGCTTATGGGAGGCAACAACCCATGGGGTTTGTGCTGGCTTACCCTTTAATTTTTATTTGTCTTAGGATTTTGGTTTCTTTTAGGATTTATTATGGTGAAATCACGTCCGGTGTTAAGTATTTTTAGGAATAGGTAAATAACACAGAAGATGCGAAACTTTTTTGTTCCAGGAGCTTTGGATCGATCATTCCTCCTTAAAGATCGATCGATCTCGGTGGTTTTCTGCGGGTGTCTCTAAGATCAATAATGTTGCAGATCGGTCGATCGGTCCCCACCCTTGCTAACACCACTCCAACACCAGATGCGAGATCACCGGTTTTTGTTTCTTTTCCTATCTTTTTATTTTTCATTTTTCTTATTTTCTTTGTGGGATTCATTCATTTCTTGGCTTTGCTTTCACACCGTCTCGGTGTGAAATAAGTCCGGGGAAGGATGTCTCCAAGTTACTAATGTCGTTTTCTTTGGTTGTTTTCTTCTGGTTTTTCTTTTATTTGAGTCATTTTATCGAGTCTTTGAGTCATTTTCTTATTTTTATTGAGTCAAAAATGTTGGGGGGACTGTGACCATTTCTAGGAATCTTTTGCTTTGAGCTAACACTCTTATGAATGCTTTAATACTTTTGATTTTTGAATGAAGCTTGGAATGAACATGAGCAGTCTCAACAAGCCCTAAAAGAACCTCACCGAAGAGAACATTAAGCTGATCCAGTGTTGTCTCTAGCTTTGAAAGGACTTAACTGGATTTAATTTCTTGCCTTGGGACTTGGTATATCGGACAAGACTCCTCCCTTAAGCCTTGAAAGACATGCATCTCCTCACAAAGTATGCTTCCCCTCTCTCTTCCCTTCAATACTCAATAAAAACAAAAGTAAAGAAGAAAGAAAGAAGAAGAAGAGGATATAGGTAATAAAGAAGTGAACCGAGGGTTATGCGTAAACCCGTGCATCCTTCAGAATTCATGGAAACCTGTCCACAAGAAAAGAGCAAAGGATTACAAAAAAAAAATACAATGATACCCTAGAAAATTAGGGAGAAATCAATCCTTTGGAAGTGAGAAAAGAGAGAGGAAAGGGAGCATATGAAGAAGGTCTTGGGCATTAAAAGGTTCAAGGAGTCAATAAGTTCGGTGATCGATATTCCCTCGGCGAGACCACACATTTTCACTAATCTGATGTAAGGAGACAACAATGGGGATGATGAAGGTTCCTTAAGGTTGTGGAGTTTAGATTAGGGAGTGTTGATCCTAATCATGGGCAGAGTACAAAAATTAGTTCTTAATTTGATGTGATGAAGAATGCAAAGCAGAGGTTCCCAAGAATATGTGAGTTTCCACTTTCAAACATTTTCTCTGTTCCTAAGTTTTTGTCGGTTCTTGCTTGAGGACAAGCAAAGATTCATGTCTGGGGGAATTGATGTGTCTGCATTTTATAGGATTTTAACCATAGTTCTTATACTTGTTTTGAGTCTTTTATTGAGTCAAAGTGTGGTTTTAGAGTCTTTTTAGTCTTTTGTGAGTCTGTACAGGTTCTAGGTCACTTTAGAAAGAAACTGAGTGTTTTGGGGATGAAAACAAGCATCTGGAGCCAATTTGGTGAAGACTGATCGGACTAGCAAGCAGATGGAGCAAACACAGAAAAAGCATCCATGATCGACTGATCCTCATTCGGGATCGACCGATCCCGTACCCGAAGCAACTTTTCCTTTTTCGTTTTAAACCGACTTTTAAGGTTTTATTTTGATATTTAAGTTAGAGGCTTGGCCTCCATAGACATAAGCTTTATTTTCTGAAACTATTTTGTATTGAGAGCTGAAGGGAGAAAATTTCTAATCCTTCTTGACACTTTGGAGAAGATATCTAAACCATATTTTCTATTCTTTTGCAATTCAATTATGTTATCTTCATCATTGATTTATTGTTTTCGTTTCTCCATGTCTGAGTAGTTTCTCAATTGTGTTTAGGATTTCAGAAGGGTTTCTATGATTAAATTGATGCTAGATTTGTTAGATTAGGGATTGATCTTATTGTTCTTCGTATATTGTTGTTCTTAATGCTTAAGCTAGATTGATCACCTAGATTAAGATCTTAGGTATAATTCACCGTGGCACCGAAAGTGTTGTTGAGTTGCTTGAAAAAAAACATAGGTGAGCAAGGTGGACCTTAGCCAACAGAAGTTGAAGTTGAGGCACCTTGTGAACTAAGAAAACTTAAATTTTAATGCTTCCTTGTTTAGCTAGATTCAAACGGAAGTTTAGGTTCTAGCTATTTCTTTGCTTAGATAGTTATCGCTGCGGAAGTAGGATAGCTTTACAAACATGATTTGTCTTCAAGAATTGTGTTCAATGCATCCTTATCTAATCATCTAAATTCGTGATCATAAACCCTAAAGATTCCCTGCGCCCAATGTTTCTCTTTTGATTTAAAACACTCTTTTATTTACTGCTTTTTGTTAGTCACTTTCAAACACAAAGTTTTCCATTGTCTTAGCTATATTTAATCTACATAATTTCATAGTGTAATTGTTTGGTCCGTGTGAATTCGATCCTGAAGTGTTACAACGATACCACTAGATCGTGGTGGAGTACACATTGGATTTTAATTGACCTATTGATCATGTGTAGGTACATATGAACATACAAATCATTACCATGTGCGTGCATGATAATGGTAATATCTGTTTTGAATGACAAGATTAAAAATTTAAATATATATAATTTGAAAAAAAATAGAAAAACGGAACATAAAAGATAGAAAAAGTTAAAATTAACTTAAACTAGAAATTTTTTTGTTATAAATGTTAAAATAGCAAAAATGGAAAACAAAAGAAAAAAAAATAACTATACTCTTTTCTCATGTATTATTGTTTTATTATATTTTTTTTTTACTAAAATGAGATATTGTACCGAACTAAACTGACTAAATATTGGTTACATTAACGACACAAATGTAACAAACCAACCTGTGGAAAATTTGGGGACTAAATATTGGTTACACTAACGACATATAGTTTGGTTTAAGGGCATTTTCGTCCAAAATTTGGCTGCTGGCTAAACTGTGGAAAAACATGAGAATTTGTTAAAAATACCCTTTTTAGTATACCTCTTTCCATAAATACCCTTTTTTGGCTATTTTTATTTTTGCCCTCCTTTAATTTTTAATGACCATTTCACCCTTAAATGAAAAATATATTAATCAATAAAAAGAAAAACAAAATTTTCCGCCAAAAAAATTTCTGACATATTTTCCCGCCAAAAATTTTTCGAAAAAAATTTCCCGCCAAAAATTATTTTGTCCAAAAAAATTTGATAAAACTTTTCGACAAAAAAAATTTCTCGCCAAAAATTTTCCCGCCAAAAAAAATTTACAAGGTCTTAAAAGGTTTTAAAAGGTTTTTAAACACCTTGTAAACGCTTTTAAAAACTTTTACAAGGTTTTTAAAAGCGTTTACAAGGTTTTTAAAAGGTTTTTAAACACATTGTAAACGATTTTAAAAGGTTCTTAAAAGTGTTTACAATGTTTTTATAAGGCAAAAATTTCAATATTTTTGGCAGGAAAATTTTTTGATTTTGGCGGGAAAAGTTTTTTTTGGCGGGAAAAAAATAATTTTTGACGGGAAAAATTTTCGATTTGGGCGGGAAATTTTTTTTATTTTTGGCGGGAAAATATTTTCGATTTTGATGACTGTACATTCTTGCTATCACTCAAAAAATGGTAATTTGGTCATTTTGTATATAAAGAGGGGTAATTTAAAAATGGTCAACATGAAGGGGTATTTTTGAAAAGGGGTATGTAAAAAGGGGCAGTTTTGAGAATGCCCCAAAAAACATTTGATTTTGACCATAACAAATTAAAAAACTCACCATATGGCTAATATGTGGAATTTACCCTAAAACATTTAGGTTATGTATGTTTAAATATCACATAAATTAAAATTATTTGCAAAAATATATTTTCTATATTACAAAAAATCATTTTTTCATTTATTACCCGTATTTTTGCAAAAAAAACAACTCTAATATATATAATAATAACAATCTGAATAAAATCGAACAACATCTGTGACTTTTGGTTTATATATATATTTTTAAAAAAATCATACGGTTGTATCTGTTCATTGTAGAATTGTGTCTTTTCACCAGAATTTATTCATATTTTTTCATCACAACTTTTCTTTCTAATAGGTGGGTGTGTTTATTTAAATCGTCATGTCTTTTGAATTCTCTATATATTTGTCTCTTCATCAATAACTAACATATCATTGTTCGTTGAAACAAATTTTCCGTTTTATGTTGAACCTATATAATTTGAATATTAATATCAGTATTCAACATTATCCTATAATTTAACTAAATTTTTTGAAATGATGGTTATAGCAATATAGAAATTAATACAACTTAATATATAATTTACACTTGTGTCTATTTATCGTAACTTTTGCTAAAAAAATTATTTTAATGTTTAAAAATTATTTTCTTTAATTTTCCGAAGTTGTGTATTTTAATTTTAATTTTTTTCGTTGATACGTTTTAACTATTATTAAATATAATTTATGCTCTCTGCCTCTCTCCTTAGGCCATCGCTCATACACTTCTCCAGCAAAAAGTTTTTCCTTTAAGCCATTGATTCCGTCCGACATTGGCTTCTCTGGCGTTGGTCTCCCCTCTCTTTTATTCTAGTTTTTCATTTTCCTCACCTATATATTTTTTAGATATAAAAATTGTTTTATCATCTTCTATTTCTCTTCACCTTTACGGTAATGATTGCTATTCTCTACGCCGATGATAGGGGTTTTGTGGGACATCTCTCACTTTTTCCGGCTGTTATCCCCACACCGAAGCCCATGATTCGATGTGATGTATTCTCTTTGTTCTCGCAGATCTATAAATGGAGAATTCGAGATATGGTGTTTTTACAACCATTTTCACAATTTTCAGTGGTCATTCAATCCGCTGATGCCAATCGATTCTTCTTAATGGATCTGCTCTGGAAGAAACACCCATGGAAACCACCATGGAGAAAGAGACAATGTGGGGGTGAAGATGTAGTGATAGTAAGCAATTATCAATGGATGAATAAGGCGAATTTGATTTTGATATCACGAAGGAGACAAGTTCCATATGCAAGTCTAACAGTCTCAGTTTATTAATCAAGGTTATGCCAAGTGCATTTTGGAGTTTCATCAAAAAGATGATAATCATTTACAAGTGTATGGGAGAGGGAGTTAACATATGTTATATGTTAGCCCCTAAGGCTTCTGACTGGAAAGCAGGGTTAATCCACTCTTTCATCGAAATTGTGTTCAATTTCATGTATTTGTGATAATTGGTTGTATTTGATTTGCTTATATGCTTTGTAAACTCATTCTGATATCTATGATAATTTGCTGTTAAAATATATATATATATATATATATATATATATTTTATAATTAGAATTATTTATTAGATTTACTCATTACAATGATTAGTTCAATATTTTCAGTTAGGATTACTTTGTCTTAATAGTTTTTTAATTGTAGTTCTTTACCACAATTCTTCATAAAATATTTTTTTATTTATAATACTTTAAACAATGTTTTTCGCAAAGTTGCGTCCTTTACCATATTATTTTTTATTATTAATTCGTATTTTGATGGTTGTGGTTTTACTAATAGGTTATTTTTAATATGTATTCAAACTATTCTATTACTTTTAAATAATTTCATAATATATCATTTAAAATTTAATTATTTTTGGGTAATTCTCAAATATAGCACCAATTTAAGTTTTTGTTCCAAAACTAGCACACACTCTTAATTATTCCAAATTTAGCACAATTTTAATTATAGAGAAATTATCTATAAAAAAAAAAAAAAACTAAAAGAAAGGGGAAAACGCAGCGGTCACCGTCTATGCAAAAAACCTAAAAAAATTCAGTTGAATTCGAGAGGTTCAGAGGAGGAGAAGGAGAAAGAGCAAAATAGGGTACACATGGGGAAGAAGCGAGGAGAGAGAGAAAGCTTTGATTTTGAGGATTGATGCAGCGAATAAAATCAAAGATGATGTTTATTGCCGCCACCGATGCTTCTCTCTCGCTGTATTTCTTTTTCAGTCTCAGATTTTAAACACACAGTAAGATTGATATTTTGGATTTTGGATGTGAAGCTCGATTCTTAAATCTCATTGCTTTGTCTGATTGAAACCTCTGTTGTGATTAACTTCCCTTTCTAATTTTCAGAAAGTTTCAGATTTTCATTAGATTGGATGATTGTGATTTGGGTCTCTCAATTTTTTGAAAGTTTCAGACCGGTAAGCTTCTCTTCCACCTTTTCTATGTTCATTGGATTTAACGAGTAAAAGATATATATAAAATTCAGGAAAGCTTATATGATCTTCAGGACGACCTTCATAAGCATAGATATAGACTATACTTTGATTAGTTAGTCATCGATTAGTCTATTTAAGATTCTCCTTTGTTAGTTAACCTTGCTTCTCTTGGAATATTGCCTGTGAATCTTAATTTTTTTATCAAATTCCTTTTAAGCTTCCCAAACATCTACTACTTTGATATTTTATCTCGACACAACAAAAATAAATAAACTCAATAGCTTGATTTCGTTGTATATCAAGTGTTTGTTTGCATATTCTGTTTTAATTGTTCTGAGTTAACGATGTGTGCTAGTTTTACTTTGCTACTTAAGACACACTAAAATATTTGGGAATTTTGTCTATTTTCTTTACAGAATGCAAAAGTTATCTATTGTTGATAGATTTGTGGAGATAAATGAAAGCTTAGCCGAGATGGGGTTTTACTACATCCAACATCACGCCCAAAATGTAGCACCAAATGTTCTTAATCTCAGCATCAACATTTTGGAGAAGTTGCATGAAACATGTTTGCATACCGAAGACTTGGAAGATTCTATAGCCATGGTGAAATCAATGAAAAAGTGTGGTTGACCTATCATCTATATATGTTGTTAGACGTCTATGATGGTTGTGAAACATTTTTAAATTGTTTTGGTACTCGTTTGATGTTTATGCACTATAAGAATGTCAAAGATTTCTATTTGACAAGTTAATAGTTGTTCAGGTAACTGTGTTTGAGTTTGTTACAAGTTTTCTATAATTCAGGAACGATTCCACGAAGTTCATGAAAGATTTCTTGAATTGCAGGATGACCTTCATAAAAAAGTTTGGATTTTATGATGAACTTAAGGAAGGATAGATAATCACATAACACTAAAGCTTTTTTTAGCTTCATGGTTTTTTCTTCCTTTGTGGTATGTTAGTGTTAGTTTGCTACTAGATTATTGATAGATATGATTTGGTGTTTTGGGTCTACTGTTGCTGATGTTGGGATGACTTTTCATGCCATTTCTGAGTATGATTAAACAAGTAAAAACACTCTATTTTAAAAAATTTAGGAAAGATTCAGTAATACTTAGGAATGACTTTTAGCAATTTAGGATGACCTTCTTGAAAATCATTTCTCAAAATATTATAAGAGGATTACATATTTAAAGTGATTTTGAATAAATCTCATAATGGTTGTATACAATTAATCAAGGATTCAATTATATTTTGGAATGATTCAATAATATTAGTCCATATGTTTGTTAAGTAGAATGTTTTAGGAAAGATTATATAATATTCATGAAAATTTTCTTGAATTCAGGAATACTTTCATGAAAAAAAAAGTAAAAAAGGATTAAAAACAAAAAAAAACGGCCAGGTGGTGACGATGGTGAAACTAATCTTCCTCTTCCACCTAAGAAGAAGATACGTACTGGTTTTATTTCATCATCAACATCTGGCACTAAGCAGAATCAAACCAATATCGTTAAACCCATCTCTTCTTCTTCTAGCAAGAACCAAACTAAACTCGCCAAGACCTCCATGGGTAAGTCTCACAAACTTAACTCCACCAAATCTTCTTCTAACACAACTAAGACCGGCTCTGAGCTCAATAATCTCAATTCCATAACAAAACTCACAAATTCCACAAAACCCATTAATTCTTTGATCAATAAATCAGCAGATCTGTCCAAATCAAGCTCATCCAAAAACAAAACCACCACAAAATCCTCAAGTTCCAAGCTTTCTTCACCTCTTATAGAGAATAATCACCATTCTCAAAACCAGTGACCAAATCATAACCAATCGAGAAAGAAATCAAACCATTTCTGCTTAACAACAAAGAAGACGAAGAGTTCGTCAGCTAATTTGGAGATCCACCAACTAAATTTCAAAGATCACCTAGAACGAATCTCAACCACATCCAAGAACTACATCAACAAAGCCAACAAAGAGATTACCAAAAACTTTAAACCCTACTTCGGCAACAAATACAGACCAACCATAGAATCATGAATAGATTCACACAAAATTGCATGATTCCTAAATTAAAAGCCATAAGAATCATGTCAAGAATCTCAAAATCTGAGAACGAAAGCTTCGTCGGAAGCATTGCCGAAAACTTCACTAAAGTTCTTAAAATCATTAAGTAAAATTTATAATTAATTTTATTATTTAAGATAAAGTAATAATAATGCTATTTTGAAACATTTGAACATGTGTACTAATTTTGGAAGAAAAACCTAAAATGGTGCTATTTTAAGGTATTTCTCATTATTTTTTTAAGAATACTTCCCGTGACATCGTTGGAATCTGAGTAGTGTTATTAATATTTGAACTTAAAAACAATGATAAAGTACCATATCATTGATAAAACAATGATAAAAACAATGATAGTTGTAATATTTTTTTACAACGATAAGAAAGTGTAAAAGGCAGGTTGATTGATTTCTTTATTCATTCTATAGTTTCATGTGATAAAGTATCAATAGGATATATGCTGTGGCCGTAAGCGGCGAGGCTCGTGAATGGAATGCTATGATTAGTGTAATTATTTGTGTTAACAAAGGCGTTGTTACTCTACATCTCAGGCTCTCAATAACGCTATGCCGTCAATTTTAACTCCAAGTCCAACTTAAGAGTTAAGAGACTTTGGACATATATAAACTAATACGAATCAGTTGAGAGCCTGAAATTTTAACTCCAATCGATGCATGCAGAAGAGGACTTTTAACTCCAATCGATGCATGCAGTTCTGGTTTTGTGCGAACGTTGAATAAATACAATTAATGGTGGAACACATGTTCTATAGAGATAACGATAGATAGTAACCAACAATTCACAATTGAATAAAAGAATGCAACAGCTTCCTCAATGAAATGATCGATTGAAGAGCAAGCTAAGGCAGTCTGAAAAGTAGAAACAAAACTACAAATATAACCAAAATGTGTTAATGTTAAGCTAGAGTAAAGTAAACTCACGGGATTCATGTCACCGAAACCTCTCAAAATGTCATGTGCTAAGACAAGGTAATGCATACGTAACTCTTCTTTACAAAGGCTATATAAACCCTAGATTGGCACAAGACTTCCATGCAACACAAAACATAACAAAATACAAATAACCATGAAGTTTCATTGGTTCGCCTTAGCTTTCTTATTAGCTGTGGCGACTTGTAAAGGCCAGGAAGATTATACTTGCGAAGAGAACGAGCCATTCCATTGTAACCAAACTAGTCGTTTCAATGGTAAAAGTTTCGGCGAAGATTTCATCTTCGGTGTAGCCTCTTCTGCTTACCAAGTATGTAACAAATCACACATTATGTTGACGTCTTGAATGAGCATTAAAAAAGATAAAAAAATCAATCCAACCAACGTTGCATGGTTGTTTTTCTTCATTTTAGATCGAAGGTGGTAGAGGTCGTGGACTTAACGTTTGGGATGGATTCACTCACCGATACCCAGGTTTGTTATTTGCATGGTCTCAATCTATTAAAGCTTATATAGCTATACGAGAAGAATGTTGGCCATATGCATGTTTATATATATTCATAGTGGTTCATTATTACGCTATCAGAGAAAGCAGGAGCCGATTTGAAGAATGGAGACACTACTTGTGACGCATATACATATTGGCAGGTTAATTGCTCATTATATATGCTTGCTAATGTACTCAATGAATTATCTATATTAACTATATATATGTGTGGATTGACATGGGATTGTATACATATAAACTGTAGAAAGATTTAGACGTGATGGGCCAACTCAATGCTACTGGCTACAGATTCTCCTTCGCGTGGTCAAGAATCCTTCCACGTATGTTATATACATTATTGATCCATGTATATATAAAATATATAATATTCGATTGTAGTTATTTGGAAGAGTAAATATATGATATATATGAGCAGAAGGAAAGAGGAGTAGGGGAATCAACGAAGATGGTATTAAGTACTACAGCAATCTCATAGACGGCCTCATAGCAAGGAATATAACGCCGTTCGTTACCCTCTTTCACTGGGACCTTCCTCAAACACTGCAAGATGAATATGAAGGTTTTTTGAACAAGGAGATGATCATGTATGTCATTTATACTACGCTGCCTATTAAGAATGACGAAAGCATATAACGATATGATCGTACATTAATGAAATGTAACTATAATACGTGCAGAGATGATTTCAAAGATTACGCGGATCTATGTTTCGAAAAATTTGGTGATAGGGTAAAGCACTGGATAACGATCAACCAGCTTTACACAGTACCTACGCGAGGATATGCATTGGGAACAGATGCACCTGGTCGATGTTCTCGTACGCAGGATATAAGATGTTACGGCGGAAACTCGTCAACCGAACCCTATATCGTTGCACATAACCAGCTTCTTGCTCATGCCACGGTCGTGGATCTTTACAGGACAAAATATAAGGTGTGCTAGGTCTCCAATAATTTGTAGAAGGTGTAGTCTAACGTAACATGCATGTGATTCTAATTAGATTATCATTGTGTATATATTTGCGTAACCACAGGACCAAGGAGGGATGATTGGACCTGTGATGATAACTAGATGGTTTCTTCCCTTTGATGACACTCTAGAGAGCAAAGAGGCAACTTATCGGTCTAATGAATTTTTCCATGGATGGTATACATATCCACGAATGAATTTTTTTATACAATATTGAATATATAAAAAAGTAATGAAAAGTATGCATGTATATCAGGTTCATGGAGCCGCTAACAAAGGGTAAATACCCAGACATCATGAGGGAACTTGTGGGTGAACGGCTTCCAGAGTTCACCGAGACAGAAGCCAAACTTGTAAAGGGTTCATATGATTTTCTTGGTCTCAACTATTACGTCACTCAGTACGCCCAAAACGATGACACAGTAGTTCCTTGGGCCAACCACACTGCTATGATGGACCCAAAAGCAATTCTCACATGTACCAATCTATTCCCACACTTAGTTACAACATTTCTACATTTTTTCAGACTATCAATTATTTTAATTATATGTACTTTCATTTTCAGATAAAAATGCAAAGGGTGAGCCCCTTGGTCCAGTGGTATGCATGCATGGTCCACCCCTATTCATTCTTTTCTAATGGAAAATAATATCCATGTGCATTCTTCTGATTTCTTATATATATTCGATTTTTCAGTTCAGTAAAGGAACCTATTACTACCCAAAAGGCATTTACCACGTGATGGAGTATTACAAAAACAAATATGGTGACCCTTTAATATATATCACCGAGAACGGTTAGTTCTACTCGATTACACATCTATACAATTAAGTTAAATGTATTTCAGAGTTGGTCCAAGAAATTTACAATAAAGATTGTGTACTTGTACATATTAGGAATTAGTAGCCCCGGTGATCAACCGCTTGAAGAGACTATGGCCGATTACAAGAGGATTGATTATCTATGCAGTCATCTTTGTTTTCTCCGTAAGGTCATCAAGTGAGTGGATACTACTCTTCTTCCATTTTTCTTTATATATGATCAGTCGTACGCCTTTAATAATTAATGGTTGTTCTTGTTTCTAGGGAGAAGGGTGTCAACGTGAGAGGATACTTTGCTTGGTCTCTTGGGGATAATTACGAATTCTGCAATGGCTTTACCGTCAGATTTGGAC
This sequence comes from Camelina laxa, assembly GCA_024034495.1. Classification (NCBI taxonomy): domain Eukaryota; kingdom Viridiplantae; phylum Streptophyta; class Magnoliopsida; order Brassicales; family Brassicaceae; genus Camelina; species Camelina laxa. The sequence continues at coordinate 12,314,330 of CM043881.1, forward strand.
TCAGTTACGTTGATTTCAACAATGTCACCGCTGATAGAGACCTCAAAGCATCTGGCAAATGGTTCCAGCAGTTCATAAACGTTAGCTCCAATGACCCTGCCGACCAAGATCTCCTCCGCTCTAGCCTCTCCTTCAAGAACCGTGATCGGAAGAGGCTCGCAGATGCATGATAGACTTCTAACCACTTTGTGCTCATCAAAATCATCTTCATGTCTTCTCTCTTTCTACTTGCTCCATAGATAAGGAGCTTCTTTTATTTGAATAAAAGATGATTAATATCAATAAAGACTTTTGCGTACGACATTACTGTATATTATGTTGGAATGGAAAGAACCCCAGCAAAACCAATCTGCACAAAATTGAATGAACCCTACCAGACCAATCTGCACAACATCACCAAGTCCTCGTTTTTGTTTAGTTGAAGAAGATGGGAGGCTGCAAGTTAAACAAGAAGAAAGCTAGAGTGGGTGTTTGAGTAGGCTAGTGGTAGGTTAAAGTTACATTTCGGTTTACTGTTCGGTTATAACCCAACCGAACTATTTTAATTACTGAAATTCTTATTTTTCTAAAGCTGCTACTGTCGATCAGTTATATGCCAGTAACTGAATCCAGATCGATTTGTTCAAATCTCGGTTGAGACAAATCGGTTCCGATATTTATGATTTATCCCAGGGCTAGTCTAAGCTATAAAATTTATACGTCATTAGAGTCGTCTTATCGACATTTGTTGTCTTCAAAACATACTAGTAATTTTTTTTTTGTTTTTTGAATGACTGTGAAATTATATTAAGTCAAAAAAATGCATGCACAACGACAGCATATATATGTGTTTTGCCTACGGCTATGTAAGTCTACACAAAACTCGTCCACCGCACAGACATATTTATTGTAGGTTGTGTGATTGGAGATCTAAGACAAATATACAAGAAATTAGAGATAAACTTAAGAAGTATTTAGATCCCTAAAACAAAGCATAATCTTTAGAAATTAGGTTTAGTACACTTATATAGAGAACTAAAATAAATCGCGTTGATTTCCAACAAACCAAATCAAATCAGGATTTTAAAATTTGGGCTTTGGGGAAACACGTCTCACACCAGAGTGGTAACGTTGATGCATCATTCCAATGTATTTACAAATAGGTTTGGCATCTTGAGAACAATCCGCATCAAGGTACCTCTATCGATGCAAATACCCAATATCTTCTCGTCAAGGAACAGTTTCCATGGGTTCTCATCTCTGTTTATCTGCTGTGTATTTTGTCGAAGAACTACATTGCCATCTCATCTCTGTTTTCCAGCTGACTCGTGACAGTGGCTTTATTTTTCAGATAACTGATCGTCTCTGTGTCGTTCAGGAACGCATTTCGAGGATGGTGATTGGTGCGGGTGAGCAGAGGCATGGGCTGTATTTTTTTCGTGGTGTTGCGGTTGCTGCGGTTGTACAAGGGATGGATTCTCAGCCTTTGGAGTTGTGGCATAATCGCTTAGGACATCCTTCTTCTAAAGCATTGGATTTGTACTCTCATTCTTGTGAAATTTGTATTCGGGCAAAACACACTCGAGATTCTTTTCCATTGAGTACTACTACGTCCAATAAGATTTTTGATTTAATCCATTGTGATCTTTGGGGTCCATATCGAACTTCTGCCATTTGTGGTTCTCGATTTTTCTTGACTATTGTTGATAATTATTCACGAGCAGTCTGGCTTTATCTCCTTCCCTCGAAAAAGGATGCTCCCACGCATCTTCAGAATTTTATAGCTCTCGTTGAACGCCAATTCTCCATTCATGTTCGTACTATCCGTAGTGACAATGGATCCGAATTTATTTGTCTTCGGGATTTCTTTGCTGAAAAAGGAATAATCCATGAAACCTCTTGTGTAGGCACTCCACAATAAAACGGCCGTGTCGTACGCAAGCATCGGCATATCTTAAACGTTGCTCGGGCACTTCGTTTCCAAGCTTCTTTGCCTATTGAATTTTGGGGCTATTGTGCTCTCACCGCACGTTACCTTATTACCCGTACTCCGACGAAGTTATTAGGTGACAAAACACCTTTTGAATTGATTTATGGTCGATCTCCTCCGCTGCAACATCTTCGAGTTTTTAGGTGTTTGTGTTATGTTCATAACCAAAAGCATGGTGGTTATAAATTTGCTCCTCGTAGTAACCGTTCTGTTTTTTTTTGGGATACCCCTTTGCCAAGAAAGGTTAACGAGTATATGACATTGACACGGGTGTTGTTTCTGTCTCGCACGATGTCATTTTTAAGGAGTCAGAATTCTCTTTTGCTTCCCACGCGGTGAGTGAGATTCCCTCGTCGTTGTCTCCCATTCCGTTGAGTGTACCTGAAGAGGATGATATTGTTGACTCTTCTCTAGTTCCTCTGGTCTCGGATTCAACTCCACCCTTTCCTGCTTCTAGTACCGAGGTTTCTGTACCACCGTTTTAACTGAAACCTCGCCGGACTCGTCTTCTGAGCCAACGACACCGACCGCTGATACGACTTTGGTTCTCCCTCTGTCTCCGTCTTCTTCTCCGGTTTCCCCTGACTCTACTTCGTCGAGCTCTGTTGCAAAAATGGTCATGGTTCGTGCTTTTTTACAACATGCTGCTTCAAATAATTGGGAGGTGCATCAAATGGATGTCCATAATGTTTTTTTGCATGGTGATCTTGATGAGGAGGTTTTTATGCAATTTCCACCGGGGTTCCGCACAGAAGATAAAACGCAAGTTTGTCGTCTTAAAAAGGCCTTGTATGGTCTTAAACAGGCGCCAAGATGTTGGTTTGCAAAGTTGGGTTCTGCTTTGAAGGAGTTTGGGTTTATTCAAAACATCTCGGATTACTCTTTATTCACGTTTTCTGATGTCGTCTCCTCTTTACATGTTCTTGTTTATGTTGATGATCTCATTATCTCCGGCAGCTCGGTTCATGTCATTGACAAATTCAACTGCTATATGAGTGACTGTTTTCACATGAAGAATCTTGGCTATCTCCGCTATTTCATCGGTATCGAGGTTGCTCGTAATTCCACTGGTTTCTACCTGTGTCAGCGGAAATACACTATTGATCTTCTCACCGAAACCGGTTGCCTTGGTGTTAAACCGGTTACTTTTCCTATGGAGCAAAACCACAAACTTGCTTTGGCCAAAGGGAAAGATTTTGTTGATGTTATACGCTACCGTCGTCTTGTGGGCAAGTTAATTTATCTTGGTGTTATCCGACCTGAGTTATCCTATGCCATTCATATTCTCTCGCAATTTATGAGCAAGCCTAAGGAAGCCCATTGGACAGCAGCTCTTCGTGTGCTCTGTTATTTGAAGCATAGTCCGGGGCAAGGCATCTTTCTCCGCGCTAACACGCCTCTTGTTCTTACAGCCTTGTGCGACTCTGACTATAGCAAATGTCCTGTTACTCGTCGTTCTCTCACTGGTTGGGTCATTCAGCTAGGTGGTTCACCAATCTCATGAAAGACTAAGAAACATGATGTCGTCTCCCGTTCTTCAGCCGAAGCTGAATATCGGGCTATGGCCGACAGGGTTTCGGAGATTCTATGGTTGCGGGGACTTTTGCCTGCATTGGGGATTGATTCTTCGCCTCCCACTGTGTTATTCTCCGATAGTTTATCTGCTATTAGCTTAGCGAAAAATCCGGTTTATCATGCTCGTACCAAACACATAGAAAATGATTGTCATTTTATACATGACGAAGTCTTGCGGGGCGTGATTGTTCTTCATCATGTTAACACTCATCACCAACTTGCAGATATCATGACAAAGGCGTTGGGGAAGAAAGAATTTGAAGCTTTTCTGGTCAAGATGGGTGTTCGAAACCTCCACACTCCATCTTGAGAGGGGATATTGGGCCTCGTTTGTATTCACTTAGAGTCCATATTATGTATGTTGATTAGGTTAATCGTCTATGAGATGTATATAAGCCGATGAGCGATGATCAATAAACGCAAGTAAACCTTTTACAACTCCTATAGGTTTCTTGACAAGCACTAGCTATGAAATTATGAAATTATGAAATTTTCAGATGATAAAGCATCTCCAAAGATACAATTACTGTATATAGCAACAATTTAAAAAGGCAAAAAAAAGGTTCTTTTGTCTTTCGGAGAGAGTCTCTAGTTTCATGTGAAACACCGTCAAACGGCCATAACCCAATATGATATGTGGTGTCAGCGGTGAAGCTGGTGGTGGTGAATGTAATTTTTTTTTTTTTAAAATAAGGCATTAATATTTTATAGTGTATATCAAACACTGCCCAATATTTCTAAAGACGTAAACCAAAGCTTTGATACATGCCTTGCCTAGCTGAATAATTTTTCAGGATAAATTGAACAAAAGTATATGTGAAACACAAACCTTAATAATTTCTAGATACGTTGAATAGAAGTATACGCTAAAATTTAACTCGTAATTTTTTCAATACTTTGTTATTTTCTAATAACAACGTAGATATTTCTCATTTTATTCAAATCAACTTCACAAAAATAATAGTAATCAAACAGTTAACTCACACTTGAGATAAAGAATGCAACATTTTCCTCAATGAAATGATCGGTAGAAAAGCAAAGCAGTATGAAAAAGTGGAAACAAAATATAAAAAAAATAGAAGCCATATCGGTGAACACTGAGTCTAGTGTAAGTGATCCCACGTGATTCATGTCACCTAAACCTCCCAAGACGCTTAATGCATATGCCACTCTTCTTTACAAGGCTATATAAACCCTAGATTGGCGCAAAGCTTCCATGCAACTTAACAGATACATCTAGATATTAACCATGAAGCTTCTAGGGCTCAGCTTAGTTTTTCTATTGTCTATGGTGACTTGCAAAGCTGAAGAGATTACCTGCGAGGAGAACGAGCCATTCACATGTAGCCAAACTGATCGTTTCAACAGACTCAACTTCGATAAAGACTTCGTCTTCGGTGTTGCATCTTCTGCTTACCAGGTATGTAAAAAATCACTCATTCTGTTCCAATAACCCACATTTGACGTATAGAAAATCCCACCAACACTAAAATTATACGTTGGATGATTTTTTCTGTTCATTTCAGATCGAAGGTGGTAGAGGTCGCGGACTTAACGTTTGGGATGGATTCACTCACCGATACCCAGGTTTGTTATTTGCATGGTTTCTATCTATTAAGGCTCACATAGCTATATGAGAGGAATGTTGGCTTTTTAACGCTATCAGAGAAAGGAGGAGCCGATTTGAAGAATGGTGACACTTCTTGTGACTCATATACGTATTGGCAGGTTAATTCCCCAATTTATATGCTTGCTAATGTACTCAATTATCTACAACTATGTGTGGATTTACATGCCATTGTAAAATATAAACTACAGAAAGATATAGACGTGATGAGCGAACTCAACACTACTGGCTACAGATTCTCCTTGGCGTGGTCAAGGATCCTTCCACGTATGTACACATTTATTGATTTATATATTATATGTAGTATATGTTATTGTTACTATTTGGAAGTGTAAATATATATGATATGTATATATATGAGCAGAAGGAAAGAGGAGTAGGGGAATCAACGAAGATGGTATTAAGTACTACAGCGATCTCATAGATGGCCTCAAAAATAAGGGTATGGAGCCTTTTGTTACCCTCTTTCACTGGGACCTTCCTCAAACACTGCAAGATGAATATGAAGGTTTTTTGAACAAGGAGATGATCATGTATGTTTTTTTTTATGCCATTTTGCATTAATGATATGTCTATATTTTGTCTCTCCTTAGCCTATTTTTATCATGCATTTAGCTAGGATAACTCATTGGTTTGCATCGTTTTCTAGTTCTTTCTATACACTTTGCACGTCTAGATATTTCTTGCATCATCCTTGCATACATTGTGCATTTTGGAGTATTTCAGGTATTTAGGAGACGTTGGAAGCCATTCTCGTCCGAGCCATTGTCACCATCTCCGTTTCGTCCGAGCCATTTTCACCATCTCTGTCTCGTCCGAGCCATTGTCACCATCTCCGTTTCGTCCGAGCCATTGTCACCATCTCCGTTTCGTCCGAGCCATTGTCACCATCTCTGTTTCGTCCGAGCCATCCGTTCGAACCATCCCACTCGAGTGGGATTTAGCTTTCGACGTCTTCATCAAAGTTGTAGGGAATTGAGTTATCATTCCAACGCCGTTTATTTCAAGTCAATCGGAGGTGTGGTTCAAGAGTTATCATCGTTTTAGTGGATGCGTATACACCACGCTCGAGCCATGCTTCCCCGCCACGCACTCCAGCTTGTTTGATCGAGCCATGCTCCCCAGCATCCGTCCGAGCCATGCTCCTCAGCCTTCCGTCCGAGCCATGATGACATTGCATTCCATTCGACGCACACGGACTCGATCGCACATGTCGGGAAGAAAGACGTTTGGTTTCACACGCTTCAAGAGATTTCTAAACCGACGCTTACCTTGTCGTTTTAAGTTTTAGGGCTTTCCATGTTAGACTACTATATATACATTTTGTTAAGTCTTTGCAGAGACATCTTATCTTTTAATCTTGTATTGTTTTCCTTCCGAGAAGGTTTTTAACCTAGCCACAAAATACGTTCGAGACTTGTATTCCGATATCGTTGAGATTTATTGAGATTTTGCATTTGATTCCTTCTACAAAGTTGTTCATCTTATTTTTATCTATCTTTTTATGCTTGATTCAATGATTTCTGTGTTTGCATCCTTGACTATGATTTTCGGATCTGAGTAGTGTGTAGGTTCTTGAGGATGGGATAGATTAGGTGGAGGATCTTAGGATGTAGAGTGTTTAAGCTTTGATTTTATGATTCCCTTCTGGACTAGAGTTAGAATTACTAGTTTCTCTCTGATCAATTGGAACTAGGTTCGAGACATTTCCGCACCCAATAGGTGTTTGATGAAATGTCTGACCAACTAGTGCCGAGACTTACGTTCCTAGCCTAAGAGATTAGTTGTCTAGGATGTTTGTTGACGTGAATGAACTTGTTTGTCATGCCTGCTCGACCACGTTTCTCTAGCGAGAGCTAGGTATGGAAGTGGTTGAGTCTGAGTAGCTTTTGCCAAGAGATTGGATTAGCTAAGTTGTGATGTTCATTGTATAGGGATAGTTTGCTTGAGGTATGTTAAACACTCTGTAGACTAGAATACTCCACCGACATCAATTACCCATCCTTAGGACTTCTTTCTTTCTGATTTTTATTACATTCTTGGAACTATTTCGTTTGTTCATGCTTAGAATCGTTTTCGGTTTGACTTATTCTTATTCGGTACTTGTCATACATTTTCGTTTATGATTATGTGATTCGTTTCCATTTTGTATTTTGACCATTCTAGGATTGTTAGAAAAACACTCTTTTTGAATTGGCTTAACTTGTGATTGCTTGATTGCATCTTGATTGCTAGCAACATCTCATTTGGATTGACACCTTAAGTATTACAACGCATAAGGTTAATTGAACCTACTAGGAGACACAAAAATCCTAGTATCAATTAACGAAAATATAATTCTATCAAATGCGCAGAGAAGATTTCAAAGATTATGCAGATCTGTGTTTCAAGAAATTTGGTGATAGGGTAAAGAACTGGATCACTATTAACCAGCTCTACACAGTGCCTACGAGAGGATATGCGTTGGGAACTGATGCACCCGGTCGATGTTCTCCTAAGATTGACAAAAGATGTTACGGCGGAAATTCGTCAGAACCCTATCTTGTTGCACATAACCAGCTTCTTGCTCATGCTACAGTTGTTAAACTTTACAGGGACCATTATCAGGTGGGTTCACCATTTATAATCATACATATAACCATCATTTGGTAACTTGTGTTGTATATGTCTATGTGACGAACAGGACGGCCAAAAAGGAAAAATTGGACCTGTGATGATAACTAGATGGTTTCTTCCGTTTGATGACACTCAAGAGAGCAAAGATGCAACTGAGCGTGCTCACGAATTTTTCCATGGATGGTATATATACATCTAGGAATGACATGATTTTTGACATTAATATAAACTAACGAAAATTATGAATGTATATCAGGTTCATGGAGCCGCTAACAAAGGGTAAATACCCAGACATCATGAGGAAACTGGTGGGTGAACGGCTTCCAGAGTTCACCGAGAAAGAAGCCAAACTTGTAAAGGGTTCATATGATTTTCTTGGTCTCAACTATTACGTCACTCAGTACGCCCAAAACAATGACACAGTAGTTCCTTGGGACGAACACACTGCCATGATGGACTCAAAAGCAACTCTCACATGTACCACACTATTTCTACATATTATTTCTTTTTAATTACAACTTTTTGTGACTATCAATGATGTCATCCTTGCGAATTTACAGCTAAAAATGCCACGGGTGATGCCCCTGGTCCACCGGTATGCATGAATAATCCACCCCTATTCTTTCATTCATTTTGTTCTAATAGAAAATAACATTCTTCTGATTTCTTATATTATATATATACGTCCCCTTTCTCAGTTCAATAATGGCAGTTATTACCACCCAAAAGGCATTTACCACGTAATGGAGTACTTCAAAATCAAATACGGTGACCCTTTAATATATGTCACCGAGAACGGTTAGTTCTACTACTCATCTCTTTCATGTAGACATGTTTCAAAATTGGTTCAAGAAATTGACTCAAATACTATGGAATTAGGAATCAGTACCGCCGGTGGGAACATAACCTTTACAGAGGCATTTCACGATTACGAGCGGATTGATTATCTATGCAGTCATCTATGTTTTCTCCGTAAGGTCATCAAGTGAGTGAATCCTACTCTTCTTCCATTTTTCTTTATATATGATCAGTCGTACGCCTTTAATAATTAATGGTTGTTCTTGTTTCTAGGGAGAAGGGTGTCAACGTGAGAGGATACTTTGCTTGGTCTCTTGGGGATAATTACGAGTTCTGCAATGGCTTTACAGTCAGATTCGGACTCAGTTATGTTGATTTCGACAACAAAGTCGCTGATAGAGATCTCAAAGCATCTGGCTTATGGTACCAGTCGTTCTTAAGAGACACCACCAAGAACCAAGATCTCCTTCACTCGAAGTTCTCTTTCAACAACCGCGACAGGAAAAGCCTTGCATGAAAAACCCAACCCACTTTAATTATGCCCATCAAGATCATTTTTCTTAAAATCGTTTTCGGTTTGACTTATTCTTATTCGGTACTTGTCATACATTTTCGTTTATGATTCTATGATTCGTTTCCATTTTGTATTTTGACCATTTTAGGATTGTTAGAAAAACACTCTTTTTGAATTGGCTTAACTTGTGATTGCTTGATTGCATCTTGATTGCTAGCAACATCTCATTTGGATTGACACTTTAAGTATTACAACGCATAAGGTTAATTGAACCTACTAGGAGACACAAAAATCCTAGTATCAATTTGGCGCCGTTGCAATTTGGGAATTGTTTTACTATATTTAAGATTTCAAGTTTTGCAAGATTAAGTTCTGTTACACTTATCATTCTGGGTACTGACTTGTTTTGGTTGTCTGCTTGTTTGTCTTGCACCTCAGGTACCTGTTGATTGCAACCTTGCATGCACACCAGATCAAGAGGGCATCAGAATCTCCTTCCTGTTATCGACGAAATCAATCGGTTGCAACGCCCACGACAAACTCGTACTTCCAACGATCACCCCCTACCAGTCACTATGGAACAACAGAATGAACCACATCCGGGACCGCGAAACATTGGTGCTGGGGATGCACCGAACACTCACACTCAGCGTGCTGGAATCGTCCCTCCCGCCGTGCAGAACAACAACTTCGAAATCAAAAGTGGTCTAATCTCCATGATCCAAGGAAACAAGTTCCATGGGTTGCCTATGGAGGATCCACTCGACCACTTAGACGAGTTCGACCGTCTGTGCAGTCTCACCAAGATCAACGGCGTGAGTGAGGACGGGTACAAGTTGCGTCTCTTCCCATTCTCCCTGGGAGACAAGGCTCATCAATGGGAGAAAAACCTTCCCAAGGGATCAATCACCACCTGGGATGGTTGCAAGAAAGCATTCTTGGCCAAGTTCTTCTCCAACTCTAGAACAACACGTCTCAGGAATGAGATTTCTAGCTTTACTCAGAAAATCTCAGAATCATTCTGTGAAGCCTGGGAGCGTTTCAAGGGTTACCACAGCCAGTGTCCACACCATGGTTTCAGCAACGAGTCACTGCTGAGCACTCTCTACCGTGGTGTACTACCAAAGATACGTATGCTGCTTGACACTGCTTCCAATGGTAATTTCCTGAACAAAGACGTTGAGGAAGGATGGCAACTGGTTGAGAATCTCGCCCAGTCTGACAGTAACTACAATGAAGACTACGACCGCATAGTTAGAGGTGACGCTGGGTCTGAGGAGAAGTACAAGTGGGACCTTAAAAATGTCAATAACAAGCTTGACCGCCTCTTGCTCAGTCAGCAGCAGACTGTCCATTTCGTATCTGAGGATGACCTTTTTCAAGTTCAGGATGGAAAGAGTGAGCAGTCTAAAGCAATCAACTACGTCCAGAATCAAGGTGGATATAACAAGGGTTATTACCCCTACAAGACGAACCCCAATTTTTCTTACAGGAGCACCAATGTTGCAAATCCACAAGATCAGGTGTACCCTCCTCAGCAGCAACAACAAGGTCCGCAAAAACCTTTTATTCCTTACAATCAAGGATTCGTGCCTAAGCAACAGTTCCAGCAAAGTTCTCACGCTCCTTCCGGACCACCACCAGGATTTTCACCTCAACAAGTTCAACCTATTCAAGCTCCAGATCAAGAAATGAAGCACATGCTGCAACAACTTCTTCAAGGTCAAGCTAGTGGTTCTCTGGATACTGCTAAGAAGTTTGCTGAACTCAGTCAGCGGATGGAATGTTCTTACAATGATCTAAATGTCAAGTTTGAAGCTCTTAACTCCAAGATGAAGTATATGGAAGGCAAGACTTTTTCTACTTCTACCCCAACAACTGGCCAACTACCTGGAAAAGCAGTTCAAAACCCCAAGGACTATGCTACTATGCATGCCATAACCACCCAAGTTGTAGATGTATGGCTCGCTGAGGACACTGAGAGTTTAGATGGGGAGGAATTATTTCAATATGAAGTTCAGATAAAGGATCCTGTCGAGGTGCTCAAGGATCCAATTAAGTCAGCCAAGCAATCTGATCCTGAAGCTACTAAAGAACCCACTGCTCCCAAGGATAAACCTGTGAGATTCATTCCTCCACCATACAAGCCACCTCTACCATTTCCAGTGAGGTTTAAGAAGCAGCTTACTGAGAAGTATAAAGCTCTGTTCGAAAACCAAGTCAAGGAGATTGAACTTAGGATGCCTTTGCTTGATGCATTTGCACTTGTGCCTCAATATCAAAAGTTTTTAACTGATTTGGTAACAGAAAGGACCAAAGAGAAGGAGGAGATAGCTAAAGGAGATCAAGCTAAGGTTTTGGAAGATGAGAGGGTAGTGCATGATATAGGTGGGGTTATTCATGAATGCAAAGCTGTTATTCAGAAGATGATTATCCCAAAGAAGCTAGAGGACCCTGGTTCTTTCACCCTGCCTTGTTCTCTAGGTCCATTGGCCTTCAAAAAGTGCCTATGTGATCTTGGTGCTTCAGTAAGCCTCATGCCATTGTCTGTAGCTCAGAGGCTAGGATTCAACGAATACAAGTCATGCAACCTCCGTTTAATATTGGCTGATAGGACTACTAGATTGCCTCATGGTCTATTAGAGAACCTGCCCATCAAAATTGGACAAGCTGAGATTCCTACTGACTTTGTGGTGCTGGGAATGGATGAAGAGCCTAAAGATCCACTAATCCTAGGAAGACCTTTCTTAGCTACAGTTGGCGCAGTCATTGATGTCAAGAAGGGGATGATTGATCTCAATCTGGGTAAAAACTTCAAGATGAAGTTTGATATCAGGGATTCTAGGAAGAAACCAACTATTGATGGACAGACCTTCGTGATTGAAGAGAACGATCATAAAGTTGGGGTTGACATCTTTGAGAGTGTGAATGAGGCAGAAACTGAGGTTTTGGTAACCAGAGAGAAAACTCAAAGTGTCACTCGACCATTCTCCAACTCGAGTGCAGTCGTTACCCTCCCTAAGCGTCAAGACCTGCTTCCTAAACCTCACCAACCGCAAGAGTCACGTCCTCCCGCGCTTAGCAGTTTGTATGAACTACAAAATACTCAGATTCTAAGGGATTCAGTGAAAGAGTTAACAGCTATGGTGAAGAAGATGAGTGGGAAAATCAAGAAGCTCCAAGGTACAATGAGAAGTTCTCCTCCAAGGAAATTAAGGAAGATGTTTGGGATAATGAAGAAGAGGTGTTGCAGAGTTCAACCACCACCGTGCGTTCTCAACCATCATCGACTCGAGCAAGGTTCAACCGACGGCGTGGAATCAGACTCGACCCATCCTAAGAGGTTCATCACTCTGCACTCGTTCGAGCCACGCCTCCGCTATCACGCTCGAGCCAATCTTACTCCGCATACGCTCCAACTACCACACTCGAGCCACTCAAGCCAACACCCGATCGAGCCCCTCTCTCGAGCCACACACAAAGTCTCCAGCGAGCCAACTCGTCAGAGAACACTCTCTCTGGTTCCCTCCCTAGCACGTCAATCTTCATATGTGTCACGGGAGCGCCCGCCTTCACCCGCTCCTTCACGCTACTCGTCACATGAGTCAAGGGAGAGAAGGAGACGCGGTTCGCGAGGTTCCAGAGCCTCTTCTAGTCACCGATCAGCGCGTTGTTCTGCAGCTCGAGATGATCATGAGGTTGAGGTTGAGCGGCGAGTTGAAGCTAAAGGTGATCATCAGGATATGCACGGGGTTGAGCAACAGATAGAACATCAAGGTGATTATCAGCCTACAAAGGTTGTTGTGTTGGTCTCGGAGCATGGCGAATACAGAGTCGATGACATGCAGTGTGACGAGCAGCCGACCATATATCAGAACACGCAAGCGGTTGAGGAGCAAGTCGACCAACCAGCTGATGTCACACCCGCGGATCCTGAACAAGGCGAAGGACAGAGTCAATTTCACGCTCCTCCTTGGGCGAGCACGGACTCCTTCTTCTACTACTGAGGTACTCCGACCTTTCCTTTGTACATACCATTTCATTCCTACATTGTTCCTGTTGTGATTCTTAAATCCTCCTGCAAATTTTTCTTACACAGGAGACTGTGTAAATTAAGTTTGGGGGAGGGTTTGAGATGATGTATCTGATATTGTGTTCTGTGATTCTTATTTTAATCTTTGCATCATATCATGTTTGAGTTTGCATCCATCTATTTTATAAAAAAAAAAAAATTAAAAAAAATTAAAAAAAAAAAAAAAAAATCGAAAATTTCCACAAAAACACAGTGTTCATGTAGCTTACACTTGCATATTAGGATTGAGTCTAGTGTCATTCGTATAGGGTTGTTGCACTTAGCATAGGGGTTGATGATGATTGTAACCTTGGTAGCATGCTGGATTCAATAGGATAGGATCAAGGCCCTTGTTATTAGTTCTTTGATGCATGTTGATTGAACTTGAAAATGTAAGATTGAAGCATGTTTTGAATTGACGTTATTCCCTATCTATCTGAACCTAATCCTGACTTGCAATTATCTTGTTATGCATTGAAGTTGAACTCATGGATACCATATACATACTTGGATTGTCTTTCACATTTTTACCACCCTTGTCAATCCAAGTAGCTGATTCCCATCTTTGGAACAGTTTCCCGCACCCTTAACCAACCGTTCTTTCAAGCCAATGGTATTCTTGAGTGTCAGGCCTTTTCCGAGTTGAGCTTGTTAGAAAGTGTTAGGTTCTAACCGACAAGAGTAGGATCATGTGTAGTTCTAGTTCGCGTTATCCGGACTAGTAGGACTAGGTGAGAACTCGATTATGGGTATTGGGTATGGATTTGTGCAGAAGAGTGAAGTGCAAAAAGAAAGTAAAGGGTAGAAAGTCTTTAGGAGGGGGATGTGTTTTCAAGGTTTACAAGTCTAGTAAAGGATTTGGGTTGAGCAAAATAATGAGTTATTGGTTCTGTGCATAAAACGAAAAGATTAGACAAAGAAAAGAAAGTAAAATGTTTAAGATGTCTAGATTCCTTAGAAGAAAAGGAAAAGAACCTTACTGATAATAAAGATTTCCCAATCCGCTAGAATGATAAGAAGTGAACTCCTCCTAAGACCAAGTATAAAGAGTGAAAGAATGGGTTTGAGATGATGTTTCCGATGAAGGGTAGAGATAGGACCAACTTCGGTTTGGAATGTTCTTTGGGTAGACAGGACGCTGCTCTTGTATGTATCAGTTGGTTTCAACCTTTAGCCTTCTCTTAAGCTCAACTCATTTTCGTGAGAGAACCTTGTCTTGTATTGATGAAACCACGCGAGAAGGAGACAATCTAAGTCTCTAACCTTTCACCCTAGCCAAATGAGTTCAACGACATTGCTTAGCTTGATTCACGGTTCTCTGTTAATGAATGTTAAAGGGAATGATTGATAGGATTGCGTGTGTAGAAAAAAATATAGAGTTCCTTCACCATGCATCATAGAACTAAGAACAAGGACCTTGATTCTAACTATTTTATTTAGCATGTTTTAGGTTCTGAGACCCCATCTTCACACCTCTTCTCCATACTCTATTCTTGATTGTTTGCTTGAGGGCAAGCAAAGAGTAAGTTTGGGGGAGTTGATATGTCTATATTTTGTCTCTCCTTAGCCTATTTTTATCATGCATTTAGCTAGGATAACTCATTGGTTTGCATCGTTTTCTAGTTCTTTCTATACACTTTGCACGTCTAGATATTTCTTGCATCATCCTTGCATACATTGTGCATTTTGGAGTATTTCAGGTATTTAGGAGACGTTGGAAGCCATTCTCGTCCGAGCCATTGTCACCATCTCCGTTTCGTCCGAGCCATTGTCACCATCTCTGTCTCGTCCGAGCCATTGTCACCATCTCCGTTTCATCCGAGCCATTGTCACCATCTCCGATTCGTCCGAGCCATTGTCACCATCTCTGTTTCGTCCGAGCCATCCGTTCGAACCATCCCACTCGAGTGGGATTTAGCTTTCGACGTCTTCATCAAAGTTGTAGGGAATTGAGTTATCTTTCCAACGCCGTTTATTTCAAGTCAATCGGAGGTGTGGTTCAAGAGTTATCATCGTTTTAGTGGATGCTTATACACCACGCTCGAGCCATGCTTCCCCGCCACGCACTCCAGCTTGTTTGATCGAGCCATGCTCCCCAGCATCCGTCCGAGCCATGCTCCTCAGCCTTCCGTCCGAGCCATGCTCCTCAGCCTTCCGTCCGAGCCATGATGACATTGCATTCCATTCGACGCACACGGACTCGATCGCACATGTCGGGAAGAAAGACGTTTGGTTTCACACGCTTCAAGAGATTTCTAAACCGACGCTTTACCTTGTCGTTTTAAGTTTTAGGGCTTTCCATGTTAGACTCCAATTATATACATTTTGTTAAGTCTTTGCAGAGACATCTTATCTTTTAATCTTGTATTGTTTTCCTTCCGAGAAGGTTTTTAACCTAGCCACAAAATACGTTCTGAGACTTGTATTCCGATATCGTTGAGATTTATTGAGATTTTGCATTTGATTCCTTCTACAAAGTTGTTCATCTTATTTTTATCTATCTTTTTATGCTTGATTCAATGATTTCTGTGTTTGCATTCTTGACTATGATTTTCGGATCTGAGTAGTGTGTAGGTTCTTGAGGATGGGATAGATTAGGTGGAGGATCTTAGGATGTAGAGTGTTTAAGCTTTGATTTTATGATTCCCTTCTGGACTAGAGTTAGAATTACTAGTTTCTCTCTGATCAATTGGAACTAGGTTCGAGACATTTCCGCACCCAATAGGTGTTTGATGAAATGTCTGACCAACTAGTGCCAGAGACTTACGTTCCTAGCCTAAGAGATTAGTTGTCTAGGATGTTTGTTGACGTGAATGAACTTGTTTGTCATGCCTGCTCGACCACGTTTCTCTAGCGAGAGCTAGGTATGGAAGTGGTTGAGTCTGAGTAGCTTTTGCCAAGAGATTGGATTAGCTAAGTTGTGATGTTCATTGTATAGGGATAGTTTGCTTGAGGTATGTTAAACACTCTGTAGACTAGAATACTCCACCGACATCAATTACCCATCCTTAGGACTTCTTTCTTTCTGATTTTTATTACATTCTTGGAACTATTTCGTTTGTTCATGCTTAGAATCGTTTTCGGTTTGACTTATTCTTATTCGGTACTTGTCATACATTTTCGTTTATGATTATGTGATTCGTTTCCATTTTGTATTTTGACCATTCTAGGATTGTTAGAAAAACACTCTTTTTGAATTGGCTTAACTTGTGATTGCTTGATTGCATCTTGATTGCTAGCAACATCTCATTTGGATTGACACCTTAAGTATTACAACGCATAAGGTTAATTGAACCTACTAGGAGACACAAAAATCCTAGTATCAATTAACGAAAATATAATTCTATCAAATGCGCAGAGAAGATTTCAAAGATTATGGAGATCTGTGTTTCAAGAAATTTGGTGATAGGGTAAAGAACTGGATCACTATTAACCAGCTCTACACAGTGCCTACGAGAGGATATGCGTTGGGAACTGATGCACCCGGTCGATGTTCTCCTAAGATTGACAAAAGATGTTACGGCGGAAATTCGTCAACAGAACCCTATCTTGTTGCACATAACCAGCTTCTTGCTCATGCTACAGTTGTTAAACTTTACAGGGACCATTATCAGGTGGGTTCACCATTTATAATCATACATATAACCATCATTTGGTAACTTGTGTTGTATATGTCTATGTGACAAACAGGACGGCCAAAAAGGAAAAATTGGACCTGTGATGATAACTAGATGGTTTCTTCCGTTTGATGACACTCAAGAGAGCAAAGATGCAACTGAGCGTGCTCACGAATTTTTCCATGGATGGTATATATACATCTAGGAATGACATGATTTTTGACATTAATATAAACTAACGAAAATTATGAATGTATATCAGGTTCATGGAGCCGCTAACAAAGGGTAAATACCCAGACATCATGAGGAAACTGGTGGGTGAACGGCTTCCAGAGTTCACCGAGAAAGAAGCCAAACTTGTAAAGGGTTCATATGATTTTCTTGGTCTCAACTATTACGTCACTCAGTACGCCCAAAACAATGACACAGTAGTTCCTTGGGACGAACACACTGCCATGATGGACTCAAAAGCAACTCTCACATGTACCACACTATTTCTACATATTATTTCTTTTTAATTACAACTTTTTGTGACTATCAATGATGTCATCCTTGCGAATTTACAGCTAAAAATGCCACGGGTGATGCCCCTGGTCCACCGGTATGCATGAATAATCCACCCCTATTCTTTCATTCATTTTGTTCTAATAGAAAATAACATTCTTCTGATTTCTTATATTATATATACTAGGATGTCGGCCCGTGCGTTGCCGCACGGGAAAGTGAAAACTTGAAATGACTAACATTGTTAATTTCATATTTCGAGTAAAAAATTATGATAATTTTTAACTATATAATATAAAAATCATAAATAATGACTAATTAAGATGAATTAACAAAATTAGTTAAATAAAATATTTGTTGTATATATAAAAATAAAAAATCGATTCAGTGACAATAAGAGAATAATATTAAAGGTATAAAAATCTAGGTTTACTGAATCATATTCAGATAATCAATTTTGAAAGATATTTACATAAAATAAAATTTAACTCATTGTTCTATCGAAATTTATAAAAAGTAATATGAGAATCAGGGAGAAAGAGCTTATAGCTGCAATTGCAACCAACCAAATTGACTAAAAGATAAATCTATGAAAAATTAGAAATCACAATTAATTACCTAAATTAATACTTGAAAGAGATGATCAATACGGTGAGATGGAAAACCACACCAAACAAAAGTTAGATGAATGAGTCAATAAATAAAACAATCCAATTTTTAAAACAAAGATGAGTGAATCAATGTTAATTAATAAATTATAAGAAAATAATACTCAGAATTTTTAAATTTGGAGGTGTTAAACAATACTCAAAGAACAAAAACTCTTTTTAAAGTTCATATATATATATATATATATATATATATAAACAAAGAGGTGTGAAACAAAGAAAACTAATAAATGTGAACATTGAAAGCTGTGAATACGACGTAGAAATACAATTGTTGGATCAAAATATTGTAACTTTTAAGATTATTAACAAATATAAACAGTTAGATGAGCTAATAAAAATAATCCCATCCGTTATATTTAAATTGACCCTTAAAAGTGAGTTTATATAATATATAAACATATAAATCTATAATATTATCTATTAACTTGTAAGTTTTAAAAATACTCAGAAAACAATAAATTCGGAACTTATTTTTGTATTCCATAAAAGTTTATATATAATAAACAAAGAAGTGTAAAATTCCATCGCGGGGGCGAGGATACTTGCCTTTGCAGTTCGACTTTCTTTTCAGGCTTAGGAGTAAAACATAAAGATGTGAAAAAGGTTCAAAAATTAATATGTGCGATTTTTGTAAGATGAGGGTACGACGAAGAGATGCAAAAATATGAAAATAAAGACGTGTGTAACAAAAAGGTGTGAAAACTAACAAGTGTAAACATTAAAATCAAGGGGTACGACAAAGAAACACAATTGTTGGATCAAAACACTGCAACTTTATATAAACAAAGAGGTCTAAAACAAAAAGGTGTGAAAACTAACGGGTGCCTACATGGAAAGTTGGGGATGGGATGAAGAAACACAATTGTTGAATCGAGTCTTTGCAACTTTTGAGATCATTAACAAAGGGTGAGATCATTTATAATACTTAAATAACAAAAACTCTTTTCAAAATCCATAAAAATCTGTATATATATAAAAACAAAAAGGTGTGAAAAAGGTGTGAAACAAAAAAGTGCGAAATCTAACAAGTGCAACCATTGAAAGCTAGGGGTATGACGAAAAAACACAATTGTTGGATCAAAACATTGCAACTTTATATAAACAAAGAGGTGTAAAATAAAAGGGTGTGAAAACTAACGGATGCCAAAATAGAAAGCTGGGAGTGCAACGAAGAAACACAATTGTTGGACATAAACTTTGCAACTTTTGATATCATTAACAAAGGGTGAGATCATTAGTAATACTCAAATAACAAAAACTCTTTTCAAAATCCATAAAAATCTGTATCTATATAAAAACAAAGAGTGTGAAAACAAAGAGGTGTGAAACAAAAAGGTGCGAAAACTAACAAGTGCAACCATTGAAAGCTAGGGCTATGACGAAGAAACAAAATTGTTGGATTAAAACATTGCAATTTTATATAAACAAAGAGGTGTAAAACAAAAGGGTGTGAAAACTAACGGGTTCCAACATGGAAAGATGGGGATACAACGAAGAAACACAATTGTTGGACCGAAACTTTGCAACTTTTGAGATCATTAACAAAGGGTGAGATTATTAATAATACTCAAATAACAAACACTATTTTCAAAGTCCATAAAAATATGTATACATATATATAAAAACAAAGAGTGTGAAACAAAAAGGTGTGAAACAAAAATGTGCGAAAACTAACAAGTGCAACCATTAAAAGCTAATGGTATGGCGAAGAAACACAATTGTTGGATCAAAATATCGTAACTTTATATAAACAAAGAGGTGTAAAACAAAAGGTGTGAAAGTAACGGGTGCCAACATGGAAAGTTGGGAGTGCAACGAAGAAACACAATTGTTGGACCGCAACTTTGCAACTTTTGAGATCATTAACAAAGGGTGAGATCATTAATAATACTCAAAGAACAAAAACTCTTTTCAAAATCTATAAAAATATGTATATATATATATATATATATATATATATATAAACAAAGAGGTGTGAAAATATAGAGGTGTGAAGCAAAAGATGTAAAAATTAATAGGTGCGATTTTTAAAAGATAGGGGTACGACGAAGAAACACGATTATTAAAAAAAAAACTTGCAACTGTTGGGATCATTAATAATTCTAAACCGTTAGATGAGATAATAGAAACAATCTCATCTATTAGATTAAAGATGACTCCCAAATTTCATAAAATTCTACTTCAAAATTAAAACTATGAAAATTTAGATATTTGCATTTTTTTAACGAAAGAAATCTTAGAAGAAATTATTAATTGACACACTATTTTACTCTTGCTACGTCGTAATACTAATTACAATGCATAGCATTATTTTACTCATGCTACGTTTTAAATGATAAAGAAAAAAATCATTTGAGACAAAACTTCCTATAATTGTATTGTAAAAAAACTTCTCATCAAAAATTAAAACGAACAGGCCCATTATTTAAAAAATTACGCCCCTTTGTTACGCCCCCTTTGTGCTATAGATATTGATATCATGTCCTTTTGTTAGTCTATTTAACTTGAAGAAATTAAATGTAAGTGCTATCTTGAGTAAATAATTAAATGTAATTGTTATCTTGAGTAAATTATCTAACCGACAACATAAAGACAAACAAAGTACTTAAGAAGAACCAAACTTTTCGTTAATCTATAATCTAATATATGAGAACAAATGGAGGAGGGAACAAAACCAATTTTTTGGAATGGACACTAACTTGTTAGTTCATAAAAATACCTTGATATAGATATTGATGCAGGTTAATTTAAAAACACTCCAATAAAAAAAAATTTGTTTTATTTTTTACTTTTAAAAATACTCTAAAACAATAAATTTGAAACTTGTTTTTGTAGTCCATAAAAATTTATATATAATAAACAAAGAGGTGTAAAATATAAATGTGTAAAACATATAGCTGTAAAACATTGAGGTGTGAAACAAAAAGGTGCAACAAAAAAGGTGCAATTCTAAAAGATGGGGGTACAACGAAGAGATGCAAAAGTGAAAAGGTGCGATAAAAGATGGAGGTACGACGAAGAGATGCAAAAGCTAAAAGGTGCAATTTTTGAAAGATGGGGGTGCGACGAAAAGAAACAATGTGAGAGAAAAAGCTTGCAACTGTTGGGATCATTAATAAGTTTCAACCGTTAGATGAAATAATAGAACCAATCTCAGCCGTTGGATTAAAGATGACACAAAAAGTGGGTTTGCTATTATATATGGGCTTTTAAAAATACTCTAAAAACAATAAATTTGAAACTTGTTTATGTAGTCCATAAAAGTTTATATATAATAAAAAAGAGGTGTAAAATATAAATGTGTAAAACATTGAAGTGTGAAACAAAAAAGTGCAACAATAAAAAGATGCAATTCTAAAAAGATGGGAGTACGACGAAGAGATGCAAAGTGAAAATGTGCGATAAAAGATGAAGGTACGTTGAAGAGATGAAAAAATTAAAAGGTGCAATTTTTGAAAGATGGGGGTGCGACGAAGAGATGCAAAAGTGAAAAGGTGCGATAAATGATAGAGATACGACGAAGAGATGCAAAAATTAAAAGGTGCAATTTTTTAAAGATGGGGGTGCGACGAAAAGAAATGATTTGAGAGAAAAAGCTTGCAACTGTTGGAATCATTAATAAGTTTCAACCGTTAGATGAAATAATAGAACCAATCTCAGCCGTTGGATTAAAGATGACACAAAAAGTGGGTTTGCTATTATATATAGATTTGCTATTATATATGGGCTTTTAAAAATACTCTAAAAACAATAAATTTGAAACTTGTTTATGTAGTCCATAAAAGTTTATATATAATAAAAAAGAGGTGTAAAATATAAATGTGTAAAACATTGAAGTGTGAAACAAAAAAGTGCAACAATAAAAAGATGCAATTCTAAAAAGATGGGAGTACGACGAAGAGATGCAAAGTGAAAATGTGCGATAAAAGATGAAGGTACGTTGAAGAGATGAAAAAATTAAAAGGTGCAATTTTTGAAAGATGGGGGTGCGACGAAGAGATGCAAAAGTGAAAAGGTTCGATAAATGATAGAGATACGACGAAGAGATGCAAAAATTAAAAGGTGCAATTTTTTAAAGATGGGGGTGCGACGAAAAGAAATGATTTGAGAGAAAAAGCTTGCAACTGTTGGAATCATTAATAAGTTTCAACCGTTAGATGAAATAATAGAACCAATCTCAGCCGTTGGATTAAAGATGACACAAAAAAGTGGGTTTGCTATTATATATAGATACGTCCCCTTTCTCAGTTCAATAATGGCAGTTATTACCACCCAAAAGGCATTTACCACGTAATGGAGTACTTCAAAATCAAATACGGTGACCCTTTAATATATGTCACCGAGAACGGTTAGTTCTACTACTCATCTCTTTCATGTAGACATGTTTCAAAATTGGTTCAAGAAATTGACTCAAATACTATGGAATTAGGAATCAGTACCGCCGGTGGGAACATAACCTTTACAGAGGCATTTCACGATTACGAGCGGATTGATTATCTATGCAGTCATCTATGTTTTCTCCGTAAGGTCATCAAGTGAGTGAATCCTACTCTTCTTCCATTTTTCTTTATATATGATCAGTCGTACGCCTTTAATAATTAATGGTTGTTCTTGTTTCTAGGGAGAAGGGTGTCAACGTGAGAGGATACGTTGCTTGGTCTCTTGGGGATAATTACGAGTTCTGCAATGGCTTTACAGTCAGATTCGGACTCAGTTATGTTGATTTCGACAACAAAGTCGCTGATAGAGATCTCAAAGCATCTGGCTTATGGTACCAGTCGTTCTTAAGAGACACCACCAAGAACCAAGATCTCCTTCACTCGAAGTTCTCTTTCAACAACCGCGACAGGAAAAGCCTTGCATGAAAACCCCAACCCACTAGATGCCCATCAAGATCATCTTCATGTCTTATCTTTCTACTTACTCTATAGATAAGGAGTGTCTTCTACGGTTCTACCTACGTACTGTATTGAATAAAATTTTTGATAAAGATGATCAAACTTAATAAATATTTTATTGTTATTTTAGGGTATTTTTCTATTTTTTATATACTACATTAAGTCATGGGATGAGAAAAATAAAATCCAACGAAAACCAAACTCAAAGGCGTACTAGTTTCATTTTATCATTTCCATACAAGATTAATATACCAACTTTGAAACTATTTTGCAAACCAATTAGTTTTTGTATTTTATTCCAAGAATTATTAGTCTAGTTTTTATTTATTCCTAATGAATTTCCTAAAACATGTTACATTTATCTTATGGTTTAATCAATAGTTTAATATTGTTAATGTTATTTGTTCTCTTTGGTAATTAACTAAAAACCCAAAACATTTCTTAGTTCTAACTTTTAACTACTCTCAAAAATCTTACAAGTAACAATTTAGTCTTTGTGGAGTCGATCTTGTATATACTACTATAACGCATTCGCTGTTTAAATTTATCGAACTAAAAATCGAGCAATCTAATAGTGTGTTTATATTTCCGAGAAAGCGACCACAAAGTTTGGTTCAAACTGTACAAGATTAATGGCAAACGAAAATGATTTTTGGTCTTTTTTTTCTGAAAGAGGGCATATTTTTTCTGGTTTCATTTGGTTCCCCGAGTTTATCTCTTATTGCCAACCACAATGAAAATAGAGAATATGCTTCGCAAATTAGCAAAAAAAAAGAAGAAAAAAAAAAACCAGGATCTAATGCAAATTTAATGACACTAAACACATGCGGTGTGACCCAATTTGTAGTGACTCGTATGAGGGGTTCTCAAATACAGTAGTAATAGTTTTAGTATTATCATTTATCGAGATAAATTATAATAATCATAGAGAATCAACTCATACATAACAAACATCCACATAAATAAATAAAATCGTCAACAAATGGAAACAATAGTCTCATAGAGAAAAATGTATACAGAAATAGAATCAAAGCCTCATATAGCTAGAGTCTTAGATGCTAATTGCAGAGCCAAAAATAAGAGCCGCAACAGCTACAACGAACGAAGGCAAAATCACACCGGATCCAGAAGTAGGACTAGGTGCAGGAGACTCAACTGATTGAGCAGAGACGATGGTAACAGCTAGGTAAAACATCGCAAACATGAGAGGAATAAAGGAAGCTTTGGAAATCGCCATTTTCTAAGTACTGGAATATACTATTCAAAAATTGCTGAAGATTGAAGAAGGAAGTGAAATGAAAATGTTTTGGAGTAAACATGAAGTGGAGGTGAGAGTATATAAAGAGGTTCGGGCAGACGCGGAGAAGGGTTAGGGCAGGCTGCCCTAATTGTTTTTCTTTGTTTTCCAGCCTGGGGAACAAGCAATAACAGCTGTTTCTTCTTTTGTGTTGGACCGTTACATGTTTTTGGTAATGGACGGTTTATGTTGTTCCCACGAGGTTTTGAACTCCAATCCTTTAAAAGGTTGTCTGTTTGTCAACTACCGTTTCGGCGCCGTTTGGTGTATGAGTCGGTGAGCGAATAATATAAAAACTCAAAAACTGCGCAAACGTGTAAACTGATAGTGATTTGGTAGAGAACCCACACCGGCACAAGTTTTCTGTGAATTGGAAATGTGGGTTTTTATAGGGATGGTTTAATTATTAGTAGCCATGTGAACTCCATACAACTGATTGGTGATGTCAAATATTAAAAAAAATGATTGGTAGTGGTAAATTGGTGAAAACAAAGAGTGTTCTCAAAACTTTATGACACATTATAGTTTCTTAATTATTTTTTTATTATTAAAAATTTAAATTACAGAATATCAAGATACTGAAAAAAAATGTGGATTGTCAAAACTTTCACGGAATAGTTTAAATTCGAATTCAATGGTATTGAGACAGAAAGTGGAAGCCTAAAATTAATTAATTACCAAACTAAAGCTTTTGAGGAATAAAAAGAGAAAGTGAATAAAAGAAAAAGGAATGAATAAAGGGTAAATAATTTTTTTTTTTTTTGGGTAAAAACAACTAAGTGGAATATTATAACCAAAGATCATACGGTGTTATTACTTTGCCCAAATACACGTGGAAATTTATCCACCAAAACGAAATAATATTTATTAATAATACTGAAAGAGAACTATAAGATAAAAATGTTTAAAATTATGGCTCTTTATCACATCAATTCTCATTCAATTATTGTTTTAAATTATTTTCTTTGAAACTAATAAGGATAATTTAGTATTGATGAAGAATTCAATTAGATCATCTAATTAGAATATCCAAATCCATGGATACTTAATATGGATCTTACAAAAAAAAAATTCATTGATAAGTAATGAAAGAAAAACTAAATATTATTATGAAATATATTTTAAAATATAAATAATTTCATAATTAGGGTAAAATACGAAATTGCAAAAATAATATTTCTTTTGTAGTTTTACATAAATACATAGATAATTCTAACTATAATTTTTTTGGAAACATCTGAATTTAATAATTTATAAATGGATAATACAAGAAGTTAACCAAATAAATTATGATTTATCTACACCATTAAATAACTTTAGTTTTTAAAACTATCAAATAATAAGAGATTTTTAAAATGGAGATTTATACAACAATTTTTTAATAATTTAAAAAAAAAATTCAGGTAGTGGAAGCCCCTTGACCCAGTGGTTGGCCTAGGGTTCATTAATGCTTCTATACAAGGAAGTCTAGAGTTCAAGAGTTTATGTAGTGAATCTGTCAGGGTCAGAAGGAATTGTCCATGGTAAAATCATATGTAATAGTTCTCAATAATCTGCAATCAATAATAAATCCAGACGATAAAAAAAAAAAAAAAAAAAAATCAGGTACAATTTTATACATGATTTTAAAGCCTAATTTGTAAGATGAATTTCTAGATTTTCTCATATCTCTATCAATTTAAATAACCTAACAAATAGAGAAAATTTTGATCTAATAAAGTGTAAACTATTATACTCCCTCTGTTTTCTAAAGTCTTGTACCAGTTCTGGGAGCTGCAGTCCGTAGTGAAGATTTTGATCCAGTTAACATGAACAGAAGAAGCAGACACTGGCAGGCTTTTCTCTCGTCGGTGGAGGAGGAAATCAGGAAAAAAAAAAAATCCACCGTAGGTATGCAGAATGTGATGTAGCTTTATGGAAGGGGAAGAATCAAAGCTACAACAAGCATTTTAAAACAAAGGATACTTGGTTAAATATTCGCAGTCCACACCCACCAATGGCGAACCATAAAGCGATATGGTTTCAACATGTAACTCCTAAATATGCTTTTGTTACCTGGCTGGCGGTGAAGAATAGACTTACAACACAGGAAATAATGAAAAGTTGGAAGCTCATGTCAACACCAGCTGTGCGTTCTGCAAATATCCGATGGAGACAGGAGATCACTTATTTTTTCTATGTCCAATTTCCAAGCTGGTATGGGAGGCACTAGTCCATGGGCTCCTCTCTGACAAATTCACATAACGCTGGGAAGAGATCATCTCCTTGATCATTGACAACAGGTTGGACAAAAAAAACAAGATTTTTGTTGGGGTACACTTTCCAAAACACAATACACTGTTTGGAGAGAGAAAAATGATAGACGTCATGGGGAACAACCTTCAGTGCTAGAGAAGCTGGTAAAACTACTCGACAAGAATATTCGCAATAGATTGAGCATTATGGAAGGAGGGAGACCAAGTCTTCAAGCTTGGTTTGCAGCAAGATTTTACTAAATTTGGTTCTGTTTTAATGTTTAAGAAAAAGTAAACACAAGTAACGTAAAAACGTTTATTTTTCTTTTAAATATAATTTAACATTAGATTCACAAAAAAAAAATATGAAACTAGTACGCCTTGGTTCAGTTTTGGTTTTCGCTGGATATTTTTTTTCTCATCCCATGATTTAATGTAGTATATAAAAAATAGAAAAATACCTTGAAATAACAATAAAATATTTATTAAGTTTGATCATCTTTATTAAAATATATATTCAGTACAGTACGTAGGTAGAAACCGTAGAAGACACTCCTTACCTATGGAGTAAGTGGAAAGATGAGACATGAAAATGATCTTGATGGGCATAATTAAAGTGGGTTGGGTTTTTCATGCAAGGCTTTTCCTGTCGCGGTTGTTGAAAGAGAACTTCGAGTGAAGGAGATCTTGGTTCTTGGTGGTGTCTCTTAAGAACGACTGGTACCATAAGCCAGATGCTTTGAGACCTCTATCAGCGACTTTGTTGTCGAAATCAACATAACTGAGTCCGAATCTGACTGTAAAGCCATTGCAGAACTCGTAATTATCCCCAAGAGACCAAGCAAAGTATCCTCTCACGTTGACACCCTTCTCCCTAGAAACAAGAACAACCATTAATTATTAAAGGCGTACGACTGATCATATTGTAGAAGATGAGTCTTATTCATCCATGGAACCTTTACACAGATATATATATTGTTACAGAGAGGACACTCTAGGTTAGAGATATAAACAGAACATTCTATATACAACATGATACGAGATATTGTGAATTGAAGAGCGTATCACTTGCGTATCAAGGTGTATCCTTAACACGCCCCCTCAAGATGGAGGGCCGGGAGACACTCCAATCTTGTTCCTTAGATGAAGAAATTGTGTTCGAGAGAGAGGCTTCGTCAAAGCATCGGCTAACTGATCTTTGGTGTTTACGTGACAAACACGGAGCTGTCCTTGTTGAATTTGCCCACGAACAAAGTGATAGTCGAGGGCGATGTGCTTCATTCGTGAGTGAAATACAGGATTGGCACATAGAAAAGTGGCTCCGACATTATCACAGTAGACAATCGGTACAACATGTATGGGTACGCCAAGCTCAGAGAGGAGATTGCAAACCCAACGTAGTTCAGCAGAGGTATTGGCTATGGCTCTGTATTCGGCTTCAGTGGAGGAGCGAGCAACAGTTTTCTGTTTCTTCGCAGACCAGGAGACAGGATGAGTGCCCATGTAGACAATATAGGCGTTTGTAGAGACATAGTCATCTGAGTCACCAGCCCAATCAGCGTCGGAGTAGGCGTGAAGGTTCAAATTGTTCTTGGCAGCAAAGAAAATGCCGTGAGTAGTTGTCCCTGCAAGATAACGAAGCACCCGTTTCGCAGCTTGCCAATGAGCTTCAGTGGGTCTGTGCATAAACTGTGACAGGCGATTCACCGCATAGCTGATATCTAACATGGTGAAGGCTAGATATTGTAAGCTGCCAACAAGACGTCTATAATCAGTGCCATCAGCGAGAGAAGAACCAGATTTAAGAGTGAGCTTCGGAGATGAGGCCATTGGAGTTGCGACAGGCTTGGCGTATAGCATGTTATATCGGTGAAGTAAATCAATGATGTATTTGCGCTGACAGAGGTGCAAGCCGTTGGCGGTACGATGAGCTTCGATGCCGAGAAAGTAGTTAAGATCTTCTGGATCTTTAACAGAAAAGCGATCAGCAAGGCCATGAAGGATGTGTTGAATGGATGATTTGTCATTGCCGGTGATAAGAATGTCATCGACGTAGACTAAAAGGTAGACAAAAGTTTTCCCGCGTCGGAGGATGAATAGAGATGTGTCCGCGAGAGAGTTGAGAAACCCGGCGCCGAGGAGACAGGTGCGTAATTCTGTATACCAGGCGCATGGAGCCTGCTTGAGACCGTAGATTGCTTTGCGGAGACGGCATACGTATGACGGATGGTCACTATCAACGAAGCCGGGTGGCTGCTCCATGTAAACCTCCTCGTTTAGTGTTCCCTGTAAAAACGCGTTATTGACATCCAATTGTAGAATTGGCCAAGATGAACTTACGGCAACATCAAGGACCAAACGAAGCGTTGTGGACTTGATCACGGGACTAAACGTCTCTGTGTAGTCACGACCATACTCCTGATTATATCTCTTGGCGACGAGGCGAGCTTTGCACCTGCCAAGGTTGCCATTCGGTAAAAACTTATTTTTATAAACCCACTTACAGCCAACGATATTGTGATTTGGGGGGCTTGGAACGAGGTCCATCGTCTGATTACGAGCAAAGGCGTCTATTTCACCGGACATAGCCTCCCTCCAGATCTTGTCTTTCAGCGCCTGGTTCACGGTTAGAGGTTCGGTGGGATAGGGAGAGGATAAGACAGCAGAGAGATTAAGTTTGGGTTTAGGTTTGATGATATTATTTTTACGCCTTGTTTGCATAGGATGAATATTTTGAACTGGTGAAGGAGGAACGATAACAGGGTGAGAGGAGGTCGATGATTGTACAGGGGAAGCAGGTGACGAGGAAGAAGCGGATGTCGAGGAGATAGAGGGAGATGTTGGACCTGAATCAGAGTGGGCCAGGGAATTGTTATTGGGCTGTAGTGGTGGAGTTGGTTGATGGGCCGGAAGAGGATTTCTTGGTGGACTGGATCGAATGTTATCGGACTCGACAATAATACGAGGTGAATTAGAATCACTTACCGTGTCTGTAGAATTGGATTCCGGCGACGCAATCCGGTGAGAAGCTGAGCTCAGGGGTCCCGGTAAAGGCACAGACGGCGAGACGAGTGACGACGGGCGATAGGGAATAACATCGACGGATGGTGTGGAGGGGGAAGTGGAGGAGATGGGTGGTTCAGGAGAGACATGGCTGGGTGACTTGAACGGAAACTGGGTCTCTTCAAACTTGACGTGACGGGAGACATAGATGCGGCCAGTGCTAGGTTGGAGACACAAGTAGGCGCTCTGGGTGAGAGAATAGCCCAAGAACACACACGGAGTTGAACGTTGCTCGAGTTTGTGATTGGTGTACGGACGTAACCAGGGGAAGCAAAGACAGCCAAAGACTCGGAGTTTGGAGTAATTAGGAGATGAGCCAAACAGTTTCTGGAACGGTGACTCCATAGCAATTACCGGTGTGGGAAGACGATTGATTAGGTAGACAGCAGCGGCAAAAGCGTACGGCCAATACGTGTTAGGGAGACCACCATGTGTGAGTAGCGAGAGGCCAGTTTCTACAACGTGACGGTGCTTTCTTTCGGAAACGCCATTGTGCTCCGGTGTGTGAAGTGGAGATGTGAAGTGAGAGATTCCCGAAGCTGATAAGAAGGATCTGAGGGCAATAAACTCGCCACCATTGTCCGAATATAAGGTGCCTATTCTTGTACCAAATTTGTTTTCCACCAGCGCTTTGAATGGAATGAACGTGTCACGGACTTGGGATTTGGTTTTAAGAGGATATAACCAGGTATAGCGAGTATAGTGATCAATGAGGATCAAATAATATTTGTAGTTATCAACCGACACAACAGGAGAGGTCCAGACATCAGAAAATATATATTCAAGGGGTCGTGTGGAATGGATTGAGGTTTGAGAAAAAGGAAGCTTGTGACTTTTATTAATGGAGCAATCAGGACAAAACAAATTTTGAGAAGAAGAAGAGGAGTAGGGAAGAGAGAATTTAGAGACTAGAGATTGAAGAATAGGGGAAGCAGGGTGGCCTAAGCGATGATGCCAGTCCACTAAAGTAGGTTTGGTAGAGGTGGAAGCAAAGAAGGCCGAGAGAGTTATCGGTGAAGTCGGCCACTCGTAAAGCTCGTCTCTAGTTCTGCCTTGGAGTAACAGGGCCCCCGAGCTCAGATCCTTCACCTGAAAGGAAGCACGAAAGAATGCAACAGACACATTATTATCATTGCAGAGCCGATAAACAGAAATTAAATTTTTATGAATAAGAGGGACACAAAGGACACGGTTCAGGAGTAGGTTTTGAGAGGTAGAGGGTAGAGATAAAGAACCAGTGTGAGAGATCTGGAGACCGGAGCCATCACCGATGAGAACAGAGTCATCACCACGGTACGGTTGGTGCGTGGCAAGGGTGTGAAGATCGCTGGTCATATGATGAGACGCACCACTGTCCAAGAGCCAAGGATTGGTGGACGACGGAGCAGTGACAGCAAGGTTGGCACGGGGCTGCCATGACCGAGAAGGAGTGGGAAGAAGACCATTGTGTGGAGTGACTTGATGAAGCTGGGAGCAGCGTTTGGCACTATGGCCGAAGACACCACACAGTTGACACTTGCCTTGATACCCACCGCTGTTAGAGCGGTTGTCTTGGCGTGATGACGAATAGGTACCGGAGGACCTATTGTTCCATTGTTGATGCGAACGCTGAGCAGACTTGGATGGATAGGAGCGAGAGCGAGATGTTGCAACATTGGCAGAGAGAGGAGTAGATGGAGACGTGACGAGAGCAGCGGTCAACAACTGAGCTTCTTTGTTAAGAAGCTTTTCATGAACTTCAGTGAGTTTGGGAGAGACTTCACGACCCTCAACTTGATCAACAACAGATCGGTAGTCTTCAGGGAGACCACGAAGAACAGCTTCGATCTGCTCATCAAGATCAAAAGGCTTACCGAGGAGAGCCAATTTGTCAAAACGAGTAGTTAAGCCTTGCATATACTCATCGATCGTTTTATCACCTTTGGAGAATTGTTGCAGTTGAAGCCGTAACTGCTGAATGTGACCTTTGCTAGGTTTAGCGAAGATATCAGCAACAGTCTGCCACATTTCGGCAGCAGTTTTGGTGGTAGTAACAAGAGGTTGCACTGATGGAGACAGAGTGCCGAGAAGTCCACTATAGATCAGTCTGTCTTGTCTCTTCCATTTGAGAAAATCTGGGTTCGGAACTGTGGCATCATTGGAGACAATGGTCTGAGCCGGAGAGGAAACAGAACCATCGACAAAGCCAGCCAAGTCGTACCCGTCGAGAAGAGAGTGGATCTGAAGACTCCAAGTGATGTAGTTGAGAGAAGTGAGCTTAATAACATTACTCATGTTAATGTTAAGAAAGCTTTGGGTAGAATCAATCACTTCAGCATTGGTAGTCATGATGACAAGAGAGAAAAAGACAGAAAACAGAGAGAAGAGGAAATGAACAGAGAGGAGCGAGAAGCAGCAGAAAAAAAAAAAATTTTTGGGATCTTTACTGCTCTGATACCATGTAGAAGATGAGTCTTATTCATCCATGGAACCTTTACACAGATATATATATTGTTACAGAGAGGACACTCTAGGTTAGAGATATAAACAGAACATTCTATATACAACATGATACGAGGTATTGTGAATTGAAGAGCGTATCACTTGCGTATCAAGGTGTATCCTTAACACATATATAAAGAAAAATGGAAGAAGAGTAGTATTCACTCACTTGATGACCTTACGGAGAAAACATAGATGACTGCATAGATAATCAATCCGCTCGTAATCGTGAAATGCCTCTGTAAAGGCTATGTTACCACCGACGGTACTGATTCCTAATTCCATAGTATTTGAGTCAATTTCTTGAACCAAGTTTGAAACATGTCTACATGAAAGAGATGAGTAGTAGAACTAACCGTTCTCGGTGACATATATTAAAGGGTCACCGTATTTGATTTTGAAGTACTCCATTACGTGGTAAATGCCTTTTGGGTGGTAATAACTGCCATTATTGAACTGAGAAGGGGGACGTATATATAATATACGAAATCAGAAGAATGTTATTTTCTATTTAAACAAAATGAATGAAAGAATAGGGGTGGATTATTCATGCATACCGGTGGACCAGGGGCCTCACCCGTGGCATTTTTAGCTGTTAATTCGCAAGGATGATGACATCATTGATAGTCACAAAAAGTTGTAATTAAAAAGAAATAATATGTAGAAATAGTGTGGTACATGTGAGAGTTGCTTTTGAGTCCATCATGGCAGTGTGTTCGTCCCAAGGAACTACGGTGTCATTGTTTTGGGCGTACTGAGTGACGTAATAGTTGAGACCAAGAAAATCATATAAACCCTTTACAAGTTTGGATTCTGTCTCGTTGAACTCTGGAAGCCGATCACTCACAAGTTTCCTCATGATGTCTGGGTATTTACCCTTTGTTAGCGGCTCCATTAAGCTTTAGAAAAAACACATTTTTATAATTAACCAAAAAAAAATTATGTCAATATATTATCTAAGTGGCTAATTTCATTTTCCCACCATCATTAATTGGTGCTAAAGCTCAGCACCTTAAAGCCTCTATGTAACAATTTGGAATCGGAATTTGGTTTATTTTATACTGTATGTTGGATTATTTTCTAATTTTTTAACCATATTTTGCTTTATGGTAAGGAAACTATTTTTTGACTAAGTGTTAATCACAGTTTTGAGTGTGTTATTGTGGGTTTTTCTTGTATTTTTTATTTCTGTTCCATGCATTTTCATCTATTTAGAGTGTATATGTATTACATTCGTCATTAATAGGTGTTGAAGCATGTGTCATGAAGATTAGAGTTTGAAGAGGAAGAACCAAAGAATTGATTAAATGAGTTGAAGAGGAACCAAAGAAGTAAAAGAGAAGGAGAAGAAAACATATTGGGTATTTGCATCGATAGAGGTACCTTGATGCGGATTGTTCTCAAGATGCCAAACCTATTTGTAAATACATTGGAATGATGCATCAACATTACCACCCTGGTGTGAGACGTGTTTCCCCAAAGCTAGTGATGTTAAAATGGGACTACCCTGCCCATTTAGACTCTGTTCATTTAAGCTTTGCCCGTTTAGGACCCGTTTATACCATGCCCGTTTAGATTCTGTATCTATTTAGATCCTGCCTATTTATTTGGCCCGTTTAGACCCGTTTATGTATTCATTTTGAGCATTAAGCCTTGCTATCAAATGTTCAGTTTCTAAGTCCATTATGCAAAATTAATAAAACAGATTTGTAAGTGTTTATGAGTAATCAAACAGTGAAGAAACAAGCTTTAATACACTCTCGGGGGAAAGAAACAAACTGTTTATAAAGCTATGAACTTGAACAGCGAGGAACAATGCAAATATTTGAAAATCAATCATTTATTCACCCGTAGCTCAATAAGACAGTGTGTTCACCATAAAAATTCTCACAATGTAAGCAATGCAAGTAAGTGGTTACCATATGAATCGAGAGAGGAAGCGTAGATATTGGAAGCAGAACCGAAGCAAGTGGCTAAGCTACAAGAGAATGAGAAACGGTTAGAGAACTGGAGAAGCAAGCAGAGTTGCAGAGAAACGAGAAGCGATAAGGTTTCACTCTGAAACACTTACAAATGAAAACCAGCTATGAAGTCACCGCTGCTTCCACTCCTACTCCCATCTCTGAAATTCATTAGAAGAATTAAGTTGTTTCTATGGTTCTTAAGTCAAATTTGAACAGAAATGAAAACATCTAGCTGAGTGTTGTCACAAAGATTCAATAATGTCATGATCAGAAAACAACAAAAAATCGAAACACTAGAGCATAGCAGAATGGTTTTAAAAAATCGAAACACTTGCAGGATGGTTATAAAAAATCGAAACACTAAAGCAGAGCAGGGCACTACTAGCCCAAAAGTTGCATATTATTTTAAAGAATCAAGTTCATCTCAACTTAATAAAAACCCTTCAGAGCTCTCACTTAAGTAAGCATACCACAAATCGATCACACCCTTCTGAATCAAGTGGTAGAATGAAAAGATTAAAAACATCTGTCTCACTATCTTCACCGAGACTTGACTTCCCGTTTGTAACAGGGCAAAAACAAGTTACCGTTACCTTCTCTATCTTATCCTCATCTTTTCAATAATTAAACCCGGTTTGTCCCGGTTACACTTTATGCCAGCTGTGGTCCTGCGTGACCCCTTTGTTTATGTACGAGCTTTGTCTCATTTGGAGAACAATCAATCAATAACAATCATTTCTTCTTACTCTCTCTCTCTTATCTCACTATCTGAATCCTATCATTTACATCATCCGAATCTCAGTCCCTTCAAGGTGATATTCTTTCTCTAAAATCATCTTTTGGGTTGTGATTTACCTACTTTCGAACTCGCGGTGAGTATCTGAGTGGGAATTATCTTTCCATCGAACTAAAACGCTTACATTGGTATCAGAGCAATTTCAGATCCTCAAAACCGAAGAAGCCATGGCTGACGCGCACGCTACTCGCTTACAGACCATGAACAAGCAGATAGACGACCAGAAACAAGCTACTGACGAGATCAAGGGATAGATTGCGGACTTGGTGAAGTCGCAAGCAGACTTGATGAAATCTCAAGCAGACCTCCTCAAATCTCAGTCACACATGGAAGCGATGATGACGAAGCTGCTGTCTCAAAGCGACGGTAGCTCAATCGACCCCCAGATCAGGGTTTTTCTGCTTCCGCCGTCATAATGTCAACCCCTTCAACGAGCTAAAACTTTGAGCCACCAGATCTTGGCGGAAAGAGTAAGGTTTTCGAAGGAAGACAAATCAACGAGAGCAAGCAACAAACGCCGCTCCCTAACGGACTGTCCAGCCGTTTGTCTAAGATCGGTTTCCCGGAGTTTGATTGTTCGTTCTTACGGGACTGGATCTACAGAGTTGAGCAGTTCTTTCATCTGGACGGCACACCCCCGGAGCATAAAGTGAAGATGGCCTCTGTGCATATGGTGGGAAAAGCGCTACAGTGGCACCATAACTTCCTGGAGAGCCGGTTTGGGAGGTTTCCATCCTGGACTGAGTACGTTATCGCACTGTCTGGTAGGTTCGCCGAGGTAATCGATGACCCTTTATCGGAGCTGGTGAGTGTTAAGCAGTCAGGGGATTTAGTCGAGGACTACTTGGAAAAGTTTGAAAACGCTTTGACCAGGTTATCACTGCCAGAACAACACGCACTCAGCATCTTTCTCACAAACCTACATCACCACTTGGCTTTACATGTCCGCCAGTTCAAACCAACGACATTAGCTGAAGCAGCTCGACTCGCAAAGCTTCACAAATCCTATCTTGTGTGCGTAATCCCGAAACCAACGAGAGCTCCCTTCAATCCTTACCAAAAGTCAAGCCACCAGTACCCCCAAAAACAACTTCCAGCCTTACTACCAAACCCAAACCCCGAAAACAACAAGGCACAAACATCCAAAACTGGCTACAACCCTAAGCCTACATCCGATAAGCTACCTAGAAAATATTCTTATGAAGAGATGCAAGAGAGGAGGTCTAAAGATCTTTGTATGTTCTGTGAGGAGCCTTACACGCCTGGCCATCACTTGAAACACAAAAGGTCCCAGATTTTCGTTCTGGACTGCGAAGAAGGAGAGATAAGTGACAATGAGGAGATGTCAGTCATTAGAGTGGAAGAAATGGCAGAAGAGTTAGTGGAGAACGCGCCAAAGATATCCATCAATGCCTTGAATGGTTCGACAACATTCACTTGTATGAGGTTTGTCGGCCAAAGTGGAAAGAGGAAACTGCATATCCTTGTCGATCCAGGTAGTACACATAACTTCATCGATTTTCGGGTGGCTAAGGAAATGGGTTGCAAGTTGGAGGAGACCAAACCCATGTCAGTTGAATCAGCGAATGGTGTTATGACATCAAGTCACAAATGCTATACGTTCCCATGGAGAGTGCAGGGTTACTCGTTCGAAGCTGAATTCAGAACACTCCGCCTTGACTGTTGCGATCTGGTTTTGGGTGTGCAATGGCTAGTTCCGCTAGGTCCTATATTGTGGGACTTCCTGAACCTGAAGATGGAGTTCACCTTCAATGGGATAAGGCACTCTCTTAGAGGAGTCACTAAAGGAGGTTGTAAGGTGATTAAAGGAGGTAGCCTAAACAAGCTTATGCAACAGAGACCTCAAATTGCTCTTCTGCAGTTGCAAGAAACAGACATGGCTACTTCACAGGGGGGTGAACCTGAGGCGATGTTTAACCATATAGCAGCATGGAACAGTGAGCATTCTGATGATCCTCACCTGCAAAAGCTGCTGGAGGCCTTCGGGAGTCTGTTTGATGAGCCAACAAGCTTACCACCATTCAGGGAGGGTCATGATCATCGAATCCCACTAGAAGCTGGTTCTAACCCTGTCAACATGCGTCCATATAGGTATTCCACATTGCAGAAAGATATCATTGACAAGATGATTCAAGAAATGCTGAGTCAAGGCATAATCCAACACAGCTCCAGCCCTTACGCCTCTCCAATTGTCCTGGTGAAGAAGAAGGACGGAACATGGCGACTCTGTGTGGACTACAGGGGTCTGAATAAGCAAACCATTAAGGATAAGTATCCCATTCCTCTACTCGAAGATTTGCTAGATGAGCTAGGGGGAGCAAAATATTTCTCTAAGCTTGACCTTCGGGCAGGTTTCTACCAAATCAGAATGAGTCCATCGGATGTCTACAAAACAGCATTCAAGACCCACGCCGGCCATTACAAGTATCTGGTAATGCCCTTTGGTCTCACCAATGCGCCATGCACATTCCAAGGGCTTATGAATCAGGTATTGGAGTCGGTGGCAAGGAAATCTTTGTTGGTTTTCTTTGACGATATACTGGTGTACAGTCAAACCTGGGAGGAGCATTTGCAACACCTTCATGAAGTGTTCGCCATACTCCAGCTCCAACAACTATACTTGAAGCCATCCAAGTGCATATTCGGTGCCACAATGATAGAATATTTGGGCCACTTCATATCTGGAGACAGAGTAAGCACAGACCCAGCTAAAATTAAGGTCATCGAACAGTGGCCTGTACCAGCCACTCAGAAGCAACTCCGCAGCTTTCTGGGTTTGGCCAACTATTACAGAAGGTTCGTACAAGGGTATGGTGTTATCGCACGGCCACTCACTAATCTTTTGAAGAAAGAGGGATTCCAATGGAGTGAAGACGCTGAAAAGGCCTTTCAATCTCTTAAGGTGGCTCTTTCCACGTCTCCGGTATTAGCACTACCAAACTTCGAGAAGGTTTTTGTCGTAGAGACTGATGCTTCCAACACAGGCATCGGAGCCGTGCTCATGCAGGAACATCACCCCATATGCTACATCAGCAGAGCCTTGGGTCCACGACATCAATCACTATCAGTGTACGAGAAGGAGCTTATGGCAGTGGTCCATGCTGTGCAAGTTTGGCATGCTTACCTCGCACATTGACCTTTCATTGTCAAAACTGATCAGAAGTCACTGAAGTTCATGGTGGAACAGAAGGTAACCACTCCTTTCCAGCATATGTGGTTGTCTAAGCTCATGGGCTATACATTTGAGGTGCAGTACAAGAAAGGCAAGGAAAATGTAGCTGCTGATGCTCTATCCAGGGTAACAGGCTCCCAACTGCTGCAAATTACATTGTCCCAAGTCCACCAAGGGTTCTACGACTCCCTGAAATTACTGTGGCAAACAGACCCACATTTGAGGAAGCTCATCTTCGAACTTCAGGCAGACATCACTTCTCACCCGACTTTCTCATATGTCAACGAGGAGCTCCGTAGAAAAGGG
The DNA here is from genome assembly GCA_024034495.1 of Camelina laxa. NCBI lineage: Eukaryota > Viridiplantae > Streptophyta > Magnoliopsida > Brassicales > Brassicaceae > Camelina > Camelina laxa. The sequence continues at coordinate 12,352,525 of CM043881.1, forward strand.
AAGCTAGCAGTGGGAAATGATCCTGCCCTGAAGCTACAGATTCTCCAATGGCTGCATGATTCCTCGACTGGGGGACATTCTGGCAGAGATGCAACGTTGCATCGGGTTAAATCTTTGTTATTTTGGCCTCGCATGAGCCTGGAGATACAAAACTATGTCAGGAACTGCTCTGTATGTCAGAGAAACAAATACGATTTGGCTGCAAAACCATGTTTGCTTAATCCTCTACCTATCCCTCAAGGTGTATGGGAATCCATTAGTCTGGACTTTGTTGAGGGGTTACCCACCTCGTCTAGGAAACACTGCATTATGGTGGTAATTGATAGGCTGAGTAAGAATGCACACTTCATAGCTCTGTCCCATCCCTATACTGCTATTGATGTTGCTCAACTCTTTCTGGACAATGTTTTCAAACTCCATGGGATGCCTAAAGATGTTGTTAGCGACAGGGACCCGACTTTTCTCAGTGAAGTGTGGCGAGAGTTGTTCAGGGTACAAGGAGCGGAGTTGAAATACTGTATGGCATATCACCCACAGACCGATGGACAAACTGAGGTAACCAACAAAACCTTGGAGACATATTTGCGTTGTATGACTGCTGAAGCTCCGCACACATGGGCCCAATGGTTGCCTCTTGCAGAGTGGTGGTATAACACGACGTATCATTCAGCCATCCGCAGCACCCCCTATGAGATTATCTATGGTCAGCCGCCTCCAATACACCTCCCTTATCTTCCTGGGGAAAGTTCCTCCATAGTTGTTGATCGCAGCTTACAGAAGAGGGAAGAGGTAATTTCTATGCTTAAGTTTCACCTCAACCGCGCTCAAAACCGGATGAAACAATATGCAGACTCAAAGCGGTCTTTCGTTAGGGGACTACGTGTACTTGAAACTACAGCCCTACAGACAACACTCGCTCAAATCCAGGAACATCCCACACAAACTTTCACCAATGTACTACGGTCCGTTTAAGGTAACTGACAAGGTTGGCGCTGTGGCCTATAAGTTGGCACTTCCTTCATCCGCTGCTATACACGATGTCTTCCATGTCAGTCAATTAAAACTCTGCCCAAATCCTCCCTCCGAACCGCCTGTTTTGCCTCAGTATTGCCTTGACATTGGTAACTCTAAGGAACCTGAACGCATCTTGGAGACTAAGGTTGTCAAGCGTCGCAACAGTGCAGCCACAAAAGTTCTCGTGCAGTGGAAGGGATCATCTCCAGAGCAAGCAACTTGGGAGTTTTATCAGGATTTTACGGCCAAGTTCCCGCAATTTCAGCCTTGAGGACAAGTCTGTTCTCCACAGGGGAGTATTGTAACAGAACAAAAACAAGTTATTGTTACCTTCTCTATCTTATCCTCATCTTTTCAATAATTAAACCCGGTTTGTCCCGGTTACACTTTATGCCAGCTATGGTCCTGCGTGACCCCTTTGTTTATGTACGAGCTTTGTCTCATTTGGAGAACAATCAATCAATAACAATCATTTCTTCTTACTCTCTCTTTCTCTTATCTCACTATCTGAATCCTATCATTTACATCATCCAAATCTCAGTCCCTTCAAGGTGATATTCTTTCTCTAAAATCATCTTTTGGGTTGTGATTTACCTACTTTCGAACTCGCGGTGAGTATCTGAGTGGGAATTATCTTTCCATCGAACTAAAACGCTTACACCGTTTGTGGACAAAATTAAAGGACACACATCACAAACATAAGACAGGTAACACATCACGAACACACATCACGAACACACATCACGAACATAAGACATGTAACACATCAGCGAACACATCACGAACTGGTCGTAAGATAAAGAAGTAAGGGACTTACATTCACATAAGAGACTTTACATTTCGGATAATGGAACAACTCAACGAATCAGCGAAAACATTACAGATCAAGGTAAAAGAAACGAAATATGAATTCATACTTGTATCTAAAAATAGCTTCACAGAACAAAACCACAAAGCCAAATGAATCATACAACAACACAGAACAAGACCACACCAAAACACCAAAACCCACGAAGCCAAATGAATCATACAACAACACTTTCAACACAGAACAAGACCACACCAAGAAAATCGAATTGAGGGATTAGAGATTAGAGAGAGACCTCTGAATCTGTTGATATGGTGGCATGAAGGTAGTGTGATGATGGTGTGACGGAGGTGATGACGGAGGTGATGACGGAGGTGATGACGAAATATTCGTCGGAGGTGATGACGGAGGAGAGGAAGTGACGGAGGTGATGACGACGATTTCTTTTGATAGAGATATATTTCGTTTTGAGGGGAAAAATCATAAGATATAATAAACGGGTAGCCCATATAATTTTGATCAAGCCCGCTAAAATGGCGGATCTAAAAGGGTTAACCCGTTTAAGCCCGTTTATTTTTATGTTGTACATAAATGTGTAACGGGCCAAAATTTTTATACATAGCCCGTTAAAGCCGCGCGGGCTGTTTTTACCAATCATGCTTTTATTGCTTTATTATTTTTAAAAACCTTAAAAGTCTAACTGCCTATTTTTTGAGTTTGTACGTACAAATTTTTAAAGTCACAAATGTGAGACTTTTTTGGCTGTAAAAAATAAATAATAATAAAACTGTCGTTATTTTTCTCTTTCTTATTATCCATGATGATTAAAACATTCATTTTCAATCTAAGTATTATTTATCACAAATATATTATAATTCATTAAAAATAGATATTTTATTTCTGTTATTTTGAGATCCATTTTTCATAATTATTTTTGCATCAACAACCATTATAACACATAATCAATTATGTCATATCTTTATCTTTTTTAATTTGTTGAAAATATTTATCTATTCATTTTTTACGAATTTTTGTATTTTATAAAAATTTTGTTTTTAAATAAAATTCATTATACTGCCACATACATTTATTTTTAGCATAATTTATATTTATGAAAAACCTACAATAAAAATAACAGTCATTAAAGTTTGAATAATTAAAGTTTCTACAGCAAAAGTCCTTACAGCAAAGTCTTTACTGTCAAAGCATCTACAGCCACAAATAACAGTCGTTACCAATCAGGGCCCTTGGTTTATTCGAAGTCAATGCGATTTATTTTAGTTCTCTATATAAGTGTACTAAACCTAATTTCTAAAGATTATGCTTTGTTTTAGGGATCTAAATACTTCTTAAGTTTTATCTCTAATTTCTTGTATATTTGTTTTAGATCTCCAATCACAACCTACAATAAATATGTCTGTGCGGTGGACGAGTTTTGTGTAGACTTACATAGCCGTAGGCAAAACACATATATATATGTTGTCGTTGTGCATGCATTTTTTTGACTTAATATAATTTCACAGTCATTCAAAAAAAAAAAAAAAATTACTAGTATGTTTTGAAGACAACAAATGTCGATAAGACGACTCTAATGACGTATAAATTTTATAGCTTAGACTAGCCCTGGGATAAATCATAAATATCGGAACCGATTTGTCTCAACCGAGATTTGAACAAATCGATCTGGATTCAGTTACTGGCATATAACTGATCGACAGTAGCAGCTTTAGAAAAATAAGAATTTCAGTAATTAAAATAGTTCGGTTGGGTTATAACCGAACAGTAAACCGAAATGTAACTTTAACCTACCACTAGCCTACTCAAACACCCACTCTAGCTTTCTTCTTGTTTAACTTGCAGCCTCCCATCTTCTTCAACTAAACAAAAACGAGGACTTGGTGATGTTGTGCAGATTGGTCTGGTAGGGTTCATTCAATTTTGTGCAGATTGGTTTTGCTGGGGTTCTTTCCATTCCAACATAATATACAGTAATGTCGTACGCAAAAGTCTTTATTGATATTAATCATCTTTTATTCAAATAAAAGAAGCTCCTTATCTATGGAGCAAGTAGAAAGAGAGAAGACATGAAGATGATTTTGATGAGCACAAAGTGGTTAGAAGTCTATCATGCATCTGCGAGCCTCTTCCGATCACGGTTCTTGAAGGAGAGGCTAGAGCGGAGGAGATCTTGGTCGGCAGGGTCATTGGAGCTAACGTTTATGAACTGCTGGAACCATTTGCCAGATGCTTTGAGGTCTCTATCAGCGGTGACATTGTTGAAATCAACGTAACTGAGTCCAAATCTGACGGTAAAGCCATTGCAGAATTCGTAATTATCCCCAAGAGACCAAGCAAAGTATCCTCTCACGTTGACACCCTTCTCCCTAGAAACAAGAACAACCATTAATTATTAAAGGCGTACGACTGATCATATATAAAGAAAAATGGAAGAAGAGTAGTATCCACTCACTTGATGACCTTACGGAGAAAACAAAGATGACTGCATAGATAATCAATCCTCTTGTAATCGGCCATAGTCTCTTCAAGCGATTGATCACCGGGGCTACTAATTCCTAATATGTACAAGTACACAATCTTTATTGTAAATTTCTTGGACCAACTCTGAAATACATTTAACTTAATTGTATAGATGTGCAATCGAGTAGAACTAACCGTTCTCGGTGATATATATTAAAGGGTCACCATATTTGTTTTTGTAATACTCCATCACGTGGTAAATGCCTTTTGGGTAGTAATAGGTTCCTTTACTGAACTGACAAATCGAATATATATAAGAAATCAGAAGAATGCTCATGGATATTATTTTCCATTAAAAAAGAATGAATAGGGGTGGACCATGCATGCATACCACTGGACCAAGGGGCTCACCCTTTGCATTTTTATCTGAAAATGAAAGTACATATAATTAAAATAATTGATAGTCTGAAAAAATGTAGAAATGTTGTAACTAAGTGTGGGAATAGATTGGTACATGTGAGAATTGCTTTTGGGTCCATCATAGCAGTGTGGTTGGCCCAAGGAACTACTGTGTCATCGTTTTGGGCGTACTGAGTGACGTAATAGTTGAGACCAAGAAAATCATATGAACCCTTTACAAGTTTGGCTTCTGTCTCGGTGAACTCTGGAAGCCGTTCACCCACAAGTTCCCTCATGATGTCTGGGTATTTACCCTTTGTTAGCGGCTCCATGAACCTGATATACATGCATACTTTTCATTACTTTTTTATATATTCAATATTGTATAAAAAAATTCATTCGTGGATATGTATACCATCCATGGAAAAATTCATTAGACCGATAAGTTGCCTCTTTGCTCTCTAGAGTGTCATCAAAGGGAAGAAACCATCTAGTTATCATCACAGGTCCAATCATCCCTCCTTGGTCCTGTGGTTACGCAAATATATACACAATGATAATCTAATTAGAATCACATGCATGTTACGTTAGACTACACCTTCTACAAATTATTGGAGACCTAGCACACCTTATATTTTGTCCTGTAAAGATCCACGACCGTGGCATGAGCAAGAAGCTGGTTATGTGCAACGATATAGGGTTCGGTTGACGAGTTTCCGCCGTAACATCTTATATCCTGCGTACGAGAACATCGACCAGGTGCATCTGTTCCCAATGCATATCCTCGCGTAGGTACTGTGTAAAGCTGGTTGATCGTTATCCAGTGCTTTACCCTATCACCAAATTTTTCGAAACATAGATCCGCGTAATCTTTGAAATCATCTCTGCACGTATTATAGTTACATTTCATTAATGTACGATCATATCGTTATATGCTTTCGTCATTCTTAATAGGCAGCGTAGTATAAATGACATACATGATCATCTCCTTGTTCAAAAAACCTTCATATTCATCTTGCAGTGTTTGAGGAAGGTCCCAGTGAAAGAGGGTAACGAACGGCGTTATATTCCTTGCTATGAGGCCGTCTATGAGATCGCTGTAGTACTTAATACCATCTTCGTTGATTCCCCTACTCCTCTTTCCTTCTGCTCATATATATCATATATTTACTCTTCCAAATAACTACAATCGAATATTATATATTTTATATATACATGGATCAATAATGTATATAACATACGTGGAAGGATTCTTGACCACGCGAAGGAGAATCTGTAGCCAGTAGCATTGAGTTGGCCCATCACGTCTAAATCTTTCTGCAGTTTATATGTATACAATCCCATGTCAATCCACACATATATAGTTAATATAGATAATTCATTGAGTACATTAGCAAGCATATATAATGAGGAATTAACCTGCCAATATGTATATGCGTCACAAGTAGTGTCTCCATTCTTCAAATCGGCTCCTGCTTTCTCTGATAGCGTAATAATGAACCACTATGAATATATATAAACATGCATATGGCCAACATTCTTCTCGTATAGCTATATAAGCTTTAATAGATTGAGACCATGCAAATAAAAAACCTGGGTATCGGTGAGTAAATCCATCCCAAACGTTAAGTCCACGACCTCTACCACCTTCGATCTAAAATGAAGAGAAACAACCATGCAACGTTGGATTTTTTTTTTTTTTGATCTTTTTTAATGCTCATTCAAGACGTCAACATAATGTGTGATTTATTACATACTTGGTAAGCAGAAGAGGCTACACCGAAGATGAAATCTTCGCCGAAACTTTTACCATTGAAACGACTAGTTTGGTTACAATGGAATGGCTCGTTCTCTTCGCAAGTATAATCTTCCTGGCCTTTACAAGTCGCCACAGCTAATAAGAAAGCTAAGGCGAACCAATGAAACTTCATGGTTATTTGTAGTTTGTTATGTTTTGTGTTGCATGGAAGCCTTGTGCCAATCTAGGGTTTATATAGCCTTTGTAAAGAAGAGTTACGTATGCATTACCTTGTCTTAGCACATGACATTTTGAGAGGTTTCGGTGACATGAATCCCGTGAGTTTACTTTACTCTAGCTTAACACTAACACATTTTGGTTTGTATTTGTAGTTTTGTTTCTACTTTCCAGACTGCCTTGTTCTTCAATCGACCATTTCATTGAGGAAACTGTTGCATTCTTTTATTTAATTGTGAATTGTTGATTACTATCTATCGTTATCTCTATAGAACATGTGTTCCGATCCTTACCGGAACACCATTGTATTTATTAAACGTTTGGACAAAACCAGAACTGCATGCGTCAAGATTCGTAGTAGTTTATATATGTCCAGAGCCTCTTAACTCTTAACTTGGACTTGGAGTTAGAATTGACGGCATAACGTGATTGAAAAAAACTTTTGATATATGAATATATGATCAAGTCGGCAATGAGTAACAACGACTTTGTTAAGACAATAATAATAATAATTACATTAATTAATCGTAGGCCATTCATTCAAGCCTAGCTCACCGCTTCCGGTCACAGCATATCTCTTATTGTTTTCCGCCGGTTGATACTTTATCACATGAAATTAGAGACTCTTTATCCAAAAGAATAAATAAAAAAAATCAATCAACTGGCTTTTTACATTTTTTATCCTTACTAGAAAAATATTGGAGGTGCTTTATCATGCTTTAATATTCTTGTTTTTTTTTTTGTACGAATGTAAAAATATATTCCACACAAAAAACTATTTTTACATCAAGTGCAGCTTAGAGAGTAGAAGGTTTGTTGCTAAAAATAGAAAAACTTAATCGTTTGCTAAAAGCCCGTCCCCTTTTAAGTTCAAGAAAGGCTAAAGTTGCATGGGTTGATGTTTGTTTACCAAAAAATGAAGGTGGATTAGGTCTCCATCTATAGAGGAGGCAAACAAAGTCAGTACTTTAAAGTTGATTTGGAGGATACTGTCTGCTAAAGATTTTTTATGGGTTAAATGGGTGAAACGATACCTCATCCGATCTGGTTCTTTGTGGTCTGAAAAAAGTAACACTTACACGGGGTCTTGGATTTGGAGAAAACTCATCAAGTATCGAAATACAGCAAAACAGTTTCATCGCCTTAAGGTGAGAAATGGCTGTTCCACCTTGGAAAAAGGATAAATTTCAACCCATACTATTTTGAAAATGTAAATTCCTACCCAGACAACTAATCCGTGTGTTTTTCAACCTAAACCCCTACATAATTCAAATTTACTACCAAGATTTTGAATCGTTATATGTATTCCTACATTGACTCATACAGCGTTAGTCAACCGTTAAATGTTTTGATCAATTTGACACGTAAGCGATGATGTGTCAAGGTCGTTGGGCACGAAACCTTAAAACGACGTCATTTGCACTGAAGAGTTAAAAAGACATGTTTTGAATTGAGGGAAAGATCTTAATTGCAAACGACATCGTTTGCAATGAAAGGTTAAAGCGACGTGTTTTGAATTGGGGGAAAGATTTTAAGTGCAAACGAACCGTTTTAAGGTTTCGAGTCCAATGACCTTGACACATCATCACTTACGTGTCAAATTGATCAAAACATTTAACGGTTGACTAATGTTGTTTGAGTCAATGTAAGAATATGGGTATTGTAACCATGCTTTTATATTCAAATATTTATTAAAAACATAAGCGTTGTTTTTTATATGCTAAGAAATACAGACATAGATAGAGTCTATGTGAACCAAACATTACATTGACTTGTGTGTTGTGCCGTACGTTCCTAATGTTAAAGCCATTGTTTTGGGAAGAAAAAAATGTCATTTGAATACTTACTTTTTACAAAATGCGAAATATACTCAATGTTCGTCACTCAAATTTTCAAATATCAAGCTATTCCCACTCGGTTCCGAATTAAATATCTGTGAATTGAAATTGACAATTAACACTTGTAGTTAACAACCATAACTAAAAATATTTAGTGTCCAAATAAGTAATTTGTCACGTTACAAATTTACATTGGATTTTTCTAAGATTTGCGCTTGGTTCGGCGCCAGGATGTGCGACAAGTATCAAGTATGCTTCGAACATCACAGCGTAGTATGTTACGAATATGATTCAAGTGTCCATGGTACAACTTACTTGTTCCTTGTTCTGTAAGAAAAGACATATTACAGTAATATCATCAATCTTCATCGATTTAAGCTTCTTCTTCCAAGTAGCTTCAGCCGCCTCTGCCACCATTTTAGCGGCCGCAGCTTGTTTTTTTCCAGAACTCCATATTAGCGATACAACTTCATCATTGCTAAGCATATCCCAAACCTTCAATGAAAAATATTAAATACCAAGGAGTTTCATTCAACTTTTTAAACTGAAAAATAAATATCAATATAATGAATCATCTGCCCATTTACCCCGTCTGTAGCGAGTACAAGGAACTGGTCTTTAGAAGATATTCGGTGTCGAAAAACCTCTGGAACCGCAATAACTCCGTGGTCTTTGAGCCTGAAATCTCCAAAAGCTCTTGACATGGCTAATCCTGGTATGTCATGTTTAGGTAACCACACCCTTTGGCTGCACGGTTCTGTTTTCATTGCGAAAACACGACCTTTGCAATTCCTGATCCTCTCTGCTTCACCTGAAACGCTAAAACTTACTAAATAAGTATCAACATCATCCCTTAAATGATACAATATTTCTTTAGCCAAGAAGAAAGTAAAACAAAACATTACTAGGGACATCAGGTGTTAGGTCCGATGTTAACTGCACTGCCCTTATCTCACCGTCTTCGGTCATTGTCCCCAACACTGCCCTCGAATCACCAAGGTTTGCTATCACCAGATCATCTCCCTAAATCAATCCAATAATTAAGCTCCGGGTAGTAAAGTATTTAGGTTTTGAATGGTGGCAGTAGAAAAAAAACATAATAATTTGTTCGTGGTTTGGTCCATATTGGTATGCGTACCAAGGACCACTACAGTCTAGTCTGTCGGCCACAAAAATGAACGATTCAAAGCCTTTAATGTTATGGAAAGACAGAGAAATAAATGTACCTGATTTATGGCAACAACACCAGTGGAGCCACTGAAAGAGCAATCAAAGACTTGGAGATTAAGCTCTCTATCAATGAGTCTGAAGGCAGTAAAACAGGCTTTTTCCCATTTATAAGCTTCTTCTTCACAAACATTAGATTCTTGGTTTAGCTCTTTCTTTAGTGTTAACAGAACCGATGGCAATCTATTTCTCACCATTTTGCTCACCATGTGCCCATTTTTACCGTGCCCATCAAACACTCCACATAGCTCTGTATCTCTTAATCCATATCCCTACGCCATTAAACAATTTCTACTAATTAAATGCACATTTCTTTATAGTCAATACGCAGATAAATTTCTACTAATGTTGCACTATACCAACAAATTATTTTACCCAAAAATATGTTTAACGTTGTTACACCTAGCATGAAACAGAATAATACAACGTTAAATATATTTTTTAATCTGTATAAAAAAAATATCAAAGTTATTGTGAAGGCTACCGGAACGTAGGCCCGGCCCTACCATAAGGCAGGCAAAGCCTATGCTTTAGGCCACCGATATTAGGAAAAAATTGAGGCCACATTGTTGAGTATGTTATTGGTCTAGTGGCATTAGTAATACCATAATATGACTATACTCAGTCACCTGATTTCGATTTCACATGCTTCCATATTCTATTTTGTTTTGTATTTTTTTTTTTCATTTTTCCTCTTATTTTCCAAAAAAATTTCTCAAATCCTTTACATATCTTTGTTCTACTTAGTTTTCCTTTACCTTTTTCTTCATTCTTTTATTAATTACATACACAACTTAAGAAAATATTACTGAAACAGAAATAATTTTTAATAAATGTAAAACTTTCACAATTTTTAATAATTATACTTCTATAAATTTGCTTTAGGCCACATAAACTATAAGGCCGGCCCTGCTGGAAGGAACAAAAATGTTAATTTTTAAGTTTATACGAAATGGAAGCTTTTGTTTTCTATAAATATCAGAACAATTTCTAAATATTAATCACATGTAACACAAGAGATTAACATTTGAATAAGTTTGGCCGAATCATAGATCTTGGTAACTGTTTTTGAAATGCAACCTTTCAATGGTATGATGACAGCCCATAAACCCAAACGAGCATCTCATATTCAAAACAAGATATTTCTATTAAAGATGAAAGAACCAAGCAAACAAAACTTGCTTTTTGAGTACTGGTCCTATATAATTTAAGAAAACAAAAATTGGTTCACCACCCCAAAACTTAAATACTGATTTATAGAAAGAGAATGAATATATAGAAACAAGCAAATAACAAAAAAAAAAATCAAGATGGTACATACCAGGTAAAGAACAGCATGATCTTGATTAAGTCCTTTGGTTCCTTGTATAGAGCAAACCGAACCAAGACGGTGAGCCGGAAGGTCATGATCTAAACCAAACTGATCTTCTCCATAACACACCACCGCATTACCATCACCGTGCTCATTCTCCTCATGAATCTCCGATGATGAAGACGGCAACGAAAAGCAATGACCCATATAACCTGACCAGATTCTCACCAAAGTCGCAGACTATTCCAAACTAAGAAAGAGAAACTTTTTATGTTAATCGGATCGTAGATCTTATATTGAATATTTGAAAAAGCCTTTTCTTGAAGGTGAAGATTAGATAACTTATAGAGCTGACTTTCCATAAATAACAATATTACTGTTTACGTGGCACCAACTTGAGTTCCAAGTGTCGATGAAATGAATATATTACATGTATATACCATACGTTGACTTGTATGTTCTTTAATAATGCATATACACGATTATGTTTGTTGTCTGTGTTTTGCTTGAAAGGGCAAGTTCTTAATTTCTTATCCTAGCACTAGTTTGACAGAGCATTCTACTTATAGATTGATACCCTGATTTGTTTTACAGATTATTTTATTAATTAAATATCTTTTCTTTCTTAAATATCTTATATAAGAATTATTGAGGAACTTTGAATTTTATTAAAAATTAAAATGTAACCGATCGAAGGCTCATCTCCAATCACATCTACATCAAAATGGTTAAGTCATAGATTACTAAAAATTGTGGATTTCAAAATTTGTTATGGTGATTATAAATCATGAGATCGAACTTCTACGGTCATTTTTATTGGTTATACTTTTTTATTGGTAAAGTAATTTTAGTGCAATGATCAATGGTAAATCTAATTTTAGAAGACATCAACCATTATTGGATCGAGTCCTGTTCCCTATGAATATAGAGATTTGGTTAATGAGCCGGTTTATTATGCACCAATGGTTAACAAAAAAAATTTAATATTCCAAAAGTCACGAAGATACTAATTGTCTGTGGCATTTTAATTTGAAGACATTCTGATTTTGTGGATCTAAAATGTAACACTAATTTCAACTATTCACACATTTAAAGACACCCTCATATATATATATATATATATATATATATATATATATATATATATATATTTAAAAGTTAAAACATCCTCGTGAATATGAAGATGAATGAAAGAGAGAGTATATTATTTACTTTTCTTTTTTCTTTAAAAGATGTGAACTAGAATTATAAAAAATATTTATTGATTTAGGTTTTTGTTGGATCAAATTTTTTAAATTATAAATTATGATTTAGGTATTTTTGTCTTAGAAAAAATTTCAGTTTTACTCTTATGTATCTTATCCATATTAATATAGTGGAGTAAAACACACTCTCAAGTCTCTCATAATTTAAAAAGAAAAAGGTAAATGAATTCCGGAATTTTTAATAAAATGCATACATTTCATATACCGACAGGTTGAGATTTTTGGCATGGCTTATAACTTGGTCAACAATATTTTTAGTGTCTTTCGGTATCAAATTGTTTTGACTAGTTAAGTGGCATTTGTTCGGCCACGTAGCTCAACAAATTGCTATAATAAATTTTAAAAATCACTTAAGTTAAAACACTTGGTAGAATTTCAAAATACACAGTTTTATGATTATGTTGCATTTTTGGGAATATTAGCTATGGCTTTAACTTTCTAATTCTAAAAAAAGTTTCTTTAAAAGGTTTTCAATTGCTAATTTTTTCTCAAATTTTATTTTTATCATTGGATTTGGATGGGTTTTGGATTAATTTTTTAAAAAATTATATAAGTTAACAAAAAGTTATGTTTTATTTATAAACGTTAAAAAAATCAAATCAATTAGGTATATCATTAATGGACCGGTTCAGTTTTGGTTCTATTCGAGAAAAAAAAAAACATAAACAACTTTGTTAATAAAACGCCGCCGTTTAATTGTTTTGTGGCCCCAATAAGGCAAACGTATAAACTTTGACTTAAAAAGAAGAAAAAAAAAAAACACGCCTAACCTGCTTCAATGGAAAAGTCGTGCCTTTTACCTAACCAGACCTTCTCCGCATTTGCGTATGCCTTCTTCATGATCTCTCAATTCTCTCGCTTTTAAACACCTAATCAAAACCCTTAAACCCATAACCCATTTCGAATTCTTCGTTCTCTCTCTCTCTCTGAATCTATTTGAAATTTGTAGCCATGGAAGCAACAGCGTTATCATCTAGGTTTCATCCTCTTGTGAAGCGTAACGGTTACAGGGTTCCAAGGTTAGGGTCCTCTCCAATCGAATTTAGGGTTTTTTTTTCTTCTTCTTCTATCGTTTTAGGGCTTTACGAATTCGCGAATTGTTGATTTTGTTGATCGATTGAGTTTATGTATGCAAATAGGTCATGTTCTCAGAGAAAGTTTGTGTCTTTGGTTCGATGCGATTTAAAAGATAGATCTTTTGGACTCAACAAGGAATCGAAACCTGAAGGATCTTCTATTGCGACCACGCGGCGTGGACTGAGTTTTAAGACGAATGTGTTTGAGCAAGCTCGTTCTGTAGCTGGAGACACTTCTTTTGATGATACTACTACAGCTAAAACACGTTCTCATGTTGCAGAGGATAAGATTGGTGTCTTGCTTTTGAATTTAGGTGGTCCTGAGACTCTTAATGATGTTCAACCTTTCTTGTATAATCTCTTTGCAGATCCGGTGAGAATCTCTCTACTTTGCCAATTGTGATTTGTGTTTGGAGTTTTTGAGTTGTTTGGGAATGATGGATGATTGTTTTGTTGTTGCAGGATATTATACGGCTTCCTAGACCATTTCAGTTTCTTCAAGGGACTATAGCGAAATTTATATCTGTGGTTCGTGCACCTAAATCGAAAGAAGGGTATGCTGCTATTGGTGGTGGCTCTCCTTTGCGTAAAATAACTGATGAGCAAGCAGATGCTATTCAGATGGCCTTGCAAGCAAAGAACATTGCTGCTAATGTCTATGTTGGTATGCGGTATTGGTATCCATTCACTGAGGAAGCTGTTCAGCAGGTGAAGTTTTTCTCTATAGTGGTCTTTTTTCTCACAGCTTAATCATAATCAGAGGCTCCTTTCTGGTTGTGATAAGTTGCTTATGCCTGTTTAGTAGTTTATCTTAACAAGCTAATTATGTTTAACCAGATTAAGAAGGACAAAATTACAAGACTTGTTGTTCTACCATTGTACCCTCAGTATTCTATCTCCACGACGGGCTCAAGCATCCGCGTTCTCCAAGACTTATTCAGGTTTGTGTAAGCTACAAAGCATATTCATAGAATACTAACTTATATGTTTTCAAGATATATCTTAGTTGCATGAATAGCCCTTAACATGAATTATCATTCAGGAAAGATCCGTACCTATCTGGAGTTCCAGTTGCTATTATAGAGTCCTGGTACCAAAGGCGAGGCTATGTCAATTCCATGGCCGACCTCATTGAGAAGGAGCTTCAAACTTTCTCTGATCCTAAGGAGGTACAGTTATTTGTCCGCTCTGGTTTTCCCCTTCATTATAAATTTCTAGTCCAAACACTGGTTAAATTGGTTCCTGTTTGTGTGATTTAGGTTATGATATTCTTCAGTGCTCATGGTGTTCCAGTCAGCTACGTAGAGAATGCTGGAGATCCATACCAGAAGCAGATGGAAGAGTGTATTTATTTGATTATGGAAGAGCTAAAAGCCAGAGGGGTTCCGAACAACCATAAATTGGCATACCAGGTTTGGTCATATCCAGTGTTATAAAAGTTGCGTGGCATTACTTCTTCATGTCAAACCCTCTAATTGATTCTTGCAATAATCCTTTCTTTTCCAGAGTCGTGTTGGGCCTGTTCAGTGGCTGAAGCCATACACCGATGAGGTTCTTGTAGACCTTGGTAAGAGTGGTGTTAAGAGTCTACTAGCCGTTCCAGTCAGGTAAGAGAACATATTCTAATCCCGTAGCTCATTTTCGTGTTGTGGCAAAGATACTTCCCAAGCCCCATCCTGAAAAGAAGCTGTCTTTTGATTCTACAGTTTATTAACCATTTTGGCTTCTTAATTTTCTTTCTTATTTTGGATCTCAGTTTCGTGAGTGAGCACATTGAGACACTTGAAGAGATAGACATGGAATATAGGGAATTAGCTCTAGAGTCAGGGGTAGAGAACTGGGGGCGGGTTCCGGCGCTAGGTCTCACGCCATCTTTCATCACCGACTTGGCTGATGCAGTGATAGAATCGCTTCCTTCAGCAGAAGCTTTGTCAAAGCCAAATGCAGCGGCCTCAGATGATAGTGAGTCGTCAGATGCTTTCAGTTACATTGTCAAGATGTTCTTCGGTTCGATTCTTGCTTTCGTACTGCTTCTCTCCCCAAAGATGTTCCATGCTTTCCGGAACCATATTATCTAGAAGAAAAAATCTATAGAATCTCCTACGAGAAGTTGGTTTTGTGTTAGTCTTTTCTTGAAGACATGTCTTGGTCAAATTCAATATATATTGTCCAATCTATTGAAGTACTAGCACACCAGCTCTAATAAGCTGATGTGGTTGAGTAGTTCAATAGATTGGACTATATATATTAAATTTGACTAAGAAGTAAACTAAGAGGATTCGAATAAAGAATGAGAAAGGTTATTAGAAAGTTCTTGAGGAAGAGACAGGATTAGATGTAATTCAAATTGAAGATGCATTTAGATATAAAAACATAGTGCTACGTTTCTCTTAGAGATGAGGAGAGCAGTATATGCTATTATTATTTTGGTTTATTTTTCTCCTTTTTTTTCATTGTTTGGTTCTCTAAAATGTAAATGTCAAAAGCATCCTTTGATGACACAACACAAAACACAATGTTCAAAGTACAAACGCGTTTCTATCAATTCACATTCCATTTGAAAGAAAACGGGAAACAATAACACATATGTACATTGGTTTGTCACACTAGACACAGGACACGTTAGAAGGGATCTTTCTTGTTATCTCTCTATACACACATACGCAAAAACATAGAAACTCTGTTTTGGCCCTCTGTGACTGTGACAGTTCGAGTGGAAACTTATTCCGGCCGTGACTGGATTAACCCTTGACGTGAGAGATTCTCAATGGAATCCGCAATAACTCTGGCGCTCGACTGCATGTACCCGCCTGCACAAAGTATCATCACATATTTACATCATTACTTTTCTTATCCTTTAAAAACCATTACTCCTTTAAATCCAATTTCTCACCTGAAGTCAACATCACAAGAGGAATGTTTTTCTCCCTTGCAAATCTGAAGACTTTCTCGTCTCTACTTGTTACCCCATCAGGGCTTATCTGCAACAAGAGTCACCAAGTTCATAACTGAGGAAGAAAACTACATTCTGCTGCGATAGAAATGTGATACCTGAAGTATATAAATTACCTTTAGACGCCCTAGAGGGTCTCCGTCTAAGATATCGGTCCCAGCATTGTATATCACCAACTGTGGTTGGAAATTTCGCGAAGCAACCTGAGAGTCATATAAAGGTTCTCTTAATTTCCATAAAGACGACAGAGTTGTTAATAATGGTTTCTCGAGGAACCAAGTTCTCATGCTCCTAATTTATCATATCCAGTCAGACTATATCACATATGTAAACTGCCAGGAAACAAGAGATTAAGGGAATGATTGAATGCACACCTCAAGGGCATCATCTAGTTTCCTCAAATACTCTTCCGTGGTGGTTCCGCTCTGTCAAGACATAGAATAAAGACAGAACTATAATGTGACACAAGAAAATCAAACTAATTTAAGCTGATAGTGTAACAAGCCAATCAAACTAATTTAAGCTGATAGTGTAAGACGATAGGCTTACCGGGACCTCAACCTTCTGATCAATAAATCTCCTAGCTCTATAATCCTGTAAGAAGAAAAAACATAGCAGATACATCCAACTGCCAAAAGCAAGCATAGACGAAAACTGCACTAGAAGTTCAAAGGAATTGAAATGACTTCAAAAGAGCAAAGCTCCAAAGATGACTGCTTACGAAAGGGTATATCTCGGGATTGTACATATCCAGAATGTAAACGCGATCTGCAGATAGTATACTGTGTTATCCCCATATTAAACACCATTAAGACAAAATCTAGTGAAATAAAAAAAAAGTTTCTCATACTGTCATCGCCAAGATCTGTTTCGTGGCCATTCCCTTGATGAGCATCAAGATCTATTATCATAACCCTGTACAAGTTTTATAAGGTCAAGAACTAAGGTTGTGGGGGGTAATTTACATATCTAGGTCTCCCGCTAGAAGCAAATGGGAACAAATTAGATTAACTTTACCTTGATATTCTTAGACGAAGAAATGCAAAGTGAACACAAAGAGAAATATCAGCGAAGGCACAAAAGCCGCCTCCTCTTTCAGCAGTACAATGATGAAAACCTCCTCCAATGTTAATTGCCCATCCACGTTCTGTTGCGAGTTTGGCTGCCAGAATCGTCCCACCTACCTATCACACACTGATTCTGTAATCACTCCATATATATATAAAGTTCTAGGAAACAATCAAAGAGGTAAGGCAACAAATGATCCTTCTACCTGCTTACGGAATGGGTAAAGAACTTTCTGCTGCACAAGAAAATTCGGAAAAAAGGCAACCGGTGGAACCTATACATTGCAGGAAAGTCAGTCCAACAAGACGAATCAAGTAGATGACTGAATTGCCAAAAACAAATTGACATTCCCCTCTCATGTAAAATTCACATCACCTCAGCTATCCTAGCGACAGTAGCACTGCTTTTCAAACTGTTTAAGTAGTTCTCCGAATGAACCTGATACAGAACAGCCACAAAAGAAAAGGTAAGACAACCATCAAGATGTTAATACACACATAACATATCATTAATGGCCAACTGTGATTTAAAACGAAGTTGTACCACTAAAAGATCAGTCATTGAAGCTTCAAGAGGCTCAACGATTGATTTCTCCTCCAAAAACCCATCTGAAACAAGGAACTTGCAAACTCTACCCCACTTGGTCGAGTCAAATGGGTGCCTACACACAATATCAAACATCAAATACCAAACTCAGAACCAAAACAAAAAACACAAACATTTGAATCCAGAAGCTAAAGAGACTAATTCAAAAGCTCTTCACAGAGACCAAAGAAGCCAATTAGTCAACGGATTCCCAAAGATTGATCAACAAAGAAAAGTTCCAAAACTGGGAAAGACTCACAATTTCTCAATACCCGAGAAGGAGATATTATATGCCGATGAATAGATGATCGAAACCTATCAATCAAAATCAAAGCCCAGTCAAAATCTTGAATTTATCATTGGGCAAGAACGTAAGCACACGCACGACACATCTGTGTTGTTACCTTTGAAAGAGGGACGTCGAAGTAGAGTTTGCTGTTGAGAATTCGTTCCCGCCGGAGAGCTTCGGGATGGGTCGCCATAGAAAACGATGTCATTTCGGAGGTTCGATTACAGCAGAATAGAAATTTGTAGACTTTGATGGCGACAAACGTGAAGAGCAAGTAAACGGCTGAGTTGCGAGTGAACTCGGTCCAGGTCGAGATGACTCGGGTATCTGTCATGAGTTTTTTGGTCTGAAGCGGTGAGATATTGCTTTTTTGCTGTGGAGAGTTTTTTTTTTTTTTTTTGATAGCGGTGGTGGCGACTAACATCAAAACGCATGGAACACGCGCGTTTCATTGACTTTTTTTTTTTTACTTGGCTATTTTAAAAATCAAAATTCTCGAAAATATATAATTCTCTAGAGTAATATATTATTTTCGTTGAGAAAAACATAGTCCTGCGAGTTCGGTTTAAACAGTTTGTTCGGGTCGGGTTATTCGGTTTTCTAAAAATTCGGGTTTTCTAAAATCCCACCGAATAGACCCGAAATAGAATTTGGTTCGGGTCGGTTCGGTAGTCGGTTTGTTCGGGTCGGTTATAGGCTAAAATTTATGTTCCGAAATAAACCGAATTTTTTCCTAGTTCGGTTTATTCTATCCGAATTAGACGAAAAAAATAAAGTGGACTCAAATCTTAGTACAAATCCAATAACAATCATATTTAACATATTTACAATTACAAAGCCCAAACCCATTAACAATTAGGGTTTTCAATATCTCCACAACGGTGGGAGGTTGGCTGCGGCGTCAATGGTATCTGACAAAGTCGACCTCCCCCCATCTCCGATGGTTCCAAATGGTTTGATCTTCCCCGTCTGATAATAAGAGTGGCGTGTTTCAAACACTTGGTCGTTCTGGATCAGTAGATCTGTAGACATTAGACATGACCACACGACATCAGACAAACCTCTCTAGATCTGTAGTGAGATCTCTAAGCCAAATAAATAAAACTAACTAAGTAAAACATGAAGCAATTCAGAAGAAGAAATATAAGAGGTAAAACCAGAAGAAGAACAAAGAAATCGATCTGAAAACAATTAGGTTTAGGCTTTGAATTTTTGAAATCCTTAATTCCCGAGAAGGAGGAAGAGCTTAAAGCAAAATAACAAAATCTCATTATGCTAAAGAGAGTACGAGACAAAATAAGAGCTTACCAGTCAGATTAGGTCGTTAGACAAAGGAGTTTCTTCTTCTATGTACAATTGAGAGCAATAGACGAGTTGTGGAAGACGATTATGGACAAGAGATGTGATGATGATTAGTGATTATGTGATTGAGTTATCTCAAATTCAAAGGGTTAGGCTTTCACGAGTTTCGCAGAGAGAGTTAAAGAGAGGCAGCCTCACGAAGAAGCTAGAAAATGAAAGGGGATTAGGGTTAATGAAATTTTATCTCTCTATATACTTCGGTTTACATGAACCCGATCGGTTATGCCTTGCCGAACCGAACCGAATTACTAACCGAAGTCTAAAATTAATTTGGCCGATCGGTTTGCTCTCTCTCACACATTCGGTGCCGATAACCGAATGTTTCGGTTTTCTCGGTTCGGGTTATCCGGGTTTTGCCGAATGCCCAGGACTACTAAAAGCAGTTCAAGCGTTGCAGATCATGCAGATCATGCAGAACAAGTGTAGATCATGCAGATCATGCAAATCATCCTGGAAAAGTGCTGATTGTGCTGATTGAGCAGTCCAAATTATATGCTTGAATGGTAAAAGCAGATCAAACAGTGTAAATCAAATATTAAACTGTAAATTATTTAAAAACACATTCAATTCAGCAAATTTATTTAAACAAATGATAAAATTCTTGTAAAATAAACATATTTTTTTTAATATAGAATATTTTCTAAACAATTTCAAATTTTGAAAACATTAAACACAAATTATCCAAATGCAACAAAAATAAAATTTATAATAGTTTAATGGATATTATTTTGATTTTCCCATAACATATCTACAATATTTTCTCTAATGTTTGCCATTTGATCTCCATCAGTTATAGCCGCAGTCTCCATGTCACCTTCATCATTCTCTGAATTTGAGTCGCTAATATCAGTATGCTCCATTACTTCAGCAAAATCTTCATCAAAATAATTTGAAATTCTGATAAATTTATGTAGTCCCATTGTAGCCATCACCACTCTTTTTTAAACATGAGTGTTATATCTTGGAAACTCACAAAGGATCCTCCATTTCTTCTTCCAAACTCCAAATGTCCTCTCAATGACAGAACGTAGTGATGCATGACAACGATTAAATAGTTCTTGTTTGTTTCTAGGAAGAGGACCATTGTTTGAACTGTGACATATGATACCTAACAACCCTATTTCGTGAAAATCTATAAGGAGCCAAAAACCTTGTTTATTTGGATAGCCAGAATCAACGACATAATATTTGTCTGCAGGAGGCAAAGGAAATTTAGCATCACTATCTTGTGCCATCGTAAGAACTGCCGTATCGTGACATGATCCCGGTGCTCCATTCCAAACATATGTGAACAGCATATTCAAATCACATACCCCCATTATATTAAACGAGGTTCTATCATGGCGATTCCAATACATTCCTTGGAGTTCAGGTTTAACTTTTACACATACATGAACTCCATCCATGGCTCCAACAAATCCACTAAAATATGGCCAATATCTTCGATCCATTTGCAGTCGTTCAGGTATTCGACGTAGTTCTTGTCTCGTTGGAGTCTTGATATAATCACAAGCAAGTAACTCAGTTGCTCTAAGTACTTCAAAAAATTTTCTTTGCATTATCTCTTGCGTTCGTCCAAATCTCAATCCCACATCTCTTTGAACTTCATTGTGGCCACATATTCGTAAAAACATGGCCACTCCCTCTTCGATGCTTACATTCATTGTAGGTTGTAACCCATAACTCATTTGTAACTTGTCACACAACGCTCTAAAAACATCAAGTGACATTCTTAGTAACTGAAGACATGCAGCATTATCTTCTTGGACTCGACGCCATATATTTCTCCATCCTAAACCGTTATCTGTTTGCACTGGACCTCTTACAAATTATCGATTATAGTATCTCAGTGACGGTTGAATTATTAACTCTTCAAATTGTTCATTTTCCAGATTCCACAACTCAACTCTCTCAATCGTAGTTTAGATTGTGGGCACCTTGTGATCGCAACTGACATATACGAAATGCCTGAAATTTTATAAAGACAACATTAAACTAAATTAAATTGATGAAAATTACATTATTCAATAATAATAAAAAACATAATATAGCTTTTAACAACAAAGTACAAATGTTATAACTAATCATCAGATCCTGAATCACTTTGCTGATTTTCATTTAAATTTGGTCCTTCTTTATTTCCCCAAATGTTGAATAATCCTCCTCGTCTACGTGATCGTGATGTTTGCCCTTCTGATGCGTACTTCGTGAAATCAAATTCTGGTAAAACTCCTCTAAAACCGTTATCGAAAGAGGGTACTTCTACTCCTTGTGAAACTCCTTGTTGAGCATTTGTGGTAGTCTCTACTTCTGTTCCTAGTGAGAATCCATGCTGCACATTTGTTGGAGGATACATTGTGGAGCATTTTGTGATGAAGATTTTGTGATGAACCCCATTGTTGAGTACTTGGTGGTGAAGTCCATTGAGGCGCATTTTGTTCTGTTCTCCACTGCTGACCAGTTGGAGGTGTACCCCACTGTGAACCATTTGGAGGTGTACCCCACTGCGGAGCATTTAGAGGTGTACCCCACTGCGGAGCATTTGGAGGTGTACCCCACTGCGGAGCATTTGGAGGTGTACTCCATTGTTGAAAATTAGAACCCCATTATGGTGCATTTGGAGGTGTACCCCATTGTGTGAGACATAATCATATATATATCCAGTATAAGAGACTTATATATATATATATATACATATATATATATATATATATATATATATATATATACTAACTAATATATTTTCACCAAAAAAGTTGATAATAACTTATTTATCTTAAGTTAAAATAAATTATTATATCTAACAGTAAATTTTACTTATGGTTGAAATAAATGATTCCTAATTTTTTTTAGAACAGTATTTTGCAAAACTAAGTGAGACTAATAAATAATCTACAATTTAAGTGAGATTTATGAATAATCTACAAAATTATGTGAGACATATGCATATATATTCAGTATAAGAGACTTATATATATATATATATATATATATATATATATATATATGTGTGTGTGTGCTTAAAAAATATCATAAGCTTTTAAAGTTTCTGAAAAAATAGATTTACAATATTCTAAATGATTATCTAATAGTTATTATTGAGTTCATAGCACATTTGTTAATCTATAATAAAAATAATTATCTATATTTAAATCTGATTAAATAAAGATTTATGTATATAAAATTTTCTAAACATGTAATCCTATACAATATATATTCATATTATATAATAATATTAGGAGAAAATATACCTAACAGTTATGAATAAATATGATAAAGTAATCATAATTCCATGGAAAATAACTAATAACTAAGAACAATTTTTTATCAAAAAAAAATATGAAAAATATTAAGCACCACCATATATATATATATATATATATACAAATATAAAGTGAGCATCCTTATTACATAATTGGTTGAAAAATAAGACAGTTTACAATAAATATTATCTAACATAAATGGAACTACTAACATATTATATAGAATAAATACATTTATTTATTAAATAAAAATACATACCTTTCAACAAAAGAATATGGAAACAAGAGGTGATAGGTAGAAACTTTGATTGTCTTTTAAATTCTGTACAAAAAAATTGATGTTACAAATATTTTATAGCATAAATAGAACTACTAAACATATTATATAACCTAAATACATTTATTTATAAAATAAAAATACATACCTTTCAACAACAAAAAATGTGGAAACAAGAAGTGATAGAGTAGAAGATTTGATTGTCTTTTGAATTCTGTAAAAAAAAAAAAATAGATGTTATAAATAGAAAATAAAAATAAAAAATGTGTTTATTTATAAAAAAGAATATACCTTTGATGGGGAGAAGGTGAATGAAAATAAAGTTGATAGGAATGTGTTTTGTGTTTTGTGTTTTGTTGTAAAAGTGAAGAAATATGTATTATATAAAGGGTAAATATGTTGAATCTGTGGGCTTGTTAACTGATCTACCGATGGACAGTTTCAAAAATGTTGTGGGCGAATTTATTGGTGGTTCTCCTGCATTTATAGCTAAAATACAAACAAAATTAATCTGCAGACAAAGCAAATGCAATAATTTAAAAAACAAGAAAAAAGTTGAATGGCACTTTTAAGACAGGAGAACTGAATGGGCGGATCCACTGCTTTTTATCTGCTACCCCATTCAAGGTCTAAATCTAAATAAAATTTACATGTTTTTATCTAAAAAAAAATTCTAAATCAAAAAGGAAAATTAACAAAACTAATTTATTTTCCATTGTAAGTTAGTTATATTATACGTGTTTTCTCAATAAGATTTGACATGTATATATAAAAAAAGTAATTCACTAAGTATGTATATTATTATTAATAAATAAATAGTGAATAACAAATTTAAAAAGAATAACATAAGTTATGTCAAAAGAATTATTATTTTTTTAAACATAAAAGGACAACTAATTAAGAAAATAACATTATATCTATATAACATTACATGTTTATATCGAAAGCTTTGATCTTTGATTTTTTTTCTAGATATAATTTTGCCAATCTATTGTGTGGGTCTTTGATTCGTGCGGGTTTTTCAATGGAATATATCAGATGCAATGTAATGAAATCAAAGTATATAATGCCCGCTAATTTAATCGAGGATAGAGACACTGATGGAGGTTCCAAAAGTGATTCTACAGTTAGTAGCATTATAAGGTTGGAAGATAAGTCGGTGGTTGATGTTTCTGGTCAAAATTTAGAGTTGTCTTTTCTGAATAATGTTGATGATTCTGGTACTAAAACAAGAGCTGCTTGAGAAGCGGTTTCAAAATTAGAAAGTTGGAACGGTATACCATTTTAAAATTGGTTTCAAACCGGATTTATGTGGTATTCTATCGGATTAGGTTCGTAAACCATTTAAATCAGATATATGGAGAAATATATGAGAACTTTTAATTCGGGTAAAAATAAGTTGAAAATTTATGATTCGAGAATATTTGAGACGAGGTCATAGCTTTAAGTTGTTTTGGTACAATTGGATACTTCTGAAGAGTAAATAGGTCGTTGATCCCTAACGTGATTATGTCATATGTAATATTTTGGATTGTATATAAAGTTTCTATTTTGTATATTTGAATTATCTAAGACTTATATATACCATCCTGATTATAATTTTCAAATTTTTAATTTTATTATATTATATTAACTTTCTTTCAATTTCTCAACTTTTATAGAGTTAGTCATAAAATCATTGTAATCGAGTAGATAACTTTCACCATTGTTCATCCAAAATATCTTTGGAGTAAAAAAACTTCATGGTTAAAGAAATTATGTCACAAAACAATTTTAGTAATTATAAGAACTATAATTATACCAAAATGAAAGTAAAACAACAAAAAATTTGTTTAATTTGTTTAGAAGACATTTTATAGATGGTGATAGAGCATACTTTAACAATACAATAATTTTGGGTGTAAAAATTTTTTTTAATGGTAAAACATAGAGTAAAATTGTACGTGGTTACTTATTAGATGTTGCTTTGATTAATTTGTTGCATGTAAAATATTTTGTGAATAAATTGTGAAATATTTTTGAAATTTGACGATAATTATATTTGTAATGATGAGTATTTGACAAAAATTTCAGTGGGATATAATTTAGCTTTAGATTATTGTAATAATTGATATAATATATTAAAAATATATAAATATAAATAAATGTATGAAGGTAAATACAAATATTCTCTAACTTAAATTATTTATATATTTACTTTGGAAAATAAAATTTCTTTATATATTTTCAAAAAAATGTTTCAAGTTTAGAATTTATTTTCTTCCACAATTTTTAAAACCGCACATCGTGCGGGTCTTTATCTAGTATATATATTTTTTTGTCTCTGCTAAAATACATATATAAGTTTTATTAAATATATATAATATATACATATACGAGGGTTGACAATGAGAATCAACAAGAGTTGATGAATTAAATGATGTTCAATTTGTCACAATATATAGAGAGAGCAAACACCATAAGTAATGATGTTCCTTAGTCGGTTTATGATGTAGGAAAGATCCTACGGTTGTTGTTTATTCTAATCTTAAGTAATCCACGGGGCAAAATCGGTAAAAAGACATAACAAAAGTCGGTTAATATAATACAACTTAGTCTAGATTGGTTCGGTTATCTTTGGTTAGATACTATATTTCTTATCAATCCGGTATGACCTTGATCACGAAAGAGGAAAGCAAAAAAACACTAACAATATCAAACACCTAAATTAGACCAGCCTTAATTTCCTCTTGCAGGTGGAGAAGATCATTACATTCACAGATCAATGTTTTCATTTTTTCGCACGACTTGAGAGTACTTACCAATACACATTAACTAAAGACTGAGTTATACCGACGTGAGAGAGATTGCCCAAAAACCCCCCACACCACATGAAGAAATGATAGCAGATCACTCTTCAAAGATTGGTCCAAGATAGTCACCTTCCAAGCTAGCCAACGCCTGAAACTCTCTCTCTGCCTCCATCCACTTCGTCCCAAGCACCACGACCCTCACTGTAGCCTCAACCTGGATCCTAGACATCTTATCATTCATGAAGATCGGGTTCTCTCCTGGGATGTACTTGTAATCCGGCATCTTCGTGTATGAGAGATAAACATTCTCGATAGGACCACACCTCATGAAGACACCATGCTTCAACACCTTGTGAACCACACCGTGAATTATCTCTCCTTTAAAGATCTTGAAAGTCATTCCGCTGAACATCACCGGGAACAGAACTTCACCCGTGTGCTCCCTGATTTTGCCTTCTCCAATCTTGTCCAGATTTGTGACTGCCACGTAGTAGCCAAGCTCCTTGGTTGCTTTCTTGGAAGCAAATGCGTCTAGTAACTGGACTAGTATAGCCCTCTTGAGAATCAGCCCTTTTGCGTCCATGCTTTCAGCTGCAATCATCACGTTCCATGGTAACTGGACTTTGAGAAACATTTTTCAACCTTCAAAAACAAAACCAAAAAACATTGTCAAATAAAGGAACAAAATCAGAACTGAAAATATCATAGAGAAAGAAAAAAAATAGTAAACAGAGACTTCTAGGTTCTTCTCTGAAACATCTATGTTTACGAATCATCATCAGCAACCTAAGATCAAAATGTTCTGTCTTTATTTAAGAATCTGGATCACAATCTATAAATGCACCAGCAACGTACCAATTCCACCTATCTAACAGTACTCAGAACAAAACAAATCATAAACCGGTTTCACATTAAACATAAACCAAGACGAACAGAATGATAAAAATGTGAGCTTTTTCGGTCAGGCATTTAAACAAACAGTACGCAGGCATGTAAGTTAACCAAGGGAGAATCATCAAAAAATCAATCAAAAGCTAACAACTTTACAAGAAACATAAAGACCCACAAAAGCTTTGAATTTTGCATTTTTACGATTTAAGTACTCAGACCATCAAACCACATTTTCTCTAGCTAGCAACCCACATCGTTCATGACCATATACACTGAAAATGTCTGAGAAATTAGTTGAGAAAATCGGAAAAATAAAGAAGCCATACCTTTGTTTTGGATTCCGAAGGTAGGAACCGAAACGAGAATCGTTCAAGACACTGATTTTGAAGGATCAAAACGATGCGGGGCGAGAGAAAGACGACGAGACGAGACACTCACTACTAGACTGAGAGGAACAAAGAAACTCTTGAGACTTCAATTTTAATTAGTTTACATGTTTATGGGCCTTTATTACTGAGACTATATTATTGACCCATTCGTATGCGTATAAAGAAAAGAAAAAAAATATATATATATATACAGTAGAACCTTTATAAATTAATACTCTTTAAATTAATATTTCCCATAAATTAATAAATTCTTCCGGTTCCAAGTTGGGCCGGTGTAAAAAATGACACATTTCGATAAAATAATAAGATAATAACTTTTTTTGAAATCTTATGTAAAAATATGGTCCCATCAATATCATAAATTAATAATCAACTAAGCTAATATATATATATATATATATATATTCATATAAATTTAAGAAAATCTAGTGAAATATGACTATGTTTGTTTGCCTATTCTTGAATTTGCATTCTTGTTGGAGTTTATCACTAATCTTTTTGATTGTTGTCTCTCAAATCGCATCTGAAAATTATAGAGAATCCTAAATGCGATAATTGATTCTTTAGTTACTGGTTCTAAAAATACTGCAATATCTTCTTCGACTTCATTATCACCATGAAAGATAGTAGTAGCAAATTTTTCTAAAGTCTAAACTTTTAACATTTATCATTTTTACCTAGATAATCTAGTAAACAATTGAATTTCATCATATTACGATAGCCAAGATTATAAACTAAGAAACTTCTTTTAAAATGTGAATGATGACAAAAGTATTTTATTTTGTAGTCAAAATTTTTCAAATTTATGAAAATGAGAAAATCTCTTTATAAATTAATATTTTATTAATTTATCGATAAATTAATAATTATTAATTTATCGATAAATTAAAACCTCTATAAATTAATAAAATTTCATGGTCCCGACCTTATTAATTTATAGAGGTTTTACTGTATATATATATATGTTCCAATTCGTAACCATAATTTAGGTAAAGAACGGGAAGGGAATATGAACCTCTCATTTCATTTTAATACTCTCATACTTCTATTATAGATAAGAATTTTAAGGTTTTTTGTTCTATTTTATAATATTTTCTTAAATTTGTATGAACTATTTTTATTAATATAATAATAATTTATGATTATTTGAATTATAGGGTATATTTTCGGGTAAACGATCTATTTTTCCACAAAAAATATCATATCAAATTAGATAGAACTCTATTTTTTTCTTAGTTATTCGTGAAACAAGTAGTTGATTAATACACAAGTTTAATTAATTTCGTTTTTGCTTACACATGTCAAATTTTACTGAGAACACACGTAAAATATAATTAGCATACAATGGAAAATATATTGTTTTTGTTAATTTTCTTTTTGATTTAGATAAATAACTTTTTTAAAGTATAAACATGTAAAATTATGTAAATATAATTAACTGTTTTACTATGTTTATAATAAATAAAAAAATTGACACATATTAATATCTAATTAATATATTTCATATGTCATGATCTTGTTAATGAGTACTTTGACATGAAACTTTTTTTTTTTTTACATTTTTTTTTATTAATGAAAAGAGTATTACAGACATTGTATCAGCCAGTTAGGCAAAACATCAAAAGTTTGATACGAATTAAACATAGTGTTTGCATAACATGATAGCTTATCTGCAGCCTTGTTCAAGATTCGAGGGACTTGGTCTAGCTGAATAGTGAGGTAGTTTATCGAAGCTTTATATAGCTTTATTTATATATATATATATATATATATATATATATATATATATATGTAAAGGATTAATTAATCTAGGTCCCGCTTAGGACTTTCGTTACGGCTAGAGGCTAGGAATTCCTCTACTGCCCAAGCACTTAATATTAGAGCGTTTTAAAACACTAATTTTGCGATGATAAAACACTAATTGTACCGCTATACATGGAGGTTTCCAATCACAACCAAAAGACAATTTACCTGTAACTTTTGTGCCAAACCTCAATACAATATTTTTGGAGTGGAGTAATGATTCATCATTCATCTCCTTCAACGAGAGTGGATTCCATGGACCGGAAACGAGGCATGACCGCATGAGGCTACGGACAGTGGCGGTTGTTGTACATGTTACAAAATAACTTCGCATCGTGAGTTATTTAACTCACCAGCCACTATTATGAATTTAACCTTTAATTAACTTTCCTTGATTCGAAAATTAACCTCTCGCCGGACGATTATATTGGTGACCTGTAACATGTTCGATTACCATTTCGGATTCAACCCGCTAACGGCTCCATCTACGATGGGTCCACCTTACTGTCTCATTTCCGACGACAAAAAGACCAAAGAATTTTTTGTAATAAAATAATTATGATCACATTACTACATAGTATTTGTCGTATATCATAACTCAACGTATACTTTTATGTGTATTTATAACCCCATGAATATATCTCTCAATATACTGTCGTGCGATTCTACTACAAAGGGGTAAAAAAGAATAAATAAGTAATATCGATGGTTGTGACCAAGACTTGTATCCAAATAATTGTGTGTTTTGTCACTTTTCAAACGCACAATTTTGCATGTTGTTGACAAAAAAAAAATAAAAAAAATAAAGAAGATATCGATGCATGTTGGATAAGAAGATTGAAGATATATTCACCATTTCCAAACCCATTTGCTTTTAAGGACATCGACAAATTTCTTGCGACCATCCTCATCCTTTACGATCCTTCTTAGATAGAATCCATCTTTCTTAGCAACCCAAAAGCACTCATTCCCTCCTACACCGCACTCTTTCCGAAACCCGTCCTTGACAGAGAACACTGTCATCACGTCATCGTTCGTGGTTCCAAACCCGCTACGAAACTGGCACCTGAACTCAGTTTTCTGGAACGGCCACATGTTCATAGTCGTAAACTTCCATATCCTTGATTCCTTCGGCTTTAGCATATCCCATCCCAGGTCGTCCTCGTTCGACCAGCACCGCACAGCAAGCTTCGCTTTCCGGGCACTAGGGACCCCCGTGATTTCATTCTTTAGCTCGAGACGCCCAGCAATGGTTGGTTTGGGTAACAACGCCGCTGCGACCACGAAGAAGCACCAGAACAGGTCTCTCCCCATTTGGATCAAACGATCGCTATGTTTTGTTATTTCGTAACTTCGTTGAGTCTTGGGGCTTACGAAATAAGTTGGGACAGGTAAAGATGGAATCGATATATAATGTGCATTAAATGGCAATTAGACCGTTACTGTTGCTGCTCCCAAATTTAGAAATACTAGAAGCTATTTTCATCTATATTTGGAGAGAAAACAGAGAATAAATCCCAAAAGTTGAAAATAAATAAAAATAAAAATGTGCTGTTTCATCCTCTTTGAGATTGTTTATCACATAGGTGGTATATGATAAGTTGAAAAGCTTAGAACGTTATCGTACACGTTTTTAGTTTTTGTAACGCGGTTTTGCAACATTTTTTGTTATTCACAACATTAAACAAAAATTTCACGTTTTCATAATTAAGGAAATACGTTTTTATTATTAATTATTTTTAATGTTAAGAAATTAGTGTATTATATGTCAGTCATTATAATTATAAATATATATGCCATGATTGGTAACTCATAACGCGTTCGTTTTAAACAATCACACAAATGATTCCTAAAATTAAAGAGGAAATTAAAAAAAAACTCAATACTTTCATTTTTTGTAATGTTTAATTTCCCCACTACGTTCTACCATTTTTACGTATTCATAAACGATTTTTCTCCCTACTTCATTGGTAACTTTTGCCGCTCTGACAATTACCAATCAAAGTAGTGATATCAAAAACCTTACTTTCTTTTTTCGGCAAAAGGATGTTTTCGTTAAAAACTTAAAATTCAAAACCATACAAAGAGTCTGAGACTACAGCAAATTTAGCTAAGACTATCAGCTCCACAATTTTCTTTCAAGGAACAAAGACGAAAGTAGATTCTAAAAACTAGAAGAAAGATAGAGCAAATTCTTAGATTTTTTCTCAAAAACATTACTAAAAAGTTATTCTCAGTTTTTTGTACCGCTTCTTGTATATTACCATTTCTTACAGTATTACACTATTCTTACAGCTTACTGCTAGCTCCATCTTACAGCTAAAAAACTTATACAGCTTTGTGTTACCAATCGGACGTGATCTTTGTATCACTTTGTGTTACTACTTACCAATCATGCCCATAATTAGTAAATATATTGTATCAACATTGATGGTTAGAGTTGGCTAGATTAATTTGTTATACCGGACTTTCTTCATTTGTACATATTGTTCTCGATTATGTGTTTACAAAACGAGATATCAAAAATCGATTCCACGTTTTTGTTGTGAAAGATCGCGTATTATAACGCAATCGCTTATCTTATTGATATGTTTTCTTCGATTCAGCTGAGAAGGTCCCATAGGCACCAGTAGATTTACATCCCGTGGGTCGACGTCAGCTAAAAGTTTTCTCAGGTTCCATCAATCTACTATTCATTTGATTACAATTGTCAAGTGTACCCAGCTATTGATCTATTCACATTTCACAATACAATTAACACCATACTATAGATACGTTCTTTCTCATTTTTTAGCATATATATATATAGTTACACAATTTATGGTTTTATTACCATGAATATAAACATACAGAGACGAAAATCACGACATCCTCGCGATCTTCATAACGATCAACATCGACAAGTTGTTAATTTAATTAGCTCCAAGATTTCTTGAGGACATCATGTTGAACATACTCATTCCACCTCTCGTTACCATACTTGTTACTATAATATATGGTCTTCCAATGTCTCAAGTAGAGTCCGTCCTTCTTAACAACCCAAGTGCATGTGCTCCTGTCCCCACACTGATCTTTCATATCCCACGACGCTACTAGTTGCTTATCCACGCGCCCGTACCCTGTATGGAAGTGGCAGTAGAAGAAGGTGTGGAATAGCGACATGGCGAAGGACCAGTCCTTAATCTTATCTGGCCAGTTCTGTCGCCACCCGAAATCGTTGTCGCGGGACCAGCATTTGTACACAAGTCTCCTGTACCTTCCCGAGAGCTCGTTGCAGATCTCTAGTTTAAATCCATGGGAGTGAGTCACCATCATTATGGTGATGATAAGTACAAGAACAATGTTCCCGTTGCGGGTTTCGGGAATCTTTTTAGTTCCCATATGTGTAAAATTATTGTATTGTTCTTTCTTCTTTCTTTTCTGCTCACTCGATTTTGCTTCTTTGATTTTGGGACGGTGATAGCGGTTCGTACAGGAACCACTATTTTTAGACATGTAACGGCTTAAGGATTCAGTTATTCTCGCATCCACATTTTCGTTACTATTTTTAGACATGTAACTGTCAAGGGGATGAACAAGTCATTCTCTAACATCCACATTTTTTATTTTAGTAAAAACTCAAAACCAAAAGCGCTACATTGCATATATATTAATCATCCGGTTTAGCTTCTTGACAGCCTTTTCGAGCTAGTCAGGTTGCTCCTGTGTTTTGTGCTTTTGTAGAAAGGTAATCACAACATGTATGGACTTTATAGATTATATATATATATATATATATACTTGGATAATATATATTGAAATGAAATAACAATTTTCTTAATAAGAACTTAATTATAGTTAATACTACGTACTGGTTATTCAAGCATATTAGTTAGAGGGAAGCCTCAATTAGTACAAGAAGAGAAATTTAAAATGATAACAAAAAGCAAAGCCAGCTTAACCAGTTGACTAACAAATACTAATATTCACAAGTACTTATAATACTAATATATACTTGAAAACTACGATCTTGAATAAATCCTAATTATTATGTTAGTGGGAAACCTCTAAGAGAACTTACATGGACTATATATTGAAATGAAACAAAATTAAGTGTAATCAAAAATCTCAACAATATCCTGAAAAATGGCGTCTCTAGGACTTTCCTTCACCCTAGTTTTTCTCTTGGCAATCTTACTGACAGTTTCTGAAGCCAGCAGCAGCAGAAAAATCCTGCAAACTCCCACTAACTACAAACCGCTATACTCTCCTCCTCCACCGCCTTATCAACCTCCGGTTACTCTTCCTCCTTCTCTTCCTCCTCCATTTTATTCTCACCCGGTTGCTCATCCTCCTCCACCCCCAGTACATTCTCCTCCTCCTCCAGTTTATTCTCACCCGGTTGCTCTTTCTCCTCCACCTCCTACTCCAATCTACCCACCCCCAGTTTCTCTTTCTCCTCCACCTCCTACTCCAATCTATACACCCCCGGTTGCTCTTTCTCCTCCACCTCCTACTCCAATCTATCCACCCCCGGTTGCTCTTTCTCCTCCACCTCCTACCCCAATCTATCCACCCCCGGTTGTTTATCTTCCTTCTCCTCAAGCTCATAGAGCCTTCTACTACAGGAAATCTCCTCCTCCACCTCCCTCCAGGAAGCCTTGGTGGTGGTTGTTGTAGACGGTAAGAAGTGGCTCAGGACAAGACATTTTCAATGTCTTTAACATTAAAGAGTGCATTACTGCTGTCCTAACTTGGTTTTGATGTTTCTAATAGTTTCTTGAGGTATTCCTATTTTGTATGAGTGTAGTTTTTTTTTTATCAATTTGTTCGTTTATTAATTTTCTTGTCAATTTGATATTATAAATGTTCTTTATCAAAACATCAAAGGTGCAGTATTGTTGATCGATTATGAATTGTTTATTATCTTATCAATAAGAAATAAAGAATTTTTTTTTATAGAATAAATGTCCTTTTAACACAAAAGGGGACGAGACAATACAAGAAACAATACCATCAGTAGATAAAAAATTTTTTGTACATAGCACACAAAAGCTCAACTACTTCTATTTTCTTCAAGTTTTCTTCTCTTTCTTTCGTTTTTCTTTTTAAAAGAAAGCTATGCTATTTTTGGTAAGCGGCATTACAGAAATGATCTGTCCTAATCGTCTTCCACGTACTCAACATCTTTGTCATTGTCTGACCTGGGGGTGTTGCCTAGTGATCTGGTGATGTTGCGTTCCCGTAAAGCTTTTATCTGCGTCGGGGACCACGCCTTCCATGGCTCGACAAGCTTGTCAACCGGCCTCACCAACTCGAGAAATCTTAACAAAATATTGTGCGGGTAATAGGTCTCAAAGCCAACAAAGTATACACCATCCGGCCTAATGACGTATGAACACGTATGACCTCCGCACAACATCGATGTCATCGACAACGTCTTGATCTCAATTTCCGCTGTCCCTTGGCTCGACCGAAATTCGCAACGGTGGATCACCACGCCGGTTCCAAATGGCGGGACTTCGAAATCCCATGAAAATCCCGCATGGGGAGTCGATATGTGCCACCGGAGGGATTTGTCAGACGACTTGCACCGGTAGAGAACCGATGGACGTTCCAAGCCATACATTTCGTTCTTCATCATTAACGTGAAACTCACGTCTCCTACAATCGAATATCCCTGGAATGTGATATTTTGCAATACAAGGCACCAAACTAGGGTTTTAATGGCAACACTATTTTCTCCTCTCATTTTTGTTCTCCTTTTTTAGTTACAGACAGATTTTCTTCTTGTTCTTCTTCTTCTTCTTCTTTTGTTCTAATAACTTTCTCCAACTTTAAATTAGGGCTTTATTAGCAACTCTTAAGTTTTTTCTCTTCTTCTTCTTCTTCTTCTTTTTTTCTTTCTTGTGTTGGTTTCTTTTGATGACACTTTAAATTCTTTTTGGTTTTATATATTATACAAAAGAAAACGAAAAAAGTTATCGAAGGAAATTAGTTTTGTAGCTACTAACGAGATAACCAATTTCAAAAATCAATGTATATATTCGGATGATAATAAGGCACCTAAGTTAGCTCCAACAATGTAGTAATTAGTGATACGAATTGATTTGTTACAGCAAACAATTTTTTAAACAGCATTATTGTTGTAACTTCTAACAGTATTTTCCCATGATGTGTACATTTAGCTTGTGTTTGGTACTAAGTATTAGTTTTCCGTTATACCATCCAACGTTAAGTACTGAAATATATAGATATTAGGAGATATATAATTAACAAAAAATTAGTAAACATTGAAATAACATTACTTAATAAAAATATCGGTTTATTTAAAAACTTGTACCCAAAGTTTACATTTAGCGCCGTTAAATATGTACTAGGAAAATTGGGTTGATGTCATTTTATTACAGGAAAATTTTAAAGTTCTTTATCCGAACTATATATACACGATATAGCTAGATGTCTTAAATCCTTCACATAGTCTAAAGTAAAACGTTTGGAGGTTGTGTTAACGTTGACATATTGTAATAACTTGTAAAATCCGCGAACTGAGTTTTGGTTTGAGTGTTGATCGATGCTAGGTGTGTATCGGTCGACACCACTGTTCGGTTGGGGTTAGGATTATTTCTATTCTTTTTTTGGTTCGACGCGGTTTGTTGTGGTAACCTTAGGGTTCGTGTATATAAGAACTCGATGCCTAGAGGTTTTGATTAGTCGTTTTTGTTCCCGAGAAAAGAGGTAGAGAATCCCTAGAGAAAAAATTATGTGAGCTTCTTGTAGCCATTTCTTGGGGTATCTGTCTGTGGGAGTGGAGATCCGAGGCAAGGGTCGTGGGAGAAGCTTGCTGTTGTGTTACTCGTCGTTTTGCTTCAGAATCTTCTTGCTTAAGAAGTGAATGCGGGTGCATAGCTTATCTAAGCGATTAGATGTATGTCTTAGTGTTTTTGGGGGATTGATTTTTTGTTTGCTTGTTTGTGATTGGTTGTTGTGGTGGAAGTGGCCTACTGAGGTTGGATATGGCACCACGGATGATGTGGCGTCGGTTGGAGCCAAGAGAAGTTGATAGAGATTGTGTACGGCGATGATTCGTGCGACTGCAACGATTAACGTGCATCGGTTGATGCAGCTAGAGATTTGGTGGAGACGCGAGGTTGCATTAGTCGATGCAAGGAGTGCATTAGTCAACGTAAAGACTTTGCTTTGGTCGATGCAAGGCGTTGCATCGGTCGACGCATGTGTTCAGAGTTGTATTGCTTTTGTGTATTGTTTGTGTTTGTTTTTTTGCATTTGTGTATTGTTTATGTTTGATAATACGCATGTATCTCAATTGTTGTTTGTGGTACAGTAAAGGCAAAGTGTGATTGTGGAATCAAGGCGATGAAAAGGAGGATGTCCTAGTGGCTCGTTTGATTGATGTCTGATTTCTATTAGATTGCTAGAGTCGAGTCATTAGAATGTTGCTAGATTGGTGGTTTAATGCTTTATGACTTTGTTGATTGATATATTACTGGTTTATGTTGAAATAATAATTGATTTATTGTTGTTGCTATTTCTAATGTTTGTATTAAGTTGTTAATGATTATAGTTAAATGTTATATTTAAAAGAAAAAAATAGTCGAGTCGTTTCGTAACGTATAACGTAGTTTCTTTCAGAGGAAACCAACACCTTTTTTTTATACCAATAACTAAAGTATAATCATTAAATGTTATCTATTATTATAAGTTTTTGTCGGCCTATTTATCCATTAGATAGGGTTTAAAATGTTCACAAGAGTTTATAGAGCATACATCTAGCAAATCCAAGAGACAGTACAAGTAGAATCCTGTTGACTGCTTCTTTAATTTTGCTAAACATCGACCGGCCAAAGCATTGGCCGTTTTACCAATACACACTTAAAGGAATGAGTCTTCTGCGAACTTGAATATATCTTCCAGATGTCCTTGAGTATCCAAGTGTCCAGGAGGTGGATGATCACGATGTTTAGAAGCTATCTCCATATGTCGGTAGTGGATTGATGAATCTCCACAGTATAAAGTGACATTTTCATAATTAAGATTTAACACTTCATTTGGGTCAACCGATGCTGATCCTTTGAGACAACAAACTGTTTACTTCTTTTGTTTAATTTTAATTTTCTTGAATGATTAATTTCTTCTTTTGATAAATATATATCAATTTCTTATTTATTTTTATTTTTTTTG
Source organism: Camelina laxa (assembly GCA_024034495.1). Lineage (NCBI taxonomy): Eukaryota > Viridiplantae > Streptophyta > Magnoliopsida > Brassicales > Brassicaceae > Camelina > Camelina laxa. The sequence continues at coordinate 12,389,770 of CM043881.1, forward strand.
TTCAAAATTTAAATTTATTTTAAGCATCGAAATTAAAGACAAATATTGATTGACATCCTATTATATTAATTGAGAAGTACAAATATAAAACTAACCTTAAAATGTGTAAAGAATTACATTCAACTGCCATTAGAAAAAATTAATTATGCTTAACTAACTAATTTAAATAAATATAATTAAGTTAAAAATAAAAAACACTCACATATCAAATATTAAAAAATCTAAAAAAATCTAAAAAAATCTAAAAAAATATTTTCTCTCTCTAATAAATTATGGACGAAATTACAAATTATTTTTTTAAAAAATATTAAAACCAATCAGAATTTTAAAAACCAAGATTTTATATCCAAGTATACAATACAATTATTTTTAATAACTAAATTCGAAGATTTTGTTAAGATTTTAAATTATGATTCTCCTATCATCTTTATTTTATTTTATTTACAAATTGTTTAGAATTTTCATATAATACTTATAATTTTTTTAAAAAATAAAAGATAATTTTTACTATTATATTATATATTTTTTAAAAAAATGTTCGCCCGTGCTTTAAGCACGGGATATATCCTAGTCTATAATTTATTTAGTAAACTATTTATAAAAAAAAAACTCATTAATATTTTCTCATTTATAAATACTGTATTATGACGAAGTTTTAGAGATAAAATAGTGAAAGCTTCATAAATTTTTATAAACATATATATGAATAATTTAGCTTCAGAATAATAATAAATAAATTGATATTTTAAAAAAGGGATTAAGCATAATATGGAATCCTAGTTTTAGAATTACTTGTTGCGTCAATTATAAAAGTGATATTTGTTTATGTGAAGCTTTAGTTGAAATAATTAATTTATTAACAGAAAAACAGAAAGATGAAATTTTTTAAAACTAAACATAAGTTTTAAATATTTTTGCAATTATACGAAGTTACAAACTAAAATGTAAAGTGTAACATAAAAGGGATTCAAATAGATCGAAACATTGTACACTAAAGAAAATATTAACAAAGTCCCTTAAATATAAAAATAAGTCCACTGTATAATGTTCATCATGAAACCCCAATGATCCACATTCGTTTGACGTTTTAGCCTTATTATATATGGGCACTAAATCATTGTGAACCTCCTGAGCGACGTTGTTTTCCAGATTTCCCACCACGGCTGTGTCGTGGCCAGGGTTTCCATTTAGCTTCGATGTATTTTCGAGGTATAACCCTTGGATACCTCTCCTCAAAATCCCATTGTTTACCATCGAACAAGATCCCTTCCGGAGTAACCACATGAACCGCACATGCTTTTTGAAAATTACACATCTCAGCATCAATGGCGGTCATACGGATATCAACATTTGCTGTACCTAGCACTGACCGAAATTGACAGCGATGAATCTCCTCCTCCAGTTTTTCGCCGCCTTCCAAGAGTACGTCCTGGGAGGAGCCAAATGATGGCTTTTTGGCTCGTCGCCATCCATAATCAAGGCCACTGTTAATAGCTTGACAGTGGTAAACGATCTCTGGCCGTTTCAAGCCATGCATTCCATTAACTATCTTCAGCTCCGTTGTGACGAAATGTCCCCTATCCGCGCAGGAGACCACAGTGACGTGCAATAGAAGAAACCACGCTAGGTTTGCTATGAATTTATGAATGTTGAACGTCATTCTTTTTTCGTTACCTTTCGATTTTGGGACTCCGCTTGAATTTTTTATTTTTTTGGGGGTGAAATGTTAAATGGGATTTGGATTGTTCTTCATGTTTAGTTTTTAAAAACGTTTTGAAACTGAAATCTGTTTGCACATGCCATATAAATATTTGTTGTTATTATTATTATTATTTTTTTTCTCTGGACGTTTCGGTTTGATAGTCCATAAGAAAGTTAAAATAACTGAATCGGTACTTTGTAAAATTTAACAATTTTTAGTCGGAAAACTGTTTTTAACACTTGATTTGTTCCAATGGCATGCAACATATTTACGTATGGGTTTGCGCCAACTATTACAATCTTTTCACGTTTTTATTTTGAGTTTTTATTTTTATTTTTTTTCTTTTGCGTCTATATTTAGAGTTACATTAACTGATTATTATTTATAGTATAAGTTTTTCCCATATTTTTACCTAAAACTACTAGGAAAAAAAACAGTATTCCTTGTTTTGATTGGACTCGAAAAATTATGTACATGGTCTTTCTAAAACCTAAATTAACATTTTTGAAATATATTTGGCAATATACCTTTTTAGTTATAAGAAATAGAATATGCACTAGATATTACAAAAATCAAAAAGAATTAAGTAATGACAACATGTGTCAGAGCCTCTGACTCAGAGGATGTTCTCTCTCTTCAAATACAATTACATTTATACTCATTTGATATATTACTTATTATTTTTTAAAATATCATTTATACTCATTTGATACATTTATGTCATTTTTTTCTCACATAAATAACAAACTTCCTTCTCCTCATGCATTCTCTCTCTCTTTCAGCCGTTTCTATTATTTTTTCTTTCTCTTCTCTCCTCTCATGCTCACTGACTTTGAAACATCTGTTATTTATTTATTTATTTTTCTTTCTCTTTCACACTCTCTCTCTCTCTTCTCTCATATCCATTCACCTTGGAACTTCAGCAATGATTTTCTGGAACATGATATTTCTTCGAATTACATGCAATAGGGTTTAGATTTTACAATTAGAACGAAATTATATGTCGGTTTGGATTCACAAATGAGATGATTAGGGTTTAGATTTTACAATTAAAATAAAATTATATGTTGGTTTAAGTTCATAAATGAGATGGTTAGGGTTTATATCTTACAATTAGAACGAAATTATATGTCGATTTGGGTTCACAAATGAGATGGTTAGGGGTGAATCCAAGTATTGTTTAAATTTCTTTTACTTTTTCTCTCTCTCTCTCTTTCTTTCTTTTTCACTCTCTCTTTTCTCTCATGCCAACTCATGTTGGAACTTATGTTATTTTCTTTTGGAACATGTTATTTTTTTGAGGTACAAGTAATATTTATAAAATTTCTCTTTTTAACACGTTATTTTTTCTTGTAACATGCTATTTTTATGTGTTAAACGCTATTTAGTACAATATAACATGTAAAATATAAATATTATTTGCTATTTTAAAAAATCTCACCACACTCTTTCTATCTGACACTAAACCAAAAAAGGGTGATTATGTTTTTTTACTCCAAAAAAAACGTAGGTACTATGGTATTTTCCTATTAAAAAATGTTGTTGTGGTATTTTGTTTATTTTACTCCATAACTGTGCTATCTACTAATATCACCCTATAATAAATTACAAAATTAATTCCTAAAAAATCAAGCTGACAAAGTTAAAATTAATTCCAAGGGGTTAACACCAAATAATTTAAAATCAAGCTGACAAAGTTAAGTTTCCCAAATTTTAAAAAACAATAAAAACAAAGTTGATCTCCAAATAGCAAATATAAGAACAATATACATTTAGATGTTCTAAACACAAATTATACTAATATGTATCCCTCTATTTGATAAAAATCCTAATAAAATAGACTAATGGACTTCTCATTGCATTGGGCTTTATAAGGGATCCACTAATAGTTTTAACACTTATATAAAACCGCACACCGATCTAACCCTAGAAAATGTTGAGAGCTTCCAGATGTTTCTATAGGTGACGCTGAACACTCAACAAGTGTCAAAGGCTCTCTCTTCTTCAGTTCCTTCTCCGTCTCGTCTCGTCGTCTCTCTTTGCCTCTAAGGTTCGTCGGAATGTTTCTCACAAAACCTTGTCTTGTGTAGTATTGTAGCTTCTCTGGAATCTATAGCTCTGTGTGTTATGTGTACGTCGTTTCATATTTGGGGAATTCTGAATCAAAATCTTGTCTTTGTGTAACTGTGTAGAATGGATAGAAGAATGGAGTTTGCTGCATCAGCTTATGATCTTGTGAGTAATTGGAGAGCAAATCATCCTCCTTCTTCTTCTTTCCCTCAGGTTCGTTGTAATTTTTTCTCAAGCTTTCAACTTCTTCTTCTTCTTCTTACTCTAAAAGAAAAGAAAGTACAAAACTTGCTGTAGCTCTGTGTGGTTTGATTAGTATTTGGGAAGTTTCTAAATAAATAAAAAAAACCCTCTCTTTTGTTGTTGTGTAGAGGGGTTCAAGTGTACCAGATGTTGCAGTTTTGAGGAGCTGGAGAGATCATCTTCCTCCTTCTGCTTCTGTTTTCAAGCTTTCTCAGCTTACTACTGTCAACAACAACAGAAACGAATCCTCTGTTTTCTCGTCTGGTGGATACAGCTGGTATGTGATCTTGTTCTAAACTAAAAGTTTCATATCTTTCATCACTTTAAATAAGAAAGTTTGTCTTTTTTATAACTGATCTATCTCAAAATTATGAAAATCAGGAGATTGGTTGTATACCCTAAAGGAAATGAAGAAGACAATGGAAAAGGATTTGTCTCAATGTATGTGGAACTTGACAAGAGCTGCCTCTCATCCACATCAGCACCACCCACGGAGGTCTCTGCTTATCTCTCTTTCTTTGTCTTTAACAAGAAAGAGAACAAGTACTTTTCAGTTCAAGGTTCGTATGCGCATACCCTTTGTATCCCTCACTCTGTCATATGATTGTATATTTTACGAATGCATCAGTGATATGTGTATAACATCTTATCGTACTAACATGTAGATGTGGAAGTAAAGAAATTCAGTCCTTCAAGAACTGTCTGGGGAGTTTCTCAAGTTCTTCCACTTGAGGCTTTTAGTAGCCCTGCCAATGGATTCATCTTGGAGGGAGAAGAACATGAGTTTGGTGCTCATGTGAAAATTGCTTCACCACCTGTATTTGCTGATGAAAATCTCCCTTTTCACAAATTCTCTTGGAGTGTTCGGGATTTCTCTCTTCTGAAACAGAGTGATTACGTCTCAAAAACCTTCCAAATGGGAGAAAAAAAAGTGGTGAGTCTATGAATGTTTCTTTTCTTTCCTTTCTGATACAATTGTTAACTCTTTCTAACAAGTGGACAAATAATGTTTTACAGGACTCTAACTGTGCATACAAAGGGAGACTCTAGCGCAGGGGGCCAACTATCCAGCTATGTGCATTTAGCTGAAGGGGAAAACTTATTGACGGGTGAGCTGATCATGGTGCGAGCACAGCTGCAGATTCTAGACCCACGTGGATCGAAAAACATATCAGGATGTCGTAAGTAAAAAAATATTGCTTATTGTCGGTGTGGTTGACATTTTCATTAGGCGTTCTTAATTGATGATGTCAGATGTCCTACTATACATTGACTATAACCTAGTGGTTTTAAGTTTATAACTAACGTGATTTACACACTTTGCTTGTTTTGCAGTTCAAAGTTGGGTCATGACCTCGAACACAGGGAGGGGTCTTCCTCAGTCCATTCCTTTAGCTAAAATTCAGGAGGGTTACTTGGACCATGAAGATACTTTGAATGTAGAGATGGAATGCGAAGTTGTTAACGCCATCAAAAACCACCCCTTCTTTTAGGGTATCTGTTTAGCTACCTCTCTCTGTCTGTATGACTTACCTAATCTGTTTTATGCGTAGGGATCGAATGTGAAGTTAACGCTCTATCTATGTTTAGGATTATCTTATTATCTACCATGCATGCATGTATGACTAGTCTGTTTAATGTTATGCGTAGAGATTGAATGTGATGTAAACGCTCTATTTATGTTTAGGATAATCTAATTATCTATCTACCATGCATGTATACTCTGGTGTATGCGTTTATTAATGACCTTATTAGTTATTTAATTTTTGTTTGTGTAGATCCTTGTTTTTTTCTTAAATCTGTTTTGTTATGGTTTTGGTTTGGTTTATATCTCCTACTCACCAGTTTATTAAAGTTCTATGTGCAATTTAGCAATTTCTTGTCTTCTTCTATTAATTTAGGTAACACCATGTATCTTAGATGTCACTTAGATTTCAATAACCGTAGAAGATCCGTTCAATTGGCTAGAATCCTGTTGAAATCTAACTGAGTAAATGTTCTGTAATTATTGAAGTTTCTAACTTATTCACATCCCACAAAAGAAATAGAAAAAAATATATACATAATTCATAAGTATCTCATAAAAATGTCTCAAAATACCATTAAATCTCATTTTTAGATGATAAGATATAAACTTTTTTTCTTTATCAACAACTTAAAATAAAAATAAAAATAAACTTTTTCATCCACTAAAAATATATATATATGTTGTGAATTATAATTATAAATACACTTATATATGTTTGTAATTATACTAAATAAAAGTAGAAGCTATAAGCTTCTAAAACTGTCCACCTAAGCTTTAAAACATGTCATTAATTAACATTTTTAGAAATTTGCAGAATTTAATATAACCTATCAGAATTTGACATGTCATTCATTAACATTTTCTAAATTTCTAGAATTTTTTAGACTAAGGAAAATTTAAAATTTATGGAAATAAAAAAACTATGTACAATATCACACATTGACTAGAAAATTTTTAGACAATGGTTCAAACCAGTATAAATAAGATTAATATGCTTCCAACAACGAATGAGAAGGAAAGCTTGATTTATCAGGCGTCCAAGTTTAAAAGTTTTATTCGGTTTGATCCTGTTTTTTCTTTGATCAAATTAAAACTTTAAAAAGTTTCAAAAAAATATTATAATATTTAAATTTTTTAAAATTTTAAATATTATAAATATTGAAAATTTTTAGCTTTTAAAAAGTTTTTAGATATTATAATTTTAAAATTTTAATAGTTTAAAATATTATAAATATTGAAACTTTTTAAAAAAGGTTCAAGTATTATATTCAAACCTTTTAAAAGTTTAAAATACTTTAAATATTGAAACTTCTAAAATTTTTAGCTTTAAAAAGGTTTCAAAATATTATAATTTTTAAATTTTAAAAATTTCTTAACATTTAAAAGCTTTTTAAAAAAATAAAATTTATAAATTTTTTGTTTTTTATTTAATCGTATGTAATGATCGAGGAAGAACAAGAAGAATAGTATAACAAAGAACTGGACGGTAAAAGTAACGATGACAATTACCATAAAATTTGACAATGAAAATGACAAGAAAGAATATGAAGAATAAGAAACATTAAAATAAAAAAACACGAAAACATAGGTGATAGCGATCAATTAAATATGAAAAAGAGATAAATTCATGATTATAAAATTGTTTCGTTTTTCTGGTGGCCAAATAAATGGTTTAAGATATGTGAGGTCACCAGTTTGATCCGCCTCGCCTTGACGTCGAGTTAGATTCATGATTTTTTAATCAGATTTAATTTTAAAACACAACTAATTTTTATATTCTAAAAAATTGTGTATATAAAATTTAGTTTTTTCCTTAATAATAATTTAAAGTTTTCTGTAATATAATATTTCATTACGGCTATCAATCATATATAATTTTTGTCAAAATATATCAAATAAACCCACGCGTAGCGTGGGTTCAAAACCTAGTATCTTGTAAAGAGAACAAGAACTAACAAAGAGAGAGAGGGAGAAAAGTAGGCGCAAGAGAGAGAGAGATTTTGGAAGTAGAAGACAAGAAAAACAAAGAGTAGTAGAAGACAAGAGAGGAATGTGAACGATGGAGTTTATTATGTTTTGTTCCTTAGTCTCCTACATACATCACCATTAAACACTAACACTTCTTCCTATTTATAGTGAAGTAAATAAAACATGAGTCACCAACTTATACACTTGGTAATGACAAATGTTGTGTTAGTGTAATACTACATCGACAAGTGTAAGAACATGTGTCTTGTGATGGAATAATCACACATGTGTTTTACAATAATATAGACTATTTCATCTTTTTGTTCAAAATTTAATTTTTTACTTATAAATAATTACTTTTGCACAAAAAAAAAATGAAAATAATTCCTAAGAAATGTAATTGCAAATATAAAACTCAGAGTTAAGCGTGCTTGAACTGGAGTAGTCTCAGGATGGATCACCTTCCGGGAAGTGATTGTCGGAACTCTGCGAGTGAAGACAAAACATAAGGAAAGATCATGTGGTGGCTTGTAGGGACGGTAACAAGTCTTTAAAACTTTCCAGACATACAAAACCGGCCGTTAGATATGAATGGGCTCGCGGACCTAGTTAGAGGATGAGGCCCATTAAGAAAGGTGTGCCCATGGACTCGGATTGGACATAGACCTACTAAGAGGTGGTGGTTGGGGTATTACAAGTGGTATCAGAGCCGAATCCAGACGAGTATTAAGTCGAGTGGGCTTACACCATCGTGGTGTGCAACGAGGACGTTGCGATATGTTATGGAGTTGAATTGTGACACCCCGGTTTCACGAACTTGCAAAGAGGTTTAAAAGAATTGATTTGGGCACGTATGTCACCAAAATGCACTTATCTTTTCGGTCAAAGGATCCTGACAGAACTCTAGAGTTAAGCGTGCTTTAATGAAAAAGATGAACTAAAATATTTACAATTAGATCTGCCACAACGGGATAGAGATGAACAAGGTGAACTTCAAGCTGCATCGTCGTATGGTAATTGGCTGTCACAATGGGTTGCTCTTCACGGAGACCAACAAAGCGGTTGGTGTCGTCAGAAAGGAAGTCTCCAAGACATCCTTCGAGTATGGGCAAGTGGATAACCAAGACGTGGGTTCCGACGGAGAGAGCCAAAACAACAACATCATCGGTCTGAATTTTCCAAACAGCAACAACAACCTTATAAGTTGAAATACCAAAGGAGGTTTCAGTAATTATTCATCAAAAATACAAAGGAGAGTGAATGTCTTGTATATTAACAAAGGGGAGTATGTACAAGGTATATATATTTTTAAAGGATGCCTATAATAACAAGATTGTAAAACTGAAAACATATTATATATAATTAAGTATTTCCAACTAATTTTATTGATAAGATTTTACATTTACCTAACATCTTGCTTAATTTTTTAAAAAAACTAACAAAAAGATAAACAAAACATATGTAAAATATAAACAAAACATAAGTAAAATACTTTAATTTATATACTGAAAGGCTGTAAGAAGATAAAAGGCTGTAAGAGGATAGGAGAACACACCTTTCCATCATTTAATTTGTTGAAAATGTAATTTTTTTGGAGTGCAATAAAAGAAATAGGCTTTGTAGTATTATTTCATTACAAAATACTTAAAAATGGTTAGAACTTAGGTTACACTTATGAGTTTAAGGAAGTTTAAGACAATTATTAGGGGTTTAGGATTTTGGGGGTTAAAAGATATATGGTTGTTTTGTGCATCCAGAAACCATATGAATTACATCCAGATGCCTGGAGATTAGATTAGGTCTGGGCACTAATACCCGTTACCCGTATTCGACCCGTTACTCGGCTCATATCCGTCCCGAAAAAAGAGTACCCGCAACCTTAGGGACGAGTGAAGGGTATTATAATTATATTACCCGTGAGTAAGGGACGAGTATAGGGTATTAGTTTAGTTTTCAATACCCGTCCCGTTACTTGTCCCTTTACCCGTTTTGTTACCGACCCGTAAATACCCGTTAATATTTTGTATTATTATTATATATTATTAATTTATAAATATATTCTATAGTTTGAATTAAATTCTAAGTTCAATTTAGCCCAATTGAAATGATATATACAAAGCCCAATTCAATTAATATATCCACAAAACCAAAACCCAATTGAGTTCTTCCTTATACGGATTTTGCAATGTGAAAATATGAAATTAATGACATTTATGAGTTCTTCCTTTTGCGGTTATTGGCAGTTTTTTTACCGAGTACTCGTTTTTTCAAGTACCCGTTAAAAAGTCGGGTATGTAAAGGGTCAACTATTTTTTACCGGGTACCCGATTTTCCGGGTACCCGTTTTTCCGGGTACCCGTTTTTCCGGGTACCCGTTTTTCTGGATACCCGTTAAAGGGTCGGGTATTTAAAGGGTCAACTATTTTTTACCGGGTACCCGTTTTTCTGGATACCCGTTATTTAAGGGACGAGTACGAGTAATTTTTTTCTATTATCCGCTAGGGTCGGGTCGGGTAAAGGGTATCGAAAAATTCAAGGGTACCCGTCCCGTGCCCAGCCCTACTGGAGATCATGATGGTGATACTAGTATCTAAAATAAATTTCTGTTTATCTTAAAAAGTTAAAATATCTCTAATTTTTCAAAAAAAATAAAAAATCTATTTCAAATTTAAATTAAAATTTTGAATTCAAAATACTATAATTAATAATTACAAAGTGAAACCGAGTTTATCTTCTACACTAACAAAAGAAATTTTTAATTTTGATAATCAAATAAAATATAAATTATGTCACTTAGGTTAAATCTAAAAAATACTAAAAATTAAAATTATATATTAAGCTAAAAACCGTAAAAATTTATCTATATATATGTTAAATCCTAGTACTCTATAAATTATGTGTTCCCATTGTTGATCAGTTTTCTGTCTTAGTTCTTTAATTTTTTATTCGTATGGTAATTTGCTTTATTTTCATAGAAAATTTATATATTTACTACATTATTTGTAATTTTTAAAAATATTTTTATCTTGATTTCGACTTAAATTATTAAATTATATATCTCCTTGTACTTTTATTCTTTAGTTTGCTCAAATACTGTTACTCCTATGATATAATAAACCTCGAGTGCATCTTACTAATTTGCGTTGATGAAATATATGAGCACTGATGTAGCTATCATTACTTAAATCAATATATATTTAGATTTATTTTAATGGCGATGATACATATATTTCTTGTATATAGAAATCACTTTGTGATCGACATAGTTTCGATATAATGTGTTACAAGATAAAAAAAAAGTTAGTTCCCCACAATGATTTCTCAATTAAGCCTTGGAAATGCGTCGGCGTGGAAACTGGCTCCATCGATATAACTTATTCGTAGGCTTGTAATGAACACCATCTTTCCTGATTGTGTACTTACAGATATAACTAGGGTAACAATTAGCGGAGTAGTCCGGTTGCAAAAAGATATGAAAATTCACAAACCCGCGGTTCGACCGGACATGGCAATTTGTGACCGTGTACCTTTCTCTACCGTCGTTCTTGAACCGAATCATAGCGTACCGTTCTCCTGGCTTGCTCTGCCGCCAAATCTTGGGACCATGAGAGCATACGAAACCAGCGTTTCCTTTCTTCAGATCATACAGTTCGTTGGAGATGACGACATGTGTGACAGTGTTTGGTCTTACCGTATACTCCTCTTTATAATCTTTCTTATGATACGGCCTCAGAGATAAGACAATGGTGGACAAGTTGGAAATTTGCAGCAAGAGTAGGAGGAGGAGATTTATAACTAAGGTTTTGGGATTCATTATCGTCATCTTTTAAGTTATGTCTCAGTTCTTTAATCCTAAATAGTATTATATATTTCGGATTTTGGGTTGTTTTAGTAGTGCTAAACTTTAAACGGATGTACTTAATTTATTACATTTATTCACTAACGCACTCTTTTGTGTAAAACTGTGTTTTTGTTAATGAATATATAATTTGGAACGGTTTAATTTGTTATAAGTACGTTTGTATATATATTTTTTTTTAATCTTTTTTTTTGGTTGATGAGATGAAAGATAAAGGATAGCAAGTGAAGTAGTGAACTCACCTTTTCTCATTGTTATTTTTTACTATTTGAGATACCAATGATGAGAAACCATCATTGAAAAGATGCTCTGAGGAAGCCAGTGGGAAAAGAAAGAAAAAAAAGAGAGTAGAATTTTGTTGATGATATGTCATTGTGAGTGACAAAAATTATGAAAAAAAAAAATGTTGTATAAGTGATTTGACGATGAAATTTGTTTTGCTGATGATACATTTCAAGGAGATCAACAGAATTAAAGAAAGAAAACATGGAATGAATAAATAGTGCATCATCCACCGATTCCTCTTCATCCTCAAGATCAAGATTCATGAGGTGGCAATAACCAGCTTGTGATCATAAAGATGAGTGTGTTGACCAAGATTTGGTCTTTAATTAATCTTGTTGACCAGGTAGACGGCATCACTCACAACAACAACAGCAACAAAACAAGTAATGATGACTCCTTTTGATAATATATATGTCTTCCACAAGATTGAAGATGCAGCAGCACTACTTTAGTACTTTCAAGAATATGAACTGCTAATCACAAGAACCCAAGAGATGTCTCCAATGGAGTCTATTAAGATCCCTTCTTGTTCTTGTGCAACGCAAAATCAGAGGAGAAATAGAAGAAGGGGTTTATTACTAATTAATTTTCCGTGGTGTGAGATTGTTCTTTTACTTGTAATTAAAAAAAAAAAAAAAAAACTGATTAATATTTTCTGAACTAAATGTTTGCGTATTATCACCAAAAAGATGAAGAGATATGTATAGACGCATTCCAGTGATATATCATATTCATAAGAAATCAATTGGTAATCCCAGGCAACTTAGGTTGAACGTGGCGGTGCGGCCATGGGGTCCAAGGAAAGAGTTCTTTAGTGTCTTTCATCAGGAGACCTTCACGTCTTATTGCTAAAATGCATTTGTAACCAGGACACTTTTGTCCGAGCGCCGGGGATACATCGATAAAGACATCTGCGAAACCCAAAACCGATCGGAAATGGCAGTGTTGAACAACAGTTGCGTTTGGATTAATCCGGTAAAAGAAGAATCTGGCGTAGAAAATGTCTCCCGGAAGAGACCTTGTCCAATGTTGCATGCCGCTGGTGCACATGAAGCCTGCTTTCGGTTTCTTGAGCCCTTTCATTTCATTCACGGCTTCAAAGATCACATTGGTTCCGTCTTTGAGTTCGAAATCGGAACTGTAGTATTCGCTGGGATGAATCGTTTCGTAGTCAGCATAATGGTTTATCAGAGGGTCGTCCCCCTCGCCGCTGGTGACTTGTATCACAAGGCATAGGCATAGGATTCCAAACACCAACTTGTTTTCCATTTTCTCTTTTAGAAAATTACTTTTTAGGTTTATCTCTTTCTTTTTTTTTTCTTGTTATATACGAAACATGTTCGGTTAGAGAACGAAGCCGTCATGTGCTCAAATAAAAGGTAGTTGTACGTTTTGTGTATGATGGTGTTGTAACATCCTTTATTTGTCGTATGTTTGTTAACACGATCGATATATATAGTAACTTCGTAACTGTAATTAATCAATAAGGAATAATTCTGCTGGTCTCTAGGACTCGTATATATATAACAGTTGGGCGTTACTATTTATAAATTATTATTAGGTTTGCTCAAAATCTCACCTTCACGGCTTCACAGTTTATGCGTCAGTTAGGATTTAGGAGCGCAGATATATCAGTAAAAGTCATACCTGAAGAAAGAAAAAAAAAAAGTACAATATTGGATCTTCGGCATGTTGTGGTATTTCTTGTTAAACATTTGACTAGGCATGAGAACAAAAATCGAAACCGAAAACCAGAACCGGAACCAACCTGATTCGGTTCGGTTTCGATTACAAATACAACCATTTTACATTTTTACTCTACTTGGTCCTATCGTTCCTACTTGTTAAGTTCTAAACAATGTTTTCAAAACCGGACCGGACCGGTGGTCGAACCACGTTAACCCGCGAACCGGTAACATATCCGGGTTGGGTTAATATCAAAACCCAAAAGAAATTGAACCGGTAAAAAACCATATCAACCCGCCAAAAACCCAAAAACTGGTGAACCATTAAACCGGATAAAACTGGGTTCTACTTTTTTTTTGTAAAAATGAGTGCAATTAATTTAATTACTTACATTTTCTCGTTTTCTTCTTAGAAAATTAGTAATAGTAGGATTTATTAGATAATGAAGATTGAATGTTATACACTCTTAATTATTCTCTTATTGCTTTTAAATTTGAATTTCTAAACTATTTTACTAGTACTGGTTATACTTTGAGTTTGTTACATTTTGAAATTATTACTTTTAAAGGTTTTTTTAAAACATTATGATTATTGAAGTATTTTATTTGGTATATCCAATTATATCATAGTTATAATCATTGGAAAAAAATAGAAGACATATCCATACCTATTATTTATAAAAATATCATCAAAATCAATTGAACCCGATTGACCCCGGTCGAACCATATTGACTCATGACCCATAAGCTTTTCCGGTTCAGTTACCGGTCCGGTTTTAAAAACATTGGTTCTAAACTTTTGTATCCAAAAATTTAGAACTTGAACTCAATCGGTTCTAAATTTACATATCTGACAATGGAAAACTCAAAATCCTTTAAAGGACAATTTTTTTTCTTAGGATATTACGATTTCCAATAAATTTATGGAAATGAACTTTAGAAATTAGTTTCGTATTTGTTACAAAATTCAGATACTTCTAACATCGCAATTCATTTTCATGTTTATACCAATTAAGTCCGTAGTGTTTTGAAAGACTGCCAATTCCTCCTGGCCAAAGCACTTGAGAAAAAAATCTGAAACTGCAAGAAATAGAAATCAATCCCTGGCCATAACGTAAAGAACATAGTACAATACAAGCTCGTAAATGCTAGGAGATAAGGAATAAAACGAAAAGATTCAGCAGAAACCAAAGAGATGTCCAAAGAACAAAGCTCAACTTTCTGGCCAAATGGTTGGAGAAGTGAGAAGCCCTCTAGAAGACAATAGTGTCAAGCATAGTACCTAGTGTCTGAACAATGTTGGATGACATTAGGTTGGAGACATGTTCTTCCAGATGCTTCTTTGCGTCTTGTCTTCCCACATTCAAGATCGCAAGCTTCTCTGGTGACAAATCGTCCTCCTCTTGAACCGCCTTGTTATACTTAGCAGCCAGCTCAACATCTCCTGTTAAACACCAAATAGAGACAATGACAATGAACATGAGTGTGCAATATGCTTTAACAAAATAATCCTTCTTTCTTACACCTGGACAGTCTGTTCATTTGTCTTGGAGTGGGTATCAAAGCGTCTTGTCCATTTCTTCTTGTGGAGGTTTAGTAGCATCTGTTCTTCCTCTAGTTGATGGCTATTGAATAATAGTAATTGTTCAATCCATGAATAAAGGGCTGCATAGTAGTACCATAAACACACATTTCACTAAGTGACCATCACCTGGATTGATGATGGTTTGTTCAGATGTCCAAGGTTCGATGCTGTTTGACGGTGTTCTTACCCAAGCATAGCATAATGGTCTGTGGATTTATGGAGCGGAACGCATCAATCACCACTCACACTTTGAATTGTATCTACCACAGCTCACTAGTTCAAAGATTCAACGCTCTCTACAAAAATAGCACACGGATGTTGACAATAACATATATACATTCCAGTCCAAACTTGCCAATTATAAATTAGAAACTCTACAATGCAAAGTGAATCACAACAGTGTATTGAACACAAAGACTAACATTTCTATGTAGTGTCTGACCCATCAAGACAGTATGGAGGATAAAAGAAAACAAGACACTATTGAGTTCATTCAGATGAATAGATAAGTATACAAACTGAGGAAACACAACGCACCTGTTGAGTCTTACATCTCGTTATCATACTTATCGCTTTTGTTTTATGTTTAGGTGTTTTGTAAATACAATAACAAAAAAAATGTAACTAGTGGAATATTTTTATCAATCTAACATAGTAGACACACCTTTTTCCCAACGGATTTTATTTGGCACCTTGAATAGTTCACAGGATCAATAATATAACAAAAACGACTCTGTTTCAGACAGGATCTTCTAAGGTTCTTCAACAAAACCTCACTTCATCTCATAGCTCTTGATAAAACTAAATTCTACTGGATGGGGAAAAAGAAAGAAGAATCTGTTGGGAGCAGCAACATTTTTGGGTAAAAGAGGTTGTTGTTACTCAAAGATCAGGCATGCCCTTTCCTGTTTTAGCATCATATGTTTGCTCCCATACAAACTCCATTGGTGTGTCCTTAGGACCAGCTGAAAATCAAAGGTATTAATCTTTCAGATAATGCAAGCTAAGAAAGCATGTTTCTTCTTTGATCTCAAAAAAGGAACAAATGAATCTATGACAAGTTTAGAGAGATGTTGATCTACTAGGTACCAGTAGTGGGTCTTGGTGTAGCCCTAATCTTTAGAATCTCAGGGCGAGGAATGATGGAACCAGATGTGCCAGTGCCTCTAGCTACTCTTACTTTTGTTCCATCCTCTAAGTACTTTACACCTACCTTACAAGCCCTCCTGAGGTAGAAGATGAATAAGAAAAATCTCTCTCACTCACTTGAGAGAATTAGTAAAAGTAAAGCAAAGTGGACAACATACATACAAAACATACCCGGTGACTGGATCAACAACTTGGACATTAGAGGCGTGTAGAGGAGCCTCTACCGTGAAAATTCCACCTTCATGATCAGGGCCTCCCTTTATATGCTTCTTGATCTACGAATACAGAATCAAAACATCTTTATATATATATATATATATATAAGCAGTAGAAAACAGAACAAGTAGTCAAAGACAAATCTCACCAGATTCTTGCCTTCAACAATAACACGATTTTGGGAACGGATGACACGCTTGATGGTTCCAGTCTCACCCTTATCTTTGCCACGAATGATCATCACCTGAATGGGATATAGAAGAAACACCACAATCAATCAAAACTAGGGAACCACTAGAATAACAAAGAGTGGAGTGGTGTCCTCAACTCACATTATCCCCTCTAAGTATCTTCCAGTGTCTGATGAGTTTCTCAGCAGCTTTCCAACCCATTTTGCTCCTACTCGAAACCCAAAATCAAAATATTTTTAATGTTTTTAACACAAATCACAAGAAGAATCACGATAGCCTTTCTTATACTCGAGACATGTTGATACCAATCACAAAGTCTAAAACACAAACCCCATCAAATGAATCCAAAGAGCTGAGACAAAAAAAAGCCCGGTAGAGAAAACACAGGAAACCAACGAAACGGAATAATCAGGAGGAACTCACCGACGAGACTAGCGGCGGCGGCGACGGAAGAGAGAGTGGCTTTGGGGTTCTGTCTTGTGGCTTTCGGGTTCGCTCAAACGTTTGCAATTGTTAGATTACCAAATTATCCCTAATATTCCTTAAAACGAAAAGGTTATTTACGGAAAACATTCAATAAATTTTCACCGGAGGTTATGCAATGTGTTGATGTAATTAAAACCAATGAGAATGGAGTATGTGTTGATCTAAAGAAGGACGATCACTTCACCGCCCCCTCCTAAGTCTGCTTATCCTAAGTTTAAAGTATCTAGACCTGTGGAAAGTGTTCAGTTGGAAGATTTGTTTGCTCTGGTTCACATATGCAGTGATCAGTTTCATCAGCTGTCAAAAACCTGGCTACTTATGGAGAAACTACGTACTCAAATCGCTTGGATTTGTTAATCTGCCACTCAAAATTTGGGATTCAAGGAGGGCCTCCACGCGTTTTGTAACAGAGTCTTTGAAGCTTGCTCACATGCTTACTTTACTTACTAGTAATGGCAGTAAGACCGGTGTTTGTGAAATCTGCAAGATAGAAAACTATTGAGAATTCAGCAGGAGTCTTAAGTGTGAGAGAATGTTATGTTTCCAGGTTAAAGTCCCGTGTGGAGCAAAAGAAGATGTCATCTGCGGAAAAGCTTCTAAAAGGGATGCGTCCAATGGCACAGCGTTCTGCTTTCAAATGGGTTTCACTTTCCGCAGAAGAACCTTGTTACGGAAGCATTGTAATAGTTACAGAATCTTCTGGTCAGATGATGATGATGATGATGTTTAAATCATGAAGCTTGTTTTGTTTACTCGTTAACAATATCATTTACACTAATAAAATCTGTCACAATTCGTTTGATTTTTTAGCAATTAACATCACTGCTTTCTTGCCTTTTAGGTTTCTATAATGCAGCGCATGCTTAATTCTCTTTCATCATTAAAGAGAATAGGGTCGTACGAAGAGAATAACGGAAGAGACTCAAGAGAGTAAGGTCGTATTCTACATCAAATAATGTGGTCTTATGTCCATTTCGTGCAACCTCTTCACCCAACCATACAAGCCAACACCCATTGAAACTTGAGTAATACTGATCAACAAACTGGATGGCGATCGTATGATAAAACCGAGCAGTGTACATATATTTAAAAATTCAAGTCATGTGTCCTCCCACCTCTATTTGATAATTTTGAGTGGCTTTGTAGTCGCACGTTCAAAGGACAGGATCACAAAATATCTTGGCTCATCCAATCATAGTCCGCTTTCTCCCTCGTTGCCTCACTGCATAAACCAAAAAAAGATCTTTTACAGGTTTGAAAACTAATTTTAGTTTAAAGATGGGGACATGGAAGAGGGTTTCATAAAACCTTGTGCAAGCTTGTTAAACGTAGCTGACCATTGCTTCGAGGACTTCCTGTATGCTGTCAGTATACGATCCATCTATAGTTGAGAACAAAATACACTAATGTGAGACGACAACAACAGACCCATCAATAGTAGTGAACAATTATGATATGCATCACTATTTACCACATTCCCGCATGAAGAGTGCATTGAGAGTAAGGCTCTTTCAAGTACATATAAATCAACAGCTTTGTCTTCAGGTAAGGTCGATGTGACACTCAAGCCAAAATCGATTAGTACCTGACGGAAGACATATCCATTTGTCATGAATCATACGTAACTAATCAAGGGAACATATAAAAATACTTACGAGCTGATTCGTTCCACTTCTGACTAGCATATTTGATGTGGTCAAATCACCGTGAGCCAAACCACCATCGTGGAGCTTCGCAATGGCAGCCCCAATCTGAGTAGCAACATCATCTAACCGTTCCTCAACAATTCCATTGGCTCCAAAGTCAAGGAAAATGTCCTTAACAGAGTCGCCCTCAATATACTCAAGTGTCAAGGAGTGAAGCAGAGTATCCACGGCATAGAGTACTGGTGTACAAACCCCAAGCTTTCTTGCCTTTGTCATACACCTAGCCTCCTATATTCAACAACATAGTAGTTTAATTCTTCTTTTCTCTCATGATATTTAACAAATGAAACAAGAATAAGGGTGATGTAGAACTAAACCCACCGCATTCAACCGCTTAAGTGTGAGTTTTGCATCCAAAATCGGGTGTCTATACTTCTTCGAGAATCGTTCTTTCACGATTGATCTTCTTCCAGCAAATGTAGACTCAAACACCCTCTGAAGAAGATTAAAACAGTTAAAGACTCAAGTCTTGTCACAAAAAGCAAAAACATATACACTGATTCAACGATATAATACACTTACAGCTTCGGCTCCTTGTTTTATCAGAACAAGTGATTCATTCCCAACATCTCCCTCACAATCCATCCTTAATGTTCTCAGGAGTCTCTACACAATCACCAAAGTCCAACGCAAAGAAAGAAACTTTAGCAATTCTAACAATTCAAAGCCTCACAGTAGGCACCTCTAAAACCTAAATCTCCACCAAGTTAACATCTTTTCTACTTCAGATAACAAATGCGTCGTTGTGAATTAAACTAATTGATTCTGTAGCTAAACTACATATGTACAAAAAATTTGAATCTTCGTGAAACTATCGTCGGCGACAGAGACGAATCGAACCTGAAAACTGAGTTGTATCGGAGAGGAGCTCGGGAGACAGAGAAAGCTAGCTTGTATCGTCGGAGACAGAGAAGAGAGTCGCGCGGCGCCTTTGTGTTCGCCGTCGGGTTGTGACTTTAATTAAATTAGGGTTTAATACTCGAACCGGAAGCTGAACCGAAAACCAAAATTAGAAGAAATAAACCGATCGAATTACACGTCGAGAAAGCAAGTATTCAGTCTTTTGGTTCGGTTCGACTCGATTCGATTCGGTTCGGCTTAAGTAATTTACCCAAACCTATTTAATCCCTTGTAATCAAATTCGATTATATCCTTCTACATCCACATTGATGTCTTTTTCTTTTCTTTTTTTTTTTCGTATTCTAGCTTTTCTAGATTTCACAAGTCTTCTAATAATTATGTTCCTTCGTTTTCATTGAATCATCTTCTGATGTTACTTCTACGGGAATTACATTCATATCAATTTTCGAGTTGGTTCTCGAAATCGAGATCGAACTCATGGATCTAGGACGATACATTCTGTTGTTCTTTGGCATCCTTTGGCTGTGATCTTCATCCTCATCATGAGGAACCTTACATCTCTCTCCAAGTATAATTGGCCGTACCAGAATCGAATTCTCTGCCTTTGGTTTCTGCTTCCTCACAGATTTATCCTCCTCCCCGCGGTCGTTTCTCTTTGTCATTGACAATGCTCTCGTCATTTGTATCGTTAGGCTCGCGCTCAGTTTCTTCTTAGTAGACATGGATTTTCTTAACACCATGTTGTTACATGAATATGTTCCACGTAACGCTTCTTTTCTCGCTGGAGGCAATGGAAGATCAGGGTTTGCAACGCTATTATCGTCATCTTCGCTTCTCGTGTTCCGCAAGTCATTAGTTTCCTTGTTTTGCAAGTCATCGCTTGTTTGTTCTCTTTCTTTAGTCTTGAGAGGAGATGACTGGTTCCCTGTCTCGATCGTTCCCAAAGGCTGTTTTTTGTTCTTGAAGCCACAAAGCCCGGTGAATAAGGCGATGAAGGCAGTCATCTTGCTTGTACGTAAGATTATAATAGAATCAAAATTGTATGTACAAAAGTCCCCAAAAGTAGTGGAACTTTTTATGGTTTTGTAATCTTTTGGAGTCTGTTTTGTGAAGTCTTTTTTAGCTTTGAAAGCCGATTTATATTGCTGGAATTAAGGTGATTTTAGTTTCTCAAGTATTAAGATTTGGTTCTGGATGTCTTTCTAATTATAGCTTTAATTAAAGAAACAAATTAAAAACTGCTTCTCACTGTTTTTTTTTCTTATTCTTAGGAGAGGGTTCAAGTTTAACCACTAAAACATTGGTTGTTTTTTTTCTTTGGCCTTCTGTATCGACATGATGTTCCCAAGTAAAAAAAATACTAATTTCTTGGTATTGATAACTTGAAACATATATATTTATTGACCACCTGAAGAGTAAGGACATAGGACATGAAGTCTACAACATGCTTTATTACTTCACATTGTGGAAGTTTTCTAGTAGGAATCAGATATTGGCATCTTGATTACATGTGCAGATTCTTTCAGCAAATCGAACGAGGAGAACGAGTGCGGCGGAAGAACAAACATAAGCCCCTCCTCCTCAGTCTCAGCCATCTCCAGCAAGCTTTCTTGTGGCACAATCTACAGAAAATGAAAACAGAGGAAATGACTTTAGAAAACGTTTTCAAGATTCAGGAGAAAAATAAATATAAGCCTGAAGTCATGCTCATGTTGTGATTGAATCTTCATCAGAATTTACCATCTTTGGGTTTGAGAAAGAATTCTCATCCATCACATTAGTAGAGGTAAGTACTTTCTTCTTGGATCCATAAAATTTTGTGATCGATCCGGTCACTTCAACCTTCAGAGATACTGATTCTTTTCCAATGTTCACAGCCTGCAATATATATAAGGAACGTTCATGTTTGGTCAGAAACAGAACTCTTTTGTTCAAAGTTGTACGAATGTGAAATAACTAAACCTTAATCTGTATGCAATCTTTGCCATTGGTTTGGAAGGAGATGGCAGATGCTTTAACTAAAGAAGAGTTTCCCGTAAGAATAGAACTGAGAAGAGTTGCTCCGCTTGACTCGGTAAAGAACTGTTGGACCCAATAGCTAGGAGTTCCATAGAGATGAGACGAGTTGAACACTATTGTATCAGGGATCCACCTGAAAAAAAACACAAAAAAGCAAACGGCTTTGATGATGATGAGCTCATTCAAGAGATATATCGATTAATTAAACACCTTTAAAAACTAAACTGAGAGATACCTTCTATCGTTTGTGTTTACAAAGAGAGGTGCATAGCTAACCATTCCTACAATGTCACTGCAACATAAACAAGGTACAGTAACTGTTATAATTTTTCTTTTCCAAACCAGAGAAGAAGATGAAGGTGTTTAGAAAAAACCTGTTCTTTTCCAAACCAAGGAGGAAGGCTGCTTCCCCAAGAGCGGCCAAAAGGTTTCCGGTGTTAGCATCCGTTTTGTTTACAGCGTATTCGCTAACAAAAGCCTATAACAAAAAAAAATGTTTGAAAACTTAATTCATTAGAAGAAGATACAGAGGCCAAGAAGGCCATGTTTCGTCATGTGGAGAAAGAAGTATTTTGTATCATCTATTACCGCACCTTTGGACCATTGCGTGGTGTATTGTCAAAGTCATGGGACCTGTTAAACAAGTCCTTTGCAAGAGTGTAAATCTGGAGCAAAAAAGAATCTGTCAAAACCAAATGTTATGCATAACAAAATTTGAAACGTTTTTTTGTATTTTTACATGGTAATCAAAGTAATCAGCAGGGTGATCAAGCGGTTGAGGCGATGCATCACAGTTTGAGATGATTTTGATATCTGGATAAGCTTTTTTGATAGCATCATAAAACACAAGATAGTTTCCTGAAAAGAAAAAAAGTTGTGTATTTTTAAGTTAGTAATAACCAAAGCTCTTGTTTGTTACTTACAAAACGGTTTTAAATAACAGAGAACAATGTAAAAAAAAAACCTCTGTAGTAAGTCATAGCACAATCTTCATTCCCAACTGCAACATATTTCAGTTCAAAAGGCTCTGGATGTCCCATTGCAGCTCGAACTGATCCCCATGTAGAATTAGAATCACCACGAGCAAACTCTATACCGTCAAGCGCTTCCTGAAAGCATATAAAAAAGACACATTTTAGAGAGTTCTCTCTATTAATCAAAATAGAGAGTTCCAAGAAAATGAATACTTGAACAAAAGGCATGACACTTTGTGTTTCAACTTGATCATTGTGACTGATCCCTGCAAAAGTTACACAGAGGTAAATCAATACATTTAAATAAAGCAAAGTCTTTAAGAAATAGAGAAATTTAAGAATTACCATTGTTAAACACCCATACTGGGGTTGCACCAATGTCTTCGGCAAGCTACAAGAGTATTTAATTTGGTTCGACATTTAATATCGAGCTTAGGAGGAATAATTGAAATGCTTATAGAACCTGAAAGTAACGAAATGGTATCTTACTTGAAAGAATTCAAAGTGGCCAAGGCCATCATCAGTCCAGTACTTCCAAACATCACCATAATGGCCAGGTCTTTCTTCCCAAGCTCCCACGGTTTCTTTCCAGCGGAATGCGTTGCCTAACCAGTCACCTTCCACAAAACAACCACCTAACTCCCAAAATATAATGGTAAGTGTCTTACCTTTTCTCATTTTTTTTTTTTTTTTTTACTTTACCAAGTGAAATGCTATTTTTCTCTTTAGAAATTACCGGGGAATCGGAGGA
The DNA here is from genome assembly GCA_024034495.1 of Camelina laxa. Lineage (NCBI taxonomy): Eukaryota > Viridiplantae > Streptophyta > Magnoliopsida > Brassicales > Brassicaceae > Camelina > Camelina laxa. Next base: position 12,413,048 of record CM043881.1, read on the forward strand.
AACGGGGCTTTAGATCAACCATCATTTGGATAAGATCATTTCTGAAACCATGTCCCTGTGTGACCAACCAAGAAAACCAATTTCAATATGCAGACTCTATAGACCAATTTCTTAATAAAAATAAAATAACAAACCTTGTAAGTATCCATAGGCATGGCTGAGACTTGGTCAAACCAAATTAAACCCTTTTTGGTAGTTGTAAATTGAAGTCTAGCACCATTATCTGTACCATTTGCTTCTAAAACCAATTCCGTTCTAGTCCAGTTTGAAACTTCAGAAGCCAAAGCTCTGCATAAGTAAATATATAAACAAATATAGTTTTTATGACATCAGTAAGAAAAGCATAATACTGGAGAATGTGAAAGTTTCTTTTCTCACTTGATATTTTCTGAAGCAAGAGTCAATGATCCATTAGAACTTGTAAATGAAACAGACAGATCAATGTCCCCAGTCGAACGCACATAGAACACCACATTGTATTTCTTCCCTTCTTCAATGTTCTGATGTAAAAAAAGATACACATATATGAGCAAAACTTGTTTTAAGCATTAGAGAAAATGCAAATTGTGACTAAGAGTATAAAAATGCACCATTCCCCAGTAACCCGGGTTATAGACCCCGACTCCTCCTGATGGACAAGAATTGCTACTGCCATTGCTGTCACAAAGCACTTCCATTTTAAGAGCCATCTTGTTGCGCTCAAAACACGAAGAACGGTCTGTAACCACGTAAATGGATGATCCATCTCCAATTATGGACCAAGGCCATATATTGGAAGGAATGTTTTGTCCACCAGCTTCAAATCCTGAAACCAAAGAGTGTTATCATGCACCATTCTCTGTAACGAAACGTTAATAGTAAATTCCAAGATAAACGTTAAGAACCTCTGTTGCTAACAAGTTCAGCCCATAGTCCACCTGCTCCAGCATGATTAATTTCCTGACAATTATTGCATTCAGATTCAGAACATTTATAAGAATTAAGTTTAAAACATTAAACATTAGGACTAGTAAAATTACAAGCAAATAGTCTGTATCATGACAAAAGATTAAGTACACAAAGTCACCATTAAGAGAGACTCTAGGTGAGAAAAATCTTATAAGAAAGTCATGAAAATTGTGCAAAACCTCAAAGAAGATCCCGAACAGAGTATCAGGAATTGGTCGTCTGGTCAAGTTAGAAGCATCTACTTGCAGGGAGATAACAATGGCGTCTTCTTGAGCATCAACAAGACAAAGGCTTTGGTAGACAAAACAAGAGCCGAGGAGAAATAAAAGCATGCAAACAACACTTGTGAAAATTCGACACGAAGTCTTCATTTCCATTTTTACCAAATCTAATCAGAGCAAACACCTTGTAAGGAAAAAAAACATTATTTAGTTAAATCCAGTTTCATAAATCCTTCACATCCCTAAACTTGTGATATTATATAATCATCACAGTCAAACTTGAGATCAACACACAAGATTATCAAAAATGAGAGGAGACACTAAAGTGAGTACATTGTACAAAACAAAAGTTGATATACTTTCAAGATTTAGACATTATGATATCCCAAATGCCCTTAGAAAAATCCAGTCTTATTCTTGTGAGATCTTGAAAAGTAAGTAAATGTGTTGGATTTCAAAGAGTAAGAAAGAAATATCGATCTTGACACAAGAAAAGAGCTGAGTAACAGTTAGAGAAGCAAAATTTTCAAGATCAAGAGTAAACCCATTATGCAAGAAACACAGATTAGAAGACCTGAGGATCAAAAGCAAAATGTAACCTTGATAGGAGAAAGACACGAATGAGGAGTGAAACGAGGATTAAAAGTAAGTGTAAGATGTGTTTACTTTGCTTTGCTTTATAGGCAAAACCAGCAAAGACGACATTACCTTCACGTCTCTTTAATTTGCTTTGGGAGCTTATTTGGTTCCTTACACAAATTATAAAAACCGCGTTTACAAACGTTTAAAATTATTTCCTTAGAGCGTTTGCGATTGTGAGTGGTTGTAAAAATTCACAAAAAAAAAAATATATATATAATAACAAAAAAGAATATAGAAGGTTTCTCAGTCGCTTTGACAATAAAAAAAAAAAAAAAAGGTTTCTCAGTCGTAACTTATCAAATATTTTAAAATACTTTCAACCATAGAAACTTTAAGAGAAAAAAATCATCCAAGTAAAATACATATGTGTGTAATGTGTTTGGAAAATAATATAACGCACTGCCACAAATATGCTAAGAATATGGGCATAAAACAAAAGTTTGAAAACAAATCAAAAGTTTGAAAACAAATTTCTCCACTTTAAGGAAAAGGCGTGTGGAGAAGAAATTACAACTTTTGTGTTTTCTTATTTCTTTCTTCTGTATTCTTCTAATTTCTTACTTTGGTTACAAAGTTTGTTTCGATGATGCAAAAGTTTCTTCTTCTTAATTAATAAGGAATATTATTTAGAATAAAAGGAGAAATATGAAGTGAAAATGAGCACTGATCTTTCACTGTACTCTCTTTTTTTTTTTTTTCAACTAGCATATGAGTCACAGTTGAACCCAAAACCCAATGTAGAACCAGATCAAACGTCAAACCATTTTGAAGTTTTAGGTGGAGACTGATTAATTAGAAGTTGAATGTTTTTCATTTTCAAAATAATTGTGTTCACTAGGTACTAACCAACGGTATACCGCAGGCTGAACATTTTATTTTAAGAAAATCTGTAATAATAAAGTTTATAAATAAATTATATATACTGGTTTGTAATTGAAAATAATTGAAAATGTTGGTTTATTATCTGGGCAATCAGGAGATATTTTAAACATCCTTAGTATAGTTCTGAAGTAAGTAAAAAGATGTAACTAAGATGTAAACAGAAAAATTTAATATAGCTAGCGGAAGTTTTGGATGATTTTCCACGACCCCTCAGAAGCTCCATTCTCGAATTTTTGGATCAAATCCTTTTTGACTGCAGCTCCCATCCGATCATCCTACATATTTTGGAAAAAAATTGTTAAATAAGACAATAATGAGAAAATAATAATAATTTTTATATATGTTAAAATAACATACAGCTTCATCCACTAAGATGAACTCCATGGTTTCACTGGCAGTAAGCGAAGATTGCCTCCACACATGTAGAATTTTAATGCATATACGCCATAAATTTTCAAAAGGCTTCAGTTGTTTCAAAGGTGTGAAAAGTAATGGCAAATATAACATGTTTGTAGCTAAGTTTTTTAGTAAATGTTTGAACACAGGATTGAATGATGGTGTTAAAGAGAAGAGACTATTGTATTTATAGGGTTGAGGATGATTATTTGGTTAGGGTTGTATTCTCAATTGATATTATTATTATTGTGAGTATTTTTTAAAACGATACGGTATTTGTTAAGAATATATTCTTATTTTTTAGTTATGTAAATCTTATCCGTGTAATTTTATTTTTGGTTAAGCAAATAATTGATCGGGAGTTTACAATATTGAGAAGTATCTTATGGGGATATTTATGGGATTTTGTTAAGGGAATATTTTTTTGGTTTGGAATATTTGGTTAGTGTATCCCACTATAATCGATTGTTAGCCATGTAACTGCGATTTTTAGGAGTTAAAAATCACGGGTTAATATTTTGATTATGAAGCAGTAATTAACAATTAATAATAATAATTATCTTTTATACCCTCTAAAATTTTACCCGTTATTTAACAATTTGTAATGACAATTGTATGTAATTGTTTACACTTTTCAAGGTTAGTTTTAATTTTGTACTTCTCAATTAATATAGTAGGATTAGATTATACAAGCGCCACATCCAAATTAATAAAAATATCTAGAAACAAATATAAGTTTTTTTTTTCGCCAGCAAAGTACAGAATTAGCTCAAACTAGCCAATTAGTTGGAAAATTGTTCACATAGGTAATTGGAAGCGACTCCACTCTAGCTCTTCGTGCCAGCTTGTCCGCTCTACCGTTTTGTGATCTGGGAATCTGGACAACAGAGAATGAGAGGAATTCATCCTTATCTTCTTCAATCGCGTCCAGATATGTCTTGAATGCAGGCCACTCGGAAGGTGAAGACACCATCTTCACCAAATCAGAACAGTCTGTGAGAAAGACTACTTTCTCCTTATCCGCACCAATCATGCATCTCATTGCCCAAATAAGGGCTTCCATTTCTGCATGGAGAGGGGACAAGCTACTGCGGGAGTTAGATGCACCCATAGTGGGAGATTCTCCGTCAGGAGAAATACAATACCACCCTCTGCCCATAAACTGGTCGGTCCCTTTCCAGGATCCATCTACAAAGCATCAATGGCAGGATCCATAATTGCGCATCACACCGCAAGTCTGAACCGTAGACCTTGTTGGGGTTCGAGAATCGCTTTGAAAGGAAGATCCTGGGGGATCTTCCTGAGCTGAGCACCAAAGTTTTGATTCCTCTTCCGCTAACCATAAAATTGCTACCGGGTTTGAATTCAAGTTGCTAAATAATTTATCATTGCGAGCCTTCCAGATATACCATAAGATCCACGGAAAAACTTCTGTCGAAGGAATGTCCTGAAATCTCCAAAATAATGAATCCATATTTGCATAGAAAGAGTTCGAGGGGAAGCATCCCGAAGAAGTTGGGAATTGGGACAAACCCCAAACCTGCCGAGCCGGAGGACATAAGAAGAGAGCGTGGTTGACTGTTTCCTCCGCTCCTCCACAGATCACACATTCCACATCACATCCAAGTCCACGACGTCGTAGATTAGCTGTTGTCGCCATACAACCCATAAAAATATAAGTATTATTCATTAAACAAAAATATAAGTATCATTAATCAAATGATTTTAAGTGTTCCCTTCACAGTTCACATCCATAGAGTAATTAATGTTTTATTATATATTTTATCTCTGATTAGTTTTTTTAAATATAGTTTAAATAATAATATGCTTTTGAATATTTAGGGGTAGGTGTTCGGTCTATTTTTTTGATTTTATAAAACTGAAACCATATAGAAACCATATGTATTTTCATATTTTGGTATGGCTACCGTTAGGTTTTTACAGTTTTATGGTTGTATTGGTTTTATTAAAAAAGAAAACCCTTGGTTCTAACCATGATGCCAATCGTAAATCTAATCCAATACCGTTTATAAATGCAATTGAAATCCTCCACTTCGTCTATTCTGTATTTTTATTTTATTTTATTTTTATTTTTCGAATAAGTTAAATTAATTCATTTGAGTTTTGTGCATCTTCCTAATTCTCTTTTCTATAAATAGGCCAAAAAACAACAAACTTAAAGCTAAAATGTTATACAAAAAACCAAGCTGAATCCGAACCATGTTTGCTAGAAATGATATTGATAAAATTTAATTGAAATACTTTTCTAAATTCAACTTATATAGTATGTTTCTTTATTTAATTGAAAAAATAATTTGGTTATTGCGTCATATATACTAGTAGTACAGTACCAAAGCTAACAGAGGTTTTTATTTTGTCGCTTTATTCGTTCTGTGTGTATGCTTTCCCTTTTTTTTTGGCGATTAGCTTTATATAACGGCTTGCTTCTCTAAAAGAAAAAATGTTGGGCTTATGCAGAGCTTAGTAATGGAGCCAAATCAGAGAAGCAGATTCAATAAAATTTGTGTTTTTTGCGGAAGTAACTCTGGTCACAGAGAAGTTTTCAGCGACGCTGCACTTGAACTTGGCAATGAACTGGTTTGCTTTTGCTCTCTTCCGTTTTTGTTTATCAAGATATTGGGTGACTAAAGATACGAACTTTTCTGGCAAATGAATGGTTAAAAAAAATCAGAACTTTATAGTGTTTAGAGCAAAAGATACAAACTTTTTGTATTTTTCTTGTTCTTGTCAATGTTATTAGACATGGGTTATCCTTATGCTGTGACAATGTTTAGATTTTGGTGTTATTGGATATGATTTTTGTTCATCTTTTGCTTTCTGGCTCTGAGAAATAGGTGTTGTTGCTCTGAATGTATCAATTGTTTCTGTAAAGTATTGGTGTTGGAATTGTAGGTGAAGAGAAAGATAGATTTGGTTTATGGTGGTGGAAGTGTTGGTCTAATGGGTTTGATATCACGGAGAGTCTCAGAAGGTGGTTGTCATGTACTCGGGTTAGTTTTAAGATCGTCTCTCTTCTTTATATTTTCCTTCCTTTCTAATAAGATACAATTTTTAAGAGCTTCTGTATGTATTTCTGTATAGGATCATTCCCAAAGCTTTGATGCCTGTTGAGGTATGTTTACATCTCTAAACCTTTCAGTTCTAATCTATTCCTTCTTTGCAGTTGAATTTTAACTTCATTCCGTTTTTGTTAATTACTTTATGATTGAATGGGTTTAAGTAGATATCTGGTGAGACTGTTGGAGAAGTAAGAATTGTTGCAGACATGCACGAGCGCAAAGCTGCAATGGCTCAAGAAGCTGAGGCCTTCATTGCGCTTCCTGGCGAGTTTTCTAATTCCAAAATTCTAGCATGGTTTTTACAAGTTTTGTTTCTGTTTTTCTCCACTTTTTTAAAGATGCTGGTGGCTTCTTGTTTCATTAGGAGGTTATGGAACTATGGAGGAACTTCTGGAGATAATAACATGGGCACAACTCGGTATCCATAAGAAGACGGTATTATGACGCTATTCCCTTTTGCAGGTATCCACAGGAAGACAAATAGATACTATGTTAATGATGAGGATTGTATTATATATCTCTGCAGGTTGGTCTTTTGAATGTTGATGGTTACTATAACAATTTGCTTGCATTATTCGATACTGGAGTTGAAGAAGGTTTTATCAAGCCTGGCGCTCGTAATATCATTGTTTCTGCTCCCTCGGCTAAAGAACTTATGGAGAAGATGGAGGTACCTAAAACACTCTAGATTATATTTTTGTGTTTGAGTATTAACAGTGTTCCATAGTTTTCACTTATTGTTCTTCTTGGCAGCTATATACTCCTTCACACAAGCACATTGCTTCTCACCAAAGCTGGCAAGTTGAACAACTTGGAGATTACCACTAGTCAGATGCTTGAAAATGGTGATATTTTTGTGTCTTTTGCATTAAGAAACAATCTCTTAAGCATTTGAAACAACAATTGTGTTTGCAAATTACAATCTTTACTCAATAGTGCAAAGCTTTTGGTGTATGGTTAAGGCCATTGTGTCTTTTTTTGTTTGAAAGTTGGGAATCAATCAGAATGATCTGTCATTTTTTTTGGGAAAGAAATTGTGACAGATTCTAAGCTTGAAAAGCGACAGCTTACTTAACTCACATGGAAGCACTTAGATAATGTCTCTTCTGAAAGCAACTTGAGTCAGGGACAGGTCTATTTGTTTCACTTGTCAGTTTTTACCTTTCCCTTATCTCCCTCAGTTAGTTGTTCTTTGGCCTATATGTATCCATTTCAGTATTGTTCACTTTGGAATTTTACTCTGTGTCCTCTCCCAGGATTCTGTAAACCGGTGTTTTTTTTTTTTTAACTGAGTTCCTTTGAATTATTTCTCCAACCACAAATCGGTCTAGGATGTAACCAGGCTATGAGCATGCCACGAAGGATGTGATTTCAGTTAGGAATGTCAATTTGGGCCAAAGATTTGCGAGTAGGACATAAACTGCTCTGTTATGGGGCATCATGTTAGGAAGATAGGTGTGCGTAAGCCACTAAGCCTAGTTTTGATCTGGTTCTATGCTTTTGTAGCCCAGTATGCGGTCTAACTGATTGTAAAAGTAAAATATATTTGGCACACATGGATCAATTTACCTGATATACATGAATTATTTTCAATCATGGAACTAAAACTATAGCATTTGAAGCCATTCATGTTCTTGAATGAATCCAGTTGTGACTTTCCAAATAGTATTTTGTCAATGAAAAAGAAATAGTAATATTGACAAAAAAAAGAAATTATATCTAAGATCACAATCTAGACCATACAAAGCCATTAAATGCATTCATACACGAACTCATGTCTACTATAGTTGGACGGAATAAGTTTCTATGACCAAATCATTTTTAATGACATGTTAATGGACTAACATCAGTATTTTTTTTGTCACATTGCAACTGCTGGAAGTACATCAAATATTGGTTTTCTAGAATCCCACGACTATAGTGTAATCCGACCGGAGACTACACAAAATCTAGTTGTGAGACTTATAGTTGGATCCGATATATATATATATTTTAATAATTGCCCCTTCATTGTCTCCAATAGAGGAAATTTGGTGCATAACATGGATCAGAAGGAGATAAAAATGAATACTAGAAAATCGCGTACTGCGTACATAATATTAGTATACCTCTATAATAGATGCTCCAACTTTATGTCGGAGATAACATTAATCAACCTATATCGGACTTATGATATATTTGTCAAACACTAAATACACAAACTTAATCTGATATTAAAGAAAATATCACATAAACAAAATGAAGGATATAACATAAACAAAAATTTAGGCATATCAAACCAAGAAGAAAAACAAAGATAAGACTTAAGAAAACAAAGTTTGAATATAAGGTATGAAATGTAGAAGGAAACAAAACACAATTACACAACCCACTACCACTTTGGGACGTAGGGTTGGACAACGAACAAACCCCATCTCGACACGTGACCGGCTGGGCATTCTCCACATGCTTTCTCCTTGCCGAAAGTGGAAATAAAGATATGGCCGTAAGAGCATCCTTCAGAAGCTTATAGAATAGTATATTATAAAGATTTGTGTATGTGGTCACTCATATTCCTCCAATCAATCAACGTTACATATAGTATCTTATATACATTAATTGATAAAGAATATACAAGAAAAAAAGAAAAGAAAAAAAATCTAATAGCTATGTTTTAGTCATAAGTTCTTATAACGTACCAAAAGAAGTCATACATATATTTAGAAAAACCCCAAGGTTTTATTTATTTTTCAAACCTTTTTCTCATAAATTCATAATCGATCCGTCGACATGTTCTACTTTATTAAAAGTAATGCTGAAAAATCTTATAATATAAAATAAAACCGAAACACGTTATGAAATGAATAAAACAAAACGATAAGAACAAATGCTGAAAAAGGAAGTTCTCAAGAAAGCACAAACATATACATGATGCCATATTCGGAAATCTACTATTTATTTATGTATTTTGGGGCATCTTTCTGAAATATATTACTTTATAGACTAAAATCAAAGGTTAAAAGATAAAAGATCATATACACTCGTAACAAAAACCACATGTTTAAAAGAAAATTATGACATGATATTTACTAATAATCGTCTTTAATCTTCGTCAAAGGAATTTAAAACAAACGGAAAAGAATCACTCTAGCTAAAAGAGTAGAGATAACATATACATATGCAGTGATTATTACTCTTTTCTTTAGTCTTCTACTTCTGGATTGCACCCACAATTACACACGTTACTATATATGTATGCTGGCACACATATCAATATTTTAGAAAATATTCTTTAAACTAGAGGTATACATATGATGATCTCTACTATGGTCTATGTACAAAGACAATATTGATTATCGAATTATTTGGCAAAATGTTGTAATGGATTAAAATATGTCTAATACAAAATATATATTTAAAATCACGTAATAGACATAAATACAGTATATGTGTGTAATTAACATATTATATATAATTATATTAATTGGTTTCATTATGATTTTAATCATATATTCGAATTTTGGCAGTATTTTTGGTGATGATGTATATAGTATGGACTAACAACGAGGCTATTGGACTTGCTTGCAGAGCCGAAGATTTCGATGGTGATATTGAATAATTTGTATATAATTAATAATAAAATAAAAAGATATCGACAAAAATGTGCCGGCTGGTTTCGTTTAATCCAGACACCAAACCACCGTCGTTGCTTACTTGCTTACTTGCTTCTACTATAATTTTACGAGTGTGTTCTCCAGGACACTCTGATAGAACATCACAACTGCTTGTAATAGATATATCTCTACAAGAAAACGCATCAACCAACGTCCACAATATGTTTGCAACATGGCATCCTTGAATATAACAATAGCCTCGACTCCCGCCGCACCAAACCTTTTTATTTGTAACGTTCCTCGTGACAAATATGTTTGCATGCTGCATTAAATAAAGATTTCCATCACTAGCACCAGTACTCCACTATACATATATTTCAGTAGACAATACGATCTGAAGTTCAAATTTTGACAAGACTTTGCCAAAGATTTGAGAGTTTATGCTTTAAGTTTTGCGTATTTACGATAGACTTATATATATATGTGGTAGGTTTTGCTATATATATAATTTTGTTGTCATTTTCCTTATTTGTCCAGATTTCATTGGTTTTTTAGACATTGAATTGTGGTGAAAATGAAAACAGAATTATTGATCAGTTACAAATCTTGAAATGTTGACTGCATTGCGTCGGTTACATTATATCATTTGACCCAAAAATAAAGACTGATTAATGGGAAGTAAAAGAAATATATCAATATTAATGTAAAATAATAATAACTTTATTATCTTTTTGCTTCCATTATCTTCTTCGCAGCGTATCTATATCAAATAATTGGTGAAGAGAGAGAATATAGGATTTGTTGGGATTTCTCTCGATCTCTCTCGCCCTCTTGGCTATAAAAAGCCACAACAGGGTCTCCATTTCTTCCCACACCTAAATATAAAGAAACACATAATCTTATAAGAATTTAGAGCAATGTCCCTCCATTCATGATGGAACATATATAGATTTTATTATGTATATAATATTCATTGAGTTTAAAAGTGGCATGATAATAAGGGCTAGCGCTAGGGTTTATAGATGTATGTGATATGAAACGTTATATATATATTGGGATGGTTTGAGTGTTGAGGAATTTGATGGTGACAGAAGAGAGTGAGCACAAATGGTGACTTTCTTGCATAAGGTTTCATGCTGGAAGCTATGTGTGCTCACTCTCTATCCGTCACCTCTTTCTATCCCTCTCTCTCTACACCATTTCATGTTTTTTTGTAGAGTTTTATATTTTGATTTGGTTTTAATATCCTCGATTTGATTCCATTCTTTTTGGCTTTTCAAATATTAATCAGCATGTTAAAATATTAATTGATTTTTCATGATTATGTTATTATGTATTGTTTCAATTCCGAACCTACATTTTCGCTCTCTCTCGGCAGATTATTTGATTAATTTCAACAGTTTACATAGTTTGTTATTTTCGAATCTGGCAGTTTTTTGTGTTGGACATGTTGATTGAATGATATGCAAAATCAAAAAACGACTTTGTGGAAGATCCAAAGAAATCAATGTCAATATATGTACAGTGGATTTCAATTATATTTTGACATATATGTAGAGTAGAATTCAGATTTTTTTTCTTTAGTTTTAACTGGTCAAAGATATTATTATTATATTTAGTTTTATCCTTTTGTTTTTGGTAACCCTAAACATTTGAAAATCTATTATTTACTTTTATTAAGAATTTTTTTTTTTTTATTAATTACATTTACAACTCGTTAAACATTAATCTTGTAATTTTACTCAGTCACAACAGAAAAAATTGAATTCTACCTCGCATCTTTGATATCACGCTCACAGTAGTTTTATTATCTTTTTCATCCCTAAAAAAATCCTACAACTTCGTCAATCCTTTTGAACTAATTTGTTTACAACACTGGCCTCGTAACTTTACTGTACTATTTCATAAGACAATGTCTGGTCTTGCATCGGTTATTATCTCACACTGATCTCTTCACTTGAAAATTGACATCAACATCAATATGATAATTGCATTTTTAGAGGGTAGAATTGTGAGAGAAAAAAAAAAAAAAAACATAACCTTGTGACGAATATGAGAGAGGCTCATCGTTTCAAATTCTAACATGAGCGACTATATTAATTGTCTATGAAGTTCAATATTTTTTTTTTTTTTTTTTTTGTACGAGTCTATGAAGTTCAATATATTTTACATTTTGTGAACATTACAAACCATAAGTTTAATCTTTGTCATTACCATTAGTTAGTCTCTCATCACCACGACTTAAATCAGCATTATTCCCAAACTTTTTTAATCTAATAAGATGTGGGACTACATCCTTCCCTAGATCCGGTCTATCTCTTTTTCTTAGCTCCGCACATTTCAACGATAGTGTAGCAAAAGATTGAGCCTCTTGTAAAGGCCAATCAGGCACGACCGGGTCAAGCATCTCCTTGAATGTTCCTTTACTTATAGCCCTCGAAACCTGATGAGCCAGCCCCATGGGTTGCCTTGCGGTTATCATCTGAAGTAGCAATATCCCCAATGAGTATACATCTGATTTTGTGGTTAACATTCCTGTTTGTTGGTACTCAGGGTCTATGTAACACCACGTCCCTGCCGCGGATGTCATGTGGTATTGTGTGACGTTATTAGCGACCGTTGCCGGTACCAACCTGGCTAATCCAACGTCGCTGATCTTGCTCACGTAGTTTCTATCTAAGAGTATGTTGGCTGGTTTGAGGTCGCGGTGAACTAAAGGTTCTGGCTTAGCTTGATGTAGGAATGAGAGTGCGGTAGCGATCTCCGCGGCTATTTCGAAACGTTTCCTCCACGAAATCGGAGGAGAGTTTCCTCGACGAAATAGTCTATCCTCTAAGCTACCATTTTCCATATATTCATAAACTAAGCATCCGTATTCAGGACATGCACCAAGGAGAAGAACCATGTGAGGATGCCTTATGGAACTTAAAACCTCAACCTGTAAAAATGAGAGTACAAAATGATTATTATGAGATTAATTAAACTTGTGATCTGAAAAAGTAAACAAAAAGATAAAATCATATATATATATATATATATATACTTCTTGTTGAAATTGTTTTTTTCCCTGAGCAGCATCAGGTCTTAGAACTTTAATGGCAACAGGAGTGTGGTCAAGTTCGCCATTGTACACAGGTCCATACCCTCCTTCACCAATTTTTCTATGATTTGCAAACTGCTCTGTGGCGTTTTCAATCTCTTCAATCGTATATTTTCTGTAGCGAACGTCGTTATGTGCTAAAGCACTCACTGCACGGTCTTTGTCCTCTTCTTCACTTTTCGCTTTCATCTCTGCTTGCTTCCTTCTTTGTCCTTCTAGCTCAGCCATTCTCTGAGCTTTCTCACCTGCTTCTATGGCCGCTCTACACTTTGCCTTCTCCATTTCTGCCACTGCCAATGCTGCTTCTTCAGAAAGTCTCGCTTTCTCGAATTTACGAGCTTCTTCTATTTTCCACTGATTTAGCTCGTTTGCCTAGAAAGTAAAAGAAGCCATGAGTACCGTATGCAACAAGAAACTTTCTTAAATTTTAAACCTACCTTTCTCTTTGCTGTAAGTGCTTCTTTACAAGCTGAGCTATACATGTCCATAGTTTGTTTGAGTTCAAGCTTTAGCCTTCTCATTTCAGCTTCAATATCTTTCTGCAAATAACAATCATATTATGGTTTTCGAGCCTTTCAATATTTAATTCTTGAACTTAAAAAAGATGATCAAGAAAACGTACGGTTGATTGTGGAATCGACTCCTCTGAGGAACTCGATGCACCATAATAATCTACATTATTATGAGCAGAGAGATCAATGGAACCCATCATGCTTCCTCCAACTTCAGATTCATCAGAAAATGAACTTTGTAGCGTTGGATTCCTTTGGAAGGCAACTTGGGTAAAACCGTTGTTGAAATCCGTAGGGGTTTTGTAACTTTTTGGCGTTGTGTTGACGGCACGATTGTGCGGATAAGCCGTCTCATTTGGTTTGTTCCTTGCACCACGCTGGACCCTAAAATGTTTCAAGAAAACAATCAGACTATATTATATTACATCTTTCCTAATAAGAACATACAAGTTTTAAACAATGCAACCAGTTTCCATGAACTTTAGCCATCACATTTTTCTTTTCAAACAGAAAAAATATACTCTTGTTCATTAGCTTAGCAATACCAAAGAACAATCATCAGTACTAGAGTTGACATAAAAAAAAAAAAAAAAAAAAAAAAAAAAATCATAATATGAATAGAGATTGGGGCATTTATTTTGAAACCTCTAAATGGTTTAACACATCAAGCAAATTCGTTTGGCAAAAAATTTGCAAGAAAACTGAAACAAGGAACCAAAAGGTTGGTTCACTACCTAGGTATAAGATCTTGCTCGCTATCCGATAAAGATTGGATTAGAAAGCCGGAAGACGGTATACGAGGTGGGGCAAGCGTATTGGTGATAGGTCTTTGCGCTGGTCGGGAAGACTGAACTTTTCCTCCTTTGGAAATGACATAAACCGAACAAAACTCAGGCGTAGATTTCATTATGTTAGCTTGCACCTCATGTGGTTTACTAAACATAAAAGATCTAGCGAAGGTGTTCTTCGATGATGCTCCCAATACAAGATTGTTAACCAGATTGTTATTAACATATTCCAAGATTGCTGTTGTAACGTCCGAATCATCTAGAACAACCTCCTTCATAGAAATCTACTAAGAGTGCATGGTATTAATTAAAACATATCTGTTTATGCTTAACAAAAAGAAAAAGAAAAAGAAAAGATCTACTAGAAGGATTGTATTATACCCCTTTTCGCGCACAATATCCTCGGTATGGAATAAAAAGCTGATTTAAATCATCATTGTTCAAGTTGGCTCCATTACCTCCATCTGCAAATTTCATTCAAAATCTTGAACATTGAAACTACTGATTCTGAAAATAAATTCAAGATTACATGAAAAATAATGAGTAGATAAGGTGCCTACGATTTGAGCTTTTGAGACGAACATGGACAAGAATCATGACTGGATTGTGAATCATATTGAGGAGATGGTCGATGGCCCAACGAATAGCGTAATTACTATGCTTCTCTTTGTCCACTGCAACTACTGTCGAGTTTACCGGAGAATGGATATCGTCTGACGAGTACGGTGAAGCCATCAATGATCAGACAACACACTAGGCTAGGCATAATCAATGTCACCACAAAGAAGCTTGTGGTCTAAGTTTCTCTTTTCTCAAATCAAACGGACGAGACATCAAGTTTCTATCAACCACTGATTATAGTATCTCCTTTTCTTTCGGTCAAAAGAAGAAAAAAAATGTATTTTTAGACATGTATTACCAATACATATCTACTAGTAATTTTTAGTTACATGGAAAATTTTCCTTGTTGAAAAAAAAAGTTGTGTTTGTTTCATAACAAATAAATTTTCTAGATAAACCAATATATTACGCATTGATAAATAAATATGAAAAATGGTCGAGAGTTTTCTTGGCTAATAATTAAACTAACTCATAAAATGTGAGAGTTAATTGAATTATTTTTTTTGACTAAAATACATTTTTTGCTTTGTTAGAAAAAAATAGAAGTCAAATGTACCCTCTTAGAAAATTGTTAAAATTGTTAGAAAAGTGTTAAAATAATATACGTGAAGACCATATGTTATGGTAATTTGTTTATGTTAAAACATTTTTTTTTTCTTCAAAAAATCTGTTGTTTGTATTTATTAGATGTAAATATAGTGATAACATATTTATTTTACGTTATAACAGTTTTTTTCTTTTGCTTCCAAAAATAATAATTTTATACACCAATATTGTTTAAATAATTTTCATACATCATATTTTTATAGATTATATATTTTATAAATTATATTTTTATAATCATTTTTTAAATAATATTTTTATACATTATATTTTTAGGCATTATTTTTTATTAAAAAACATCATAGTTTATAGATTATATTTTATAAATATTTTTTAATATTATTATATGTGTAGGCTTTTTTGTTGATTTTATCATTAACAATGAAAAAATCTAACACACTACAGTGTTTGGAAAACGAACAAATCCTCGTATTAGTCTATAGAAAGAAGAAGAAAACAATATTTTTTCATCATCTAGAATTAAAGATCTGTAAAAATAAAATGCAAATTCATATGCCCATGATGGCAGCAAATTCAAAGTGTGTGTAAAATGAAAAATGCACGCCGTTTCTCTTCTGGTGGTCATGCCGTTTCTAACACACAGTCGTTATCACTTGAGTCCTTCTTCATCTTCTTTTTTTTGTTCTTCCTCCATGGTTACGTCACTGCATTATTCACCACCAAAAACAAAAACACTCCAATTTGGACCCACCCGAATCAAATGAAACCCTACCGGAGAACTCATCAATTCCCTCACGCTTTTCCCGTGAATTCATCCAAATTTTTCTATTTTTAGAATCCCAAAAAGATTTCTAATTTCTTTCGTTTTCCACGCCTTTTCAAAAATCCTTTGGAAACTGGTAAGAACCACTTCTCCTCCTTCTTCTTGGTTAGTTTTGTTTCCTTTTAGAAGCTAAACCCGTTTCAAAATTTTCATTTTTACGTTCCGGGTCTTGCTCAATTCCAATGACTTGATCAAACAGAGTGTAAGCAATGTCTGTGAATGGAGGTAGAGAGGAATCATCGGCTGATTCATATAATGGACAGCTTTTGAGAGACATTAAAGAGGTAAGTAAAGCTCTTTACTTGAACAACAGACCTGAAAGATCGGTTCTTTCGTTGTCTCCTCCTGTTCGATCTAAATCTGTTTCCAGAACTACAGAGACTGGGTTAGTGTTGTCTAATAAAAAGAAGAAATCTTTGGTCCCATGGGATTGGAAGAGACCTTTGAAAGCTATAGCTCATTTTGGGCAGCGTAGGTTTGATGTTTGTTTGTTTCTACATGTTCATTCTATTGAAGGGTTGCCTTTGAATATGGATGGTACTAAGTTAGTTGTGCAGTGGAAGAGGAAAGATGAGGTTATGTCTACTCAACCTTGCAATGTTTTGCAAGGAAATGCTGAGTTTGAAGAGACGTTAATGCATAGATGTTCAATATACGGTAGCAAACATGGGCCTCATCGTTCTGCTAAGTATCAAGTGAAGCTTTTCTTGGTCTATGTATCTCCTGTTGATGCCCCGTGGCTTATTCTAGGGAAGCATTGGGTTGATCTCACCAGGATATTACCGTTGTCTCTAGAGGAACTTGAAGATACAAGAAGCTCGAGAAAGTGGAATACTAGCTTCAAGCTATCAGGTCTAGCAGAGTCTGCAGTGTTGAATCTTAGTTTTGATTACTCGGTTGTCACTAGTTCAGTCTGTGATTCAACTAGTGGAGATGTGATGCTGAAGCGGGTTGGTAGTGTTCCAAGTATGGACCATAGATCTTTGTCACTTGATGATGGAAAGGTCTTCAATCAAGTCTCACCAAGTCCGAGTCTGGATCTTTCCAAGTCAATCGATTTTCTCTATGAAAAATTTAGCGAACAAAACCCACAAAGATCAACAGGAACTGAGATCCAGTATGAACGCAAGGGGGAAACTAAGGTGGGTCTTGGTTTGGAGACTGATGATAAGCAAGCAGATGACTCTGGCGACACTGAATTTGCTTTCACGGAAAAAGGAGTAGAGATGTTTCAGCAAGAAAGATCCAGTCTGGAAGAGAACACTGATCCAAATACGGAGTCCTCGAGAATTGAAATTATTGATGTCCATGAGATACTTAAAGATGAAGATGAATTCTTTATTGAAGAATCCCATTTTATTGATCAGTTATCAGTGGTCGAACCAATAAATGGACCAAGCAATATATTGCCGAAAAATTCAGTTGATGGAGCATCCAAGTCAGCTTTCAGTAGCAAGGCAATTTCTGAGTCATCTGAGACTAAATCTCCATTGGCAATGGAAGATTCTGCTGAGAATAATTTGTTTTTGGAAGTTAAATCTAGTTACAAAGCTGCAAAAATATCAACGAAGTCACTTAGCTTGGATGACATTACTGAGTCTGTAGCTAATGATTTTCTGAAAATGCTTGAACTTGAGGAATGTTCTTATGTTTATACCTCAGATGGTGAACCTACATCTCCTCGTGGATCTCTGCTTCGAGAGTTTGAAAAGGATGCTTTGGCTTCTGGAAACTTTCTCTTAGATTTAGATGGAGAAGCAGACTATGTGTCTGATATTGATGAGGAATCGAATGATTTTTCATTCTCTGCAAGTTCTTTGGGTGTTGGGGAAAACAAGCGTGAGGGAAAATCTCAGCTGTTAATAGACATAAGTAAGGATAAGGTAATTGAAGACTTGGAAACTGAAACTTTATTACGAGACTGGGATTTAGATGATGACAGTTTTGAGAACTCTTTATCTGTTTGCTCTGATGGGTTCGGGAGTCCAATAGAGCTTCCTGATGAGGAGGGGTTAAATTTGCTGCCATTCGAAGATAATATTGGTCCTTCTGCTTGGAAGAAAGGGGGAGGTTGTATCCGGTCCATGAATCCTTTACTGTTCAGAAAGTGTAAGGATGCATCACATCTGATCATGCAAGTTTCAAACCCGCTGGTGTTAGTATCAGACTTAGGTTCTGATATCCTTGAAATACTCCAGAGTCTGGCAGCTTCTGGAACTGAAGGAATTTGCTCTAAAGTTAATGCATTGATGCCTTTGGAAGATATTATGGGGAAGACGATTCATGAAGTTGTGGATGATGCAAGGTATGAGAGGTTCAGATGCTTTCCACCATGTTGATTCATTAAGATTTCTACTTTCCCGTAAGTTTATTTTTTTTTAAGATATAGTGGTCATATGAGTTTTTTTTTCTTTTTTCATGACTTACAGAATTGGACATGGTTGCTCTGACAAGATTAAAGGTGCCGTGGTTCAGAAACCATCAAGACAGCTGGATTTAATTCCTTCAAACGAAGAATTTGGAGGCTTTGGATCCAGTATGTGTCCAAGTTATGTACCACTTGAAGATATCACATCCTTAGCTATTGATGGGATATACCTTCTCGCGGTAGAAGGATTAAAGATTCAATGCAGCATGTCAGAACAAGATCCACCTTCAGGTATTTCACCAAAACCCATGGATCAGTCTGATGCTCTAGAGTTGATGAGTTTTTCCTTACCGTTGGATGAGTGGTTAAGGCTTGACCATGGAATGCTAGACAACAAAGATCAAACCAGCAAGCAAATGAGAAATAAAAAATTAGTGCACCATGCCTATCAAGATGAAGCTTCTAGTGGAAAGGGTCATATGTTAAGGAGCGAGCTGACACTTGCTCTTCAAGTGTTACTTAGAGATCCATTTCAAAATAATGAACCTGTTGGTGCATCTATGCTTGCTCTGATTCAAGTTGAAAGGTCTTTGGATTCCTCAAATCCATCTGTGTGTAGTTTGGCTCAAGAAGTAGGAAAGAAGGAATCCTTTGGATATGATACACAGTTGTGGAGAATCACTAGCATTGGTCTTGCGGGTTTGAAAACTGACCCTGGTGTAGATCATCCGTGGTGTACGAAAACACAGCAACAGTCTGGATACCGCTGGTTAATTGCCAGTGGTACTGATAAAACCATCAAGTGTCAAGCTTCAGAGTCAAAGGCAATCATCATATCAAACCCACAAGCAACCATAAATAGCTTAGACACATTGTGGAGTATAACGTCCGACGGGCACCATCAAGGTGATTTGAGTAGCTCTGATATCTCTGTTCCTTTTACAAGAAATTCGGACGTGATATTTTCAAATGAAATAACAGAAAGACCGTGATAGTAACATTTCCATCGGCTTATATTATTATACTTCATTGTTTACACTTTCTGCTTAAGAGCTAGTCATTTTGATGTGAAAGCTCATCTGCTCTTTTTCTAGTTTATATAAAAAGTAGATTACGATGTCATCAGTTTTAGCAATGTGTATGAGAAACGATTTTTTGGTAAATATACTCCATTTACGAATTCAAGGTTCTCATCTTTCATTTATGCTTGTTTCTTTTAAAAACTTGAATCTTATTTATTCCGGTGTCTCAAATATATGATCTTCCATTATGGTGTAAGTACTGCCTTTAGGATCACTGTGATGAGCATAGACATGACATCTGATACAATAGCGTTTATAGGCGTATTTATTTTAGGTGAAAGCTTCATCCCCATCTCACTCCAGGAGGGTCAAGGCTATATTCAAGGTAAATGGTACATAATGGTAAGCTGCCGCTCTATAATTCATTATAATGGCTCATTTTTCGGATATAGATCAAATTTTGATGCTCTAAAATCTGTTCCTCGTGCATAGCTTCTCCATTGCTGTCTTTACTGTCTTTTGGTGCCATATGCAGAGGTATGGCTGGTTAGATATTGTTGTGTTCATAAGTGGTTTGGGTGTTCTTTTGCTAATGTTTGTATTAATTCTCGCTTGTAACAAAATGAGATGCTATAGAACTAGAAGTGCTATAGATTCAGAATGTCAATAATCTCTCAGAATTTGTGACATGAAACAATTTACAATGAATAAAGAACTAGAAGCAGTTTAAGTATCATAATCATCTTGCGCTTTTTTATTTATTCTCTCAGCCATAGAAAATTTGATTCAAAAGGTGAATCCCCTGTATTGTATAGCATGAGTTCACTATCTTTTTTCAGTCAATGTAATCCTGCCTTGTGCCTTAGTTCATGCTTGAGTGATTGTGGGAGCCCTCGTAAGTTGTTATCACAAAGCTTGGATCATCTCTATCTCTTTCAACCCTTTTCTTCACAGGACAGCCATCAACTGAACATTTGTAGTAGTTTCTGCAAATTAATCATTTCAATTAACCAGTGGTACTCTTGGTCTATTTGATCTCAGGTCATACGAAATGATGGCAATGTCTATTAAACAGTTCAACTTTAACAGGCATGTCATTTTGCAGCTTCTGTTTTCTCACATATGCCTGTTTCTTTAATATTTGTGTGATTTAGAAACATGTAAACTGACTCATCTCAAGAGTATGAAAGGGTTTAATTTGAAAGATGTGATAAAGAATTGAGAAAATGTTGTTCCTTACCTGGGGTTCGGGCTGTTCTTCACCATCTTCTTCCCATACTTTCTCCACTTGAACCCGTCATCAAGCACTTCCACCTCAGACCGTGTCTTGAATGCAACTCTCTCTTTAACTTTCTTCTTTTCTTTCTTAATTTGGTTTTCTTGCATAAGGAAACAGGGGGAGAAACAGATTCAGCATAGAAGGACTTACGAACTCCAAATATACATTTTGATTTAATTTACCTAAAAGTTTTAGGTTCAATTCCTAATGTCTAGGATCAGCATTCGTTATAATCAGGGGTTTGTGTCTTTTCTTTTTAAGGACACATGTCTAAAAAAGTGTATATACACATGTGACAGATCTTTGGATCACAGCTACATATTAGGACGAGCTGAATCCACCTTGACTGTTTTAATTTACAGATTCATATGAATCAAAGAGAAACTTACCGGCTGAAGCGGTGGCTGTAGCGGCAACAGAAGTGTTGGTACTTGGAGATTCGGGATAACTGAAACTGCTAGAGGAACCTGAGAATAATGGAGCAGCAATATCACTAGTCTGATAACCATAAGATTGATTCATCCCAGAAACCGCAGACATAAGATCATCGTCCATCCATTCATCTGACAAATCTAGCTCTGGCAGCTCGAACCCTGAGTGAGTATCATCGCTAAAACTCCTCGCCATGTTTGCCTCTGCATCATTCATATTATACACATATACCAACGTGTGTTCTTCCCTTTTTTTGGGTCTGAAAACTAAAACTTTCTAAAGGAAGCTTCAATGTTTTAGTGTTTGTAAGAAATGTGTATTCGTTGGTACATTTTCAAAAGGTAACTTACATAGGAAGATGGATACTTTAAAGACGTCGTTAGTCTTTCTCTTTGACAATGACTAGTGGTTGACTTGTGTCTTGGTCCTCATTGTTTTTGGAAGTCTTCTCACAAGTCTTCTTCTAGTGTGCAAAGGGACTTAAGGCTTAAGTTACGCTACCACAACCTTTTTTATTTTCTTTTTTCCTTTGTATTTTACCAATATTGTTACATATTTAGCAATATTCTTCTATGTTCATGTCTCTTGATGTGATTTGTTTTGTTTCTGGAAAAAAAATATTATTTGTGTTTCAAAGTGTGAAATGAGTTTAAGCAATAAAGACATCTTTGACTGAAAATTAAATGACAAAAGATAGATTCTGTTTGGATTAGACTACATATTCAGTTTATTTTTCAACATTTGGTTGCCTTCTTATCTTTCTGATAGGCAAGTAATTAGAAGAACACTTTGAATTTTCTAGTCAAGCGAACTTGTTTATAGGTTCGTAATGACTTGTGCACTAAGGCGGGGTCATATACTCATATTCTTAAAACTTTAAAAAGTGACTCAGGATTCCATACACATATATGTTTCACTGTATCGAGGTACTTGAAACTTTTTGGATCAAGACATAACGACTTTAGCTATTTAAATCACATCATAGGTACATTGCACATTCGTAAAACTATTAAGTGAAAGAGCCAAATTTCGTAAGTTTTTGACATTTTTAGAAGTACACATAACACATGGATTGATATCAGTTGTACCAATTTAGATAGTTTTTGCAATATTTATCAAATGTGGTTAGGTTTTTGGATTGGGTTCGGTTCGAGTCTTCAGGTTGAGATGTTTTTCCCAAGCATATATTAAATGTTGTATGTTCTTTCCTCTCCTTTTATAGTACGTATAAATGGGCTTTTTTGATTTCTTTATTAAATTTTATGGACCATAATATTAAAATCCATGAAAATTTATTTTTAGTATTCTAAAAAGTAAAAAACCCTTATTTCTTTGACTTTCAATTTTCAATTCTTTTTATTTTTTCGTCCTTTTAAAGGTCATTTCTTAAACATCTTCGTCTTGAAGTTGCTTTAGCATATCTAATTTTTATTTTTTATATATCATGGAAATGTACTACAAAGTGGCAAGTGAGATCCATATATCTCACTTGATCCGTTTAATTTTTGTTTCCAATGTATTAAAGCAACTATAAAATTGAAAAGCATCACACATTAATTTTATAAATGATGTGGTGTTTTACAGTAAATCATGTTTTTTTTCCAAACAACGTTGATTTTTTCCTATCATTTTTGTCGGAATATTTCTCACCGACAGACACTCATGTCAAAATTCCAGTCTCAATTTTCTCTTCCTTTTTAATTTGATGTTATTGTGTTATTAACACTATATTATTTTTTTTCTCAAATAGATATACGCTTCTGCATTTTTGTCATTTGTTTGAGAGTGTTTTATAAATTTTTTTGACAATAGTTATTTTCTTGATTCTTTTTAAATCAATGGTTAGTTAGTAATCTACTCCAAAAGTAGGTGCAGTAAAAACATAACCGAAAACATAAGCCAAAAACCTATAAAAACTTCATTGGGTAAGATGTAATCGCTCTTTTCACATATGAAGTAACATATATATTTCTTTGCCACCTTAAAGTAATTAAGATTATAAGCCTAGTTGCTTACCAGTCACCACAATGGAAAAAACAATAGCATTTGATCTGGAAGTTTTATTGACTCGATTAAACTAATCAGTAGTTTTTATCGATTTGATTAAACTAATCAGTTCACTTGATAACAAATAACATTCCATTGACCAGACGTCCCGTGACAGACAAGAAACTGATATTCCAATTATTTCAAGCATATTTTTATACGAAGTTTGACTGACTATCTCAATTTTTATTATTTTATATATAGTTCCCTGACATATTCTAATATAATTTTAGACCATTCAAAGAGAAAATCTCTTAATTTAATCTGCAAAATCAAAAGTGGGAAATTGTCCAGAAACGTTTGCGATCGATGATTTCTCTTAATATTTTTTCAAGCTAGCCTTGACTCACTAAC
The DNA here is from genome assembly GCA_024034495.1 of Camelina laxa. Lineage (NCBI taxonomy): Eukaryota > Viridiplantae > Streptophyta > Magnoliopsida > Brassicales > Brassicaceae > Camelina > Camelina laxa. The sequence continues at coordinate 12,436,719 of CM043881.1, forward strand.
ACCTATGATCTATATAAATTCACAAGAAGTGTTCTACTTATATGTCACACAGACATTTTTACAAAATAAAATTAGCTTAAAAATACGATCTTATATGGCAAACAATATTGCGCGATTCAGTTCAATATTCTTACTCTTTCTGACTATAATTTTATCGATCAATTCTATAACCTGCGAAAAAAGTCTGTTAACAAACCAAGCAGCATTGTTTGTGTTTGGAGACTCGTTGTTCGACGTTGGCAACAATAATTACATCAACACATTCAGAGCTGCTCAGTCTAATGTTTGGCCGTACGGTCAGACCACATTCAAGTTCCCAACCGGGAGAACTTCGGATGGCCGTTTGATTCCAGATTTTATCGGTAAAAAAACCAAAAACACATATGCACCATAAATTTATTTATAAATCTTTACTTGAATCTAATGATATTATTATTATTTGCAATGAATAATGCAGCGGAATATGCATGGCTACCGTTGATACCACCGTATCTACAACCCGGAAACAGCGTAAATCAGTTTACTTACGGTGTTAATTTTGCTTCTTCCGGCGCTGGAGCTTTGGTTGAAACTTATCAGCCACAGGTACGTTCATTATCATAATATTTCAACATATTTGCATACAAACAAAGAAACCATATAAATCTGATTTTTGGAGATACTTTATTAACAAAAAAGGTTGATATATCGAATGTTACTTATATCTCTATTCTAAGTTGTTTTAACAATTATACACTATATACTTTGTCTCTTAACCAGAATGTGATACCGTTGGGAAGTCAGTTAAAGAACTTCAAGAACGTGGAGACGATGTTTAAAGAGAAAATAGGAGATGCAGAGACCAAAAGGATAATCTCGAAAGCTGTTTATCTCATTCATATCGGTCCTAACGACTATTTCTATCCTTTCTCCCGTAACATCTCCTACTTTCAATCCAATAGCAAAGACCAATTTGTAGATTATGTTATCGGTAACACTACAACCGTGATCGAGGTACTTTTATATACATGGACTAAATACCAAAATATTATTATTTTCTTTGAAATGATCATATTGTTCCAAAATAATGTTGATCACACAATACCTCTGAAAATAATTAATAATTTCGTTTGTTCTTTGAAGGAAATTTATAAAATGGGAGGAAGGAAATTTGGGATCATGAACATGGGTCGACTCGACTGTGTTCCGGGAATGCTAACCTTGGATCCAACAAGAATAGGATCATGTTTTGAGCCGATCACCGAGTTGATAAAACTTCACAACGTCAGAATTCCTAATGTTTTGAGAGATATACAACGTCGATTTCCCGGATTCAAGTACTCCCTTTTTGACTCCTACTCCGCTGGAACAGAAGCTATGGAAAATCCTACAAAACACGGTATCAAGCTATATCTAGATCTCATATATGTACTAGGCACAAATACAATGCATGCTTCTATATATCATGATTTTTTTTGTTGTCTTTTGTTTTGGTTATTATAGGATTTAAGGAAGTGAAGAAGGCTTGTTGTGGAAGTGGACCGTTTAGGGGAAGCAGTACATGTGGGTACAAATCAGGAGCATCACGTGATTTCGAGTTATGCGAAAACGTTAGTGATTATATGTTCTTTGATGGCTCACACGCGAGTGAGAAGGCTAATCAACAGAACGCCGAGTTGATGTGGGACGGTCCGTCTGAACTCGTTGGACCCTTCACTCTCAAGATGTTGTTCCAAAACGTATAACTTACTTAAAATATTGAAATCGATGAATAAATGACATGACGTGATCTTGTTAGTAGTGAAACTATATATTACACTACTTTTTTATGCTATGAATTTAATGGTTATGTAATAATAATGAAAATTTGAAATACATATTGTAGAATACAAGACTGAAATCCTAAAGACAGCTTCATAAAAAAATTCTAAGGCATTTGGAAAATGATACAAGCATTTGGTATGAAAATTGTGATTGGTTTTAGAAAATATTGACTATAGACTTTTTTTTTCAAATATATATATATATATATATATATATATATATATACTTCTTTAAGAAATGTTGTTAGAAATTAACTCTATTTCATGTGACATACTACAAAAAATGTCATTGCATTTTAATTAATTAAAAAAAGCTTAGATTAGTTTATAAAATAATAAAATTATATAACAAATTCTATTTATTTTTTTAAGAAATCTTAAGAAACAATAACAAACTATTTAGAAAATTTCTAAAAAAAAAATTTATTTATAAAGCTAACATTAAATATTGGCATTCCTAAATCTTTTAATAATGATAGATATATTTTAAAACTAAGATACAACAATACTTATATTTTTAAAATATAAAATATTATATCTAATTTATATATAAAAAATTCGCATTGTACATCGACGGAATGACATCTTATTAAAATCTAATAAATCACAAATGTTAGATTTTATTCAATGTATATACAGGTAAAAATAAGAGGGAGGTATTGGTTTAGGATTTAAAAAGAATTTTAATGACTTTATGTTTTTAAAAATCTTGCTGATTTTTAAAATCATACAAAATTAGAAAGTAAAAATGAAGGATTCTATAAGAGATTGTTTAGGAAGTTATTTTAAATCTTGCTGATTTGTTTTTACTAATCTTGTAAAATCTTTCAAAATCTTTCAAAATCTTTCTATTTGATGAAAGAGTTTTCATGACTTTTGTTATGAAGGAAATGATATAAAATCCTAAACCAATAACACAAAATTTGAATTCGTTAACAATCTAATATTTTTTTGTTTTACTTGAATAACATAAAATTTTAAATGACTTTATAAAAATTTTAATCCAATAACACTAGATTCATCAAGATTTTAAATAACTTTTTACAAATCCACAACTAATAACACCAAATTTTTAAAGAGTTTTAAAAAATCTTGATTGAATAACAACATATTTTACATAACTTTTAAAGTCATTAAAATTCTTTCTAAATCATAAACCAATACCCCCCCTCTAATTAAAAGTTAAATCGAGATTTCTAAACACGAACGCTTCACTACGGGTTTTGTTTTATTTTATGAACTTTATCAAATTTGTATAATTCACGAATTTGTACATTTTATCATGATACCAGGTCGAAATCAAAGTATGAAACTAAGTAAATTAAATGTAAATCAGATCAAATCTTTACAAAATTCATCACTTATTTCCAGGTTTTCGTGTAGTAACCTTTAAGTTTTTGTCAACAAAAGCAAATTCGAATTTTAATAAAAATTTAGACTGCAAGAAAATAAAGTAAAATCACTCAAATATTTTTAATCTATAAAGATCGTACCGTAGAAAAAAGGAAAAAAAGATGTTCAGCTACACGAAGTATAGCTCAATACATGGTCACACATACCAACTTTAAAAATGTATTGTCAACTACACCAAGTAAATGTATTGCATGGTCACATATACCAACTATGTGATTACATGTGCTCAACATCACGATCATTTTATTCCGGTACACTATTTGTCAAAATCCGACGTTGACCATGTTTGACCGGCGTTGACCAGTATTGACCGGCAATTTTTTTTTTTTTTTTTTTATAGTATTAGAAACAAAAAAAATAAAACTGTTTTATAGAATAATATATGGCCTTTTATTAATTAACAAAATATCTATATTCATTATAAAGATATATTTTACATTTGTTAATGCAATCAATCTTATAATAGTTTTTTTTTCAATTGTAAAACTTATCTTTAAATAAATTAAAAATCATTAATATATTTTTCAGATATTAAAACTTTTATTTTACCACATATCCTACTATATTAATTGAGAAGTACAAATTTGAAACTAACCTTATAATTTGTGCTGCATATGTTATGATTTGAATTTTTTAAAACGAAGAAATATTAAAACAATGTGTGTTTTTATGTTCGACATTGGTGGATTAGTAAAACTAAATTTATATGGTTTATAAAATTAATTTCTCACCATTACAATATTATAATTTTAAAAAAATATTTCACAAAATAATGATGCAAATACAGCAAACAAACAATATAAAACTGTGTAATATACATCAAACAAATTAAAATCTTATAATATTCTAAAGTAATTAGTATTCAGAAAGATATATGTTGATTTACCAAAGAATTGCAATATTAAGTAAATACTGTCCATATTTTATTTATTATATAATATGAATTTTCTTGTTTTAGTTTAAGTTTTAATATCTTAAAAACTATTAATGATTTATTTCAGTTTTGTTTAAGGTTTGAACTTTTAAAAAAACTCTAACTATTATAAGATTGAATGCATTAACAAATCTAAAATATATCTTATAAATATAGATATTTTGTTAATTAATAAAAGGCCATATGTTATTCTACAAAACAGTTTTATTTTTTTTGTTTCTAATACTATAATAAATTTTTTTTTTAATTTGTTGGTCAACATTAGTCAACGCCGGTCAAACATGGTCAACGCTGGATTATGACGAACAGTATACCGAAATAAAATAATCGTTATGTGTAATTGACAATACATTTTTAAAATTGGGATATGTGGTCATGTATTGAGCTATACCTAGTCTAGCTGAACATCTTTTTACCTAGAAAAAAATCACATAGTTACTAATTTAGTATTGGGTCCGGTTTAATCAACCGGTTCTTAGAAACGGTGCGTTTAAAGTCGCCAAGACGAAAGAAGGGCGCACAAGAAGAAAGGGGTTTTAGAGCTTTGTGAGAATTATCATGGCTCGTCGTCACAAACCAAACACGCCGCCGGCAAAACAACGATTTTCCGGCGCCGAGACTCAAAAATCAAAGACCCCGCCTCCTGCTACTAAGAAACAGTTCACCGCCGCCGAGAGATCAGCTCTCTACGCCAGAAGAGAAGCAGCTAATGTACTCCGCTCCGTTCTCCGTGGTGACGCCGAGCGCAGAGCCGTTGCTTCCATCAAATCACTCGTCTTCAGCCCTTCCGTTCGCAACAAACGCGCTACGTTCGCTCTTGTTTGCGAAACTCTCAAGCGTATGTTTAAAACTTCATAGTTTTCAAATTTGATTTTGGGATTGAGGAGAGATATGAAGTAGTTTGTTGTGTACGCAGATCTTAGTGTGATTAAAGATGTTCTTGAAATTGCTAATGTGTTGAATAGCAAATGGAAGGTATGTGTTCATCTTAATTTGCTAAAGACATTTGCTTTGTTTTCCATTTACCTTAAATGCTTGAGTTTTGTTTTGTTTGTAGAGACAAGAGCCATTGGTATACATTATTTGCTATGATATCCTTTTTGGAAAGGTAATAATAATAGCTCTCAACTCAATTTTGTGTTATATGATTTAATGTTTTGGTTATATAGCTCAATGGAGTTTTTTTTTTTCATTTGTAGGATACTCCATCAATTGGTGATGCTGAGAAGTTTCTTATGCGGCGTAAAGATGCTTTGTTGTCGGGTTTAGCCACGCTTTTAGTGAGAAAGAAAGTCAAAAGTGTAGAGCAGTTGATTGGTGTTTCTCAGCTTAATGGTATTCTGATACCCTCAGCATAAATGTGTCTTTTTTGGCTTTTGAGTACGTTTCTTGTATCTTGAATTTGAGATTGGGTGCAGGTCATTTGAAACCACGTTATGTTCGTGTAAATACACTTAAGATGGATGTAGATTCCGCAGTGCATGAACTGGAGAAACACTATACGGTATATTCTAAGTTTTTAATGAACCTTGAAGAATACTGGTATGCTAGATCTGTTGTTTAGTTCTCACAGAGTGAGTTTTAAGTTATAACATAGTAAGAAAGGTGTTAGACTCAGTGAGAGGGAGGGGGAGCTCTAATTCTAGACCATGAGAATTTTCTCCCATCTTTGTTTTAGTGAAGTTAAAATCGCCGATGTGTGTAATATGTAGGACCTGTTCTTATTCTATGATGTCACAATCCCTCTCTGTTTACGGATTTCAATTAAGCACATTTTTTTTTTTCACTATGAAAACAGGTGCAAAAGGATGAGACAGTTCCTGACTTGTTGGTGTTGCCCCCTGGCAGCGATTTGCATGCTCATCATTTGGTTGCGAATGGGCGTATATTTTTGCAGGTAAATGGTGAATGATCTTTGTGAGTTCTGGTTATATGTGTTTAATTTTACTGAAAATTTCCTTTCGAACAATAGGGAAAAGCAAGTTCGATGGTAGCGGCAGCACTGCAGCCAGAAGCTGGATGGGAGGTAGGCCACAGCTCGTACATTCATTTTTCCAGTTGGCAATAAAATGTTGCATTTGGTGATTGTGGAGTCCAGTAAATTTATCTTGTCTGCCTAGTTACTGTTTTTCCTCTTTTGTCAAGGTTCTTGATGCCTGTTCAGCTCCGGGAAACAAAACTATTCATCTTGCTGCTCTTATGGAAGGACAAGGAAAAATCATAGCATGCGAGCTAAATGAAGAACGAGTAAAGCTTTTGGAACATACTATAAAGCTATCTGGTGCTTCCAGTATCCTTCTCTGCCATTCTTTCACATACAACCCTATTAGGTTTTAGGTTCTGTGCTTTGTTTGATAGTTAGTCCCAAGTGCGTTGAATCACATGGGTATTGAATATTGATTGGAGAAATGCTTCTCATATCATGTCTGTCCGCTACTGCTTTTCTTAACCCCACGGTGTAGATATCGAAATTTGTCATGGTGACTTTTTGGGCCTAAATCCGAAAGATTCATCTTTTGCAAAGGTAAGCATTACTTGGACTTTGATGTGCCTGTCTATTTTTCATTTTGAAAAGTTCGCACACCAATGTTTTGGATATTTTCTTTATAGATCTCCTTGATATAGCTGCAATTAGAATATATTTGTCCAGTTTGTTCATTTTCTTTTGTTGTGATAATCTACCCTGAAGAGTCGCTCTTTGCACAAAAGCAGATGTAGTCATTTAAGTTGTTTTTCCTCATGTTTGTGTGTGGCTGACTATTGCAGGTTCGAGCTATATTGTTGGATCCTTCCTGCTCTGGCTCTGGCACCATTACAGATCGTTTGGACCATCTCCTTCCTTCTCATGCAGCAGGTATTGATTGATCTTCTCTGTGTGTATGTGTTATGTTACGTAGTGACTGACCCTTTGAGACACATTTCCATGTAGATAACGTGAACTATGACACCATGAGACTGCACAAGCTCGCTGTTTTCCAGAAGAAGGCTCTTGCCCATGCACTCTCCTGTGAGTTTACATACTTGTGTCATCTTGGCTAGAGAAAAATGAGGGTTTTACTTAGCTTTTGAAGAATCTCCCAAACACATTGACCATGTTAACATTCTCTCCATAAATGCATGAACCATATGGACACTAATGAATGCATAAACCATATGGACACTAAGAGAAGCTTACTATATTATATAAGTCAATGAGAACTAAAAAATTGTATGTTCGATTAGTACTCAACCTATGCGTATACTGTAGTTCCACAGGTTGAGAGAGTAGTATACAGCACATGCTCCATCCACCAAATAGAAAACGAAGATGTGGTCTCATCTGTTCTACCTCTGGCTTCATCCTTGGGTTTTAAACTCGCTACTCCGTTTCCTCAGTGGCAGCGTCGTGGTCTTCCTGTATTTTCAGGATGTAAGTAGTTTCTCTTACCATCTGGTTTCACCTGATTGACTCTGTTTCTAACACTTTGATCATGTTGGCTTTGGCTTGCAGCGGAACATTTACTCAGGATGGATCCGGTAGAGGACAAAGAAGGGTTCTTCATCGCTTTATTCGTCAAGACAAACAAACTCGATAACCAAAAATCGACTGAACTTCCCGAAAGAGAGTGTAGAGGAAGACGTGAAGAAAGAACCATGCAATTACATCCCTATCTTTGTCCCAAAATGTTCAGAGCTTGGAGTAATATGTTGCACAGGCGGAGGAGGAGACTCGCATTAAGTACTAGCTCAGAAGACTAGGTTACTATTATTACGTAATTGTTGTTGAATTTTGTTTCTGCCTTTGATCTTCATGTTGTCATCAAATTTTTGCTAGGGCATGAAAGGAACATCTCCAAGGGTATAATCAGAAATCGTAACTTTTCTTTTTTTCAAGTTGCAATACAGAAGTACTAATCAGAAATCTTTAATTCACCTTAAATCATTGAATGTTGTGAGATATATAGAAAAATAGCATTGAACTAAGACACAATAGGAAAAGCAAAAGTCATGTGATTAAAAACCAAAACATTATTATTCAAATACAGTTTCATACGTTGCATACTCATCACGAGAGAATCGACACAGTCTATAGTCTCATCCTTGCTTTTCAGAACAAAAGCATCTTTGCACCGCCAAGAACACTTGGTGCAAAACGGTTGAGATATATGGTTGTTAGAAACCACTTGGGACTGACGGCTCGGATTAAGTAAAACTGTGTCCTGGCTTCGTGTAAGGTGATTTACCGAGTACACAGTCGATATGATGGGTCGAACCACACTTGTCACATGAGTAGAACCACTTGTTTGGATCAGTTGGTTTTTCACATATTTCATTTTCACACCAATGCTCACCGTAGTGAACACACAGTTTCTAATAATATATATATATATAAAGCATTGGATCATAGGGATTGTTGATTTAATAAACAATTGTAAAACACTATCCACTTTACTAATCATTTAAAATCACAAAACTTTCATTTTAAATCTAAAACCACAAAACTTGCATTTGCAATCTAGACTATTTATTGGACCTTTTATATATATAAAGAAAAAGAATTAAAAATTGTGTCCACCAAACTCAAAGAACAAACAAGATTCATTTAAACTGATCGAGGTCAACTAGTTTCTTTTATATATATACACATTCAATTTTCTCTAAAATGTAACTACAAAGTGATTGATAGATACATTATTTCTCGAAAATTAAAATGACAAACCCACAGGAAGCAGCAGAAAAGAAAAAACAAATGTAACCCACAGAAAGATGCAAACAAGTGGGCAAATCGGACAGAAGCCACATTCTTATCTCTGAGGCTCATGTAACCTTAAAAACTGCGAGTTTCTCTAACATAAACCAACAACCGTCCGCCACGTGTACAGTCCCATTCCTTCTCCTCCTCCTCCTCACTCCTCTGCCTCTCTCTCCATTTCACACCTCTTGAGTCCTGTTAAAGGCCGCTACTTTATGTTATCCACACGACCCATCGTTTTGGCCTCTCTCTGTTTTCACTATAATCTTTTTTTAATATATTCTCTTCTCTAGTGCACAGATTTTGAAGCTTAATAAATCCAGAGAGATTTTTCTTCTTGTAAGCTCAAATCGTAGAGACAGCTACTTGTTTATATTCAACTCTCTCTCTCTCTCTATCTCTCTCTTCTTCAGAAAATATTTCATTACATTAGTGATTTAAGGGTAACTCACAAGAACCCTTCTCTCTTTCTTGATCAACTTAGTTCATCTCTTTCTTAGTCCGGTGAGAAGTTTAAGTTTGGAATCTTGATTTGGTTTTAAGGAAAAGATCAGCTGAAAATATGAGTTTTGGTGCTTTGATGGAAGAGAAGAGAAGAGGGACGACTTCATCTTCATCTCAGGTACATATGCCTAAGGATATAGATTGGCAAATGCTTGATAAATCGAGGTTTTTCTTCCTCGGTGCTGCTCTCTTCTCTGGTGTATCCACTGCTCTTTACCCTATTGTAGTCCTCAAAACAAGGCAGCAAGTCTCTCCGACTCGTGTCTCCTGCGCCAACATTTCTCTGGCCATTGCTAGGTTTGAGGGTCTAAGAGGGTTCTACAAGGGGTTTGGAACATCTTTACTTGGAACCATCCCGGCTCGTGCTCTCTATATGACAGCTCTAGAGATTACCAAGAGTAGTGTAGGTCAAGCAACTGTTAGGTTAGGATTGTCGGATACTACGGCTTTAGCTGTTTCCAATGGTGCGGCTGGTTTGACCTCGGCTGTGGCTGCTCAGATTGTCTGGACTCCGATTGACGTCGTGAGTCAACGGCTTATGGTTCAAGGTGATCTGTCCATGAATAAGCATCTTCCTGGAGTGATGAACTCTTGCAGATACACAAATGGGTTCGATGCTTTTAGAAAGATTCTTTACACAGATGGGCCAAGAGGGTTCTATAGAGGATTTGGGATCTCGATCTTGACTTACGCGCCTTCAAACGCCGTTTGGTGGGCGTCCTACTCTTTGGCTCATAAATCAATTTGGTCTCCATTCAAGCGCTCATACACCCACAAGGAAGATGCTGGTGGCTCAATGGTGGTTCAAGCATTGAGTGCAGCCACAGCAAGCGGCTGCTCTGCCTTAGTAACTATGCCGGTAGATACAATCAAGACACGGTTGCAGGTTTTAGATGCAGAAGAGAATGGAAGGAGACGAGCAATGACAGTAATGCAATCAGTAAAGAGCTTGATGAGGGAAGGAGGACTTGGGGCTTGTTACCGAGGGTTAGGACCAAGGTGGGTCTCAATGTCTATGTCCGCAACAACAATGATCACAACCTACGAGTTCTTGAAACGCCTAGCAACAAAGAAGCAGACATGATTTATGATATAAATCATTCATAGTAGTCACAGTTTCTTCGTTTGAAGATGAAAAAAACGAAATGACAAACACCTAACCAAATACTTTGATTGGGTTCAAGAATTGTTAATAAACAAACATATAACAGACCAAAAGATCAAACCCCTAAACAAAAGAGTTATTTTCTCAATCGCCAAATGTAAACAAAGAAAACTAAAAATGTCATTCCTAAGCCGGCGAAAGAGCCTAAGATTACCATATCACATGACAATATCTGATCTAACCAAACAGTTAAGCTGTTCATCATATGCAAAGCAGAGATACACAGAAGCGGCCACAAAAAATGAATTTTAGGCACGAGCCCTCTTGTTGCTGCAAGATGGGCACTTGTATTGCTTGATGTGCTCAGCCCTGGCTGGGGTTATCTTCACACACTTTCCATGAAACCACATCTCACAGAGGTCACAGCAGATCCAGAACTCATCAGCTGCATAGCTCTCACCACATGCCCCACACTGTGTTTCCCCTTGCTCATCCTCATCCTCATCCTCCTCTTCCACACCTTCCTCTTCCTCCTCTTCATCATCTTTCGGCACAGCCTTTGAGAACTTGGCGCGGGAGTCAGATCCTCGCTGTATAATTTGAGACAGAGAAACCAGATTTAGAACAAGTATTAAAGCTAAACGGACAATAAAAACTGTAGAGAAGAACTACAGTGAAAAACAAACTTTTTTTACCTTGGAGTTTGATTTGGATCTGTTGCTGCTGTTGTTGGAAACAGAGGACTTATCCCTTCCCTGTCTCTTATCAGTACCAGACACAACCTCAAAAATTGTCGGGAGGTCATTCACCATATTGAAAAGCCTCTTCCTGCAACGAATGTGAAAGAACATCAATCACAAAGAGAAACATAAACCTTGAACCTAGGTCCTTAAGATCAAACCGTGAGAGGTTTGAATCTATATACCACCAAGGAACATAGATGCTAGAAGATAAGACTCCAAAGGAGTTCTAATCATATAAATTGTGTAGTGTGACACGTAGAGATACATACCTATCAGGCTTGTCAAATCCAAACCTGGCTCCAAAAAAGAAAGCAACAGCAAGAAGCCAGGCATCACTGTGGACAGCAACGAGGGACAGCCAATCCTTTTCCGCCATCCCGTCTCTAGCAAAGTTGATACCCAAGACAGGCTCTGGGAGCTCAGGAGGAACCTCTTCAGCTGGCAAATTCACCTCCCAGTGCTCATTGGGATGCCCATAAAGGCACAGGTTCTCCTTTTCTGAAATCACAAAAGGAAAACGAGGATCATAAATTTGAACAAACAAACAACCAATTATGGCAAAACAGACCAAACAGTTCCTATTAAGATAACAAAGTTGTCACATCTTAAAACATAAAAATATCTTAATGGAAAGAGCACCAAAAACACTAAGCTAAATGACATAAAGCAAAGACATACACAAAGACGATCTGACTAGTTAACAACTAGATTCATCAATACAGGTAGGCAAGGAAAGCAATTACAACAGGAGTGACACTGAATTGTGAAGAACGTAAACAAAACTGTTTCCTTGTTGACTTCGAGTCATTGACAATATCTAAGGAGATACAAGAACAAGGAACCAAGAACAGAATCAAAAGAGCAGTTTCAACAAACCCAAATCCACAAATCTGTTCTCCCTCCCATGTATTAACAATCCAGAACCAAGGAAAGAAAATTTGAGGTAATCCCAAATCATGATTTTCACAGAATCAGATCATACGAAATGAAATGAACAATTTTGTTTTTGTTTTTTTTTTTAAATATCATAATTGAAACAAAGTCAAACAAAAATCAACACTTTGACTCTGCTCAAACTGTGTAGACTAAAAACAAAAATCTGACAAAAGGTGTGATTTTTTTTTTCATCACAAACAGAGAAGCAAAAACTACGAACCCTAATGCTTCACTGAAACAAACAACACTCAGATTGAAAGAAACCACAACGAAGCAAATTCTCAAAAAACAAAAAATAAAAAACCAGGCATTCGCCGGCGATGGATTGTCACACACACACAGCGATCGCAAAACACTTTTATAATATTCAAAACTCAAAAAAAAGCAAACCAAGTCAAATAAAAATCAAAACTTTAGACTCTAAAGCGCAATTCAAATAAAATCTAAACAGAGTAGAGAGACTTATGAACCCTAAAGACAACATTCAGATTGAGAAAACAGAACACAACGAAGGAAACTGAATTATATAAAAAAAACAAACTTTCATCAGCAAAAAATCAAAACCCACAAAACGAATCTCAAAGGGGGAAAAAAAAAAACACTCACCAGGATCACAAAGTCGGTAAAACTCCTGAACATCTGCACAAAAAAAAGGCAAATCAAAATCCAAAAAAAAAAAAATGAGCTTTTTTTCCGGTGAGATAAATGTTTGAACTTAATTTAGAGAAAATTTGTTTAATTTTACCAGTGGTTAAAGCCTTAATCATGCCAGCTCTACGACCCTTAAAATCCCTAAACACCTCCTCAACAGTGCGTGGGTTATACGCGGCACCACCTGCGTCCATCTCTTACAGAACACACACAGCTTCCAGAGAGGGAGACAAGACAAAGAGTGAGAGAGAGAGAGAGAGACAAGTATTTGACCGGCGCTGAGAGAGGAGACGGAGAAGGAGAAGGAAAGATGTGAGAAATATGGAAAAGGGCGGACCCAAAAACAATTAACCGGATTTAATAAGATGAGGAGGAGTCCGGATATGGGAATCAGATGAGGAAGAGACCACGGTAAGAGTTAATCTTTTATCCTATTATATACTGACGCGTGTTCCTTTTGATTTGGTTTTTAAGTCCTCCTTTCTTGTCCGCCGGTAGGGTGGTGACTCCGGTATCTCCTGGTTTATGTTGTGAGTTCAAAATGTTTTTAATTAGATAAAGCTTGTTATGGGTATTAGATGTTTTCTTTAGTAGTTTAGCACTGTTTTTTTTTTGTGTTAATGATCATTTATTTGTTTTCCGATTACAGAGAGATTTGAGAAGGTTTTATTAGATACTCTGCTTTTTTCGCTGCAAATTTCGTTAATGTAGTTCCGACTGTATTTTGTATCTTTTTTTTCGCGGGTTTTATAAAACAAAATTATAAATACTCTTGTTTGTTTTTCTTGATTACAGAGAGATTTTGAGGAGTTTTTATTAGATACTCTGTTGTTTCGCTGCAGATTTCCGTTAATTTAGTTCCGACCGTTTCTTTATTTTTTGTTTCGCGGGTTTTTTCAAAACAAAACTATAAATACTCTGCTTTTGATTAAAAGAGATTGATAAAAGTTATAAACATATATTATGTTCATATGCGCCAAAATTTTGATAATATGGCGTATGGGCAATAAGTTGGACTGTTTCTTTTCTTTTTTTATTTGCGGGATTTTTTGTTTTTAACTTTGACTAGTGAGAAATTTTTATATCTACTTTGTTCTTTCATGCCAAATTTTGCAGCAGTATGGCTTTTAAGCTCTAATTTTGACCGTTATATTTATTTTGTTTCATTCCCAGTTTTTTTTAAATAATAATAATTTGTTTTTGATTAATGAGATAGTTTGGAAATTTTATACCAATATCCCCTATTTTTTCATAGCAAATTCTCATTATTTTGGTTTCGACAGTTATTTTTTCATAGTCTTCTCCTAAAAATTTTATAAGTATTCTTCTTTCGATTAATCAGATATTCACAAACCAATTTTAATTAGTATGAATAAATGAAATTTTCCATCATTATAGTAAGAATAATTTTTAGGTTCATCATTTCTTATTCACCTCCTATAAACTTGACCAATGAAAATAGAGTAATATGTCACGCAATATTATATTTAAAATAAATTAAAATTAAAATCGGAAAAATAAAATAAAATAAATTAAGGAAACAACTTTGTATACTTTTAATTAAAGAAAAATAAATATCGGTTTCAGTTTATATTATACAATTCAAGGAGGTCATATATTTGTTTGAGTTTATAAAAAAGCATTAGGGTTTAAATTATGCAATTAAAACAAAACTTTATGTCGGTTTGAGTTTATAAAGAAGAATCAGAGTTTGGATTTTATGATTAAAATAAAATCATATATCTATTTGAGTTTATAAAAGAGTGGTTAGAGTTTAGACTTACAACTAAAACAAAATTATATCTCGAATTAGGTTTATAAAATAGTGGTTCGAATTTTATATTTAAAAATTAAACACTATTATATATCGATTTGGGTTTATAAAAAAAGTGATTATATATATATACAGATTTTTTTTCCTTAATCTGTTTTATTTTTCTGATTTTAATTTTGATTTATTTTTAAATATAGTATTATGTGACATATTACTCTATTTTCATTGGTTAAGTTAATAGGATTTCAAGAATTAATATTTAAAAAAGGTTCACCTATTGTATTGAGATTTCAAGAGGCAAGATTTTTTTATATAAAGGAAAATACAAAATCTCTTAATATTCAATGGACGTGAAATATACATAAATGCTTTCACTAATTTTAAAAAATCTAGGATTGCATAAAGATAAGTCTCTTAAAATCTGACAAATGGCTAGTTAAATTAGTTTGTGAGATCAGTTAGGTAATAAATTATCTTGACACATGTAAAGTAATCTTTAAATAAAAAAATTCTCAATATAATATTTCATTTTTCATTTTTAAAAATTTCATCTATATTATTAGAAAGAAAATTAATTAGTATATAATTGTTAAGTTTAACAAATGAAAACTATTATATTAAGATATTATAAGTGGAATAATAAAAAATACCTTAATAGGCTAATAGCCAATGCATGAGAAAAAACATAATAAAACTTTTTCACTAGCTTTAAGAAAAACACAAAAAAAAAAAACTTGGGATTAGTTTCACTAAATCCAACAAATGGCAAACGTCTAATTTTTGTGAAATAAGCTAGTTAATAAATTATTTTGACAAATGTAAAGAACCTGTTTAAGGCAAATTTTAATATCTTAATATAATTTTATCTTCCACTTAATAACACTTTACTTTTGGATAAATATACAACCAAATTATATCCTACTACATACAGTTTTTGTAAAGTGTTAATCAATGATTTTATTCAAAATTAAGAATTGATAATTCATAAAATATCTTTATATTTAATGCATGATTTACATACATAATTAGGAATTCCACATCTTACAAAAGAAATCATAAACATGCGGGATTCCACAAAGATAAGCTAGCGTCACTAAAATCCAACAAATGAAAAGAAATCATAATTAATTACTTTGTGACACGTATTAGCTAACTAAATAAATTTTGACACATGTAAAAAAAACTTTTAAAACAAATTTAAATTTACCATTTTCAAGCTCTACTCTAGATCATTTGCATAAACTATACATACCACATACTGTATTTGTAAATTTTTGAATAAAAGACATTTTCGAATATTATTATAATTACATAATTGAAATTACAAAATGTATAGGATATGAAATAATTTTTTGAAAAACAGTTCATATATTGTGTTGAAAACTTTTTAACATTTCATTTTCCAATTCTCGAAATAGGTTTAACATAGAAAATTGATTATTTATTTTTGTCCTTTAAGAGTTTTTATTGGCATTATATTTTGGAAGATTTAGGCTTTTGTTAGGCTGATTTAGTGATTTACCATGCAACAAAAACATGTTTAAGTTGAAAAATTGTATTGCGGTTGTAATCACTCTCATTTCACTAATAAGAAATCTCATAACATCACCTTGGGTTTGACTGCTTCTTTGGAGGAGAAATGAGAAGGTTCCACTATAGTGTTTTTGGGCATAGCCCATCAATGTAATTTCTCCAGAATAACAACAAAACGAATTAACATGTTTAGTGTTTATGTGACAAAATCTAGAGCTAAAAGATTTTGTTGTTGTTCGTCTCACAAATTGAGTATTACATCATATGTCAAGAATTCTCCATAAATGCAGATTTAAAAAAAAAAAGAAAACATCTCAGGGTGAGTTTTCTTTTCTAGATCAAATCTTTAATTCAATGATCTCAGAATGAGATTCAATGATAAACTGAAAGATAAGGGTTAACATTAGCCTCATGACCACAATGTTGTTAGCTGGCTTCATGATGCAAAGACTCTTAGCCGAGTGGAAGAAGCATGAGCTTGAGACTTGACTAGTACACGAGAAACCACAGGCTTCAACAATGTTTTCACTTCCTCTGGCAAATCGAGTTGCTTCCTCACCTCGTTCGCTAATTCAATCACATACTCTTCCTCATGTTCTGTTTTCACACAACATTTTCATCATCAGAATCATAGTATTACCAAAATGTTGAGATATCTTTAATATAAACCCGTTAATTAAGAAAGCTCTCTCATCTCTTACCAATGTCGTACAATGCTTTCTCAAGCTTGAAAAGATACTCTCTGTTGTTCCCACATGGTCCAGTAGCTGTAGCGATTTGTCTTGCCATTTCCTCCAATGGTGCCGGGCCTAAATAGTATTTATTCGACACTTTGTCTGGTGTTGACGTGAATCTGCACAAGGAAACCAAAGTACCAAACTGACTTCAACATTGAATCTTCCAAATTATAACCATTCATGAGTGGTAAGGGAATAAATGCTTGATTAAAAACATACACAATAACTCCGGTTACGATTGGCGTGGAAGTGTCAGTTTCCTACATCCAATGAAAATAAATCTAATAAATAAGAACAGTTTTTGAAGATTTTTAAAAGACAACAATAAGAACAAGTTTGCTTACCGTGTAAAACTCGACAAGGGTTTTTGAGTCGTATTCACACTCTCTTCTTTCCAAGTACTGCAAAAAAAAAAAACATGAGCCAAATCTAACAAAACACACACACACACACACACACACCAAACAATAGATAAAAATTCTTTTACCTCCATGGCTAGCTTCTCCTTCTCTGGTCCTCCTTCAACACAATAAGCAGCACCCCACTGCCCAAAAATTAACAATCAACATCACATTTCACATAGCATTTTTTTCATCGACTTATATGGATGTTTTATGCGAAACTGCCTTGTACTAAGTTTATTTCTATATGTAAATTACATGGTGCATTTTATAGCCTCGATTGTAGATTTAAAAACAAAACATCAAACAACTCGACCCACTTCAAGTTATTTTTTGCTTCGTAAAAATTCGAGAACTAAGGCTATTATGAACAAAAAAACATGTAATTGCTTACGCATATAGCTCCAATGGATTGTTCCAAAGTGCAAGTTCTAGCAGGATGTTCAGGGGTACCTCTGTGATCAATACACGCTGCATAGAAAAAAATAAGAAAATATAAGCAAAAACAATTCGATTCATTCTTTCAACAACAAGAAAGAAAAAAAAAAACAGAACATTGTGTTGTTTAATGTAGATACCGAGATCGAAGACACGTTTGTAGTCTTTGATATAGCCAATGAGCTTTTCATCAAAATCAAAACCTGGGTTCCAAATTAGAGAACCATATCCAAATACCCACAAAACCATCTTTGATCTTAATTAGCCTCACGCAACAATCTTTAGAGAAGAAGAAGAGAGTGAAAGATTCGAAAACGAATGTGATATTTTTCTTTCCAAGAATTGAGAAAGAATCGTATTGTATATATATATACAATGTGAAAAAGATTTTGGTGTGAAAAGAGAATCCCGAGATGCTTGGGAGTTAAATGATTGAATCTAGACGGCTTTTTGAGGTTTATACGTTTTTTTACCGTACAATTCCGCATTGAAAAAGCTGATCCTAGTGTATCCCCTTAACTTTTAAAGTTTTGAGTTCTTGTTTCTGGTACATTGAATCTAGACACTTTTGTTATTATTATTCTAAGCTAATATACTGGCAGAAATGGTCCAACATAGCATATGTCTAGCCCAGCTCCACGTTCTCTTTTTATGTGCATTTTTTTCCTTATAGGGAATGTGAAAGTCAACATGTCCATCCTTAATAACCACTTGTGCGTATCCGAGAAAAACTATAAAAAAAAAAAACTAAGTTATTTACTTAATCCGTGAATCAAACAAGTGGTACCATTGGCGATACACGTGATCTCCATTACTCCATACCAAATCTACTCATTTGCTTTACGACCCCTACCAGGCTACCACCATCAGACATTGCAAATTGTGTTATTTTTTAATTTCTTTTTGTTTGGTTTAAATGTTATAACCTTTAAGTTTAGTTAAAACTAGGAAGTTATTTATCACATGCAAAAGTAGAACTAAGTTAAACTGAAGCGATGGAAAGAGGCAACTCCTGATTATCCGGTCAATGTCTAGAATGAGTTAAATTGAAGCAATGTCCGTGAAAATCCTAGCGTTTCCGTTCCTTCCAAATGTGATAGCCAACAAACTCGAAGAGCAGCTTGAGGATGACAGAGGCTTGTCATTGTGTTTGTTATTTCAGAAGATTACTCACTTTCTAATTTTGTTTTCCTTTTCTTTGTACCAATGAACGATTGCAATCTAACGACTTTTTTTAAGCATATTGTTATATTCTGTTTTCTTTGATTTTAAGTTGCAGATCTTAGTTGGGATATGTTCTCTAAGATATTTGTAATGAAGAAGGATTTTTGGTTGTGTTGGTTGAAACGCTCAGTCGTCTAATGCAAGTGACATTGTAGACAATATAAGAAGCACTACAATTAATCCATTACGTAGCACAAGCACTGGTTAGAGAATTAAACTTTGGAATTACATCAATGTGAGCTACAAAAAAATAAGTGAAGAAGTCAAGAACTGAAGCTACTGGGGCCAAAAAATGATATTACAACCATATACCAAATTAGTTTCCAAGTTACATTACACGTTTCAAAACTTCAATTCCAATTTTAAAACAGAACGTAGTTTCGTTGTAATTTCACTGAAACAGTTCCTTTAATATGTGATTTCAAGTGAATATCTTGAGATTCCTTTTTATAGAAACATTAAAAGGAATTATGACAATTACTTGTATTCCTTAGCAGATAAGAAAATCTTGATATATTTATATTCACATGATGCTCGTGAACTGCTATTACATACATAGACAAGAAAAAGGCAAAAGCACAAAAAAAACATTGGCTTCATCGAGGGTAAGTTCCCGTGGAGAAGTTATTTTTTTCTTTTTTCTTACTACAGAAACCTAAGCAATCTTTCTTCTTACCCAAGAAGCCTAAATAAAATTAAATAAGACGAAGCTGTTCACTGTTCTAGACTTCATCTTCCGTATCGTGTAGTTGGTGTTCGTGTTGATATAGTAGAAGCCCGGTGTTTATAGTGCTAGCTAGACGACTTTCAATTCAAACAAACTAGTAAACCTGATATATTCGTCATGGAGTGTGCCTCAAGCTATGTAAATAGTTTGTATAACACACGCTCGGCAATTCTCAATCTTGATTTGCTCGATTATCCTATTTGCTTTGAGCCATTCACTATTCCTATCTTTCAGGTAACGTTTCAAATATCACTTTGTTGATTCATTTTTTTTTTTCGTTTCAAACTTTGCATTAAGAAGAAAGATATTTGGAATCGTGGTCCTTTAGTAGACAGGCGTAAACACCGACATTATTTCAATCTTACATTTGGGTTGGTTTCATCTGAGTTTAATTGTAATTCATTAGTTCTGTATTTCAGTGTGATAATGGACATTTAGCTTGCGCTTCTTGGTGTCCTAAACTGATGAATAAGTGCCCTTCATGTGCACTTCCTGTTGGACACATTCGCTGCAGAGGAATGGAGAGTGTTATACTCCCTCCGTTTCATTTTTTTTGTTTGTCAACCACATAAAATACTACTCCCTTGGTTTTATTATAAATGATGTTTTCAATTTTGTATATATAAAAATTCAATGTATTTTTTGACCAATCTTTTTACAAGAAATTTTCCTATTGGTTGAATTTACTCTTTTTTCTTGTCAACCGTTAAATTTATTTTCTATAATAGTGTTTTACGTTAAAAGGTAAATTATATGTTTTTTCTCTCAATTGTTGGCAATATTTTTTAGTTATTCACATGATTTTACCATAATAATTTTCTCCGCTTCTTTTTACTTAAGATAACTAAACCAAATCTTTTGGATGGAAAAAAAAAAAACTAAACCAAATCTATTCGAGAAATCTTGGTCTTAAATAATTTTTTTTTGTTTTAAATATATTTTATGAATTATTCTACTATATGAAGTATATAAATGACTAATATAGTGTGTTGCCAAATTTATCGTGCAGTATTCTAGATCACAAAACATTAAATCTCATATAAATCAAATCTAAGTTATCGAATTTGGGTTTCCACTAACATTTAAATCAAATTTGGGGTCCAAAATACATAAATAAAGTTTTCGAAAATGTTACAACTGCGACAACGAAAATAGGGTTATCTTCATGTAATAAGAGGAGAACCGGCCGAGAAGAAAAGAAAGCTATAAATAAAAGTCATACTAATCGCATGAAGGTTGATGCGTCGAGTTTTAAATCCACCATTTTAAGAGAACAAACATTTTTTAGTTTCTCCTTAACATGCCCCATAAACTTCATCACATTGGTTAATACGTAATAATCATACACATGAGATTGAGAAAATATGTCTCATGTTTGTACTCATTTTTTCATCGAAAATAAATATTTTTCCATGTTTTCATTTTTTTTTTTTTTGTTAATTGGTTGCAATAAATAAGCCTTAGTTGTTACAGAAGCCCATTCTAGCTATCCTCTTAATCCCCAAAACAAAAACGGTTGGGTTGATCTCATAAATGACGATTTGCCAAGCCAACAGAAGTAGATATCAAGTTGTCGAGTTCCAATCGGAGGAGAAGGTAGTTCTGGAAGTTTGGCTGGTCCAAACTGAATTGACAGGCGAAAAAGAGGTGATCAGGAGCTTGATTACAGAGAAGACATAAGGGATCCACCTAGATTCCCCAAGAGATGAGACGATCACGAGTGGGACATCGATTAACCATGTGAGAGTGTTTGATGCTTAGGAGTGAGATTGTGAAGGTCTCAAGTCCCAAAAGTTCCTGTCTTTGATCACATTCTGGTGAATGTGATCTAAGAGAGCTACAACATAGAGTAAACAATCAAGTAATCACAAAGTTATAAGAACTGAAAAAAATGATGGAATAAAGTTCTCACGAAAGATTATGGAATTCCCTTTCATAAGATCAAGAACTAAAGTATTACTAAATCCATCTATTAAGCCAAATAATATCTTGGATTTTTAATCCTTAAATATATCAAAACTACATTTAAATATAAAAAAATCTGTTTTGTCCAAATAAATATATAAATAAGGGAAATATATTGATTGTGCCATGTACAGTATCAAAGTTTATGGCCAATGCCAATTTCAGTTAAGTTTTCTCTAAAGTGTCATAGGATCCACTACTGATACATATAAAAATACAAAATTACCCTTGACCAATTCTTTTACATTCATGTTAACCATTCTTTTACATTTATGTTCTCTCTTTCTTTCATCTCTAGTTCTCTCTCAGCCACCATGCTTTTTTTTTCCTTAAAACCTCCAAAACTTCAACTCTTTCTCTTCAAACTTCCATTTTTTCAAACCTCCAACTCTCTCTTTCCAAACATCCATCTCTCTCATTTCAAACCTCCATCTAATTCATCTGTCCCAGAAATTTGCGATTTAAAAGACACATTTGATGCATTTTCGGTGGACTAGATCCATTATCTATTGTTTACTGTCTCTCGATGGACCAGATTCAACAACCGGACATGTTTGTCCATTCCAATTGTGTCCATCAAATCTCTTTTGTAGACCAAATCCGCTTGGTTGTCCACCTTGCTGATATGCTGACGTATTAAAAGTATGTGCCTTCTGTGGACCAAATTCAACCCCAACCATGTTTTTTTCTACACAACTTTGTCCGTCTATCTTCTTAGTTGACCAAATCTGTTTGAGTGATGATACTTGTCTGATAAGAAAAGAAAAACAAGGAAAGAACAAAGAGACAAAAAGTATTTTACTTTTATTGCATATTGCTTGAATGAATACAAAGAGGTGACAGAGGTTTGTTTAAATAGACTAAGCACACATTGTCGTTTCCCTATAGCTGGCCACCCTATCACTTTCACCTAGAGTCTGCAATAGTCCTAAACGATTGTCAAAGGCAGGTGGGAGCTTCCTGAAACTTCACTTTTGGCAGCTTGTACAGAACACACCATATTACCGTTGCTGACTGCAGATTGAACATTGGCATTGGGCTTTGCAGGTTGGTTGTTGGGCTTGATAACACTTGAGGCCTTGGTTGCAGACTTTGTTTTGTTGGGAAGCAAAGTGATCTTGCTTTTACCCCCTTCAAACTTGAGGTGAGTGGAACATCAACTCCAAGTTTGTCTCTCAGTAAAGGGAACGCCTGCTTGGGTAAGGACTTGGTGAATATGTCAGCGATTTGGAGAGCTGCAGGGACATGGCGAGTTTCATTGTAACCAAGAGCGACTCTTTCTCTGATGTAGTGCCAGTCGGTTTCAAAATGTTTGGTTCTGGCATGAAAGGCCGGATTGGTTGTCAAGTGAACTACAAAGAGGTTATCACAGTGAAGAATTGAAGGACCTGTTTGAGACACATGAAGGTCTTTGAGAAGGGAAGCAATCCAAGTGAGTTCTGCAGCTGTTTCCGCCATTGCTCTGTATTCGGCCTCAGTCGAAGAGCGAGCAACAGTTTGTTGACGTTTTGCACTCCATGAGATGATGTTGGTGTTGAGAAACGTACAGAAACCAGTAGTAGACCTTCTTGTTTCTTTGCAGCCTGCACAATCACTATCACTATACGCAAGCACTAGAGGAAAGCTTGTTTTGTTGAGACGCAATCTAAACGTGGTTGTGCCTCTTATATATCTCAGTATCCTTTTGAGAAGACCAAAATCTGACATTGTTGGTGTATGCATTCGTTGACACACAAAATTGACTGCAAATTGAATGTATGGCCTTGTCAGGGTGAGATACTGTAATTTACCAGCAAGGCTTCGAAAATACGAAGGTTCAGGGAAGAGTTCATCTCCTGTTTTATTCGCTGACAATTGCAGAGGCAGTGGTGTTGCCATAGGATTACACGCAGCCATCCCTGCTTGATGTAAAATGTCTTCAGCATACTTGGTTTAGCTGAGAAACATCCCCTCTGATGTGATCTGCACTTGAACTCCAAGAAAGTAATGCAGACATCCGAGATCCTTCATGGAAAACTGTTGTCCAAGCGTTTCAACAAGATGAGCTAACAGTTCCTTATTACTTCCTGTTACGATGATGTCATCCACATATAAGAGAAGCACCAGAGTGTCACCATTATGATGATAGACAAACAAGGATGGATCAGCCTTGCTACAAGTAAAACCATATTCAAGTAGAAAGGTACTGAATTTATCAAACCAGACCCTTGGAGCTTGTTTGAGGCCATAGATAGCTTTGTCTAGCTTGCATACATGAGAAGGATACTGTGGATCTTTAAAGCTTGGAGGCTGCTCCATATAGATGTCCTCATGAAGATCTCCATGGAGAATTGCACTCTTGACATCAAGTTGAGTAATTGGCCAATCTTTTGCCGTAGCCACACCAAGAACTATCCTTATTGTTGCAGTTCAAACAACAAGACTAAATGTTTCAATGAAATCCACAGCTTCCTCTTGATGATACCTTTTGGCAACCAATCTGGCTTTAAATTTGTCAAGAGACCCATCTGCATTAAGCTTGATGCGAAACACCCATTTGCAGCCAAGGATGTTCATAGTTGGTAAAGGTGGTACCAAGTGCCATGTCTGACATGCTCGTTGATTAGACATCTCTTCACCCATTGCATTAGTCCACCGTGGGTCTTTCAAAGCCTCAGCTACTGTTTTTGGCTCGCTAGGTTTGTGAGGGTTAGCCATGAGTAAGTACTTTGGGTTTGGCTTTCTGATCCCTTCTTTGCCTCGTGTTGCCATCGGATGAGCATTTGCAGGTTGAACTGATTGTTGAGTAGTCTCCTGATTGTCTTCGAGTTGTGCTTCTTCAGTGAAAACCTCAGAGACTTCTGCAGTACTTTCATGCTCAGTAAAATCATTTCCTCTTAATAGTTGTAAGTTATGGAATAGATCTTTGTGTCTCTATAATTTCATTTTTCTTTTATCTTGTGATTTGAATCTTTCCGAACTCTGTTATCAATCAATATAATCCTTTTCCGAACTCTGTTATCAATCACTATAATCCTTTTAGTGAAAAAAAAAAAAAAGCCTTGCAATGAAAACAAGCCCATTTTTATTTCATTTCAATTTTAGTGTTGAAATTCTATGTTTGTCCGGAAACATAATAAATTACTTTATTGTAATATTTGTCGTATTATTGAGTTTTTATTCATATTTACCATTACTTTATTCATAATAAATTACTTTATCATATGATCAAGAAGCTACCTATCACTAAATCCACACAAAAAAACACATTGATCTAAGTAATCCACCAAATATCTTAGAATTTTAATTAATATATATATATATATATATATATATTAAACTACATTTTGATTATACTAATTCTGTAAATATGCCCATTTTCATAAAAAATATGTATATATATTTTTAATCCAAAATAAAAAGAATCAAAATCCCAACTCAAAGGCAGTGAATGGAGAACAAAAGTGCAGGGTGTTTTTTGTGATTTTATCAATATCGCAAAAGTTTCACCATTCAACAGAATTATTGCAACTGGGCGTTTTTCAAAAAAAAAAAAAAAAAATTTTGCGGAATTAACCACTAGACAAAGACATGAACCGCTTTTCAAATCAAACAAAACTTTACCAGTGGATTTACAAAAACCACAGAGGATATTACACTTTTTGATTTATTTTTTTTTGGTAAACTCATTTTTTTATTATTATATCTAATATATATATATATATATATTTATTTTTCTCTCTCAATATTATTTTTCATTGTATTATAGGTAATGTTTTTTACTTATTTTTAATAAGTCTTTTATAGTAACAAAAAATATATAACTCAAATATTATTTTTTTAAAACAATATAATTTATGATATTATTGTTAGTTAAACCAATTTGGAACTGAAGATTGATATTATGAATAGATATGTAATTCAAAGAGCACGATAATGGTTTTTTATTGTGTTGTACTTTTTTATGATTGAACTAGTAACTGATTCAATAATAAATCTGTATATTAAAATTTATTTTTAAATAACTTTTGGTATTTTAAATTGAGAAATTAAAAAACATTCATAATTAAACATTGGCTGCAAATGGATGTAACTGTAAATGGATGTAACTTTTTATTGTGTTTTAGGGAGCCGTACGGTGTGTGTGTAACTGTAAGCTGCATTGCACCGTCTTCTCCAACAGTAGGAAAGTTCTCATATCATCTCTCCTACACTGTCGATGGGGACACTATTACTTACGAATCACAAGACATGAAGAGGATTTTTAAAGTGAGTTTTCAAACCCCTTTAGAGAAGTTCATGTTGATCCCTCACTCTTCATTGCGCGATGACTTGTTGGAGATGAAGCTTACCATCAAGAAGGTCAATCAAGTGTAATAAAATATGGTTTGATAGGGAAATTTAGAGACATTTCGGTTGTGTGTTCGGCTTATTTTTTGGTTTTGTTATATCTATTGAAGAATCTATGTAAGTCCTTTCCAATCAGGGGCGGATTTACTCACAAGGTTGGTAGGGCACGTGCCCTATACAGATTTAAGAAATTTAGCAAATGGCAATGGCCAATTTAGTGTTTCTAGCTGAATTAGTTAAGGTTGCCCCATGCTGTATCTAGTGTCATGGGTTCGATCCCTCTTTCATATCTTGTTTTAAAGATTTTTTTTCATTAATTAATTGTCATTTATAGTTTGTGCCCCATGTAGAATTATGTTCTGGATCCGCCACTGTTTCCAATCGTCTTTAATTTATCGATGTTGCTTCTTCAATTGTGTTGGTACATATTTTGTTATATTACCAGATCGGCCAACAAAACTTGAGCAGTTTTCTATATAATTCTAAGCGTATATCTAGACTCAGGAGACTACAATGAGTTCTCTTGTGGCCAATTTTTTCCAATCACAAATTCTTTGAAAAGAGAAAAAATGGAGGATGCCATACATGTTTTCCGCGATATTGTGGGCTCACCTTCGTTGTGCCTCCAGAGCACAATGTTGTGAACTAGGCTAGGGGGTATGGTTTGGTAGACTTCATGTTCAAACTTTCATCTTCAGTACTTTAGTCTTGAAACTGATGCTCTCTTGTTACTTCGCAGCTTGCTTAATCAAAGCACCGTACATGGCAGAGTTTGAGCAAGCCATAACCATATACTCGAGCTGTCGAGCAAGGAAATCATTCTAGCGGAGTACTTATTGTTTTAAACTTTGTTTTAAGAACACAAGACTGAATCAAAGAACACCTTTCTTTATTGCTTAAGAAAATTAAACTCAAAACTTAAGCTCTCTCAATCTCTCTCTTAAAACCACAAGTTATGTCACAACTAGACATCTCCTTATATAGAAAAACCTTTGTCCTAATCCTAATAGGAAAACCTTATGTTAGATAGCTCCTAACATACTTAGCCCTTATCTCTTAACCATAACTCAGTTTAGATAAGGCTAATCCTTCTTCTCAAGTTGACTTCATGCTTAAGCCAACATTCTCCCTTCTAAGCTTGAAGTCCTTCTTGCTCATATCTTCCACACCAATGAGATCCCTCATTTCCTTGTACTTGATTCTTCCTAAAGCTTTTGTTAAGATGTCAGCCTTCTGCTTCTCTCCAGGAACGTGTTCGACTTCGACTTGGTTATTTTCGACACACTCTCGAACAAAATGATACCTTGTGTGAATATGTTTGCTTCGACCATGAAAAACTGGGTTCCTTGTAAGAGCAATCGCAGACTGGTTGTCAATCCGAATAAGTGCCTTCTCACATGGTAACTCATTGATTTCACTAAGAAGTTCTTGGAGCAAAATTGCCTGTCGCGCCGCCTCGGTCGCGGCCATGAACTCAGCTTCACAGGAAGACAATGCTACCGTATCTTGTTTCTGAGAACACCATGTAATCAAGCTACCATTAAGATAGAACACATGTCCCGTTGTGCTTCTGCCATCGTCTGGATCCACGTTGTGGCTGCTATCACTGTATCCGATAAGCTTTGTTCTTGGTGAAATCGACCTCCTAAACCTCAAGCCAAATGAAGTAGTTCCTTTTAAGTATCTTAAACAATGCTTCATAGCTGCACCGTGTGACTCTTTAGGATGTTGCATATAACGACTTAGAACACCTACACAAAAGGACAAATCAGGTCGTGTATGTAACAAGTATCGCAGAGACCCTATGATCCTCCTATAATTTGTTCCGTTGATGTCTTTTTCCTTTAATGCCTTTGATAGTTTTAGACCTTCCTCCATTGGTGTGTGTGTCGAGTTACAATCCTTCATACCAGCTTCTTCCAAAATTTTAAATGCATAGCGTTCCTGATTCAAGGTTACCCCATCTTGTGTTTGACATACTTCTATTCCGAGATAGTATGTCAATTTTCCCAAATCACTCATTTCAAACTTTGACGCCATCTCTCCTTTAAAGATCTCTATAACCTTCAAACTTGTTCCTGACACAAATATATCATCAACATAAACGGCAACAAGAAGAACCTCGCCTTTTACTTCCTTCCGATAAACCGACGGTTCCTTAGCACATCTTTTGAACTGCAGTTCTCTAAGGACTTGATTAAGCTTCTCGTTCCATGCTCTTGGAGCTTGTCGCAGGCCATATAAAGCCTTGCGAAGCTTGTAGACTTTGTCCTCACTCCCTTCTATTACAAAACCCTCTAGCTGTGATACGTAAACTGTTTCCTTTAATACACCATTAAGAAACGATGTTTTAACGTCGAGATGATGTATCTCCCATCCTCTAGATGCACCAATACTAATAAGAAGACGTATAGTTTCGATCCGCGCAACTGGAGCAAAGACATAAACAAAATCTATCCCATATTTTTGCACATAACCCTTGGCTACAAGCCTAGCCTTGTATTTGTTTATGGAACCATCCGAGTTTCGCTTGAGTTTAAAAACCCACTTTAAACCTATGGGTTTTGTTCCTCGTGGAAGCTCGACGAGATCCCAAGTCTGGTTCCTGTTGATAGAATCAATTTCATCTTGACACGCTTGGCGCCAGTGCCTCGAGTCCTTAGCCTCACTGTAATCTCTCGGTTCGTTGTCAATGCACATTAGCAATCTCTCTACCTCTTCTTCCGCAAGTAATACATAATCGTTCAAGTACTTCGGTTTTGTGGCTACTCTACTTGATCTCCGTAGTACAAGCTGTCCTTGTTCATCATTAGTCTCCTTTTCTTCATCTTCCACCTCTCCTCTGGTTTCGTTAGTATCAGAACCTGCTACTGTATCAATAATACTTTCCTCTGTTTTTATCTCTGTTTCAACCTCTGTTTCAGCACTATTTCCCTGATTGACGACAACACCATCAATGTCAAGGCCTCGAACTCCATGATTCCCAAACTCTCCAAACTGGATAGTAAAGCTTCCTGCTCTGTTCTGCTCTTGATTATTAAGACTCAAGTTCCATCCTCTAGTCTCATCGAACACAACATCACGGCTCACTATTATCTTTTGTGTTTGCGGATCAAGCAACCTGTATGCTTTTGTCCCTGGCTCCGTTCCTAAATGCACCAACCTACGTGATCTATCGTCTAGCTTCTTTAAGTGTGGTGTTTCAATTCTTGCGTATCCTATACACCCGAAGATACGAAGATGACCAATGTTCGGTTTCCTAGACCGTAGAGCCTCATACGGAGTTCTGTCCCTTAGTGCTCTTGTAGCTACTCTATTCAACAAGTAGGTTGAATGTCTAATTGCTTCTCCCCACAAGTAATTTGGCACATTCATGTGCTTCATGATGCTTCTAGTCATCTCGAGCAAGGTTCTGTTTCTTCTTTCCACAACACCATTCTGTTGTGGTGTATAGGGAGCTGTAAGATGCCTTTTTATTCCTGAGATAGCACAAAAGGAGTCAAAATCATGTGATACGAACTCTCCACCTCTGTCTGTTCTGAATGTAGTTATTTTTTCCCCTGATTCTTGCTCTACCACAACTTTGAATTTCTTGAATTTGTTGAGTGCATCGCTTTTTTCCTTTAATAATATCGTCCACATGTATCTTGAGTAATCATCTATGAGCACAAATATGTATCTGTTCCCAGCCTTTGTGTTTGGCGTAATAGGTCCGCATAAGTCTCCATGAATGAGTTCGAGTATCCTTGTTGCTCTGTATAATGTCGCCTTTGGGATCGATTGTCTGGTCTGTTTACCAACAAGGCAAGAATCACAAATTTTCTTTTCAAATCTCACAAGCGGTGTCCCAACAACAAGTTCCCTTTGCATCATCGATTTCATAGTATCATGATTAATGTGTCCTAGACGTGCATGCCACCTGCTACACTCACTCATTGTAGCTATACTCAAACAGACAGTATCCTTTATTCTCATGCACACTTTGTATAAGCGATTTTTAGATCTTGCAGCTCGAACAAGTAATTTTCCAGTCCGATCATACATTGTTAAATAGCCTCCTTTCATTCTCACCTCACACCCAGCTTCAGTGGCTTGCCCGAGACTGATTATATTACTTCTTAGACCAAGAATAAAGTAGACGCTACTCATTGTTCTAGCTTCTCCGTTCATGTCAACAAGTTCAATAGTCCCTTTACCTTTGATGTCTATTCGTGAGTCATCCCCGAACCTTACTTTACCGGTGATAGTCCTGTCCAAAGATGAAAAATATTGTTGATTTCCGGTCATGTGATTGCTAGCTCCATTGTCTAGGTACCAAGTGTTGTCCTCTCCATTACTGGCCTCGTATTTGCTTGGTACCACTTTCTCCTTATTTAAATACACCTCCTCATGCCTCATCAGTTCATCCGCATCTTCTGTATCTTTTGTGTCATTCTCTGTTGTTTCTTGCAGCTTAAGCAACCTGTCTGGACACTTCGATGTGTAATGTCCGAACTTATCGCATCGAAAACATTTGATCTCAGATAGATCTCTTGTTCCACCGAACCTTCCACGGCCTCGTCCCCTGAATCGACCTCCGCAACCTCGTCCTCGATAACTACCGTTGTAACCTCCATTGAAGTCGCGAGTTGCAGGTGTTACTTGAGATTCCGAGTTAACATACATCAACTTGCTTTGGTCCTCTTGCGCTTCTTCTTCCTCGGTAACACGCTCTTCATACGTTTTCAATCGACCCACAATGTCCTCAAAGTTTGTTTTGTTAAGATCTAACACTTGTTCAAGCGATGCAACAATGTGGATATACTTCTTGCGGGGAAGACTTTTGAGGAATTTCTTAACAAGTTTGGGTTCTTCAATATCCTCTCCTAGGGCTGCAGATTTTGACGAGATTTCAGATAACCTACCTACGAAGTCATCAATCGACTCTGTTTCCTTCATCTTAAGCCGGTCGAATTCTGCCATTAAGGTTTGTAATCTTGCCTCTCTCACTCGATCTGCTCCGACATGCCTTGTTTTGATAGCATCCCAGACCTTTTTTGCATTATCAAGTTCGCCGACTTGAAGAATAAGGGCTTCGGGAATAGATTGGAAAAGCAGAGCCATAGCCATGTCATTGAGATCGGTATCATCATCTTCTTCTTCTATGACGTCCCAAACCTTGTTTACTCTAAGAAGAATTCGCATCCTCATAGCCCAGACAGTATAGTTGCTTGCTGTTAACATTGGACACTTGATTGATGACGGACCACTCCCGTCTTTTGTTTTGCTCGAAGTTGCTTCAATACCTTCATTCTTCGCCATGGTCCTCTAACCTCAGCTCTGATACCAAATATTGTTTTAAACTTTGTTTTAAGAACACAAGACTGAATCAAAGAACACCTTTCTTTATTGCTTAAGAAAATTAAACTCAAAACTTAAGCTCTCTCAATCTCTCTCTTAAAACCACAAGTTATGTCACAACTAGACATCTCCTTATATAGAAAAACCTTTGTCCTAATCCTAATAGGAAAACCTTATGTTAGATAGCTCCTAACATACTTAGCCCTTATCTCTTAACCATAACTCAGTTTAGATAAGGCTAATCCTTCTTCTCAAGTTGACTTCATGCTTAAGCCAACAGTACTCAGGTTATGGCTTGCTGGGGATGAAGAAGAATAAGTGGAGCCGCATAGTCTGTTTAATCCGAGACTGAAAGGAGAAGAGATCAATCTCGACACCCATGTTCTTTTGCCCAAAAAAAAAATAGTATGGTGTCTTTAGAGTGTTTGATATGTCTGCGCAGAGACATAAAGTTCTTGGGTTTGGACATTTTTCGGTTCATTTAATATTTTATATTTAAAGACTTCTCTCAAAAGATGTCCCATGGAGCTGGTCTTATAAATTTAGACCAAAAGTAAGTTATAGGTTTAGCCCCGGGCAGACCCACGTTGTGGTTTGTGGTGGCCACCAGTAATATTGAAATATCTAGGTTCGCCCCTGGTTTAGCCATAGATCATTTTGGGATGCCAAGGTTGCATTAAATGATATTATGATTCGCATCCCTTACGAACCCCGCAGCTTGTTTGTTGGTGAAGGGGCTACACGTTCGACAATTGGGTGTTCAGAGGTGGTTAATAGTTGTAGACGCTACCAATGCAAGAAATTGCCATGTGTGTCATTGCGTGATGAGATCCATGCAGTGTGTGGTTGGGGCATTCAGGGTCGGTCCATGGCACAATCTAATGAAGCTATTGCTTATGGCATAGAAATTTAGGGGCATATTTTAGAAAATATTTTTAAAAGTTTAAGGTCTTTTTTTCACATTAAAAATAAAAATTCTAAGCTTTTTTTATAAATTATTTTTGTTGAGTTTTCTTTTCACCATATTTTGTGGAATTTTAATAAAATGTTAAGTTAAATATCTTGTTAATAATTTTGTTTAGTAAGATTTTAATTTTTAATAATTTAAGTCTTCAAGGCAAGACTTTGATTAAAAGATTGAAAAAAATCTTTGATTAATCAAATTATCATTAGCCATTCGTTTAATCGTTTCATAGATACAATTGATTTTTTTTAATAGTATTATTTATGTGTGTGGAAAAAAAATTTAGGACATAATTTATTAATTTGCGTCGGGCATTAAAAAATGTCGGACCGACACTGGCGGAATCTCACCATAAGAAAATGAAGTAAGATTTTTTGGTTCGCGCAATGCATTCATAGTTAGGGCAGTTGTCCTGCATTCAGTATCATTATTCTTTTCTTTCTTAAATCCCTAGTCTAATTAAAAACAAAAAGAAATATATCTTAATTTTAAGTTTTTATTATACAAAAAATCACAATATATAGAGGATTTGGAACAGCAATATTCGAGATATCTAATGATTTTCATTGTCCCAGGTACTACTTAGCTAATCGTAAATTCATTATTACAGTAAAGTTGGTGGAGGTTATTTTATGTACGGACCAAATTAATTATTGCCAAAAAACACTTTGCAGAGTGTTGAAGTCAGACACGCATAGAATTGTACAAGTAACACGTCGTCGCGAGGAAGAAATGTTAAACACACAGTTTTCTCACAAGCTCTTAATTCCTATTTTTTATTAAGTCATACATGTTGACCTCTCCAAAGAACAAACTTGTTTATCTTGTATATGATTGGCGCCAATCATTACAAGTTTCAAGTTTATGTTTTTTATTTATCTTTGACCCACATGTTAACGTCACGTTTTAAAACTTTACCTTATGTCCAAGCTCCTTTATGAGTATTTTATTTCATATGTATGTGTATTGTATTATATACAGGACCCTTCATATGTATTTTATAAATATTTCTGTACTTGTATATGCGTACGTACAAACGAAGTACCTATGCTGATTTTGATTGGGAATGGGAGGCATGGAGTATTCGTACTTGCACACATTTTATTAGTAACTTTATTTGCTAAGAAGATTACCTCATAACACATTATTTAACCTCACTATATTAAAAAAAAAGAGAGTTAAAAGTCTTGTTGTCTAACCAAAATAGAGGATAATATTCCTATTTTAGTACATCATGCATGCATTAGACCCATATAAAATTGCATACTTACGTGTTTAAAATACTTACGTGTTTAAAATAAATTAGATTATATACGAAAAAAAAAGATTATATACGGAATACGGATGATCTATATACTCTATAGGTTTTTGGCGCAATCTCACATCGAAGCCTATTGGCGTGGATTTGAAGTCTTTAGCCATGCCATATGCCATGCCATATTTTAATTTATAGAAAGCACTGATATATGAATTAATCATCATCATTTTTTTTTATTAAACACGGCCTACCAATTAATCATCATCATTTAGTCTTAGTTTCGTTTTTGTTTACTTTTTTGATGTTTCTTTTATAAGAAACTTTGAGTTCCACAGATGATCATGCTCATTGATATTTGATCGTAGTCGAATATAAATAAATTTAGATAAATAAATTTGAAATCTCAGGAAGAGTGATCTGCTTTAAACAGCAGATATTAGTGTGTATATAAAACATAGGAGCATGCTCGAGGCGAGGACCCTTTTAATACCAGAGTACCAGACAATTAATTTATCTCACATGTTATATATATATTGGCTATGGTGATGAACTGATATGCTGATGAGCAGTTATGTTATATCCATATGCACATTTACCGACATGAAAGTATATTTGTATAAAACTTCATAGCAAAGAGCAGAAAGTGTAAACATATATAACCTAAATTTCGATATATGATGATGGTGGTGGGTTGAGTTTTAAAGAAATACAGTAGTAAAATAAATAAATGAAAGATGCTAAAGAAAAGGATTATTAAATTCTCATTCTGAACTAAATGTCAAATAATAAAAGTGCTACGATTAATAAACAATAAATAAACTGATAATATAAATCAATTAGGATTAAAAATTTATTCTATTTATTAATTGGTACAATAAATCAATTGGTGCTATGTTTGTTTGTGGCATGGCCCTTGTGGCCTTTTACACAGACACAAACATCCTCTCCAAAAAAGTTTACAATGCTCGCTCATATCAAAATCTAAAGTATTGCCGTTATCGATGAATGCAAAAAAATAAAAATAAAAAATCGAAAATCTTTTTCTATAAGATAATTTTAAACTGAATAATTCAGAAAGGTTAAAACAATTTAACTATTTCCGTCATGATGCTCAAGCTAATTATACATATTTTTCTGTGACTCATCAATGAATCACGGAAAAAAAAAAAAAAAACTCACAATAAAAATTTAAGGACATTGTAATCTGTACACCGACATATAACAAAAATCAAAATTGAGGTTAATCACACAATAATCAACAGTTAAATTGCCGTTCACTTCCGTACGTTCCATGCTTTTGGAGTTTTGGGCTCTCTCTGCGAGTGAAGTGCCTGAAGGTCAAAGCTCAAATAAATAAGTTTTTTTTTTCTTTTTCTAATTGAATGGAGTGGAAAATCTAATCTCTAATTAATAATTATAGAACATCTGACGTAAAGGACCAGGTTATATGATATATATAGGAGCTCCGGATGATAATAAAAAAACATGACAATTGCATTTACAGAGTAACAGAAAGATCACAAAGTGAAGGTAGCTTGAGAGAAATAACTGTTGTTATTGAGAATGGGGAAAGGAAGAGCACCATGCTGCGACAAGAGCAAAGTGAAGAGAGGGCCATGGAGCCCTCAAGAAGATCTCACTCTCATCACCTTTATCCAAAAACATGGCCATCAGAATTGGAGATCTCTTCCCAAGCTTGCTGGTTAGTATTTTATTCATGCAAGTTTTCAGTAACTAATTAAGGGAAAAAAAAAATGAATGATATATATGTATATAGGATTGATGAGATGTGGGAAGAGTTGCCGACTGAGATGGATAAACTATTTGAGACCGGACGTGAAGCGAGGCAACTTTAGCAAAGAGGAGGAAGATGCTATCATTCACTATCACGAAACCCTTGGAAACAAGTTTGTACTCATATATCCCTACTCATCTCATTTCCTTACAATATACTTATATTAGCCAATAGTATGTAGAAAGAGACTAACTGATATATATGATCAGGTGGTCAAAGATAGCTTCATTCTTGCCCGGAAGAACCGACAACGAGATCAAGAACATTTGGAACACTCATCTCAAGAAACGACTCAGTAGTACTCCATCTTCTTCTTTTTCATCCATCTCTAGCACTCATGACCAAAGCACAAAAGCAGAAGATCATCATGACAAGAACTGTGAAGGAGCTCACGAAGAAGCGCATTCGGAGTTGAACTCAGCTACTTGGTCACATCCCCAAGACCACTGTATGCACACAAAACCAGAGATTCATGATGATGTTAATGAACTCGACGAGATCCAATTCTTGCTCGACCATGATGACTTTGATGATATAACTTCTGAGTTTCTTCAGAACAACGATATGTTATCTCCTCTAGAGTCTCTTCTTCATAATAACGACCAAACTCACATCTCAACCACGGGCGGAGTGACTCAAGAGGCAACCAAATCACAATCATTTGATCAATATCCTCAACAGGATATACCATGCGGATTTGAAGACGCAAACAGAGAATCCGATTTGTGGAGACAGATGGCTGAATCTACCTCACCTACATTTTGTCCTAACAATGAGTACGACGAGTGGTTTAACTTCATGGACAACCAAACTTACTTTGATGATTTTAATTTCGTCGGAGAAGTATGTCTATAAATGCATGACCGATGATGTGTTGTCTTTTAGTCTTTACCTTTGATTGTTGAGTGTATATTACTACGTTACATGGATCAAAATATCAATCTGAATTATCCTAGCTAAAATCTATACATGTTTTATAGACATGAGACAGAACAGAAAAAAAAAAAACACAGAACTAATATTAGAAAGAATGAACAAACCTTTGTTTCCTGTGTTTGCTTCCAAATTGTCGAAGGTTTGGTTGTAGTCATGGAAGATCCTTAGCTTGGCCATTTATGAAATCGAAGTCTCCCGAATCCTGGCGTATGCTCTACTAGTAGCTCTTCGGCGAGAATCATGGCCCTGACTCCTATGAGATTAGAATGCTTAGTTACATTAGATGTGAGGGGTTGACAATATATATAGTGGTCATTAGGTAACTAATAATTACAATTATATCCTTATGTTATATGGCTTCTCTTACAACTTCATCAACGTCACCTCGTCTTTTGAAAGTGATCATCTTGTCATCCATCGATTTGTTGGTGGAAAAATGTACCTTAAGATTTAATTTTGTGGCATTGGGGAATGCCCTTCTATGTTCTTTGAATCCTTGTCCTCTTTATACTTGGTTTTAATTTGAACGAATGAAACAAGTATTTTCTCAAAAAAAAAAAAAAAAAGGTCCGGATTTGGAAATGAGCATCTATGCTGTACTAACAGAGTTAGCAATGGATCAGCAGTCGAGGCCTTGAGGGACGCGAGGGTCAACACTCAACAGCAACAAGGAGTTATTCTTATTATAACTAGTACTCTAGTAGTATTGTTTAACTCCAACTTGCTAATTACACAACCGTTATAATGCTATTGCTTCTTTTGTTTAACTCCAACTTGTTCCTTTTTTTTTTCTAATTACAAAACCGTTATAATGCTTCTTTTTTTTTTATATTTTCATCATTTAATTTTGGTTAAATATTGCTAGATAATCATATCAATCTAAAAGAAAATACCATATTAGAGTAAAATTTGGTGATATTATTTTTCCCTTTCTTCTTAACCATGATAGTTCATAAAAGAATATATATAAATACATATATGTGTGTGTGTGTGTTCATTTTTATAAGAATAATTCATTTACACTTCATATATAGTCAGTGTAGGGCATATGTAGCGCAGCACCGTGTCGTAGACGACGACTGAATGCAGCAGCAAAAAATATAAAAGCCGACGAAAACAAAGGAAACGGTAGTTAAAGATATATGTTTCGGGTGACTGAACTGTTTTCATCAAGATAATATAAAAATTGTTGTCAAAATAGATTACAATTGTCAAAAAAAAAAAAAAAAAAAAGGAATTGAAATGAATTCAAGTTAGCTGATTCCATTAATTCTTGCGATTGGTCGCCGAAAGTAGTCTTATACAGCGACACTGTGACGATCAGTCTCATACTCTTTAAATTTTGGGGTGCAAATATTTAATTTGAGACAGCGATGGTACCAAAGATCTTACTAAACACATGTCAAACTGTCTATTTCCATATGCATCGCAAAGACAATATACTGTTCCAAGTTTCTAAACCTACCCTGAGTATTTTTTTTTTGTATTACTTGTGTTCGACTGATCATTAATCACCCTATAAACTATATACTCCAAAACATCATTCTATATGTAAGAGAGAGAGAGAGAGAGAGAGAGAGAGAGAGAGAGAGAGAGAGAGATAGTATTAAGTTATACTATGTTTTTCAAAAACTGATATGCATGGAATTAACTCGGTTAACGCAGTACATCAGTTAATGTAAACGCTTAAATACTGACTTGTTGTGTCAAAACACAGATCCATATAAATTTGGAATTGGAAGTTAAGAGATGAATGATTGATATAAACAGATTAACTAGAGCATTGGTCCAACCAAAAAAACAACGATACAATTATGAATTATCCCATTATTGGCAATTACATACATGGACAAAGTGAGATGTCATGATTGTGATTGTACATAAATAAAGATATGGAACTAAACACAAATTGCAAAAGAGACTGAGAGACTATTTACAAATATTTGTGAAATTTTAATACAACGTTCGTTTGCTAACAAGATTTTTTTCTTTTTTTTTTTGTTAAAGCGTTTGCTAACATGATGCAGTTTAACAAAAACTGAATATATATGTTAAAAACTTGAAGATTAGCACCAATATAGAAAACAGTGTCTAAATGGTGTTGTGTAGTATTATACATACATATATATTTATATATATAGCTAAATATTAATATAAAAGGTATACATATATAAGAAATAAGACTCAAGATCGATGTTGAAGAAAAAATAATAATAATAATAATGATGAAGAGGTCCCCATATATACATAACAATAATTAAATTTCACTGTGCTTGTATTTATACCATCAAGATGGTCAAGAAAAAAAAAATATGAAGAGCCCCCATCAATAAATGAAGACATTATTGGCTATGATTAAAATCACAGAAGTAAATATTTATAAGTTTGTACTAGTATCTAAGATAAACAAAGTGTATAGAAGCTTTGACTTTTGACCACATTAGAATCTTTATTACGTACCAACGCTTCTCAATGCAAAGAAGAGCACATGCATCGATCCACTTAGAACCAAACAGATGCATATGTGATTAATGTTGTTGAGCTTCTACTCCACGTATACGATTTTAATTGTACTACCTGCAGATCATAATATCATTTCAATAACCCCTAACAAAATCTATAGAAACATGTGTACTGTCATGCAAATCACTAATATTGGGATATTTGAGTTTGTGGCATTGGTAAGGACAGCACTATAGATTGGTTTTGAATAGTGACGACATTGAATTTTACGATACGATTATATACACTAAATTATACAGTATTTACTGTGAATTATTTATAAATTAATAACATCGGAACTATAATATTTTATTAATATATATATATATATATATAAAGCCAAAATTTTAAAACTAATAAATAAATATTTTGATTTATAGAGGTTCAAACAAATTTTTGGGTTTTGTTTATTAATATATAAAAACTTTTTATGGGTATTGGGTTCAAACAATTTTTTTCTTTGAGTGTTTGTTTTGTAAATGATCACATTGGCCGTACTTATTATACTATTTTTACTCAACATCCGAATTTTGTTTGGTATGCTCTTTCACCTATTTCACTAATTTTACATTTACTTTGATCATTCTACATTATTTGTCTTTTTCTTGCCACCGTTTAAACCCGGTGATTTGAATATGTGCTCGAAGCTTTTCCTCATTAGTCAATTCAATACCATATTTAAACTAAAGATACGAAATTCGTATGGTTTTTTTCCTCATTTGTAAATTTAAAATTTCTAATTGTAAACCATAGATGGGAAACAATCTCGTACCTATCTCGATCTCTTTATATATACTTCATATTTCCTATCAATCAATTCGAGCAAAGTGATATTTTTTCTTAAAATATATGTAAAAGTACATTATGTGCACCCAATAAGCTAGTAACATTACTTTCAATAACTTTTAGCGTTTCATATGTTACATCATATCTAAAACCATTCTTAGAAACATTGACTTATATATATATACCCTAAATATACTTGTAAATCTACTAATCATTTTTTTTTTTTTTTTTTGAACAACAAATAATAAATCTACTAATCATAATCAAACAAAATAACAAGATTGGAACAAAAAGAGACAATGCTGGTTGGATACGTTTATACAACACTATAATTTGGAAAAAAGAAATTGAAACCAAGATGAATCTATAGATGATTCACTTACTACAATGTATTATTATGAGTTAAGTTAATCAAACAAAAGTATAAAACAACCAATAACATCGTTAATTAAATCGAATGTTTGGGATCATCACACTAAGACAAAAAGAGTAGATCAATTTTTTAAAAAAACGACTAGAAAATTAAGACATGTAATAAAAATAAAGACATGATAAAATGGATCCAAAAGATATTAGCTAGCTAGATCTCGAGACTACTAACCAAGTTCTTTTGTAACATTGAGTTCTTGCAATGAGCAATAGCTCCTTGTATAGCACTTTGTAACTCTTCCATTGAAGATGACATACTGTTGTTGTTGCTACCGCTGCTAGAGCTAGCTCCTTGATGTACCGGGAAACCACCACGTGTCAGTACTCCCGAGTGACTCGGAGATGACCTCATCGACGATGGGCAACTCGCCGCGCATCGTCCTCGTTTCGTGTACTTCATTAGGTTTCCTGAGAAAGATATCGATAAACCTCCGCTGGAGGAAACACCGGTTGGAACGGCGGTGGTGGCGGTGGTAATGGTGGTTGTGACGGTGGTGGTTCCACGTATGTTGTTGCCGGTATCTTTGATAGATGTTGTTGATGATGACTCTGTTTTTAAAACGGTTGAGCTCTGTTTTTGAGAGAACTTGTCGTATAGAGGTTTGACCTTTTTCATGTATTTGCGTATAACTTCTTTCGCGGTGGAGCTCATTCGTTTAACCGACGACGGAGCTGCGGCGGCGGCGGAGGAGGATGAGTGGTGGAGATTGGTTTTGGGGTCTTTCTTGAAAACAGAGGAAAATCTAGCGAGAGAGAAGCCACCACCGGAAGATTTGTTCTTGGGAGGTTTAAAGAAGAAGTCTTCATCGTCAGTTACGGAGCTAGGACGAGAAGAGTCACAGCAATCAAGCGGAGGAGGGTGGAGGAGAGGGAAAGAAGCGGTGGAATCAGTGGAGGAGTTAGATTCAGTGGAGTCACGTGCTGCGGAGGTTGCGGCTGAGGAGGATGAAGAAGAAGTGTACTCCGAGGAAGAAGTGGAACATAGCGTACGGACGAGAGAGAGACGAGGAGAGAGCTGAAGAGGGAGAAGCTGGCCTTTGTAGAAGAGCTCATCGGCGGGACAAAGCGAAGAAGAAGCTTTCCGAGGCGAGATGGAGACGTTGAACTCGAATTCCGACGATGATGACGACGGAGACGAGTGAGATTGCGGTGGTGAGTGACGTGGACGTGGTGGTTGACGTCTCATTGTGATCTTATCTCTCTCTCTACTACTCTTTTATTTTGTATGAGTCTTTTGGCTTCTATGTAAATAATAGAAGGTGATGCATTGTTTGTTTCTAAATTTTAATATTATAGTAATGTTTTTAATATTATTTTATTGTATGTTTATTAATGAGGGCTACTCTGCAGTGCAGTTGATATCATGAGAAAAGGCCACGATGATCGCCAGATTGAAGCTGTAGTCACATGCAATGTAATTAAAATAGTGTTATATGGAGCGTAGGATTAGAGAGTTGTTTGATGAAGTTTAGTTTAACTATAAATATTATAATCAGTTTGTAGGAGTGAAGAGTGAGCAAAGCTAGTTGTGGCTTGTGGTCTGATCTCGGACAATTCCGGAAATTATGGTATCCCTAGTTTTGTTGCAAGTTCCATTTTCATTGACTTGAACAGCTCTAGTTCTCTTTTATATATAAGAAAAAAGAGCTCTACACTCTAGTTCTCCTTTTTACGTTTTTACTTGGAGAGAAGTCATTATTTAAATGTTTGCAGATTGTTTCATAGAATATATTTGTCTCATACCAGCTTGATATATATAGGATATAGAGCAAAGGATTCGTTCGCATTGGCCATTATTTAGTCATTTTTAAAATCAACAATATATGGATATATATATATATATATATATATATTTTTAACAGCAATAATTAAGTAAAATTTTCACTTTGTTAGCCGGTTTAGTTTTCTTAGTTTGGACGTTGTGTTATAATTGGGACCAGTTTCATTAATAAAATATAAGATGAAAAAAAGAAAAACTAATGAAACTATTTACAAAATTTATGTATCACTTTAACATGGACCAGCAATGTAATTTGGTAGGAAATGGTGATATAACATGATAACTAATAAACTATACACATTTGTATAAGATATGAAAATGTTGTCGTCATTGTTGGGAAAATACAGCCGAAGGTATAGGAATCGTGGATTCTATCACGTGACGCTAACGCCATGGGTGGCGATTGCTCTCTCGTCCTATCTTTCGTTCTTTGTTTTTGTTTGTTTTGATTACTATAGATTCTCTTATCATTTGTGTATTATTATATTCTCTACTACTTTAGGATGGGTTGAATCATTTTTCTTACTTGTTAAAACAACTACTTGAATATATTATATATCACAAACTCATAGTGTCATGGTGGTGTTGGAGCCATTTTGTTCCAGCCGCTAATTACCTGGTCGATTATTAAGCTCCACTGTAAAGTCAGTCTATAAC
The DNA here is from genome assembly GCA_024034495.1 of Camelina laxa. Classification (NCBI taxonomy): domain Eukaryota; kingdom Viridiplantae; phylum Streptophyta; class Magnoliopsida; order Brassicales; family Brassicaceae; genus Camelina; species Camelina laxa. The sequence goes on from CM043881.1 coordinate 12,479,114, forward strand.
TAGTTTAAAATATCAGACATTTGATCTCCTTTGTCTAGCGAAAATATTATATTATAAAATTAAGATATGTTATTTAAAATCATTTGTGTTTGTTTCATTCAGGTTTTTCTTAATTTATCAACATCTTTAAATCATTCAATGAAAGTGGTGCAGTGTGTTCTAACCTCAGGAGTTCATCAAATTATTTTCTAGTTAGTTGATGGTTTAATGAGTTACAAAAATTGGATCAATAATATATTTTAGTGTTGTATAAGTCAGACTTATGCTATTACATAGAGTTAGACAAGTAAAGCCGTGAGCCAAAATGGGAGTTTGGGCTTTCATTTGATGAGGCTATTAATTTTAGTTTCATCAGACTTGCGTCTCTCTTCTACAAATCTGATGAAACTAAAATTAACAATCTACAATCTCATCTACAAATCTACTAAAAATAGCTTTTCATTGTTGAATGAATGGTCATGTTGTACTGGCATATCTAGTCTCACTATGCATTCACTGTCTAAAAATTACAAAAGTCAATCTGGTAGATTACTAAATGATACCACAACCTTTTTTTCTTTTTTTTTGACAACGATACCACAACTATTAATAGCTTGTTGACTTCATAATTTTCTAAAAACATCGATTTTGTTTTATGCCCGCGGTAACTAGAGCTGTGATGCTGGCGGTAATTAGTAGTTGTCCTGTAATTGTGGGTCGAAATGATATCATTTTTTAACTCCGTTCAAAATATCAGCAAGTGGATTACATAATAACTACAATCATTCTAAATGGATTAGTAGGTGCATGAAATTTTTTTAGACCACCTCTGATTATAAACAAAAATGCTAGAGTAAGTCAACCTTTATGTAATGGTAGATGCCCCATCTATCATACATAATTATGGCCCAACTTTAACTCTAGTTAGTGACATGACATGAACAATGGTTAGGGAATGAAATGAAAGTAGCATTAGTTTTTGTGGCTCTAAAAAATGAAAATTGGTTAATTTTTCTTCGTTATTAGTTAAGTTATTGTTTTCTCATTTAATTTCTGCTTTATAATTAATCTACTGTGTGGTGTGATTTCTTTTATATAATAAAAAGGTCACAAAGTTAGTAAACTGTCTATGACCCCCCAAAATATTTAAACACGGTCATGGCAATAACCCTCAACTATTATGCAACGACGGTAAAACTGGTGTTAGAGCTATTTTTGCTGGAGCATGATCTGAAATTAAAGGTAAGTACAAGATAATTTCTTCTAAATGTTTTTTTTTATCAAAATAATTTGAGGAACTGTATTTAGTCAAATGGTTACAACACCACCTTTACAACTGATTTTATGGGAGTTCGATTCCACTAAAATTGCGTTATCGTGCTTAGTAAGATTCAACTATAGATCGGACGTTATGGATTTAATAATAACAAAGAATAAAAAAACAAATTTGAGTGCAAATCAACATAACTTGGAAAAAGGTATGTTGATGCGTACGATACTTATATATGGTTTAAAGATGACATCAGCATCTAAGAATTAAGAAATTAGCTTTTGAGGTCAAGTTTTGATAGATAGGATTGGTATGGTCTTAATCTTATTAGTATAAGTTAACCTTAAGGACCATTATGGAACGGGATCTTAGTCTAAAAAGGTGTGGATGAATATTGCAGATAAAAAGACCACTAGGAAAGAAGCAACAACAAGCATGTACAAGGAGCTTGCTGCGTTCGATTCCACTCCCCAATAAAGTTTCGTGACATTGTATTTGAGGGGAACCGATAAAAGCATGAAGGCGAAGGAGCTCTTTTAAGTATAAGGTCACAAAGACAAAGTCCATTCGAAATTGTATTCCTTTTCAATTTTTGTTTTGTTGCATTTTTTTTTTTAAAGAATAGTAAAGGTGCTATATTAATGTTAATTCCACGTAGATATATGATTATCACCACACATTCTTTTTGCTTTACTTCCATTCCTTCGTTAGCTTATATTTTACATTATACAGTTTTAAATATTATTGATTAATCTTTATGCGTGTTTAATATTTTAACTAAATGAAATAGAAAGACTATATATTACAATAGAATAATTTAAAAATTTATATCTTATAATTACAAAACAGAATCAAATAATTTTAATATAGTTGATTTTATTGAACTTGTACTAATTGATTTTAATATGTTTTAATTGTGTTATAATTGATTGTAATCCATTTATGATTAAAAGCATTATAAACATTCAATACATACATAATTACATATACATATAAAACCGCAATTTTTTTCCAAAACACATGAAATAGGAGCGTAATTCCTGTTAGATGTGTTTTACAATATCTCTTTGTAAAATTGGACCGCACTTTGAACAATTACTATTTTATTAACAAAAGTAATACACCGTATGTTACAAAATTATGTTGATTGGTGAAGTAAAAAAGAATCTATAGAAAACCTTCCCGTGTTTGTAATAACTCAGTACCCATTCACTACCTAAGTCTAAAACTACATATCTATATATAATAGCAAACCCACTTTTTTGTGTCATATTTAATCCAATGGCTGAGATTGGTTCTATTATTTCATCTAAAGGTTGAAACTTATTAATGATTCCAACAGTTGCAAGATTTTTCTCTCAAATCGTTTCTTTTCTTTGCACCCCCATCTTTCAAAAATTGCACTTTTTAATTTTTGCATCTCTTCGTCGTACCTCTATCTTTTATCGCACATTTTCACTTTTGCATCTCTTCGTCGTACCCCCATCTTTCAAAAATTGCACCTTTTAATTTTTGCATCTCTTCGCCGTACCTCCATCTTTTATTGCACCTTTCCACTTTAGCATCTCTTCGTCGTACCCCCATCTTTTTTGAATTGCATCTTTTTATTGTTGCACTTTTTTGTTTCACACTTCAATGTTTTACACCTCTATGTTTTACACATTTATATTTTACACCTCTTTGTTTATTATATATAAACTTTTATGGACTACAAAAACAAGTTTCAAATTTATTGTTTTTAGAGTATTTTTAAAAGTCTATATGTATATAATAGCAAACCCACTTTTTGTGTCATCTTTAATCCAACAGCTGAGATTGGTTCTATTATTTTATCTAACGGTTGAAACTTATTAATGATCCCAACAGTTGCAAGCTTTTTCTTTCAAATTGTTTCTTTTCGTCGCATCCCCATCTTTCAAAAATTGCACCATTTAATTTTTGCATCTCTACCTCTATCTTTTATCGCACATTTTCACTTTTGCATCTCTTCGTCGTACCCCCATCTTTCAAAAATTGCACCTTTTAATTTTTGCATCTCTTCGCCGTACCTCCATCTTTTATCACACCTCTTCACTTTTGCATCTCTTCGTCGTACCCCCATCTTTTTAGAATTGCACATTTTTATTGTTACACCTTTTTGTTTCACACCTCAATGTTTTACACCTCTATGTTTCACACATTTATATGTTACACCTCTTTGTTTATTATATATAAACTTTTATGGACTACAAAAACAAGTTTCAAATTTATTGTTTTTAGAGTATTTTTAAAATTAAAAAAATAAAACAAATAATTTTTTTTATTGGAGTGTTTTTAAATTAACCTGCATCAATATCTATATCAAGGTATTTTTATGAACTAGCAAGTTATTGTCCATTCCAAAAAGTTGGTTTTGTTCCCTCCTCCGTTTGTTCTCATATATTAGATTATAGATTAACGAAAAGTTTGGTTCTTCTTAAGTACTCTGTTTGTCTTTATGTTGTCGGTTAGATAATTTACTCAAGATAGCAATTACATTTAATTATTTACTCAAGATAGCACTTACATTTAATTTCTTCAAGTTAAATAGACTAACAAAAGGACATGATATCAATATCTATAGCACAAAAGGGCGTAACAAAGGGGCGTAATTTTTTAAATATTGGGCCTGTTCGTTTTAATTTTTGATGAGAAGTTTTTTTACAATACAATTATAGGAAGTTCTGTCTCAAATGATTTTTTTCTTTATCAGTTAAAACATAGCATGAGTAAAATAATGCTATACATTGTAATTAGTATTACGACGTAGCAAGAGTAAAATAGTGTGTCAATAAATAGTTTCTTCTAAGATTTCTTTCGTTAAAAAAATGCAAATATCTAAATTTTCATAGTTTTAGTTTTGAAGTAGAATTTTATGGAATTTGGTAATCATCTTTAATCTAATGGATGAGATTGTTTCTATTATCTCATCTAACGGTTTAGAATTATTAATGATCCTAACAGTTGCAAGTTTTTTTTCCTAATAATCGTGTTTCTTCGTCGTACCCCTATGTTTTAAAAATTGCACCTATTAATTTTTACATCTTTTTGTTTCACACCTCTATATTTTCACACCTCTTTTTTTTTATATATATATATATATATACATATTTTTATAGACTTTGAAAAGAGTTTTTGTTCTTTGAGTATTATTAATGATCTCACCCTTTGTTAATGATCTCAAAAGTTGCAAAGTTTCCAACAATTGTGTTTCTTCGTTGCACCCCCAACTTTCCATGTTGGCACCGTTAGTTTCACACCCTTTTGTTTTACACCTCTTTGTTTATATAAAGTTGCAATGTTTTGATCCAACAATTGTGTTTCTTCGTCGTACCCTTAGCTTTCAATGGTTGCATTTGTTAGTTTTCGTATATTTTTGTTTCACACCTTTTTGTTTCACACTCTTTGTTTTTACATGTATACAGATTTTTATGGACTTTGAAAATAGTGTTTGTTAGTTGAGTATTATTAATAATTCACCCTTTGTTAATGATTTCAAAAATTGCAAAGTTTCGGTCTAACAATTGTGTTTCTTCGTTGCACCCCCATCTTTCCATGTTGGAACCCATTAGTTTTCACACCCTTTTGTTTTACACCTCTTTGTTTATATAAAATTGCAATGTTTTGATCCAACAATTGTGTTTCTTCGTCGTAACCCTAGCTTTCAATGGTTGCATTTGTTAGTTTTCGCACATTTTTGTTTTACACCTCTTGTTTTCACACTCTTTGTTTTTATATAGATACAGTTTTTTATAGATTTTAAAAAGAGTTTTTGTTATTTGAGTATTATTAATGATCTCAACCTTTATTAATGATATCAAAAGTTGCAAAGTTTATGTCCAACAATTGTGTTTCTTCGTTGCACTCCCAGCTTTCTATGTTGGCACCCGTTAGTTTTCACACCCTTTTGTTTTACACCTCTTTGTTTATATAAAGTTGCAATGTTTTGCTCTAACAATTGTGTTTTTTTCGTCGTACCCCTAACTTTCAATGGTTGCACTTGTTAGTTTTCGCAATTTTTTGTTTCACACTTCTTTGTTTTCACACCTTTTTGTTTTTGTATATATACATATTTTTATGGATTTTGAAAAGAGTTTTTATTATTCAAGTATTATTAATGATCTCACCCTTTGTTAATGATCTCAAAAGTTGCAAAGACTCGATTCAACAATTGTGTTTCTTCATCCCACCCCTAACTTTCCATGTAGGCACCCGTTAGTTTTCACACCTTTTTGTTTTAGACCTCTTTGTTTATATAAAGTTGCAGTGTTTTGATCCAACAATTGCGTTTATTCGTCGTATCCCTTGATTTTAATGTTTGCACTTGTTAGTTTTCACACCCTTTTGTTTCACACCTTTTTGTTTCACACGTCTTTATTTTCATATTTTTGCTACTCTTCGTCGTACCCCCATATGACAAAAATCGCACATATTAATTTTTGCACCTTTTTCACATCTCTATGTTTTACACCTTTATATTTTACACCTCTTTGTTTATTATATATTAACTTTTTATGGAATGCAAAAATAAGTTTTAAATTTATTGTTTTCTGAGTATTTTTAAACTTACAAGTTAATAGATAAAATCATAGATTTATATGTTTATATATTATAGAAACTCACTTTTAAGGGTCAATTTAAATATAACGAATGAGATTGTTTTTATTAGCTCATCTAACTGTTTAGATTTGTTAATAAACATAAAAGTTGCAATATTTTGATCCAACAATTGTATTTCTTCGTCGTATTCACAGCTTTCAATGTTCACATTTGTTAGTTTTCACATATTTTTGTTTCACACCTCTTTGTTTATATATATATATATATATCTATATATATATATATATATATTTATGGACCTTGAAAAGAGTTTTTGTTCTTTGAGTATTGTTTAACACCTCCAAATTTAAAAATTCTGAGTATTATTTTCTTATAATTTATTAATCAACATTGATTCACTCATCTTTGTTTTAAAAATTAGATTGTTTTATTTATTGACTCATTCATCTAACTTTTGGTTGGTGTCGTTTTCCATCTAACCGTATTGATCATCTTTTTCAAGTATTTATTTAGGTAATTAATTGTGATTTCTAATTTTTTCATAGATTTATCTTTTTAGTCAATTTGGTTGGTTGCAGTTGCAGCTATGAGTTCTTTCTCCCTGATTCTCTTATTATTTTTTTTTTAAAATTTCGATAAAACAATGAGTTAAATTTTATTTTATGTAAATATTTTTCAAAATTGATTATCTGAGTATGATTCAGTAAACCTAGATTTATATATCTTTAACATTATTCTCTTATTGTCACTAAATCAATTTTTTATTTTTATATATACAATAAATATTTTATTTAACTAATTTGGTTAATTCATCTTAATTAGTCATTATTTATGACTTTTATATTATATAGTTAAAAAATTATCATAAAATTTTTACTCTAAATATGAAATTAACAATGTTAACCATTTCAAGTTTTCACTTTCCCGTACGGCAACGCACGGACCAACATCCTAGTATAAGTTAAAGTAGAATTGACTTTGGCTACTAATCAGATTCATTTTATTGCTAAGCTAGTTTAATATCTTCCCAATTACGGAAACCGGCCTTTTTTTAATTATTATATTCTTTTCTTTGTTACTAATCAGATTCATTTTATTGGTAAGCTAGTTTAATATCTTCCCAATTTCTTTCCTTTTTTTGATAATTAACGATAGATGAACAATACTTGGGTTTAAATACTTGGGTTTACCCTTCAGGGTCAACTTCTTTATTCACCTTTTCTAAAATAAAGAAATAAAATTTTTATATATTATTATAAAATTAAAAATTTAAACCGCTCTTTAATAAATCCAAACCGACATATAATTTTGTTCTACTTGTAAAATCTAAACACTAACCATCTCATTTGTGAACCCAAACCGACATATAATTTTGTTTTATTTGTAAACTCTAAATCCTAACATCTCATTTATGAACCCAAACCGATATATAATTTCGTTCTACTTGTAAAATCTAAACCTTAACCATCTTATTTGTGAAACCAAACCGACATATAAATTTGTTCTAATTGTAAAATCTAAACCCTAACCATCACATTTGTTAAACCCAAACCGATATATAATTTCGTTTTAATTGTAAAATCTAAACCCTAACCATTTTATTTGTAAACCCAAATTAACATATAATTTTATTTTAATTTTAAAAATCTAAACCAAACCAATATTTAACTTTACTTGTATACATAATTTGTTAGGATTGACTTTATATTTGGGGAATGTTGATAGCAATACTTTCAATATTAAATTTTTTAAAAAAAAAACAAGAAAAAAATACATTTCGCCCCTTTGTAAGTACTAAGTAATTTGATAAGGAAAGTGAAAATACTCATATCTTATTATATAACAGAACTGATCCTTAAGAAAACAGAATATAATCAGAAAATATAAACATTTTTATCCTAAAAGCCCCAAAGAAGGTAGTAGTACCGTAGTAGTAGTAGTGGATTACAGTTTTTTTTTTTGTTTTTCTTTTCAAAAAGCCGTCTCTGTGATTCGAAATCCCTAAATCTAGGAAAACCATTCGAGATCATGTTATCGAATCATCTCCAGAACGGGATCGAATCCGATAACTTAATCTGGTCTCGTGTCCCTGAATCCGATGATACCTCCACCGACGGCGTTGGTCTACTCAACTCCCGCCGTGACGGTGGCGGAGGTGTCGATAGTCTCGATTACGAAGTTATCGAGAATTACGCTTACAGAGAAGAACAAGCTCATCGTGGGAAGCTTTATGTAGGTTACTACGTTGCTGTCAAATGGTTCTTCTCTTTACTCATCGGGATCGGTACTTCTTCTTTGTTCTCTCTTCGGTTTTAATCTTTTCGATTTCCAGAATCAGATCTTGAGATTTTTTTTTTTTTTTTTTTTTTGGGGTGATGATGATGATTTCGTAGGAACTGGATTAGCTGCTGTGTTTATCAATCTCTCAGTTGAGAATTTCGCTGGGTGGAAATTTGCACTCACTTTTGCAATCATTCAGAAGTCTTATTTCGCGGGTTTTATAGTTTATCTTCTCATCAATTTAGTCTTAGTGTTTTCTTCTGCCTATATCATTACTCAATTCGCTCCTGCTGCTGCTGGTTCTGGCATTCCTGAGATTAAGGGTTATCTCAATGGTACTAAACTTTAACTAACCTTCTTAATCTCTCTCGTTTTCGTAATCTGTAATCGTCTTTCATTATGCAATTGGATTTCGCAGGAATTGATATTCCTGGCACCTTGCTATTTAGAACGCTTATCGGAAAGGTGAGTTAGCTTTTCCGGAATGTTATGCTATTGTGGAAGTTTTGTTTCGTTTCTAGTTTGAAGACAGTTTTTTTATAGTTTGCTCTCTCATAGATATTTGGAAGCATTGGTTCTGTTGGGGGCGGCTTAGCTTTAGGGAAAGAAGGTCCCCTTGTACATACTGGTGCCTGCATTGCTTCGTTGCTTGGTCAGGTGAGCATCTGAGTTTCTTGTTATTCAGGCCTAGAGATGAATACTGATTTATTTTTTGCTTAGTATTCCGTCATTCCTGAGGAAGCTAAAAGTGTGCTTTCGTTCTGCTTCTGTTTGTTTCAGGGTGGATCGACGAAATATCATTTGAATTCTAGATGGCCGCAACTTTTTAAGAGTGACAGAGATCGTCGTGATCTTGTAAGTTCCTAGATGCTTCTCGTGAAGAATGCTATATGATTTCTTTTTGTTTTAGATTAGGTCCAAATCTTCTTTGAGAGCTTATTCCTTAATTTTCCGATGCCTTGAAAGGTCACTTGTGGATGTGCAGCTGGAGTTGCTGCCGCTTTTAGAGCTCCCGTTGGAGGAGTGTTGTTTGCATTAGAGGAGGTCACCTCATGGTACGTTCCTTCTCTCATTGTAGTTCCTGAAATAAGTCTGTCCTGAGAAACAGCCATTTGAAGAACTTATGTTGTCATTCAATTATTTCATTAGCAACTGCTGTCTCTTGACAGCAATTTAGGTATCTTTAGAATATCTTAGCTACTGTGTGTCTGGGACACTATTCGGTCTGTCGTTTAATTTAATTTGCATGTGTATTGAAGGTGGAGAAGTCAACTTATGTGGCGTGTCTTTTTCACTTCTGCTATTGTGGCTGTTGTGGTACGTACGGCCATGGGATGGTGCAAGAGTGGAATATGTGGACACTTTGGTGGAGGTGGTTTCATTATATGGGATGTATCAGAGTAAGGTTCTAGCTTCAATGTTCACTTATATTGGGTTAGGTCAATAGTGATAGAATTGACTTGGAACATTTCTTTCTCTCATTTAGTGGTCAAGATGACTACTACTTCAAAGAGCTACTGCCAATGGCTGTAATTGGAGTAATAGGAGGTCTACTTGGTAAGGAATTTTCTTTTCCTGCACTCTTGGTTCCACTTACCTTTTGCTTTCTATTTCATTCCTCATGGCATTTTCCACCAGGTGCATTATTTAACCAACTTACACTCTATATGACATCTTGGCGTCGGAATTCTTTGCACAAGAGAGGAAATCGAGTGAAGGTATTCTTTGATGGACTATTACAATTACTTGTTCATTTGGTTACGTTCATCTTCTTGGAGATTGATTGTTTCGTTGCTGGATTTAAAATAAATGCTAAAAAATTATATGCAGATAATTGAAGCATGCATCATCTCTTGTATAACTTCAGCAATCTCATTTGGGCTACCTCTCCTAAGAAAATGCAGTCCATGCCCTGAGTCAGTTGCTGACTCTGGTATTGAATGCCCACGGCCTCCAGGAATGTATGGGAATTACGTAAATGTAAGACACTGTTATAGATTATATCTGTTGCATATTCTTTACAATGCCGATCTGTTATGATTAAAGTCAGCCAATTTAACCTTTTTTCCGATGGAAAAAGTGTGCAGCCATTCATAAACTTACAAGCTTTGTTAAGTATACCTTCGAAATTTTGAACACTATCATGCGGAATTCTTTAATAGTATTTTCTAGAAAAGACTAAATAATGAGGCCCCGAAACTTTAGCAATGATAACCATTTCCCTGCTGAGCTTTCTGACTTCCCTCAACGTTTCTGTATTTTAACATTGCCTCATTCTTGTTGCTTATTTTTTTTGTGTGTCAATCATCGTAGTTCTACTGCAAGACGGATAATGAATACAATGATCTCGCTACCATTTTCTTCAATACTCAGGTCTTTTCTTCTAGAATATTTTCACAATAATTTTTTTCAATCTCTAGTTTGCTATATTTTCATTCCTGACTGTTTCAATTGAATTGTTTTGCTTTTCATTTTGACGGCAGGATGACGCTATAAGGAATTTGTTCAGCGCAAAAACAATGCGAGAGTTCAGTGCTCAGAGTCTACTAACCTTTTTGGTATGAAATTCTTCTACTTGGTTTGTAATTTGGTCTATATTTCTTGGCAGGTTTGAGATTAATTGAATGATGTACATGCTTGCAGTAGGATAAGGAACATGCTGATTTGACTTTTTACATTGTTCTTTATCTGTAGGAACGTCTTTCAACTTGTTTATTTCTCTGATTCATCGTTCTTTTTTTTTTTTTTTTTTAATTGATGTATATAGGCTATGTTTTACACATTAGCAGTGGTGACCTTTGGCACTGCTGTTCCCGCTGGCCAGTTTGTTCCTGGAATAATGATAGGTTCAACTTATGGACGCCTTGTAGGCATGTTTGTGGTCAGGTTTTACAAGAAGCTCAACATTGAGGAGGGAACGTGAGTCTCTTTGTGTATTGCTTTGTTGATCTATGAACTTTTTTGGGTCAACTTTGGGCCTTTGATACAATTTTTCTTTGAACCTTAGTTATGCTTTACTGGGAGCTGCTTCATTTCTTGGAGGCTCGATGCGGATGACTGTATCTTTATGTGTTATCATGGTTGAAATCACCAATAACCTGAAACTTTTGCCTCTTATAATGCTGGTTCTTCTCATCTCAAAGGTACGAGTTACCAACCATTATTAGTTATCTTGATTCTTGTGGAAATATGCTTGTTTTAATTTGTTCTGTCCTTAGGCCGTCGGTGATGCTTTCAATGAGGGATTGTATGAAGTGCAAGCACGCCTGAAGGGCATTCCTTTACTGGAATCGAGACCCAAGTATCATATGCGTCAAATGGTAGCAAAGGAAGCATGTCAAAGTCAGAAGGTTGTTCATTTCTCCCTCATCAGCGAACCACTAGATGGAGCTTGTAATACATGCTTCTTAATATTAAGCTATATCATAATTTGTTTTTTCTGTCTTTGAAGGTAATCTCTTTACCTCGAGTTATCAGGGTTGCAGATGTTGCTTCCATATTAGGCAGCAATAAACACAATGGATTTCCGGTAAGCATTGCTTTGTGCTACACAGGTTTGACTCGTGATTACTTAGTGCTCTGTGCTGATGTTTTTACATTCTACCAGGTAATCGACCACACGAGAAGTGGTGAAACACTTGTCATCGGGTTAGTTCTGCGAAGGTACGTGATTGTACATTGCAAAAAGAATTATTGTATAAGAAATATATCTTTCTGAATTTTGTTTACCATGCAGTCACTTGCTTGTTCTCCTTCAATCTAAAGTCGATTTCCAACATAGTCCTTTGCCTTGTGATCCAAGTGCCAGAAATATCAGGTAAATTAATGTTTCACACTCTTCCTTTTCTCACTCTCTTTTGAAGTATTCATATTTTTTCTGATAAATAAATTGATCATGCACTCTCCAGGCACAGTTTTAGCGAGTTTGCTAAACCTGTTTCATCGAAAGGGTTATGCATAGAAGATATACATCTAACTTCAGATGATTTAGAGATGTACATAGATCTTGCTCCATTTTTGAATCCCTCTCCATACGTTGTTCCCGAAGACATGTCTTTGACAAAGGTGAGTAAAATCTCCGATTGTCTCTTTACCTGATACACCAAATATCCATCGTCATTGGTTGAGAATTGATCTGTTTGGATCAGGTTTACAACCTTTTCCGGCAACTTGGATTGAGACATCTGTTCGTCGTTCCCCGTCCTTCCCGTGTGATAGGATTGATCACCAGAAAGGATTTGTTAATTGAGGTATCCATTCTCTTACATCAGTAGATAGTCAAATTGAGACATCCGTTCTTTACATTACTAGATAGTCATACACAATCGTCCGTTAAAAAAAATCTGACATAAGGAATAACAAAGGTGATGTTGCTGGTCCGATATGCAGGAAAACGGGGAATCACCAGCAGTGGAACTCCAACAGTCAACTAGTGTAAGGTCTCTTGCTGCTATTCTTGTGTCGAATCACAAAAACCTTGGGAGTCTCTCAAGTTTTGTTTTATGATCCTCTAAACAAACCCCTCGTATAAGGATCATTCTAAGTTTTAAGTGTCTACTCCAATGTTTTTTTCCCTTTGGCTAAACCTTATTATTTTTACCGATTGTTTTGCTTACAGAGGTCGGTACAGTGAGACAACTACAACGCGGATGGATGCTACACGTCCGCTTCTAAACGATCTTTTAGGCTAATAAAACAGTCAAACATATACAAGGAGTTTGAATAACTCTGGGCAATTCTTCTTCCATACTACAAAACGAAACAAGCTCTTTTCCCCCCGTTTAGCCCCAAACCCGGTCTGAAGGGTATATGACATGGGATTGTGTTGTTCGTTAACCGGTCTCATTGGCCGTTTACTAGAGAGTAGAAAGATTATTATAAAATGTAGAGAGCTTCATTGTTGTAATTGTGCGATCTTTGAATATTTTCTTGGTCATTGTAAAATAATCCAGCTTTTGATATCCTTTTTAATAAAAAGGAAGTACATGACTTATTTTTGGTAGACCATATAATAGTTATATGGGTCATTAGTTGGTTATAGAATTGACATATTAATAATTTATATATAATATTTGATAATTTTCGATAATTACGGGTCTACTTTGATTACCGTTAGATCATATATCGTTTATTTATTCAATTATTCATAATTAATTATTAATAATAGCAATAGCAATGAATTCATTTTAAGCCTAATCGGAAATAAGAATAGCATTTGAAAGAATAAAAGATTATCTACACAAATGAAACAAAATATTTTAACTCGAGAAATCTTCCGAGTTTCGGTAACTCTAAACATAAAAACTGTGATTTTTGTTAAACTAAACAATATTTCGATCTTACCTAACAATATATACCCTATTTTTATATATTGTGTAAGGAAATTTAACATATTTAAATATCTCCCGATTTAAATATGATTAACTCTGGAGACCCCTTTGACGGTCAAAAATATTTAAAATTAAAAATACCACTTACATATAGTCTACACAACTTTTTATAATAGATATATGAGTTCAGTCAGTACATAATTTTTTTAGGCTTAATAATAGATATTTGAGTCATTAATTGGTTATAAAATTGAAACATTAATCATTTTAGTTGTATTTAAGTGTATCATTTGTATAATTTACCTTTACGGCTTTGCATGATAATCGAGATTCGAGATCAAGATTTATAGGGTTCGCTTGATAATCGAGATTTATAGGGTTCGCTTGGTAATCAAGATTTATATGGTATTTTAATAAATATCATATTTAAAAGTTATTATTTGTAATATCAAAATTTAAAGTTCTATGTACTTCTTTCTTCATAAACAGATGCATATCTTATTTATATATTCTATTATTATTTACCAATTAAAATGTAGTTAGTTTTATGATAAAATAAGTTATAAACTTAAAATTTGGTTTAAATGTAAAATATCAAGGTCATATGATGATATTGTTTAATGCTAAAAAATATATCAAATAAAAATATTTAAATTTGTTGTATAAAATAAAATTTAACCCGTGCTATAGCAAGGATTAGTACCTGATTAATTTATACCATGTCGGTATAAAAAAAACAACAATTTATACGACCGTGAGGGAAAGATGAATCATATTTACTTTCGTATCCAGAGTTGAAAACTTTTAGATGGGACAACTTTTATGTTATTCAACTTGATAGGAATGAAGAAGTTTTGGAATTTTGGTTTTTGGTTTTTGAGATAACTAAATTTAAGATCTTTTGTTTTTTGGTTGCAACGAAGTTTATAAATTTATGTAATGATGAACTATAAACATAATAATCGAAAATTCCCCTATCTTTAGAATATCAAACTGAAAAAACTAAAATGTAAAACTTCTATATTCAAGTTACAGTAAAAAAGAAAAAAAGAAAAAGTTACAGTAGTCATAACATGACTCACTCATGATTCATCATGATCAGAGTCTAGCAAATATATTCTATAATTAACTTTGACCAAATTAAGATTTTCACTTTATATATCATGTAACAAAAAGGAAACATATTGTTGAAGGAGAACCAATAAGGAAACTGGGGATATATTATATATCCATGTTTTTGTATTAACAAAATCTAGACGTCATTAAAAAAAAAAAAAAACTTACATAAAACAACCAAGATTACTGATCCAGAATCTATTGTACAACCAATCAAATTTTCATCCTTACTCATTTTGCAACCTGTATTCGATATATTTAGATATCATCTCTATCTTCTTTCCTGTCTTCTCTATCTTCGTGATCTGTATTAATATATATATTTTGCCTCATCTTAAAGTGAAGATTTGTGTCTGCTTCCTCTTCTTTTACAAGACAGAGAAGCATATAGGCACAAACCAAAACTTTTGAGAGAGCATAGACGTTTTATACAATGGCTGTGGTTGTATCTTCTAGTGGTAATTCCCAGGTTTTCGAAGGCAAGATGACTGTTTATGTCTTCATCTGTGTCATTATCGCGGCTGTAGGCGGTTTGATCTTTGGTTACGACATTGGAATCTCTGGTTCGATTATTTTCTCTCCCATTATCTTGTGTTCTTTTTCTCGCTTTACTTATGAATAAAGAAACTGAATACAGCTAATTAGGTATCTAGATATGTCCCTTTTGGTTCAAGAAATGTTAGAAAATATACTTAAAAACCAAATTCATTATAATCACAGGTGGAGTAACGGCGATGGACGATTTCTTGAAGGAGTTTTTCCCATCTGTCTACGAGAGGAAGAAGCATGCGCACGAGAACAACTACTGCAAGTACGACAACCAGTTCTTGCAGCTCTTCACCTCTTCTTTATACCTTGCGGCTCTAGTGGCTAGTTTCTTCGCTTCCGCTACGTGCTCTAAGCTCGGACGCAAACCCACAATGCAGTTCGCTTCCATTTTCTTCTTGATCGGTGTTGGCCTTGCCGCCGGAGCTGTTAACATGTATATGTTGATCATTGGTAGAATCTTGCTTGGATTCGGTGTTGGCTTTGGTAATCAGGTATGACCTTATGATTTTTTTTTCTTTTTCGTTTCGAGATTACTTTATGTTTAGGCATGATCCGTTGCAAGATTTTGGTTTTTGTTTTTGTTTTCAACGACTAAGGATTACAAAATCTGTCTTGATTTCTTGCAGGCGGTACCTCTCTTCTTATCAGAGATTGCGCCGGCGAGGCTTCGTGGAGGTCTTAACATTGTTTTCCAACTAATGGTTACAATAGGGATCCTAATCGCCAACCTTGTCAACTATTTCACCTCCTCAGTTCATCCTTACGGATGGCGACTGGCTCTCGGTGGTGCAGGGGTTCCCGCCCTCATCCTCCTCTTCGGATCGCTTCTCATATGCGAAACACCGACTAGTCTTATCGAGAGGAACAAAACCAAGGAAGGCAAAGATACGCTCAAGAAGATCAGAGGTGTTGAAAATGTTGATGAAGAGTATGAATCAATCGTCCATGCTTGCGATATCGCGAGGCAGGTCAAGGACCCTTACACGAAACTGATGAAACCCGCGAGCCGACC
Source organism: Camelina laxa (assembly GCA_024034495.1). NCBI lineage: Eukaryota > Viridiplantae > Streptophyta > Magnoliopsida > Brassicales > Brassicaceae > Camelina > Camelina laxa. The sequence goes on from CM043881.1 coordinate 12,495,228, forward strand.
ACCTTTCGTGATCGGGATGTTGCTCCAGTTTTTCCAACAGTTCACTGGAATCAATGCAATTATGTTCTACGCACCGGTTTTGTTCCAGACTGTAGGGTTTGGAAATGACGCAGCTCTGCTTTCCGCGGTTATCACGGGAACGATCAACGTTCTCAGCACGTTTGTTGGGATTTTCCTCGTCGACAAAACCGGCCGGAGGTTTCTATTGCTTCAGTCTTCTGTTCATATGCTCATCTGCCAGGTCTTATTCTTCCTCTTTGTCTTTCTTGATAGTTAAGTTAGCGTTTCTTGTCTCCCAAACTAACACTTTTCTCAATACAGTTGGTCATTGGAATCATCCTAGCCAAGAACCTAGATGTGACGGGTACACTGGGACGGACACAAGCCCTAGTAGTGGTGATATTCGTGTGCCTTTACGTGATGGGTTTCGCTTGGTCATGGGGACCACTAGGATGGCTAATCCCTAGCGAGACCTTCCCCTTGGAGACTCGAACTGAAGGGTTCGCATTGGCTGTGTCTTGCAACATGTTCTTCACCTTCGTGATCGCTCAGGCCTTCCTATCGATGCTTTGCGGGATGAAGTCAGGGATATTCTTCTTCTTCAGTGGTTGGATCGTTGTGATGGGACTTTTCGCTATGTTCTTCGTGCCGGAGACTAAAGGAGTCTCGATCGATGACATGAGAGATAGCGTGTGGAAGCTACATTGGTACTGGAAGAGGTTTATGCTTGAGGAAGACGAGCATGACGTGGAGAAGAGAACTGCTTGAGCTTGTTGAACAATCACCTTCTTTCTCTATTTTATGTTATATATGTTTTCGGTGTAATTGATTTGGTTTTAATTTCTGCAGCTAAAGTTTTAAGTCTTTTTCATTAAATCTTCGTGAAAATGATTTCGGCTTTTACCATGTTACCAAAGCTCTAAACTGCATCTGTGTAGGAAAGATTATACAAACAAATCAACTGTGCAACCTGTCAACAGTTCATTCACCGTCTATGTTGATATCCGTGGTGATTGCTAATGTTGTTGCAGGATAATATACGGCTTCCTAGACCACTTCAGTTTAATTTATATATGTAGTCTGTGCTCCGAAATCAAAAGAAGTGTATGCTGCTGTTGGTGGTGGCTTTCCTTTGCGTTGCATAACAGTGATGAGCAAGCGGATTCTATTCAGATGGCTATGCAAGCATTGCTGTTAATGTCTAAGTCGGTATGCGGTATTGGTTTCCGTTCACCGAGGAGGCTGTTCAGCAGGTGGTTTTCAAATTCTGTTGGTCTTTTTCTCTCAATCTTAATCATAATCAGAGGCTCCTTTACGGTTTTCATGGAGTTTCTTATGTTTTTGTCGTAATTATTTTGAGATTGCATGCATGCATACAGAGATTCGAGTTAAGGTTGATTAATGCCAGACTCTTCGACTCTCAACCAAATGCCCAAACCAAAGCCTAGAACAATGCACTTATGCACACATCCAAAACGATCAGCTGACCCCATTAATATTTTTTTTGGTTGGTATAGAGTATTTTTAGTTAGAAATAACAAAATGAACCCATTAAACTTTGTATTTTGATTCCACTAAATTGAAAATTTTCATTTTGACCCTTTTATATTTTGAATTTTCATCTCTTTTAGAATAAAAATATCATTTTGACTCTCCAAAAATATTTGCATTTTTACCCATTAACTATATATAATTTCATTCTGACTCCTAAAATTTTGCACTTTTTACCCCATTAAAAAAAAGTTTTACTTTGACCCCTCTAAATTTTGTCTCTGGCTCTGCCACGGCCATCACTATTCATTGCCTTGGTTAAATTCAATATATATAATCTAATATGTTGAAGTACACCAATCCATTGGACTATATATTAAGTTTGACTAAGAAATAAACTAGAGAATGGGAATATTGTGTTACGTTCCTAAAGGCATTTCTTTGAGGAATGGTATTTAGCTATGAACATTGTGGTACGTTCCTAAAGGCATTTCCATCGGCTATATAGCCATTGGATGTTAAAAAAAAGTTAAATAATAATATTTTTTTATTTAATTTAATTATTTAATTATCTTTTAGTTTGCCCAACTAATCAAGTAAGGACAGTTGTAGACGTTGTGTCTTAATTGTTTTGGGCAGAGACAATTTCCACTCATTTTTCTACCTTTTTCTTATATTTTGATTTTTTTTGTTCTTCTGATCCTCTATCAAATATGTGCGATGAAAGTGCTATAAAAGTATCTAGTTTCTTTTTTCTCTCTCTTTTTTTAATTGTTTGGTTTCATTAATACGTAATTGTCAAAAGCATCCTATAATTTTATTGTTCGTAGTATTAACAGATTAAAATAGTACTTGTTCTTCAAAAGCATTCTATAAACATTACAAAGTAAATTAAACATCATCATTCATGGGTAAAAAAGCAGCCCCCCCCCCCCCAAACCTACAATGTAAAAATAAAATTTTGTTAGTAATATATGATTGGGGAAAGACGTAAAAAGAACTTAAAATGATTTTGAAGTAGTTATTTATGTTTCGACACTGAACTTACAAATAAATTAACTAGGTAAAAACTAAAACATCATTCATGGGTGAAATATATGATTGGGAAAGACGTAGAAAAAACTTTATTTGAAGTAGTGATTTAAGTTTTATCACCGAACTTATAACTTACAAGTAAATTAAACTAGGTAAAAACTAGAACATCATCCATGGGCAAAGATGTAGGGATATTTGTTAAAATGGGGCTTTTGTGGGCCAAATATTTTTAAAGCAACTTTTTTTTTATTTACAAAATGTTCCCTCAATTTTTATTTGTTATTATTTTATACCTAAACAAAATTATATAATTAATAGTTATACTTAGATAAATTTATATTACAATCATAGTTATTAAAAAATATAGTTACTAAAAACTAAAAATGATATTTAAATTAAAAATGTATTATTCTATCTTCTATTTATATTTTGTAATGAAATTATATTTTTTAATAATATCAAAAATTTATTTGATATTTGTTTAGAATAAACTAAGTGAGTAAAATTTACAAATTTTAAAAGTAAAGGACTATATTACAAATAGATTAATCGGAGACTAGTTTTAGAGCTTATATTTAAATTTTGAAGGTATATAATATACTTTTTTTTAGTTAAATCCCAAATAAATCCGCTGATGCAGTGGTTTAAATCTTTGTTACTGAATTTAATGTTATTGGGTCGAACTGCAGCAGATTGTATTTAATAATTTTACTTAAATTGAGGGTACAATAGATAGTTTCTCTTCATCTTCTTCCTTTGGCCTGCACAATCCAACCCTAAGACGTGAACCAATTTTTTTTCTCTTTAATCATTTTTTAATTGATTTATACTATACTTATTACAAAAGCTTCAGATCTAATCATAAAAAATCAATTTTCAGCATAAATTTAACAAAAAAAATGAGTTTTTCGCAGCTCCGATTTTTTGGCTGAGTATACCAAAATCGCGGCGGTTGAATGCCGCCAAGCACTTTTCCAACGAGTAATCGGCCACCGCAGCTGATTTTTTTAACAGCATCATTCAATTAACCTACAATCTACATCTTTTTGACTTTTATGTTTCAATTAACTCGCAATTTGTGTTTAACTCGTCATCGTTTTTTCATACTATTGATTTCCATATGTTTTCCCTTTTTACTTAAATATAATATTTTTTCCTGTATGATTAAAATGTCGAATACTTGTATGTTTTGTCTCCTCATCTAAATTCTATGTCTTCAGGTAGGTATAGTTATACATTTGGAAATTATCTGTGTCTTTGTTAGTCTTGATCATCTTTATTAATGTTACAGTTTCTTAGTTTCTTCTACTTTTCTACTTCAGTCTAAACTGCATTTGTGTAGGAAAGATTATACAAACATATGATGTCGAAACTAAACCAAGAGAAAACTTCTAACAAATTTCATATTCTCATTTTCTGTTTTGTGAGCTAAGTCTCTTTGCTAATTTTTTATTTTTGTAAGTCTATGTTTTTTTGTTGATTAATCACATTTTTTCTCCATTTTTTTTTTCATATGGGGAACAATTAGCACACTGTAATAAGAGACCCACTTGTTTATTTCTGTATTATATTATGTTATCATAACATCTATGAACCAATTTATAGAAGTTTTGGAAAGATATCTATCGACACCAAAGAGGGTGTTGGTCGACATCATCGTATTTCTGGTTTGGCCGGTTTAGTTTTAAATCATTGAATTGAAACAGTTGGATTTGAGAAGCTCTAAACCGTGATATTTAAGGGAAAAGTCGACAAGAGTGTTTGGGTAGTCGCTCATTGTCTTTCAGTAAGAAAGAGAGAAAAGTCTTTGTGAGTTTCTGGAGAGTTATATGCCTGTTTTTGAAAGATCCTTCCTGTGGAATGGAGATCTGAGGCTAGGAACGTGGGAGAGAGGTGTTGTGGTGTTGAATTTGTCGTTTTTGGTCAGAAATTTCCTTTGAAGGAGGTGAGTGCATGATCATGGCTTATCTAAGCCTGAAATTTCTTTGTTGGAGTGGAGATCTGAGGCTAGGAACGTGGGAGAGACGTGTTGTGGTGTTGGATTCGTCGTTTTTGGTCAGAAATTTCCTTTGAAAGAGGTGAATGCATGATCATGGCTTATCTAAGCTTGAGATTTCTTTGTTGGTGTTCAATGAGTTGTTTGGTTGATTCATTTGCTTGTGTTGTGTGATTTCCTGGTTTCTATGGCTTCGTGAGACTCATGTATAACCCTTGGTTGAGCTTGGTGCGACTAGAGGATGAGATCTGACTTGGAGCTTTGAGAAAAACGACGCTCGGAATCGGTGTCGATTGACACCAATGACTTGACGGCACGAGGGCTTTGCGAGTATCGATCGATACCATGTGGAGGTGTCGCTCTACACAAGCTAGGGTTTTCAGGATGTCGAGTGGGTGTCGGTCGATACCAACATTTGTCAGGTGGCCAATGTCGATTGACACCAACCTTCAGTAGGCAGCTGATCTTTGTATGTTGTCTGGTTTGATTTTGCTTGTTGTTTTTGTTGATTTGATATTCTCTTTGCTTGTGTATATAGCCGAGTAGATGGGAGGATTGACTCAATAAGTATTTCTTTAAATACTTAAGCATCTCTTTTGTGTTGTGATGCATGTAAAGACAAAGTGTAATCTTGAAATCAAGATAAAGAGGAGGAGGGTGTTTTAGTGGCTCAATTGTTTGATGTATGAGTTTTGTTAGGTTGGTAGAGTTGGGTCTTTAAAATGATGTTAGGTCGTTGGTTATCTGCTTCTATGACGTTGCTGGTTATCGATTATTGTTGAATAATTGGTTATTGGTTTATTATTATTGGGTTATTATAGGTTTAATGTTTTGGTATTTCTGGTGATTGTATTTAATTGATGTTAGGTTGATTAGTGAATATTCACTACAAGAATATTAAGTTTTAATAGCACAATACTATAGATTTGATGGCCATAATGCTATCATTATAAGATCTTTATTTTTTAAATAGCGTTTGTGTATATGTAAACGCTATTTAAATTATTTTTAAAATGGAAAAAATAGCATATTTCTGGGCTATTTTTAATAGCAATACTAAATTGTAAATGCTATGATAGTGTTAGGTGGTAAACTAAAAATTAGATCCTGCGACCCTTAGAAAAATTTGGAGGCTAAAACTTTTCATTTCTAGACAAAATCCCGAATTACCCACGAACCCTAAAATTTCATTTTTTTCCCTCTCTCTCTTTTTTGTTCGATTTTCACTGTCTTTTTGCCCAATCTGACTGTCTCCCACACAAATTTTACTCTCCCAAAATTTTGTTGTCAGTCACATTACCTAAAATTTCACTATTCCACACAGATCTTAGTCACAGTCTTTGCCAAATCGGATTCGTCTCCGACTCTTTGAAACGAAAACACTGTAATCCAACTTCTCCTTGCTTGATTGTTGTTTGATTCTTCTGCTAAGTCTCACTCTTTTGTACGAAATCACTGTAATCTCATTCTTGTTTGTTTATTCTAGGGTTTTGGTTTCTAACTTTTTGTTGGATCTGTTTCTAGTTTATTCTTTTCGTTTTCTATTGTCGTCGATTTAAGCAAAAGTGAAGACAATCTAGAAGGTATCTCACTCAAACTTGATTCTTCTAACATATCTTGTTTTTTTTTTATGTCTCTGATTACTTGTGTGCACATTTGGTCGGAGCTGTTGTAACATAGATAAAGCTTGAGTCTGATTTCCAAGGTATTTCTTGAATGTTATTACACATCTTCTTCATTCATTTCATTTCATGATTGGGGTTTCTTAGTTTTTTTTTTTTCTATCTTTATTATTTACAGGAATAGTCATAAGTATGAGTTAGGGGCAACTAATTTTGTGTTTGATTCAGCAAGATGTTTGGGTAATGTATCAGATATGTTATGTCCTTGCGTTAATTGTTGCAATGTGGTTCATCAGTCAAATGAGACAGTGTTGGAGCATCTGATTATTAGAGGAATGGATCTGAAGTACAAGAGAAGTAAATGTTGGAATAAACATGGAGATATAAGGAATAAAAAGACAGCGAATGTTGATATGTCTGAGTACGAGGCTTATGAGTTGATTAAGACAGCTTTTAAGTCGAGTGAAGGCAAGAATCATCTCAGAATCACAATGTAGAAGAGTTGGAGGGTATTGACATTAAAGAGGAAACCGAGTTTAAAGAGCAGTTGGAGGATGCAGAAACTCTATTATACTCGACTTGTGTGAACTACACAAAGGTTTCTGCAATCATGGGACTTTACCGGATAAAGGTCAAGAGTGGGATGTCAGAGAACATTTTTGATCAGCTTCTGATAATAGTTCATGACATGCTACCTGGAGACAATGTGCTGCCTAAGTCTACAAATGAGATGAAGAGATTTTTGAAGCTTTTTGGTTTTGGTTATGATTCCATCCACGCCTGCATAAATGATTGTATCCTTTATCGGAATCAATATGCGGATTCAACAAGCTGTCCCAGATGCAATGAATCAAGATGGGAAACAGATATGCTCACCGGTGAGGAGAGGAAAGGGATTCCAGCAAAGGTTATATGGTACTTTCCAATAAAAGGCAGATTTAGGAAAATGTTTAGATCAAAACAGTTGGCTGAGAATTTGCGTTGGCACTTCACTAATGCTAGTGAGGATGGTACAATGCGACATCCAGTAGACTCCTTGACTTTGATCCAGGTAAACGATAAATGGCCAAAGTTTGTTGAGGATGCGAGAAACCTTAGACTATGAAAATCTACTGATGGGATGAATCTGTTTGCTATCCAAAAACACCAAGTACAGCACATGGCAGGTCTTCTTAGTCAATTACAATATGCCTCAATGGAGTGTATGAAAGAAGAGAACATCATGTTGTCAATGTTGATACCTGGACCAACCGCACCAAGCATATGTATATCTACAACCGTTGATAGATGACCTAAAAGAATGGAATGATGGTATGGAGGTTTATGACTCGTTTAAGAAGAAGAGTTTCACTCTAAGAGCTATGTTGTTGTAGAGTATCACTGAATATCCAGCATTAGGTGCATTACCTGGATGTAAAGTGAAAGGGAAGCAAGCGTGTAATATTTGTGGGAAGGATACACCTCATAAGAGGTTAAAGTTTAGTAAAAAATATGTATATATGAGCAACATGAAGCGTTTGAGGCCTGGGCATCCTTACAGACGTAGAAAAGGGTGGTTTGACAACACGGTGGAGGTTAGCACTGCAAATAGAATTCAAAGTGGAGCATAAATACTTGAGAGCCTTAAAGATTTTAGGAATGAATTTGGTAGACCTTTAGATAAGAAATGGAAGAGAAAAAGAGTTGAAGCAGATGATGATGATGTGAGTTCAGCTAATGAATATGAAGAAGGCGATGATCAATGGCGGTGGAAAAAAATATCAATCTTTTTGACTTACTTAATTGGAAGGTTAGTAGATATAAAAATAAAATTTGAGTTTGTTTGTTAATTAACTACTATAGTGTGTTTCTGATTTTTACTTGTAAAATAAATGTTGCAGTATCTGCTTGTGATGCATAATCTTGATGTCATGCAAGTGGAAAAGAATGTGTCAGATGCACTATTATCTATTCTGATGCATAGTGAAAAATCCAAGGATGGGTTAAAAGCAAGAAAAAATTTAGAAGACATTGGTATTCGAAGCAACTTACATACAATGATACGTGGGAAGAGAACCTACTTACCTCAGCTACATATTGGCTTTCTAAGGAAGATAAACATAAATTCTGCAGAAGGTTATCCAAATTCAGAGATCCTGATGGATATTGTGCCAACATCTCCAATTGTGTGTCACTAGATCCTCCCAACATTGGTGGTCTGAAGTCACATGACCATAATGTTATAATGCAGAATCTATTTCCTGTGGTACTGAGAGGTTTACTGCCTAAAGGACCTCGTATTATAGTGAATCGTGTATGCAATTACTTCAATAGGTTGTGCCAACGTGTAATTGATCCAGAGATGCTAGTTACATTAGAAACAGAGTTTGTGAAAACAATGTGTCAGTTGGAGAGATACTTTCCACCTTCACTTTTTGACATTATGTTTCACCTGTTAATACATCTAGCAAGAGAAGCACGCTTAGGTGGTCTTGTACACTTTAGATGGATGTACCCTTTTGAAAGGTAAATTTTTTATGTTGTATATATTTAGATATTAATGTGTAGCTATATACATCATAATGAGTTTTCTTATATACATGTAGATTCATGAAGACACTAAAGACATATCTGAAGAATTTTGCAAGGCCAGAAGCTTGTATGGCTGAGGGCTACTTGGCTGGTGAATGCATTGCATTTTTTTTAGATTTCCTTCAAAAATATGTTTCAGTTGAAGAAACACTTAATCGCAATGAAGATGTTGAGGTAGATTAACATGTCCTTGAAGGTTGAACACTGCAGAAAGCTACAAAGAAGATTCTTACAGATAAAGAGCGAGACATAGTTCATTGGTATATTCTCATGAATACAGCAGTCATGGGACCATATATTAAGTAAGTATAAATTTGATAGAGTTTTATATTAACAAACTTGTACTTTAGGAAATCTGTGTCTAACTACATGGAAAAACAGATTGCATTTGGACGAAATGCAGGCTATAGATGTAAGATGCGCAAAAAATTCAACTATATTGTGGAAATATCATAACGAAAGGTTCCTACAGTGTATCAAAGAAAATGTTAGAAGAATGTCATATATCAATTTGTTTGTTATAAATTTGATTGTGGTTGTGTTCATGACGAATAATTGTTTTCTGTTAACAGTTAGATACCAAGTAACTTGAAAGACCATTCTAGTAGGTTGGAATGGCTTGCTTTTGGACCAACACATATCGCTCAAACTTACAAGGGTTTTATAGTTAATGGCCATCGCTTTCAAACAGATGATGTCAAGAGGAAGACTCAGAATAGTGGAGTAACTTATGAAGCATTTTATATGTGTATAGCTAGTGCTAAAGATACTATACAAATGGCAGACATATTAGCATTCTATGGAGTGATAAAAGAGATAATATTGTTGGACTACCACATGTTCCAGGTTCCACTATTTAGGTGTAGTTGCGCTAACAAAGGGACTGGAGTGAAAGAGGAAGACGGTTTCACACTTGTCAATCTCCATATCAATCAGACATCATTCTTAAATGATCCTTTCATTCTGGCATCGCAAGCTAAACAAGTTTTTTACTCCAAAGATGATGAGTACTGACCTTGGTATCTTGTTATGCGGCCACCACCGAGAGTATACAACATGATAGACACAGTAGAGGAGTTAGTTTCTGCTCAATCATCAGTCCAACCAATTGAAGATTTAGGAGATCATGAGTCTGACGACGAAAGTTTTTGTGTTAGGGATGATTGTGAAGGTGTTCGAGTATAGGATTTAATCAAAATTTTATTGTGCTTCAGGTAAGCAAAGACGATGAAACCTGTAGCTGCTAAAGAAGTTCGTCGCAGTAAGCGCCAAGCAGGAGTTGAAGTGAGTCCTCTACTATCATTGAGGAAGAAGCAAAACAAGAAGGCTCATGTAATTGAAGGAGATAAGAGTGCAGAGGAACCAGATAAGAGCATTGAGATAATGTAACTGAAAGAGATAAGAGTGCAGAAGAACCAAATGTTGGAGAAAGAAGCAAAAGAAGACTCACCCGTGTAGAAGAATCCAACGCTTCTAAACACAAACAGAACAATCAGATAACAAAAAGAGGAAGTCAAGAGATCCAACGAGAATGCGCAAAGTGGCAAAGCATGATGACGATAAGGTGGATGTGGAATTTAATGCTATAGGTGAGCATGTTGGTAGTGGATCAGTAGCATTCTCCTCTTTCCCTTGTCCTCTTGTAAGAGAGCATGTGTCAGTACTGCTAGATGACTGGAGACATCTCGATGAAAGGACAAAAGACATAATGTGGGAAGAAATTCAGCTATTTTTGGCACTTAGCTTGATTGAGTATATATCTGTTAATAATCTGCAAATGTTTTTAATGTTTAAGTTGTTAATGTATGACATGTGAAGTTCAATTTAAAAGAAGATTGACAAAAAGAAGCACTCTTAAGGTAAATGGGTGGTAAGGGCTTCTAAATCTATGCTTTCTAGAAAAGCTAGAGCTACTAAAAGCAACGTTAAACTATAGGAACTAAAGCCTAGCAACATTCAATGTGCATCAGCTTGAAACAGTTGGGTGAATAATAAGAATAGCACAACTTCTAAGGTTATTTTAAAACTTCCCATTGATTATTTGAATTCTTTTTGTGGATATTATTTATGGCGATCTATTTGTGTCAATAGGAAAAAGTGAAAAATTCAGACATATAAGGAAGGGTCAAATTCCTCACACCACCAGCCGCAAAGGAATGTTTCGCTTAGCTCATGAGATGGTATATATGTTTGTGTATTGAATTTGTTAATTGTATTACGAATTGAAGTATTCTTGATAAAATTTACATGAACTTGTAGAAAAAAAAAAGAAGAGTTCTGATCCTAGGAAAGTTACTAGAAGTAAGGTATGGCTAGCAAGACATACACATTCTGATAGAAGACCTGTAAGGGAAGAATTTACGGAAACTATTGTAGAATCACCTAAAATCATAATGTTTGTTCTTAGTTTATTTGAAAGTAGTTTCCATATGTTGTGTATAAATTATGAATTCAGGAAAAGATCAAGACAATTGATAGTCAAATGGACTCCACAACCATGGATAATGTTAGAGAAGATGTTGTGAGTCAGGTACTAGGAAAAGACAAACCAGGAAGACTTAAGGGGATGGGCAGAGGCCCTACTGTTACCAAGATGACATTCTTACATACTAGAGACTCCCATGACCAGAAGCTTGAAGCTACTCAAGCAGAATTACTTACCAAGATTGAAGATTTCGAGAATGTGGTTAACTTAGCTGGTAAAAAGGCAACTATTTCACACTGGTTGTGTCATGATGTGAAATTTTAAGGTGTAATTTCAATTTAGATACCAACTTATATGCATGTTTTGGTTATCATGTCCTTGCAGAGTCATGATCAGGTTTCACAGTATGACTTAAGCGATGCTACCAAAGGAGGAATTAGGTGCCAACTACTAGATTGGTATTCGACTAATGATGTGGTTGTTGGTGAAGGAGAATACTGCTCTAGTGAACTTCCATATAAGATTGGTCGAATTGCATTAGGTCCCAATGCAACAGTTGTAATTGTGAAGTCTGCATCAATCCCAGAAGCATATGTCTGGAGACCTACTCCAACCATTGTCTCACTTAGTTAAGCTATAGGAGGTAAAATCGCATGGCCCATTGACAAGATAATATTGGACGATCACCTATCCCAACCTCCTAACACTGCTAGTGAAGAGGTAAATTACAAGTGTTGTGTTTCTCTCAAAAATAATGTGAATTAGATTACTAATATTAGGTTGTTAACATATTTGCATGACTCATTAGCAAACGAATGCATCCCTAGGAAGAGTTCACATCTTTGATTATTGGAATGGAAATGGTGATTTAATTGCTGAGGGTTTGTTGTTGTCAACTGATCCTAAAGAATTGGTGAACGGTATTGCACTGGGACCAAATGCTGCAGTTGTTAAGGTCCAGCTGGTTGTTAACCCTGATACTTATTTATGGAGACCAATTCCTGAATTCTCATTAATGGGTGATGCACTAAATAAGACCATCAAATGTCCTATTGATAAGTTAAATCTAACTGAAATACTTCCAACAAATGAATCAATCAGAAAATCAACTGAGGTAAGCTTCTGCAACTTAGTTTTTTGAATGTTTGATTGGGTTGAAAATTTAATTGTATTTGTTGTTCTGATGGTGTATTTATAATTTTTGGTAGTGCTAGTCCTAACACTGGTAGTAGCAGCAAATGTGCTAAACAGAAGTGCATTTTGTTGGATATTGATAACTTTGGGTAGAGAGTTGCAACATGTCGTGTATCTTCAACTGATCTAGCAGAGAAAGTTCATTTCATCCTTTTAGGTCCTAATGCTAGCAAGGTATGGGTAGATGTTTCAAAGGTTGATGGTGCTAGAGTATGGAGAGCAAATTCTGAAGTTGAATTCATAGCTAATGCATTAGGAACTACAGTGGCTTTGCCTAATGACAATATTATATTCATTTTAGGCTGACACATTTGAGTTTTATATAGTACTTTGAACTTAGCTCGTCTCTATAGAATGTTTGTGGCTTTGTGACTTAATATTATTGGATATTTTAAATTTTTTTTTTAAATAATTAAAATGTTTACCAAAAAGAAAGAAAATAGAAACAATTACATTTATATAAATACTATAGTAATATTTAAAACAAGATTTTAAAAATACTATTATAGAATATTTAATTGCAGATGGACAAACGTTATTATATCCGAAAATACGATAGTAGTATAAAAAAAATGTTATGTAAAGTGTCTGCCCATAATAACGGCCACAAATATAGCGTTCGAGACAAATTCTATATTATTGATAGATAACGTTATTTTGATGCTATTAAAACTTAATATTCTTGTAATAATTTAAACCTTAATAATTTATTATATTAAAAAAAAATAAGTTAGATCGTTTCAGTTATGATTCTTCACGTTTGGTATACCAATAATGAAAACAACTTCATATTTACACAGTTCTTATGTGTTTTATGCCAATAAATACGAGAATAAATAATGTTCATTACAAAAAAAAAGATGTAACTGTAACATTATTACTATCAACCTTTCATTACTAATAATAGGAGTTTTCTCCTCTTCTTTCCCTACCAAAAAAAAGACTGTATCACTAATTGATGCAAGCTATTAAGGTAACCGCAAGCCAGCTTTACATCGAAAGTCCGAAACATATGACAGATATAGTTGTAAACTATCTTGACACGTATGGTGATATGCATGCGATAATATAACAATTATGGGTGTTTTTATTGTTTACATTTGTTATTTCATACATTAAGATCATGCCCTTTTTTTGGGGGGAAAACTAGATCATGCTTATTAAATAATCGATAAAAACAGAGAAAAAGATCATGCTTGTTTTTCTTTACGTATTTTACGTTTGTGTTTGCATTTCCACGATATACTACTATATATTGTAATCATCATAAAAATCACAAACTCAACACTTGTGGCCTTTTTTAGCGTGTAACTATGTCCACTATTTTTTAAATAAGATAACTAAAACAAAGCGACCAACAAAAAGAAACCCCACAAGAGTTTCGCTTTAATTGTTGATACGGATTGTTTTATTCGGAGAATTAACTAATCAATGAAAAAAAAGATATTGAGTGTCATCACCAATATACGAATTATTGAGCATCTTCAATAATATACGAATTATTGAGTCTCAACCATGACAAACATAATTAAAAACTAGTGATTTCATCACTTTTGGATTGAATTCGGTGAGTCAAAATAATAGATTTTATAATCAATTGGTGGATAATAAATTGGGGAAATTGATTTAAAAGGACATTTTTTCTTCAATTTGTTTCATTATGTCTTCTACGCTAAATTTGTCATTATGCCTAAATTACCCTTTCAAAAAATGAAACTAACTTTTAAGCAATTTTAAAATTTCAATCACCTAAAAACAAATTCTACAAATAAGAAAGAGGTTGCCGTAAGGTGTTTTTGATGAAAATTTGGTGTTTTAACATTGAAAAAAAAATATTCTACAACATTTAGAATACATGTTCTACTAACTGTATATATTCTGTATATATTCTGAAGATATTAGATTATAAATTCTACATATTGTACATGTTCTAAAAAATGTAGATTACAAATTCATCGCACTCTACTTGTTCTGAAAACTTTAGAACAAATATATCTTCTAAAACTTTTAGAAGTCGGATTTTGTATGTCTTCTACAGAAATTAGAATATATATTCTACACATCCCCTATATATTAATAGAGAAGCATTCTCTTGAAAAAGCTGATGTGTCGCCGCCAGAGAGCTCGGGACACATTTAGCAAAAAAACCCTTAAATTTTCTACTTAATTACAATAGCATGCCATTATATTTTTAAAAAATGCAATTAACTGAATAATAATTAGATATATCATCAATTCTCACACAAATTTAAATATCACATATTAAAACTAATTAAATCATTACATACTATTTTAAGTCAAAATTTCACTAAAATTTACTTACAAATATACAAGTCAAAGTTTTTTTATTTTTAAGAAATTAATATAAGTAAAATATTCTAAAAAGGCTATAAAACATATAAAGTTTATAAAAATAAAGAACATATAACTTATTAAACATATAACTTTTAACAAAATAATATTAAAAATATTTTTTTATGTTAGTATTATTATCATAATATTTAAATAACAAACTTTCAATAGTTATTATAATTGATTATAAGAAGAAATATATTAGCCCTGAATTATCTCCAATTCATTAAAGGAAACTTAATTCTCAATAAATATAAATTTATATATATATTAACAAATAAATATAAAAATGATAACACTTAGAGGATATCATAATGTGTGATTATTTATATATATCTAAGTATGTAAACTAATTAATCTCAACATTTAGTGTGATTATTCATTAAAAAATAGAAATATTGATAACCAAATAGGAATATATGCTTTAAGTGTACATTAATCTACGTGCTATTAAAAAGGAATGAGACAATAACCCTTATCATTATAAATAAACTTTAGTACCCAAAAAAACTCATAATATATTTAAAATGAGTGATTATTAGATTATGAAAAATTGTTATAGTTACTCAATTAACCATAAATATAAAAAATTAATTTTTAAAGTACACAAAAATATATATATATTTCCATAAATTGTAACATTTTATAAATATTTTTTTACCACGTTCACATAATTCAGAGGTGAAATATATTCTTACACGAATACGTCGATTTTGAAATTTTATTATTTTTTTCATAATGGTTTTTTGGGTAATAATCTGTTATTTATAGAAAATATTAACAAACCGACTAACTCAAAAGATTTAAATAGCCTAATCACAAATATTAAATCAATAAATTAGATTATCTTCAGAAAATTTAGTTTAGAATTTGATTGTTACTAACATATAATAAAATTAATTAATTAAACTACCGAGTAATTTAGTATATGTTGTTTTGATTACATAAGAAACATGCAAAATTGTTATGATTACAAAATAAAACATAAGAGATATGAATTTGATTTTTAAACCACACAAAAGACATGTTCCAATAAAAAGTAATATTTTATCAATATTTTCTTTTACACATTTAAAGATTTCACGGGTGAAACATATTTTTTACACGAAAAATGCAGCTTTGAATAAATAAATAAAAAAACTTTAGTTACATATTATGTTTGACACAAACAAATATTGGTTCTAAAATAATAATTTTACTTATAATAATTTTTTTAAATCGATTTATCCCGCACATAGTGCGGGTTGTTACCTAGTAACTCTATATTCTACAAATTTTAGAATTTGTTTTCTTCACTTTATGCATATTTTACTAAAGTCAGAATATGAAATCTACATTTTATCATGTGTCCTGCGAAAATTAGAACACTAATTCTACACTTTCCTCTATGTCGAAGTCTAATTTAGAAAGTATATTCTACACTATGTTAGACAAGGAAACTGAATCCGAAATTTAAGGAAACAAAATATTTACGTAATCCCAAAATTATGCTAATCATATATATTCTTAAGATTACGTTCTAACATGTTTAGAAAACATGTTCTGAAAACATTAAACACCATTTTTAATCGATTTTGTTCAAGGTTTTTCAACATTTCCAACCTAAATTTCATTCAAGAGTTCATTTTGCAGTATGTTGCAAATCTATGTAACATGTGGTGTATGGAGATGTATCGGCCAAAATGAATGGAGATTTATTGTCGATGAAGAAAAACGTGGGAGACTTCTTACTTTTCAAGCCAGTTCAACTCTTGAAGAGCTAAAGATGATGGTTTTGGAGACTATGAAATACAACAAAATATGGTTGATGTGGAATTTAGTTATTTACCCTTTGATCTCAGTGTTGATTCTCCTCCGGTTGTTATGATGAATGATCGTCAAGTGAAAAATTTTGTATGGATAAACAATATCGAAATCGCCAGAAAAACTCAATGGAGTCAACAACATCGAAATCGCCAGTAATAAATATGTATGGATAAACAATATCCTAAAAAAAAAAGAAAAAAAACAGGTAGAAGTTAAAGATTAAACAATGACATCAACTATTAACAAAAAAAACATGTGATAAGAGTTGGGTTGGCAAAGAAAGTACCTTCGGTCCAAATGTACTTTCTAGTTGGATGATATCATCATATGATACTTTGGCTGCGCCTTTCCAGTTAGAACATCGAGGAGCTTCTCTAAATTCTGTGATAATCTTTTCTCCCAACAACTTTCCAATGTCTGGAATTGCCTCTATCACCCATATTTGAAATGCATATGAGAAACCATCTAATGCATAGCTATTGATCTTCTTCAAATCTTATCTTTTTTCTATGATAGCCTTAGCAAGGCTTTTAAAAGCTTTAAGACCCCAAGGATAAGTCCTCACCTTATCAAGATCCATTACCATCTGGATGTATTTGAGTGGAACATACTTTTTCTCATCCTTAGCCATAACCAACCCAGCTATCACAAGAAGATACACCAATCGGATCCTATCTACCTCATTCCATTTGTGAATTACAGGTAAGTGCACATCAACCAAGCTCTTAATGCTAATAGTCGGACCTTTTCTCTTCATCAATTTGCTCCAAAACCCACCATCATCTTTCCAATTCTCTAAATTACAACTAGAATCCGCAGTGCATTTGAGCCCAGTCACAGCATGAAACTCTTGCATTGAAAATCTGAGTGGCTTCCCTCCAAACAAAAACCATATCTCTCTTTTTTTCTTTGTAACCAACTGCCTAGACATCATGCTGTGTATCAAACGTCCTGAACACCCTAAACCATTCTCGTAGAGCGCAAAGACATGTGAAAAGACTGGATCATTCTTCACTGTCTCATACTCTTTAGGTAATGCTTGTTTCACTTTGCCCAAGATAGAAATTCGACAGGAGTTGTTAATCTTCTTCACTTGTGGCTCAAATCTATCTCTAAACAGGCGTTTAGGAAATTCTGTTTCCATAGCTACACAAAAAAAAATTAAGAAAAGGATATTCATTAGTATGATGAACAAATTTCAATCAATTAGCTATAAAATGTAGACAATAAAATGAAACAAGAGGGAACATGGGGAAGAGAAAACCACTCAATTGATTAGTTATACTAACTATAAGGAAAAACACAAATTTCAATCGATACATTATCAAATTTGGGGAAAAAAATTTTTCCCACAACAATCAAACACATATAGAAACTATATTGACTATATTGAAACAAATTTCAACCGATACATTATCAAATGTGGGGGAAAAAAATCAAATTTGGGGAAAAAAAACACAACCACAACAATCCAAACAAACAATTGCATGCATCGATTGAGAGAGAGAGAGAGAGAGAGAGAGAGAGAGAGAGAGAGAGAGAGAGAGAGAGAGAGAGAGAGAGAGAGAGAGAGAGAGAGAGAGAGAGAAGCTACCGGAGTCGTCGCCGGTGGGAGAAGCTGCCGGAGTCGTCGATCCTCGCCGGTGGGAGAAACTAACGGAGTCGATATCGTTTGAGTGAGAGAGATACTCGCCGGTGGGTACTGATCGATAATGTCTAGATTTTTTCCTTTTTGGTAGGTAAGTAGTAAAAAAAAGTAATACAAAAAAAAGTAAAAAAAGCATAAGGAATTGGATTATTAAATATTGTTTTGATTAAATATAGGAAGTATACAAAAAATAAGAAATACAGAAAAATGAAATTTTGGTTTTTTCTACAATTAAGGGTCTAATAGAGTTATTAAGGGTATAACTAAGTTTTTTCGTGTATTCTAAAACTTATTCTACCAAACTTCAAAAAAAAAAAGTATAGTGGAACAAATTAAAGAAAAAATGTCCTTTTAAATCAATTTCCCCTAATAAATTTGGTAGAAATTTATTTCTCCATCGTTCTCTTTAATGATCGGTTATGTAGTTGTGATTGTATATTCTGATTTAATTAGTAGTGATATATTCTCAATATATCTAACTTTGGTATCATATTCAAAATAAATGAATGAGATTTCTTTAAAAAAGAGATATGAGTTAGTGATTCACTGTCATATAGTTTAATCATGTGACGCTCATAAAATTGAGTATAGTACTATGCACCAACGTTAATTCAATGGTAATATTGGGCTAAAAAGCTCATTCGACACACATCTCAAACCCAACTTAATCACGTATTACCACAAATTCAACAAATATTAACTTTTCTCTCAAAGACGCGATTTCTTTGTTTCTCCAACCACCTTCGCCGACCTCGGCGAGGGTCACCTTCGCCCTTCATAGGCAAACGTAAAACAAAAAAAAGTCCCCCAACAGTACTCCCACTGAATCTGCTACTTCTATATCCCCTGCTTCGTCTTCCTCCAAGAATGCGCTTGTTTCCTCAACTTCAGTTGGGACTATCGTGTCTTGTCCTGCTCAATGATGTTGCCTGAATCTTATGAGTCTTCAGCCAACAAGGTCACCACTGATTCCTGCCAAACAGCTCCCCAAAAGGCTGTCCAAGCAGCAATCAAAATTCCCAGATTTGATACCAGATCTGAAGCAGCTACAACTGTCACTGAAACGATAGTATTTGTACCTGCAACGGCTAGTCCCGGTAAGCTCCCTGGACCCATCTTGACCATCTCGGACCCAAAGGCGATGCCTGTGACCTCGCCACAGAACACAGAACGACACGAGTCTCCATGGAAGGATCTTGTTAAAAGTAACTCTGTGCAACTCGAAAAGAAAGGATCTCATTTTACTCTCGACACAGTAGAAGTATGCGTAACCATTCCTAACACTGTTATTGAGAAAAACAAAAAAGCCTGGGACAGCTTCATTCTTGGCCAATTCTATGAGGAGCCGCCGCATCGTGGAGCTGTTCATGCTATCGTGAATGGCATATGGAGCAGGCAACAACGTGACATCACTGTTTCTAAGATGGAGGGTCACTCATTCCTTTTCAAAGTACCATGTCCAAATACCAGACGAAGAATTCTTAGCCAATGTCTTTGGCAAATAGACGGTCAAACTATGTTTGTCGCCAAATGGGCATTATACATAGTCCCCACGAAACCTGAGCTATCTATGGTACCTGTATGGTTAGATTTTCACGGGGTTCCATTGGAGTTCTTTAACAGGGAAAGCCTTGAGCATATTGCAGGATTGGTTGGGCATCTGGTATGCTTACATCCCCAAACAGAAAAGCTCACCAACATAGAAGTTGCACGAGTATACACTGTCATTGATCCAAGGAAGCCACTCCCTGAAGCAGTAAATGCAAGGTTCGAGTCCAGACAAATCAAGAGAATTCGTGTGACGAGTCCTTGGCTTCCCTCGCTTTGCAGTCACTGCAAAAAAGTTGGACACACAGTAAACCGATGCACTAATAACCCTCCAAAATGTATGGAATGTGGCTCGGTTAAGCACACTACTGATGCTTGCCCGCGAGCAGGGACCAAAAAGCAGAATGGCAAAGCTCCAATTCCAAGTCAGCTCCCTATAGTTGAGTTTCAGCCTCAGATACGTAGCCCGCCTGTACAAATGAAGGAATCGCTAGCGCAACCAGGTCGAGTTGGTAACAAGAAGAATCCAAATGTCCAGACTGGTGGGGTTTCTTGCTCAGGTGTAGTGTGCAATACCTCTGTTCCATTACCAAAGCGCTCAGAAAATAAGCAGGTTCACCCACTAGCCTTAGATGACGGCAAGCTGTGTGTTGACCTCACGCAAAATCTGTTCTCCCACCTAAGTAATGAAGGGGCACAGAACGTGACATTAGAGCATGATCCCGATTCCGAACCGGAGAGTTTGTCTTGTGAGGATGATAATGCTGAAGCGGAGTCTGATCGGTTTTTGCGGGTAGTCTCTAAGAAATTACTGAAGAAGAAGGATGGAAGAGTAAGGGGTAGGGGCCCCCTAAACCTCTAATTTTTCATATCCCTTATATGGATATTTTTTGTCGTTATGTTAGAGGATTTAATGATCCTGTAAAGCGGAGAAGTTTTAAAAGACAGATAAAGGCTCATAAGCCTACTTTTGGTGGGATCATAGAGACCCACGTCCAACCAGATAAGGCACAACATATTCTCTCTCGTGCTCTTCCTGGATGGAGTTTTGCGGATAATTATGAATATTCGGAGCTAGGAAAGATTTGGGTCGTTTGGCACCCCTCGGTTAAGGTTATAATCCTGTTTAAGTCTCTTCAGATGCTTTCGTGTCTGGTGAAGCTGCCTTTTGTTTCGACAGAGTTTGTTGTTTCAATAATATATGTCTCCTCGACGGGCATTGAGGAGAGGAAGGAGTTATGGTCGGACATCGAATCCCACTCTGTGTCATCTTTCGTAGGAGGCAAGCCATGGTTATTAGCTGGCGATTTTAACCAGATCCTGTCTCCTCACGAACACTCTAAGTCTTCCTCAATCACCCTTACAAGGGGAATGCGAGACCTTCAGCAATTTCTAGGAAACTCTCATCTCTTGGATCTGCCTTACTGCGGCAACACTTTTACCTGGTCGAATAACCATGTCAGTGACCCAACCGCAAAGAAGCTGGATAGGATTCTAGTGATTGATGAGTGGATGGCAACATTCTGTACTTCTTTGGCAGTATTTGGTGAGCTTGGTTTTTCTCATCATAGCCCCTGCTGTGTTTTTCTAGAGACTCTTATGCCCATGATCCACAAGCCTTTCAAGTTCTTATCGCTTCTTAACAAGAACGATGACTTCGGCCCCTTGATAAGCCTCTGGTGGTCTACACTCAATTTTGAAGGTTCCATGATGCTAAAACTGTCAAAGAAGCTTAAAGCTCTTATACGGGTTATAAAAGATTTTAGTAAAGCCAACTATTCTTGTCTGGAAAAAAGAGTCAGTGAAGCTTTTGAGGATCTCTAGAGATGTCAGCAAGCCCTACTAGCCTCACCATCTACGTATACTTCGCAGTTGGAGAGAGATGCTCATTTGAAATGGTGTACTTTAGCAAATGCTGAGGAATCGTATCTTAAGCAAAAATCTCGAATCTGCTGGCTAGAAGAAGGGGATAAATGTTCCAAGTTCTTTCACAGGGTGATTCTGTCTCGTCAAAGTCTGAACCAAGTATTATTTCTAACCGATGATAACGACCAGATTGTTGATTCGAAACAGGGAATTCAGCAAACTGCAGTTGATTTCTTTCAGAGGCTCTTTGGTACTCCTGAACAGTCTAACATTCCCTCAATCGAAGACTTAGCTGCTGTTCTTCCCGAAAGGTGTTCAGATTCTGCTATTCAAGTCTTATCTCGGCCATTCACATCTATTGAAATAAAAGAAGCTCCATTCACATTGCCAAAAAACAAAGCCCCAGGGCCTGATGGATACAACACAGAGTTCTTTACTGCTCAATGGAACACGGTAGGTCCCAATCTCACTGCTGCTGTCCTGGAGTTCTACCAATCTGGTAAAATCTTGAAGCAATGGAATTCGACTTTACTGACCCTTATCCCAAAGACCCCGAATACGACAAGGATGTCAGAATTCAGACCCATAGCATGCTGCAATACTATATACAAGGTCATTTCAAAGCTTTTAGCTAATCGCCTCAAGAATGTGCTACCAGATCTCATTGCAAGCTCGCAGTCTGCTTTCATCCCAGGTAGACTCCTTGCTGAACACGTTCTTCTTGCAATGGAGTTAGTTCAAGAGTACCTTACATTAATCCGTTCGGATATAATCCGTTTGGATATTATCAAATTTCGGATTCGGATCGAATTCGATCCGAACGGATTATACCCAAACGTTCTTCTTAAATTCGATCCAGTTTAAAGGTAGTTAAGGGTCTGTGATTATAGTCCGCTTATAGACAACCTTACATCCAAATTCTCGTTAGCCCTGGGCGTTCGGATTTTTGGTTCGGATCGGATCATATTTTTTGGATTTCGGATTTTTCGGATTTATAATTCTAAAATCCGTTCGGATATTTTCAAATTTTGGATTCGGATCAAATTTTTTGGGTTCATATTCGGTTATCCAAATTACTCAAAAATCTAAAATTTTGTATCCAAATCTATTTAAACTACTTGAAATGAACCGAAATATCTAAAAATTACGCTTATTTTTTACCTAAATATACTTAAAAATAGTTGTAATACATGAAAATAGTTAAAATATCCAAAAATTTAAACTTTTAGACATCTAAATTATTACAACTTGTAAGTATTACCAGAATATTATATTTTGGGCATGTTCGGATATCCATTCGGATTTTGGTTCAGATCGGGTTCGGATTTGGATTTTCGGATTCTTAAATTTAGAATCCGTTCGGATAGTTCAAAATTTTCGGTTCGGATCGGATCGGATTTTTAGGCTTGGATTCGGATCGGTCTTTTCGGATTCGGATAATATGCCCAGGCCTAATTCTCGTCATGGTCTGCTCAAGCTCTTTCGTATGCAGGGCGAAGGGAACTGATTGCCTCTGTTGTTTATGGCACTTTTAATTTTTGGGTAACTGCTTTCATCTTGCCTAAAGGCTGTATAAAGACCATTGAGGGTATGTGTTCGCGTTTCTTATGGAGTGGCGACATAAATAAGAAGGCCAACACAAAAGTGTCATGGCAAACGTTGTGTTTACCTAAGGAGGAGGGAGGATTAGGGTTCAGATGTTTCACACAATGGAACAAAACCTTGTGTCTAAAACTCATATGGAGGTTGCTCACGGCTACAGATTCCCTCTGGGCAGCTTGGATCCGACATAACAAAATAAAGGATGATATTTTTTGGCAGATCGATGAGAAAAAGCAGAATTCGTGGACATGGAAAACCATCCTCCATCTGCGTCCGCTTGCTGCACTTTTTCTGCGATGTGAGGTGGGTAATGCGCAGAGGGCAAGCTTCTGGCATGATTTCTGGTCACCGTTTGGTCCACTCATCAACCACTTGGGTGCTTCGGGTCCTAGACAAACATATATCCCTTTACAAGCAACGGTCTCCCAAGCGTGTTCAGGAACATGGTGGTCTCTCAGGCCCGCCAGGTCTCCACAAGCTGAACTTCTGCATACCTACCTCACGACATAGCACATTCCCACTACATGCCCTGTTCCTGATGTCTACTTGTGGAAAACGGGGGAAGAGTCACTAGATCATTTCAGTGCAAAGAAAACCTGGGAAGTAATCAGACCCAGACAAACCCCACTATTTTGGACCAAACAAGTGTGGTACAAAGGAGCAGTCCCCAGACATGCTTTTACGATGTGGATCACACATCTAAACCGCCTTCCAACAAGATCGAGACTGGTTAGTTGGGGAATGCAAGTTGAGGAAACCTGTTGCATTTGTGGTACTCAGGCCGAAACTCGAAACCATTTGTTCTTGTCATGTGATTTAAGTGAAGACCTATGGCCGGAAGTTACTAGGCGGCTAGGCTACGGCCCGTTTGTCTTTCACACTTGGAGCGCATTTACCTGTTGGCTGGATATATCTGACAGGACGTCCTCCTTGACTCTCAGAAGGCTGCTGGCACAGGCTACCATCTATGCCATTTGGACAGAGAGAAATGCACGCCTGCACAACAACATAGCAACGCCTTCTCACATTCTGTTGAAACTGCTAGACCGTCTGATACGCGATACTATTTTGGCCAAGAGACACAGGAAATATTTCAAAACAACAAGACTAGTTGAAGTATGTCTAGGAAACCAGAGTCCCATGCTCTGATTTTCGCCTCTGCTTTTGCGAAGATATCCTCTGTTTTTTATTTTTTTGTAACACAGGATATCTCTTGTTTTTCTAAGTTATTGTAAACATTACGATTGAGTTTCAGTAATGAAAATTCACAGTTATACAAAAAGAAAAAAATTGAGTATAGTTAAATATTTAAACAGACGCAGATTTAATAGAGATATTTTAATTAAAATACATGCATAAACACATGCATATAAATCAATCGCCTTTGGTGAAGTGAGTCCCGTTCGAGTAATAGTAGTTATGGGGTTCTAAATTTAACATTGTTTCTTCCGATTCCAGAAAATTAATTTTTAGGCCTAAAAACTTTTAAAATCACTTATGAATTATCTAAAAAACAACGCCTTCTCATTGATCCGATTTAAATATGATCTAGTTTAAATTAGTCTTACAAAAGCATTTTTATAATTATCTGTATAATAGAAGTTTTTCGAGATATATATTTAGAAGAATCGTCATTTCGAAAAAGCGTGTTAAAAATTTATCAAGATAGATTAAAATGTTGTAAAACACTCAAGTGGACTCCATCAGACCGGCCCATCTACTGTCTAGCCCATTGGGTACTTAGGTCCAGTCCATTAGTTTATAGGTTCAGCCTATTAGACCCATGGCCAATGGCCCATTCATATTTTGTAATTCATATTTTGTTTTGGTCTTAGGGCTACTCCTTGCCCTATAAATATTTAACCTCGGTTCCTAATAAGAAATAAGAACAAGAGATTTACACTCTAAACTCTCTAGTTTACAACACGTTATCAGCACGATAGCCTCTAGCCCTAAAACCCTAAAACCGCCGCCGATCATCTCTTTCTTCCCTAAGACCCCAAACCGCCTTTGTTCTTCTTCTTCGAGATTTACCCTCTTGTCTCGGAGATCCCTTGTTGATTCACGAGCATCCTCAGCTCGTGATCAAGTTCAATCCTAAAACCGATTGAGGTTCATCGTTCGCGGTTCGGGGGTGAGTTCGCGAAAACCTGTTCGTCGTTCGCGGAAACCTGTTCATCGTTCGCGGAAACCCGTTTGTCGTTCGCGGAAACCCGTTCGTTGTTCATGGTAGCCGTTCATTGTTCACGGTAGCCGTTCATTGTTCACGGTAGCTGTTCGTTGTTCACGGTAGCCGTTCGTTGTTCGCGGTAGCTGTTCATCATTCGCGGAAACTGTTCGCGGTCCGTAGAAGCTGTTCGCGGGAAGCTGTTCGCGGGAAGTTGATCGAGGTTTGCGGGAAGCAGTCCGTGATCGAGTAAGAGAGGAATAACCGAGGTCTTTAGCTCCCGGTTCGTATCCAGTCAGAATCCCTTTGGTGTTTAATGTAAAACTCGAAACTCATGGACCATGAAATCGAATCCTAATCTAAAAACTATTGAATCCTAAAACATGCAACTACACAAACAAAGGAAAGCTAAACTCATGTTTATAAGAACCCTAAAAATCGAATTTGTTTGTATGGATTGCTTGTTTATAAGTTCCGATTATTTGCTTGTTGCATACATCATATTAGAATTAAAATCGGACCATGTATAGGATTGTTTAGAATCGATTTTGTTGCATGAACCCTAAAATCGAAATTGAGATTAATTGTTTAGGGTTGCTAAATTCGAAACCTAGGATAAAAGGAAAGTCTAGGAAAAAGGAAATTTAACAAAAAGGAAATCTTATCTAGAAATAAAGGAAACTATTGCATGCATTATCTATTTGCTTTTGTTGTCTTGCATGCATGATTTTAAACCGAAAAACAATAAGAGGCAAGGCATGTTTCGGTCTCAAATACCGCATGGCCTAAGGCATGGTTCGGTCTCAAAAACCGCATGACCTAAAACTAATATCGCATGGTTCGGTCTCAAACACCGCATGCTAACTATCGGTTGTCTACTTTCTGTTTTATGCAGATGGCAAGCCTTAAGAGCCTAGACTACCCTATCTTGCAAACTTCTAGAAAGAACTATTTGCAATGGGCACAAGACACCAAGATCTATTTGAAATCGAGTGGCTTGCATGGTTGCATCGATGAGGGTGTTGAGAGCACTGATAGAAACAATAACAAGTGTATCCAACACATGCACCATCACCTTGCTGAGTGTCTCAAACACCAGTACCTCTTCATAGAAGATCCTTCGGTCCTTTGGAAAGCGCTTAACCGCCGCTATGGACACCAGAAAACGGTGCTCCTTCCTGAGGCCGAGTTTGATTGGAAACACCTAAGGATCCAGGATTACAAATCCGTGGATGAGTACAACTCTGAGCTTTTTAGGAATGTCTCACTCCTTAGGCTGTGTGGAAGAGAGACTGAGGAAGAGCTGATAGAAAAGACTTTGTCTACTTTCAGCACTAACAATATGGTTCTTCAGCAACAATACCGGCAAAAAAGGTTTTGCTGACTATGGGCAACTTATTGAATGCTTGCTTCTAGCTGAGCAGAACAATGAGTTGTTGCTGATAAACAGTGCTATGAGACCTCCTGGTACAGCCCCATTACCAGAAGCACACAAGGTTGATTTGGGAAAGAAAGGTGCCACAGAGCCTAAGGTACTTGATGAGCCTAAATAGACCAACTATGTCACAGAGAAAGACACTACGGCCGTGGCCGTGGTGGTAGAGGACGTGGTGGTCGTGGCGGTCAAGCTGGTCGAGGAGGTCGCGGACATGGTGGTAAGGGTCGTGGGTCTTTTAAACCACAAACCAAGACTAAATCGACTTGTTACCGATGTGGTATGACAAACCACTGGTCTAAGAACTGTAGGACACCCAAACATCTCATTGATGCATATCAAAAAGTCTTGAAAAAGACTCCTGAAGCTAACCATGCGTACATCGATGATGAAGGAGACTTCGATCATGAGAATGACGACTTGCTGGACTATGAGACTTCCGATTGCCTTAGAGAATGATGAACGATTTTTCGTTTTTATTTTGGTTTAATTTCAATGCTTTCTATGATTTAGTTTTATTTCTATGTAATGGATAATTATTTTCTATTTAATTTAAATCAAAGGATTTTAGTTTATGAAAGTCTTGTTAAAACACAAAATTATTGTCCTATTTATAGAAATGGCCGAGGACATGAGTGTGCTGGTAGTGGACAGTGGTTCCAGTCACACTATATTACAAGACAAAATATATTTCATAAATCTTATAATGAGAAATGCCAATGTTAGCACAATTGCGGGTATAGCAAGTTTAATAGAAGGCTACGGCCAGGCTCACATTTTGTTGCCTAACGGTACACATATCGAATTAAGTGATGCCTTATACTCACCCAGCTCTAAGAGAAGCTTATTGAGCTTTAAAGATATAAGATCAAATGGTTATCACATTGAAACCAAGGGTGAAGGAAATAAAGAATTCCTATACATTACAGAAATTGTAAAAGGACATAAGAAAGTCCTAGAGACTATACCTGCCCTAGCCACTGGTTTATACCATGCTAAGATCAATATGATAGAAGCTAACCTGGCAAAGAATAAAATGTTCAATGAACAATTCACTCTATGGCATGACCGGCTTGGCCATCCGGGTTCGAACATGATGCGTAAACTGATTAAGAGTTCGAATGGGCACAACCTTAAAGAAAGAAAAGTTTTCCCTAAAAATCTTACTTGTGTAGCATGTGCACAAGGGAAACTAGTTATAATACCTTCACCAGTCAAAGTCACAAAAGAGACTTTAAATTTTCTGGAAATGATACAAGGTGATATATGTGGACCAATACACCCACCATGTGGGACGTTTAGATATTTTATGGTTATGATCGATGCATCAACCAGATGGTCTCACGTTTGCTTGTTATCCACGAGAAACCTAGCATTTGCTAGGCTGTTAGCTCAAATCATACAGTTGAGAGCACATTTTCCGGACTTTCCACTTAAGACTATACGTCTTGATGGTGCTGGTGAATTTACATCCCAAGCGTTTAATGATTCTTGTATGTCCATGGGGGTGAGTGTGGAACATCCCGTAGCACATGTCCATACACAAAACGGATTAGCTGAATCCTTCATTAAACGATAGCTCGACCATTGTTAATGCGATCGAAGCTGCCCGTGTCGGCTTGGGGACACGCGGTCTTACATGCTGCCGAACTAATACGTATCAGGCCATCTAGTGAACACAAGTATTCACCATCCCAACTATTATCGGGTCGAGAGCCAGACTTGTCCCATCTCAAAACATTTGGTTGTGCCGTATATGTACCGATTGCTCCACCACAGAAAAGTAAAATGGGACCTCAAAGGAGGATGGGAATATATGTTGGATATGAGTCTCCCACTATTTTAAAGTATCTTGAGCCAACCATATGAGATTTATTTAAGGCCAAATAAGCGGACTATCAATTCGTTGAGTCCGAATTCCCTATGTTAAGTGGAGAGACTAGCAAGTTGGGTAAAGAATTAACATGGAATCAAACATCCTTAGAATGGCAAGATCCTCGGACTATGGCATGTGATGCGGAAGTCCAGAGAATTATTCATTTGCAAAAGCTAGCTAACCAATTGCCAGATTCCTTTGCTGACCCAAAGAGAGTAACAAAATCGTACATACCAGCTTACAATGCACCAGTACGTATTGATGTTCAAAAGGAACACAATAATCAAGTTGCTACAGAGTCTAAACCACGTTTGAAACGAGGTAGACCGGTAGGTTCCAAAGATAAGAATCCTCGGAAGTCTAAAAGTGCAAAACATACCGAGGCTAAGTGAATTATAGAGGATACAGACTCTGTCGTAGAAACTCCTAAGGCACCAAGTGAGGATCAGGACGCTGAACCTCATGAGCCTGAAGGAACCGACAATAATGAGATCTCAATAAATTATATTGTGTCTGGTATTCAATGGAACCGAAAGAATGTCGACATTGATGATATATTTGTATACAAGGTAGCACTTGAGATAAATGAGGATCATGAACCCACATCTATGTTAGAGTGCACTCAAAGTAAAGATTGGCTTAAATGGAAAGAAGCTATTGATGTGGAGTTAAACTCTTTAAAGAAGAGAAATGTGTTTGGTCCGATCATAAGGACAACACCCGAAATTAAACCAGTTGGACATAAGTGGGTCTTTGTAAGGAAGAGAAATGAGAACAATGAAATTGTAAGGTACAAGGCACGGTTTGTAGCACAAGGATTCTCTCAAAGACCTGGCATAGATTATGAGGAGACTTACTCCCATGTGATGGATGCAACGACTTTTAGATACCTAATAAGTCTGGCCGTAAGAGAGAAACTGGATTTGCGGTTAATGGATGTTGTAACTGCATACTTATATGGTCCACTGGATAATGAGATTTATATGAGATTACCAGAGGGTATAGAGCTCAAAGATAAGAGAGGTTCTCGAGACCAACACTGCATAAGGCTAGACAAATCGCTTTATGGACTGAAACAAAGTGGTCGGATGTGGTATAACCGATTAAGTGATTATTTAGCTAAGAAAGGCTATAAGAACGACCCAATCAGTCCATGTGTGTTTATAAAGAAATTTGCAAATAAAGGATTTGTGATAATAGTAGTGTATGTGGATGATTTAAACATCCTTGGAACCCCTGGAGAAATCGCCCAAACAGTAGAATATCTCAAGAGAGAATTCGAAATGAAAGACCTAGGCAAGACAAAATTTTGTTTGGGATTGCAGCTTGAGTACAGAAACAATGGGATCCTTGTGCACCAAAAGGCATATACAGAAAAGGTACTCAAGAGGTTTAATATGGACCAAGCTCACTCATTGACTAGCCTAATGGTTGTGAGAAGTATTGATGTGAAAATGGATCCATTTGCTCCTAAGAAGGAGAATGAAGAGGTCCTTGGTCCAGAAGTGCCTTACCTCAGTGTTATAGGAGCGTTAATGTTCTTGGCTAGTCACACTAGACCAGACATATGCTTTGCCGTGAACCTCCTAGCAAGATATAGTTCTTGTCCGACTAAACGGCACTGGAATGGTATTAAACACGTCCTACGTTACCTACAAGGGACGGTGGATTTTGGTCTTTATTATACTAACCATAACAAAGAAGGTTAAGTTGGTTTTGCTGATGCAGGTTACTTATCCGATCCACACAATGGCAAATCGCAAACTGGCTATGTGTTTACACATGGTGGTACTGCGGTCTCATGGCGTTCTATGAAGCAAACTTTTGTGGCCACATCTTCAAATCACGCAGAGACTCCTAGCCATCCATGAAGCCAGCCGCGAGTGTGTATGGTTGCGGTCCATGACCCAACATATTCGGAGAGAAAGTGGTATGATCGAAGACAAGAAAGCTACGGTCATCTATGAAGATAATACAGCCTGCATCGCACAACTCAAAGACGGTTACATTAAGGGAGATCGGACGAAGCACATACTGCCAAAGTTCTTCTTCGCACATGAACTACAAAAGGCCGGAGAAGTTCAAGTGGTACAAGTTCAGTCATGCGACAACTCAGCCGATCTCTTCACCAAAGCATTGCCGACAACAACATTCAAGAAGCTCGCGCACCAGATTGGAATGCGGAGGCTTAAGGACTTAGAGTGATGCTTGGAACAGGGGGAGCAATGTGTGCTGTACTCTTTTTCCTTCACCAAGGTTTTGTCCCACTGGGTTTTCCTGGTAAGGTTTTAATGAGGCAGCATCCCCAAGCACATTGCCGAGATCTCTTCCAGCATTTGGCACGGTCATTTTGTCCAAGGGGGAGTGTTGTAAAACACTCAAGTGGACTCCATCAGACCGGCCCATCTACTGTCTAGTCCATTGGGTACTTAGGTCCAGTCCATTAGTTCATGGGTTCAGCCCATTAGACCCATGGCCAATGGCCCATTTATATTTTGTAATTCCTATTCTGTTTTGGTCTTAAGGCTACTCTTTGTCCTGTAAATATGTAACCTCGATTTCTAATAAAAAATAAGAACAAGAAATTTACACTCTAAACTCTCTACTTTACAACATAAAATATTTTATTCAAAAAAAAAAAAAGATAGACTAAAGTACAATAAAAAATACATGGATCGATACTCAAACAAATATTGTGTTGCCCATGAAATGTAACATCCACACCTTTTTTTACCAATTGATCCAAAAAGCCTTCGGATGGAACGTGGACGTTATTGTCGTATCTATATAAAATTCGATTAATCGGTGATACTCATTTAAATTATTACATATGTGGATAATTATGAATACCTGACAGTACTGAGTCGACGATCATTACAATAATATCTCGTGTACAACGTTTCGCTAAAAAAAGCTAATTATATATTTACGCATTTGCCACCGACTACTTCGAGATCTCTCACAATCCACAGAAATATTGCTAAATAATAACCCAGGGGGCTTGGAAAAAGCATTAAAATAACAATAACCAAATCGAATCCTATACCTTACGTACAGTTATATATTTTTTTTTTTCGTACAGTTATATTCAAAAGTCAAACAAAAACAATTTAGTGAATGAGTAGAGTTTTTTCTTTTGTTTTTTCCCACGACAAATCCACGTTCAGAATTTAATAATGGCAACTAAACTCAAGTATCTTTCTCTGCCTATATTACTGTAAGTACCTTTCCCAAAACAAAATACAAAAACAAAAAATAGATCCTATAATATGGATAATAAAAAATGGTGTCTAGGTTTCATATCTCTTGTTTTTTTTCTCTTCATCACTACCTCTTCCGCTGAGCTCCTCATTAAACAGGTTTTTATTATTTTATTAAGCTCTTTTGCGATTGATCGGGTCTTGACTCGAACATAGTATTTAACAGTGAATGAAAAAATAAACAGGTCACAGGGGGCAGAGGAATGGAGTCCAACAGTTCTTACAGTCTCGCGGCTAATCTTGGTACACTTTATTGTCTTTCTTTAGCCTTTCTTGGTGAAAACTGAAAACCATTTCTTGATTTTCTTGGAATTTTTATCTTCTAACAGGAGTGACAAGAGTGTTGAGGGATGAGCGACCATCGAGTAAGATAGTGACAATAACAAGTTTCTCAGTGATTAAAGAGAGAGGAGAACCTTACGAGTCCTCTGTTTTTGAGGCTGCTGGTTACAAATGGTAAAAGATCTTACACTCACTCTGTCCTTTTTTTACTTGTTTCTATATTTTGAGTTTGTTTTATGGCGAAACCAAAAAAAAAATCAGGAGATTAGTTTTGTACGTGAATGGTAATCCAAAGGACGGTGGAAATGGTTATATTTCACTTTACGCGAGGATCGAAGAGACAGAGTCTCTTCCACTAGGCTGGGAAGTTAATGTTGATCTCAAACTCTTTGTCCACAATGGGAAGCTAAAAAAATATTTGACTGTTACAGGTACTTTTTTCTACATTACATGCCGTCTATTTTTGCCAAAATTAATCCTAGCGATAGCTCGTTATAATTATTGTTAGGATGTTATATCGAAAGTTAGATGGGACCTAAAATAAATATTAGTCTAATCTTTTGGAATAATTGTGGATTGTAGATGGAACGGTGAAGCGATACAACAATGCGAAAAAAGAATGGGGATTCGGACAGTTGATTGCTCTTCCTACATTTCACAACACGATCGAAGGGTACATTGAGCAGGACACTGGTTCTTTTGGTGCTGAGATCTTTATCGTTAAGCCGGCCCAACAGCAAGAGAAAGTCACATTCATATCAAACCCTCCAAACAATGTTTTCAAATGGAAGATACTTCATTTCTCTAACTTGGAGGATAAGTTCTACTACTCTGATGATTTCCTCGTTGAAGACCGATACTGGTTAGTATTTTTTTGGGATTCATATATTTTTGGACTTAAGTTCAAATTAATCTCAATGCTTGCAACAGTTATATGTGAATTCTGAAATGGCCGTGTTTAATAACGGTTTTTGGTTAATGTTGAATCAGGAGACTAGGATTTAACCCCAAAGGAGATGGAGGAGGAAGACCACATGCACTTCCACTCTTCCTATATGCTCAAGGCCATAAGGCAAACGCAGTTGCTACAAACACTTGGGGCGCGGTTAATTTGCGGTTGAAGAATCAACGAAACGCCAACCACAGACAAATATATTGTAAGAGAACAACTAATCTAAATTAAATGTTTATCCTTATCCCTTTGTAGAAATTCAGTTATTGATATGAATAATTGATATAAATTTGATTATTTTTTTTCTTTCTTTGCAGCTGCAGCTTGGTACCCAATTCGAAGTGGTTATGGTGTGGGAGTGAACAATATCATATTGATAGCAGACTTAAAGGATGCATCGAAAGGATATTTGGTAAATGATGCCATTATCTTTGAAGCTGAGATGGTTAAGGTCTCTGTGACCAACATCGTCTCCGCTTAAACATTGCTACTTCTTTATCATTGGTCAAAACAACCTTATGAATAAAGGGACGACGTTTGATGAGTTTGTAATAAGGCAAAGTCGGTGATGCTTGTAATGTAATCAACATTTCTGTTTTTCGGAGTTTTATTTATTTTTCTGTTTTGTTATTAACGAAATAAAACTCTCTTCGTTTTAAAATATTTGAAAGATCGAGGTAAGGGCAAGTTAATGTGTTTAATTATAAGAATAGATTTAACTATTCAAAAAATAGAACATTCTCGTTCTCGTTGCTTTGATTCCACGATCACACTTTGTCTTTACTGCATTACAACACAAAAGAAATGTATAAGTATTTTCAGAAATATTGAGTGAGACACTCCTCCCATTTACTGGGCTATCCACACACACATTAAGATCTCAAGTCATTAGCAAACCAATCAAACAAAAAGAACACATCAGCTGTTTGCTGATGTAACATCCGCGAATCAAATTGGGGATTTGGGGAGTGGGTGTTGATCGACACCAAAAGGAGTGTCGATCGACACGAAAGAATTCTGTTTCGACCGGATTGCTTTTATTTCACGATTTTGGGTTGGTTGATTTATTTGGTTTTCCTAAACCGAGTATATAAGTTGAAAAGCGGCCCAAGTCGAGGGTTTAGACGTGTTTGGTTGCCGTTTACAGAAGAAAAGAGAGAGTTTGTGTTCTTGAGAGATTTTGGCTTGTTCTTGGTGGTTTTTGGTGAGATTTGTTGCTGTGGAAGGGAGGATGGTTGCTGGGAACGAGGGAGAAGCTTATTATGGTGCTGTTTCCATCGTTTCTCAATCAAATCTTCCTGCAAAAGAGGTGAGTGCAGGACCATAGCTGATCTAAGCCTGAGATCTCTTTTGTTTGGTTGTTTTTTGTTGTTTGTGGTGTTTTGCTTCCTTGGGTTGGTTGGTTTCGTATTTCCATAGGTTCCTGAGGCGTTTGGGAGAGTTTGGGACGGATTGGAGGCGGTTTGAAATTGAGGTTCGTCGTTTGGATTCGTGCAGTTCGCGTCTGCGAAGGCAGTGTCGATCTACATCAGTTGATTGCTGCGGATTCCTGCGGATTAATCAGCTCAAATCGATATATGAAAAGCCGATTGCTTCTAACAAAACCTTAATTGATCGAAATATGTCTTGTCTGTTGGAAAGTAGGGAAGAAGCGAAGAAACGTTTTCGTGATCGACAGAAGGATTACTGGCATAAAGTTGCTAACTTTGATGTAACTCTTTCCATCCTTAATCTTTTTTTTTAGAGGTTAATGAGTTTGTTCAAAATTGCTTAAACCTAAACCGTAACTTATTAATTTTGGGTAATTGGGTCTTTATTAGAGGTTCAATGTCGGGAAAATTCTAGTACCATACGGTCTGAACGAACTGAAGCAATTCAACTGTGAAGGCATGGTTTCTTATCGTGCCTTGGTCACTCTTTACGCTAAGGTTGGACTTCATAGTTACAATATGTGGCAGGTAAATAACTATACCTAAGTCTCCTCCTGATCTCTCTCTTGGTGATTTTAGTTTCTGACTCTTATCTTGATACTTTTTTTTTCAGCTAACAAACTTACAGCTCAGTGGGCTAATGAAATTCAATATGCTAATGGGAGCGGGTGCTTCAACTTACTGCATAACTTTGGATGCAAAGGAACAAACTTCTAGCTTGCATCAAACCTTTCAAGTTCATGTTGCTGAAGAATGTTTCAGCATATTGGATTTGAGGTATTACATTGCTAGACCTCAATTGTGCTAACATTGGCATTTCTCATTATAAGATTTATGAAATATCTTTTGTCTTGTAATATAGTGTGACTGGAACCACTGTCCACAACTAGCACAATCATGTCCTCGGCCATTTCTATAAATAGGACAATAATTTTATGTTTTAACAAGACTTTCATAAACTAAAATCCTTTGATTTAAATTAAACAGAAAATAATTATCCATTACATAGAAATAAAACTAAATCATAGAAAGCATTGAAATTAAACCAAAATAAAAACGAGAAATCGTTCATCATTCTTTAAGGCAATCGGAAGTCTCATAGTCCAGCAAGTTGTCATTCTCATGATCGAAGTCTCCTTCATCATCGATGTACGCATGGTTAGCTTCAGGAGTCTTTTTCAAGACTTCTTGATATGCATCAATGAGATGTTTGGGTGTTCTACAGTTCTTAGACCAGTGGTTTGTCATACCACATCGGTGACAAGTCGATTTAGTCTTGGTTTGTGGTTTAAAGGACACACGGCCCTTACCACCACGTCCGCGACCTCCTCGACCAGCTTGACCGCCACGACCACCACGTCCTCTACCACCACGGCCACGGCCGTAGTGTCTTTCTCTGTGGACATAGTTGGTCTCTTTAGGCTCATCAAGTACCTTAGGCTCTGTGGCACCTTTCTTTTCCAAATCACCCTTGTGTGCTTCTGGTAATGGGGCTGTACCAGGAGGTCTCATAGCACTGTTTATCAGCAACAACTCATTGTTCTGCTCAGCTAGAAGCAGGCATTCAATAAGTTGCCCATAGTCAGCAAAACCTTTTTGCCGGTATCGTTGCTGAAGAACCATATTGTTAGGGCTGAAAGTAGACAAACTCTTTTCTATCAGCTCTTCCTCAGTAGTCTCTCTTCCACACAGCCTAAGGAGTGAGACAATCCTAAAAAAGCTCAGAGTTGTACTCATCCACAGATTTGTAATCCTGGATCCTTAGGTGTTTCCAATCAAACTCGGCCTTAGGAAGGAGCACCGTTTTCTGGTGTCCATAGCGGCGGTTAAGCGCTTTCCAAAGGACCGAAGGATCTTCTATGAAGAGATACTGGTTTTTGAGACACTCAGCGAGGTGATGGTGCATGTGTTGGATACACTTGTTATTATTTCTATCAGTGCTCTCAACACCCTCATCGATGCAACCACGCAAGCCACTCGATTTCAAATAGATCTTGGTGTCTTGTGCCCATTGCAAATAGTTCTTTCCAGAAGCTTGCAAGATTGGGTAGTCTAGGCTCTTAAGGCTTGCCATCTGCATAAAACAGAAAGTAGACAACCGATAGTTAGCATGCGGTGTTTGAGACCGAACCATGCGATATTAGTTTTAGGTCATGCGGTTTTTGAGACCGAACCATGCCTTAGGCCATGCGGTATTTGAGACCGAAACATGTCTTGCCTCTTATTGTTTTTCGGTTTAAAATCATGCATGCAAGACAACAAAAGCAAATAGATAATGCATGCAATAGTTTCCTTTATTTCTAGATAGGATTTCCTTTTTGTTAAATTTCTTTTTTTCCTAGAATTCCTTTTATCCTAGGTTTTGATTTTAGCAACCCTAAATAATTAATCTCAATTTCGATTTTAGGGTTCATGCAACAAAATCGATTCTAAATAATCCTATACATGGTCCGATTTTAATTCTAATATGATGTATGCAACAAGCAAATAATCGGAACTTATAAACAAGCAATCCATACAAACAAATTCGATTTTTAGGGTTCTTATAAACATGAATTTAGCTTTCCTTTGTTTGTGTAGTTGCAGGTTTTAGGATTCAACAGTTTTTAGATTAGGGTTCGATTTCATGGTCCATGAGTTTCGAGTTTTACCTTAAACACCAAAGGGATTCTGACTGGATATGAACCGGGAGCTAAAGACCTCGGTTATTCCTCTCTTACTCGATCACGGACTGCTTCCCGCAAACCTCGATCAACTCCCTGCGAACAGCTTCTTCGGACCGTGAACAGTTTCCGCGAACGGTGAACAGCTACCGCGAACAACGATAGGCTACCGTGAACGTCCTCCGCGAACGACGAACGAGTTCTGCGAACGACGAACGAGTTCCGCGAACGGCGAACGACGAACGAGTTCCGCGAACGGCGAACGAGTTCTGCGAACGATGAACGAGTTCTGCGAACTCACCCCCGAAAGCGCGAACGATAAACCTCGACTGGTTTTAGGATAGAACTTGATCACGAGCTGAGGATGCTCGTGAATCAACAAGGGATCTCCGAGACAAGAGGGTAAGTCTCGAAGAAGAAGAACAAAGGCGGTTTAGGGTCTTAGGGAAGAAGAAGATGATCGGCGGCGGTTTTAGGGTTTTAGGGCTAGAGGCTATCGTGCTGATAACGTGTTGTAAATTAGAGAGTTTAGGGTGTAAATCTCTTAGTCTTATTTCTTATTAGGAACCGAGGTTACATATTTATAGGGCAAGGAGTAGCCCTAAGACCAAAACACAATAAAAATTATAAAGTATAAATGGGCAATTGGCCATGGGTCTAATGGGCTGAACTCATGAACTAATGGACTGGACCTAAATACCCAATGGGCTGGACAGTAGATGGGCCGGTCTGATGGAGTCCACTTAAGTGTTTTACAACACGATAGACTTTCTAATGGTTTGGCTATGTTATTCTGTGCGCATCTAATGTTTAACCTTTAAAACCTATTCGAATATTTCTCTAGAACTGAACCAAATTGAAATCAGTTTTTTATGGGGTGATTTTTTTGCTTAACCCTTGACAAAGCCGATCTATCAAGACATATAGACCCTAATATTTTCCCTGTCACCAGTACAAAAAGTTTTCTCAAATCCTATTGTATTTTATCATAAGCCCATCATTTAGGTGTTTCTATGGGCCATTGTGTTGATTTCTAGTGAGCAATAATAAACCAAGCCAAGAGCTAGCAAATATTTGGTTTTTAACTAACAATCTAAGATGCAATAAGTAAAATGAAAAATAAAAAACAACTAAATAGCCAAAAAAAATAACTAACAGATTCAAATAACAAAAGATATAATAAGAAATGAAGCATGCCCAAGTATCAAAAGGAATTAAAATGCAATAAGTAAAATGATTTTGTTCTCCGGTCACTCTCTATCCTGTTCAAGAGTGTTTATATTATGCGGTATAAGTTTCAATGCACTATTCATTATATATATACCTTCACCACTTACTAATCTTATTTCACCATAAATGTTATCTTCAACCCCACGTTTTCCTCGATTCGACACTCTGCATCTTCCTTTATATTTGAGTGGTTTAAGTATAAAAAAATATGTTCAACCTATTTTTTCCTATCCTTTTGTGCCTGAATTTTTAACCACTTTCACACTCAATTTTCACTGGCAGCATCTTCAATTATGTGAACATTTCATCATCTCAT
This sequence comes from Camelina laxa, assembly GCA_024034495.1. NCBI lineage: Eukaryota > Viridiplantae > Streptophyta > Magnoliopsida > Brassicales > Brassicaceae > Camelina > Camelina laxa. The sequence goes on from CM043881.1 coordinate 12,533,995, forward strand.
TTGCAGCAAATAGCTTAGTTTGTGCGATGTCTTTATTCGGATTAATCCTAAATGCCTTTGACACTTTCTTTTCTAAAACTTCGAGTGTATCTTCTGCACCTACGTCAACACATTTTGTATATGTATTAGTTGAAACAAGAAAATGCCACCTTCTGAAATTCAGTCACTCCCACGCATCAATTATTACCAAGAAAGAATCAGTTCATTATTATTCATGTCTACCACGTACACCTTTTCAAGATAACACTATATAGACCCCAATCCATGTAACTTCCATTATTTATAATCCTATGTATCCGACAACTAACTTTACCTAACTCTTTCAACTAACTAAAATCGTCCCCAATAATAACTACATTCGCTATAAAAACATCGCAAATCCAAAAGATAACTACAACGTCAAAATTAACCTTACGGCACTCCACAAATCTCAGGTTAATTCATCCTCATACACTTGTCCACATTCGTTCTGAATATTATCTTATGATGTGTCTCACTTCTATCGATTATTAACCATTTTTAAATATTTATTTTGAATCTTTTCTTGAATCAAAGTGTATTTTTAACGTTTTTAATATTTTATAGAGTCATGACAGATTTTGAGACGTTTTGGAGTAAAGAAAGAGTTTTTATATATATATTTTAATCTTGCCGACATTACTCGTCGTTCAAATGATGCTTATGCTGATCTCTGCACCAAACAGGAAGCCACTTTGGTTGATCCGTCACCACACCGTATGGAGGAGGAAACAAGAGCCTTTCAACGATGGGATTTTGTTGCGAGGTTAGAAGAGGGTTACTTAAAACAAAAGTCCAAGCTCCATTGGCTCAATGTGGGTGACCAGAATAACACATTTTTCTTTCAAAGTGTGGAGATGCGTAAGATGCAGAATACTATAAGGCGGATCACAGGTAGTAATGGGGAAGTTTATCAACAGTCTGCGGATATTAAGAAGGAAGCAGAGCGATTTTTCAAGGAATTCTTGTCTCACACCCCTTCTGATTACCAGGGTATGTCTGTGGATGATCTTCAACAGTTATTGGGGTTCCGATGTTCTGTTGATGATCAAGAACAGTTAGTTCGACCTGTCACGCCTGATGAGATACGATCAGTCCTATTCTCTATGCCATCTGGTAAATCCCCGGGACCTGATGGGTATACTAGTGAGTTCTTTAAAGCAGATTGGTCCATAGTGGGACATGATTTTACAGTCGCTATTCAATCCTTCTTTGACAAAGGTTTTTTCCCAAAAGGTCTAAACACTACTATTCTGGCTCTGATCCCAAAAATAGAGTCAGCCACTGAGATGAAGGACTATAGACCCATTTCATGCTGTAATGTCATCTACAAGGTGATCTCCAAGCTACTAGCAAATAGATTGAAGGTTCTGTTGCCTAGCTTTATTGCTTCAAATCAATCAGCTTTTGTGAAGGACAGGTTGTTAATGGAGAATGTCTTGCTGGCATCGGAAGTAGTCAAGGATTACCACAAAGACTCTGTTTCCCCTCGGTGTGGTATGAAAATCGACATCTCAAAAGCTTTTGACTCTGTACAATGGGATTTTCTTCTGAATGTGCTTAAGGCATTGCATTTTTCGGCTAATTTTGTTCATTGGGTCGAGTTATGCATCACAACAGCATCTTTTTCTGTTCAAGTGAATGGGGAATTAGCGGGGTTTTTTCAGAGTAGGCGAGGATTAAGACAGGGTTGTTCCCTCTCTCCTTACTTATTTGTTATATGCATGAATGTCTTGTCTGCTTTGCTGGATAAAGCTGCGGTTGAGCGGCGGATTGGTTATCACCCTAAATGTCAGCGTATTCAGCTCACTCACTTATGTTTTGCTGATGATCTGATGGTTTTTTTGGATGGACAGAAGTCTTCAGTGGAGGGGATACTTCGAATTTTTAATGAGTTTGCTGCTATATCCGGTCTCCGGATCAGTGTGGAGAAATCCACTCTCTATATGGCTGGGATCTCTGATCAACACCGTATAGACATCCTACAACACTTCCCTTTTGCACAAGGTCACTTGCCAGTCCGATATTTAGGCTTGCCTCTGCTTACTAAGCAAATGTCTCTCGCGGACTGTCTTCCGCTTTTGGAAAATCTACGTTCGCGAATGTCTTCTTGGCGTACACGCCACCTCTCCTTTGCGGGCCGCCTACAGCTACTTCGTTCTGTCATTGCCGGCACATTGAACTTCTGGATATCCGCTTATCGCCTCCCCAGTGAATGTATCAAGGCCTACGAAAAACTCTGTTCTTCATTCCTCTGGTCGGGATCAGAGCTTAATGCAAAAAAAGCAAAGGTCTCTTGGATGGATGTCTGCAAACCGTTTGGTGAGGGGGGACTTGGCCTGCAATCCCTCCATGTAGCTAATAAAGTGAGTTGCCTTAAGCTTATCTGGCGGATACTGTCGGGGAAGGAGTCTCTCTGGAGTCGATGGGTCTCAGAAACGCTGCTCAAGCGCCGGTATTTTTGGGAGATAAAATCCACTACCATACAGGGCTCCTGGATGTGGAGGAAGCTTTTGAAATACAGGCACTTAGCTCAACAGTTCTACAAGGTCGACGTGTATAGCGGTCAATCCACGTCGTTCTGGTACGATAATTGGAGTCACTTGGGGTGCCTCTATGATGTTATAGGGTCTTGTGGACGTATTGCACTTGGTATCTCACCTCAGGCAACGGTTGCGTCAGTCAAGGCAAGTCACCGACAGAGAAATCACCGCTACACTACTTTGAATGATATTGAGGCTCTCATCGCCAACCTTGTACTTGTCGAGGCTCCTGATATTTCCTTATGGAAGGGGTCCCGAGATGTTTTTCAAGAGGATTTCAGTACCAAGGACACCTCAGTTCATGTCCGTAACCCACAGCAGAAAGTAAGTTGAAGCAGTGGAGTTTGGTTTGCCAAGGCAACACCAAAATACTCCTTCATTACCTGGTTGGCAGTTAGAAATCGACTATCGACTGGTGACCGTGTTGGTCGCTGGAACACAACTCACAACGTTGACTGCGTCTTCTGTGGTGCAGCAGAATCCCGGAATCACCTCTTTTTTTTTCTTGTTCATATACAAGCTCTGTTTGGTCAGCCTTGCTCGCTCAGTTTCTCGACCATCAATTCACAACAGAACCAACTCCTCACTCTACTCAATAACCCCAGCTACACGAGGCACCGTATATTCATCTTACGGTACTGCTTTCAATCTGCAATCTATCATGTCTGGCAGGAGCAAAACAAGAGGCGGCATGGGGTGCAACAAACTTCCTCTACTCAGCTGGTAAAGATCATTGACAAAACCATTCGGAACAGATTTATTGCCATTCGCAATCAGGGTGACTACTCCTATGACGATGGCTTGGCACTGTGGCTTGCTGCGCATCCATAACCCTCTCTATCTTTAAACTGAAGTTTCTACTTAACTATTCAGCAACAATTGATTAATAGTCCACAGTCATTGTAAAACAGGTTTTTGAGTTTGAATTAATTTTACATTCAATTCAAAATATATATATATATATATATACATATATTTTAATAATTCAGAAATGATCTTTAAAGTTTCCTAGACCAAAGACTAATCTCTTGGGACCCGAGAAAAGCATGTTAAATTTTGAACCCTCGTGATAAAATAGGTAACTAAAAACCTCGATCCCGTTTTGGATCGTTTTGGATGCTGGAGATGCATAATCGGGTAGAAGCGTAAGATATTTGACCTTCGATGTAAGACTTATCATCGATATATTTTCTATATTTTATGACACAAGATAAGAGCTGAAATCGTGATGTAGTGAACACGTGTCGCCATCTATCTGCAAGATACATCGATATTTTATTTCACAAGTAAAGGGGTTGCAAAAGAACAGATTGTGATGTCGATGTAACATATGATGGTAGAGACGTTATCTTCCTCGACTGTCAACCATGACAATCCATCCCATTAATCCAAGAAAACTAGCTCCTTCAAGAGCTCCAACTGTCCTTTAGTGAACTCTCTCTCAAAACGTCATAGAGATGGGTCTATCACGACCCTATCTCACGGTATATGAACCATGGGGATTCCTCGTCGAATTATGGAGATAATGACTAGTGACATAACATATTATGCAATCACATGTTCGATCCTAGCCACATTTGTTTTCACCAAACATATTTTTTAAAATAACTCAACTCGTGGTTTGTATTATAACTCAAGTTCAAATTTGAAAATATATCTCTGGGAGTTATAGACGAGGGGGAAAAAATAAAAATGACAACTAGCATTGTTAACGAATTAAATCGGTACTCAGTATAGTATATATTATTGACGGGGCATCTCTACATTTTGAATCATTTGAAGAAAGAAGAACAACTTGGGAGAATGATATGTAAACAAAACAAAAACTTTATATGCAACGATTCCAATGTATGTATATAGTCCTAATTAAGAAGCAAGATTGCAAAGACCAAAGAGACTAGGAGAGCTACCATGGCCACAACTCGACCCACCGCCACACTCGGGAGAGAAGCACTGAGGTTAGGAGAAGGGCCGGGGACTCCGGCTGCAGGAATAGTAGTAGTCAACGGAGGTGGAGAGGAGGATGAGGTTGGTGGCTCAGAGACTGGTGTGGAGGAGGCAGGGAGGAGGACGTTGAGGTCAAGTTTCTGACCCGCGAGGCAATGGCCGGGAACGCCGCAAAAGAAGAAGTGGTGGCCGTGGTTGGTCAGTGTGATTGAGTCGTTTCCGGTGGTGAAGGTGGAGATTGGGTTTGAGCTGTTGCAGCTTCTGTACATTGGGTGCGTCACTCTCATTACGTTGTGGAATTGTGGGTTGTACTCGAACACTGTCAAAATCAAATTAGTTTTCGTTTTATGTATACGTGTGTATATTGTCTTAACGATCAATGACAATATGCTCATGTCTATGTTTGTATATTCTTATCATATTCATTTATCCATGACAATTCGGCTACGCCAGTCTAAAATCAGTACGGACTTAGAGATAGTTAAGTTTTGACTCTAGATTGAAATAGTTTACTATAAAATAAATCTGATAGAACTGACTTATAAAAGACAAATTCACATTATATCATGGTCCGAATCATTACAAGAAAAAAACAACTACTTTAGCCTTCTGTAATTAACCATGTATTCTTTTAATAAATTTAACATTTAAACGAAAAAAAAAAAAAATCATAACATAGTTTGGCCCGTAAACTTTAATTATAGGTTTTATATCTAAATGTCTCAATAAGAAGTTAATCAAGAACCCTATTTTTTAAGTCAGTTTTAAACTAATATTGTCATAATAACCATTTATACTTTTATATGATGAAATCATGATATCAAATATCAAAATGACATTTTTGTCTAGAGATATATATATATATATATATATATATATATATATTATTTGTGAGTTAAAAAAGTCATAACGAGTAGGGCGTGAGTGGGTACTCTTGAAATACTTTACACCTAAAGCTTACGCACTAAAGAATTAAGATTGCTGGAGGGGCCCCAATTTCCGAAGTAAGTATTACATTCAAGATCTGCTCATGGTAATGGTAAGAAGATTAAGGAACTCACAAACAGTATCACCAATGTGGAAAGTTTTGGTAGACGCCCATAGCTTGTAGTCTACGTTGGCTATGGTTGTCCAGCCTGCTGAGTCGCCGACTTTGTACACCACCGCTCCACTCAGCCGTCCCATCACCACCAAACACACCAAAGCCGAAACTATCCTCACCGCCATCGATCTACTCTCTCTATATCACTCTCACTCTTCTTCTTCTTTTTTGGTCGAATGCCCCACAAGGTCGTTTCCTTTAATTTCTCTCTTTGTTTTATCTGTGTGCGTGTCTATATATACAAGGAGGTATGTGAATGTGAGTGGTACGTGCGTATGTATGAGGAGATCACTTGGTCTTTATTGGTTAGTTGGCTAATTTGGAGAAAGGAGTGTCTAAAAAGCAAAATACCGACAAAGATTGCTTACTTTACTTGTTTATCTTTTATTAATGGTGGATTTAATTTCTACTTGATATATATATATATATATATATATATATATATATATATTGATAAAGTTGGCTGAAATCGAATATAATTATTAATTTGAGTTAAGAAATGGAGTTTTATTTCTTTCTTTTTAAAAAAACTTCAAAAAGGACATGTTACATTCACTTAAGTGGACGGTAAGATCAATCCATGCATATCCACATATTAATAATTAATTTTAAGTTGGAAACCATAAATCTTGACATAATTGAAATCACCAAAGACTTTGATTAGCTTAACCTAAATATCCATCTGATCCGTCAATTTTTATAGTTGGATTCTGACCTCGGAGAACTATTATATTGAAGAGTGGTGCTATGAATCTCTCTCTCTCTCTCTCTCTTTTCTTTTTTTCTTTTTTTTTTTTCTTTTGTTTTGTTTTTTTTTTTTTTTTTTATGAATCTCTTGCGAACTTTAAGTTGGGATCTAATCTAATGTATAAAATATGGTCAATCCATTTCGGTTGAAACTCATAAATTTGTTAAGTTCTCCTCAATAACGGAAAAAGAAACATACACACAAATAAAAAAAACATATACAAAACGTAATCGTTATAAGTTGTAAAGTGTGCACACGGTTTAAAGTTTGCAAGGCTTGTAAGGAAAGAATGGTGAGTTAGTTGGTGTGCTAGTGTTTTGAATCATCTTTTAATATTTGAACTTCTCAGTTACTCTTCCTCCTACATCTTGGTAACATAGATTCCTTACCATTCAAATTTTATTTATGTGATACATTATTTTTATTGTTGCCAACTTCAAATTATCTATAATATCTTCAATTTGATCACTGCAGCATGCATTCTGCCCGGACCGTAACTTCAAAACTAGTGTATCTATTTTCGGCCCATTAACACTACCTGTTCGTAGCTAGACAATCAACAATTGCAAATTTCTACATTGCAATATACATTATCATTTTGAAAAAGAAAATAGAACACTTGTCGGAAATGTTACTCAAGGCCGCTCGATGACATTAACAAGTACTTACTGTCACAACAAACAAAAAAAAAAAAAAAAAAGAATTTACCTAGTTACAAACACAGTTTGAAAACACTGTATGAAAGTTTTTTTTTTTCACTGTATGAAAGTTAAGAACTGTATTTTTCCTCTATCTATTTATGGTTTGTTTACCACCTCTTTTTCACTCTCTTCTGCTTCTACTTTGGTCTTACCGTAACTCTTCTCACCACTCACAAGTACTTGATCATTGTATTCATCCATAAATCTACCCCAGAACCAATGCTTCTTCCACACTCTCTCAGTCATCTCCTCAATAGGCACGTTCTTAGTCTCAGGAAGTAGAAACGTCACAAAGAATGACATAACCAAAACCCACGCAGAAAAGAAGATGAATATCCCAAACTTTAAATGGCAAAGCGTCGAGAGAAAAGCTTGAGCGACAATAAACGTGAAGAGCAAGTTAACGCAGACCGCCACACTTTGTCCAGCGGAACGCGTCTCTAGAGGGAATATCTCGCTCGGTATTAACCACCCGAGCGGTCCCCAAGACCAGGCGAAAGCAGCAACATAAGTGAAGATCATTACCACGACAAGAACTGCGAAACCTTTGGAGATATTTGTAGAGTGGTCAGTGACTTTGGTACCAAGGACAATAGCGATAACGACTTGAGAGAAGAACATTTGGACACCAGCTTCAAGGAATAGAACCCGGCGACCAACTTTGTCAACGGAGTAAATTGAGACTAATGTGGACAAGACGTTGACTGCTCCAGTGACCACTGCAGAGTAAAGAGAAGCGTCACTGCCAAACCCTAATGTGCTGAACAGAACAGGAGCGTAGAACATAATCGCATTGATTCCAGTACATTGTTGGAACATCTGCATTTTACACACACAAGAAAAAAGGATCAGCATCAACAGCAGAATCTTAGTAGATAATTTCTTAGTTTGACTTCATATTCTACAACAAAATCACTTCAATTACCACAAAGAAGCGATAGTACTAACCGGTAAAGCCAGGGAAACGACAAGCTGAGGACGGTTTCTACGTTGGAAAAGGTTTCTAAAAGGGTGTTTAACTTCTTTAGCAAGTCGACTAGCTTCGAGTAGATAAGCAAACTCTGGTTCGACATAATGGGTACCTCGAATACTACGGAGAACCGCTTTACCTTCATCGAGACGACCTCTTTCGACTAAACTGTTCGGTGTTTCGGTCACCAATAAAGCTCCAACCGTTAGGAGAAGCGCAGGAACTCCCGCCATACCTAACGATAACCTCCACCCCCGTCCTTTAATCCTGCAAACAATTCAAGTTCAAAAATAAATTTTAAATAATTTAACACGGAAGACGAAAGTTTGAAAATAACGATCAAAATTTGGAATACTTAAGAAAGTACATGTACGAAATTTTTTTTTACATACATAAATTAAGGTTGTGTGAAGTGAAAGACACATTCACGTGGATATTTTCTAATAGAGACATTTTAAAGCAAAAAAAATGTTAAATTATGACAACCATATATTTTATTTGGATTTTTTTTTTCCGTGAAAAAATTTCAAACTCTAACAATTTGACCAATTGTTGGATAAACAACAAAATCACGGAGTGACTAAATAATTGTTGACGTAATAAATTGAACCGTATAAAAAAAACTAATGACAATTATAAAACTTTGAAAAATCTAATTTTTACTTTTAACGTTGATACCCCAAATTCATTTCCACACAATTATCTATTATTAATTATTAATAAATAAATATTTATCAAAAAAGAGTTTTAAATAGGAAAGAGTGATATTTACTTGGCGGTTCCATAGTTGACAAGATTGGCGAAGAGGATACCAAAAGTGATGTTAAGCTGAAAGAGAATATTAAGACCACCACGGATCCTAGTAGGTGCAATCTCCGACAAGAACAATGGAACAGCTTGATTAGCGAACCCAATTCCACAACCAAGCAATATCCGGCCAGCAATAAGCATGTCTAGGTCTTGAGCCCCCGCATTGAGAGCCACACCGATGATACAGAAAACACCGGCTATGAGCATCGTTGGCCTCCGTCCGAGCTTCCTCGTCGTGTATGAAGCGAAAAGCGTTGCGGTTAGACCGGCTAAGTATAGAGATGATTTGTAAAGTTGTAACCCTTGGTTGTCGTATTTGCAGTAGTACTTGTTTTTGTCTACGCCGGCTTCTACACGTCTGTGAACCACCGGAAAAAACTTTTTGAGAAAGTCCGGCATTGTTGTCACCCCGCCTGCGTGTAGCCATATTGATGATGGGAAACCATTTTAATATTTTTACTGTTTAACCTCATTCAGAACTAAATTAATATTTATATGGCATAAGCCATGTTCAAATTCGATATTGAGCACAAGTGAAAATAAATAAAGGAGTCACATTTATTTTATTAAACATAAAATAAAATAAAATCTAAAACCTATGACTCTAATTTTGTCACTATACAATTGAATCAAGAACGAACTAAATCTCTAATTGCCAGACTTTTGAAAGCTAAGATTTTAGATTATTTTGTTCTTTCGAATTTAACGTTGAACTAGTACGTGAAATTTCATTTGTTCTAAAGTAGTTTATATTAGTACTTTATTTATAAAAATAATAGCGGCATAGCGCAGATTTTTAATCTAGTATACAATATATATATATATATATATATATATATATATATAGAATAGTGCACGATAACACATGTTATATTAATACCGGTGACACCAATGTCGTAGCCGAACATGAGGCCTCCGGTAGCAGTCATGATGCAAGAGATGATAACTATAGGAGTTATCTTTGCCTCAAACTCCACTCCGTTCGCCGAAGCCGCCGCAAATCCCCCTCTGGCCATACTGAAGATCTCTCTTCAGAATCTGAAACTTAAAAGTTATTTTTCTATAAAAGAGTTTGTAAAAAACACTTAATTAAAGAGACTATTTGGATGTTTACTTCAGTATATAGAAAACGAAGCAGTGAAGCACACAGGGAAATTGTATGTAGCCAATGGGATTTTTACACGTATCTTTTATTTCACATGCTCTTCATTCATCAAGTCATTGGTCAACAAACGTTTCTGATTTATCTCCATCTGCCCTTGTGTGGTGTCTCCTTAGTCCTTAATTAGTTGAATATACTATTTTCTAATTTCTATCAGCATAAGTCATAAGTCTTCTCTTCTTGTTATTATATATCCTCGAATATTATATTTGTAGTCTTGCTAAATTGTAAGGTTCTCTCCTCTCTAATAAGAGAGATTGCTACATTTTTAATATCGCTGTCAATATGTGAGGTATGTGAATGTGAGTGGTGCGTATGTACGAGAAGAAGGTCACTTGCGAGAGGAGTCTCAAAAAAACATATAAATATATATATTAAAGATTGCTTAGTTTTCTTGTTTATTTTATTAGTGTTGGAATTATGATTTTTTAATTTCTAAAAATTACTTGAAAATTTGGAAGACTATAAAGGAATTTATATTGATAAACTTAAGAAATAATAATGGAGAGAAGAAATGATTATTTTTTTTTCACGCAAGCTTTTCTTTTGTTAGTCTATCGACTTTAAAATCAACCTAAACCTATATCCAGTTACTATATATGAAATTATTGAAATGTAGTGCAGCTATAATAGTAACGAAAATGTAAAGTTGGAATCGCACCGTACCGTACGGTTCTGTTTCATACGAAATCAAACCTATTTGTCGTGCGGGAACAAAATGGCTAATGTGTTGACCAATATGCATAATAGTCCAATAAAACATCTGTTTGTGTAATATGAATAAGGAGAACTTGGACTATTAAATATACATCTTCATTATCTCATAGAAAGAACAAAACACTTGTCAGAAATGGTATACTCAACAAAGCCAAAACAAGAGTTTACCTATTCACAAACATTGTTCAAAGTAACGAAATTTAGTACATTGTATTTTCCTTTTCTCTATTTGGTGCGTTTACCAACCTCTTATGCACTCTCTTCTGCTTCTACTTTGGTTATGACTCTTAAACCAATTTAGAGCCGTGTTGAAGGATCAAAGCCGTTAGATTTTCCATTACTCTTCTCACCACTCACAAACATTTGATCCTTCTCATCATCCATGAACCTAGCCCAGAACCAATGCTTCTTCCACACTCTCTCAGTCATCTCCTCGATCGGCACATTCTTAGTCTCAGGAAGTAGAAACATCACAAACACAGACATAATCAGAACCCACGCAGAAAAGAAGATGAATATCCCAAACTTGAAATGGCAAAGCATCGAGAGGAAAGCTTGAGCGATAATAAACGTGAAGAGCAAGTTAACGCAGACCGTCACACTTTGTCCCGCGGAACGTGTCTCTAGAGGGAATGTCTCACTCGGGATTAACCACCCGAGCGGTCCCCAAGACCACGCGAAAGCAGCCACGTAAGTGCAGATCATTACCACGACTAGAATTGCAAATCCTTTGGAAAGATTTGTAGAGTGATCTGTGACTTTGATGCCGAGGATGATGGCGATTATGACTTGAGAGAAGAACATTTGAACTCCAGCTTCAAGGAGTAGAACCCGGCGACCGACTTTGTCAACGGAGTAGATTGAGACTAACGTGGAGAGGACGTTGACTGCTCCGGTAACCACAGCAGAGTAAAGAGAAGCGTCACTGCCAAACCCTAATGTGTTGAACAGAACAGGTGCGTAGAACATAATCGCGTTGATTCCAGTACATTGTTGGAAAATCTGCAAATATCACAAAAAATAAACAAACATCAAATACAAATTCTACTTTGTATACTTTCAAAACTGAACATAATTAGAATCAAAATTTTTGAAACGTGACAAACAATTTAGGGTTTATTGATCCTAAATTAAGAGCTATGACAAAATCACATCATCATTTTAAAATCTCCAAATCGGATTTAACACGTAGAGAAGTGTTACTACTAACCTGTAAAGCGACGGCGATAACGAGCTGAGGACGGTTTCTACGTTGAAGAAGGTTTCTAAAAGGGTGTTTAACTTCCTTAGCAAGTCGACTAGCTTCAAGCAGATCAGCAAACTCTGGTTCGACATTATCAGTACCTCGAATACGACGGAGAACAGCTTTACCTTCATCGAGACGGCCTCTTTCGACTAAACTGTTCGGTGTCTCCGTCACCATTAAAGCTCCGACCGTTAGAAGAAGTGCGGGAATACCAGCCAAACCTAAGGATAATCTCCATCCCCATCCTCCTTTAATCCTACAAACATTTCGAAATTCATTTAGCAGTCTCACTTTTTTTACTCAATCATGGGCCTATAGGGCATACATGTAAGCCCATTAACTACGTGACAGATCACCGTAAGCATTAAAGTCAACTTGGAGAAAAAACAATTGTTAGCGACGACTACGTTCAGTGTATAAGACGTAGGCATGTGGATAGAATTTGCCGAAATCACGGAAGACTTTGTTGATCTACTTATAAAGTTTTTTTTTTGTCTAGTTTTATAAAGTTAAAATGCTTTTTTTTTTAATGATAATATTATGAAAAAGGTCTGAAATTTTGAAAAGGTTATAAATAAATCTAAACAAACCCGGGAGACAGCCAAAAAGTTTGACAAAAAAGATCAGTAAATTTGGATAACTTTAGAAAGTACATGAAACGAAATCTTCTTTTTTTTTGTTTTAACAACAAATTAAGGTTTGTGTGAAGTGAAAGAGACAAGGCATGTGGATATTTTTTCAATAGTGTCATGTTAAAGCAAAATTTCTAAAATTATGACCACCATATATTAATTTGGATTATGTATTTTTCGTTTAAAAAAATCTCCAACCCTAAGTTTAGTTTCCACACAATTTTTTTTCATATTGTCAAATAAGACTAAAAAAAAGTATTAAGGAAGAGATATTTACTTGGCGGTTCCGTAGTTGACAAGATTGGCAAAGAGGATACCAATAGTGACATTAAGCTGAAAGAGAATATTAAGACCACCACGGATCCTAGTAGGTGCAATCTCTGACAAGAACAAAGGAACGGCTTGATTAGCGAACCCAACTCCACAACCAAGCAATATCCGGCCTGCGATAAGCATGGCTAGGTCTTGAGCCCCTGCGTTGAGAGCCACACCGATGATGAAAAAAACGCCGGCTATAAGCATGGTAAGCCTCCGTCCGAGCGTTCTCGTCGTGTATGAAGCGAAGAACGTAGCGGTTAGACCGGCTAAGTATAAAGATGATGTGAAAAGTGTTAGCCCTTGGTTGTCGTATTTGCAGTAGTTACTTTTGTCGGCTCCGGCTTCTACTCGTCTGTGAACCACCGGAAAGAACTTTTCGAGAAATTCTGGCATCGATGTCACCCCACCTGCATAGTCATATTGACGATGTAAAACCATTTAACTTTTTACCGTTTAAGCTGATTTTTGAACTTAAAAGATACTCATAATATCATAGTACTCAAAATATTGTTTAGTAATGTTGATGTGTCATAACCCATGTTCATATCCAACATTGAGCATATGTGTTGTGTAGGTGACAAAAAAAAAAAAAAAGAATCAATTAATACCTAAGCAAAGAGAAAAACTAAAACCTATGACATTAATTTTGTCAATATAGTAGTCAAACGAGGACGGTCTACCTAGCTAGATCTTTAGTTGCCAAACTTTTGTAAGCTAAGATTTTAGATTATGTTCTTACTTGAAGTAATTAGTTAACATTGAGCTAGTTAGTGAATTTTCACTTTGATAAAGTAATTATTTTCTATTAGTCCTCCATACGTTAGGTGAAATGGTTCTACCAAAGAAGTTATTGGTGGTGGTTGAAAACATAAGCAAGTACTATTTAAAAATCATTACTGGAGAAAACTTGCACTAAAAAATCTTATGAATCCATAAATTTTAAAACTTGTTCGACTTTTTGTGTAGTATAAGATAAAAGGATTGTATTATACCCTATAGAAAGAGAACTAATTAAGAGATCTGAATATTCTTACCGGAGACACCAACGTCGTAACCAAACATGAGACCGCCGGTAGCAGCCATGATGCAAGAGATGATGACTATAGGAGTTATCTTTGCCTCAAACTCCACTCCGTTTGCCGAAGTCGCAAATCCTCCTCCGGCCATCCTGAGGATCTCTTCAGAAAGCTCAAATCTAAGAAGTTATTTTCTCTCAAAGAGTTAAAAAGGAAACACTTAGTTTAAGAAACCATTGCGGTGTTACTTCATTATATAGAGAAGATGAGGCAGTGAAGCACAAATAGAAAATGTCTGCAGCCAATGAGATTCTTACACGTCTCTATTTATGTTCACATGCTTCTGAGTCATCAAGTCATTGGTCAACAAACGTTTCTTCTATCTCCTTCTGCTTTATGTGGCGTCTCCTTAGTCCTTAGTTGAATATACAATTTGCCTATCATCATAAGTCATAAGTCATAACGCTTTTCTTTTTTGTTATAATATTATCCTCGAATTTTATATTTTTTGTTATGTTAAATTATAAGATTCTCCTCTCTTCTTAGAGAGATTGTTACATTTCTTATATCGCTGTCAATGTGTTGTGAAAATCTTGCTACCGGCCTAAGCAAATATCTCGTATATACCTTTTAGAATATGAACGATTTTGGCCGTTACCCTCGTGTGTTCATACAAATTAGCCGACGTCATACAACGTGTATATCATCTTACTAATTTTATCTATTTCATATGGTGTGAAAAGTCTATGGGACCATATCGGATTCAGCATTCTATTTCAGAAAATTATCGAGATGAAAAGCTATATTGTAAGAAGTAGACCGACACTACTCCAACCCACCAACCTCCCTAGTTAAGAATATGGATCCAAATCTTATAAAATATATATAATGTGTAACCATATTTGCTCACCACTACTCTATCCAATTATTGTTTACTCTTTCGAATGAGATATTATTGGGATAAAATTTCAATTATTGTATAGTTATTGTCTATATTATTAGTTTGTGTTTACCCATGGGTTTCTCATTTGCTGTCACGTTATTTGTGTATATCTACCAACTTGTCACTTTTTGCATAGTTCTTCATGGGTCCATATCTTTAAAAGCCAATAACTATACATGTTTTGAGTTTCTGATAAGACTATAACCAAATATGCACAGATATATGCAACAACAACAACAACAACAAATCTAACCTTTAATTTAAATAATTCATATTGGTTTTCCCCTTTTTTTTAAGTATGATTATTTTATTTCCTTTGTGACATTTGGTTATTGGTGCTTTAAACTGATATCAGTATTAAAGTACGGCAACACATGCAAATTCAAAATTGAATATTAGTTGTGTGTATAAATTTTATTGTTGAAATATCAAACCACGGAAACCATGGGTTTACACATGTAAAGTAAACTATATCCACTTGACATATATACAGGTGAAATTAATCACGTAACAAAAATCCTATTTGGACCAAAAAGTGTGCGTGTGCGTTTACTTTTCAAACATCATTATCTTGTAAGAAGAATTTGTAAGAGATTGGAGTCAACGATTCTAATTTGACAAACATCAAATGAAAGAAACAACAAGTAATTAAACGTGACGATGAATAAATTAGGAAAAGAAAATAACGAAAATGCTTGCTTATGTACGTCTTATTATTATCCTGTTATTAAAAAAAAAAAAACAAAAAAAAACACAAAACACATATCTATAACGTTTTATTATTATCCTGTTAACAATTTTCTTTTGCATAGTGCATACGTAGCTTCAAAGACCAAAACTAGATCTTCTACCCAAAAAAAAACAAAGACCAAAACGATCAAAAATTTACTTTTGTTTCTTGTACTCACAGAACCCCAATTATCTAAACCAAAATCTTATAAACCGATTTCTAAACGTAATTTGTTAAACTGAACAAACTAAAAGTGAATTTAAATCTGACAAAACAGAACTTCTTAAGAACAGTAGTATCCGCATGTATCTTTTAATTACCTTATTAACTGGTCTAGTGCTCGAACCGGTCCGCAAGTAATACGTATGAAATGCAGTTAATGGTCTTCAAACAAAAACACATTTGACAATAGCGGTCAACTAAAACAATCCGTCGAAGTATTTTTTTAGATATTCCAACAAAAAACGACACAAACTAACAAAAGTCTTCACTCCCAGAAATTTCATAAAGACAATAACAACTAGGCGCACTCTAAAAAAAACCAACAAAGTGACTACGAAAATTCAAAAAAAGCTAAGCATTCAGAAGATGACAAAAGAAAAGAAAAAAAACCCTCCACCATCAAAATCTCATCTCATCTAAAGATATGGTAGCCAAAAAGTCGAGATTGAAGCCAGGAACCCGATGAAATAGTTTAACAAGTGAGAACAAAGAGTTGGGTTATTGAGACCGAAGTGTTTCTCTTCTCCTAGTCGGGAAGAATTTGCTCGTTGTCTGCATCTCCTTCTGTCTCAATTGTAGGCTTTGAAGGTCCAGATCCGGGAGCTTGCTTCTTCTTGATACCACTCACTATATCATCGATCCTCAGAAGCATACACGCAGCTTCTATGGCAGTCTTGAATGTTTGCGCCTTCACATTGTATGAATCCCATATCTGTCAAAGTTTTAAAAGGTTAGAGTCACACCTTTTGCGT
Source organism: Camelina laxa (assembly GCA_024034495.1). Classification (NCBI taxonomy): domain Eukaryota; kingdom Viridiplantae; phylum Streptophyta; class Magnoliopsida; order Brassicales; family Brassicaceae; genus Camelina; species Camelina laxa. The sequence goes on from CM043881.1 coordinate 12,550,572, forward strand.
TACATTGGTTTCATGTTAGTGGGAAATCACACCAACGATTATGGGGTTTAACACCCTACCTTGCACTCTTTCATATCAGCTATTAAACCAGAGTTCCCATCAATACCAGTCCACGCGTTTTCACCATTTGCGTGCTGCACGAAAACCGACAATTGAAGCATTGAGAAAAGAGTTGGTATATATACTAAAGAAAATGGGAAAGAGAAAGCAGTCGGGGTTTGTAGTGAAGGACATTACCTTCCCTTGTAATGCAGTCATAGTACGGATCACGTTAACCCCACAATTTTGAGCCAGGGTACGTGGAATAGCCTCGAAAGCAATGGCAGCTGCTTCGTATGGCCACTGTTTATATAAGATTCAGATAACAAAATATCAGTATGGGAAAAGCATACTTGGCTTCAGAAGCTCGATAGCTTTGAAAAAAAAAAAACACAAATTTCAGCACGGAAACAAAATGTAATAGAAGCAAGCCAACCTTCTCTATGCCTTCGATTGTTGCACTCTTCTGTTTTAATGTGGCAGAAACGGTTAATTCTGTGGCTCCTCCACCAGGAACGAGCTTTGGGTTTTTGATAATGTTTCTAGCAACAGACATGGCATCCTGTAGGAACAATGTCTCAGGCATATAAGATAATGAATGATATAGAAACACGGGTTTGTAAATGAACACCAACGAACCTGTAAATTTCTTTCCACTTCATTGATGAAATCTTTACTTGGTCCCCTTAAGAGTACAGTACACGCTTTGGGTTCTTTGCATTCAACAATAAAAGAAAAGAAATCATCTCCTATTTTCTTGACCTCAAACAAGCCAGCCCCAGTACCAATATCAGACTCCTGCAGTTCATCGGGTCTGTTAACAATTACTGCTCCACAAGCCTTGGCGATTCTGTTGTTGTCAGTTTTTCTCAACCTTCGGATTGCACTAACCCCAGCTTTACTGAAATAGTGACAGGCCAAGTCACTAAGACCCTTCTCTGTGATAACTAAATCAGGTTTGAACTTAAGTATTTGCACGCAAATGTTCTCGATGTATTCCTCTTCCAGCTTCAACAACACTTCCCAGTCTTCTTCTCTGACCAACTCAGCATTGGTTTGATTTTCACCTTTCTTGTACTCAAGGGGACAGTCAAGAAGAATGATACGTGGGTTAACGATCTTTCTTTTCATTTTACCAGGAGCAACAACATCTTTGTTAAACATAACTCCTTTAAGAACCTCAGAGTCCTCAAACTGACCACCAGGAACCTTCTCAATCTTGATGTACTTTTTAATATCTACCTCCCTCAAACCTTGCCCGAGATCAACACCAACAGTAGTAGTGGCATCAATGGCTAAATCCTAAAAGAGCACATAAAGTCATATAAAATCATGTGAGTATGGTACTTGACAACAATTACAGTTCTAGAGAAAACTATGTCAGGATGACTGTTGAATGTCGAAGCTTCAGTATGTGAGACGTAAATGGCATCTGATATAAAACTTCATCCTATAAATATTTCAACAAACGAGAACTGGCTAAAACTGTAATTGAAGAAAGCAGACATCACTTTTAAAAAGTTAATCCATGGACAAGGTTACATATTACAGTAGAACCTCTATAAATTAATACTCATTAAATTAATAATCTCTATAAATTAATAAATTTCTTCGGTCCCAAGTTGGGATTAGTGTAATTTTAGACACTATTCGATAATATAATAAGATAATAATTTTTTTGAAAATCCTTTGTAAATATATGGTCCCATCAATAATATAAATTAATAATTATATAAAATTATCTAAATATACGTATATATATAAACATTAATTTTTATTAGAGTTTCTTTTAATACTTTTACTATATAAAAAATCTTAAAGTGTTATTTTTAAAACATGATAATTGTTATTTTTCTTGTAATTGATTTTATAAAATATTAGTTATACCGATTATTATTTTAAAAGATTATTTTTTACCAAATTAGGAAAGTCTCTCTATAAATTAATAATTATTAATTTATCGATAAATTAAAACCTCTATAAATTAATAGATTTTCATGGTCCCGACATTATTAATTTATAGAGGTTTTACTGTACATTCCAAAAGTCACATTTAGATGTATCTATGCCTACTTTCCTAGACGTGTCCAATATATAGTAAGGAGTATAAAAACCTCAGCAGGTAATGCAAAAGTCAAAAGCTACAGTAATTAGGGTACTTACAGCAATTAGATCTCCAAATTGGCTAGTGAACTTTGTCCCTATGCAGCTCTTGACTAATCCTAGCACTGAAGAACCTGCAACTCGCACATTCTTCCATCAGTACAAAAGTAAATGAAAAGCCAACACCAGAAACCAAAGTAGCTGGAACTTGACGCCAAATGAACAAACACAAGGTAGAAATGGACTTACGGTCATTGATATCAATTGACATAGCAATTTTGTCAAGAACAGCAATAGAATCTTCGAGAGCCTTAATGTAAGCTGCAGAGAAGAATGCATCCACTAAGATGACAGCGAGATGAGTAATATAACAGCAACAACCAAATTCATAGTGCTAGCATACCTCGGCATATGACTGTGGGATGGTAATTCTTTTCAATAAATGCTTCTGCAACATGAAGCATTTCTCCAGCTGTTGAAGGGAAAAAAAAACAGAAATGAGGACTTTAAGAACCCATGCATATGAACAGATCTTCAAGTTGATTTTCTTAGTCCCACAATCAAAAAACACTGCAGCACCTACCTAGAACGATAACTGATGTTGTCCCATCACCAACTTCTTCGTCTTGTGTACGGCTCAACTCAATCATTGACTAGAATCACCAGAGTAAAAAAAAAAGGATGAGTAAACAACTTTAACAGGAAAGTAACAAGAACAGTAGATAGAGAGAGTAGAAAACCTTAGCTGCAGGATGAGCAACATCTAGCTCACGAAGAATAGCATTTCCATCATTGGTAACAACAATCCCTGTGTAAAGAAGATACAAGAAGAAACAATGACACAAAGGTTTGGAAAGAAAATAAAACCCCCAACTCAAAACAAAAACAACAGGTATTTTTTAGGGTTTATATATAGTTAACACAAAAAGTGTACAATATCTTCAAATAATGAAAACTACATGAGAACAATATTTCCAGAGCTAAAAACACTTAAAACCTAATCTCTTCCTTAGTGAGATCTACAACACATACAGAGAATAGAAAAAAAAACCCTAAAAAATGAGAATAAAAAATACAAGGTTAAAAAAAACTACCTCCACCAGCATCAAGAAGCATCTTCAACATAGAACGAGGACCCAACGTCGTACGAATGATATCAGCCACAGCCTGTTAACAACAAAACTACAATGATCGGAACCAGAGACACAGTAGCGAGAGAAGGCAAGCATCACTATAGAAAGGGGATTAAATTACCTTGGAAGCTTGGATATTACCATGATGAACCTTTCTTCCAGATTCACGCTTTAACGAATCGCCTGAACCATTTCAAGGAGTTAAATCTCGTTACCAAAAAACTAAACATCGAGTAAGAGGAAATGAGATCTGGAGGAAGAGTAAGAGAGAGATGCTTACTGAGTACGAGGACCGGTGCTTGCATATTTGCGATCTGAGGTTTTCAGAGTGAAGAGAAGCTTAAAGAGAGAGAGAGAGAGAGAGAGAGAGAGAGAGAGACGGCGAGAGAGTTGCGATTTCAAAGAGCGGCAACTGGGGAAGAAGGCTACTCTGATTCCTTCTTTCTCTCCCTTTCTGTTTTTTTTTTTTCTTTTCTTTTTCCTTATTAGGTTGAAAAGCCCAATATTAAAAGCCCATTCATATATCTGTTGAATCCCATAAGCCTTTTTCTTTTTTCAATTGATTTGACCATCAAAACAATATTTTCCTAAACCAAGAAGAACAAATCAGATGACTGATGATGCAAGAAAAAATGAAGCGAAATTATTGAAAGGTTTAGTGTGATTTATTTTTTATTACTATTTTGGTTACGGTTTTTTTCGAATATGACAAAGACATGTTTTTTAATTTCATAGTGTTAGTTCGGTTGTGCATTTTTTGCCTACTGCTACTTTGGTTGACTCATGTATGATTTCGGATTCGGATCTTGGATTTCGGATTTTTCGGATTTATAATTCTAAAATCCATTCGGAATTTAGAGATATCGAAATTCGGATTTTCGGTTCGGATCGGATCAGAATTTTTGGATTTTGGATTTTTCGAATTTATAATTCTAAAATCCATTCGGATATTTTCAAATTTCGGATTTGGATCGAATTTTCCGGGTTTGGATTCGGTTATCCAAAATACTGAAAAACCTAAAATATTTGTGTTTAAATTTATTCAAACTACTTAAAATAAACCAAAATATCTAAAAATTACGCTTATTTTTTACCTAAATATACTCAAAAATAGTTGTAATACATGAAAATATTTAAAATATCCAAAAATTTAAACTTTTAGACACCTAAATTATTACAACTTATAAGTATTATTAAGATATTATTACTATGTATTTATATATTGTGCATGTTCGGATATCCATTCGGATTCGGTTCGGATCGGTTTCGGATTCGGATTTTCGGATCCTTAAATTTAGAATCCGTTCGGATATTTCTAATCGGTTCGGATCAGATCGGATTTTTAGGCTCGGATTCGGATCAGTTTTTTCGGATTCGGATATTATGCCGAGGCCTATATGAGATCCGACATTAACATTAACCATAGATCGTTAATCAAAATGTATGAAAATCCCTACACGCATCAATTTGATCTCATTTATTATAGAGATATTATTAGTTAGTATGAAGCGTAAGTTCGAACCATTTCCGATAAGATTGTTCATGAATTGTCAATCTTATGCTTCCTTTTTAACTTGAAGAGAAACTTATTTACTTCGATTAAAAAATAAATGCTCTAATCTAGATCTAGTAGTACTAAAATTTTCTAATTAGAGAACGTATCGTATATTCCTAGGACAATAATGGTGATCTATCTTTACGTACTTTTTACGAAAAGAATGGTTTAAGACTCACGAGTCGAGAGTTTTGTTCTTTTCTTTTTTATTCATTGGTTCAATAAATAAGAAGATATTTTTATATTTTGTACATGTGTGTTTTGGCAATTTTCTCAATACGAAAAAGCGAAACTCTCTATAATTGATTTGATTTTTTTTGGTTAATGGCTTTGAATCCTTTTGATATACTTTGAAGACTGAACACAAACAAAACAAAACAAAATCTCTTATCACACACACACACCACCACCACCTTCAATGGAGAGCATTGGCAGCCACCATTGTTGCAGCTCTCCTTTCACCTTCATCACTAGAAACTCATCAACACTTCCTAAACTCGTTAACTTCACTCGCAGAGTTCATCTCACCCACCAATCTCACCGGCTCAGAAACTCATCTCCTCGCCTCACTTGCACTGCTTCTTCTTCTTCTTCCACCATGTATCACTTCTTCTTTCACTTTTTTTTTTTTTTTTTAATTTTTCAATCGAAATTGGATGTTTTTAAGTTTTTAAAAATCGGATTTTGATTTGAACCCAGAGAGGAACAACGGAAGAAGAAAGATGGGTCTGGAACGAAGGTGAAGTTGAATGTGAGGTTAGATCATCAAGTTAACTTTGGTGAACATGTGGCTATGTTTGGATCAGCTAAAGAGATTGGTTCATGGAAAAAGAAATCGCCTTTGAATTGGACTGAGAAAGGATGGGTTTGTGAGCTTGAGCTTGACGGTGGTCAAGTTTTAGAGTATAAGTTCGTCATTGTTAAGAATGATGGGTCACTCTCTTGGGAATCTGGTGATAATCGTGTCCTTAAGCTTCCAAATTCTGGGAATTTCTCTGTTGTTTGTCATTGGGATGCTACAAGAGAAACCCTTGATTTGCCTCAGGAGGTTGGTAATGATGATGGTGGTGGTGGGGACGAGAGGGATAATCATGACGCTGGTGATGAGAGAGTAGTGGGAAGTGAAAATGGTGCGCAGCTTCAGAAAAGTACATTGGGTGGGCAGTGGCAAGGTAAAGATGCGTCCTTTATGCGTTCTAATGACCATGGTAACAGAGAAGTTGGAAGGAATTGGGATACTACTGGTCTTGAAGGCACAGCTCTTAAGATGGTTGAAGGTGATCGTAACTCTAAGAATTGGTGGAGAAAGGTATCAATTTTTGGACTTTTGGTTTCCTATTAATTGTCTTCCTTTGAAGCTGGCTAAGAATGAAACATATCTTATTGTTATATGTGTTTACGTGTGTTCAAGCTTGAAATGGTACGCGAAGTTATAGTTGGGAGTGTTGAGAGGGAGGAACGATTGAAGGCGCTCATATACTCTGCAATTTATTTGAAGGTTCCTCTTTTCTTTTTATAGCCTAAGTTATCTTCTCTTATGTGTCTGGGATTCACCTTGTTTAGCTTTTTTTGTTTGTCTGGCTTGTTATGCAGTGGATAAACACAGGTCAGATTCCTTGCTTTGAAGATGGAGGGCATCACCGTCCAAACCGGCATGCGGAGATTTCCAGGCTTATATTCCGGGAGTTGGAGCACATTTGCAGTAAGAAAGATGCTACGGTAGAGGTGAGACATTTGTATTCTTTCAAGTTCTCTGCTTTCATAGCCTCCCCTCTCAAAACTTTTGTAGCTGCTGTGTCCATAGTAGTTTCTCTAAGTTGGATATGATTTTATATCGTAGGAAGTGCTTGTTGCTCGAAAAATCCATCCCTGTTTGCCTTCTTTCAAAGCAGAGTTTACTGCAGCTGTCCCTCTAACTCGAATTAGGGACATAGCTCATCGCAATGATATTCCTCATGATCTCAAGGTAATAAGACACTTTCTAGTTGTTTTCTTTTCTCATTAGATGAGCTACTGTCAAAGTATTCATATAACCAATCTTTGTTCCAGCAAGAAATCAAGCATACCATACAAAATAAGCTTCACCGGAATGCGGGTCCAGAAGATCTAATTGCAACAGAGGCGATGCTTCAAAGAATTACCGAGACCCCAGGAAAATACAGTGGAGATTTTGTGGAGCAATTCAGAATATTCCATAATGAGCTTAAGGATTTCTTTAATGCTGGAAGGTACTATATTTCTGAAACCAAACCTATTCTTTCATCTGATTATGATGGTCCCATGTACTGTATAAATCAATAGCTCTTGTATCTTGTTGCAGCCTCACTGAACAACTTGATTCTATGAAAATTTCTATGGATGATAGAGGTCTTTCTGCTCTCAATTTGTTTTTTGAATGTAAAAAGGTAAGCGCACACATGTCTCTTGATTTGGTGCAAAATTTATTGGGTTTTCTTGCATGATTTTCTGAAATGGTATGCCCTAGACAAACAATGCTAAAGTACAATTATTAGCCAGCGTAAGGATGGAGTTCATTATCGATTATCACCCTTGTCCTTGGTTGCATGTTGTTATGTGTCCATAACAATCAGATCATTTGATTAATTGTGCATGTTTTACACAACCATTGTAAACTTTGTTACTGTGATCTCTTCATAAGTCTGACTGCGAAATTCATATTTCCAGCGCCTTGACACATCAGGGGAATCAAACAATGTTTTGGAGTTGATTAAAACCATGCATTCTCTGGCTTCTCTAAGAGAAACAATTATAAAGGAACTTAATAGCGGCTTGCGAAATGATGCTCCTGATACTGCCATTGCAATGCGCCAAAAGGTGAACTTTTTTTAAACAACCCAGCAAAATCATGTAGCAATTTATTTACTTATATAGTTTGCTCGTTTCATTAGTGGCGCCTTTGTGAGATCGGCCTCGAAGACTACTTTTTTGTTCTACTAAGCAGGTGTGCATAAGATTCTGATTGCTTTTTAGATCTATATTTCGTTTGGAAGTTATGAAAACTCCTGCTTCAGTTCTCCTTCGTATGTGTCTTCAATGATTTGAGTAGATTCCTCAATGCGCTTGAAACTATGGGAGGAGCTGATCAACTGGCAAAAGATGTGGCATCAAGAACCGTTGCCTCGTGGAATGATCCACTAGATGCTTTGGTGTTGGGTGTTCACCAAGTAGGTCTCTCTGGTTGGAAGCAAGAAGAATGTTTAGCCATTGGAAATGAACTCCTTGCTTGGCGAGAGAGAGACCTACTTGAAAAAGAAGGTATTCCTTCTCTGACTTATGTCAACTCGTTCTGTCTTGTTCTGTTTAACTCTGACGTGTGAGGCTAGTTTGCTGTTGTTAAGAATTTGCATGCTAGTATTATAAGCTGAAATGCTGTTTATTTTTTTCCATGAAGGGGGAGAGGATGGAAAAACCATTTGGGCCATGAGGCTGAAAGCAACTCTTGATCGAGCACGCAGATTAACAGCAGAATATTCTGATTTACTTCTTCAAATATTTCCTCCTAATGTAGAGGTACACATCATCCCATGCCTTACATTTTGAAGTTAGTGATGCAACTTCTATTATAGTTCAAATTCATTTGGCCACATTCTTTTCTTTCACAATAAAAGGACATAACAGACCAAATTATCACTCTTTTCCTGATCTAGTTAAAACGTTCTTTACCATTTCAGATTTTAGGAAGAGCTCTTGGAATTCCAGAGAATAGTGTCAAGACCTATACAGAAGCCGAGATTCGTGCTGGGTAAATTAGGCCTTTACTTCCTAGTACTTAGCTTAAACTGTACAAGCAATCTGATGAAACCATTTGAGATTGTTTTCAGATTCTTTTCTTGCTTATTTTACTCATAGTCCTCTCTCTGTAATTTCCTCTGACCGTACCTGTGGGTGTGCCTTACAGCATAATTTTTCAGATCTCAAAACTCTGCACTGTTCTTCTAAAAGCTGTAAGAAATTCACTTGGTTCTGAGGGCTGGGACGTCGTTGTACCTGGATCAACTTCTGGGACATTAGTTCAGGTGCGTGGAGAAGGCAAATGAATTTTCGTTGTAGCTGAAATTTGAAGTTACTACTCTGTGATATATTTTCGTTTCTTAGAAGGAATTATCATGTCAAAGCCAGTCATTAACTGAAAATGTCTGGTTTCATTGCTATAGCAATTTACATTTTAAAAGATGATATGTGTGAACTGTTTGTAGGTACAACCTTTACTGATAACAAACCACTCATAATACTGTCTTTGTGTTCTAGATTGGCTGAAAATTTCAACTTAACTATGCGTTATGCTTTGTAACTTCGATGAGAACTCGCATTTGTAAATATTTTTTTCTGGCTCTTGTGACTGCAGGTTGAGAGCATTGTTCCAGGATCATTGCCAGCAACTTCTGGTGGTCCTATTATTCTCTTGGTCAACAAAGCTGATGGCGATGAAGAGGTTTTTGACATATATTCTACCTTACCATGATTCATATTTCATAACATCATACTAAAGATTACTTATATAACTTGGTTTGACAGGTAAGTGCTGCTAATGGGAACATAGCCGGAGTCATGCTCCTGCAGGAACTGCCTCACTTGTCTCACCTTGGCGTTAGAGCGCGGCAGGCACTAACCTTTTTTCCCTGAATTTTTACTTAAGAAGTGCATTGTTGAAAACTCTTCATTTCGCATAATTTTTCACAGGAGAAAATTGTCTTCGTGACATGTGACGACGATGACAAGGTCGCTGATATACGACGACTTGTGGGAAAATTCGTGAGGTACTTTTTTCCGATGTTATCATCATCATCATATATATATTCAATCTCCCGTTAAACTAAAAAACTCATGTCTCTTCGTTATTGTTCTTTCTAACATGAAATTTACAGGTTGGAAGCATCTCCAAGCCATGTGAACCTGATACTTTCAACTGAGGATAGGAGTCGCATTTCCAAATCCAGTGCAAACAAAAAAACGGACAAGAATAGCTTATCTAAGAAAAAAACAGATAAGAAGAGCTTATCTACTGATGATAAAGAGTCAACACCTGTTTCCTCATCTTCCGATAGCCTCCTTTACTCATCCAAGGTAAACTATTTATATCTCTGTGAGTCTGCGCACTTGACATTCATATTGCTTGCTGATAGAAAACTTTCATCCATAGGAAATCCCTAGTGGAGGAATCATAGCACTTGCTGATGCAGATGTACCAACCTCTGGTTCAAAATCTGCCGCATGTGGTCTTCTTGCATCTTTAGCAGAAGCCTCTAGTAGTGGTAAGGTTTTCTTAATGTGTAAGGGGAAGGAACTGCTGGAACCAAATCATATGTCTTTCTAAACTACTTTGTTTGGTTTCTGATGAATGTGCAGTCCACAGCGAACATGGAGTTCCAGCATCATTTAAGGTTCCAACTGGAGTTGTCATACCTTTTGGATCGATGGAATTAGCTTTAAAGCAAAGTAATTCGGAAGAAAAGTTTGCATCTTTGCTAGAAAAGTTAGAAACTGCCAGACCTGAGGGCGGTGAGCTAGACACCATATGCGATCAGATCCATGAAGTGATGAAATCACTGCAAGTGCCTAAAGAAACAATCAACAGCATAAGCAAAGCGTTTCCTAAAGACGCTCGTCTCATTGTACGTTCAAGCGCTAACGTCGAGGACTTAGCTGGAATGTCAGCTGCAGGACTCTATGAATCAATCCCCAACGTGAGTCCCTCAGATCCTTTAGTGTTTTCGGGTTCGGTTTGCCAAGTTTGGGCTTCTCTCTACACAAGAAGAGCTGTTCTTAGCCGTAGAGCTGCTGGTGTCACTCAAAGAGAAGCTTCAATGGCGGTTCTTGTTCAAGAAATGCTTTCGCCGGACCTATCTTTTGTTTTGCACACGGTCAGTCCAGCTGATCCAGACAGTAACCTTGTGGAAGCCGAGATTGCTCCTGGTTTAGGTGAGACCTTAGCTTCAGGGACAAGAGGAACACCATGGAGACTGGCTTCGGGTAAACTCGATGGGATTGTGCAAACCTTAGCTTTCGCAAACTTCAGCGAAGAGCTTCTTGTGTCAGGAACAGGTCCTGCGGATGGTAAGTACGTTCGCTTGACCGTCGACTATAGCAAGAAACGGTTAACCGTTGACTCACTGTTTAGACAGAAACTTGGTCAGCGACTTGGTTCGGTTGGTTTCTTCTTGGAAAGAAACTTTGGCTGTGCACAAGACGTTGAAGGTTGTTTAGTTGGTGAAGATGTTTACATTGTTCAGTCAAGGCCACAACCTCTGTAGAGAGTCTTTTATCTTCTATAAAGCTAATAAAACAAAAAATGTCAGAAATATAAGATCTGCATTTGCTTCATTACCATATATGAAGGTATGTTTAATAATGATATAATTTTTTTTTTTGGCTTTTGTGTCAAGCTAATAATGATATACTCCCTATGTTTCATGTATAAGATGTCTGGGGATTATTGGTTTGAGATTTTAATAGAGTTTACTTTAAATATTATGTAGAATATGTTGTTATTAGATAAGATTTTGTAATTCTTTATAGATTAGAATCCAATAACATCCCCTTATAAAGAATTTTGAATATTTAAATAAAATCTTCAAAAGTGAATAAGTGAAAGATTTTTAAGGATTGCTATAGAGTATTCTATGGTTTTGTTGATTAGTTTTCTAAAACTTGTAAAGTAATCTAGACAATTTTTGTATTTTTGTGAAACTTTCCATGATTTTATTTTGAAAAAAAAAAGTGTAAAATCATGAACTAATAACATAATAATTGAATTTATTAACAATCCTAAATTATTTTGTTTTAATTGAGTAACACAAAATTTTGATTTACTTTATAAAACTCTAAATCCAATAACCCAAATTTGTTAAGATTTTAAATTATTTTTTAGTTACAAATCACAAACTAATAACACTAAACTTTAACAGAGTTTAACAAAATTTTCATCTAATAACAACAGATTCTAGATAACATTTAAAGTATTTAAAACTCTATTAAAATCTTAAACCAATAACCCCACTAAATTAGAATCCAATAAAACCTTCTAAGATGTTTTCAACTTTCTAGACAATTTTTCTATTAATTTTATATTTTTTTGTTATTTATTTTATGCAGTATTGTTTATAATTTGTTAAAACTTTTTAAAAGTAGACATTTCTTATTATGCATGCTTTTAACTAAAACATCATATATTTTGAGAGTATGAGTTTAGTAAAGTTTTTTTTTTTTTTTTGTGTGGTAATTATCAATTCTACCCGATCGTTTTTGGTTTGAAGATTAACCGAATGGTGTGTGTGCTTAGGTTATGGTTTGGTTTGGGTTTGGTTCGTCTTAATGCGCGTCTCTGGATCTCAGTTTTAATAAAAATAAAAAGTATATATTTATAAACCAAATATAATAGGTAATCTTTATAATATATACTTAGAGATATCTTTTGAGAGAAATAATATGTGCAAGATTTTTTGTAGTGTCACAATAAATTTCAAATCTTGGACTAAGATATTGATAAATCTTAGAACATTCAAAAACAAAAGATGTCAGAAATTTATTTATTTTCCTAATAGTAAATTACAGTTGATTCAACAAATCAACTTACAAAACTGAATTAAATAATGTAATATTTCTTGCTAAATATAATCAGTTTTATAATAATAAATGATAAATATGATTATTTGCTATATTCATGTTTTGTTTCTCACATCGTGTTTTTTTGGCTAATTAATATCTCAAGAATACGACATTGATTGAACTAAATCTTAAACCCTCAATCTCAAAGCTAATCTCGTGAAAAAAATAAAACCCTGTAGAGTAAGCAACGGCTAAGATTCATTAGTGAAAATAGAAAAAGTAAATAAAACCACTAGATCTCCTACGAATCCAAAAACACAATCTAACTGATACTGTTTTTATCTTCCGTAAAATTGTTGATTCTTTGCCAATATTCTTTTCTCCTTTATATAGTAGATTGTATATTTATGAGTTTTCATCAAACATAAAATTCTACTAGAAATTTTCATATTTTTTGTTTTCCACAAAGAAACGAGTAGAAGAAGAAGATAAAAAAAAAAGATGACGAGAGAAGAGCTTCCAAATTTGTCAGAGTCTAAGTTAACAGCTTTGGTCGTAGATGACAATTTCGTAAACCAAAGCATACATCAAAAACTTTTGGCTCGTCTAGGGATTCAGAACGATGTCGTTTGTAACGGGAAAGAAGCTGTTGACGCTCATTGTTCCGGTAGAAACTATGATCTTATTCTTATGGATATGGACATGCCCATCATGAACGGTATTCAGGTAACTACTTATTTGTGATTCTTTATTCTTTAAGCTTTGATACTATTAGAGTTTAAAAATCGATTTGGACTCCAAAATTTGGTTATATTAACTCTGTTACAACATTAATAAGAAATATTAGATCGTTAACTTAGGTTAGTTTATTTTTTCATCTTATTTTTATTTGAGAATTCTTCCATCTTAAACTTTTTGTAGCTTTGTTGGTCTCATGAGCAATTTTTTGTTTAAGGTATATTAGATTTGTCAGAATATTTTGTTTAGAGATTGTAGACCATAATTTATATGGATATTCAGTTTTTGTCAAAAATGAAATATGCTAAAAACTGGCGTAGGAATACTATTTTTTTTGATGGTTGGTTTAATACTTCTCTTCTACTTTAAAGAGTATTACAAGAACCAGAGATCAAGCAAGATCAAACGGAAAATCACATCATGACAGTTCGATCTTGCTGATCGATTTCCCATTCTTCTAATAAATAGTCATGATATAGAAGAAAAAAATAGTTTCTAAGAAAATAAGATATTGATGAGTAGTTTTATGCTAACTTTATTTTTAAGGGATTATATACAAAAAAAAAAAATGATTGGATTTTTTTCTTTATATTTGGTTGATTGAATATTTGATATATAGGCGACAAAGAGACTAAGGGAGATGGGGATAGAGAGCAAGATAGCAGGAGTAACGACTAGAGCTAACGAAGGAGAGAAGAAAGAGTTTATGGAAGCTGGCCTTAATGACTTTCAAGAGAAACCTCTTACTATCTCTAAGCTTCTCTCTATTCTTCATAAACTTGATTTTATGTCCAAACCTAACTAATCTCCATATTAATTGTGATTACTATCTCTAAGCTTCTCACTATTAATCTCGATATGTGTCGCACTGTCACGTGAATAAAGCTAACGTTTGGTTAAATCTGAAGCATCATCTTAGCTTATGAAAAACAGAAACGAATTCATCAAAAAAAATATATATATATATATATATATATTAATATCGTTGAGTCACTCATTATTGCTATTATAAACTAGGCCCATGTGTTAGGGTTATTGGCGTTAACGTTGACGCAAGATCTGACATAATATGTTTCGTGTCTCTACTGACTATAAAATTTGAGACGATCTCCCATAATTTTTTTTTCTTTATTAATAAAAATACTCTATAATAGAGGTGAATTTTATTCTAATGGTCTTCTATAAAATAGAGATACTATTTTTTCCTCTATTTATAGAGGAACCTTTGTAAAAAAAATAGGGTTTTTATATAAATAAAGAAAAAAGTAACAATCTCTATTTTAAAGGTGAGAATAGAGGACCATTGGAATAAAACTCACATCTATTATAAAATTTTTCTATTATAGGGCAAAAATAGACGACCATTGAAGATGCCCGAAGAGATGGTGAAATTAAAGTTCCATTAATAAGGCGTCTTCACTAAGGTTGCTAGAATTTTTGTGTTCGGGGTCAAAATACATATTCTTTTCTAATTTACACTTTCATATTTTTACTTCATTGTAAAAATCAGATATTTACGTTGCATCGATAAACTTGGTTAAGTTTTTGGCCGTTCCGATGTTTATGGACACCTATACAGTTCGAAAAATGGTGAGCTCATTTGTCATATGGTACAAAACATAAAATTTTGGTTAAATGATATTATTATCACTAGTACAAATAAATAGTAATGTATAACTATTATGGTAGATTAATCCGTTTTAAAAATTTTGAAGTCGACTTGACTATTATATGGGGAGCAATACCTTACTTTGACTGTGGTTAAGAAATCTTTGGATGAAATTTTTTTGTTAACACTTTAAAATTTAAACCTTAATTAGACCACAGGACGGGGAAAACAAACAAAAATGTGGGAGGACACATTCCACGATATAAATTGCAATTTTTGAGCTAGTGACATAAACAATGTATAGTGATTGCAGGATCGAAAAAAATTTTCCAACAGTTTAAGTAAAAGATGATTCTAATAGATAATTAGATATTTTACTAGTGAAATGTATATATTTTCAAATTAGGGTAATCCACACATTCTTTTAGTTTGTGAGGCAAATATGTTTTCATTGGATTTATCTTATTCGGGTTTGTAAACCCGAATGTTTTGAACAAAACTATAAGCATGGCAAGTGATACGTTTTATAAGGATTTCCTTGGCATACTCTACATGATGGTGTCCGCTAAGAGGGGAGATGTACACCCACATTAATGTAGTAGCTCTAAGGTAAGTTGCTTCTTGTTGGGTTCTTCAAACCTAAATCAATGACCTTCAAGTTTTGGCCTTCTAACAATTTTCCCTTCGAACCAATGACCACCAAGTTTTGTTAGACTCTGGTATAGACAGTAGACACACCGACATCGTAGACAAGTGGGCAAACGTCCACATGTTTGTTTTTGGACTTCCTTACAAATTCTCATACTAAATTGTGTTGGACTTAATTTATATATTAAACTATTATTTTATAATCTCTAAAACTTGGGACGTTCCAACACTTGTCAATTAATGATCGTGTACAAGCAAACCAAGTAGTGGTAATACATAAGAGTTTTGGGAGGACGTCTTTATGTGAGTCTGATCGTGTGTGGACCACTTCGTTTCGTGGACATTATTTGAAAATGAGTAGTTCAGAGAGAATCGAGCTCATTTATTTCATTTCATGTAAAGAATCTAACCTTCTCTTCTCCATGTGTCATCTCAAGAGAGGAATATCGTAACCAACAGAAAAAGAAGTGTTTGGAGTTTGGTAGACAAAATGCTTAGACTACCTAAAATGTTTAAATGTTCATCTAGTTTGTTAAACTTTTATCTTTGCCTAAACTCACAATCTAGATTTCTATATCCAATTGACATCTAATACATTAGGGTGGTGTATTCAATCTAATATTTCAAGTAATTTGAGTTTTTATGAGATTTTAAATGATTTTAGGGAATTTGGTATGATTTATTGTAAAAAGATTTCAAATTCCACCTAAAACCATGAGATTTGGATTTATGTATTTTAAACTAAACAAATCCTCTAAAATCTTTCAGAATTTCTAAAATCATTAAAATCCAAATTCACAAACTGTTTTGAACAGCAGTGGATTCTAAAGTAAATTTTAAAATCATCAGTTCTATAACAGTGGATTTTAAAATAGATTTTTGAATCATCAGTTCAATAATAGTAGATTTTAGTAGACTTTTTCAAATTCATGATTGAATAACATAGAATTTATAAATTTTACACAAATCATTTAAAATGTCAAGTTGAATACTCCTAAATAATTTTAAACATTTCTTTGTTTACATAAGTTAAGATAACATAGATTATTAGATTTATACCAACTAGTTATAGGAAAGATAACCAAAAGTATTGAACCAGATCCAAACCAAAAAAAAAGAAATCGAATTGGAATGGATGTTAAATTGTAAAACTTCAAGAACTAAAACCGAATTGGTACCGAACCGAAATATTTGGGGTACAAGGAAAAATAAGTATCAGATTTATAGACTGAATAACTGAAAATGTAAGTCTCTTATAAATGTGTATTCGAAATTTCAGTCACTACAAGATTTTTTTTTTTTTTTTTTTTTTGGGGGGTCAAACTAAACAATAGTAGTATATACGATATTAAAACTTTGATTTAAAATGAAAAGTAACAGACACCTTGGACTGGACAATAATTATAAAACTCCCTTATTAAGTAACAAACACAAGATTAAATAACAATTAAAAAGGAATGTACAATAATATATATAAATACATTTATATACATATTTGTATGTAGAGCTTTTTGTGTGCATATATTTATAAATCGCTTCCTCCTTCTCCTTCCTTCCTTCATCTCTCTCACTTTTTTTCTCAGCGTCTCACCAAATTCTCCGTGTTTCCTTTCTCTTCAGGTTCACTTTTTATTCTCAGATCTTTCTTCTCTTTTTCTCAATGCATTTTTTCAAAGTTTCTTAATCTTTTTTGCTTTTGTCTGAAAATTACCTGTGAATGTAATACAAAACTAAAAAGCATGTGTTCCTGTCTTTGATTTCATGTCATTATCTCCAATGTTTGGTCTTTACATTTCGTCCAATCTCTAATTAGATCTTATAGATTCGTTCTCCAGCTAATTCTGTGTATTGATTTTGTTCCCAATTTTTGTTTCCTTTGTTTTCATTGTTCTTCAATCGGATCTGATTGCTGTGTTCTTTGATCTGCATGTTTTAGCATTTTAGATCTGCCGATTGAATCACCTGATTTTGGATTTTTTTCTCTAGATTTAATCATGAGGGTCGATTAGAATCTCGTTTTCAAACAACAAAATTTGATAAAGAACACATTTTTACGGTTGAATTGTTCTAAAGTTTTCGTTTTTTGTTTCCTTATGTCGGATCTATGCTCTTTTGGTGATCTATATACGTCAGCATTGTGTCTGTGCTTACATCACTTGATCATTCACATGTGTAAAAGCAATAACTTTGTTTTAAAAGTTTCTAACTTTTTTTCCCCTTGGATCTTGTTTTTTTACTGTTCTTCTATATGCTTAGCACTTAGATCTGTGCTTAGGGGAATGGTTCTTTTGAAAATTGTAGAATAAGATCCTGTTCTAAGCCATTGTTCTTGTGCGCATTTTACATCTTTATAGTTTAATTGTAGTCAATAAGTTAAAAGTCAGATACTCTATTGCCTTATCTAATTGGTCAATTGATTCTTCTTCTTCAGGTAATATATAAACGAATTGCTATAGTACCATGGGATCCATTGTTGATGGTGCAAATGGAACCTCAAGTGGGAAGAAACCCACTGTCATTTTTGTCCTCGGTATGTTCAGGTCTTTTATATGTTACTTCTCGATCATCATGTTACTGGTTTTGCATTGTCCTTATATAATCCTTGAGATGTTCCCTAAGGTCGAGTTATTGTAATATCTTCTGAGTTTATCTTTTGGATGTATTTTCAATAGGTGGTCCTGGAAGTGGAAAAGGTACCCAGTGTGCCTATATTGTCGAACATTATGGTTACACACATCTGAGTGCTGGAGACCTTCTTAGGGCTGAAATTAAATCAGGTTCTGAGAATGGGTATGCTCTAAAACTTTCTGGCATTGTCTATATATATGCATAAGCACTACTGTCCTGTGAACAGTTTTCTTAACAACTTAAGATTTGGGTTAATAAAAGAATGAAGAGTCACCTTTGCTTTCATTGTCCTTGTGGAGGTTCTTTGTTGTTGTGTTGAATGATGCTGTTCAATGGTTTATGCAGAACTATGATCCAGAATATGATTAAAGAAGGGAAGATTGTACCTTCTGAGGTTACAATCAAGCTTTTACAGAAAG
The DNA here is from genome assembly GCA_024034495.1 of Camelina laxa. Taxonomy (NCBI): domain Eukaryota; kingdom Viridiplantae; phylum Streptophyta; class Magnoliopsida; order Brassicales; family Brassicaceae; genus Camelina; species Camelina laxa. Next base: position 12,569,010 of record CM043881.1, read on the forward strand.
CAATTCAGGAAAACGGGAATGATAAATTCCTCATTGATGGTTTCCCTCGCAATGAGGAAAACCGTGCAGCATTTGAGAAAGTTGTAAGTACTTTACGATTTCTTATTCAACATTTTTTGTGTGTTTCGTATAGATACGCCATACCATTGCTTAAATACATACCTTTGATGATTTTGTGTAGACTGAGATTGAACCAAAGTTTGTCTTGTTCTTCGATTGTCCTGAGGAAGAGATGGAGAAGCGCCTGTTAGGCCGCAACCAGGTTAATATGATATGAAAGCCCTGTCACTTTATTCTGTTTAGGCTATTGTTTCATATATATATATATTGATTGTTGCCTCCATTTCTGTTGTTGAAGGGGAGAGAGGATGACAATATTGAGACTATAAGGAAGCGCTTTAAGGTGTTTCTTGAATCTAGCTTACCAGTGATTCAGTATTACGAAGCTAAGGGAAAAGTTAGGAAGGTAAGATATTAAGATACTTTTTTCTTCTTTGACTGCATTAAGGCATAGCTGAGTTCTAAGTTTCTAACAAAGTGTTTTTGGTACTAATTACCTTCAGATTAATGCCGCCAAGCCCATTGAAGCTGTATTTGAGGAGGTGAAAACAATTTTTTCTCCTGAAGCTGAGAAGGTAAAAATCAATAGTTGTTCCATTCTCTAAGTAGTCAAAAAAAGGAAATACAACATTCCTATGAATCACCTGTAACGTATAGGCTTGTAAGTTGTAACTGATGTCATAACACGTCTGAATCATGGATTTATGATTGTTCTGTAAGATAATGAATAATGCATTTGGATGAACTTTGATCCAAGTTTCTTTGTTTTTGCAATTCCATTCTAAAATTGTTTGGCTCGGTGATATCGCAATAGACCAAGCAGCTTATTTGATGCCATTGTTTAACCACCAAAGCTATAACTTTTCTAGATTCTCAAGTTAATGATTCTGTGAACGTTTTTATTTAGGTTGAAGCATAGGCAGCAACATCATAAAGAGATACCAAAAACCCGAGAAAATTGATCAGGTATGTTTGCATCAGTCAATGTTGATCACTTTTTCTTATATATATGTTCAAACCCAACTCATGTTTTGACCTATAAAAGTGAAAGGTAACTTAAGAATCTGGAATAAAGTGTGTGGGAAGCTGATGCTTGTTACGCACATTTTGACTAATTATATATGGTATCTGGTTCTGTATGAAGCTTAAAGGACAAAGTATGATAATTAATGTCTGTTTATGTTTAAAAAATTTGCAGGTAGCTAAAGCTTTGCATCTTTCATACCAGGAAGTCTCTCTGCTTGGCCGTATTATTGTTTCCTTATTAACCATATGATTACTGTTATTATTATTATACACCTTCTTTACCTATTATATAATTTTTGTTTTGTTTCAAATTTTTGTATTTGATTGGATTTTTGGTTGGGACTTTTGTCTGCCAATCGCAGATTGGCTTATTGTAATTTCGTACAATTGAATTCATGCCATTTTATAATATATACTAGATAAATAAATATACTTGCGTGATGTTTTTCCAATTAGGCCAGTATCGTTGAAAAACTATTGTGTCTATGCAAACGTTAGACGATAAGCGGATGGTGATCTAGATCTAACGTCTAGCGCCTACAGTGCTTAATCGGAGTTCTAATATGAATAATGTTCATAACCATGTAACCATGTATATAAAGCTAAATATTATAAATTCAAATCTATGAAGTTAGATATTGGTAGGAGGATTAGAACTGTTTAGGACCACCTAAGAGCAATTAGAGTTGCTTAACAACCACATAAATATTATTTGGTAACATTTGCTAGTCTTTTGTATGAAATTTGAAAATCTAAAGGAAAAGTAGAGAAAAGGGATAAAAGAAGAAGAAGACTAATACCTGCAGGGACAGGTCACAGGACCAACGATGTGTTTGTCGTGGGTCAACTACAATTCACGTTTCTTCATCGGTTACTTGAGTTCAGCCAAAAAAAGTTATTGGTGCATCAATGATTTTTTTGTTTTGTTAAACATATACATCAGTGACAGTATGATACTGCATAACGGACTAAAGAACGTGAACTGTGGCTGAACTACGACAAATACATTGTTGGTTAACTATTTTATATGTACTAAGAAATTTTCTATCACATCTATATATTAGTAATGAACATGCATGAACATATTAGATTTCTTAATTTGGGAAGAGATTTTCTCAGGTCTCCTTTCTTCTATTGTCTTAAACTTATTAGTACAAATATCTTTTCATGATATGTATAGTTAGTATCATATCTTTTCTTTACCTAGTATATATAAACATGCATGATTATGTCACATGTATACACACAGATATTAACGATTTTCTCTTGTTTATTTTCCTTCTATTGCTTTAAACTTTTTTGTACAAATATATATTAGTTATGGACATGTATATACACATGCATGAACATATTAGTTTTTTATTTATTTATTTTAGTAAGAGATTTTCTCACGTTTCATTTCTTCTATATATATATATATATATATATATATTTACTAATATATCTTTTATGATATTATATTCACAATATCCAAAAATATTGGGTGCAACATACATATATCATACATACTTGTAAATCAATAATATTGAATTTCTATATTTAAAGAATAATTACTATATTCTGTTACTTTACTAATTCTGATTTTTTGAGGTGAATTATTCATACATTATATAAGCATTTTTCAGTTGATATTAAATAATTAAAAAAATACCGAACACATAAAAATCCGTCAAGCTCCAACTGTAGGTTTTTAGTGTATTTCTAAATATTCAAATATTAAGAAATATAGAAACGCGAAGGAGAGAAATTAGAAGTTGTATCTAAAATTTCTAATGTTAAAACCTTATTAGAACATCATTAGAAACTCTTACAACACTTGTCTATATGTGATTCGTTTGACTTTTTTTTTCCCTAAAATTTAACTCAATAATTTAACTATATAAAAATATTAATATTTAACTTTTTGGAACTCAAAAATTAGAACTTCACCATTAGTGATGGTCTGAGTACATCAAAATTTAGATTAGAACTTCATCATTGGTGATGGTCTTAGTACATCCAAATTTAGGGGGTTCAACCATACATTTAATAGAGTTTGATATTCAAACAAAAAAATCATCAATTTGCAAATCTTTATCAAAATCATTTGATATTGGATCTTTGATTTACAAAAATCAGTTAAAAATCTAGGTTATTCATTTAGTAATTTATTATTGGTTTTCTGGATTTGAGTGGATTTGAAAATAAAGAGTAGAAAGATTCACTTTTGCAGGTCAAACATGTTATTTGGAAATATATGATTTCAGAATAAATAAGAATTTCCAAGTTTTATATGGATTTAGAAATCAATGATTGAATAAATCCCATATTTTATAAAACTGCATATAATTCGAAATTTTATCTAACCATATTTAATCAAAGTCCCCAAAAATCTAATTTCTTTGTCTTCTTCCGTAAAACAAGCAAATCAATAATAATCATAGTAAATTTTCATATTTCCCATTTACACGATAGTTACCAAATTCCATTTTTTGGTCAACTATTACCAAATTTTGTTTAAGTCAATATGAACAGAAATTATATTATAAAGAGGCAAAGACTGAATAATATATAAACAACTTCCTCTCTATCACTTTCTCCACAAACACACACACACACACTCACACACACATACACATCTCATATTTTAGAATAGTCATTGAACAACAAAATTTGTGAGAGAAAATGGCGAAAAGCATGTGTAAGATGGTGATGATGATGCTGGCATTGATAATGATAGGATGTGGCTTACAAGCATGCAATGGAATGAATGTGGATGGAAGCAAGCCAACAACGGTAGATACAAGATTCGGCTGCTTCAGAAACTGTTCCATAAGTTGTGGCATCCACAACGAACCATGTTACAAAGATTGTTTAACGAAATGCAATCTCCCACAAGGGCATTTTAGATTAACACCATCATCGCCTTCGCCTTCCCCTTCCATATAATAATCTTTCTGTTTTTCTGTATTATTCTTAAAATCAAATTATCATTGATTTCTATTTTTGATTTGTGTTTTCTACTTTTTACGGATTACATTATGACTTTATGATGGTAAAAAATTAATTATATGTGAGGTATTTGTGCGACATGCCTGTATAAACTTTTCTTTCCTAATAATTCCTCAAAAGTTATAGCTACAAATCAACGATTAATTAACTTGATAGACATATAAAAAACTCACAAATATATATATATATATATATATATGCAAAATAATCTTAGTGGCAAACATTATAACTTTTGGCACAGTTTAATAACCAAAAATTAGTATACTACATGTATAACTGATAAACTATTATTTTTGTGAACTTCTTCCTGTACGACTAGAAATTTGTCACCTACTACGGGAGTTACATGAGAGTTTTTTGCGATTGTTTTGTTACTTTGTTGTTGGTTATGTATTGTTCCTATTTCTGTCTGGTTATGCTGTTCGTATGTTTTCTTTTGGTCTTTTGTTGATTTATTTTTTTTCTATTTATAATAAACATATATGCAATTATACAAAAATATTGTCATTATTTTGTTGATTTAAAACCGTCTCTCATTTAAGTTGTTCTTGTCTACATGTAAGTGTTTTTATTTGGTTGAAAATATTGTAAAGTTAATGTGTAAAATTAGTATCACCAATTTTTTGTTTGGGTAAATACAATGTGGTGGTGTTGAGATGAATTAGGGTGGAGTATATTTAAACGGAGTAGGTGAAATAAATGTATTGTAATTATTGTCGTTATTTGATTTTATGCGCTTTGATTTTTTTTTAAATTGAGAAGTAAATGTCTAAAATTAATACATTCATTAGTGGTGATCCTAAAATTATTGACGTTATGTTATTATTCAGTAGTAAATGTAATAAAAACGGTAGAGAGTATCTCTAAGATCTATATATCTTTTCAAGACCTCCCATTTGATAGTAAGACTTGAAAGTTTTGTTTGGAAATATGGCTAATGTATATGAGCTTAACCTAATTTTCCATATACCATAAGAGAAGCAATGTTTGTTCAACGATGAAGAGGGTGGTGCTAAAGAGTCAATGTTTTTAGCATAGATGAATTTGAATAGGTCTAATTCTTTGAGTAGGACACTCATGTATGCCGAGATCCCAAGTTTTTTTACTTGGAATAAAAAAGTGAAACGGTTTCAGGCAAGGGAAAGAGGTTCCCAAATAGGAAGGTTAGAGGATGTTCCTCGACACATGGGGAAAATGTTTTATTTGAGAATCCTTCTAAATATAGTTAGAGGACTTACATGTGGTGAAGATTTGCGAACTTATGAATGTATTATTTATGGGACATACAAAGAAGCATGTTGGGCCCGGGGTATAATGGAGTAATAATGCTTTGGTTTTTGTTTTTATGAATGTTTTTAATTATGTGTGGGAGTTCTTTGTTTTCCTTCTCTATCTAATCATATAATAAAACATTGTGTTGGTTTTTTTCCCCTCATTTGCCAATATTTAACATAAAAATATGTGAAAATGCTATAACAATACAATTAAATAACTATAAATTATTAAATCCAATAAATTTCTAACTTTTGCAAATGATGATAATAAGATAATAAGATAATAAAATAATAAGATAATAGTTTTTTCTGGAATTCATATGTATTTTGTATTTTCATAAAAATAGTCTAAACTTTTTGAAAGTTTTCATTTTTAGATATGCATCATTTTGATAGATTATTAAAATACAATAATTAATATTGGCATATTTTTTTAAAAAAATATATTCCATCTGTATAAGTAAAATAGAAATATTTATAATACCATTCTAAAACCATGAAATGTGATTGTTCTAACATGTAACATTGGGCACGTCCAATAAGAAATTTGGTTTGTTTTTTGAGTTGGCCAATTTTGGTAAAACCCAAACTATTTTATGGGCCACTTATAATACAATCCAAAACTAATTTTGTGTGTCTCTTTTTTATTTGTTTGGTAAGCTGAAACTATACATACATATACATATATGTATATCTTCTTCGTCGTCTAGAATCTACTTTCCAGACAAAGGATTTGTGGTTAAAAATTAAAATGCATGCAAAGGATTTGGAGTAAATCCAGTTTTATAATCCATTTTTTTTTCCGAGTAAAGAACATAATCCAGTTTGGAACTCTGATTTCGAAGTTTCTTCTTCTTTTTATATCACCAATTGTATCGTTGCGATTTCCTGACTGTTGCGTGTTTGATCGGCTGCTTATGTTCTCGATTCCGATTCGTTGCTGGAAATGCTGGTCTAACTATTTTTCCGGGGCGATGTATGTTATTTGATGTGTTAATTGTGAGTTGCAGAAGATAATCGTGAGTTGATTCTCTTTTCGCGTAAGTGACGAAGTAAATTGTAAGTGATTTTCTTTCCAGCTTCGATCATGTTTTTTTTTTCTTAGTGTGTAAGCTATCTTATCCTTAATCCGTTTTGCATAACCAAATTTTTTTTTTTTTTAACAACTTTGATCGGTTTCTGTTTTTCTTTGTTTGTAGTCCAGCTTATCCTTCCAGAGATTGCCTTTCATCTTCTTGCTCGTCCCTAACATTATAATTCCATTAAGGTAAATATTTTTTCCGAAATATATGTCTCTTTCTGTTCGTAATTGTATGAATTCGGTACTTGAGTTGTTTGCTTGTAAATTTTCTGCCATTACTTTGATGATGTGTTCCACATTTCTGTCTCTGAGGTTTATGTCGTTGAGGTCATTCTATCTACTAATTGTCGGTATTGGTTTTATGGCTAGCAGACCTATATTGATGTTGTTGTCAATTTGATTGTCTGGAGATGCTGTTGGAATTTGTTGTGATGCTTCGCGAGCTAGTGTTATTTTATTTTGTTTGAATTTAAGTTTATTTTTTATACTTTTATTTATGTTTGTTTTTTTTGTTTGGTTTTGTATATATTTGTTTCTATGTATTGGTAATCAATATAAAAAAGAAATAGAAATGCTTTTATTCGAATTGTTGAAAATGATTTGTTCATGATAACATTGTAAACCTTATAGTCTAAACGAACAGAATGAATTTGATCATTTGTTTATAGCGGTAGCAGTGGTCACATCTATTTTCCATGTCATTGATGCTATAGTTGATTGTTGGTTGAAATGTGGCCAATGTAGCGTTGTATCTTTGTAGCTTTTGTACTTTGACTCTGTGTAATGCCCTCTTGATATTTTTACAGCATTGATCACCCTTTGCTTTGTTTTCCTTCCAGCCTAGCTTATCCAACCACATATTTCCCTCCACTATATCGCCCCTGCATAATTTTACAATTCCATAAAGGTAGATAGCATCTTTGTAGTTACCTTCTGCTGCCTTTTTCAAATGTTCCAAGCCTGCTTCTGTGTTGTTGTGAAAATACTCTTGTATTCCTTTAATGTAGTGTGCCTCCACATTTCCACTTCCTATTCAATTCTCCATGAGGTCTTGGTATTTGGTAATTGCTTCTAATGTATTCATAGCTAGTGGCCTTAGGTTGATTTTCTTGTATACTCTGTTGTCTTGTGTTGCTTTTGCTAGTTGTGGTGATGCTTGCATAACATGTTTGACGCTTTTGCATGAAATGAGAGCAACTCTTGAGATGATATCTCCCAGGATTTCGTTTGGTAGTTCATCAAGGGAGTAATCTTTCTTTTGTTGCATTTTCATAGTGTTTGCTCTGAATTTCAGTCTGGATTTTTAAGAGTGTACTTTATAGGCTGGATGTCAATTGCAGTTACGTTTGTATTTGGTTTTCCCTAATTGTTGTCCTGCTAAGTCGTAGCTTTATATAAGACTGCGACTTACCTCAATTGAAGAAATGAGTAGTGGGCTAAACATTAGATGAGAGAGCTTTGAACGATACAAATTTCCGTTTAACACAGACGCGTAACAATGAAAATTGAAGAGAGGGCAGGCTAAGGGTGTCGAGGAGTAGGAAATAATATTTAATTCATTTCTAACCATTGCAACTCGAGAATCTGAAACGCGAAACATAGAATGAAGCAGGAAACAGATGTCTGAAAGTTGAACATACGAAGACGGCGAGTAGGAGATACGGTTGTTGTTAGGGTATCTAACAAATTTGGGTTTGATATGGGCTTTCAAATGTTAATAGGTAAGTGTTATTAACGTTTTAATGGGTAAGTTTTTAAGAATAGGCCCTAAAAATTAAACAACAGGTTGCTGAGGTAACAACACCCGAAATGTGAAAAGCCAACTTTATATATATAGATGTTAGGGGTGTATTCAATCTTGTATACTTGTATAAATGAGAAAAACATTATTTACCCATTTCAAACTACTTTAATGATTAAAACATTTCAATAATCGAGATCTCATCATTTTTTCTTTTATTTGGTGAATCATATATTTCATATTTTCCAGTCACTAGATGACATAAGTAAAAGAAAAAAAAAAGAATAAAACAGCAAGAATAGAATTTAAACAATAATTATCAAATTCTAACTAAGTCAAATCAAACAGAAAATAAATAACTCAAAAAAAACTATTTCAGTCAAAACAACAAAAAATAGCATATGTTTTTTTTTTTTGTCAAAGATAAAAATAGCATATGGACTATATATAGTAGACAAAACATGAATATAAGTACCCCATTCCTCCCGATAGCTAAAACACACACCAATCTCGCATCCATCAAATAAACAATAAACATCATCCATACATAGAACAAAAAGCAACTTTTACGTACGAGAAAAATGGCAGGAACTGTGGGCAAGATGATGATGGTGATGGCTTTGGTAATGATGGCATGTTGTCTACAAGCATGCAATGGGATGAAGGTTGATGAAACCATGCCAGCGGCAGCGATGGCTTCAAAACTCGAGTGCTTCAAAACATGCTCCATAAGTTGTGGCAAACAAAACAAACCATGTTACCAAGATTGTTTGAAGAAATGTGGTCTACCTCAATTTCCTTCTAAACCATCATCCCCTTCAACCGCTTAATCTATTCCCCATTTTTTTGTAACTTTCCGGTTTATACGAAACTGTGTGTCTTTCGATTTACCGGATGTTCTATCATATATTTTGATGTTTGTAATCAAAAAAAAAAAAAAAAAAATTAATATAATTCATTAAAACTTTAATTATATGTGATATTTGTGTTACAAGCCTATTTAAGTTTCTTTCGTATTTAGATCAAGACAGTAAAAAACAGAAATGGTATGGTGGACCAAAATTAGATAACGTGTGTCATTTGATTAATGAAGACGACAACGATTCTATTATGATGACATGTAGTTATGTCGAAACACATGTGATAACGATTCATATATAACAACAGAAACGCACAAAAAAGAAAATAAAAATAGTAGTTTAAATGGATTAAGTGACTGACTAATAAACACACAAAACTCAGAAACATAGGAGACTGATCATTAAGACTATTTTTTTTTATAATAACCTAACATAAAAGATCCATCAGCTTTCCATTGTTTCTCAAGCAATCTCTGAAAATGCATGCTAATATGAGGAAAACCTTCTCCTTCACTTTTGCTTTTTGCTTCTCTCTTTTATTTTTCTGCTCTACCTTGTCCGAAGCATATATCCTCCTCCATGATTGCTTCTCTACCGTCTGAAACATACGGATGAAGCAAGCACAGAAAGATTCGCATTAAGAACACCAAAAAGAACAAGGATCCATCTCTCTCTCAAGAGCAGAAACCATTTGCTAAGATAACTCTAAAACCCTCTCTTGTCAGGACAATCTGTTGCCCTGTGCCCTGATTTCCCACAAATGAAGCAAGAACCTCCAAAACTTCTGTTTACAGACCATCAATCAATCAGTTGAACTGAGAAAGTGTGAAGACTTTAACACAGATATGTTTAGAAAAACTCACCTCTCTCGGGAAGGAGCTCTGCCGCTTGATGAACTTCTGCCACTGATCAACCAATCATCAGAACTTCCTCTGGAACTACCACCACCACGGGACCAGCTGCTTCCTCCGCCACCGCTCCTTCTACTTCCTCTGTCATCATCACCTCCCCAACTATCACGGCCTCTTGATGATCCTCCTCTACCGCCTCTTGACCCTCTAGAACCTCCTCCTCCTCTAGGCATCCTGTCTCTGCTAGAGAACCGTCCATAGTTATCACTTGATGGTCCATCATCTTGCAGTGGAGGCAACTACAATCAAAACCCAAGATGCAGAGTGTTAGTCAAAGAGGGTCTTGTTTATGAGTATGGTTGTATCTAAAGAGTGAAAAACAGCAGAAACTAAGAGAAGGCCGAATCAATACCTTTGTTATCAGGGATAAACTGTTTCCTTCTGGCACTTCTTTCTCTAGGAGCGCTTTTGCGATTTCCTCTGGTAGATCAAAAACAGCTCCTTGGACCTGATTTATAGCAGATCAGAAACTTTCAAAAGAGGATACTTTTGAAAATAATGCTAGTATAACGATCATTTCAAATATACTGACCCTCTCATCTGCGATCAAGAAGATCTTCCCAACTTCATCTGCAGCTGATCTGTAAACATCGGAAAGAAAACCAGTGACAGACCTCGCCGAGAAGAAACCTCTAGAGTTCGCTGGATCTCGTATCAATTGCAAAGTCACCCATCCCTGCAGTCCAAAAATGAATTTCAGTTCATGATTGTCCGATTATGAAACCAAAATAAAGGACTTCAACCCATTCAAGTTACAATGAAGAGTTGTTATATGAGCTTATAGGACTCTCAAGAAGCACTCTAAGAAAATCAATGCCCTCTCATTTGTTTACTTGAATCTTAAAAGCATGATCAAGAATTAAACCTTCTCATGACTGAGGAGAGATCTCGATGAAGGTGGCTGAGAGAAACCACTAAGGTGAGCTAGAGCTGCAGCTAAAGCATCTGTTCCTTTTTCCTCAAATAGTTTTTGAGCAGTTGCTGAGAAAAACTTTATAGAGTCAGGGTGAACACCATTTAGAGTGGCCACCACTTGGTCAGCTGAAGATTCCAACAAGTCTCCAACGGTTGGTGGGCTAATAAATTCAAAATGGCAGCCTACGTCACGCTCCAGAGACCTCACTGTTCTCTTTTGGCTGCTGGTGTGCATGAGAATGGCAGAGCCTTCTTTCCCTGCACGCCCAGTACGACCAGAACGGTGCACAAAAGTCTCTGGGTCATTAGGAAGTTCATAGTGGATAACCTGTAGAAGAAAATGTCAGAACAAACAGACAGAGATGTCATACCAGAGGATAAACTATGTACAGAAACTTCTTAAAACTTACCAGATCTACGTTTGGGATGTCAAGTCCACGAGATGCGACATCAGTGGCAACTAGAACTGTGAATTTCCCTTGGCGAAAACCATTGAGTGTTCTCTCTCTTTGATGCTGAGAAATGTCCCCATGAAGTGCTTCGGTAGCTATACTGTTTGACAATGCTAGAGAGACCTCGTCTGCATCTCTTTTTGTTTGGGTAAATACAATGGTCTTGCCACCCTTAGCATAAACCTTCAGATTAAGAAAGCAGAAATAATTAATGAGCTAAAGACATTAATCAATCATCAACCATGTATAGAAAAAAGTAAACTATTAGCTAAGACATACTGTTATAAGGTCGCTTAGAATAGTGCGTTTTGATGTAGATGTGGTTGCAATTGCATAAAGTTTAATCCCCTCCGCGAGCTTCTCATCTTTGTCTCCAACCTACCAATCCAATAAAACAAACAAGAAGACAGTATTAATTAAGCATCTGAGTCTACCTATAAAACATAAGAAGTAACAAAGAGACAAGATAGAGAAAGCTTTTACCAGATCGATATTCAAGGGGTTGTCAAGGTACTTCCTCGCCAACTTCCTGACCCAAGTAGGCATAGTTGCTGAGAAAAGCATGCTTTGTCGCTTCGATGGAAGATTCTCAAGAATCGATTCCACAGCCTCCTCGAACCCAACAGCAAGCATCTGATCAGCTTCATCAAGTACCAAATACTCAACTTCTCCCAACTTGAGACTCCTTCCTTCAATCAAATCAATGATCCTTCCAGGAGTTCCAACAACAACATCAACACCACGAGTCAGAGCACTCTGCTGAATGGTGTAAGAAACCCCACCATATACACAAACAGTGCTCAAGTAAGGTGCAGACTCCTTAATCTCCTTCTCCACTTGCTTCGCCAGCTCACGGGTCGGTGCAAGGACAAGGAACTTAGGAAGACGACCAGACCTCCTACTCAATAACAACAAAAAACTAAACCTTTAGCAAAATCAAATGGAAAGGTCAATGTAAACAAATGGTATATACCAAAGTAAAATAAACAAAGACCTAAAAGCAGTGTAGTCTCCAGCTTGTTCAGTGAGTCTTTTAATGATAGGGATACCAAAAGCTAGAGTCTTCCCAGTTCCTGTCTTTGCACGAGCTATAATGTCTCGTCCTTCCAGAGCAGGTACCAACACAGCTCTCTTCATAAACATATACCAAAACACATCATGTCAATAGAGACTCAAAACATATCTAAGCTCATACTTCTTAATCAAAACACATATTATCCATAAAGGAACCATTTTGTTTCAGAATTTTGAAATCGAAAATGAGATATAATGGAAACCTAAGCTACCTTATCCACAAAGAAACCATTTTTTTCAAAATTCTGAAATTGGAAATGAAACCTAAGGTAAACTTATCCAAAGGAGAGAGAAAGAGAGAACAAAACCTGAATGGGGAAGAGATGAGTGATACCACGCTTCTCAAGAGACTCTTCAAGACGCTGAGGTAAACTAAGTTTAGAGATAGCGAGTTCTTCACCATCATCGGCTTCAACGTTGTTGTCACCGTCAAGGTCGAATTCGTCGTCATGGTCAGAAAGACCAAGACTTTTGAAAGCTTCTTCACTGAGAACAGAGTTAGGGGTAGCGACAGCAGAAGGAACAAGAAGAGAAGAGGAGTGGATAAGACGAGTTCTACGAACAAGAGATAAGGGAGTGAAGAAAGGCTTATCCAGAGACAAAGATAAGCAATTAGACCTCTTTTTGGAATTGGGTTTGGAGATTTCAAGGTGAGGGACTTGGTAAAGCGATGGAACTCCTACCGTCGACGCCATTTTTGTTTGGAGATAGTAGCTCGACGGAGAGGAGAGGAGAGGAGAAGAGAAGGGAGGAAGGAGATAAGGTGAGAGAGAGAGTGGTGTGTTGAGGTTTTTGAAAGGCTTTGTAACCTTCCACGCTTTTGCTTCTCTCTGCTCTTTGCCCTATCTTTTTATTTATTTCTACCACTCAAGTTGGTGTTAAAATATCAGATTTTATGGGCTTTTATTTGGGCTGGTTTTATGTATTTAGGTCCATTATGGCTTTTATATTTCTGGCCTTGTTTGGATGTAGATATGTTATTTATTTTTTTGTCCACAATTTTTGGATATTACTTTAGTAAGCTAGTAGGTTTGATATCAACCTAGTTTTGTTTTTCAACATCTCTTGCTTTTAAATAGTGTTTACATGATCGTTAAGCAATGTATACTCTTGACAACCTTTTACCAAAAAAAAAAAGAAGTTACTTACCATACAAACAATGTTTATGAGGAACAATCAAAATACAAAAAAAACTGAATTAGACATTATGTTTTTTCGTCTTTATATGTTAATGCAGAGGTCTATAAAAATTTTAGAAAGGGAGTCTGCGAGAGCTAAAGACATACTGAGGAACAAGAGTAAGAAGGCTACAGCTGGAATTTTGAATGGTTTGGGTCTGGAAATCTTGGTTTTCGCTGTTGGGTTATCTTTACTAGTATTTTTCTCTTCAAATTCATTGTCATGTAATATTATTTTTTATTTTCTTTTATTATCTATACAACGAAACATTAAAATATGGTATGGAATGTTTTCGTAGATGATTTTAATATAATAGGTTGTCTTAGCATGAACTTCCAAAAAACTACATTTTCACCGACTTGATAATACTGATTATTGTATTTCATTTCTATTAGATGAATCCACCACCGTAAATTTAGTATGCATATTCATCTCTATCTACCTCGTGACATGAATAGTGTAATATTTTTTCAAATATTAATGTGAAATTTTGGAACGGTTTAAGACATTTGCATCACAACCGTATGTTTTATCATACAAATATCATCACCTACGACCATGATAATAAGGAGAAATTTTCTTTTTGGTTATAATGAATCAACATAATGAATGAAAAAAATAATTGACTAAAAGTCTTTGCGCAAGAACAATAATCTTGAACAACTTACCTATATCTTCATGGATTGTGAATTCGTGATATGAAAGAAGACTCTCTATGAACTTAACAAACTGTACTTCCCATCAAAATGTTGAGTTCTTGCTAAATGATAATGATTGCAAACTGCTCAAAGTTCCCACCATGCATTATGTCAATGATTTACCTAATTAAAATTAAAAGGCTGTTTTGCTACTATTAACCAAGATAAATACCATTAGATGACTAGACTAAACACATTTTTTTAATAAAAATGAGGCCGAAAATGTTTACTAAATACAGGTCACAAGCACATGCTTGTGGGCTTGGTTTTTAGGTCTGCTATGACTAGTATTTCAATGATATGAGCCAAAACTCTAGCATTCGAACTCATACCTTAACGTCTGTTTCTTCGTTTAGACATAATAACACAACACATGCATGATCGACATTTCTTGATATTGTGCCGCATAATAAAATGAACACATATATTTATTCTTTTCTTTTTTTTTTGGTGAATACATATATTTATTCTATTGTTAAAGTGTAAATGAATTTTGTCCCAAAAAAAGTGCAAAGGAAAATCAACAATTCTGAAGCATTAAATCTTCCTATATATTAAATAAAACTATCTCACTAAATCTTAAAAATTCAAATAAACATTGGGTTAATACAAAATATTAATTTACAGCAGTTTAAATGATTGTATATAAGACCATTATTGAATTTACGTAGTAAATTGTTTGAAACATATAATGTTATATAAATTTTAACTTGACAACATTTTTTTATATATTATGTTTTCTAAAAAAGTTTATCGGCATTTAAAATATATATATATATATATATATATATATTGCATTTTATCATATTAAGAACGTATTACTCTAATTGTTTCGTAGACATCTACCTACTAGAGTCAATAATACACCCAAACAAAAATTCCAATATTATTGTTTTTTCATTCATTTGATAAAACAAAAATGATAAAATTTAACATATTTATTTATTGCTAAGGCAGACCACAAAAGCTAAGGTAAAATTTATTATCCTTTGCCGACAAAATATATAACATAGTTTATAATGTTACTTAATAATTTATCAACAACATTTTTGATAATCATTGAATTGGGTTGAGACTTGTGAGATGTTAGATTATTCCGAAAAAAACAAATAAAAATATGAAAATAATATATTGGGTTTGAAGTTCACAGGCTGGATTGGATGGACGTTGAATCGATTCCACCTCTTTTGCTCATCTTTACAAAAAATAAATCTTTCAATCAAAACTATAATTAAAAAAAAAAAAAAAAATCATTCCTTTTTTTCTGCAGTTTGCTTCTTCTGTTTTCGACTTGTGCTCTGCTGTGAAACCCAAATCCCATAATAAAGTTTTCTCCTTTCTATAGGAAGAAGAAAGCTTTATCAAAACCCTCATCCACAAAATCCTCTTCTGTTTTTTTGTTGCTTCGTTACTACGGTTACATTGTTCTCTTCGCCCCCCCCCTTTCAGTTTCAAAAAGGTACGATCTTTCCTTAATTGCGATTGGATCGTGTCCCCAAATCCTGGGTTTTTGATCAATCCTCGACTCCCTTAACTCGCCGATCTCGTAAGGGAAGTTTTAAACTTTAGTGAATCACCAAGTTGGGTTTTCGTGTTTTAGGGTTCTTGGTTCGATTTTGCACAGATCCGTCTTAGCTCTTTGTAGAGGTTTGTGATTGTACCCAAAGATCTCTCCTTTCTTTTTTTTTTTTTTTTTGCTTTGATTATAGTTTTGAAAGGAGTTTGTTGTTTTGCAGAAAATGGCGGATTTGATACCATTTTATCTGAACATTGTGGCGTTTCTATGTACTGTTGGAGCCATTGCTTTGGCGATATTTCATATCTACAGGCATCTTTTGAATTACACGGAACCAACTTATCAGAGATATATCGTACGAATCATCTTTATGGTCCCGGTTAGTATCATCATCTATAAGCTGAACTGTGTCTACTACTCCTTGACATGCTGAATTCTGTTTTCCCTGATATGTTTTGCTTCTCATTGCCAGGTTTATGCCTTGATGTCATTCTTGTCTCTTGTGCTACCTAAAAGCTCGATATATTTTGATTCCATACGAGAAGTGTGAGTATTCCTAAATTTCCAATTGGAATTGTAGATGTGTTTTCTCTAACAATAAAAAAAATTTCTCTCTGACCTTTGGAAACTTGAGTGTTGAGTGGAGATAATAGTAGTTTCTTCTTCTTTAAGAGTACCTCAATAGGTCTTAGAGTTGCCCCTGAAAGTTTTCTGTTACTGTTCAGAGTCAATGGCCTAATGGCATTTTTGTCTCTAATGATCTTTTTTTGGTGTTCCAGATATGAAGCATGGGTTATTTACAATTTCCTGTCGCTGTGTTTGGCATGGGTTGGGGGACCAGGATCAGTAGTGCTTAGTTTGAGCGGCCGCTCTCTAAAGCCATCGTGGTCTCTCATGACATGTTGCTTTCCGCCTTTAACACTGGACGGGTAAGTTTGAAACCAAACTCTTTGCACTTATCAATAAAGGCTTCTTGGTATTTTCTAACATATGTGCAGTACCATTTTCTGTGCAAGTCATACAACATGTGCAAATTTTTAGCTTCTGTGTCCTCACGTTAATAATCTTTACGTGTGCTTGTCATTAGAGATGATCATATGGTTGCTCACAGTGTACGTTTCATCAGAGACATTGAATGTTCTGTTTGCGTGTCTTGGTTTCTTGATGATTTCTATTTATCTTGCGTATTTTGACGTCCTCTTAATTGACATCTATTGAACATATGCGTGATCTTTTCAATGCAGGCGTTTTATTCGACGATGCAAGCAAGGTTGTCTGCAATTTGTTATCCTGAAGCCTGTCCTAGTTGCTGTCACACTTGTGCTTTATGCGAAAGGAAAGTACAAGGATGGGAATTTCAACCCTGATCAAGCATATCTCTATCTTACCATCATCTATACCATATCCTACACAGTGGCTTTGTACGCACTTGTGCTGTTTTATATGGCATGCAGAGATCTACTTCAGCCATTCAATCCAGTCCCAAAATTTGTGATCATAAAGTCTGTGGTCTTTCTAACCTATTGGCAGGTAAAATGTGCTTACTTACTCATTTTGACATCCACAATTACCTTTTGCTATCTTTCACACATAGTTGCCTTTTTCTGATTGTTCTCTATGACCATATTCTTTGCACAGGGTGTTCTAGTTTTTCTTGCTGCAAAATCTGGATTCATAAAGACTGCAGAGGAGGCGGCTCATTTTCAAAATTTTATAATATGTGTCGAGATGCTTATTGCTGCAGCATGCCATTTCTATGCTTTTCCATACAAGGAGTATGCCGGTGCCAATGTTGGTGGATCTGGCAGTTTTTCAGGGAGCCTATCACATGCTGTAAAACTAAATGACTTTTACCATGACACTGTTCACCAGGTAACTGGTTTCTTTTAACATCATCGATATTTCAAATCATAATTGTTTCATATTGGTGTCCTGATGAATGTTTATTACAGTTTGCTCCTACATATCATGATTATGTGCTCTATAACCATCAAGATGGTGGTGACGAGGGGACAAAGAAGTACCGGTCGAGAACTTTTGTTCCAACTGGCCAAGAGATGGATGCAATGAGAAAGAACAAACCTGTGTATGCAAACAAGATTGATGGTGTTTCGGTGTCAAGTAGTCTATCTTCAGAGGCAAGCTCACCAAAAAGCTCTAGCGTAACTTCTGATCCTGCACGTTCTGATGCTGCGAAATCTTCCTTGCTTGTGGATGCCTCTGATTCTCTTGATACAATGTATGATATGTCCCTCATTGACATCGATCTATCTAGTTTCCCGAGCAATGTCCCCTCTGCAAGTGAAAGTGGGCCTAGGTAGGAGCAGACAAGAAAGATGTAGAAAGAAACCATTAACAAGGTACAAAACATGCTCCTAATAGTTGGATTCAGATGAATATGTCTCAGGTGTGTTCTTAGTTGAAAGATGTTGCTAGTAGGAGACTTGAAGATAAATGAAAAAGCTTCTAAAACCCGTTTGCCTTTATAGCTTTACAAGTCTTCTACTAGCATTTTCTATTGCAGCCTGTTTCTCGTTCCTGCCTACTTTGTAGATACAATAGGCTTTGATATGGATATGGAACTTGTCAGTTGATTACTTGTCAAGCTTGTGAATCGCTCGTAGTGAATTAGGAACATTCTTTTCTTTATACATGTAACATGATGAGTTTCGGAAACAAAGCCCTTGAACTCATAAAAGGCTAAGGCTAAGAGTCAAATCGTGATCTTGTTTGCCCACATTATATTTGTTTTGTTTTTCCTATGGAAGTAATAGAGTTGCAAGTAATAAGATTGTGATATGAAAAGTAAACTTTGTTCAGATACTTCTGTGGTGACATTTGCAAAAGCAGGTCTTGTTCTAATGGGTGATAGTGTTAGGTTTTGACCAAAGCAAGCAAAGTTAAAAATGCATAGGAATATAGGAGTTGGCTTATCCTTCTCTTTAATGCCAATGTCACATCTTCATTCTTCACACACCTACCACACTTAACTAAGTTATGTCCACCAAACAAAAACTATTTATTTAGGTCTCTCTCATATTCTTCTGTGACCACAAATGGGACCAACTAAATAAATAAAGGAAATAAGGCCGGCACTACAAGATTTGTATAGAAGTAGTGATTACAACCATACTCTTTTAAGTTTTATAATAAGGTTATAACTTTTAAATATTAAAATATACTAACATTCACTTTAAATTCTTTGAACTAATTTGTCTTGGATGATACGTAAATTTCTGCATCGAAAATGTCTTATATGATTCAATGTATATGCTACTTTTAATTAAAACTAAACAAGTTCTCTTCATTTTCAAAACAAAATTGACCTCATAATAACGAGTTAATATATTTTCATTTGAAAAAAAACACACACATTCACTTAATTAATTACTGTAATTAGTAGAATGTTGTTGCTTATTGGGAATAGGTTAAAAATATTAAAGTCTTGACTTGAGAGAGATGAGAGAGAAAGAGCCAATAAGATTATAAGAAGAACACAACACAAGTACACACAACAGTACCTAAAACATAAACTAAAAGATCTATATAATATAATAAGACTTACAAAGAGAGACAGAGAAAGAGAGAGAGACAGAGAGAGAGAGAGAGTTCAACGCACGCCTCTAACTAAACTCTTCCCTATTACGTAACTACAACGGCGTCGGCGGCGGTGGTGGCTTTTTCTGGGCGGCGACTTTATACTTTGGCCCTTTTAATTTCTCAGCCTTCTTTACTATTTTTTCAGATTACGACGATGAGTGAGAAGCTTGTGTTGAGAAGCAGTAGTAGTGGTACTTGTGACTACTACCACAACTACGGTACTTATGGAGCACCACCGTACGGAGAGTATTTGGAGAAGAGACAGCTGTTTCTTAGAAGCTATCAGTTTTCAAGAAAACAGAGTTTCACTGAGAAAGTTTCAAGATCTGTTAAGAGAGTGAAGCGAGTTGTATTGAGGAGACTGAGATCAGCTCGAAGGTTGAAGTTGAAACGCGTCGTTTGGTGGTCTCGTCTCAGATCGGCGTTTTACTACCGCCGGAGACGTTTTTTTCGACTTCTTCACTTACATGAACCTTGTTATTGCTTCTAAAAAATGTTTTATATTTTTGTCTTTAATTGTGTTATGCTCAAAATGAATCAGATTAATAACGTTTAATTGAAGTTTGGATTATCATTAAACTTGGTACTTATTGAAAAGTCAAAGAGAGGGTTTTATTTTGTGTGTGTGTGGACGGTAGAAAAAAACACGTGAATTTTGCTTCTCGAGTTAAACACACAGTTGAAAGACGTGAATGAGGGAGAGAGTAAAGTTTTCCTCTTTTGCGTGTACCTTCGTCACCAAGTCAAAGATACGTTTTCGTCTTCTTTTTGTATGGGTTTATCTACTTGTAATGGGTCTTAAATGGGCCTTAGTCCATAGAAAACAAAGGAACCAAATCCTTACAATGGAACTTTTGGAATCGTCGTCGCTTGACTTTGACTTGGCTTAAATTGGTTTAGTACAGTTTGCTGCTTAATTATTTTTTATTTTTGTATCGTTAATTTTTGTAGTACATGAAATGCGTCTGCCGTTTTCTTTATAACCATCAATATAAAACTACAAGGAAGAATGTAAGCTGGCTAATGATAAACAATTGTAGGTGTCAACACCTCCCTCATGCCTCATGGCTAGTAATTAAGCACATGTTTACTTTCCACAAACATTGATAATTCACGTTAGTTTATACTACTGACTTAGTACTGAATATTGTCGAGGGCAACAGTTTCCTAGATTCTTCAGTTCCGAGTATTTTCGTAAGCATAGAATTGTACTAGCAAATATTTTTTTCGGAGTAATTTAATTCTCTTAAAATCTTTGATTTTGCAGTTCTTGTTGTTTATCAAAATTAATTCAATTAAAATCGTAAAACCGTTCTTTGATTCATAATGTATTCATGATAAGTTATTTTGATTTTACAATTCTCTTAATATTTTATTGTTGTTCTATATCTACCAAATTTTAAATCTGCTAATATATTGTGAAGCAAAAATTAAAGTAAAACCTAAGTAAATTTTCAATATTTCTGTTTTTTAGTCACTCAATCGATGTCATTTCTAAGTTGCAGTTATTTAATTATATAATTTGCATTTTTTGGTGGGTTATTGTCACAATTATGAGATATATATAATTTTAAAAATAAAATAAACTACTAATTGTCGTAGAACCATAGTTTGTTCTACATTGCCAACTTAATTATTCCTACAACATTGTTTGAGTTTCTACATTGCCAACTTGAAGTCTTGGGGGTAAATACTTTTTTTTTTTTTTGTATCAAAAGGGGTAAATAAATACTATGGGCCTATATTGTTTGTGTTGTTCTTTCAACATTGTTTGGGTTCTTACAACATTGTTTGACTTCTAGTTTGCATACTCTCATGCTCATTAATGAATATTATAATTTGATATTTGCATATTCACATGCTCATTGATGCATATTATACTATAATTTAAGAGAAAAAAAAATGTTTTGATATTGAATATCATATTGTACTTAAAATGTTCATGATCTCAAGTTTCAAATTTTTGAATTATCTAAATTATTCTTGATTATATGAATGATGAATTGTGTTATATGAGATTAATGGGGGGGGGGGGGATGAAGTTGATTTTTTTATTAAAACCTAGTTTAAACCTGAAATTGACTTCATGTTTATATGAGATGCATTTGATTCTCATGAACATTCAACCATCAAAAAATACTTCAAAGTATATGATACATTTTTATTATACTTCCTTGATATGATTTTATATCTAACAATTGCGTGTTATTTGGTACATATATTTTGCGCTAACAGGAAAATGACCAAAATTCCATTGACTGAACTTTTTCATTCTAATGGTAAAAATTTTATGGTAAACCTTAAACAAACGCATTAGAGACGATATATAGAGTTTGTATGTACTTTTTTTAAAAAATTGTTTTTTTTCATTTTCTTAATTGAATAAAGTAAGATTTATTCTTTCTAAATTTGTTTTTAAGTAATACTTACAAAATCAAAAGGGTAAAGTTATATAATTAAAGGGCCCAAAAATTTCCATCTAATAATATTGAGTTGACTCTGCTTCAAGGTGAACGACTCGCTCATAAACAATATGGGCATAAATCTGAGTTGACTCTGCTTCAATATGAACGACTCTGTTCTTCATTACATTGGTATAACGACTATGTGGAATGAGCTCGAGAATTACAAAACATAGGATGATTGTACATGTGAAAGTGAATACCAAACTTTTGCCAAAAAAAATATTGGTCCACAAATTTATCATGGTCATGGATGAAGCTTGTTTCGGATCGATTCAGACCAAATCATTTGTCCCGAGAAACTTCCGTATTTAACTTGAACCAGGTGTATGCTTCAACAAAGTAGTTAGAGAAGTGCAACATCCTTGAGGACTTGCTGGTTTGAGAAGTCTCTTTTAGAATATGTAATCCGGTTTTACTATAATCTAATTTATCTGATTTACTTCAGTTATTAGCTGTATTGTAGCACATTGCAATAAAGATTAAGAAGATGTGTCTCTCTCATTTATCCTCTCATCTATTCATGTTGCCAAATTATTAAGCCGCTGCCTCGTTAGTGGCTTGTCATCTCCTTAATCTCTTATTTAGATTATAAATCTTTTATTTCAATCATTGCTCAATTTTTCTATTCACTATAAGACCAATTCCTTTTTTTCCTCTCTCTTGGTTTTTTTTTATGTGATAGTTATATCCACATAAGTACAATACATGCAGTCTCTCTCTCTCTCTGGCTTGTGTGGTTAAACAAAAACTGCAAAAATTCAGAGGATTTGGGGATTCGTGGTTTTTAATATATACAGAGAAGAATATATCCATGTGCCTTCAGAATCTTTCCTTCACTCTCTTATCATTTATGGAGCCCCCCCCCTTCTCTCATCAATCATCATCAAAGTGTTCTTTGTTTTTTACTCAAAACTGTTTCTCTTTTGATCCATTGCTCATTTATTTAAGTGTTTCCTTTGTTTTACACAACTACTCTTTAACACTTCAACAACAGTATGTTTAAAAGCATATACTTGCTTTGTTTTGTGCCTTCAACAAAAAGCTCAAGATGCTGCAGATTATTTGTAAGTACCGGTCAAGATCATCATCCCAGTACCAGAAGTTAAGCCATCAATACGAGAAAGTGACGAGAAAAACTGAAAGACATAACTTGGGAAAGAAGGTTGAAGGCAGATCAAAAGGGTTCAGACTAAATCGACCAAGGAGGCTGGTTCTTAAGGCACTGATTGTACCAAGAAGGATCTTGAGCATTTACGGGCGGATCACTGATAAAATGAACAGGGAAAGGTTTATATCCCAGTTACATTCTCTCTTCTCATTGGGGCTTCCCTATTGTATCAGAGAATAGGCTAAAATTTGACGTTTGTGACGTATAGAACAAAAAAAAGAGATCAGAAACAGAGGAATGATGAAATTGTATAAGGCTAAACAGAGAAATTGCATCAAATGTTATTTATGATGTTGTTAGACTTGTAGTTGTGATGTTTTAAAATGGGGAAAGATAAGAACAAAGTTCAATTTATCTTTCTCTTAGTTTTGCATAGATGAGAGCGATTGGGAGAGTGAATCTTCTCTACTTTGTTTAATTCTTCGTAAAATTTATGTATGAGAGAAAAAAAAAAAAAAAATCAAAGCTATATGATTGTGTCCGTCGAAAAACCAAATAGTTTATGAAACAACTTTACATTACTCGAAAGAGTAATTGGTTTGTAAGCTACACATTGTGTACTAAGTGTGTAGTCAACTCATATTGGGACTGAGTGTGTGTCTATCCTTTTCTTTTCTAATATTTATTTGCTTTCACTTTTCGTAGTGTTTCATATTATATGATTTTAAAAAGAATTATATGCAAACTTAATTTCTATTTGATATTTTGTGATTTATTTATATTATTCTATTGGTTGAGTTGTTTTTGTTCAGATACTGAATTGGCTTTGTGTAAGAAAGAAAACAAAACAAAACAAAAATATAGTATAAGATTTATTTAGTTTTTTATCTCCATGTTTTTAACTATTAATTAAAAGTATCCCCTATTTAATAAAACGAAAGTACACAACTTCAAATTTGTAGACCATATAATTTTAATAGTAGATTATAAATGGGTTATAAAAAAAATTGTATTAATTTGTTACAATATGTTAGGTGTGCACGGAAGATTTTAGGAGATAATCTTAATTCTCTTTTACACCAAAATATATTCTCTAAATATTTAATTGCTATATCACGTTGATTACAAAAACAATAAATAGAATATTCTGAATTAATTCTCCACAGAAAAAATACTGATAAGCATAAAAAAAAGAATAAAATCTAAGCTAATAATAACAATTAATATCCGTGCTCCTGGTTGAAATTCCTTTTATTTATATTACATGCTATAACTTGTAATGTTAAAATTAATATTATAGCATGTTTGTTATATGTAATGTTAATATTACAACAATATTAAATGTAATATGCAAATATTAAATGTTATATCAAATGTTAATCAAATGCGGTGTTTGAAGACTATTATTCCCGAATGATCATCGTGTGTATAGTATGATCCAACAATGACTAAAAAATTTGATTTTTTCATAATATTTTATCCAAAACAAATATTTAAAAATTATATAAATTATATTTTGTTATAGTAATTATAAAATAAACAAAACGAATTACAACCCGTGCTCTAGCACGGGTCATAATCTAGTATAATTAGAGAGCACATGTCATAATCTAGTATAATTAGAAGTTCTAACTCTCAATGGACCTTAACCTCTTTAAGACTTGCCATGCGCCATGTTAAGAAGTTCTAACTCGAACTCGCGTGTGTTGATGTTTTTCGAGTTCCAAGTACATTTTATATAGCATTACTCTGTTTGATATTAGTCGTTGACAATCTACGATATAGCATGATTAAGGAGATGTTATTTAATGTATCCACTAAAATGTTATTTGATATAATTGCTGGAGATTAAGCGTGACTAATAAAGCATCAATTAAGGGAGAGAAAGGAAAAAAAAACCAAAAGTTAAGAAGAGAGATAGCATAATAAAGGATATGGTCACTTTACAGAACATAAAAGACTTTACAAAACAATGTGATGATTTGTGACAACCACCTCGTTTTTTTTTAATATGTGCTAATGAGAAGCAACACATTTAAAGATTGAAGCTTGTCTGTAAAGTGACAAACTTTTTTGGTCACTTTGAGAGAATCAAGAGGTATCATTATAAAGCTGTACAAAAGGGTTGGTGAAAGCCATCACATTTTCTGAAACCTTTAAAAGAAACTGATGTGACAAGAAGAAAGAATTTTGAAGAAGCAAAGAGGCTATATGAGGAGCTTGGTGTATAGGAAGATGTGGTGGGTTGTACATCGACGGATGAACAAGAGGAACTTAAATCGTGATTATGAGGTATAAGTAGCAAACAAATTCGAGATTTTGGATTCATATATTTTTAGTATTAGATGTGTAACTTTCAAAAGGATATGTTATGATTTGACAGAATAAGAGAATATGTGAGTTGGGGAAAGACTTGGAGGAGATACTCAAAGGAAGGCTCGAGACAATAGAGGAGGAACCGGAAGCAGAAGAGCGAGAGCGGTTAGGAGACTCGCAGACACAGAAGCCAATATTGGTTAAGGCTAAGATGAAAGTGGAGAAAGGAAAGGCAATAGTAAAAGCAAAAGTGAAGAGTGGAAAGGTGTTTTACATGTTGTGTGTCATTGGCTTAGCCTCTAAACGAGGGTTTAATGATCTTGTTTTTCACTAAACAGTCTCTCAACTCCTAATTCTTCTTCTTCTTCATCATCTTCTTGATTTTTATTTTATTTCTTGACTGTGTGGATGTACATATATGTGTGTGTATTTATTTCGGTTACATATACTTATGGTGTATAACACAGTTTTGTGTTTGTTTTTATTTTTCATCTCTAGTAGAGGTTCTTTATGTAATTTAAGTTTTAACACATAATTTGGTGTAATTCAAGACTAGGTTTTAGATATCTTAGCTCATGACCGTTTGTATAAGCGTTTGTGAGAAATTAATTGACGTTCTAACCTCTATAACATATCTTCAAGAGCTTCCCGAAACTAAAAATTACTTTATCCGTTTCAACATATATAATAAGTGTGGCTTTAACATTTTTAAACGGATGAAAAATCATATAATATAACTTAAAATTTACAATTCAAAAAATAATTTTTTTAGAAATGGATATAAGTATGACTAGGAGAGAGAGAAAACTCACACGAGTATTCTTGTCACACTTAAGAGATGACAAAACAACATTCACGAATCAACCACGCATGCATCAACTAATCACTACTAGACTCACACCGGTTTAGTATTAACTCGTAAAGATCATGAACTTAATTTCTCTCTTCCCACATCGTATATATATGCTTGTTTTCAAAGATTTATAATTAATTATATGAGTGGTGGTGATTCTAATATCAACAAGTATGAATTCTCTTTTTCTAGTTATAGCTCCTTTGTTTTTCTTTTTTCTTACGATTCTTGCATCCACCGAGCCACCACATCTCATATTGAGACATGACAACTACAACCAAACCGACCTCATCTCTGCCATGTCCGATATGAGAAGACAATCTTACAACGGTTTTGTCATCCTTCTCCGTTTCCTCAACGATACAGATTACTTCAGGAACACGGATATCACGTTCTTGATGCCTAGCGACAACGATCTTTCTCATGCAGACATACATCAAGAGAATCTTGAGTCATTTATCCTAAGACATACGATCCCTGCGTGGCTTATGATCAACCACATGCTTCATTTCCCTAACAGAACTCTTGTTCCTTGTAGCGTGTCGTCTGATAAAATGTTCACCATCACAAAATCTGGAGGGTCCGGTATATATGTGAACAATGCGAGGATCGTTACTCCTAATGTTTGTCAGAATTCTCGTATATCTTGCCATGGAATCAGCGACGTTATTACATTCAACCAAGACTCTTTTCCGTCGAAAATGTTGTCATCAGAACGTAGAAACACAAGTTCGCGGAGGCATTGAAGCTTTATCTTTGTCTCATAAGATTCCGAGGGTGTAATTAAAGACTATCTTCTAATGTTTCCAAACTAATAAAAGTTTTAGATTTCTGAAAGTCATGTACGAGTTGAAGTGTGTCAATTTTTAGTTTAGATGTTGTTGCAAAGTTTTATTTCCAAAGATAATGGTAAAGCAATAATTCACCCTCTGAGTCTAAAAGTGCTCCAAATTGTGTTGAAATTACAACATTTTCATAAATTGTAACTAAAAATCTAACGAATTTTTTTTTTTTAGGAATTAAAACTTTAAAGTATTAGTATTAATCGTAATTGGACATTTTATTAAAATAAAGCCTTAACCAATTACGAATTG
The DNA here is from genome assembly GCA_024034495.1 of Camelina laxa. NCBI lineage: Eukaryota > Viridiplantae > Streptophyta > Magnoliopsida > Brassicales > Brassicaceae > Camelina > Camelina laxa. Next base: position 12,596,224 of record CM043881.1, read on the forward strand.
TATCTGTATGATATCCATTTCCCTTTTTTCTTCATATACGGGCTCTGATTGGTAACCATGTTTAAACAAGGCGGTTAGAAAATTATAAGCGGTTGTAGAAAACACGGTTAAATAGACAGCGGTTAAAGATAACGGAGGGAAAAGACGGTACGATTGAAAAGAGTGATTGAGTATTTAGTTTGATTGGTAACAACGTAGCAGTTGAATAGTATAAATTATAATAATTAATAAAAAAATTAAATTAATTTATTTGAAAAATGAAAAAAGTAATAAATTATTTTTAATTCATAATATAAAATATAAATATAGTTAAATTAAAAATATTAAGATGCTAAAGAAATATTTTTGTCATTATGATAATAGATTATAATATTAAAATATCATAAATTATTTTAAAAATTGTGATAGTTTGCAACTTCTCCATACGTGCGTGAAAAAAAAAAATTTAATATATAAAAGTCACAAGATGAAACTTATAGTATGAACATATTTTCTTTTTAAAGCATAAATTTTATAAAATACACAAAGTGCATATTTGTCAACACAAGTTAGTATATTGCTTTTGTTGTGGAGTTTTTAAATTGTTTGCGATGTAAATCACTTTTGTTATCTCACACTCGTATAATTCTAACAATATATAATCACCAATACCAAAAACAAAATGCCAAAATAAAAGTTGTGTAACTTAAACTTCACCAAACGATGGTTTCATGGAGTGACTCAAATTGGTGTTTGCAACTACGAAAAATAAAGTTTAATCACCTTTTCTAACCAAAATCTCCAAACGATATGTTGATTGGTGATCATAGGAGCAGTTTGTTTGCAAACAATCTTAATTAGTAAAACCAATTAAAGCCACTAGAGAATTATGTCTATTCAAGAGATCCGAGGAAACAAAAAGTAAAAAAAAAATATATTTAGAATCAAATGTTTGGTCTGGTGGTTGGCCTAGGGTTCATTAATGCTTCCACACCAGAAAGTCTGGGGTTTGAGCCCCAGATAATGCAATTTATTAATTATACAGATTAAATGATCTCCAGTGATGCACAATTATTGTTGTTCACCATAGTTCTACATACAACTGAAGAAAAAAGGAGGTGTCCATCAAAAACATGGAGCAAGAAAGTAGCAAGACTTTATATAGTGAATCTATTAGGATGAATTATCCATGGTAGAATAATATGTAATAGTTCTCAATAATGTGCGATCAATAATAAATTCAGACGATAACAAAAAAACTGAAATCGAATCAAACTCATTTATCTAGATACCGTACAAATTTGGTAACTTTGCTTGGGACAAGTAACAAACTAACACGAATGGCAAGTGTGTATTACACGTGTTCAATACCAAATTGGTTCATAAATGTACTTAATAAAATCTCTTTCGTTTTTAGGTCAACAAAACAGTAAATAAGAATAAGTTAAACTTTACATTTGATGGATAAAAACAACAATAAAACATTTGCTATTCATTGCCACCAAAAAAAACATCTTCTATAAAATTTTCAGAACTGTTTAAATATTGTATTCAATAAAACATTACACTATATTAATGAAAGATAAATATAAATTTTTAATTACTTTCTAAACAGTTACACTATAATCTTTTATTAGTTAATAAGTTGGAATAGTAGGAATAAAACAGAGATTTAGTTTTTAATAATATATTAAAATAATTTTTTTGTGAAACGACATTTTTAATGAAAGGGATAGCCGAATAGTATATTTAATCTGAAACCAAGAAAATAATACATTAATGATAAAAAAAGAAAAAGAAAAAAACAGCGATATACCCGAATCTAATAAAAATAATAATTAAATTAGTAAAGTCGTTAAACACACAATTTTAATTGCAAGCCAGCGAAGATTTTTTTTTCCTTTTTCTTTTTCTGATTAGGGGAGAAAGAAGAAACCTAGTGAAAGCCCCTGAAGAAGAACAAGAAGAGAGACGACAAACACAACACAAAAACAAGTCCTTTCCTATTTGTAATCTCTCAATTTCACAATTTTCCGATTTGGGTATTGTTTTTTGAAAAAAAAGTCAGAATCTTTAGCGTCTGGTTAATGCCTGGGAATCACAGTGAGATTTCGTTGAATGAACAAAACAGAGTCGATAACGATACCAACACGACGACGACGACAAGGAAGAAGAAGAAGAAGAAAGATGTAACAATCGTTGATGATGATGATGATGATGATAATGGATTGAATCATCAATTGGTAATGATGTCTTCGAAGAGTAGGAATCGGTTTTTATCCAAGTTTCGTAAGAAACCCAAATCGCCGAAACCATCTTCTTCTTCTTCTTCTGGGTCGCGTAAAGGTGGATGCTTTCGTGTGATGAGACCTCGTAGGAGAGGAGGAGAAGATGATGATGATGAGGTTTCGTCTATAGTTTCTGATCCTAATGATGAAAGGTTTAGTCATGAGATGTTGAGAGTTATGTTAGAGACTAATGATTTCTGCTCTGGTGACTGCAATCCTCATCGGTGATTCATTTTGTAAGTTTGATTTTATTGGGGATTTTGGGATGGAGGTTGAGGTTTGGGTTTGGGGTGTGATTCTTATTTTAATTATATATTTTTTTGGTTTTTTTTTTTGGATCAATCTGTATAGAATCTTTCTTTTGGAGGTAATTCATTAATGGTTATCAGTGGTTTTCTTATAGCTCTGTGCAGTGTATTGAATGTGATTCATATAGCAGAGTTATTATGGGTTGTAGTTTTCACTGAATTGAGTTTGCATCTTTAGCTTTGCAGGAGGAGATGATCAATCTTTTTTTTAATAAGTTATGTACTATTTATAGATTTAGATTGTCTTATGTGCATAGTAAATTTGGATTTTTTTGTTATCTGTCTCTATCTCTAATGTGGCAAATGGTAAGATGGTAATTCAAGAGAGACAGTGGGTGGTCTATTGGTAGAAGTTTAAGTGCTCAAGGTTTAGTCTACTCTAATTAGGTCTTTTATAAGTAGCCTATGACTGAATGCAGCAGATTATATATGATGGATGGCCTGTTGTGACTTGTTAGGAGCTAGGTTTTTATAAGTATTGTCTCGGATTATTTAGGATGTGTGGATTGTTACAGGGTTTGGCTTGAGCATTTGGTTAAGAGAGAGAGTTGAGAGTCTCTCGTTATTTAAGTCTTTCTGGTTTTGTGAACTGAAGAAGAAGGCTTCATTTCCTATCTTGTCAGAAGTTAAGCAATGAATCTGTTCAAAGAAGAGGAATCATTCTTAAGATGTAAAGATTGAGCTTTGGATTTTAAGTGGTATAGCAGATTGATTGTTGGTAGTTTCCATTGATTTGCGATAGCATCTTGAGCTTTGTAGGATATCTAACTCATTCAGATTTTAGATTGTTTCCAGTTCTTAGTAAATGTGGACGATTTGTGTCTGTGTTTACTGTCTCGAATGGTAAGATGATAAATTGATAATACAGTGAGTTTATTCGAACAAGTATAGGTGCTCGAGGTCTACTATAAGATTATAACTAGTGTAAGACTGAATATAGCAGAGTATAACCTGTTGTGACTTGGTTAGAAAGCAGTTAGTGATGGGTAGGTTTATAAGGATGCCTTTTCAGATTGTTTACGAAGTGTGGACTGTCTAAGGGTTTGGTTTGGGCATTTGGTGAGACTTGAGAGCCTTAATGAAGTCTTTCTGGTTTTGTGAAACTGAAGAAGAAAGCTTAAGTTCTTAGCATACCAGTTCAAAGCGGAGTTGAGGAACCATTTGCAAGAAGAAACAATTGAGCATTGGATTTCAGTGATATTGCTGAGTGAGTATCGGTACTGCCCATTTCTTAGGTCTACTGGAGCAGAGTTTATCTGTTTTGATGGTTTCCTATGAGTCTATGGGACACTTAAGTTCAACTCTATGTAATGGCTCTTATTTTTTCTTTTCTGAAATTGCCTATGCATCGGAGTTCTATGAAGAGCTCAATGCTCATCTTCCATTTAGTAAAATCGTTAATTGGTCTTGTTTACTACTACAGAGACACTGATACAGAAACTAGTCTATATGCTTATGAAAATGGAGTAGAACTAAGGAAACTACCTTGTAGACACCATTGCGACAGTTTATGTGTAGAGTGTAGACAAATGGCTAAAAAAATCAAGGCGATTTGTCCTCTCTGCAAATTCAATATTCAAGTGTGAGGAGGATAAGAATTTGAACATAAGTAAGAATTTTTAAGATGATACATAAACGATGGCTTTAGTCATTTTTTAGATAATACAATAGGGATGATATCTTTACTGATTATCAGTGATTGAGTGTGTTCATAATATTCACCCAAATATCATATATATATATATATAATCAAATTACAAAATATCACAAAATCATCTAGTAATTAAGTAGATGTTGTAATTGGAAGGAGATAAGAAAAGTATCTAAAAAATAACTAAATATGAAAACAATATGTATCACTACCCCTGTTATTAATTTGGAAGTACATTTGGTAAAGTAATTTTGTATTTGTAAGATTTACATACTTAAACCATTGTCATTTGAATAAATTCAAAACTTGAATTTATTCTTTGTAATATCCAAAATAACATACTTAAAATATATATATTTTTTTTAAATTGGTATCTATAATTTAAATATTCTATATACTTTTAACTTGTAATTTTTTTTTAAAATTTTTACGAATCATGTTTAGAACGGATTAGAATTTATATAAATATGATTATATAGTTTTTTTTTATATACTTTGATCTACTAAAATACACAAATGTATTTTAGTCTGATATCAAATTAGTTAACGAGAGTTGTTCTGTCAATAATCACAGATACCAAACACCAAAAAAAAGTACAATCCATATTAATTAAAACAAGCGCAAAAAAATACAAGATACATTTTTTGTGAACAATGTGAAGTAACAATAATCCGGTTCATTATATGTAATAATCCGGTTCGTTACATGTAATAATCCGGTTCAAACCTAGTTCTCTTGTTTATATCCCCAAAAACTTAAACGACAACGTTCCTTATTAAAATTAAAGACAATAAAGACTCTATCAGAAACAGAGTCTCTTCCCACTCTTAAACCTTTCTACGACTTCAGCCACTTTTGTTGCCTTTTCTGAACAAGTCTCACATAGCTCTTCTCCCCTTATTAGTAGTCCTCATCTTCGTCTAACCCTAACCTTTTTTCTCATAATCATATATCTGATCTTCACTTCTTGGATTTGGATTCAGATCTCAAAGATGGATGGGGTGAAGCTTTCGTTCCCACCGGAAAGTCCGCCACTTTCAGTCATCGTTGCTCTTTCTCTCTCTGCCTCTCCGGTAACTATTGATTCCTCCGCCGCCGCCGCAGCCACAGCCGCTTCTTTCGTCTTCTCCGACGGGTACTTTTCCTTTTTCTCTCTGTCTGATTACTTCTTCTTTCTCGGAAAGTTTAAGCCTTTTGTCTTCAAATTCGTGATTTTTCAGGAGGAAATTGAGTGGAACCACTGTTCTTCTTCGATATGTTGGTCGATCAGCTAACAAGCTTCCTGATTTCTATGGCCACGATGCTTTTGATTCTTCCCAGGTCTCGATTCATGGAGCTTATTATTTATCAATCATTGTATGAATCTTCTAGTGTCAATTGCTTAATCCTTTCTTGTGTGTGATGATTATCAGATTGATGAGTTTGTAGATTACGCTTCTGTCTTCTCCTCTGGTTCAGAGTTTGAGAATGCTTGTGGTCGTGTTGATAAGTATCTCGAGACTCGCACGTTTCTTGTTGGCCATTCTCTTTCCATTGCTGATGTTGCTATTTGGTCAGCTCTTGCAGGTTTAAAACAAATTCATGTATCTTTGTTATGAGTTTGGTATGAGTTTCTCTGTACTTGAAGCCTGATTAGTTGACGTTTTTGTTAGGAACTGGTCAAAGATGGGAGAGTTTGAGGAAATCGAAAAAGTATCAGAGTTTGGTTAGATGGTTTAATTCGATTTTAGACGAGTATAGCGAGCTGCTTAACAAGGTTTTAGCAACATATGTTAAGAAAGGCTCAGGGAAGCCTGTGGCTGCACCAAAGTCTAAAGACAGCCAACAAGCTACGAAAGCAGATGCGCAGGATAAAAGCAAACCTGAAGTGGACTTGCCGGAAGCAGAGATTGGAAAGGTTCGACTTCGGTTTGCTCCGGAGCCAAGTGGTTACCTTCACATTGGACATGCCAAGGCTGCGTTGTTGAACAAGTATTTTGCTGAGCGTTACCAAGGGGAAGTGATTGTGCGTTTTGATGATACTAACCCTGCTAAAGAAAGCAATGAGTTTGTGGATAATCTCGTGAAAGATATTGGGACCTTGGGGATCAAGTATGAGAAAGTAACATACACTTCAGACTACTTTCCTGAACTGATGGAAATGGCGGAAAAACTGATGCGTGAGGGCAAGGCATATGTTGACGACACACCGAGGGAGGACATGCAGAAAGAGAGGATGGATGGGATTGATTCGAAATGCAGGAATCATAGCGTCGATGAGAATTTGAAGCTATGGCAGGAAATGATTAAGGGAAGTGAGAGAGGCTTAAAGTGCTGCGTACGCGGGAAATTCAACATGCAAGATCCCAACAAAGCCATGCGTGACCCGGTTTACTATCGATGCAATCCTATGTCTCACCACCGTATCGGGGATAAGTACAAGATATATCCAACATATGACTTTGCTTGCCCGTTTGTTGATTCCCTTGAAGGTATAACGCATGCCCTTAGGTCTAGTGAGTATCATGACCGGAATGCTCAGTACTTTAAAGTTCTGGAGGACATGGGAATGCGTCAGGTTCAGCTTTATGAGTTCAGCAGGTTAAATCTCGTTTTTACACTTCTCAGTAAGCGAAAGCTTCTCTGGTTTGTCCAGTCTAAATTGGTTGATGGTTGGGATGATCCACGCTTCCCGACAGTCCAAGGAATTGTTCGTAGAGGTTTGAAAATCGAGGCTCTGATTCAATTCATTCTCGAGCAGGTAAGCATTTCTTTCTTTTGCGTTGTTGCTTGTCGCTTTCGAGTGATCTGTAATTATGATTCTGTTGATGTTTTTTAACTTTTCCAGGGGGCTTCAAAGAATCTAAATTTGATGGAATGGGACAAACTTTGGTCTATTAATAAGAGAATAATTGATCCTGTGTGCCCTAGACACACGGCTGTGATTGCAGAGCGTCGTGTGCTATTTACCTTAACGGATGGACCTGATGAGCCGTTTGTTCGCCTGATACCGAAGCACAAGAAATTCGAAGGTGCTGGAGAAAAGGCAACCACTTTCACCAAGAGCATTTGGATGGAGGAAGCTGATGCGAGTGCGATATCTGTTGGTGAGGAAGTAACTTTGATGGATTGGGGAAATGCCATAGTAAAGGAAATCACAAAGGACGAGGAGGGTCGTGTCACTGCGTTATCTGGCATTCTGAATCTCCAAGGATCTGTAAAGACTACAAAGCTGAAGCTCACATGGCTTCCTGACACCAATGAATTGGTGAATCTCACATTAACAGAGTTTGATTATCTAATCACCAAGAAGAAGGTATGACTCGGTCAATACATCTCTACGTTATTGTTATCTCTCTCAAGATCACTGATCTCTTTTTTTTTTCTTTTTTTTTTTTGCTGCAATCCAGCTGGAAGATGATGATGATGTTGCTGATTTTGTGAATCCTAACACAAAGAAGGAAACATTGGCACTTGGTGATTCGAATATGAGGAATCTGAAATGTGGAGATGTGATTCAGCTTGAGAGGAAAGGCTATTTCAGATGTGATGTACCTTTTGTCAAATCGTCTAAGCCCATTGTCCTATTCTCTATTCCAGATGGTAGAGCGGCTAAGTGATGAATGAAACGTGGCACAGAAGGAAAAAAAAACTCTATTTTTGTTTTTTTCCCATTTTATGAACATTGCGTTGAGAAATTTGCTCGTTAAGGTTTAAGACAATGAAAAACAGAGCTTTTATCAGTTCTTTACTTAATTTTTCATCTCATTATAGTTTAAAAGTTGCAAACTTTATCTCCATTCATTCGTCTTTGCGTAGTGTTTACATTTTGAGACCAAAAACCAAACTCATTTCTTGGCTGGGTATCTGGATTTGATCCTCTGAACCTGTTTGGTTTTGAGCTCGAATGACTTAACGAGGATGTCATCGGGAAGAGCTCCAAAGAGAGAGGCGACAATTGATTGTGTTCCGGGCAATTGGCTATCAAAGGCTGCGATCACAGATGCTGGACCGTTGGCAACGTTCTTCTGGAAATGGAGGAGTCCCTTGGGGAAGACGAAAATATCTCCTTTGTTAATGTTTTTGGCCATAAGTTTTCCGGCGGTTGTAACGAAGCCGACGTAGAGCTGACCTTCAAGGACGTAAATGATCTCGGAGGCTCGTGGGTGGACATGAGGTGGGTTTAGGCCGTTTGGGGCGTAATCGATGCGAGACATGGAGAGGCCGAGGGTGTTGAGTCCTGGTAGCTTTTCTACGTTGGCTCCGGTCACGACTGAGCCGGTAGAGGTGAAAGTGGCAGCAGCGGAGGCTAAGCCTTGAAAGTAGAAGTCTTCCGGTGTCATTTGTGTTGAGTCCTTGCAAGTGTATCCGTTGACCTTGACCGCTTCATTTTGTCAAAAGAAATTAAACAAACAAAATTAGATAAATTTTGACAAGAACAAAAAAGAAGAAGAAAACAGAAAATGTAGTTAACTTCAAATTTATTTATTTTTTCCACAAAAGAACTTCAAATTTATATGCTGGTATGATACTATTGAAAAAGAATGTTTGAAGATTTCAATCATGTGTCGTCCACCTAACTTTTATTTTAACATTTTGACAAATACTATATCATTTATAAAAGTCATGATAAATTTCCAAGAAAGTCCTGAATAATAAAATAGTAAATCAAAAAAATAAAATAAAGTATGATACAAATGAGAAGATTTCGTTACAAAATATCACAATTGGTGTCACATTTCTTAAAGATATAATGTTTCTAAGCAGCTAGGCAGAAGAAACATAATATCCTGTGGAAATTTTTTATATAAAAGAAAATCTTGACTCGTTTATGAATCAACAAAAGAGGTCAAAGCAAAATGTGATTATTGGGGTAAGTAAAAATACCATTGGACAAATCAGCAACACAAACATCTTGAAGCATCTCACATTCCGCAACGGCCACGGCTGCGACCAACATGGTGACAACAACAACAACAAAATTGGTCGTCATAATTGTTGTTGTTGTTATCTATTTAAAAAGAGATTGTTTTTGATGAATTTATAAACAAGAAAATAAATTCACGAATAGAGAAGCTTTAATTTTGGTGTTCTTATAGATATGGAGAAGCTTTTGAAACGTTTATTATTAGGCAAATTGTTAAAGGTTGGTTTTAGCCCCTTAATTTAGCCAAAAATAAGTTTTAAGTGTGCTTAATATTTGAGGTAGGGAAGTTGTGATTTACAGGGTTGTTTATTGGAGAAATAGAGACATCTAATCTTAATTATGGTGTAGTTTAGCACCGTCCGAGGAAACTCACCTAAAATAACTTATCTTCCTGGAAATTAGTAATCTCCAAGCCACCAAACACAAGAAACTAGAAGTTGGCTGGTTATTTCGTTAAGTAAGTTTTGGTTAAAAAAACAACTTGCATCAATAAGTTTTGTTTTGGTCAAACTGAATCCATAACTTACTCCTTAACCAAACCGGGGAGATCTGTATAAAACACAGTCTGGTTCAGTTGTTTGTAGAAGGTTTCATCTTATATTGGATCCAAACTAAAACCGGATTATGACCGATAAAGGCCGACAGGGATTGTCCGCTAAATTGTCACTCTCATTATCAAGTACAATAATATTAATATGTTCGTACTAAAACATTAAATAAAGGGACAAGTGAACAAAATAGTTTAAGACTTAGGAGTTAGGACTAAACAAATTCCCTCATGGATCAAATCTCCAATTCAAGTTGAGTCTTAATATTAGATGTATATATCAATATGTAGATATTTATTAATAATTTAATATATATGTATAGATTACCAACATATATAACTAGAGTGAGTTCGTTGACGCAACAGTTTGGGAGAAAGACTTAAAAATATAAGTCAAGTCGCTTATAATATAAAGGAAGATGTTGAGAAATGAGAACAATAAGAGACAGACAACTCAAGTGAATGCTTCATCTATCTCTCTATTTATATGTTTCTAGTTTCTTCTACTCTAATCATATCTAAATCCCATAATCCATATCCTTCCCGGTTAATCTCTCCATCATGACGACTAAGGTAAAAATCATATGCTCATACTACTTATAAGGAAACAAGTCCGAGTTTTTTCTTGAATCATTCGGTTTTGTGCAGAAAATGGAGATCAAAGTGGATATCGACTGCGAGAAATGCAAACATGCAATCATGGAGGCCGTCGCAGAGCTAGAAGGTATGATCTTTTATATAAAAAAACCTTGTTACTAAAGCCTGTTGATTTATGTGAGATGCAATTATAAGATGAGAGATTTGAATGCAGGTGTGAATCAGGTTTCACTTGATCAAGAGAAGAGTATACTAACCGTGGTGGGTACGATGGATCCGGTCTGCGTAGCTGACCAGCTTAAGAAGATTAAACAGAAACCAGTAGTCATCAGTGTCGGACCACCGAAAAAACCAGACGCCAAAGCAGACCCCAAACCAGACCCTAAGAAGGATCCTTGTTTCCCTTACTACTACTACACCCCCTGTGACATGGTAACAGTTAATACCTATGAGAGTGGAAGCGGCTGCACCATCGTTTGAATCCTGTTTTATAGTCTTCATGTAATCTTTAGCCAGTGAAATAATTTCTTTATGTAATCATGTTCATTTACTTTGCTATGTGATTAATCTTTGTTATTGTCCCCCTCTCCTGTTACCTGAAACACGTGCTAACATCATCATAATTTGACATGTACTCTTGCTTTTACATCACATCTGTGTTCTGAAATTAGCGCAAATTCAGATACACAAGCACAACCATTTTCCTCGTCAAAAGCAAATTCATGATCATGCCTTCACGGAAACCATAATGATGCAAAAGAAGTCCAGACCTTAATAATTTTCTACCATTGAGAAAGCAGAGACTAACAAGGTTACGGAAGCATTGTAAAAACAAAAGGAAAACAGACTACTTCGCCCTAGGAACACCATCAAACTTTAAAAAACTTCTCCCGAGATCTTTGCAGCAGAAGCGTACTAACTTATACAGCCTTAGAACAACTGGAACTGTGATTTACTTCTTCTTCCTTCCACTACCTCCCTTGGTTTTCTTATTTGCTGCTCCTTTAGTGGTACTCTCTGGGATCTCCTATTAGAAAGTAAAAAAAAAAGATTATAAACACCAAATGATGGATGTATATCTAATACATGTGGAACACAAAGTAGAGTGTTCTATCTATCTAACACAGGATTATGAATGGAGGCGCTTAGTCTATGTAAGGTAGTTTCCAGCTCAACAACGTACACTAAACATATAGCTAAATAGAACTACAGAAATTATGGCAAACTGATTTTATATATTCACCGTGATATTTAAATTCTTGTGACTAAGCCACCTCCAGCCACTTGAACAGAAAGGTTGGAACCCCGGGATAGAGAGAACAGCTTAAGGCTAGCAATTTTATTGGAGGTGTTCCATCCAAAAGCATGTAAAGAGAAGACTTTATTGCTGATAGCTCGTTTATACTGCTGGAGCAAACATTTGGTACCCTGTGATCCAGTAAACTGAGGAATTACCTCAGAGACACTAGGCATATACGGTTTCCCTAAAGTGTGTGCAGATATTACCATCCATTTCTAGATGTGTATTAAGAGTTTGTGGTAGGCTATGGACACAGTGGATTCATAATCACAAGATGTAGGTGGAAAGCATGAAGAAATCAACGTCTCACAAACCACGAATCGGGGAATTGTTTTAACATTTACAGAGTTACCAACTAATTTACTAATCCGTGTTTCATTTGGCACTTAAAAGATTATAGAACGTACACATTCATGTGCAAGTCAAACGAAAAGATCTTAAGAACTAGTGGGTTCAACCATATATAAAATTGAAGGAGACAAACCTTTCTCTTAGCAGGCACGGATGCGTTAGCAACTGGCTTGAAAAATGACTCCAGCCTGTGAAATGTTTAAAAAATAAATGAGTGGAAAAAGAAGTAAAAGCTAAAATCACCACCATACTGTTCGAGAGGTGCATACCTGCCCTGGGATGATTTGTTCTTCGCAGTTTTAATTTTCTCTATGGCCTATATAAATAATTTCAGATCATCCAAATTTGTCAGAATAAAGCATTGCATCTATATGGCAATATGGAACAAAGTATGACTACACTACATGAAACATACCTTTGTTACCCTATCAATGTTGAATCCATTTTCATTTACCAGAAACTGAACTATACCCTGGCAAGGGAGAAAACAAAGAGGTAACTAAAAAAACACTCCCGAAGAATCAAAAAAGGGGGAGAACTCAATTTCTACCTCTTCATCTGGAGAGGTCCACTTAATATCAAGCTGCTCTTCATCTGTTAAGACATCAGGTTCTTTGAAAAGTCTCCGAGCTTCATTATATGGCCATTCCTCAGGTATCTGATACCTACATATAATATAGAGTGGTAAAGGTCTTTAACACACTATAGGTATTGTTTCTTGGAACAGCAGATGTTCTAAGTAGGAACTCAACAAAATTAACAGTAAAGATTAAAATTTATATCAGACTACAAATTGACACAAAAGGCTTCTTGGAAGTGTGGTTGTGGTAATGCAACTTGGAGAGACATTTTTTTCATTTTTCAACAGAAGACACAGGGTAATAGTATATTGTCCCCAAATCAAATAACTCTGAGATAATTTAATAGAGGTATACCTTTCTTTGTTTATATTTTCAAGTATGGTCTCAATAGATCCATGCTGGCGAATAAGCTTTAGGGCGGTCTGCCCTCCGATACCTGTGGCACAAAATGCATATTAGACCACAGTAATGGTCTATTTCACCCACAGTTGAAAGATATAAAGAGGCCAAACAAATCTCTAGATACCTCGGATGCTGTCACAATAGTCACACCCTGACAATATGCACAAGTCGATGAACTGATCCATGGTAAGTTGAAGCTCTTCTAAAATCTGAAATGAGACAACAAGAGAAGAGATGACCTCATTTACTTAACACGTAGAAGAAAAGGATAGCGTGTGTGAGAGAGAAACCTTAGCAACTTCAAATTCCATGACAGGGATCTTTCTGGAACTAGGATCCATCAGATGGCGAAGAAACTTAGGAGCTCCAAAAGTCAAGGAATCCATATCTTCAGAAGCCACACCATAAACCTAAACAGACAGAAACTATTCATAAGGAAGCATTGCAAAGTGCAAACCTTGTAAAACTTCCACTTATACAAGATTGGAGATATTGGTCTCTCAAAACTGTCAGTAAGACACTAAAAGGAGAACAGAAAAAAGAAATTAGACCTTTCCTGACTTGCAAAGTGCAGCACATTGCGCTTCAGCTTCGGAAGTGGCCTGTATGTAAGAAGCGAAGCCACATCAGTCTACTTTTCAAACTTTTAGCCATTTCATATCATAACGAAAAAGATGAGTAAATAGAGGGGAGATATAAACCCTCAAGCCCCTGCACATAACATAAGTACCTCAACAACGGGCACTCCCATGAGTCTCAAGAGTCTTTTGCAGTCGTCATTGTGCTGTTTTGTCACCTGGAGGGTGGGAGATTATACATATATCAATTTCTTTCAAGTGGATACTATAAAACTAAGGAGTCCAACCATTCATAGAAGTAAACATATAGGCTACCTTCACAGTCCGTTTGCTGTACTTCTCAATGTCCTCCTTGTTTCCTGCCTGTTAGCATGAAATAGCTTCTAAAATCACCCAAATTTTAGTAGTAAACTAAAGCTACATAATCAAACTCGTAAGGCAAGAAAGAATGACCAACCTCAATTGCACCAGTCAAATCTGCAGTTGCATCAGCTCTCTTGGAGTAACTGAATCAAGATTAGAATAAATAAAACCATAGTTGCACAACAGTTCAGTATCTCGTATTACCACTTTCAAACATAAAAAATCAATTCATGATAACAAAAATATACCGTTTTGCCAATTCTTGTCTCTTCAATTCCGGGGGCTTTCCATCAAAAACATAGCTGAAGGCAAAAAAGATTCAGAACTAAATTAGCAAAACTAATATTAAAAGACAAACCGTTTCTACCAACAGAGAAAGTATAAAAAAGAATGTAGGAAGGAGAGCATTACACAGGCTTAATGCCAGCTTCTAGAAGACGAATCGTTCGATTAAACATCCCTTGTAAATGGCTACATGTACAAAACATATCAGATATAAAGATACAGACTTTACAAATGTGGAAACACAGAGAGAGAGAGAGAGAGTAGTAGTTAGTAACCTAACCTAGTGACTTCACCAGCTTCATTAGTGAGCATTTCAGTCCCAGTTCGCCCTACCACAATCTGAAAATTACAAAATTTATACTCTCACTTAGTGAGAGATTAGTGCGAAACTAGATTGATATAAAGGAAGGAATAAGGGAACGAACAAGGAATTGATAGATGCTCATGCTAGCATCAACGGCGATTTTCCGACCAAAATAGCTCTCAAATTTCTGTTCTTTCATACAACTTGGCGCATTGTCGGCTAAAAGCTTCGTTAAACCCTAAAAAAATCAACAAAAGCGTTAAATCGTATTCAGGAATGGTAATCTCAAAATTGAAACGAGAAGAAATCGTTCGCTCCATCAGACCTTGATACCCATGGCGATTTACAGATAAAACAGAGCGAATCAGCGAGCGAAAGGTTTTCTTCTTTCTCTTTCAGGGAACTGTGCCACTTTGGTCCCTCTGACGCCGGCGATGTTGTTTTCCCGCCTCCTCAACACGTGTGGGCGCGCTAGAGCCTGGTAACGAGGCCTTTAAAACCTAATGAGCCCATCAGGTGGTTAGGGCCCATGGCCTATTTACTCATATTATTATTATTATTATTATTTTTTTGCCAACACATAATAAAAACAACTTCTCCCTAAAACCATTTAGGGATGGACAAGATTCTCAAAAAAATAATATATATATATATATATATATATGTTTAAATGTAAATATATATATACAATTCCAAAGAAAAAGTGTAGTATTACTTGATAAGAAACCATAGCTAGTAAACGAAACTGTGCAATTGGGGTGTCAAATTAACAAAATTATACAAATAAGGTAAGGATCGTTTCATTATTCGTGCATGGGAATCGTATGGGGCAAAGAGTAAAAACCAAAGAACGTAACGGTGGTGAATGGGTGGGTGATACGTGGGTTTTTATTTTATTTTATGTAACGTCTTACATTATTAATATCTACAACAAATATAATCATTGTGTATAAGAAACGGTGGTGGTACGTGACCATTTTAAATACGATTACGCTATGAAAACTCACACCGACAGGATTTTATTGAAAACCGTACAATATTAATTACGTCCCACGGAAACATACAAATGGACTAACGGTCCTAGTCCTTTCATAACCCCTTCATGTTTTCCCAAGTTCACAATTAATTCCCCAAACTTTTACTTTTTACTATATGTAACTTCCTAATTAATGTTCAACAAATTAAGCTGCAACACCGTATTCTCTCCATTACTAGCAAAACAAATATTGCAAGGCTTTTCTTTTTTTCTTCTTGTAATATACAAAAGTGGATTTTACATCAATAACATATTATTTTCGATAGCAATATCATATCTCTTTTTTTTTTTCTGCAGAAAAATGATGATTTTAAAATTTTTTTTGCAGAAATTCTTATAGATTATGACAAAATACGTAGTATTAGACTGAAGAACGGAAAAACTAGTATTAGAATAAAAATATTAGATAAACAAATAAAAAAAATACAAACTGGAGATGTGTTTAGTTATAAAAGTATTGAAAAAATAATAAAAAGTTAAATGTTATAAAAATTTTAAATACAAAGCATTGATTGAGTGGAGGTGGAAATGTTAAAAAATCCCGTGACTGAGGCTCATACACAAATAAAATCGAAACAAAAGGACCATTTTACAAAACTAAAAAAGAACACAGTTGAGTTGAGTGGATGATAGCACCGTACCGTCTGGGTTTATTTGTATTGTAGGAGCGTAACATGTGCATCGGATTTACAAATTAGCCCCACCCACCACTTCTCTCCCAGCCATTACTTTCAAACACACAATCAAAATTTTATTAGACATTTTTGTTTGGTTAGTCACATAGTGTTTGGACTTAATTCTTATAGCCTATAACTATTTTGGAGGAGGGGTGATTAAAAATTAAAAATATGTAATGTTAATCCCTTTTTTCTGTTGATATAGTTTCACATTTGGGCATCTTTTAGAGTTTATTTTGTTCACTCTTTGACAAAAATAGTGCTTGTGGTGTGTATATTAATTTTGACATCCTTGGTTACTTCAGAGTTCAGACCCAATCAAAAACAATGATGGTATGAGTTTAATTAATCTTAAAAGAATGTTTTAAATCCAAATGGGTGAGTCGGCAATTACATGATTACCACTTCCGTAATTATCGCTCATGATTTTATTGTGCTTCTTCAACATCATTAGATAGATTGGTTGGTGTGGGAAATTGCGGGGAATTTTAAAGAAAAAAAAAACATAGAGAGATATCATAAATAATTAAATAAATAATACTTTCCAATGCGTAATTTAGAAAATACCATGAAAAAACATCTAAATAATGAAAAAGATAGATATATCATAATTTGTATTGGTTACTTGTACCTCTTTTGTAAGTTGATGTGTGTTTCAAGTATGAACCAAACATCTAGTAAACTAAAAGATGGTCTCTTTGTTTTAAAGAAAAAATAAATTAACTATATACTTTAAGACACTACAATAACTAAAAATAATTAGTTATAACTTAATTAAGATTAAATTAAGAAGATCGAGGTAATGAGATTCCAAACGTGAATCCAGCCATGAAACCTCTTTTTTAAAACAGTCTTTTCTTCACTGCACTTCTCTGCTCTGTCTCCTTCTTCTTCTTGTTCTTGTTATTAAAAGCTGAGCACAAAGATCGATCCTTTCACTAACACATTGCGAGTTTCAGCATTTGTTTTATATCCCTTTTCTGATTCTTCTACTTTTAACCATTCTTTCTTCACTCCCAGCTCTAAGAAAGAGTTCAGAGCAATGAGGAAGCTATTCTTGTTAGGTTTTGTAGTTGCAGGACTGGTTCTTGGGAGTGAGGCAAATGGGTATTTTGAGTTCAATGTTACTGAGTTAGATCGCATTGAGGAATTAGAGTTTGGTTTCTCCAAATTTAGTTCCAATTTTAACCCATTAATGGTTGGTCTCACACTTATCAGAGGAGCTGGTTCCAAAGGAGCTGGTACTTTCTCTCTCTATCTCTCTGCTTTTTACCACAAACAAATGGGTTTTATTTTTGTTTGTTTATCTTATATTAGTATCACTCATGTGTCTTGGATAGTTGCATTTTATAGTAAGCTACTTTTTGATTTTGGAATGTGAGGTACATTATGTAATGTACTAATGTGGCTATAGAACATCAATGATTCAATGGAAAAATATGTAAAAAAAGAACAGTGTTTTTGAATTTTTAAGATCTGTGTGTCTTAATTACAGTTTGTTTGGATGGTACATTGCCTGGATATCACTTACATCGTGGACATGGATCCGGAGCCAATAGCTGGCTCATTCAATTAGAGGTTAGCCAAAGAAGATTTTGTTTTGTTTTTTTTTGGTTCTATATATAAATTTTTTAATTCTTGTTTTGTTACTAAAAACTGAAACTGGAAATTGTGGAAAGGGAGGAGGATGGTGTGACAATATTAGGAACTGTGTATACCGAAAGAAGTCTCGTCGTGGTTCTTCTAACTATATGGAGAAACAGATACAGTTTACAGGAATACTTAGCAATAAAGCTCAAGAAAACCCAGGTCTTTTTTGTCTTTAGGCTCTTATTAGTAAAAACTCTTGAAGAAGCAATAGGCTCATTCTCTTATATCTGCAGATTTTTTCAACTGGAATAGAGTCAAGCTTCGTTACTGCGATGGTGGTTCCTTCAGCGGAGATAGTCAGAACAAGGTACCCATTGATACCGATGAATCTTGTTTCTTTAGAGACCATACACTTCATTTTCTTGAGTTTTATTGTTGTGAATTCTTTTCATTTTCTTTAACATGTATAATTTTCAGGCTGCACGGCTTCAGTTTAGAGGAGAGAAGATATGGAGAGCTGCAATGGACGATTTAAAGTCCAAGGGAATGCGTAATGCCAAACAGGTGTTTTCACTTTGTCCTTTCTCTTTGCTTATGTCTTCTCTTTACATTTGATGAAATAGTTTTTTTTTAAAAAAGTTTGTTTACTGTTACTGCTTCAGGCACTTTTATCTGGATGCTCTGCAGGTGGTCTAGCAGTGATTTTACGTTGTGACGAATTCAGGAATTTGTTTTCAAGATATACTAAACTCAAATGCTTAAGCGATGCTGGCTTGTTCTTGGACACGTAAGTTAGTTCATATGATGAAACTTTACTTCTGTTTCTTCTCATAATCAACTAAGTATATGTTACTGAATCACTCTTGTTTTGTGATTAAAGGCCTGATGTTTCCGGTGGCCACACGATTAGGAACCTATACAATGGTGTTGTGCAGTTGCAGGTGTGATTACCAATCTTTATATCATTTTATAATCAAAAAGATTTTACTTTTAACACTTTCTTTTGTTATGGTAATGAATCAGGGAGTGAAGAACAATTTGCCACATTTATGCACAAACCATCTCAATCCAACCTCTGTAATAAGCTCTTCTTCCTTTATTTTAAATCGATTCTCTTTTGTATAAAAGCGCAACAGCTGACTTGTAGAAACTCTTTTTATCTTTTGATTGAGGACAGTGTTTCTTCCCTCAAAACTTGATCAGTCAGATGAAAACTCCTCTTTTTATTGTCAATGCAGCTTATGATATTTGGCAGGTATTTTAGTTTTCTTCTGCTAACTCCATGCATTTGTTTTTATGCTAATTGTGATCATTATTAGAAGTAACCATTTTTGGTTTTCTTTAACAGATACAAAGCAGTATCGCTCCACCAAGTGCAGATCCTAGTGGTTATTGGCATGAATGCAGATTGAACCATGGCAGATGTACTCCAGCACAAATCCGGTTCTTGCAAGGTCCAAAAGCATCGTAGAATTTTTTTTAAAGTCCTTATTTTCAAAATGATCCAACCTCACTCTTAATCTTATAATGCTGTCATTTTAACAACAGGGTTTAGAAATCAGATGTTGAGAGCTGTAACCGGATTCTCGAAAATGAAAAAGAACGGTTTGTTTATCAATTCTTGCTTTTCTCATTGCCAAACCGAAAGGCAAGACACTTGGTTCGCCGATAATTCTCCTGTTATCCACAAAAAGGTATGCATCTTCATCTTTATTTGCCTTTAAAAAACAATTAGCGTTTATGAAATAATAAATTCTTTCAACGTTTTTTTGAAACTACGATCGATATAGGCTGTGGCGATAGCGGTTGGAGATTGGTATTTTGATAGAGCTGAAGTGAAGCTAATAGATTGTCCGTACCCATGTGATAGGAGCTGCCACAATCTGGTCTTCAGATGAATGATCTTCTCATTCTTTCTTTTTTCTTTATATACAACGTAGAAGTAAAAAGAAAAAAATAGGTTCCATTTCTTCATGTATCAGTGTTATCTTGTTGTATTGTAATCTTTTCGTACGTACTAATTCTTCACTTGAAAAAAAAAGTTTTCCTAAAGAGATTGAAATATGAAGTAAGGCTTTTCAATAGTTTCTTTGCAACTAGTTTCATACTTACAAAGTTACAATAATACATGTCAATCTGACCAGTCCGACACGGTTTTAAAAGCTAGTCTGACTATTTTGGGGTCAATATTAAAGTGAATTTGGAATTAAAAAAAAATCACATTGGAGTTTATTTTGTGACCACATTTGACATTGGCTTGAACGTTCAAAGGCAAATTTGTGGTACCAAAGTTTACTAATCAAAAGTTTTTTGGTTCTTGTTTCTTAGACTATATTATAAAGTTTTGACCATCAGTTTTCATTTCACTTACATTTTGTTTAAAGTAAGTACTAACGCAACTATTATGTCCAGCTCACGTCAGTGGGCAAGGCTTGGAAAGCCCAAGACCCATAAGCATTGAAGTGATTTTATAGATATGGTTTTTGTTTAAAGAGTATCACAAAATTATATACCCTAGGGTTTTTGTAAATATTGGACCAACATAATATATTTTAAAGTATGTTGATAACCAGGGAAAAGGATACATATTGTTCGATTGTTTTATATTGTTATCATCTTTATGATTGATATTTTAAAGGAACAAATAAAATTTCTCTAGGAAGTGCTTTTGGTCCTGTGGTTAACCGAGCATTCATCAATGCTTCTAAGTATAAAGGTCTGGAGGTAAAATATACAGACGATTTACAGTGTTTGTAGTGACTCTAATAAAATGAAAAAGAATTAGCTATGTTACAATAATATATAGCTCGCGTAATTT
This sequence comes from Camelina laxa, assembly GCA_024034495.1. Lineage (NCBI taxonomy): Eukaryota > Viridiplantae > Streptophyta > Magnoliopsida > Brassicales > Brassicaceae > Camelina > Camelina laxa. The sequence goes on from CM043881.1 coordinate 12,616,786, forward strand.
GCAATCAATAATATATTCAGACGATAAAAAACACGAAAAAGACAAAATATTTTCCATAAATTATAAAAGCACAACATATTTTTTTGTTTAGGAATATAATTACACATACATTTTGGAAAAATTTTTGGATTCACCCTTAGGGGTGAACAACTTTCCTTCACCCCCTCTTAATTAACCAATCAGAATACAACAATATGTCATATCATATCAAACTTAAAAAAATAAATCAAAATTAAAATGAAAAGACAAACCAAATTTAGGAAACAAATTATGTAGATCTTTTATTAAGGTAACTATGTCGATTTAAATTTAGAAAAGAAGATTAAAGTTTAAATTTAAAATTTTTAAAATTATATATCGGTTTGGGTTTATAAAAAATGGTTAGGATTTAGATTTTATAAGTAAACAAAATTAGATGTCGGTTTGGGTTTACAAAAGAGTGATTAGGCTTTAGATTTTACAATTAAACGAAATTAGATGTCGGTTTGGGTTTACAAAAGAGTGGTTAGGATTTAGATTTTATAATTAAAAGAAATTATATATCGGTTTGGATTTACAAAAGAGTGGTTAGGGTTTAGATTTTACAATTAAACGAAATTATATATCGGTTTGGGTTTACAAAAGAGTGGTTAAGATTTAAATTTTACAATTAAATGAAATTATATGTCGGTTTGGATTTACAAAAGAGTAGTTAGGGTTTAAATTTTATAATTAAACAAAATTATATGTCGGTTTGGGTTTACAAAAGAATGGTTAGGATTTAGATTTTACAATTAAACAAAATTATATGTCGGTTTGGATATATATAAGATGGTTAAGGTTTAGATGTGATAATTAAAAATTGTAATATAATATTAAAATTAACAATTTTAAAAATTAATTGATTTACAGAGTTTGTTTTTTTAATTAAAATTTATTTCTTCAATTTAAAAGGGGTGAATAAGAGATTATCCTACATTTTGTATATAATGCTTAAGAAAAAGCACATACTTTCTAAGAAATCTTTCAACAAGTTCCAATTTGTCGATAAATTTGTTTGTTATACTGTAAGTTTAACCAATGCATTTTCCAGAAAATTATATGTTATCAAGTTTCATTAAAAAAATATTTAACGACTGCTGGGGTCATTGTTTTTCCAAAAGAAACTATTATTTAAAAACTTTTAAGAAATATTAATAAAAACTCATGTCTTGAAATTTGAATATTAAGTCCCCATGACTGGTTGATAATGCAACTTTATAATATTGTCTTCACACCGCCATCATCGTTGTCTTTATCACTAAGCTCGTTTTTCTTGTTTACGTTATCGCTATCTCTATATTAAACGACAACGATTCTATTGAAAAATTCTCATAAAAAAAGAACTCCATTTATACTTATTTTATATGTACATGCTTTTTAAATCTATAGACAAGTTGAGAAATATTAAAACAACAATGATCGAATAAATACAATGGAGCTATATTGATATATTCTGTGATTGTGATATAGAAATGAATGTTATGATTAATGTAGGGCCTCAATTATTTTGGCTCACATGCAAATTATGAGGTGTAAGGATAAAAAATGCCTTTTTTATATAAGTCTTCAAAATATAAATGATCAACTCATAAACGTTTGCTTTTGAAATTTCTAGAGAATCCTTTGTAATATCGGTTTGTCTCTATTCATAATGTATGTACAAGTATATAAAATACTATAAGTTGACAAAAGAACAGATATATATTATAGAAGACAGTAATTGTTTAATTTACATAATTGTGTACATAGATAGACTTGAATATAATCCTTTTTTAATTTATCAATTTTAATACTTCTATAGAAAAAGCATATATGTTGTTGATCATAAATTAAGTTATCTGTTAGATGTGATTATCCATTTTTCATGATAGTAACTGCGATATTTTCTCTGCTCTTATTTTTTTTAACATTATATATATCTCCCTTGAAATATATATAGGGTTCGTTCGTAGGAGAATGAATGTTAAAATGTTGATCACATGTTCACACATGTCGATTTGGTCACTTTAAAACATTGAGATGGTTCTATACAGGGGATTACATTGTTTTTTCACCATCCATTTTAATCATTTTCAAACTTTAATTGATTTGGAAAAAGAGCATCAATGAATTGATTATAATTAAAAGATAGCATCATAAATTTAAAGAATAGCTAGAGTCGGACCGAAAATATAGGTATTCCCTTATCATAAAGAGATCAAGAGAGATGCCATATAAGTTGTCTGTCTATCTAATGATAGCCGACACAATAAGTTTTACTTTCTCGTCTCGTAATTGTTATGTTTTTGTTTGTAAAATGTTAATATATTCGGAAAAATTAACGTTTGACATATGACATTGACAGTGTCACTTATAGTGATTACATAGTACTAATGAATGATGAAGAAAATAGAACAAAAAAATTCGAAGAAGATTATACAAAGAACCACAATCACTAATTCAATGTATCTACCACTTTTTGTATCTGATCTCGTAGTATGGTTTTGGCTAACGAAAAAAAAAAACTACATAGTTCACATCATTTTCATCAGTCTTGGTAACTCACGCATATCCCAATACGTTCATGATCATGAGTCATGACCACAATCGGATCTTATATAGGCTAAATCTCGTACCACCAACGCATACACATTGTTCTTTTTAACCAGACTATTAAAATCCGTTCCTAAACGAGATCATAGATGTTTGTCCTTGTTAAAAAGAAATTCTTAAATTCCAAACATTTTGAGTTATTTATTTATAAAACAAAGAAAATTTTTTGCTTGCTCTTCTTATCTCTTGCATGGCTTTTCCAAGTTATATCAACACTATAGATGTCAGCCAACAAGGGCCCTTTCTTCTGCAAGCATAGAACTTTATTTTTGGTCCACCTCAAAGGAAAAAAACAACAACTCAAAAGCTGCCCTCGTGTGAATTATATTGGGATATTGTCAGAAGACTACACCACCTTCGAATTTCGTAGTTCACCATCTTACAAGATCAAGGGTCCCTTCTTCTACACGCATGACTTATTTCTTGTTTTGGCAACCGATGTTCATAAATCGTAATTCATGATTAATCTTTGGAAATGAAGTAGTTACTTATGTTAATTAATGTAATTTTGTAATTACTACACGCATAACTTGTTTCTTTTGTTTTAGCAACCATTGAACACTAGCTATAATCACTAAGTGATATTGTGATCCTTTTTACAACTCTTTGATCAATTTTATACAGTTTAACGTGACGTAAAATATCTCTCGAATCAACATGCATCAATAAAAGTGAAACAATAAAAACTTAACAAGAATTTAACTACCTACTCTGTAAGAAAGCAATAATCAAGTCTAGTATTCATTACTAGTGGTCGGAGATGTGTTCTTTCTTTGTTTTAGATTTGCTCTCTCTCTAACTTTCAATGTTCATAAATATTGTTACACACTTAAATATTTGCTTACATGATGATCAAGATAAATATATACCTTCACATCGGCTTACCTAAATGAAATTCAGTTTTTTTTTTTTTTTTTGCATATATTAATCAGACTCCTCTATATACTGTAAGCAGGTTGATCATATACTTGTAACATATCATTAAATATTTGATAAACTTAGGAATGAAAACTACATTAAACCAAAAAAACAACTTCAAGATCAGTTATAATTATTATTTTTCGTCACAAAATTCAGTCTTCATTCGTACACAAAAATTCGAACTCGCAAGTCTATAAATGTTGGTCTTTTAACATGCTCACTCCTTGTTTTGAATATTACCATTTCCATTTTTCACCTGTCATTTTCAAAACTGTGGGAGATCGATTTCTGAGAAGTAAAAACAATGAGTATGAAAAGAGACAGCGATGGACTTCGATTCTAACATGAATGGTCCCTTTGTATATTCATCTATTTGTGCACTCAAAAGAAAAGAGGAAGTATATATTCATCTATTTAGTTGATAGATGATATCCCAAAACAAGTACGTATGAGCGATATTTTAAAATTTATTTCTTGTATAATGTACTCAATCTTATTTATAAAGTAGTAAATTGAGATTAATTATAAAGAACATAACTGATTTTATATGTTTTGCCAATAACTAAATAAATGAGTTGGAAAAAACTGTATCTAAAAAGATCTACAATTAAAAATTTGACTTAAAAACATATGATACATAAAATCAAAATTTGCAACATTTTCAACCATGATTTGGTGTCGGTAGCTCAACCGGTTGAGTTTAGAGAATTTTGTGGAAAAATACTAGAATATTTGTTAACTTTAATTTTGGAAGACAGAGAACTCGTAGATTATTGGTGTATTTCAGTTAGAATACATACTCTAATTAGAGAATAATTTGTTTTTATCGATTTCTAAATTTATACTATTCATATATTTTTTTTTTAATATAGTAACACGATCGGTATAACTTGTGATAAAAGAAAAAAAAAACAAATAGAATCAATGAATATTATAACATATGAGACCCACTACATATATGTTTTAATACGAAAAAATATGGGTCTTTCGGTTCAATGTTCACGCATGCATCTCTTTGTCCCGAATCACTTTTCCGAACAAGTCTCCACTTCAACTTAGGATCTATTAACCTCTCCTTAAAAAAAAAAAAAAAAAAAGAGACCATCCACCACGACCGATTTTTTTTTTTTTTTTTTTTTTTTTAATTTTTATGATCTGATAGAACTTTTTCTAAGTAAAAGATATAGATGTAAAAATAATTAATAATAATATGAAACTATATTGAGGTCAAAGTCATAAGCATGGAGATAGTAAGAAAAAAAGAATTACATCTTAGCAACAAAAAAAAACTTACACGAGCAGAAAAAAAATATACAAACCAAAAACCATATATATACTTTACACACCAGCAGAACATATGTATGGATTGATCAATCAATATACTCAGGTCGGTGAATGTGGAATAGAAAAATGAAACTCTCTAATACACACATGTTAATCTAAAGGCTCTGATCAAACACCATGCTATTAAGTTTTTGTAGATTCTTACCGTACACCTCAACGTCAGCATCATGCAGCAACGTTGCAGCTTCTTGGTTTGGTGACGACGATGATGATGCTGATCTCCAGTAGTACTTGGCAATATCTGGCTTTACTTCTGCTTCTAACCCAGTTTCTGAGCTTTGGTTTTGTTCTGTGTAATGAAGAATCTCTGATGCCCATGACTTCATGTCTTGATGATGATGATCTACCACTGGATTATTATTATTATTATTGTTGTTAGTGTTCATGATTTGGCTACCTTCTGTGTAATGATTACCAAAGAAGGCACTGTAGATACTGCTGCTCTGAGATGGAACTGTGTTGCAGTAGTTAAGTTGTTGTTCCCAGTTGTTTGGAGCAGAATTGAAGTTTGAAGTCATTGGTGTCGGAGATGATGACGTGGACATCGAAGAGATTAAAGATACGATCTGGTCTGAAACTGTTGGAGTATTATTACTTGTACTGAAACAAAACGCAGCGTTTTGATTAGTTGTGGTTGTAGTAGCCGGGAACCACCATGGACCTGATTGGGATGAGACGACCATCGACTGATCATGTGGGTTGTTTATGGAACCCGTTGACTTTACTACTTCTGATGACGTCAACTTGTGGTCTATGACGTTAAGAGTTTGTAGCTCGCTTGTTACTAGGGGTTTATGTGTTGTTGGATCAATGCCTTTTCTTCTCAGCTTCTTCTTAAGACATGAGTTCCAGAAGTTTTTGATCTCGTTGTCTGTTCTTCCCGGTAACCGAGTTGCGATTTGAGACCATCTACATATTCAAAAGATGGACCAAAGATAAAAAAATTCAACAACTACATTATATATTCAAGAACTATATAATATGTCATTAGTATCAAATTAACTAACCTGTTGCCTAATGCAGCATGGAGCTCAATGATCAAGCTTTCTTCGTCTTGTGAGAAAGCTCCTCTCTTTAAATCTGGTCTCAAATAATTTATCCACCTAAGTCTACAACTCTTCCCACATCTTTGCAAACCTATATCATGATCATATATATCCATGATCAATACATATAAAAACATTATGAAAAGTACATATTTTCTTTTTCAACTATTTTTTAAGTATAAGAGCACATGGAGACCAAACCTGCGAGTTTAGGGACAGAACTCCAACAGCCATGACCATGTCTAGTGATGTAATTGAGAAGTTTCTCGTCTTCTTCAGGAGACCAAAGGCCTTTTCTTAGCTTCTGCTTAAAACAACAAGAATGTCTTCCCATTTTTTCTATAAAGAGAGTAGTGAAGAAACAAAGAAGCTATAGATTGTTGCAGAGAGAGTTTTGTGATCTGTGAAGGTTTCTATAATTAAGGTTGAAGAGAAAGAAAGAAAGAAAGAAAGAAAGAAAGAAGATGGAGAAATTATTATAAAATGAGAGAAAATGTGATTGGCGATTTTCTGGTGTAAACACTTTTGTTATATAATCGTTGGGTGAATTAATTGATACCTTTTATGGGACCACACCCTATATTGAAAAATCAAGAGATGAACAAAAAAAAACCTAGCAAAAGAAAAAACTACTATTTGATTTCTTTACATAGTAGAAAGAAATGGTGGCTAAATACTTTAGAGATTAACAACTGATCATTAAATATTTTTTTACCTTTTTTCCGAAAGATAGATAAAAAACGTGACATATCTTAAAAGAAGAAAGACAATCAACTTTTTAGAAATTTATCTACAATTAAAAGAGAAGAAGAACATTATTGTAGTCTGATTTTTTTTTTTTCAGACTACAATATTAAAAAAAAATAGTATAAAACATGACAGTTATATATATAAGAAAAAGAAAGAAGCATGATAATTAAAATAGAGGAGGAAAAGAGGAAACGTAATTCAGATACTACTTCGAATTGTTTCCTAAGTTTTGGAGCTGATGATTTAAGTTTTTATACATCCACGTACAATAAGTATTATTTATTATTAATAGTAAAGATGGGTTTCAAACCTAAGAAAATTATGACCCCAAAAAATTTGGGCGTTTCCTAATTAGTAATAAAAAAAAAAAACTAGAAAGAAAAATAAAGGGAAAGCCCATCGGTCAACAACAAACTCATTTTCATGAAAGCATTGTACGAGTCTAAAATTATTGTCCCCTCTAAAATTGTCTACGAAATTTTAATATTTTTTTTTGTTTGTAAAAAGAAAATTAATAATTTTAGTACCTTTTTTTATAAATACTATTATTATTTTTCCTACTTTGATCTCAAAAGAGACACCTTGATGTGCTGAGAATGTAAAGAGTTCTTCAATTCAAGTACGCAAAGTGATGGTGTGGAAAAAAATAGCCTTAAATGTTTCCACTATGCAATAATTTGGTCGCGTAACAACTAATATTCTTGTTTATATAGACATTAATTTTAATACTACTAGTTACCAAATTTGTTACTGGTAAGCTTTCTTTGATCTTTATATTGCTGAGGCTGATCTAATCAACGTGTAAAAGAAACAAATAAAGTTAAGTTTGATTTATTTCGAGCATGTTTCTACACGAGAAGAACAATAAGTGTTTAGAAACGTATATTATGAGAAGATGCGTTCTCATTATTATCGTATTATAGGAAAGAGAGTTTTTCTTATATAAATAATATCATGATTAGTTTACAACAAAGATATTTTTTAATTTATATAAAGCTACTAGCTTAAGTCGAGTCTTAAGAAATTATACAAACATCCGCATTATTGAAGAATATATCATTACAACGGAAGAAACACTCAATCCTTTGTATATACAACTGGCTTGTCTCCTTTGACATATTGTTGTAACTAGAGGAAGAAATCTCATAGATTACCTCAATTTTTAATAATTGCGTGAGCTGCGTCACGAATGATATACTATTCTTTCTATTGAAATGTGATTTTGTCTTATGTATATCATTTACATTTTGACGTATATATAAGTGCACACAATAAGTCTATATGAACATATTGACGTATATATACTTCAGTTGAAGTTATGAACTTGTAAAAACTAAATGCACTTAAAAAATATCAATATACATGTATATATCTAAAGCAACGTAGTCGTCGATGGAAAAAAATAAACAGTAACGAGAAAGTCAAGGCAGGTATATATATCTTTTATAACATGCAATTAAATTAGCCGATCGATGCCAAACTTCGACTCTGTCGTTTTCAAGTTTTATTAAATCATCTTTGCGTAGTCGAAATTGGACTCCAGTATTGGTTGTAAAAAGTATAAATTGGTAGTCGTCGTAGAAGCTAAATGTTTTTATGTGCATAGAAAATTAGAAAAGCCACGGTGATGTTTTTTTTGTATAGTTTGTAATGGAAATACAAAAGAGAATCGCCGCCTTTCAAATGATTGAGCATTTAAAAATTTTCAAGTTGGAGAGAGATTGATATTGACTTTGGTTTCATCTTCGAGAAGCCATGTTCATGAGAGTTAATTAGGACTTTGCCTCTTTCAAGGTCCTCTAGGTCTTGTACTAGAGAGGTCTATTATTTAAACTGAAGCGAAGAGGTGAAAGATCAAGAGCTATATAAAAACAAGAAGAAGACAAATGGATGATATAGATTGAAGGAGATATTTTAGATCAAAATTTTGGTCCAATAGGTTGGCTATATCCCTCAAATTAGTGCCATTACTACAAAATGAGATGTAAATTAATCATGCATTTTGTTAGGAGGAAAAAGTAGTTAGGGTTAAGACAATGCATTGATCTGTCGCTTATCATTGACAATAATGTATCATATATACAAGGATATGCATCTGTAAACTCTTTAAGGATACAGTTGATCATAAAACTTGAAATAAAAACAAAATTATACTACTAGTATATAATGTTGAGTTGTGAAATTCAATCTCTATGGTTTTGCGAATAATCCAATATTTGGATGATACGCCGATCAACTTCATCGGTCAACTCGATATGAAGGTTGGATTAGTGATATTTTAAACCGACGATTGTTTGTCCTATATTGTTATGTTCTTCTTATAATTTGCTGTTTATTACTCTTTACGTGTGACAAGAGAAAAAATAATTATATTTTTCATTTTTTTTTTTAAATTTAGTTATTATATCCATAGCGGCCGAGCCACTATTAAAGCACTCACATTAAGGTGAGCTCTAATAAAATTTGTAGTTTTATATACTTTTCAATTTTTTTAGAAAACGAATTTGGAATGTCAATCCTAACTTTTAGCATTCTAAATAATGTAAATCTTAATGTAGTACTAACATATTAACGGTTCCAAAATTCTGTAGTTGCAAAATGAAGAGTTTAATTATTGCTAGAGAGTAGAAAAAGATATAGATGCAAAGTCAAAATAATAATTGCTACCAATGTACTACTATAATAATTTGTGTAAATATTAAAAACCAACATGTCAATGAATTTATATAGTTACTTGATTTTCAAAAACTCCTAAATATTTAGAAAAAAACAAACAAACAATGAAAGAAAAAAAATGAGGACGAATGGAAGAGGCCGAAGTTAAAGTAAGTGAGCATCATTTTGTAGTAGAATGATGATTGCGAAAGTGGGACAAAAACAGAATTTTCATGATTTGGTCACAAGAATATATAAATTTCCTTGTTCAAAGTACAAAAAAACAGCTTGCTTAGAGAGGCAATACTATACGAAAGCAGTGAAGGAGAATGTTGAAACATCACTCTCATGTTCAATTCCGCAATGTGTATAGCACCAGGCTTTTGTTTCCTCGGATCTTTTTTTTTTCTTTTCATGAATACTACTATTGTTTCGTTTCCTATATATATATATGATTGTTTCATTCTCTCAACATAATTATTAATCTACATCATTCATCTGTTGTTTTTGTACTGACCCCTTTTTTTTTTAATATATAACGTAAGAACATATATTTTAAAATAATATTTGATGCGAAGTACTATTGTGTTTACCACTTAAAAAGCTAGGTGTCAAAATTATTAATTATTTAAAGTGTATTCACAGAAATAGAACTGAACTCTTCAAATTTAAGTTATTATTTTGAAAATTATGGATAAATGTTTTTGAATAAAGAGACAATATATTCTTGACATTGAGTTATATGTATTTTGTTAAATTATATTATTTTATCATCCAATATTTTATATTTAAATTAGCAATCCAAAAATAGTCAATTTTAAACTATTTTGTTCATTTTTCCAAGTTTTTCTGGTGTTATTCTTGAATTAAACGTAGAATAATATCATTCACATAAGCAACAAAGCCATTTCAACTCCACGAGTTGGTCCAAAACTAAAAACTATATGGTTATGAGTTAAGAGCCTATAATCCAAACTAAATAAAGAACCAGCAAATAAGGAGTATGAATCATGATATGTTTATGTAAAGACACATAAATTTTGCATGATTTTTCTTATTTCGGATGTAAGTTTCGGTCGGATAACTTACAAAGCGACTATTAGACGAAGTTAATATGGTTTATTGTCTTTTATGTTACAATGGTAAGAATATAAACTCAAACAATCGGACCTATATAAAGGATCAAAGTCAATATATACGTTGTTTTTAAATTGTTACCGAGAGTAAAAGAGAGTATATATAGTACAGTTTTCAGTTTTTACTGGTTGGCAGCACGTGTTATAGCGACAAATGATTTTTTTACCAAAATAGACACAATATATTAAAAATATAGAAAAACACCAAAAACTCATAATAAGAGGAAAATGAGAATGACTATTTTATATCATTATATGACTAGCAAATTATAACACATATTATTCAGTACATAAAATATTGAAAATATGTTATTGTATAGTTTAGTTGAATATTAGTATATGTTTAGTTATTTTCACAAATATGAAATATCCGTTTACCTTTATCACCTCTATCGTAAACATCTGAATTGACATCAATTGCAATTAAAAATGGTTTCAAGGGTTATAAAACAGTTATCATAAATGACATCAAACGCATGCAATTACGATCGCCCACAAACATGACGATAGAAGTTGGTTGCGAGAGGATCAATTTCACATGTAGTGTAGCAAAATGGTCCATGAAACTGAGTTATATAAGAAGCACCATCTTTGGTTAATTCATTGCTTAGTTAGGACAAAACAACAAGCACGTGTTTTTTCTAAGCATTCAAATCTTTGATGTTTCTATTGTACCACAACAACTATATTTAGTGATTATATAGCTGACGTTATGCCACGTTGCCAAGACAAAGATGGAGGCATTAGCCGACGGAGAGAGATTAACAAAGGTCAGTCTCATCAATATACTTGCTGATTTACATGAGGTCCTCGCCGAAATGAAAATTACAATTAAACACGATTAGTGATAATCGCTTTTTAATCACGGAGGTTAAGTAATAATTAGTAATTATAATATCCCTGTAAGAAAACCAATCCATAGGTTTTAGTTTATTATTCTTCATTTTTTTTGATAAGAAAAGGTATTCGCCTTTATAAGAATGAGGAAATATTTCGGAACTTTTGGACAATTGGGTCCATGTTAACAGAATCCTTAAAATGATTTGTGGTTAAGTATTTGTTTAGTGAAAAACATTTTCACTTCATTAAAATATTTTTATTTTTTTGAGATTAATTAAAATAATACTCCTTCTGTCATATTTCACTTTTATTTTAATTAAAAACACAAAGATTTAAAAATAACAAATATATTATCATTTTTTTTTCAAATATATTATCATTGATAAAAACTAATAAAAAATACTGCAGCGTTTAATAAATCATAAAATATGAAGTTCGTAGAAATTGTGTATAGATACTTGAACAAATATATTAATAAGAAAAAAACAAAAAAAAAAATCTTAAAACATTCTATATATTGAGACAGAGTGAGTAGTAGTAACAATAGGAAACTAAAGTCTATGACCAAGATATATTTTAAGTTAGATTATTTCGTTTTAGAAAACAACCTCAAATGCAATAAATAATTGAATTCAAATTTACAGTATAATTTTAAGTGAAAATCTCAAACTTCATAGATACATTTGATTCAAGTTTAAATTGCAAATAATTTAGGTACAAAATATTACTATCTACCATATTTCTTAGGAAGTAACTGTAAAAATAGAACATGAGATTATTTGTTTGACAAAGAAAAAAAAACAAGTAGAAAGATATGACGTTATTTTTAGAGTCCATCAGAACAAATTACAAATCTTGGGGGGAAATAATATATTTAATATAGCTATTTTCTTGATTGTTCTGATAAATTTGTTCTTAGATTCAAATAATCATTATTATTTTAACTGTAGAATTCATTGGAGGTATGCAAATGCAAAATATTTCCGATGGTGTATATATCATTCTTTAGTTCTAAGCAAAGCAAAAGCAATGATTAGAAAGTTTAAATAGCAGTTTTGAGTTTAACGACAACAATTAAAATGAAGTAAAGTTTGGAAAGATATTTAAGGAGGTGACATGGATTTTCAAAAGATAAAAAGAAGTAATAATAAAAAGGGATTTTGTCTAGTTGAAAAGTATGTCCCATGATCCTACTCATGCATAATTACATTAAGTAGGACCTTAACTCATTTTCCTCATCTTTTTCTTTATATGTTTATTTTCTAATGGACTTCATATTTTACATATTTGTATCCATATATATATATATATATATATCATGATTCATAGAACTTATATGAATGTTTTTTAGCAGAAACAAAGCAGTCAAAATACAATTTAATTATAAGTCTTCTTAATAGTATTTCATCATACCCTTACCTCGGTTTATTACTTGATTGACTAATTTTTGCAGTCGGTAATACTGGACAACTAATTTGTCTTTCAGAAAGAAGAACTCTAAAGGAGTTAAAGATTTGATTTAGAGCAATTATGAAAAAGTTATTTTGTCTGGTTGAAAACATGAGCCATTAGAAGAACATTTACATGATGTGTTTGGTAACTAATTAAGTGGGGAAATAATAGTCAATCTCTGATTAGCCACACTCTTCATTAAATAATTATTTTCTTGCATCTTCGCTTTCTTAAACATTCCCATCAGTCACTCTTCTTTTTTTTTGTTTTCCTTTTCTTTTCTGCAAGTCTATGTCTCAATTATAGGGATCACACTCTCCTTTCTTCAATCTAATCTCTCTTTCTCTTCCCTTTAATCATCTTCCAATTTAATTATGCATATATGATACGTGTCAGCTCCTTATTTGATGATTTGTTTCTAATTTCAATTTGTTAACTAAAATGAATTCACACACATAATATGATGTCTTGTGTTTCTTTGTTAACCACATATATACAACTTGTATTTAAGAGTGAAAATGCATTAATCCAATAAAGGTCCAGACGAAATTTGCAATTCCTTTTTTTTTGTTATAAGGGAAATTCAGTTTGTGATTATTTTGTTTTTACATATATTAGTTGCAGTAACAAGAGAAAATTTGTAGATTTGGTTTCGGCTAATATAGGTCTATATAAGAGTTAGTTATGTGTAGTTATTTTATCAAGTCAAATGAAGCAGCCGAGTATGGCTCTTTTTTTTTGTAAATCCATATGTGTATGAATTGGGATCTCTAAGTTTTGACATTAACCTATTAACTAATCAATAAATTGTTTAACAATTTTTTTTTTTACGTAATGCATTCAAACCTCTTTAAGTTTAGATTCATCTTTTTTTTTGTTGTTGTTGTTGTTGTCTCATGTTGAGATGACAGATTTTCATGTATTCACATATTTGAACATCCTTTAGGCTTTTTATTTGTTTGTCTTAAAATTTTAGGCCCATATATTCACATATGAACACGCATAGAAGCTTTAAAAGGTTAGATCTTTTCAGTTTTAACAAGTAAATTAGAGCCTACTAATTAGCTCTTTTGTAGTAGGCTTTTTATACGATCTAATGGAGTCAAGTGGTCTTGAGAGCCCAACGAATAGTCACTGTCCCAACTATCGTCCCAGCATGATCTCTTAGGAAGAACTCCTTGGTATATAATAGTTGTTTTCTCGTCACAGAAGAAAGATTTCAGTAACATATCATTAACCACTCCTTGCTTAAAAGTGGGAACATTTTAAACTTTTGATATCCAATGCTTTATACTTTTAGATAAGCTTAACCGGAGAATCACTCTTTATTATTCAGATGATATTAAGTAAGTAACCGATTACAAGGATTAAAGTTGAAAATAAATGAAAAACTAGATCAAAATCATCAGCATCATCTTCTGATTCCCCTCTCCTCACACAATCTCATAACGACCGAGTCCCTCACAATAATCAACATGCTTTCCTTGTTACATTAATATAGTATATTATTTATAGACTAAGCACAATAATCCAATTGTCACCCTCAGTGGCGGAGGCGGTGTGTTAGCCTGGGTCAATTGACCCCTATAGATTTACAAAAAAAAAAATATTTGTACTTTTAAAAGAAAAATCAGAAAAAATCATGAAAATATGTATATTGACCCCCGTAAAATAGTTACAAACATGTTTATTGATTCCACAAAAAAAAATTTATAGGTTTTGATTATTAAAAAAAATATTGACTCCAACAAAAATAATTTCTAGTTCCGCCACTGATCACCCTGTCATGTGTGACACTGATCCCAAAAAAATTTCCAATTTTACATGTGTGTTTTGGTTGACGGCGTGCGTATTTTTTTTTTTTTTTTTTTTTTTTTTTGATAAATCATAGTTTTTATGGGTTTTAACTGTGATGTAATTTATGTTTTTAGAATTTTTGTTTTTTTAGGGGTTTATAGTCTTTGTAGAATCATGAATCTTTTAGGATGAACCGGAGTAAAATGAAGCATTTAGGAGCGTTCTGGAGTTTATCAAACATTAAGGCTGAAGAAGACGAAGCTTGGAGCCGATCATGGATGTTTGTGTCACCGGTCATGACACAAGATTTCACACGAGTTTTATTCAAGTTTTGAAAATTTACAAAATCACCCAAAATTTCCTTTATTTCCATCATTAGTCTTTTATGTGTTTTAGTCTTTCAGACATATTTGTAGATCTTTTAGGTTTTTAGAAAGACTGATGCTTTATTTTGTTGCAAACTATTGAGAGAGATTTTCCTGAGAACTTTTGGAGAGACAAATCTTAATTCATCTGTAAAGAAAAGATTTCAGCTTTTCTTACTTTTTTTGTTGATTTCTTAATACAATTTATTCGGTTTTTAATGTGTGTTTTCATTGATTATGTCTAAGTAATGTGTTTGTTAGGTTTACGATTTCTTATTAGGGATCTCATGGACTGCTAGATCGATTGGTTAGATTAGGATTCATAACTTTATTAGTTTTTCACCATAGGTTGTTCTATGGTTAATTGATTTGAGATGAAAGTGTTATTGATTTCCTGACGAAACCTAAGGTTAGCACACTTTCATCTTTCGCACATAAAATTTTTGTAACTTATCATTATCCCCTATTCTCAAAATGAAGCTTGTCCTCAAGTGCAAAGGAAGGTAACTGTTTTGCTAGTTCCTTGACCACCATCCAAGAATTTTCATGAGAAGGAAGACATGTACATTTGACCAAGCCTTCTAGCTGTCCTATATAATTATAGCATATATCTAACAACTCTACAAGTTCCAGTATCAGTTCATCAGCTACAGGTAAAGAAAGTGTAAGTGGACTAACATACACACACTTTTCCATGCTCCGCTTTTAAGCGGAAATACATGGAAAACATGATGGAACGTAGTCTCAGCTGGAAGGTTCAATCTGTACGCATCATTGGGACCATAAAACTTGGCAGAGGCGCTTATCAACAGATTGTTGGCTATATGGCCACGATTTAGGTGAAAAAATGCTATACCATATCAATATTCACCAGTGGCTTTTATCAGCATTATTCTTAATCAACAGCGGAGCATGATTTAGGTGAATATTGATATGGTATAGTATTTTTTCATGTTCCCTCAATTGAGCCTCCAGTTCCATATTAGTAGTGGATTTTCCTTCATAACAGATGATGTTGGGAGGATCTTTGCCATACACCACTTGAAAGGCTGTGGTCTATAAGGATGTATGATAAAAAAACTTGTGCCATGTTCTTGGGTAATAAGCCAAAAAACAGAGATAAGTTGATATGTATATATTTTACACTCTTTCATCATGCATTTATCATTCATTTTGCTCTCTTCAACTCATTGTTATGCATTTTTTTTAGTCTCTTTTGTATAATTTGCCTATTTAGGTAGTTCATGCATTAGCTTTGCATACATCTTGCATATTGGAGTTTTTCAGGTGCTTAGGAGGTGATCAGACCATTGGAGCCGAATTGAGCCAGAGTACTGCATCCGACTCGAGCACACCAGCAGCTAGCGAACCTCCGACTCGACTGCAGCTTCACCATCTCCGCCTTGCATTTCGATCCGTTCTCGTCATCCTGCTAGATTCGACATGCTTCAGCATTATCATTCCCCTTGACTGACGAACCACTCTCCCACTCGAGCGCACCTCTAACAAGAGACGTTCTCTGACTCTAGCGCACCCTCAAGGTCTTTAACCTTGTGACTCGACCGCACTATCTCCAACCATGCCACTCGAGCGTGCCTCCAGTAAGAGATGTTCTTCGACTCGAGCGCACCCTCAAGGTCTCTAATCTTGCGACTCGACCGCACCATCTCCAACCATGCCACTCGAGCGCACCTCCAGGAAGAGACGTTCTCCGACTCGAGCGCACCCTCAAGGTCTCCAACCTAGCGACTCAACCATGCCATCTCAAACTATGCCACTTAAGCGCACCTTTAGAAAGAGACGTTCTCTGATTCGAGCGCACCCTCAAAGTCTCCAACCATGCCACTCGAGCGCACCTACAAGAAGAGAAGAACTTCTTGTTTAGGGTGTTTATTGACACGAATGAACTTGTTTGTAATGCCTGTTTGTTCATGTGTCTCTCACGAGAGTTAGGTTTGCAAGTGATTGAGTTTGTGTAGCTTATGTCAAAAGATTAAATTAGCTAAGCTATGATATTCATTGGGTAAGGATAGCTTGATTTTGGTTTGTTAAACACTCTATGTGCTAAGTGACTCTGCCTACATCAATTACTCCCATCCTTAGGACCTCTATCTTTCTGATTGTTATTTGATATTTGAGATTGTCTTGTTCTTGTTCTCTAGTTTATGTTCCAACTTGTTTCTGCTTTTACTTATGCATGTTAGCATCTGTTCTTTAGTCTTTTCCAATTTTTGCATTCAGTTCACTTTAGGTTGTTAGACAAACAAACTCTCTTTGAATCTAGCTTAACTTGTGACTGCTTGATCGCATCTTGAGTGATTAGCATCATCTCATTTGGATTAACATCTTATGTACTACAACTACACTAGGTTACTAAACCTGCTAGGATGAAATAAAATCTTATTATCAATTTGGCGCTGTTGCCATTTGGGATTCATTTTGCTACATTTGAAATTTCAAGTTTAACAAGATTAAGTTCTGTTACACTTACCACTATGAATACTAACTTGCCTTGCTTGTCTGCTTGTTTGTCTTGCATCTTAGGTACCCGTTGCTTGAGACCTTGCATGCACACAAGATAAAGAGGACATCAAAATCTTCTTCCTGCCCTTGACAACATCGATCAGTTGCAACCAAGATCAAGACCGCGACAAGCTCGTATTCTTGACGAACATCACACACCAGTGACTATGTCTAACAACCCGTCGCGTGGACCCCACTAGCCTCACTGCTAGTCCGCTAGTCTCACTGCTAGTCATCCAAACGGACCCCAAGCTGGCCCTGCATGGTATCGATCCTAACCCATCACTGTGGATATCCCAATCCACCAGTAGGTTATTGGTGCGCCAGGCGTTCCTCGAATCCTGGCCCTCACCCTTTAACAACCTTCCCACATGACAAGTTGCCACCAATTGAAAGTTTCTAAAAAGGGAAATTTTTGTGGGAAGTGTTGAGGTAGATCTAGCTAGGAGATACTTCTTGGCATCAGATTTGTTTTTGCTCAGGCCATGTGGGCCCAACTCAGGTGATACCGATAGCTCGATGGACTTTGTGGCCAGAGAGTGGGAGTGGTATGTTGCTTCGGATGACGATCCGAGAGCGCGCTTTAGGATGATGACAAAAGAGCGGGATATTTGAGGCTCCCTGGATACCGAAGCTGTGAGCCACGGCTCGGCTGTGAGCCGGTATGTCTCGAGGGTTGCGACCTGAGAGCGGGGGGAGTGTGTGTGAGTGACTTCCTGGATGGCGTAGCTTAAGGCGGTTGGCTTGATAGCGAGCCAGCATGATTCGTTGGTTGCGACCACGAACGGGGGAAGCACTGAGTTGTGAGCAAATATTGTCTTTGATGTGAGTATATTGGCTAGAGTGAGACCTCATGGTTCAGTCGGAGGTGTGCGGACAGTTGCGACAGTTGCATGGGAAACCTTGGCTGACGGAGTTTAGTCCGGTCGGAGGACGTGCGGGTCGTGTTGACGGTGGCACAGAGGTCCTTGACGGATGGACGGTGCTGCGAGATTCGAGGACGAATCCTTATTGGTGGGGGAGTATTATAACATCCGCAAACAAAATATTGCATTTTTGTTTTGAGTGTCGATCGACACCCTTGGTGTATCGATTGACACCATGTGTTCCGGTTTGAACTTGTTTGTTTTAATTGCTGTTTGGTTCGGTTTGGTTCAATTAGAAATCCCTAAATCGCATTTATAAGCGAGGAAGCGACGAATTAAGGGTTTTGGGTGTTTTGTTTTGTCGCCGTTAAGAGAGAAAAGAGAGAAAAAGGAGAGAAATGGTTGGAGAGTGTTTATGTGAGTTTCTGGGTTTGTTCTTGGCGTTTTTGGAGTGATCTGTGGCTGGAGAAGGGAGAGTTGTTGCTGCGAACGAAGGAGAAGCTTCCTAAGCTGTTGTTTCCACCGTTTCTTAACCCAATCTTCCTGCAAAAGAGGTGAGTGCTTGACCATGGTTGATCTAAGCATGAGATCTCTTTTGTTTGGCTGTTCTTTGTCTATTTGTGGTGTTTGCAAGCTTTAGTTCGTTGTTTTCGTGTTTCACATAGGTTTCTGAGGCATTTGGGTGAGTTTGGGACGGTTTCGAGTTGATTTGAAACGGAGGATCGACGTTCCTGTTAGTGCAGTTCGCGGTTGCAGAGGCAGTGTTGATCAACACCATGTTGTTCTAGCATCGATCGACACAGACTTAGTGTCGGTCGACACCAGTCTCATCCGAGACTTGTTTTCCTGGTTTGATGTATTGCTTGTGTTTTGATTGCTTGCTTAAACATGAGAGTCTCATATGCTTGTGTGTAGAACCTAGTAGATGGGAAGATGACCTCACTAAGTATTTATGATATATACTTACGCATCTCAATTGTTGTTTGTGGTGTGCAGGTAAAGGCAAAGTGTGATCGGGGAATCAGAGCGATGAGGAGGAGGATGTTTTAGAGACTTGATTGATTGTGGTCTAGCGCTTGTTTGGTTGCTAGTGTTAAGTTGATAGAACTCTGTAGGATGTTGGAACTTGGTTATTACATTGTTGGTTTTAGATTATTGCATTATTGGTTATTGGATTGTTATTGTTGGAATTCTTTTGGTTTATTGGAATTGTTTGTTATCCGCTGTTGTTGATTGATGCTAGGTTGTTAGTGGGTATGAGACCACTAGTGAATTAATATTATTATTAAAAAAAACGGGAAGGGTTTTTTCATTTTGGTGACTATGGATCATCCTCCAGGAGAAATTCCAAGGCCTCAGAGACACATTGGTGTTGGGGAGACACCAAACACTCATACTAAACGCGCTGAAATCGTTCCTCCTGTTGTTCAGAACAATAACTTCAAAATCAAAAGTGGTCTAATATAATTGATCCAGGGCAACAAGTTTCACAGGTTGCCCATGAAAGATCCCCTCGACCATCTGGATGAGTTCGACTGTCTATGCAGTCTCACCAAGATAAACGGAGTCAGTGAGGATGGTTTCAAACTGCGTCTCTTCCCATTCTCCCTTGCAGATAAAGCCCATCAGTGGGAGAAAAATATTCCCACATAATCAATCACCTCTTGGGATGACTGTAAGAAAGCATTTCTAGCCTAGTTCTTCTCTTACGCTAGAACAACTCACCTAAGGAATGACATCTCAGGCTTTACTCAGAAGAATGGAGAATCTCTCTATGAAAAATGGGAACATTTCAAAAGCTATCAGAGCTAGCGTCTGCATCACAGTTTCAACAACGAGTCATTGCTGAGTACTCTCTACCGCGGTGCACTTCCTAAGATTCACATGCTCCTTGATACAACTTCTTAAGGCAATTTCCTGAACATGGACATCGAAAAGGGTTTGGAGCTCGTTTAGAACTTAGCACAATCTGAGGGAAACTATAATGAGGATTACGACCGCAATGTTCGCAGTGGAGGAGAGCATGAGGAGAAATATAAGAAAGATCTGAAGAATGTCAATGACAAGCTGGACTGACTCCTTCTCAGTCAGTAGAAGAATATCCACTACTTAGGTGTGGAAGACCTTTACCAAGCTCAGGATGGGGAGGGAGAGCAATCTGAGGAGGTCAACTATGTTCAAAATCAGGGTGGATACAACAAAAGTTACAACCCATATGAGAAAAACCCCAATTTGTGTTATAGAAGTAACAATGTTGCTAATCCATCAAGTGTACCCTTCTCAGCACAAAAACAAGGTCGGCTTTGTGCCTTTCAACGAAGGATATATGCTTGAACAACAATTTCAGCAATGTCATCAAGCACCCTCATGACCACCCCCAGGATTCCAACCTCAACAAGTTCAGCCTCCTGAGGCTCCTGACCAGGAAATGAAGACCATCCTAGAACAACTTCTCCAAGGTCAGGCCAGTGGTTCTCTGGAAACCGCAAAGAAGCTTACTGAGCTTAATCAGCGAATGGAGTGCTCTTGCATTGATTTGAATATCAAGTTTGAAACTCTAAATTCCAAAATGAAGTATATGGAAGGAAAAACTGCTTCTACTTCTGCGCCAAAGCCTGACCAACTCCCAGGGAAACCTGTTCAGAATCCTAAAGAGTTTGCTAATGCCATTACTTTGAGGAGTGACAAAACATTACCTCCTAGAAAAAGAGTTATTGACGTCATTGAGGACAATGAGAGTTTAGATGGGGAGAATTTATTTCAAAAATTTCAAAATGAAGCTCAGATAAATGATCCAACCGAGGTGATCATTGATCCAATTGAATCAGACAAGCAATCTGATCCTCATGCTGTTAAGAACCTGCTCTTTCCAAAAAAAAAACATGTGAGATTCTTTCTTCCACCATACAAGCCACCTCTACCATTTCCTGTGAGATTAAAGAAGCCGCTTACTGAAAAGTATAAAGCTCTTTTCTGAAAGCAAGTTAAGGAGATTGAATTGAGGATGCCATTGCTGAACACCTTTGCACTTGTTCCTCACTAACATAAATTCCTCAAAGACTTGGTGATGGAAAGATCAAAGAAGTTCAGGGCATTGCTATGATTCAGAAGAAGATTGTTCCCGAGAAGCTCAAAGATCCTAGATCATTCACTCTACATTGTTCGCTAGGTACTATATCATTCGACAGATGTCTGTGTGACCTAGGCGCTTCCATTATTCTTGTGCCACTCTCTGTGGCTAAGCGGGTTGGTTTCCCAAGGTAGAAAACTTGCAATATATCCCTTATCCTTGTGGATAGAACAATGATGCTTGTTGTAAAGTAACTTGAAATCTCTGAAGACGTCAAAAAAGATGTACAAGACTGTGTAAGGCGTACAAGGCTTTTACTAGGCTTTTGTAGAGACCGACTCAAGGCAACTTAGTGTTAGGTTTTGGGGGTGTAGGCGGCGCAGCCGTCTGTACGGTGTAATACATTCTAAAAAATTCATAAGATCTTTTATTTCATATTGTATCGGGTTTTTTAGGCATATATAAGGAGACTATGGATTTGTAAGGTTGTTCATCAATAATATAAACTAGTCCTGGGCGTTCGGTTTAACCGGTTTATTCGGGTCGGGTTGTTCGGTTTTGCAAAAATTCGGTTTCTAAAAGATCCCACCGAATAGACCCGAAATAAATTTCGGTTCGGGACGGTTCAGAAGTCGGTTTGTTTGGGTCGGTTATTGACAAAAATTTCTGTTCCGAAGATGAACCAAATTTTTTCTTAATCAGTCTGTTCGGTTTTTTAATAAGAACAAATATTTACATGACAAAAACCCAATAACTATAACCCAATTAACAAAATTAAAAGGCCAAACCTAAGAAAATCCCAAGCCCAAACCTAATTACAATAATAAAGCCCAAATCCATATAAATCTAGGGTTTTGGTTAGCGACCGGCGGCGATTGTTTCTAGCTGGTTCCGCCGCATGAACTGCCGTGGATCTGTGCTTTCAAGTTCTTCAACCTCTATCTCATTGTTATCATTAGAAGCCATCTACAAAACGAAACCTATTAAAGTTAGGTTTAAAACTTTGAAATAAACACAACAAACTAGTTAGGATTAAGATTTGAACCAGTGTTCAAGAAAGCGATAGGCGGTATCTGGGCGGTGATCCAGCGTCTAGCGCCTAGCGCCTAGCGCCTAGAACGCTTAATCGACATCTATACGGTTTTTAGGCGGTTTGGGTGTTTATAACATAAAACATTATATATATATATATATAATTATGTAAAAATATATGTTAGAAAAATTAAAAAAATATATAAATTATAAACAAAAGTAAGAAAGATACATTTATTTAAGTTATATTAACAACATATAAATGTTATAATTACATATACAGATATAAAACTTAATAATTTAAATAAATGTAGTTAAAAATCAAAAATAAATATTAAAATAAAATTTATGTAATTTTAAGCGGTTCAGGCGGTCATCTAGGCATCTGCTGAGCGCCTAGCGCCTAAACGGCGCCTAGGCGACCGCTTTCTTGAACACTGATTTGAACTAATACATCTGGAAAAATCCAGAAGAATAAAGAAAAGTGATTAAAATCAGAAGAAGAACAACAAAGCAATCGACTTTGAAATTGTTTAGAAGAAGAAAGAAGAATAGCTTACTAGTAGCAAATTAGCGATTAGAGTTTAACAAAGTCAGACAAAAGGGATTCTAAGTCCAAGAAGTGTGTTTTTCTGGGTTTTGAGAAAGGCATGAAAGGTTTCAAGTTATGGGATCCTGAGGCTAAGAAAAGAGTGATCAGCCGAGATGTGGTGTTTGATGAGCAGTACATGTTGCTACAGGCGAGTTCAGAACGAGTTCCTGTAACCTTTGAGGCTGATACTGGTTCAGATATAGCGGAGGATGAAGAGGAGTCTAGGGAAGCTAGACTAGCAGCGGAAGCAGATGAGAAAGCTCCTGAGATGGAGCAGTCTCTAAAGGTGGGGAAAAAGGGTAATCAGATACGGACGGAGGGGAGTTTGGCTGCAACCAAGGAAAAGCGTGTAGTGAAGGCACCTGTCAGATATGGGTATTAAGATATGGCTAGCTATGCTCTGATGATTGGTACAGATGATCCATTTAGTTTTCGTGAAGCAATTAACAGTCTTGAAAAGGTAGAATGGATTGTTGCTATGATAGAGGAGACAGTTAGTCTGAACAAGAATCATACATGGGAGCTTACAACACTTCCAAAGGGGAAGAAAGCAATTCCTTGCAAGTGGGTCTTCAAGAGGAAAACAGGAGTCTCTGAGAAGGAATTTGTGACTTTCAAGGCGAGACTAGTAGCGAAAGTGTACTCACAGAGGGCAGGGGTTGATTATGATGAGATTTTTTTTTCCTGTAGTTCGACACACGTCCATCCATGTTGTGTTGGGACTGGTAGCTTGCTGGGATTTGCATCTTGTGCAGATGGATGTGAAGACAGCATTTCTCCATGAGAATTTGGAGGAAGAGATCTATATGGAGCAACCTGAAAAGTTTGTCAAGTCAGGAGAGGAGGCGCTTGTATGCAGACTGAAAAGATCTTTATACGGGCTGAAACAGGCTCCTAGACAGTGGTACAAACGTTTTGATACTTACGTGTTGCAGATAGAGTACCAGAGATGTGAGTATGACTGTTGTGTTTATGTGAAGAACGTTGGTAACAATTCTCCCTTTTTTTTTGTTGTTGTATGTTGATCATATGCTCATGCTGGAAGCAATATGGATGATATTGTTGAGTTGAAAGGACTACTGGGAGAAAAGTTTGAGATGAAAGATCTTGGTGCTGCAAAGAAGATTCTTGGGATGGAGATTTGCTGGGATAGGAGTTCTCAGAGATTGTGGTTATCTCAAAGAAGCTACATAGAGAAGATACTTGAAAGGTTTGACATGATGAATGCAAAAACTGTGTCAACTGATTTGGCGAATCACTTCAAGCTCTCAGCACTTCATTGTCCTATTTCTGATGAAGAGATCAGAAACATGGCACAAGTTTCGATGAGTCTCTTCTAAGATGCGTAGGAAATTAGAAGTTAAATCAACAGTTATCTCAAACTGAAAAAAAAAAAAAAAGAGTTGATTAGTCAATTAATAAAATAGTTTATAAGGCATAAATCTTAAGAAAAAATAAAACTTAAACAACTACACTTACATGTTTTTGAGCAAGGGCTTAAAAAAAAGTTTGGCCTGAACGGTGCTTGTGTATTCCGGTGCCATTGGGAACATGATATGGATCATTCTGATTTTGGATCAAGCCAATACCGAACAAGACCATCTCATACTTGAGGATCAATCTATCTAGACACTTGATCACACATCATGTCCTTCAACTTGTCTTCAAACTCCTGCCTAACTCTATCGTTTATGGAACGGTCTCAATTATATATTTGCTACCAAAAAATAAGTATATTAGTCTATGTTTAATTAATGCAAACAAAACATATTGTAAAATAGCAAAACAAATTTGACTTACCGCAAAAGATTCATACAACCGGTCTACCATTGTATATTAGTCTCTTTCAAAGATGCTTCGTACAGTAGCCACAACAAAGGAATATTGGGTAGGGAAATTTGCAAGGGATTTGCAAGGAACATTTTTAAAATTTATTTTTTGCTACAAATTTGCGAGGCTGTTAAATTTTTGCCGACATAACAGTTACACTCGGGTAAAACGTGCTTGCCAACATCTACGTCCCTTGCAACTCCCTTGCAAATTTGTTATGAAAGGAGTTATCGCTAATGCGTCACAAGATTGCGTAGTATTTGCGAGAAGTTTACTCGGCCTACCAAATCTTTTTCAAATCCCTAGCAAATTTGCAAGGGAATACTCCATCACAAAATTTGCGAGGGAATTGCAAGTGTCCTCGTCTCTGTTGCAAGTTACTCGCAAATTAATAGCAAATTTGCAAAGACATATTGCCGTTGTAGCTTTCCGTTGCAAAGAGCGTGTTTTCTTGTAGTGTTATGGTATGTTATGTGGTTTCCACATACGCAAAACTCCCACATTTCTAAAGACAACACATTCATAAAGATCCTTTCAAGCTTCACATCATTCAACCTAGAAACTTGAGATGGTAGATCTTCGAACTGATGATTGTATGCCACCACTATTCATGTTTGTCTAATACACAAAAAATTTGGCAAGGATGCGACTCTTGAGGTTGCTAAAACACAGTAAGCGCCGAGTATTAAACTGAGACCAATTGTGAAAGAGAACGCGATTTACCTCCTAGTTGTATCAGCTCAACGCATAATCCATAGCTGACTGAGATCAGATCTTGCTTTTTTTTTTTTGTATCCGAAAATAAACCCATACAGAAAATTGTTCAACATGCACTATCCAACCTATATGCTTCGTCACCCTCAAAGATAGGCATCTCCACGTTTTTAATAGGTTTTATCAAGTACTCAACCCTAGATGTGGACGTGTTGGTTCAAATTACATTTTGGAGCAGGTTTTATCAAGTACTCCTCCCTTTTGTACAATATACACTCAAATACACTATCATCATACTTCCCACCCTCAATATTCAAAAAAAAAAGAAAAAGAAATTGTTTATCATACTTCAACTTCTTCCAATTATGAATACCAATAAACCAAAATTTTTAGAAAATGAAGATAAGATTATTAAAATTCAACAGAATTATTCTACTAAACAAAACCAGGGTCGACCCATAAATTATTTATTAGGCCTTGAATGGAGAGAGCATATCAGGCAGAGCAGATCAAGCGGTTCAAACACATCAAACAGAACGAAAGTAGATCAAATATTTGGTTGTTCAAGTGCAGATCAAGGGTGAACAGCATCAAAAAATCTGTAGACCAGATCTACATGTATTTCTTATGCATTTACCACAAAAAGACAAAAAAAATATAAACTGCACACAGTTCATCCGCATTAACTTTTAAGAGTAAAAAAATTCTTGAATAGTAACTTAATGATAGGAGGACTACATTAAAAGGTGATATGCTATTTTCTGTCCTCAGAATCGATGAATTCTGACAAATTTTTCAAAAAATCTGAAACTTCACTGTTCACCCACAAACTTCATAGTCGACCTAGAAACTCTGCCTTTCCTTCCCCTTTTTTTGTTGCTTATTACATCTTTTTACTCTTGGTCAACATCTTTTAAAATTCGCCTGGCCTATACTGTCATTGTCGATTTGATACCTATCAACAAGTTCGTTCTTTAGTTCCCAAATCATACCACAACAAAATCGTCATTGTTTATTGAACATATAATCTTCTTAAATTAATCCTACCAGAATTATTGACAAAAGCCACTGGAATCACTACTTTGGTTCAAACGACACAAACGACTCTTCGGTTTCTTCTGTTGTTTAGTTCCCAAATCATACCACAACAAAATCGTCATTGTTTATTGAACATATAATCTTCTTAAATTAATCCTACCAGAATTATTGACAAAAGCCACTGGAATCACTACTTTGGTTCAAACGACACAAACGACTCTTCGGTTTCTTCTGTTAGGGTTTAATGTTTCATTGTGTCTTTTATAATATTCATTTTTTTCATTTTTAAATGAAAATGGCACTTTTGTAGTTACAAAATTAAATACATGGTTTAAAGTCTTTTTATAACAAATTAGTACTATTCTAGCAAGTAAACATTTATATGTGCTAGTCTAGAACCAAAATATATGTGCTAGTTAGTATTTCTTTCAAAATGAAATATTTTCATGCCAGCTATATTACTTCTCATAATTAGCTAATAAAATTTATTTCTAAAGGTATTATATCTAGTATATTTTTTTTCTATATTTATTATTAATTCAAATTTAATCAAATTTTATTCATAATAAATATGTTCTAGATATGTTCTATATACAACATTTACCGCGTGTTCTACATATGTTCTATATACAGCATTTACCGCGCGTTTTAGATATGTTCTATATACAACATTTACCACACGTTCTAGATATGTTCTATATACAGCATTTACCGTGCATTTTAGATATGTTCTATATACAGCATTTAACGCGCTTTCTAGATATGTTCTGTATACAGCATTTTACAGCATGTTCTAGATATGTTCTATATACAACATTTACAGCATGTTCTAAATATGTTCTATATACAGCATTTACTGTGCGTTTTAGATATGTTCTATATACAGCATTTACAGCGCGTTCTAGATATGTTCTATATACAACATTTACAGCGCGTTCTAGATATGTTCTTCCAAATTTTAAAATCTGTGAACAAATTAAGCTATAAATTATTAAGAGTAAAAAAAATTGAGAGTTAAATAAATTAGTTTTAATAATAAAAATAACTTATACGTGTATATATATATTATATTAAGTAATAAGCTAATGATAAGGCACCAACTACACACAGAAATATAAGAATCAATATCTAGATAAACGCATAGTAAATTAGAAAAAGATTTATTGCCTGTAATTTGGACTTAGTGATAAGAAACCTAATTAATGAGTAGAGAAACCCTTTCGTTGCTATATAAACAGTCTTTGTGCCACCAAACTAGACAAACCATACAAAAGAAAAATAAAGATAATGAGGAAATTGAAATTATCTTTGATAGCCAATGAGAGATCAAGAAAAAAAACATTCATGAAGAGGAAGAAAGGGATAACGAAGAAGCTTCACGAGTTGACAACTCTTTGTGGTGTCCAAGCTTGTGGGGTCATCTACAGTCCGTATCTATCTGTACCAGACGTTTGGCCGTCAAAGGAAGGTGCACAAGAGGTGGCTATGAAGTTTATGAAGATGCCGATGGCAACAAGAACCAAAAAGATGACGGATCAAGCTACGTATTTGCGGGAGCAGATTACCAAAACAAAAGAGCAAGTAGACAAATTGGCTGTTGAGAACCAGGAGTTACAAGTTAAACAATTTATGTTTGATTGTCTCCAAGGAAAGATGTCGGAGTATCATTATGGTGCAAAAGAGCTTCAAGATTTGCATCGCTATATTGATCAATATATCAATAAGGTTACTCAAAGGATGCAAATTCTTGTAGAAAATGGTGAGTCTTCTTCTTTCCCTCCTCTTCCTATTGGAGTTGCGGATATAGATCCTCCTGCTGTTGCAGATTTTGCTGTTGATGTGAATCCAGCCGCGGTAAATGCTGCTAGAGAGTTCTGTGCTCATATTCCGTACCAAAATATGAATATGAATCAAAATCTGCAAGAACCGGTTCAATATCATACTTCGCATGATTTTTATAATCATATTCAAGAAGGAGTCTACAATAACATGACTTGGAATCATGATTTGCATTTGGATCTAAATCATAACATGAATTTGAATTTAGATCTGAATTCCAATCAGTATCTTTATCAAGAAAAATCATTTAATGATTTGATGGTGGCACACAATGTGGGTTATGCCGGAGGACATTCTCGAATTCCTTTCATAGATGGAAACCACTACAACTATCACCAGCAACCAACTGTTGATCTTGCCATCACCAATCGCATGCCTTCCATCACCTCATCTACCACCTCTACTACCAGTGTTTATGCTTCGTACATTAACAATAATCTTTAATTAAAAGAAGCATATTTCTACTATAGTATTCAGTTGTCTGAATTTATATGTTTTATTTTCTTCATTTCCAAAAAAAATATGTTGTCTTTGTTTATTTTGTTTTTCAGTTAATTGTTGTTGGCTAAGGGGGTAATACCTTAATGCATTTTTCTTATTTTGATTATTAAGAAATGTATTTGCGCATCATAAGGCATCAATTTTAGTTTTATTTGAATAAATTTAGTTATTTTGAAATAAAATAATTAGTTGTTTTAAAAAAGAATTAAACAAAAATATATAATTAAGCAAGGTACCACCAAAGATGTGGGCAAAGTAACTAGAGTTTTTTTTTCTCACAAAATATCTTATTCTTATCATCATATTTGCCAAAGAGAAAAATGTTCATAAATTATATTTCACCTTAAAACTTTTTCATCAAATGCATCCGTTAAGCATCTGGCTCAACAAACCTTAGGAATCCAAAGGGCAGGTGGACTTGGCAAGTATCTTGGGCTTCCTGAAATGTTTGGCAGGAAAAAGAAAGACTTATTCAACTTCATCATAGACAGAATAAGACAAAAAGCATTAAGCTGGTCATCAAAGCGCTTATCTGTAGCCGGTAAGGCAACTACGCTAAAGTCTGTCCTCTCGTCAATGCCAACTTACACGATGTCGTGTTTCAAACTCCCAGGCTCTCTTTGCAAGAGAATCCAGTCAGCCCTCACTCGCTTTTGGTGGGACATCTCAATCCCTCTCTCTTTCCTTTCGAGCAAACGATATGAACCCTAAAATCGATTTGGGGAAGAAATCGATTTTAATCCCCCAATTGTAAGACGACGTCGTTTTACATCAGTGCTCAACACACGCCAAAATGACAAAACGACGTCGTTTTGTCAAGCCCAAGTGCTACGTCAAAGCTGACTAGTCAACCATTAAGCTTTCGCCTAACACCGTTTGGACGGATGTCGAAACCGAAAAATTTGATGGAGTTTAGATAGGAAATTTGAATTAATTTTGAGTTGAGGCTGTAATTTGCAGGGTATTAAAGTTGGGGTATAAAAAAACTAACGAGAAATTGTTGGGGTATATTTTGGCCGTTTTCCCCATTTTTTTGGTATATCTGTTAGAATTCCTTGTAGTCTGGTACTAAATTCAGGACAATGGTTCAATGAACTACCGACGCGTTTTTTTAAATAATCATTACAATAAAAATAGAATGCGTTTATTTACAGTTTGACACCTCAGCTTTAACATTCAAACTTGTGTTGACACATCAATTAAAATCATGAACCTATCAAATTAAAACAATTAATACATATCTGCATTTTTTTTCTTAGGTGGACAAAGAAATTAAGCGAAGAAACAAAGATAGAGAGAGCAGCCATGACCGAGAGACGCGAGGGTTTTTCACTCACAAACCCTCTACAACAGTAAGAGAGATTGCAAACTCATTTCATAGTTTTCTCAATCTCTTTGTTCTAGATTCAGCTTTTTCAGCTCTGTTGATTGAGAACTGTTCTATTTTGGCCGTCATGGGACAAAACATCAATATCTTAGACTGCAGGATGTGATTTTTTCATGAGCTAGATCGGCGGTAAAGAGCAGCCATGGACAAAACATCAATATCCCATGTCTAATGCTAATTAAAATTCCCTAATCTTTTTGTATGGATGATTGCGTTGAGATACTTTTATAATGATTTGCTTATTTGAGGCAATATGAACCATTTGAATATTAAAACACTCTCGTGGAATGAGATGCTTGTCGATACTTAAAGTTCCTTTATTAGCTCCTATAGCTGAGGACAAGTCTGTTTTGTTCTTTTTTTGTTTTTGTTTAGGTGATTTGGTTTAAGCGCTTCAGGTCTTGTGCTGCGTTTTGTAAATAAACAAGAACAAGTATAAATATTAAATATGTTGTAAGAGATCGATTATGTGAGATTAAAAAGACAAATGTTGAAGTGACTAAACTTAAAGTATAACTAAATACTTCATTATAATTAATTACACTTAAAAAATAAATCAACAACAAACCAACCTGCTTAGCATAAGACATACCAAACCAACACTAATTTATTATATATACAATATGTATTATAACCAATAAAAATGTGGGTGCTTAAACATGCTCTGGAGAAGGAGGCGTTATCAACCGTTTTAGTTCCGAACTAATCGAAAGATTTTCCGAAGTGAATTGTAAAAATTGAGCAATCTTATTGATATTCGAAGTGTCCTCCAAATATGATCTGTATGTGGTTCACGTTTAAATTCTGGCAAATTTACCTCTGTAAATTTCACGTTTCATTTACTACATATTGTAATCGAATCCCACTCGTTACGTCCCTCTGGCTAATCCGGACTCCGAGGTGGCTCTTACGTCTTTTCCTCAGCTCGGCGAATCCCTCGTCTGTTTTTTCCGGATTGGGCCTTAATATTTTACTGCGCCGAGCTATCACTCCTCCCTGGGGTCGGGCTGACCGACTTCGACATCGGTGTCAAACGGGCTGACTGACTTCGGTACCATCAACTATGATTCCACGTCACACATTATCTGCACCACACACACAATAAGATGTATGAATCTTATCAGAAAAACTTAGTGAGGTGATCCTCTCATCGACGAGTTATACACACAAACAATCCAATAAAACATAAACAAATAAGCCAATAAGCAAAATATCCAAAAACAATTTCATCATATGTAACACCGCGAACCATCCTATGGCCGAACAAACCAACAGACAGCTACGAGACGCTATGATAGAAACTGTATCAAGGTGGTCCGGCTAAGCTTTGGAGGCTACAGTTTCCCAACCAGTCTTGCTTTAATACAATTCCCCGCTCCGAGATAACATAGGCTTTGCAACCATCGCCATCTAGAGGGTTATGTTGGCCCTGACGAGGCCAAATATCATTTCACTTGTCATTTTTCCCAAAAAATCATCTTTATTACTTATCATAAATTATTACATTGAATCAAGATACTAAAGTATTAGTCAGATCTTTCTCAAAGAATACATATTAGAAAAAAATTCTTTTATAAAAACACATAAAAATCCTATCCGGCTTCCTAGTGTTTGCTCCAAACTCTAGACACACCTTAAGCAATCCTGCAAAGCAAGAAGAGTCATGAGTAATCTAGAATTACTCAGTGAGCTGGGTACAAGTGACACCCTCGAACCATTCATCAGCTGGAAAAGCCGAGAGCGGTCACAGAACGTCAGTAATGGAAGTTTACACCAAAGCAACCCAGTCGAGGTTCGGTGAAACATCCCTTCTCCCCAACCGGTTTCCCCTAGCGGAACCTTCCCCGTCCCGAGTCAACTACCAGGCTTTGCAACCGTTCGTCCCCTGGAACATTGTGTTGGAAGACAAGGCCAATATCAGTTCGCTTGCCGTAATTAATCAACAAAATACGATTTAGCTTTTATTAACACAAAATAATTCAAAAATTACTTATGATAACAAAAACATAAATTCAACAATGGAATCACTTCCAAAACAATGTATAGCATAGTAGAGTTAGTATTCCTATAATTTTTACAAAATAACATAATGTTTCTCATCCGATTCCCCTATGTCTGCCCCGGGTCTAGCCTCCTCTCGGACCTTATCCTGCAAAACAAAAATAAGTCATGAGTAATCTAGTATTACTCAGTGAGCTGGGTATCTTCCCTACTATGCCTTATACCCATCCCTTCTTCGTTACCCTTATAACACAGCAAAGAGCAATCAACACGCAATGCTGAAGCATAAAAAATAAGCATCAAGCAATCAAACAAGTCAGAGATAATTAATAAGACTTGTTACTACTAGACGCTTCAACTCTCCTAGGGCCCGCGAACATCTCCTGTTCCGCACCACACTTCCACAAGTATTGAGACCACAAAGGTCACCAACACCACACTTTGGCAACATCGTCATGTGCCATCGGGATAGTCGCGAACTATACACCGAGATTGTCCATAAAGTGAGTACCACTAGGGTAACTCACGGAAACTTCCTCCAGTGGAACAAAGATGTCGATTCTACCTATACTATGACATCGGATCTGATCACAGAATCAACGAGCATTAGTAGTATAAGTAACATAAACACACAGCAAGAGACCACTCTCCTTGGTCACCCAACACAACACGCAACCACCAATTTCACAACCACCATATGCAATCGGTTATGTGCCTAAGGAACAAATCATCAATAGACGTCTCAAGGATGTTTAACCGTGATGCAAGTAAATTGTGTGCATGCAAGCAAACTTTGTCTAGACATGCGAATACGAATTACATGAATAATGTAAATCTAAGTGTTTGCTTTCCAATTTTTAGGTATTAATATTTAACAACAAGTCCGGATTTATGCCATGCAACCGTTTTATGTTCTAAATACCTAACATGCAACTTCTACTCTAAGTCAAACAAGCACACAGTAGATCTATACATAAACTCGAGAGTTTATGCAAGATCCCACAGAACAAACAACCGCAACTCGCATATTTTAAGGCTGAGAAGTCCGACGGTTCCTCTTCTCGCAACTCCCGGCGGATTTCTCTTCCTCTGGCAACTTCTTCGGCGTTCTCGACGGCTTATTCGTCAATTCTTCCTGGCGTTGATCAACCAGAGCTTAGAGAGGATTTTTCTTATTTTTTCTAGAGTTAGAAATCGACTAAATGAGCAACCTAATCGTTTAGCTCGACTTTACAGCCTTAGGGCTTGGTTGTCCATTGGTCACTTTAGTCCGTTGCATGCATCACCACATGGTGTAGGAGACTTGCCTTTCAAGGTCTCCACAAACGCCTAGCCACGCATCCACAACTCCCGCAAGAAATCAGGAGCTTCGGTCGCCAAATCTTCCTTCTCTCTCTTCCGCCCGCTCGTCGCTATACACATGGCAGTTGGTCGGGAAACTGGAAGGTCCAGGTTCCTTGTACTCGACTTACTCTCTCTCTTCCGCCGTTAATCCCGAAGTCGACATCCGTTAATTGCTTTTTCTTTTTTAATAGGCTTAATCCCCTTTTAATTAATTCTTTTACGGCCTACATCATCTCTTAAGCCTCGTAATCGATTAAAGCATCTTCTTTCTTTCTAGATCTTTCCCAATTCTCCTCATTGATCTGGTCTTCTTTCGGAGTTCTTATTCCTTCTCATTCACAGCTACCAACGATGCCTTCTTTGGTTAATTGGCTTGGTCCTCACTTAGTACCATTGTCTTCTTCAGATTTCTTCGGACATCCCTCGGTCGCTCCTCCTCTTTTGTCTTTAATTGTCTTTCCAAGCCTTCCAAACAACAAATTATGCTTGGTCATCTATTTCCAAACATGGGTCACTATAGTGGTACAAGAAACAAGCAACAAGCATCAAGTAAACATTAGCGCAAGCAGAAATATAGTGGTACAAGCAACAAGCAATGAAGGTTTGTATAAATCAAGAAAAGACTCGACAAATATAGATACTTCTCTTCCTATGGGCCCTCGATAATATGTTCTATTACCACAAATCCCATCTTGAATCCACGAAGGAAACCAACATGAACCAGAAAGTGACATCATCATGCAACTGCTCGGGCTAATCGCAAGTCTAGACACCGAGAATGTCAAAATGTGAGTAACCACTTGGGATTAGGCTCATGAGACATTCACACCACACACATTGAACAGAAAACCGACTCCTTAAATTTCCGAATCTAAAAATAAAATTTCAAGAAACTAGCCGAAATAAGTACAACAATTCAAAGAGTTAGTCTAACACTAAGAATCAAGTACTTCAAGAAAAATCAAGCAATCGAAGCAAGCAATTTCAAAAAATAATAATCGCAAGAAAACAATCATCAAGTAAACAAGAAATCATCAAGTAAAATTAGATTGTTTCTATATGCATGCAAGTCCCGTTTCATGAAAAGAATTGCAAATAAATTTTATCAAGTAAAATGAATTCATCGTCTAAACTTTGGTTTTTTTCTCAACGATTTTTATGCATGCATGTTAATTCAACTATTTATTTTATGTAATTAAACAAGAATTCGTACTGATGTGTGTGAAATTTTACTTCATATTTTATCTCAAAATACCGCAGGAATACTGCAAGTGCACAGTTAATTGGTAGTAGTATTTAAGGATCGATCCCACATAGACGAATAAATCACGTTAAGAGTTTGTTTAGAGAGGATTAAGGCTAAGACAATAATAATATGGGGGGTTTGGTTTGGTTTGTCACAAAAGAAAGCCGTAAATAAATGCGAATAACTAGGTAAATATCAATAGGCGGAATGGTGGGCTGCAGGGAATTCTCAGGGTATCATGCACCAATCTATGGCTAAGGGAAATATGTATGGAAGTTCAATGGCTAAATGTTCTTTTACTACAAAACACGAAGGAATAAAATATAAGCTAGTCACTAATCAACTATCTAAAGTCTATATACTCTGTTACTCAACTTATGCAGGTAATAACACATACATCCTAGCAAATAAAGCTAGTTCAATTTTAATATGTAAAGTCCTATAACTCAACTAACACATGATATAACATGATACTCGTCTAGGCTAGTGCAAGCGAGTTTACAACACTTGTGATGTGTAAAGCGCCTATGATCAATCACAAGTTAGCTATTAAAGCAATATGCATTAAGAATAAACCTAGAGAAAAAGATTTAAGATGAAAAAAAAAAAATCTAAACACCCTTAAACAAATGATAACATGAATCATCTTGAGTGAAAATTTATCAACCAATGATATAACACGACTCGTCTAACACATGATATAACACGATACTCGTCTAGGCTAGTGCGAGCGAGTTTACAACACTTGTGATGTGTAAGCACCAATGATCAATCACAAGTTAGCTATTCAAGCAATAATATGCATGCAAGAATAAACCTAGATGAACAAAACCAAATTTAAACACCCGTAAACAAACGATAACATGAATCATCTTGAGTGAAAGTTTATCAACCAATAATTATAGTTAAAATACATAAGTTCTAAAAAAAAAAACATTAGTTAGTAAAATCTTAAACACACATATTTTACGAAGAGTTACGATAAATAAACGCAATTGTTAGTTACATAGTTAAAGTTGATTAAATTTCTATATTACTATAATTATTTCTAAAACTTTGATTAGATTATAGAATAATGTTGAATATTGGATAGTAAAAATCATATTATTTAGATTCAGCATAAAACATAAAATATGTGTCAGCAAACAATGATTTGTTAGTTATGTAAGAAGACACAAATATTTATATAGAGTTCAAATGATATAAACATTTACATAAACATAACTATTATAATGAAAAGTTGTGAATAAGATATGGTTAAAGACACAAGTCTAAAATGAACAGAAGCAACCATATAATTTTTTTATGGTAAAAGACACAACTCTACAATTAACAAACACAATCATATGGTTATCTTTGGTTAAATTATAGAATAATGTTGGATATTGGATATTAAAATTCATATTATTTAGATTCAGCATGAAACGAAAAATTTGTGTTAGCGAACAATGACTTGTTAGTTATCTAAAAAAAGACAAATATTTATATAAAAGTTTAAAAGACAAACATATGGTTGCGTCTGTTCGTTGTAGAGTTGTGTCTTTTACCATAAAAAAAAATCATATGGCTGCTTCTGTTCAGTGTGGAGTTGTGTTTTTTCACCATAAACATAATTGTTGGAACGAAAAGTTGTGAATAAGATATGGTGAAAAAACACAACTCCACACTGAATAGAAGCAGCCATATGACTTTTATTTATGGTAAAATACACAACTCTACAATTAACAGACGCAAGCAAATGATTTTTAAAAAATAAATAAAAAAAATTAATGAAAATGTACGACAAAAAATCGCAACTGTTGTTGGTATTTATTAATTATTATTATATAGGATATTAAACTCATATTATTAAGATTCAGCATAAAAAGAAAAATTTGTGTTAGCCAAAAGTTATTTGTTAGTTATCTAAGAAGAGACAAATACATATATATATATAAAGTTTTAAAGACAAACAAATGGTTGCGTCTGTTCGTTGTAGAGTTGTGTCTTTTACCATAAACATAACTATCGGAATGAAACGTTGTGAAGATATGGTAAAAAAACACAACTCCACACTGAACATAAGCAGCCATATGATTTTTTTTGTAATGGTAAAAGACACAAATCTAAAATGAACAGACGTAACCATATGATTTTTAAAAGATAAATATAAAAAAAACTAATGAAAAGGCACGACGAAAGATTGCAATTGTTGTTGGCATGTATTCAAATTGTTATCATTATATAGATTATGCATAAATCAAATATTTGTTAGTTATCTAGGAAGAGATAAACTGAAACAACCCATCCCACTTTTTTAAAAAAATATATATAACAAATAACTAGTGATCCCATACTTACTAACATCCTAACAACAACTCAACAACAACAGATAACATAAACAATACCAATAATCCAATAAATAATTTCAATAATGAATAACCCAATCCAAAGTCTATCCATACATAAACCAACAAAGTGAAGAAGAAAATAACCAACATCCTAGCAATGTTCTAGCGACTCAACTCTAGCAACCTAACAAAAGCCAGACCACAATCAATCAAGCTGCTAAAACATTCTCTTCTTCGTCGCTTTGATACCACGATCACACTTTGCCTTTACCTACACCACAAACAACATTTGAGATGCGTGAGTATTATCACAAATACTCTATGGGGAGATCTTCCAATCTACTAGGCTATACACACAAGCGAATAGACAAACACATACAATACACGAAAGCAAGCAAACAAAACATTTCTAAACACACGCGTCGAGTCTGCACACTTGGTCAACCGATGCATCAACCGATACACGCCTTGCATCGACCAATGCAACCACCAAATCCCTAGTTATGTTGATTGATGCACTCCTTGCATCGAGCAATGCAACCTCGCGTCTCCATCAAACCCCTAGCTGCATCGACCAATGCAACCTCCAAATTTCGAGCTGTATCGACCGATGCAAACCTTGCATCGATCGATGCAGTCGCCAAAGCATCTCCAAACGTGATCTCCTCCGTCTCCTATCGGCTCCAAGATCCTGAATCCAACCTCAACAGGTCATAACCACCACGACAATCAAGCACACACAAGCTAACAAGCAATCAATCACCCAAAACACACATCTAAATGCTTAGATAATTCATGGTCACACACTCACCTATAAAACAAGCAGATCTGACAAAGAACAGCAAGATCCAAGCCTTCGAGCAACCTCTATTAAAACCCATCCTCAGATCCTCTTCTCCACGTTCCAAAATCACCAAAACCGCCGTAGAAATCCTCAGAAACTCACAAAAACCTCTCAAAACCTTTTTAGAACTTTTCTCTTCTATCTCTTCTTCCAGAACAACAAAAGTGTCTAAAGAAAACTAAGTGGCATCAAATTTTCCTTTAAATAATACTCGAGCCCTAGGTTTCCATCAATCAAACCGCATCAAATCGGAGAAAATAGTACCAACCGGTACACCAACCGCACGGTTGCATCAATCGATGCACTCCCTAGCGTCGATCAATGCACAAATTGGATTTTTGGTTAAATGATTCTTTTAGAGACTACAGAAACAAGAAATATATGTTGAATAGGCACTTTTATTTATCGAAGTATCGAGCTCAAATACAAGAGTTTAAGACACAACGCATCAATTTAGGAACCCTAGCCGTGCTTTGGAGCTTAGTCGTGTGGCTTTTGCTTTAGGTCTCTTAATTTGCTCTCGATTTCGTCCTGTATTGTATAGAGGTAGCTCTCGTTTTATAGAGAAATTTATTAAACTCTAATCCTCATGGAATTTGGATCCAAATAACTGTCTATTCATGAGATAAGGTCGTTCCGAATATTCTCTTCACGAGATTGAGTCAAATATCTTCCTTATAAAGTCCTAACAAATCAGATTTGGTCTCAAAGTCTAATGACAACCATATTGACTCGATGTTTGCCGTTACGGCCCGTATTGGCTCGATATTTTTCGTTACAACCCGTATTGGTTCGAGATTTGTCGTCATAGCCCATATTGGCTCAACACTTGTCGTTACGGACTAGATCGATGTAATCTTCTAAAGAATATGTAGTTATACATATATATATATATATAATTATCATATTTATAATAGAATTTATCTATTCTAGTTTATATGGTTAAAATTATGTCCAACAGTTCGTCCCCCCCACTCTCTATTTTTTTAGTAAGAATTTAGAGAGTAATGTAGAAAAACTAAATATTTGTATAAATCATGACATACCTTTAGACTTAAACGTTTTTCCACACTTGATTTTTTGGCCCTATTACTTCTAACCCATGTTGATTCCTTCACACGATGTGATTTTGTTTTTTGCCCTTAGTGATAGTAGAACATTGTTGTACTTTGCTTTTTGCGGTGATTTCTAGTGCATGAACACTCAATACCTACAGCTGCAGTCTCTTTTCTCGTGTTGTGTGTCGTCGTATTTTGTATACAAAACTCTACTTTGCCAAAATGACATAAGAAATCGAAGTTACTTGTAGTAACACCATTATCGTAGACAATTTCCAAAAATAGCTATAAAGTGATTCCATATCTGCTCTGTCAAGACAATGTTGTGATAACCAATTTAGTGAATCATCTATGCATTGGCTCTACAACGACAAAGTTTTCATAACCAATTTCTTGAATTGGCTACATACTGATCTCGCATTGATGGTTTAGCTTTAGCCGATTTTGGTGAATTGGCTTCACATCGGATCTAAAACAATAAAGCTGTCGTAACCAAATTATTGAATTGGCTACAACTTGACTTCACATTGGCTTCAATTTCTTTAAACCGGATACACATTTAACTCCGTGTTGGTCTAAGTCGACATTTGGCCATATCCAATTTATTGAATTGGCCACACATTAACCCTGCACTGGCTCTAAATCGACAATGTGTCCCTATCCAATTTCTTGAATTGGCTACACATCATTGACTCTGCATTGGCTCTAAAACGACAATGCGGCCATAACCAATTCAGGGGATGGTTTCGAATTGGTTGTGATATGATTCAGGTTCGTGACCCAATTCTCTTGTCATTCTAACGAGTTCAACTTTCAAGCGTTTCACAACGAATTTATTGTTAGCAAGTGTTTTCTGTCAAGTTCATATATC
This sequence comes from Camelina laxa, assembly GCA_024034495.1. Classification (NCBI taxonomy): domain Eukaryota; kingdom Viridiplantae; phylum Streptophyta; class Magnoliopsida; order Brassicales; family Brassicaceae; genus Camelina; species Camelina laxa. Next base: position 12,656,791 of record CM043881.1, read on the forward strand.
TTTTACCCAACCACCAGGTGGATACCAAATTTGTTATATTGCCTTAGCGACATCTCACTAATAGGCAAGTGCAGTGAGTGTTTTGCCTTTAGATGATTACCCAATTTTCTTAGTGAGCCTATTGTTCATGTATACGTGTATCAGTGGTGTAACAACCCATCCCATGGACTCCGCTAGCCTCACTGCAGCTCAATTGGTGGCAACTTGTCCTGTGGGAAGGTTGTTAAAGGGTAAGGATCAGGGTTCGAGGAACGTCTGACGCACCAATAACATACTGGTGGATTGGGATATCCACAGTGATGGGTTAGGATCAATGCCTTGCAGGGCCAGCTTGGGGTCCGTTTGGGCGGCTAGCAGTGAGGCTAGCGAGTTAGCAGTGAGGCTAATGGGCTAGCAGTAAGGCTAGAGGGGTTCACGGGACGGATGGTCACAAGTGGCCTCACTACTATATACGATGAACAACTTCAGGACCATGTCATGCGTTGTAAGACATATTTACCTTGTATCGTGACACGGTTCACATCGAATGACATGATTTTATTGTCTTGCAACATGATTTATAGCCCATGTTCATAACATGAGTTCTAAGTTTTAGGAGAGTACGTCTTGAAGATTTGTGCATAAAGTGTCTCACCATAAAATTCTTGTTAACGAGTGCTTCGTTGTCAAATTTATGCATCCAATGATTCATCACATAAATTTTGCTAAGGCCTGCTTCCTCATTTGGTTAGCAACGACTATCATATTGAAAAATGCTTCCTCGATGGGTAAGCATCCATAAACTTTTCAAGTCTGTTGATTCATTAGGGATGGTTCTCCACGGGTAAGCACTCTTCTACTGATTTTGTCATCAACACATGGCTACCAATTTGACGAAGTATACTTTCATAATGGATAATGAGTTAGTAAAAAACTTAGTTATTTTATTGAAAAAGTCTATCAATGTTAAAATAGAAGTAAAAGTAGAACTAAAAATAAAAATGAATAATAACTTATAAAACCTTTGAATAACCTGATGTCACCAGGCCGTACAAATCGAGACGTCGTTGACGTCATTGTCATTTTTAAGATTTGTACTCCTCACTTTCTGTTTTGTTTGAAGTTTTATAAGGTTCCTCATCATTACGTATGACGTTAGTGTATTCGCTTCGATGTCTTTGGTAAGGTTTATCATCTCGCATTGATCTTTTGTTTCTCACTACGCGAGAGTCAAAATGTGACGAATGTCTATGTCGATACGGTGTATTTTCTTCCCATTTTATTTGTGCCCATGCCCGCGAGAGCACATCTTCCATGGTTCTGCACTGATACTTTGTAAGTTCTTTCTACAAGTCAACATCATGAAGTAAACCTCTTTTGAATGCCGAGATGGCAGTTGACATATTGCAACTAGGTATTGATACCTTCTCCTTGTCAAAGCGTCCCACATAGGCACGCAACAACTCACTTCTTTTTGTCGTATTTCGTAAAGATCATCAATTGTTTTCTCTATATTCCTGCTACTTGCGCATTGCTCTACAAAAAGATCTGTCAATGATGCAAACGAATTTACTGAGCCTTATGGCAAGTATATAAACCATTGAAGTGCAGCCCCCATAAGGCTTGAGCTGAATCCTTTGCACATGGTAGTTTCTTGATATTCTCTTTGAATGGCTGTCGTGAACATTCATTGTTTGTATTATGCTATGTTGTTATCCGGATCGGATGTTCCATCATACATCTTCATGGTTGAAAACATGAATTTCCTTGGCATCTCAGTGAGCGAGATTCCGTCAGAGAAAGGAGTGTCAGCATACGAGTGTAAGTTGCTCTTCCATATTGGTTGAGCTACACCAGGTAGTCGATCGATCATCGCTTCCATCTCTCTGTTGAACATTGCTTCCAAGTGAGCGAATTGTCCATGCTCAATTCCTGTCAAGCGTGCAGTGTTCCCCACTCCTTGCTCATTCAAGTTTTCTTTTGGAGTGAGATTTTCTATGGTAGGGTTTGCTCCGTTATTGTCCTAACGAGGAGTTTCTAGTCGTTCATCTCCCGTCATTGGTGTTTATCGAGCAGTTCTACGAGTCGCGTTGAGATCTTGCATCTGATTCACTTGCACGCCATGAAATCTAGAGCTTGCTTCTCTAAAAATTCTCCCTGCTGATACCAGCAAAGCGTTCTCCTCTTGAAGCTTAGCTTTTATCTGCCTCGATCTGTGAAAGCTTCTGCACTGCCTCGTTCAACTTAGTAGTTAAGGCTACAAGCTGAGCAGCGACATTCGCATCAATGTTAGTCGTATCACCTCCGTTTCCCCTCATCTCACGTAGTTGACTCTACCCTCCTTCTAGCGCCAATTTTTTGGACAAAAGTAATTGATTCGTTTAAAGACTACGGAAACAAGAAATAGATGTTGAATAGTCGCTTTTATTGATCAAAGTATCGAGCTCAAATACAAGAGTTTAAGACACAACGAATCAATTTAGAAACCTTAGTCGTGCTTTGGAATTGAGTCGTGTGGCTTATGCTTTAGGTTTCTTGCTTTGCTCTCGATTTTATAGAGAAATTTCTTAAACCCTAATCCTCATGGATTTGGATCCAAATGAAACGACCCGACCCATTTTTTTTAATAATAATAAATAATAAGAAAAAATAAACTACAACTAGTGGTCTCATACCCACTAGCTATCTAACCACATTTACAATCAACAGCAGAATAACAAATACCAATAACCAATAAAAATCTAATAATAAACCAATAATATAGCATAAACAATAATCTAATCATCAGGAAACATAAAACCAGCAACCTAGCAATGTTCTAATGACCCAACTCTAGCAACCTATTAATGCCAGCCAACATTCAATCGAGTCCCTAGAAAATCCTCCTCTTCATTGTCTGGATTCCACGATCACACTTTGCCTTTACCTGCACCACAAACACAAATTGCAATGCATGAGTATTTTATAAACACTCAGTAAGGCAATCCTCCCATCTATTGGGCTATACACACAAGCAATAGAGACATCTCTAACCATCAACCAACTATCAACCATCAACAATAACAAACCAGGACTCTGCATCGACCGACACCAAGCAAGCATCGACCGACACCAATGGGGGTTGCATCGACCGACGCAAGATTGCATCGACCGATACAAGCTACACTTGCATCGACCGACACTATCACTGCATCGACCGACGCATGCTCGACATAGCACGAAAACCCTAGGTTTTACGCTCCGTCCTCGCATTTGCATTGGTCGATGCACTTTGTTTTCCCCCAAAGCTTCTCGCCGGATCTTCATTCCTACAACCACAAAACTCGGTCCCATGCCACAAGAAAGAAAGCTTCCTAATGTCCCAAATAACAATCTAACAAGCCACACAACACATAACAAGCAGATTAGAGGAATCTCCAGCTTAGATAAGGCATGGTCATGCGCTTACCTTTGCCAAAGACGATTCTGACTCTAAAACGCAAGATCTACACTCTTAGCAAGCTCCTACAACGTTCTAAGCCTCAGATCTCACCAGGAAACGCCACTAACCTCCAAGAATCTCCCGAAAACGCTTAAGAATCGATATGAACTCTTTTCTCTTTTGTTTTCTCTCAGAAACGGCCAAGCTCATCGAATGAGACAAAAAAACACGACTTAAGGGTTTTCCTAACCCAAAACGCAGCGTTTAATTAAGTCGAACCGCAGAAAACTGACCTTGCATCGACCGGTGCATCCCCTAAACCAGGATTTCGGTTCACGGATGTTACACCAAATAACTTTCTTTTGATGCGATAAGGTCGTTCCGAATATTCTCTTCACGAAATTGAGTCAAATATCTTCTTGATAATGTCGTAACAAATCAGAGTCGGTCTCAAAGTCCACTTACGATATTCACGAAATTGACTCGATGTTTACCGTTACGCCTCGTATTGGCTCGATATTTGGCGTTACAGCCTGTATCGGCTCAGACACTTGTCTGTCACAGCCCATATTGACTTGACAATTGTCGTTACGGCCCGTATTAGCTCGACACTTATCATTACGGCCCAGATCGTTGTAATCTTGTAAAAAATATAGTTATTCATATATATATATATATATAATTATCATATTTATAATAGAAATTATCTATTATAATTTATATGGTTAAAATTATGTCCAACAGTTGCTTCTGTTTGTTGTACAGTTGTGTCTTCTACCATAAACATAACTATTGAAACGAAAAGTTGTGAATAGGATATGGTTGAAAGAGCACAACTCTACAATAAAAAAAGCAACCATATGATATTTTTTTTAGGTAAAAGACACAACTCTACAATGAACAGACGCAACCATATGATTTTTAAAAAATAAATATAAAAAAAAGACTAAATAAAAATGTAAGACGAAAAATCACAACTTTTGTTTGCATCAATTGTAAATTTTGAGATTGTTATTGTTATATAAATTTGCAACAAAAACACAAGCGAATATTATTGACAACGAAACAGAAACCGATAGTAAAAATGTAATATAAGTACTCGACCCAGTTAAATTTTTGTTACAAAAATTATATAATTTTAAATAGTGCAAACGTAAAAAAAAAAAAAAATTAAGAAATCAGGTAAACATTTTAAAATATATAACCACGTTTGTATATAAAATATTGTTTAGACCTCATCCATTCTAGTACTGGCCCATGTGTATGAACCCTGAACCTACTAATGTATAATTTGTATGCAGTATTGTTTGGTATGCCATGTATGCAAATTTATGTATAATGTTATGTATGTAAACAATTTTCTCTCTCATTGGGTTTTGTGAATTAATATTTTGTTGACAAAAAAAGATCAATGCAAAGTATTTATTGTCATTTTGGATTGTGATAAGTTCAGAAGGATTTCCAATTCTAAAATACAAAAGGTTAAATTTGTGGGTGAATCTTATTATTTACAATAAATTTCTAAATAATATTTAATGTTCTCATTTGAAAGATTTACATATTTATTGGCATATTGGATTTTTAAAATTTTGGAAAGATTTCCAAAGTCTTAATAGAAAAGGTTGAATTGGTGGGAAAATCTTATTATTTTGAATGGATTTCTATTTTCTAAATACTAATTATTATTTTTTGTTTCTTTTTCTGAAGATTTACATTAGTATTTGTTGTCACATTAAATTTTAATGGATTTCTAAATATTATTTTATACCAACATGTTGAATTTTAAAATCAATATGAATTATCAAGTTTTCTGAATCTTATATATATATATATATATATATATATATTTCCAAATTAATTAACATATACAAAAAATAATACCTTCCTTAGGATTACTTAATTTTAATTTATTTCTGAACTACTTTTTAAAATAATATTTTAAAGATATGTAAGGTATGTGTGTAGAGGCAATTATTAGTAGTGAAATTAACCCCGAACTAATATATTTCCCTCTGTTTGATTGGATTTTTAAGGCACCTAATTAAGAAAACAAATTATTAAAATCAGCACTATTACGCACGTTTTCTACATACCCCATATATATACACGTGTCAGTTCTTGTTAATACCCAAACTTTTGCATATCAAGGAAAAGTAATAACTATATTTTAACAGGAAAAAAAAACCTATTGAGACTCCTTGATGGCAAACTAGAAAAGAATAAAAGTAAAATAATAGTAAATAAAAGAAAAAAAAATTTTACCCATAATTGAATAATAAATTTACTTCTATAGATATAAATATTTCTTTCCATTCAGTTATTACCAGTTATGATATCTTTTACAAGGTATGATATAGATTTGTATATGTTTGAATTGTGATAAAATTTCTTCTTTTTTTTTTAATTGTGATAAAATTTCCTTAATTCAAACAATCTGATTATATAAGGAGCACTAGTCCCTTCAAAAATTATAACAAATATCCAAAAAAAAAAAAAAAAAAAAAAAAAATCATGACGAGAAAGAAAGTGAATATGGCTTTCATTGAAAATGAGACAGCAAGAAAATCAACATTCAAGAAAAGAAAAAGAGGTGTTCTGAAAAAAGCTCATGAGTTGGCAACTCTATGTGACGTCCCCATCTGTGTTGTCGTCAACAGTCCGTACGAGGCGAACCCAGAGGTGTGGCCATCCAGAGAGGAGGCTAACAAGGTTGTGTCCCAATGGAGGACGATGTCGGTGATGGACAAGACCAAGAAGATGGTGAACCAAGAGACTTTTCTCCGACAAAGGCTCGCCAAAGCCACCGAGTCTTGGAAGAAGGCGCGGAAAGAGAACCAAGAGCTGGAGATGAAAAACATCATGTTTGATTGTCTTCGTGGCAAAACTTCGGTTTCTCGTGTCCCGAAATGTGATCTTCGAGATTTTGGTTCTGTCATCGAACAATATCTTAAAGATATTAATCGTAGGATGGAGATTTTGAAGAGGAACGATGAATCATCTTCGTCCCTTGTTCCTGTTGATGCCGCTACAACATCAAGTGTCATGCCTATGATTGAGATGGGTTCTTCATCATCAAGTGCCATGCCTATGATTGAGATGGGTTCTTCATCATCAAGTGTCATGCCTATGATTGAGATGGGTTCTTCATCATCAAGTGCCATGCCTATGATTGAGATGGGTTCTTCATCTGTTGAATTTCATGAAAAGATTCGAGATCAAATTAAGAATACTTTGATGAAGAACACCAATAAGGATTTGGATCTGAATAAGAAACAGTGGTGATCAGAATTTGATCGTATCTTAAGTTTTCGCTATTTAAATTTTCAATAAACCTTTATATTTGAGTTCTGTTTGTTTTAGTTACATGTTTGGGTTGGTCTTGACATGTTGTTGTATCTTCACATGAATGAAATTTCATTTTCTCTAGTTGATGAATGTTTTGCCCTTGATATTATTTAGCTATCGAAGTTCTTCATTAAACTTTACCAATAAAAACTATCGAAGTTGCATAAACTCTTACATCAAATGAGTTCTTAAAACATGTTTATCAGTGAATCTAACAATCAAGAGCTAGGCTTATGAGAGACAATTTTATTAATCCCCAACCTTTGATTGTTTTCTTCAATGTTTCGTTAATTTTATTAAGAAAATATTATCTTCAAAACTATATAATAAATTTTAAAATCGTCAATATCTTTGGTTTGAACATGATTTTGTTAAATCAGAGAAAATTAAAGTCAAATTTAAAAATGAATTTAAAAATCATCAATATCTTTGGTTTGAACATGATTTTGTTGAATCAGAGAAAATGAAAGTCAAATTTTAAACTTTCTTAAAGGTTTACTAACACGAAAACTAATTTGGCTAAATTAACCTAAATAGGAACTAATCTCGCCCAAAAACAAAGAAATTACAAATTCTCTTAGAAATTTAAAAAGTAAGATTGACCAATACACGTAACCAAGATTTTTACAATTTTTTACTCTTTTTTATAGAATTTTTTTTTATATTTTGATTGGCTATGTTAACGTAAATAGGAATTAATCTCGCCAAAAAACAAAGAAATTACAAATTCTCTTGCCAATTTAAAAAGTAAGATTGACCAAAAAACGTAATCGAGGTTTTTACAATTTTTTACTCTTTTTTATAGAAAAGTTATTTTTTTTTTTTTTTGCTAAGTTAATGTAAATAGGAACTAATCTCGCCAAAAAAAAAAAAAGAAATTACAAATTCTCTTGGTAATTTAAAAAGTAAGACTGACCAAAACACGTAAATTGAGATTTTTACAATTTTTTTACCTATAGAAAAATTATTTTATTTTTGTATTACTATAAAAATCCAGATTTTGTTAATTTCTACTAAATTTTCTTTATTTATGAATTATAACAACGGACATCGTATAGTTGCAAAATATACACATTTTTTAAACCTTGTTATGTATCAACATTAAAAATTAAATATTACTATCATGATATTTTATATAAGATTTGTATTTTACATTACACGACTTAATAAATTTTGGAATATATGAAATTATATGTAAATAACATGAGTCACATATAATATAATAAATAACGTAAATAATATATCATGCCAATGAGTGAATCTTGGATCACAAATAAGGTTCATGAAGACAACTTTCATTAACATAAATTTTGGTAATTTTCTTTTGTTCAACATTTCTTTAAATTAATTATAGAAATGGAATCTTCAAAAAAACTAATATGTACTAATTTTTTTAAAAAATCGTTATCTTATCATTTTTGACCAAAGAAATCATCCATTTTGCATAGATTTTGCTGAATTACAGCCAGTGTTCAAGAAAGCGGTCTAGACGGCTGTCTAGGCGCCTATACGGTGCTAGGCGCTCAACAGACGCCTAGACGACCGTTTAGACTGCCTAAAATCACATAATCTTATTTTAATGTATATTTTTTATTTTAAACTACATATATTTAAATTTTTTATTTTTATATTCATATACATATTTATAAATATTTATATTTTATTAATCTAAATTAAATAAATGTATTTTTACTAATTTTAGTTTATGATTTATTATTATTTCTTTCTTCTAACATATATTTACATTATTTTAAATATAATATCATATATATAATGTTCATATTGTAAACGCCTGAACTGCCTAAAAACGCTTAAAATCCCAACCCGTTTTAGGTGCTAGGCGCTGGGTCGCCGCCGACATACCACCTAGCGCTTTCTTGAACACTGATTACAACTAGTGAAAATCAAATTGAAAAATCTATTAATTTTGACTGACATCAAAGCTATATTTTGTTAAGTTTAACGTGAACAAGAACTTATCTCGCCAAAAACAAAATTACAAATTATCTTGGAAAAGAAAATTGTTAGAATTTTAATGGCGAAAACATTTAAGTTTCATTTTTTAGTTTGATACTTTTTTGGATTAAAACAACAAACACAATTTGTATTCACAAAACATATTTTTGTTAGTTTCTCATTAACTGAAACAACCCGATCCTATTTTGTTTAATATCATAATATCTAATGATCTCATACTCACTAGCAAACTGGCCCCAATTAACCACAGCGGATAACAAGAAAAATACCATTAATCCAATAACCAACAATGAATAAAACGAATAACCATAATTCCAACATCTTAAACATGTCATAAATCAAAACATAGAACCAACAACCTATCATCTGTTCTAGACAACTATGTTCCACCCTAACATCCTAACAGAAGCTCAGAGCAAATAATCGAGCATCTAGAACATCCTTCTCTTTATTGCCTTGATTCCACGATCACACTTTGCCTTTACCTACACTACACCGCAACACAAAAGAGATGCGTAAGTATTACCATAAGTACTTAGTGAGACAATTCTCCTATCTAATGGGCTATACACACAAGCAATAAGAACTCAAAGTATCAAAAAACAATCACAATCAAACCATGCAATCAAAGGAAACACATCATCCACCTGCTGAGAACTGGTGTCGACTGACATCCTCCTGGTGTCGACCAACAACCGCCACTAATGCCGACCAACACGGACCTCCAGTGTTGACTGACACTCTCTCTATGTCGACCGACACATACCTCCAGTGTCAACCAACACCCTCCTGGTGTTGACCAACACTTTCATCTATCACTCGCGAAACATCATGGATGGTGTTGACACTGATGCCCTAGCATCAATTCGAATCAACTCCATCAATAAAAACTCGGCTTCCAACACCGCCAACTTGCCCAAAGACATCAAAATAGCCACACAAGGCTACAGAAACCACGAAAGACACATAAACAAGCAAGGAATCAATCCACCAAATCACAGAAAGAACAGAAACTCAAAGATTTAATGCTCAGACACCACCTTAGTGTTGATCGACACCCATTATGAATCTTCCTTTTGGTTTGCGGGTGTTTCAATATTCTATATTATTATGACACACACTAATTAATATAGATAAAAAAATTGGAAAAAGAATCCAAAACAAAAGAGAAATAACCAAGTGTAATCTTATATTTATTGATGAAAAATAAAATAATTAACTAGAAAAAAAAAAAAAAGAGTTCTAATTTCAGCTATGCTACTTAGTTTATTTTGTTATTGGATGTATTAACTATATATACATATATATATATATATATTGTCAACCATCGGGCCACAACTGGCTGGCCCATTAGCCAAATTCCTATATTCGTAAGAACCGAGACTCGATCCCGTGTGTGATGGTGTCTTCTACAATTGGACTTACCTCCTGCCACTGTATTAACTATATATATATATATATATGCATTTCTATACTCCAGTTAATATATTAACTATGTATATATAAATGACACAAGTTATTGGTTTTGTTTGAAGCTTGGAAATTGAATTGGTTAAAGACTGATTGAGAAGTGGAAAAGCTAAAATTTTGATTAAAAAATAGAGTATTAACTACCAAGTGTTATAGTTAAGAAGTATTAATTTATTACAACCTGCAACTGATGATAACCACTCAAATTCTTGTAGTATTATTATTACATTAAATTTTTATAAATTAATACTACAATAACTTGGCTGATTTATTACAAGTTGCAGGTTATGTGGGTAGAATGGAAATGTACATCCAGGATTATGTTGGATGACTCTGAGAAGGGTTTCGGACATTTGGGTGTGGTAGCGTGGGACTGTGCATCAACAACCTAGTTGTCCAAACAAGAGCAAGCAACCACAAACCAGATCAAATTAAGCGTGTTTCTAAGGTGTTGTTACTGGACACTTCGTGATATCTAAAGTGTTTAGCTTAGAAAGGTAATTACAACTGCATACACAATCACAATTATAGTGATCGAATCCACATATACCAATTGCTATTCTACAAACTTTTTTAGATTTGTTTGAAGCTAAGACGAAAAGTATGGATTTTGTTGTTTGACGAATATTATGGACTTATTACCAAAAAAAACTAGAAACAAATGTAAAACAATGATGTAAAGCGATGTAAGATAAGCATATTACACCATCTCCAATGGGAGTATGATAACAAAGTTGTTAGCAAAAAAACGAATAAAAATAAATGAAAAATGGGAAAAAAGTTAAGGAATATATCTTAGCTAAGATATTTGAAAGGAGATATCTTAGGGCACATGTCGAATGGGTGGAGTTTAAGCCAAAAATAAATAAATGTGTGTGATTGTCATTTTTTTCTCTCTCTCTGGCTTCTTGTTATCCCCGAGGGGTCAACCAAAGGATCTCAATCTCTAATCAGCGACATCGTTTTGATTTTAGATGAGACTCGAGAAGAAACCCAACACTAATCCGCTGGTCACCATCTACAATTGGAATTTGATTGGTCATGATCTACAAATGAAGAGTCGGGTTAACCAAATCGATGGTCAATGATTCAATCTCACTCCAAATGCTCCAATTTCTTTCTAACTGTACGATTCAAATATTTTATATGTTTTCGTTTGTAGATCGTGATGAATTAGGGTTGTGTTCGATATTAGGGTTATCTGAATCGAGATTTGATGTGGTCGATATTTAGGGTTATCTGGTTTAGGATTTGATCTTGATGAATTAGGGTTCTTTGAAGAGTTAATTAAAGAAAATTCCATGAACAGTAAAAAAATTTGTCAAAAATGCCACATTCATCGGTTCTTTTCTACAATGCCACAATGGTCAATTAAAAAGACAAAACTAGCCTTTTAAATTTGTTTCCTTCTGTTTCTTTTATTTTTCTTTCTTTTTCACATTTTTCTAAATAAAACAAAAATGTCCTCTCTTCTAAGTTTGCCCTAGCCGTTGTTTATCATCTTCTCCGATAGTTGGAGATTGGTGGCTTTGTCATATTTTTCCTTTCATCTCAATTCTTTTTGTTTTTCTCTTGGCTATGATAGATCCTTCCGGAGTGGCAACTCTTAAGTCGGTTTTGGTGGGATCTATGGTGTTCATAGTCAGATTCATGGCTTCTGCTTTGGTCATGAGGTTGAAGTTTTTCGATCTGGGTATGTGACTCGCCAATCTGGTTTGTTAAATATGTTCTTGTTGGATCTGTCTTATTGTGTGTTATGGCTGCTTTCAAGGTGGTTTAGAATAGTTTTTGTCTTGGTTTTAAGGTTAGATCTGAATTCTTTCACATCCCGTCAAAAATATTGCTGAGAAAAAACACTATTGAATCATGTTGATGGAGAGTCACAAAAAAACATGACAGATCTCAAATCTGAATTGGAGTATTTTACTCGTAATGGACCAAAATTTAATTTCATGGACAACTTTAATCGTCAATGGACAATTTTAATTTTCGGTGGACAACTTTTATTCATGGACAATTTAAATTTCTAATGGACAACAATTTTAGCTTAGTTTCTCATATTTTACACATATTTTACTTGTGAAGAGTTTTTGTAGACAATTTTAATATTCAGTGGACAACAATTTGTACAAATCCATTATCGTCTCCAATCTTGTTCATAACCTAGTCAATTGTTAGTCCACTTATTCTCACGCTCTGTTTTTTTTTAATTGACAAATATGTCTCCAATATAAGCTTGTCCACTGTTTTTCCGATGGACAAATATGTCTCTAATGTAAACTTGTCCACTGTTTTTCCGATGGACAAATATGTCTCCAATTAAACTTGTCCACCGTTAAAGCATTTAATGTCATACCGCATTTAATGCTTCCTTCTTTTCTTTTTAGATATTTATTGCTATTGTTCAGAGGTTAGTTCTGTAATTTTTACAAATGTCATAAAGATGAATTATGACATTTCTAGAAAGGAAAACAAAATGTGGCATTGCTAAAAAGTTTTTTTTTAGAATGTGGCACTTTTGACAAAAATCCCTTCTTTGAATCAATAACCAGTCTTTTTCTTCGTTGTTAGTCATGAATGAATACGATTTTGACTTCATAATTTTTTTTCTACATTGTATCGTTACTCTAATTTCTTCCAAATAATATAAGTAATTGCGATTGAATTTTTGATGTCAGCTTTGAATTTGATATGTTTCTATGCTTCTGAACCTTAATGACATTTAGATGTTCCCTTGTTAGTCTTGGCATTTTTCTGAATTCATATTGATATGTTTCTATGTTTTTTTTACTTGTTTTTGTTGAGGTTAATTGGATCAATAGCGACAATGGTATCTTCAATCATAGCTGCTTCCTATTTCAGAAATGAAGGAAGGTAATCAAACGCTTCGCTTCTTAGGTATAGATTAGGTAATCAAACACTGAATATATAACAAAATTTTCTTTCAACTTCAAGTTTGTATTCATGATTCTTTTTCATGTTTTGATTGTAAATTTTATGTTTTGCTTGTACTTAAGCAAGTTTTTGAAAAAAAAAAAAAAATACTTTGAATTAAGAACTTTTTCATTGGAGGTATATTTTTTACTTGTATCTTATGAAAATTGTTAGCTTTAAATTTGTACTTTTTCTACTTAAAATAATGTTAGCATATTTGTACACAACTTTACAATTGGAGAGCAAGACCATCTCCATCCGTTATATTTTAGGGAGGATCAGAGAATTAAAATAATCAAACAAAATAAAAAAGAAGAAAAGAGAGTGTCGAGCGTGCCTGGATGGAGACAATTTTAGACCCTCTCAAACCCTCTATTCTGCCACATGTTTACATTACATTGATTTAACTCAAAATATTAACTAAAATTTAATTAAAAACGAAATTATATTAAAACTTAATACTATTTAATTTGTTTGATCCTCTCTTCTCCTTTACACCGATGGAGATGTCCTTACGCATTAATGAAGTTTCTAGTCTTCCAGGTATCATAAGTCAACTGAACTAGTATATATTAATATGAAACTGTAAACCACAAGCGGACCTACGTAGGAGGTTGGGGGTCAGCTGACCCCCCTAAATACTAAAATACTTTTGTTTTACATGTACATCAATGAAATATCAATAGCAAAATTGGTTTGTTCCCATAGGTTGACCTCCCCAAAACCTGAGTTCGATCCTCCCATAGTACACAAATACCATTTTTTATACATTTTAACAGTTTCTAAGAAAAAACTGACTCCCCTAAAATTTTTTCCTGGGTCCGCCACAGCCTCATCCATTATCGTAATAGTTAGCCATGATATCTAACCACGTGGATGGCTTAACTTCTATATTTGGATATCATGAGATTTTTTATGCATAAACATCCAAGTTCGATTGGTTTAAGAAACTTCCTACACTAGCTTTCGTTGGCTAGGTCATTTCGTTCATCTATCTACTTTTTCCAGCAATTAACTATCATTTTTTATGCGCCAATTCAGCTCATATTAATAGTTGTTCATGCATTAGGAACAAATACGTGACGAACTGAGTCTTAAGAATTAAGATGATTCCCTAATCTAACTATTCTAAACTAATGATTCTTAAATTTTCTTTGAATACCTTCCTTTTTACATATATAAAAAACAAAAAAAAGAAGAAGAGGTATTCATTTAGTTGCATTATTTGATCTAAAAGATATCTCGTAATTCTAAAGTTTGGCCAAAAAAATGTAAACAAAATCAGAGTTCTCAAAGGAAGGAATTTTCATTTTACTTTCTTTTTGTATTACTAGGTTTGAATCAAAGACTGCATCATATGGTATAGTCTTTAACCAAAATAAAATCATCATGTTACTCAAATCTCACAAAGATCTTCGAATTGAAAGATGTTTTGACGATCAAAATTAAGACGTGATCACGTGAATGCGATCTTTCAACAACAATTTCAACCAAGATTTGGGCCTTCTTTTTGCTTTTTACAATGTGCGATAGAACATTATATTCCGATCCTTTAAATTATTCATCTAATTACTAAATTCCTACGATATGGTAAATTAAATAGATACCCCCAAAAAGAAACCAAATACAAGACAAAAAGTTAGAATAGAAATATAAAAACAAAAATAAATTGAAGAAAAAAAGGAAGAGAGCTTTTTATTTGGTTGGTTCTAATACGAAAGACACGAAGGAAGTCATGTCTTGTCCATTTTGACATAAAGCGTTTCAAAGCCAAATTGATGGGCTTGATTTGATTTTCAAATCATGAATCTGTTACTTCAGAACAATTTATATACAATTATTATAGCCTACTTATATACCCTAGCTTGTCTTTTGTTTCTTGTAGGTCTAAGCATAAATAAACCCTACCGAAGAATCTTTAGACCAAACCATGAAATAAGAGATAGCACTATCCTTGGATAATTATATATGTCAAGGTTTAAAAAATGTGAGGTGTTTTGAACGGATGGTCGATAGCATCAATCGAGAAATTACATTACTATTTGGGTTTGTTGTTGACTTGAGCACGTTAAAGAAAAGTTAATAAACGAATAATTATCGAATCTTCAAAAAATATCTAGAAAAACATGTCTTCTTGAAATGTGTTAATCTTCAAGTGCAAAAGTTTTAGCATAACACTGCATAACTAGGAAGTAAGAAAGTAACAATAAGGTGACAGTAGGGATGTTGTCGTCCGTAAATAAACCGACCCAACCCAAATCCGAATTAAGCCCGCCCATCAAAAACTCAAATTCAAAAAACCTATCTGAATTTTAAGTTTAGTAAGTAAACCCGAAAAAAAACCTGATAGATTCTGGGTAGCTTGTGGGTAACAACCGAATTTTTATATTTCAGTTTTGTTTTTTTAAATTTCTAGATTTATATGTATTTGTTAGGTATATATATATTTATCTAAATTTTTCTACATATTCATATAATTTCAATTTGTACTATATAACAATTTAATGATATAAAAAAGAATAAATTGTAAATTAAACAAAATAAACACAATTCACCATTTAGCTAAATAAAACATTGATTTACACATAAAAAAAAATAATAATAATAATATCTGAATGATACCATTGATCTTATGGAAAACTGAAGAATCAAGCATACATTAGAAAATAATTTGATGATTTCGAATAAGTACAACAATCAAATCTCATCGATAGCCAAACCCAAAAAAAGTCAAACCCATCATCACAGCTCTAATAGCCGATTCAAAACAAACCAGGAGCACTGCTTCCAAATTCCAGAAAATATCAAAACATGAAGATCAAACTAAACTGGAATTATCAAATTTCATTTTATTTTCAGTTAGAGTTTTCAAATCTGAAACCAAACGAAATCATTCACGTGAAATATCTTAACACTGTGAAATATTTGTAACATAGTATTTTCTATGAGTACGTCTAATTTATCAAGTGAAAACTTTCTAAGCAAAACATGTGATTTTTTGGGTGCAATTTTGTTTGTCTATATATTTTATGCAAAAGCTTAGTTCCATCGATGCTCCACTCTTCGTAATAATTCGCCAATTTGAATTAGATCCAGCTCAAGAGTACTTGTTATGGGATAAAAACGAATTAATTAATAAAGTTAAGCACCATATTCTAAATATCATGTACTATATAGTCTCTAGACATTGACACTTTGTCTATGCATGACACAAAAAATCTAGGCATTACGAATATCTCTATTTAAAAGTGAATCTTAGATTGTCTTTCAAATTTAAAACAACTCGAAACCATTCATAGCTAGACACAAAAACATGAATCTCTATATTGTCGACTTGATCGTATGATCTTCAAGTTAGGATCAAACTTTTAACAAACTACAAAAGTTATCAACATTTCTTATTGTGTGCATGAACAGGCTAAATTGTTATTACTGCGATAAATGTGATTAATTATAGTTTGGGAACTAACTACTAAGCCAAAGGACAAGATAAGCAAATGAATGTGAGTTATGTTTTACTTTTAATTTTTTTCATCACCGTTAAAGGATTTTTGAAATACTTGAGCTTGAATTTATATTGTATGGAAGCGGAAATCAATACGCAGAGAAACATTTCGGAAAAAAAAACGATATGTTAAATTAAGACATGAATACGCTTTGTAAACATTAACCTAGATTTATTCTCCAAAAACGGGAAACGAACTTCGGAGAGAGCCTCGATCTCGATGCAACCTAGGTTTGAATGTATTGCCAAATTCTTTTAGTTTTTTTTTTTAATTTAAAGTAGGAGAATTGCACCTGATAACCTAAAAAAAAATTATAATTTACTCCATAACTACTCTAATCACCAAAAGCTAATATACTCTGTATAAACTGTATTATATACAACATTGCCCTTGTCACCACCAGTCATACTCCCTACCACCACCGTCACCACTCCACCTCTTAACCACCATATCTCTAGGGTTCACAAATTAACTTCTAGGGTTTAGATTTCTTCCGGCTATCACCATCGTTGACCACCGGCCGTCGCCATTTCCGGTCTCCGGTCGCCGTCGCTACCGGTCGCCGCCACCACCGTCCACCGCCCACCGGCCACCACCGGCCACCGAACTCCGACGATTATCACCTCCGGGGACCACTGCCGGCGACCACCACCTCCGGCGACCACCGTCACCGCCGACCTCCGGCCACCATTGCCAGCCACTCCCTCCGGTCGCCAGCCTCCGGCCACCACATCCGGTCACCACCGCCGGCCTCCAGCCACCACCATCACCCTTACCCTAAAACACCAAAATAGTAATTTTGTATGCCCTTCCTCCTATTCTTCAAATTTTTTCATTTATCTTGCTATATTCTTAATTATATTATGAATTTAGGTTATACACCTAATTCACCCTTTAAAGTAAGTGTTGTTTTAACATTGTTTGGTTGTTACAAAATAATTGTTTTTTTTTGGATCTTTAACATGCACATTTTCATAAAATACATAATTTGACTTTAAGTAAAAGAAATACAAAATATAGAGAACAAAATGCCAAACGTCAATTTGTCAAAATTGTTATAATAACACTTATTATTATGAAATTGAGATAATAATTTTCATAGATAATTTCGAATATGTTGGTAATATGCTTCTCAATGACTTGTCAATTATATTTTCCCAATTTAAGTGAATCCCTTTAATTTGTTAAGACTGGGAAACTAGCAAGAATCCAACCCAAAAAAAAAAGTTAACAAGTTTAAGATGTGATTGTAGTTACTACTAAATATTCTTCTCAGTTTATATGTGGTCTTCCGTCATCTAGCATTGTGTGCTGTTGATATAATCAACAGATCGAGTAAAACTTAGCTTTACGTCTTTGCATTAGAAGAATCATGCATTGTTGATCTCTTTACTATTACATTATCAATTTTATTGTTCCTACTCGCAAAATCTTTATTTAGCCGGTTTGATATCATCTCATATTTGGTTGGCCTCAAACCTTATATAATATTCCACTTTGCTAGTAGATTTTGGACTATTTTTCCATTTATCTTTATGTTCACATTTTTTTTGTTCATCCGAAATAATTGTTATTGGTCAATCAATATTATTTCAATACATTTCAGGTTGAACCGAACTCAAAATAATTGTTGAATCATATCGCATTAGACCGGGTTGGTATATTTGGCCGATGTAATGGAGTAAAAAATAGATGGTTCTCATTGCTCAGGTAAAGCAAATATTCATAAAGATCAGATTAATTAGCCAATCAACATAGACTTATATTGGCTATGAACGAATCATTCAACAGCAAAGATACTGCAGCTAACACTTCGATGTCTTTTTATTATTCCTATGTTACTTTTAGTAAATAGAAAGTTGAAGCTATATTATTAACTTCACTCTCAAGAAAAGTTGATGGAAACTACTGTTTCCATTTAACTGGTTTGTGCCCGTGTGTGTTTTGTATGAAGTTGATTTGTATTTATGTATCTATTATAGAGAATTGGTTTGATGAATTTATAAGCTTTTTAAATATATACACATATGTGTGTGTGTGTGTGTGTGTGTGTGTGTGGTAAGCTTGCTAATTCATATAAAGCAAAAAAAAATAAGTTACTCCATATTGAACTAATTTAACACACTATAATTTCTCCATATTGCGTCTTGTATACTAGCTACTAAGATGATGTCTCTTTCCAAGTTTCACAAAAGAAGATTAGAAAAAGAGTTAGCAATGACATTAAGTGACTTATTAAATTAGAAAAAGAAAAATAAAAAAAACAAAAGGGATAGTTGTAAAAAAAGAAAGAAAAAAATAGGCAAAGGAAGCTGAGAGCCTGAGAGGGAGGAAGAGAGAAAAGCTAAGGAATCAAATATGTACTCTTAGAAATGTACCTTTGTGTACAAATTACAAGATTTGTTAGAACATAATATTATCAACATATTGTTCTAGATTCTACAGCTGGCTCCAAATCTTTGTTCTTATTAATTAATCTCACTAAATATATGTATCATCCTTACCCGCTATTTACCTTACCCGCTATTTACTACAGTAAAACTGTAACAAAGTAAAAATAAAAAATGTTACAGATTTTGGGTAGGTTTAACTAAACTATTTAACCAATCGAAAAGTGTACCGTAGTGCAAGCAAGGGAAATAATACTAGATATTAAGTACATGAGTCAATCAATGTAGTGTAAGTTCTCAATTGATTTTCACTAGCTTGACTAATCATATGAATGTAATTATATTACTGATGCCGACGGCTTGACATGTTTTTCTTGATCATATGTCGTTCAAAAGTTGATGGATCATAAATATAACGTTCAACAATCAACACTAAAACTAGTCGGTGAAAAGTGCATGATATAAACTTAAAGCTGTCGAGTTCATTTAAAAATATTAGTGTGTAAAACTACATTTAAGACATTTTATAAACAAATCATCGTAAGGATAATCATAAACATATTAGAAAAGAAACGACAATATACATAGCAAACCAAACTAAATAGTTAAGCCCTAGGCCTTCTTCCATTCTTCATCTTCATCATCGTCACCATGGTGATGACTAGTTATGATGAGACTGGCAAGGAGGGAGAGTTTGGCGTTCGGACTCAGAGACACGAGAGGCATGGAACTTGGCGATGAAAGCAGAAGCTTTACGGTCAATACCTGGCTCAGCCACCCAGTAACGCTTGTCCTCGTCGCTGGCCCATGCCTTTCTTGTGTAAACGACGTCGTCCCACGATGCATCAGCTTCAACTCTATGGTGAGACGACCTTCTTGCTTTAAATAAGCTGAAGAGCGAGAACTTCTTTCTGCCATGACTTCCCATGAGAGACAGAACAAAAACAGCGATTAAGTTTGAAGAAAAAGAACTGCAAATTGTATAAGGTTGTGTTGGTCTGATGTGTTTTGGTGTGGAGAGATGGGTTTTGGGGATGTATTTATAGGGTGACTGAGCCAAAACAGCTTTATGTGGGTTTTCATTTTTGGTCCGGTTTGGTTCGAATCTTGGTTGGTCCTTCTTGGAAGTTGTCAAACCGAAATAAAGATTGGTTTAGTAACTTTAGTTAGTGTTATTTCGTTTACGTTGTCCCACATACTTTTTAATGTGTCGTTTGTAATTATTTGGAGCTATTCTTTTCTGTTTATATATAGTTAACAAAATAGCTATATTTATATTAGGTGAATGATTACTTTTGGTTAACATTTTTAAGCTAGCTAGCTCTCGTTAGTTTCTCGTTTTTCTTATGGGCTTTTCAAACTAATTTGTTTTTTTTTCCATTAATGGATGTATAGTTGTTTGTTTATCTCTTCTGAAACATTGTTCTTCGTCTTTATCTTTTCGAATCTATATTGTTTGAATTTTTAAAGACAAACACAACTTACTATAAGTAAATAAATATACTTCTTGATAATAACATTGCGGAGTCATATTAACCAAAAAAAAAAAAAAAATTGTTGAGTCATAATGTCGTCGAAAATGTAGTGTCATATAATGTCAGAGTCAGTCTCTAGCCTAAATGTACATGAAAACTCCTCCTCAAATGTAAATCACTATATCTTTATTATTTACTTGGTCTGTATATATCAGTTTAATTTTTTTATTTTACATTATTTTCAGAAAAAGAACAAAAATTATTTTTTCATTAAGTTCTTTGTACTTTGAGTGTGCTACTATTATCTCGAGGTTTGACCCCTTATATACTACATATTGCCTTGCACTTATATTATAAAATTAGATTTTAAATTCTTTTAAAATCAATATTTTACTTTAGATTCACCATAAAGCTGGAAAAATACCATTAATAATAAAATATAACGACTTCACATAACATAACTGACTTTTCCTGGAACGCAATGTCAAATACGTCTATTCTACGTTCAATGGGAAAACTAAAACAATATCTCTACGTGGTTCATGTTTGTATATTAATTTGCATGTAATTTCTTATTTACTAGTCTTACGTTAACAGACTCAACAGCCAATATCACAATTATTTTTAAATTAAACTATTTGGTGTAACTAATTTTTTTCTATCTCAACAGATAATGAACTATCTTGGTGTAATTATGTTTCCACGTTTTAATCATAATAAACAACTGTATTAAAAAAAATTAACGTAAAATTAAGAAGAAGATCATAGAAATGAGATATTATTCGAGTATCTGATAGGGAAGATGAAGATGAAGAAACGTGGAACCTGCTTAGTCTTCAATCGGACGGTTGTTGAGATTTTATCAGACAAACTCAATCTCAAAGGGTTCATTGTTAAACTTTTAAAGAGTCTTTGGTCTGTCCATTTATTCTATTTTATCTTCCTTAATTCCTCCCAAAGGCATCCAAGTTCTCTGTTTCTTTTTTATTGAACTTTCTTCTAACATTTTTTTTAATAAGGAGTGTGATCGAATCAAACAAAAGGTGGTGTATTATTATTGTATGTTTCAATAATATCAAAAAAGATAGAATTATTGTTATAAAAGACGAAACACAGAACTGTTTATATGTTGGTTGTATTTTGCTTTCCTATCCTAATGATGCTTCTAGATATTGCTCTCTTAAAATTTCAACGAAGTGCCAAACTCTTTACACTCTAAGATTCTTGTCAATATTAGTAAGTCAATGTAAATAACTAAAATATGATTAGTATCACGGTTTCTTTTGGTTTGATTGAAAACCTTATTTGTACATGTCAATTATGTAGCAACCATTCAAACCTTTTAATCATATATAAATTCTAATATTCATCGTTTTTTTTTCCCTAAACATGTCAATCGTGACACTAGTTATGTCAATTATGTTTCACATTTTAATATACGGGGCATTTGAAACATATGTATATGGTGTTTGTTTTATACTAATATATATAATGTAGAACAAATGAGTAAAAAAGATAGGGTTTACACGTTTAAGTATTTAACTAAACTTTCAGGTGTACTGCTCTAAATTTTTCCTATGTAATTCATTGTTTTATGGCACTATCTCAAAAGACCGATCTTTTTTTAATAATAAATAATAAATATATAATATAATATAATAATAAATTATAACTAGTGGTCCATATCCACTAGCCACCTAACCACAATCACAATCATCAGCAGAAAATTACAAATACCCAATAAATATAAATAGCCAATATTAATTCCAGTCACAAACTAATGATCCAAACAACATCCAAAGAACCAGCAATCCTAAACAACATTCTAGGAATCCATTCTAGCAACCTAACAGAAGTCAGACAACCAAACGAACCACTAGAACATCCTCCTCTTCATCGCCCTAATTCCACGGTCACACTTTGCCTTTACCTGCACCGCAAACAAATATTGCAATGCATGAGTATTTAATAAACACTCAGTAAGGCAATCCTCCCATCTACTGGGCTATACACACAAGCAATAGAGACATCTCCAACCATCAACCATCAACCAACAATCATCAATCAACAATCAACAAGCCAAACAACACATAAACAACCAGATTAGAGAAATCTCCAGCTTAGATAAGCCATGGTCCTGCACTTACCTTAACAAATGATTCACAAAACTAAATACAACCAAATGAGAGGCTTTCCAATATCCAAGAACAACCAAACTTGTTCCTACAACCAATCACAACAACAAACAAATATTGAAAACAAACTGCCAAGAAAACAGAAAAGAACAACTTCACAAGTGAGACCACGAAATCAAAACTAACCGTTAACTTTCTAATCCCTCCGGTGAAAAGCAAGGTATATACGTCCAGAAACTTCCCACAAAATTTCAGCACGATCAGATTATAGATAAAACCGCAATCGTCCCCGTAACACCAGCTGGTCTCAAACCGCGAATGAGAAGAAACACCCCACGAAACTGCCAATATCTCTTAAAATATTAACCCAAATTCACTTCTGTAAAAAGGAGAGTGTACTAAAATCTCTTATCTACAACCCTACCAAAAATCAGTACCTTTCGAAACGATTTGACCAGTCGGATCCTCCTTCCCCCAAACTCTGACAGTTCTGTCTCTCTCTTAACTCTAAGGAAAAAGCTTGATCTCCTTCTCTTTCTCCTTTACACCAAATAACCAAGGTTTTATCTCTCTTTCTCTCCCTCCCTCTGATGAAAATGTCGACCAAAACACAAAAACTTGAGAGGAGGCGTGACTCAGGGTTTTTGATTTAATTAGATTAAACCAAAATTTTACTTAAACCAAAATTAATTAAAATCCACTTTTTGGTTTATTCAACAAACTCAAACTCTATTCTCGGAACACACGGATGTTACACTATCAATCTTGGGTTTGTGCAATGATTGATTCTCTTTTTAATTTCGTTAACTATTTCGAGAAATTAAAAAAGATTTTATGACTGGTGGGTGCTCCATCTCAATGATTTTTGTTGCATACTTTGTTATCACGTTAATTAAAATAAATTATTTAAAACAGATTTGATATACTCAAAATTTCACTATTAGAGTATTGCATTAGCTAGAAGACCACACGCTACAATAATTTCATATAACTGTCACAAACTCGTACAACTAATTTAGAGTATCATTTAGCTAGGTGTCACTTATTAAGAGAGAAGAAAAAAAGTTATTAACTAAGTTTTTAAAGTTAAGGAAGATTAAAAAAAGAAAAGGTTAAGGGAGAAGAGGAAACAGTCAAAAGACAAATGAAAAAGAATCTGTGGAAGAATAAAAACACTAAAAATCATTTGTTTTATATGACAACGAGCGCTTCTTCTTTCATTTTCCATTGTTTGTGGAATATATTCAACAGCTTCAAGCTACATTATAGTATATAACAATTAGTAATTAAATAATATCTAGCATAACTTTCTTTCATACAAATATACTAATCTTCTTTAGTAATGTTTTCGCCTATAAACTGTGTATTTTAAGCTATAAATAAAGCATAAGTAATCTACCACCAAACAAAGTTTGTTATCGAATTTGGCAGGGAATATAAAAGAAATAAATAAAGTTTGATTCGTTTTGGATTTGAATGTGTTCGTCTTGATTAGTTTTACTTTTTGGCTGATTTTTTTTAAAAAAATAAAGAAAGATAATTATAAATTACCATGGCACGGATCACACCATAACCATTTAGAACTAGATGAAGCGGGTTATGAAAGCCCTATATACTCATTTCTGAGGTTAAGATACATACACAAGAAGAAGTGATTTTAATATAAGAAGTGCATCAGATTACCAAACATAGAGACTAGAGAGTTCACCTTATTATCATTGCTGTTTAGGAAAACTAAAAACTAAAGTTTAATCATAAGTAAAGTTTGACTACCAACGACGGATATGTAAGTGCAACAATTCTAGGAAATGGTTTGTAATTTAATGTAATAATGTAATTAATTCCATATGATACATTCGACCCATATTTAATTTAAAAAATCATAGAGATAGTATAAAATTTGACGTATATTTTTAATTAGTTACAAGATTTCAAATAAAAGCATACTACTCCAAGGATAGTATACGTTTCAAGGTAAAGGTATCCACTAAGTTCAGTAGCCATTACAAAAGTAACTCATCTTTTGGCCATGACCAATTATATGAAGACTGTAAGTTTCCAACCTTTTAATTTATTTATAATAAATATCAGAAGAAAAATGCAGTTTATAGGAAACATACACTAGTAGCTTAAAAAACAAAAGAAACCCCAACTTGTGTAAGAATCATTTCCCTTTTTTTTTTTTTTTACTTCTTTCCAACAATTATTTTGCAATGATCATATTATTTTAAGATTTTAGTAGATAACCTAATTTTCATACTTATTCGTAAAATTAATGCAGTGGTAATTATCATAAATAAACAAATATTTTTGCTCAAGATTTTAAATCAAATAACATAATATTACGTACAAAGAATATCACTAAAGTACATCTGAAAAACATTATGTTTACGAAAAGTAAAATGCAAAAACTTTTTTTTTTTTTGTCTAAGACTTCCCTACACTTACACTACAATACTATATATACGTCTGGACACTAATACCGGTTATCCATATTCGATCCGTTACTTGACTTTACCCGTTCTGGAAAAAAAAGTACTCGCAGTTTTAGGATCAAGTGAAGGGTATTGTAATTGTATTACCCGTAAGTAAAGAACGAGTATAGGATATTAGTTTAGTTTTCAATACCCGTTCCGTTACTCGTCCATTTACTCGTTTTGTTACCCAACCCGTAAATACCCTTTAATATTTTATATAATTATTTATTATTATTAATTTAAAAGTATATTATAGAGTTAAAATTAAAGCTCAAGTTCAATTTAGCCCAACTAAAATGATATATATAACGCCCAATTGAATTTTTCTTTTTTTCAGAGTTCGAAATATGAAATTATTATTGCGATTATTGACAATATTTTTATCGGATATTCGTTTTTCCGAGTAAAAATAAATGGTCGGATATTTAAAAGATCAACTATTTTTTACTAGGTACCCGTTATTTAAAAGACGAATACGAGTAAATTTTTTCTATTACCCGCTAGGGTTAGCCGGTAAGGTCGGATAAAGGGTATGAAAATATTGAAGGATACCCATCTCATGCCCAGCCACTACATGTATTGCTCTTTAATTAGTGGAAAGATGCTTGACTCCATCGCCTCACCGGATTGTACTGATTCCATTGCTCATCTTACCACGACAAGGTATACCCCTTGATGATTTCATTCTCATCCGTATGTATTTCGAAACCACCAAGGTAGCTTGCTTACTTAACTTGAGCCGATTTTTCCGCTTTATTAACAAAACTGTGTGAAATACGATCTGTTCACTAAACTACAAAAAGCTTCGCACAAACTCTATGGGCTACTTCGTTGTTGGTTCAAAACGAATACGATTTAAATGCTTTAATTTTTGGATTTCCTATATTTGTGTATCTTTTTGTTAATTTAACATTCTCAATGAAAAATACAATATCAAATTTTGTCACCATATTACTTTTTCTATATATGCCAAAATTACTAGGCCACTAATCTTTTTTATCACTTTATTATAGTTTGGTTTTCCAAATTGTTTGTTTTGGGCCCAGTAATAAAAGCTCCGGGCCTGCTAAAGAAGAGAAAAAAAAAAAAAATTCAACGTCGATTCGTTGGTCTCTCTCTATCTCTGCGCTGCGATCTCTCTCTCTCTAGAAACTCTGAGGAGGTAAGCTTCTTCAATCTTTTATCTTTTATATTTGCGTCGATTTGAGATTCGATAAACCCTAATCATCAATCTTTAAGAAACTTTACGTAGATTAATCGGTATTGATTTTGAATCGCTGTGACGTAGAAACCCTAATTTCGTGAATCAATCAGAACCAGCTTTTAACACAAATCACATTGGGTATTAGGGTTGATATAGCGATATGGATACTAGGAGGCGTGAAAGTAAGACGGAAGCAAGTAGTAGAGAGAAACGGATTTATGAGAAAGATCAGGTCTATTTCACAATCCTCAATTTTACTGGTTAAGCTATTGTGTGTGTTTGGTAGTTTGATTTATCAATTTGTGTGGTTTTGAAATTGGTATAGATGAATCAAGAGTCTTTTATTGAGGGATTAGCAGAGGAGTTTCGATTGCCGATTACACATAGAGTTACTGAAAATGTTGATTTGGAGGATGTGGAGCAAGCATCGTTAGATACACAGATATCTTCATCCAATGTCGGGTTTCGTCTTCTTCAGAAAATGGGGTGGAAAGGAAAAGGTTTAGGGAAGCAAGAGCAAGGTGTGTTTGTGTGTTTAACAAGAATTCAAAAATTTGGTTTGGTTTTGAGTTGTTTCATCTTTTTGATGATGTGTGTTTGTTGTGTTGATTGATATATACCAAGGTATAACGGAGCCTATAAAGTCCGGTATCAGGGATCGAAGACTCGGTTTAGGGAAACAAGAAGAAGATGATTATTTCACTGCAGAGGAAAATATCCAGCGGAAGAAACTTGATATTGAGATTGAAGAGACTGAGGAGATCGCAAAGAAACGGGAGGTATGCGTTCAAAACATGATGCCTTTAACTTTCGATACCCAAAAGAACAGAAAGCAGTGTATATATGCCTCTCTGTTTTGACGGGATTGGTAGTATTGTAAAAAGGGAAAGAAAAAGAAAAAAAATACCTGCAGTCTTTTATTACCTGGTTGGTGGCTTTCTACTGCCCGCTTCGTGCCCATTATGACAATCCAGGTCCTAGCAGAACGTGAGCAGAAGATCCAGAGCGATGTTAAAGAAATCCGTAAAGTCTTCTATTGTGAACTCTGTAGCAAACAATATAGAACAGTGATGGAGTTTGAAGGTCACTTGAGCTCATATGATCACAACCATAAGAAGGTAAACAAAAAAATCTGATCCCTATATCCTTTTACAGCTTTTTTCCAAAGCCTAAAACATAGAAGTGTTGGTATTATGCAGCGATTCAAAGAAATGAAAGAAATGCACGGTACAAGCAACCGCGATGATAGGAAGAAGCGAGAGCAGCAGCGTCAAGAGAGGGAAATGACTAAAATGTGCTCAACACTCTTTTTACTTTCTCTTCCCTTTTATATGCTTTGAAAAATTGTGTATGCGTTGGTCTTAACCCCAGATTGGGTTTTGTACATCTTAGGGCTGATGCTCGTAAACAACAGCAGATACAACAGAACCAACCAGAAGACCCAGAAAATGTCCCTGTTTCTACACCAGCTAAGACAACGGTTGCACCACTTGCTGTCCAGGATCAGCGAAAAACATTGAAGTTTGGCTTTTCTTCCAAAAGCGGCAGTATATCAAAGGTATGAAAAAATCGTTTAACTATGAGCTTACTACTTAGCACCTTATACAGTCGGGCTTTGACCTGTCAACCTGCTTCAACATATCTTATCCTCTCAGTTACTGAAACGAGTTTTCAAATATATTTTACCTTTGTAGAGCCAACCCACAAGCAGCATCAAGAAGCCAAAAGTAGCAATTGCATCAGTTTTTGGCAATGATAGCGACGACGACTAAGTTCGGGAATATTGTACTCTTATGTAACTCTCTATTTTATGGTTCTTTACACAGAATTAAAAAACAGAAACTGGTCTGAAAAAACAACTTTACACAAACACAGTCTTAAATTATGTTACATGTGTTTGCCCTCTTTACCACTATTATTATCAATTCAATCTGAAACTGACCGTTAAAAAAAACCGTTGAAGTGTCCCACACCACCACACTCATCAGTGAACACCATTTTAGCACGTGAATGAAGTCTGTTGGGTAGGTGAATCTTCCCAATCACGCGTGAGTCACGTGACCGCAACAACACAAACCATTTTTTATTTCTTTGGTCACAGTTTCCAAAATGTCGTCGTGGCAACGCACTTTCACCACTTGTCTTTATCCTATTTTGTTTTTAGAGAAATTGGAGGAAAAGCTCACCATTTCTCTCTTCCTAAGCTTCTCTCAATCAAATCAATGGCGTCGTCTCTGTCTCCACCGGAAGAAGCTTCCTATCACCACCGTCACTCCAAAAGATACTCTTCTTCTTCCTCCTCCTCCTCTTCCAACGGTGTAGCTGTCGTCGAATCGGTTTCCGATTTCGTCAAACGCCCCAAAATCTCTCTTCCGAAATACATATCTCCGTCTGAGATCGAATCAGAGTTTTCGCATCACGATCCAGAATTCACTCGGATCAACAACGGAAGCTTCGGCTGTTGTCCTTCATCAATCCTAGCTCGACAACGAGATTGGCAGCTCAGGTTCCTTCGTCAACCGGATCAATTCTATTTCGAACAACTCAAACCCAATATCGCAGAATCTAGATCCGTGATCAAACGTCTCATCAACGCAGAGCACGACGATGAAGTCTCACTCGTCGATAACGCTACAACCGCAGCTGCAATCGTTCTACAACAAACCGCTTGGGCTTTCCGTGAAGGAAGGTTCGATAAAGGCGACGCTGTGGTTATGCTTCACTACGCTTTTGGTTCTGTTAAGAAGTCTGTTGAAGCGTACGTTACACGCTCCGGTGGACACGTCATCGAGGTACAGTTGCCGTTTCCGGTTATCTCGGCAGATGAGATTATAGACCAGTTTAGGATTGGTTTAGAGGCGGGTAAAGCGAATGGTAGGAGAGTTAGGTTAGCTTTGATTGATCATGTGACTTCGATGCCTAGTGTTGTCATTCCGATTAAAGAGCTTGTCAAGATTTGTAGAAGTGAAGGTGTTGACCAAGTTTTTGTTGATGCTGCTCATGGGATTGGTTGTGTTGACGTTGATATGAAGGAGATTGGTGCTGATTTCTACACAAGTAATCTTCATAAGTGGTTTTTCGCACCGCCTTCTGTTGCTTTCTTGTACTGTAGGAAATCGAGTAGCGGTGCGAGGGATTTGCATCATCCCGTCGTGTCGGATGCGTATGGGAACGGTTTGGCGGTTGAGAGTTCGTGGGTTGGTACTAGAGATTATAGTGCTCAGTTGGTTGTGCCTTCGATTTTGGAGTTTGTGAATCGGTTTGAAGGAGGGATTGATGGTATTAAGAAGAGGAATCATGAGTGTGTGGTTGAGATGGGTCAGATGTTGGTTAAGTCTTGGGGGACTCAGTTTGGTTGTCCGCCCGAGATGTGTGCCAGTATGATCATGATCGGGTTACCGGTATGTTTAGGAGTGTCGAGTGATTCGGATGTTTCGAAGCTAAGAACGTTTTTGAGAGAAAGGTTCCGCATTGAAATCCCGACCTATTTCAGGCCACCTGCGCACGGTGAGATTGATCCGATCACGGGCTATGTGCGTATTTCTTTTCAAGTTTATAACAAACCTGAGGATTATCATAGGCTCAGGGACGTAATTAACGGACTTGTGAGAGATGGGTTCAGATGCACGTCTCTGTCTAGTTGAAAAAGGTACCTTAACCTCATTCATTAACATTTCATTTCTCTGTCTTTACCTTCAACTTAGTCGCGGTGTTATTGGAAAAGGGAAAGGCATCTATTTCGTTGGGGGCATTGTTGTTTGTTCTTTCAATCTTAGTAAAGCATTTGTGAGGCACTTGAAATGTTACTAGAAACACCGTAAACTAACAAAATATACAAATGTTTTCAGGGAATTAAGCTTTCCGGGCGAATGAATCATCTTGAACGTCATCATGGTTTAGGTATCATGGAGCTTCATGAGATTGGAAGAAGTGTAAATTAACCTCTCTATCGCTCAACATAAACGTCTTATACAGTAATCATGTATGATGATGAGAAAACTAAGCTTTTCTTCTATCTCCTTTTCTTCATTCTACATGTCTCCTAAAACGTTAGCAAGTCAGGGTAATAAAGCAAATAGTCATTGTTATTGGTTCGTGGGTGGACGTTTTATAATGATTCGAATGATATTATTGGTTAGTAGGCAGCGTTGACCAAATAATATTTGTTCATTTGAACTTCGTATCATATCAGAATCGTGTCACTAAGATATTACTAGAAGATTTAATTTCGAGTATAATAAAATCATGAAAATAGTTTTATTGTGGTCGTTGTGTTGAATGAAGTGGTCGTTGTGTTGATTGAAGTGATTCCAAGTCTCAGGTGCATCTTCGTAACTCTGAACCTTTTGACCCAAACCTACCAAGCTGTGTGGATCCGATTACAACTCAGCTATTCGTAATTCGACGTGGAGTACCTTTAAATAATCAGTCTAAACTTATCTCCAACATTGGAATTTGGGAAAGATAGAGAAAACAATCTACTCTATCTGAAAATTTGAACTACTAAAGAAAGTCACGAATGCTATTTACCAAAAGGAAAATAACAAGAAAATTGTTATGTGCAAAAGAGATCGGAGAATTGTTCAACTGTTATTAATATAAGTCATAAGATATATTTATAAATATAATATTAAGATTTAGGTTAGTGACTAAAACATTTTATAATCTATTCATGGATCAATCCACAAACTAGATAATATTGTTCATAATAAAATTTAGTATAATTCTGTTTAAACAAAAATAAAGCAAAGTAGTATAGAAAAATGAAGAATTTGAAGGGTGTTATTATAACATTCGTATTTTGAAAGTAGAATTGTGATGTGCAAAGTGACCGAGGAAGTGGATATTAATTAATTTTTGGTTTAATTTATGTAAACTAGAAACTTTTGATTTTTCTATAAGTCAACACCTTGATGGTTGTTGTTTTTCGTTGTTGTGAAGGAGATACAGAAGGAGAGCAAGCTTGACTTTGGAGTGCAAAGCAAAGGAGGCGAAGCTGATAAGGCTTGGGGAGGCTTGGGGGAAAGGAGTTTTGACTTAGCAAATCGTTTCTAAAGAAAATGAATTTTTGTGGAATTGTACCTAAGCATTAGACCTAAATGTATCACTTTGAGGTTTTGGATTTGAGTTAGTATTTTAGGTAGGAGTTATTTGCAGTTTTGTGAGGCTCTTGTTTCTAGACGCGAACTGGGACCAGCGTAAGTTCAAAGTGCGATCGTGTGTTTATTTGTGGCCTGATCGTCACAAAAATTTGTGGTTATCTCCAAGACATCTAGGGATTGTGTGTTTATTTGCGTGATCGTGTGATTCAATTGATAATATAATTTACTGACCAAAAATATAGTACAACTTTTCTTACTAGGCTTTTCTTTTCTTGGCCTCTCTCACTTGAAACGTACAAATGCATACATATCATGAGTCACATGTTAAAATATTTTCTCCCTTCATTTATTTTTTCTCAAAAACTAATACTTCTTCTGGATTTTTTTACTTGTCGTTTTAAAAATATTTTTAGTTCATATTACTTATCATTTTGTATTTACGCATCTTTATGAAACAATTTTTCTGCTTTATCCCTAAGGTTTAACTTATTAATTTCTTATATCAAATCAAATAGTGAAAACTAAAAATTTCATTGCTCTCTTAGTATATGTGAAATTACTTAAAATGAGAAGTAATATAAATTAGAGTGAGTATATTTTCCTTCAACTGCTAACGTATAATCTCTTAATATGAATATGTATTTTAGTTCCTCTCAACATATTTCTCTCAACATAAATTTTCTGTCAAAATGTTACATATTTTCTTTTCACATTTATTTTCTTTCAACTATTAATGTATTTTCTCGTACTTTATCTTCTGTTATCAAATTATGTTCCAACATAATTTTTCTCTCAACACGTCTTTTATTGTGTTACAAAAACTTGTATCACAAAATATTAAATGTAACATAAAATATTACCTATCGGATAATATTTAAATATAGTTTTGATTTATATTTTAGTCACATGTGACAAACAAGCAAGTGACATGAGAGATTAAAAAACACATCATATTTAGAGACATGCTAATTAACATTCGAGTATTGTAATGTTGATTTCGAGTAGTGAAGGTTTTTTTGATGAGTTTCACACCTCATTAAAAAAACTTAACATTGATTTTATTGTTGTTGTTAACAGTTTCTTTTCTTTCAACATTCTGTTTTTTTGTTAACGCACTACAAAAAAGGATTTGTTACATCATTTATTTTATATATTTGTATCATGTTCAAATGATATAAAAATAGTTTACATCACTTTAATAAATGATTTACATTTTGTTGATACAAATAGTTTGCATCAATTGAAATAAATATTTGTTTCAATTATTTCATTAAAATCATTTACAAAAATTGTTGTAAGTCTTAAATCATTTTTACTAAATTGATATAGAATATTTGAATCATTTATCAAAACTAATGTAAAAATATTTATATCATTTTAGAAAAACTGATATTAAAATAAATATTATAATTAAAAATATGAAAAACAATTTTATCTGTAGTATTATATTTATTTATTTATATCTTTTAACTTTGTTTTTTTATATTCATTTGATAACTTTAATTATTATTTTATATATTTACAATGGGTCCACGATTTTAGTTGTTATACGTACCTACTAAATGTAGTTGCAAACTGAAGAAAATATCTATAGACAGAGGAGTACATTGTAGTGCTACAGCCGATGTGGGATACAAACTTTTTTGGTTTTTCTTTTGTTGTCAGTTTGAGTTTTAAAGTTAATCGATCAAAGAATAACATAATTATATTTTTTCTCTATTTCTCCTTTTTTTTCTTTTTAAGTGTTTGAATTACATTTTTATTATTGAAAAAAAAGATCTACATTTTTGTTTACTTTCTATTTTGGAGTTTTTGTTTCTAAAAATTATACATTAAAATCAAATAACTTTGCCCAAAATATAAAATTAAACATTAAAAATTATTTAATTGATAAAACTGAACAAATAATTACATAAATTTTAACTTTTAACAACCTAAGTTCAGTTAATATATTAACTTAACATATAAGTTTGCTAAAATAATGATGTAAAATTTGTGTCATTTTCTAAGTGATGTTAATATAATTTACATTAATTATTAAGTGAAATAAATTTATATATTTGTATCAATATTTTGAAAGTGATGTAAATGATTTAGATTTGCATCAGTTATAATGAAATTATATCATACCAATCAATAACAGTATCGATTATTGTAATTGATGTTAATATATAATTTTTTTTTATCAGTTATTAAGAAGTAGTTTGAATTAATGTAGATTCTAAGGGCTGTTGTGTTCTGCTTTGCTTTGATGTTGTTTTGTTTTGATGTCGTTTTGATATTGTTTTGATGTTGTTGCTTTAAATTGATGTTGTCATGCTTTAATGTTGTTGTGCTTGTGTAAAATCTATTAGTCTGCATTGATGTTGTTCTGCTTTTATATGTTTTCTTAATTATGTTACAAAAAATAGATTAAATATATTCAAACTGAATAGATGTGAATCTTCTAATTGGTATGTACATCATCTTTTTACATAATATTATTACGTGTACATGTATGCATCACTTATGACAAATGACATAGGTTTTGATGAAATCTATAAGCAACTAGCAAGCATATGCATAAAGAAAAAAAATCAATAGTTTATATTGCATTAACAGAGAAACAGACAAATTGTTGCTAAAGTTGAATAACCAATATTATTTCAAAAAAGCAGCAAAGTGAGTGACCATTGATCTAAGTGCAGAAATAATCTTTGCAAGTGTACTTACTGTTGGTGCAATTGGCTTCTGATATGGTTTTTTATGTTGTTAAGCTGACTCTTAGCAATTGTGTATCACGAGCAACTTTGTACTTCAGTCTACACTATTTTTCAGTTGGCTAGGACCAATGGTCGTGGACTCGTGGTGATGATAAGAATCTTGATTTCTGTCATGTTCTTTGATTGAGTATGGTGTCAGCTCTAGTTCTTTTGATTGAAAGTACTGCAAATCGCGCTACATGTTTTCTAAATTTATATAAAAACGGTTTGCGCACTTTCAATTTTTAAAAGCATTTTTGCTGCATACTTACTAGTGATTTTTGCTGCGTACTCGTAATTCTTTTAAAGCATTGCCAAGTTCAATGGCACTTCTCAAATGCTTACCTCTCCAGCCGTGCCGGCCGCGCTTACTGTCAATATTAGGTGGAATCTGTACCCACAAGGATAAATATCTTAACCTCTAGGAGCTAATTGCTCCAACTTTTGTCAAATATTTTGAAAGGTTCGCTCAGGTAATGAACTCTTGTGGGAGTTTTTCAGACAAACAAAGCAGAGACACTCAACTCAAGCAATGAATGTGGACGAGCTAATGTAATCCAAAGACTGTTCTATCAACAAAATCGCGCAAAGTGTATAATTGCAATGTTCAAACAGTGACTATAAAATACTTTCTGCATAAGTAACAAGACCACCGCTTCGTTGGTATTCTTACAACCCCGAGTCTGAAAAGAGACAAAGCTGTGGCCAATGGCAGAGATTAGTTTTTCTTTTATGTAGAATCATACAATGTTCTGTATCTGAGCATAATATTATCTCTATCCCCAGTCTATAGAGGGAAACTGAGGATAGCCTTCCTCAGGAGGTGGTTTCAGAGATGGCGGAAGATCAAACCAACCTGTTCTTGGTCTCTCGCTAACAAAATCACCTGCTTTGCACAATCAAAACCTCCAGCATCAGATTTCTATAAGTAGTAAATAAGCTCAACGAGTAAGAGAAGTTGAATGGCAAAAAATAAACAAGAACGCATACGGTTTAAAGTACTTCCTTGGATGTGTTGGTTAAGCATGTCAACATGAGGTTGTGCATTATTTGTAAATCCTGCATTTTGAAAAAGAAGGATGATGTTTTAAGCAAAACAAACACAAGACAGAATCTAGGATGGGCAGAGTAGAAGACTTCTATAGAGCTTTTAAGAAGCCAATAAAAGAGACAGAAACCACAGGTCTAAAGCAAAGCTGGTATTGTAAGGTTTTGACCTAACCTGTACTTCCTGTATTGTTCTGAGGGTGTAAGTATCTACAAGAGTTTCCGAATGGGCAAAAGTTCTGCAAAAATCAATTAAGACAGGAACATAAGTCTTTACTTGGGAAGATAATACAAAACCCACAAACAAGGCAATGTAAACTTGGGGTAATAACTTCTGATTCAACTATAGAATACACGAAAGAACAAGACTTTACACATCCAAGAGATTGCTACGAGGTAAGATGAACAGAGCAAAAAAAAAACGAAAAAATCAATTCGATTGAAGACGTACCGAGGTAATGAAGCGATTGCAGAGACCCTTCGTCGCAAAATTGGTGACTTGTTGTGGATTAAGATCTACGAATTCGTATCGAAAGAAACGGAGATGTTAAAACTCGTTCCGGAAGAAACAGAACCAAACAAGAGAGAAGAGACAGAGAGAGAGACAGACCTGAGGAAGAGCTGTACCAAAGGGCCTTAGCTCGAAGATGAGGTTTGCTCTGAAGATGGCGTTTTCTAGCGACTTGAGTGTCCTGAAACTCCTTTTCGCAGTAATCACAGTAATATTTTCCCGACGGCATCTTCTGGTAACGACGACGACTATCAAAACATCAAAGATAATAAAGTTTTGGGAACTGATTACACGCGCACCAGATAGCGCGTGAGGTTTCTAATAGTAACTGGAGTTTGCTACAAGCCTACAATGATCAACGACGAGACAAGGAGTTTCATGGAGGTTGCAGAGGGAGAAGAAAGGATACAAAAGCATAGAAGTAGCAAACTCTAGATAAAAAAAATTCTTGGTTGGTTTTTACATTATAAAACAACCAACCAACCACAGTAATATAACTCCTTTTTTTTTTTTCTCTACTCATACAACAAACAAAGGGATACATATCATTAGATTGTGACATATTGATACATAGAGAGAGGGAGAGAGGGAGGAATGTTATAAGAAGTCTTGTTGTTCGAGCTAACATTTAGGCTTTTAAGGGGTATCACAAACCGAGCCAAGGACACTGCTTCCTCGCATGCTCTGGTACTAACTTAGCTACCATCTCTACAGGCACACCTTTCAGCTCTGTTTCACAACAATCACAAGTACAATTTCAGGTAAACAAAGATGTATATGTTTCATAACCCTCCTATGATGGATTTTAAAAGGACTAAAACTTCATAATTATACAGGTGAACTTGGAGCTCAAAAGATTAGGCAAGGAAGATGTTTTACCGTGAGGCTTGAAGTTGAAAAGCGGTGGAAGGAAACGACCATTAGGCAGACGTGCGTTTGGATCTCTTAGCTCATCAAAAAATGGGTGGACCAATGTGTCGAGCTGTGCCCAGATTCACAATTCAAGCATATACGTGTCAGGCAAAAGAAAAACTTCGAAAGGATTCACAGAAGGACGTTGATTTGTAATACTCACAGCGGCACTTCGTAGATTAGGAGAGTATTGAAGAAGTCTTGAGACCAAATCAACAGCTTCCGGAGGCATGCGTTTGTGGAAAATCTGTGAACATATGATGAGAAAATATCGTCACATTGACTTTAACTGATACAGAAGAAGATACATTGAACATGATGAACTGATGATCTGATGTATATAATATCTAATTACCTTGTGCCATGGATGAGCTTTAATCTGAGGGAATTTGAATTCCGTGTAGTTAGGGTTCATGCACTTGATTTCTTCCCTGGTAGGCGTTCCCAAGACCTACCCCAATGCAAAACAAAAAACATACATAACATCAAAATTATTGATAACAAGAACTTGTTATTAAAGTGAAAAAGCGCAAAGCTTATTATACCTTGATTATCTCTACAAGTTGATCAACACCGCTCTCACCCGGGAATAAGGGCTGCCATGAGCAAAGGATAGAGTTTGTCAATCACAAAACTCCAGTTCGAATAGAACAGAAATGTTTGAATGAGAATTTAGTGTATTACTTGTCCAAGCAAGAGTTCAGCAAGAACACATCCTGCAGACCAGACGTCAATGGCTGTCGTATACTCAGTTGCTCCAAAAATAAGTTCAGGTGCTCTGTAATACCTCGAGCAAATGTAGGAGATGTTCGGTTCTCCTTTTACCTGTTTTCAGGAGTTACAATTATTAACAAGACTGAATTTAACTTCTCCAAATAAGACTCGAGACAAGATATATCAAACGTACCAATACTTTTGCACTTCCAAAGTCGCATAGTTTTACTTGATGAGTGTGTGGATTTACCTGTTTCATTATAGATAAAATAAAGTGGCATTCAAAATTGAGAACAAGTAAATATCGAGGTATACTTTGAGTTGTGAGTTCTGGTTTATTAAGCTTTCTCATACCAACAAGTTTTGAGGTTTTATGTCACGATGACACACACCAATGCACCGGTGAATGTAAGATAAAGCCCTAAAAATCTGGCAAACATAGAAGAAACAGATAAGTAATCTATAATCAGAGAAAAAAACCCTCTTAAAACTAATAAAAATGCAATAATAATTGATACCTGATATGTGTAAAGTTTGACATATATGAGAGGCATTCTCTGATTCAGTTTGTTGTAATGTTTGATAACCCGATGAACAGTTTCTGGGACGTATTCAAGAACAAGATTGAGGTAAAGCTCATCTTTTTCAGTGGTTGAGAAGAAGCAGTGTTTGAGAGACACAACATTTGGATGGTCAAGTAGCCTCATGGTTTGAAGCTCACGGTTCTTGTACCTCCGATCTTGTAGAACTTTCTTTATTGCAACAGTCTCTCCTGTCTCGAGACATTTTGCCTAAATCACACAAGAAACAAAAAGAAAGAGGAATCCAAGTCGGTCAAATTGATATAGATCATATCTTACATAATGTACAGCATGAAAGATAAACAATCAAAA
Source organism: Camelina laxa (assembly GCA_024034495.1). Taxonomy (NCBI): domain Eukaryota; kingdom Viridiplantae; phylum Streptophyta; class Magnoliopsida; order Brassicales; family Brassicaceae; genus Camelina; species Camelina laxa. The sequence goes on from CM043881.1 coordinate 12,695,024, forward strand.
CTTACTTGGAATACAACACCAAATGATCCGTGTCCAACAACTCGTTCAGCCATGTAGCTGATCGTCTGCATTCACATTGAATGATATTTAATAAACATGAAACTCTAACCAATCAACTAACTTAAAAAGATCATATCTTTTAGTTGTAAATGTCGAAATAGAGAAGAAGCAAAAAAAAACCTGTTTTGGTTGGCCGTTCCTTCCACCAATAGTAGTGACTATGATGTGACCAGTCTCAGTCCCATTTCCATCTACAACCGTCGCTTCCATTTCCTAGCAAATCACCAACCCATTTTAGATTTCTATGAAAACACACAAAAATACTATGAGCAGAAGAAATCTATAACTACAATCGAAACATACTTTATCGTCTCGAATTTTCATGTCATTCATTTCCTCAGGTAACTTATCGACAGCATGTGCAGTAGTAGTAGTAGAGTCTCTTGCCCCGGGGATAGGAGCTATACCCACTGACGCCATTTTCAGGCTACAAAATTAGTTTCTTTACCTTAACTCTTCAGCTCTCAAGCCTGCAACAATAACCACAGAAATGAGTCCACTGAGTAAACAAAACCAAATTTACAAATTCAATTTCAACAAAGAGAAATATTATAAATAAAAAATAAAATAAAAAACTTCTTTCAAGCTTAACAAAGATTACTTACTTAGTGATAAAAATCAGATACCCAACTTCAAATAGCAAATTTAAAATACATTAAACTTACGAAAAAGGAAGGTTTTTTAATTTAACGGGAAAAAAAAATTGCAAATTTAAAAGACCCAAGTATCATCGAAGTAAGAAGATCTAGAAGCAGACACAGTCAAAACCAAAAATTAAAATTCATTGCGAATCTTAGTGTAGAGAAGCAGATCTGAAGCTAAATACACCTACAAAATATTTTGGTAGTTTAACAAAAAAATAAAATAAAAAACTCCACAATTCGAGATGAGAAACACGAGCATAAAAATCAAGACTTTGAAGGAAAGAGAGATTTTTTTTGTTTTTAATACTTACAGATGAAAACCCTAAAATCTCAGATCGACGAAGATGAATTAAGATAGAGATCCGTACGATATTTAAGGATTTGTGTGTGTGGGTTTGATGATTATGAATCTCTCTCTCTCCCCTCTCTAACTTTTTCTTTTTTTTCTTTTTTCCGGTGAGCCGAATTATGAATTTTTATTCTCTACTATATAGCTGGCCTTCTCGTGAAAGCGTTTAATATATTTATTTTTGTAAGATATATAAATTTAAAGTCTTTATTTGTGATATACTGTACATTTACAACAACATTAGCCAAATGTGAAAAAAAAAAAAAAAAAAAAAAAAAATTAATGGGATTCTTCGAGTTTAGTAAATGAGATTTTCAAAAAAGTTACATTGGGTTTTGTTTCTTTGCTCTTTTTGAGTTTTTGACTGTTCAAACCTTTCTTTTTTTTTTTTTCCTCTCCCCAACACAAAGAGAGATAAAGGGTAATGGAAAATACACATAGAACCCATTATCTGTTAATTCTTTTTAAGGCAAAACCCACTCAAATGTATTATAGTAAGAGGGTAATTTTGACTTCAAAAATGTGTGTATATGTGTAATACACACCTATAAAAGTATGAATGATACCAAGGAGACCACAAGCTTGAAAATGGGCCATTGGGTCAAACGTGTCGGAGAGGCAAGAAATGAACAAAAATAATCAACGACCACTCTTTTTTTTTTATAAGATGAGAGAGAGACCATCCCTATCTATCCATAGAACTAGTTTACCTAGCTCAATAATTCATCCAATTATTGGATTTTATCCCCTACTACATTTAATAAAAGTTCGGAAAAAGCATATGGACAATACTTATTTTATTCCATGGATAGAAATTCAGTTATGATATACAACAACAACACAAGAGGATATGAATTTATTAATGTGGAACATGTTTGTTTCTTATAATTTCTAAACAACCAAAAACAATGAAAGCCCCTTGTTAGTTATATTACATAGTCAATCATAAGAAATTACATAGTCAATCATAATTTTCTTCTCTCACATGCATTGAAAAAACGCATGAAACACACCGTCCATAATCAAAATCTTAGACTTAAAACATCTTCTAGTCAAAAATATTTGACATTTCAATTCAAACTGATTAATCACGACTAATCTCTTTTTTTTGTTTGTAAAAGAATTTACAAAAAACAACATAACGTCTCTGACCCATCTCTTATCATATTGAAATGAGACAAATCTTTTCAAGCCAAGCCTGACTTCAAGATCTTTGATACATATTCAAAACAATGGCTTCATAATTAACCTTGTTTACTTAGATCTCACCTTTTACTACTATGTTCAACTTGACTGTAACTAACCTTGTCTCTCTTGGACTTGGATAAACAAGGTGCAATCCGAGGGATACGTGATACAGACAATGCGTCCAAGAAAAGAAGAACAATCACTAGCCATTCTTTAATCCTAAATGATGGAACTGCCCCTGTCAACGACATTGTCTCCAACAAGCTTCCCTGCTCAACAATAAATCACAACCTATATCACTGAGAATTACATATAAACTTCCCAATATAAGTTTGACACAATATTCTCATGAGGAACTTGGTAAAGAGCTTCTATTTTTCAAATTTGATTCAGTACATATATACTAAGGTTTCGTTCTAGGAGTACTTGCTAGTTGCTACATTTTACAAAGATGGAAGGGGACAAATCACTAATTTCACTAGGATTGCCTCTTTGCTTTATTTTTGCTCCGGTAAGGCACCCAGCAATTATCTCCTTGATCTCTGAGGAAAGGTCGTCTCCCAGGATAATCCTCTGGGGGTACACCTCATGAGCAGATTCTTCCTTCCCCATAAATGTATGCCAGAGAGGACCCAGCAAACAGTGAATCCCACATCACAGCAAAACTTGATAACTGAGCAAGGAGGATGGCCAGTGAGTTTAGTTCAAAACGCTATCCTAATGGGTGAGTACATTTAAATGCATAAGAGACTTACTGTGAGATTTGAAGAAGTCCTCTGGAGGTCCATCAAACCACGATTGATCACACGGTCAAACAAATCAGAATTTTGAATCCCTGGCTTAGTTGTCACTTGGCCACTTCAGAAGAGTTGGTTCCTCTTCAATATTGTTCCTCAGTAAGTTTAGTTGGAATATTACAGTGGGATTCGGAAAGGGCAAGGTTAAAGGAATCTATAAGGTAGTAAAGATATATTTTGATCCCTGGCAAAGACCCTTTGCTCGATTTGTGTGTTGAATCATTTGTCAAAAAGAAAATATTTCAACTTCCACTAAAATATAAATAATTAGATTCTCCCAAAATCCAGAATTGCTTTTCTTAGAAGATTCAACACACAAACAAAAACTTATAACTTCAAAAGTGTACGTAAGAGTTTTCTTAGCTAACCTCATAGAGTAACATGCAACATTATCTAACTATACTATCTGCAACTACTGTATTTACACACCAACAAAAAAAAAGTGAGTTCAAGATACAAAGAACTCATCTTTTGGAGACTATCACTAATATCAACATCGACATTGACACGACGATCTTGAACCCTGAGGTATCCCAGAAGTTTTGTTTCTCCCCTGAAACCGATTCATTCAGCTGTTTTCCGGTAATCTGATCTCTTAGCTCTTTGATTGCCTTGTCTCGCTTCTCCCCCGCCTGCATGCGTTTCATTCATCAATCATACAAATTAACAATTTGGTTTTCTCATAAAAATAGCAAAGCCACAGTCAAATCTTGGACTTTACCCTCTGTAGCTTTCTTGTCTGGCTACGAGCTTCTTGCAGACAAAACTCTAGTTTCAATACCTTCTTCTTCAGCTCTTGATCTGTTCTTCTTTGTCTCTCCAGCTGAGAATGGTCATTTATCAGTCAAAGATTGAAACTTTCCGACAATTAACGAAAAAACGGACAGAACACATGAATAAGGACAGATATATATATATATGGATGCTGAACCTGAGATTCAAGTTCCTTAGTCTTGAGTTTCCAGTGAGCTGACATTAACTTTACGTCGTCTTTTAGTTTAGCAATCTCTTCGTCTTTTACCGCCAGTAACTTGTTCATTCTCTCAAAATTTTTTGGAGAAACCTCTTCTAGAAGTTTCTTGAGCTCACATTCTGTGCCTCTCCCGGACTTTGCAACAGCTTCAGTTATCTCATACTCGATTCTCATAACTTCCTCTCTCAGCTGTTTTTGAGAACATTCTCTTGTCCTCAAATCTCTTTGAAGATTATCAAGCTGGTGACCGAGCTCAGTTACACGGTCTTCGTGTTCTCTTAGAGAACGTGTTTTGTCGTCAAGTTGTTCTTTTAGCACTGAGCATTGAAGCTCTGCGGATTGAGCAGAAGCAGCGCTTGTTTCTGCTATTTCCTTTGTTAAAGCTAGCTGTGATCTCAGATCGTCTACTTCTTCAAGAAACTGTTTTTCCCCAAATAAGATTCAAAATGCATAAGAGAAGCATCCCTTCTTAATATGAATAATACATTCCCTAATACCTCAATGATTCCTAAATTATGTTAGCTTAGTGTCTTAAGCCATTTTGTGTTCAAACCTTTCATCAGGTTAAGAATCAAAAAAAACATTCAGAAAAACAAAATTAAGCAGCTATGCAAACGAATCCATTACAGAGCGAAACTCCTAAGTAAAAGCATTGAGTGCTCAAGAAAGTAAATGCTTTTGGAGTTGGATAGATTGAACCCTTTTGATCAGTAACTGAAACTTAACAGCTTTAAAACAATGATATCACCCATTTCCACATCTCAGATTCTACAATTTGAAACATTAGAAATGAGAACTAAACCCAATTTGACCAAGCTAAGATTCGAAAATCATTAAGCAACTCTTTTTGAAAAGGTCATGCTTCATTGCAACATTTATTATAATAAATTCGAGACTGAACTCAGTCAACCTTTTCCACACTCAGCTTCATCTACTTTACCTAAGATCTAAAGGGGCCATTGATCCCAATAGTAACCCGAGTATAATGATTACTTCAAAAAGTTGAGATTAAGTACCACTTCTCAAAGACCAAACTTTTCAGCTACAATATCAAAATGGAGTCTGAAGTTATATTCTATTATATATGGTTTTGAGGAAAAAATAAACAAACCTTTTCAGCAGCAGAAGTTGAAGCTTCAAGTTCACAGTTTCTGTCTTCCAATCTCTTCTGCAATTTACAGATCTCCATTTCCATGTTCTTAGCTCTCTTCTCTGCTTCCTAGAGAAAACAAAAATCACAACAAAAAAAAAAAAACAAATCATTTCTAAAAAATCCAAAATTGAAACTGGAGTTTTGACCCTACCAAAGCAGTAACAAATCAATAAAAGAATCAAACACAATGAACAGTGAGAAGAAGATTCAGATTTTTTCAAAAGGGACTTACTTTTCTACAAAGGCTTTCCTTAACAAAAAAGTGTTCTTGAGAAACCAAACGACCTCTCACTTGCTTCAGCTCAGTTGCCATAGACACAACGTTTCGCCTAAAGCTCTCTTTTTTCCCATCCAAATCTTTCAAAAGCGGATCCACCGTCGTTTTGACGGAATCTGACATCAGAGTCTTGTCCAATTCCTCATAAAACTCTGAATCTGTTTCAAGTATTCAGATCAAATCTCAGAACTTTGTAAGTTGAAAAAAAAAAAAAAAAACAAATATTCAATGCATGTTATAAACTTAAACCATTTAAGAACTTGTAATGAAACAAACAAAAAAAAATTGAAATACTAGTATATTCTTGAGACAATTAAGGATGTAGAAGTAAAAGAAAAGTATCAAAGACGGAGACTTTACGAGGTCAAATGAAGCTGAGACTTCTGGGTTTTGGTTGCTCGAAGTGTATGATGAAACCAAAGTGATCATATTAATGTTAATTCTTGCGTGACAGAAGGAGAGAGAAAAACGAAACACGTAAAGGAAGCTGATACGCACAGTCAATGAATTATTTTGGCTTATTTGATGTAAGAGATAGAGAGAGAGACAGATACTGTATGTACATCTGGATTAAGAAAGAAAATAATAAAAACTTGATTATCCCTTTATTTTTCCACTAATTATGGGTTTAAGAATTTATTGTTTTATGACATAAAAAGGGCTTTGAAAATACTCAGAAATTAATAAAAAGGGAGTATATTAATTATAATTAGACAAAATAATAAAAGGGAGTCTACAGTTTGTATATAAAATCCAAGAGTCAATTTAGTGGTGAATAAATATGCATGTCCAATATACTTTAATTTTGATTTTTTTTGTTAATTTGACTATTACAATAGGAGAAGGTAGTACCCAGAAATGTGGTTCAACTTTATAAACAGAACAATAATTTGGAATATTAAAATAGTTTATTGGTTGGATTATTGTAAGAGGTGGCTGCATTCATGGGACGATGTCGACATAAGAGACAAATAGAGAGACGGAGAAACCCGTGGAAAGGGGAGAGTGATCTTAGGTTCGGATACGTTCAGGTATTGAACCAAACCTGTTTCAGATCAAAGACAACAACATATAAGAAAGATGTACATACCAGGTATTGTGTGGGCATACATGTACAAAAGGATAAAAAAAATAAGTTTGGAGTTCACTCCTAACGAAGACATGTGATTCAACGAGGGTACAAGAGAAAAGAATTAAAGTGAATAAAAATTTGTACATGATACGTTATGCTCGTCTATTTATGTTCCCATGAATTTAGAGCTTATCACTCAAATAAGTGGTTCGTAAAGACTTTTTCTTTATTTGTGGTTTGCTATGATACATAGGAAAAAAAAAAAAAAAAAAATAGCACTCATATCCACTTTTTCCAACTTTATTTACATTTACACCCATTATTTTGCTACATCTATACTTTTTACTTATAAAATTACAACATACTCCTTAATTTTCTTTACCTTTACTTTATTTATTTTCTTCTCATTTTTTTTCTCGTTTCTAATTAATCATTTTATATTTATTTTTACTTTTCTTTTTTCTTCTCATTTCTCTTTCTATTTTAGCAAAGTGCATCTTTGGAGTAAATATAGCACTCACGATAATAAATATAGCAAAGAGCATCTTAAAATATAGAAAAGTGTAAGGGTTTTTAGCACTCACACCCACTTTGGAGTAAACATCTTTCACAAAAACCTATTTTCCCAACTCTCTATACTTTCTTAACTTTGTTGCTTATGTGTTCATGATTCGTTTACAATTTTGTCCTCAGAAAAGAAGGTAATAACTTACCAATACTTTATTTTTATTTTTTTTTTGTTTTTGACAAAGACTCTCTCCCTCTCATATTTCTCTTTTCCTCTTTGTTTTCTTTTATTGTAGTAGTTATTCTCAAAATAATATATTTGTTTTTATACAATAAGTTATGATTTATTTTTTTCTACATTTTAAGATCTATATTAATATATTTTAGATGAACTATTGTACATTATGGTACAATGACAACATCAAATCCATATATCTATGGTCATGTGGATACTAATCAATTTAGGTGTCCATGACAATGTGTCCATATGGGAACATATTATGGAAGTAATACCCATCAATTCAGAATATAAATAATACCTACCAATCCAGGTGTCCATGACAACATGTCCATATGAAAAAATATTATCGATCGGGGCTATAGTGCAATTTATGGATACAATATTTGTTCACATGGATAACTATTTGTGGATACAAAATATTTGTCAAACTTATCCAAATGGATAACTATTTGTGGATATAATATAAGTAATGGATAACACTCACACAATAAAACTTAAACTTTTCCCAGATCGAACTAAAACAAATTCAATTTTTAAAAGCTCACAAGACCATAATTAATAATAAAATCACAAAATCACAATAAGACCAAGAAAACCCATGTATTGTTTGGTTGATGAGCAAAAGCAAAACAAGAAAGAATAAGATGTATTGTTTGTTTGAATAATTGAAGGGATGGTGAGTTGAATTTTTTTTTGGTTGATAAATTAGAGAAATCATGGTTGAGGAAGAAGAAAATGTATTGTTTTCTCTCTCTATAACTAGAATAGACATAGATAAGTTAAGTTAGGAAGAGAGTTGGTTTGTTTAGTTTGAGGGGTAAATGGTAACTTTACAGAAGGAAAGTATAGTAATAGTAGAAAATGGGTATGAATTTTAATAGTTTAGGAGAAAGTGGGTGTAAGTGCCAAAAAAATATACTAATTTATTTAAAATAACTAAACAAATGATAATAAAGAGAAAAGCAAGAGAGAAAAATAGAGAGAGAAAGATAGAGGAACTCATTCAAGGGAAAAATAGTCTCTATTTTATGGCAAACTTGCCAAAACATGGTCAAAAAGTAGGTGTGAGTGTAAGATTATCTTATGAAAGTAGGTGTATATGCAATTATCTCCGATTATCATAGGAAAAAAAAGAACATTCCTTTATCCTCTCCGGTTTTCCTTCATCCCTCTCACTTTTAAAGGTCTTTTTCAGTTTATGTTAAGGTCTTTTACGGTTTATGTTAGTAGTCAAGGTCTTGCAGTGAATTACTGAACAAATTATTTAAACCTATGAATCGAACCCAAAAAAAAATTAAACCAAAAATTTAAAATATCTAAATGAGTGATAAATTTCAAATCGAAACCGGACCACAATATTTTAGGTACTCAGAAATACAATAATATTATGTTTAAATCCGCGGGACAAAATTTTAATTCTTATATTATTTTGATAATAAGTTTGATTTATATATTTGGTTTTTTTATTTTCAACTATTAAATTTTGTTTCAAAATTGGTCAAATGAAATTAGATGTTATAAATTTAGAAAGTGTTAATATGTATAATAATTTGTAGTCCATATAATAAATCTCTATATAATTTGTAAGTTAATTAATTCCCAACAATGATTACAGATCTATACTATATGAAATAAATTAATAGTTTGGATGATGGTTTTATAGTTCAAACATGCCATGTTAGACCCATTCCGCAACAGATTTAAAGATTTTTAGCCCGTAAAAAAACTATTATAAAACATCCGGACGAGTAAATAGTATTCATGTATATCCCTTGTATCATTGTATTAATAGGATTTAATATGATCTAATTATCATTTAACACTAATTTAATAAACAGGTTGATAAATGGATTTTATTTTGAACCATAAATAAAGATCCAATTATGGATCAACTATCAAAACACGCTAATCCACTCATCAATGGGAAGATCCAACACAATATTGTGGATCCACTCATCAATGGGTAGGATTAACAGATAAATATGCGAATCCTTTTGCCCAATGGTCGGATCATTGATTTACAAATTTATTATCTCAGATTTACCCTTTTTAATTTTAGAAAAACATTTCCTTAGTGATTAATGCAGTGTTAATTTGAGTAATTAAGTTACATATTTTAGATATTGTTAAATTTGTACTTCTCATGTAATAGTATTAAGATACCTAAAAGATAAGTTAATTTCGGATTAAATTATAGGAATACCAAAAAATACATCAAATATTTGATATATATATATATATATATCTCTAAAATATTTGGGAATAAGATTAATGCATCATAAACACTGTAACCAAAAATTGCAGATATGAACCATACAGTTTTTTTGGTGTTTACAAAACTCTAAACTATAAACCAAAAGAGAAATCGAAATCGGATAAATAGAACTAAACTTTATCTAAATGCCTCGATGTCTAGACCTAGTTTTACTTGATTATATTTGATTTTTGTAAGAAATCGAATAAAATATGTGTTGCCTTAAAAAAAAAATCAATTTGTTTTATAGGCATATTAATTGGAATTTATTGGATGTATTCGGAACAAAGATATCGAGTGCACATAGAGAAATTTCTGAAACTTAGTTACTAATTGTAACATTAGCAAAATGAGTACAAAAAAGAGTTGGAGGGAACTCTTTTTTAACAAAGACTAATGATGGTCCACGACGAAAACTTAATTAACCAACAGTGCACAACCAATTCCACTACTTGTCTTGCCAATAAAAAATTTAGGGTTTTGTGCAAAAAAACCCTTCAATTAATTTTTTTTTGCAAGAATACCCTCCAAATCAAATAAATGCAAGTCAATACTATAAAATCAAAAGTCATCCGCAATACAGCCCATCTCTATATTGATGATGTGGCAGTTTAAAACTCTTGCTGTTTTGAGAACTGAAAAATGACAAAGCGTTCAGATAAATTTATTTTAATTAAAAAATAAAGGAAAACAAAAATTCTTCTCTCTTCTTCGTTCTTCGTTCTGCATTGGGTCTCTTTCCACATGTTAACAGAATCAGTGGCTTAATTCACAAACCCAAATTATAAATGTTAAAACATAGTTGGGTTACTAAAAATTCAAATAAGAAAATCAATCAAAACCATGAGTTCTAAATTTCTAAACAACGAATCAAATAAAAACCAAAATTGATGCAAACAGTCGTTCACAACCATGAACTGGTTATGATAATACCCATTGAACCAAATCTTCATCGGCGATCCACTCCTTGCTCAACCTAATGGCTTCAACACCTCAAACACTTCGTATGATATCCCACCGGCGTCGTGAAGCACAAAATGAGATCTTTCCCCGAGGAATCAAACATGGTAGGTGATCCATTCTCCGATTAGTTGCGGGCTTAAGTTCCCATACAGAGACGACCTGCAGTAGAGGTAATCGTACTTTGCTTTACGATTCGAGTCCTAGAGAGCAAAATCGACGGCGGTTGGAGCTTCGGCAAGGACGAGGATTGAACTGGTGATGTTCCGATCTATGTCTCTAGTGGTTGCGTGGAGGAGAAGAATACCACTAGTGTTTCTAGGGTTTCTCACGGTGGTTGATGGAAAAGTACACTTAACGATACGGTTGTGTAAACCCTACCGTAACTCAATCGGTTAAGATTTTTGTATTGTCAGTTAAAATTAGGTTATTAGATTGCTTAAGCGCGACATGAAGCGGTTTAGATGATAAACCGATAACGGCGAACATGTTAATGCCTCCTCTGCAATTTGTTTTGGATCAGGGGCTGCTGATACATGAGTTTCATATAAGTGGGATGTGAGAACATTGTAGCAGCTTTAAGGGAAAGAGCAGCTTAGACAAGCTAGTGGATTGAGAGAGAGCATTGACATCATACGCCACCTTAAGTGAATGCATACCTTTCTGCTAAGCCAATTAATGGAAACGAAGAAGGAAGAAGAGAGAAGAATTTTTTTTTCCCTTTTTTTTAATTAAAAATAAATATATCTCAATGCTTTGTCATTTTTCAGTCCTCAAAACAACAAGAGTTTTAAATTGCCATGTCATCAATGTAGAAGAGGGCTATATTGCGGGTGACTTTTGATTTCATAGTATTGACTTGCATTTATTTGATTTGGAGGGTATTCTTGCAAAAAAAATTAATTGATGGGTTTTTTTGCACAAATCCCAAAAATTTATAATTCAGTTTATAAAAAAACATTATAAAGTCATAGTCAACTCATAGTAGAACTTGTGCATTATTTTCTTACTTTTACAGTTTCTCTTATTTTTTATGGCTAGTCTAATAAATATTTATTATGCAAATAAGCAAACATATATCCACTTATTTGTATGATACTTGTATTTTTTTATGGCGAAAACACAAATCATTCGTTTTTTTGTTTTCTAATACGATTATCCAAAATTTATTGTAGATATTTTTTTTTATTAACCGCATTCAAAACATATAATTTTTGTTTTATCAATTTTTAAATTGATAACTTTTGTGCTTATACCGCAGAATAATTTTTTTTTACATATAATAATTTAGTTTTAATAGTTTTTATCCTGATTATCCAATCAAACCACCTATTTCTTTCATTTTCCAACCTAATAACTAGTTTTTAATGTTCCAAAATCTATAGAGCGTTGCTAGCTTTCTTCCGCCTAAGTTCGCGAGAAATTGACTGTAACATGGGATTACGTATGGTCGTATTCCTTAGGTACCTTTGCGCTTTCATAATCTATGGTAAAGAAATCTGGAAACATTTATTTTGGTCGAAAAGGCATGGTAAAGTTTATAAAGAATGTGGTTTTGAGAAACATCTCATCCCTAGAAGTTGTCACGTTCTATCATTTTAGTTATTTAAATTATAAAATAGAAATTTATGTGGCAAAATTTGATTGATAAGGTGATTTGTGGTTTATATGATAAAATTTATATTTAATTACTAAAATGTATATAATGTATTTTTTTCTAAACAGACATATATTACTCAATCGATAAAATATATATATATATATATATATATATAAAATATCCTACATTACCTGGAAAAACTGGGCAAAGATTCAAAGTCATATTATAAAAGAGAGACCAAAATAATTGCGAATACGAATAAACATGAAGCTTAAATTTATGATGCATTCATTTTTGAAAGTTGTACTCGGCTTATTTTGGTTCTATATTTTAAAGAATTATAAATTTCAAAAAGTTTCAAAATATATAACTTTTTAATACTTTATAAAAGGTTTAAATATTATAAATATTTCATTTTTGGTCTAGTTAAGTTGATTAAACTAATATTATGTAAGAATAAATTGTTTTGTGTTATACCGTGGATTAAATCATAAAAATTAAAATACAATTATATAATTTTAAACACTGAATAAAGCAAATAAAATAAACAAAATACGATTTAAAATCTATTTTTTTGTCAAATAATTACTTCCACGGCGGGTCAAAATATATTTTCAAATATTCGAACAGATCATAAAGAAATAACCAGATTCTAACCGAATTTTTCTAATACTTATAAAGATTGTAATTTTAAAATGGGCTGCATGTATGAGGCCCCCTGTAAAATAGCGTTTCAACTAGTTTACCCCTGTATTTTTACGTTCTACCTATTTCCCCTAGACAACATCTATTTTTCTCAATTCCACCTATATTAATTGATTTCTATCTAATTAACAAAAATAAATTAAGCTTTTAAAAATCTAAGTTTTGCGTTTTAAAATCGATAATTCGCGATTACTGTACCGTGATTGGCTTAACCCGACTCAAAATATCATACCCGAAATCATTTTGTTTACCCATTTTTCCAAATCGATTTGGGAAAAAATAGAAATTAGGTACAATGAGGGTACTTCGGTACCACACCAGCACCTACTCGGAATTCCTCTGTGAGTAGTTCTTGAAGTCAGATGAGACTAATTAGAAGAAGAAATCTGGCTCACACTTCCAGTTAAAGATAAATAAATAAACGGAGAAAAGGAATAAGAAATTGAATCGAGAAAGAAGAACTCGATTTTCTCGGTTTCGAGGAAGAAAAAGAAGACCTAATTTTTTTTTTCCCATATCAATTTGGGGAAATGGGTAAACAAAATAATTTCAGGTCTGATATTTTGAGTCGGGTTAAGTCAATCGCGGTACAATAATCGCGAATTATCAATTTTAAAACGCAAAACTTAGATTTTTAAAAGCTTAATTAATTTTAGTTAATTAGATAGAAATCAATTAATATAAGTGGAATTGGAAAGAGTATATGTTATATAGAGGGACATAGGTAGAACGTAAGAGTACATGGGTAAAATAGTTGAAACGCTATTTACAGTAGGCCTCATACATGTAGCCATGTTAAAATCGAAAGAAAACAAAACCGAATAAAATCAAACCGGAACGAACCCGGGTAGAGAGATAGCCGAACGCTTACACGCAGTGTTGTTACTCGAACTGGAGTATACAGTGTATATATCCACAACAAGTTTTGATTGTTGTTAAGACATGGACTAAAATATGATTGCATTGAAGAAAACAATTTGGATCTAACCTAATAGTTTCATCAAATCAACAAAATAAAATAACATAAACGCACCGAGTCGAAAAATTAAAATACTAAGAAAAAACAGCTCTGATAGTATAAGAACAAGAGGCATCTCACCAACCCCAATGCTCTCACATACATAAGCAGCAGAGTTGCTTTTGTTTTTATTAATAATAAGCGCACACACATAATCAGAGAAGAGACACATAGAGAGAAAGAGAGATAGTGAGAAAAGATGGCGTTGGCTCTTCGTAGACTCTCCACTTCCGTTAAGAAACCGATCTCGCTTCTCTCCTCTAATGACTATTCCCTCCGTTTCATGGTAAATATCTTATCACAATCTGATTCGCTTACACTTTTTTGTTTGATTCTGATCCGTTTCTTTTCTTCGTATGCTCAGTCGTCTGTATCAGCCTCAGCTATGGCGGATTCGGAGAAATCTCGTTCCAGTGTAATTACATCAACTTAGATCAGATGCATCATCATCATCATATATAATTTAACAAACGTGTTATTTTGTTTCCTTTATCCAGTGGATTAAGCAACTCAACGCATCTCTAGACGAAATCGATCCCGAAGTCGCTGATATTATCGAATTAGAGAAGGCTAGACAATGGAAGGTAAATAAATTCTAGTGTAACTTCTTCTTCTTGTGTTGTGTGAGGATGAATGATGATCATTGAGTCACACAAATCTTGATTACCTTTCAGGGATTTGAGCTTATACCGTCTGAGAATTTCACTTCTCTTTCGGTGATGCAAGCGGTTGGCTCTGTTATGACTAACAAGTATAGTGAAGGATACCCTGGAGCTAGATACTATGGAGGGAATGAGTATGTTAACCTCTTCTTTTACATTTTGGTTTCAGTTTTACTGCACTTTGTTGTGAGTGTATGATGTTGAAGGTTATTTGCATCTTAATCAATTACTAGGTACATTGATATGGCTGAATCATTATGTCAACGACGCGCGTTAGAAGCTTTTCAGTTAGATCCTTCGAAATGGGGAGGTACGATTGGTAGTTAATCACATCGTACTAGAAACTAATATTTACTGATGGTGATACTAATGATATGAGCTATTTCTTTTGTAGTCAATGTGCAGTCTTTATCAGGATCACCAGCTAACTTCCAAGTTTATACCGCATTGTTGAAGCCTCATGAAAGAATTATGGCACTTGATTTACCTCATGGTGGACATCTTTCTCATGGTTATCAGGTAAATTGGAATATAATCTCTATAGCATGGTCTGTTTTTGGCTTGGTTTCTTAATTTCTTTGTGGAATTGATATTGTATCTTTGCCAATTTTCTTTTAATTGCTCATGTGCAGACTGACACGAAAAAGATATCTGCCGTATCCATCTTTTTTGAGACTATGCCTTACAGATTGGATGAGAACACTGGTTACATTGATTACGATCAGGTTGGTTAGTTAATAGCCAGCTTAGCTGAATGCTCAAAAGTTTTTTCTTTATCAAATATAAAATTGAGATATGGTTTGGAGACATACAAGTTTTTTTTTTCATTTACGTTGTTCATGTTAGTAATTGAACAGTTCTGAAACTAAAGTTTATTTGCAGCTAGAAAAGAGTGCTGTGCTTTTCAGACCTAAACTTATTGTTGCGGGTGCAAGTGCTTATGCTCGCCTATATGATTATGCACGTATACGTAAGGTAAAATATTGTCTCAACTCTTGAATGTAAAGTATACTCATTAGAGTTGCATGATAAATAATATGTGCATTACCCTTTTAAAGATTATGCATGACTAATTTGCAGGTGTGTGACAAGCAAAAAGCAGTTATGTTGGCTGATATGGCTCATATTAGTGGGTTGGTTGCTGCTGGCGTTATTCCTTCTCCTTTTGAGTATGCAGATGTTGTTACTACTACAACTCACAAATCGCTTCGCGGTCCCAGAGGGGCTATGATATTCTTTAGGAAGGGATTAAAAGAGATTAACAAACAAGGGAAAGAGGTGAAATTTTTAAGTTTCCATTTTGTCTGTGGATGAGTAAATAAGGTGCTGACAAATTTTCGAGTATTTGATCATTTGTATCTTTACCTTGCAGGTTATGTATGACTATGAAGACAGAATAAACCAAGCTGTATTTCCTGGACTGCAAGGTGGTCCACATAATCACACAATAACGGGTCTAGCAGTTGCTCTGAAGCAGGTTCAGTCATCAAACTTTGTTTTGAAATTGTGTTCCATTGTCTAATATGGACCGAAGAACTCCAACCACTAATGGTGATTAAGTTCTAATCTAGGATTATATTGGTCTTGTTTATGATCTTCTGACTTGTCATTTACTCTATTGTAGGCGAGAACACCTGAGTATAAGGCCTACCAGGATCAAGTTCTCCGTAATTGCTCAAGGTTTGCTGAGGTGCGTTTTATTTACTGATTGTCGGTAATTAGTTGATATGCCTTAGATATACTTCCATATTTGGAACAGCTGGGCATAAGACCTATTGTAACCATCTCACTTTTTTTTAAATATAAAATGGCTTGGAATTGCAGACTTTGCTAGCAAAAGGATATGATTTAGTGTCTGGAGGCACTGACAATCATTTAGTTTTGGTGAATCTGAAAAACAAGGTACTTCTCATTCTATCTTTTATTCCCTTTGATATCTAGATGGAACTGTTTGCTTTGGACTTGCGAGTTTGCATATGAAAGGGTGAATCTCATTGGTATTAGAGAACATAGCTTAATTCATGAAAATATGATTTTAGAATGATAAAACTAAAAACAATGATGGTTTCTTCTGTTTCTCGTATCTGTTGTGTGATTTGATTTTTTTACTGACTATATGCTGACCAAGTTATAGCAAATCAAATTAAAATGTTTGATTTTGTACTGTGAACCTCAGTAAGCAGTGCATAGTGTATACTTTCTCTGGTAACATAGATGCTGTTGGAAATTGGGTTTTGCAGGGAATAGATGGATCAAGAGTGGAAAAAGTATTAGAATCAGTACATATTGCTGCAAACAAGAATACTGTTCCTGGTGATGTTTCTGCCATGGTTCCAGGTGGCATCCGTATGGGTAAGGCTCTTACAGGAAGACTGAAAGAAGTAACGTGTTAGTATGTCGAAAAAGTAGTAGATGTTCATGCTTTAGCTAGAAAAACGTACAAGTTTTGATTTTTTTCTTATAAATGATGGTATGGTTACAGGAACACCAGCTCTCACATCAAGAGGATTCATTGAGGAAGATTTTGCAAGAGTGGCCGATTATTTTGATTTAGCCGTCAAGATAGCCTTAAAGATCAAGGCAGAGTCTCAAGGTATATAAAAAAGCTGTTTGTTACTTTGTTTCATTTTTTTTGTGTGTTATGCTCTCTGAAAAATAGGATTGTGTTGGTGAATCTATACTGCAGGAACAAAGTTGAAGGACTTCGTAGCAACAATGCAATCAAATGAGAAATTACAATCAGAGATGGCAAAGCTGCGTGAGATGGTAGAAGAATATGCGAAGCAATTCCCAACAATTGGGTTCGAGAAAGAGACCATGAGATACAAAGAGTAGTTTCATCAAGTGGATTGACACGTTTCCACAGCTCTTGAGATGCTTTAGGTACCTAAAAACACTTGGTTATGGATTATAGCTTGTTCTGTGAAATTTTTTTTATTGAGACTCATTCTTGTATAAATGTTTGCAGAGATCATGGACCAGAGGCGCAACCAGTTGTCTAAAAGCATCTCTGAAACTCGAAAAATGGGACTCTACTGTTGTCTCTTCTTACCCTTTCCTGTTTGTTCTCATATTTATATTTGCTTCCTCGTAATGGTTCGTCAATTAAAGAAATTGTAATGCAGCTGTTTTAAGGTTGCTATGATGGATTTATGTCAAACTATAGAGAGCTAGCGTTGATATCAAACAGAATTGTTTCTTAAATAAAGAAGTCTTTTTTGCCTTACCACATAAAACGATGCAGGCTCAGTGGCGGAGCCAGAAGAATTATTTGTGGGTGTCATAATATTTATTTTTCAAAAGAAAAGGTTATATTGAAACAATGTTACCACAAAACTTCATTTTAAATATAAATTCTAAGCTCACTCATACTTTAAAAACATTTTAAAGATGAAGATGGAAGAGGAAGAGTCCAAGTTTTTGAGTTCAAGTTTCTGAGAAATTATGCTTTTCCCGTTTAATGATTTAATCAATTTATATTTATGTTTAACTATACAAATATACAATAGATTGAATTTTTCTTAAAGGCTAAGTCCAACAGTTTGTCAAAAAAACCGAATGATCATATGTCAATATCTTAAAATTACCAAAAAAACTTAATAGAAAACGAGAAATGAAAGAATCATAGAGTAGTCCGTGTCAACAAAATTTCAGAGGAGTGTCAACAGATTGGTTAGACATATGCAATTAAGTATTTTAATAAAAGCTAAACCAAAATTTATAATTTCATGGGTGTCATATGACACCCTTAATACTTCTCTACCTCCGCCACTGGATGCAGTTCTAAGATTAAGTATATATATACTCTCTCTCTTTTACAAAGAGTGTCATTCTAGTCTGATTTTTTTTGTTTCAAAATAAATATCATTTTAGATTTTCAATATAATATTAAAAATAAATTTTTAATATTTATTTGAATTAATATCAAGAGTCAATATTAATTTTAAGGATATAAAATATATTTTAATATGTTTTGTTAATTTATGTGCAAAGTGTCAAAATAACACTTATTATAAAACGGAAGGAGTATTGTTCAACAATGGCATAAACGTGAAATCTTTGGCCATTGGGAAAGTTACAGATTTATAGCAACGGTCCAGATGTGTGACTTCAACTGATTCATAATAATAACACACTAACTATTAGCCAATTTTAATACTATGGCTTGACATTTCTAACCTAATTGGTAAACAAATCATCTCCTCAAGCGTAGCACCATATATATGTACAGTACCAAAAAAAATTGGTTAAGTGATATTTTAGAAAATTTATTTCGATACAGATAAAAAATGTGACTACTTGTTTAGTTTCTCTTAAAACTCCAACTTGGTTTAAATGTTCAACCTGCCACGTTGAGGTCATTGACCACAATGATGGAGGAAACAAACAACTATTCTCATTCGCTTTTCTAGACAGATCCAAATATATACCCATTACAGCTGCACATCTCGGAAAATGTAACATGACTGAATTGAATCTTCACCGTTAATTTCAAAAAAATCCAACACATCAACACATCTGTAAAATTTAAATTCGCATGGACCTGCTTAATTATTTATTTATTTATTTTATTTATGTATTTATTTTATCACACCCGTGCCATCATCTCCGCCATAAAAGCGTACCTTTCCGCAATTAGCTACACCTACACAAATTATTTCACTAGTAGAATCTACAAACACAAACTCAAACAAACTTCACTTCACTTCAGTTCAATGGCGTCATCTATCCGGTGGTGGTGGCCGATCCATTTCACTTCATCTGGATCTGTGCCGAGGTGGCTGAGTTGGCGTCGACCAGAGCTGAGTTTATTGTCCGTGGTGGTCGACGACGTTGTGTGGAAAGTAGTGACGGCGTTCGAGTCGGTGGCGTTGGTCTCCATGCTCTGTTTCTTCTTCCTCTTCTGTGGCTGCACCCTCTGACTTTTGATTTTTTTTTTACATTATATTTTAATTTTGTGAACGGTGTTAAAACTTTAATCACCGGAAAGTTTTGAGTCACTCACCGTGTTGTTCTAGACTAGTGAGTGACGACGCAACGCAATGGCGGAGAAAATTATGTTATTAGTGTTTCTTTAAACAGAGGCGCGTGATGCTCACTCGAGAATTGTTGTTGTAATCATTTTGTGTTTAGTTTTGGTTTCTTCAAAGTTAAAGTAATGATTGTGTTTATTATGGTTGGAAGTTTAGATTCCAAAGATCTTTGTTTAGTTCATCAACCATGCAATATCAAACGATCTATGATTTCTTCTATTATATCAAAAAACAAAAAACAAAAAAAAACAAAATAACCAAAAAATATTAAATTGATTTAGACTAATGGACCACAATTGTAATGGGCTTGGCCTTTTGAATGAAAACGACGACGTATTAAGGAGCTCCTATCAGAGTAACTCAAAAACCCAAATTGTCTCTCGTCTCTCCGAAGTGTCGACGAGAAGCTCCGACAATGGCGTGGATGAGACTGATGATACAGAGCGCGAAATCTGTTTTAACAACAACACCACCGTCGTCGACTCTTACCCTTCCTAGATTCTATTCAAAACCCGCTCCTTATCCCGGTAAATATCTATTTTTTTTTACTCTGTCGGATTTTTTTTTTTTTTTTTTTTGCTTCGGTGAAATGTGAAATGGATGATTCGTTACCGTAATTTATGTAGAGAGAGAGAGGTTCATGATTGGATTGTGAATGTTGTGTGTTTCGTTTGAGAGTCAAAAATGTGTTTTTCTTGATTGCTTGTTGTAGTGAAGGTTGGGATACCTGAGTTCTTGAGTGGGATTGGGGGAGGAGTTGAGACTCACATTGCAAAACTTGAAACTGAGATCGGTGATCTTTCCAAACTGCTCGTAACTCGTACGCTTAGACTCAAGAAGTTTGATATACCTTGCAAACATGTAAGTGCCTGAGACTCTATTCTTCTGTGTGGGTTTCTAGCGGTTGTTAATATGTTAGGATATGTGAATCTGCTACCTTGAACTTGTCTGATTATGTAATTTGGTTAAGTAACTTATAGTAATCAAAGGGGAATCAAACCAAAAAGTTGAGTTCTTGAACTTTTTGGGTACCTCTAGTTCTCTGTTATATGCTCCTGTTTCAGTTTAGGATGTTACTTGAGAGTTGCGTTGTCTCACTTAAGACATCTTTCCTTTCATGAAACATGTTATAATAGGTTTGGTGAACCACACCATCATATGTGTTGATTTGTTGGCTCGATTCTTCAATTCTCTAATTTACTCGATCATTATGGATTCTTATTTTGCAGAGGAAACTCATACTCAAATACAGCCACAAATACAGGCTAGGACTATGGAAACCTAGAGCTGACGCTATAAAGGTGTGATTGATTCCTGTGCTCGTCGACTTCCCGTTGCTATCTCATGCTTGTTTTTTTGCTACTGAAATGACTTCTCCTGAGACTGATCTAGGCATTGCAGTGTTGTCATTTACTTGAATTTTTCTTCATGTATCTTCTTGGGGGTATCCATATGGCATAACTTAAACATGAAATCGTTTCTAAGGCTAGATGGATCATCAGCATTGAGTATTTTGAATCTTTGCCAATCATAACCTTTTCTTACGGAAGAACAGAACCACTTATGACAGTTTATTATGGTCCAAGCTGAGTCGAGTCTTTCGGCAAACAAAAAGTAAAAGAACATAAACTAAAAGAGTTCAGTCTCG
Organism: Camelina laxa; assembly: GCA_024034495.1. Classification (NCBI taxonomy): domain Eukaryota; kingdom Viridiplantae; phylum Streptophyta; class Magnoliopsida; order Brassicales; family Brassicaceae; genus Camelina; species Camelina laxa. Next base: position 12,716,165 of record CM043881.1, read on the forward strand.
AATTTGGATAAGACCCATATATGGTTATTAAATTAACCGTTCCAAAGCTAGTACTCTTAGCAGTTTTTATGATTTAGGTACATATTTGAAAGACCAACTCAAACAGAAGACTAGTAATTTGACAGCGTATTTAAAGGTTTATACAAACTTTATTTCTTACCAAGTTTTTCAGTATCTTGGAATCTTGAAAGTAAAGGCTACATTTGGAGATCTAATAACACTGCCTATAATAATTGACAACCCAAGAACACTTAACCAACACTTGCAAAACTGTGGTCATGCAAACAGAACAAATTGCAAAACTGTGGTAAATTAAACCAAAGAATCAAAAACCAGAGTTTTTACACCTCTTGGACAAAAACTAGTTCTAACAATATCTTCTGTCCGAGCTGCAACAAGAGCATCTGACATAAGTGTCAGGTAACCTGCTTATCCAATCCTCTTCTTCTCACTATACTTTTCGAATTCATCGCATAATTGCTTCTCTTTCGAAAAGCTCTTCCTTTATAACCGATGATTGCACAGAAACAAGGTTCAATTACTCAATTAGTGTACTTGTCTGCATCAATAATGGACATTTAACATTCAATGTCTATTGTATAAAAACTCTCAATATAGCAGGTTTTTCAAACTCAAATTTAAGACTCAGAAAAAAAAAGTAGAAGAAGCCAAGACTGTTAGTTATTTGAGAAAAAAAAAAAAAAAATACCCTCATATTGTCAGGAAAACATACAATTCAAAAGGATTATAAAAAAAATTGTCGACTTCTTACAAACCCTAAACTAAATCGGCCACAAGAAGATACTTTTTGCTAACAGAGTTAAAACTCATAGTCTAACATAATAGAAAAAAGTAGAAGACGCCAAGACTATGTAAGAAACTTGAGAAAGACTGAAACTTTGCTCTGATGTTGTTGTGTCAATGATGGCGTCGATAGGTCTTGCTCTGTTTTTGACACACCGCTCATCAATGATGGATCTGCTGTGAAGAAGCCGGCGGAAGACACCACAGGGTTCTGATCGCGTTCCGTCTGGTTCTGTAACCGAAGAAGCTTATCTTGTAACACCCGTAGATCACTCTCTAACGAAGCCTCCATCTCCAATACTTTCTCAGAGAATCTGTGGTCCTTGATATCAAAAGATATCTTCTTGTCTTTGAGGGTCTTCTTGTTCAGAAACAGAGAAAGGTTTGTGCTTTTCTTGCGTCTCTCTCTATCGTTGAGTTTGCTGAATCTCTCTGCCATGTCTCGAACCTTGGATTGATCTTCCGGCCATGTCTTGACGAGTTCTTCGTCACGGCCGTAGTATATAACACAGACTTCGATATCGCACAGGATTGAAAGCTCGGAGGCTTTCTTAAACATGGTCTGTTCTCTCAAAGGAAGATTTGTTGTCTTCTTTGATACGGAAGAGAGCGAGGATTGTTTCTTGAAACATCTTCGGTTTCTCACCGACAACAATTCCGTTGTTTTGTCCTTCGTCAACATTGAAGAAGAAGCCATGGCTTCTATGTTGTTTGTTTACAGAAGCTTTATTGTTTGTTTACAGAAGCTTTAGTTGCTTGGCAGAGAAAAAAAATAACAATCTTTGAGAATTAGGGTAAAACACCACTGTTCAGGGTTATTATTATATAGAATTAGATTTCCATATTTGAGGTTTAATTTCCTTTGATATGATGATACACGTTTACTAATTTAACCGTTTGGATTTTTCTAGTAATTGTAGGTTTCCATTTTACTAAAATCAATCTAACCTTTATAGTATACAAGAATTTGTACCCGCGCAAGCGCGGGATTTTGTTTTAATTTTTTTTATTAATATCAATTCTTGAGCTCGAATATAATCATTCAAAGTTTTGAGGATAAATCGTTATAAATATATGTCATGTAGTAATATTAGGATAAATAAACTATATTGATGACTACTTCAAGCTCTTTTATCGTTAAGAGAGTATATTTCTTATTTATATTTTATTAAAACATTTTACAAAGGTTTTGATGCTGATCCATTTGTTGATCTTATTGTATATATTATTTATGATTATATGTTGATACTAACATAACATTACTCTGTATAAATTTAAATATACGGAATCTCATGAATTTTGCTTAACCTAAAGGTAAAATATAATATCATATCGTTATAACATCTTTACCGAGCTTGCTTAACCCATCGAAGTAATTGCAACATTCCATAAACAACCAATTCATGAATGTGCCTATCTTATCCCACTTTTCATAATTATATGGTTAAACTGTTAAACCCGACTTGGAATGATAATCTATTTATTAATGTATGTCATTTATTTTCTTACAAACTCATTCGTTTCACACAATTAATGAGTTATCAGAGATTTTAATTTAGTCATGTGTAGTTGTGTATTATTATCTTTCCAAGTTTTATTAATTTATTTTCAAACACTTTTAACTATAATTCTTTCGTTATTATTGATGATGCATTCCTTTTGAAATCTACTTTTTTGTACCTTCTATTGGCTCACATACAACACATATTAGACTGTAAAATGATTTTCAAGATAAATTATAACTATTTTTTTTAATTACTATCTTTCAATACTTAAATTTGGATTAAAAGCATTTTAAAAAATATCAAATTTGTTTTTCTTTTTGATCATGTTATAAAATAATATTTCACGTTTAATTTTATTTTTTCTGTTTAAATTCTTATAAATAAAATTAAAGAATTTTTTAATCCTACCATAATTTTAATTTTTACTTCCATTCTAAAACTCAATAATATATAATTACATTTAAAAAATATTCTCCCATAAATTTAAATTTTACTTTTATTCTAAAACTCAATAGTACGCAATTACATAATTTTTTTTATTCTACCATAAATTTAAAATTTACTTCCATTCTAAAACTCAATAATACATTTGAAATTTTAAATTATGATGAGTTTAATAGAAAAATTTAATTATATTATTACCGCTAATAAAAAATTATAGTATTGTATTCTAATTTTAACATTTTATTTATTTTATATAATTTTTGTTTATTATCTAAACTTTCTATTAATTATAATTAACATAAATATGCACTAAATAAATATTTTAAATTTATTTTAAAGTAAAAAAAAATATTGCTTAGGTGGATGTTTTTGTAGCTAGAAATGATGATATATAATTACAAGATCAATAGAGATTCTAGTCATAATTCTTGTCTTCTTGACCTAGGAAATTAATTTATTTGTCTCTTATAATTATGTGTCTTAACCATATGATGCACGTATATGTAAAAGAACTAAGCATAAACGATATTTGAAAGAAAGTTAGGTACGAATAGATAATAATATTCTTCCAAATTCAGTGTTTTACATCATATATATCGGGTAGATGCTCTATTCTTTTCTATTTTTTTTTTTATGGTTGAATAATAAAATTAGAGTTTCGTTAATCCCTATTTTGTTTGTTCCTTACTTAATGCTTTTTCGAATTATGATCGAGGGGTAGCTGTTCTCTATAGATAGAATATTTGATTTTGGAACAACATAATTAGCCATTACAAACGAAGCCGTTGCATTGGTGACGGAAGACATGAAAGGATGTGTGAAAGTTTAGAGGAGTGGAGAAATTAAAATTGAATGGTACGCATTATAACATCGGATGGTGAAACGACATGAATCGAGGGTTAAGGAGGAGAGAAACGTGTGAAAGTGGATCGTCCTTCACATTATCATCGATAAGCTTTATCAGGTTGAATCAATATGATTTAGATATAGTGCTGGGTCTAGAGACTTTGGATGAAATAGTGTTGGGCCTACCGAATTTGGATAAAATCTAATGGATCAGTTTATCATTTTTGTAATTGTTTAAAAGGCTTATTAAAATCTGTAAGGCCAACAAAATTAAAGAAGAAGAAGCTGATGTGGCAGCACCGGGAATGAGTAAAGTTAACTTTATATATATAGATAATTTATCTACATTGCTCTCACGTTCATCAGCGACGAAACTTTTCTCTCTCTCTATGTTCAAATTCACTTTCATCATCTCACATTATATTTCGTTCCAATACGTTCAAATTAAATTACGTCATACACATTGATATGCATATTAATTATATATTAACGAGACTAAGATAAAAACATAGAATCGAATATGATTCTTCCTTTACCTAAACCCAAAAATTAAAAATTAAAAGTCTCACACAATTTATTGTTAAATCTCATTTTGAACATAAAATATGATATATTTATTTATATGTCATAGCAATTTTGAATCTATTAAGTCACTCAGTTCTTTCTAGTACTGAGAAACAAAACATGTGATTCTCGAAATCCCAATACATACCAACCACCATGCCAGCCACAAGCTTCCTCCTCTTAACAAATTTTTTGATCCAAGACTCACTCATAACGAATTCTTTTTCATGTGGATAATGTTTCTAGAATGAAACAAAATGGATAGTGTTTGTATCAAGATCTCTCACGAATAAATTGAGCTGACAAGTCAGATAATTAGTGAGCAATATGTCATGTTCTGAAAAATATCTCATCAAAATACCTTGGATTTGCTCATGTGGAAGTTGTAACTTGCCTTCGTCCAATATTTCATGTCTTGTGAGGGTTTTGAGCATTTCTCAACAGAAAGGAGTTATGGGTCGAATCTCGACTTCTTGAAAATAATGGATAGTTAGGATCTGTCCTATCAGCGTTTTCTTCTTGGTCTTTTGTTTGAAGGAAGGTGTAGAAAAAATGAGTTGTGGGTCGAATCTCGACTTCCTGAGGAAACAATGGATAGTTAGGATCTGTCCTATCAGCGTTTTCTTCTTGATCTTTTGTTTGAAGGAAGGTGTAAAACAACGTTTTGATCATGTTTAAACTAGTTAAAAAATAATTTTTTCGATAACCATGCTTAGAAGGAGCGTAGATTATTGTATATAAGATTTTAGTTTTGGATAAATCTTTTTTTTTTTATGTTATGTTTTTGTGGTGAAGAAAATTAGGATGTCTTTTATACCCCCAATGATAAGAGGAACTAAATTTGCTTTTGGATTGGAAGAAGTTGATGTGTCTTTCTATAGTATTAAATGTTAAAGACATTAATCTATATCAACAAGAAAAATGACATTTATCTATTTAGGCATCAATATGGATACCATATCTGAATTGCAATGGTGATAATGCGACAACACAACAACACTATATTAAAATGTAATGTATGTGTGTGAGAAAATAAAAAAGATATATTTTCTTTTTCATCTAATAAATTATCTCCATCTATTTTTGAAAAAAACATTTAAGAAATATAAAGTATATACTATTTTGTTTTCATCTTATTTATATGTTTATAGTTAACACTAAATATTGTGAGTTCAATTGAAAGTAAGCAAATTATAATATATTATGAGTTCAATTAAAAATAATATTGTCTGAAATACATATCAAATTGAGAAATATATAGGTCTCATCAATATTTTTTTTAAAAACAGATTTGGCTTAAATAGTGTGCAACTTTTTCACATTTTACATTTACATCTTCAAAACATAGTTCTGCCAAATAAATATCATTCAGAAAAACTTTGAGAATTTGTTAAAAATACTCTTTTTGATATACCCATTTTCAAAAATACCCCCATTTTTAAGGTTTCTACATGAAAAAAAGAAGAAAAAGAAAAGAAAAAAAAAGCCTTATAAACACCTTGTAAAGACTTTTACAAGCTTTTTTAAAGAGTTTTAAAAGGGTTTTTAAACACCTTGTAAACGCTTTTACAAGGTTTTTACAAGGTTTTTAAAAGCTTTTTAAAAAAATTTACAAGGTGTTTAAAAACCTTTTAAAAACGTTATAAAAACTTTTACAAGGTTTTTAAAAACATTGTAAAAGCGTTTACACGGTGTTTAAAAACCTTTTAAAAACATTGTAAAAGCGTTTACACAGTGTTTAAAAACCTTTTAAAAATCTTTTTAAAAACCATTTGAAAATCTTTTAAAAACCTTTTAAAAAACTTGTAAAAGCGTTTACAAGGTGTTTAAAAAACCTTTTAAAACTCTTTAAAAAATTTTGTTGCCGGGAAAATTTTTTTATTAAATTTTTTTGTGACAAAAAAAGCTTTGGCGGGAAATTTTTTGGCGGGAATATATGTCGGAAATTTTGTTTTTTTTTTATTGATTAAAATATTTTACATCTAAAGGTAAAATGGTCATTAAAAATTAAAGGAGGGCAAAAATCAAAATGGCCAAAAAAGGGGTATTTTTGAAAAGGAGTATATCAAAAAGAGTATTTTTAACAAATTCTCAAAGTTTTTCTAAATGATATATATTTGGCAGAACTTTGTTATGAAGATGTAAATGTGAAATGTGAAAAAGTTGCATACTATTTAAGCCAAATGTGATTTAAAAAAATAATATTGGTGAGACCTAAATATTTCTTATTTTGATATGTATTTCAGACAACAAAGATACTAATATATTATTTTTATTTAAACTCACAATATATTATAATTTTATTTCTTTCAATTGAACTCACAATATATAGTGTTAACTATAAAAACATATAAATAATATGAGAACAAAATAGTAAATACTTTATATTTGCTAAATTTTTTTTCAAAACAGATAAATATATATTTATAAAATAGAAAACAATATTTTTTTTCTCACACATAAAATACATTATATTGATATAGTGCAGTTGTGTTGTCGTAGTATCACCACTCTAATTCAGATGTGGTATCTATATTGATGCCTAAATAGATAAATGTCATTTTTTCTTCTTGGTATATATTAATGTAATTTAAATTTTAACACTATAGAAAGAACAAATCAACTTCTTCCAATCCAAAAGCAAATTTAGGATCTTCTTATAATTGGTACAAATCATCCTAATTTTCTTCACCACCAAACATAACATAAAAATATTTATCCAGAAATAAAATCTTATATATAAGAATAATGCTCTATATAAGCAAGATTATCAAAAAAATGTCTTGTAACTAGTTTAAGCATGATCAAAACGTTGTTCTATTCCTTCAAACAAAACACCAAGCGCTGATAGCAGATCATATCTATCCACTGTTTCCTCAAATAGTCCGATCCGACCAAACTCCTTTCCGTTGGGAAATCCTCAAATATTTTCTTTTTCATGTGGATAATGTTTCTAGAATGAAAAAAAATGGATAGTGTTTGTATCAAGATCTCTCACGAATAAATTGAGCTGACAAGTCAGATAATTTGTGAGCAATATGTCATGTTCTGAAAAATATCTCATCAAAATACCTTGGATTTGCTCATGTGGAAGTTGTAACTTGCCTTCGTCCAATATTTCATGTCTTGTGAGGGTTTTGAGCATTTCCCAACAGAAAGGAGTTATGGGTCGATTCTCGACTTCTTGGGAAAACAATGGATAGTTAGGATCTGTCCTATCAGCGTTTTCTTCTTGGTCTTTTGTATGAAGGAAGGTGTAGAACAAAGGAGTTATGGGTCGAATCTCGACTTCCTGAGGAAACAATGGATAGTTAGGATCTGTCCTATCAGCGTTTTCTTCTTGATCTTTTGTTTGAAGGAAGGTGTAAAACAACATTTTGATCATGTTTAAACTAGTTAAAAAATAATTTTTTCGATAACCATGCTTAGAAGGAGCGTAGATTATTGTATATAAGATTTTAGTTTTGGATAAATCTTTTTTTTATATGTTATGTGTTTGTGGTGAAGAAAATTAGGATGTCTTTTATACCCCCAATGATAAGAGGAACTAAATTTGCTTTTGGATTGGAAGAAGTTGATGTGTCTTTCTATAGTATTAAATGTTAAAGACATTAATCTATATCAACAAGAAAAATGACATTTATCTATTTAGGCATCAATATGGATACCATATCTGAATTGCAGTGGTGATATTGCGACAACACAACAACACTATATTAAAATGTAATGTATGTGTGTGAGAAAATAAAAAGATATATTTTCTTTTTCATCTTATAAATTATCTCCATCTATTTTTGAAAAAAACATTTAAGAAATATAAAGTATATACTATTTTGTTTTCATCTTATTTATATGTTTATAGTTAACACTAAATATTGTGAGTTCAATTGAAAGTAAGCAAATTATAATATATTATGAGTTCAATTAAAAATAATATTGTCTGAAATACATATCAAAATGAGAAATATTTAGGTCTCATCAATATTTTTCTAAAAAACAGATTTGGCTTAAATAGTGTGCAACTTTTTCACATTTTACATTTACATCTTCAAAACATAGTTCTGCCAAATAAATATCATTCAGAAAAACTTTGAGAATTTGTTAAAAATACTCTTTTTGATATATCCATTTTCAAAAATACCCCCATTTTTAAGGTTTCTACATGAAAAAAAGAAGAAAAAGAAAAGAAGAAAAAAAAGCCTTATAAACACCTTGTAAAGACTTTTACAAGATTTTTTAAAGAGTTTTAAAAGGTTTTTTAAACACCTTGTCAACGCTTTTACAAGGTTTTTACAAGGTTTTTAAAAGATTTTTAAAAGCATTTACAAGGTGTTTAAAAACCTTTTAAAAACGTGATAAAAACTTTTACAAGGTTTTTAAAAACATTGTAAAAGCGTTTACAAGGTGTTTAAAAACCTTTTAAAAATACTTTTAAAAACCATTTGAAAATATTTTTAAAACCTTGTAAAAACCTTGTAAAAACCTTGTAAAAGCGTTTACAAGGTGTTTAAAAAACCTTTTAAAACTCTTTAAAAAATTTTGTTGCCGGGAAAATTTTTTTATTAAATTTTTTTGTGACAAAAAAAGCTTTGGCGGGAAATTTTTTGGCGGGAGTATATGTCGGAAATTTTGTTTTTTTTTTATTGATTAAAATATTTTACATCTAAAGGTAAAATGGTCATTAAAAATTAAAGGAGGGCAAAAATCAAAATGGCCAAAAAAGGGGGTATTTTTGAAAAGGGGTATATCAAAATGAGTATTTTTAACAAATTCTCAAAGTTTTTCTGAATGATATATATTTGGCAGAACTTTGTTATGAAGATGTAAATGTGAAATGTGAAAAAGTTGCATACTATTTAAGCCAAATGTGATTTAAAAAAATAATATTGGTGAGACCTAAATATTTCTCATTTTGATATGTATTTCAGACAACAAAGATACTAATATATTATTTTTATTTAAACTCACAATATATTATAATTTTATTTCTTTTAATTGAACTCACAATATATAGTGTTAACTATAAACATATAAATAATATGAGAACAAAATAGTAAATACTTTATATTTGCTAAATTTTTTTTCAAAACAGATAAAGATATATTTATAAAATGGAAAACAATATTTTTTTTTCTCACACATAAAATACATTATATTGATATAGTGCAGTTATGTTGTCGTAGTATCACCACTCTAATTCAGATGTGGTATCTATATTGATGCCTAAATAGATAAATGTCATTTTTTCTTCTTGGTATATATTAATGTAATTTAAATTTTAACACTATAGAAAGAACAAATCAACTTCTTCCAATCCAAAAGCAAATTTAGGATCTTCTTATAATTGGTACAAATCATCCTAATTTTCTTCACCACCAAACATAACATAAAAATATTTATCCAGAAATAAAATCTTATATATAAGAATAATGCTCTTTATAAGCAAGATTATCAAAAAAAATGTCTTGTAACTAGTTTAAGCATGATCAAAACGTTGTTCTACACCTTCCTTCAAACAAAACACCAAGAAGAAAACGCTGATAGAACAGATCCTATCTATCCACTGTTTCCTCAAATAGTCGAGATCCGACCCATAACTCCTTTCCGTTGGGAAATCCTCAAATATTTTCTTTTTCATGTGGATAATGTTTCTAGAATGAAACAAAATGGATAGTGTTTGTATCAAGATCTCTCACGAATAAATTGAGCTGACAAGTCAGATAATTTGTGAGCAATATGTCATGTTCTGAAAAATATCTCATCAAAATACCTTGGATTTGCTCTTGTGGAAGTTGTAACTTGCCTTCGTCCAATATTTCATGTCTTGTGAGGGTTTTGAGCATTTCCCAACAGAAAGGAGTTATGGGTCGATTCTCGACTTCTTGGGAAAACAATGGATAGTTAGGATCTGTCCTATCAGCGTTTTCTTCTTGGTCTTTTGTATGAAGGAAGGTGTAGAACAAAGGAGTTATGGGTCGAATCTCGACTTCCTGAGGAAACAATGGATAGTTAGGATCTGTCCTATCAGCGTTTTCTTCTTGATCTTTTGTTTGAAGGAAGGTGTAAAACAACATTTTGATCATGTTTAAACTAGTTAAAAAATAATTTTTTCGATAACCATGCTTAGAAGGAGCGTAGATTATTGTATATAAGATTTTAGTTTTGGATAAATCTTTTTTTGTTATGTTTTTGTGGTGAAGAAAATTAGGATGTCTTTTATACCCCAATGATAAGAGGAACTAAATTTGCTTTTGGATTGGAAGAAGTTGATGTGTCTTTCTATAGTATTAAATGTTAAAGACATTAATCTATATCAACAAAAAAAATGACATTTCTCTATTTAGGCATCAATATGGATACCATATCTGAATTGCAGTGGTGATATTGCGACAACACAACAACACTATATTATAATGTAATGTATGTGTGTGAGAAAATAAAAAAGATATATTTTCTTTTTCATCTTATAAATTATCTCCATCTATTTTTGAAAAAAAAACATTTAAGAAATATAAAGTATATACTATTTTGTTTTCATCTTATTTATATGTTTATAGTTAACACTAAATATTGTGAGTTCAATTGAAAGTAAGCAAATTATAATATATTATGAGTTCAATTAAAAATAATATTGTCTGAAATACATATCAAAATGAGAAATATTTAGGTCTCATCAATATTTTTTTAAAAAACAGATTTGGCTTAAATAGTGTGCAACTTTTTCACATTTTACATTTACAACTTCAAAACATAGTTCTGCCAAATAAATATCATTCAGAAAAACTTTGAGAATTTGTTAAAAATACTCTTTTTGATATACCCATTTTCAAAAATACCCCCATTTTAAGGTTTCTACATGAAAAAAAGAAGAAAAAGAAAAGAAGAAAAAAAAGCCTTAAAAACACCTTGTAAAGACTTTTACAAGATTTTTTAAAGAGTTTTAAAAGGTTTTTTAAACACCTTGTAAACGTTTTTACAAGGTTTTTAAAAGCTTTTTAAAAGCATTTACAAGGTGTTTAAAAACCTTTTAAAAACGTTATAAAAACTTTTACAAGGTTTTTAAAAACATTGTAAAAGCGTTTACACGGTGTTTAAAAACATTTTAAAAATCTTTTTAAAAATCATTTGAAAATCTTTTAAAAACCTTTTAAAAACTTGTAAAAATCTTGTAAAAGCGTTTACAAGGTGTTTAAAAAACCTTTTAAAACTCTTTAAAAAATCTTGTAAAAGTCTTTACAAGGTATTTATAAGGTATAAACCTTATAAAACCTTGTAAAATTTTGTTGGCGGGAAAATTTTTTTATAAAATTTTTTTGTGACAAAAAAAGTTTTGGCGGAAAATTTTTTTTGAAAAATTTTTGGCGGGAAAATATGTCGGAAATTTTTTTTGCGGAAAAATTTTGTTTTTCTTTTTTTGATTAAAATATTGTATATCTAAGATTAAAATGGTCATTTAAAATTAAAGGAGGGCAAAAATAAAAATGACCAAAAAAGGGGGTATTTTTGAAAAGGGGTATATCAAAAAGAGTATTTTTAACAAATTCTCAAAGTTTTTCTGAATGATATATATTTGGCAGAACTTTGTTATAAAGATGTAAAGTGAAATGTGAAAAAGTTGCATACTATTTAAGCCAAATGTGATTAAAAAAAAAAAATATTGGTGAGACGTAAATATTTCTCATTTTGATATGTATTTTAGACAACAAAGATACTAATATATTATTTTTTAATTAAACTCACAAGATATTATAATTTTATTTCTTTCAATTGAACTCACAATATTTAGTGTCAACTATAAACATATAAATAAGATGAGAACAAAGTAGTAAATACTTTATATTTTCTAAATTTTTTTTTTCAAAACAGATAAAGATATATTTATAAAATGGAAAACAATCTTTTTTTTTCTCACACATAAAATACATTATATTGATATAGTGCAGTTGTGTTGTCGCAGTATCACCACTCTAATTCAGATGTGGTATCTATATTGATGCATAAATAGATAAATGTCATTTTTTCTTCTTGGTATATATTAATGTAATTTAAATTTTAACACTATAGAAAGAACAAATCAACTTCTTCCAATCCAAAAGCAAATTTAGGATCTTCTTATAATTGGTACAAATCATCCTAATTTTCTTCACCACCAAACATAACATAAGAAGATTTATCCAGAAATAAAATCTTATATATAAGAATAACGCTCTTTCAAAGCAAGATTATCAAAAAAATTGTCTTGTAACTAGTTTAAACATGATCAAAACGTTGTTCTACACCTTCCTTCAAACAAAACACCAAGAAGAAAACGCTGATAGAACAGATCCTAACTATCCACTGTTTCCTCAAATAGTCGAGATCCGACCCATAACTCCTTTCCGTTGGGAAATCCTCAAATTTTTTTTTTTCATGTGGAAAATGTTTCTACAATGAAACAAAATGGATAGTGTTTGTATCAAGATCTCTCACGAATAAATTGAGCTGACAAGTCAGATAATTTGTGAGCAATATGTCATGTGGACATGTTCTGAAAAATATCTCATCAAAATACCTTGGATCTGCTCATGTGGAAGTTGTAACTTGCCTTCGTCCAATATTTCATGTCTTGTGATGGTTTTGAGCATTTCCCAACATAAAGGAGTTATGGGTCGAATCTCGACTTCTTGAGAAAACAATGGATAGTTAGGATCTGTCCTATCAGCGTTTTCTTCTTGGTCTTTTGTTTGAAGGAAGGTGTAGAACAAAGGAGTTATGGGTCGAATCTCGACTTCCTGAGGAAACAATGGATAGTTAGGATCTGTCCTATCAGCGTTTTCTTCTTGACCGTTTGTTTGAAGGAAGGTGTAAAACAACGTTTTGATCATGTTTAAGCTAGTTAAAAAATAATTTTTTTGATAACCTTGCTTAGAAGGAGCGTAGATTATTGTATATAAGATTTTATTTTTGGATAAATCTTTTTTTTTTTATGTTATGTTTTTGTGGTGAAGAAAATTAGGACGTCTTTTATACCCCCAATGATAAGAGGAACTAAATTTGCTTTTGGATTGGAAGAAGTTGATGTGTCTCTCTATAGTATTAAATGTTAAAGACATTAATCTATATCAACAAGAAAAATGACATTTATCTATTTAGGCATCAATATGGATACCATATCTGAATTGCAGTGGTGATATTGCGACAACACAACAACACTATATTAAAATGTAATGTATGTGTGTGAGAAAATAAAAAAGATATATTTTCTTTTTCATTTTATAAATTATCTCCATCTATTTTTGAAAAAAAACATTTAAGAAATATAAAGTATATACTATTTTGTTCTCATCTTATTTATATGTTTATAGTTAACACTAAATATTGTGAGTTCAATTGAAAGTAAGCAAATTGTAATATATTATGAGTTCAATTAAAAATAATATTGTCTGAAATATATATCAAAATGAGAAGTATTTAGGTCTCATCAATATTTTTTTAAAAAACATATTTGGCTTAAATAGTGTGCAACTTTTTCACATTTTACATTTACATCTTCAAAACATAGTTCTGCCAAATAAATATCATTCAGAAAAACTTTGAGAATTTGTTAAAAATACTCTTTTTGATATACCCATTTTCAAAAATACTCCTATTTTTAAGGTTTCTACATGAAAAAAAGAAGAAAAAAAAAGAAAAAAAAAGGCTTATAAACACCTTGTAAAAACTTTTACAAGATTTTTTAAAGAGTTTTAAAAGGTTTTTTAAACACCTTGTATACGCTTTTACAAGGTTTTTACAAGGTTTTTAAAAGCTTTTTAAAAGCATTTACAAGGTGTTTAAAAACCTCTTAAAAACGTTATAAAAACTTTTACAAGGTTTTTAAAAACATTGGAAAAACATTTACAAGGTGTTTAAAAACCTTTTAAAAATCTTTTTAAAAACCATTTGAAAACCTTTTAAAAAACTTGTAAAAACCTTGTAAAAGCGTTTTCAAGGTGTTTAAAAAACCTTTTAAAACTCTTTAAAAAATCTTGTAAAAGTCTTTACAAGGTGTTTATAAGGTAGAAACCAGTGTTTTCAGACCCGGACCGGACCGACCGGATGAACCGGTTAACCCGCGACCCGTTTAATATTCCGGTTCGGATTTAGCTATAAAACCGGATTGTTAAAACCCGAGAAAATCCGGATAAACCCGTTAAAAACCAGTGCCCCGGCGTTATTAACCGACCCGCCGAGTTTCGGGTTTGACTCTCAATCATCCGATTTCATCTGTACTTAATTTTATTAATTTTAACAGATCTGTAACTTTTTTTGAAAAATCGATGAAAAACAATGTCCTGAAATTAAGTTGAAGTGAGGAAGAAGAAGAGAGACGTCAGACACGAGGTTATAAAGAGAGAAACCCAAACATTTGTATATATTATAATATAATATTATATTCACTTAAAGTAAAATAAATTAATATTTCTCTACCCTTATAGGCTTATAGGAATCATACATATTGATATACATACATATAGTATGTTGTTGAATAAATGAATCGTTCATATTTATAAGTATTAACTATTCAAACAAATAATAACATTTGGAATGAAGACTTTGTTACATATATATTAACAAAAATATAGAATATTTATAAGCTATATATTTATGGTATTGATATGTTGACCCGGGGTTGAATCCGGTTGACCCAGTGACCCAAAGACCTTTCTGGTTTATTATCCGGTTCGGGTTTTAAAACATTGGTAGAAACCTTATAAAACCTTGTAAAATTTTGTTGGCGGGAAAAAGTTTTTATTAAATTTTTTTATGACAAAAAAAGTTTAGGCGGGAAATTTTTTTCGAAAATTTTTTGGCAGGAAAATATGTCGGAAATTTTTTTGGCGGAAAAATTTTGTTTTTCTTTTTATTGATTAAAATATTTTACATCTAAGGGTAAAATGGTCACTAAAAATTAAAAGAGGGCAAAAATAAAAATGGCCAAAAAGGGGGTATTTTTGAAAAGGGGTATATCAAAATGAGTATTTTTAACAAATTCTCAAAGTTTTTCTGTATGATATATATTTGGCAGAACTTTGTTATGAAGATGTAAATGTGAAATGTGAAAAAGTTGCATACTATTTAAGCCAAATGTGATTTAAAAAAAAATATTAGTGAGACCTAAATATTTCTCATTTTGATATGTATTTCAGACAACAAAGATACTAATATATTATTTTTAATTAAACTCACAATATATTATGATTTTATTTCTTTCAATTGAACTCACAATATTTAGTGTTAACTATAAACATATAAATAAGATGAGAACAAAATAGTAAATACTTTATATTTGCTAAATTTTTTTTTTCAAAACAGATAAAGATATATTTATAAAATGGAAAACAATATTTTTTTCCTCACACATAAAATACATTATATTGATATAGTGCAGTTGTGTTGTCGCAATATCACCACTCTAATTCAGATGTGGTATCTATATTGATGCCTAAATAGATAAATGTCATTTTTTCTTCTTGGTATATATTAATGTAATTTAAATTTTAACACTATAGAAAGAACAAATCAACTTCTTCCAATCCAAAAGCAAATTTAGGATCTTCTTATAATTGGTACAAATCATCCTAATTTTCTTCACCACCAAACATAACATAAAAAGATTTATCCAGAAATAAAATCTTATATATAAGAATAACGCTCTTTCTAAGCAAGATTATCAAAAAAATTGTCTTGTAACTAGTTTAAGCATGATCAAAACGTTGTTCTACACCTTCCTTCAAACAAAACACCAAGAAGAAAACGCTGATAGAACAGATCCTAACTATCCACTGTTTTCTCAAATAGTCGAGATCCGACCCATAACTCCTTTCCGTTGGGAAATCCTCAAATATTTTCTTTTTCATGTGGTTAATGTTTCTACAATGAAACAAAATGGATAGTGTTTGTATCAAGATCTCTCACTAATAAATTCAGCTGACAAATCAGATAATTTGTGAGCAATATGTCATGTTCTGAGAAATATCTCATCAAAATACCTTGGATTTGCTCATGTGGAAGTTGTAACTTGCCTTCGTCCAATATTTCATGTCTTGTGAGGGTCTTGAGCATTTCCCAACAGAAAGGAGTTATGTGTCGAATCTCGACTTCTTGAGAAAACAATGGATAGTTAGGATCTATCCTATCAGCGTTTTCTTCTTGGTTTTTTGTTTGAAGGAAGGTGTAGAACAAATGAGTTATGGGTCGAATCTCGACTTCCTGAGGAAACAATGGATAGTTAGGATCTGTCCTATCAGCGTTTTCTTCTTGATCTTTTGTTTGAAAGAAGGTGTAAAACAACATTTTGATCATGTTTAAACTAGTTAAAAAATAATTTTTTCGATAACCTTGCTTAGAAGGAGCGTAGATTATTGTATATAAGATTTTATTTTGGATAAATCTTTTTGTTATGTTATGTTTTGGTGGTGAAGAAAATTAGGATGTCTTCTTCCAATGATAAGAGGAACTAAATTTGCTTTGGATTGGAAGATTGATGTGTCTTCTATAGTATTAAATGTTAAAGACATTAATCTATATCAACAAGAAAAATGACATTTATCTATTTAGGCATCAATATGGATACCATGAATTGCAGTGGTGATATTGCGACAACACAACAACACTATATTAAAATGTAATGTATGTGTGTGAGAAAATAAAAAAGATATATTTTCTTTTTCATTTTATAAATTATCTCCATCTATTTTTGAAAAAAAACATTTAAGAAATATAAAGTATATACTATTTTGTTCTGATCTAATTTATATGTTTATAGTTAACACTAAGTATTGTGAGTTCAATTGAAAATAAGCAAATTATAATATATTATGAGTTCAATTAAAAATAATATTGTCTGAAATACATATCAAAATGAAAAATATTTAGGTCTCATCAATATTTTTTTTTAAAACATATTTGGCTTAAATAGTGTGCAACTTTTTCACATTTTACATTTACATCTTCAAAACATAGTTCTGCCAAATAAATATCATTCACAAAAACTTTGAGAATTTGTTAAAAATACTCTTTTTGATATACCTCTTTTCAAAAATACCCCCTTTTTTAAGGTTTCTACATGAAAAAAAGAAGAAAAAGAAAAGAAAAAAAAAAGCCTTACAAAAACACATTGTAAAGATTTTTACAAGATTTTTTAAAGAGTTTTAAAAGGTTTTTTAAACACCTTGTAAATGCTTTTAAAAAGTAAAAGCATTTACAAGGTGTTTAAAAACCTTTTAAAAACGTTATAAAAACTTTTACAAGGTTTTCAAAAACATTGTAAAAGCGTTTACAAGGTGTTTAAAAATCTTTTAAAAAACTTTTTAAAAACCATTTGATAATCTTTTAAAAACCTTATAAAAGCGTTTACAAGGTTTTTAAAAAACCTTTTAAAACTCTTTAAAAAATCTTGTAAAAGTCTTTACAAGGTGTTTATCAGGTAGAAACCTTATAAAACCTTGTAAAATTTTGTTGGCGGGAAAAATTTTTTATTAAATTTTTGTTACAAAAAAGTTTTGGCGGGAAATTTTTCAATTTTTGGCGGAAAATATGTCGGAAATTTTTGGGGGAAATTTTGTTTTTCTTTTTATTGATTAAAATATTTTACATTTAAGGGTAAAATGGTCATTAAAAATTAAAGGAGGACAAAAATAAAAATGGCCAAAAAATGGGGTATTTTTGAAAAGGGGTATATCAAAAAGAGTATTTTTAACAAATTCTCAAAGTTTTTCTGTATGATATATATTTGGCAGAACTTTGTTATGAAGATGTAAATGTGAAATGTGAAAAAGTTGCATACTATTTCAGCCAAATGTGATTTAGAAAAAAAATATTGGTGAGACCTAAATATTTCTCATTTTGATATTATTTCAGACAACAAAGATACTAATATATTATTTTTAATTAAACTCACAATATATTATAATTTTATTTTTTTCAGTTGAACTCACAATATTTAGTGTTAACTATAAACATATAAATAAGATGAGAACAATATAGTAAATACTTTATATTTGCTAAATTTTTTTTTTCAAAACAGATAAAGATATATTTATAAAATGGAAAACAATATTTTTTTTTCTCACACATAAAATACATTATATTGATATAGTGCAGTTGTGTTGTCGCAGTATCACCACTCTAATTCAGATGTGGTATCTATATTGATGCCTAGATAGATAAATGTCATTTTTTCTTCTTGGTATATATTAATGTAATTTAAATTTTAACACTATAGAAAGAACAAATCAACTTCTTCCAATCCAAAAGCAAATTTAGGATCTTCTTATCATTGGTACAAATCATCCTAATTTTTTTTTTACCACCAAACATAACATAAAAAGATTTATCCAGAAATAAAATCTTATATATAAGAATAACGCTCTTTCTAAGCAAGATTATCAAAAAAATTGTCTTGTAACTAGTTTAAGCATGATCAAAACGTTGTTCTACACCTTCTTTCAAACAAAACACCAAGAAGAAAACGCTGATAGAACAGATCCTAACTATCCACTGTTTCCTCAAATAGTCGAGATCCGACCCATAACTCCTTTCCGTTGGGAAATCCTCAAATATTTTCTTTTTCATGTGGATAATGTTTCTACAATGAAACAAAATGGATAGTGTTTGTATCAAGATCTCTCACTAATAAATTCAGCTGACAAATCAGATAATTTGTGAGCAATATGTCATGTTCTGAGAAATATCTTATCAAAATACCTTGGATTTGCTCATGTGGAAGTTGTAACTTGCCTTCGTCCAATATTTCATGTCTTGTGAGGGTCTTGAGCATTTCCCAACAGAAAGGAGTTATGTGTCGAATCTCGACTTCTTGAGAAAACAATGGATAGTTAGGATCTATCCTATCAGCGTTTTCTTCTTGGTTTTTTGTTTGAAGGAAGGTGTAGAACAAATGAGTTATGGGTCGAATCTCGACTTCCTGAGGAAACAATGGATAGTTAGGATCTGTCCTATCAGCGTTTTCTTCTTGATCTTTTGTTTGAAAGAAGGTGTAAAACAACATTTTGATCATGTTTAAACTAGTTAAAAAATAATTTTTTTATAACCTTGCTTAGAAGGAGCGTAGATTATTGTATATAAGATTTTATTTTTGGATAAATCTTTTTGTTTATGTTATGTTTTGGTGGTGAAGAAAATTAGGATGTCTTTTATACTTCCAATGATAAGAGGAACTAAATTTGCTTTTGGATTGGAAGAAGTTGATGTGTCTTTCTATAGTATTAAATGTTAAAGACATTAATCTATATCAACAAGAAAAATGACATTTATCTATTTAGGCATCAATATGGATACCATATCTGAATTGCAGTGGTGATATTGCGACAACACAACAACACTGTATTAAAATGTAATGTATGTGTGTGAGAAAATAAAAAAGATATATTTTCTTTTTCATTTTATAAATTATCTCCATCTATTTTTGAAAAAAAACATTTAAGAAATATAAAGTATATACTATTTTGTTCTGATCTAATTTATATGTTTATAGTTAACACTAAGTATTGTGAGTTCAATTGAAAATAAGCAAATTATAATATATTATGAGTTCAATTAAAAATAATATTGTCTGAAATACATATCAAAATGAAAAATATTTAGGTCTCATCAATATTTTTTTTTAAACATATTTGGCTTAAATAGTGTGCAACTTTTTCACATTTTACATTTACATCTTCAAAACATAGTTCTGCCAAATAAATATCATTCACAAAAACTTTGAGAATTTGTTAAAAATACTCTTTTTGATATACCTCTTTTCAAAAATACCCCCTTTTTAAGGTTTCTACATGAAAAAAAGAAGAAAAAGAAAAGAAAAAAAAAGCCTTACAAAAACACATTGTAAAGATTTTTACAAGATTTTTTAAAGAGTTTTAAAAGGTTTTTTAAACACCTTGTAAATGCTTTTAAAAAGTAAAAGCATTTACAAGGTGTTTAAAAACCTTTTAAAAACGTTATAAAAACTTTTACAAGGTTTTCAAAAACATTGTAAAAGCGTTTACAAGGTGTTTAAAAATCTTTTAAAAAAATTTTTAAAAACCATTTGAAAATCTTTTAAAAACCTTATAAAAGCGTTTACAAGGTTTTTAAAAAACCTTTTAAAACTCTTTAAAAAATCTTGTAAAAGTCTTTACAAGGTGTTTATCAGGTAGAAACCTTATAAAACCTTGTAAAATTTTGTTGGCGGGAAAAATTTTTTATTAAATTTTTTTGTTACAAAAAAAGTTTTGGCGGGAAATTTTTTTCAAAATTTTTTGGCGGGAAAATATGTCGGAAATTTTTTTGGGGGGAAAATTTTGTTTTTCTTTTTATTGATTAAGATATTTTACATTTAAGGGTAAAATGGTCATTAAAAATTAAAGGAGGACAAAAATAAAAATGGCCAAAAAATGGGGTATTTTTGAAAAGGGGTATATCAAAAAGAGTATTTTTAACAAATTCTCAAAGTTTTTCTGTATGATATATATTTGGCAGAACTTTGTTATGAAGATGTAAATGTGAAATGTGAAAAAGTTGCATACTATTTCAGCCAAATGTGATTTAAAAAAAAAATATTGGTGAGACCTAAATATTTCTCATTTTGATATTATTTCAGACAACAAAGATACTAATATATTATTTTTAATTAAACTCACAATATATTATAATTTTATTTTTTTTCAGTTGAACTCACAATATTTAGTGTTAACTATAAACATATAAATAAGATGAGAACAATATAGTAAATACTTTATATTTGCTAAATTTTTTTTTTCAAAACAGATAAAGATATATTTATAAAATGGAAAACAATATTTTTTTTTCTCACACATAAAATACATTATATTGATATAGTGCAGTTGTGTTGTCGCAGTATCACCACTCTAATTCAGATGTGGTATATATTGATGCCTAGATAGATAAATGTCATTTTTTTTCTTGGTATATATTAATGTAATTTAAATTTTAACACTATAGAAAGAACAAATCAACTTCTTCCAATCCAAAAGCAAATTTAGGATCTTCTTATCATTGGTACAAATCATCCAAATTTTTTTTTTACCACCAAACATAACATAAAAAGATTTATCCAGAAATAAAATCTTATATATAACGCTCTTTCTAAGCAAGATTATCAAAAAAATTGTCTTGTAACTAGTTTAAGCATGATCAAAACGTTGTTCTACACCTTCTTTCAAACAAAACACCAAGAAGAAAACGCTGATAGAACAGATCCTAACTATCCACTGTTTCCTCAAATAGTCGAGATCCGACCCATAACTCCTTTCCGTTGGGAAATCCTCAAATATTTTCTTTTTCATGTGGATAATGTTTCTACAATGAAACAAAATGGATAGTGTTTGTATCAAGATCTCTCAGGAATAAATTGAGCTGACAAGTCAGATACTTTGTGAGCAATATGTCATGTTCTGAAAAATATCTCATCAAAATACCTTGGATTTGCTCATGTGGAAATTGTAACTTGCCTTCGTCCAATATTTCATGTCTTGTGATGGTTTTGAGCATTTCCCAACAGAAGGAGTTATGGGTCGAATCTTGACTTCTTGAGAAAACAATGGATAGTTAGGATTTGTCCTATCAGCGTTTTCTTCTTGGTCTTTTGTTTGAAGGAAGGTGTAGAACAAAGGAGTTATGGGTCGAATCTCGACTTCCTAAAGAAACAATGGATAGTTAGGATCTGTCCTATCAGCGTTTTCTTCTCGACCTTTTGTTTGAAGGAAGGTATAAAAAGACGTTTTAATCATGTTTAAACTAGTTAAAAATAATTTTTTTGATAACCTTGCTTAGAAGGAGCGTAGATTATTGTATATAAGATTTTATTTTTGGATAAATCTTTTTTTTTTATGTTATGTTTTGGTGGTGAAGAAAATTAGGATGTCTTTTATACCCCCAATGATAAGAGGAACTAAATTTGCTTTTGGATTGGAAGAAGTTGATGTGTCTTTCTATAGTATTAAACGTTAAAGACATTAATCTATATCAACAAGAAAAATGACATTTATCTATTTAGGCATCAATATGGATACCATTTCTGAATTGCAGTGGTGATATTGCGACAACACAACAACACTGTATTAAAATGTAATGTATGTGTGTGAGAAAATAAAAAAGATATATTTTCTTTTTCATTTTATAAATTATCTCCATCTATTTTTGAAAAAAAACATTTAAGAAATATAAAGTATATACTATTTTGTTCTCATCTTATTTATATGTTTATAATTAACACTAAATATTGTGAGTTCAATTGAAAGTAAGCAAATTATAATATATTATGAGTTCAATTAAAAATAATATATTAGTATCTTTGTTGTCTGAAATACATATCAAAATGAGAAATATTTAGGTCTCATCAGTATTTTTTTGAAAAACAGATTTGGCTTAAATAGTGTGGAACTTTTTCACATTAAACATTTACATCTTCAAAACATAGTTCTGCCAAATAAATATCATTCAGAAAAACTTTGAGAATTTGTTAAAAATACTCTTTTTGATATACCCCTTTTCAAAAGTACCCCATTTTTAAGGTTTCTACATGAAAAATCGAAGAAAAAGAAAAGAAAAAAAAAGCCTTATAAACACCTTGTAAAGACTTTTACAAGATTTTTTTAAAGAGTTTTAAAAGGTTTTTTAAACACCTTGTCAACGCTTTTACAAGGTTTTTACAAGGTTTTTAAAAGCTTTTTAAAAGCATTTACAAGGTGTTTAAAAACCTTTTAAAAACGTGATAAAAACTTTTACAAGGTTTTTAAAAACATTGTAAAAGCGTTTACAAGGTGTTTAAAAACCTTTTAAAATATTTTTAAAAACCATTTGAAAATATTTTTAAAACCTTGTAAAAACCATGTAAAAACCTTTACAAGGTGTTTAAAAAACCTTTTAAAACTCTTTAAAAAATCTTGTAAAAGTCTTTACAAGGTGTTTATAAGGTAGAAACCTTATAAAATCTTGTAAAATTTGTTGGCGGGAAAATTTTTTATTAAAATTTTTTGTGACAAAAAAAATTTTGGCGGGAAAATATGTCGGAAATTTTTTTGGCGGGAAAATTTTGTTTTTCTTTTTATTGATTAAAATATTTTACATCTAAGGGTAAAATTGTCATTAAAAATTAAAGGAGGGCAAAAATAAAAATGGCCAAAAAAAGGGTATTTTTGAAAAGGGGTATATCAAAAACAGTATTTTGAACAAATTCACAAAGTTTTTCTGAATGATATATATTTGGCAGAACTTTGTTATGAAGATGTAAATGTGAAATGTGAAAAAGTTGCATACTATTTAAGCCAAATGTGATTTAAAAAAAAAATATTGGTGAGACCTAAATATTTCTCATTTTGATATGTATTTCAGACAACAAAGATACTAATATATTATTTTTAATTAAACTCACAATATATTATAATTTATTTCTTTCAATTGAACTCACAATATTTAGTGTTAACTATAAACATATAGATAAGATGAGAACAAAATAGTAAATACTTTATATTTGCTATAATTTTTTTTTCAAAACAGATAAAGATATATTTATAAAATGGAAAACAATATTTTTTTTCTCACACATAAAGTACATTATATTGATATAGTGCAGTTGTGTTGTCGCAGTATCACCACTCTAATTCAGATGTGGTATCTATATTGATGCCTAAATAGATAAATGTCATTTTTTTTCTTGGTATATATTAATGTAATTTAAATTTTAACACTATAGAAAGAACAAATCAACTTCTTCTAATCCAAAAGCAAATTTAGGATCTTCTTATCATTGGTACAAATCATCCTAATTTTCTTCACCACCAAACATAACATAAAAAGATTTATCCAGAAATAAAATCTTATATATAAGAATAACGCTCTTTCTAAGCAAGATTATCAAAAAAATTGTCTTGTAACTAGTTTAAGCATGATCAAAACGTTGTTCTACACCTTCCTTCAAACAAAACACCAAGAAGAAAACGCTGATAGAACAGATCCTAACTATCCACTGTTTCCTCAAATAGTCGAGATCCGACCCATAACTCCTTTCCGTTGGGAAATCCTCAAAACCCTCACAATACATGAAATATTTGACGGAGGCAGTCTACAAATTCCACATAAGCAAATCCAAGATACTCTGATGAGATACTTATCGGAACGTGACATGTTGCGTTTATATTTCCAGATTTGTCAGTACGATTTATTGGTGAAAGATCTTGATACAAACACTATCCATTTTGTTACATTGTGGAAACATCCACATGAAGAAAATTTTGCTATGCGTGAGTCTTGGATCAAAGAATTTGTTAAGAGAAGGGAGCTTGTGGCTGGCATGGTGGTTGGTATGTATTGGGATTTCGAGAATCGCATGTTTTGTTTCTCAGTATTAGAGGGAAGTGAGTGACTCAATATATTCAAAATTCCTATGACATATAAATAATATATCATTTTATGTTCAAAGTGAGATCTAGCAAAAATAAATTGTGTGAGATTTTTAATTTTTGGGTTTAGTTAAAGGAAGAATCATGTTCGATTCTGTGTTTTATTGTAGTCCCGTTATAATAATAATTAATATGAATAATCAATGTGTATCACTTAAATTTATATGCATATGGTGTATACACATGATTTTCTTTTCCATTAGTATGTAATCATATATTTCAAACCTTATACTAATAGTTCTACGTAGGAGCGTCGAAAGATGGATATATACTGCCATGTGTGTGATTTGATTAATATTTTGTTTAATACAGCGTAGCTAGCGAGTGGTGGTAAGACAAGGAAATGAAATAGAACATCTTATTAGTCTTTTTTTTTTTAAAAAAACATCTTATTTTATTAACTTGAATCAAAGACTACGTCTACCTAATTATCAATGAACATACAAAACCTAAGGGAAGTATTTCTAACTAGAAATCAGTTAACTTCCACCTCGATTGATAGTTGTGAGCCGAGACAATCTCTACTCTTGAACGTTATTTTTGAGAATATTTATGTACCCCTTTCTCTTGATCATCGATTTGTTTGTCCATGTTCCACCATGTCTGAATAGATTATTCAACCAGGTTTTAGGGTTCAAAGGGTTTTTTGGGTTTTAAATTAAATATTTTTGGCCATATATATTGATTCTCATCCCAACTTAATTTATCTAAATATTCCCTATATATTAATAGAAAAGCATTTTGGCCAAAAAGCTGATGTGTCAGTATTATATAACTCTAAAGCCAATTTGAGTTTTAACTCTTACCTTCTACATTATTTACATTAATTTGCCTTCAAGATGATTTAATTCCCAACAATTTTTATTAAATTGTGCAAATCACAAAATTAATTTAATATTAATAACATCTATATCAATATGATTAATATATATATTCCATATATATTAATAAGAAAGCATTTTAGTCAAAAAGCTGATGTGTCAGTATTATAGAGCTCTAAAGCCAATTTGAGTTTTAACTCTTACCTTCCACATTATTTACATTAATTTGCTTTCAAGATGATTTAATTCCTAACAATTTTTATTAAATTGTGCAAATCACAAAATCATTCCCTATATATTAATAGAGAAGCATTTTGGCCAAAAACTGATATGTCAGTATTATAGAGCTCTAAAGCCAATTTAAGTTTTAACTCTTACCTTCCACAAAATTTACATCAATTTGCCTACCAGATGATTTAATTCCCAACAATTTTTATTAAATTGTGCAAATCACAAAAATCAATTTAATATTAATAACATCTTCATCAGTAAGATTAATATATATATATATATATATATTCAAAAATTAATATATAACTGATTCAATTGGTTATTTGGTTATTGTTATCACACATATATTTTTATTATCCAAATCATTACATTTGTAATTCAATATTGTATATCTCTATTATATTATTTAAGCAACCCTATAAACAAATAACTTTAGTACATGTAAGATATTACACAAAATGCCACTGTATTTTAATACAAAATATAATAACATAATTTTAATATTAATCTTTATCAAAAAAAAAATCTCAATATTAATTTGTTGTAATCAGAAATGATTACCTAAAAAATAGCAACTATCAATTTATTAGATTACAAGAAATTATTAATAAAATAATTTTGGAATTATTTAATAAAATAATTTCGAAATTATGTAATAAAATAATTAAACAAATTCTATTTATTGTTTCAGAAATCTTAGGAAACAATAAAAAACTATTTAGAAAAATTATAAAACTTAAATTTATTTATAAAACTAATATTAAATATTTACATATCAAAATCATTTAATAATAATAAATATATATTAAAATTACGATACAACATTGTTTCTATTTTTAAAATATATCTATATACTTATTTAAGCTATGTTGTTAAAAATTTAACCAATTCTGATGTGACATATTACGAAAATGCTATTGTATTTTAATTATTCTAATAAACAAAAGAAAAGTTTAGATTTATTTACAAAATAATAAAACTCTATTTATTGTTTCATAAATCTTAGGAAATAATAACAAACTATTAAATTGGCTAAAAATTAATTGTTTATACACAATATTTATTATATAAACAATACTAAGTGTATAATATTGATAATATACATAACATAATTGTAATTTTCACTTATAAAATTAATATATAACATGTTATACCAATAACTTCAATTTGTAAATTTGGTATATTAAGATCTTTAAACACGTTCACATTAATTTGTAATACCAAATCACGGGTCAATACATGTTTTGTTGGGTTCTTTTAGCTTTACCGAATGTATAATTAACGAATTTGATATTGCACCAAACCAAAATAGTAGTACCAACTACGGGTTGAAATCAGAGTATGACCTTAAGCAAAATAAAATATATAATTTTATAAAATATATAGAGTTAATCATTTTTCTACTATTATTTTGTAACAAAGAAATCTAAATTTACATAAATATTTCCTCACGCTGGTAACATTATTCTACAAAATATTAACGTGTATTTATGAGTCAGGTAATAAAACGGGTAATGAGACGGGTAACGGACGCTCAAAAATTAAATTAATATCTGATACTCGATCATTATTCACGGATAATATAATTATTATACCTTTCACTCGACCCTAAAGCTACAGTAGCTTTTTCAGGGCGGATACAAACCAAAAAATGGGTCGAATACGGGTATCGGTAGTAGTTTTCAAGCATACCTATTAGTAGTTTAATATGAATCAAAACTCACCATTTATTACTATATTATATAATATGTAAATGAATAATACAACATAAAAATATTATTAACAAATAACAAAATATAAAAAAAAAAGTTTTTCCGCGCTACGAAACGCGGGTAATTATCTAGTTTAAATATTTATTTTGACAATGCTAAAAAAGCACTTATTAGTTAATCAAATATTGAGAACTTTTTTAAAAGAACATAATAGATTTTCACTTAAATGATTTTAAAATATTATCTTTAAGATAATCAATTATAAAAATAACAAAATAAAATAAATAACAAGTAATTCTGCTTAAAGCGTGGGTCTACTACCTAGTCTTAAGTGTTGCTGATTGCTTAAAAAAATTCTTTAGCCAACAGCTATTGATGTTAAGACACTTTGTGAACAATTCAGTCTCGGATTAAATGATTGCAAGATCTATATTAATTTTCATTCTATTTTTTTTCCAACAAATTTAATGAATTAACCCACATTAATCGATTACGAGAAGAACATAGTAATAAGTTTATAATTACCTACATTTTCTATGCTACTTTGAGAGATCTATATATAATAAGAATCCTCAAATAAGATTTATATTTTAGCTGAACTTTAGCTTAATTTGTAATTTTATACACAAGGCACACGTAATTTTATCATGTCAATCAAAGTTCCTATAAACAAAATAGAGTCAAGCCGTTCGAGTAGGCCTAAATTAAAGTAATCTAGCATGTTGGGTTGTATAATATAGCAAGTTTTGATCCAAAAAATATGCTCTATATTAATTAGGAAAATTAGCGTAATCTTTTTAAAGCAGAATATTTCAACCCTCACCATAATTACTCTAACTTTCCATTCTCCGTTGCCTCCTCTCTTTTATCTTCTTCGTCATCTTGTTTTTCTTTTCAGACATAACATAGATAAATAAACATGTCTTGTTTGTTCATCTTCATTGCTTTGCTTCTGAGTTCTTGTGTCGGATCGTTGACAGCCCTTGATCAGACTTGTGGGAACAAAGTCGTGAACACTATCGTCGTCGACCAAACCGGCCGTTCAGGTAAGTTCCGTACGGTTCAAGCTGCCATTGATTCGGTTGGTGAATGGAATTCTCTATGGATCAAAATCAAAGTAAAACGAGGTGTTTACGTGTAAGTAAAGACCTACTCGCTACTGTTATTATTATTATTTTAAAATCCAATTTTAGAACATTATGTTCTCGACCACAATTTTCTAGCGTTTGATTTGTTTAATTTTGAAGGTAAGAAATTACTGTTTTTGGTGTAGAAACGATGACCTACTAACACTTGACTTCATCTGAGGCTTCTTCATAATTCTACATATATAGATAGTCTTTATCCAAATATTTGTGTAGGTTTTCATTTCTTAGAGTATTGTTAATATTGGGACCATATTTTACATGTTACATATTTGTTTTCGTTTGTAAAAAGTTAGGAACTACATCAAATCTGGTCGTCCTTAATTAATCCAACATATAGTTGTGTATTTAACAAAAAAAAAAATAGTTGTGTATGATAATTAAATGTATAAAACAGAGAGAAGGTGATAATACCATACAACAAACCGTGCATAATAGTAGAAGGAGAGGGGCAAAGAGTCACGACCATCACGTACAACGGTCACGAAGCAACTGATGTCAGCTCAACTTTTACTTCATATCCACCCCATGTTGTCGTCCGAAACTTATCAATCATGGTACGTAACGGAACGGGAATACCGACATTATCTTTTGACTATATACTATACTTTTTCTTTTGTGACGTAAACAATATAATTTAGCATTTAGTAATGATAAATTTTATATGGTTGGTGGCAGA
This sequence comes from Camelina laxa, assembly GCA_024034495.1. Lineage (NCBI taxonomy): Eukaryota > Viridiplantae > Streptophyta > Magnoliopsida > Brassicales > Brassicaceae > Camelina > Camelina laxa. The sequence continues at coordinate 12,745,357 of CM043881.1, forward strand.
ATACGTACAATCGTTTGAATAGTCTAACTACTACAGCAAACGGTATGAGTTGGGAAATAAAGCCAGCAGTAGCGATTTCTGTGTATGGCGATAAATCTGCGTTTTACAACTGCGATTTCTTGGGGTTACAAGACACAGTATGGGATAATCAAGGAAAACATCATTTCAAAAACTGTTACATCGAAGGTGCTATGGATTTCATTTTTGGAAATGGCCAATCTATTTACGAGGTATGTGTAGATAATGTCTCTCTATATTATACGTTTGGATTTCAATGGCAAACACGGAAACCGTACTTGATCACTATTTACACAAAGAAACTGTTACATTGACATTTTAAAGACCTTTTGTAAACGCCATAGAAAGGCGGCACAGCTGCACCCTGTAGTAAAATCAACTTGCTGTTCTAGAAACAGTAATATGATCAGTCATTCAAAAGAAAAGAAAAAACTTTATTAAAAGTTTACGATTTATCAAGTTGATGATTTTGAGACCAAAGATTAAGAAAATGTATGTGAAACAGTATATACATTTTAACTAAAAAACATATAAAATGTTTGATCGATTGACAGGACTGTCAAGTAAACGCAACGGCAGGAGCATTGGCATCACAAGTGGCGGTTGGGTACATAACGGCACAAGCAAGACAAAGTGAATTGGACCCAAGTGGGTTCGTGTTCCTACGTGGTAGTGTATCAGGTAGCACCAGTGTATATCTCGGACGAGCCTATGGTCCATTCAGCCGAGTCATTTTCATCCAAACCGATCTCTCTTCTGTCGTCCACCCCAAGGGTTGGTTCCCTTGGCACCAAGGTGGCCACATGTAAGCACATCTATAACATTCCATTTAATTTTATGTGATGATGATCTATGCAAACTATATATTAATTTTGTTTTGTTATTGTTTTTGGTTTAGATCGAGTTTCACGTATGCAGAAGTTGAGTGTACAGGAGCAGGATCGGATATATCTGGAAGAGTTCCTTGGATTGACAAACTTCATTCTTTTGACACTAAACAACGATTCTCTGTCTCTAAGTTCATCGACCAAGATGGATGGATCTCCAATATTCCTCGTTTTTAATTGTTTAAGAAACTTTTTTTTTTTCCTCTTCTTGTTGAATGTTATATGTACGAAGACTTTTTTTTTTTTTCTATCATTTACCATCTTATCTTATCATATGAAGTCAAGTTTTGAAAGTTAGCAATTAATAAAGTTTTGTCATGTGTCAAGTTATCAATCAGAGGTAAATTTTTTTTACATTTTAAAACCAAAATTTTTTCCGACGTTCTGCTTTTTCAGTTTGAAATAAGTAAAATTAATATGTTTACTCGAAAAATAAAGATTAATATATCGTCTACTTTTTTTTAATACTGTATTTTAAAATTTGTTGTAGTATTTTTAGATTATTTTATTTAATTTATATTTTCATCTTTGAATTATTTGGGATTCATATATTAACATGCTTATAATTTTCTATTATTTCTTTAATTATGTCAAATTAATTTTCTTCTAATTTTTCAACCTCAAGTGGTTGGTCATGGACCATTTTTTTGTGCAAACATAATTGTTACCATTCGTTCAATCCCAAAAGGATATAACGAGTAGAAACTCATCAACCTAATAATTGGATAAAATAGGCTAATCAAACACAAGATTACAACAAACATAGATAGATAGATTGGAAAAACATATATTGTTGTTGATAGATCCATAGGAGCTCAGAGACTGTGACTCTTTTGTTTGCGGATAGGTTTAAAAGAATTGATTTGGCCACCTATGTCACCAAAGTGCACTTATCTTTTCGGTCAAGGATCATGAGAGAACTCCAGAGTTAAGCGTGCTTGAGCTGAAGTAGTTTCAGGATCGGTGATCTTCCAAAAAGTGATTGTCAGAACTGTGCGAGTGAGGATAAAACATAGGGAAAGATAATGTGGTGATTTATAGGATCGGTAAACAAATATTTAAAGCCTAATCGACGTAACCAACTGGCTGTCGTATATGGGTAGGCTCACGGGCCAGGAGTAGACGTGGGGACCACTGAGGAAGGTGGGTCTATGGACTGGAAGTGGACATGGAGCTCACTAAGCAAGGTGGCAGTCGGAAAATACATTGAGAAATTTAATATGAGTTACTATCAAAAGACTTTGTGACGTCAGAAAAGGGTCTTTGGTTTCATTTGTTGTTGGAGCAAGTCATTTTGGGATAGCTAAAAGATGTGAATATGTTCTCTCCACACAAGAGGAGGGCAGCGCCGAGGTTCTCTCTATGGTGGACGAGGTTGGACGCGATGTTATCTCTCCAAAGAAGAAAGGTAGGGGAGGTTGGACGCAAGGTTATCTCACGAAGGGAGAAATGTAGAGTCACAATTCTCTCCATGGTGTAGGAGGTTGGATGCAATGTTTTTTCCATAAGGGAGGAGAGTGGAGCAGAGGTTCTCTCTATTGTTGGTCATACGTTATTGTGAGCCAACAATTTTAGTAATTAAAAAAAATTATGCAAAAGTAAAAGTAAAGAGACATATAATAGTTGGCTTACTGTGTTTATAAACAATTTCGAGGTGGTGATAAAGAATATATTTGTAACAAACAATATATTTAGGTGTAAAAAAATACATTTTTAATGGTAACATACATAAACACAGTAAATAGAAATAAATTAGGAGCCCATAAATTAGTGTATTATAGCAAAAATAAAACTTATAAATAATATAAAACAAATTTAATATATTTTTGTTAAATTTTATTTTATTTATAAAAGTTTAAACCCACAAATCGGACATGTGTTTATCTAGTGTAATATAAGACTAGGCTTGGACAAATTATTCAAACGAACTTGAACAGACCATATGTATCTTTTCCCGATTCAATTCTGGTACATTTCGATCGCTCATTCTATATAACTTCGGTTTTGGTTTTCACCCAAAAAAAAAATCTTTGGCTTTCGGTTTGGTTCATGTATTATCCGAGCAACCCAAATTGTTAGTATTATTGGTTCATTTTCTTTTCAAGTTTGATTCTTTATACCAATTTTCATCAAAATTGCACTAAAAGTAAAACCTTAGCCAAATTTTAAACGAATTTGAACCAAACTTTTAGTAATGAGCCACAAATTTGTAAAACTAAACAAAAAACCCAAAAACCGGAATTCAGATAATACTGAACCGGTTTAATTACGGTTTAAAATTCAATCTCTAATTACAACCGAACTATATTCTACGCGAACCGAACCGATTTTATTATCGGTTTAACTTACTCTTTTCTTAAAAAATCGAATCACCCAAAACTAATCCGAACCAACAAAGTGACAAACTCCAATGGCCATGGACTACTGTTGATGATTTGGTGAGCCAGGTGGCTATGCATTACTGGTTATATACTAATCTACGTGGCTTAATCTCATTTACACAAAACTCTCTCTGCTTTTTTTCGCCCCCACTTGAGCTCTTCCGCTTAACGGCGACGAACCGCCATAGATAAGGTTCTCTCTCTCTCTCTTTCCTTTATTTTCCCCTGAGGTTGAATAAAATTAAGTGGTGGCGATTAAGTTAGCCATTGGGGGAAACAAAAAAAAATACCCAGAGAGATGAGTTTGTTTGATTTGCATGAGTCTTAGAGAAGACGAAGAGTACGAAATCACAACTCGAGGAGAAGATCAAATTCTGGAATGGTTGCTTCCATGGCTCTGGTCAGACACCACTCTCCGTCGTTCGATTTCCCGTTTCATTTCCCGGTCGACAGGAGCCGTTTTTTATCGCCGGTGGCGTTTTCTACAGTTCGTCATCGCTTCCCTTCTTGTAGATGGTTAAGTCTCACCTCATCACCTTCATATTCTCGCAGGTTCGAATTCTATTTCGAAAAACTCCTGGAATTCAAACATTTTTGTGATTTTGATCTCTGATGCTGATTGTGAAATTTTCTGTACTCGTGATTAGGTTGAACAGCTTTAATTCAAGGTGTTCGATTATAAACACTGATGTATGTCACGATTTTGTCACTACTACTGATGATGACATCCACGAGGATTTGCCTACCACTCCAATTGAGGATCATTCTATTCCCATTGTTCATCTCGATACCAATACTGAATCTCTCAGCTTACTAACCGAGTGTACTTACGTAGATACCGTTTTGACAGCATTGCCCGTATGTTCTTCCTCATTTTTGGTCAAGAACCAAGAGTTTCTATAGGATTGCTTGAGCTAATCAATCTTTGGTTTCTTTTTCTTGGTTTTAGGTCTTGTCTGAGGAGGAGCAGACTGCCATTGCAGCCACTCCAGCTCACCCTGAAGGATTATATGGTTAGAGCTCTCTCTCACTAGTTTTCTTAATTGAACTTGCTGAACAAATGAGATTAAAATGTTTTCATTTTTGGCATTTATCAACTTGATTTTTATCAGTCTTATATGCGAGTTGTTTGGTCGGAAATTTGGTTGAGCAACTTTGGAATTTTGCTTGGCCGTCCGCCATTGCGATGCTACATCCGAGCTTACTACCTGTGGCAGTCATGGGCTTTGTCACTAAACTGGTGATCATTGCTGGGGGTCCAGTGGTTGGAAAGTTTATGGATTATAGTCCGAGGGTTCCTACATATATCTCGTTGAATGTCGTTCAGGTAAAATCTTTTCGAAAAAAAGACTTAGTGGTTACTTTCCTGCAACATCTGTCTTCAGATATTGCAATTAATTGTCATAAACATATTTTATATCTATATGTTCAGGCAGCCGCTCAAGTGCTATCTGCAGGAATGATAATTCATGCATACACTGTTCCTTCCACATCGGCATCATCAATTCTTCTGCAGCCTTGGTTCTTCGCATTGGTATTCGCAGGGGCCATTGACAGCCTATGTGGAATAGCATCTGGAGTCGCCATAGAACGTGATTGGGTTGTATTGGTATGCTTTCTTTGTGATGCCATTGAATACTTGTTTTCGTCAGTGGAAACACCTACTGAAGTAATTAACTTATCATTTGGTAGTTGGCGGGAATAAACAGACCAATCGCTCTTGCACAAGCAAATGCTGTTCTCCACAGGATTGATCTACTTTGTGAGGTATTGTAATCCTATTAATAGATTTTATGTTCTTTCTGATCTTTTAATTCCAGTATTAACCAAATGACGAAATTTTAACCTTAAACAGATTGCTGGGACGATGTTATTTGGCATCCTCCTATCCAAATATGACCCTGTGACCTGCTTAAAGTTTGCTGCCACACTAATGATTGGTTCTTTACCAACCATGGTAAGTAGCAATTCCCTATAAACTTTTGGTTACTCTTCTTTTCAAGACTGGAAAGTATAGTCTTTGAAGCTAAATACGAAAACACAAAGCTGCTGTTTTATATGAAGTTGAGCTATGTAGAATGGGATCATTCCTGTTTTCTCATGGGTTAAGTGTGAAACTCTATTTTTTTAATCATAAAAGCGGTCTTTTTTTGTTTAGGTTTTAAATAATTATCCGAGGCTACCTATATTTGAGCTTTTAGCCTAGATCCGGTATTATCAATTTTTTTAACTAGAAAAATGTCTTGTCATCAACATTGGAGTGATGCTGTTGTGCTTCAGATCCTAGAAACAATTCCATTTGAGCATTACCAATTTTACTGGGACTTCATTTCGTCTTGCACTTCTAAATTACAAAATCTTTTTTCTCCAGACAGCTCTTATATGGCTGACCAACAAGTTCTCCTCTGGTGTTCTGGACCGTCCGAAATGCTCTCAGAGCAGCTGTGCTGCTGAAGGACCTCGTTCTGATACCGACAGTATTTGTAAGAAGACCTTATTACTTGAAATGTTTGGATAAGCATATTATATGACTCGAGCATTTAGACATCACAAATTCCATTTGCTTTGTTTATCAGTTGATATTGGCATGGAAACTATCAAGCTCGGATGGAAAGAGTATATTCAACAGCCAGTTCTTCCCGCTAGCCTCGCATATGTGCTTCTCTACTTCAACATTGTCCTCACCCCAGGCAGCTTGATGACTGCATTTCTAACACAACGATGTATGCTACTTTAACTTGGTCCCTCACTTTAAACATTTTGGGATACTACTCAACAGAATTTACACCAAACTTGTCTTTTCAACAGGTGTTAATCCATCAGTTATTGGGGGTTTTAGTGGATTATGCGCTGTTATGGGCGTGGCCGCAACTTTTTTATCAGCAAACTTGGTCAAACGATTTGGCATTCTAAAGGTTGAACTTTGTTTCCGTCATTTAGTGTCTTGGGCATGTGTTGCGTTCTAGCTGGTTAATGTTATTGCGTTTGCGTTTTAAAACGATGCAGGCGGGTGCGGTAGGATTGTTTTTCCAAGCTTCACTCCTTGCTGTTGCTGTTACAGTTTATTGTAGCTCTTCTCTATCCCAAACAAGCCCACTCTTCTTCTTCTTGTCCATGATTGTAAGTTTCTTCCCCATCTCTCTCTCTCTCTTTCTAACCAGTAAGATTACACAGTGTTGGGCTGACGGAAAGGGAAACAAAATGCAGGTATTATCGAGGCTAGGTCACATGTCTTACGGTCTTGTAGGAGCTCAGATTCTCCAAACTGGAATTCCATCGTCCAAGGCCAATCTCATCGGTGCAACAGAGATCTCAGTGGCGAGTCTAGCCGAATCACTGATGCTCGGAGTAGCCATAGTGGCGAATGACGCTTCCCATTTCGGGTTTCTTGCGGTTCTATCTCTTGTATCAGTTGTTGCGGCCTCTTTGATATTCTGCAGATTGCTGAGAAATCCCACTGATGAACAAAGACGACTCTTCTCCTTCGACCCTCTCTCACATTGATTTGGAGTTTTTTTACTTTGAAATGTTTTGTATAGTAATTTCTTTTTCACTGTATAAATTCTTTATTTAAAGTATAAAGAGAAAAAAAAACCATGAGTTACTGACTTTTGGTGTATAAATTTTAAACTCAAATTTGTTAAAAGCGAGCGAAAGAGGATTAGGCGACCTGATTTGATGAAGACTAAACCGGTTGCACCGTAATTATTTTCCTAAACCGAGAATTAACGGGATAATTTCACAATCAATTTTGAAAACCGGAAAATCAAAATCACCCAATTTAGGTCGGTTTGGTTCGATTTTGTTTTACCACCCTTCCCTGATGAAAAGAAAAAACCTAGAGGTCATTTAGAACAGAGAGAACATAAACCTTCGCCAAACGACTCGCTCGCTTTTCGTTTGTTATACAACTTCTTCTTCTTCTTCGTCTCTACCATCTCTCTTGTCGTCTTCGTCTGCGTTTTTTGTTTTGTACTGTTCCATCAATGGAAGCTAATCATTCAAAGGATGAAGCGTATCTTTCCGCAGTCATCCCCAAACGTACCAAGCAGATCCAAGCCAATCAACTCGAGTCTCTATCACACGATCCAATCAAGTAAATACGACGCGTATTTTCATATGTATCACTGCGATTAGTATCTCTAAGGTTTAAATTTGTTTCTGGAAGATTGATTTTGAATTTTGGTTTTGTGTGTGTGTGTGTTTAGGATGACATCGCCAGATGGGAATGTGAAAGAAGGAAAGAAACGGGAGACAATAGATGATCAAGTAATCGCCATTGACGATGCGGTTCACAAGCTTCAGCTCGCTATGCTCGACGGTATCACTGAGCAGAACCAGCTCTTCGCGGCGGGGAAGTTAATTTCTCGATTAGACTACGAAGATGTCGTCACTGAACGAACCATCGCTAAGCTCTGTGGTTATCCTCTTTGCCAGAGATTTCTCCCTTCCGATGTTTCTAGAAGAGGAAAGTATCGGATTTCGTTGAAGGAGCATAAGGTTTACGATTTACAGGAGACGGGAAAGTTTTGCTCCGCGGGTTGTTTAATTGATAGCAAAACGTTTTCGGGGACTTTGCAAGATGCTCGTACCTCGGAGTTTGATTCGGTGAAGTTGAATGAGATTTTGGCGTTGTTTGGTGATCCGGAAGTGAAAGGTTCTTTGGGTGTGAATAAGGATTTAGATTTGTCTAAGCTTGTTATTCGGGAGAATATTGAAGCGAGAGGTGGAGAAATGTCTTTAGAGCAGTGGATGGGTCCTTCTAATGCTGTTGAAGGTTATGTTCCTTTGGATCAAAGTGATTGCAAATCAAGAAATTGCAAAAACATAAGTGGTAAGTTCGATGATGAACTATGGAGTGAAAAGATTGTTCAGTTACCAAATGATTTGATCAATGTATAATATAAGTTTTGGTTATGGCAGATTCCAAGGCTACTAAAAAGAATCAAGAGAAGCATGAGAACCCGCCTTTTAGCGAGATGGATTTCACTAGCACAGTAATTATGCCTGATGAATATAGTGTTTCAAAGCTTCCACCGCAAACCAAACAAGCTTCTCCTGTTAGGGAATCTGATGATGGCAAAGGGAAAACAGTTATGATAGAGCAAACTGTAGTTCCTCCCACACAAAAGAAATCAAGTAAGCACTCAGGAGCTGTTAAGAGTAGGCTTTACAACCAGCATAATGTAGCCATAAATATTACTTAGTCTTTCTTAAAGGTATTTTGTTGGTATCGTGAATGAATTTTTTTATTCTTCTAGGAGCCTGAGATCATGTGATGGTTATTGGGCTATATCTGCTGATGCTTGGGCAGTCAATACTGTTTTCAATGCTCTCTATTTATCTGGAGGATCTTGAAGTGTTCTGTGCATTTTGCAGGGTTTCGTCGTGAAAAAGAAAAGGAAAAGGAAAAGAAGACGTTTGGGGTTGATGGGATCGATTTTGCGAGCTTTGGGTTTGATGGGATGGGTTGTGTGAGCTCTGGTACTGGAAATGATGGACACAGCGTTGAATATAGTGTGTCTAAGCAACCACCATGTTCAACAGAAGACCCTACGGGTGGTCAATTGAAAAAGGATCATAAGACTTTGGATGAGAAAAGTTCTCTAAGAGGATCCTCTTCTGCATATAAGAAGAAAAGTTTGAGGCTTTCGGCACAAGCCAACAAAGCTTCTCATGGAGGGGAACCAGAGGATGGCAAAATGAAAACAGTTATGACAAATTTTGGACAAACTGCAGTTCCCCCCAGGAAAAAATTGAGTAAGAGCACTTAGGAAGCTATAAAGATAGTTTGGCCTTAAATTCAAGAAATCGCTTAGAAATAATCTGTAATTCTGTATATGTTAAGTTTTTTCATTTTGAGGTACTCATCTGGTATAACAAATGAGTTTCTTTATTCCTTGGGTGTCTGAGTTGTTCTAATTATTGTTAGGGTGTTTTGTGCCTGTGTGACTCTGTTTATCTGTCTAATATGGAAGTCCATTGTGCATATGCAGGTTTTTGTAATGATCCTGAAATAGAGAAGGACATTAAGAATTTCGGGTTTGATGAGACGGGTCTCGCGAGTTCGGCTATTATGAGTGATGGATACGGCGTAGAATATAGTGTGTCTAAGCAACCACAATGTTCGATGGAAGATTCTCTTAGTTGCAATCTAAAAGGAGGTCTTCAGACTTTGGACGGGAAAAATACTCTATCAGGATCCTCTTCTGGTTCTAATACGAAGGGCTCGAGGACAAAACCAGAAAAATCAGGACAGAAAATGATTTCTGTTGAATACCATGCTAACTCGTATGAGGATGGTGAAGAAAACCTTGCAGCTGATTTGTCCGAAATACACAAAGTTCAGGATGTCTGTTCATCAAGTGAAACCGTTACAAAGTCATGCCTTAAAACTTCTGGTTGTAAGAAGCTTAGCCGTTCAGTTACTTGGGCCGACCAGAATGATGGCTGTGGTGATCTTTGTGAGGTTAGAAACAATGATATCGCAGCAGGTCCTAGCCTGTCTTCTACTGATACGAAGGATGTAAATAGTATATCACGCCTTGCATTAGCAGAAGCCTGTGCTGCAGCATTAAGCCAGGCTGCCGAAGCTGTTTCTTCGGGAGATACAGATGCAAGTGATGCCAGTAAGTCCATAGGAGGTCTTAATTATGTTATGACACACTTTGGTGTCAATACGTTGTGGACTTGCTTGAGTTACTAAATTGTGCACTTTGACATGTTTTATATAGCTGCAAAAGCTGGAATAGTTTTGTTACCAAGTACACATCAACTTGATGAAGAGGTTAGTGAGGAACATGTCGAAGACGAAGAGGAATCAACTCTTCTGAAGTGGCCAAATAAGCCCGGTATTCCAGATTCTGATTTGTTTGACCGTGATCAATCGTGGTTTGATGGACCTCCCGAGGGCTTCAATCTCACAGTAAGTCTCTTATGCATTTAAATTTACTCACCCATTAGGACTCCGTTGAACTAAACTTACTGGTCCTTCTCCTTCCTCAGTTATCAAGTTTTGCTGTGATGTGGGATTCACTGTTTGGCTGGGTATCATCGTCCTCTCTGGCATACATATATGGGAAGGAAGAATCTTCTCACGAGGAGTTCTTATCCGTTAACGGGAAGGAGTACCCTCGGAGGATTATCTTGGGAGATGGGCTTTCCTCAGAGATCAAGCAGACAATTGCTGGGTACCTTGCCAGAGCTTTACCCAGGGTCGCCACTTATCTCAGGCTGCCAATAGCGATATCCGAATTAGAAAAGGGACTGGTACTTTTCCAAATTCTTTTTGTGTTATTAGTCTACTAATAAACCAAAATAGCCAATCCTAGTGAAATTAGTGATCTGTTTCATGTTTATCTTTGTAAAATGTAGCAATTAATCCTAGAACAAAACCTTAGTTTTTAAGTATGGAATCATATTTGAAAATATAAATTCTTTATCAAGTTTCTCATGAGAATATTGTGAAACTTATGCTGGGAAGTTTATATGTAGTTCTCAGTGATATTGGTTGTGATTTGTTGTTGAGCAGGGAAGCTTGTTGGAAACAATGTCGTTAACAGGGGCAGTTCCATCATTTAAGATTAAAGAATGGCTTGTGATAGTTCTTCTTTTCTTGGACGCATTGTCTGTATCACGTATCCCTCGGATTGCACCTTATATATCCAACAGAAACAAGGTTAGTTACAGTCAAGTTGAACATAGTAGTAAAAGGTGAAATCTAAGTGAACTTAATCTGTTGATTATGTTTGTGAAAAAATATCAGATTTTGGAAGGAAGTGGAATTGGAAACGAAGAGTATGAGACAATGAAGGATATCTTGTTACCACTAGGCCGCGTTCCTCAGTTTGCTACCCGAAGCGGGGCGTAGACAAAATCACTGGTTCGGTAGAAGAAATCAACTTAAGAAATATGAAATTAGAGGAGTCTTTAATTTTGAAGCCATTTGATCTTAAGTAAGATCTTCAAGTCACTAGAACAAAGATTTGTCCCATTTCAATATGATAAATGGTTTAGAGACGTTGTGTGACTTTTGTAAAAATTTGTTATATAAAAACATCGCTTACTCTTCTTCTTGTATTCTATGTGTATTGGAGAGGAAGAAAAAGTTTTTGAATGGTAAAACTCACTTTTTCGAAAACCTTCTTACGAACTAAACCGGTTTCACTCTAATTATTTTTCTAAACCGAGAATTAAACGGGATAATTTCACAATAGATTTCAAAAACCGGAAAACCGAAATCACCCAATTTTAAGGTCGGTTTGGTTCGATTTTGTTTTCTACTGGTGGGAAGGGACAAAAAAAACCCTAGAGGAGGTCACACAGATAACATAAACCTTTGCAACGTCTTTTGATGCTCCTTCGTCTTACGGCTCGCTCTATTCGTCGTTACACCTCTTCTTCTTATTCTTCTTCGTCTCTACCAGCTCTCTTCTCCTCTGCATCGTCGTTTTGTAGTGTTCCGTCAATGGCAGCTAATCATCCAAAGGATGAGGCGTATCTTTCCGCCGTCATCCCTAAACGTATTAAGATTTTCGAGCAGATCCAAGCCGATCAACTCGAGAAGCTTAAGTCCCTACCGCACGATCCGATCAAGTAAATACGATTTGCATATGTGCTACTGTGATTTGTGTGTCTAAGGTTTTCGATTTGTTTGTTGAAGATTGATTTTTGATTTCTGGCGTTGTGTGTGTTTAGGATTACTTTGCCAGATGGGAATGTGAAAGAAGGGAGGAAATGGGAGACAACTCCAATGGATATCGCTGCTCAGATTTCAAAGGGTTTGGCAAATTCTGCGCTCATTTCAGCGGTCGATGATGTTCTCTGGGATATGAGTAGGCCATTGGAAGGTGACTGTAAGCTTGAGCTTTTCAAGTTTGATAGCGATAAAGGTCGCGATACTCTCTGGCATTCGAGTGCTCACATTCTTGGTCAGGTATAAGAGTTTTATCCTATCTGGTTTTTGAAAGTTTTTCTTGTGGTGAACGATTCGTTTATGGTAGATGTGGGTGTGATCTTGTTGCAGGCTCTCGAGCAGGAGTATGGGTGTCAACTATGCATAGGACCATGTACAACGAGAGGAGAGGTAAAAGCAGTCTGTTTGTATTGTTACGTGTTTGTATGTCATGTTCCATTATTTGTGAAGTTCGGTTTCTATGTTAAGATGTGTTTCCTTGGCCCTCAGAATAGAAAAAAAAAAGGTGGAAATCTTTGTTCTTGTTGTTTGTTTTTCAATGAAGTGTTGTGCAAATGTGGCTATCGCTGATGTTAGTAATGGATTTGTTATTGCAGGGTTTCTACTATGATGGATTTTATGGTGACTTGGGCCTGAACGACAATCACTTTCCTAAAATCGAAGCAGGTGCTGCAAAAGCTGCTAAGGTATTGTTTCTTCTTTAGTCTGATATTTTGTTCGATTATTTTGAAGCTTTTTTACAAAATATGTTGTAAAATAGTTTGTTCGCTTCTCAAACCTTTTAATGAAAATTGAATGATATATGTCACCCAACTTTTAGTCATAATTTTCTATTTACATCTCAGGAAGCACAACCATTTGAAAGGATTGAAGTGACAAAGGACCAGGCACTCGAGATGTTTTCTGAGAATAATTTTAAGGTGGGTTGAGCTGTGTATGAAAATCATTGTTATGCTCCCTTAACTTTACGCTGATTTCTTCCTCTTATGTTGTTTGGACTCATTATTCTTCTGTTAATCATCTAGGTTGAAATCATCAATGAGTTGCCTGCGGGCAAGACCATTACTGTCTACAGATGTGGCCCTTTGGTGGATTTATGTCGTGGACCACATATACCAAACACTTCTTTTGTGAAAGCGTTCAAGTGTTTGAGGGTGATTTGCTACTGTATCTCTAGGAGCTACATTTGTACATATTATAGTTTGTTTTCTTATGCTGACAAATATACTTTATTAGGCTTCATCAGCTTACTGGAGGGCTAGCAAAGACCGTGAGAGCTTGCAGAGAGTGTATGGGATATCTTATCCTGATCAGAAGCAGCTGAAGGTACTCACATTTCTTGAATATTATGGCAGCTACGCTGTATCATAAGTATGAATAATATCTAATATCTTTGACTTGGTCGTTACAGAAATATCTTCAATTTCTAGAAGAAGCTAAAAAGTATGACCACAGACTATTGGGCCAAAAGCAGGAACTCTTCTTTAGTCACCACCTCAGGTATTTCATTGCTAATATACTGTGTTTTCCTCTTTGTGTTTCACTGTACATACATATATTCACCATCCTTGAGCTTCAGCCCTGGAAGTTATTTCTTTCTTCCACTCGGCACTCGTGTATATAACAAGTTGATGGACTTCATTAAGAAGCAATACTGGCAAAGGGGTTACACAGAGGTTTTCCTTAGCTCCCTCATCTCATATATTTAATATACTTGTTGAGTGGGAATCGCTACATAACCTTGCGCTGGCAGGTCATTTCACCAAATATGTACAACATGAGTCTGTGGGATACATCCGGACATGCTGCAAACTACAAGGATAATATGTTTACGTTTGATGTAAGAGGACATGGAAACCTTACGAGTTTCTTGACTCTGTTACTTAAGTAAGCAGCTCTCTAAGTTATATTCTGCGCATGAATGACTTATCAGAATGTTCCTTATGTAGATTGAGAAGCAAGAGTTCGGGCTGAAACCTATGAATTGTCCTGGTCACTGCTTGATATTCCAACATAGGGTTCGCTCATATAGAGGTGTAACTCTATTCCTATGTGCTATTTGATATCAATTAAAACAGATCTATGAATAATATTAGTTGTAGAAATTAAAGTTCACTCCATGAAAGTCTGTCAAAACTTGTGGATTACACAGTGCTGACTTTTTCAATGACAGGAGACTTGTTCCAAAGTGTAATTTGTATTTTGTTATCTTCAAGGACTGGCTAATTTTCTCCCTTTATAACTCTTACTAAAGAAGTTGTCTATCATTTATCTTGACTGACGCCATCTTTTGGCTGCTTATATTATCTGATCTGTAGAGTTACCTATTAGACTGGCTGACTTTGGAGTGTTACACCGCAATGAGGCAAGTGGAGCACTTAGTGGGTTGACTCGTGTCCGACGGTTCCAGCAGGTAGATTTTGTATCCTTGTTTACTTTACTTTATTATAATATTTCCCTTTCCATGATGCATGTTTGTAACTTAATATAATGTTCGCATACTATTTTCAGGATGATGCACACATATTCTGTACAACGGAACAGGTTTGTGATATATGTGTCTTATCTGGTACTTCGGAGCTCCTTTTCTCCCAGTTTTCTTTGTTAGACTTAATGTCATCTATTTGCAGGTTAAGGAAGAAGTGCAGGGTGTGTTGGAGTTCATTGACTATGTGTACAAAATTTTTGGGTTTACCTATGAGCTAAAACTTTCAACGGTACCATATTTGATGATTTCTTTACCACTGCATCTACCAAATCTATAGTCTTAGCGTGACATGGTTCTATAACCATTATTTGCATGTTGATTCAAATTTCAGAGGCCAGAGAAGTTCCTTGGGAATGTGGAAACATGGGATAAAGCTGAAGCGGATCTCAAAGAAGCTATAGAAGCTTTTGGAAAGCCATTAGTGGTATTGGCACTTGTTGAATGCTCAATTTTTTTCACAAAGTCGCATTCATTCTAACGTGTGCTGTTTTGGCAGTTGAACGAAGGAGATGGTGCATTTTATGGCCCAAAGATAGACATCACAGTTTCTGATGCGATGAATAGGAAATTCCAGTGTGCTACTTTACAGGTTATGCTCTGATACTTTTTTTAGTTTTTCTGTTCTATGCATTTCCATTGCTGTAATCAGTGCAGAAGTTGATTGTATGTTTCTTGTCGCCTCTATCAGCTTGATTTTCAACTTCCGGATCGCTTCAAATTGGAATACGCAGCTGAGGACGAAGCGACGAGGGGTAGACCTGTAATGATACATAGAGCCGTGTTGGGATCTGTGGAACGTATGTTTGCCATATTGTTGGAGCATTACAAAGGAAAATGGCCTTTCTGGATTAGTCCGCGCCAAGCCATAGTTTGCCCTATATCAGAGAAATCGCAGAAATATGCAGAAAAGGTTAAGTTTGTGGCTTTGGCTGTAGTCTTTTAGTTATCGCCTGTGGTTCGTATTGACTTATTTGCAGCATCTAATCTCTAGCGTTTCTTTTGGCACATTCATTCAAACAGGTACAAAAGGAAATTCATGATGCTGGGTTCTATGTGGATGCCGACTTAACGGACAGAAAGATCGATAAAAAGGTAACAATATTGGATCATGTTCCCAGTGTTGCTCTGTGGTTGGCTGGTGATTCTTAATATTGACTTGAGTAATGATGATTGTGGTGTGTGTAGGTGCGTGAAGCTCAGCTTGCGCAGTACAACTACATTCTGGTCGTGGGTGAAACTGAAGCAGCTACTGGACAGGTTAGACGGCCATCCATAATTAGAGTCTCTCGAGTTTGATTAATTTAGTTTTGTGTGAAGACATTTAAGACCAATTGTTTGTTGGACCTTCACATTTTCAGGTGAGTGTTCGTCTGAGAGACAGTGCAGCCCACTCGGTGAAGAGCATTGAGGATTTGCTGGAAGAATTTAAGGCCAAGACTGCCGAATTTGTATGAGATCCAACTCCTGAAACTGAAGTCATGATAGGATGTGTTTTTGTTTTTGCAATTAGAGTCGGACCAGATTTTAAGTCTTTTTTATCTTTTTAAACCATATTAGGCCTAAACCATATTGTACTTTCGACATTATTCTGTTTGCTCTCCTCTAAATTCAAATTTAAGATACATGGAAAAATAACCAAACAGATGTTAAAAAACTAAGAACATTCGCACTTGCAGAGATTATTGTATCCTTCAATTTTTCTCCTTGCGGTTCTCAAATCCGTGGATAAACAAATCCAGTGGAGTTAACCACAAAAAGAATCATGCACTTTTGAATGCTGTTCGAGGCCACCTTTGAGCACCCTGATAATCTTGTGTAGATCTTGCTCACGAAGCTCTACGCGATGGTATCAAATTCTTTGTGAAGGAATATGGTGTGAAAACTAACAAGGCAACAAATGGGGAATTCAGGAAAGCCAAAGAAGCTCTTAAGAATGCTGAAGGATTGCTTATGTGATTCTGTTGCCATAAATTTTTGCTGAGCTATAGAAGAGTTTTACTCTTATTAAGTCATTGTTTATGACCTGTGTACACATTTTGTTTAAACTCTCATCAAGGTATCATTATCATCATCTCCACCACCACCATATGACTTTACTAACTCACATTTTCTTTTGACAGAAACTATTGTGTAGCTTCTATTTATTTAAAAATTCTAAAGATTCGCAATCTTTTAGAAACATTCTTCAATTATTATTACATAGAACCAGCAGGGTTATTAATATTTTTTTAAAAAATGTAATATGGAATAAGGTTGTGTTGCCCAAAATATCCTAGTCGAACAAGATTTAACACCAAAGATCATCCGGACGAACGGACCGGACCATTGTGTATTTCATCAGTTCGGGGTCAGGAGGACTTAGGTCAGACCGGATTCGGGTCATTCGTAATTCTAACTTCAACAACTTTTTTTATAATAAAGCAAAAATAAAAAAACCAAAATTGTTCGAATTGTTGTTGTCAACAAAGACAACAACCAACTTGTTTAGCTTCTGTTTTTTTTTTTAAAATGATGGAGAGCATTCTGACACAAGACAGAAGTACTATAGGCTAGTTCTGCTTTTTCTCTAGTGTAAAAAGAGAGAGAGAAAAAAAAACACATTAAAATCTGTGACAACATCTCTCACGTGCTCTCTCTCTCTCTCTCTCTCTCTCTCTCTCTCTCTCTCTCTAATTGCAGCAGTTTGTATCCAAATCCACGCGCCTTTTTCCTCTCTCTCTCTCTCTCATTAGATTAATCAAAGCTTTGAAACCAGTTTCCAGTTTCACTTCGCCTCTCCTCAGATCCGTCCCCTGGAAGCTCTGTATGTCTCTTCAAATTTCTCATCTCTTTAGTTTCCTTTCATGATTTCTCGATTACCTTGGAGATTAAGCTAAATTTTTGTGGGTTAGGGTTTCTTTTTAGAAATCGGGGTAATGGCACATTTGTGTTTTTTGATCTCTTGTTTCTTCTTCATTTCCAAACGCATACCCAGTTTTGTTGTTTTGAACCTCTGATATCTTTTTTTCGTTTTTTTATTTTATTTTGTTTTTATCTTCGATTTTAAAGTTTTGAATTTTGAATTTGAAAAAAAAAGTATTAGGTTTCTTCAATTTTTTTACTTAGAAAGTTTTTTTTTTCTTTTCCTTTTTTTTTTTTGCTCTTCTCCTTCGTTTTGTCTTGGTTTAGTAACTTTGGGTGCTCTAGGGTTTACAAAAAAATTGAAACTTTTATGTTCTTCTTCTTTTGATGTTCTAACACCATCTTCTTCTGTGAAGGTTTGCAGAGAGAATGGGGTTTATCTCTAGGAATGTTTTTCCGGCGTGTGAGAGTATGTGTATTTGCTGTCCAGCTCTCAGGTCGAGATCTCGTCAGCCCGTCAAGCGTTACAAGAAATTGCTTGGTGAGATCTTCCCTAAATCCCCTGTAAGTGTGTGTCCTCCTTGAAGCTCACTTCGTAAAAAAACGTGCTTGGGGTGTATTTTTAACTTACTTTTATGAATGTTCTGTAGGATGGTACACCAAATGAGAGGAAGATTGTCAAATTGTGTGAGTATGCTGCCAAGAACCCGATCCGTATCCCTAAGGTATAGTTTTGGTTTTTATATCTTACTACTTAGTTGGTGAGGAGGAGTCTTGTGTTTAAGTTCTGTTCAGCATATTCTGTTTTTTTTTTGCTGGTCACAGATCGCTAAATTTCTTGAAGAGAGGTGTTACAAGGACCTTCGATCTGAACAGAGGAAGTTCATTAATATTGTTACCGAGGCTTACAACAAAATGCTTTGCCATTGCAAGGATCAGATGTAAGCTTTCTAATATCTGGCTGTTTTAGGAAAGCAAAATTAGTAATACAAATTCGTAGCCTGTTTTGTTACTTCGATGGTTCTTAAACACTTGCCTGTTTTGTTTTCCTCTTATATAAGGGCTTATTTTGCTACAAGTTTGCTGAATGTGGTTACGGAACTACTTGAAAATTCAAAGCTGGACACACCGACCATTCTTGGATGCCAAACATTGACGAGGTTCATTTACAGTCAGGTAAAATGTTATTGAAGAACTTTAGGAGAACTATGCATACTGAGGCTTTGACTGATTTAAAATTCAGAATGTTCATGGCTTATACTCATATGCTAGTCCATGTTGAAAATGTGTATTTCTCACTCTTCATCTGGTATGAACAGGTTGATGGAACTTATACTCACAGCATTGAAAAATTTGCACTCAAAGTTTGCGCATTGGCTCGTGAAGAAGGTGAAGAACATCAAAAGCTGTGTCTGAGAGCATCTGGCCTGCAGTGCCTTTCAGCGATGGTACTAGAACTAGTGCTTTTAATCTTCCAAATTCTGTTAATCTTACTCCCAAAAGTTTCTGTCCGGTTTTAACAAGTGTTTATTATATTTGCTTCTTCATCAGGTGTGGTATATGGGAGAGTTTTCACATATATTTGCTGCTGTTGATGAGATTGTACATGCCACTCTTGATAATTACGAGGCAAACATGGTTGTTCAGACCAACGAAGATAGAGAAGAGCAAAATTGTAACTGGGTAAATGAAGTGATTAGATGTGAAGGCCGAGGAACAGCAGTTTGTAATAGCCCTAGCTACATGATTGTCAGACCAAGAACAGCAAGAAAAGATCCGACTCTGTTGACCAAGTAAACTGACTTAATCCTCTATTTGTTGCTATGATATCTTTTTATTTTTCTCTTTGCTAAGTGCCTCATTCTCTTTTAATTGTTTTAGAGAAGAGACTGAGATGCCCAAAGTTTGGGCACAGATATGTCTTCAGAGGATGGTTGACCTGGCTAAAGAAAGTACAACTCTGCGGCAAATCTTGGATCCTATGTTCAGCTATTTTAATTCTAGACGCCAATGGACTCCCCCAAATGGGCTGGCCATGATAGTTCTGTCTGATGCAGTATACTTGATGGAAACCTCTGGTATCTTCTTTATGTCTTGTCTTTTTTTTTGTTAGAATATTGGGTTCTTGTCTAGACACGTATGTGTACTCATAGTTGTGTTTCTTTATATTATTAGGGAGTCAGCAATTGGTGTTGTCGACTGTTGTACGCCATCTTGACAATAAGCATGTTGCTAATGACCCTGAGCTCAAGGCTTATATCATACAAGTTGCTGGTTGTCTAGCAAAGCTGATCAGGACCAGCTCGTATCTTAGGGACATCAGTTTTGTTAATGACTTGTGTCGGCACCTGAGGAAAAGCTTTCAGGCAACAGCTAGATCAATTGGAGATGAGGAACTCAACTTGAACGTGATGCTTCAAAATTCTATTGAAGATTGTCTACGGGAAATAGCCAAAGGAATTGTTAACACACAGCCCCTATTCGATATGATGGCTGTTTCAGTCGAGGGGCTTCCTTCTTCAGGAATTGTTTCACGCGCAGCGGTTGGATCGCTGTTGATACTTGCTCATGCAATGTCTTCAGCATTATCTCCATCTATGCGTTCACAACAGGTGTGAACTATAGTTTTGTTTGTTTCTTCTTAGTTTCTAACATTATCTTTACAGACTATATAATCCTTATTAAATTTTCATACAGGTTTTCCCAGACGGACTTCTTGATGCGCTTCTAAAAGCAATGCTGCATCCAAATGTCGAAACCCGTGTAGGAGCGCATGAAATATTTTCAGTAATACTGTTGCAAAGTTCTGGTCAGTCTCAGGCTGGACTTGCATCAGTGAGAGCTTCTGGATATCTTAATGAATCAAGAAACTGGAGGAGTGATACAACATCTGCGTTCACATCTATTACTGCTCGATTAGACAAGCTCAGGAAGGAGAAGGATGGTGCTAAGATTGAGAAGAACGGTTATAATAATAATACTCACGAAGATGTTAAGAACTACAAATCGTCCCCAAACTTTCACAAGTTGAATTCCATAATTGATAGGACTGCTGGATTTATTAATCTAGCTGATATGGTAACATTTCTTTCTTTGCTTACAATTGGATGTTATGTGCAATATAGGACAGTCACATGTTTATGCAATTGTCTGATACTGTCTGGTGATGCAGTTACCATCAATGATGAAGTTTACCGAAGATCAAATCGGGCAGTTGTTATCTGCATTTTGGATACAATCGACTCTCACAGATGTCTTACCTTCCAACATTGAAGCTATTGCTCATTCTATCAGCTTGGTGCTTCTTTCCTTGCGGTTGAAGGTCAACATAAAATTTTCTCCTCTTTTCTAGCTCTTAATGTTTCACTTTCATGATACCATACTTAAGTCTCTCATGATCATGTTTTATTGCAGAATCCTGATGACGGGCTTGTTGTTCGAGCCTTCCAGCTGCTCTTCTCATTGAGGAATCTTTCTTTGGACCTTCATAACGGTATTGATTAATGATAATACTCTCTTAAGTTGATCAAAGTTTTAGAAATGGCTTATGGGAAACCAAACTTTTGTCATTGCCAGGCACAACACCCACAGTTTGCAAGCGGCTGATCCTTGCTCTATCCACAAGTACGCTGATGTTTGCTGCCAAAATATATCAGATTCCTCATATTTGTGAAATGCTGAAGACCCAAGTTCCTGCTGATGTGAGTTCTCAAATGTGTTGTTTTGAATTATTATTTTCATCCATGGAGATTGTAACATAACTTGATTATGTGCTCTCTTTTTTTCAGGTGGATCCCTATCTATTCATTGGCGATGACTTACAACTTCACGTAAGACCACAGGCAAATATGAAAGATTTTGGGTCCTCAGGTGATAGCCAGATGGCTACTTCAATGCTGTTTGAGATTCGAAGCAAAGTAGAACTATCCAACACTATTATAACCGATATCGTCGCCAAAAATCTACATAAGATTTCTAAGGTAATTCTTATATTTTCTGTTTCTCAGTGAGCATTAGCTCTGATCAAATGGCTTTAGGCACCGGAAAAGAGTATAAACCTGGTGATTCTTGTGCTGATCTGCTTTTTATATATTTTCTTGTTAAGCTCGAGGAAGCTGATGTGAAGATACAACTCTCGGAGCCATTCACACCTGATGATGCCTTTATGTTTGGATCACGGCCAAATGTTGAACCTCAACCAAACCAAAGTATCTCTAAGGAATCGCTATCCTTCGATGAGGTAAATTATTTTCTGAAGACCCATATTCTTTAGGATTTTGATAATAAAAAGAACTGTAAACACCTGTGTTTCGTTTATCACAGGACATACCTGCAAGTTCAATGGCTGAGGACGAAGTGACTAGTGAACTCTCTGTGCGTTTTCCCACAAGAGGATCTCCTTCACCATCTATTCCTCAAGTTATCAGCATTGGCCAGCTTATGGAATCTGTAAGTGTAGACCGCATTCGGCAAAAAGAAGAAACTGTCTGATATATAGATAATCTATGTTGTCTTATGATTGGTTTGTTATTTGTTTTCTAGGCGCTTGAGGTGGCAGGTCAAGTGGTTGTGTCATCTGTCTCTACTTCCCCGCTTCCTTATGACACAATGACTAATCGCTGTGAAACATTTGGGACTGGTACTAGACAGAAGCTCTCAAGGTGGTTGGCTACTGAGAACCGCCAGATGAATGGTCTCTACAGAAACTCACCAGAGGAATCATATGCACTTGAGAAGGTACGTAATAGCTGAGTTGGAGTATATATTTCACCTTCAAAGATTTTGAGTTTGATTGTTTTTGCATACCAAAACCTACTTATACAGTAGTTAAAAGATTAGAACTACAAACTGTTGAAATCTGCTATGGTACTCCGCAATAGTAGTAGTGAGAAAGGTCTTAACTTTATGGTTACTACATATGGGCTGTTTAAGAGAAAGGTTGAACTTTATGATACGAGGCTTACATGTTGATACGCGGTGTTACAGGTAGTAGAAGATGGGAACATCTATGGGAGAGAATCTGGAGTGTTGCAGGATTCATGGTCCATGATGAGACTACCTCCAGCTAGTCCCTTTGACAATTTCCTCAAAGCAGCAGGAGCTGGAAGATGATTCAACTAACTTCATAATATATCTCTGTAGAAAGTGTGTAATCTTGTTGTTGTTATTGGGTTTGTAGAGAGCTAACTATCTAGGCCAAGCACGATGCTTCTCTGTTTCAAAACAGACACATGTGGTAGTGATATCTAGAATCAGTAGTTGTCAGTAGTAAGTAGTAATGCCGTTAAAGACAAGCATGTTACTGTCGTTGTTATGATCCATTAGAGAACGAACCAATGCTCTATCTACTAGTATAATGTATCAGATTCTCTTTATTAAACTCATCATCAAACAAAATCAAGGATTTAAAGTTCATATCTTTTACTAATGACGGTGAACTAGACTGGCCCGGTTCGGGTTCCAATGAACCGACACTAAAACGACGTCGTATTTGTCGTAAACCAAAATGGTGGTGTTGTTCTCTCGCACTGCCTTTAAAATTGGGGTTTTGCTTCGTCGGGGTTTATGAAGGGCTTTGATAGTAATCTTCGTCTGCAGGCTTCTTCTTCTCCAGAATTCTCCAATGGTTTCTTGCCTAAAAGGCAAAACTTTATAAACCTCAATCTCAGAAATTGTTATCCCACCAGATCTTTCTCTCCCACCATGTTAAAGCTCTTCACTTCTTCCGCTTCTCGAGTCCACCATTTGACTCCGGCAATTAGGGTCGGGTCTAGTAGCCCTGTGGAGTCTCCATTGTTCAAAGCGTTGAGTCAGCTTACTGGGTGGAATCGGCGATCTGCTTCTTTGGGTCAACGTGTTTTCTTCTGCTCCGAGCCTACCGATGGAGAGGCGGCGGCTGAGGCTGAAGCTAAGGCGGTCGAGTCCGATTCCGAAGGGTCTGACTCGAAATCGTCGTCTGCGATTGTGCCCACTAACCCTAGGCCCGAGGATTGTTTAACGGTTAGTTTAATTTTGTAGGATTATGGCTTTGTCTTTCTAATCGCAATGTATATATATGCTTTGATGGATCGTTGGCAGAGGCAAAATCTTATCCTCGCTGAAATGATTATAAAGTTGTAAACTTTGGTCTTATTAGATGCTTTTCATCTTTGTTGAAGCTTGTGATATTGTATGCTGTTCCACGGTGGTTTTGTATTGCGTTTCTGAATTTGGATTTGGTGGTTTCTACCTATTAGTCGAGCAAAACCAGAGGCTTTTGTGGACTAATATACATTTCAGTTAGACTTATGCTTTCTGTTGTTAAATTGCAGGTTCTAGCATTGCCGGTGCCGCATAGGCCTCTTTTTCCTGGTTTTTACATGCCAATCTATGTCAAGGTATGTCAAATTATCCTTTCTGTCCATTAAACATTTTGTTAAGATGTTTATCCCCAAAACTTTCATTGAATGCTCTCTATGTTGGACTGTATCTAGCCTTAGAACTAGAGTCGGTATCTTCTTTTTTGGTGCTCTGTATACCCAGCATCACCGATTACCAAAGTTGACACCTCAGCTTCTACCTCATAGTATATATAGAGATTTTAGCGGCATTTGATGCATTATTAACTACCTCATTTTTTCTTATATTATAATCTTTCCTGCTTGGTTCATTTGATGAATGTGGGCAAAATTGCTAGAACTATTTCTCTCTTAACTATAGTTGTAACATTAACTTTATAGTTTGGGAAATGCACATTTTTTTTGCCTCTGACCACCATGTGCTTTTTTCTGGTGTGCAGGATCCTAAAGTACTCGCAGCCTTACAGGAGAGCAGAAGACGACAAGCTCCATATGCAGGAGCTTTCCTTCTGAAGGATGACCCATCAGCTGATTCATCTTCAAGCACTGATGCAGAAAAAAATATAAATGAGCTAAAAGGGAAAGAGTTACTTAACCGGCTTCACGAAGTTGGCACACTTGCTCAGGTAGTGTTGCTGCTACTTCTCTTTAATATCTGTTTTGTGTCTGTGTGATCAAATCAAATAGCATAACTAGCATTACAATTTCCTTGCTGATTTTCCAGATTTCAAGTATCCAAGGTGACCAAGTTATCCTTGTTGGTCATAGGCGACTTCGCATAACAGAGATGGTAAGTCAGTAGAGTAACAGGGTTCTTCGTACTTAGTAGAATTTTCAGTTAAGAAAGAATTCAAAGTTCAACAGCCTAGCGATTTCACCTTCTGTGTCCTTTGGTTGATCAAGTTATTTTTCATTAAGGGAGAATTTTTTTTTCTATATACAGGTGAGTGAGGAACCACTTACCGTCAAAGTCGATCATCTTAAGGTATAATTTTGCTTTTATGCTTTTCCTCTTATGATATGAGACTTCTGTTTGATTTTTTTAAAAATTCTTAAGTCAGGAACTTTTTTTCTTGTTCTCTGTGCAGGATAACCCATTTGACATGGACGATGATGTCATCAAGGCAACATCCTTTGAAGTTATTTCAACGCTTAGGGATGTACTTAAGACAAGTTCACTATGGAGAGATCACGTTCAGACATATACCCAGGCATGTTCTCTTCATAATTTTCACATGTGCTGGTTAAAACTTTCAGGACACCTGTCTTAGTAGATGTCTTTCAAACTTGTGTAGCATATAGGTGATTTCACGTATCCACGATTAGCCGATTTTGGAGCTGCGATATGTGGTGCAAATAGGCATCAAGCTCAAGAAGTTCTTGAAGAACTGGATGTAAGTAGTTACACTATTCTTGTAGTTGTGTGGGCTTCCATGCTTGTTCAATCTTTCATCTCTACCTTTGTTGACCCAGGTTCACAAACGTCTGCGGTTGACGCTGGAATTGATGAAAAAAGAAATGGAAATTAGCAAGATTCAGGTATTATTTCTGGGGAAACTTATTCGCTAGCTGTTTGAATGAAATTTGATTCACATCTTTTGAGCCATATAGGAAACCATAGCAAAAGCAATTGAAGAAAAAATTAGCGGTGAGCAACGCCGTTACTTACTAAATGAGCAGCTCAAGGCTATAAAGAAGGTATGTTTCATCCTGCCTCACAGCTTTTGCTTGTATTTTTCGTCAACTCAACATAATTCAGTGGTATATATCATATTTGGTTTATTCATTATTTAAGTGATCCAATGCAGGAGCTTGGTGTGGAGACCGATGATAAATCTGCACTTTCTGGTCGGTACTAACTTAGTATCTTCAATGTTATGTATTCATTTATATCACCGTTAGAGATTTATAATTTCACTGCTTATGCATTTATAAGGCGTCAGTGTCTTGGGTATGAGTTCAGAGACCAGTACACTGTTATTTGTAAGACAACTGCAACTGATATTCTGTTCATTACTGCAGCAAAGTTTAGGGAAAGGATTGAGCCTAACAAGGAAAAAATTCCAGCGCATGTATTACAAGTCATAGAAGAAGAGCTTACAAAACTGCAGCTGTTAGAGGCGAGTTCAAGCGAGTTTAACGTGACCCGTAACTACCTAGATTGGTTGACCATATTACCATGGGGAAATTTCAGGTATATTACTCTTGCTTTATCTTGTATCTTAATTATTTAAGTAAAGTAGCAGCTATCCTTTATGAGGGACTGGCAAAGAGAGGGATGAGCATCCGTTCTCATCACATGGCACCAGATGTATTTGCTTTGTGTTCACTGATTGAGGAATCTGTTTTATTAAATTTGCAGTGATGAAAATTTTGATGTTGTGCGGGCACAAAAAATTCTGGACGAGGATCACTATGGCTTATCTGACGTGAAGGAAAGAATACTGGAATTTATTGCGGTTGGAAGACTTAGAGGCACTTCACAAGGTATGATACTTGCACAGTAGTTGTGACCCTTTTCTGATTGATCTTGAAATGAAAAAGAACTTGTCCTGGTCTATAAGCCTGCAGCTAAAATTTGAGTATATCTGTCACCAGGGAAAATCATCTGCCTCTCCGGCCCTCCTGGAGTAGGTAAAACTAGTATTGGTCGTTCTATCGCACGCGCTCTTAATCGCAAGTTTTTCCGGTTCTCTGTTGGAGGGTTAGCAGATGTCGCTGAGATCAAGGTATAACACATTTTTTTCTTTACTTGCAAAGTTTAGTCAAATGATTTCGATTAAATTCTGTCCTAGAAACAATAAATCATTCTCGTAATAACGTGTTTAGGGGCATCGTCGAACATATGTTGGCGCCATGCCTGGAAAGATGGTGCAATGTCTAAAGAGTGTAGGGACATCAAATCCTCTTGTTCTAATCGATGAGATTGATAAGGTAATATCTTTTTAGTATTGTGAGTTTGTGACTAGCTTCCTGAAGTTGGTAGTCACATATGTAGCTACAGTACTGTTCATCATTAGTTAAGAAAGTCAAATTTCTCTGCAATAAAAGTGTTATATTTTTCCTTGTTAGCTTGGGAGAGGCCATGCTGGTGACCCAGCCAGTGCTTTGTTGGAGCTTCTGGATCCAGAGCAAAATGCAAATTTTCTGGACCACTATCTGGACGTTACTATTGACCTATCAAAGGTTATTAATGTGGATACCATTTTGTTTCATATGGTTTTAGGTTGTCTATTAATTGCTGATCTATTTCCCTACAGGTTTTATTTGTGTGCACAGCAAATGTGATAGACACGATTCCAAATCCTCTGCTAGACAGAATGGAGGTGATCTCTATTGCTGGGTATATCACTGATGAGAAAGTTCATATCGCAAGAGACTATTTGGAAAAAAATGCACGTGGAGATTGTGGCGTCAAACCTGAACAGGTCTCACTTTAATCCTATTCTCCAATTGTGTCTGCTTTTAACTAAGGGGAGTAATTTGTCAATGAATCACATACTTTTACGATTTGCTCAATTTGTTCATACTGTCTGCAGGTTGAGGTGAGTGATGCAGCTCTTCTTTCCTTGATAGAAAATTACTGCAGAGAAGCAGGTGTTAGGAATCTTCAGAAACAGATCGAGAAGATTTACCGTAAGGTAAGTTTTGCTACAAGACTCTGAATGGTTTCCTTAAGCTCCCCCAAAATCTAACATCATTTTTCTTTTGTAGATTGCTCTTAAATTAGTGCGTGCAGGAGCGGTCGCCGAAGAGCCTGCAGTTGCAAGTGATCCCGAAGAAGCTGAAATTGTGGCCGAAGTCGGCGTAGAATCCCCGGAGAACCATACTGATAAAGAAAACTCTGTATCCTCTGATTCTTCATTGGAAGAATCAAATGAAGAGGCCCAAACCAAGAAGATGGCGATTGAAAAGATTGAAAAGGTAATGATTGATGAATCAAACCTTGCGGATTATGTAGGAAAACCGGTATTCCATGCAGAGAAGCTCTATGAGCAGACACCGGTAGGTGTTGTGATGGGTCTAGCTTGGACATCAATGGGTGGTTCAACTTTGTACATAGAGACAACTGTTGTGGAGGACGGGGAAGGTAAAGGTGGCCTGAATATAACGGGTCAGCTTGGTGATGTGATGAAAGAAAGCGCACAAATTGCACACACAGTCGCTAGAAAGATAATGCTAGAGAAAGAACCAGAGAATCAGTTCTTTGCAAACTCCAAGCTTCATCTCCATGTCCCTGCAGGAGCCACCCCCAAGGACGGTCCAAGTGCAGGCTGCACCATGATCACATCTTTATTATCACTTGCCAAGAAGAAACCAGTTAGGAAGGATCTTGCAATGACCGGAGAAGTTACACTAACTGGAAGAATTCTTCCTATTGGTGGGGTAAGTTAGCAACTCCAGACGTCTTTCACTCTGTTAATTCTTTATTTTTGACATTTTACTGAATTGCTGCAAGTTTCTTACATAAAATCTCTCAGGTGAAGGAGAAAACTATAGCGGCTAGGCGGAGTGAGATTAAAACAATAATATTTCCGGAGGCAAACCGAAGAGACTTTGATGAGCTGGCGGAGAATGTGAAAGAAGGGCTTGAAGTTCATTTTGTGGATGACTATGGAAAGATCTTCGAGCTTGCCTTTGGCTATGACAAACAAGAACACTGAGAGAACAGACAAGTCACTTTCACGTTCGTCATCTTTGGTTGTCTCCTATCTAAACAACAAGACCATTCTTGATTCATTCACTTTTCTTTTTCATTCAAGAAGAAAGTTATTTGTGTAACACTTAAGTCTATCAACTGTTGCTATCTTGGAGGAAGCAAGATTCACTCATACTTAATAACAGACTATTACATTAGAACGAAAAAGGAGAATTATCCTATTATTTGCATTTTTTCATTCAATAAAAGTGGAAACATAAAAGAACGAATGCTCATATTATACATCGTGTGAGAGAATGCTCCTCGATATCGGCTACTTACACTTCATCTCGAATCTCATGTCAGAGAAACTATCAGAAGAAGAAGCATCTAGAATACCGAGAGAAGATCAGGCTCTACTAAAGCAGAAACTAACCCTTCCCTTTGCCTCCATGTTCTTCTTTGAGTACCTGAGACAAGATCATTAACTAAATCATCAACCAACGTAGATACTATCTCTCCCTCCATGTCAATGCCTTCTTCATACGTCTCTCTCTCGAAATCAAGCCATCTCCCTTCGAAACTGCTCATCTCTTTGTCAACAAGCTCATCCATCATCATCTCTCTCATCTTCTTCAACCCATGAATCTCTCTAATCAGTTCTTCTGCTAACCAATCTCTTTGTTCAAACAAAAACCCGCCCTTGCCTAGTAGCCCTCTGCAGCTACCCATAAACATCCGCTCGCACTTGAGCGCTAAGCACTTATTGACAAAATCAAACAGTGTCTTTCGGTTGATTTTGGCTGCTGTTGCTTCTCCTCGGCCTTCCATTTCATCAAAGAGGCTCGCAGGTAATATGTCAGTGGCCATTCCCAGAGAAAATTCTTTCACCATCAGTTGGTCAGACCTGAGGATCTCGGATATGTACCCAAACTCCCAGTCGAGCCTTTCTTCGGCTTCTGAATAACTCAGTGTTATTACAGATTCTGAGAGCCCGAACTCGTTTTGTAATTGGTGCGACTCATTTGATGAAATCCAGGTGGGTTCTTGGTCTGATGAGGACTGTATTGTCCCTGTAAAGCGCAAAGCGTTAAACAGGATCAAAGTAGCCTAACATTTTCTTGTAAAGTATTGAGAAAACAAACCGTATTCTGCGGACTGTCTGCAATCTAAGAAACTCTTGCTGCAGGAGCTTCTGAGATCATCTGCTTCAGTTACAGTGCTAATGCTGCTAACTTCGAGCTCTTCTGCTTGTATCTTTACACAAAACATAGTTAGTTAGAAAGCCTTAAATAACCTAAATATATTTACAAGTAGAAACAGCGCCGGTCTAAAACCATAGAATGCTAAATATGACTAAAAAGAATTTGCATACTTAATCTCTTAGATGCATTAGGAAGGAACTAACCTGTAATTTTTGTTTGTCATAGAACGAAGTGCAGTCAGAAACAGATTCACTCTCCGATAAAACTTTATCCAGACCGTTTTGAGTCGACTTTTCATATTCTGATGCGGATGAAAGCATCCCGTTTACCTCATCCTTTGGAATGGACCATGAAGACTCTTCTTCGGTCAGGCTATAGCTAGAAGACTCAAGCTTAGAAGTCAGCTCTCTGAGCTTTTGTTCCAACATAACATTTAAGGAATCGCCGCCAATCACTTTGAAACTAACTGCAGAGTTTGTGTCTTGATCAATTCCTTGAGTGGAAGATAGTGAATCAGATGATAAACCTTTGATGGGGGATGAAAATGTGAACGAAATCACATCCATTTCCTTTTTCCGATCATCTTTGCCTTTGCTCAAGCCACCATCAATGGTGATGTTACATTTGATCACATTTTCACTCCTTTTGGTCCGTTTATTATCAGAGATTCCAGATTTTTGCATCCCATTAGGGAGCTTTTTGCTCCGGGGAAGAGTCTTTTTGCGTGACAAAGATAAAGATCCACTTTCCACTGGACCCTTGTTTACAATTTTGTTATTTACTTTGCTGCTATTTTGGTTCGAAACAGAGGTTGTTGAAGGTTGGTTGTCTCTGCAGTTCTGTTTCGGGTTATTCTGCTTAAGCATACTCTTTCCCATGCTGATGGGAGCTCCTCTAAGACCATTCTGGCTTTTGACTATACACCTTTTAGCTTCTGCCTTCTCCTTTTGGTTTGCAGAGTTTCTGGTGACACTTACAGGCGTTGTACTGGCCTTTGCTTGTGCGGATACATAAGATGGCTTCACTTTACCCTTCAAACCATCAGAACTGCTTTTTCCCATGAACTTACTAGTTGACGGCGTCATGAGTGATGTTGAGGTTCTCTTCTCGTTGTGCTTTCCTCTTTGGTACTTAAGGTTAAAGGTATCACTAGAGACTTGACGGCTAGACATTTTCTGTGCAGCTTCTAATTTCTCTCTTAATTCTTGAATCCTCATAGGAACTGATGAAGGAGAATTAGATGGAGAAAACCGCGTTCTAGCAACCATCCTAGGACTTGGCTCAATCATTCTTGAAGCCGCTTCCATTACATAAATAGGGTTCCTGGATGGGACAAACCCAGGACTCCGGATAGGCGACAGGTGTCTATTGTTGGTAACACATATTGGTTTAGCCGACCTGGGGGGAAAAGTCTCAGATTGAAACCGTTCAATCGGTTGGTTGCGCCCATTATTCGTTCTTGAATCCAAACGGTCCCAGGAAATACCATCATAGTCAGTACGGAGATTTACATAACCAAGATTCTCATATGCATCCCATCTGTTAGTGTTTCGTGAAGGTCTGAGGAAAAACGGATCAAGATCGGGATTGGATCGAGGTTCCTGGACATTTGGTGCCGGTAGAGACTCTAAACCCATAAGCCTCGCAACCACACTTGGGGCTCTTGTCCCCTGTCCATCATCACTGGCAACAGAAGATGCACAACAGCTCGAGTCACTTCTTGGGTTGTAACTTGAACTCTTTCCAGTCTCATCAACCTCAACCTGTACAAAAGATAACATCAAATCAAGATTGTTCCTCACTTCCTCTCATCCGCTAAACTAAGACTAAAGCCACTTGACAAAAACAAGGGAATAGTATTGAGATAACTCACCAGAGAAAACCTTGACTTCAAGAGGTTTTGAGCAGTCTGTTTTATCTGCTTTGATTCTTCTGGTAAAAAAACAAGAACTTGAGGTTACTGACTAGAATCCAAACAAAGATAGAATCATACTTTCTTATGTACACAGCATTATTAGACAATGAATCAAAACTTGTTATAAACAGAAATCTAGAAAATAATCAAGCATTGTCTTCAACAATAACCAATTCTTCCAAACAAGAAGTACATTGTCTTAAACCAACTATGTCTACATGTCACAGAATTCACAAGAACTGAATCAAACATTTCTAACTATTTGTAAGCATTACAAAAACAAGAAGAGAATTGTCTGTAATCATAATAAAATCGTTCAAACAAGTACATTGTCTTAGACCAAAAATTTCTACATATGCCACAGGATTCACAAGAACTAAACCAAATCTTTCTAACTATATTGTGAGCATCACAAAGGCAAATACTGCAGACTCACCTGAGAGTTCCGAGCTGCTGGAAGAAAAGAGCTTCTTACGAGATTTTCCAGGCCAATCGATTAAGTTAAAAAAACCTCCTCTGGATCGTTTCCTTTCAACAACTTCCATTTTATTTCATCTACAGATAAACAATCACTAGAATCACTTCCCTGGGATGTAACTAGCAAGATGCAGCAACATACAATAATCTTGATTCAAAAACAGCAGATAACCAAACGAAACCAGACCAAAAAAGAAAAAAACCGCATAAACCTCAATAATTCACCCTAACTCTTAGCTGAACTAACAGGAGATAAAGACAGT
Organism: Camelina laxa; assembly: GCA_024034495.1. NCBI lineage: Eukaryota > Viridiplantae > Streptophyta > Magnoliopsida > Brassicales > Brassicaceae > Camelina > Camelina laxa. The sequence goes on from CM043881.1 coordinate 12,777,504, forward strand.
TCAATCCAACATTCAGATAAGACCACCACAGGATAATATAGATCAAACATGAACCCAATATTACCTATCGTTTAACTTCAGATGCCAAAGGCGTCAACTTTAACTTATGGGCTCATACCATTTGAGTTAATTCCAGACACCCTTGTGGAGAAATCAACCGAATTCGGAGATTTTGAGACGCTAACAGCAAAATGTGACAACGGGAAACAAAAACCCAGAAATGCTGGGGACTGTTGACGCACAAAATCGATTAAAAACCTAAACTTTAGCGGTTTAACCAGAAGATCTATCTAGCCCTAAAAGCTAGCAACAAGACTAAGGGGGTAGGGGGTGGTCTTGTGTTCCTCAACACACAGTAATTGAGAGAATGGGAATTGATGAAAAGGTTTTTAAAACACCAATGAATCTTAGAAGAAAGAGAGAGATTCTTGAGAAATGGGTCAGATCAGGGAAAAGGTTAAATCAAACGAGGAAGAAGTAAAAGATAGATTTTTAAGATTTGGGATTTGGGTAGAGAAGACAGACCAATAGATGTGCAGACGCAGCAGAGAACTCTGAACAAAATAAGAAAAAAGAAAAGATAAAAAAAAAAAAAAAAAATAGATACTTCACAGTGTGGATTTGATGTGACGAGAGAGAAGAGAGCGAAGAGTGAGAGAGGAGAGAGAAACAGAGTGTTTGAATTTTCCAGTCTCTCACTCCACCTCTGAAAAATATTTTTCGTTTTTATAATTCTGTTGTCTTGAATTTATTGTTTACACCTTTCAGTAAATTATAGTATAAAAAAAAATTACATATTAATGATCTAAATAAATAAATGGTTGGAGCAGATAAAACTATATGTATATTATAGCCGTAAATGATAACGGCTGAATCTAGCTAAACTTGACTGAATTAATGAATCTTGCCAACTCTATTGGTGGTTTTTAGCTAGCTGAATAATTTTAATTTTTTTAAAAGTAATGATATAATTAAACTTATACAAATATTATTACCGAAATTTGTTATGATTCATAGTAGTTAAATGAATAAATACAACTAATTTATTTTATATTTTTTATTTTTTAATAAGCTTACTACATAACTATCATATTAAAAATAAGTTGTTGCAAATGAAAATTATTTGTTTAGTCTTCCTTAAAAAAATTAAAATATATGAAGTAGAAAAGTACAAAACATATCAAATCTATATAATTAACTCAGTTTTTTTTACCCAAAAAAAAGGTCCAATTAATTCAATAAAAAAAGAAAGTAATGGAACCACTATGATAACACATCAAAAGTTTCACAACAATTCCATAAATACAAAATGATGTAATATGTTATTTATTCCACATGAATCCTTAATAATTCTACAAAATCCTTTTTTCATAAAAGGGAAGTACACAACATATTTTGTAGATTTTATATTTTTAATAAATGATTACAAATAGGTTATAGATATGTTATAGATTAATCTATATATTAATATTAAACGTCATACTTAAATATTAGGGATATTCCAAATTAATAAATGATATATTAATGGTAACAAATAAAATTATGGATATTTCAAACTGTATTTTCGGAAAATTTTAGTTCTATATCATGTGGTTTCCAAAGATCTTTAAGCACATTATTATAAAATTATTTTTCACAGATTTTATCGATAAACCACAACGTTAACTAAATATAGATTACGAAATTGATAGATTGATTGGTTACAAGTTAAATAGTGGATTACAAGATTACGAAATAAAATTTAACCAGTGTTATAGCATGATATTTATCTAGAAACATTAACAATATAAAACTTATAAAATATGTACTTTTTTCAAGTCTTCATATTTAGCATGTGATTTTATTGCATAATGTTTTAGCCAAATATTTTTTTTAAGAAACAATCACATAAATTATACTTTATATAAAAATTATAAATAAATAAAATGAATTTTAATTCGTGCTTTAGCACGGTATTAATCTAGTACATGTTATAATAATTTACCGTCTATATCTTTATATATATAAAAAAAATATAGTAGTGTGTGAAAGAAAAAAGGAAATTTGTGGACCATTATAAGATAACGAGAAAAGGTTGATTGATCATGTGAAGACAAATTAGGCTATAGATATGTTTGTAATAGCAAAATGAGAAATGGAGATGATACATCCGTTTCTACTTTTCAGTTATAGAAAAAGGCAAAAACTTTATAGTAAACAGTGCAGAGGTCTAATAATATGCCAAATAGTAATAGTTTACTTATTGCTATATGCTACGGATTTTGGGAACCACAAAATGGGTTTCCTGGCTCCACTTCTCTAAGTATTTTTTAAAATATACATTACTATCTCACATTTCATTATTGTTATTACCATAATGCTTATAGAAATCACAGTCAATGTACTCAAAAATATCATTTTTTATATTTTTAAAATTTATTGTTGTCCACCACCGTTTAGCATTTTGTCGACCACTTACTTTCTAATATTGTAATTTTGTTTGTTGTTTATTACCGTAAATATACATCGCTATGAGTATGGATGGTAACGTTTAATGTCAAAAAAACAGTAACGTTTCAAAAATCATAAAAAAATTTTACATGGTAATCTTAATCTTATAGTTTAGGATAATGTTATTGATATGACTATTCTGTCTACTGATATTTACTTACTGCATATATTGTAGTATGTTGTTTAGAATATATATATATATATATATATATATATATATATATATATAGTTCCAATAGTTGGACCGATAATATTAATGCAATTGGAGTTATTAGGGTGTTGTTAAGAACATCACACGTCCTTCGGATCACCTTATCAAGAATGTTGTATAAAATCATATTGTAAGCAAACAAAAATGTAAACATGGTTGGGGCACAGATATTTGTATATATTTAAGCAATTAAGCTTTTTGAAATAATTCGGCACATCAAATTAACATCACATTCTCCGTATTGAATTTTTAGAGAAATTTGTTTTTCAGATTAGTTAATGTTCTCGCTTTTCTAGATTCATTAGTTTTATATCTAATAGTTATTTGAATTTTAAAGTATTTTATCTTTGGTTAAATTTTGTTTATGTGAATAATAAATTGTGTTCTTCTTTAGAAAAAACAAATTAATGTATGTACAAAAACATTTAAATTTCAGAGGAGTATATATATTACATTCCATTACTATTATTCTTGAATTTTTTTCACATTTTGATATATGCATAAGTAAAAAGTATATCTCTGTTTGAGGTGGCTCTATTATTTACAGATATCAAATCAAAATTACGAAAAAGTGAACTAGATTGAACCAAAATAAGATCGAAGTGTATGCACACAAATATAAAACCAAAACATGGTGATCATACTAATATGAAATGGAAAAAACTTCTCAAGCTTGCTGCGTAGCTGCTGATTTTTTCAGGTTTGAAGTTCGGGATGGGAAATCAATCTCGTTTTAGTTTGACAATTGGCTTAACACTGGTAGTCTTATGCGGATTATATGTGAAGGTTGGAACCTCAGATCCGTTGGCGGCATGGGCCTGAAAGTTACAAAGGCTACTTCTCCTCAACAGAAACAAGATCCGAAGGTCAAAGCAAGCAGTTTCTTGGCACAAGGTGGTCTGGTTTTCACAGTGTGTCCCACGTTATGCGTTCATCACTTGGCTTGCCGTCCAGGATAGTCTTGTCCACTATGTGGCGAGACCAACGACGAAAATCGCATACCTTTACGATATGAAGTTATCTTGCTAGAAATCTTTTGGGATCAAGAATCAACCCTGACTGGGACACTGGAATTGATTAGACCTAACTCTCGCAAGACTTGTTTTCCAAGCATGCATCTATTCTATTTGGCAAGAACGTAACGGTAAAAGCCAGACTTGCGTCTCTCACGCCACACTCCGAAGCAAACGAATCAGATCTTCGCACCCGCTGGTCCAGTTTAATAAATCTCCCAAAGCATATGTGGAAAACGTCTTTTACATATCTGGACAATTCCAATATGTTCGATTCATACATCAGACTATTGACTGTGCGAAAACATACATGGACTTTAAAAATTTTGAATTTCATACCCAAATTATAAATTTCATACCCAAACTTATAATTTTGTGCTACAATATACAAAAACGTGATTAATAAATAACTCTGTTAATCTCGCCGTTAGGCTAATCTGACGTGGAATCCACGTGTCTGTCATTTTAGTCAAATAAAAATAAAAAGATGGAACAAGCTAGGCTCGATCCTAGAGAGTGGAGAAAGTTAAACCCAACAACCACTCGGACACAAGACTTTATTGAAATACATCGAAACATTTATACTTTTATTTCTCTTCTTCTCTCTTCTTCTCTTTCCATGGCTGACACAGACAGATTGTTCAACAACAACAATGGCAAAATTCACTTGCTTCGCCGCCAGATCCATGATTGTCATAGCCATGAGTTCCTAAGTATTACCGAACTTAACCATCACGACGAGTTTGACGCCGACGTCTAAACAAACGGTGAAGGGGGGAAATAGTTGTCCAGCGTTGTCGCAACCCGACTCAGAAACGAGAGTAAGAACACTGCCGGAGACAATCACAACGAAACTGACAACGCCTGAACCATAATTGTTCTCCTCAGCCTCCAAATCCTTCAAAATCCATAATCTGCAATTGGATCAATAAACTAAAACTCAAATCTAGATACAGCACCATAACCATTAAATCACTTACTTCGCTGCTGTATAATTTCTGAATTCATTTTCTGGGTTTAACCAGTTTTGATCAAATTCAACTAGGTTTGGATCAATTTTAGGAATTTATAGTTTCAGCTTGTGTTTTTAATGGTTGTTGAAAATTTGTATTTTTTTATATATAATAATGTTGACAGCTTGTGGAATAGAAGTTTTGTTCGCCATTGTTGTTGTTGTTGATAACCTTTTTCACGAACCAGCCATGAAGAGAGAAGAAGAAGAGGAAGATAGTGATGAGTATATAGGCGACTGTTGTTCAAATTGTCTCAAAAAATAGTCTCGTCACAGTGTATATGGAGGTTTTAATAGGTTTAAGCTTCTGCAGTTCGAGCCTAGCTTGACTCATTTTTTATTTTTTATAAACAACGACCAAAACGATGTCGTTTCATTCAGTCTACACACGTGGAATCCACGTCAGCATGACTTAACAGTGAAATTAACAGTGTTAAGCATTAAACACATTTTTGTATGTTTACGCACAAAATAAAAAATTCATGTATGAAATTCAAAAATATTAAAGTCCATGTACATTTGCGCATAGTCAATAGTCCGATGTAAGAATCGAACACATTGGAATTGTCCAGGTATGTAAAAACCGTTTTTCCGAACACATCAGATCTTCGCACCCGCTGGTCCAGTTTATAAATCTCCCAAGCATATGTATATGTTCTAACTTCCATTGCTTTATTTTTATAATGCTCTGCCTCCACCCATTGTATAATTTTCGTTTTGTTGATTAAAAATTATAACATTCCAACCAAAAAAAAAAAGAAATGAAATGAAATAAAAATCATTTTTTATTCAAATCCGAATAAGATCAAATTGATCGTTGGTTTGTGGTTGGTACCAAACTTAACTTCATTTTAAGCGAAAATAAATTTTAAAAATAAGAGATATATATAAAATTATTATCAATCAAAATAAATTCTTAATTATGAAATTTAAAAAAAAAGTTGAGCCTTACTTAAACCTTTTCATTCAAATTACCGACCATCAAATGAAACTTGTTAGCATCAAATGAAACTTGTTAGCATCAAATTCAAATATCAGTTTTTATATAAATTAAAAATTAGAAATTGTTAAATAAGAAATCAAGCGAAAGAAACTTGAATTAAAATTTTAAAATTATATATATATATATATATATATTTTGTTGCACAAAAAAATATACTCCCTCCGTTTCATAATATAAGATGATTTAGAGGAGACTTTTTTGTTTCATAATATATGATGTTTTCAAGTTTCCATGCAAATTTTAGATTAATTTAAATTTTTTTTGCTAAAAGTAATACTTCTATGAAAGACACATGTGATTTATAACAGTAAATTTTTAAAAGTAATACTTCTTGATCTATGTGCTTTTAGATAAAACATTCTATATTTAAAAATGGAGGGAGTATATTTTTGTTTTTTGCACAATATATATATATATATATATATATATTTGTTTAATGAAAAATGGAAATATAAAAATATTTTAATCAATTTAAATTGAAAGTTGCGCACTAAAACATTTCATAGAATTAGCACTCAAAATCTACAACAAAAATATTTTACTACTGAAAGAAAAAATATTTTACAAGGTATAGAATTATTAAAAAAAATTGCACACTTTGTAAAGTTATCTTTCCTATATTTTCTAATCTCTACTTTTTTTTCAATATATATTTTCTAATATTTTTATTTATTTAAACACATGTATGGACGGTATGTCAATGTCATTATCATACTTATTAAGTACTTGAGCAACAAGATTAAATCTTAGTTCAGAAACTTCTTGGATGCTTGGTTCACTAGCTAGCATATCTCCTTAAAATAACAAGTAACTATAATGTAGATCTATAACAAGTTAACAACTATACGATAGTCTGACTCATGCTCTCGAAGACCAAACATTTCTCGATCGATTTATAAAACAAATATAGAGGTCTCTGAAAACATTTTATTACCGCAACACGTCCGACATTTAAGATTTCTAAGGAAACCTTTGGATTCAAATGATTTTTTTGGGTGGTATCAGTGTATATTTTTGTGGTGATTTATCAGAATAAAAAATATGAACTCCAACATTAAAACGTTTCTTATGATGTGAAATTTACAACTAACAACTACAACTTTAAACTTCCAAAAAAACCTTTAAGACTCATTTAATCTCTCTCTTTTTTTGTTGTTGTTGTGCAAACAGACTCATTTAATCTCTCTCTCCACTGTAAAACTTCATAAAGGGAACTAATTACATATAAGTTCTTATGCTATGCGATGAAAAACACATGTGTATAATATCAAAAAGATTTATAACAGTATATACTTTTTTGCTAAAAGAATACAACAAATAAATATAAAAGCATGTTAAACAAAGACATATAAAATAATTGTATGAAAGAGTTGCGTAGAGTGATTGGGGAATGAAAAAGAGAGGCTCGATCAAACAAAACTTAGAGATATCAGATATGCATCATATCAATCAACATTTAGTTTGACTATTCGGCCTCTCTTAGCTTCCTTTTTTCCTCGAATTTGGAAGGAAGGTTTCTATTTATTGTAAAACAAACAAATTGTTTCATTAACGCCAAAATTTCTATAGCCATCTAGAAAGAAAAAAAATATATTTTATGTGATCGTAGATATGTCAATTGGGGGTAGGGTAAACCCAAGACTGATCATGTCCGCACTACTACTAAATGGTACTTCTATCTAGTAGTTAACTTTATTAGACATTATCATAGTGACTATTTTGAATGATTCTGATTCATATATATATATATATATATATATATATATATATAATGTAGTAGATGGTGACATACTGACATGCTAAAATGTTTAAATCTCGAGTTTTTTAAAACATGAAATAAAGACGAAAAAAAGATTAGATTTTAGGGAACATGCAACAAATACCATTGAAACCATAAGTATTTAAGAAACTACCATTGATGTGACAATACATTCTCTCTTCATATTCAATTACTCTTATACCCATTACATATATTACATGTTTTTTGTTTAAATATCATGTCGTTTTTATTTACAACGAAATTATATGTCGGTTTGGATTCACAAATGAAATGGTTAGACTTTAGATTTTACAATTAGAACTAAATTATTTGTCGGTTTGGGTTCACAAATGAGATGGTTAGGGTTTAGATTTTACAATTAGAATGAAATTATATGTCGGTTTGGGTTCACAAATGAGATGGTTAGGGTTTAGATTTTGTAATTAGAACGAAATTATATATCGGTTTGGGTTCACAAATAAGATGGTTAGGATTTAGATTTTACAATAAAAACGAAATTATATATCGGTTTGGGTTCACAAATGAGATGGCTAGGGTTTAGATTTTACAATTAGAACGAAATTATTTGTCGGTTTAGGTTCACAAATGAGATGGTTAGGGGTGAACCCAAGTATTGTTCAAATTTCTATCATTTTTCTCTCTCTCTTTCTTTCTTTTTCACTAATCTCTCTCTTCTCTCATGCCAATTCATGTTGGAACTTCTGTTATTTTCTTTAGGAACATGTTATTTTTTAAAATTACAAATAATATTTAGAAAATTTCTCTTTTAATACGTTATTTTTTCGTGTAACACGCTATTTTCATATGTTAAACGCTATTTAGTTCAATATAACATGTAAAATATAAATATTACATGCTATTTTAAAAAATTTCACCAAATCTTTCACTCTTTCTATTTAATAATAAAACAAAAAAGAATAATTATATTTTTTACTTCAAAAAAACATGAATTCTATGATATTTTCTAATAAAAAAAATGTTGTATATTTTGTTTATTTTACTCTATATTTGAGCTATCTACTAATATTACCCTAGATTTTATTTGTAATGACACGAACAAATTAGGCTTATGACAATCCAACCCCAAAAGCTAATACATGACATCGACAAAAGATTGGTCGTTAACGGTTTGATTTTAATAAATTCTCAACCTTAACATTGTTATTGGCCGAAAAAGCTACGTGTAGACTTCTTCCCTTATTTAAAAATTAAACTTTGTCATTTTTCTTAGATAACGGTTTGTGTCATTTTATTTGGTTAAAGTCTTAAGGACATTGTCCATCAGCATAACGCGTAGATGTAGAAAAATATGTTTTTTTTTTTCTTCTTTTCTGAAAAGATGTAGAAAAACATGTTACATTATTAGTCTGCATCTGTCCTTCCAATCTTTAGAACATCGATATTTTATGTTGAATGTTTTTGTTCTTGTTAAATTATTTATCTTGAGTGTTAATATTTGATCATAAATAAATAACTGAAAAAACGCGTTACGGCATCATCACCTCTAAGGCGTGGCTTTTTTGGGATACTAGTTGACGATCTAGCCATGTCAACGCCTCTTTTGCCTGGTTTATAAATATTAAAATATGTAAAATATATTATATTTCTTTATTGTTTTATACTGATACCAAATTAAGGCTGTTCAGGTAAAAATTCCATTAGAGTTTTAATTGACTGGTAATGGAAAAAAAATTCTTTATATATATTTTTATAATAATTAAATGTTACGAACACGAAAATTTGGTGAGTTACCCAACCAAGGTATATTTTTCACTATCAAAAAAGAAGACTCTATTTTTTATCAAGATAAAGCGAGACATCCTAAAGTAAGAAAATACTAGGATACTATACGGGCAATAATATCAATTGGAACTGAATCAGTGCATGAGTAGGGTTTGATCATGCCACGGTAGCACCATAAGAGATTACTAGTACTTATTTCTTAGATCTAGTCAATGATTGAGAAACGAACAAAAGCTTTTTTTTCTTTTCTTAAGTAATAACTCTAAAACGCGTAGATTGTAACATTCGATTACGATGCAATTCTTGAACATAAATGCAGGCTCATATCTGACCACAAACTGAACTTAAGGGAGTTTGGTGTTTTCTTAATATCAACAAAATCAATGGTGGAAATCATTAATTAAAATCTCTAAGAAATGGATGAAATTTATAATGGAAGTCATAAATTTACGTTTTTTTTTTGCAAGTTTATATTCTTAATCTAGCTAGCTTATAAAAAAGGTTTGCTGATTCAATTGCAAAACTTAAACTTAGTTAAAAATTATTAGAACAATATCTAAACTTTTATGGTGTATACCTAATACCACATCAGCACAAAATTACGAATCAGTTTTGATACAAATTTTTTAAGTTGGAAAAAATAAAAAATTAATAGACTGAAATTATTAAATATCTCCACTTTATATCCGACTTTTTCCAATACGAGAGGAAGCTGATTAAAAAAATAAACACTAGTTATAAATGGATTTAAATACATACAGTATAGAGGTTTAGGAGGATCGAAATTACAAACACAAGCTGATTTTAATTTGTACGAAATGATCCAAACAGCAATTAAATAATGGATCATACATGACACTACACAAGTATCTTATTAGTACTTTATTTGTCAGAAGTACAAGTGTCTTTTTAAAATTTAATTAATTAACTAAAAGAAAACTAAATAACTAACTCTAGCGTGGTTAATGAATAGCACTTCTAAACTCCGCAGTGCAACGAATCTTCCTAGAAATTACGACTACTGCTTCGTCAATACTCAGTGCCTTTATATATCTCATCATTCACCCTCCCGCAATCTCATCTCTCTCTCCCTCTCTTTCACACACACACACACACACACAAAAGAAGAGTTCTCTTTTACAGAAGACTTATAAAAGTCTTTTGAAGTTTTAAATCTGAAACTTATTAAAGTGTTCAATGAAGAGTACTCGAAACATCCCTAGTTTTCATGGGCTTGGTGGTTACAGTGGCTTAAGAGCTCGTAACTTAACATTCAAGAAGTAAGTTCTTGATCTTAATTACCGAACAATTAATCCTTATATTTTTTCGGACAAGGTTTCTAATTTTATTTTCTCATGTAAACCACAGAGTTGTGAAGCAAGTGATGAGAGACCAGTCAAATAATCATTTCATGGTTCTTATGGAGAACATGCTCAGAAGAATTGTGAGTTTTTCCAAATCATATTTAGTTTAACAAATTTTCTTTGTTTAAACCATTTACTTAGCCCACGGCAACGGATCGGATTAGTTAAATTAACATGTTCCTTATATAGGCTATATACCCACCAAGTTTGACCGACTACTTCTCTATTGTCTTTGTTTTATATATTCGTGGGCTCCTCTCAATCAACAATGGTCCCTAGTTACAATAGTATAACAATAGCTAAGTCTAGTTACTATAGTATATGTGATATATAACGAAATCATGTAATCACATGCGTTTTTCTTTTTTTTTGTTTAGTTAAATTGGTAAAACTCTTTGTGCAAACGCCACACCAATCACAAAAATAGAAAAAGTAAATGATTTGTTACCACTATTTTTTTTTACCACGTATACATAGCACCGTTTTGTATGCATATGAACGTTCATATGCTCCTTTGATTATATTCAAAACTATATGCAAATTAGTAAATGATTTTTCTCAACTCTATTGATTTATTAGGTTCGAGAGGAGACAAATCTCATTCTTCAACCTTTCCTCTCTTCATCGCGGGTCTCAATGGAGCGATCGCGTTCTGAAACGCCATCGTCGCGTCCACTATTCAAGCTGCGATTTATAAACTCGCCGCCTTCATCAATATTCACGGGGTCCAAGATCGAAGCTGAGGACGGTACTCCGCTAGTGATCGAGCTCGTGGACGCCACCACGAACACTCGAGTCAGTTCGGGACCGTTCTCGTCGTCACGGGTCGAGCTCGTGCCGTTGAACGCTGACTTCACGGAGGAAAGCTGGACCCTCGAGGGATTCAAACGGAATATTCTCACGCAACGTGAAGGGAAACGACCGTTGCTCACCGGAGATCTAACTATGACGCTTAAAAACGGCGTTGGACTTATAACCGGAGATATCGCTTTCTCGGATAATTCTAGCTGGACTAGGAGTAGGAAGTTCCGGTTAGGTGCTAGGTTGACCGGAGATGGAGCCATGGAGGCGAGAAGCGAAGCTTTTGGATGTAGAGACCAACGAGGAGAATGTAAGTAGCGTTTACTGCGTTTTATCAGCGGTTGCGATGGCGGTTCAAACGTTTAGGGTTAAATTATTAATCGTTTTTTTTTTTATCTTGTTTGCTTATGCAGCTTATAAAAAACATCATCCTCCTCGCCACTTTGACGATGTTTGGAGACTAGAGAAAATCGCGAAAGATGGCGTTTCCGCGACGCGTTTGGCTGAACACAAGATTTATACCGTCAAAGAATTTCGCCGTTGGTATACAGTAGATCCAAATGCGTTATACAACGTAAGAATATAAACCTAACCTGAAATTCAAAATTTAATGAAATTTTTTTCTAACCATGAAAAGATATTGATTTGTTTTTCTTTTTTTTTCTTTTTTTTTGTTCTTACAGATACTTTGCGGAGGGATCTCAAAGAAAACATGGAAGGCAATTGTATCACACGCAATGGATTGCGTTTTGGACGAAACAGAGAGTTACATTTACGAAGCAAACGCTCCTGGCGTATGTCTTCTCTTCAACTCTGTTTATGAACTTATACAAGTCTCATTCAATGACCAAGATTTCGAAAACGTCGATCAACTAACCGCATATCAACCGATTTTGGACCAATTAAAGCTTGAAGCTTACCAAAACATTGACCGCATTACAGCGGTTAAGGATAGGACTTTTGCGGGTTATCCACAAAGGTCCTTACAGTGCTTGCAAGATCCTGGATTTGGCTTAACATGTTCTGGATCACAGCACATCGACTTTCAAGGTAAACAATTTATAATAGTCGTGGTCTTAAGTACTCTTTTGATATTATTACCTTACTATATATAGATTAACTAATGTTCTTTTTTCCGAATATTTAGGAAGTTTGGATCCATCAAGCTCTTCTTCGATGTCTGTTTGCCACACAGCTTCAGGCTCAACGGGCCACGCTGATATGCTAATGAGTTTCGATAACTCATCAACCGCGACGTTTCATATCGACAAAAAGTTCTTACCGGCTTTCGGAAACAGCTTGAAAGTAAGTGAAGTGGATCCGGTACACGGAAAATCGCAAACTGTAGTGACAAGAGGTTGTATCGAGAATGACGAGGAGGATGAGAACGCGTTTGCTTATCATCAGCATTACGACATGACCTCGAACTGGTCACCTGGTACGCACCAAGCCATTGAAACGATGTGTCTTACCGTGTCTGGGACAGAAGAAGCTGGAATGTTCGATGTTCATTTCGAAAATGTTAATTTGGGATCTCCGAGAGCCAGATGGTGTAAGGTTAAGGCAGCTTTCAAGGTTAAAGCAGCTTTTAAGGAAGCCCGGAGACACACAACTGCTCGAAACCGAGGTAAGGCTCATAAGAAGCCTTGCCTGCCGTATTAGACTAAAAGGTTTCTTGCACTGCACTAAAAAATGTGTATATAAATTGTGAATAAGGTTAGAAAAATGGATCTCGGCCATTGAGTTACGGAGATTAGTTTTTGTGTATATCATGTTTGATAATAGTTCATTTTTTTAAAATGGGCTATGTATGACTAAATCAGTTTACATTTTTATATATCTTTGAAGTTTTTTTTGGTTTCCCTGAAATCAATATAGCCATGGCCTCTGGCACATGGTTTGTAAGTTGTAACCTTTTTATATGCCGTATAAGAATCATATGTTTCTTGCGGCACACGAAAGCTGTGTATAAAACTATAAATAAAAGGGATATGTGTTTATGTTTATGTGTAGCTATATCTAGTAGAGCAAAGTGATATGTTACAAAAGCTATTGATTGATTATCTAGTAGTGCAAAGTGATATGTTACAAAATATATTTGCCTATACCATGTTTTTTGTAATGAAAATAAAGCTATATATATACTAATTAATTTAAGATAATCATTTTAAACTTGACCTTTTGTAGATGCCTCAATCAAAATGGGTTTCCACAGTCCACATGACATCGTTATATGTTCAGATTTTGATTTTCAACGTATAGCAATATTGCGATGTATAGATATGTTACTTTCTTCCATAGTGCTTTTATCACATTAAATAATGGTGTACTTTTTGCTTTTCCTTGAATTGATTTGGGAAGAAGACTATTGGCTTCCTACTCATAAATAAAAAAAGTCTTTAAGTAAGTGAAAACATTGGTGGCTTTTGCTTCATTCCTTTTTTTTTCTGTCTTCATGTGAACAAGTTCGCAAAAATCTGTGGTTTCTTACTTTCTTGTACTTTCTTTTGTATAATACACACGCACATAATTGTTTAGAAAAAGAAAAAACCATAGATCCCGGTCGTGCGTACTGCCACTTGGAGATCAACCCGACAATGATTTGGCAGATGTTTTGTTTTGTGTTATCAACCTACCAAAAAGGTCATAATCATTGTTCATCAAAAGAGTGGCTGAGGATAGTTTTGTCTTCTTACCAAACACACTCACCTTGGTTTTTTTTGAAGGAGCTCTTAAGCTTTTCTCTTGATTACTTATACTACACAAACAGGAAGCAATGTTGTCATAGTTTCTCCATATCAACCCTCTTATAGTGAACGAGTTCTTGATCACTACTGTTGTGCCAAGAAGGAGCTCTTAAAACAAAGGTTTTTTCTTTTGATTGATGGATCCAAGACAGCTACGATCTTGTTCATCGTCTAACGTGTTAGCGAGAATGGAAGAAGAGAAGGTGATAATTAGGTGTTGTAGTGATTGCAAGACCACGAAGACACCAATGTGGAGAGGTGGACCAACTGGTCCCAAGGTCTCTTCAATCATTATATTCTTAACTTTGTTTGATCTTAAGATGATTAATTTGAGAAGGTGTGCTTGAGTTTTTTGTTTTTCTCTTCTAAATTTTGTTTTGTGGTGGACTTTACAGTCACTTTGCAATGCTTGTGGGATCAGATTCAGGAAACAGAGACGCTCAGAGTTATTAGGTATTCGTATTATTCACAGCCACAAAGTCTTAGACTCCAAAAGGATAAAACAAAAATCATCACATGGTGGCGTGGCTGTGAAGAAACGAAGGAGTCTAAAGGAGGAAGAACAAGCTGCTTTGTGTCTACTGTTACTGTCTTGTAGCTCTGTCTTTGCCTGAGAGAAAAATAACAGAGTATATCTCTAGCTGAACACACAGTTTTGTCTTTTGTTTTGTTGATGTTCTCAATTCATCTTGGGTCACACTCTTTTAAAGTATAAATAATTTAAATTTTGACCAACTAAGTTGGACCTATTGGTGTCAAATAAATTCTGATCCGTAAAGATCATAAAGTCTCAAATGTATTTGAAATAGATTGGAACATTTTGGTTTCGGCTTTGCATTGGCTTTGTGATACTATACCTTCTCCGTTTAAGGTTTAAGCGTGTAACCAGAAAGCAAACCTATGAATTCCAAACAATGTTGTGAAATTTATTTAACCAAAATAACTGGTTAAGAAAATGATACGATGCTAATATGTGAATGTTTAGCTCGAGGTGTAGCCTCACCCAAATGTTCACCCCATTAAATTAAGGGGAGGGTGTATTCAAACCATGATTTTAGAAGATTTAGGAAATTTGAGATTTTTGGGATATTTGGTAGAATTGTTAAATATTTTGTTTTCAGATAGGAAAAAAAGTTTGTAATTTGATGACATTCAAAAGGATTATATTGGATGATTATAGGATATTTATAGAAAAAATAAAATGGATTTCATAAATAAATTGAAAGACAAAATTCAACCTTAAGCTCGTACTGTTAAAAAAATTGAAAGACAAAATAGATTTCCCTGTTCATCATCTCCTTCCTTTCCCCAAATTTTGTTTCATCATCAATTTTGTTCTTCTAGTTTTAATTGTTAATTAAGAACTGCAGAGTGGGGAATCATGGTATTATGGATAAAAATTATTGTCAACTTCCCAGTACTGTTCATCATTTTCCGGTTTTAACTCCAGTAGTGTTCATCATCTCTTTCCCCAATCATCATCTCCTTTTCAGTGGCAGAAAGTGGTGAATAACGTTAACGTTGGAGTTAAGTGTGTTGGTCAACACCAACCTTCGTCAGGTGTAAGTATCGATCGACACTAGGAGAGTCTCGATCGACACTAATCTTCAGGAGTGGCTGAACTTTGTTATTGCTTGGTTTGATTGTGTTATTTGTTGTGTGTTTGATTGGGCTCAATTGTTTGTGTGTATAGCCCAATAAATGAGAGAATTGCCTCACTGAATATTTGTGATAATACTCATGCATTTCAATTATTGTTTGTGGTGCATGTAAGAGGTAAAGTGTGATCGTGGAATCAAGGCGGTGAAAAAGAGGATGTTCTAGTGGCTCATTGATGTGTTGTATGGCTTCTGTTAGGTTGTTAGAGTTAAGTCATTACAATGTTGTCTAGGTTTCTGGTTCTTTGGTTTATTTTGTTACATTGGAATTGCTGGTTTATTATTGATATTGGTTATTTAATCTATTGGTTCAATGTTCTGTTATTTCTGATATTTGTATTGATTGGTGTGAGGATGTTATTGAGTATGAAATCACTAGTTAATTATTATATTAAAAAAAAATAGGTCGGGTCGTTTCAGAGACGCGATGGGAAGTTGTGGAGAGAAGTTAAGAAGGAATGACTTGATGAAAGATTGAAAAAGAGAAAGTTTGTAGTAAATGAGATAGAACTGAAGCTTGAGTCACATATTGCTGAGACGGAGAAGACTTCGGCCATGATTGGAATGTGGAAAACCAGAAGAAACCGGACCTAAATTGGAGTTTCTGCTTATGAAACATAACAGCAATGTCACACTTATCAATTGGTGTGATTGTCTTTTGCTCTTTTGCACTTTTGTATTTTGCACTTTGCATTTGGAAAAAACTTACCAGACACAAATATTTATGGTGTTACTAGTAATCAGTAGTTTTGCTTTTGAATTAGACAAAAGACTTCGAGACACACATTATACAACCTTTGATGGTTATGGTTTGGTTTGATTTGATTAAGTTTCGGTTTAAGTCTTTTTATTTGTCATTCTCTTTGGTCAATACAAATTAAATTATCCATATCTAGCTAACATTTTTCTATGGTATCATGTCAAGCTCTAAAGCTTGGTTGTTGTCTAAGTATGGCATGTGTTCGATTGTGTGTGGGTTCATGGCCATTAGTAGAGTGTAATTAGCATTGTAAAGCAATCAGACGAAGAGGACAATCATTGGTTGGTGGTATGGTTAAATAACAACAGGGTGGTGAGGGTGATGAGTTTAGAACAACTAGAGCTTGGTAACGATAGAGAGTAGAGACTAGAGAGAGAAGATGTTTACATGATATATAGATTGTGTGTCCGATCACTTATACAGTACTTTGGACCTTTTTCTACGTGATAATTTGATTAATTTGCTTCCTATATTGGTCTGATCCGTGTGCGTCGTAAATGTTTTGAACCAAAAGAAACCCATCAAAGCCACCGTAAGTTCTCCTTTACCCAAGAGCTGTCCGTTTTTATTTATTTTCGGTTTAGGGTTTATCAACATTTTCAACCATCAAATCTTCATAATTACTCTTGATTCTTGCTTTCCAAGTCAACATAATATATGATCTATAAAATATGCTTCAGCTTGAATTTTATTAGTCTTCTTTTTATTATTACTGTTATTTTTTTTCTAAAAACAACCGTGAGAAAGAAAACGTAAAACAGTTCATTTGATAGATGTGCTTTAAAAAATGATTTCATGCAAATAATTAAGGTTCGACACAAAAAAAGTTTTATGTAGAGGCCCGTGATCCTTCATTCCGTTGTTAGATTGATGGATCCTGGAAAGATACATATCTTTTTGTGGGTCTGAGTTGGTGGTATTGTGATAGTGAGGATAAGACGATCTGCCTGGAAGCATCGTGCCATCGATGTAGCCATTCCCCCTTACACTCGGAGTTACATGCTTTGGTTTGGGCTATGGAGTCTATCCTGACTGGCAGGTTTGATTGTCAATGCTTTGAGATTGATTGTGCGGAGCTATTCGCGATGGTGTAATCTCCTAAAGAATGTCTGGCTTTTTCTAATCTACTAGACGACTTTAGTTTGCTCAGAGCTTCATTTCCTTCTTTTACTCTTACTAGGATTTCACGTGTGTCAGATGTGCGGGCAGACTGCCTTGTTCATCATTCACGTACGTTAATTTCTGAGTTTTCATTTGTAAACTCTTATCCTATTTGGGCAACCAACCTTGAAGTTTTTTTTTTCTAATTATATGTTCGGTTGAAGAAAAAAAAGTTTTATGCTTTCTAACAATTTCGATTTGAATTGATTTCCCCGATGATCGGTTTACTTGAACCTCTGTTTTAGAAATCTCTAGGCGCTAGTCAAGCGGTGGGTGTGGGCCTAGCGCCTAGCGGAAAAATTGGAGATTAAACGGGGATTAATCACAGATTAGTTTTAGGGTTATTTTATTAAATAATAAAAAAATAAAAATATATAGTATTAAATATATGTATAATTTTGTTTATGTTAAAATAAAAATATCAAATAAAATATAAAATTATATAATTGTCTTTAAAATTACGGAAAACACATAAAAACGTAACTTTAAAAGAAAATTTATGATTTTTATTCAAAGTTTGTACATTAGTTATTGTAAAACATCATGAACTCTTAATTTAAATGTCTAAATAACAAAAAAAATACATATTTGGTTTATATTTGACTCTAAAAATAATCATTATATAAAAGATTAAGCGTAAAATAATTGGATTAGACGAGTTATAATCAAATTAGACAGTTATAATTAGATTATCGATGTTAGGCAGGGATTAGTCATTAATCGAAGCGGATGGGCTTAGGGCATCTCCAACCCTACTCTATTTTAGAGTCAAAACTCTATTATAGAGCAATATTTGCTCCAACCCTACTCTATATTTTTCTCTAAAATAGAGAAAATGATAGGATTGCTCTACATATAGAGTAACTCTATTCTCACCTCTATTTTTTTACACTACCTCTATTTTCAACTCTAAAATAGAGTAATACATTGGAGGAAAACAATGCTCTATTTTAGAGTTACTATATTTTAGAGAAAAAAATAGAGATATACATTGGAGATGGTCTTAGCGATTTTGTGGGGTGTAATCGGTGCTACCGTGCTTGGCGGAGATTTTTAGAACAGGGACTTGAACTAAAACGGTCAACGGAATAAAAATGGTTGAGCAGTGATTTTTTAATGTATTTTTGACTTGGTTAAACCGATCACTAGTTCAATTCTATCCAGTTTCTGGTTTATTTTGATTGAAGTCCAGTTTCTTATTAGTTTTAAATCTAATTTATTATTTTTAAAAAATTATTTGTTATAGTCTAATCTCCAATAAAAAAAATTTCTTCTTTTTGTAATGACATTTCATATTTGTATAGTCCGAGAAAACCAACCAGCCTATATATATATATATATATAAGATACAATAAATTAAACAATCATTATTTTACTATGTTAGTTTCAGAAAAAAAAAAAATACTAGAACAAATTAAATTGAATCTAAACCGAAAACCAAATTGAATCACATCTAAACTGAGTTACAGATTAATTTGTACGTACTGTATCAGTCTACTATCATATTATCAAAATACATAAGAGAATATATATTTTGAAATATTTTGAAAAAATTGTCAAATTATATCCAAATGACACCATAAAAAAGTGGGAATTGTTTAACGAGTAGGAAATTAAAGAAAGAATTGGACTTGCTCTCCCATAAAAAAAGTCAACTGTTGCGTTGAGTCTCTAAACATTTTACTCTGCACATTTTCAACAAAAATGCCATCTTTTTCCAAACATAGTAACTTCTGATTCGTAAAGTCTCCATTTTTCTGGTTCTACTTTCAAAATCCCTAGCTTCTACTCCATCATCTAGAGAGATGAATAACACATCTTCCTCCTCACCCACTGAGAATCTTCTCATTGAAGAGAGAGAAGAATTCATTGTTACTAAGAAAGGTCGTTGCTTGAGAAAAACCCATTTTCTAAAACCCTTTGTTACCTCCATCAAAGGTGCCTCTGTGTCTGAGCTTCCTCGTGGTGGCTACAAACGTCTCTTTTGTGATTTTTCTTTGGAGCTAAAGCGCTTCTCTACAGGAATTTTCTTCTCTGGGTTTTGGTTTGCAGAGGGTAGTTTCTTATCATGGGTTGAAAAATGGAAGCTTTACACGTACCCACTTGGAAAAAAGCTGGGATTTTTGATGCAATCAAGGCATATACTTACAACATCTCCAAGTGGTTTAGAATACTTCCTTTGAGTGTGGTTCAGAAATCGGAAGAAGGCTTTTCTACAAAACGTAGAAGTTCTAGGATACATAGATTAGTAAAGCAAGATAAGATAGGAGGGTTGGTAAACAGTCGTGTATCATTAGGTTGGAAGATAGACAAGACAAGTGAGGATTTTACAAATAAGAGAAACGTTAACAAGCCAATGCAGCTGCAACAAAGCATGTGCAAAGCCAGTGCAGCTATATAAAAACATTTACGATCTAGTGCAGCTGAAGGAAATCATTTACATCCCATTGCAGCTGAAGAAAATCCTTTACAAGCCAATCCACCTACTGCAAAGCATCTACATGTCAGTGCAGCTGAAGCAAAGCATTTACAAGCCAATATAGCTGCAACAAAGCATTTACAAGCAAGTGCAGTTGCAGCAAAGCATTTACAAGCCAGTGCTAAAGCGAGCTAATGAGGATGGAGAAGATGATAAAATAACTATAGCTTGAAGGATCAAACCTAGGTAGAAGAGGATCAGATCTAGGAAGAAGTATAATAGTGATGGAGATACAACCGTT
Organism: Camelina laxa; assembly: GCA_024034495.1. Classification (NCBI taxonomy): domain Eukaryota; kingdom Viridiplantae; phylum Streptophyta; class Magnoliopsida; order Brassicales; family Brassicaceae; genus Camelina; species Camelina laxa. The sequence goes on from CM043881.1 coordinate 12,797,967, forward strand.
GGAGACAACTGTCACAATATTTAAGTGTGTCTTTTGCCCTTATTCACTTTTGCATTTGTGAGAGAACTTACCATCCACACAAATACTTTTAGGGTGTTAGTAGTAGAAAGAAATATCAAATGGAGTAATTAGTACTTTTGCTTTTGAATTAGACACTAAAATATTTTAAGAGTTCACACACATAATCCAAATAAAAGTTTATCTCTAATTCTCCGTGATGAAAGTTACTAATATTTTTTTCTTACATAGTTTTTAGACAGAAGATGCCGCTACAAAATGGAAACATTAAAAATGATTTTGACAAAATGAGTAATGAATTTAAGAAAGTAGAAAAAACTGTACATTGCATTTTTTTTGACAGCTTGTAAATGTCATTTACCCAGCAGTTTTTTTTGTTTTAATCTTTTTCCAAAATATCTTTAACTCTGAAATTTGTCTTTAATTTCTATATACTTATTTAAGCAAAATTGTTAGAAGTTTAACCCTACTATCATGTGGCATATTACAAAAAATATCATTTCATTTTGATTAATTTAATAACTAACCAAAGAAAAGCTTATATTAATTTATAAAATAATAATAAAATATTTTTAAAATTATTTAACAGACTCCATTTATTGTTTCAAACTTCTTAGGAAACAATAACAAACTATTTAGAATAATTATAAAACTTAATTTTATTTATAAAACAAAGATTAAATATATGCATCCCTAAATCGTATAATAACAACATATATATTTTAAAACTAAGATACAACATTGCTTATATTTTAAAAATATAAAATATTTTATCTAATTTATTAAATATTTTTTTTGTAGTGGACATGATCGCAGTGACATCTTATTAAAATCTAAAAAATCACAGATGTTATATTTTATTCGATATAGTACATACAACTAAAAAAAATCAAAAATTGAAATCGAGATTTCTAAACACAACCGTTTAAATACGAGTTTTGTTTTATTTTATAAATTTTACCTAATTTAATAATTCACGAATTTGAACATTGTATCATGTACCGAATATGAGTTGAAATCATAATATAAAACTAAATAAATTAAATATAAAATATTATAAAATATATAGAGTAAATCAAATAAAATTTTTACTATTATTTTATAATTAACAAATTATAGTAAAATTTATGTAAACATTTTCCTATGTCGTACAACAAGAGTAACTAATCTAGTAATCTATTATAAAAGTTAATATTTTCATACATGCTTTAAGACAAGCAGCTATAAAACGAAAACATTTAAAATGATTTTGACAAGATAAGTAAATCTTTTTAATCCTTATTCAATAGTTTTTGTTTTAATTTTCTTAAAAAGTACTATTTCTTGTGGCAAGCAAGAAAAAACAAATGAAACATTAAGCCACATTGCCACAACATACCTCCATTGTTTATTTGGTAGGTGTCACTGTATCAGGAAAAACAAATGATACATTAGAAACAAAAACAAGTTAACTTAAAAAAAAAAAAAAAAGTCATATACGCAAGTTGAACTTCAAAACCAACCTTACCCAAGTGACTTGCTGGGATGTTTTTCCTGAACATGGAGAATATTCCTTTCTTTGTAAGATAACAACACTACTATTCTATTATTATTATTATGTTTAAACAGGATATTAAAAACAAATATGTAAGTGCTTGAAGAAAAAAAAAAACGTAAATGTAATAGTAATGTATAAGTTGTTAAAAAAAAAAAAAAAGTAATAGTAATGTATAAATATTTTTTGACAGAGGCGTTTGTTTTTTTTTTATAACTTATAATAGGTTAAAAGTTAAAAGTTAAAACTGAGGAAGATTATTTTTTGCCAAAAGTGGAAACATATACGACGACTTAAGCCACGTAGATCCGTATTTGCCGGATCGGGTCACAGTTCCGAATAAAACGGACGGGTCTCTCTCTCTCTCTCTCCCACTCTCCCTCCCTCTCACGCGACTTGTTTGTTTACTCTAATCTCAATTACGACGCTCTCTCCCTCTCTCTATAAACTCTTGTCCATTTCTTAAAAATTCGATACTTTCGTGCAAGCAAATGCAGTTTTGTTTCGAGTTTGGATTACACAAGGCAAGTAAGTATCTCTTCTCCTTTCCCGATTCATTTTTCTCCTTCTGGGTCATTTTAAGATTCTTTGAAGATTAAGACAAAGTTCGTATCTTTTTTTGGGTCTCTCCTCGATGAGCTTAAAGCTCACATCTTCATTTCTGCAATTCCTCAGTCTGTTGTCGAATCAAAATCGAAATTACCGTTTCTGTTTTCGCCCTATTTGATTTGTTTGGATGCTGACACAATTAGGGGAAAGCTATGATTTTTATTTGCTTCGTAGATGTTCAAACGATGCCAAAGATTTGAAGTTTGAAGCTTGATTACATAGTCTGTTTTCACTTTTCTGATTGGAATTTTAAAATTCATGCTTTTGGATTACGTTTTCTCTGCTTTGCTTTCTTCTTTCTTATGTTGAGATCTAGAGTAACTCGTGTTCTATCTCTCCCGAGTAACTCAAAATTTGAGTCAAAGTTATTTACTTTTCTAATGGGTTTTGAACAAACTTTGTAATGATGTTGAGAAAACTGCTCTCGTCTTCAGGATCAGAAGGGAATTATATAAATGAAACTGTTAAAGTTGTATCCAATGTGTGTTTATATGTGCTTCGTTCTAATTTTCCATTCTTGTGGATCTACAGTTTGGAATAGTCGTCTCTGGAGGCAGTTGTCTTCACGAACACAGGAGACATTGTCTCTTTGATTCTTCTTGAGCTTATTTTGGGAGAGATAGAGAGAGAGAGAGGGTCTGATGTGTGTCTCAATCTCGCAAGTCTCTAGATTTAGATTCCATTCATTTGGAAGTTCTTGCTGTGAACGTGTTCATGGCTGGCTCAAGAACAGCTCAAGCCTGAAGCTGCTTGATGTTAGAGCTTCTTCGGTTGATGGTAAAGCCAGATGGGTCAGACGAAACGTGAGTACAACTACACAAGGTAGTAGAAGCAACAACACTAAGAGCAGTGTGTTGGGAGGAACAATCCCTGTAACCAGGATTATAGATGAAGAGAGCAGGACCAAGATACAGCAGCAGCCTTTTGGAAATCTTCAGCAACGGCTTTCCCAAGACAAAGATCTGCCTAAACTCCTCACGGTTATAGTCGCTGATCTCGAGACAACCGGCTTGAATAGAAAGAAGGAGCGGATAATTGAAATTGCAGCACAGGATTTAGCTGGTGGTGAGAACAGCACATTTCAGACTCTCGTCAACCCGGGGGATGTTCCTGTAACTAACACACATATCCACGGAATCAGGAATGATATGGTTTGTCGACCCGAGGTTCCAAGGTACACATTCTTTTCCACTTTACTACTCTTTGAATTTGTGTGAATTAGTTTGTTTATATGCTTGTGTGGCTTCCATTGGATCAAACTAATGAACATTTTTGTGTTGTAGGATGGAAGAGCTGATACCGATATTTCTGCGGTATGTTGAGAGTCGACAGAAGCCTGGAGGTTATGTGATGTTAGTTGCACACAATGGAAAAGCATTTGACTTCCCGTTTCTGATCAACGAGTTTAACCGTTGTTCGTTTGAGATTCCTCATAATTGGTTGTTACTCGACTCGCTCCCACTCGGCAGGGAGAACATGAAAATTATACGTAACATACCTAAAATCCCTTTGCTTCGATTACACTGAGATACAAATAAAGCCTGTTTGGTCTTGTTTTGTATCTTAGTTGGTTAAGCTGAATACTCTAAACCTAAACAGAACAAATATGTTTACTTGCAGAGCCAACAGTAAAGCCAAAAGGAGCATTACAAGCTCTTGCAGAACACTATAGTCTTACAAGGGAGGGTGACGCTCACAGAGCCTTGTCAGATGTTTTACTCCTATCTCAGGTGTTCCAGAAGCTCACCATTGATCTCAAGCTCTCGATTTCTGATCTTGTTCTCCGGTCTCACACCGCATCCGATATAGCGACTGCCATGGCTAAGAACAAGAAGGCCTGAAACATTTTAGACAGCTAGCTAAGCGTTCTTTTGGGATATTCATCTCTCATTCTATTATCAAATGAATTCTCTGCAATAGTGTAACCAATTATTTAATTTGATTCTAATATCAATCAAGCTAAATAAACAGATGTGTAACTTTTGATACAAGGACCCAAAACCACAATCCTTGTAAGAAAGATTAGTTGTTAACTTTGTCAAAAGGAATCCAGAGGATGTGTGGAAGGAACAGTTTACACATAGTGGATAGGTATTGTTTCCTTTATGTGATCTTTTAAATCATGTTTCTTTTCACTCAGCATCTAGAAGCATGACTGACTTATCACTATCAAGATCATGTTTCTTTACTGTGTGGCGCTTTGAAATGGGATGAACATTTAACAAAATCAAAGTTATGTTTTCTATTTGGTCGGAAGGGATTGACTTATTTATGTCTTCATAGTTGCACATTTTTCTTGTGTATTTGGGTTCTAAGGAGAGCATAGTCCAACAAGCTGAAACATATGTTCTGATTTGAAAACAACATCATAATGATTGTTCTGTAAATTAGCTTGTTAATGTAGTAGTAATTGATTACTCTCTCTCCAAATCCTACTATATTAATTGAGAAGTACAAATATAAAACTAACTTTAAAATGTGTAAAAAATTACATTCAATTGCCATTAAAAAAAATTAATTATGTTTAATTAACTAATTTAAATAAATATAACTAAATTAAAAATAAAAAACACTCATATATCAAATATTAATAAATCTAAAAAAATCTAAAAAAATATTTTCTCTCTCTAATAAATGATGGACGAAATTACTAATTATTTTTAAAAAAATATTAAAACCTATCAGAATTTTAAAAACTAAGATTTTATATCCAAGTATACAATACAATTATTTTTACTAACTAAATTCGAAAATTTTGTTAAGATTTTAAATTATGATTCTCCTATCATCTCTATTTTATTTTATTTTATTTACAAATTGTTTAGAATTTTCATATAATACTTATAACTTTTTTATAAAATAAAAAATAATTTTTATTATTATATTATAATTTTTTTTTTATATGTTCACCCGTGCTTTAAGCACGGGATATATCCTAATTAAAATTAAGAATACACACAATTAATCTAAAGTTCAAATCCAAAGAGATAAGTAAAAGTTTTGTTTCTCTCTATTGGGAAAGCAAAGCAAAAGAGCCAATAAGGTCACGAGCCCAAGACGCTGTATTCTTTTCATGAGTAAACATGTGCACCAATCAATAATGATTTTGTTTTTGCCCACTTTAATTAGTCCGCGTACGTTAGCCTTAATCCTGCGCCGTTGTCTACTCCACTCTTACCACTCAACACACGCACATGCGGCGCGTGTAATCATCTCCGGCAGATCCGCCGCTCTTCTCCACTCTCCGTCCACCGTATCGTACATCAACACAAGGCTTTCTCTCAGCCCTCTTTCGCTCCTCCCACTCCGCCGAAGCAAATCATCAATGCATCCCACCACCTGAACCACCGCCACTTTATCTTCCACGCCAACACAGCTAAACCTCACCGTCCCGTCTAACCGCACTTGAGCCGGCAACGGCGGACTTTTCAGCCTCAGCCATTCTCCAAACCCACTGTTACCACCGCGACGACGCGCGTCAAATCGCCAGAACGAAAGCTCCACGGCGTGGCTGCTTAACACGTACACATATCCAACCGCCGCACACGCCGCCACCACACATCCACCGCCAGGAACCGAACGACTCCTCAACCACTGACGCGACTCCACATCGAAAAGATCCATAGAGCTAGCGTAAGCACGCGCCGCAACCGCGCGTGAAGTCTCGTTCCCAATTTTCAAACCACCGATGACATAAAAAACTCCGTCCACAGCAGCTCCGATGCAACCGTATCTCTTCCTCGCCGATTGAGTCACAACTTCCCACCGATTAAATTCCGGATCGTACTCTTCAACCGCCGCCGCAACTTCCGAACCACCGCCACCTCCGGCAACGTAGATCTTACCCGAAACCACCGCGATTGCGAATTTTTTCCTCGGGAAAAGCATCGGAGATCTCAAAACAAGCGTCCCCATCCAGGAATCGTATCTCAAAACAGCATTTCTACTAACAACATAAACCCTAGGTCCGATCGCCGCCGCGCGAGCATGAGACAAACTTGCATAACTACCGTCAACAGACCTACCCGAAACCGCGAGAGACACTTTCCAAGTGGCGACCTCGGAGTGAAGAAACTGCAAATCGGCGGCGAAAAGTCCAGAATCGACGGCGGAGATAGCGATGAGAGAATGACGGAGAAGACCAGAACGACGGCGGAGGTGGAGGAAGTAAGGAGAGTGGAGGAGACGAGACCAGCGGCGACAAACGACGGAGAGAGAAGGAATGGAAGAGGAAGGGACTCTGGAGATACATTCGAGGAGCAAATCGTCAGGTAGAGAAGATATCGTTGTAGAAAGATTAGGCGACGGTTGGTGAATCGGAACGAGTGATTTGGCGTCGGAGGGATTTGGTAAACAAGATTTCATCAGCCATGAGAAGTGCCGAGAGTTGCAATGCTCTGACATCACATCCCAGAGAAAGAGAGAATTATCTTCAGAATAAAAGATAGAGTTACTGACAGAGTTGAGAGGGAAGTGTCATTTAAGAAAGTAAAGGACTATACAACATTGTATGATACAACTACTTAACTTGTGTGTATGGGTTATCTACTTTAAAGTACTAATCCTCTTTTAATTTAATTTAACTGATGAAGTATTCTTTATCTACAATTTTTGTAATTTTAGTTAGGTACTACTAGGGATGTTAACAGTGGGTTTAAACCCGATGGGTACCCGAAACCCGTAAAAAATGTAGAGTTTTGGGACCTGTTTTTCAATCAGAAAAAAAAATGGGTAAAAAACGGGCGGGTACTCATTTTATATGGGTTTACGCGAGTTTACCCTATAAGACTATGGGTACCCATTGGGGGTTTTTTTTTTTTAGGTAATTTAAATACTTATCAAACCAAATCAAATTTTTAGCCAAAATAGAGGGGGCATATATGATATTATTCCAAAATACACATATGAGGCTGGAAACAGAGTTTATATATTTTTTTGGGTTTCACGTTTCATTTCACGTTTCATATGAGGCTGGAAACAGATTAAATTTCACGTTTCATTAAGATTGTTACTTAAGAATAAAGATGTAATTATGAAATTCTGATTGAAATTTCATTGTTTTGTTGTTGTTTAGATTCTGATCAGGTTTTGGAAGAACCATAGGAGGAAGAATGAGAAAAAAATTATTGTTGTTTTTGTGACTTTGTTTTTGGTTTTGTTTTTGTGACTTTGTTTTTGGTTTTATGTATTTAAAGTTGCTGAACCTTTTATGTATTTAATCTTTGTTTTTGGTTTTTGCTTAATCTAATTAGATATTATTTTAAAAATTATCATAGATATAATAAAATACACAAAATACATAATAAAAATCACATTTATATACATAATACATAATACATAATATAAATACACAATGTAAAATGCAAAATACACTATATGAGACAAAAAAAATTTGGGTACCCACGGGTTTACCCACAGGAGTTAAAACCCGTTTAGGTTTACCCACTAGACCTAAAACCCATTCGGGTTTTTTGTATCTGGGTTTTTTTTGAGCGGGTTTTTTTCGGATTTGGGCCGGGCCGGGTTTTTTCACCCATTTTAACATTCCTAAGTACTACTAAATCCAGCGATGCAGTTAAATTATAGAGCTGAGCTAACATTTGGGAAAATGTGAATTTGACTTGTTTTCTTATTGTTGATAAACCATCTAATTATGACCTTGACCATTTTCCTTTGTGGTACATGTTCATCGACTTAATTATCAGTCAATCCTCAGCGATTCTGAATAGCACATATGACCAAAATTTTGCACAACACTAATTATTGAGTTTTGAGATGTTCAGTTTCAGTTATGATTTAGATATATAATTGTACAAGAGAATGAACACGTTTTTACTTGAAAGGAGTATAACTTTTTTTCAATAACACAATTAAATAGTTAAAAGCTACCAAAGTGATGATAAAAATATGTCCCTAAATATTTTGGCAAAAGTATGAATATACTTAGAGGTGTGTAATTGTAATATAACTGGAATCTTTTATAACACTTTTTAAAAAAAAACACTTGACTTTAGCGTGAAGGGAGTAAGTATATTGGCATTGGTGCACAAATCTCTGAACTCCTCAGACATTGACCTCTGACTATCTATTATATGGTCTTCTTCTACGCAATAATGTTACGTTCTCGCTACTCTGCAAAGGATCTTCAGTAATGTAAATGCAAAAGAAGTCGAAACCAAAGCCATTAAGGAATTAGATAAACTGTCTTCTTCTTTTTTTTTTTCGTTTCTTAATAACATCACTGTTTTCACAACCGATACAGAAACAATCGCAAGATGAAAATATGCGATGTTAGAGTCTAAAGAATGAAAGAATTACGGATCAAACTTTACTTATTGATCTAACCAGACCAGACCAAGGATGACGATGGTCCATGGAACTTAGCTCTTCTGTGAAAGACAAGTTGTTCCGGTCACAAGAATATTAAGGATTAAGAGTAGTAGCATGATGAAACAGAGGATGACAAGCACAGACGCACACTTCACCATCCCTCCATGTCTCTGCGTTCGCTCTTCCGATCACAAGAATATTTCCTTAAGGATTAAGAGTAGCAGCATGACGAAACATAGGATGACAAGCACAGACGCACACTTCACCATCCCTCCATGTCTCTGTGTTCGCTCTGCCTGTGAAGTTTTATGCACTTTGCTTTAATTAAATTTAGGACCACAATATGATTGGCCATTATTGTTGAAGAGACTACACTATTTTACCTTCTGCAGTTGTTTGAGGCCATCGTCAACAGTAGTAGCCACGTTTTCGATATTATAGTCTATCCGATCAACTATTGTACCCTGCAGCGAACATGTTGTTTTGAGTTTGTTTTCCAAAGAAAGTAGACTCAAGAGCTAGACAAAGAGAACATGGGCTCAAGTAGTTTTACCTGATCTATCACAAGTGCAGAAAGATCTTTCATGATTTGAGCTAGGTCGTTTACTGATTCTACAACCTGGACAATGATACAGAACAAGAAAATAGATTATAATTGATAGCATATGAAAAACCATCGGTGAGCAACAAACAACTAAGAACATAGATGAAAACACTAGCCTGTTGTATCTCTTTCTCCCTCTCTACCGATACTTCCTCGCTCTTTTTAATCTTCGACATCTGATGTTCGTTTAACTAAAAAGAATTGGAGAAGAAATATCATCAATAAAGAAGTACATAAGACAAAGGATGGTTATAAATCGAAAGAATGAAACAGATATAGGAGTCAAACCATATCGCCAAAATCATCTTCTTCAGGTCTATATCTGTTTCTGCTCAGATTCATCTCTAAATCTACCCCATCCTGATAAATGATAATACATTTCAAGTCAAAACTTCTTGAGAGGACAGAATACTATAAATGTCCCATTTAAAAAAAAAAAAAAACAAGTATCAAAAGAATCTATCATCTATGACATCCATGTAAAAAAGTTTTATTAGGTTGCAGCATCGACGAAACACAAATAAAAACTTCGACAAACAATAAATTGCAACATCACAAAGTTTCTGGCATCAGAATTGACCAGAACGTTAATAGTTACAATTAAAGAGCTACTAGCTTCATACCTCTTTTTGCTGTCTCAAGCGTTTCAAATAGGTTGATTGTTTCTTGCGGAGCTCCATAGAAAGAAGTTGGAGATCAGTGGCAAGAGATCGCTGTTATATAAACAACACAAAAGAATTAAGCTCAGATAGCTATAACAATATTGCCCAAAAAAAAAATAGCAAGCCTTTAAACAGATGTATGAGCAGCATGATCCATCAAGTCAAAACACTACCTGCACGTTTTTCCTAACGTTTGAATCTTCAGAAGGTCCAGCTGCAGAAAGCCTCTGAAGTTGCTTCTCAGACTTCTTCAATAGAAAAGTGATCTCTTGTGTCAAAGACTCAATATTATGTTGATCTTCTTTACCATCTCCAAACGACGGCATTAACGCCTTGGCATGAGCCTTTCCCAACTCAGCCATTTTAGTCCTTGCACGCTGTATGTTAACAGAGATCTCTTCTGAGACATCAACCCAAGCTGGTGGTAATCCCACTGTTATCGCACCTTTACTGATACAAGGAAGCAAAAAAAAAAAAAGCTCCGTAAACTACTAATGAACCAGCTCTTTGATCCTTACTATCCACTGCTATATATATCTACTACTCTAGCTCTAAAGCATCTGAGCTTTAACAATACGATTAGCAAAACCCTAATTGATCAATTACTTCAACATTTTCACCGGCAAAAGCGTACCTCGAATTCCCAGGATCTTCGGTACTAACAGGAGCGTAAGAGCGATTCGGATTCATCAAAGATGTGCTCGCCATTTCTATAACCGGACCAACGCCGGATCGTGTTCCCGTCAATGAAGATGATGACGACAATGGAGCTCGAACGCTTCTCAGAGAGTTCCTATACTTCCTGAACAACAACGTACGATTCCTCGTCGCCATGATTGATTCGCCAAATCAAAATAAAAATCCCTAGAATCTCAATTTCAACATCCAAATTTCGAAATTAAGCGCTTAGAGATTATCAGAGCTTCGTCTCCGATTTGAAAAAGCTATAGATCTGAACACGATCGCGGCTCATCATCGAACGAGAGAAGAAATAAAAACACGAATTGTGGCGCCAAAATAGGAACACCGACGGCGACCGGGATTCGAAGACCGGCGTAATCAACAAAACTTTTCCGATGAGGTTTTCACTATTATTTTCCCAAAATTAATTAAAAAAAAAAAAATCTCTGTTTAGTTCTTCTCTAATAGTCTCACACCAACTTAACAAAAGTAAACGTATTGACACGTAAGTATAGAGTTAACAGCATGACGTTTTCATATTCCAAAATGGAAATACACGGCGGGTAAATAGGATTAAAACGGCATGCGTTCGTGCGGGCTGCTGAAAGCGAGAGATTAGAAAAAGGTAATTAAGTTTTTTTTTTTTTTTGTAATTAATAAAACAAAGTTGTAATGTAATAAACTCATCTCGTCCTAATGTCTCTCTCACTCTCTCTCTCTTTCTATCCAAAGAATTAAAAACAAAGAAAAGCCATTTAAAAAAAAACAAAACGCAGAATCGTCGTCGTCGTCGTCGTCGTCGTCTCCGTCTTTGCATTTCGCCGGAATATTTTGATTCTTGAATCGGAATATCTGCGTTTTCTTTATCCCGATTCAAAGATTAATTTTTTTTTTGTTTTGTTGTTGTTAAAAAGTGGATTCTTGGGTTTCGATTTGTATTTGTAATAGTTTTTTGTAGAGAAATAAAAAGAAAATGGATTCTGATTCTTGGAGTGATCGTCTCGCATCGGCTTCAAGAAGATATCAGCTCGATTTCTTATCTCGATCTGGTGAGTTGAAACAAATATTAAAAAAAAATGGATTTGTTCTTTGTCAATTAATCTTTATTTGAGATTTGATTTGTTCTTTTTATATATATAAATTTTAATGTATCTTGATTGTATGCTCAATCTGTTTTCGTTTAATTTGATCAAGAATCGAGGTTGAATGAGAGACATCAAGTCTTGTTTCGACAAAATGAAACAAAGACTTGATGTGTTTGGTCTGAATATGTCGAAATGGAGATTTGTGTTGATGATGTTGAAATGGTAGAGAATGGAAAGAAAGAAAGAAAAAAAAAAGCTTCTGTCTTTTGAGGCATTTTACTCATGTGGGGGCTTTTAAGGATTGATTAAGCGTGTGTGTTTTGTTTATACGAAGAGTTTGTGTTTTGGTTTTTTTGTATCATCAACTTGTCTTCTTAAAGTTGGAATCTTGAATCTTGATGATTCTTGTTTGACCAACAAGAAGAATATACAAAAACTTTCTTGTTGGGTAAAACGTTTTCGAAGCTTAGTTTTTTTTTTCATCTCAAACGTAGACATCTTTGCCAGGAAAAGGTTTATTATCATCTGCTAGTTTCCTTTGGTTTATTAGATATCTTGATGTTCCTTTTAAACCCCATTGATTACATTTGTATTTGTAACTTAGAGGATGGAAATGGAACGCCTTTTTAGTATTCCCATTATTATTTTTATTTTTTTCTTGTTGTAGCATTTCAGAATGTTCTCTTTGCATCGTTGTTTTGTGGTATTTGACTAGGACAATTTTTGTATCTTTCTAAAACGCAGACAATTTCTTGGGATTTGAGGAGATAGAGGGAGAAGATGACTTCAGGGAGGAGTATGCTTGCCCCTTCTGCTCAGACTATTTTGATATCGTGTCTCTTTGCTGCCACATTGATGAAGATCATCCTATGGACGCCAAAAACGGGGTACTTATTCAGTTATCAAAATCTATTTATTGGTTTATCACATGATCCTTGGTAGATTGGGAAGAGCACTGTTCTTTATTTAGTAGTTTCTCGTCTTGGGTGTGAGATTGGAATTGTATCATAATAGTATTGGAATTGCCATTTAGAATTGAAAAATACGTTAATCCTGGAGATTGACATATTTTTCATTGTAGGTATGTCCCGTTTGTGCGGTGAAAGTGAGCTCTGATATGATTGCTCATATAACACTTCAACATGCAAATATGTTCAAGATATCCTTTTTTTTTCCTTCCTTCAACCAGTTATTCTTTTGACGATCATTTACTTATATGATTCCTCGATAGAGTTGTGTTTTTCATTTCCTTAACGAGATATTACGTGACACGGAAAAGAAAAACAAGAAGAGGTGGGGCTCAGTCCATGCTATCAATCTTGAAGAGGGAGTTTCCTGATGGAAATTTTCAGAGTCTATTTGAAGGATCGTCTCGTGCGGTACCTTCTTCTTCTGCCAGTATAGCTGCTGATCCTTTGCTGTCTTCGTTCATTTCACCAATGGCTGATGACTTTTTCATTTCTGAGTCAAGTCTGTGTGCAGAAACAAGTTCTGCCAAGAAAACATCGAACCAGAGTTTGCCTGAAAGGTATGCTTCCTAATTCTCATTATGATTACAGATCTGAGAATGAACCTTCATAGAACTTAGTTGATCCTTTATTACCATAAGCATAAAGCTCTTGTGATTGCCCTTTTCTTTATCATTCTTGTTAGTTGAAATCTTACGTTTCTAATAAGTTGTAAAGAGAATGCCTAACATCTAGATGCTTAGTCTTTGCATATTTAGCTCAATGAAAATCACACAAACTAAATTTTGATGAGCCTTCATGAAGTTTTGTTGATCCATTGTTTTACCACTAACCTTAGCTTTTGTGATCTTTTTTGTTGTTATGGAAAACACAAACTGTAAACGTTTCCCTGATGATTCTTGTCTTGGTCCAAAATTTTACAGGATTGTTGAGAAGCAGTGTCTTTCAGCAGAGGATCACAGAGAGAAGTTGAAACAGAGCGAGTTCGTTCAGGGAATTCTGAGCTCTATGATTCTTGACGACAACTTATAAAGGAGACATATTTCCGATTACTTCTCTACGATTAGATCATTTTACGATTGGAAAATGTAACGGCTTTGTTGTGTTATTTATCGCAACAAGTGAGTTGGGAGGGGGGAAAGGGTTTGGGAATAAGCAGAATAATGTTAAAGAGAGACATGATAATGAGTATTAATTAACTTATGAAACACGTATTTGCTCTAATGAACACTCGAATTGTGTCTGTAGACTGTAGGTCTTAGAAAAACCAAAAGAAAAATGTATGTATTTGATCATATTTGCGCTTGAGATTTTTATTTATTTGCTCCAGATTTTACTTTTGTTTTGTTTCAAGTTTGTATGTTTTAGTGTAAAGTGCACAGCGATGAAACTTTTTAAGTCAAGAAACTCTTTTCAGTGGGTTGAGCAAACGAATTACACAAACACAATTCACCATTGTAAAAGATTGAACTAAGAATTGTAGAGCTTTACCCCGAAGGGAGCTCTTCCAGAAATTCTCGAAGGCCAAAGACAAGCAATGGCCTAAGAGGGGGTTTGGAAATAGTTTTCAACCAGCAATAGACGCGCCTCGGTTAGAACCTCACTAGCTGCGTCATTGCCCCAAGCGCAAAGATGGTTTTTACAACACGAAGCCTCCTTCTTTTATAGTCACACAATACCCATCAATTTTATAGTTCTTTCCGATGTGGGACTCTGTTCCTACACAAAAAAAACATACAATATGTCGGTACTTTAATTCTGCTGACAAGTATGATTTGGCTAACACTGAAGTCAATGAAGATTAGGACTGTAAACAAAAAAATTAGGACTAAGTATGGTAGGGGCTGCGCGAACGCAAACCCCCTCTGCCACAAATAATGACGCAGGCTCTTCCTCTTGGGAAGACCTTAAGCGTAGCACCCCACGATATGTGCAATGTGGTCACTAGCCTAGGCCACTCGTCTTCTTGATCGCGAGTTGACCCCGTCCAGGTAAGTAATTTGCTCGTTCCATCTGCTTCTTTATTTATAGTCCAGCTACCCCAGTCATTGCACTGGGTCTGAGCGATGTGGGATATTTAGATATTAACACATCTAGCCGTTTGAAGTTCGTGGTTTCTAACAACGTGCTGTTTTCTGAAAACCGCATGAGTTTTTTGTGGGTGTTGTACACATGGGCCGGATCGTGTAGGCCCAATTAGTTTATGATTGTTCTTTATTTGTTTAGTCGTTTTGTTTCCCATATTGATCAAACTTTTAGTGCTCTTATATGAATTTGTTGATCTCCTGACTCTACGAGAAACTTTAAACACATAGCCGAATCTAGTTAAATGACATGTATCCGCATTAAAAGCTAAATTATCCCACAAAACCTTATGCCAAAATGAAAGAAGCATAACCATAGATTTCTTGTTCACACCCATAAATTAGAAAACCAAGAGAGTTTGATAGATTTGTGAGTTTAAAATCATATGATCGATTGATATAAGAAACTCTTTAAAAAAGATGAAAGAAGTAGTGTGTATTGGCCTATTCCCTGAAAAGTTAAAACACATTTTTAGTCTCATAATTTCTTTGGATCAGAGGCTGTAACATGTTAATTAGTCTAATTTCAAGCCATATATTTAACACAAGAATATATGTTAATAATTAGTCCTTCTCCCCAATAGCATAAGTCGAACTTGAAACCTTGAAATACACTTCATTTGAAAGGTCCAATCGAACCTAAGAACTTGATATAACACATTTTTTTTGTAAACATTATTCAACTAATTGATTTTTAAAGACCAATCTATTATTTATTCAGCAGTTATATGTGTAGAAAATAGCAAATTTTAAAATACAAGAATCTATAATCTTACTAGCAATAATCTACAATTAGAATTATATATAGTCATTTAAGATAAGATACTTGGTTGCTCTCACTACAATCGCTGTTATGTTAAACATCTACTCGAGGCCAAAGTGTTTAGGTCGGGAGAGACAGTAGACCTTGTTTGCTATATAAAATGTTCCAATCCCATTGATAAAGTAGACACTTGAGGACCCAGTCCAAAGGCTTACCAAATCAAAAGTATTTTTGCAAGTACATCAAATCATTATCACCTTAACCTCTTTTGTCGTCTTCCATCCGATCTTTAATAATTATGTTAAGCATTGTTATTATCTATGCTTTTTATATCTCTTATTATCTGTATACTTCAATCCAAATAGCTCTCTACATAGTATTGATCTCATATCATTCTATTTTGGTTAACAATTAACGAAGGGTTTATGAGAATTGGTTGATAATAAAACCACTCCATTAGTTTATGAGTAGTTTTTGACAAGAAAATAATAGGAAGTTGTATGATTAATAATTAAAAATCGATTCTATATGTTTCAAGTTTTTTAGAATTTATAACTGTCATGATAAATTTCTGATAATTGGATATTTACAATCCTTTAATTGGTATGCAAATGTTTTACAATCCTTTTAACTTTGAAAACACCGAACGTCAGTGAAATGTTTTAATTATTTAGCTGGATAACACTAGATTTTATAAGTCTTAAATTTCATTTTAAATATTTCGATATGCAGAAAATGTGCTATTAACTTTGATAACATTGAACATCACATCAAACTATTAGATGGATAACACTACATTTTAGAAGTTTATAACTGATATAAACTTACTTACATTAATATTATATATGTTTGGATTCATGTTGTATTTATATCATAAACCAAGTAACACCTTTAGAAATCTAAACAGAGATAAACATGTCATTAGTGAAAGGGATGTTTGGTCTGTGTTTCCTACTAATTAGGAAGCAAAATGAAATGATTTCGTCCACTTAGAAGTTTTAAACAACTTTATTAAAAATTCTCCCCCAAAAAGCTAATAAACTGCCTCAACTATTTAAAACTATGCACTTAAGTGTTCTAATTGTTACAAATTTAGTAATAAACGGTCCCATTTCAGGGGCAGTAATCAATTGATTATTATTAAGATCCATTGAATTGGACAACCCAAAATCATACACACACACGTACCATACAACACTCATTAATACTGTACATGCATACTATATATCAAAAGAAGTTATCTAAGCAAAGCTATACTTTTACAGGTTGGTGTGTTCACTCACAGCAAAAGGGTCATGTTCATTTCTAAAAGTTGGTACTTAGATTCAATAAAGAGACATTTGATATCTTTTTTTTTTTTTATTATTCTAAAAGAGAGGATAATAATAATATCATTCCCCAAGTAGCTTAAATTTTACATCATTATCTATTTAGAGAGCATAAATGAAAAAAAGAAATAAAATTTTTTGTCGATTTATGGGGAGATGACATGTAGTTAAATAGTGGAAAACTGATTTTTAGTTCTAAAAAGTTGAAAAAGAGAAAAATGTGGGAGGTTCAGAAATTGATGTTTGCTTTTGTTAACTGAAAACTTTGTGTGTGTGCCTAAAAACCTCACTTTAGCCAGCATGTTTCTGGGCTGCTTTTTAAAGTGGGCCATTTAATTTCGGCCCGATTAATTTTTAATTTAAGTTTTAATCTACACCATTGATTTATTAATTAGCCACGTCGATTGTAAATACGCCTCTTTTTTTTGTCTATGGTTTGGATCCGAAGCTCTGGCTTTGGTACTGCTTTTGAAGTCAAGACTTACTCGGAAACCATAATAACTAAAAAAGAGTTTAAACCATAAATTAGTATACTGTATTATATTTTATATATATAGTGAAGTTTTATAGTTATTAATTTACGATATTAATCAGATCAATACATTTACATATGAGATTTTAAAATTATTATTTTATTATATTATCTAATTTTATTAACTTTTATACTTATTTGATTTGAGACAATATTATTTTATAAATTTAATTAATATATTAATTTTATAAAAGGTTTTATTGTTACAAGAGAGACAATACAAAACACACTAGGATTGCGTCATTTTTGTTAAGTCTGTAAGATAATAAAAATTAAGAGGAGTTTGCATCATATTATTAATCAATTTAACTTAATCAACATTGAAAAATAAAACTTAACCTTTTTAGTTAAAGTGGAAAATTTTTTTTTGTCTGACTCTGAGACTCCAATGTTTCAGAGAACATAAGAACATTTTTGATCAATTTCTCCAAAACTTTAGTATTCGGAGAACATATTTGATCTTCTTGTCAATTTTAACTCATGATTCTACTGGAATAATATTCTTCCCACTGCGATTCAATCGTATCTAGATGGGTGTTTGTTATGATACATATAGATACATAAAAAATAAATTATATTAAATTTTGGTTTATCTAGTTTGGTTACACAAAAAGGTTTTGGTTTGATATATTCTTTTAAGATTCAAACAAAATTTAACTGATTTTATATATATATAATTTTAAATATAAAAATGATATTTTGAGTTAAATTTAGACAATTCAGTTCTTATTGGCTATTGGTGAAAACCAGTCAAGATTTGGTATAGCCTGGTCTAGTTTTCATGTAATTCAGTTACTAAAAAAATTACTTGATTAATTTCAGATATTGGTGAAACTCGATCTAATTCTGGTATAAGCCAGTCTAGTTTTGATATAATTTGGTCATATTTTTAAAGAGCAAATTGTCGAAAAACCGATCATTTATATCTGAACTGAATAAAAATTATGTGATAACTGAACCCAAATTGAACATGTGTCAATCGGTTCAGCTGAAAGAACCAAAACTGATTAAAATTATGAGATAAACGAATCCAAATTGAACATATGCCTACGAGTTTAACTGAGGGAATGAAAATCGACAAAGAAAAAAAAATCTTGGTTCAATTCATAATTCCAATCCTACTCAAAGTAATAGGAAATATTTTCCTCTAGATTTTTTCTTTTTCAAAAATCCAATTTTAAATGGAATATGTAAAATGCTGCCAAATAAAGCAAAATGTTGAACAAGTGGAATGTATATATCAACATTATCATCAGCATAAATGGCAATTTATTTGAAAAAATGTTTCTACTAACCTGTTCTCTCTCCTAATTGTATACAGTATACCTATATACAGTCTGTTTATATATCATACTTGTTAAAAATTAGTAGTTTTTATAATTTTGAAAACTGTAAATACGCAAATTTATCTTTTATAATTAGGGAAAAAATTCAAAATTTAGAAAAATCAGACAACCAATATACGTCAATTTA
Source organism: Camelina laxa (assembly GCA_024034495.1). Classification (NCBI taxonomy): domain Eukaryota; kingdom Viridiplantae; phylum Streptophyta; class Magnoliopsida; order Brassicales; family Brassicaceae; genus Camelina; species Camelina laxa. Next base: position 12,816,638 of record CM043881.1, read on the forward strand.
TTGAAACGAAATTATTATATTCAATAAATTTTGTATTTACGTATTAATAATAATTTTTTGGTTTGTAAATAGTATTGTGAAACAAAAAGAGAATTACATATTAGCCAAAAAAAAAGAAAAAAAAAAAGAAATGGAACGAAGCTGGGACGTTTGGAGTCAGGTTCGGAGCGTATTTCGCCTCCTTTGCTAATCTGACGAAAGAGAAAGAGAGAAGAGAGAAAGTGAGGGAAAATATTGTATTTCAAAACACCTTTTTACTCGCTTCTTCTTCCTCTTCCTCTTCCTCCCGTTGCTTCTTCTTCTATCCTTTTATAAAACACCACCACCGCAAAATTCTCTGTATCTCATAAAAACAAAAAAAATTCACCAAATCTCTCTCTCTCTGTCTCTGTCTCTGTATCGATGGCGACGACGATATTGGAGATGAACAACAATGATCTTTCCATCTCCGTAGTATCGATCGTTGAAGATGTTCTTCAACAGCATAGTACTCGATCAAGCGACGTCGGTTTGGTTTCCCGCAAAGTTGAAGAATCTTGTGAGTCTTTTGTTGATTTTAGATCCTTTTCAATATCGTTCAATTCTGGGTTTCAGCCGGGAGGAAACTAGACTTTTGTGATTTGTGATGAGCTTGAAAACAATTCGACTTTTTTTAAAAAATTTTGGTGAAAATTAGGGTTTATATGGTTTAATTATATGAAAATTAGGTTTTGTTGCTATGGGTATTTTATTTATCGAAAATTTCTTAGTCTGAAGAAAGTTTTATTATTTTTGGTTATGTAAAAAAGCTATAAGAAGATATGAAGCTGCTGGGTGGCTTAGAGATATGGTTGGAGTTTCCAATGGTAAAGATTTCCCAGCTGAGCCTTCTGAGGAAGATTTTAGGCTTGGGTTACGAAGTGGGATTGTTCTTTGTAATGTTCTTAACAAAGTTAATCCTGGTTCAGTGTCTAAGGTAAAGTTTATTTATAGGTGTTGATGTATCTGTTGATCGGAGATGAATGATAGGCTCAAATTTACATTTTTTACAGGTTGTTGAAGCGCCTGATGATGTTGCGGATGGAGCTGCACTCTCAGCTTTCCAGTACTTTGAAAACATCAGAAACTTTTTAGTAGCTATTGAGGAAATGGGTTTGCCTTCATTTGAAGCTTCAGATATGGAGAAGGTAGAAAGATGGTAGATTTATGAAGAAGATATAGACAGACGGGTAGCTTTTTTTCCTTGATTGATTTGTTGGACATATTTTTTTGGTTTTTTCCAGGGAGGCAAGTCTATAAGGATAGTGAACTGCATTCTTGCTTTGAAATCTTACAGTGAGTGGAAACTCAAAGGTGAAAATGGTCCATGGAGGTATGGATCCAACATGAAGAATAACTTTGGATCGAGAAAACCATTCCTGAGGAAAAATTCAGAGCCGTTCATGAGTTCCATATCAAGAACTGATCAACCTGATGTTGGGCAAGATCTTTGTGACAAAGTAAGTGGATTAAAATTCATGCATAGTGGAAATGTTTGTTTCCATAGCAGTGGATTGTGAGAGTTTGTTCACAAAACTGTTTACTTTTTGCAGGGAGATCCTAGATCCATAAATGGGCTTGTTCGGTCATTCATTGCAGACAGAAAGCATGACGATATTCCAAATGTAACCAGCTTAAAAACTCTGCCTTTATAGTTTTTTTTGCAGTTCCCTTTCTTAATCAAAGCTTTGCATTGGTCTGTACAAGCTTCTTAAGGCATATAATATGAATTGAAACGCTTCATATTAAAAAACTGATCTTTATCTATCACCATTCGTAGGCTCAGTAATTGTTAGCAGACTAGTACTAGACACCATTTCGAAAACACTTATTGAGAAATCTGATTTCTTTTCCTACTTTTCAGGTTGTAGAGTCTGTGTTGAACAGAGTTATGGAAGAAGTCCACCAGCGGTTATCAATCCACAATGAAATGGTGAGGGCAAGTGAAGTCAATTATGATGTTATTTTCTTTGGAGTGAAAAAGTACAGTCAGTCAGAGGTTTTGATTGATCTGGCTCATTGATGCAATGAAACTGGCTTTCAATTTTCAGATGAAATCAAGTTCAAAACCTATTCCAGAAGATGTATCATCCTGTGAGACAGTGGTCCGGTCTCAGCAGTGTGATGCAAGAGAAGATGAGGAAGCAGAAGAAAACAGTCCGTCCCAGGTTGTAGAAGAAAAGTTTCAAAGGACACATTTTGAACATTACGAAGAACAAGAGATTCTTCGGAATCAACAAAAACACATCCAGGTAAGTTCCATTTTCTATGGCATTGGACGATCTAACAACCATATTATGAAAGTGGAATCTTATTATATCTTCCAATCACAAGTTAAAAGAGAATATGTGCATTGTTTTTATTGCTTACAGGAGTTGAAGCAAACCTTAAACACTACAAAAGCAGGAATGCAGTTACTGCAGATGAAGTATCAAGAAGATTTCTTTCACCTAGGTGTCAACTCAGATCATGTTCTTGATATCTTCTTGTTGAGGCCTCAATGTTCAATCAGTGAATATTTAATCTGTCATCTTTTTGGGTTTGGTCACACAGGCAAGCATTTAAATGGTTTAGCTTATGCGGCTACGGGATACAAAAGGGTTCTTGAAGAAAACCGCAAACTGTACAATCTAGTGCAGGATCTAAAAGGTAACTTGATTTGTGTTAGTCATACTTCTAGGATCTTGAATCACAAATACAGTTCCTTACCTGCGTAATGACCTCACACTTGGTAATGTATAGGAAACATACGGGTGTACTGCCGGGTAAGGCCTTTCTTGCCTGGGCAACCAACTGACTTGAGTGCTGTGGAACACATAGAAGAAGGGACCATCACGATCAGAGTGCCATCAAAGTATGGGAAAGCAGGGAATAAACCATTTATGTTCAACAAAGTCTTTGGTCCTTCTGCAACACAAGGTTAGAAGGCTTTGCAGTTTATGTCCCTGTAATGTTTGGTTTGTTGCGCTGTGAATATAACATTAGGGATGAATCCATTGTTCTTCAGAGGAAGTGTTTTCAGACATGCAGCCTTTGGTACGGTCAGTTCTTGATGGCTACAATGTCTGCATCTTTGCTTATGGCCAAACCGGGTCAGGGAAAACTTTTACCATGGTTAGAACTACTTTACTTGTCTTTCCAATCTTTTTAAGATGTGTAGATTGTTTTTGATTTGATATACTATGGTTTTAATTCGTCTCTATACAACACCAAATTCCTAATTTTCCTAACTACTCTAGACAGGGCCTAAGGAACTGACTGAAGAAAGCCTAGGTGTAAACTACAGGGCACTGGCAGATCTGTTTCTTTTATCAAACCAAAGAAAAGACACGACCAGCTACGAAATTTCAGTTCAGATGCTGGAGATTTACAACGAGCAAGTCAGAGATCTTCTTGCAACAGATGGCCAGACTAAAAGATATCCTTTGGGTTAATAATTAAAGTTTGACTGTGTCTTCATCTTTTAGAAACTCTGAGATACTTCGATTTTGTTTGTTCCTTAACTCTTGATTACGTTAGAGATCAGAAACAACTCTCAAAATGGAATTAATGTGCCGGAAGCAAGTTTAGTGCCTGTCTCATCGACGAATGACGTTATACAGCTGATGGATCTGGGACAAATGAACCGTGCAGTGAGCTCTACAGCTATGAATGACAGAAGTAGTCGATCCCACAGGTTTGTTTTCCTTTCTATTCTTCTATTTTGTTATGAGTACTCTCTTGTATAACTTCCATTCTTCTTTTCTTTTGCAGTTGTGTAACTGTTCATGTTCAAGGCAGAGACCTCACATCTGGTACTATTCTCCATGGTTCTATGCATCTGGTCGATCTTGCAGGAAGTGAGAGAGTAGACAAATCTGAGGTGACTGGAGACAGACTGAAGGAGGCTCAGCACATCAACAAGTCCCTCTCGGCTCTTGGAGATGTCATCTCCTCGCTTTCCCAGAAGACTTCTCATGTGCCTTACAGAAACAGTAAACTCACTCAGCTTCTGCAGGACTCCCTCGGTGAAATTCTCAACCATCTTAACTTGTTGCATTTGTATCTATATATACATGGACTTGAATCTTATACAACAAATTTTCTACAATATCAGGAGGATCAGCCAAGACGCTTATGTTTGTCCACATAAGTCCAGAAGCTGACACTCTCGGAGAAACTATTAGTACTCTGAAGTTTGCTGAACGAGTGGGAAGTGTTGAGCTAGGCGCTGCTCGTGTGAACAAAGATAACTCAGAGGTTAAGGAGCTTAAAGAACAGGTTCGTAAACCATACACTATGACTAGAATGTGGTTCTTCGACATATTCATTTGCTTTTTTCGTTCATTCTCGCCATAAGTATATCATATCACTAATCTGGTACTGTTCTTGGGGGTTCTTAGATTGCTAATCTTAAGATGGCTCTAGTGAGGAAAGGAAATGGTAATGATGTACAACCAACCTCTATACCAACCAACCGTGAGAGAATATCGAGAAGAAGATCACTTGAAACTCCTACTATTCGACCCAAATTACCTACTATGGGAAACACATCAAGCTACAGTAAGCCGCAGATCATGGATCTAAGTGGACCAGAAGTATGCTCTGCCTTCTTTCATGATCAACAAATGCTGCTGATTTAAACTAACTAGAATTTATAAATTTATGTCATTTGTGTATAAATGTAATATATATACCCTTTGAAACATATGCAGGCTTTTAGCGATTCTACTGCATCTTCAAGAAGACACAGCTTAGATATCCATGAGCTTATGAAATCTTCCTCTCCGGCTTGGCCGAGGCAATCACTCGAGGATAGAGAATCTAAGTCAGGGGAGTGGATCGATAAGCACGAAGAACTAATTCAAAATCATAATCCGAATTCTGCTGAGCAGTTTTACCAGTCAATGGTCCCTCAACAACATTCACTGTAAGTAACTCACATTACATTTTATACTTTACTGTATGTAACTCTTCATCTTCTTAATCTTGATCTTTCAAACGACAGAAATGGTGGGAAACAAGATTTCGAAGTGCAGAGTATTACGGATAACGAATCTGATGAAGCCACAGCAAGCGATTGCTCAGATTCTGATTTGCTGTGGCGATTGAGCGTTCAAGTGAATGTTCCCAGAGTTTCTAATGTCCAAAACTCAGCAAACCCCAAACCAAAGAAAATTCAGCCAAGAACAACTGCTAAACTCTCAGAAACTAGGTAACAAATCTATACTTTTACAAGTGTTTCCAGCTAGTTTTATCGATTTAATTGGGAGCTTTTTTGTCCTTTTCGTGTGGCAGAAGCTTAATTCCATCGCTGATCCCAGCACCAAGCAAGAGACTTCCTAACGCCGTAAATTCGCAGCCGCAGCGACCAACCAGAGATGGGAAACGCAGACTGAGTTTAGGTACATGAACATGTTTTCTCACCAGTTTTGTAAAGAGTTTTTAAAGGAAGGAGACAAAAATATTTGTTATTTGTATATTGCGAGAGCTTTCTCTGTTTTGGCCGCTCTTATTGTGTCATTATGATAAAATCTCAAATTTGTTGCTTTTGAGTGTACAAAGAAGGATTCCTTATTATACAATCTTCTTTTGGATTCTTAATAAAGTATGTGTATGCCTATACTGTAATTTTAATAATTATTTGAACAATCAAATGGAGTAAAAATGGGAGAAAAGTTACAAAGAATCCTTGTGATTTTATAAAGCAAACTAACTATAAAGATCAATATGCTTTTGAAGTAAAATGGCGCATACATAATAATCCTACACAGGGCTACGTAGAATAGTGTTGGCAATGGCAGAATGTTTTGTTTTAAGGAATAATAAATTTAACTCTGATTTACCAAACCAACTTTGAAATTTATTTTAGTACTTGTACGCAGGAAAACATACAATTCAGAAGCTAATAACAAAAATTGTCGACTTCTAACAAACCCTAAATCGGCCACAAGAAGAGAATTTTTGCTAACAGAGTTAAAACTCATAATCTATATATAATAGCAAACCGAATAAATGCAATCAACAGTTGTGTTGTTTCGTTCGTACCTTTTGGATATTTATCGAAAAGTCGTGATAGATCATTGTAACGGTTACTTATGAAAAGTTACAACTGTTCAGTGTAGAGTTGTGTTTATTTCAACATTCATATCTTTTGAAATATATATATATATATATATATATTTGTCGGTTTGAACTGTTTTCATTTTTTTGGCATGACACAAAATCAACTAAAATTTTAATCTCAACGGTTTATACATTTTTTTAAATTATTTTATAGCATTCATTCTTTTAAAAGTCAAGAAATTACTCTAATTCTTGATTTAACAAACGATTTTTGAAATGATGAATCTAATTTACAACTTTTAGTATATTTTCAATATAAAAATTTATTGAAAATATCCAGAGTTTTTTTTTCCAAGTGTTAGATGGGATTATATAGTGAATTTTTTTATGGACAATTCTTGGGTTCACCCTAGGGGAATATCCAAAAGTCAGAATCAGAGTAGACAAATGTCAGAATCAGAGTATCCTTTTATTAGTCGTCGATAAGGGCATAAAAAAAGTGGTTGAAAAGTGTGGTCGTGGTTGGCTACTTCGTCGGAGCAGGTTGGGCTTTGTGTTTGTGGTATAGGTTGGTAATTTGGGTGATGATATACAAGCTGAGATAGTTTACCATCGTTTTCCACCTTATGAAATCCCGCGATGGTTATCGTCTCCATGGCACATACTGTATGCATTACAACATCACATATGGTACAATAATATACCAGATTCCCTGCTCTTCTTCCACAACATAAACACTTCAAAGGGAGAGCAGTACAACGGCGATAGAAAAGTTTGAGAAAATGCTCAGGATGGTAAGGATGTTTGAATTTCAATGGAGCTTGGATGCATTCTCTGTGGAAAATTTTATCACATATGACACATAAATAATAGGTTGTGTCAATTGAGCCGTTGCATATCTTGCACTCACCTTCAACATCGAATTCCTTATTATTGCACCAAAACAAGGGGAGTGCTGAATGATCTTCATACGGCTGGTCACTTGTTGTAGAGACGGCGCATTCTGGGGAATGACTGAGAGGGTAAGTGAGAGAATCGAAGTGTTCTTGTTCAAGCCGTCCTTTCGCAACTCGTACAAAAGGGCATAAAAAAAGTGGTTGAAGAGGGAGGTTGTTGCTGGTTGGGCTTTGTGTTTGTGGTATAGGTTGGTATTTTGGGTGATGATATACAAGCTGAGATAGTTTACCATCGGTTTCCACTTCATGAAATCCACCGATGGAATCCATCGTTTTGGCTACTAATTTGATGGTTTTTTTTCTCTCTCTATTTTCTTTTCGGTGAAAGATTAGTAGGTTTTGAATTTTGATGATGCTCGTTTTGCTGCTTCGCCCACATGATTTTAGTCAAACTAGTCTTTGCACATGGTCTTCGCCCTTCCCCAAATTATCTTGTCGATCAGACGTTTTTATTTATTTTAATTGTGATTAATAAATGAGTCGGTGGAGATTTTTTTCCTTTGTATATATTTCTATCAACTTGGGACATTAGCTTTGTTAAAAATTATTTTCATTCGCTTTTCACAACTCATGCAGTCTTTCTTTATTACTTAGTTTTTTGAGTTTTGGTCTTTTAAGATTGTTCCGTATATTAAAACATTGAGTAGTGTGCGCAGAAAATATGCTAAATCCATCTTTTTTTTTGTTGGGACATGTATGGGCAGGAGATTCTCATCGTATCTAGGCATGCATGTTTGCCTTTGCACATGTTCTTTTGTCCTTTATAAAGTTAACTATTGAGCTACTTGATCAAATAGAAAATTGAAATTCTGTACTAGTCGCGGTTTACACATCGATGTAGTCTTGATCACGTGTATGTGTAGCGTGGTTTAGAGTGATTTGTTGCATTTTTTTTTTTTTGTTTTTGTTTTTTAAACAATTCCAATTATTATGTGTATATTAAAATTTAGGGATACAGTTGAGGAGAACTAAAAACTGATTATTTATAAGATGATGAATTATGAAAGTTATATTTAAAACATAATTACAATAAGGGAATTACAGTTTTTGTAGAATTAGTAATAAAACTATGTAAATTATTATAGTTAATATAATTTTAGTTAATTTGTTAAATATTTTGGTGGGGGTGAGTTATATTTTTCTAATTATTTAGTAAGAGTTTCTAACTTTGATTTTAAATCTGTAGGAACTAGACATGAATTAAAATGTAAGTTAATTATAGATAAATATTATATTATAGAACTATTAAAAATACTGAGAAGAGACTTCAAACTCAGACAATAATATATGTTTTAAATGTACAAACCATTTTTTTACACTTTTATTTATCCAACTAAATTGTTAAAAATACTTTTTGTATATACTCCTTTTAAAAAATACTATTTTTGGACATTTTCATTTTTGTCATCTTCTACTCAACTATAATATTTAAAATTGATTTTTCAAATTTTTTTTAGGTTTGAATTCTCTATTTTACATTAAAGGTTTAGTCTTGAAGGGGTAGAACTTAGTCTTAGGAATTTAGGGCTTAAAATTTTAATCATTTTCTATTTAGTATTTGGAGTTTATGGCATTTTTGCATGCCCCTACAATATCTTATTTCATTATAAAGATATATAAATAATTATATATGTAAGGATATAAATATTTTGACATCTATATAATCAAACATAATGAATATTCTGAAATGCATTTTTTCTGCTTTTTTTTTTGGTTATAGGATGGATGGAACCAATATTTTTCTTACCACAAAAAAAAAATTTACTATAGATATATAATTTTGAAAAGCATTCTCCTACGTTCAAAAGCTGTTTAAGATATGACAATTCTTAGGTTTGATGCAGCTTTCATTGCCGTCTCCAATTCCCCTCAATTCAACCACAACTGTATCATGTGGCGCAGGCAAAGCCACCATTAACTGTGACTCCAATCTCAACGCTACCTGATCCTCCGAGTTACCAGCGCTCCAACCTAAATCTAACCGGAACCCTAATTCAGGATCCTCCACAGTGGATGGAGAAGAACATGATGAAGTTGGAGATCCGAACAAAAACGCCGACGGTGATTAAATCGGATCGTCGTTTAGATAATCGGCGTCGTAGCTGAGACTCAGACGGAAACTCTGCGATGATCTCTTCCATCCTAATCCCCACCGCTGGGGTGGTGAAATCAAAACCGGAGAACCTTAAATCAAAATCAGAAAACAAAATGTTATCAGAGAAGAATACTCATTCATTTTTTTTTTCTGATCTCTCGTCCATATGTCAATAGATTAAGGGAAAACCCAAAAATATATATATATACTAGTAATCAATCCATGCATAGATTTAATTTACATTTGTTTTTGGATATTTTCTTGTAATTTTAGAGATTGTTAGTTAAAACTATATTATTTAAATAAAAATGTTACGTAAGATTAAGAGCATATGAAAAATTATTATTTAATTAGACAATAAATTCAATAATTTTTATATCAATTAGGTAAATGCAATTTATACATTCTCCGGTTTTTTATTTGTGGTTTAAATTTTTCTCTCACACATTAAAAAATTATTAAATTATCTATTTTACCCTTTATTAATATATTTTTTAAATATTTTATCGGTTAAAACTTTAAAACAACAGGGATAAAATTGGAATTTTCACCAAATATTTTCACTGAAAATCTAAAACGACAACTAAATTAAAGAGGTTGTATTTCATTGTTATAGAAGTTGCAAACTATGTGAGCGTTATAGATATGCAATCATTACATATTAATATGTTTTCTTATATATGTAATATTTCTAAATACTATTATTAATCATTCATTGCATTAGTATGAATATTATGAAAGTTACAAAAATGAGAGTTAGTACAAAATATGGGATTGATGAGATGGAATAGAGAAGTTAATAAAAAAATGTCAGGTTTATAAAAATACATTATTGTGATTAATAACTAAAATTGTCTATTGTTTTAAATATATATTCAAGAGTTATATATTATAAATATAGATCTATGAACGGGCATCTTAGCTAATCAAGTCATGAATTTAAATATATATTCACTTATCTCTTTAAACAGAAATATATACAGTTATCTCTTTATCAAAAAAATATTTAATTCTCATTTAGTTATTTAGCAATTATATTATTAAAATATACTTTAGTTTATTTTAAATGGAATGAAAATGAAATAAAATAATGTAATATCAAGATCATGTGAGTTATTTATATTAAAGTGTGGAAATAAAACAGCCAATTATTACTCGACATTATCCTATACAACCCAAATATTATAATCTTATATCCTTAAACTACTTAATCATCAAATTATTTGTTAAGCAAAATTTTTATTATGTAAATTCAATTGAATAAATTTGTTACATTAAAAATTAAAAGAAAAAAGTGACACTTGTGAAAGAAGAGAACATCAAATGACAATCTTTTGGAGCTTTCCAAAAGAACTTTACTTTATTATTAGATGATATATTATAGTAAGGTTTCTTTCAGCTCTTACTCTAAGAATCTAACGCCCAACATCATTATATATAAAAATTCTTTTAAAATCAAATACACATGAAATTATTTATATTATTTTATAAATATTTTAAAATGATTGCATAAATCATCAAAAGATGAACAATAGTATAAATAGTTTACATTTGTGGAAAAAATATTCAAGACTTAGTAAGATAATATTTCTTCTAAAGTTAGGAACTTCACAAAAATGGATGATCCGAACAACGATACTATTGTTACCGGTGTTTTGTTGTTCGTTGGAGACTAAATCGAGGAAAGAATAGAAAGTAAAGGTTTTAGTTTTCACAATAGTCCGAAAGAGGATGTGATCTGAACAACGATAATATTGTTACCGGTGTTGTTTTTGTTCGTTGGATATTGAATCGAGGATAGAATAGAAAGTAAATGTTTTAGTTTTCACAGTAGTCTATAAGAGGATGTGTTTGTATGGTAATAGGTTGTTTTTAGAAAACTAAACTTTAAAGAATGTTTAAGCCTTTAAGAGAGAGAAGGGATTGAAATCAAATATTATATAATGATTATAAATTCGCAAGTGTTTCAAAATAATAAGTAAAAAATGAGAAGTAAAACAAAAATGAAAATTGAGAAAAATAGTGGGTAGATATAAGACAATGCATAAATTGATGGTATTATTTCAAATCAAAACATAACTGATTACATTCGTAATTTATTCTGAAATTCCTAATATGAAAACTTAGAAATTTTATGTTATTCAAAAATACCATGACGTTTGAAATAGAAGTGTGAATCGAACAAAATAATTATAGAATTAGATCAAAACCATCTCACAATCTTACGTAATTTTAGAAAATAAGCTCAAAAAATTAATTTTATTTAAATTTTTAAAAAATTTAAACTAATTTACTTAAATAATACCATCCCACCATCTTACTTAAATTTGATTCCACTTGTCTCCGTGAAAACTATATAAGATTCAAACACTGAAATTAAACCCATGAATTCAAACCTATAAATTTAATTGAATGTTGGTATAGTTCCTACATGAAACCAACCATAGACTGATATAAGGTGGCTCTAGATTCTTGGGGCTGCATATGTTTCTGATTAAAGAAGGAAAGAATGAAATGTTGATGATTTTTTATTTTGGTTTTATGGACCTGTAGTTAATTAGGTCCAAACTATAGTTAATTGGGTCCAAACAAAAAATACATGTGTCAGAAATATAGTAAGCCAAATGTCATCTCCTTAGCAAAAGTTGAGAAAACCTTCTCATATTATATAAGATATATTTAGACGTTGAATACCCAATTCTTTTTTTATTGGAATAAAAACACTTGAATATATTCACATCAGCAAATAAACAGACTATATATATCTATTAAAACCGTGGGACTGAAATTGAAACCCTGTTTAGCAAGCAATTCCGTCACACAGGTTAACGTCTCTTAAGTCATTTGTTCGATTTTACCAAACTTTCTAAAATAAAGTTTTATTTGACATCAATATAATACATTGGGTATTTTTATTCTAAGCAAAAATTATTTTGTATTAAAGCGTGTAAATAAAAATTAGATGAGTTTCTCTTTGGGTGCGATTTTTTGGGCGATTCCCATTTATCTTGTCGCCCCCCTCCTTCTCCGATTTGGAGTTTATTTCCGACACTCGATAACAGTTTCTGTGGTTGGGTTGGCGGTTTCACTCTGTTACAGGTTTCTATTGACAATTTCTTTTTTCCGGTTATCCCGTTTGGTAACCGCTGGGAAAAACCGCCATGGCCAAACCCTATAAATTCGAATTCTACTTCTCACATCTTCACTCAGGTTTGCTCTTTAATCCAACACCGAGAAATGAGTGATTACATCCGAATAAACCTTCAAAAAACCTTGATCTAGGAATCGATGATGCCCCTATCCCACTCCCACCAGAGATATGTGGTCATGCGGCGAACTCAAACCGCTTCTCTCTGATTGTTTCTGTACTCAACCCAAAGAAGCAGAATTTGCGCGCCATCGTCAATCAAATGCCTAAGATCTGGGGATTCAGTGATTCATGCCGTGGCAGAATGTTGGGGAACGGTAAAGTTCTGTTCTTTTTCAAGTCGGAGGAAAGTCTCAATCTGGTTCTGCGCCGTGGTCCTTGGGCCTTCAATGATTGGATGGTGATGGTTCACCGTTGGTATCCCAATATCACCGACGAGGCGATGAAATTCATTCCCTTTTGGATCCAGGTTCGTGGTATCCTTGTTCAATACTTGTCTTCTGACATGGTTAACTATATTGGAACCAAACTTAGCCCGATTGAGAATGTTGACTTCGATGACAACAATAACATGGCCGAGTTTGTGAGAATCTGCATCAACTGGAACTGTGATTCTCCACTAAGGTTTCAGAGAAACTTCCAATTTGCGGGTGGCGAAAACACAATTCTGAGTTTTCATTATGAGCGTCTCAAAAACTTTTGTTAGACGTGTGGTGCTTTGACTCATGATGTGAAGGATTGCCCTCTTTCCTTTGACGATCCCGCGGATGACGATCCCCCACACAATGAACCACCAAATGATGATGATAATGGAGATGGGAACAATGGCGATGATGATGAATACATCCCTCATCCTGACCAGTTCCCTGAGAGTTTTGATAACACACCAAACACTCTCCACTCAATGCTGATAATCCATACATACCCGATCTTCAGACAGTTCAGAAAGACAAGGAATTCATCATCACTGAATCTGATAATTTCTCCACTCCAAGCGTGTTTGAAGACACAGAGTTGACTGTTGAGCGTCTGCGATACCTTCTGGAAAAGGTTAAGAGAGGGAGTCTCCATCCGAACACAGTAAGTACTAACCACTTGGCTTTGCAGGATCCTTCAAGTTCAAATGGTACTAAACGAAAGACGATTGAATTGGAATCCTTCTGTCGACACTGTGAGGAACATGATGATCTGATGGTCCTGAATCAGATCAAGAAACGATCCAAGGCTGAATCAGAGGCTTCTTGCAATGGTAACAGTTTCACCGGAGCCGCGGGGGGAGGGGGGGGGAGCGGTTCCCCCAATGCCTCCATGAGAATCATCTCCTGGAACTGTCAGGGAATCTGTTCGCCTGACACTCAAAGAAGACTAAAACGTTTATGTCGTATTGTAAAACCTAATATTATTTTCTTATGTGAAACTCTAAACTCGTGTGATGTTGTATGTAAATTTGCTTCTGAATTAGGATTCTATAACGTTATTACTGAACCCCCTCAAGGTACGTAGGAGTGGAGGTCTTGCTTTGCTTTGGTCCAATGATGTAATGTTATCTCCATTGTACCAAGATGAACGCATCATTGATGTGTACATCACTATTAATAATGAAGCTTTCTATTTACTGGTATCTATGGTAATCCTGTCCAAAATAAACGGTTTTTGTTTTGGGATTACTTAGAACAACTTGGAACTTCTCGCCATGGTCCATGGATGATTGCAGATGATTTTAATGAGATACTAAGTAACAACGAGAAGGTTGGAGGACCACCAAGGGAAGCTTGGACTTTTTCGAAGATTTAAGCATTTGCTTACTACATGTGATTTAACTGATCTGAAGTCAACTGGAAATCGTTTTTCTTGGGTGGGAGAACGGCGTAACTACACTGTTAAGTGTTGTTTGGATAGGGTCATGGTTAACTCTGAATGGATATCCCTTTTTCCAACTGCAGAGACTGCTTTTCTTGAATTTAATGGTTCTGTTTACAGACCATTACTTACAACTATTCAGCCTCCCAAACAAGCTTCATCAAAGCAGTTCTGTTTCGATAAAAGAATTATTGATATCGAAAATTTTGCACAAACAGTCGATCGAGGATGGAACTTATGTAAACAAAATTCATATTACTCCATCTGTGATCAGATAAACATCTGTCACAGTGTTATGGCAAAAAAGAAACATGCTTCAAACATTAATTCAGCAAAAAGGATCATTTTCTATGAGAAAGAACTAAATAGAGCTATGGAAAGCACAAATCGATATTTAAGAAGAAAAATTCCGAGATTACAAGATGAACTAAGTAAAGCTTACAGAGATGAGGAGTACTACTGGAAAACAAAAAGCAAGAACAGATGGATGCATTGTGGAGATCGCAACACATGTTTTTTCCACGCCACAACAAAGAATCGATATGCCAAAAATCTTATTTCCAGTATAAGAGATGACGACCAAACAATATATACAGACGAGAAAAGCATTGGAGAGCAAGCACAAAAATACTTTACAAATGTTTACAAATCTAGCCGAGTCCCTGTATCTCCAATAGATTTTGGGGATTTCCAGCAACAGTAACCCCTGTCATCAATGAGGATTTAACGAAAGCATTCACAGAAAAAGAGATTTTTGATGCTGTCTCAGATATTGGAGATGACAGAGCGCCTGGTCCAAATGGTCTCACTGCACGTTTTTATAAACAGTATTGGGATATAATAGAGAGAGACGTAACCAAAGAAGTTCGTGATTTCTTTGATACCTCTTACATGAAGTCAGCTATAAACCATACCAATATCTGTCTTATACCAAAAACGACACCAGCTGAAACTTTTTCAGAATATAGGCCAATAGCTTTATGTAATGTTCTTTATAAGATCATATCAAAATACCTTGTGAATCGACTTAAAAAACACCTAGACAACATTGTCTCTGATACTCAGGCTGCTTTCATACCTGACAGACTTATAACTGATAATGTTATGATTGCCCATGAAGTTATGCACTCCCTAAAATCAAGGAGGAGGGTTTCTCAAAACTACATGGCCATCAAAACAGATGTTACAAAGACGTATGACCGAGTTGAATGAGACTTCTTGGAGGTCACAATGAAGTTATTCGGTTTTTCAGAGAAGTGGATACAGTGGATCATGACATCTGTTCGATTTGTAAGCTACTCTATTCTAATCAATGGATCCCCTCATGGTATGGTTATCCCGGAACGGGGCATAAGACAAGGTGACCCATTATCACCCTATCTATTCATTCTTTGTGCTGATATCATGAGTCACTTAATCAGAACAAGGGTAGCGGATGGTGATATTAGGGGTGTTAGGATAGGGAATGGTGCTCCTCCGATCACTCACTTACAGTTTGCTGATGATTCCTTATACTTTTGCCAAGCAAATAACCGTAATTGCAAAGCTATTAAAGAAGCATTACAAGTCTATGAGTATTACTCTGGCCAAAAGATAAATACAAACAAATCTCTGATAACTTTTGGATCAAGGGTACCAGGTCAATTACAGAATCGCCTAAAAAACATATTGGTAATACCAAATCATGGAGAAGGTGGAACATATCTCGGGTTACCTGAACAATTTGGTAAAAAGAAAAGTGAGATGTTCCAAAACGTTATTGAAAGAGTCAAAAACAGAACAGCTTCGTGGAGAGGACGACATTTATCACCAGCTGGTAAAGAGATCCTCATTAAATCTGTAGCTCTGGCAATGCCCGTTTACTCGATGTCTTGTTTTAAATTACAGGATGGAGTGTTATCAGACATTGAAAGTATTTTACAAAAATTCTGGTGGGAAAAAAGTAATCAAGACAGAGGCATACCATGGATAGCTTGGAAATGATTGCAATACTCAAAAGGCGAAGGGGGTTTAGGTTTTAAAGATCTATCTAAGTTCAATGATGCCTTGCTTGCTAAACAAGCTTGGCGGCTTATTCAACACCCAAACTCTTTGTTCGCAAGGATCTTTAAAAGCAGATACTATAAAGAGGACTGCATCTTGGATGCAACTCCGAAATCCAATCAGTCGTATGGATGGAGCTCGAGCCTAGAAGTTCTTAAGTTGATCAAATTAGGATATAGATATTCTATGGGGGATGGAAAAACAATACGCGTGAATAAAGATAATTTTACAGAATCCCATCCTCCAAAACCAATTTTTGGTTCAGATGCATCATGTAACACCTTGGTTCTTTCTGACTTAATTACCACACATGGAGATCATCGCCAATGGAATAATGATAGGATCATGGAACATATATAAGAAAATGATAGAGAAGTTTTGCTAAACACTTACCTTCCTATATCAAACATTCAGGACAGGATCATATGGCATTATACTACTCAGTTCGTTCAGGATATTGGTTAGCTATGCATAACCCTGAACAACCAAACAATCTCCCACCTATCCCTCATGGATCACCTGATTTAAAAAGAAAGATTTGGAAATTAAAGATTCTACCAAAAATAAAACATTACCTCTGGCGTACAATCTCGAAATCCCTACCCACTCTCACAAGACTTGTTTCACGTGGAATGAATATCGATCCGATTTGCCCTCAATGCTTACAGGAAGACGAGACCATAGAACATATCCTATTACTTTGCCCTTTTGCTGAATCTGTTTGGCAAATGTCTACTATCCCTGTCTCTCTTCTGTACACATCATATGCGAATATAGATGGCTTCATTGATAACATTTTCCAGAATATTAATTCACATACAACCTCAACGGATATGCCGCCTCTTCTTCCCTTCTACTTATTATGGCATATTTGGAAGAGTCGCAATATTTTTGTTTTTGAAGGTAAACTGGACAAGCCAAACACGATTTTATCACGAGCCAAATCCAACACACGTGAATGGAACTTTTTCACAACAATAATGACGGGAACATATTAAAACATGATCATCGACAGTCACGGAAAATATGGACAAAGCCTCCGGTACTTTTCACAAAATGTAACTATGATGCTGCTTTTGATCCTAATACTAATCAAACGAAGTGTGGTTGGATTCTGCGAGACCAACATGGTATATCACAAGGATGGGGAGCTTCGGTCCTGGGGTATTCTGCGTCACCTCTACAAGCAGAAGCTAAGGCATTGTTGGCGGCAACACAGCAAAGCTGGATCAGAGGACTAACAAATATCATTTTTGAAGGGGATAATGAGACCTTAACAAAAGTTTTAAATGACCAACAACATGATATATCGATAGAAAACATTGTTCATGATATAAAGACTTGGTCATCTAAATTTCAGAATGTCAAATTTGTTTTTGCTTCTAGAGACTATAATAGTGTTGCTCATTATTTGGCCAAATTTGGTTGTAATTCTACTTCTATATTCTACTCTGAGTGTTTTTCACCTCATGTTTGGTTATTAAACCAGTTGTATAACGATTATCATTAATATAATTCACTTTTGCTGAAAAAAAAAAAAAAATTAGATGAGTTTTTTTTTTGGGATTTTAATCATTAAAAAAAAACAAGAAAAAAAAAAACAATCGCATAGTTGAAGATCAATGTCTGAAATATGTAAAGAAGATACAAATTACATCATTAATAACAAAAGAAAACAAAATACAAAATAACATTGATATAGAAAGATAATTTATATAATATCACGAGCACATTTCATAGAACACGTTGTGATGTTGTCTGTCGTAAATAGTCTGCCCTGGCAAGGGTACTCACAAGAATCACAAAGTGGTCGAGAAAGATTTCTTCTGGCAAGAACTTTGACCTTTTTTCCCTTCTTCCCAAATGCATTCATGATTTGACCAGGTTTCACATATAGGTCGTCATCAAATAAGCAAGCAATGTGAAGAGTAGTGCAGCAGTCATTGCACCAATAGAAGAATTTTGTGTTTGTGTCTCTCAAATTACGCTCGCAGAATTCACACCAATCTTTTTCACACACCTCTTTCCCTCATAAAAGTTTAAGAAAGTGTTTGTCGTGCTTATACCTTGCTTTGTATGGTAAGGTAGCACACTTGATACAAACAATAAAATCACATTTAATGCAATAAAATTGTTAATGACATTCTGATTTGCATACCTCACATATTGGCTTGACTTCTAGGTGTAAAGCAAGGAACAAGGGATGTTCATGTCCTTGAAAATCAAACGGCTCAGAGATTGTAGCACATCGTACATCCACACCAAAATCGCATTCCACTACGGGACATAGATAAATAAAGCCACCACAATAGCGGTAACAAGCATCACATAAGAGGTTGCCGTTATCATTCATCATATGCACTCACATGGACCAATTTAAGTGGATGAGACTGTAACAAATGTTGTATTCTGCGGGGAGATTTGGTACATGTTTCGTGGAGAATGAACTCACACTCCACACAAGAATAAAATTTACCTTCAAAGATAGGCATAACACATCCCTTGTGTTATATCATCTTCTTCTGGTACACCTTCGAGTTCAACTCCATCACACAGATCTTTCCTTAGAGCACATCTTACATGAACAACATAGCCATCACATTTGTCACAAGTATATGCACCTTAATCATCGTTGATGCTTTTACGACAAACTCCACAAGAGCAGTCTTCAGATTCGAGAAGAAATGTAGGAGATGCGATGGTGGTGACGTGAAATCTTGATGATGGATGGAGAATACATACAGTCCTTATGAACAACGAATCTGCATCTGAGACAAACATAGGTGGGATATTTTTTTCAGATTAGACCACAAATGTTGCAAGTTAAGGAAGCCTGTTCGGGAAAAAGAGTGAGGGGATGGTCATGACGTTTTGGTTGGTCTACAACGAAGGGTATCGTCTTCATCACACATATTGTGTGCACTACAGCATCACATATGGTACAATGATATACCAAATCTTTTGCTATTCTTCCACAACAAAAACACTCTATCTTGGCAGCAGTAGGATGACGAATGTAAAGCCGGAGATAATGCTCGGGATGATAAGGGTGTTTGATTTGAAGTGGAGACTCGACGCATTCTTTGTGGAAAAATTTATCACATAAGACACAAAAATAATATTCCATACCAAGATTTGAGCCGCTGCATATGTCGCACCCATCATCGGCATCAAATTTTTTATTGTTGCACCAAAACAAAGGGATTATTATATGATCTTCACAAGGATCATCACTGTTGCTTATTGTAGTCGTAGAGCCGACGTATTCTGGAGAACGACTAACCGGATTAATGGGAGGATCAAAGGATTTTTTTAAAGTTTGTGGAATAGGACACAAGAAACATTGTTGAAAAGGGAGGTTGTGGCTAGCTGCTTCACCAGAGGAAGAGTTTGGGCTTTGTGTTTGTGGTATGGGGTGGTATTTCAGGTGATGATATACTAGCTGAGATAGTTTACCATCGTTTTCCACCTCATGAAATCCACCAATGGGCATCGACTTCATCACACAGATTGTATGCATAACAACATCACATATGGTACAATAATGAACAATACTTGGGTTCACCCTTAGGGGTGAACCTCTCCATTCACCCCCTTATAAAATAAGGAAATAAAATATGTATCCATTGTTATAAAATTAAAAATTTAAACCGCTCTTTAATAAACTCAAACCAACATATATTAAATCTAAACCCTAAACATCTTATTTGTGAACCCAAACCGACATATAATTTCGTTCTAATTGTGAAATCTAAACCCTAACCATCTCATTTGTGAACCCAAACCGACATATAATTTCGTTCTAATTGTGAAATCTAAACCCTAACATCTCCTTTGTGAACCCAAACCGACATAATTTCGTGTTAATTGTAAAATCTAAACCCTAATCATCTCATTTGTGAACCCAAACCGACATAATTTCGTGTTAATTGTAAAATCTAAACCCTAACCATCTCATTTGTGAACCCAAACCGACATATAATTTCGTTCTAATTTTAAAAATCTAAACCAAGCCAATATTTAACTTTCCTTAATTAAAAGTATACATAATTTGTTTCCTTAATTTGGTTTGCTTTTTAATTTAATTTTGATTTATTTTTTAAATGAAATATTAGATGGAAGATTTTGATTGGATGAGAGAAGAGGGGGTGAATGGAGAGGTTCACCCCTAAGTATTTTTCTACAATAATATACAATATCTGTGATAGAATAGGAAACACAATAATCCCCTATATAATAAAACGGAAGTAGTTGTGTAGACTATATAATATGTATTATAAGATTAATTATTTAATAGGTTATATGAATTGTAACCATTAGTTAATCTCGATTTCAGATCCTATTAGAAATGATATTCTAAAAAAATAAAATAAAATCTCCACAGAATATTTAATTAACCATATATAGGCAACAAAATCTCAAAAATTAATATTATTCACAACAACTTTTAACAACAATCACTTTTAACCCGAATCCTTAATTTCAATCCGGATCTTATCTTTTCTTCACAACAACTTTTAAAAACAATCACATAAATTATATTTTATATAAAAACTACAATATAAATCAAAGAAATTTCAACTTGTGCTTTAGCACGGGTCCTAATATAGTAGAATTATTATTTTGTGATACCGTATATTATGTAATTACTTCGATTGATTCACTTGTACTACTATATATTGATAATGCAATATACAAAGAAGGGCACGGTTTGTGCTTCTTATCAATTAACATGGTATCAGAGCCTTGTCTCTAACCTAATTCTTTTTCCTCCACTCTTCTCTGTCTCCCATTCTTCTTTCTTCTCCAAGTCTCTTCTTTTTCATTTTCTTCTTTTCTTCTCTCTTTCACTCTTTCCTCTCTGTTTCACCAATGGCGACAACTGCTGTACCCACCGCTTCTCCTACCTCCGCTGCAAGTCTCACTCAGATACGTGCCCATATTCCTCTCACGCTTGACATGAACAAGATGAATTATGATTCTTGGCGCATCCTCTTCGAAACTCATTGCTTCAGCTTCTCTCTCACTGGCCATATCGATGGCTCTTATATCCCCACCGGACCGACAAACACAAACTGGAAACAACTCGACAACACAGTCAAGATGTGGATCTATGGTACTATATCTAAATCTCTTCTCAACTCTGTTATGAAAACTCAAGGCTCCGCTCGTGAACTTTGGCTCACGCTTGTGAACTTATTCCGCGATAACAAAGAGGCGCGGGCAATTCAGCTGGAGAACGAACTCCGCACTCTCACGATTGGTGATCTTCCTGTTCATGACTATTGTCAAAAACTCAAATCCATCTCCGATACGCTTGCCAATGTCAGACTCTCCAGTTTCTAACCGTGCCTTAGTCATGCATCTTCTCAATGGCCTTACCTCCAAATTTGATAACATTATCAATGTTATCAAACATCGCTCACCACCCTGCTCATTCAAAAATGCCAGATCCATGCTCATTTATGAAGAATCTCGCCTCAAGACCAAACGTCTCTCCGTCATCAATAATGACGACAACACTTCATCATCTTAGGTTCTCCACACCACGACACCTCATCGTCAGTCCCAACCTTCTGTTTTTCCTCCTACACAAGACTACAACAATAATAGTTACAGAGGCGGTCATCGCAATAATAAGGGAAATCGTGGTTGTCAAGGTCGTGGACGACACAACTCTCAACAAAACTGGAATCCTCGCCACTCTTCTCAACCATCATGGTCTTGGTCGCAGCAACAACAACCCGCTTGGCCCCAACAACACTGGCCAACTAACTCCTCACTGCAGCAATTTTCGCCTCAATACTCTTCTGCGCTGTGAGGATTATAAGCTTCAATCCGCTGAATCGATCTCTGAATGAAAACGATTGACGAAAACAGAACTTGAGAAAAAAAGTAATCGGAAAACGAGAACACCACGAATTTAACGAGTTCACGTCCAAACCGGAACGCTACGTTTTGCCGGAGGCGGTACTCCGGAATCCACTAGAATCGCTTTGTTCTTCGATTACAACCTCTCAAGCTTTTTTCTCTCTTCTCTCTCTCGTTCTTTACAATCTCTCTAGATTAACAAACTTGTAATCTAACAAAATTCTAAATTGAGATTAGATTGAGGAAGAGAAAGATCACCTACGTTTAAAAGGTCAACACTCCGTCAACTCCGTTAGTCAGCTAACTGTCACACATGCTTCTCACGTGTTCTTCTTAAACCAGCTTGAGAGTAAACCTCCTCATTCACAGAGTGTGACTCTCACACTTAGACTCTTGAAGTAAAACTAAGTCAAACTCTTCAATTCTCCACCTTGACTTCGTTTTGCTTCTGCAGTCTTTGTAATTCTAGTGTTGGACTCCACCTCCGGAACTTGAACTTTACCATCCGTTCTTTAGACTGTACCGTCTCTTCTTCCTTAGCTCCACCGCCATCAATACTTGAGCTTGACTGCTCTATAACACTTGAGCTTGACCGCTCTTAAAAAACTGAGTTTTACCACTCAATGATTTGAAACCCGGAGCACCTGCAATGCTCCTTCAAACTTCTCCACTGGAACCACTTTAGTAAAAATATCAGCCGGATTGCACTCAGTTGCAATCTTCACCAACTTAACCAGACCTTCACTCACAATATCTCTGATGAAGTGAAGCCTGATATCAATATGTTTAGTCCTCTCGTGATGAACAAAGTTTTTCGCTAAAGCAATAGCACTCTCTGAATCACTATGCACCTCTACCGACCCTTGAGGAAAACCAAGTTCCTCCGCCAAACCCTTAAGCCAAATTGCTTCTTTAATAGCCTCATTAAGTGCCATGTACTCAGCTTCTGTTGACGAAAGAGACACCACCTTCTGAAGTCTTGACTTCCAGCTGATTGTGTTTCCTCCAACTGTAAAGACATAACCTGTGATCGACCTCCTATTATCACCATTGTTCGCATAATCTGAATCACAGTAGCCTCTTAACAAGAAATCTTCATGTTTCTTGTAGCATAGCTTCTTTCCTTCTGTTCCTCTCATGTATCTCAAGACCCACTTTGCCGCTTCCCAATGTTGCTTCAAGGGCTTACTCATAAAACAACTTATCACACCAATAGGGTAAGCAAGATCCGGCCGAGTGCCTATCATAGAATACATGATGCTACCGACAATGTTAGCATACGGAATGAACTTCATCCTATTGAACTGTTCCTTATACTCATTGTCCGTAGCTGACCTCAAATGAAAATGAGCTCCCATCGGTGTAGCTACAGACTTTGCCTGATCCATCTGAAAATTTTTCAGAACCTTCTTCACATATCCTTCCTGTGACAAGGTCAACAACCCAGCAGAACGATCTCTAGTAATCTCCATACCTAGAATCTTCTTCGCATCTCCTAAATCCTTCATTTCAAACTCCTTACTCAACTGTTTCTTTATCTCATCAACCTGGACTTTATTCACCGAAGCTATCAATATGTCATCCACATATAGCAACAAGTAAATGTAGGATCCATCTACCAACCTCTTCCAGTAAACACAACTGTCATAAGCACTTCTCATGAATCCAACTCCTTTCATAAACTCATCAAACCTAAGGTTCCACTGTCTAGGTGATTGCTTAAGTCCATAGAGAGATTTCTTAAAAAAACACACCTTTTCTGGAAAATTCTGATCAACAAATCCTTCAGGCTGAGCCATGACTATTTCCTCATCCAGA
This sequence comes from Camelina laxa, assembly GCA_024034495.1. Lineage (NCBI taxonomy): Eukaryota > Viridiplantae > Streptophyta > Magnoliopsida > Brassicales > Brassicaceae > Camelina > Camelina laxa. The sequence continues at coordinate 12,840,492 of CM043881.1, forward strand.
AAGCCATGTAGGAATGCTGTTTTTACATCCATTTGCTGCAACTCCATGTTAAAATGTGCCACCATAGACAGAACATACATGATCGACACATGTTTAACCATAGGTGAGAATATTTCAGTATAGTCAATACCTTCCCTTTGCGTAAAGCCCTTAGCAACGAGCCTCGCTTTGTATCTAGGAGCTTCTACACTTGGGATTCATGCTTTCCTCGTAAAAACCCATCTGCAACCTACAACCTTCTTATTCTCTTGTTTATCACCAAGATCCCAAGTGTGATTCTTCTTCATTGAAGTCATCTCTTCTTTCATAGCCTCATTCCACCTCTCCCAATCTGGATCATCGAGTGCTTCCTGATACGATCTTGGCTCTGATTTTCCACCATCTTCAGTGTAATATGCCACACCTACCAAATTGGATTCATTATACTTCTTATTAAACTTGATAGTCCCTCTAGCTCTATCTCTGACTAATTGATAGTCACTCAAGTCTTCTTCACCCTCATCAGACTCAGCTTGATCCTGACTCTGTCCTTGACTTGCAGAAACCTCACCGTGTTTGGATTCAAGGCAGCTCCACTATCTTCATTAACACTCGGGGTAACTCCACCTTGATCAATAATACCAGAATCTGTTTCTAGATTCTCTAGACCCCCTTCATAAGCGATAACCAGTGTGCCATTCTTCAAGTCTTTATACATGATCTCTTCTCTGAAGATCACATTCCGACTAATAACACACTTGCCCTCATCCAGCAACCATACCTTGTAACCCTTAACTCCCTCTGGATAGCTTGTAAAAACACCCTTCTTAGCCCTCGGGTTAAGCTTTCCTTGATCTGCATGAATATACACCAAACAACCAAATCTTTGTAATAGACTGAGATCCGGTGTAGCAGAGGTCCATCTTTCTTCTGGAAGAGCAAAATCAATAGCAGTAGAAGGAGACATGTTAATCAAAAACACTGCTGTAGCTGCCGCTTCAGCCCAAAACTTCTTCTCCAAGCCACTTTTACTAAGCATGCTCCTAACTTTGTCCATTATGGTCCTATTCATTCTTTCTGCAACACCATTCTGTTGCGGTGTATATGCACATGTCTTGTGCCTCACTATTCCTTCATCCTTACAAAACTTATCAAACTGATGATTGCAATATTCCAAGCCATTATCAGTTCTCAACCTCTTAACCTTTCGATCAGATTGATTCTCCACCATTCTTTTCCAGTCTACAAACTTGTCAAACGCTTCATCCTTCTTCTTAAGAAAATATATCCAAACCTTCCTTGAATAATCATCAATAAACGAGATGAAGTATTGACTGTTTCCCAAAGATGCTGGATTGTGTGGAGACCCCCATAAGTCTGAATGTATATAGTCTAGCTTCTCCTTGGTTACATGTTGTGCTGGAGCAAAACTCACTCTATGACTCTTTCCAAACACACAATCTTCGCAAAACGTTAATTCCTTGATAGAGTCCCGGTTCAGACAACCCTTCTTAACCAGAATTTCCATACCTTTCTGACTCATATGACCTAATCTACTGTGCCATAGAGCTGTCTCATCTTTAAAACCCTCAGATGAGTTTGATTCCCCTGTGTCTACAGCACCTTGGAGAATGTACAAAGTTTCCCTTTTCAGACCCTTTATCATGACTGAACAGCCTTTGATAACTCTCAAGACTCCATTCTGAGACTTGAACCAACATCCTTTGTCTTCCAAGGTTCCCAAAGAGATTAGGTTCCTTGACATCGTCGGCATGTATCGAACATCAGTCAAGACAACCTGTGTACCATCAGTGTTTCTTATCCTAACACTTCCAATTCCTTCAACCTGAGAGTAAGTATCATTTCCCATCTTGACAAAACCTGAGCTCACTTCTTTAAACTCCACAAACCAATCTCTCCTCGGTGTAATGTGGAAAGAGCATCCTGTATCAAGAATCCACTCATCAGCAGTGCTATTCGCAACTAACAACGTTTCATCAATAGCCATCAGAACCATTGCAGGATCCACGTTTGTTCCAGCTTTTGCTACACTAACTTCTCCTTCATCCGACCCTGTACCTCTGTTCTTATTCTTTTCTAACCACTTATAGCACTGCTTCTTGAAATGCCCCTCCTTACCACAGATCCAACAGACACGTTTACCATCCCTTGATTTTGACCTGGACCTTTGTTTTCCCTTTGGTGTCTGATCGTTAGATTCGGGTCTGCCTCTCGCAAAATATCCTTCACCAACAGATTTCCCATTTTGAGCTACCTCTCTTTCCCTATCTCTTGCAGCCACCATTATATCATCTAATCTTAGTTTCTCCCTATCGGTACTGTACTTAAGAGTCTCCACCAAGCTATCAAACCTAGCAGGCAAAGAACTTAACAAGATAATAGCCTGTACCTCATCTGATACCTCGATCTGTAGATGATTCAAGTCAGCAACAATCTTCAAGAAATCATCAATATTGTCATCAATCTTTTTATTATCTTGCATCTTGAATGTGTAAAAGTTCAGCTGCGAATAAACCCGATGTGGAAGAGAGGTTGGTTGAAACATCTTGTCTAGCGTAGCCCAAGCCTCTGCCGCAGTATCGCACAGCTCAATGTTGCTAAGAACCTTATCCGCGACATTAAGAAAGATAACGTTCTTAGCCTTATCGCATCTCTCTAACCTTGCCGCTACATCAGATTCATATTTCTTTTTCTTCTCTGGATCTTGCGCTTCTTCCTCCGTAAGCGAAATTACCGGAGACTTCTCAATCAAAGCATCCTTCAATCCGATGACACTGAGATGTGCACGAATTCTTGTTTTCCACAAGGAGAAGTCTCCAGATCCATCAAACACCGCAATCGGAACTCCAGACATCTTCGATTCACCACCGCTTAACAACCGTAAGCTCTGATACCAATTTGTGAGGATTATGAGCTTCAATCCGCTGAATTGATCTCTGAATGAAAACGATTGACGAAAACAGAACTTGAGAAAAGAAAGAAATCGGAAAACGAGAACACCACGAATTTAACGAGTTCACGTCCAAACCAGAACGCTACGTCTCGCCGGAGGCGGTACTCCGGAATCCACTAGAATCGCTTTGTTCTTCGATTACAACCTCTCAAGCTTTTTTCTCTCTTCTCTCTCTCGTTCTTTATAATCTCTCTAGATTAACAAAATTGTAATCTAACAAACTTCTAAATTGAGATTAGATTGAGGAAGAGAAAGATCACCGACGTTTAAAAGGTCAACACTCCGTCAACTCCGTTAGTCAGCTAACTGTCACACATGCTTCTCACGTGTTCTTCTTAAACCAGCTTGAGAGTAAACCTCCTCATTCACAGAGTGTGACTCTCACACTTAGAATCTTGAAGTAAAACTAAGTCAAACTCTTCATGCGCACCATGGAATTCTTGGATCAGTGCCTCAACAACGTGGTGCTGTCTATCTAACTCAGACCTCCCAACCACACATCCAAGGACCAGCACCAATGAATCAAGCTTTCATACCAACTGCTCTGCCTAGTGCCTTCAACACAATGACGTTACACGATCCAACAGATTCTGGATGGTACATGGATACTGGTGCCACCACACATCTTACATCTCAACCATGTATGCTTTCTATAACTTCTTCCTCCCTCTCCTCTTCTGCGTCTCTTCCTTTATTCACAGTCGATAATGGATCCCGCTTCTCTGCCACTGCTATTGGAAACTCCTCCATTTTAGCTTCTTCTCGTCCTCTCTTTCTTCAAAAAGTTTTGGTTTTGTAACACCCGCAAACCATTTTCTGGGAATTATGGTGAGGGTGTCGATCGACACCACAGAGGGAGTGTCGATCGACACCAGTTGTGGCCGGTTTGGTCGGTTCAATTTTAATTGTCCGGTTTGTGTGGTTGGTTTAGGGAATCCCTAAATCGAGTTTTTAGGGGTAGAAAATGACCTAGGGTCGTGTTATTTTGGTGTTTTCGCCGTTTTTGAGAAAAACACAAAGAGAGAGTGTTCTTGAGCTTTTGGGAAGAGTTTGAGAGATTCCTTGCTGTTCTTGGGAGATCTAAGGCTGGGAAGGTGTTAGAAGCTTGCTAGGAGTGAGGGATTCGTTCTTATTGGTCAGAAACTTCATGCAAAGAGGTGAGTGCATGACCATGGCTTATCTAAGCTAAGATTTCTAGTTTCTATGTGATTTGGTGCTTATGTGGCTGTTTCCTTGAGTTCTCTATGCTATTTCGTTGCTATCTGGGCTGGGTTTGGCTTCTGGGAGTACAAGGAGCGGATTGGAGAAGATTGGAGGCGAGATTCGGAGTTTCTGATCGAGGGAAATCGCTGCTCGGTATCGGTGTCGGTCGACACCAGTTGGGGTGTCGGTCGACACCAACGCGAGGACGGCTCGGGACTTTGGTGAGTGTCGTTCGATGCCATGTGGAGGCGTCGGTCGACACAAACTAGGGTTTTCGGGAGTGTCGGGCAGGGTGTCGGTCGACACCAGTTTGGCGTCGGTCGACACCAGATAGTCAGTGACGATCGACACCATCTGGTGTCGGTCGACACCCCTTGATCAGTTGCGATGGATGTTGCATGCGTTGTATATTGCCTGGTTTGTTTTATTGATTGTTGTTTGTGGCTTGTAGAGATCTTATTGCTTGTGTGTATAGCCCAGTAGATGGGAGGATTGCCTCACTGAGTGTTTATCAAATACTCATGCATCTCAATTTGTGTTTGTGGTGCAGGTAAAGGCAAAGTGTGATCGTGGAATCAAAGGCAATGAAGAGGAGGATGTTCTAGGGACTCGATTGGATGTTGTCTGGCATTTGCTAGGGTGCTAGAGTTGAGTCATTAGAAACATTGCTAGGTTGCTGGTTTCATGTTTCTTGTTGTTTGGTATTGAGATATTGCCTTGATATAATATTGGGTTATTATTGGTTATTGATTATGTTTTCCGCTGTTGAATGTGTTGTGGTTAGGTGGCTAGTGGGTATGGGACCACTAGCTGTAGTTGTTTTAATATATTATATTTATTATTTATTTATTAAAAAAAAAAAAAAAAGGGTTGGTCGTTTCATTTTGGTATCAGAGCCCTTACGGTTCTAGGTTTGGGTTCACTAGGTTTCTGTGGTGATGTTTGGGATTGCATGTCTTGATTGATTATGTGAGTTAGTCAATTGTGTGTGGTATGGAGTCCCAGAACATCCTCTTCGAGCCGAGTGTGTGATTCCACGGTGAGTTTATGTTTCTGTGTCATAATAGAAATTGTTTGCTTAGCCTTCTGTCCATGGTAGTGCAGATGGTTAGAGAGGGTGCTGTGGCTGGTCGTTGTCGTGGACGCGGACGTGGTCGTGGACGCGGACGTGGTCGTGGTAGGGGCAGAGTCCCAGTGGTTAGTGAGACCGAGGACCAGAGTGTGACAGCTGAGGGTGTTGGCGAGTCGCAGGGTGTTCCGGGGGATTCCGTGAGTGTGGCAGGAGGGGGCGGTGTTGATGCTCCAGTGGCCGGTGATGCTAGGGTCCCGGGTGTGGGGGTCCCAGCGGGTGGAGTCCCTGGTGTTGACCTTGCGGCTTTGCTAGCACAGGTGTTAGAGCGGTTACCACCAGTGGTACCGGCTCAGGCTCAGGTAGTGCCACCAGTGGTGGCGGAGGAGCGGCAGCCAGTGGCTGCGGATGCGGGTGTCCATGCTCGTTATCTCAGCATGTTGACAGAGATGGGTCGGTTGCGTACGGAGCAGTTTTCAGGAGGTGTAGATCCTACTGCTGCGGATGCGTGGAGGACGAGAGTGGAACGTAACTTCCACACTCTGAGATGTCCTGAGGAGTTTTGGGTGGACATAGGGGTCTACTTTTTGAGTGGTGATGCTGAGTTGTGGTGGAGATCTGTGGCTGCTAGGAGGGTGCAGCGGGAGATGACTTGGGCTGACTTCGTTTTGGAGTTCAACCGCAAGTATTTTCCTAGAGAGGCATTGGATCGTTTGGAGGTGCAGTTCCTTCAGTTGTCTCAGGGGACACGGTCAGTGCGGGAGTTGGACTTGGAGTTCAGTCGACTTCTTTGTTATGGAGGTCGGGCTATGGAGCCTGAGGAGGCTCAGATCAGGAGGTTCTTGAGGGCTCTACGTGATGACTTGAGAGTTCACTGTAGAGGGAGGAGTTATGCTACGCGTGCAGAGCTGGTTGAGACTGCAGCAGAGATTGAGGAGGATATCCGGGCGCAGTCAGTGGTGGTAGCTCCAGCAGTTCAGCCTAGTAAGGCTCAGCAGCAGGGTGGTTCTAGCAGGGGCGGTAGGCATGCTCAGGGAACCAAGAGGAAGTGGGAGGCTACGCAGAAGCCGAGTGGTGCGGGTTGCTTCGGTTGTGGGAGCAGGGATCACAGGGTTGCTAGTTGTCCCAAGAGGAGTGTTCCGACGGCAGGACCTCGAGTGTGTTATCATTGTAGGGAGACAGGGCACATCAAGCCTTTTTGTCCCAAACTGCAGCCGGCAGCAGTGGCAGCGTTGCAGCAGGTGCAGCCTGGGGGTCAGCAGGTGGCACGGATTGAGCAGGGGCCTCGGGTTTACACGACAGTGGAGACTGGTGGAACTAGTGCCGGGGCGATCACAGGTATAATTTCTGGTACTTAATCTTTGTGAATTTTAGTAGGGTCAGATTTTATGTTCCTGTGATAAAGTGTTAGGTTCTCAACACATGAGGTTTGTGTAGGGACCTTGTTGGTGGGCGGGTTTAAGTCCCACGTTATGTTTGATTCTGGAGCTTCGCATAGCTTCATTACTCCAGAGTGTGCAGAGTGTGCGGGGATCAGCGGGGATCCTGGAGAGGAGTTGTTAGGGTTGCGGGAGGCAAGTTTCTGAGAGTTATTGGACGAGCTAGAGGAATTGATATTCAGATCGCAGGAGAGTCATGGCCAGCGGATTTGCTTATCAGTCCCGTGGAGCTGTATGATGTTATTCTCGGGATGGATTGGATGCATCGGCATATGGTGCATTTAGATTGCTATCGGGGTAGAGTGGAGTTTGAGCGACCAGGAGGGAAGTTGGTTTTTCAGGGTATTAGACCGACTTCAGGGAGTCTCGTGATCTCAGCCATTCAGGCTGGGAAGATGATCGAGAAGGGCCGTGAGGCTTATTTGGTCACTATATCTATGCCAGAGTCAGTGGGGAAGTCTACGGTTAGCGGTATTCCAGTAGTGGAGGAGTTTGAGGATGTGTTTCAGTCTCTGCAAGGATTACCACCATCTCGGTCGGATCCTTTTACCATTGAACTGGAACCGGGGACGACACCGTTATCCAAGGCTCCTTACAGGATGGCTCCAGCAGAGATGGCAGAGCTGAAGAAGCAGCTAGAGGATTTATTGAGTAAGGGATTCATCCGTCCTAGTGTGTCACCGTGGGGAGCGCCGGTGTTGTTTGTCAAGAAAAAGGATGGGAGTTTCCGGTTGTGTATTGATTACGGGGTTTGAACCGGGTCACTGTGAAGAACAAGTACCCTCTCCCGAGGATTGACGAGTTGTTGGATCAGTTGAGGGGTGCTACTTGGTTCTCCAAGGTGGATCTGGCATCGGGTTATCATCGATACCGATAGATGAGGCAGATGTGAGGAAGACTGCTTTCAGGACGAGGTATGGGCATTATGAGTTTGTGGTGATGCCTTTCGGGTTGACTAACGCACCAGCAGCGTTTATGAGATTGATGAACAGTGTATTTCAGGAGTTTCTGGATGTATCTGTCATCATTTTCATCGACGATATCCTGGTTTATTCTAAGAGTCCTGAGGAGCATGCAGTGCATTTGAGGGCAGTTATGGAGAAGCTGCGGGAGCAGAAGCTGTTTGCCAAGTTGAGCAAGTGTAGTTTCTGGCAGCGTGAGATGGGCTTTCTGGGTCACATTGTTTCGTTGAGGGGTTTCAGTAGATCCAGAGAAGATTCAGGCTATCGAGATTGGCCTAGACCGCAGATTGCCACAGAGATCAGGAGTTTCCTTGGATTGGCAGGTTACTACAGGAGATTTGTGCAGGGGTTTGCAAGCAGAGCACGTCCTATGACTAAGTTGACAGGGAAGGATGTTCCTTTTGTCTGGTCGAGAGAGTGTGAGGAAGGCTTTGCAAGCCTGAAGGAGATGTTGACTACTGCGCCAGTGTTGGCTTTGCCTGAGCAGGAGAACCCTATGTGGTTTATACAGATGCATCTAGAGTTGGGTTGGGTTGTGTTCTGATGCAGCATGGGAAGGTGATTGCTTATGCTTCGCGGCAGTTGCGGGTGCATGAAGGCAACTATCCTACTCATGATTTGGAGATGGGTGCTGTAGTTTTTGCCCTGAAGATTTGGAGATCTTATCTTTATGGTGCAAAGGTACAGGTGTTCACAGATCATAAGAGCCTGAAGTATATATTCACTCAGCCTGAGCTGAATTTGAGACAGAGGCGGTGGATGGAGTTTGTGGCAGATTATGATTTGGAGATAGCCTATCATCCTGGTAAGGCTAACACGGTTGCAGATGCTCTGAGTCGGAGGAGGGTAGCTTCGGCTCAGGAGCAAGAGATGGAGTCTCTGGTAGGGGAGATCAGTGCTTTGAGCTTATGTGCTGTTTCGCAGGAACCGTTGGGTTTGGAAGCAGTAGATAGAGCAGATCTTCTGAGTAGAGTGCGGTTGGCTCAGGAGAAGGATTTGGGGCTAGTGAATGCCTCTAAGGATATGGATTCAGAGTATCAGGTCTCAGATAATGGTACTATCTTGGTGCACGGTCGTGTGTGTGTGCCCAAGGATGAGGAGTTGAGACAGGAGATTCTGAGAGAGGCTCATGCGAGCAAGTTATCCATTCATCCAGGAGCGACCAAGATGTACCGTGACCTCAAGAGGTACTATCATTGGGTCGGGATGAAGAAGGATGTGGCTAGTTGGGTTTCGAGGTGCGATGTATGTCAGCTAGTGAAGGCTGAGCATCAGGTTCCTGGCGGGTTACTGAAGAGTTTACCCATTCCTGAGTGGAAGTGGGATATGATCACTATGGATTTCGTGGTAGGATTGCCAGTGTCACGGACCTTTGAGGCTATTTGGGTCATTGTGGACCGGTTGACTAAGTCAGCACATTTTCTGGCCATTAAGAAGACTGATGGAGCAGCGGTCTTGGCTAAGAAGTATGTGAGGGAGATAGTCAGGTTGCATGGGGTGCCAGCGAGCATTGTGTCTGATAGGGATTCTAAGTTCACTTCGGTGTTCTGGAAGGCATTTCAGGCAGAGATGGGCACTAAGGTGCATATGAGTACAGCTTATCATCCCCAGACTGATGGATAGTCGGAGAGGACGATCCAGACGTTGGAGGATTTGCTGAGGATGTGTGTGTTGGATTGGGGTGGCCATTGGGCAGATCATCTGAACCTGGTAGAGTTTGCTTACAACAACAGCTATCAGGCAAGTATTAAGATGGCTCCTTATGAGGCTTTGTATGGGAGGCCATGTCGTACACCATTATGCTGGACTCAGGTGGGGGGAGAGGAGCATGTTTGGTGCTAGTTTTGTTCAGGAGACCTCAGAGAAGATTCGGGTTCTCAAGCTGAACATGAAAGAGGCTCAGGATAGGCAGAGGAGTTATGCAGATAGGAGGAGGAGAGATCTTGAGTTTCAGGTAGGAGACAGAGTGTACCTCAAGATGGCCATGTTGCGGGGTCCGAACAGGTCATTGTCAGAGACTAAGTTGAGTCCGAGGTATATGGGTCCATTCAGAGTGATTGAGCGGGTTGGACCAGTGGCATATAGATTGGAGTTACCTGAGGTGATGCGTGCATTCCATAAGGTTTTCCATGTGTCTATGTTGCGGAAGTGTCTCCGTGAGGGAGAGGAGGTGTTGGCTAAGATTCCTGAGGATCTTCAGCCTAACATGACTTTGGAGGCGAGACCAGTGAGGGTTCTCGAAAGGAGGATCAAGGAGCTTCGGAAGAAGAAGATTCCTTTGATGAGAGTCCTTTGGGACTGTGATGGTGTTGAGGAGCAGACTTGGGAGCCTGAGGCAAAGATGAAGGCAAGGTTCAAGAAGTGGTATGAGAAGCAAGCCGCGACTTGAGCTTGTTTAGCCGGGTCCCATCTGTATCCGTGGCTGGAGCGGGAATGGAGTATTCCAGCCCATCTCTCTTGTTACTCGGTCGCTTGGGGTGGTTGGTTGTGCGACTCAGTAACAAGATGAGGTGGTGTTTGGGGTACAAAGTTTCCGTGAGGCGGGGTTGTGAAGAGAAGTTTCCAAAAGTGGAAAGTTTCCAAAAATGGAAGGTGCTAAATATGGAAAGTTTTATGGGAGCTAGAATTTGTCCATTTTAGCGGTGGAGAGCCTTAAAGGGGGCTTGAGTGTGGCCTTAGTGGCGGACTCTTGAGTCAGTGTGGCCTTGGTGGCGGTCCTTTTTAGGACGTTTGTTTGGCCTTTGTGGCGGGCTGTTTAGCCAGAGTGTCTTTGTGACGGTCCTCTTTAGGACATTTGTGTGGCCTTGGTGGCGGTCCTTTTTAGGACGTTTGTTTGGCCTTTGTGGCGGGCTGTTTAGCCAGAGTGTCTTTGTGACGGTCCTCTTTAGGACATTTGTGTGGCCTTGGTGGCGGTCCTTTTTAGGACGTTTGTTTGGCCATTGTGGCGGGCTGTTTAGCCAGAGTGTCTTTGTGACGGTCCTTCGGGACAGATGGTCTTTGTGACGGTCCTTCGGGACAGATGGCCTTTGTGGCGGGCTGTTTAGCCAGAGTGCCTTGGTGGCGGTCCTTTTTAGGACATTTGTTTGGCCTTGGTGGCGGTCCTCTTTAGGACATTTGTTTGGCCTTGGTGGCGGTCCTCTTTAGGACATTTGTTTGGCCATGGTGGCGGTCCTCTTTAGGACATTCTGTTTGGCCTTTGTGGCGGCCCTTGTGGCGTTTATGACCCTTGTGTGGTCATGAGGTATTCCAGTGAGGGAATATGTGGTTGGTAGGACATTGTGATGTTTTTACGCGAGCCACGGGAAGGAAACCTGGATAGGGATAGGGCTCAGACGTGTTCAGAATCGTTTGCTCGCGACTCTTGGGGGGACTTAGGTTCTCCTAGTACTGCCATTTTCAGAGACTTTGTGGCTCGGGAGTATGGTTGGTATATCGACTTCGGATGACGATCCGGGGGCGCGCTGTAGGGTGGCAACCCGAGAGACGAGTTTGGACTTTTTCTTATATATTATGGCATGCGGGCTTCGGCCTGATGAGGAGCCAACATTTGGCATGCAGACTTAGGTCTGATGAGGAGCCAATAAAAACTCAAGGTTTAGGCCTATGAGTAAAGGAAGTCCAAAAAGTCAAGAGCAAATGACGCCTGGAGCGTGAGTCTATCGCCTAGAGGAGACCTTCTGTAGATCGGTCGGAGGAGTGCGGGCCGTGGAGACGGTTGCACGGGAGTCCTTGACTGATGGTTGTTCGAGATTCGAGGACGAATCTAAATTGGTGGGGGAGAATTGTAACACCCGCAAACCATTTTCTGGGAATTATGGTGAGGGTGTCGATCGACACCAAGAGGGAGTGTCGATCGACACCAGTTGTGGCCGGTTTGGTCGGTTCAATTTTAATTGTCCGGTTTGTGTGGTTGGTTTAGGGAATCCCTAAATCGAGTTTTTAGGGGTAGAAAACGACCTAGGGTCGTGTTATTTTGGTGTTTTCGCCGTTTTTGAGAAAAACACAAAGAGAGAGTGTTCTTGAGCTTTTGGGAAGAGTTTGAGAGATTCCTTGCTGTTCTTGGGAGATCTAAGGCTGGGAAGGTGTTAGAAGCTTGCTAGGAGTGAGGGATTCGTTCTTATTGGTCAGAAACTTCCTGCAAAGAGGTGAGTGCATGACCATGGCTTATCTAAGCTAAGATTTCTAGTTTCTATGTGATTTGGTGCTTATGTGGCTGTTTCCTTGAGTTCTCTATGCTATTTCGTTGCTATCTGGGCTGGGTTTGGCTTCTGGGAGTACAAGGAGCGGATTGGAGAAGATTGGAGGCGAGATTCGGAGTTTCTGATCGAGGGAAATCGCTGCTCGGTATCGGTGTCGGTCGACACCAGTTGGGGTGTCGGTCGACACCAACGCGAGGATGGCTCGGGACTTTGGCGAGTGTCGTTCGATGCCATGTGGAGGCGTCGGTCGACACAAACTAGGGTTTTCGGGAGTGTCGGGCAGGGTGTCGGTCGACACCAGTTTGGCGTCGGTCGACACCAGATAGTCAGTGACGATCGACACCATCTGGTGTCGGTCGACACCCCTTGATCAGTTGCGATGGATGTTGCATGCGTTGTATATTGCCTGGTTTGTTTTATTGATTGTTGTTTGTGGCTTGTAGAGATCTTATTGCTTGTGTGTATAGCCCAGTAGATGGGAGGATTGCCTCACTGAGTGTTTATCAAATACTCATGCATCTCAATTTGTGTTTGTGGTGCAGGTAAAGGCAAAGTGTGATCGTGGAATCAAAGGCAATGAAGAGGAGGATGTTCTAGGGACTCGATTGGATGTTGTCTGGCATTTGCTAGGGTGCTAGAGTTGAGTCATTAGAAACATTGCTAGGTTGCTGGTTTCATGTTTCTTGTTGTTTGGTATTGAGATATTGCCTTGATATAATATTGGGTTATTATTGGTTATTGATTATGTTTTCCGCTGTTGAATGTGTTGTGGTTAGGTGGCTAGTGGGTATGGGACCACTAGCTGTAGTTGTTTTAATATATTATATTTATTATTTATTTATTAAAAAAAAAAAAAAAAGGGTTGGTCGTTTCAGGTTTGCCTTGGAATTTTAAAAAATCTTGTTTCTGTCCGTCAGTTTACAATAGATATCCTTTGTTCTGTTGAATTTGATCCTTTTGGTTTTCTTATCAAGGACCCTCAAACACGAGCTCCGATACTCTGATGTAACATCAAAGGCCCCTTCTACTCCATCTCACCACCCTCCCCTCATCTTCCGCAAGCTTTTGTTTCCACCTCTCATTCTCCTTCTGTTTGGCATTGTCGTCTCGGTCATCCCGGGAACTATACGCTCCGTTTTTTAATCTCTTCTCAATTTCTTAAGTGTTCAAAACAGGATACGTCTTCCTTGTGCCACCCATGTCAGCTGGGGAAACATATTTGCCAACCATTTTTCTCTTCTTCCTCACAAGTTTTCTCGTCAAAATAACCTTTGTAGTCCGATCTTTGAACGAGTCAATAAAGAAAACCTCGATAACTAAAATCTCTAATTGTGACCGAACTGAACATCAACAATATCTATATATTAAACTTTAGGGATATAGTTATCAAAAATTGATTATTTATAAGATGATGGATTACAATTTAAAACATAAATACATTAAGGGAATTACAATTTTGTAGAATTAGTAGGGAAACTACGTAAACTATAAATTATAGTCAATATGATTTCAGTTAAATAATAAAAATATTTTTTTGCGGATGAGTGATACTTTTCTAATTATTTAGTAAGAGTTTCTATCTAACTTTGGTTTTAAGTTTATAGGAGCTCGACATAAATTATATTGTATGCTAATTATAGATAAATATTATATTATAGAACTATTAAAAATACGAAGAAGAGACTCAAACTCAGACAATACTATATATTTTAAATGTACAAGCCATTTTTCACATTTTTATTTATCGAACGAAATTATCAGATATACCTTTTTGTAGATGCTTTTTTTCAGAAATAACATTTTTCGGACATTTTCATTTTCTAAGGTTTTACTCAATTAAAATTTATTAAATTAATTTTTTCAAAAAATAAATTTAGGTTTGGGTTATATATTTTACATTTAAGGTTTAGCCGTGAAGGAGTAGAGTTTAGTAATATTATTTTAAAGTTAAGAATTTTAATCATTTTCTATATAATATTTGGATTAATTTAGGGTATTTTTTGCAGGCCCCTAAAATATTTTATTTCATTATAAACTAGGAGATACCCGTGCTTTAAGCACGGATCAACGTTTTTAAAAAAGTTTATAATATAATAATAAAATTTATTGTCATATATTTTTAAAAAAAGTTTTTTTGTTTGAGATAATATTTATTTTTAATTGTGCTGTAAATCTATTAGTCTATTTGAATACTAAGTATTTTGGAATATTGTAGTATTTTATTTTTGATGTATATTACAGTTTTATATTGTTTGTTTATTGTATTTGAATCATTATTTTGTGAAATACAAAGTAGTAATTTTAATATTGTAATTGTGAGCAAATAAAAATTATTAATTTATCATCTATATAAATTTAGTTTTACCAACCCGCCAATGTGGAAATTAATACATACATTTTCATAGATTGATTAATATATTTTCGTTTTTAAAAATTCTAATCACAACAAATGCAGAAAAAAATATGTACTTTATTAATCATAAGTATTATAGGAAAATTCCAAACAATTTGTAAATAAAATAAAATAAAGATGATAGGAGAATCATATTTTGAAATCTTAACAAAATTTTCGAAATTTAGTTATTAAAAATAATTATATTATATATTTGGATATTAAATCTTAGTTTTTAAAATTCTGATTGGTTTATATATTTTTAAAAAAAATATTTAGTAATTTCGTCCATAATTTATTGGAGAGAGAAAATATAGATTTTTCTAGATTTTTTTATATTTGATTTGTGAGTATTTTTTTCTAATTAGTTATATATATTTAATTAATTAATTAAGCTTAATAAAAATTTTCTAATGGCAACTGAATGTAATTTTTTACACATTTTAAGGTTAGTTTTATATTTGTACTTCTCAATTAATATAGTAGGATATATATAAATATGTAAGGATATAAATATTTTGACATCTAAATAATCAAACATAATGAATATTCTGAATTTTTTTTTTTTTTTTTTTTTTTTGGTTATAGGATGGATATAACTAAAAAAAAATATCACTATAATTTTCAAAAGCATCACTCCTAGTCTAACATAATAGAAAAAAGTAGAAGACGCCAAGACTATGTAAGAAACTTGAGGAAATAATTACATTCATTCTTAGGAAAACATACAATTCAAAGAATAATAAAAAGAGTGTCGACTTCTAACAAACCCTAAATCGGCCACAAGAAGAGTTAAAACTCATAATCATACATAATAGAAAACAATAAATTATTGACCTAGTCAAAGACCTAATTCAGTTGTAAGAAGAGAAGATTATTGGATCTGCAAAAGACGACGGAGTCTGATTATTCCACCTCACAAACTGATCAAAGTGGACAAGTGGTGGGGTTTGTGTCTGCATCTAAGGAGGAAACACCATGGGGAGATCAGAGTCGATACTTCTCATCGATGGGTCAAAGGTAGAAACAGAGAGAGAGAGTTGACAGAAGCTATTGTTGAGTCAATGATGGAGTCGATAGATCTTGCTCTGTATTTGACACACCACGCTCATCAATGATGGTCCTGGTGTGAAGAAGCCGGCAGAAGACACCACAGGGTTTTGATCGGGTTCCGTCTGGTTCTGTAACCGAAGAAGCTTATCTTGTAACACCTGTAGAGCACTCTCTAACGAAGCCTCCATCTCCAATACTTTCTCAGAGAATCTGTTGTCCTTGATATCAAAAGATGTCTTCTTTTCTTTGAGGGTCTTCTTATTCAGAAACAGAGAAAGGTTTGTGCTTTTCTTGCGTCTCACTCTATCGTTGAGTTTGCTAAATCTCTCTGCCATGTCTTGAACCTTGGATTGATCTTCCAGCCATGTCTTGACGAGTTCTTTGTCACGACCGTAGTATATAACACAGACTTCGATATCGCACAGGATTGAAAGCTCGGAGGATTTCTTAAACATGGTCTTTTGCAGGTCAGAGTTAATTGAAAGCTCGGAGGCTTTCTAACCAATTGGTAATATTGAAAGCTCGGAGGCTTTCTTACCAATTGATCTGCAGGTCAATTGGTGGCAACTTGTCCTGTGGGAAGGTTGTTAAAGGGTGAGGACCAGGGTTCGAGGAACGCCTGGCGCACCAATGGTGAATTGGGATATCCACAATGATGCGTTAGGATCGATGCCCTGCAGGGCCAGCTTGGGGTCCGTTTGGGCGGCTGCAGTGAGGCTAGCGGGTCCACGGGACGGGTTGTCACAATAAAAACAAAAAAACAAAAAAAAAACGTTGACCTATTTAAAGACCTAATTCAATTGTAAGAAGTGAACATCATTGGATCTTGCATTAGTGTCAGGTAACTTGCTTATCCAATCTTCTTCTTCTCTTGCACTACACTTTTCGCATTCATCGCATAATGCTTCTGTGTCACCCCGGTTTCAGAGACTTGCGGAGAGGTTTAAAAGAATTGATTTGGCCACCTATGTCACCAAAGTGCACTTATCTTTTCGGTTAAGGGGCCTGAGAGAACTCCAGAATTGATTTGGAGTAGTCTCAGGATGGGTGACCTTCCGGGAAGTGACTGTCGGAACTGTGTGAGTGAGGATAAAACATAGGGAAATATTATGTGGTGACTTGTAGGGATGGTAACAAGCCTCCCGGACGTAGCAAACCGGCCGTCGGATATTGATGGGCTCACGGGCCTAGTGAAAGGATGTGAGGCCCATTAAGGAAGGTGGGCCAATGGACTAGAATTAGACATGGGGCCCACTAATAGGTGGCGGTCGGAACGTTACAGGTGGTATCAGACCCAAACCCAGACGCATGTGGAGTCGAGTGGACTCACACCGTCGGAGGTGACGGTCTTGGTGCGCAACAAGGACGTTGCGATCTGTTAGTGGGGGTGAATTGTGACACCTTGGTTTCAGAGACTTGCGGAGACGTTTAAAAGAATTGATTTGGCCACCTATGTCACCAAAGTGCACTAATATTTTTGGTCAAGGGGCCTGAGAGAACTCCAGAGTTAAGCGTGCTTGAGGTTGAGTAGTCTCAGGATGGATGACCTTCCGGGAAGTGACTGTCGGAACTGTGTGAGTGCGGATAAAACATAAGGAAAGATCATGTGGTGACTTGTAGGGACGGTAACAAGTCTTTAAAGCCTCCTGGACGTAGCAAACTGGTCGTCGGATATTGATGGTCACATGGGACTAGTGAGAGGACGTGAGGCCCATTAAGAAAGGTGGACCCATGGACTAGGATTGGACATGGGGCCCACTAATAGGTGGCGGTTGGGGCGTTACAGCTTCTCTTTCGAAAATCTCTTCCTCCATTACATCCATTCGTAAAATTGAACCAAAGATTTCACAGAAACAAGGTTTATGCAATAGACATTTAACATTCAATGTCTATTGCATAAAAACCCTTAATATAGTTAGTTTGATCAAACTCAAATTTAAGCAAAAAAAAAAAAAGTAGAAGAAGCCAAGACTATGTTAGAAACTTGAGAGAAAAATAAATTCATACTTAGGAAAACATACAATTCAAAGGATAAACAAAAATTGTCGACTTCTTATAAACCTTAAATCTAAATCGGCCACAACAAAGTTAAACTCATAATCTAACATTCATAAGCATACATAATAGAAAATAATAAACTATTGACCTAGTCAAAGACCTAATTCAATTGTAAGAAGTGAGCATCATTGGATCAGCAAAAGACGACGGAGTCTGATTATTCCACCCCGTAAACTGATGAAAGTGGACACGTGGTGTGGTTTGTGTCTGCATCTAAGGAGGAAACACCATGGGGGAGATCAGTAGATGGGTCAAAGGTAGGAACAGAGTGAGGGAGTTGACAGAAGTTACTGTTGTCATGGTTATAGAGAAAGACTGAAACTTTGCTCTGATGTTGTTGAGTCAATGATGGCGTCGATAGGTCTTGCTCTGTTTTTGACACACCGCTCATCAATGATGGATCTGTTGTGAACAAGCCGGCGGAAGGGTTCTGATCGGGTTCCGTCTGGTTCTGTAACCGAAGAAGCTTATCTTGTAACACCCATAGAGCACTCTCTAACGAGGCCTCCATCTCCAAGACTTTCTCAGAGAATCCATGGTCCTTGTTATCAAAAGATGTCTTCTTGTCTTTGAGGGTCTTCTTATTCAGAAACATAGAAAGGTTTGTGCTTTTCTGGCATCTCTCTCTTGTTGGAATAAGATTGAGTTAGCTTAAGATTTAAGAAAAAGTATATTTAGGAGAAAAGCTAAATATACATATTTGTGAGTTGTCTAATAAGATAGTTTTCTATTTGAGAAAAGGAAATTAGCTTAAGGGTTTTTATATATAAGGAGATGCAGGGTGTTGCATAACTCATGAGTTTTGAGAGATTGTAAGAGCTTTAGTTTTTGAGTAAGTTTTCTAAAGCAATAAAAGAGAGAGTCTTTTATAAACACAATCTTCTTTAAGCCTTAGGTTTATATTTGGTATCAGAGCATAAACTTAAACCAAAGATCTATTACGGTTTTCCTTCAATATGGGTGATATTGTTGTGTCAAAATCCAAAGAAAGTGGTCCGTCGTCTATCAAGTGTCCGATGCTTAACGATACCAACTACACCGTGTGGACCATGCGTATGACGATAACGCTCAAAGTCAATAAGGTGTGGGAGGCTATCGAACCAGGAACGACCGATGCTGAGCAGGATGACATGGCGAGAGCTCTTCTCTTCCAATCCATACCGCATGCTTTGATTCTCCAAGTTGGAAATCTTGATACCTCTAAAGCTGTGTGGGTTGCAATCAAAGGAAGATATGTTGGCGATGAAAGGGTTAAAGAAGCACATTTACAAACTCTACTCGCTGATTTTGACCGTTTAAAGATGAAAGATACAGACACCATTGATACTTTTAGTGGTAAACTTTCTGAATTGTCGACTAAATCTGCAGCCTTGGGAGAGAGTATTGATTAACCAAAACTGGTCAAAAAATTCCTTATGAGTCTTCCAAGACGACGATACATACATATCATTGCTTCGCTTGAACAAGTCCTTGATCTTAATACTACAAGCTTTGAAGACATTGTGGGAAGACTGAAGGCTTATGAAGAACGAATCTGTAATGAAGAAGGGGATGAACAACCAAGTGATCAAGGAAAGCTTATGTATGCCAACATGGACACACAGTCATATCAAGGGAATTACGAATCTGGAGGAAGAGGTAGAGGCTATGGTGGTCGTTTCTCAGGACGAGGGAGAGGACGTGGACGTTCCTGGAATCAATCGAATGGAGGATTTAGGCAAGAGAGAGACAAATCGAAGGTGATCTGTTACAGATGTGATAAACTTGGACATTATGCATCCGAATGTCCTGATCGGTTGCTTAAACTTCAAGAAACACAAGAGAATGAAGGGGATGACACTAAAGAAGCTGAAAAACTCATGTTACATGAAGTAGTATACCTTAATGAAAAAAACATGCAGCAAAAAGACTTCGAGAAACATGATAACAATGTCTGGTATCTCGATAATGGAGCAAGTAATCACATGTCTGGGAATCTCAGTTATTTTTCGTAGCTTGACAAGACAATCACCGGTAAGGTGCGGTTCGGTGATGATTCTTGCATTGATATAAAAGGGAAAGGTTCAGTTCTCTTTGTGACTAAAGATGGTGATAAGAAAGTCTTGGTTGATGTCTATTATATACCGGAGCTGGAGAGCAATATTATAAGTTTGGGGCAGGCTACAGAGTCGGGCTGTGATGTAAGAATGAAGGAGAACTATCTAACGTTGCACGATCAAAACGGTATCTTGTTGGTAAAGGCTAAAAGGTCCAAGAATCGTGTATATAAGGTACTCATGGAAGGAAGTGAGATTACGAACTGTCTGCAATTAACGGCACTTAGCGATTCAACCCGATGGTATGAAAGGTTGGGACACATTGGTGTAGAAACCATGAAGAGAATGGTGGAGAAGGAGTTAGTCATTGGTATACCACATATATCAATCGAGAAGGAAACTTGTGCCTCGTGTCTGCTTGGAAAACAGACAAGGCAAGCATTTCCTCAATATATGTCCTTTCGTGCTTCAAGGTTACTTGAACTTTTACATGGAGATCTATGCGGTCCTATATCAACCCCTCCACAGCTGCAAGAAACAAATATATCTTTGTCTTAATCAATGATCACTCTCGCTATATGTGGTCACTACTGCTGAGAGACAAAAGTGATGCTTTCGAGAAATTCAAGACATTCAAAGCACGGGTAGAACAAGAAACAGGAGCTGCTATCAAAACGTTTCGAACAGATAGGGGAGGAGAGTTTACTTCACATGATTTTCAAGCCTTTTGTGATAATTCTGGTATTACAAGACATTTAATTGCGCCTTATACGCCTCAACAGAATGGAGTTGTTGAACAAAGCAATAGAACTCTCTTGGAGATGACTAGGAGTATACTAAAGCACATGAGGATGCCAAATTATCTTTGGGGGGAAGCAGTAAGACATGCAACATATCTCATTAATAGAGTTGCAACAAAAGCTTTGGACACTAAAACACCATACGAAGTCTTTAAAGGAAGAAAGCTAGTTCTGACCATCTGCGAGTCTTTGGGTGTGTGTGTTATGCTAAAACAGAGGCACCACATCTCAGAAAACTTGATGACAGATCACGAGTTCTGGTGCACCTTGGAACTGAACCAGGCTCAAAAGCCTATCGACTGTTAGATCCAACCACGAAGAGAGTAGTGGTGAGCAGAGACGTAGTATTTGATTAAAGCAAAAGCTGGACTTGGAATCATGTAGAGAAGGAGACACATGAAGATGGTGGAACGTTTACAATAAGCTTCGGGGCATTTGGTAACAATGGAGTTAGAGGTGACAATGATGAGAGAGAGAGAAACGACTGTAATGTTGGTAATGAAGAAGCGTTGATGGTACCGAAGATGTTGAACTAGAAACAGAGGAAGCAGAGTCTGAAACAGAGGAAGGTGATCGCCACGAACAGTCACAGCCTGCACTGTCACAACCTCAATTGCGAACATCCTTAAGATCAAAGACAAAACCAAAATATCTAGCTGATTACGTCCTACTTGCAGAAACTGAAGGTGAACGTCTCTTGATGTCTATGAATGATGAACCTTGGGATTACAATGAAGCAAAAGAAGTGAAAGCATGGACGGATGCGTGTGAGGAAGAAATCAAGTCGATTGTAAAAAATGAAACATGGAGTCTAGTTGATCTTCCTATTGGAGCTAAATCAATTGGCTTGAAGTGGGTGTTTAAAATCAAACGTAACTATGACGGAAGCATCAACAAGTATAAAGAAAGACTTGTGGCAAAAGGTTATGTTCAGAGGTATGGTGTAGACTTCAGTGAAGTATTTGCTCCGGTAGCTAGAATAGAGACAATACGTTTCATCATCGCTCTAGCAGCTTCGAATGGTTGGGAGATTCATCATCTAGATGTCAAGACTGCTTTCTTACATGGCGAGTTGAAAGAAGCTGTTTATGTTACTCAACCGGAGGGATATGTGATCAAAGGGTATGAAGATAAGGTGTATAACTGAACAAGGCACTTTATGGGTTGAGACAAGCGCCCAGAGCATGGAACCACAAACTAAATCAAATTCTTACTGAACTAGATTTTGTTAAATGCTCTAAGGAACCTTCGCTGTACCGGAAAAGAGATAGAGAACACAAGCATCTTCTAGTTGTGGTGGTCTATGTGGATGATTTGCTAGTTACGGGTGACAGCTTAAACATGATACATGAGTTCAAGAGAGGAATGACATCTAAATTCGAGATGAGTGATCTCGGAAAATTGTCGTACTATCTGGGTATTGAAGTGTTACAACAAGAAGGAGGCATTATCTTGAGTCAAGAAAGGTACGCGACCAAAATCTTGAAAGAAGCCGGGATGGATGAATGCAATTCAGTTTATATACCAATGGATGCTGGTTTGAAACTCTCTAAAGCACATAAGAACGCAGCATTGACGAAAAGGCGTGTAGAAGAAGCATCGGTTGTCTCTGTTACCTGCTTCACACGGGACCTGATCTCTCTTATTGTGTAGGGGTACTCAGCAGATATATGCACGAACCAAAAGAATCACATGGTGCAGCTTTGAAGCAAGTCATTAGATATTTGCGAGGTACCTCTTCACTTGGTCTCACTTATACACGTGAAAGCAAGACATGTTTACTTGGCTATAGTGATAGTAGCCTCAGTGTGGATGAAGACGATGGTAAGAGTACAACGGGTCACATGTTCTATCTTGGGAATAGTCCTATTACTCGGTGTACTCAAAAACAAGATACAGTGGCAATGTCTTCTTGTGAAGCTGAATTCATGGCGGCCACCGAAGCGGCAAAGCAAGCAATATGGCTTCAAGACTTACTTAGTGAAGTTAGTATGACGGTCATGCTTCTCATGGATGACAAGTCAGCCATAGCTCTCACTAAAAATCCAGTATTTCACGGAAGGAGCAAACACATACATAGAAGGTACCATTTTATACGAGAATGTGTTGAGAATGAACGAATTGAAGTGGTACATGTTCCCGGAACAGAGCAAAAGGCGGATATACTCACAAAGGCGCTTGGAAGAATTAAGTTCAAGGAGATGAGAGATCTCATTGGTATTCAAGACTTGAAGAAGAGTGACTTCAAGCTTAAGGGGGAGAATGTTGGAATAAGCTTGAATTAGCTTAAGATTTAAGAAAAAGTATATTTAGGAGGAAAGCTAAATATACATATTTGTGAGTTGTCTAATAAGTTAGTTTTCTATTTGAGAAAAGGAAATTAGCTTAAGGGTTTTTATATATAAGGAGATGCAGGGTGTTGCATAACTCATGAGTTTTGAGAGATTGTAAGAGCTTTAGTTTTTGAGTAAGTTTTCTAAAGCAATAAAGAGAGAGAGAGTCTTTTATAAACACAGTCTTCTTTAAGGCTTAGGTTTATATCTCTATCGTTGAGTTTGCTGAATCTCTCCGCCATGTCTCGAACCTTGGATTGATCTTCCCAACATGTCTTGACGAGTTCTCCGTCACGGCCGTAGTATATAACATAGACTTCGATATCGCACAGGATTGAAAGCTCGGAGGCTTTCTTAAACATGGTCTGTTCTCTCAAAGGAAGATTTGTTGTCTTCTTTGATACGGAAGAGAGCGAGGGTTGTTTCTTGAAATATCTTCGGTTTCTCACCGAC
The DNA here is from genome assembly GCA_024034495.1 of Camelina laxa. Classification (NCBI taxonomy): domain Eukaryota; kingdom Viridiplantae; phylum Streptophyta; class Magnoliopsida; order Brassicales; family Brassicaceae; genus Camelina; species Camelina laxa. The sequence continues at coordinate 12,863,442 of CM043881.1, forward strand.
AACAATTTCGTTGTTTTGTCCTTCGTCAGAGAGAAAATAAAGAAGGACACTCTCTGAGATTTGAGAAGAAAACGGTTGAGGGCTATTATATAGAATTTGAATTCTATATATTTCAATTTATATTTCCATATTTGAGGTTTAATTTCCATTTTTGTTTTGAAGTGTATATTTTCTTCATTAAATGGTGATGATAAGCGTTTAAATCTAACCGTTGTAATTGTAATTTTCCTTTTCTCGTTTGTTTCCATTAATTTTACTATATCAATCTAAAGCGTCGTAGTATATATATATATATATACACGAGAGATTAAAACAGAAGAGAAGAAGAATCAAAGCAAAAAAATGAAGAATCAGAGGTAAGGTTAAACATTTGACAAATGTAAAATTGAAGAAGACAACATATTTAGAAGATTCATTGGTTTTTAATGATATGTCAATCGGTTTAAATCAGAATCTAGTAGAGATGCATCTATCAAAAGGATTACTAATGTTAAGAGTAGCATGATAAAACTTATGTCTACAATAAAGATGAACATAAATTTATCTTTTTTTGTTTTGTAATTGTAAAAAATAAAACTAATTAAATTGAATAACATAATTTAGCTATTTTGCTTTGATGGATATTACTGTTCCGTCATTTTTTATGGCGGTGCAAATAGAAAAGTTAGTTTTAAGGTTTACAGTGTTAGTAGAATCATTATTTTTTTTTGTACACCCAAACTCTTCATTCAAACTTAACAAAATACAAAGGGATGGAGCATATTCGGACATGCCGGAATAACAAACTTTGAAATTAAAGCACAAGAACAAGCAGAGATTAAACATAGAGACACAAACTTAGTAGAATCATTTTAAAGGTTTATAATGTTAGTAATATTTTCTCAAGCTTTAAAGTGCTAGCTATTCAGTGACACTAAGTTTAAAATGTGATTTTCCTGAAATTCATATGACACTTGCTTCTATATAATTGGTTAAATAATTATTTTACAATCTATTTATTTTAAAACTAATTATTTTTACAAAATTATTAAAATAATATTTATAAGATACCTATAGGGTTTCTCAGCGATAAAGATGGTCTTATAGCATCAGCATCAGTAAATATTTAGTGGGTATCTCAAAATATTATATTTTAATCATTTTTATATAAAATAATTACTTATTTATATAAATCAGAAAAATAAAATATAACTTATTAAAATGTGTCATGGGCCTAGAAGAGTTTCACAAGGTTTCTCAACTAAGAAACTTGGAAAAACGTTTCTTACCTTATCTACTATTTTTTTGTTACTTTTTTTTTTTAATGGTGAGAACTTAGCTGAGAAACTCTCAATGCACATGGTCTTAGCATTACATATAAGAGCTGTGTGAAGAGCTTTTAACGCCGGAAGCAAACAAAAAAAATTATATGATTTGGGGCCGAAGGAAAAAAAAGGTATTATATGAACATAATTGATGAATACATTATTTTCCAGTCATTGGATTTAATTAAAATAATTATCCAAAATCATCAAATTTCTGGTAATATAAATTATTTTATTTAAAAATTGTGTCTAATATTATCTATTAATTAAAATTAGAAATAAAAGTAAAAATTCACATGAAATTTAAATTTTTTTTATATATATCTATTAACAATCTAATATTTGCTTCTGGAACCATCTCAAGACAACTGTTTTATCTTTCTTTAGAGAAATAAAATATATGTGAAATACTCGAAACTTGTTAAATATACATTTCTTAGTAACACATGCATTGTAGTGTAAATGGAGTTATATTTTTCACTTTAACTAGTAATTATAATGCAACAAAAAGTTACTGTTTTACTAGTCACAATAAAAAGATTCTACAGTCAACACATTCATTGTAGTCAAACTAATATAATAGGAATTAGTCATTTTTTTGTTGACTAGAAAAAATGAACTATGATTTGTAGTAGTATTTATTTATATAATCATAATTAATTTGTGTAAATATATAAATAAATGTAAAGCCAAAAGCAAAAGCAAAAGTATTAAATTTGACCATATACATAGTGTAACATCATGAGCCTGAATAGTTGGGTGTTGGTTTCATACCAACAAAAGTTCTAAGATTGGTCGTTTTAGTTTTAAATCGCTCGGTTTAGCAGGTTTTGGGAAAACCCTAAACTTCTCCTATAAAAGACTGACGCCCTAGTTGTTTTGTGGCAGAAAAGCATGTGGCCGTCTTTTAGAGAAAGAGAGAAAGAGTTTTTTGGGTTGTGAGAGAGAAAGGGGAAGAGCTTTGCTTGGTTTGGTGCTTGCTTTGGTGTGTGAAGCATAAGAAAGGAGATCATAGCATTGTTGTTGCTGTGTTGGGTCATCTTTGTCCAGTTTTCCTTCTTGTTTTGAGGTGAGTATATCACCATATTTTATCTAAGCGTTATGATTGCTTAATTTATTCACTACAAGAAAACATGCATTTTGAGACTATAGTTTGTGACTCTTTTTTTTGTCACAAATAATTGTAACGTTTTTAGGAAGAATTTATGACTAATATATGATACACAGACAACAGTGGCAAAACAGTCACAGAATTACGACGAACAGTTGTAGTCTGCAAATGGTTTCATATTTGTGACTACTATAAGACTATTAACTGACTATATCACTGTTGTCCTAAAATAGTCGCAATTTATGACGAATTAGAGACGCTTGTTTTAGTCTGGAGTTTTAGTCACAAAAGTAGTCCCACATTTGCTACTTGTTTGTGACTTCAAGTGTCTTCACTATATCAATTTTTACTCGTTAAATTAAGAGGTCTTTTTTATAATTCTAGCGAGTGATTGCAGAAATCATATGTTTTATGAAGGCTTTAAATTTTTGCGGTTTGTCTCATAAAATAGCATCACAAAAGAGTCACATTTTGAGACTATTTTGTTAATCATTTGGGACAATTCTGTGATTAACTTGCTACTAACACCTAAGATTGTGACGAATTTTTTTTTTTTTACCAACGCTTGATAATTATTTATGTATATTCAACAGTAATGACTTATAAAATTTGTTAAAGTATTAAATTCTACATTAGTATGACTATTTTAGACACTGAATCATTATTATATCAAAAAGAAATCTAATTTCTAATGTTTAAGAAAACATATTTGCAACTTACATAACATATTAACATGTATAAGTATTACATGTGATTTCTATGTATTGTTTGTGATTGTTTTGTAATTTCTAACTTTACTTACCATATCAAGTTTTTACTTATTAAACTTGTAGATAGTGGTTAGAAATCTAATATATATATGTGTGATTGTCAAGTAATTTGTAAAATTTGGTGGCTCTTAAACTTAAAATTTGATATGTATAAGTTTGTGATTCATAATAGGGTCACAAAAGAGTTACACTTTGCAACTATTATACTAATACGGTAACATATTTGCGACTAGTTTGCCACCACTTTGCTACTAACACCTGAGATTGTGACGATTTTGCTACATTTTACCAACGCCTAACGACTTTATTTATATATTCAACAATTAAGAATTGTAAAATATGTTAAGTTATTTGTTTCTACATAGATATGAACTACTTTAGACACTGAGTCATTATAATACCAACTAATTTCCTATGTTTTAAATCTTATATAACATGTATAAGTCATTTTAAAAAATTTGATATGTATAAGTTTGTGATTCATAATAGGGTCACAAAAGAGTTACACTTTGCAACTATTATACTAATACGGTAACATATTTGCGACTAGTCTGCCACCACATTGCTACTAACACCTGAGATTGTGACGAATTTGCTACTTTTACCAACTCCTAACGATTTTATTTATATATTTAATAATAGAGAATTGTAAAATATGTTAAGTTATTTGTTTCTACATAGATATGAACTACTTTAGACACTGAGTCATTATAATACAAAATAATTTCCAATATTTTAAAAAAGCAACTTATATAACATGTAAAAGTATTACATGTGATTTCCATGTATTGTTTGTGATTGTTTTGTAATTTTTAACTTTATTTACCATATAAGGATTTTACTTATTAAACTCATATATAGTGGTTAGAAATCTAATATGTGTGATTGTCAAGTAATTTGTAAAATCTGTGGCCCTTAAACTTAAAATTTGATATGTATAAGTTTGTGATTAATACAATAGGGTCATAAAACAGTCACACTTTGTGACTATTTTACTAATACGGTTACATATTTGCGACTAGTTTGCCACCACTGTGCTATTAACATCTGAGATTGTGATGAATTTGCTACTTTTTACCAACACCTAACTATTTTATTTATATATTTAACAATAGAAAAATGTAAAATATGTTAATTTATTTGTTTCTACATATATATGAACTACTTTAGACACTGAGTGATTATAATACCAAAACACTTTTAGTTTCCAATGTTTAGAAAAAAATATTTGCAACTTACATAACATGTATTAGTGTTACTTGTTTGCCCAAAAAAAAAAGTGTAAGTGATACTTGTGATTTTATGTAATATTTGTATGCATAGATTTGGACTGTCAGTGCTTTTAAATGCTTATTGCCCATTTTTCTTTGATTTTTTTTTAATTCTAATCATAATTATAAAACTCTAAACGAATAATATAATATAACTCTTGTATATATATATATATATATATATATATATATACTCAAAACTGAAATCCATCACTTTTAAAAAATAAAAGTGTTTTCTTTATAAACCTAATACTTTTTAAAATCTAAACCCCCAATATCTAAACCATAATATTAAATGATACTCCCTCCGTTTCAAAATATAAGATGTTTTAGAGAAGTCTTTTGTTTCATAATATAAGATGTTTTCAAATTTCTATGCAACTTTTAGATTAGTTTAGTATTTTATATTAAGCAGTATTGTTTCTGATTGGTTGAACTTATTAAAAGTAAAGATTTCTTAATCTGTGTGTTTTACTTAAAACAACCTATATTTTGAAATGGAGGGAGTAGCAAATTACCAAAATTTTATTAAAAAAAAAAGAAAAGAAATTTTTCTCATTGGCTGATCCTAAATGGCAAGGATTGTCATTTGGTTTATCATCCACCATTGATTGAGTTAATCTAAGACCAAAATCATCTCTTGTTTTCCTTCCTTTCTTGTGCTTAGGCCTGGGCAAAATACCCGACCCGAAAAACTTCGGTTCGGATCGGGTATGGATCTTCCCCAATATATTAGTTGGATCTAAATTGTAAATACTCTTGGGTATCGGGTATTACCCGATCCGAATCGATACCCAATTGGTACCCATGTATATCCGAACCTATGTTGTTTATCTTCAAAAGTTTGATGGTGAAGTTAACTGAAACTAGATTCATAATCACATATAAGGTAATTTCATGGTCTTTTGTTGCTTGTTACTTGTTAGTACACTACTACAATTAGTAATAATCTGGTCTGCTTTTGAAACATGGAAACAGTGAAGACGCCTACAATGCTTTCACCACATTGAAGACGCCTACAATGCTTCACCATATGCAATCGATCTCGTCTTTAATTTTTGTTGTTTCTTTCAATTTTCTCAATACCTACTTCTAGCTTTTAGAAGACTATTGAATTTAATTTTGGATGTTACTACTTGTTTATGTTTTGGATTAGACTTTTGAATTATGTTTTCTCTTGCTTTTTTTACTTGTCTTTAGTTTCTAACTTGGGGTTAGTTATTTTGGTATGATTTTTTAGTGATAACTTCATGTAATTTGATATAATTATTTAATTTATATATAGGGTATTTTAGTTGTATATGGGTATTTTGGTTCTAAATGGGTAGAAAATACTTATACCGAACCAAACCCAAAACATATCAGATATATTTCGGTATTCTAAAAAAATACTTGAACCGATCCGAACCTGAAAAAACCCAAACCGAACCCGAACCAAAATTTCCATAATACGTATATGATTCTATAAATTATAAACCCGAATTATCCGAACCGAACCCGAACCGATACCCGAATGTCCATCACTACTTGTGCTCATCTACTTGTGCTCATCGTCTCTTCTTTCCTTTTCTCTAGAGAAAAACAATTTTTCCTTTTTCTCATCTTCTCTCTTTCCTTTGTTTTTACGGAGCTTAGAAACAGAGTATGTCTACGGAGCTGTTGTTTTCACCGGAAATGACACAAAGGTACAAGCTTTTCACCTTCTCTCTCTTTCTCAATCTGTCTATTTGCTTGAGATTGACTGAATCTGAAGAAATCCTATATGTTTTAATTATTTTTTTGATTTATATTTTAGGTTTCGTCGACAGATATGAAGATTTAGTGTCAACGACAACGTCGGAAGTGGTTGATCTGAAGACCCTTGTGTCAACGACGACGTCGGAGGTGGTAGATCTGAAGACCCTTGTGTCAACGATGACGTCGGAGATGGTGGTGGAAGTGGAGGACCACCGAAGATGCACACACTTTTTACCATCGCCGCTACATTTTGAAGCTTCCGCCAGTTCACCACCAATACATCTCGATTTCTCTACCGTCACATCTCTAACCCTCCGGCCACCGCCCGTGTTTTGTTCTCCGTCGCCGCAATAATACATCTCCGTCGCTATATATATTGATTATATATAATGAATTTAAGAAACAAATAAAAGCTATAATTAATTTTTTTTTCTTGTATAATAAATAATTTTTTTTTCTGTGGTTCGTCGCAGAAAGGTCTGTAATATATGACTTTAGTTACAATCACAATTCAGTCTCAAATATACGACTATGAGTTAGAGTCACAAAACGTCGCTACAAATATATGTCCCTAATTAGTCTCTAAGATATGACTACGTATTACAGTCCTAATGTAGTAGCAAATAATAATAACATAAAATGAGGTCACATAGTGGTCGGTGTTTTGTGACTATGTTGGGACCAAAACATTTTGGGACCAATTTTTAACGACCATTTAAAATGGTCGCTAATCAGTCGTATATAGTGTATTTGCGACCAATTTGGGACAATTTTTGGAATCTCAAACGGCTTGTTTTCTTGTATTTGTAGTGATTGTTTCTATGATATATGTGAATTGATTCATTTGTTTATGTTTTTTTGTTGGTTGGTCTTGTATGGTTGCTTGTGGTTGTTTGTTCGTTGGGAGAACGAAGTGGTGAAGGATTCTTTGTCAAGGATTTAGTGTCGACTAACATCAAGGGTGGGTGTTAATAAAGACCAGCCCTTGTTCGTGGTAGAGTTTGTGTCAGTGTAATTCGACACCATAGGAGGATGTTGGTCGACACCAGCATGATACCAAGGAAGTTTGGGAGGTGGGATCGAATAACATAAAGGGTGGGTGACACCAACAGCCAGTAGATGTGCTATGTGTTCTGATTGCTCTGGTTTGATTGATTGTTTCGATTTATTGATGGTAATCTTAATTGCTTGTATAAACCAGTAGATGAGTGGATTGTCTCAATAAGTATTTGTGATAATAATTACATATATATATTTTTTTTTTTTGTTGCAGGCAAAGAAACTATGTGATTGTGAGATCATGGTAAGAAAGAGGGGATAATCTAGGGTCTTCTTTTCGTGTTGTTGGCTATTTGTTTTTGGATATTTAGATTATTGATGGTTTTGCATGTTCTTTAATTGCTGATTTATTGATTTATTCATGATCATTTGAGTTGGATTTTTGGTGGTTATTTTCTTGATTTTTCATTGGAGGAATTAGTTAATAAGTATGGGGGTATAAAAAACGGTTGTGGCTGTTTCATATATTAACATATTTATCTAAATAATAAATAAGTTAGTTATTTAGTGAAAAGATAAATTTTAACGGTATCTTAAATCTCGCGCGTAGACCATATGATAGTATTTCAAATGTTTCCGCAAAAAAATTTGCACTAAGTTAAACTAAATTTAAACATTTTATCAATATTTCTTTTAATAAAAATTATGAAATATATTTAATATATTTATTTAACATATTTTATCTGCTGGTTGTGATTGGAAAAATAACTATGTTCTTTTTCATCTTATTCCTTATTTTTCTATAAATAAGTGAGTAGAGAACATATAACTCTACATATAAGAACGTGTTTGCTTCCACTAATATATCTTTACAGAAAATATATAAGAAATCTGATACCATAGTTTGAGTTCTACAGAAGGAGGTTATATCACAAGACCAAGGTATGAATCGTTTTCTAATATATATGTCTAAGCAATATTATATCATGTGGATTCATTATACATATATTTCTTGCAGTTCAGACTGTTTAGTATTTGTCTTAAAATCTGGTTTTTGTGGGAGATACAGTTGTATCTGTATTAACTTTATAAAAAGATGTTATTATTTTTTTTTTTTTTTTTTTTTACATTCCTAGCTCTTATCTATCGGATTTAGTTTCTTTGTCATCATTTTTCATCATTTTAATAACGTGAGATTTGGTTGTTGTTATGATCTTAAATATTATATCATGTGGATTCATGCTTACTTTGTTTGATAATAAGTTTTACTTATTTGTAGGGAAATGAACTGGTCGAAGTTCATGTGAGAAATAGTAAGGAAAAAAATATGAGTCAACACAGTAAAAAAAAACATATTCGACCTTACCAAGCCATTTGGCCACAAAGAGGTTAATATTTGTCATTAACAATTTATTTGGTTAAACAGAAATTGGAGATTGGTATTAATAAGTTTTTTTTTACCTTTTTATTTGTAGAAAAGTGGATAAATACTGAAAGATCTGAGCTTTTTTAGATATGGAAGCAAGCATTACGGTCAGTTTGGGTATGTTGTATCATTGACAAGGTTAGTGATAGTAAAGTCATTGTCTTTAGATTGGTAAAGAGTAAAGAGCAATAGTAGTTTGTGTAGGTAACTAAAACTCAAATTAAACTTGTGTCTTCTTTTCCTTTTCATATATACTTTTCCTTGAGTTCTAAATCATCTTCAGAAACTTTGAAAACCTTAAACCAAACAAACCATGATGTGTGTTCTTCCTGATATTTGTTTTCTCACAATTTATTTGTGTCTATATCTCGTATTTCATTCTAAATTGGTTGGTTGGTTTCTGTTTTTGAAATTTTTTTATTAGCATGCTTTTTCATCTCGTTGATTTTTTTTTTTCTTAAATTTATGATCAGGATTTTTTTTGCACTTTATCTATTTTTGAGCTCTCTACCTTCAGTTTTTATTTAGTTTTTCTTTTCTTATATTTTGATGATGTAGATTACTGACAAATGGTGGGTAGAAAAAAGAAAACCAAAATATGTGACAAATAAAAATGTCAGTGGAAAAAGATATGGAATATACATTAGGAATAATTATTCAGATTTCTACCAAGGATATTGTAAGACCAAGTATTTTTTCTTCCAAACGGAGAAATCCTTGGCAATCGGTTTATGGATTGGACCTAGGCTCCAACATATTATCGAATTCTTGTGCTTTTGTGAGTTTTGTTGATTTTTTTTAATTCCCGCATGGAATCTTCGTATCTCTTGCAGTTCATCCAAAGTGAATACGCAAATCCCTGTTAGATATCTATGATCGTTATGCTGAATCCTAAGCTTATTCACAACATCAATCCATCTGGCGGAAAAAGCCTTAGACGTACCATAACAATCACAAAAATCTAACTCGAGTTTGCAGATCCACCTCAGAGAATGAGCAGCGGTAGTCAGATCCAAAGACTCCATGTTGGAATCAAAAAATCTTTCAACAAAACTCACAAAAGCATTAGAATTCAATAATGTGTAGGAGCTTAAGTCCAATCCATGAACCAATTTCCAAAGATTTCTCTATTTGGTAGCCAAAGTACTTGTTCTTAGAGCATCCTTGGTAGAAAGATGATATATAAATTACTTCTAATATCAAAAGTTCTTCCTAAGTGCCTTAAGATATCTTCTTCCACTGAAAATTTGTCACATGTTTTGGTTTTCTTCTTTCTACCCACCATTTGTCAACTTTAAATATGCATCATCAAAATATAAGAAAAAAAAAACTAAACAAAAAAATTGGAGGTAGAGAGCTCAGAGACATATGTATTGCAAGAAATCCTTGTCATAATTCTCAAAAAAAAATGAACAAGATGAAAAGCAATACTAATCAAAATTCTCAAAAACTAAAACAAAACCAACCAATTTTGAATGAGATATACAAGATAAGGACACATATAAATTGCAACAAAACATATTGGGAAAAACACACGCCAAGACTTGTTTAGTTTAGGGTTTTCAAGGTTTTTGAAGATGATCTAAAAGTCAATCGAGAGTATTATAAAGAAGAAGGCACAAGTTTTCGTTACCTATTATGAAGTAACTGGCTCTTTTCTTTACTGCCCCTTGAGAAGAGGATTCATGTACCTTTGACACAAACGCATTACAGTTTTTTTTTTTATCTTTTACTAACCAAAACTTCGACTTGGACCAAACTGGAAACACTCACTTTTATTCAGATAGTTAAAAAACTAGATAAAGATTTTAATGTCCGCTTATATGTCAACTTGCTAACACATTCAAAAAGCAAAGCAACCTGAAGCAACCTTATGAAACTAATACTACTACTCATATTCGTTTTGTCTCTCTACACTAACAACTACTACTACTCTTTACTCTTTACCAATCAAAAGACATGACCACAAAATTTTATAAACTGAACCTGAAGCAACCGAAAAACGTTTGGTATTGGGTCTAGTCTAGTTTGACAGAAACCGGGTTCACAAATTAAAGTTTGTTTATCATAAATAAATATATGCATTCTAGGCGATTTTATAAATTTGATATCAATAAATATAGATTTATCTTAAACAAAAAAACAAAAAAAAAACTGAACATTGAACAAAATATATCAAACAACATATTTAAAAGGTATTTTTTTAAAACTATTGTTGTCTATCATCGCATCCCTATTTGGTAAAAGAAAAAAAAAAAAATAGGTCGGGTTTTTTCAGTTAGGGATGCGATGTACTTTGACTACGCTCATTATGCTCTAACTGAAGGAAGAAAAGTTAAGGATGAAGTAACTTCACCATCAAGAAAAGCCTACATAGAACGATTAGCTGAGACGATGAATATGAATAGAACCCGGATTCTCGCTTTCAGAAACAAACCTCAAGCTCTGCTTTCTAGTAGTATTCACTCTGCTTCTTCTGATCCTCACCAACAACAATTTAGATCCGTAAAGCCTCGTAGATACATTCGTCAGACTTGTGAGAGAACCTTGGATCTACGTGACATAGTCGATGACTTCTACCTTAACTTGTTGGACTGGAGCAGTGCTAATGTTCTAGCCGTGGCTTTGGGAGACACTGTTTACTTGCGGAATGCATCCACTGATCTTACATCTGAGCTTGTGAGCGTTGATGAAGAGGAGTGACCTGTCACAAGCGTAAACTGGACGCAAGCAGAGCCGGACTTGAGGGCATTGGAATGAAACATTCCAATGGGGCCCCACTTTTTTTTTTTGGTTATGTAGGGTGGTAATTTAGCATGATATATGTGTAAAAATAATAAGTTTGTTGAGTACATTTTGAAGAAAAGTATGAAAAAATTTTAAATATTTTTTCAAAGTATTCAATTTTTTTTTTGGTTTTTAAAGATGTCACTCTACTATATATTTAAAATAAACTGTTTGTTTAAATTGATTTTTTCATTTTATAGTTAAATAAAGTTATTAAAATTAGTGTTTTCTTATTTTGTATGGGCCCGGATTTCATTCGTCCTGCTCTAGACGCAAGATGGTAAATATCTTGCAGTTGGTCTTTACAACTCTAAAGTGCAGCTGTGGGATTCTTCTGATGGTAGACTGATAAGAACATTGAAAATTGGTCACCAGTCAAGAGTAGGGTCATTGGCATGGAACAAGCACATTCTAACAACTGGAGGAATGGACAGACGGGTCATCAACAATGATGTGCGGATCGGATCACCCATTGTCACACTGAAGAGGTGTGTGGTCTCAAGTGGTCAGGATCGAGACGGCAACTAGCAAGTGGTGGTAACGACAATGTGGTACACGTATGGGATCGATCGTTCCTTGGCCTCCTCCTCCAACTCAACTAGGCAATGACTGCATAGGTTTGCGGAACATAGATATGCTGTGAAAGCTCTTGCGTGGTGCCCTTTCCAATCGAGTTTGCTTGCAACTGGTGGTGGTGACAGAGATAAGACGATCAAGTTCTGGAATACACTCACTGGGGCTTGCTTGAATTCAATTTACACCGGCTCACAAGTTTGTTCACTGTTATGGAGAAAAAACGAAAGAGAAATGCTTAGCTCACATGGGTATACACAGAATCAGCTTACACTTTGGAAGTACCCATCCATGGTGAAAATGGCTGATCTCACTGGTAAAACATCACGAGTTCTTTATATGGCGCAGACTCCGGATAGGTGTACCGTGGGTTCAGCAGCAGCAGACGAGACTCTCAAGATTTGGAATGTTTTTGGAGTACCAAGGACCGTCAAGAAAGCTGTTCCAAAAGTAGCTCCAGAGCCATTTTTTCATGTTAATCGTATTCATTGAAACTGTGAAGACTCTTTTTGACACTTGACATGACACAATGAGGCACGGATTCTGAGTATTAGTTAGTGTTGGTGTCAATTATTATAGGCAGTGTTATTAGATCTCCAAATGTAGCCTTTAGTTTCAGGATTCCAAGATACTGAAACATGGTAAGAAATAGAGTTTGTATAAACCATCTGCAGATCTCTAATGTAACTGTCCAAATTAAGCTTGAAATACGCTGTCAAATTAATAGTCTTGTGTTTGAGTTTTGGTCTTTCAAATATGTACCTAAATCATAAAAACTGCTAGGAGTACTTGATATATCATGGTTTTTGTGGTTTTTAACCATGATATAAGGAGTCTTTTAGAGTCTTTTGATTTGTTTTCTAGGATGTTTTTGAGTCTTTACAGGTTTTCTAGGATTTTGGCATGAAAGGAGCAAAATAGAGCAATTTGGATCATTTTGGAGCATCAATTCGGAGGAAATCAATTTGGAGTCTGATCCTATGAGGAGCATCAACCGACACCACATAAGGGAGCATCGATCGACACTCATCTCTGCTGACTCAAGACCCAAGTTTTGGAAAATTTACAAAAGTTGCCCAAAGTCTTCCAAAATTGCAACATAAGTCCCTTACGTGTTTTAGGACATATAAATAGTGTTTTTAGGTTTTCCAAACCCTAAAGTCTTTTTCTATCAAGTTTTATTTTTCCTGCAACCCTGTGAGATTTTAAGAGCTTTGGAGAGAGAGAGAGATCTGCTTTGTAGAGAAGAATTTCTTGAACTCCCTTTACTCTTTTAATTTCAATTGCTTATTATTCAGAAAGATGTTTTGTTCTTCATTGATCATGTCTGAGTAGTTTGCTTGTTAGATTTTGGGTTTTTCACAGGGATTTTATGATTTATTAGATCTGTTTATTTAGGATTCTTTATCTATCTAGATCTTCATCTTAGGTTGTTCTTCATATTAATCCTTGATTGGCCATCTAGAATTAATACCCTAGGAAAATAAATTGATATGAGAATATAATTAATTTTCCTGATAAAACTTTTCGATGAGCAAAATTATTTCTTGCAAAGAAATTTGATTTGATAATTTTGTGAACAATCTAAACATGATTTTATTGCTGATTTTTAACCTAGAATTTTACAAAGAGATTTGAATTTTCTGGTTTTAAATTTAGATATTATTTGCAGTGAGAACTGATTTAATTTACAAAAGTGTTTAGAGTTCTAGATCTGTTCTTAATTGTTTGAATCCTAATTTATTGATTGATTTAATATTTCATAATTTCCTGAAAAATTCCCTAGGCCTAGCTTTTTGATCTTCTGAATTTACAACAAGTTTTATTTAATATTTTGTATTGCTTTTATTTTAATTTAATTTAATCTGTTTAGCATAATTGAAAAACTCTATAATTTATTGTGTAGTCTTGAGTCCTTGTGGAATTCGACCCTTAAGTACTACAGTGATCTCTTAATTTGAGAGAGTAGCTCTAGGGATTAATTTGAGCATAACAAATTTTGGCGCCGTTGCCGGGGACTCTTTGATCTACCATTAGATTTGAGTTTTAGATTTTGTCTAATTTTTCTTTTTATTTTCTATTTACACGTTTTGGTTTTTCTTCTCTTTGGTGTTTCAGGTGCATGCCTCTAAGACCTCACACAAGGAGCAACAAGTCTGGTCCTACTATGAATCTTTCAAACCAAGAGTTGGGGAAGCTTGAGCGTGAGAACAGAAAAGCAGCTAAATCTCTGAAGATGGTTAATACGATCATTTTGATGCGTGATGAGGCTGGTGTTTTGAGGGATCAAGAGGGCCACTTGCGCAATGAGCAGGGCCAAAAGCTTGATGCAGAAGGAAACGTGATTGCTGAACCTGTTGTCAACGAGCAGGCTGTCGTGAATCAGCAAACTGTCGTCGTTGATGAGCCAAACCTTGGTGTCGATCGACACCAACCAGGTGACATCGATCGACACCCACCTGCAGCAGACGGACGTGGAGCTGCCAACCACGTCCAAAACCCGGTTCGAAGACAGGAGCAGAACCGAGACTTGATCAGGACCATTGCTGACTACAACCGTGCTGATCTTGTGTATGAGAACCGGTCTGCTATTGTTCCTCCACCATTCCAGAGGAATGACTTTGAGCTGAAGCCTGCTTACTTCCAGCTAGTTGGGCAGAGACCTTTCTCTAACCTGCCCCATGAGAAGCCTCTGGACCATATTGAGCACTTTGAGGATCTTGTGACCAGTATCGAGGCTAATGGGGTGACTGAGGACTTCATATTCTGCAAGCTCTTCCCATACTCACTTGCAGGAGAGGCATCTCAGTGGTTGAAGCAATTGCCAGCTGGATCTTTGACATCTTGGCAACAAGTCAAAGTGGCTTTCCTCAACCATTTCTATGATGATGCAATGTCAGATGAGCTGAGAGTCAAGATCTCTTCATTCAAGCAAGGACATGATGAAGCTTTCAAGGCAGCTTGGGTGAGATTCAAAGCTTATCAAAGGGACTGTCCACACCATGGTTTTTCAAGGGTACAACTGTTGAGTATTTTCTTTAGAGGGTGTGACTGGAAGTATCAGTTGGCTTTGGATGCTGCAAGTCATGGGAACTTCAAGACAAGATTTCCTGAAGATGCTGAAGTTTTGATTGAGAATTTGGCTTCTAGCAATAGCACTAAAAGAGCTGATGCTGAAAGAAAGAGACTGCATGGAAAGTTTGATTCAAACCAGTTAGCTTCTGTTAATGCTAAGCTGGATTCAGTACATAATCTCCTTGTGGGTAAGAAGTCAGTCCAGTTTGCTGCTGAAGTTGAGACATGTGAGCCAGAGCCAGAGAATACAGAGGAGAATGTCAACTATGTGTATGGAGCTGGATATCAGGGACAGAGATTTGGTAATCAGCAAGGCAACAGACCTTATAATGTTGGCCAGAAGCAGCAACAAAACAATGGCTATACAAGAACCTCTGGGAATTCATCTTATCAGTCTCCACCTCCTAAGACTTCTTCTGAGAGTAGAATGGAGGCTATGCTTGAGCAGCTTTTGCAAGGACAGGAGCATTTGACAGTGACATTCAATGGAAAGATTGACAATGTCTACTCTGAGCTGAATGGGAAGATAGAAGCATTGAACATTCATGTCAAGAAGTTAGAGAATCAGGTTATTCAGACTGCTGGGTCTGTCAAAAGACAAGAGGGTTTTCTTCCTGGAAGAACTGAGTCAAACCCCAAGCATGCTTGCAATGCCATATCAATGAGAGATGAAGGTGATGGTGAATTTGTTTCTGCAGAAAACGGAGAGAAATCGACAAACACTCGGTTTCAGATGATGGTGTCGATCGACACCACCTTGGTGTCGATCGACACTCCTCTCAGACGAACCCAGAAACTGCAAAATCTCAGGTTCCAGCTGCTGAAAGGGTCTACAAGCCTAAGGTTCCTTTTCCCAAGCCAAGAAAGTCTAAGCAAGAGATGGAAGAAGCTAGATGCAAAGCAATGATGGACAAGGTGATGATTGAGATGCCTTTAATTGATGCAGTAAAGCTTTCACCACCTCTTAAGCGGTATGTGAAGAGAATGGTATCCAATGGTTTGAGCCCTGAGGAAGGAGCACTGCTTACTAAGGATGTCAGTGCAATTCTGTTAAACCAGCCTCCACAGAGGAAGAAAGAGAAGAAGCAGGAAGTGGTTGTCTATAACGAAGTGAGTGCAATCATTCAATGTAGGACTGCTAAAAAGCTATCAGATCCTGGAAGCTTTGTGTTTGATTGATCAATCTCAGCAGGAAGGTTTTCTCACTCACTTTGTGACCTTGGCTCTAGCATCAACTAGATGCCACATTCTGTTGCCGTGAGACTTGGGATGACAGAATTCAAGCCAACTCAGATTTCTCTTATCTTGGCTGATCGCTCCCGAAGAACTCCTGAAGGTGTTTTAGAGGATATTCCAGTTAAGGTTGGCAACTTCATGATTCCCACTGACTTTGTGGTGCTGAAGTATGATCAAGAGCCTAAAGATCCTCTCATCTTAGGAAGATCTTTCATGGCTACAACTGGTGCCACGGGAATTCGACGAGCACAGGAATCAAGCACACCTTTATAGCGTCAGCTCTAGGCTTCCATAGCCCTAGCCTGTATTTGTGGCTGTATTTGAGTATAAGTTTCCTCTGCAAAATCAGAATCCATAATGATCGAGTAAATTAGAGAATTGAAAAAATCGAGCCAGAAAATCCAAACATATGATGGTGTGGTTCACCAAACCTATTATAACATGTTTCATGAAAGGAAAGATGTCTTAAGTGAGACAACGACTCTCAAGTAACATCCTAAACTGAAACCCTAACATATTAACAACCGCTAGAAACAAGTTGAAGAACTCAATTTTTTGGTTTGATTTCCCTTGATTACTATAAGTTACTTCACAAAATTATATAATGGAACAAATTCAAGGTAGCAGATTCACATATCCTAACATATTAACAACCGCTAGAAATCTACACAGAAGAATAGAGTCTCAGGAACTTACATGTTTGCAAGGTATACCAAACTTCTTGAGTCTAAGCGTATGAGTCACAAGCAGTTTCGGAAGATCACCAATCTCAGTTTCAAGTTTTGCAATGTGAGTCTCAACTCCTCCCCCAATCCCACTCAAGAACTCAGGTATCCCAACCTTGACTACAAAATTAGCACTACAACAAGCAATCAACAAAAACACATTTTGTGAATTTTAACAAGCGAATATCTCTTTTTATATTTAAAGTTGTAAATGAAATATGCTCTAAAAACCTAAAATGTTGTGAATTTGTGGTTTATTCAAAGATACACAGCATCAATAATTACTTGGAAAAAAAAAACTGCATTCCCTATCAACCAATTTAGAATTATCGTCATGCTTCTTCAATTTTTAATTGACAGAAAAATATATTCAATCATTGGATAATTAATCCGATTTTGTATTAACTCTAATACTATGTATAGACTAAGTTGATGTTATTGAATTCTAATTTATAAAGAAAATGACTTCAATAAAATCATATAAAGGGAATAAATGCAAGATTTTGAAAAACTGTTAGAGAGTTTTCTATAATCTTGTTGATTAGTTTTTTACATCCAAACAATCTTTCTATTTCAATTACTCATGTTTATATTACTTGTCGTTCTAGACAATTTACACACATATTAAGAAAATAATTAATTTTTCTATTTTATCCCTCATTAATACAGTATTTCATTTGACATAAGTAATTAATAAGCTAAAATTTAGGCGTAAAATTAAAAATTTGATTCATAAAATTGCATCGTAAATACAAAACGACAAGTAATATGAAACAAAAAAATTAACTTCACAAGTAAAAATAAACGGGGGAGTATATTTTCTTATTTGTGAAGAAAATTGTGTAAAGTCATAAACCAATAACATATTAAATGATTTCATTAATGATCCTAAGTCATTAAGATTCTATTAAAATCACAAACCAATAACACCCCTAACATGTTGTAGTTATAAAAAAAAAAGTCCTTACAGAGAAGGGGAGATCACAAAGGCTACTTAAATGTCTCCTCTTTGCGGTGTTTCTTTCCTTTTGTGAGATCCTCTTCTCTCCCAGCAGGCTAGAACGATTGTTGCCAAACTTGACAGTTTCTTAGACAATAGCGGCATATGCGATTTGTCTGGCATATATTTAGTCATTTTCTCCTTTACGAGAAGATTTCTGACAGTTTCTCTCGCCGATATGGAGTGTTATCCAAATACCCAAGATCTGGTAGCTATCTCCCGCATGAGCGATTGGATCATGCACGACGAAGTACGATAGATCATGGACAAGTTGCCTATGTGTGTTTACCCAAACAAATCAATGATGTGGATCAAAAATGGCAATTTGCGAAGAGTGACTCACATACGCTTTTGATCCCCTAGCAAAAGAGGCAATTATTCAATTACCCATGGAGTTTAGACAAATGGCTATCCATAATTACCGTTGTATCATAAATAAAGCGTTTACTCTATGTAGGCTGTACTTTTGCATGATCATTCGAAAATCCTCGTTACCTATAGAAACTGAGTTTCACACATTGAATTTGTTTAAAGGGGGAAACCAATTCAATAGTACTATCTCTCTAAGAAATCGGATCAAAGAAAACAAGGAAGAAGGAATTGAAATCTCTTGGAAAACAAGCTAGGGTTTTGCTTAAGAATAAAGAGGAATTAGGCTTTTTGTATTAATTGCTGGATGATCTTACAATGAGAGGATTTCCCTCTATTTATAATTTTTCGAAAATCTACTGAATATATTTACTTTCCTAATTATGGTCGAGCTGATTAGGAAAGTCCTTCCTTTCTTGCTAGGTCAGCCGCAGGGCGAGTTGAGACGTCGATCTGTCACCTCGGTACTGGGATTCTCGGTTCTATTGGACCTTCAGAGATGAAGTCCAAATGAAGGTCGAGCTCCCGGTTTAGATAACCGGTTCCTTTAATCAGGTTTAGATCGGTATGCTAGGGGGTGCTAATTACCGCACCAACATTACCCTCCACCATTTGGTTTGGAGATGTAATTTGGGTTTTCTCTCCTGGTATCATAATAGGATTTGGAGAAAACAGTCAGAGTCGAGAGTTTAAAGGTATAGAAACATTTTCATGTCGTTGAATACAACCAAGAAAGATATTTTCTCTTGGTGTTGGAGATGTTTGTATATATGGTTCACAACATTATAGACAGATCATAAACAATGATTCTCAAAATTGGAGTCTCATCAAAAAGATTTTAGTCAAGCAAGAAGATCAAGTAAGATTGAAGATGACTGAAGAAAATAACAGAATTGTTAATCTGCTAGAGTGCAAGTCTTACATGGAAAATGAAGCCACATATAATTTCATTTTTGTTGATTATTTCATTATGTCTGAGTATTGGTTGTATTTGTATGTTCATTGATAACCAACTATGTAATCTTTGATTCAAATTAGTAAAATAAGATGTTAAAAAAAAAAAAAAACTAAGATGTTTTAGTTCAGTCCCTTGTCTTACCACCATTCGACTATGTTGTATCAAACAAAATATTTATCAAATCACACACATGGCAGTATAAATCTATCTTTCAACGCTCCTACATACAACTATCAGTATAAGGTTTGATACTAATGGAAAAGAAAATCATGTGTATACACCATATAAAATTACGTCATACACATTGATATTCATATTAGTTATATATTAAATTATTAATGGGACTACAATAAAAACACAGAATCGAACATAATTCTTCCTTTAACTAAACCCAAAAATTATAAATTAAAAGTCTCACACAATATATTTTTGCTAGGTCTCATTTTGAACATAAACTGATATATTTATTTATATGTCATAGCAATTTTGAATATATTGAGTCAGTCACTTCCCTCTAATACTGAGAAACAAAACATGCAACTCTCGAAATCCCAATACATACCAACCACCATGCCAGCCACAAGCTCCCTCCTCTTAACAAATTCATTGATCCAAGACTCATGCATAGCGAAATTTTCTTCATGTAGATGTTTCCGCAATTCAACATAATGGATAGTGTTTGTATCAAGATCTTTCACAAATAATTTGAACTGACTAGTAAAGAAATTTGTGCGCCATATGTTATGCTTCGAAAAGTATCCCATCACAGTATCTTTGATTTTCTCATATGGAAGTGTTAACTTTCCTTCATCCAATATTTCATGTATTGTGAGGGTTTTGAGGATATCCCAACGAAAAGGAGTTATGGGTCTAATCTCGATTTCTTGAGGAAACAGTGGATAGTTAGGATCTGTTCTATCAGCGTTTTCTTCTTGGTGTTTTGTTTGAAGGAAGGTGTAGAACAACGTTTTGATCATGTTTAAACTAGTTAGAAGATAACTTTTTGATCACCTTGCTTAGAAGGAGTGTCGGTTATTGTATGTAAGGTTTTATTTTTGTATAAATCTTTTTTGGTGGTGAAGAAACTTCGGATGATTATTATACCCCCAGTGCTAAGAAGAACTCAATTTGCTTTTGGATTGGAAGAAGTTGATGTATTCTTTATATAGTGTTAAAAATTAAATGACAATAATCTATATCAACAAGAAAAAATGATACTTATCTATTTAGGCATCAATATGGATACCATATTTGAATTACAGTGGTAAAATTGTGACAACACAATGTATGGTGAAAAAAAATATATATTTTTTCCATTTTATTACTTTATCTTTATCTATTTAAAAAAACATTTAGCAAATATAAAGTATATACTATTTTTTTCTCATCTTATTTATATGTTTATAATTAACACTAAATATTAACAGTGAGTTCAATTGAAAGAAAGCAAATTATAAAATATTGTGAGTTCAATTAAAAATAATATATTAGTATCTTTGTTGTCGGAAAATACATATCAAAATGATAAATATTTAGGTGTCACCAATACTTTTTTTTTTTTTTAACACATTTGGCTTAAATAGTATGCAACTTTTTCACATTTCACATCTGCCAAATAAATATCATTCAGAAAACCTTCCAACAAATAAATATTATTCATAAAACCTTGCAAGGAATGGCTGCATGTTTTAAATTATAGCTGAATTAGAGAAACTTTATTTATTTACTGCTTAATAGTTTTTAAGCCTTTAAGAATAAAATAAATATTCAACATAACATTTTTGTCGTTATGTCGATTTTGCGCTTGTTAATGATTCAATAATTCCATTATTCGGTTATTCATACCGGGCAACAACATCTTACCATGAACATGAATTGAGATGTGTCTTTATCAGCACGGGACAAGCTGTGGCATCCTAAAAGATCGGCTAAGTCTGACCCATATAGTTTAAGTTGAATTTATGATTCAGTTTTATTCTAGCCTTCGTTTCTGGCTGGTTAGCGATTCTTGACCAGCAGAACTTTCTGCTTTCTCCCACATTTTTTTGTCCTTAATCCTTATGCAGCGTGTTATCACAATCGTTTCTGAGCTGCTTAACGTGTCTTGTCGAATCTAAGTTATTAAGCAGCAAAAAAAAAGAATGTGCCTCGAGCGATTCCTTTCATCCCAAAAACTACCTCCCATCTGAAATGGGTTTTGCTTGTTTTTAACAGAAAAGGCCTCATCAGCTTCAGTAACCTCTGAAGAACCATCTCTCTCTGTTCTCTGTTTTCACCAGCAAGTGGTTTCTTGCGACTGAAGATACCTGAAATTTACGACTCATTTTGATACTTGACATCAAACAATGAGGCACGGATTATGAGTATTAGTTCCTCATTGTCTGTGATCATATCCAAATCTTTTTATAAATACACACACACACAAATGAATAACATAGAAGAAACAAACATGTTTCTTTTGTTAACTCTAGGGGTTTTTCAAGTCATCAGTTTATTTCACGACCTCCTGCTACCTTTACGGCCACTAAACCTCTGTTACTTACGGGTGGTACAGGTCAAGGAGTACAGACTGTAACAAATGGGAAACAAACAGCTCCACCACGTCAGAGACACACATCGGAGGAATTGGATGCCATGAGAAGCAAAGGTATATGCTTCAAATGTAAAGGGAGATACTCTCGAGGTCATATTTGCCCCTTAAAAGAACTACAAATATTAACTGTGGTGGATGGCTTAGAGCTAGAAGTAATGGTTGAGGAGTTGCAGACTGATGTTTTGGAGGAGATAGTTCAAGCTCCAGAGTGAGATGCTTATCTCTAAACTCCTTCCTCGGTTTTCATTCTCCAAGGACAACTAAGATGGTGGGATATATTGGCAAGTGTCGTGTGGTGGTATTATTGGACTCTGGAGCCTCACACAATTTCATTACACCAGCGATGGTGAGTAAGTCAAAGTTAAAGACTCACGCGGCAAGAGACTTGGAAGTGTTGTTGGGAAATGGTGTCTCGGTGCATGGGTCTGGTCAACTTGTCGACTTCTTAGGAAAACATACAATTCAAAGGATAATAACAAAAATTGTTGACTTCTTACAAACCCTAAATCTAAATCGGCCACAACAAAGTTAAACTAACAGAGTTAAACTCATAATCTAACATTCATAATCATATACATAATAGAATATAATAAACTGTTGACCTAGGTCTTAAACTTTTGAAACGGAAGAAGAGAGCGAGGGTTGTTTCTTGAAACATCTTCGGTTCCTTACCGACAACAATTTGGTTGTTTTGTTGTCCTTCGTCAACATTGAAGAAGAACCCATTGTATGTTGTTTTGTTTGTTTTTTTTTTTTAATTGTGGATTTATTATTAATTGCAAATTATGAGAACTATTACATATGATCTACCATGGACAATTCCTTTCGACTTTATTAGATTCACTACATAGGCTCTTGCTCTCCTGCTCCATGCTTTTGATGGACACCTCCTTCCCTATGTCAAATCACCCTGAACGGCAATAATTGCGCATCATTGTTTTGTTTGTTTAGAAAGAGAAAAAAATAGTAAAAGAATAAGCTTTTTTAGTTTCTTTTGAGAATTAGGGTAAAACACAACTTCAGGGTTATTAATATAGAAATTTTGATTTCCATATTTCTCTTCATTAATAATACGCGTTTACTAATTTTCCTTTTTCGTAATTAATAGTATATAATACATATATATATATATATATATATTAGATTATGACCCGCGGTATACCACGGAGTAAGTTTTTTTTTTTGTTAATTTACTATTTTAATATTAATTTTGCTAATATACTCTTTTGTTAATTTTAGTGATTTAATATATAAACCGTGATGTACCGCACAATAATTTTTGTTTACTACAATATTAATTATATCAGTTTGATTCGACATATTTTATATTGGTGTTGTTAAAATATTAAAATGATAATTTAACCCGTATTAAAATATCATATTACTGAT
This sequence comes from Camelina laxa, assembly GCA_024034495.1. Taxonomy (NCBI): domain Eukaryota; kingdom Viridiplantae; phylum Streptophyta; class Magnoliopsida; order Brassicales; family Brassicaceae; genus Camelina; species Camelina laxa. Next base: position 12,886,765 of record CM043881.1, read on the forward strand.
AGTTTATTTTTTAGTATTATCTATTTAATCATGTAGTGTCATATAACCTGTCATGTAATATAATTTGTTTGTGTAATTTTGAAAATTTAATATCTTTAAATATTTATCATTTTAAACTTTTTTTAAAGTTTAGTTATATCAGTTATAAATTATAAACTTCTTAAAATTTTATAATTTACTATATATGTATGTTGAACACACACTTTTTATATTAATGAGTAACAGATGATTGTTTTAAAAATTCAAATCACAATATATGTAGAAAAATTTTACTTTTTATTAATTTTATGTATTCTACGATGATTCACTATATTTAAATTTTAAAATCAAAAAAAGATGAAAAGAGAATATTTTTTTTTAATCTGAAATATCTATATTAATTATAGAGCATTATATATATATATATTAAAGATATTTTAATTGTGTTTGGTTATAAATATAGTAGAGAAAATTAACTAAACTTATTTGGATACGAATATTAACATTAAAAAGCATCCAATTTAAAAACTTTCCAAAAAATATTTTGGAACAAAAACTGCTGCAAAAATACTAGTATAGATATAAGTAATTGTAATTTTCCTTTTTCTTTCGTATGTTGTCACAATCTGGATTCGATATTCGATTTTATTAATCAATCTAACCGTTGTAGTACATATATCAGTGTATATGTATAAGAAATCACTAAGTACTTAAGTTAGATCCTAATTAACTTTTGTCAGGCACATCAAACTCAAATCATTCTTACGGTCTACTTCCCTCTTTGAAAGAAACTTAAGTTCTACTTATCCGGTAAGGTCTGTTGATTCGTTATCTGCTCGTAAGGAATGCTCTCTACCATCAGAACCAATGATAGCAAATTCTTCAGGTTGCCCAAACAGAATTGTTACCTAGAGAGAGGTATCACAAGGAGGATCTTTAATATTAGTTCAAAGCTCGTTGCCTTCCCTATTTATCTAAAACCACTCGAAGAAAATTTCATTAGAATAAACTTTAACTCTTTCAACATGCAAAGCTGCACATTCCTCCATAAACACGTTACACAGACAAGCTTGATTTATTTTATGACAAAAAAAGGACAGACGCATATAAGGCATAAGTCTTACTGTAGTAGAAGCTGAAAACGTTTCCGCAATTGTGAGACCATTATTACACTTGATGCTGTAACCTTCTCTCTCAATAGATAACGTAGCTGCCTGCCATATATCCAGGTAACCAGTCTGTTCAAAGCCACATGCATGTGAAGGATTAATTAAAGTCAGAGATTAATACATTGGTGAGACCTAAATATTTCTCATTTTGATATATATTTCAGACAACAAAGATACTAATATATTATTTTTAATTGAACTTATAATATATTATAATTTGCTTTCTTTCAATTGAACTCACAATATTTAATGTTAACTATAAACATATAAATAATATGAGAACAAAATAGTATACACTTTATATTTCTTAAATGTTTTTTTTCCAAAAATAGATAAAGATAAGTTTATAAAATGGAAAAAAAAAAGTTATCTTTTTTTCTCACATATACATTACATTTTAATAAATTGCAATTGTGTTGTCGCAATATCACCACTGTAATTCAAATATGGTATCCATATTAATGCGTAAATAGATAAATGTCATTTTTCTTGTTGATATAGATTAATGTCATTTAACATTTAATACTATATAAAGACAAAACAACTTCTTCCAATCCAAAAACAAATTTTGTTCCTCTTTATCATTGGGGAGTATAAAAACATCCTAATTTTCTTCACCACCAAAACAAAACATATAAAAAAAAAATTATCCAAAAATAAAATCTTATACTATACAATAATCTGCCCTACTTCTAAGCAAGGTGATCAAAAATTTTATCTTTTAACTAGTTTAAACATGATCAAAACATTGTTCTACACCTTCCTTCAAACATAACACCAAAAAGTAAACGCTGATAGGACAGATCCTAACTATCCATTGTTTCCTCAAGAATTCGAGATTCGACCCATAACTCCTTTCTATTGAGAAATCCTCAAAACCCTCACAAGACATGAAATATTGGACGAAGGCAAGTTACACCTTCCACATGAGCAAATCCAAGATACTTTGATGAGATACTTTTCAGAAAGTACCATATTGCTCAAAATTATCTGACTTGTCAGCTTAATTTATTTGTAAAAGATCTTGATACAAACACTATCCATTTTGTTTCATTGTGGAAACATCCACATGAAGAAAATTTTGCTATGCGTGAGTCTTGGATCAAAGAATTTGTTAACAGGAGGGAGCTTGTGGCTGCCATGGTGGTTGGCATGTATTGGGATTTCGAGAATCACATGTTTTGTTTCTCAGTATTAGAGGGAAGTGAGTGACTCAATAGATTCAAAATTGCTGTGACATATAAATAAATATATCATTTCATGTTCAAAATGAGATTTAGCAATAAATTGTGTGACACTTTTAATTTTTAATTTTTGGGTTTAGGTAAAGGAAGAATCATATTTAATTCTATGTTTTTATCTTATTCTCGTTAATATATATATAATATAAATATCAATGTGTATGACGTAATTTTATTTGAACGTATTGGAACAAAATAGAACGTGAGATGATGAATGAGAATTTGAACATAGAGAGAGAGAAAAGTTTCGTCGCTGATGAACGTGAGATGACGATGGAGAGATAATGATGAATAAAAAGAAAAAAAACTTGTGAGATACCGTTAGTTGCCAGGAATTGTCGGAAAGCAAGAAATTCTCCCCCGTTATCAAAATAAAGCGTTTCAATCTTCTCTTTGAAACGTGTTTCGACCAAGCCTTGAAAGCAATAAAGGTTTCTTTCACTTGTGAATTTTGTTTCAATGGGTAAAGCCATGTATACCTTGTATAGTGATCCACAATGACCAAGTAATATTTGAAGTTGTCATTTGAGTGTAATGGAGACATTCAAACATCGGAATACAGATATTGTAATGGTTTTGTGGAAGTAATGGTGTTTGTATTGAAAGGAAGCTTATGGCTTTTATTGATAAGACAATGAGAACATGGATAATGTTTATTTGTGGATTCATAACAAGGTAAAGAAAATTTTGAAAGAATATTGTGTAAAATCGGAGGTGATGGATGGCCAAGTCGGGAATGCCAAGAGGAAAGAGATGCTTTGGAGGTGGTGGTTGTCAAAATGGAAATGGGATTATTGTTCATTGGGACTGGCCACTCATACAGCTCATTCTTAGTTCTCCAGCAGCAACACGGACCCCCGTTTTAAGATCCTCCACCTGAAAGTAAGCCAAAAAGAATTCCACAGATACCCAATTAGCATTACACAAGCAGTAAACCGAAATAAGGTTTTTGGCAATATTAGGAACATATAAAACATCATTCAGTCTAAGCGGTTTAGAGGGTGTAGGGAGAAGGGTGGAACCCATGTGTGATATAGGAAGACCAGTGCCGTCAGCAATGGTGACTTCTTCACCGCCATTGTAAGGCTGTTGGAGAGAGAGGTTGCTCAAATCGGTGGTGAGATGATGAGTGGCTCCCGATCAAGAAGCCATGGAGTAGTAGCGGCCATGTTAGCACGAGGCTAACATGGGACAGAGACCTGAGTGTTGTTGTTAGACAGAACACCGGAGACCTGAAAGTGAGAGCAACGGCGTGCACTATGGCCATAGACGCCACAGATCTCACAACGGCCTTGATAGCCACGCGGAGCCGAGTTGTGTGAGCGCGGAGCGTTGTTTTGTCAATGGTTGTAGCGGGATTGACCACGATGCTGCGAACCACGAACATTGACAGCATTTGTGGTTGCCGGAAGAGACCGCGAAGGCACGACAACAATCTTAAGTTTAACCTCATGGTGACGTAACTTTTCATAAACTTCAGCTAGAGTAGGAGACCGATCACGACCTTCAAGTTGATCGACGACACGGCTGTACTCTTCAGGGAGACCGGCAAGGATTTTCTCAATCTGGTCCTCATGCTCCATGGGGTTGCCAAGATAAGCCAACTGATCAAACCGAGTGGTAAGACCTTGAAAGTACGCCTCAATGGACTTGTCACCCTTGGTCCAGATCTTGATCTGTTGTCGTACCTATTGAACATGAGCACGACTTGGAGCAGCATAGATCGACGTCAACGTACGCCAAATCTCAGCAGATGTATTCGTGGTAGAGAGCAAAGGTTGGACAGAAAGAGAGAAAGCCCCTAAAAGTGCACTGTAAATCAAGCGATATTGTCGCTTCCAGATCTTATAATCTGGGTTTTCAGAGGTAACACCAGCAGTGGTGGTAGTGGGAGGAGGGACGACAGCCGTTTCATGGACGTAGCCGATGAGATCGTATCTATCGAGCAGCGCACGTACTTGATGACTCCACATCAGGATGTCTGTGCTGGTGACCTTAGTCACGTTCATTATGTTGACGGAAAGGATATTCTGTGACGCGGATACAGCAATGATCTCACCGGAAGAGGTTGACATGGTGAGCGGTGTGAAAGAGAGAAGCAAATATTTCTAGGGTCTTTATGATGGGCAAAGTTACAAAATACTCATGATCCATCTAGCCTTTAAAACGATTTCATGTTCATGAACTAGAATCAGAATAAGAATATGTTTGACAGGGCAAAAAGGCAACTTTGTAGGCAGTCTTGATATATGGAGACAAGTTATGCCATATGGATACCCTCAAGAAGATACATGCAGAAAAGATTCAAGTAATTAACAACATTGCTATGCCTAGATCACTCTCAGGACAACTCATTTCACTAGCAAAAAACAAGCAAGAGATAGCCACGGGAGTTCGCCGAGCACAGGAATCAATCACACCTTTATAGCGTCAGCTCTAGGCTTCCATAGCCCTAGCCTGTATTTGTGGCTGTATTTGAGTATAAGTTTCCTCTGCAAAATCAGAATCCATAATGATCGAGTAAATTAGAGAATTGAAAAAATCGAGCCAGCAAATCCAAACATATGATGGTGTGGTTCACCAAACCTATTATAACATGTTTCATGAAAGGAAAGATGTCTTAAGTGAGACAACGACTCTCAAGTAACATCCTAAACTGAAACCCTAACATATTAACAACCGCTAGAAACAAGTTGAAGAACTCAATTTTTTGGTTTGATTCCCCTTGATTACTATAAGTTACTTCACAAAATTAAATAATGGAACAAATTCAAGGTAGCAGATTCACATATCCTATCATATTAACAACCGCTAGAAATCTACACAGAAGAATAGAGTCTCAGGAACTTACATGTGTGCAAGGTATACCAAACTTCTTGAGTCTAAGCGTACGAGTCACAAGCAGTTTCGGAAGATCACCAATCTCAGTTTCAAGTTTTGCAATGTGAGTCTCAACTCCTCCCTCAATCCCACTCAAGAACTCAGGTATCCCAGCCTTGACTACAAAATTATCACTACAACAAGCAACCAAGAAAAACACATTTTGTGAATTTTAACAAGCGAATATCTCTTTTATATTTAAAGTTGTAAATGAAATATGCTCTAAAAAAACTAAAATGTTGTGAATTTGTGGTTTATTCAAAGATACAAAGCATCAATAATTACTTGGAAAAAAATAACTGCATTCCCTATCAACCGATAGATTATGGGAAAAATGTCATTTAAACCATGAACTTTCAAATTTTGGCCACTTAAACCATGAACTTTGTTGTAGGTCATTTAAAACATCAATTTTTGCTGAATAGCTTTTTTAAACATGATATTTTCTTGACCAAGCCAAAAAAGACATGACGTTAAATCCGATAATTGACCTACTAACAGACGTTACTATGCCGTTAATCACTCTGTTACTGATAAAATGACGTCGTTTTAATGGAAGTTTAAGTTTGAAAAAATGTCATTTAAACCATGAACTTTTAAATATAGGCCATTTAAACCATGAACTTGTAAATGTATGTCATTTAAACCATGAACTTTCAAATTTATGTCATTTAAACGATGAACTCGTCCTGGGCGTTCGGTGAACACCAGACAACCTGAAAATTTCGGTTATCGGAGCAAACCGAAGAGAGAAAGCCTAACCTTTCGGCGCAATTGATTTGGATAATTGGATTTTGGTTCAGTTCGGTTTGGTAATCGGACCGATTGGTTTATTAGAAACTGCATAAGTATATAAGCCTAACCGGCTACCCGTTTAACCCTAGTTTAGTTTCTCTCTTCTTTCTTCGACTCTGCCTCATGATGCGATTCTGAGAAAGAGAAAGAAGAACATCAATGCATCCTTCTTTTTCGATCTTTGTCATGTATTTTGTGTCTCTTTGTTTTTGTCTTGAGTATTTTTCATTTATTAGGACACTACACTAGAGTTTGAAGGATTAATCATCTTGTTTTAGGACATTACACTAGAGTTTGAATCCTTGATCACTTTTTTCATGTATTATGGTTTAAATGACATAAATTTGAAAGTTCATGGTTAAAATGACATACATTTACAAGTTCATAGTTTAAATGGCCTATATATGAAAGTTTATGGTTTAAATGACACTTTTTGAATTAAAACTTCTATTCAAACGACGTCCTTTTGTCAGTAACAGAATGATTAACGGCATAGTAACGTATGTTAGTAGGTCAATTATCGGATTTAACGTTATGTCTTTTTTTGGATTGGTCAACGAAACTTCATGTTTAAAAAAGCTAGTCAACAAAAGTTGATGTTTTAAATGGCCTACAACAAAGTTCATGATTTAAATGACCAAATTTTGAAAGTTCATGGTTTAAATGACATTTTTTCCGATAGATTATCGTCATGCTTCTTCAATTTCTAATGACAGAAAAATATAATCAATCATTGGATAATTAAGCCGATTTTGTATTAACTCTAATACTATGTATAGACTAAGCTGATGTTATTGAATTCTAATTTATAAAGAATTCTGATGACTTCAATAAAATCATGGGATAAAAAGGGAATAAATGAAAGATTTTGAAAAACTGTTAGAGAGTTTTCTATAATCTTGTTGATTAGTTTTTTACATCCAAACAGTCGTTCTATTTCAATTACTTCGGTTTATATTACTTGTCGTTCTAGGCAATTTACACACATATTAAAAAAATAATTAAATTTTCTATTTTACTCTTCATTAATACAGTATTTCATTTGATATAAGTAATTAATAAGCTAAAAGTTAGGCGTAAAATTAAAAATTTGATTCATAAAATTGCATCGTTAATACAAAACGACAAGTAATATGAAACAAAAAATTAACTTCATACACATTGATATTCATATTAGTTATACACCATATAAAATTACGTCATACACATTGATATTCATGTTTGATCAAAAAAAAAAAAAAAACACATTGATATTCATATTAGTTATATATTAAATTATTAATGGGACTACAATAAAAACACAGAATCGAACATAATTCTTCCTTTAACTAAACCCAAAAATTATAAATTAAAAGTCTCACACAATATATTTTTGCTAGATCTCATTTTGAACATAAACTGATATATTTATTTATATGTCATAGCAATTTTGAATATATTGAGTCAGTCACTTCCCTCTAATACTGAGAAACAAAACATGCAACTCTCGAAATCCCAATACATACCAACCACCATGCCAGCCACAAGCTCCCTCCTCTTAACAAATTCATTGATCCAGGACTCACGCATAGCGAAATTTTCTTCATGTAGATGTTTCCACAATTCAACATAATGGATAGTGTTTGTATCAAGATCTTTCACAAATAATTTGAACTGACTAGTAAAGAAATTTGTGCGCCATATGTTATGCTTCGAAAAGCATCCCATCATAGTATCTTTGATTTTCTCATATGGAAGTGTTAACTTGCCTTCATCCAATATTTCATGTATTGTGAGGGTTTTGAGGATATCCCAACGAAAAGGAGTTATGGGTCGAATCTCGATTTCTTGAGGAAACAGTGGATAGTTAGGATTGGTTCTATCAGCGTTTTCTTCTTGGTGTTTTGTTTGAAGGAAGGTGTAGAACAACGTTTTGATCATGTTTAAACTAGTTAAAAGATAACTTTTTGATCACTTTGGTTAGAAGGAGTGTAGGTTATTGTATGTAAGGTTTTATTTTTGTATAAATCTTTTTTTATCTTATCTTTTTTGGTGGTGAAGAAACTTAGGATGATTTTTATACCCCCAGTGATAAGAAGAACTCAATTTGCTTTTGGATTGGAAGAAGTTGATGTATTCTTTATATAGTGTTAAAAGTTAAATGACAATAATCTATATCAACAAGAAAAAATGATACTTATCTATTTAGGCATCAATATGGATACCATATTTGAATTACAGTGGTAAAATTGTGACAACACAACTGCACTTTATTAAAATGGAATGTATGTGTGAGAAAAAAAGATATATTTTTCCATTTTATTACTTTATCTTTATCTATTTAAAAAACATTTAGCAAATATAAAGTCTATACTATTTTTTCTCATCTTATTTATATGTTTATAATTAACACTAAATATTGACAGTGAGTTTAATTGAAAGAAAACAAATTATAATATATTGTGAGTTCAATTAAAAATAATATATTAGTATCTTTGTTGTGGGAAAGTACATATCAAAATGATAAATATTTAGGTGTCACCAATACTTTTTATTTTTTTTAAACACATTTGGCTTAAATAGTATATGCAACTTTTTTACATTTCACATCTGCCAAATAAATATCATTGAGAAAACCTTACAAATAAATATTATTCATAAAACCTTGCAAGGAATGGCTGCATGTTTTAAATTATAGCTGAATTAGAGAAACTTCATTTATTTACTGCTTAATAGTTTTTAAGCCTTTAAGAATAAAATAAATATTCAACATAACATTTTTGTCGTTATGTTGATTTTGCGCTTGTTAATGATTCAATAATTCCATTATTCGGTTATTCATACCGGGCAACAACATCTACCATGAACATGAATTGAGATGTGTCTTTATCAGCACGGGACAAGCTGTGGCATCCTAAAAGATCGGCTAAGTCTGACCCATATAGTTTAAGTTGAATTTATGATTCAGTTTTATTCTAGCCTTCGTTTCTGGCTGGTTAGCGATTCTTGACCAGCAGAACTTTCTGCTTTCTCCCACATTTTTTTGTCCTTAATCCTTATGCAGCGTGTTATCACAATCGTTTCTGAGCTGCTTAACGTGTCTTGTCGAATCTAAGTTATTAAGCAGCAAAAAAAAAGAATGTGCCTCGAGCGATTCCTTTCATCCCAAAAACTACCTCCCATCTGAAATGGGTTTTGCTTGTTTTTAACAGAAAAGGCCTCATCAGCTTCAGTAACCTCTGAAGAACCATCTCTCTCTGTTCTCTGTTTTCACCAGCAAGTGGTTTCTTGCGACTGAAGATACCTGAAATTTACGACTCATTTTGATACTTGACATCAAACAATGAGGCACGGATTATGAGTATTAGTTCCTCATTGTCTGTGATCATATCCAAATCTTTTTATAAATACACACACACACAAATGAATAACATAGAAGAAACAAACATGTTTCTTTTGTTAAACTCTAGGGGTTTTTCAAGTCATCATCACCACTATGACAAGTCATTTTAGATTCTGAAAGCTCTCAAGAAGTCTAGATTTTTCAGGTAGGATAGACTTAAAACGTCTCTTGCAGACAGAACAATTTGCAAAAAATGTGGTAGCATGCAGTTTTGTTTTCATGTTATGAGAGAGAGTTACTCTCCACATAATGAGAATGAGAATGAGAATCTCAGTGACAAATCATTTTATACCATATCAATTTGGTAAGATACTCTGCAGTTCTGCAGTACGCCAAGAGATCAACATATCCTTAACTCTCGAAAAATTGGCGAAAGTATACGGATCATAGCTTGCCTTAGTAAGCCAACGAGTTCAAAGCAGTACCAGACTAAAGGCGCCAACTACATTGACATTGGTTAAAGAACTTGTATTTCTTATGATTTCACTCTCTGTTATATCCCCTTCGAATTTCAGATACTTGAGCAAAGGGCCGGGCATCAATCAAGACATATACGCGCCTTCATGATCAAAAACAACAGCACCAACTTCCATTTCCACACAATAAAAAGACTTTACACTGAGACTAATTAATATCTGAGAGTGCACTCGTAAAACCTCAACATTATCACCCTTCTTGCAATGCTCAAGAACTGGGTGAAACAGGATAATAAACTGTATAGCTTCATCATAGCATATACAATTTTTTTGCTAAACTCATGAAACTTGAGACAAGGTAAAGAAACTGACTCATAAGCACGCATTTAAAACTCTACAATGAGACGACTGGTCAATATCTGAGAGCGCACTCGTAAAACCTCAACATTATAAAATGCTCAAGTCTTCAAGAACTGAGCGAAACGAGTTAAGCAACTGTACAGCTTCATCATTGTCATTGACATGTACAGTTTTTCTATACTTAGACAAGGTAAAGAAACTGACTCATATACACGCATTTAAACCTAATGGAGTCTTAAGTACGCACTGCCAATAGCTAACATACATAAAGACCTTGGAGGAATCACACACCGTTGCTTCACATGTCACTTACGATCAAGATGCTTAAGTTTACACTTAATTATTTAACCACATAATCTATTCACCCCTTGAAACGAGCCTTGATCATTCTCATCATTCCGGATACTTAACTTGAGCTCGTCTAAGCATGAACCCCTAGAGGATTCTATAAACCTATCAACAAAACTTACTGAGGCATGTAAAACCAGAGTAATCTGGGAACTTATTGGCGTCTAAAAAAAACCAGAGTTTTTCCACCCTCTTGGACAAAACACTAGTTCTAGCATTATCTTCTGTCTGAAGCTATCAGAAGATGCATCTGATACAAGTGAACGTTAACCTGCTTATCATATCCTCTTCCCTTGCACTACAGTGTTCAAGTTCATTGCTTCTCTTTCAAAGAACTTTCCTCCATTACATCCATTCACAAAATTGGGCCGACTATTTTACACAAGACAAGGTTCAAAATTACTCAATTACTTGGCTTGTCTGCATCAGTTATGGACGTCCAACATTCAATGTCTATATATGTTAGAAACTTTACTTGAGAAAAAAAAAATACATTCATACTTAAAAAAACATACAATTCAAAGGATAATAACAAAAATTGTCGACTTCTTAGAAACCCTAAATCTAAATCGGCCACAACAAAGTTAAACTAACAGAGTTAAACTCTTAATCTACCATTCATAATCATATACATAATAGAATATAATAAACTGTTGACCTAGTCAGAGACCTAATTCAATTGTAAGAAGAGAACATCATTGGATCTGCAAAAGAAGACGGAGTCTGATTCCAGTCCGGAAACTGATCAAAGTGGACAAATGGTGGGGTTTGTGTCTGCGTCTGCATCAGAGGAGGAAACACCATGGGAACATCAAAGTTGTTACTTGTTAGAAACGACCCTTGTGCCCCAAGTGAAGCCGAACTCGTAGGTGGGTCAAAGGTAGAAACAGAGTCAGGGAGTTGACAGAAGCTAGAGTTGACAGAAGCTACCGTTGTCATGGTTATAGATATAGAGTGAAACTTTTCTCTGATGTTGTTGACTCAATGAAGGCGTCAATAGGTCTTTTTGCTCTGTTTTTGAAACACCACCGCTCATCAATGATGGATCTGGTGTGAAGAAGCCGCCGGAATACACCACAGGGTTCTGATCGGGTTCCGTCTGGTTCTGTAACCGAAGAAGCTGATCTTGTAACACCGGTAGAGAACTCTCTAACGAAGCCTCCATCTCCAAAAGTTTCTCAGAGAATTTGTTGTCCGTGATATCAAAAGATGTCTTCTTGTCTTTGAGGCCGGTCTTCTTATTCAGGAACAGAGAAAGGTTTGTGCTGTTCTTGCGTATCTCTGTATCGTTTAGTTTGCTGTATCTCTCCGCCATGTCTCGAACCTTGGATTGATCTTCCGGCCATGTCCCGACGAGTTCTCCGTCACGGTTGTAGTATATAACACAGACTTCGACATCGCAGAGGATTGAAAGCTCGGAGGCTTTCTTATACATGGTCTGTTCTCTCATACGAAGATTTGTTGTCTTCTTTAAAACGGAAGAAAAGAGCGAGGTTGTTTCTTGAAACATCTTTTGTTGTCCTTCGTCAACATTGAAGAAGAACGCAAATTTCATGCATTGTCTTCAATGGGTGCATACAGTATCCTCGAATGCATTCCAAGCCTCGATCTATATGATTTGGAAAGAACGCAATCAGCGCATCCATTCCTCCAGAACCAAAACCGCCTCTGTCATCATTAAGGAGATCAAGACGATCATTCGAGCTCGTCTCCTACCACTCTCATCTGCTCCATACTCACAATCACCGGGACAAACCTTGCTCATCACCTGGTTCAGTCTGTTTTTGTAATATGTCACGGTAAGCTAATTCTCCTTTAACTATATTGTACTGGGCCTGTGGCCGTCTTGGGCTTTTTTGCCTTGTAACCTTTTTAATGAATGAAGTTAAATAAATATATATATATATTTGAAGAAGAAGCCATTGTACGTTGTTTTGTTTGTTTACAGAGAAAAAAAAAAAGTAAAAGAAGAAGCTTTTTTAGTTTCTTTTGAGAATTAGGATAAAGTCATAAAACACAACTTCAGGGTTATTTATATAGAAATTTCGATATCCATATATTTCTTCATTAGTGATACGCGTTTACTAATTTTCCTTTTTTCGTAATTAATATATAATATCAGTAAATGTAATTTTTCTTTTTTTTCGTTTGTTGTCACAATCTGGATTAGATTCGATTTACATTTTTCTAAAATCAATCTAACCGTTGTAGTATACATATATCAGCAGTGTTCAAGAAAGCGCTAGGCGGTATCTGGGCGATAACCCAGCGCCTAGCGTTTAGAATGCTTAATCGGGGCCTAGACGGTTTTTAGGCGGTTTAGGCGTTTAAAACATAAAACATTATATATATAAAATTATGTAAAAATATATGTTAGAAAAATAAAAATATATAAATTATAAACAAAAGTAAAAAGATACTTTTATTAGTTATATTAACAATATATAAATGTTTATAATTACGTATACAGATAGAAAACTTAATAATTTAAATAAATGTAGTTAAAAATCAAAAATAAATATTAAAATAAAATTTATGTAATTTTAAGCGGTTCAGGCGGTCATCTAGGCGCTAGGCGCTGGTCATCTAGGCGTCTGCTGAGCGCCGCTTTCTCGAACATTGTATATCAGTGTATCTGTATAATCAATCACAATCACTTTACAATCACTAAGAACGTAGTTAGATCCTAATTAACTTTTGTCAGGCTCATCAAACTCAAATCATTCTTAGACTATCCTTATTAGTGTGTTTCTTAGTTGTTTCTTAAGGCAATTGTTAATAATAAAAAGGGAAAAAGAAACTTTGTTAAGAAAAAAGAAAAATTTTGTTGATTATTGGTAGAACCAAGTTAAGGTGTTTCTTAGTAATAAATATAGTAAAATAATAATTAATAACTTAAAATATTCAAAATTATTTTATATATCATAGCAACACATTTTAATAATAAAAACATAAAATAACATATAACATTTAAAATTAAAACACAAAACATTAAGGGGGTGTATTCAACTTGACATTTTAAGTGATTTGTGTAAGAGTTACAAATCCTATGTTATTCAATCATGTATTTTAAAAAGTCTTCTGAAATCCACTGTTATTGAACTGATGATTTAAAAATCTACTTTAAAATCCATTAAAATCTCTTGTTATTGAACTGATGATTTAAAAATCTACTTTAAAATCCACTGATATTCAAAACAGTTTTGTGGATTAGGATTTTAATAACTTTTAGGATTCTGGAAGATTTGTTTAGTTAAAAATACATAAATCCAAATCTTATGGTTTTAGGTGGGATTTAAAAGAATTTTACAGAAAATCATATGAACTTCCTTAAAATCTATCAAAATTCTAAATTTCCTAAATCCCATCAAATTCTCCAAAATCATGGTTTGAATATACCCCCCTAGAAAATAAAAACATAACACACAACATGAAGAGAGAACACACGAAAATGAAAGAGAAATGCCAAAAAAATTTACCCCATTAATCTCATTTCACCATTCATATCGCGCCACCTGTCCACTAAGAAACGTTTCTTTTGGTTCTAAAATTAGAAACGTTTCTTACAATCCTTAGCTTTTTTTTCATTAATAATTAATATCTATACCTAAGAAATTTCCTAAGAAACATCTAAGGACTATCAATGAGGATAGTCTTACGGTCTACTTCCCTCTTTAAAAGAAACTTAAGTTCTACTTACCCGGTAAGGTCTGTTTATTCGTTATCTGCTCGTAAGGAATGCTCTCTACCATCAGAACCAATGATAACAAATTCTGCAGGTTGCCCAAACGGAATTGTTACCTAGAGAGAGGTATCACAAGAAGGATTTTTAATATTAGTTCAAAGCTCGTTGCCTTCCCTATTTATCTAAAACCACTCGAAGAAAATTTCATTAGAATAAACTTTAACTCTTTCAACATGCAAAGCTGCACATTCCTCCATACCCACACGTTACACAGACAAGCTTGATTTATTTTATGACAAAAAAAAGACAGAAGCATATAAGGCATAAGTCTTAGTGTAGTAGAAGCTGAAAACTTTTCCGCAATTGTGAGACCATTATTACACTTGATGCTGTAACCTTCTCTCTCAATAGATAACGTAGCTGCTTGCAATATATCTTAATATCCAAGTAACCAGTCTGTTCAAAGCCACATGCATGTGAAGGATTAATTAAAGTCAGAGATTAATACATTGGTGCGACCTAAATATTTCTCATTCTGATATGTATTTCAGACAACAAAGATACTAATATATTATTTTTAATTGATCAACTCATAATATATTATAATTTGCTTTCTTTCTTGAACTCACAATATTTAATGTTAACTATAAACATATAAATAATATGAGAACAAAATAGATGAAGATAAATTTATAAAATGGAAAAAAAAAAAGTTATCTTTTTTTTTTTCTCGCACATACATTATATTTTAATAAAGTGCAATTGTGTTGTCGCAATATCACCACTGTAATTCAAATATGGTATCTATATTGATGCGTAAATAGATAAATATCATTTTTCTTGTTGATATACATTAATGTCATTTAACA
Source organism: Camelina laxa (assembly GCA_024034495.1). NCBI lineage: Eukaryota > Viridiplantae > Streptophyta > Magnoliopsida > Brassicales > Brassicaceae > Camelina > Camelina laxa. Next base: position 12,901,889 of record CM043881.1, read on the forward strand.
TTTAATACTATATAAAGACACATCAACTTCTTCCAGTCCAAACGCAAATTTTGTTCCTCTTTATCATTGGGGGTATAAAAGCATCCTAATTTTCTTCACCACCAAAACAAAACATATAAAAAAAAATTATCCAAAAATAAAATCTTATATACAATAATCTGCGCTACTTCTAAGCAAGGTGATCAAAAAGTTTATCTTCTAACTAGTTTAAACATGATCAAAACATTGTTCTACACCTTTTTTCAAACAAAACACCAAGAAAAAAAACGCTGATAGGACAGATCCTAACTATCAATTGTTTCCTCAAAAAGTCGAGATTCGACTTAACTCCTTTCTGTTGGGAAATCCTCGAAACCCTCACAAGACATGAAATATTGGAAGAAGGCAAGTTACACCTTCCACATGAGCAAATCCAAGATACTTTTCAGAAAGTACCATATTGCTCACAAATTATCTGACTTGTCAGCTTAATTTATTTGTGAAAGATCTTGATACAAACAATATCCATTTTGTTTCATTGTGGAAACATCCACATGAAGAAAATTTTGCGATGCGTGAGTCTTGGATCAAAGAATTTGTTAACAGGAGGGAGCTCGTGGCTGCCATGGTGGTTGGTATGTATTGGAATTTCGAAAATCACATGTTTTGTTTCTCAGTATTAGAGGGAAGTGAGTGACTCAATAGATTCAAAATTGCTGTGACATATAAATAAATATATCATTTCATGTTCAAAATGAGATTTAGCAATAAATTGTGTGACACTTTTAATTTTTAATTTTTGGGTTTAGGTAAAGGAAGAATCATATTCAATTCTATGTTTTTATCTTAGTCTCGTTAATATATATATATATATATAATATAAATATCAATGTGTATGACGTAATTTTATTTAAACGTATTGGAACGAAGTAGAACGTGAGATGATGAATGAGAATTTGAACATAGAGAGAGAAAAGTTTCTTCGCTGATGAACGTAAGATGACGATGGAGAGCTAATGATGAATAAAAAGACAAAAACTTGTGAGATACCGTTAGACGTTAGTTGCCAGGAATTGTCAGAAAGCAAGAAATTCTCCCCCGTTATCAGAATAAAGCGTTTCAATCTTCTCTTTGAAACGTGTTTCGACCAAAGCCTTGAAAGCAATAAAGGTGTCTTTCACTTGTGAATTTTGGTTCAATGGGTAAAGCCATGTATACCTTGTATAGTGATCCACATTGACCAAGTAATATTTGAAGTTGTCATTTGAGAGTAATGGAGACATCCAAACATCGGAATAAAAATATTGTAATGGTTTTGTGGAAGTAATGGTGTTTGTATTGAAAGGAAGCTAATGGCTTTTATTGATAAGACAATGAGAACATGGATAATGTTTATTTGTGGATTCAAAACAAGGTAAAGAAAATTTTGAAACAATATTGTGTAAAATCGGAGGTGATGGATGGCCAAGTTGGGAATGCCAAGAAGAAAGAGATGCTTTGGAGGTGGTCGTTGTAAAAATGGAAATGGGATAATTGGTCATTGGGACTGGCCACTCATACAGCTCATTCTTAGTTCTCCCTTGCAGCAACCGGACTCCCGTTTTGAGATTCTTCACCTGAAAGTAAGCCGAAAAGAATTCCACAGAAACCCAATTAGCATTACACAAGTGGTAAACCGAAATAAGGTTTTTGGCAATATTAGGAAGATATAAAACATCATTCAATGTAAGCGGTTTAAAGGGTGTAGGGAGAAGGGTGGAACCCGTGTGTGATATAGGAAGACCAGTGCCGTCAGCAATGGTGACTTCCTCACCGCCATTGTAAGGCTGTTGGAGAGAGAGGTTGCTCAAGTAGGTGGTGAGATAATGAGTGGCTCCCGAATCAAGAAGCCATGGAGTAGTAGCGGCCATTTTAGCACGAGGCTGCTATGGGACAGAGGCCTGAGTGTTGTTGTTAGACGGAACACCGGAGACCTGAAAGTGAGAGCAACGGCGTGCACTATGGCCATAGATGCCACAGATCTGACAACGGCCTTGATAGCCACGCGGAGCCGAGTTGTGTGAGCGCGGAGCGTTGTTTTGTCAATGGTTGTAGCGGGATTGACCACGATGCTGAGAACCACAAACATTGACAGCATTTGCGGTTGCCGGAAGAGACGGCAAAGGCACGACAACACTCTTGAGTTTAACCTCATGGTGACGTAACTTTTCATAAACTTCAGCTAGAGTAGGAGACCGATCACGACCTTCAAGTTGATCGACGACACGGCTGTACTCTTCAGGGAGACCGGCAAGGATTTTCTCAATCTGGTCCTCATGCTCCATGGGGTTGCCAAGATGAGCCAACTGATCAAACCATGTGGTAAGACCATGAAAGTACGCCTCAATGGACTTGTCACCCTTGGTCCAGATCTTGATCTGTTGTCGTACCTGTTGAACATGAGCACGACTTGGAGCAGCATAGATCGACGTCAACGTACGCCAAATCTCAGCAGATGTATTCGTGGTAGAGAGCAAAGGTTGGACAGAAAGAGAGATAGCACCTAAAAGTGCACTGTAACTCAAGCGATCTTGTCGCTTCCAGATCTTATAATCTGGGTTTTTAGAGGTAACACCAGCAGTGGTGGTAGTGGGAGGAGGGACGACAACCGTTTCATCGACGTAGCCGATGAGATCGTATCCATCGAGCAGCGCACGTACTTGACGACTCAGAAGTTTGTGCTGGTGAGCTTAGTCACGTTCATCATGTTGACGGAAAGGATATTCTGTGACGCGGACACAGCAATGGTCTCACCGGAAGAGGTTGACATGGTGAGCGGCGTGAAAGAGAGAAGCGAAAATTTCTAGGGTTTTTAGGGTAAGAGATTGTGGCTCTGATACCATATAAGATGAGAGGCTGAATGATTCTTATTAGATGGAGAGATAACATTATATAGTACAAATACAATCGAGATTAAGGATCTATCATTTACAAATTATAATACTATCATTTCCATATATACATTCTACACAATGTAAGGTTTTCTTTTGTTTGCTCACTGTGATTGATTATATATTACAACCGTTAGATTGATTTTTGTAAAATGGAAACCAAATCTCATTCAGATTGTGACAACAAACGAAAAAAGGGAAACTACAATTACTCGAAAAATCCAAACGGTTAAATTAGTAAATGTGTATCATCATATCATTTAATGAAGAGAATATACAATTCAAAACCAAAAACTGGAAATTAAGCCTCAAATATGGAAATCTAATTCTATATAAATAACCCTAAATCGTGTTGTGTTTTACCCTAATTCTCAAAGAGTTATTAAAACTAATTTAAAATCTTAAAAGCCAAAATTTTATCAATCATGCTTTCGTTGCTTTATTAGTTTTTAAAGCCTTAAAAGTCTAACTGCCCATTTTTTAGTATGTACGTGCAAAATTTTAAATTCACAAATGTGAGACTTTTTTTGCTGTAAAAAAATAAATAATAGTAAAACTGTAGTTATTTTTCTCTTTCTTATTTTCCATGATGATTGAAACATTCATTTTCAATCTATGTATAATTTATCACAAATAAATTATAATTCACTAGGACTCAGACCCTTGCGATGTCGCGGAAAAAATATTTCAGAAAAAAAATAAATTTAAATTATACATAATGAAAGCATTTGAAAGTAATCAAATAGTTTCAAAGTATATGTTATAAAAAAAACTAAAATTATTAAAAAGGGAAAAATAATGACTAGGTTTAAATACATAAATATTATATATAAATTGTTTAAATTATTATAAATTTAAGATAATTTATGAAGAATTATGGTAAAGAGTTACAACCATCATACAATTATTAATATTTATATTACCATTAAAAAACTATTATGACAAAGTGATTCTAACTGAGAATGTTGAACTAATGGTTGTAATGAGTAAATGCAATTTTCTAGTAAATAATTATAAATATAAAATATAATTAATAATGAATGATAATATATCAGCGAAAAATTATAGAAGATATTTAAAATGAGTGAAAATATATCAACGAAAAATAAAAATAAAAATAGACAACTTTAAAAATAAAATAAAATATAAAGATTAAAATAGTTTTTTTACGAAAGTTACGATAAATAGACGCAGCAGTAAATTATATATTAAATTGCATTAAATTTCTATATTGCTATAATCATTTCTATTTTTTGTTATATAATAGAATAATTTTGAATATTGGATATTAATATTTAAATTATTTAGATTCAACATAAAACGTAAAATTTGTTTTAACGAACAATGATTTGTTAGTTATTGATGAAGAGACCAAAATATAGAGTTCAAAAGATATGACCATATAAATAGATACTCCTAGTAGAACGAAAAGTTGTGACGAAAAATTATGAATAAAATATGGTGAAATGACACAACACTTCAGTGAACAGATGTAACTGTTTGAGTTTTTTAAAAATATATAAAACAATTTTTTACGAAAGTATATCATGAAAAGTCGCAATTTTTGTTTACATTTATTCAGATTGTTATTATTATTATATGTTAAAAAAAAAAAAAGAAGAACAAAATATATATAATTCTAAAGACGTGTATATTTTAAAGTAAAACAAAAGTTTGAAATTATTATAAAAGAAGAACAAAATAGATAGGTTTCTAAATATGTGAACATTTGAATAGATCCAATTGTTCGTAAAGTCACAACTGTTTGTAAGAGACACAATTCTACATTTAACAGACACAACTTTCTAAGGATTTTTTGTCAAAAAAATAATAAAAATAATATTTTTAATGAAAAGTTGCGATGAAAAAATACAAATGTTTGAATAAATATAACTCTACAATGAACAATTGCAACTTTACAAAAAAAAAACTCAATCGCAACTTTTTGTAAACACACAATTACTTTTTTCAATTTTTTTTGGAAAAATATCCAAAATGTGCAATTGAAAAAACACAAGGGATTAAAAATATTCTTAGAGAGAGGAGCAATTAACTGACTTTTAATTCATGCACGTTGCAAAATCGATTATGCTATTCATTTTTTTTTTAATTCTTCAGTTGAATTGTAGAGCTGTACAAAAAAAACATATTTACTTATTGGTTAGATAAACAAAATATTTAGCAATGAAATATACGGAAATTTTATTACCAAAGAAAAAAAAAATCCATTACCAAAAAAAATATATATATATTTGAAAATTTTAAACTTTAGTTTGGAAAATGTAAAAAGTTGATCCCATCCCGGCGAATTGTACATTAACTTAAAATGCTTATCAAAGATGTTGTGACTCATATTTCTTTCAAAGATGCATGTATAGTTATGAGAGTGATCGTTTTTGTCCAAAAATAAAAACTATGAGAGTAATCGAATGCAGGACGAATGACATATGATAGTGAAGAAAGCCACATGTTGGCCTAACCAAAAGCAAGGGAATGAATAATTTGTGATGTTTTATTAAAAAAGAACTACTATCACCAATATTTGAATAATAGTCCATGAAAGATGTATGATTCATTTTATACATTTTGTAAAAAAAAAGATATACAATTTGAAGTCATAAATTACATTTATATCAAACAAATAAACAATTACAAGATCTCATAAAACTAAATTTGTGTTGATTAATTAGTTGACTAAAAAAATTTCCTCCTTTTATATTTAAGTGACAAATCATAATCATTGCTTTTCTTCCAACAGTTGAAATTTTATCTCGAAAAGAATACCATTTAAAACGATTCATTTCACGTTTACTACAATTAAATCGTCCAACACAAATGAAAAATATACAAGATAGCCATATAGCTTGAGGATATCTTTTCAGATATGGACTTTGTAGTAATGTTAATGCAGCTTCTAAATTTCGATGTATGCAACCCATATAAACAGTTTTTAAATAGAAAACATATTTATTACCATATTGAAAAGTCAATTCCAAAAACTCACTATATAATCTATCAAATCCAAAAAAACTCTATGTATTTTTATTAAATTTTTATATTTAAAATTAACTAAAAGTTGTAAATTAGATTCATCATTCCAAAAATCTTTTGTTAAATCAAGAATTAGAAGAATTTCTTGACTTTTTAAAAAAATGAGCGCTAGCAAAATAATTTGGAAAATCTATAAACCGTTGAGATTGAAATTTTAGTTGGTTTTGTGTAATAACAAAAAAAAATGAAAACAGTTTAAATAGACAAATAGATATAGATTTCAAAAGATATGAATGTTTGAATAAAGACAACTCTACAGTGAACAGTTATAATTTTTCATAAATAACCGTTACAATGATCCATCATGACTTTTCGAAAAATATCCAAAAGGTACGATTGAAAAAACGCAACTGTTGGAAAAAAGGCAACTGTTGGTCACATTTATTCAGATTGCTATTATATATAGATTAAAAATACATTTTTATTTCTGTTATTTTGAGATCCATTTTTCTGGAACGACGTCCTATTTCCCCTTCGGAACTATCATATCGTACTAGATCCACCCCACAAACTTAAGTGCTCCATTGATTTCTACCAGAATTTATATTTCTATTGCTATTTCTCCATCAATCTGGGTTTAGACGGTTTTGAAGCTAAACCCGATATAAATGTAAAGAAAACCGGTATGAAACCAATTTATAACCCGATTAAGATATATAACCCGACCCATCATGTTCTTCAAAAAATGATCAATTCTCAAAAAAAATAATTTACGGCGAGAGATCCAAGGGATTGTTGTTGTTCGTGACTGAATAATGTAGGGAGGTGAAAGTGGGTAATGAGATGATGATGATGATGATGATGATGATGGGGTCGGGGTTGGCCAAAAAGCTCCACTCATGAACATAAATCTTTGTGATTGTCTTTGATCCGTTTGTAGAGAGATCATCGATCCAGAAAAAAAAATCCAGAAATCTTGTATGTGTTTGCAGATTTAAGAGCTCCTTCATGGAGAATACAATGCATTTTTCTCTCTGAAACAATTTAGTGTTCTTTACCTCAAGTCTGTTTATGATTTATTCTTCTGGTTTAGCCGTTTAGGGTTTTTACAAAAAAAAAATTGGGAATTTTCAATTTGGAAGTGAGGAACATGATGGGTCGGGTTATATATCTTAGTCGGGTTATAAATTGGTTTCATACCGGTTTTCTCTACATTTATATCGGGTTTAGCTTCAAAACCGTCTAAATCCAGATTGATGGGGAAATAGCAATAGAAGTATAAATTCGGGTAGAAATCAATGGAGCACTTAAGTTTGTGGGAGATAAAGAACGAGGTAAAAGATCGGAGTGGATTTGGTACGATATGATAGTTCCGAGGGGGAAATAGGACGTCCTTCCCCATTTTTCATAATTATTTTTGCATCAACAACCATTATAACATATAATCAATTATGTCATATCTTTATAATTTTTAATTTGTTAAAAATATTTACCTATTTATTTTTAAATAAAATTCATTATACTGCTATAGTTAAAAGTGTCTACAACAAAAAAAAAAGTCTTTACAGTTAAGTAATAGTAATAGGGCCTAAACCTTCTTTTCTTTTTCCTCCGTAAACAAACAACGTACAATGGCTTCTTCTACAATGTTGACGAAGGACAAAAAAATGAAATTGTTGTCGGTTAGAAACCAAAGATGTTTCAAGAAACAATCGTCCCTCTCTTCCGTATCTAAGAAGACAACAAATCTTCCTTTGAGAGAATAGACCATGTTTATGAAAGCCTCCGAGCTTTCAATCATGTGTGATATCGAAGTCTGTGTTATATACTACGACCGTGACGGAGAACTCATCAGGACATGGCCGGAAGATCAATCCAAGGTTCAAGACGTGGCAGAGAGATACAGCAAACTAAACGATATAGAGAGACGCAAGAACAGCACAAACCTTTCTCTGTTCCTGAATAAGAAGACCGGCCTCAAAGACAAGAAGACATCTTTTGATATCAAGGACAACAAATTCACTGAAAAAGTATTGGAGATGGAGTCTTCGTTAGAGAGTGCTCTACGTACAAGATACGCTTCTTCGGTTACAGAACCAGACAGAACCCGATCAGAACCCTGTGGTGTCTTCCGCCGGCTTCTTCACAACAGATCCATCATTGATGAGCGGTGGTGTGTCAAAAACAGAGCAAGACCTATCGACGCCATCGTTGACTCAACAACATCAGAGCAAAGTGTCTCTATAACCATGACAACGGTAGCTTCTGTCAACTTCCTGACTTGTTTCTACCTTTGACCCATCGATGAGAAGTAACAACTCTGATCTTCGAAGGTGTTTTGTCCACTTTGATCAGTTTGCGGGGTGGAATAATTAGACTTCGTTGTCTTTTGCTGATCCAATGATGTTCTCTTCTTACAATTGAGTTAGGTCTTTGACTAGGTCAATGGTTTATTATTTTCTATTATGTATGATTATGAGTGTAACTCTGTTAGCAAAAAGTATCTTCTTGTGGCCGATTTAGATTTAGGGTTTGTAAGAAGTCGACAATTTTTTATAATCATTTTGTATGATTTCCTGACAATGAATATATATATTTTTTTCTCAAATTACTAACATAGTCTTGGCTTCTTCTACTTTTTTTTCTAAGTCTTAAATTTGAGTTTGAAAAACCTGCTATATTAAGAGTTTTTATACAATAGACACTGAATGTTAATGTCCATTATTGATGCAGACAAGTAAACTAATCGAGGAACTGAACCTTGTTTCTGCCAAATCATCGGTTCAATTTTACGAATGGATGTTACGGAGGAAGAGCTTTTCGAAAGAGAAGCAATTATGCGATGAATTCAAAAAGTGTAGTGCAAGAGAAGAAGAGGATTGGATTGTTGGGATAAGCTTGAAGAAGAAGATAGATTAAGTCAAAGGTTATCCTAATCCTACCGAGTAATGGTTTCCCTAAAAGATTAGGATTAACTAAAGTTGAGGAGTTATCTAAACACAATTATAATTTGTATTAGGAATTATCTCTAATCTCTATAAATATAGAGTTGCCAAAGTTGTGGTATACCTATGAGCTTGAGAGATTAAGATTGAGAGATTGTGAGAGAGAGCTTGAAGTTTTGAGTCAGTTTCTTTAACCTAATATAAAAAAGTCGTTCTTATAACAATCTTGTGTTCTTAATTCTTTCTTGCTTAAACTAGATTTGGTATCAGAGCTTCTAGGTTCGATATTTGAAACATGAGTGAAATAACCGAGACTAGCATCAAACCAAAAGAGAATGTACCTTCATCTATACAATGTCCGATGCTAACCCCTATTAACTATACTGTTTGGGCAATGAGGATGGATGTTGCGCTGCGTGTTCACAAAGTTTGGGAAGTATCGATCCTGGAACAACAGAACCAGAGAAGAATGACCTTGCAAGAGCTCTCCTATTCCAGTCCATACCAGAGTCGATGATCCTGCAAGTTGGTGATCAGGTTACTGCTAAAGGGGTATGGGATTCGATCAAAGCAAGAAATCTTGGAGCTGATCGAGTAAAGGAAGCAAAACTGCATACTCTCATGGCTGAATTCGATAGGCTAAAGATGAAAGTGACAGATACTATTGACAACTTTGTTGGTAAACTCTCAGAGATCTCCACAAAATCTGCATCATTGGGAGAAATCATTGAAGAAACTAAAATTATGAAGAAATTCTTGAAAAGTTTACCAAGAAAGAAATACATACACATCATTGCAACACTTGAGCAGGTTCTTGATTAAAAGACAACAACGTTTGAAGACATTGTTGGAAGGTTAAAAACTTACGAAGAACGAATCACAGAGGACGAAGATTCACAAGACAATCAGAGTAAGCTCATGTATGCAAATTCGGATTCACAGTCCTATGAATTCAACTATGAGGGAGGCAGAGGAGGAAGGTTCTTACCGTGGGAGAGGCAGAGGTCGAGGACGTTCTGGTTTCCAACCAAGAAACAAGTCGAGAATTACTTGTTATAGGTGTGACAAGGTTGGACATTATGCATCCAACTGCCCTGATCGTCTCCTCAAACTAATCAAAGCACAAGAAACTTTCGAGAAGGAAGAAGAAGATAACACTCAAGAAGCAGAGTCTCTTATGATGCATGAGGTGGTATTTCTCAATGAGAAAAATATGCAGTTAAAGAAGTATGAGGATTGCTCAGACAATACTTGGTACCTAGACAATGGTGCCAGTAACTATATGACTGGAAATCAAGCTTGGTTCAGTAGAATTGACACTATGGTCACAGGGAGAGTTCGTTTTGGTGATGACTCACATATTGACATAAAAGGAAAAGGTTCGATCGTGTTTATAACTAAAACTGGAGAGCGTAAGGTGTTGCATGATGTCTATTACATACCAAACCTCAAAAGCAACATCATTAGCTTAGGACAAGCTACTGAAGCCGGTTGTGATGTTAGGATGATAGGAGGTTTCCTCACCTTGTATGATCGAGTAGGAAACTTGCTGATAAAGACAATGAGGTCGAGAAACAGACTTTAAAAAGTAGTATTGGAGGTGGATAATACTAAGTACCTGCAACTTGTAGCTTCTTATGATTCGAATCTGTGGCCTGAACGCCTAGGACATGTGAGTCTTGAAACCATCAAAACCATGGTAGCAAAGGAACTAGTGTTTGGAATTTCAAATTTGGCAAAAGAAAAGGAGACATGCGAATCTTGTCTGCTTGGCAAACAGACAAGAACAGTTTTTCCAAGAGCAACATATTATCGAGCAACACAGGTTCTAGAGCTCATCCATGGAGATCTTTGTGGTCCAATCTCACCATCTACTCCTGCACACAAGACGTACATTTTTGTCTTGATTGATGACCACTCTCGGTACATGTGGTCTTTTCTTTTAAAAGAGAAGAGGGAGGCATTCGAAAAATTCAAGGCATTCAAAGCAGTAGTGGAACAAGAGTGTGGAGCTATGATCAAAACATTCAGAACAGACAGGGGAGGTGAGTTCATGTCTCAAGAGTTTCTGAAATTCTGTGAAAAATTACGCATCAACAGACACTTCACCGCACCGTATACACCGCAACAAAACGGTGTGGTCGAGAGGCGGAATAGGACACTGCTTGAGATGACCAGGAGTCTTTTAAAGCATATGAACATGCCCAATTACCTATGGGGAGAAGCGGTAAGGCATGCGACCTACATCATCAACAGGGTTGGAACACAAAGTTTGGTGTTTCAAACGCCATACGAATGTTTTAAGAAAAGGAAACCGAATGTAGAGCATCTTAGAGTTTTTGGCTGTGTTTCCTATGCTAAGATAGAGAATGCACATCTCAAGAAGCTCGATGACAGATCAAAAATGCTTGTTTACCTTGGAACAGAACCAGGCTCCAAGTCAGTAGAGATGTTGTGTTTGAAGAAAAACAAAGCTGGAAGTGGAATAATTCTCAAGAAGAATCTGCAGAACCAGGTTCATTTACTCTCAGCTTTAATGAGTTTGGTAACAATGGGGTGAGAGAAACTGCAGACACTACAAACGAAACATGGGAGAATGAATAAGATGGAGGAAATAATGGTGATGTTCTTGGAGATGATGAAGCTACAGATTCTTAAAACGAAACTGCAGAAGAACAAGAACAGGCACAGGGGTCCTCCGTGTTATCGCAGAATCCTGTTACGGACCAACAGCCACTTGTTTTAAGACAATCAGCAAGACAAGTTAAAAGACCTAGTTACTTGAATGACTATGTGTTATTAGCAGACATTGAAGGAGAGAATCTTTTATTGGTGGCTAATGGAGAACCGTGTAATTTCAGAGAGGCAAGCGAGTTAAAGGTGTGGAGAGATGCTTGCGAAGAAGAAATTAGTTCGATAACAAAGAATAAGACTTGGAGTCTAGTTGATTTACCCTTTGGAGTAAAACCTATTGTTTTGAAGTGGGTATTTAAACTAAAACGCAATGTGGACAACAGCATTAACAAGTACAAAGCAAGGCTTGTCGCAAAAGGATATGTGCAGAGGCATGGGATAGATTTTGATGAAGTTTTTGCTCCTATTGCTAGAATTGAAACAATTCGTTTCATTATTTCCTTAGCTGCTTCAAGTGGGTGGTAGATTCACCACTTAGATGTAAAGACAACCTTTCTTCATGGTGATTTAAGAGAGGATGTTTATGTTTGACAGCCAGAAGGATTTGTTGTTAAAAACTGTGAAGAGAAGGTCTACAAATTGCACAAGGCGCTCTACGGGCTTAAACAAGCACCTCGTGCTTGGAACATCAAGTTAAACAGCATTCTTGGGGACTTAAACTTTGAAAGGTGTACCAAAGAGCCATCTCTTTATAGGAATCGATACAAGGATCAACTTCTCATTGTAGCAGTCTACGTGGACGACTTACTTGTCACCGGTTCGAGTCTTGAGCTGATACTTAACTTCAAGAAAGAGATGGGTGGAAGATTTGAAATGAGTGACTTGGGAAAACTCACTTACTATCTCGGGATTGAAGTTTTCAAAGGGACTGATGGGATTTCGTTAAAACAAGAGAGGTACGCAAAGAAGATCTTAGTAGAGGCAGGAATGAACGAGTGTAACTCTGTTCTTATACCAATGGAACCTGGTTTGGTTCTCTCTAAGACAGAGGATCCTCGACGTATTGATGAACGAATGTATCGGAAGAATATTGGTTGCTTGAGGTATTTACTTCACACTCGGCCTGATCTTTCATACTCTGTAGGGATTCTAATCCGATACCTGTTGGAGCCTAGAGAATCACATGGAGCTGCACTGAAACAAATTCTGAGATATCTTCGTGGAACACTCGATTTCGGACTTCATTTCAAGAAAGGAGAGCAAACTGGTCTAATTGGATATAGTGACAGTAGCCATGGCGTGGATGTTGATGATGGAAGAAGCACAGCTGGTCATGTTTTTCATTTCAATGATTTTCCTATCACATGGTGTTCACAAAAACAACAAGTGGTGGCATTATCTTCATGCGAAGCTGAATTCATGGCGGCAACAGAGGCTGCTAAACAGGCTATTTGGCTTCAAGAACTTTTTGCTGAAATCGTTGGAACCACTTGTGAAAGGGTGTTAATACAAGTCGATAACAAGTCCGCTATTGCACTTACCAAGAACCCTGTCTTCCATGGTCGCAGTAAACACATTCACCGGCGTTATCACTTCATACGAGAATGTGTTGAAAATGGACAGGTTGAAGTGTTACATGTCCCAGGAGTTGAACAGAAGGCTGACATTCTGACTAAAGCACTTGATAAGAACAGGTTCAAGGATATGAGGAATCATATTGGAGTTCACAGCATGTCAAGGAAGGATTTCAAGCTTAGAGGGGAGATTGTTGGGATAAGCTTGAAGAAGAAGATAGATTAAGTCAAAGGTTATCCTAATCCTACCGAGTAATGGTTTCCCTAAAGGATTAGGATTAACTAAAGTTTAGGAGTTATCTAAACACAATTATAATTTGTATTAGGAATTATCTCTAATCTCTATAAATATAGAGTTGTCAAAGTTGTGGTAAACCTATGAGCTTGAGAGATTGTGACAGAGAGCTTGAAGTTTTGAGTCAGTTTCTTTAAGCTAATATAAGAAACTCCTTCTTATAACAATTTTGTGTTCTTAATTCTTTCTTGCTTAAACTAGATGGATAAGCAAGTTACTTGACACTTCTGTCAGATGCTCTTGTTGCAGCTTCGGACAGAAGATATTGTTAGAACTAGTTTTTGTCCAAAGGTGTAAAAACTCTGGTTTTTGATTCGTTGGTTTAATTTACCACAGTTTTGCAACTTGAATATAGAACTGCTACCACAGTTTTGCAAGTTGTTCTGTTGCTTGACCACAGTTTTGCAAGTGTTGGTTAAGTGAGTCTATCCTACAATGTTAGCAATTTGTTCTGTCTAACAAGACCACAGTTCTAATATCTTGAGGAGGTTATGAAGTGGAAGCTGGTGCTCTTGTTTTTGAACAGGAAGGCACAGAGTTTTTGATTGATGCTCCTAACTGTGCTTTAGTATCTAAAATTCGAAGAGGATATAACAAAAAAAAAGTAAAATCATAATCGGTTCACGTATCTATGAGTTTTGTTTGATTTCTATGAGTTCTTGTGAGGTACATGCCACGTTTGTCCATAGATTTAAGCATGAACAGTGAAGTGAAGACGGACGCAATAAAAAAACAAACCGACCACATTTGACTCGTTGTTCTTGCCCGGTTGCCCCATGACCAAGGTAATTACCAAATCATGATTCGTCGGTACCAACAAACAAACATGTGGTTTAAGCTCCTTTGTCGTTTTTCCCCCCTAATTTTCTTTGCTTTTTTTACCTAATCCAGAAGATCTTTTGCTTCTTGATTGTTTCCTTCTCTATTGTATGTTGTTTTATAACTGTAAGCTCAAATTAGTTTCTGGTTCAACACCTACAACTTTATCGAGATATACAAGAGATTAGATTCAACGGAGCTCGGGTTCAAGACTCAAGTTAGGTAAGTTTGTTTTTCATCATCTCTCTGCTATTAAGGAAAGTGTATCATCATGATGATAACTTTTTCCTTAATATCTGCAAAGTTTGTTTTGATGTTTTGGTTTGTCTACCGAGTAAATTAACCGAACCCGACGCAATCTCAGTTTCAATTTCATGAAGTCGGTTTATTGAACCGGTTCTGGAAAATATCACCTCAATTTCATTTCATGGGTGTATAATAAAATTATTATAGGGCTTATGCTAATCTAATGGGCTTTTCTGCTCCAAGATCATGCAACATTCGGTTTTTCTTTTTTTTACCCCAGAAATCAGGCAATGAAAAAAAATCAGTTAACATTTTGGCCTCAAAAAAAATTAAAATCACTCAACAGTAATAAAAACTCACTCAACATTTCATTTTCCATGAACTCTTTTCACAAAAAAAATTAGTTTCCTATTTGTCCACGGTCACCACACACACACCAAAACTGTATAACAACAGTTTTCGGATTAACCAATCCAATGCTGAAGAGTTATATATATATATATATATATATATAGCTTATTATATATGTAACTTTATTTACATTGTTTTTTCTTCCAATATCTAATTTATCGTATATATATTTCCGTTAATTAGTAAACTATAGCTAGTATTTTCTTAATCATCGAAAATTTCAAATACAAATCATTATTTTAGCAGGAATTTTTTTTAAAATCAAATAAGTGCTCCGTTTGAAAATCTTTAAAAGGCTGTGATGAGACTCTCTACTTAAGACTTGAGAGTGACTTAGCCGGGTGAACCGCGTCTCATATGCCATGTGTGTCCTAATAGAATGTAACGTTTTATCCAAAAGGTTCTGAAAGGTTGTGCTCGCGAGTGGGCCCTGCGAAAACCGAATTCATCGTAATCATGCATGTGATGGTTCTAGACTAGGTTCAGTTGCCGAACTGTAAACTTCCCCACAAAAATGGGAACCGATCACTAATCGAGCCTCTCTCTCCGCTCACACGGCCATACCAAAAAAGTCACTTGGTGGAGTAGCTAGCTAGTGGCTAGTGAGTCTCTGTTTCTCTCATCACGTGTTCATGCATAGGTCATATGACTCATTACCACGTCGGCTCAGATCTAATAAGAACACCGAACTCGTATTCTTTTAGTTTCACAAGATTGGAAAGATACGGATATCTTTTTGGTCTATTTTTAGTATGTTACTGTTTTAAAATACACACTAGACTATTTGTTTATGAATAAAAAAACTGACAAAATATTTTTTTTAAAAATCTTTGAATGTGCATTTAAATGGTTTGAAAATTCAAATTCCAACCTGTCGAAAACCCCTTTCTTTATTTACTACAATCAAAACGCCAAAAGATTATTAAAAACAGAGAAAAAGATTTGGTGTTTGTTGCATGATTGTTGCCGACATATTGGGGATTCATTTCATCCAACGAATACACAGAACAGAAGAATCAGTGTTTCTTGTTTTCTTATGCGTGTTTTATAGGTCCCACTACCGTCACAAGCGGTCACGACCGTCCCCATAATTGTCCCACTGACTTATTCCCCTTCTCGAGTAATGTGAAACCCGATGATAGAGAACCTTCAACGTCCAATTTCGTCACGGCGTCTAACTATTATTATTATTGCGACCTGTCACGTTACGGTTTCCAATTTCGGTTCACTCCCTTTGTGATCCACAACCGGAATATAGTAGTAAGCGAATCAAAAATATCTTGATTAGACCGGAATATATGACTCATGATGATATTATAATAACAATTCATGAGTTATCAAAAAAAAATAATAATAACGAAACGAACCAGACCAATCAACTCTTTTTCGTGAGCTGTCTAATGCATATATTAACACTTTGTAATAACGTTCAAACAAACAATGTTGTTGTTTGAGATATTTCTTTGTGATTTGATGATTTTTTTAAAAATAGTACACTCAATCGATGTTAATCTATTAATTATATGTAGATATATATATGCACCTTTTATAAAGCATTACTTTTATAGATTCAATGATTTAGGTACAATCAAACATGGCCCATTTCACATGCCCAATATTATATAATTGTTTCTTTTTGAATACTTTTATGTAAAACTGTTTATCTATCTATACTTTAGGATCCCTTATGTAAAACGTGTACGCGCGAGCTACGTACTTTAATAGTAGCATGATGTATTTTGCATTACTCAAATTGGCTTTCTCCATTAGCCTTTTCATCCACTTAAGAAAGTACTCTCAGTTGGTTATTTAATTAGCAATTGTGCATGTAGTTCGCATGTTGAAGTTAAATGATTACTAAGCCAATACGTTTATTTATATATTGTTATTGTATTAGCATGCAAACCATTCAATTCGATTTTTTATACATAAAAAGATTATGATGAATTGGCTCTTTCAAAATTAGAATGATTTATGCAGATGGTTAGTTTGAATAATTCGGTTTTCATTTTCGATTCAATGATTTATCTCTGAGAGTGATATTTTCATTTTTTGTTATTAATTGTTGAGAAAGACGTACTTATTTAGATGTTATCGTTATGGTAACCCAAAAATCGTACTTATTTAGATGTTTATCTTTATCGTTTTATTCTCATCAATGGTGAAGTTGGAGTTGTCGACAATTCGTTTTGTCATTCAATATCCTCTTGGGCTCACAGAATTGCATCAAGACTAGTAGAGGTCTAAAATGCCTTGAAAAATGTAAATCTTGGTATGTGAAAAGTAATTAGTTATTCTATTAATATATCAGAAAAATACAAAATATATAAGACGAAACATTATTATATATATTGAAAACTATATGGTTTACCTGACGGCCGGTGCATGAAGGTCGAGATGGGGAAATGTCAATGGTATAATTAGACTTAAGTTTTAGAATTGCTTTAAACTATTTCCTTTGGTCAATTTCTCTCTTTTGTGTATCAAGGTCTTAGGTTTTGAAAATTATTTCTTTTTGGAATATAATTGTTATATTTGGACAATAGAGTACTAAACTTTAGTTTCAATAGTCCCAACATTTACGAACGAATGCCTGATTGCTAAGAAGCTAACCATGTTTTTGTGGCCACTAGAAATGGATTAAATACTATACATATATGGTTTCCAATCAGGACATATAAGATTTTGATTTCGATTTAATATCAATGGAATTTACATCTTATGGGAAAGAAAAATGTGTATTTATGAAAATGACACGATGGTTCCGGAGCTATAGAGACAAAATTGAATCCAAGTCATTTTAGACGATTTTGTCATTATCATTAACAGTTATGGGACCGTTGATTTATCAATGTACAGTGTTATTTTTCAATATCGACTTCTAATATGAAATAGATTTTTTTTTTAACATCTTAAATTTTTTATTAATATGAATCAAAATATACAAATATTATCAATGAGATTACAGATACAACCAATGAATTGTGTAACAAAAAAATAATAAAGTAAATTACATTCTGCATTTTTAGTTAAAAACGTAATCGTATTTGTCTTTTCTGACAATTTCTAATATGAAATAGATATTTACACAGTTTATATATAAAAAGCATAGTTTAAGTAGCATAAATATCGGAAATATTTTTTAAACATTGATATATCAAAATATTTTTTTTATTTTTAAAATATAAATAGATGATTTAACATAAAAAATTCATGCAGTTTTTTATATCAAAGTTCATGCAGTTTTTTATTTTACGTTGCTTGTTATTTTTAGCAGTTTTTTTCTTTACTGAATCCTTTTTTAATTGATACGCCAAAGTTATAGAAAATTACTTTTAACATTGATGAAAATTTCTAATTAGCAGTAGTTTGTTGATGCAAATTAATAGCAATGCTTGAGTTAAGAAAAATAACACTAAGTGGCCTCTTCTATACTAGACTTTCCTAAAAGTTAATAATATAGCATTATTGTCAAGTCATTTCTATCGGCTTCATGCTTTTTGTACCCATCTTATTTGGTCGGTAGTCAAAATCCATATTCAAAAATAATCAAAAACTTTAAACTCTCTAAAGTAATTTCTAGTATATTTTTATTAATTCATCGATCCATTAATCCAATCTATCATAAAAAGATTAATAGGTAAAACAAAAAAAAAATCTCAATATTGCAGTAAATTGTGTAACATTTTTTCTCATTTTTTTTGTACCACTTATTTTTAGATTTCGTACTTTTATTATTTTATTTATTTGCTTGATAACAATACTAATATTGTATTCTTTACCGCATATCTTCTTGATAAGAAAAAGCCATATAAATATGAAGGTGATCGTAAAAGATTTTATGTACTTACAAAATTAATATAATCAAACTGACATTGTATATACAGAGTGAAAGTTATACAATTTAAAAATTAGTGGGATATTAAACTAAATTTTGCTTGGTTGGAAAAAACTAATTGATAAATAATCTATTCTTGGTTTTTGATGTGTGCAAATTTAATAATATTTTATTGAAACATATATAAACTAGGCTCGCTCGCGTATTTAAATATAATCACTGCCATGTCCCAAACAATATCGTGTATATTTTACTTTAGATTGATGTCGTCAACATGCCAGAGTATAGTTACCACGATAATCATATGATGCAATGCCATATAAAAAAGTAGCAATATCTTTCATAATAATTTTTTAAATAAATAATCCCTAATATCAATGATAACATTATCATATATGTATGATTGAATTCTCCAACTATCGAATTTGATTTTCTTTACTTGATTGCCCAATTTTATTGTTTTGTATCTCTCGCTTACCTAATTGTATGCTAATTAAGAACATTTGTTCTTGCTATTATTCGAATAATGATTAAAACATAACATAATTTGAAAATTAAGAACTCATAACGGAACTGTTGACATTTTCTACGGATAATGCTAAATATGTATATCACTTTATCTTATGCATAATAAATTACGTAAGTTTGACTTCTGCAATTGAAAAAAAAAAATACCAGATATAAAATAAGTGAATAATAATAATAATAATAAATTATCAGATTTTTTTTTTTGAATATTATTCTTGAAGAACTGTGAAGTTTTACTAATTTTTTTTTTCCTTTCTTCTTTGGAACTGCTTTATTTGACCTTTGATACAACGATTGGACACATCTAGCCAGCCATCGCATAACCCATTTCATCATTTACACATTTTCTGATATTAATATCGTACGATCATATAAAATGTACTATCAAATCTCATCACATTTAATTGTTTAAGTTATTTTTGCAAATAAAAAAATTGTTATGTTTGAGTTCGACATAATAGTTTAATTTCGTAGTCGTCGCGTTTCTTATAATATTGTTCGAATCAACCAATTTAAAATTTAAATTGATTTATTTTAAGAACATATATAAAAATCATCATAATCAACAAAATATCGTGGAGAAATGTAATTTACTGAATAATAATGTTTGTGGTACATTTGAGAACGTACATTTGAATTCATACATAAGCAACAAATATCTTGGAGAAATTGTAATAATTGAATTATATGAATTTTTTAATATCAACCACAAAAGACCAAACCGAAGACGATGTCGTGCCACTTCTTTGTCCTTTCTCCTACCACAAGATTAAAAATGAACAGAGATCGGAACGAACAAACGTACCAGAAAACTTTTTATAAAAATATCAATTCATCCATTCCTTAATTTTTCCATTTAATCTCTTTGAAGCATTAAAATGGATTCTGATATATTTTTCTCTCATCGATGCTCCATTAGCTAAATCTTCTTCACCGTTGAGGTGTTACGTCAGCTTTTTTTCCGAGCTTACATCATACCTCCGGCGCTTCATCCTTACGTGACATTTCAAAGGTCTCTCTCTCTCTTCTCTATCTTTCTACATCTATTAAGAATCTGTCTGAGAAAATGAAGATCCAAATGAAAGCTTAAGAGACACCTTTCGTGGGTTCTTCTGCTATTTTTTCCTCAGTCAGTAAAGATTTAGAAATTTTATCTTATCCAAAATGGTTATAAAAATCAGAAAAGCTTTAAACTAATTTTTGAAGCAAATCTATGGAGATTAAGTGTGTTTGCTTCTTTACCCTTTTATTAAGCAACAACATGCTGAGAAAGTTCTCATATGTGTTACTTTTCCTGGAAAAAGCAAAAGAGCAGAATCTTGGATTCTTGCAACTTGTTTTTCCATTTCCTTATTAAGAAATATCTCTAGATGTGTTTTCTATAAACAGAAACTCGGTTTCCCCTTCACGTCAAAAATCATTTTTTCTCATATATATATTAAAAAGATATATCTCAGAACCTTGTTTCAATGGAATTCCTTGTCATACTAATGAATATTCCACCAAGTGTTAAAACTTTTTTTTTTTGGGTAGTCTAGATTCATAACACTATGACTCATCTTCTTACGTTTATGTTTTAACCTCTGTTTTTCTCCCCGCAAAATCTGATTTAATTTTTCTACTTTTGACGTTTATGTACTATAGATCCAAGTTTCTAAACAATTTCTTGTTTCTTGATTTTTTTTTTTTTTTTTTTTTTTTTTTTTTTTACAGATTCAGGATCAATTAACGAGAAAGTTAGTCGTTGTTTCTTGACATTTTCATCTTTTGGGGTGATTAAAAAATGGGGCATTTCTCTTCGATGTTCAATGGGTTAGCTCGAACATTTTCGATAAAGAGAGTGAAGAACAACAATGGAAACAACGACGCAAAGGAAGCTGCTGATGATATGGCTAAAGACGCAAAGAAGAAAGAACTGATTCTGAAATCCTCTGGTTATGTTAATGCACAAGGTTCTAATAACTCCGCTTCAATTTTCTCCAAACGCGGCGAAAAAGGCGTTAACCAAGACTGTGCACTCGTTTGGGAGGTACATTACTACTCTCTTGAGTTAGTATTTGGTGTTTGCTTGGTTCTTTTTGATGTAAGCAAATCAACAGCAACTAGATTTTTATAATCCGAAAAGGAATTTACCGCGTTAATGAGTTTGTTTATCTTATGAAAAAATACTTATTTTGGTAAAAATCTCATTTATCTTTGGTAAACAGGGATTTGGGTGCCAAGAAGACATGATCTTTTGTGGTATATTCGATGGACACGGTCCATGGGGTCACTATGTATCCAAACATGTAAGAAACTCAATGCCTTCATCGCTTCTCTGCAACTGGCAAAATATTCTTGCTCAGGCCACACTATATCCCGACCTAGATATCGAAGGCTCTAATAAAAAACTCTCGAGATTCGACATATGGAAGCAATCTTATCTCAAAACATGTGCAACCGTTGATCAAGAGCTTGAACATCACCGCAAGATTGATGCTTACTACAGCGGCTCAACATCTCTAACAATTGTCAGACAGGTAAAACTTAATATGAATAGTTTCCTATTGGTAGTTAACTCTTTTGAGAATATAAATATAAATATAAATATATATATATATATATATATATATATATATGTATGTATGTTCACTGATTAATGGTTTTCTGGCGTATATAGGGTGACGTTATTTATGTAGCGAATGTAGGCGATTCAAGAGCAGTACTAGCCACGGTTTCGGACGACGAAAGCTTGGTTGCGGTTCAGCTCACCCTTGATTTCAAACCGAATCTACCACGTTAGTTTTCTTAATTCCTGATTCCATGGTTCTAGAATTCAGAGTAGCATACAATATATATATGAATCTTATTGTGGTAAACTCTTGATTCGTTATTCTTGAATTTGTTTTGCTTTGAAAAAAAAAAAAACAGAGGAGGAGGAGCGGATACTTGGATGCCAAGGGCGGGTTTTCTGTCTAGAAGATGAGCCTGGAGTACACCGTGTGTGGCAACCAGACGCAAAAACACCAGGACTCGCAATGTCGAGAGCATTCGGTGACTACTGTATCAAAGATTACGGATTGGTCTCAGTCCCTGAAGTCACTCAAAGGCATATCTCTACTAAAGACCACTTCATCATCTTGGCTAGTGATGGGGTAAATACTTACAAACCTAATATATATTGGTTACAATCATCTTTACATTGTAAATACTTACAATTATCATCCGAGTTGTACACACTCCAAATTTATTTACTTATCAGCAAAGTTATTAACCAATCTTTACCTTTCTTTGGATTGAATATAACAGATATGGGATGTGATCTCTAACCAAGAGGCTGTAGAGATCGTTTCCTCCACAGCTGAGCGGCCAAAGGCGGCTAAGCGGTTAGTAGAGCAAGCAGTTCGGGCTTGGAAGAAAAAGAGACGCGGAATCTCCATGGACGATATGTCTGTGGTCTGTCTCTTCCTCCATTCTTCTTCATCTTCATCTCTATGACAACATGCCACGACTTTTAAGTAACACTTTGCCTTGTAAATAGATCAGCGATAGCCTTACGTTTATGACATTCATCTTGAAGTTCGAAATGCGTTTTTTTGTCACAGCCATCATGACATGAGTTGATTCAATTGTCTCAATGTCTCATTGTTTGTAAGTTGTGTTGATACCCAAAAAAAAAGTTGATATGAAAAGAAAGAACGTAACAATGAAGTAAACCATAAGAAAAGAAAGAACTGAATGTCGCTCTTGTAGAGTAGGAAGCTTAATGATACTTATTCAATGTGAGAAGTGCAATATATACACAATACATTAGGGTTTAGGTATCTACTATTTACTAATATATCCTTTACATATATATGTCCTATACACCCCCTCAAGATGGAGGGGCTGGAGTCACTCCAATCTTGTTCAGCATAGTGAGAAATTTCGGGCGCGGAAGAGGTTTTGTGAGCGCATCCGCAAGTTGATCATGGGTCGAGACATGAGTTACACGTAGAGCACCAGACTGAACTCGTTCACGGATAAAATGATAATCAATCGCTATATGTTTCATGCGTGAGTGAAAAACCGGATTAGCGCAAAGGTAGGTGGCTCCTACATTATCACAATACACAACCGGGGCAGCAGGTAAAGTAACACCAAGTTCAGTCAGAAGAGAACATATGAGTTCTGCGGTTGCATTGGCGACAGCTCTGTATTCAGCTTCCGTAGCAGAACGAGCAACCCCCTTCTGTTTCTTGGAAGACCATGCGATAGGAGTCGTACCTATGTAAATAACATATGCGTTGGTGGAGATGAGATCCTCTCGATCACCACCCCAGTCTGAGTCCGAGAAGGCGTGGAGAGTAATAGGTGTTGACGGTCTCAATAGGATTCCATGAGAGGCAGTGCCGACGAGATATCTTAGAATACGTTTGGCCGCCTGCCAATGTAGATTAGTGGGAGAGTGCATGAATTGAGCTAACCGGTTCACTGCGAACGCAATATCAGGACAAGTAAATGACAAGTACTGTAAACTTCCCAAGACCATGCGATACTCCGTTGGATTGTCATGAGGTTTGCCGGAGTGAAGAGTAAGTGACGGTTCCGGAGCCATTGGTGTGGACACTGGGTTAGCCTTCAACATATTAGTTTTTGTTAAGAGATCAATGATGTACCTTCTTTGCATAAGATGCAGACCCTTGTGTGTGCGTGTTGCTTCGATGCCAAGAAAATATCGCAAATCTGTTGGTTCTTTCAAAGAGAAACGATCAGCTAATGCCGCAATGAAAGCAGCGATGAGGCTATTAGCGCTGCCGGTGACGATAATATCGTCAACATATACCAACGTATAGACGATGTCTCGGCCAGAATGATATACAAACACCGATGTGTCAGCCAGTGAATTCTGAAATCTCATGCGCAACAGATACGTCTTGAGTTCTTGATACCACGCTCGCGGTGCTTGTTTGAGCCCATATAATGCTTTGTTCAAGCGGCAGACATAATGTGGAAGATCCTGATCGACAAAACCAGGAGGTTGAGAGACGTAAACTTCTTCCTGTAGGTGCCATGGAGAAAAGCATTATTGACGTCAAGCTGTTTGATGTGCCACGCTTTACTCACCGCGATTTGTAACACAATACGGATTGTCACCGACTTGACCACCGGGCTAAAAGTTTCAGAGTAATCAAGACCATATTCCTGGTTGAAGCCTCGCGCAACCAAACGTGCTTTATACCTGTCCAGCAAACCATTAGGTAAATATTTCAGCGTAAAAATCCACTTTGTGGGAATAATATTGTGACCAGGTTTTCGTGGAACCAAATCGAAAGTATGAGCTCTTATTTGTGCATTGAACTCATCACCCATAGCATTCCGCCAGTTCTCATCACGCATAGCTTGGCTTACGGTTGTAGGGATGGAAGGTTTGGACGTTGAAACAGAGAGGCTGAGTTTTTGATTTGGCTTGATAATATTATTTTTCCGACGGGTTTGCATAGGATGATGGTTCAGTGGTGGATTAGGTGGATTTGGATTGTTTGGTGGCTGTGGTAAAGGTGGTGGCGAAGGTTGCGGTGAAGGATTTGGTGATGGTTGTGGTATAGGTTGCAGCTCGGGTTCGTGTGATGGAGAAGGTAAAGATGGGGTTAATGGATTTGGGGCAAGAATGGTTGGGCTTGGCTGAGCAGGATCTCTTAATGGGCCTATTGATCCTTCTCGGCCCAACAGGCTGTTGTCTTCGTCAACATGCTCAACATCACGACTGGGATTTTGCGATGCGGAGAGAGGAGACACAGACGATGACTGTGCAGTGTGATGGATCGGAACTGGGGGCAGTGACGACGGAGCTGTAGCGAGTGGCCGGTGATTTACAGGAACAAGAATGGGTGAGCTGGGAAAGACGTGATCGGACGATGGTGTGACCACGGAAGGAGAAAGCGGAGACGAAAATGGGAAGCTTGACTCAACGAACTGAACATGACGGGAAGTATCGACTCTGCCAGAAGTGATATCGAGACAGAGATAGGCACTTTGGGTAAGAGAATATCCCATAAACACACATGGGAGAGAGCGATCTTGTAGCTTGTGAGCAGTATAAGGACGGAGCCATGGGAAGCAGAGACTGCCAAACACGCGGAGCTTCAAGTAATTGGGAGATTGTTTGAACAACTTAGCATATGGAGAGACATCGTGGAGGATTGGTGTGGGCATTCGATTGATCAGATACACCGCTGTTGCAAACGCGTAAGGCCAATATCGTTTCAGAACAGAGGCTTGATGAAGAAGAGTAAGACCGGTCTCAACTATATGACGATGTTTGCGTTCCGATATACCATTATGCTCAGGTGTGTGTGGTGGCGAAGTGTAATGAGAGATTCCATGGGACATCAAGAAGCTGCGTAAAGCGATAAACTCACCACCGTTATCCGAGTAAAGGGTCCCTATCCGTTCTTGGAAGCGATTTTCTACCAAGGCTTTGAAAGCAACGAATGTGTTCTTGACCTCCGATTTTTGTTTCAATGGATAGAACCATGTGTAGCGGGTAAAATGATCCACAAGTACAAGATAATATTTGTAACCGTCATTAGACACAAGGGGTGATATCCAGACATCAGAATAGATATATTGTAGTGGTTTGGTGGAGAGTATAGTGTTTGTGTAAAAAGGGAGTTTATGACTCTTATTGATTAAGCAATGAGAACATGGTAAAAGTTTATTTGTAGAAGTGGAACATGGTAGAAACAATAGAGTGTAAAATAGGTGGAGATGGATGACCAAGTCTGGAATGCCAGGAAGGAAGAGAAGTTTTTGGAGAAGGAGAAGCGAATAAGGTCGTAGGAGAGACTGATGTTGGAAGTGGCCACTCGTACAGCTCATTTCTCGTTCGGCCTTGGAGTAACCGCACCCCCGTTTTGAGATCCGTCACCTGAAAATGGGCCGGGAAAAATGCAACAGACACATTATTAGAATTGCACAACCGGTACACAGAAATAAGGTTTTTAGCAATGTTTGGGACATAAAGGACATCATTTAAACGAAGAGGTTTAATAGGGGTTGAGAGAAAAGCGGAACCAGTATGCGAGATGTTAAGACCGGAACCATCTGACGATGGTAACCTCCTCACCACCATTGTAGAGTTGATGGAGAGCCAAATTATTCAAGTCAGTGGTAAGGTGATGTGTAGCACCGGAATCAAGCAACCAAGGGTTGTTCGGCGATGAAGAACTCGCCATAGCCAAATTTGCTCGTGGTTGCCACGGCACCGGAGCCATCGGAGACGGAGAGAGCGAAGGATATTGGCCACCTTGAAGTTGAAGCTGCGAGCACCTTCTTTCACTATGACCGTGAATTCCATAAATTTGACATCGCCCTTGATAGCCCCGTTGTTGCGTGTGACGAGACTGAGTCTGTTGTTGTTGCCAATTTTGACCATTACGATGATGCGATCGTGTCTGTCCACGATTATTAGAATTACCACGGACATTAACCGCATTAGCAGTCATCGGTAGGGATGAAGACGAGACCAGCGCCGCTTTTAATTTGTTCTCTTGGTTGATCATCTTCTCCAAAACTTCTGGAAGAGACGGTGAGCTTTCACGACCCTCCAGTTGATCAACAACACGGCGATAATCATCAGGAAGTCCCTTCAGAATACGTTCAATCTTGTCATCAAGCTCCATAGGTTTTCCAAGATGGGCCAACTGATCAAACCTAGTTGTGAGTCCTCGAAAATACTCTTCAACAGACTTGTCGCCTTTGGTCCAAAGGTCAATCTGTTGCTTCACTTGTTGTATGTGAGAACGGCTTGGAGTTGCGTAGATCGACGAGAGAGTAGTCCAAATCTCGACCGATGTGGAAGTGTTGGATAGTAGTGGCTGAACAGAGTCGGTCATGGCACCGAGCAGAGCACTGTAAATAAGGCGGTCTTGGCGTTTCCAGATTTTGTACTCTGGATTAACGGTGGCAACACCGGCAACGGTGTTGGTAAGAGGAGGCGTCGCAAGAGATCCATCGACGTAACCGGTGAGATCATACCCATCGAGAAGAGCGAGCACTTGACGACTCCACATCAAGAAGTTGGTGCCATTGAGCTTTGTCACATTCATCATGTTCACA
Organism: Camelina laxa; assembly: GCA_024034495.1. NCBI lineage: Eukaryota > Viridiplantae > Streptophyta > Magnoliopsida > Brassicales > Brassicaceae > Camelina > Camelina laxa. The sequence goes on from CM043881.1 coordinate 12,929,158, forward strand.
TGAAGAACACTCTGTGAATCCGTGACGGTAATGGTTTCGCCGGAAGTGGTCGACATGGCAGACAGAGGAAAGTAAAAAGAAGATGCAGCGGCGAAAAATAAAATTTAGGTTAAGCTTTTAGGTATCGAAAGCTCTGATACCATGTAGAGTAGGAAGCTTAATGATACTTATTCAATGTGAGAAGTGCAATATATACACAATACATTAGGGTTTAGGTATCTACTATTTACTAATATATCCTTTACATATATATGTCCTATAGCTCTCGTGGGTGACCTTTTGGGTGATTACAACCCTTCTCTCTCTTCTCCTAACGTTGGTGTCGGTTCATGTCTCTCGTCGGCGATCTCAACGTATTTCCCACGAGATCCGGCTTTCCTACTCATCGACACAGTTTCGAACAAATCATGATCCATCGTCAAGCGAGAGTATCATAATTCGTTGTCATCATCACCATGATGTAACAGATCTTGTCGCAAACAACAGAGACACCATCACCAACGTATGTTGCATCAAACATACGAGAAATGCGATGATCTCATCTCTTGGTGCAGTTTTATCATTTCATAGTAACTGCCATGTCTCTCCTAAGTAGAGTGTTCTTATGGATTCCATTACGGTGGAGCCTTTATCTTTGCCTTCTCTTCGCGGGAACGGTATATCTTGATCTCGATGCCGGTTTGGGACAGTTCCTTGACGGTTCCGTACAAGCATCTTCCATGTCCGTGATGGGAACATTCCATTACGATTTCAATTTGGCATTCCACTGCCAATTTCTAAGTGATTCCGGTCAGGGCCGGCCCAAGTTAATTTGATGCCTGAAGCATAAAAAAGTTTGATCCAACATTAAATATTTTTTTTTTAAAAATAGTTGTTAAAATTACAGTTCGAAGGTTCAAACTCGGCAGCTCCTATAGGTTATAGGAGTAAACCGCTGTACCACAGCAATTTTTATGAATTGATGCCCTTAAATTACAAAATATCAACTTGCTGCATATATCATTTGCTTTACCAGCTTTAGTTCTGGGCCGGCCCTGATTCCGGTGCACTTCCAATTGAAACGTTTCAAGAGTTTGTAACGGAAGATCAACTGAGGCCCATAGTGAAACTTCCTCGCAATTAGTGTCTTGGTCGACGAATATGGGATCCAGGAATATTATGGTTTAAAAGAGACGAATTGGTGGACAAGGAGGTGATTAGTATGAATCGACAACCGGCCATACATGGACAAATCCATAGTCACTACCCGGCTATGTGCATGGCATTTCAAAAGATATGATCCCAAACCATCTCAAACAACACATCAGATTTATTGTTTAATTAGAGTGATGCAAAAAAAATTTAGGAGTCTCATCTATAAGATGTTAGCCTTTTACGAGTGTATGAAAAGAGAACTTAACAGATTTATTCTGTTGCCTGTAAGGCTTCCGTTTAGAAAGCAGGGTCACTTCCACTTCTTTATCGAAATTGTGTTCAATTTTTTTTATTTTTTCAATAGTTGTATCTGAATAGTTTTGTGTCATCATCTAATATATTAAAGGAGAAGTCGAGAGGGCTCACAACCATTCTCATAAAAAATTACGTCATTTACCCTTAATGAAAAATACCCCTCAAAAATTTTCGGACAAGCTTTTGTTCTCTATTTAGGTTGATGAAACGCACCACATTCATCCTCAGAATTAAGATTACTAATTTGCCATTAATGAGATTCAAAACTGGACGTTTTTACCCTTTTTAATTTTTAAAAATTATTAAAAAATTAATTACGAAAATATATGAATTAAAAGTCAAAATTCATATAAAAAAAATGGCAAGATCGAAAATCTAATATATTTATATGCAATATCTCTCTTTAAAAAATCGAAGATAAATATTAGAATATATTACGAATATTCGTTTAAAGAAAATTTCTATTTTTAAAAATATTAAAATGGTAAAGATAATTATGACGATTTTCTTTCTAAACTATAAATATAGAGGCTGATGCAAAATAGTAGAAATCGGATTCATTAAGCTAAACATATAGTTTTGAGAGTAGATATTTTTTTTTTTTTGTATTATTTTGGTTCTAATGAATCAACTTTACTATTATATGATTTTGATTTTTTTTTTCATGTTGATGTACTATCGATATGTTTGGGTGCTTTGCATGAATTAAATTTCATGTTGTTATAATGTTTAATTATTACTTTTGAATCATATCAAAAAGTTTTACTGATTTTGTATTGTTTGATTGTGTTTTAGGTCTACATGTCACGGACCATGGTGTTTTCTTATATATCAAAAACAAGATTGGACAAAAGAATTCAAGAAGCAAGCAAAAAAATCAAATCGGTTAAATATTATTAGTAATTATGTTTATTTGTTTTTTGTTTTTTTTATGGTGGTGTTTGTTATTTAATTTAATTTTTTTTTGTTAAACATGATCATATTCTTATTCGATGATTTTTTTCAACAAGCAAAGCAGTAAAGAAAACGAACGCAAACAATAATTATTGATCTAAAAGCTAGAGATTTGATTCTTTTTATTTGCATGATTTAGTAGGTAATTTAATTTTTATGAACCAATCTTGACTATAAACCAATATTTTTTGTAGCTTAGAATAGAAAAATTGTTGAACACATTATTTTTTACTTATTTTGTATTGTTTGATTGTATTTTAGGTTTACAGGTCATGGACTATGGTTGCTTTTTACTAATAATATTTTATATTTGTAAATTAAATTTGGTCCTTTATATGATTCATCATATTCTAATTGTACATTCCCTCTTTTTGTAATAGCTGTTTGGAAAGCAAGATCAAGCAATTCTAGATCTTTGTGTATCGTTTCTTTACCTTTAAAAATATGTATGTTGTATAATATAGTTTGATATTTTGATTTATAGTTTTGTAAGCTAATACAATTTTTTTTTTGTTTCAGGTGAATCCGTAGATGATTGTAATTGTGGATCTACAAATCTAAATTTAATTAAATACATGTATTGTTTTAAAAAACCCTAATTCTTATTTTTTTGAAAAGTAATGGTTATAGTTGCATCATAGCTAATAATAAGGATATGTTTATGGTAGTTTCATAATAAACGATTTTTCATCTTTTTTTGAATAATAATTCGATGTTTGTGTCTGATACATATTTCTTATCTTTGTATATGTTATTGTTCCATTAATTTCACAGGAAATAGATACGTAATCTGAGTAGTTTTGTTATTTTTCCATTAATTTCAGGGGAATAATATTTTATATTGATTTGCAAAAGGTAGATTTCATTAGAATAAATTCCTAAATCTAAAGAAGTTTATGTTATTGTCTACTTCTGAGTGATGTTTCACGTATTTGGTATTTTTATTTTAACTAAATATGGATAACAGTGAAAAAGGTTTATTTACAAATATTTTAGTTCGATGACGATGAATTTTATAACTTCCTTAAATTGTTGTTATTATCGTAAAAAATAAAATAATAAATAAATGTTACAACCCTCTTAACTCTATATAAATACATTCAGATCGTAACTAACCCACGTTCTTTTGCACCGTTTATTTTTTTTTATAAATTATACACAAAAAATGACTAATGGTCTTTACTTATGGTCGTATAGGTTATGTGAATGGATTCATTGCTGCGGATCAGTTCAGTTCAATTTTTTTAGTGGTTGATTCAAGCGATTTTATGGTGAGCTTTTGTTTTTATTTGTTTGGGTTTGGATTTATCCAATATAAGATATTTGAATCTGTGCAGGTAATTCAACGGGACGAGTTTAATCGTTTAGATTTACGATTATATTTGACTGTTGACAACGAATTTGAAACTTCTGATTCGTCCTACTTCTTCTAATGGAGGATTTTATTCTATTTAGTTACTTATTTATTTATTTATTTATTTAATACTTGGGTTTGTTTGACTGTTAAAGGTTGTTATATGTTTGTTATATATTCTATATAATTTAGTTTTGTTTTGAAATTTGAATATGCTATTGAGATAGCTGAGGTACAATATTCTCTTATTATATTATATTTCGTATGCTTTTGGTTTCTGCCTCACATATAGCTTAATCCAAATTTTAAATTTCAGGAAAAAATATTGAGTATTGAAGCAACCACAAAGGCCAAGAAACTGCTGGAGATATTAGTTTGACACAGTTTCTCTGAACCTATTATAAAATTATATTTTTTATTGTTTGAGATATTAACTGAGCCTGGAAGCCGGGATTCAGCAAAAGGCTAATGACAATTGTTTTATTTACTCAGGCTCATGGTTCGTGGTTTCCCCCTTGGCTTGCTGTTCACTGGTATGAATTTCAGGTACAGTTATTGTTGCCTTTTTACTGTTTTGTAACACATCAGATTTTCCCACGACTAACATCGGAAATTTCATGTACTCATAGACTTATACCGAGCCACATTGGGAGGCCCATGGGAAATAGCAATTCTAAGGGTGCTATTTCAATTCTGTCATATTGATATTTATGCCTCTGTTCTAATTCCTCATCTGCAACTACACAGACTGAAGATAAGGAATATGAAAGTTTTGACTGTGAGGCTGATTCAGGTGGCGGTTCCACCACTGAGCTTGATGGTTTGCTACCATCATCACCAGGTGTATCTGCTACATCAGCTAAGAGCATTTATAACCAGAGACAAGGTCAGTATGCTGATGCCATAAAGTGGCTCTCTTGGGCTGTGATTCTTATGGATAAAGCTGGTGATGAAGCTGGATCAGCCGAGATTCTTTCAACAAGGACTTCCTCTTACGAAGAAGTTGGAGAAGATAATGACATATCCGGAGTCTGGAGCATTTGGCTAATGGGTCGGATCATATGTGAAAAATTACGTTGGCAAAATATTTTGGATAAAATTTCTCTGGCATTAAAAGCATATATTTTTATGGATATTAATTGGCTCATATATACTATGCTTTATGACACTACTTACAAAAACATATTCCAAAGAAACTGTTACTACACACGTCCGAAAACTATCCATCAAAGATAAGAGGCTTACCATGCATCAAAGAGTGATATTTCCCCTCACACGTATTATAAAAGCAAATATTTGTGTCACAACCTAAATCTTATACTGCCTCTACGTTTTATATACATATATACCTCCATTAGTATTCACTTTCAGATCAAAACTAACCATTGCTTCTTTTGCTTTATAGTCTTTTTTTTGGGTTTGTAGTCCTTTCTTATAATTGTTATAAATATTAATATATTTAATAATTTTTTTTTTCAAATTTTGGTATTAGGATGAAAGTAATACAAGGAAGAGCTAGAGGAACTTCGGTTTCAGGAAACCCACAAAAAACTTATTCCTTAAGCGTTCGAGCTTGAACTATGACATAAGCACTTATTCTCTTGATCTGAATTTAGTGTGTGGTTTTCTCATATTTCCACATTTTCATTGTGATCATCTATGCTTAAACCGAGTTTGTGATCACACTAACATTCAACCCCTTAGTGATTGAGATCAATTGACTAGAGACAAAAGAATGAAGATGAAATAAAGTAGATGATCACGAACAGACAGAAGAAGGAATCCAAATTTTGTTCTTTTTATCTTTGGGTTCTTTATTTACATTTAGGGTAATTTTGAGGGGTAGGGTTTAGTTATTAGACTTTAGTGTTTAATTTTGAAACTTCCAAAATAACACTATTCACACAATAATTTAAATTTCTTTTTAGAATATTTTTGTAGGTTTGGGTTCTCTATCTAGAGTTTAAGGTTAAAATTTGGAATATAATACTATTTTGGAATTTTAGAGATTAATTATTAATAATTGTGTTTATTTGTTTTTTAAGTGGTGATTGTTATTCAATTTTATTCTCTTAATCATGATCATATTTTTATTCGATGTTTTGTTATTCTACAAGCAAATGAGCAAAGACAACTTTTCACAATTTTATATGATTCATCATATTCTAATTTTTATGTTTTTTTTTTTAGTGGTTGTTTGGAAAGCAAGATCAAGCCATCATAGATTTTGTCTATGGTTTCTCCATCTTTTAAAACATATAAGTTATATTATTTTCTATATTTTGTTTTGTAGTTTAGTAATTTGAAATAAAATTTTATATGTAACCTAATACATATTTTTTTTTTTTTTTCAGTTGAATTCATGGATGATCTCATAGTTGTAGATCTACAAAACTGAATATAAAATGAATTCAGATATAAATTTTTGCTAATCTGATTCCTTAATTTTAAAAAATAATACTGTTGCTAATGTTTTTTTTGTAATGATTATAGTTGCAGAAAAATTATGGTGGATTCTGTTCATAACAAATTTATGGTAATTTTCTAAAGATTTGGATTTCTTTCTGTTTACAAATAGATTTAAATTATAATTCTATTTATATGTAACCTATTACATATTTTTTTTTTGTTCCAGTTGAATTCATGGATGATCATTGATCATAATTGTGGATCTACAAAATTGAATATAATGGAATTCATGTATTAATTTTTGCTAACCCGAATCCTTAAATTTTTTAAAATTTGTTGCTAATATTTTTTGTAATGATTATAGTTGCATAAAAACTATGGTGGATTCTATTCATAAAAAAATATGGTAATTTTCTAAAAACTATGATTTCTTTCTATTTATAAATAGATTAAATATTTTTTTATGACTAATATTTAAATAAATATTTTAAAATATGACTAATATTTCTTCATAAATATTTGTGACTAATATTTCTTCTTCCTTTTAAATTGATAGAAAGATTAGGAAGAGTTGATCTTTAAATGTTAATCTATAAGATATAAAAAATAATATTTATCTCGATGAAGACGTTATTAGAAATCCAAGACGGAGACATTATTGGCAATGAATATTGCTTTGTCCTTCGACTCATGTTGCAACAGCAAAACTTAAGTTCGACTCATCAACTGAGAGGTCGGCTACGACATTCAAAGAGATTAATATATATATATATATATATATATATATATATATATATATATACCAACAGTTAGTCAAATAAACGAGTATAAGTTATCTCGGTAAATAACAAAGCAATAATAAAATATATATGCAATAAGTGGTACAGGTTGAATCACCGTTTATGTATTCTTATAATTCACACTCATATATAATATAGTTGTATACATACATAAACCAACGAGATATTAGACCAGCTATAAGCATGAAATCAGATCAGCATATTTTTAAGCAATAGTGACCAAAGAAATTGAATTAAATCAACCGAAGCATGGATATGTGGGCTTTTTTTTTTAATTTTTTCCAATAAATAGATCAACTAATAAGAGCCAATGTGAAGGAAAAAAGTTTACAAACAAAATATAATGCGAAGATGTACGCGCTTGGCGTGCCAAAGAATCCGCACTTACATTAGCATTTCTGGAAATAAGAGATAAAGAGAAAGAAGAAAACTCCTCCCTATCCATCTTGATATCGTCGAGATAGGTGTTGAAAGCCGGCCAGTCATGAGGAGAAGACACCATCTTCACCAAGTCTGAGCAATTTGTATATGTAGGCTTAGTTGCTTCAGTACTTGTGAAACAATAATCAATCAAGCATTATAATGAAAAGCTATCCATACGAGGATAAATTAAGCATTAATTGATGTATATACTATGTCTTATTCACAATTGCAGTATAGTTATAACCGATTCACAAAATAAACATGAACGACAAATTAATACAATGAGTTGTTACCTATGCTAACTGAAGAGCAAAGACGTGTTTATGAAGAAATCATTCACTCTGTGAATCACGACAAATGTGGTATGTTTTTTGTTAATGGATTTGGTGGTACTGGGAAAACTTTCTTGTGGATTATTCTTGGTGCTGATTTAAGGTCTAAATGTAATATTGTTTTGGATGTTGCTTCAAGTGGTATAGCTGCTTTGCTTTTGGAAGGTGGTAGAACGGCTCATTCAAGATTTGGTATTCAATCAATCTTAATAAATATTTTGTGTGTACGATCGATGCCGAATCTGATCTTGCTGACTTAATTAGAGAAGCAAAGCTCATAATATGGGATGAAGCTCCAATGATGAACAAGCTTTGTTACGAAACTTTGGATAGGAGTTTGCGAGATATCATGAGGTGTGACCAGATTTTTGGAGGTAAAGGTGTTGTGGTAGGAGATGGTTTTAGACAGATTCTACATGTTATTACAGAAGGAGGAAGAGTAGCGACAGTTTTAGCATCTATCAACTCATCTGTTCTTTGGAATAGTTGTAAGGTTCTTAAACTTACCGAAAATTTGAGACTTGGCAAGGCACATAATAGTATGGATGCGGGTGCTCTCGCCACTTTTTCAAAATGGCTTCTTGATATCGGGGATGGCAAAATCAACAAAACAAATAGTGGAGATGTGGAGATAGAAATTTCGGATGATTTATTAATGAATACAAGTGGAAATCCTATTCAAGCAATAGTTACAGAAATCTAAGGTGAAAATTTTGCAAGCAGAACTGATCCAACGTTCTTTAGGGAAAGAGCTATTCTAGGTCCAAGAAATGGTGATGTTGATAAGATAAATCAATTTATGCTTAGCAAGCTACCAAGTATGCAAATTAAATAGGATATGGAATATGGATATTGAAGTAATAATTTTTAAAAATACTAATATTAAATACATATTGATGTAGTATTTTTCTATCAATTAAATTATCAATCTACAATTTGCATTAATCAACTCACTAATAATACACAAATATGCTTAATCTATTCTTAAACAAGAAAAGGTTTTTTGTAACAATCTTAACTAACAAACTGATTCAAAGAAAGAAAACAAGACAATTCGAATAATGCAAACTCAAAGAAACAGAACACAACTAGCAACAAACTTTAAATCAAAATTAAACAAGTGAGCCTTAGGCAAGGTAATTGACTTGGGAGATAGCTAACAAATCCTAGATGTCTAAGCAACAATCAAGAACAATCCTATGGCTAAGAACACTTATGCAAATCAATTCATTTCCATGATAGAGATTCCTATGCTAATCAAGTGATAATCAACAATTTCCAAAGGCAATCACAAGGCAAGCATGCATTAAGAACAAGTCTAAATACCACTAAGCACCCTAATCATCAATTTCCATTGGCTAGGAATACAAAGCTCTTGATTAATTTGGTTCGAGAACTTCATCAAACATCTTATGGGCATGGAAATCCTAATGTCTAGATTCAAGCATGATCAAAGCTATCTAGCATTATTAACACTAATCAAGATAGGAAACACATAAATAAAGCCTTAGACATCAAAGATCAATCATCTATCTCCTAAATCTACCTAGCCCAAAGTTCTAAGGATCTACTCACTCATCATCATGATCACACAAAGAAAAGAGTTTGATCTTTGTGAAATCATAATAAGAGATTATAGATTAAGAGATTTAAAGGAGAAATTGCTATTAAAAACTTAGAAGTACTCAATCATTCAACAAACCAAGAGTAGATAAGCTTAAGAACCCTAAGTGGTTGCTAAACAAAATATAAGATAAAGGATAAAATGGAGCCGGGTCAATCCAGGTCAAACCGGTTTAAACCCGGATCAAAACTAAAACAAGTGAGGAGCATGGCGGCTCCACGCGGGCAGGGTTTGGCCGATGGGAGGTGGCGGATGGCTTCACGCGGGAAAGGTTTAGCCGTTGGGAGGTGGTCGATGGCTTCACGTGGGCATGGTTTGGCCGCGGGAGGTGGCCGCTGGCTTCACGCGGAAAAGGTTTGGCTGCGGGAGGTGGCCGCTGATGGTGGCGATCAAGCGTGTCTCCTGTACCATCGGCTTGTGTTTGGTTGCTGGTCTTGACCGCTTGCTTCACGCGGGCAAGGTTTGGCCGATGGGAGGTGGCAGATGGCTTCACACAGGCATGGTTTGGCCGCGGGAGGTGGCCGCTGGCTTCACGTGGAAAAGGTTTGGCCGCGGGACGTGGCCGCTGATGGTGGAGATCAAGTGCGTCTCCTGTTCCATCGGCTTGTGTTTGGCTGCTGGTCTTGACCGCTTGCTTCTCTCGACCACCGTTTGGCCGATGGTCTTGGCCGTTGATGGTGGTGATCAAGTGCCTCTTCTCCACTTCACTCTTCTTTGCTTCTTTGCATCAAAACAAGTCCAAATGCTCCAAATGTGATGATATTACTCCAAGAACTTGAGAGGTAGCACACTAGATGCATATGCTCCTAAAACAACCTAGAATGACAAGATTATGCAACAAAACTAACCAAAAACAAGGCTTAAAACCCAACAAAAAACAAGATATCACATATCTAAAATTCCATCTTTATTTTTTTATTTACAGGTGAGGAGAGACGATATCTTAACTCTGATAGTATTGAAACTTCAGATAAAAGTGCTCATGATAATATGATCTACACTCAGGATTTCCTAAACAATATACAAGTTTCTGGATTGCCAAGTCATGCTTTAACGTTGAAAATAGGAGCACCTGTCATGTTGCTAAGGAATATAAAACCTAAGGGAGGTTTGCATAACGGTACGAGGTTAATTATTACTCAGATGGCCAATCATGTAATCGAAGCAAGAATCGTGACAGGAAAAAATGTTGGTGATAAAGTACTTATCCCTAGGATGTATGTTAGTCCACCTAATGCAAAGTTTCCCTTTCGTATGAGGCGACGAAAGTTTTCTGTTACCGTGGCGTTTGCAATTACTATAAACAAAAGTCAAGGTCAGACGATAGAACATGTTGGATTGTTTTTACCGAAACCGGTTTTCACACATTGACAGCTTTATGTTGCCTTCTCTCGAGTCACAACCAGAAAATGCTTAAAAGTATTAATTACAGATAAAGATGGGAAATGCCAGAATAAAACACTTAATGTTGTTTTCAAAGAGGTATTTGAGACTGTATAATTATGGTTTGTAGTTGGATAATTGTTTTGGATATTTAGACTTGAATTATATTTCTTCTCTTAAATAAAGTGATTTTTAATATCTTTAACACCACCTCTATTTAATAGTCAGATATTGACTTTCACATTGGAGAAAACCATTTTCTAATTTTGACTTATTCTATATTATAAAATAATAGATAAATACATTGTAGATGGTCTAAGAACATTTTATTAAAAAATTTCACATGATTATATTTTATTTGGTTTTAACAAATGTTGTTTGAAAACATATAATTGTTAGCTGTGTCATAAAATGTATATATCATTTTACATCATATCTATTAACTACAAACTTTACCTTTAATCTGTAATTATATATATAATAATAAATATTAAAACTATTTAATAGTCAAACAAAATGTGAGATACTAAAACGATTAAGACGCAACGTTTAATCGTGACTGTTTGTATTCTTACAAATCTGGAATCCCTTTTCGTTTTCGATAACAGAGAAGAAACAGGAAAAACCCTAATTGGAGAAAATCATGAAATTCGATTAGCGCCAAGGTCAAGGTCTAATTGATCTTTCTTCCCGAAAGAATTAATTGGCGTATACACGCCAAGGTCTTACATTCTTGGAGTATCAGCGAGTTCTTTACAAAAAGAGTATTGCTTCTTGTGGATGTAGAGGTTAGTGTCGTTAATTGAACATCATTCTTACTTAAAGTTCAATTTTTAACAATTCTTATATATACGACTTCCTACACAATTGTTATTAAACTGTGAAGAGTAACACAATCGAAACTACTTTTTTACCAAATACACTCGCTAAACTCCGGAATATATCAACGATGGTGAATGGTATGATATTAGAACTTTCAAAGTAATCAATCCAACCCTGAATGAGAGGAATACTCATCAGACTTATCAAATTAAATTCATGGACGATACCACTATGACGCTGGTCCAACAATTGAGTCCAAAGAATTACTTTTGATTCAAGGATTTGGATGATATATATCGTGTAAAAATAAATCATCCCATCTCTTTCGGTAAGTGTTTCGTTAATTAATTTAATATTGATATGGTACAATATATGAGTATAGTTAATTGTAACTTTGTGTTCGGGAATCTAGAATCTTTATAGGATTTGTTGTAACTTTGTGTATTGGTCCCTCTCTTAGAAAAGTATGAATTAAACTTTTACCAAATATAGATTTGCAACACTTTGGAAAGCTAAATTCTGTCTTTTTTCCAAATTAGATGTCAGTGAGTGTATAGTAGATGTGGAAGATAAAATAATACCAGAGAGTGCCAATAATAGTAATGATGTTCTCACGTTGTTGAATGGCAGGTAAAAGACATTTACTCTACCTTTAGGACAGTTACATTTTAAAGTTGTTTCTGTTAAATTTTTTTATTAATTTGATAAACATGTAGGAATGAAACTGTGAAATGTCGTGTCAAAGACAACTACGCTTCTGAATTCATGTCTAAATGGCAATCAAACGGGTGCCATCTCATATACAAATCCGAACGTTTGTTTTGTGTAATGCGGTTTGTGAAAGTTGGAGAATATGAAGGTGTGTAACATAAAATAGTTCTGGTATAATCATCATAAGGTAACCAATATATTCACTTTAAACTGCAAATGTTTATAGGTGCACCATGTATCAAAAACACATTGGCCTATTCGAAGATCTTTATAAAACCACAGTTCGAAGGACTGGAGCATCACCAAGCTATGTAAGATTTGATTATGTAAAAATAACTTTATACACTTTATATATGATTATGTATGATGTTAAAATAATTTTGTTTCATACACTTTATATATTTACAGGTCTGAGTTTGATGGACGTTATTACATAAACCATGTGATGGAGCATCAAAGTGAGAGCTCAGGGACTCAGTCATAAAGAATAGACTCAGAAATGAAGATACGGTGGCTTAATGAACTTTTTGTATATGCAAATTTTAGTATAATTTTGAATGTTTATAGTACCAAATACAATGCTCTAAATAGAAGTACATTTATGGGTTGCTTAAAATATTATTTTAATGGTCTAAACGAAATTACATATTATATTGCCCCAAATTATTAGATCAAAGTAATTAAAATTGACCGTAACAATTGTATTTGGCTCATTTAAAACTTTGTTACGGTCAATTTGAGCTTAAACTTTGAAAATAGACTTTAAAATTTCAATTAAACTTTAAAAATGGATTTCAAAATTTCAATTTATATTTTGCATATGTAGAGTAATACTATAAACATTTTATTAACTATTCATTTTATTATTTTAAAAAGTAAAAAAATAATATTTAATCCGAAACTTAAAAAAAATAATTTATATTTGAACATACGAACTACTATAAAAATTAAAAAAATTAAACTGGTTTTTTAAATATAATAAAAATTTGATTCCATATTATAAAGAATTAAATTAATTTTTTATTAATTCAGTTCCTGCCCGCACAAGTGTGCGGGTAACTCTCCTAGTAAACTCTTATGATATAATATATGATTTGTCGGTGTTAAAAAAATCATAAAAAAAATCCTTTTCAACTAAAATGGGTTTAGTCCATTATTAAACATTCTATAATGGACTAAAATAGTTCTGTAATGTTCCGTGTCTCTTTTTCAGTTAATGGGTTTGGCCCAATTTAGTTTCGTTTCCATTGCGTGCAATTATGTGTTACGAACTTATCAGAGATAATAAACTCTTCTTTGCTTCCATCTGAAGTTTTAAGTCAAAACAAAAAAAATGTCACGAACTCTTTCATTATTTTTGTTTATAAAGTGGAAATCTAATAAGCAGCTTCAGTTTTTGAAAAATCCCGGTTTAATTTTAGCGTCACCAAGGCTAAATCAAGGTCAACTGTGTGATTTGGCCCAAATTGTCTTTGCAATGAATCATGTTCAATTTATCCACTGAGAAAAAGATTGACATAGGCTACGGTGCCAAATGTGATGGACTGATAGTAAACCGGCTTGATGCGATTATCTATTTAATTTACTCAACCATTAATGGTACAAAACGGTTCTTGCTAGGACAAGACCTAAAAACAGCAAATGTAATAGACGATGACACCAACCTTAACACATAATATGGTGACAGAAATTGTTAAGTAGAGAACATATGCGTTAAATTCGATACCAAATTTGAACAATAGAACAAAATCAATAAAACAGGTGCATATTTAATGTATGGTAATTATATTGAAATTTCTGTATGGACCATAACATTTGAGGTGACACATGAGCATAGATTCGTATTCTTCATTTCAGAAGACAATGAACTCATTTTTGTATTTGATGTCATCATATGAACAATATCTACATATTCGGTGTAGTCTTAGACCAAGAAAATGTGATCATCATCATTAGGTTCCCTTATATAAAACCCCCACTACTCTTCACCTTGTTTTAAATCAATGAATGTTATATCAATACGAAAGGAAACACATCATTGTATATATCACCATGTACGTATGTACTTTATTTTGTTTTGGATAAAAATACGTACGTATATACTTTTGCCACACGGTTCGTAAGTCTTGTTGATACATCTTAATTATTCTAAAATCTATCTATCACTTTATGAGATTTTTTTAAAGCCTGTTTTAAACATTTACTAAAAATCTTCCATGTGCAGTTTTTTTTTTCTTTTTCGTTTTGATAAAAGTGTTTCGTTTCTCTACATTGTTGCGTCTCTTAAAAACAAGTTACAATCGGGTTGTATAAAACACGAATTGGTATATGATAAATGGTTATTAATGTATACATATTTTACGTGACTAGTATTTAAAAGAGAGGATAAAAGTAAATAAGTTAAAAAAAAAAAAAAAAAAAAAAAAAAAGAAGAATTGGGTCCATTATATTGGTCCTTCTCCAAGCCAATGGTCAGTAAAATGAAGTCAACGAAGTAGAGAAGAACGTGAGGTGCGAGAATCTCGCAACTTGTAGATCAAGGTAAGTCTTTCACCTTTGTCGTCATCTTTTTTCTTTTGTAGGCTCAAGTCGGGTAGATCTTATTCTGGTCAGGTATATCACAGCCAGCCACCTATCTACATTTTAAATATTGCATTTTATTCTATAAAAAAAAAAAAAAAATCTATGTACATTTTAAAAATCATTTAAATATTGGCCCTTTATCTATAGATTCTGCATTCGAATACAATTTAAAAAGCTACGAAAACACGAAAAGAGAAACTACAGCTAAGAAATAGCAGTGTTATTGATGTGGATCATCAATCAGTCTCCATTACTCATTAATTAAGCTTATATTGTTAGTGGCGTAAAATGTTTGGCTAGTTTCATATAATCGTTAACAATCAAGCATATGATGTTGATTTTATTTTTTTTTGTGTGAGCGAGCTCGAATTATTGATATGTATTACAATGTTTCTTTTTTTAAAAAAGACAGCTTACATATGTCTTTAGGCTGTCCATAAGAGACTTAATTGAGTAGCATTAGTTACATTTTAATAGGTTTGACTAGAATAAAATTGTTTGTCCTTTACATCGACAGTACTTCAAGGTTGTAAAACCCAAAAAGATAGAAATTGTTGTTAATATCATCATTTGAAAAGATTTGAGAGATTACTATTTTCAAGAATGGTTGTTTAAATACCTTTTTTTTTTTTGCTTGATGTTTTTAAAAATATCACAAAATATTAAAATCCTCAAGCTACCACATGAAAAAAAAAATCCTAATTATTTAGGAACTCATTTTAGTAAACCCATTCTAATCCTCATTGTGTAAGATCTGTGGTATTTTGGAATTTAAAATTTCAATCATAATTTAGGAATTTTCTAAACATAGAAAGTGGTAGTGTATATAAACCTTCATATTTGTACTACATTCGAAACTTGATAAAGCTAACTAAATCAACGATTGATCAAAGTGTAGTTGATTGAAACACAGTACTCTTTCAGGTTTGAGTGGTTGAGATGTTGACTCTAGATGAACATAAAATCGATATATTTATTTGAACTGGTGTTTACTTAAATGAAATGAAAGACAAGAAAAACTCAAAAAAATGTTGTTTGTCATTTTTTTCGTTGTTGTTTTGGTTTCTAGATTCACTTTAGGGATTCGTTTATCTTACAACAAATTGTATCTACCACTATCATTTTGTATTTGGTTTGATTTTGATGATTTGTTGCAATAAAGTGGTATGCTTCTATGTTTTTATTTTTTTTTATTTTTGACATGGGATCATGCATTTAGTTATGCTTAATTGTGTACCACATAACTAGATGTAAAATAAATATTTACATCCTTATTAAAAAAAAAAAAAAAAAAAAACTTCTCAACAAATCGCATATTTGATATCATTGCATTCAATCCATTCAATAGTTTAAATTTTCCGTAAGCAACTACTCCCTCTGTTTCACAAAGAGTGTCATTCTGAAAATTTTTCTTTGTTTCATAAAGAGTGTCACTTTACAATTCCAATGCATTATTTTATATTTCCAATGCATCTTTTACCTTATATTTCCTAGTTTTACCCTTAATTATAACTAAAACAATCTATTAAAAGCTTATTAAATAAGGGCATATATGTATATTTCAATGTTTTCTTAATTTGTGTGAAAAGTGTCAGAATGACACTCTTTGTGAAACGGAGGGAGTATTAGTTATTGAAATAGTCTCAACCAGTTCACCTTTTATGAGTGACATTATAAATCAAGAGGTTCATATTGAGAATGTAAAGGTATTTGATAATATTAAATGGCTAGGCTAATAATTGTCTTTAACATTTAATTTTAAAAAATTATAATTTTAAGAAAATTAATAATAGAAGAGTTGAAAAACTTACCAACTAATCTATATTTTTTCTCAACTATTTATATCTTACTTTTAGATTAAGTGTGTATTGACAGGTGGTGGAACAAATATGAGTTTATATTAATCAGAAAACAAATAAAACTCATATTTAGTTCTACCTCCTGTTGAAGCACACATTAATCTGAATAAGATTTCCAATATATATATAGACGTGTTAGGTCTTGCCGTATATTTAACGGGTTTATTTGACATCAAAACCGAACATCTCTCTAGCTATATGTGATTATGCATATATAACACGTCAAAATTTTTGTACAACTTGTCATCTCATCCTTAAGTCTATATATATGCCACTAAATAATGTGCCAATTGTGTTATGGATTTCACATAAAAAGCAACATATATATATATATATATACTATATTGAACATATCATTACTATTATGATTGTTGTTGCCACTACTAGCTATAATACCATTAGTTCAGTTTCTTGAACCAAAAATTATAGAATATACATAAGTCTAATTCAATGAACGTCTAACATGTTAAAAACGATATATAATCCAATAGTCACCAATTATATTAGATTCATAGTTCTTTTCTTTGGGTTTCTAATCGTAGTTTTTGTTTTTACAGTACTTGTGCTAATGTATTTTATAAAAGCGTAATTTTTACGTCAATATATTCAATGAGAAAATTTAGATAGAAAGTTTGGTCACGTATGCATGTCTTTTGTCTAAAAAATGTCAACTTCTGAAGTTTCCGTACACCAAAGTACCACCGCATTACAATTGTCAGCATGTAAGCATTTTTAATTTAGAGCTTGAAAAAGTATTCATTACTTCCATTCAATTAATACTTATCAACAATATATGCATGCTATATATATAAGTTATATAGTAAAACCAACTCCTACCCTTATCTTATTCGTATATATGAATTACTATATGATAATATCCACTTGAAATTCCCAACGCGAAGCGGCATGGTTTATGCTATTGCCAGCCCTAGTAATATACATGACTGTTGCAAACTTTGGGAATAAGTTCAAATTAGGATTTAGTAGTATATAATTATATTGTTTAATGTATACATGACGTTGCAAACCTTTTGTAATAAACTCAAATTAGAATATAGTGTAGTACATAATTATACTATTGTTTAATGTATGACTTACTTAACTAATAAACTATTGCACGTTCATCGTTTTAAAAATTAGCAATTTGTAAATGTCGCAACTTACAAGTTATTTTAACTCCTTCATGAACGTTCGAGATCCCCGATCTGACACGACGATTTCGCGTACTATCCTCGTCAGACAAACGAATATGCTTTCTTCATATATTTATAATAACATTTTCAGATTTATATCATATACTATACATTTGTGAGTCAAACAGATAGGTACGGTCGATGCACGTTACCTGGGACCCGCAATTAGTACAAAACTGATCACCTGCCCCAGATCTTACGATACAGCCTCCGTAACTAACCACTCGTACATTACCACGTGGATAACTAACCACGCGTTCACAGATAACTTAACACTTGTGTTTCCGTACTCCAGGAGGTGTTTTCGTCATTTCCGCTTCTTTCTTCATCTTCTTCGTTTTTCTTTTTGTTTTGTTTTTAGTTTTCTTTCCTTTATATAAAAACCTTGGAAAAAAGGAGAAAACTAAAAGTAGAAGAGGCTTTGGTTTTGTTTTTTTTTTCCTCACCGGGGAAAATCTGAAAGGTCTGTGTGTGACTGATTTTTCACAGAGTAATGAACACGAAATTGAAATCCGTTAACCGAGTTCGGATTCTTGAAAAACCGTTTCACCATTCTCTACTCTATCTCCGAGCTGTGTTCCTCTTCATCCCGACTTAAATAAACAAAGCTTCAAACTTTCTGATTCCAAATCCAATATAGGAGAAACCCCATTTCTCTTTTTCCCTCAAAAACTTTTTTTTTTTTTTTTTTTGTTTTTTTTTGTTGTCTTGTTGCAAATGTCAATGCCTACATCAATTTTATCCGTTTTGTCTGAAGATCTTCTGGTTCGTATCTACGCGTTTTTAGACCCACCGTGTCGGAAAACATGGCGTTTAATCAGCAAAGAGTTTCTCCGAGTCGACTCGTTGAGTCGTACCACGATCAGACTCCTCCGAGTCGAGTTTCTCCCGGCGCTTCTCCTCAAGTACCAAAACCTCTCTTCCCTCGACCTCTCCGTCTGTCCTAAACTCGACGACGACGTCGTTTTACGTTTGGCATTAGACGGAACCGTTTCTACGTTAGGCATTAAGTCGCTGAACCTGAGCCGATCCACCGCGGTTCGAGCTAGGGGACTTGAGACATTGGCTCGTATGTGTCACGCTCTTGAGCGCGTTGACGTATCTCACTGTTGGGGATTCGGAGATAGGGAAGCGGCAGCACTGTCGTCTGCCAAAGGGTTGAAGGAGCTGAGGATGGATAAGTGTTTGAGCTTAAGCGACGTTGGATTAGCGAGGATCGTTGTTGGATGTGGTAATTTGAATAAGATTAGCTTGAAATGGTGTATGGAGATCTCTGATCTTGGGATTGATCTTCTCTGTAAGATTTCCAAAGGATTGAAGTCTCTCGATGTCTCTTATCTTAAGGTAAATGACATAAATTTGAAAACTTTATTGATTGGTTTGTGGGATTTGATGGAGGTGGGATTCAAAGTTTCTATCTTTGTAGTGATCAGTGTGAGATTTGGCTAATATGAATAGTTTTGTTTGTGAATTTGATTCAGATCACGAATGATTCGATCCGTTCTATAGCTTTGCTGCCAAAGCTTGAGGTTTTAGATATGGTAAGCTGTCCTTTGATAGATGATGTTGGCTTACAAATGCTAGAGAATGGTGCTCCTTCATTACAGGTAGTTTACTTTGCCTTCACAATTACACACAAAGCCTTTGATCAATTCATTTTTCGAGTTTATTAATAAAGTTTAAGTGTTATGAACAGGAGATCGATGTAACAAGGTGTGAGCGTGTGAGTTTGTCTAGCTTGATCTCTATTGTCAGAGGCCATCCTGATATCCAACTCCTTAAAGCCAGTCACTGTGTATCCGTAAGTTTGCGATGTACGCCTTGGATTAGTATAACTACCTGGAAATGCACTCTGTGGACTCTGTATTTACTCTTCGGTCTTTATGATTCACAGGAAGTTTCTGCAAGCTTCTTACAGTACATCAAAGGTTTGAAGCATCTCAAGGTTATATGGATCGATGGAGCTCGTGTTTCTGATTCCTCTCTTGTAACCTTAAGCTCTAGCTGTAGGTCTTTAATGGAGATTGGACTGAGCAGATGTGTTGATGTAACGGATGTTGGGATGATGGCACTTGCACGCAACTGTTTGAACCTGAAAACTCTAAATCTGGCGTGTTGCGGATTTGTGACAGATGTAGCCATCTCTGCTTTAGCTCAGACTTGCCGGAATCTGGAGATTTTGAAGTTAGAGTCTTGTCATTTGATAACTGAAAAAGGTCTTCAATCGCTCGGATGTTACTCCAAGCTTCTTCAAGAACTTGATCTTACTGACTGTTGTGGCGTAAATGACAGAGGTAAAACCAGATCTATGTGTACTACTCATCAACCTCCGTTTGTGTTTTAGATCTTATCAGCTTTGGTAACTTACAGTTTTTGGTTCCTTTTGGGAAATTTTACCGCAGGGCTAGAATATATCTCGAAGTGTTCAAATCTTCAAAGATTGAAACTTGGCCTCTGCACAAATATCTCAGACAAAGGGATCTTTCATATTGGTTCCAAATGTTCGAAGCTTCTAGAACTTGATCTATACCGGTAAAATTCCTTCCCTCAAACCCGTCTCCTTCTTTTCTTGGTAGGTTCTTGATGGAAAAGGCATAAGACATGTTTCGTTTTTGAGTGCAGCTGTGCCGGTTTTGGAGATGATGGTTTAGCAGCTTTATCTCGAGGTTGCACGAGCTTGAACCGACTCATTCTATCGTACTGCAGTGAACTAACGGACACTGGGGTTGAACAAATCCGCCAGCTAGAACATCTAAGTCACCTTGAACTCCGAGGGCTAAAGAATATTACCGGTGTTGGTTTAGCTGCAATAGCGTGCGGCTGCAAAAAATTGGCCTACTTGGACCTGAAACTCTGCGAGAATATTGATGATTCGGGTTTCTGGGCACTAGCTTACTTCTCAAGAAACCTAAGACAGGTAAAAAAAAAATATTTACAGGCGTAAATTGAGAAGCATCAACTGAAAACATATTTGATTCGTTGTGTTGTATTTGGTTTGGCAGATAAACTTGTGCAATTGCTCGGTGTCTGATAAGGCTTTATGCATGTTGATGAGCAATCTGAGTCGGGTTCAAGACGTTGACTTAGTTCATCTGAACCGTGTGACTGTAGAAGGGTTTGAG
Source organism: Camelina laxa (assembly GCA_024034495.1). Taxonomy (NCBI): domain Eukaryota; kingdom Viridiplantae; phylum Streptophyta; class Magnoliopsida; order Brassicales; family Brassicaceae; genus Camelina; species Camelina laxa. The sequence goes on from CM043881.1 coordinate 12,950,176, forward strand.
TTTGCTCTGAGAGCCTGTTGCAACAGGCTCAAGAAGCTTAAACTACTCGCACCTCTCAGATTCTTGCTCTCATCAGAATTGCTCGAGACGCTTCATGCTCGTGGTTGCCGCATTAGGTGGGACTGAAGAGTGAAGACATCAAGAACGATACGGTCTCTTGCGTTGGTTAGACTGTTATAGGTTTAGGGTGTTTATAAACTTAACGTTAAAATCAGTGAAACGTTAGTAGCGGTTTGTTTGAATCCATATCCGTTAAATGAGTCAGATGCCAAACTGTTCAACCAAATGACATCATTGATTGCCTATGTCAAGCCAAAATGACCAATGATCATCATGCTTATGTAGTTGATACTTGATTGGGGGTATGGCGACAATATAATGCATACTTAACCTCCAACTAATTGAGTTACCACCAACGATAGACCCGTTATTGACATTCTCTCATCATTATGTCAACCAACCGTTAACCAAAATGAAATAAAATATGTCAATCAATACTACAATTGTCGTGTTTACAAAGGTTGCGCCTAGGGCATTCGGGTACTCGGGTCGGATTTGGGTAGGATCTGGTCAAGTTTAGATTTTACGGGTAAAGGAGTTTAGGATTCAATAGAGTAAATAGAAAATTTCGGTTCGGTTCTGGTTCTTGTTCTATCGGGTTCAGGTTTGAAATCTCATAATCGGTAAAAACCCGAAAAATCGGGTTTCAATCAGTTCGGGTAAATTTTACCCGTTTATACTAAAAACATTTGTTTACCCGATTTGTAATGCAATACCCGAAAAAATTACAAACAAATGTTAGTACAAACCTACAAATTTGACACCTAAAATTCAAACCCAAACATCTTAATAGATAAATATGGAGTACAATCATCATTCTTATGACAAAGAAAATACTTAAGCAAAAGAAGAGATAGTAGAAAAGTTTCTAAGAAATCCAAGTATGCTGCAAAACATAGATAATATTTAGAGATAGCAGTAGGAAATACTACACATTCAATTTTCATAATTCAGACTTCAGGCTTAGAAATCACAACTGTTCTCTCTTAGGTCCTATACAATTCAAAAGAGAGAAATATAGAACACATGTCAAATTCATTGTAATTGGTAAAACAATGTCAAAAGAAGAACTCAGAGACTTACTTATCTCACCCTAAAGATCTTGCATGTTGAAATCAGGTTCAAACTCTATAGAAAAATGAATAAAAACATAATGTTAGAAATCACAAGCCATAAATCAGAATTATAACTTGTAAGAGTTAAAAGTTATCTCTCATAAGATCATCTAGCAACTCTACTTCAGCAAGTAGTTGTTGAACTGTTGAGACTCCTTTTCATTGATGTGGATCTCACATTTCAACCATTGCTCATTACACATCAACACTTCAATCATGTAGTATGTCAATCAACTTCTATAAGGAGTTACAATTCTACCACTTGTGCTAAATGCAGATTCTGATGCTACTGAAGATGCTTGCATTGCAAATATATCCTTAACTATTAATGATAGAACCAGATACTTTCCACTGTTGACCTTCCAAAAGGATAACACATCATATTCTGTACATTTTAGAAAATTTGAAGACTCGACATTCTCTTTCAAATACATATTCAACTCATTAGATGAGTTTTGAACTTCTGTTTCCTTCACAATCTCAACATATATGACCTCCATATCCTCAAGTACAACTCCATTAGGCAGAACTATTGTCGGACATAAATCACTTCCAACTTGTTCTTGCTCTTGAGAATGATACCACGGCCCTTGTGATTGAGAAGATGACCCACCTGACCATTTGTTCAATAAACTTGCTATGTTATACTCATCATACAAATCCCTCAAGATGTTCTTAACAGAATCAAAAAGATGATTAGACTCCATAGAGTTCTTACCATATAGCCTATCAAAGCATAGCTCAGCAAAGTTCAGTTTCTTCCTCGGATCAAAAACGCTTGCTACCATCACAAGCCTATTCATTTCTACCTTATCTCCAAATGGATTCAAATACTTGTCCAACTTTGATAACATATATGATGCCTTAGCCTGCAGCTTTTGATCAACTATCTGTGTGCTCCTCGAAGTTAATTTTTTAGTAATGGAGACTATCTCATTGTAGAGCTTATGAGATGCAACAGAGGTAGAAGCTGAAAGAACCAATGTAGATTTGTAGAATATACCAAGAATTTGAACAAACCTTTCAACATCATCCAAATCATTTTTAACAGCTGGTCCAATCCTTTTATGCCCATCCACTTTTTCCAGAAAATAGTCGTTATATGGTTTATCTTCTCCATCCTCTTAAATGTCGATCTGAACTCTAGAGCTTGTTCTAGCATGAGATATGTTGTATTCCATCTTGTCTTGACATCTAACGGTGCACTTCCCCTCCTCATATTCCCTGTTTCAACTCTAAAATCAAATGATTTCAATCTATTTGTTGAAGACTTCACATACTGGATTCCATTCCGAATACCAGGCAAACTGTGATCAACCTCTATCAAACCATCCCTCACAACCAAATTCAAAATGTGAGTAGCACATCTCAAATGCAAGGACTCACCTTTCAGTATCAATGCATCATCTCCTCACTGCAACATAGCTGTTTTAAACTTAGTCATGGCTGAACTATTAGCCGTAGCATTATCAACAGTAATGCAGAATACTCTCTTTATATCCCACTCACCTAAAACTTGAATAAGAACATCAAAAATTGTTCCTCCCTTATGATCACAAACATGCTTGAATCATATTATAATCTTCCTTAACTGTCATGTATGATCAACAAAATGAGCTGTTACAACCATATAGCTGGCTGAAGTAGTGGGAAAAACCCATATATCTATAGTCAAGGACAACCTCTGCTTGTTATTGTCAAGAATCTTCTTCATAGCTGCTTTTTTCTTCACATAAAGCTCAACAATGTCTCTTGTAGCATTTCGCCGAGAGTGAGGCTTATACAGTTTAACTTTGGAGCAGAAATGTCTCCAAGCTAAGCATTCAACAAAAGATAATGGTAACTTAGCCAACACTAACATCTCATTTGTAGCTTCTCTCAATACTGCTTCACTAACTTACTCACTCTAACACAACCATCAACACCATCAGGAGTCAAAACAGTTTGAGCACTGTCTTTATTAGCACTTAACCATACCTGGTATGATTTGCAGGTCTTCAGAACATGCTTCTTCAAAGTGGAGGTTCCAGATTTGCTTGGACACACCAATTCTTTACCGTAGTAATTGCAATTACATAGGTTTGGATCGCTTTCAAGTTCGGTGAAATGATTCCAAACCCAAGACATATCTTCTTTTTCAACTTAGAACCACCTCCTTTAGATTTTTTCTCTTTCTCTTTCCTCTTGGCTCTCTTTGCAGAAGCAGGTGTTGCAACATCATCGTCTGTCAGATCTATCTCATTAGATTCATCACCATCAACATCACTCATCGGAGTATTAGTGGTTGTTGGATCAGAAGAGGCCATATGCATTAAAATAAAAAATGAAAAACAATCATGAAGCATAAGTTTTCAAAGAAATCAAAAATCAAAACACATACTAAATCTTACTAAAAAAAAGTATTCAAATTCCATTAAAAGATATGGAAAACTGAACTATAATTGAATGAATAAGTAAAATCAAAACTGAGAATCAGAAGTGAGAAGTTAATACCTCCGATTGATTTTCGTTTCTCGACAACGCCGATGGTGGAGAAGTGATTAGAGACGGTATCAATGGAGTTTTTAGTTCTGGGTTTGTGTTGGAAGGTTAAAAAAAATTGATAAAGGCAACAAGAAGATAATACATATGGAATAAAGGCAAGAAACTAAATCGACAAAAGGTAGGTAGGAAACTCAATCGGTGATCGGAAATGTGTAAAAGTAACCCTAAGGGGCAAAATCATATTAAGAGTGCTGTGTATTATCAGGTTTTCGGGTTGCACTGTCGGCTAGCGGGTAAAACCCGAAACCGAACCGATACCCGCGTTTACACATATATATGACCCAGTAGTGTAAAATACTTATATCCGAATCCGAACCGAACTGTGTTTTTCGGGTAAGGTCCGAGTCGGGTATTCGGGTCTGTGTTTTTTGCCCAGGACTAGTTACGCCTAGAAAATATAAGATTCACTTAATCTAATATAATAAAATAAACATCCACCTCTTCGGAAGCTCTAACTGCATGTCATGTGGCAATTGTAATTCCTACCTCTGTTTTCTTTTTCTCTTTTATTCCATGTTTAAACAAATTGTTAATGTGTTGTATGTTATGTTTGTGGTGAATAGTTTAATGGCTACGTTAACTAAGCCCAACAAATTTATCGTCTACTGCAAATTTATCTACTTATCCCTACAGATAATTACGACGATGGAATATATGAGTTTCCGTCTTCTCCTCTTCTACGTCTCTCTCTCTTTCCCACAAATAAGATTATTTCCAAATAAACCACAAATTAAAAACTTTGAATTATTTAAATTTAACTCACACTTTAATATAAAGCTAAAATAAAAAAAAATTAAACCATACATTTAACTCACACTTTAATATTAAAACTGAAAAAAAGAAAAATATATTTCCAACTAAACCATAAGAAAAACACATTTATCATATAAATTTAACTCACACTTTAATATAAAATTAATAAAATTATTTCTAAATAATTCATAGATAAAACATTTTTAGTCATATAAACTTAACTCACACTTTAATATAAAATCTAAAATAAAATTATTTTCAATTAAACCACAAATAAAACACATTTAACCATATACATTTAACTCACACTTTAATATTAAAAAAAAAATAGCATTAACTATATTTTTCACTCAATTTTATTTAACACACAGTAAATTAGAGTTAACTCTCATACTTTTTAGTTTCTAGTTACATCCCTTCCCATTCTATAAATACTCTTTTTTACCTTCTCTCATTCACTTTATCTTAGATATTATATATTTTTTGTGTTTTTTTTGTTGGACAAAAGCATGGAATTAAATTATGAAATATGTAACCACTTTAAAAAGTATAAGTATGAGGAGACGATTCATGAGCTTACCTATATAAAAGAGAGGACGAAATATTATTATTTATCAAGATATTTACACAATCTCTTCTCAAATACATTTCTTATTTATAAACCTGCTCACATATTTTATTAAATTTTATATTCTGTCACATATTTTTCAATTCTCATATTAATCTAATTAGGTAGAAATTCCTATTATATATTTATAGTTATATTAAATAAAAAATTAATACTTAAAAACAACTAATAAATGTATTTTTGGTGAACCTTCTCACATATTTTAGTAAATTTTATACTTTATCACATATTTTGTAACTCTCATATTAATAATCTTATCCATCTTTAAGATATAAAACAATATGATATTAATTTCAAGATATAAAAAATATAATATTTTATTTCTCCTTTAATCATAATCACAATTTGTTGTATATGTATTAACTTTAAAATGTCACTCCCATAATGTTTGCCAGAAAAAAAAAACTTATTGATGTAAAAAAAACATTAATCATTTTAATACATTTTAATGTATTAATTGCAATACAATTTATGTTTTATTGGACAGCATATTTTGTAAGTAAATGTATTATTTGAATTTAATACATTTAATGTATTAATTGCAATACAATTTATGTTTCATTGGACAGCATATTTTGTAAGTAAATATATTACTTGTAAGGTATCATTTAACAATATTGTATATAATTACTATAACATTGTAATTTTAAATATTTTTCAGTAATTCAAGAATAAAATATTTATTTTATAATTTTAAAACAAAAGACAATTTTATTCTTAAATAATTTCAAGATATTACACAATAATAATAATAATTTGTTTTTCTTTAATAATTATAATGATCAAAGTTTATTGCATATTAATTCTTCAAAATGTAACTTCCATGATGTTTGACAAAATTTATTAAAAAACTTTCAACTTATTAATAAACTTTAATGTATTAATTCCATACAATTTCTGTTTTACAAAAAATAAGAAAAAAAAAATCACAAAGAAAATCTATGACATATCTAGCTCCCATGATGTTTGACAATTTCTACATTATTTATGTTTTGAAATTAGTAAATGTTGTTCAAAATGCTTATTTTTTGTATCAATATTGTACTTTGTTTCTTTTGATCTATTTAATAAAGTTCTAGATAATAATTTTAAGTTTACAGTTAATATATCTTAGTTCCTACCGCTTCATATCACTTATGTAAACAATGTTTCTACCAATTGGGTCTTTTGAGCTAATCTATTTAAGTTGTTGACAAAAAAAAATATATATATATATATATATATATATATCTTAGTTACAATATCAATGTTAAAATATATTTTAAAATTATCTATATATATTATTACGTTCATTTTACCCACACATCGCGTGAAACTTTTTCTAGTTTGTAATATAATGTGACTAAAATTATGGTATAATGAAATTTTTTTATTATATGTTTTGTACTTCTAGAGTTTTATTTTTAGTTGGATCATGTAATATTAATTGATACGATATAAAGATATTTTGTTTATTCTAAACTATTTGAATATTAATATACTCTTAAGAAAGTCTTAAAATAATATTTCTTATGTCGTAAATAAGATTTATTATTTTCACTTTATAATCATATTCCACATAAAATAACTAATAACTTCATATTACTAGATTAAAAATTGACATGATAGAAAAATGAAAATTAATTAATATATGAACATTTGATATGCCTAATTTTTTCCAAGATATACATTTATTTATAAGGATAATCATATACCAGTCATTTTTGTATTGGTTGTAAAGTATAGAAAAAAAATACAATCTTTTTCTCTCTTGACTGTTAATTCTTATACTTAGATGCATGTTAATAAATAATTTCTATTTTCCATATACTTTAGAAAATTATATGTGTACAATAATAATTGTTTATGCATCCATAAGTTTACACTTCAAAACAATATGTATGTATACATTATATAAATATATGACGAGATGCATTCAACATATCTTTATTAAAATTAAACAAAATTAGGAGAAGTTATGGTATTAATTTTTATCTTTTTGAAAAAAAATTGGGGTTCTTTGATGGCATGCATAATACAAACGAAAAATTAATGTTGTCTTAAAAACTGATATTTATTTATCTTTTAAACATATTCTATAAAAGTGTACTTATACTTTTGATTATATAATTTATCATAATTTTACTGAGCACACCCATTTTATTAAAATAAATGGTACATGGTAAAAGATTTCTAAAAACAAGAAAACCGTACCTCTATAAATAATATCGATATAGAGAGGTTTTATCGAGGTTATACACGACATTATTATATGAATTTGGAAATATTCATTTGATGTTATACATGCATATATGTATGTGGTATGGAACTTGAATACTTTAAATACGCAAACCTCTTTTTATTATAATAATTATAATATTAGAAAAGCACATATTATGAATTTAATCTAAAGACACCAACATTATTAATAACTATTTCTTAAAATTGGATTACATCTAGAGAGACAAATCAAGCCCCCAGTCTTTAGAATTCTTCATGATAGAACTGTTTTCGTCGAGTTTTGGAATAAGATCTACCGAGTTATAACGATCATGACTTCCAATGGTTGAAATGAGATCCCTTGTAAACAACTCCGGGATATGAGCATTGCCACAAACAAGATTTAGTGATAAATCAGGTAAAAATGAGATTGAAGGACTCGGAGGAGGGGAATCAAAACTCATGGTCAAACAACCATGTTCAGAACTATAACGAATATTCTTAAATGGTTCGACATCTGATTTGGGTAGAGAAGCATCAAAGAAACAAGCATTAGTACATAAATTATTGAAAGACGAGTTATTCAAAGATTGACGAACTTGTGAAACTTGAGAAAATTTGGAGTATCGGTCAAGGTCCTTCTCCATATCTCTATTTTTTCTGTGAGAACACTTTTGTGGCTTTGTTTTGAGAGAATATTTTCTTGCAGAATCGCCAGCTTAATTAAACCTTAGATTGTGAGACTATATTTTTTGAGACACTCTAACCCACATTGCTTTTATAAAGTTTTTTGTTTGTTTGTATGACTTCACACATTGATGAGAAAAAGACTATGTCCTATTTATTATTAATCTCAAGAGGTTAACTGTCTTGATTAAGCTCATTTAAGCATTTTTGGTATAATATCTTTTGGGTTTGACAAACGCATTAATTTTGTGAAACTGGATAAAAATAGTTTAAACTATATAGAAAAAAATAAGGCCCAATATTAATTTTCTTCCTTAAATATTATTTTATGTGTTTATATTGCTTTATTAAAAGTTGGTAAATTAATTGTACAGCTAATTATTACTCAGTTATTGATTTATATGAGCAATAAAAGTGAGTCATAGAAACTAATAATAATGCATTCATGCACAATTGATGTAAATGTGGATAAACAAAGTATTGAATTTAAGCTTTTTGTGCCTTAAAAAATCATTAGCAACCAAAATAATTTTTTCTATGAGATTTTTTTTATTTTTTTTGAAATGTTATATTAATTTAACCAACAAAGAAAATATTTACAAAAGAAAAAAAGGAAAAATGTTTAAGCTTTAAATTAAAACAAAAAGTTTTTAAATAGAGTCTTAGACATTAGTAATAAAAACAGAGGATAATGTCACTATGTTCTTGGGGCTTCATAGAGTAGACTCCAACTACTGAGTAGTGTAGAGTCATCGTTTGTCCGAACTGAAGTGCGAGAGAAGATGTGGTTGGCGATCAATATGTCTATTGTTTGAGGAGTTTGAAAAAAGGAGATTTCGGCGGTTATTTATGTCTTCTCTCTTTTCTTTCCTTCCAGATCTCGTAGATGGAAGCCTGAACAGCAAGGCGGATGAGGAGAGACTCTTGTAAGGATTTCCGCTTGGTCATGATCAATTGGAGAGTGTAGTTCCAATTAGGACTGATGCAGTGTTCCACTAGTTTGACGAATATATAGTTCCACATTGTATAATAATATGGGCAGACAAAAAACAAATGATCAAGCGTCTTGACCGGCTCGCCGCATAGACTACACGGTTGCGTGCTACCCCATTTTTGTATTAGAGTCCCTGTTGAAATCTTATATCTAATTGTTAATCAAGTATAGAAAGTGTACCTTGGAATAGCTAACGACACCTTGGAATAGCTAATGAGAACAACTCTATTCAATTGAACTTTTGGAAAAGACCTTGGAATATAGATCTTTTTCCATATTTTTTCACTGAGAATGACGTTTTGAACTTTTTGTGGATTGCGTTAGCGCCTCAACCTCTAGTGCCCGTTGGATGCCCAACATTTGTGTCCCCACATCTCCAATCTTGTCCATTATATTTCCTCCTTTGAGTCAATGATCAAACCAAAAAAAATGCTGAGAGATTCCTTATCTTTACTCGGAAAAACTCTCGAGCAAGGGGCCTTAGCTGAAGAAGTTTCCTCTTCAAAACCATGATACCTTTGTTCACTCACTGATATCCCAAAAAGAAGTTCCATTGAGAAGATACTGATTGCACCACACTATCTAAAGAGAAGTATTGGGAAGTCTCCATATAAGAATTAGTGAGAACACCATACATGTAAATACTTAAAAAAGATGAAACTTTTGTTGCGTTTAATGACATTTTTTCGTAGGATTGCAATGATGAACTCTGCCCCACCCATCAAACAAAACGAATGCCACTCAGAACCTTTGTCCCTTCTTAATTTATGTTTTCTACAAATATTAAAATTTAGATTGTAATTAATTATAAATTTAACAAAATGTTACCGGTGTCATCAAGTTAAGTCAAAATCTACTTCAACAAGCAATCTATTCTTTTTTTTTTTTCTATCAACAAATACCTCATTTAACTTCTGATTTTGAGTAAAAAAGGTGACCATATGACAAATTATCTATCATTTTTTCGACAAACTGTGTTTCATCGAAAGTTTCCAATAAAGAATATTTTGACAAAATTATGACTTCTTTTTTATCACAACTTATTACATTTTTTAGAAAACTCCGACTATTTAGGGTTTAATGTTCTTTGGTTGTCGAAACAGAGAGTGAGGTTAAAGATGTGGATTAAGGTTGAAGAGGCTTGTCCCATAAATACGACTTAGCTAGGGTTACGTAATTGAAGAAACTTATACATTGTCACATGAAATTGACTTGAAAGTTACAATTCATATCCTTGATATATAAAAGCGAATGAAGTAATGAGTTGTTCTTTTTTAATTGTGAATGTTGATATATATAATTGAATTGTTGAATCACAAAATATGTTTGTTTTGTATCTTACTAATACCATGTTACACGTTATGTATATTCAAGTTTCAGGAATTTCATTTTTTTGAATGGCTAGGATTTGATTTTATGTTAAGCACCAAGTGTTCAATGAAATGCCTAAAATAGTTTTACTTGGTTTCAATGTTAATTTTTTTTTTATGACGTTTGCAGTATCTTCGATAAGGTAACATTCTTGATTGTAGTAAATCTGCCATATTGAACATAAGAATACAGACTTGTGCATATCAAAGATGGGAGATGAGTGGAATTTCTTTCCGTCCCATGCGTTAAGGTTCATTACAAAGAAAAATATTAACCACAATGATCACACATTATGATAGTACTCCAACGCAAAATATATATATGCTTCCACGATATAAATAGTCAATTGTATTATATTGTTTTGAAAGAAATATGGGTATGTGATCAAGCCACCTTCTAATTTGGTTGAAGAAATCTGTAATATGAAAGGAAGAAAACTAAAAACCAAAAGGAAGAAGGGGAGACATAAATATCTAAAATATGCTTCAAGAAATAAGATCTTAAAGCAGTTGACTTATTTTTTGAAGATTTAAAAATCTTCAATCTCTTTAAATCTGTAACAATTCACGAAACTCAAACCAATATTTCAAGCATAAACAAAATACATTGAAATATAGAAATTCACTATACCTCTTTTGATCCATTTGTACAATCTTCATGAGGTTTTTGCCAGTACTCGGTGTACCTATCCTTAATAGTTTTGTCTTATTTGCATCATATTGTGAAAAGTCTTCCTCAATCACCCATCATAACAATTCTACAATTAAAACAAAAAAAAGGAAACAAATGGAGGATGAAACAAAAAAGGGAAACAAATGGCTTGACGTCGTATTTTTACATCACTGGAAGCGATCAAATATGGAATTTTGGGAGTTTTCATGTGTTCGATAATTCTGGTTCACATCCAAAATGAACAAAACATCGCGGCTAAACTAAACTGGATGATTAAATAATTAAGCCAAAATCTCTTGTATCAAGTTATAACCTCATTTACAACAGTAAGCTCTACAATTCAAGACTTTCTTTTCATGGATCCAGTCACTTCCAAGTTTTCCACCGATACCTAGTTACCTACTATACTTTCAATTAAGAATACAATCAATCCCACATGATCAAACCCATTTATGATGAGCACAAATTTACAACTAATTTTAAAGAAATGACGATAAGGTTTATGTTTTTCATGCATAGTGACAACCCGATAATACTTGGTGTAATATTCTCTAAACCAAGTTATGATAGTACATAATACTTCCTCCGTTTTTTATTAGTTGTTGTTTATATTTGTTTCACATAGATTAAGAAAACTATTAAATTTATTGTTTTATTCCTTTTAAATATATTTTCTAATCTTTTGATTGGTTGAAACATTAAAATAGTTAGGTAAAATTGGAATATTTACCAAACATTTGCATTGGGAATCTAAAACGACATGTATTATGACATAAAATTTTAACTCTAGAAAGACAAGTAATAAAAAACGGAGGGAATATCAATTTTGACGCCTCAACTTTAAATTCTAACATTTGTTTGATATTTCCTTTAGCTAACCAAGTTCATTATTTGGTTCTAGCTTTTTGTACAAATCAGAGTCATGTTTATAAGACTCACATTCTTTTAAGTTTAATATACCATATATTCGACCGATCATTCATAGGACACATTCTAATACCAAGAATCCACAACAGATTTCCAATTTGCGCTTCTATATGTATTATTGAGGTCGTTCTCTTTGATTATCCTTTTTATACGTCTTAAAAGACTTCATAAGTCACTTATGCTAAGTTGGCCCCATAACCACTTTAATTGCGGCGCCAACGCCACATCATGCATGGTGACATCATCTCGCATCATATACTACGTACTCCGGGTGAGGTGATTCAAGCTCGTTTAAAAGACTAACAATAGCTATTCATATTTCCTACTTTTTGGAGTAGAAAGCACATGTTCTTATTTAAGTGATTATGGTGCTTCAGGTTTGCGTATGAGACCTGATTAATTTTTTGATCGTGAGTGAGAAACTAACATATAGTAAATACCAAACTTTATTTTATATATATAGAAATAAATTACTAATCTATATTTGAAACTTCCAGTCATTCATACTTTAAATGGAAGATTTGTAAAATCAAAGTATGAATATTTTTGTGAGGAAAGTTATCCCTTCAAATCATTGAGTGAAGACATCGGTTCCTAGTCAATTGCCTTTACTATTGTACTTATTTATTTCCAAATACACTAGTTTAATTCAAGACACACGTAAACTCATGAGATATTGATGTTAGAATGAAAAGAAAAAAAGAGAGAGAATGGGGGATAAACACTCAACTAAAACACAATTACATGTGAACAGAAGAAGAGATGATACAAGGAAATGAACATTTAAAATGAAAAACAATAACTTAAAAAGGATAAAAAAAATCTTCATCCCGAGATGTGGTGGATAACAACGGAAGGTCTCTAGTAACTATGAAACCTTTTAAGTAAAAAAAAAAATAACACATAGAATAATAGAGAAAAAAAAATGATATTCAAAGGGATAGAGATAAATCAATTCCCCCGCTTTTGGAGTTGTCTTCTTCTTGCTGGATATCATCATCATCATCAATCTCCACAACATTGTTTATCCCAATCTTTGAGATGAAATTCTCTTCGCTCAAAACATTCGCTGGTAAAGCCACATCGCTAGAAAGTTTGGTGGCTCGAGGAGGAGGAGGAAACGGATAAATGTTTCTTGAAATTAATGGGCAACTCCTTTTTGGTAAAGGATCAGGGACCCTTGAAGCAGTATCATTGGTGCTACCGTTTCCGGTGAAGAAACGAGTAGGAGTCACACGAGGAACTACGGTCATGTTCATATCCGCCAGTCCTCCGAGGACTCCTCTATTGAAAGATGGGTAAACTAAACGTTTAAAAGGATCAAGAGTGATCCCAAGATGATTTTCATTTGATAAAGCATCTTGTGAATACCCACCTAAGAGAATATGAGGCTTATCTAGGTAAGGGTTCAAAAAGGCGAGTCCAGGGAAGTCTGCTTCCATCTCCTTCCGCTTCTTGTCCCACTCCCGCTCTTGCTTGTGGGCGTTTTGGTGACCACCTAGGGCTTGAGAGGTGGAGAATCCTTTTTTGCAAAAGTGACATGTGTAGATCTTGCTCGATTTTGACGGGTAAATCTTCATGATCTCTCTTCCTCTTCGGACATCACTAGATCCAAAACAAGGGTTCTCAGTCCTGTCAGAGGTGACCTCCTGAGGAGAACCTAGTTTCAGATCAGTATTTCTTGTTGCCTTCTCCTTGGACTTCTCTGTGGCCACAACAACACCTTTGAGTTTTTCTGGTTTGGGTGTGGAAGAGCCTGAAGAAGACATAGCTTGGTTCTCCATAACAAATCCTTTTTTTCTTTGTTCGGATTGAGAAGTGATCTTTATCTTTTGTGCTTAGATTCGGAGAAAATGAGGTCACTATTTATTGAGAAAGTAACCTCAATGTTCGTCAACTATTATAGTAGAAAATCTCCAAGGACAAATAAAATTAGAACAAGTAGACTTCATATCAAAAGTTATGGTTGTTTCTTTAAATATGTTGATTTTACTTATTTTGGCTTACAAAATAATACTCTTTTATGAAATATTAGTTGTATACAACTGTACTGTGAATCCATAATTTTGCAGTTGTTTTTCTAACAATTACTTACTCTTTTTGTATATACACTAATATAAAAATATGTATAGTATTTTCAAATATAAATCCATACTTCAAACATTTGCTGGAGTTGCCTATGTTATATATAAAACAACTACTTAAAAAGTATATGTTTTTTCCAACCATCTTGTTACCCAAATTAATATATTAATTTTCAAGAAAAATATTGAACAAAAATTCGTTTGAACAAATAACTGTTATAAACTACTATATTTTTTTTTTCTGAAAAAAAAACTACTATATTTTCTACGAATTCTCTTCTTCTTTTTCTGAAAAAAAAATCTATATTCATTGAATTAAAATAAGTAACAATTACTAAGCTAACTAGTCAAAGTGCCATATTTCACTACTATGGAAGGATGATGTTATTCTTTACTAGTTTTATAGAAGATATTTACTCATTACAAATAAAAAAAAAATTGTATTCTACTAAGGAAAATTTAACTTGGAATAAGTTTCATAAACATTAAACTTAGACAGCTTGTGATTGACTATAGTTATTTCTTCCTCGTTTCTCTAATTGGATTTTCGGTCCTAATCAATTTTTACTTTGGGAGAAAATACTAAAGAAGGAAACAAAATAACAAAAATGGTCTATGAACTGTAAAGAATAACAATTTTATTCCTTATATATTTATTATGAGATATGTTACATATCATATGTATTTTCAGAAAAAGAAAGCTTGAATACCTTTAGTGCCAATTTTTACTTAACTATTTTGTAACATATATTCACATTACATTCATGAATACTGACTCATTACCACATAGTATTTTTTACTACCGTCTGTTTCTTTTTTTCACTAAAATATTATGGAGTTATTCTTCTCTCTGGGCAAATATCAGTGTTAATATTTTTCCAAATTGTAAGTTTGTAAATAATTGTTCATACTTATAAAAAATTTAACCATTAGATAAGTAACCCGCACTTTGTGTTAGTTATCAAGTAAATTCAATAGAATTGCCAAAATGCATAATGATTTTAGGTTGTTTTGTATAGGAATATGTTTCTTCTATAAAATTACAATTGTTGGTATTAACTATTCATTTTCAGTTCAGCCTCAACAAAAATATATATAAGTGAGTTTTGATTCAAATAAATAAAATGTGTGATAATTTTTAGTTTAGTTATATTCAAATTTGATAATGATTAGCAATCTTGTTATTGACTGATTAAATAGTAATATATGCCTATAAGAAATAAAGTTTGTATATTATAAATTTTGACTTTTTATGAAGTTAATGAATTCATTCTGAAAATATAATTATTTAAACATGTCCATTTATATAAATATGTTTAAATTATGTTAAAATTATTAAAATCTATAATTTAAATGAATTAAAATAATTCAATGAATTACTTTTAATCCATTGAAATGAATTAAAATAATTAATTTAGATGAATTAAAATTATGTCATTTTAAGAGTGTTTCACAATTAATACTTTTAATATCTTTGTAGTTTTGTTGATACAATTATTTTGGAAATTTATAGTATCATATACAATGATTTCATTTTGTTAGTATTTAAACGAAAAAGTAGAAAATTTTAAAAGTTCTATTTTAAAAATTTATCAAATTAAAAATTTACATTTCTTTCAGATTAACATTTTATATGGTGATGTCATATGTCAACATCGAAACATTTATATCTATAAACATGTTCAACTATATAATTATGTAATAATAAACATAATAATATACATATTTTCATTATTATTTCATGTCGACTAAGTCTATTATTATGAAATTTCTTAAAACATGGTATATATATATATATATATATAATTTAACATTGTACACAAATAAAGTATTACTCGCTCTTCAAATTTGAAGGCAGATTGTCTTGCTCGGTCGTCTAGATTTTTATTTTCAGCTGCTTCTTTTGTAAACTATTTTCCTCCGGGTTGGGCTTGAAGTTCTTTTCTAGTTAGTGTTTGATTGACAAAAAAAAAATATATTACCAAAATGGTGAATTGGCTATATGTAGTCAAGTAAATATTTTTTTAAAGATTTCTTTTATACACCTCATATTTGAAATTATGTTAAGATACTAGATATTCATTCGCGATACACCGCGGGACTATACTTACTAAATCCAAATATATAAAAATTAAGTTATATTTATTTGTTTTATATATATTTAGTTTTATCATTGGTTATAAGTTATAACTCGTGTCTATTATTGTTATTAGTTAAAATAAAATGAGATAATTTTATCAATATTTGATTAGAAAAATATGTTAAAAGATTTGTCCATGTATAATTTTCTAATTGCATTTTTTATTCACTTATAAAAATCCACGTATATACTACACATATGTGGTAAAGAGAAGATCGAACCAGACAAATCAATCTTTATTAGTTCCACGATAAATGATTTGTATAACTGAACAATACATATATGATTTGTTATTTGTAAGCATTTAAATGGAGTTTCTTTAGTAATGGCACTCGACAACCCAGTTACTTGGAGGATCGTAGTTGCAAGTGATGAAGGTTTGACCATTCTTGCATCTCACTTTTGCACATCCCAACTTCTCCGTGTTTCTCCAACCTGAATATAGTGTCTACACTGTTTGTCCCAAGCACATGTGTTGGAATTATAATCGTAGTCAAATTGCTAGCCCACCCATATGTCAACCGCTGCAACGTCTGTCATGCCATTCTCTCATCACTACGTCAAAATATTAGTATTGAAAAACAGAAAATATGATAATTATAACAATATGAATATAGAAAATACCAAATAGTATGTGAATGTCATGTTTGATCCCTAAGCTCAAAATCAATGTTCGAAGGTGTATTTTATAGTTTTCAGTAAGCTATGTATTTGGTGATGATAGTTCTCGTTTAGGTGTAAAATATTTATAGGGTGCTTTCTACTGTAAGACAATAATATTCCAATTAGCAATTAATTAGGGAAAAAAATCTGTGTAATTAGTTTTGTTAAGGAATATGCTAGGAATCAAAAATGGGTATACTATATAAAGATTCTCTTAAATATTAAATAGAATGGCAGTCTTGTAAATAGATGGCAACTTCAGGATTTATTTGCTAAATGTACTTGAAAAATGTATATATAGATATCCATCCATATACAGTCACTTTAACGTAAACAATTTTATTGGAAAATTTATTAAAACAATTTTCAATAAGCAAAATAATGGAAAATATAAACAGTAAATCATAGATTAGAATTTTTGAACTCTATATACTAAAGTGTAAACCCATAAAACCAACCATAACAATAAAATTTAAATCGTAAACTCTAACCCCTGAAACATAAACAATTAATCTTTTTTTTTGTTAAACAGAAATAGTTAGGCCTGTTCGTTTGCAGAGTCCCGCGACACCTTTTAGCAACACCAAAATAACACTAATTTGATCTGGTGATTTTTGATCCAACAATAAAGCATCTTATAAAAAAAACAGCGACACCTTTTCTGTTAAATGAGACGCTGAAAAATTCAGCGACGGCCAACAATGGACAACAACATCAGTTATTTTGAGCAGAAAGGAAAGCAGCGACAGCAAACGGAAAACCAGCGATAACAAAAAAGAAAGAATCCATTGATATCAGTGTAATTTACCATTGCTGAAAGGTGTCACTGCGACTCTGATACGAACGCGACTTTAATCTTAAGACGTAAAAAATTGTATATTTTCTAATTTAAAAAGATGTTGCCTATATATTCTTGAGTTATGATTTTTTAAAATTAGTTTCGGATTATTCATTTTTAGGTCCATCAAATTATGTGAGCAAAATTTTCTGATTAATTATTTCCCATCTAATTTAGTTGTACCTTAAATTAAGTTGATTATATATGATAAATTGCCATGTTTAGTAACTCAGAAGAAAACCACAAACCTATTTATGTATACGTCTATCTAATTCTTAAGCCAAACGACTTCCCCGCCAAACCTCATAAAACAAAGCAAACCAAAACTACAAAACTCTTCTATCATAAACAAAACTATCTTGTAAATATTTCCAAAATTATGCAGAACTCACACTCCTAAAGAGGCTACGTAAGCTTCATAACAACAAACAGCTCTTCAAAAAAAAAAAAGGAAAAAAAAAAGGAGCTGTTCAATTTATATTAAAAAAAAAAAAAGAACCCAAAAAAAAAACAAAAAAAATACGATAAACCAAAAAAAAAAAAAAATGTCATACGGATACGACGACGATGATGCAAAGAGGAAAAAGAGATACGTAATTATCTCTATCTCCTCTGTTCTTTTGATCTCTATGGTTGTCGCCGTGACCATAGGCGTTAGCGTCAACAAGAACGATAACGGGGGTGAAGAAATCACAACTTCTGTTAAAGCCATCAAAGATGTTTGTGCACCAACGGATTACAAAAAGACTTGTGAAGATACTCTAAGGAAGGATGCGCAGAACACATCAGATCCATTGGAGCTGGTGAAGACAGCGTTTAATGCGACGATGAAACAGATAACTGACGTGGCGAAGAAGTCACAGACTATGATTGAGTTGCAAAAGGATCCGAGGACGAAGATGGCGTTGGATCAATGCAAGGAGCTGATGGATTACGCAATCGGTGAGCTTAGTAAGTCGTTTGAGGAGTTGGGGAGGTTTGAGTTTCATAAGGTTGACGAGGCGTTGGTTAAGCTGAGAGTTTGGCTTAGCGCGACGATTAGTCATGAGCAAACTTGTCTTGACGGGTTTCAAGGGACGCAAGGGGATGCAGGTGAGACGATTAAGAAGGCATTGAAAACCGCGGTGCAGTTAACGCATAACGGGCTTGCAATGGTCACCGAGATGTCGAATTATTTAGGACAAATGCAAATTCCGGAGATGAATAGTCGCCGGCTACTGTCCCAAGAGTTCCCTTCGTGGATGGATGCGCGAACGCGTAGGCTTTTGAACGCTCCTATGTCCGAGGTTAAGGCAGATATCGTGGTGGCTCAAGATGGAAGCGGTCAGTACAAGACGATCAACGAGGCATTGAATCATGTCCCCAAGAAGAAGAACACGACTTTTGTGGTTCACATTAAAGGTGGAATCTATAAAGAGTACGTTCAGGTGAACAGAAGCATGACACATCTTGTTTTCATCGGTGATGGTCCTGACAAAACTGTCATTTCCGGCGATAAAAATTACAAGGATGGTATTACCACCTACAAAACCGCCACCGTTGGTAATGATTTCTCTTACATGTTTTGTTTTGTTTTACAAATTACAAATTTGTATGTGAATAGGCCCAAAAAAAAGTCTAGGGCCAATGATTTATTAGCAAAATTTGTTAATTTAGGACCTAAATTAAAAAATTGGAGATTAATGTCTTTTATGGATGCATAAGGTCCAAATTTTTAATGAGTCGCCCTGATTTGAATGAGCTTATGGTAATTGCAGCAATCGTTGGAGACCATTTCATTGCCAAGAACATGAGGTTTGAGAACACGGCAGGGGCAATAAAACATCAAGCGGTAGCGATTAGGGTTCTATCAGATGAATCGATATTCTACAACTGTAGATTTGATGGTTATCAAGACACTCTATATGCACATTCCCACCGTCAATTTTACCGGGATTGTACTATTTCGGGCACCATCGATTTTCTCTTTGGAGACGCAGCTGCGGTATTCCAAAATTGTACTTTATTGGTAAGAAAGCCACTCCCGAACCAAGCATGTCCCATTACCGCCCACGGACGTAAAGATCCGCGTGAATCCACAGGATTCGTGCTCCAAGGGTGTACGATTGTTGGCGAACCGGATTACTTGACAGTCAAGGAAACCAGCAAATCTTATCTTGGAAGGCCATGGAAAGAGTATTCAAGAACTATCTTCATGAATACATTCATCCCGGATTTTATTCCGCCGGAAGGATGGCAGCCATGGCTTGGCAATTTTGCCCTTGATACACTCTTCTACT
This sequence comes from Camelina laxa, assembly GCA_024034495.1. NCBI lineage: Eukaryota > Viridiplantae > Streptophyta > Magnoliopsida > Brassicales > Brassicaceae > Camelina > Camelina laxa. Next base: position 12,970,130 of record CM043881.1, read on the forward strand.
CAGAGGTGCGGAACACTGGACCGGGTGCAGGTGTCACAAAACGAGTTACTTGGCCCGGAATCAAGAAGTTGAGTGAAGAAGAAATCCTTAAATTCACTCCAGCTGAATACATTCAAGGTGACGCTTGGATTCCAGGTAAAGGTGTTCCGTATATCCCAGGTCTTTTCTCTGGAAACAGCTCAGGAACCGATCCAAGTGAACTGGACTCCGCAAATTCTACAACAACTGGTTCCAACACAACAGAGTCATCAGATTCACCATCAACAGTAACGTCTCCTTCAAATTCTCCACCAGCTGGTCATCTTGGTTCCCCACCAGCCACACCTTCAATGATAACGTCTCCTTCAAATTCTCCACCAGCTGGTCATTTTGGTTCCCCACCAGCTACACCTTCAATGATAACGTCTCCTTCAAATTCTCCACCAGCTGGTCATTTTGGTTCCCCACCTGCCACACCTTCGACGGTAACTTCTCCTTCAAATTCTCCACCAGCTGGTCATCTTGGTTCCCCACCAGCTACAACTTCAACTGTAGCGTCTCCTTCAGCTTCACCACCAGCTGATTCCCCATCAACTTCACCTTCACCTTCTCCTTCAATTTCTCCATCAGCTTCTCCTTCAACCTCTCCATCTGCTTCACCTTCACCTTCTCCTTCAATTTCTCCATCAGCTTCTCCTTCAACATCTCCATCTGCTTCACCATCAGATTCCCCAAAAAGTTCGGTTTGAGATGGATTCGAAGACCAGGTCTAACTAGAGACCGAGTGCTTTCTACTCGTAAACTTTTTTTTGGTTTTAATATTTTGGCAAACCTTTTGAGAACGTCAGGTTCAGCATTATTGGTGTACCAAATTATCGAGCTTTGTAAATTCATGTTAACTCGTATGCATGTATATATGCTGTAACTAAATTTTTTTGAAAAAATTAATTAGTACTACATATTGTATAAATGGGAGCGTTTTTATTTTGTACCTAATATATGTTGAAAATTGCATACTAAAATACAATATACATTTCCTAGGTGTTAAGGACCTTTGGGATCTTGTGTTCGAGTCAACAAGATTGATGCAGCAATTGAACAATTGCAACAAAAAGGTCCAAAATTGAGGCATTGCAAAAAGCTCCTTAACCTTTAAATATTTATAACAAATACCGATAAACTCTTATTTGTTACAAATCAACCCATCTAATTATTTCGAGATAAATATCTTTCTTACATATTTTTGACCAAAACCCTTAAGATCTAAATTGTGTTTGCTCTGTTTCTCAAACAATGGCGGCTTCATCTTCTTCTTCGTCTTCCTCCGACGTCTCCTCTGATTCTTCAGACTCTCATCGCCGCCGTAGAGATCGCCGTCGTCACCGTAAAAACGACCGTGACAGAGACTCTCTCAAGGTACGGAAGAAGAGTCGATCCACCTCTAGAAAACGCCGTAGACGCCAACACTCCTCCGATTCATCTGATTCCTCTTACTCCGACTCCTCCAGGTCCGTCGATGTCAACTTCTCTCGACGATTTAAATTTCATTTCTTGATCGGAAACACCTTTGGTTTCACGATTTGACTTTGTTCATTGATGTTCGGGTTTGGTTTAGTGGAATCTGAATGAAATTTTCGAACTTTAATAGTTTTTGATTTAGTCAGTGATGTTTTTTGTGGCAGAGATGAGAGCTCAGATAGTGAGCACGAGAGGTCACGAAGGCACAAGAAGCATGAAAAGCCAAAGAAGGTTTGCTTTTTGTTTAATCATGTGATGGGTTCTCTCTTTATGGTGGTGTTCAGCTTTTAAAAGAACTCTGTTTTTGTTTGACAGGCTAAGGATAAGGAGCGAAGTAAGAGTCATCGTCATAAAAGGCATAAGAATAGAGATAGAAAGGTGAGATATTGTTTCTCATTACGTCTTAGAATGAGTTTTTCGTCAAGATAACATGTTACTTATAATACTTCTTTTGCCTTTTCTCTGTGGCCTCTTCGAACTTGGAGCTGGGGTTGGTGACATGATAAACTGGGGACTTTTGTTTGTTCTTCGGTTTGTTTTGTTTTATTTTTTGTGTTTTGGTCCTGGCATTGTGAGTCTTGTATAGAAAGGGGAAGGAGAAGGAAGTAGCGGTCCTGTTAAACTATCAAAGGTAAAGCAATATACTCGTAAAGATCTAAACTTGACACGAAGTTCATGTTTCTTTGCTTAACCGTTGTGCCTGTATTCTCTTCTGATTTTCAGTTTTTGAGCCGTGACAAAGACGATGGTGAGCGTAGGAGTGCCGTCTCAGGGAAAAAGGTTAAAGTCAAGACTCTCTTTTGGTTTCTAACATTACTACGTCCTTGCTCTCTTTCTTCTTATGGGTGTTTGGGTTACAGATTCTTCTGAAGGTCGACAAGTCCAAAGAGGACAAAGCTGCAGAGAGCAAAAGAAATGAACTGCTTAAGTTCTTGAACGCAAGTTTCGACTAGTGTTTTTTTGGCTTTTGTCTGTCTCCATGACAAAATCTCAACAACGACCAGAATGTAAGATGCTTTTTTATCAGATTCTAGTTTGCATACCTGTCTGGTGATTCAGATTCTTGTTTTGTTTATCCGGAGAACTAAAATCTGTCATGTATTTGAGTTATTGTTATAAGCCTTTTGAACTTATGTCTTGATTTCTATTATCTTGTTTGGTCTTAAAACTTTTTGTTATCGCACATTGTTCTTCTTGGAAACCTGAGATATGGTTACTGAGATTTTATCGGTGCGTACATTAAACCAGTTCCAACTTCCTATATCCAGCCAGTCTGGAACTTTTGAGACATCTCCCTTACCAATGGAGTTGTGTTGTAATGTTGTTGGAATACATACACTTCTGTTCTTTCTTATTTGACAAGTTGTACGATTATGGAAATTCTATTTTGCAAAAACCTTACTTTCTCTACCTTTCTATTGCTGATTTCTGAGGAGTTTAGGAATATTAGAGGGAGTCATAGAGGTGGGGTGTCTGCAAAATCTCTTATCAGATTCATGAGAAAATCAAGAGTTTGTTTATGGGTTAATGTCACGAAAACCACTTTGGTGTTGACTTGTGACACCAAAACCCACTTTCCTTCCTTCGTATACTTTTACAAGTTTTTTGCAAGGATACACACACATTTTGGACAATTTGTCCCTTTCCTCTTTCTCTCCTTTTTTTTCTCTTTTTCTCTTCTTTTTTGTTGTTAACACTTTAACAAAGTAAAATATATTTATTTGTTATCCATAAAACAAATTTTCTATTTATTTGTATAAAATATATTATGATTATATATTTTCTACATTTTAAAATACATATTGCTATATTTTTTATGAACTTTTAGATTATACAGTATTCATCGGTCGTTGAACATTTGTTCAATTATAAGTGGATAATCAATTGCATTATTGTTAATAAATAGTTACTTGTGTTTATTCATACAAAATATACATACATAAATTTGGTTAGATCTTTATCGATAGCATATTATCCATAACACAACATAGACCAAATAAGTACAAAACCCTTTAATTCTAAATTTTAAATCCTAGAACATAAACCCTTGAACCTAAAACCAAAACTATTCACTTTAAAAAAAAATAAACAAAGTTTAGTGGATAGAAAAACTATGGATAGGTCTTCATGGATTTATAAAGCATATCTAGACATTAAGCTGAAGAATAGCAGTTGAATGGTGGCTATGGATGTGATCATGTGGATATTTTTTTGTGGATACCAATGTAGACAGACCAAAGAATCATCATACAACATCCACACAATTAAATCCATAGACACCATGAGCTTCTTGCTTCATATTTTGTGTTGGTCCAGAAACATATACACTCATAAGTGGTTAATAAACAAAATAAAAATTAACAACTTTGATTTATTTAGAACATTGAATATCAATCATGTGGATTAGTAGTTATGGATACTTATCTTATAATATCTTGCTCATTCTTTACATGAGCAGAAATTTGTCCAAGATAAATTAGCCACATAGATTTCTTTTAGCTAAATGTTTTTGTACTATTTTTCAGCTAGAAGTAGGTATATTAGAACTTAGAAGTGTCACTAGAAGCATACTACACAATAAACATGGTCATTATTAATCTCAAAGCCTATCCACCAAATTCTGACCACGTGGACAAGCAATCCAGATGAAATTTATTGACAAGTTTGTTGCATGTTCAAACATCACTATAGTTTAGCCACTTAGATGTCTTTTAGCCAATTGTTTTTGTACTATTTTTAAGCTAGAATTAGAGATATTAGAACTCAGAAGTGTCACTAGAAGCATACTACACAACAAACATGGTCATTATTAATCTCTAAGTCTATCCACCAAACTCTGACCACGTGGACAAACAATCCAGATGAAATTTATTGACAAGTTTGTTGCATGTTCAGACATTACCATAGTTTAGGGTTTAGACTTTAGATGGTATATAGATTCAATGTCTATGTTTTGAGTTCAAGTTGTATTGTCTAAGGTTCAAAGTGTAGGATTTAGGGGTTAAGGTTAAAAGTTTAGGTTTAGGTATGTGTCTATATTTTTAATTCATGGTTTAGGATTTAGGGTTCAAGGTGTATGGTTTAGGGTTTAGGATTTAAGATTTAGGGTATAAGGTTTACGTTTTTGAGCTTATATGGATTTAGTGTCTATGTGGTGTTAGGATTTAAGATTTAGGGTATAAGGTTAACTTTTTTTTTTGTTTGTCAACAACTAAAGTTACTAAACTTAAAATATAGTAATGAAAATAAAAAATAAATGTTAAAGAAAAAAAATATTAGAAAAGAAAGAGAAAAGTTAGAGGAAAAAAAAAGTAGAAAGAGAAGGTTAGTTTAGTTAGAAGGTGTAAGTTGTAATTTGACATAAGAAAAGTATAGGGATAGTAGAAAGTGGGTGTAAATGTCAATACTTTAGGAGAAAGTGGGTGTGGGTGTCATTTTCCTTTTGTTTATCGTCACTGAAAGGGATAATGGTAGTTTCTTCAGAAATTGAGTAGAATAACAAATAAAACAATAATGATTTGTATAAATATAAAAATTGAGTAAACATGAACATTTGTATAAGAAATATCAATGTATCTCCATCAAAGAAACATCCTCTCTTAATCTGTTCGACTACTAATGTGCTAACTTCCATTAACACTCTTCGTACTCTGATACACATGGCCAAATGGTCCTCTACATATATAATTTTTTCTTTGGCCATCAAACACCCATTTCATTAAGATAAATTCATTTAACTCTCCTCTAGGGAGAGCCAAACATGAAACTTAAAACTTACATGGGGGAAAAGAAACGGATTGTTGTTCGCAGAAAAGATAAGGGGTTCTACCAACCCTAAAGATAGAAAAGTGACAACTTGGAAGAAGGCAAAAACTCTCGAACCTTTAAAGATTTCGAAGGAGTTTGCTACTCCCAAGTCCTAACTTGCTTTTGAAGTATCAGGGAGGATGCAAGTAGGGCAAGCTCAAAACTGGCGATCCAAAAGCCAAAGTTGTTGTCCGTGGCCATCTATCTATCTTTGTGGCTTTTATCGGGCTTTAAGGGTAAGGAACGAAACTGTGATTAATAATAGAACCATGAAGGCAGAGGAAACCTTCAAAACAAACTATAGACGATTCAGAGGAATGGAGATCAATACATCGAAACAACGGTTGGAAACGGTGCCATTGTTGGAACATAAGCTCCAAATCACGTACAACCATCCAAATTAGAGATTGCAGGAGATGCTAATCTAATTCAGAGTCAGAGATCGTGAATGGAAAATGTGTTTGGTCAATTCTGATATCCCCTTTTTAATAAAAGGGAAGTACACAATATTGTTTTGGTAGACTTTATAATTTTAATAAATAGTTATAAATGGTTACAAATAGGTTATACATAGGTTATAGATTAATTCATATATTAATTGATTAGAAATTGATAGTTCATATATTAATGATAACAAATAAAACTTTAATTGTAACTAAAAATCTTAAACAGGATATTCCAAATTGATAGTTCATGGATATTCCAAACTTTATTTTCGGAAGATTACGTTGTTTCCAAAGATCTACGACGTAATATTTTTCGGAAGTCTTTCGGGTCACTGGGACAACAAGTTGGACCGATTGAATTACGCATTAGTTTATTAGTTTGATTACATTTTATGAATATTACATCTACTTTTCTATAAATATATGAACAAAATATACATAGTTAAGTACTAAACAACTAAAATTAAACTTTTAAATGATTAGATAAAATAACTAACTGATTCTTTTATAAATAAGAACATTTATTTTTAATTTTGTTTAAGTTTAAAGTGTGATCAAAATAAAATATTTTAATTTGAGACCGACAACCCGGTCCGATCCGCCGGTTCAACCACCGGTTCAAGGATTTTTAGCGGATTTTTTCTGATTTTTTGCGGGTTTTATTTATTAGGTTTTTAGAGGTTACCCGAACTGGAATATCTATCTGGTTGTGGTTGGATCGAACCGACCGGCCCGGTCCTAATTAAAAATATTGATATAAATCATTCAAATCTCCATTCACCAAAATGCATCTCTCATATTCATACAAAATAATAATAATAATAATAATAATAATAATAATAATAATAATAATAATAATAATAATAATAATAATAATAATAATAATAATAATAATAATAATAATAATAATAATAATAATAATAATAATAATAATAATAATAATAATAATAATAATAATAATAATAATAATAATAATAATAATAATAATAATAATAATAATAATAATAATAATAATAATAATAATAATAATAATAATAATAATAATAATAATAATAATAATAATAATAATAATAATAATAATAATAATAATAATAATAATAATAATAATAATAATAATAATAATAATAATAATAATAATAATAATAATAATAATAATAATAATAATAATAATAATAATAATAATAATAATAATAATAATAATAATAATAATAATAATAATAATAATAATAATAATAATAATAATAATAATAATAATAATAATAATAATAATAATAATAATAATAATAATAATAATAATAATAATAATAATAATAATAATAATAATAATAATAATAATAATAATAATAATAATAATAATAATAATAATAATAATAATAATAATAATAATAATAATAATAATAATAATAATAATAATAATAATAATAATAATAATAATAATAATAATAATAATAATAATAATAATAATAATAATAATAATAATAATAATAATAATAATAATAATAATAATAATAATAATAATAATAATAATAATAATAATAATAATAATAATAATAATAATAATAATAATAATAATAATAATAATAATAATAATAATAATAATAATAATAATAATAATAATAATAATAATAATAATAATAATTTCTCACTTTTGAATGCTAAAACGAGAGAGACCAATGTCTATCTTTCTTTATCTCGTTTGAAGTGCAAATCAAACCCCAATGACAACAATTGCAACATGAATAACGATTAAAAAAAAGAACAGTTAAAATCAAGGCTCAGTTTAATCTTGTACAAGTTAAAACCATTTTGAACTTGATCAATGATGTTATGTCATAGAGATATAAATAGAAACTCAAAACAATATGGGTGTGATTTTAGTTAACTAATTATTTTTTCTTAATATATAAGTATAACAATGTGGACTCTGAATTCTTGTCGTAATTGCTTTAGGACAAGTTTAGAATCATCTCAATGAGGCTAATAATAGTAGCAAGATTAAAAAAAAAAAAGACAAACCAAAATATCCAATTGTCTATTAAGAAACAAAACAGCAGAAAACTTAAAACAATGTCTAGAACAGGGAAACGAGGAACCAGTGTTCCCTACCAAAACTTCGTTCTTTAAACCAAGCAACACGAAACACGACAAGGTTTTCTTAGACCTTAAATCCACGACTCTTTCGCCTTCCTCTAGCTCTCTCAAACTTCCTTCCATTAGCCCTAACATATGGCTTAGTGTGACTGTGTGGCACACCAGGAGCAGGTCCAAAATGCTTCACAGCTTCACGAGAGTTCTTTGGTCCTCTAAGGAGAACCTGTCATACATCATCAACACATCTCAGAATCATGACTTAACTTAACAATCCAGAGCAGTCAGGTATAACAAAACCTTTCAGAATCTACTTACTGTGTTCTGGCCCAAAGGAGCTTTAAGGGCAAGCTGGTCAAAGGTCAAGCACTCTCCTCCAGCTTTCTCAATCCTAGCTCTAGCCCTTTCAGTAAACCTCAAGGCTGTAATCTTCATGGCCGGAATCTCATGAACTCTCACATCATCGGTGATGGTTCCAACCAACACACCAATCTTGCCATCCTATAATAAATAAAAACCACAACCCCATCAGCGGATCTAACGAAACAAAGGAATAGAATAACTTCATTCTCAAATTCAAATTGGAATATCTTATTCTGCAGAATAGGCCAGTATAAAAACTTGAACTTCGAGAAATGGGGTAAGACTATGACTTTAGATGCATGTATAGGGTAAAAGAGAGGAGACTGTAAGGAAACGAACCTTGCCGTTCATGAAACTGACGAGCTTAGAGAGTGAGAGAGGTGCTTTGTTGACTTTGCTCATGAAAAGCCTCTTGAGAATCACAGCATTGAACTTGCTTCCAGATCTCCTCACCAAAAACCGGTAAAGCTGCCAAATTTATCATAAAAATATCAAGTCTCAATAAACCAATGGAACAAAACAGAGTGAACAAAAGCTTGAGGAACAAACAAACAGATCTCTCCATGGATGTTACCTTGACGAGAAGCTTGAGGTAGACATCATCGGACTTGGGAGCAGTCCTCCTCGTCTTCTTACTCTTACCTCCTGCGATAAGATCGATACCCTACAACGAGATAACCCAATGAATTTAAAACCTCAAATGCAATTCAAACTAAACGCAAATCCACATTACAGATACCACACTACTCCAAATCTACAAAATCTATATTCCGCAATCGAAACCTAAGGAACTATCGTGCGCTAAAACCAACAGATCATGCTCATAGGTGGAGAGATTTGAGAGGCGGAGATTAGAAATTACCATGGCTGCGTCTGGGTTTGTGCTGCGAGACGAAAATGAAGTTAGGGTTTATGAATTTATAGGTACAAGGCAAGCTCCCTTTCATTTTTTAGGTTTTTATGGCCTTCTTCTTTTGCTTTAGGCTTTTTGGGCCCGAATTACAAGCCCATTTGTTAAACATCCTTCGGCATGTTATAATTTGAAGGCAGAAACTTTTTTTTTGACAATTTGACTTTTGAGGCATACCTCCTCGTTTTTTTCCTTTCTAAGACTCACTTCTTGGTTAAGAAAGAATATAACCTTATACAAAACTTAAATATGTATATAAGTGGGGATTATTGGTTTGAGATTTAAATAGAGTTTTAAAGATTTTAAATGTTATGTAAAATTTGTTGTTATTATATCAAGATTTTGTTAAACTCTATTAAAATTTAGTGTTATTCGTTTGTGATTTGTAAAAAGTTATTTAAAATCTTAACAAATTGGAGACTTTTATAAAGTCAATAAAAGTTTTGTATTATTCAATTAAAACAAAAGAATTTATGATGGTTAATGAATTCAATTATTATGTTATTGGTTCATGATTTTAGACACTTTTTTATAAAATAAAATTATGGAAAGTATGACAAAAATACAGAGATTTTTTTGTAGCACTTTATAAGATTTTTGAAAACTAATCAACAAAACTCTCTAGCAATTTTTAACAATCTTTCACTTGTTTACTTTTAATAATTTTGTTAAACTCTTCAAAAATCTTTATACTGTAAATTAGAATCCAATAACACCCCCTACATAAATTGAAAGTCAATTAATTCCAAAGTATGATTACAAATCTATAATATGTGAAATAAGTTATTAATTTTTGTATTGATTAATATTTTAAATTTGCATCAATATCCACAACTGACTTAAATATTTTTAACTAGTTTAGATTTTTGTCTAAAGTTTATCAATCAGTTACATATTTTTAATTATGTTTGAATGTTATTCAATCGCTGAATGGTAAATAATAACTACAGTAAAACCTCTATAAATTAATAATGATGGGACCTTGACATTTTATTAATTTATAGTGATATTAATTTATCTATAAATTAATAATTATTACTTTATAGTGTAAATTAATAATTATTAATTTATAGATATATTTTTAATTGTTTAAATTTTAAAAAATTATGAATAAGAAAATTTTAGCAAAATAAAATTAGACTTTCGGATGTTGAAAATTTTATGATTTAGGAATTTAATTTGTAATATTTAAAAAATTATTGAGAATAAATTACAAATACTATAGACAAATTCACTTATACACATGACATAAAAAAATTAAATTTATAAATAATAATATCAATTGTCATATTTTATTAGTTTGTCAAATTATCAAATTGTAAATGCATATTTAGAAGTTGAAAACTTTTAAAAATTTAACTATTTATATGACATGTTATAGAATATTTTATATCACTATAGTTTGAAAATACAACATTACAATTGTTCTACAGAAATGATGTTTAGGAGAAACATATATATATATATATATATATATATATATATATTATAATTAATGATATAATATATATATATATGTTTACATGATTATTAATTTATGATATTATTGGGACCATATTTTACATAAAAAATTTTAAAAAATATTATCTTATTATCCTTATCGAATTTTGTTAATTTTTACACTGGCCCGACTTGATACTAGCAAAATATATTAATTTATAATGTTTATTAATTTATAGAGTATGAATTTATAGAGGTTTTACTGTATAATACGAATTCAATTTGGGAGGCTAGTCAAAGCGAAGACTTTGAGCTGCAAAATCACAAACATGACTTGGCCACGCCACCACCCCACACGCTGCCTCGGCCTATATCTCCTCCTCCTCCTCCTTCATCTTTTGGGTACAATATGGTTCAATTTCACATAATAAAACAATGAAACTAACCAGTGGTGAAGCCAAACCAAAAGTTTAAAGGGGTTAGAAGAAAAAAATATAAAATTTAAGAGGTCAATATAAAATTTTATTTTTTATGGAATAAAATTACAAAAAATTTTGGAAGATTAAAGTACAAATTTTGTTTTAATAAAGTCAAAATGTAAAATTTGTTGGGGTCAAGATGAAAGTTTTAAATTTAATGGGGTCAAAATATAAAATTTAAGGGAGTCATTTTGTTATTTATAACTAAAAATATACCAGAAAAAAATTTTAATTGGGTCAGCTGACTCCCCTCCCATCTTACAGGCTCCGCCCCTTAAACTAACGTTACTAATTAACATTAACATATTATAGTCTGCATCCTTGATCAATAAGACTATCATTACCGGAAGCAATCCTATCACGTTGCTTTAAAACAAATTATTATTTTATTTATTTATTATCTTTTATTAATTATAACCATTATGTGAGTGACAGCTGTTAATTATTTGAGAAAAAACGTTCTTGCTATAGTAATCTGAGCAGCAATTCTTCCCTTTTTTTTCTTCTCTCTCAACACTATATTAACTTTTTTATTAATAAGTCACTTGATTAGCAACTTCCATTAATGATGTCCTAAGTATCCTAGAGGAATATTTATCTATCATGTATATGAATCAATAAACTACTTTTATATAGGAATACATCATTAAGGAATGGAGTGGAAGAAGTAGCTACCTAGACCCTAATTCGGAAAACGAACACAAAGTTGTCGCACTGGATGCCCAGACTCACCAGTGAATAGAGTTCAGAAGGCCAACGTGGTTTGTTAATTTTCAGTACTATAGAGTAACGAAAAAACTTCTCGGGTTAAGTAGAACTACTCCGAATAGAAGAAAATATATTATGCTTTGGCATTCTTAGAATAATCATAAGATGCCCTCAAATTTCAAACTTTGAACAAATTTAGAAAACTTGTATCAGTGTATGTCTAATGTGATTTTGTATATTTTATTTATGAACTTTAGTGTTTGCGACAAATCAAATTTCAATGCAATAAGGAAAAAAGAAAAAGAAAAAAGAAGAAGAGAAAACTATGAACTACAATCAAATAATTAAAAACATCATGCAAAATGTGTTGCTATAACAAAATCCACGACAATCTTTCTCCTATTGATATTTTTTCTCAAAAATAATCACGATTTATTATAAACATTCATAACTCTTAACACTTAACTATGAAATGACTATATATCTTACAAAGATTTCCATATATTTTCAGTGATATTTAATTATGTAAATCCTATTAAATACTGCAATTTTTATCTAGTTTTTTGAAGAATAAACTATAGAAAATTCTTGTAAGTTCTCCTCATACACCACCATTTTAAAAGGTTTGGACTGATATATAGAAAATTCATTGAACTTGTTTTTAATCCTGAAAAGTCTCAAAATATATAGTTTATATGCTCTTGTTAGATTTCTTTTGAATGCTAGAGGCCTTTGTGAAATTCAAAAGAGGTGAAAATCCCTACTGCTACTATCTCGTGGTATGATTTCGATTACAAATTTAGAATATATTTTATCAACGTCAACATTTACTAACCATGACAAGACACAATGTCAACATTTACTGATCATGACAAGGCTTTTTGTCTCTGTTGTCAAAAAAAAAAAAAAAAAAGACAAGGCTTTTTGTCCCTTTACTACAAGAAATGGATGACGTCGATTTACTAATGTTACTTCATTAACTAATGTTAAAAGTTTTTAATTAAATGAAATTTAGCGTCGGTAATTAAACTGACTAAAATATTATTTATATACTTATATTTTGTTGATGACTTATTGAGGGCCCCGGCCCTATTATATAGTCGGGTACAAGACTTATGAGACGCACTATATGAGTACTGAGTAGGTGGTGCGAGCTTCCACTCTATATTCGGTCAGGGTCGGAATTGTGACTCCAATTTAATAGTCAACATGCCGATGTTGAATTAAGCTGACCAAGAGTTGCTCGCATTTAACTATATTAACACCAAGAGAAAGGGATGTCGTAGTTCTAGCATAACCAAGAGTTGCTCGCATTTAACTATATTAACACCAAGAGTTGAATTAATTGGTTCATGCGGTCCCTACGCCTGGGCAAAATACCCAAACCCGAAATTTATATCCGAATCGAAGTTGAAAAACTTGAATCAAATCCATATCCAATATTAGAAAATATCCGAATATGTCTAGGATTTATTAGGATCGAGTACTTGTATCTGATATCTCAACTAAACCCAATCTAACCCAAACATATATAAACATTAACTTATACCATTAACTCTATAGTTGTTAGATACTAGTTTAACTTTTTTTTTTTTTTTAGAATTTGTGATTTCAGAGATTTCACTTATTTTATAGAGATTTGAATTTTCTGCAAACTAAAAGAATAGTATAAATTTGAGGAAAATATTTATATGGCAAATGTATGATTCATAAATGTAAACTAAGATTTTTTTAAAAAAAAGAGTCTTTATGCTGAGGAAATATTGATCTTTTACATTCATAATATGACATAATTTAGAACTTTACATTGCCATATGCCCAAATTATGTCTGGTAATAGAATATGACGACTTGCTCTGACCAAGACTCCACTTTTTGCTCTGTCCATATCAACTTTATTTGTTCTTTTAATTTTAGTAGATTTTTCCATATTACAAAATATATATTTTATACAATGTAATCTGATAGCAGTAAATATTCATTTTATGAAAAATTTGATTTTTCTCCAATGTTACAAAATTAGAGTTCTGTAAATAATTTATTTCTGATTAAATTTAAAATAATGATTCATTATATGAAATAAAAGTGGACATTATCAATTATATATATATATATATATATGTTACTTCAAGTATCGCAAATTTTGTCCTGGGAAAATAATACAAGAAAGATTAACAAACAAATTTCTGTTACTAATTTTCCAATTTTTTCTTGGCCTTATTGTAAGTGTATACTTATATTTTGTATAGTGTATCTACTCTCAATTAATAGCCATTAAAGAAACAAAATTACAATTTTTTTGTCTGTTAAAAAAACCATATATTAATAAAATTTAACAAATGGCCAAATTATTTAATAATCCACTTTTTTTTGCTTGCCACTTAGCAAATTTATTTTATTTTTCATACCGCATAATCTAATATAAATAAATAGTCATTATGAAAATAAATTATTTTTCTTTTTTTCCCCACTTAGCAAATTATTTTGAATAATGTATATGATTTCTTAGTGAATTTGACAATAAATGGTCCATCAAATCACATAAAGTTGGCTTTCTTAATAAAATATGAACTTTACTTCAAATCTAGAGATTTTCTTTTTTGCAAAATAGTATATGATAATTTAATTATTTTTATTTTTATTTTTTTTGCTTAAACAACATAAGAAAAAATTAGACAAAACAATCTCAAAAGAGTTGCATACCATATTTTTGAGTCCTAGTAAAGAATCCATAAAGAAAAAGAAAAAAATTAAAGAGTCTTTTCCACAAGTTAATGATGATTTAGCCATAGTAATAATTTCACCTATTAGTAAACCACTTCTATAAAAGGAGTACATCTCTATGTGTTAAGAGAGGCAGAGAACCATATATTTGTAAACAAACAAAAGAAAGAAGAATCGATGGAGATGATGAAGGTTGAAACAATCGCTAAAGAAATCATAAAACCATCTTCCACAACTCCAAATGATCTCCGAACCCTCCAACTCTCTATTTATGATCACATCCTCCCTCCGGTTTACACTGTGGCCTTTCTGTTTTACACCAAAGATGAATTGATTTCTCCAGAACACAGTTCCAACAAACTCAAGACTTCTCTGTCGGAAACCTTGACCAAATTCTACCCTCTTGCTGGCAGAATCAACGGCGTCACCATCGATTGTAATGACGAAGGTGCTATCTTCGCTGACGCTCGTGTCAGTAACTGTCCTCTCTCTGATGTCCTGAGATCTCCGGATTTTAAAGCAATCCAACAGTTACTTCCTCTTGACGTCATCGATAACCCTTATGAGGCTGCAAGTACATGGCCTTTGTTACTTGTGAAGGCAATCCAAGACTTATTTTTCATGTGGTGGCATGTCCATAGGAATTTGCATCAGCCACAAAATCGCGGATGCAGCCTCCATCTCGACTTTTATTCGGTCCTGGGCTGCTATGGCTCGTGGAGAAGGCGAATCAGTGGCTGGTCCCGAGTTTGCGCAGCAAATTTTTACCCACCAGCAAATCCGTTCTTTAAGCTTCCGCTAGACGAACATGCCAACAAGATAAGCAGAATAACAAAGAGATTTGTATTCGGTGCATCCAAGTTGGAAGAACTTAGGACCAAAGCTGCTAGTGCAGATGTGGTAGCCCGACCTACACGGGTAGAGAGCGTCGCTGCGCTTCTCTGGAAAGCCTTCGTTGCAGCTGCATCTTCAAACACAAATACTTCTGACACAAAGGTTTTGATTCTGCCCACTAACTTGCGTCCTAAGATACCTTCCCTTCTGCCAGAAAGCCTAATAGGAAATGTCATGTTCTCTTCTGCGGTCTTGAGTGTTAGTGGAGCAGAGGAAGTTAAAATTGAAGAGGCCGTTCGCGACTTGCGAAAAAAGAAAGAGGATTTAGGAGTTGTAATCCAAGACGAGGGTGGGTCGACGTCTTCGATGATAGGTTCTAAACTAGCAAATCTGATGCTCAGTAATTATTCGATGTTGAGCTATGAGACTCACCAACCCTACGCCCTGAGTAGTTGGTGCAAATTACCTCTTTATGAGGCTAGTTTTGGATGGGGATCCCCGGTTTGGGTCGCCGGCAATGTAGCTCCAACGTGTAGCTCCAACGTTAGACAACGTAACTATGTTGATCGATTCTAAGGACGGACAAGGAATTGAAGCATTGGTAACATTACCTGAAGATAACATGATGTTATTCGAGCAGAACCCAGAACTCCTCGCATTTGCTTCCGTGAATCCTATTGTGAATGTGTGATGGTCTAATTTTTTTTTTTAATCTTCTAGTAATATTTATAAATAATTATCGAAAGCCTAAATAAAACAAATGGACTAAGTGGTTTGTGCTAATAACAATTACTAGGTAACAACCCGCACATAGTGCGGTATAAAATAACTATTTAATGTTTTTACTGTAATTTTTATTTACAAAAATCTATTATATTATTGGGTAATTGAAATATTTAAAATTCGATTGTGTAGTATATATCTTTAAAAAAAATTGGTATAATAATTAAAATTTAACCCGTGAGAGTTATTATAATATCAATCTTATATTATTATATCATATGAACAAAGAGTTCTTAAATTCATTTTAAAGATTTTATGAAAATATAATTAAAATATATAATTAAGTTAGAAAAATTTTGGGTCTTAATTGTATTTTTGGAAAAACACAATGATAAAAAAAGGAAATATTTTTAAAAGCTGATGACAAATAAAGGAAAGAGTGTCATGAGCTCTGTAATGCTGACACCTCAGCTTTTTTGCCAAATTGTTCCTCTATTAATATATAGGGGATTTAAACCTTCATGTAGCATGCAGTTGTTAAAAAAAGACCCTAATAAAGAATAGATTTGATCATCTCGTATTTTCTCATGTTTGAAACTACTTAAGGGTATCAAAGACCATGTTACCTTCACATCCCCCTGCTGTCGGTATAAGTCTTTGCCGACTCATGGCATGTTCAATATGGAAATCCCTAACTGCTCGGCTATGAGACGTCTACTCCAATGGTAATTGACATATCCCATATATCATATCTGGAAAAAATTATCAACTTTTGCTATTCTATAGCTACTTTTGTCCTTTGATGATCAGCCAGATTTTGTGGCTTGGCAATAAAGTACCTCCATAGGTGTCGGTGAAGTTTGGAATCAGATCATATTACACCGGATGTACACTTCCATATGAGAAGCAATATTTTTCCTAAACCAAATGACAAACTTCATTTAAACAATTACCTTCATTAGGTGAAAATGGTAGAAAAAGCTCTTAATGCACCCTCCTCATATAGGCTATATATATTATATGTTATAAAATTATTTTATTTGTAGAAGAACATCATCAGGAGACCCAAACTACTTAAAAACAAAAATCATTGAGATATGTTGTAATTAACAACAAATAAATAAATCAACAAAGACAATACATAAATTCTTCAATCAAAATTACTCATGACTGGTTCTTCCCTAATTCTTTTTGAAATTTAAAGTAAAATAGGTAAAATATATACTTTTACATACTTTCGAATCTATATTGGAGTCCAACATAGTTGAATGTTTAAGTTCTTCATCACAAACAACTTTGAAGCCTGAAAAACTATTTAACATTAACTTGAACTGAGTGATCAACAAATTCTTAAGGGCTCCCTCGGTATCATAGACCGAGACATGGAGTATTAGGATGCTATCAGGCTTGAGCTGCATAAAAATGCTTGATGTTCCAAATTAAGCAAAAGAGAAATGAAAATAACATGTAAGAATCCATTTGAAGTAAAAAAAATCCCGTAAGATGAAAACATTATATGAGAGAGTGGTTGAGTTAACATTGCAAAAAATAAGAGGAGGTTGTGTGATTATATATACCATATAGAATCAAAGAAACTCATCAAGAAAAACTTAGAATATGAAGACCACACATATCAGTTGCTAACATTGCTGACTTTGGTCTTCTACAGATGTATCATTTGGAAAAACTTTGTAAGCAAAAGATAACTTAACCTAATGAACGACACAAGTGAGAAGAAAATAAATGCTTGGAAATATAAATATTGACCAAATTCTTAACAACACTGAGAAATTTGAAGCAAAATTTAAGAAGGTACCTTGGAAACTGTCAAAAACAGAGAACTGAAACTATTGAGATGGGAGGAAAAGATGGATATTTATGGGAGCCGATTTGTTAGCGTTTCAGATGGAGGTGGAACGATAGTGAAAGAGCAAAGTAGCTAACAATAGAGGAAACCTAAATGCTTTCGTTTAGAAATATTAATAATTGAGCAATAATTTTGGGTATAAAAAAATTCGTTTTTGGCTACATGAAAAATAATACTCCCCCGTTTCAAAATATAAGATGTTTTAACTAAAACACGTAGATTAAGAAGTTCTTACTTTTGACAAGTTCAATCAATTAGAAACAATATTGCATAATATAAAATATTAAACTAATCTAAAAGGTGCATAGAAACTTGAAAACATTCTATATTATAAAAAAACTTTTCTAAAACCTCTTCTATTTTGAAACGGAGGGAGTATTATTTTTTTCTTTAATTTTAGTTTTATGTTTTTCTTGATAAAATGTAGAAAAGTTAAAGATGTTTCACTCATATATATAATATGTAATGATATAATCAAATTTAATGACAAATGGTGTATTTGGTTTTGATATTTTTTAATATAAGATTATATAGTTAAATCAGAAAGAAAATATAATATCTACTGATGAGACTGAAGAAAACAAAAATACATGTCAAGTAGATAGAATGCCACTTGTCAACTTCTGAAAACATGAATTTCAGAGAACCTTACTTTATTATATATGATCCGCAAAATCATCTTGCAAAATTTGCATGAGTATATAGTATGCCCGCATTCGTCTGAGTTCATAGGACATGCATATATCACTTTTTCAATTTACAAAATTCTGGCCCTGATTGGCGCAAGACTTTAAAAAATATAAAAGACTTGACAGCCAATAATTTGCCAATCAGACTTTTATGACTTTTTTTTTTAAGTCTTGTAAACCACTTTCTTTTTTCTCTTCGTTGTTTTCTAAGATTTTTGAAAGCCTCAAATTAAGGCTTTAAAATAGCTTTAAAATTAAAAAATATAAAAACTTTATCTTTTCCTCATTTTATATTTAATAAATATACCTCTCTACAAGTTTATATATATATTTTCAATATTTTATTTTTATAAATTAATTATTCTTATTTTTTTCTCTTTTTTTTAAGATCCATTTCAATAATAATTATTTTTATTTTCACTATCATCAATAATATCATCATTTCAATATATTTTAATAATAAAAGTAACTAACTATAGCTTTAAAGCTTTAAATGTGTTTGTTACCAATCAAATTTTAACAGTTAAAGTTTCTACAGTCAAAGCATACAACCAAATTTTCTACAGCTAAAATTTTAAAGTTAAGTCTTCTATAAGTAACAGCCGTTACCAATCAGGGCCTCTATCTCAAGGTTCTAATTTACATTTTATTTTTTAAAAGTTAATTTTAAAATTATATAATTTCAGTTTTTAATGATTTAGTTTAAATATATGAGTTAAATGATCATTGATGTCGTGGTGTATTTGTTTTTTGTGCAATTTATTTTATATCATGTGAAACTTGATTAGTATAAATTAATAGTTGTATAGTGAAAAAGGTACCTCATCAATATGACAAACCGGTTATATAGACCTTCATATATTTTGATATCATATTTAATATATTGAACATAAATATTTTAATTTATTTTTTTAAGAAAAGACAAAAAGGTAACAA
Source organism: Camelina laxa (assembly GCA_024034495.1). NCBI lineage: Eukaryota > Viridiplantae > Streptophyta > Magnoliopsida > Brassicales > Brassicaceae > Camelina > Camelina laxa. The sequence goes on from CM043881.1 coordinate 12,989,640, forward strand.
TTAACGTTTTTAGTTTAATTAGAGTGTCACAAACATTTTTGCATATCATCAAAATTCCACATTTGTTCATCTTTAATCCTTGGCAAAGGTTTGATTTTCTTGTCCCTAATTTTATCAGTATAAAAAAAGATAGAACAGTACAACACAGTTCTTGTCGCATTTGGCAAAATTTCAGTTGAGACAAGACTTTGATAAGAGTTAATTCCTGGCTTTTACAAACTACTGCCACAAAATATATATCCTTACATAAGGCTTAATCAGAGCTGGTTCATTGGTGAAAAGAAGTCAACTTTGAACTGTTCTTCTATGTATAGCTGCACTGTATGAATCCCCGTTCGTGTTCCCTCCCAATCTTCTAGCAGTCCTCTGAATCGCAGCTAGCCGCTGCTTCTGATTACGGTTATTAGATTGCCTGAAGCACCTAAAGCAAGTGTTAGTATGGTGAAATGTTACCCTAGAGACTTGAAATTGGAGAGAGAAGCAAGAAAGGTGAGACCTGATCAAGAACATTCCCGCTACAAGAAACGACATTCCCAAAGAAATTTTCTGAATCGTCGTCATTTCACGAACCCATTGGAGAAGATCTTTGAAACATGACAAAGTCTCAGTCTTTAAAGGCGTCTCCTTTCTTGAGTCTCTGGACCATGACTCCACCACTGATTCTAGACTCGCTTTGCTGCCGTAGCATGGTTTTTCTCTAGAATCACCATTTGCTTGGACAGCAAAACCAGCTGCTTCACAAAAGGCTGTGCCATTGGACTCCCAATTTGAGGCCTTAACGCAGATGACGTTGTCGTTTACTCCACAAGGGCCAATCACCTAAGCACATATTTGAAAACCATTAGATCCCAAAAATGCAGAGGTTTCACAATCTTCCAAACAAGAACTTTCTTACCCGTGTAAGCGCATTACTGGCAAAGTATGCGTCTTTGCAAGCTTCAAAGACTCTGTCACAAAACGAACTACAAATGCGAGGAGGACCCGGTTGAATTCCAACATTTGGGTTACAGATTGAACACTCCAATAACTCGAACAACTGCAAACATTCTTGACTAGCTTCTCCATAAGTAGCCAAGTTTCTTACAGCTACGAAAGCCGGGTTTGTCTGAACAGAAGAGCAACAAGTCCTTTTACGAAACACCCGGCACAGAGTAAGATCCTTGGATCCTCTACCAACAGATTTAGGAGGCTTTCCTTCTGATTCATATGGCGGAAACCGCCCTCCTTTAGAAACACATACACCTTTTAAATCCGGTTTCACTGCACCTGAAAACATTGTTCTACAACCATTCATTCTTAAGCAAGTATAACCACCAACAACGAGCATCCTCACTCAAAATTGAACAGCTTTTGATAAGTTTGTATTCCTAAGTTCCATCTCTTTTCCATGATATTACAATCCCAACAATAAGCTAGCATTTCTAATTGATGTATTATGCATCAGACGAGTCAAGATGATCCACCAAACGACAAAAACGAATAAAGATTGAAACTTTGAGTAATAGAATCCAATATCCTCGGAACTCATTTCTAGAATCTAACCAAACAGATCAGATAAACAAAAAGAACCCTGAGATTTCGATACTAACCTGACGAAAAGGAGATCAGGAGATGAAGAAACAAGATCGGACTCTGAATCAGAAACAATCTCTTCGTTAAACACCTTCCCATCTCTCTCTCTCTCTCTCTCTCGACTAGACTGATCTAAATTAAGCTCGAAGCAAAAGACAAAAGACAAAGACAAAAGTACTCGTGAGTTAAGGTTCTACAAGTCTTGCCCGAGACCGAGAGGAAGAGTATTACGGGTCGACCCGAATACCCAATTGCACAGACTCCGTCAAAATTGGGTTTAAGAACAGAATCTCACTTTATTGATTAATCAAAATCTCTCTTTTATCGTCACTTTGGGACCCGTTGGAATAATCTTGTGAATAAAACACCATTAATAAATCTCACTATACTATCAGAAACTAAATAAAAATTTAATTAATCTTATTTTATTTCAATAGTCAAAAAAGCTTATAAGTTATAACATTCATTTTTTAAAAACAAAAATTCTCCTTAAGCAAGAAACATGGATTTAAAGCAACGCTTTGATTGTCGCACCAAACTAATCTCAATCTGCCCCATTAACCAGAAAAAGAAACGACATTGTTTTGAATTAACAAGATGAAACTGATTTAGATCATTGAATAATCCTTAAAGCAACTTGACGCCAGCTTCTCTAACGGAATCGATAACAGCCTTCACTTTACCATGATACCTCTGCTCTTTCTTCATCTGGATCGTAATAGCTGGAATATCTTTCATCAAGAGTCTTTCCCCAAGAATCTTACCAATCTTTGCAGCAGCAGCAACGTCGCGTGTGATGTCCATTGTTTCCCTCAATGCTTTCTCCTGCGAGCTAGCTGAGCAAGCTACTGTAGCTGTTGGTGAGTGGATGACTTGTGCGTGAACAAACTTGTTTGTGAAGTGCATCTTCAGCACGTAAGGTTTGAGGTAGTCGAAGAGGCGTGGTGGTCTTACTGCCGGTGGTATCACCATCTGAGAAACAAAGGATTAAACCCTTTTAAAACTGAGATTCTAAATCAAACATTTTTAAAGGGCTTTCACAGAACAAATAAAATCAAACTCTTTAACTTTCACAACGCATCAATCAGGCCATGACCAAGATTCAAAACTTGGAATCCGTAAATGATGTAATCGAAATTGCATTCATACACAAAGATCACACATAAGCAGAGAAAACTCCAATAGATGATATAACATAATATGAAGAAATGACCATCCCACTCCAAAGCTAAAATCTTTGTGAGTAAATAGTATCAGATAAACCCTTCCTTATGAGTGATGTAACTAAAACTCGTCTGTAAATTCAACCAAACCCAAAACTACAAGAATTAATATCCTAATCAAAGCCAAACAGCATTTCTGATTTATCTCTCAGACATTTCATCAAACACCTGGTGGGTGGATATCAATTTGTGATTTAAACCCACAAGTATAAACTAAAAACACCAGAGAACCCGATTCTATCTAAGTTCATCAGTTACATTTCCAGGAAAACGAAGACTAAACCAAAGTAGAGAAGATAAATTTAAAATCACTTCATTTTTATCTCTTATGGGATGAAATCCAAAAATTTAACAGTAACCAAAGCTCATTCTGCGGAGCACGATAATGGCGTACCTGTAGCTATGGAGGAAGATCTTGGAAGATGGAACTGTATGCAGCGATCTCTTGATCTTTGAAAGAGAAGAAGAAGAACTGAAGACGATACGTTTAGGGCTTTTTTTGGCTTTGTGATTCAGGGCTTTTTCTGATAATGAATTAACAGATGTGACCTCGATTTATTTGTTTTATTGAAATAAACCCCTAAAACTTTCAAGTTTGTTTTTCAAATCCAGAATATTTGTAATGGGGTTAGTTTGAGCGTTTTTTACAAAGGATCTTTCTAATGGGCTGAAAGCCTCTGGCGAGTTTTTCCCGACTTAAAAAGAGACCATATAAACTTTTTTTTTTTTTTTCTTGAACATCTACAAGCTTCACTTTGTTAAAATTGGAACAGATATTTTTTTATGCCCATGCTTGCTGGAATGATGAGGACCATCTTCTGAATTTCGTTCTATGTTAGACGTCCCAAAGGCACACTTTGAGATTAATGGTCATCACTCATCACAATTCCATGATCGATAATGATATCCAAGACAAAAAAAATTTGCCAAGGACTATTCTTAAATCAAAATAACATATCTTATATGTATATATTTTGGATATTCAAAATCAATTATTTATTTCAATTACTATTGAAATATTTGTAAAAATTGTTTAATTGTATATAATCGAAATCAAAATCAATTTTAATTTGGTTTAAGAAAATATATTAAAAAATTCAGTCCTCTCACATTGTCAACAATATTATATTGTCAATTAATTTAGAGATATTACAAAAAAATATTTAAAATCTACTCATCTTGTTTGATCATATTTTAAAATTATTTGAATAAATACATAAATATGTATATAAAACTAACATTTTCGTGTATGTTGTGATTGGAGGTTTTTAAAACAGATATAATTTACTCAATCAGTGAAGAAAAAAAATAAAAGATATTAAATGAACATCTCACATTAGGTAATCTAGTTTTATCTTTATTAACCCAATAAATCTAGTTTTTTTTTAAAGCATAGTCCAACACTAAATCATAAGACCGATTTAACTAATCAAACTGAAAATTGTTCACACCAAGCAAAAAAACAAGAAGAAAAATTGTGGTTTTATTTTCGAAAAATAAATAATTTTTATTTGTTAAAAGTACAACCTCACAAGTTTGAGCCTCTTGGTTGAACTACACTAATTAAAACTTAACATTTGATAACCACAACAAATAGGATATTTAATTCATCATGGTTTGGCTAAAAAATTATTTAAGAAATTAGATGATGAGACTAAACTGGAAACCTTATGGCTCTTTTTTGAAAATTTATGGGGTTACACCTTACCAAATTGAAATATGTGTAGCTGAAGCAAGAAATTCAAAAGTTTTGTTGTTGGACTTCATTTAATTTTTCGTTCAGCTATACCTCAATCGCCCTTGTAACCAAGACATATTTTTTTCATAAGATAGTTTTATGTGGAAAAAAAAAAAGAAGATGTGCAAATTTTTTATTTGTGGTAAAAGATTTCACAATTTTAAACTAAATTGTACTATTTTTTTCTCTTTTACTGAGCAAATTTGTTAGTTTGTGTGTAGTTAATATAAGAGGTCAAGAAAAATGGTGTGCTTTTGTAGTTACTGATGACATTATATGCTATTTTGGTTTAATGTTACAACAACAAAAAAAAAAAAAATTAAACAAACATTTGTATGGTTTTCAAGGTCCAAAGTTTTTAAACTGAAGTCTAGTGGATTATGTGAATTTTAGTTGATTAGTTTATTATGTGTAATTTGATCCAAAATTTGTATGGTTCTCTTTTATAATTTTTCAGAATTTTGCAAACCGATAAAAAGAAAATCAAAACTTCAAAAACTAAAAACAAACAATCAAAAACTAAGAATTCATGACATGGACCAATTAAAACGTCAAAAACCAAAACTTCAGAAACTAAAAACAAACAATCAAAAACTAAGAATTCATGACATGGATTCATCGTGTGATTAATATATGTTTGACGTTTCCATGGTCAAAAAGACAAAAAAATCCTATAACAAAAAGGCTGGTTCCAAAAGAACGTACGTCGTCTATAAAATCTTATAACAAAAAGACAAAAAAAAAAAAAAAAAAAAAGCATCATCGCCGCCTATAATCGATGATTCATTGGAAGATCAATATTTAATCGAATACTATCATCCAAGACAACCGCGTAAACTGGAGACTATCATCCTAATTAATAGGAACTCAGGTCCAAAATAAATTTGAACCAGCCTTAATGAAGAAGATGCAACGAAATGAATCACAAAATCAGCCTTCAAACTTATGGGCTGTGTGGACAAATTCATCAATCCCTCCACATGTAAAAACATTTGTTTTGTGTAAGCTAACGAAAAGATCAAGTCAATATGAATCACTTAACAGTGTCTCTTTTTCTATATCTATTTTCTGGTTTTTTTTTCTTCGTAGAATTTAGTTTTCATCACAAGACGTCAAAATTGCCCCTCGAGTGTGTGTTTTTTATTTTCTGTCTCCACAAGTACATGACAATATCACTTACGTAACTTATACAGTATGTATTTAATAAACTGTTACTGAGCACAGAGACTTAGTGGCAAAGTGAGTGAATGTGAGAAAAGTCCCCCGCTTTCTTTGGCAACCCTTTCTTCTTTTTACCATACACACATTTACACGCATGCATGCATTCTTATAACTGTGACGTAACCAAATCCTTTATTCACAAATTTTATATACATTATTATTACACTCTCTCCTCGTGTTACTTTTGTTTTCAAACGTATATCAAGTTACTTTATCCATTTATACATTTAAAATTCTGGAATGTATTACAAAAAAATAATTAAAAAAGAAAACAGATTTTGTCTGTCAGAGTTAACAGCTAGTCTTGAAACTTGAATATTCCGATATCATGTAAACTAAAAAAGTTCCATTAAATATTAACAGAAACAAATAGTTCTATTATCTCGACGGAAATTGAGTTAGTTAACTGATACATTTATTTAACTTTTACCAAGTTTATAGTAAAAATAACTCTTTAAGAATTTGTTTCTATCATATAATTGTTTACTTAAAAATAACTTAAGATGGTCGTATCTTATATACCGATGCATTACAATATCACATGTCTCCATGCCCATTCGTGCGCATAATAACTGACCAACTCACCTAAACTAAAGTAACACAAAAGTGCTGGAGTAACCATTCAATGTTTACTTAAAAACCTTCTTATATCTCCACGATATATAGATTTAAATATAGTATATATGTTTGACAAAAAAAAAATATAGTATATATATATACCCTAATACGTACCATTTAGCAACTCGACTAGAGTAACACAAACTTAAAATTACTTCAAAACGTTCATATATGATACATAAAACTAAACTTATAGTATATATGTACGCTAAAAAGCGAGAAGTAGCCACTAAATATAAATACAAACTCGGACCGGTTATGTACATTCTCTTCTTTCCGTAGATGATTGCATATTCGGGGAAGGGAGAGAGACACGTGTTGGAGTAGTAGAACACGTGCGAAACTATGATCAACACTTACCGATCGATCTCATTTGTGTTCGCACGTGCCCTGCTTCTCCAGCAAGTGTTACTCACCCATTACATTTCTCTCTTGCATCATCAGCTCCATGGCCACTTAGATGTAGCTACTTAAACACGTATTATATTACATAGAGAACAAGAGAGATGGAGAGGGAGAGGGTGAGGAGATATGTGTATGTAGAGAAGGAGATAGTTAAGAATCAAACATACAACTTAGAGTGAGGAGGCAAGAACTTCTGCTTGCTCATACACGTACATATATAGTGGGTTCAAGTGTTTGATAAAATGAGGCAAAAGTCTTAACAGTATTAAAAGAAAAAATCCCAAAAAAAAATAATAAAAAAAAGTATTAGATGGGAGTGGAATTAAAGTGATTGAGTCTTGGAGTGGGCTTTCTTTAAATGTAGATAAGAAGTAAAATGGCAATCATATCACCAAGTCTTTCCATTACTTTAAATGATTCTTTTTATAAATGAAAAAAAAAAAAACATTATTTCAGACATGTAGTAGATACAAGACGCATGTGTAATTGTGTACATGGCTAGACCTCGCAGTTAATGACTAATTTATGTGTTTCGCAATATTTCCAAAACTTCCCGACGTAATTTTGACTATACAAATAGTGAAATAGACCAACTAATTGTGGTTGGTGTATAATTAAAAAAATTATTATGCATAAAGAAACAGAATTGACCTTTTGACCATGACAGGAGGATCAGATAATAGATTTACAATATTTTTAATTGGGTAGCTTGTAAGAATAGTTATAATATTTTTTAAACATTCCCTATAAAAAGATGAAACAGTTTAACTACGCAATGTATGTAATAGAGACAGACAGTAAAGATGAGTTTGGGTCAGTTTATGTCTACTTCCTGCCGCCGAATCCAAGCTCAAGTGTCACTAGTTTATCCCAGTTTTTACTTCACTGTGATGTCACCATATGTAATATTATAATATGTGTGCTAAAACAAAATGTATATATATACTTTTATCAACAAAGCACCATCATTTGTGTATCTCGGATGTTCAAAATTCCATTATGTAAACGTTTTGTTTCTAGGAGCTCGTTTAGTCACCAAAACGAAGAAGCTACAAAAATATGGTGCTAACAGAACTCAAATTGTTTAAATTCATAAAGTAATTAATATTAAATCATACTGAAGTATGAATTAAAAATCAAAATATACTTTAGTAATGTGATTTTTAATTCATACTATGTAAATACGAGAAATATATTGTTAAGTATACTAGTAATTAATCATATTTATGTCATTTTAAGTGTGTTAATTCCGGATATTTTTAAAAATATATGTATAAAATACTTAAAATGAATAAAATACTAGTATACTTAACAATATATTTTACAGCTTTAAAATATAAAAACACAATTATACAGAAAAAAAAAAATAATGCCCACTAAGTTTTTCTGTTTTATTGGTTGGTTAGGTACAAAACCCTCCTAAAATGATTTACTAGTGCCTAGCAAACATGAAATTATATTATGTATAGTTGTTCACTTCCTCAAATACGAAACCGTATTATACAAGAAAGAAATGAAATAGGAAGGATGGTGAAGAGAAATGAAAGATGATGATGAGGTGATGGAGACAGTGAGTGACACAGAAAGGAATGGGTTGCGTGTTCCTCGCGAGTTTCTTCCCTCCTTTTCTCTCTCTCACCTCTCTTTTTTTTTTTTACCCGTTTGGAAGAGAAAGAAAACAAAAAGATCCCACCACCATAGTCCATAGATAGAGAGACAGAGACTTTGTGTGTTTGCAGAGTTCCGATGCAATTCTTCTATCTTTTTTACTCCATTTATTATTCTCCTCTTTGCTCAATTATCAACAAAACCAAAACGAAGCTTTATATGATCTATGTATCTTATAACTAACATGAATATATTTGTAGACTATATAGTCAATGGGATGCAATAATGAGATGGGTAACAATTATCTATAGGGAAAAATTAATTGTTATAAAAATTAGTGCTAGGAGATTGTAGAGTACTGTATATAGTATATTTTTATCTTATTTTCAAAACTCTATTTTGTAAGTTAATATACGTAATAACTACGATCATTAATTTCATCCGTCGCTTGAATGAAGCAATGCAGGTTATATAGTAATTGGTAAGTTAAAGTAAAACTTAGTTAAGCAAAATCATATATTATTTTTGCATTGGTCAATTCAAGTCTGATTGGTACGTGTTTAAAAGTATGAGCATCGAATCTTAGATAATAGATTTCTCCATGATATGTGAAAAAGAAAGAAAAGGTCGCATACAAAAGATTTCATTTTAGATCAGGAAAAGAAAAAAAAAAAGAAAAAAAAGAAGGAAAAGAAGAAAGTGGAGGATTCTGAAGTTCACTGTCACTTACTTCTGACGAAGTGAATCGTTCGTTCCCCCATGTTTTATGGGTTTGGGTTTTTTCCCCTCTGACGTCGTTTGCTTTTAACTCTCTCTCTCTCTCTCTCTCTCTCTCATTTAACACACCACAACCACACTCCCAAATCTTAGCTGAGATCATGCATTGTAGTCATGTTCATATTGATAAGAAATTGTGATACACTTAATAGTAGTGACTAACATGTATGCTAAACAAATCAAAACAGACAAAAATATAAATTATCAAATTATTTAATAAGCATTTTTAAATTTAGGTAACGAAAACACTCTTATTACCGCCATATAATGATGACAGTAGAAATGATTGTCAAAAAAAAAAAAAAAAAATGATGACAGTAGAAATCTTTTGTACCATTGGTAATACTACCGATTGATTTATATATTGCATATGTGGATGTGAAAACCAGTTGAGGCTGTTTTAAAAAAACGTTGTCAATTCTGTAGATAAATCGAACTGGGTTAAGAATTAACGAATTGAAAAGTTTGCGAGCTTGAATACAAGAAACAAATGAAAAGTAAAAGTAAAATTAATGAAATCTAAAGTAAAAATAGTTGCATTACTTGTGTTGCTACAATCTCTTTTAGTCTTTTGATTTCATCATTAAATCGAGTATCATATATTTTGACTCATCTTGGTGCTTCATGGGATCACATTCACCTTGTATGGACTTTATTTCTTATCACATCATTGTATTATTCATTTCATAACTTCTCAGAAGATTGGATTTGTGCAAAATCTAAAACTAATATATCTTTTGACTAACTTAGTTAATCTTCATCATCTAAACAAAATTTTACGAAAATCATTAGCCATCTCTCTAAACAAACTTGTTAATCGAGAAAACTTTTTGTAAGAAATAGACTCCATAGAAAATCTCAAGTGTTGCAACAACAAAAGAAAAGAGTATTACTTCAATCAAAACTAAATAATATCTAACACAAAACTGAAGATAATTGAAGAATCAAAACCAAACCAACAGGGAGAGAAGAACAGAGAATAATAGCACTACTGGTTTTTAGTCTTCTTCCTCTGCTTCGTTCTCAGCAATGTTGAAGTACCTCAACTCATAGAGGTTACGGTCCTTGTTCGCCGCAATCACTCTGAGCCAATCCCTCACGTTATGCTTCTTCAAGTACTTCTTTGTCAAATACTTGAGATATCTATCACAGACAGAAACAAATAACTATACTTAGCCACAGTCCAAAATCAGAACAAAACACAATCCTATACTCAACTCCACAAGATAAATCACTTCAAGATTCTACAATCAGACCAACCAACAAAAAGCATTACAAACACTATTAAAGATTCTACATTCATCTAAGCATTCATACCAACCAACAAGATGAACAAAAGCATTACCAAAAACTATTCAAAGATTCAAAATTCAACACTGTAACAAGCAACAAGATGATCATATGCCATTACCAAAACATTTCGAGACTCTACATTCATCATTTTACCAAAACAAGTTTTATACATTAACCCATACTCAACTAGTAAGCTATAACTTAAAGATTCTACACATTCAAAATAGTACCAACCAACAAGATGAAACAGAAGCATTACCAAAACTATTCCTACACAACACAACACAACACAACCAAACCAAAACCTAGACACAAGTTAAAAGGCAAAATTGAGAGAAAAAAAACTTAGGATTTTAGTTATATAAATGATACCTCTTGGAGAATTGACCATCAGAAGTAACAGTAATCTTGCTCTTCTCACGAGTGATGGAAACAGAATCACCAAGAGCACCAGCTTTACCACCAACCTTAATCCTCTCCTGAAGAAACTTCTCTAGAGAAGCAATCTCCATGATCTTGTCATCAACAGGCTTCGAACAATCAATAGTGAAGGACACTCCCTTCTTCTTACCCTTTGTTGCTGCTGCACCACCACGACTCATTTTCACCTCTACGAATCCAAAACACAAAAATAAATGTCAACAAAACAATAACAATTTCGAATCTGAATCCATAAGTTCGTCGAATCACATTTCCAGGAAAACGAAAGCGAGAAATTAGAGGTAAAAGAGTTTGAACAGCAAGAAGAATAGATTCTATGGAAGATAACCTGAAGCTGTAGGAGGAACTGTGTATGAAGAAGCGAGGAGCGGCGTATTTTGATCTTTGAAAGAGAGAAGAAGAAGAAGTTGCGTTTAGGGTTTTTTAGGCTTTAAAGGTGCTCGTGTCAATTTGTTCTGATAAATAACAGAAGTGACCCTGTTGTTTTTGTTTAACTGAAATAAACCCCAAAAACTTCAGATTTGATTCGGAAACCCCACTATTTGTAATGGGTAAGTTTGAAAATTTCATCTGGAATGGGCCGAAAAGCCTGCGGAGGTATTGATCCAAAATGATATCATTTATTCGACAATTTTTTTTTTAGAACGCCAAATCAAATGTATTATATCATAGAAATGTTACATGAAAACCATTCAAGTACAACTATTTTAACTTTGTATGCTTCATACATAAATTAGTAAAGCAAAGAATTGAAATCAAGCCCATTATTTAAAAACGATATTCACACTAGGACATGATTGATATTTTCATATAAATTGAAGTGTTTGAGAAGAGAAGGGTTTGACCAACAAGAAGGGACATCGTTCAAAAACGTCAATATTTTGCGGAGATCGCCAGAACTAGAACTGTAGTTCATCATCGGTTATAAAATTGTTAAAGTTTTGAATTTTGAAAGAAGCAGAGATGATGTTATTCAAATATAGGGATATCTCATTAAAAGCTAAATTCAATCGAAGATTCATAAAACTGGAGATTAATTACTACTTTGAAAATAACCTATCATAAAAATAAAAATTGAAAAAATTATCAATTAAAAAGTGACTATATATATATATATATATATTTTGTAACATATTTCTCATTAGATATGTTAGCAAATAAAGACCTATAATTAGAACTACAAAGTCTAACCACATAAATTAAAGTTTCTTTATTTTTGGTTTGTAACTTAGGATTATTTAACTTTACTTTGGTTTTTGTTAAGTTTTTCTATTCTAAGAGTTTTATAAAACTTATTTTGTAAAATGTTTTGCATTAATTTTTAAAAGAAAAATATGTAGCCCATCATAATTGGAACATGTATTTTTTTAATGCTAATTAGTACTACTTAGGAATTAGGATTAACATAAACACAAGTCATCAAAGTCCTTTCTGGTAAAGGCACTTCCATAGAGTTAAACCACAACTCCCTGTTAATTAAGATTGGCCACCGTGAATTCTGATGCTTCTTTCGGATCATTAAATACTTTTGTTTGTATAAAGACTTAAGAATCATGGGGATCTCATCGTTTCTGAAGAAAATAGTTAATTTGTTTATTATTTTTTGCGATTTTGCGACATGATTTGGTGTAACACATTCTTTTACCCTAGTTAACTAACATTCTTTAACCGATAAATGATAATTTAAGTAAATGAAATCCATCTCTACTGAACATTTGTTTTTAAATTTTACCATTATTCTCTTATATACATATATATATATATATATATATATATATATATATATATATATGTAGCTATAACCTATATAAAAAAATGTAGATATAACCTATTTTTATGATTTTTAGTATTTTCAAGTTTTGTCGGCGCTTTTATTTAATTTATTCTAATAAATCTACTTTCAACAATTTTCTAACTATTTTATTAGCATATCAATTAAATTGAAACCTATATTTTTATACTTTTTTTTTTCAATTTTATACTTATTATTTATCTATTAGAAAAGTGAAAATTTTGGAAGAATTATATTTAGAAAAAATATTATAAACAAATGCAAAACAAAAGCAAAAGTATAGCAAAACATATTTTTTAAAAAAATGTAATGATAACTAGTTTAGAGATAATATTTTTTTAAAAAAAAAATTAGCTATTATTAAATAACTATATACTCTCTCCGTATTAGAAAGGATGATTTTCTAATAGTTTCACACAAATTAAGAACATTATTTAATGTTTAGTTATAAAATATATTATTTATTTATAATAATATATTTTTATAACTATTAACCAATAGTAATTCATCAAAACTTTAAATTCTCAATTAATGATTCTTAAAATTTACAATTTTTAAGCATTAATTGATAAAAATTTATAGAAAATCAATCATTGTGATAATAGAAAGAATTATAAAATGTCATCAATAATACAGAAGGAATAATAATTATGGTCAAATATGTTATTAGATCCGCCATCCCTACTATTATTTTGAAATACAGTTTGTACACTAAACCTTTGTTTTGTAAAAAATTACAAGGGTATGCCATTGGAGTTATGACCAAATATTCGATTTTATAAAAGGGTAAAAACGAAAATTTATCCCACTCTCAGAAACGGATAAACACGCGGGTCGAAATAACCCGGTAATCTAACCCGGTTTTATGTTATAATCTCAGTCGTTCATTGCCTAATTTTTTAAAAATCCCGACCGTATATTTTGAGGTCTTTTGAATCTTAGTCGTCCATTACTCTGTCAATATTAAAATAAGAAACAAAACCCTAACCCGAAATTTCTTTTTCTCTGTCGCCTCTGTCTCTTTTAGCAGAAGAGTGGACGATGATGTTCTGGGATTGAGCTTCACCAAGGAGAAAGCAAAGGCAGCAAAGCAGTACGTAAAGATATCGACACTCTCTTTCTTTTTTTTTTCTCCCTAATTGCTTTTTATTCTATTGTACGTCCACTAATAGATATGTAAGATCTATTTTGATTTCAAGTCATTGTTTGGGCGAAATTGAACGATCATGAGTCTTCCTCAAAACTCTGTCAATAGTAGTTTCAATATTTGCTAGAGATACTCTGCGATATAGTCGGGAGATCATACTTATCTTGTAAAGTCTTTATATACTCTCTAATCTCCTCTGTTAATGATCAAGCAAATACAAAGCCTTTCATGGTATCAGAGCCAAATCATCGGTCTCTTTTATTTTTCTTTGCTTGATCATCTCCTTCTTCTTCTCTTTCTTATTATTCTTGTCACTCGATTCTTCAATCCTCATGAACGTGCTTTTGGTGTCACTAATATCAAGTCGCACATTCCGTTAATTCTTGATATGGATGATCACAACTATGACGCTTGGAGAGAACTCTTCCTCACTCACTGCCTCACTTTCGATGTCTTGGGACATGTCGATGGTTCCTCTACACCAGCAGACGCTGCTGATCAACCATGGCTCAAACGAGATGGCTTAGTCAAACTTTGGATCTATGGAACCCTGGCTCCACCACTTTTCAAATCATCGTTCAAGACTGGCGGTACGGCAAGGGATGTTTGGCTTCGTGTGGAGAATCAATTTCGCAATAACAAGGTTGCGCGGGTGATGCAAATTGATAATGAGCTGCGAACAATGGAGATTGGCGATCAATATATTCAGACTTATTGTCAATCCCTCAAGTCAATGGCTGATTTACTCACCAACTTGGAAGCTCCTGTATCTGATCGAAACCTTGTGATGTATATACTAAACGGACTGAATGAAAAATTTGACAACATCATCAATGTTATCAAATATCAGAAGCCCTTTCCATCCTTTGACGACGCAAAGTCTATGCTTCAAGATGAAGAGAGTTGCTTAAAAAAGGCACACAAAGTTGTTGCTTCTCATTCAGCTCATGCCTCCTCATCGACAGCACTACTCACATCGACCAACAATCCTCAACCTCACCAGAATCCATCCGCTCAACAACGCAACAACCGTCCTTGGCGCCGTAACAACCGCAACAACAAAGGTCGCTCAAATTTTCAGCAGCATCCTCTGCCTCTGCAACAACATCGACAGCAGTTTCCTTCTTGGGGAATGTACTGGCCCAATCCTACCAATCCCTGGCAACATCCTTCGTTTGCACCATGGGCACAATATCCTCAACAAGTTCAGAATCATGGCTTACTAGGACCAAGTCCCAGACCAACAATCACACCAACGGCTGAAGCACACTCTGCGGATCTCCAACCTACTCAAGACTTTGCCTCTGCTTTCAACATCATGACACTAACGGAGCCCTCTGGAGGTGACTGGTATATGGACACAGGTGCCACAACACATTTAGCTTCTTCACCAGGTACTCTCCACTCTGTTTTTAATTTGAACAACAGAAATTCAGTCATTGATGGGAACGGTTCTTCCATTCCTGTTTCTCTTTCTGGTCACACCTCCCTTTCTTCAAACACTCGTCCTTTTCATCTTAATAACATTCTCATTACCCCCAATATCATCAAAAATTTGATATCTGTTCGAAAGTTCACAAAAGACAATGCTTGCTCAGTAGAATTTGACCCATTTGGTTTTCTTGTGAAGGATCTTCTCACTCGGACTCGCCTGCTCCGCAGTGACAGTAATGGTGATCTTTATCCCTTCGACTCTCCACACAATAAAACCATTTCGCACACCACTTGTCTTGCTGTTTCTCCATCTCTTTGGCATATGCGTCTCGGACATACCAATAAGGAGACGTTTAAATCTCTTCTCTCTTCCAATAAATTTCAATGTAATAAGACTAGCTTACCAACATCTTGTAATGCTTGCCAACTTGGGAAACATGTTCGACTTCCTTTTCTTAAATCAAATTCTACTACCAATCAACCGTTTGAACTTATTCACTCTGATGTTTGGACCTCCCCTGTTCCAAGCATTAGTGATCTTCGATATTATGTGATCTTTCTTGATGATTTTAAATTCATTGTTGTTTGATATCCTTAAATAATCAACAAGTTATATAAGTTGAATAATTCAAATAACAATGAAAACGGAAAATCTAAAAAAACCAACCATATTAATATCAAATGCCTAATAACTAGAAGTTTAGTAGAAAAGAAAATTGAAAAAAATCAGCAACAACAATTTAACATAACAATCTTCCATGAAAGCAGAGAAGAGAAGAAGTGAGGAACTAGATATGAATTTGCGCTTTGACGTCTCTAGAGTTTTATACTTTAGAACATAAAGTTAAAAACAATTAAACCCAATTCTATATTAACTACTTCATTAGAAATGTAAAACAGAAAAAAATCAAACGTGTGCGAGAGGGAGCGAATGCAATCGTGGATATTAGTCGTGAGATTACATATTTACAAATCTAATAATATTAATTAACATAAACACATTGGGTTACCGAACCATTTGGGTTGAGGAAAAACACAACGAAATGGTTTGAGGGTATATATGGGTTTGGTTTGGGTTGATTTGGGTTTGGTTGGGTCGGTTTGGTTTGGTTCGGATAGGTTAAAATGCCCACCCCTACCAAACTCCATTAGTATATATTCAGGGTTGCAGTCCGCCATTCTTGTTTCTTGCAAGAGTTTCTGAGCATATCTTCTTTGACTTAAGACAATTCCATTTTCATGTTGAATTACTTCTATTTGAGATACTAATTTAACTTACCAAGATTGCTCATTTCAAATTTAGCAGTCATCTCCTCCTTAAATTTGTAAATGATTGACTTGTTTGTTCTTGTGACAAATAAATCATCAGCATAAACTGTTTCTTTCTCAAATACGATACCGTGGTTCCCAAACTCACCAAGAGTGATTGTAAAGCTTCCATCACTATCTTGCTCTGAAAGTTTTTTTCTCCAGTTTCAGCCTTTACTTTTATCAAAGATCACATCCCGACTTACAATGACTCTTCTTGTCTGTGGGTCAAACAATATGTATGCCTTAGAGCCTGATTCTGTCCCCAAGTGAACTAACATCTTCAATTGATCATCTAGTTTCTTTAGTAGGTGTTGACCAACTTTTGCATAACTGATGCAGCCAAAGATTTGTAAATGATCAATAAGCGGTTTCTGCTTCTTGTAAACCTCGTATGGAGTCTTCTCTGTTAGAGACCGTGTAGCTATTCTATTTAGCAGATATGTTGAGTGTCTTACTGCTTCTCCCCAAAGATAATTTGGCACTCTCATATGCTTTAGAATACTCTTTCTCATCTTCATCATCGTTCTGTTTCTTTTTTCTACAACACCATTCTGTTGTGGCGTATATGGAGCAGTAAGATGTCTTTGGATCCTGGTATTGTCACAGTATTCATTGAACTCTTGCGAGACAAACTCACCACCTCTATCCATTCTAAAAGTCTTAATTCATGCCCATGATTCCTTCTCATCACGGTTCTTGAAGATCTTGAATTTTTCAAATGCAGAATTCTTTTCTTTTAACAAATTATCCACATATAACATAATTGGTCATCAATTAGAACAAAAACGTATCAATTTCCAGCAGCTGTACTCAGTTTTATAGGCCCATAGAGATCTCCATGTTCTAGTTAAAGAACTGAAAATGCTCTGTATGAGGTGGCTTGCGGAAACTTTTGTCTTGTCTGTTTTCCAAGAAGACAAGAACTGCAAATCTCTTTTTCAAACGCTACATGTGGGAGTCTTTGGAAAAGTTCTCTTTGTTTCATAGACTAGATGGTTTAGAAGTTTATGTGTCCAAAACATGCATGCCAGCGACTAGATTTCTGATAGATGACACATTCAAGTAGGCGTTGTTGTGAAAATCCATACAAACTTTGTAGAGTCTGTTTTTTGACCTTGGAGCTTTTGCAAGTAGTTTCCCTTGAGCATCTCGCGTTGTGAGGTATCCTTCCTTTAACCTAATGTCGCAGCCTGCTTATGTTGCTTGACCCAAACTTATGATGTTACTTTTTAGATCTGGGATATAGTAAACATATGTCATGACTCGCAGTTCACCATTCATGTCAATAAGCGAGATTGACCCTTTTCTTTTTATATCTGAGTCATCTCCAAACCTCATTTTCCCCGTGACGGATTCATTAATCTTTTCAAAGTATCTTCTATCGCCTCTCATGTGGTTACTGACACCATTGTCAAGATACCATATGTTCTCCTCTCCCGTGTTTGTTTCAAACTTACTTGGGATGCATTGTTTTTCAATGAGAATAACAACCTCATGCATCATAAGCTCATCAGCATCAACCAACACTTGAGCTTCTTGTAGCTTAAGTAAGCGATCAGGACAATCAAAAGCAAAGTGACCTTGTTTGTCACACCTGAAGCTAGTAATCCGAGAAGCATCTCTTGGTCCATTATTTCGTCCTCTTCCTCTCCCTCTCTATGAAAGAACTCCTCGGCCTCTGTTTCGATAGTCGCTTGTATACTCGTGAATGTTTTGTGTCTCCATATTCGCATACATGAGTTTAGATTGATCTTCATGCGCTTTGTCTACATCAATGATTCTCTCTTCTTATGTTTTAAGTCGTCCTATAATATCTTCAAAAGTTGTGGTATTGAGGTCTAAAACCTGTTCAAGGAAGCCACTATGTGGATGAACTTTTTGTAAGGAAGATATTAAGAAATTTCTTAACCATCTTGGATACCTCCATAACTGCAATGAGAGAAGCGGATTTTGAAGCTATCTCTGACATCTTCCCTGTAAACTCATCAATTTTCTCTGTATCTTTCATCTTAAGCCGCTCAAAGTCGGCCATAAGTGTTTGTAGGCGTGATTCTTTGACTCGTTCTGCTCCTACATGTCTTGACTGGATGTCGTCGCATACCTTCTTAGCCGTATCTAGATCACTAATCTGCAGAATAAGGGCTTCTGATATTGACTAAAACAGCAGAGCTATAGCCATACTATTTTTTCAAAGGTTCATAAGGTTTGGGAAACATTTGAGCCATACTATTTTTTCTTCATCTACCGCTTTAGTTGTAGGCTCAAATGTTTCCCAAACCTTATGAACCTTTGAAGCAATCTTCATCTTCAAAGCTCATACGGTATAGTTAGCTGAGTTTAGCATAGGGCATTGGATGGACGTAGATGAAACAACCTGACCCATATTTTTTTTTTATAAATAATAAATAAAATATATAATTAAGCATCTCATACTACTTAATTAAACCCACCCAAACCACAACTCTTCATTAAACCAGCAATAACCATTAAACATAGCGGAAACAGACCAATAATACAAAATCAATATATCATCAATACAATAACATTCCTAACCATTTTATCCATCAACCTAACAAAATTCTAACCAAGGTTCCAATATAAATAAATAACCAACAACACACAAACGACACCCAGCTCATCCTCTTCTTCATCGCCATGATTCCATGTCACATATCTGCACACCAAAAACAATAATTGAGATGCGTAAGTATTATCATATATACTTAGTGAGGAAATCCTCCCATCTACTAGGCTATACACACAAGCAAATGAGATTCCAATGTTCAACAAACAACAACAAACACAACAAACAAGGAAAATCACAAATCATATAAGTTGGTGTCGATCGACACTGATCCCTACTTGGTCAATCGACACCGACCCCAACCTGGTGTCGATCGACACCGACCCCGCAGACACGTTCTGCTCGAAGCCGATCATCGAATCTCCGTTTCCAATCATCTCTGATCCGTCCCAAACTCACCCAAAAGCTTTAGGAACCTATGAAAACCATAACACATCCACCACAAGCAACAACACACCACAAACAACATAGAACAAGCAAAACATAAGAGATCTCAGGCTTAGATCAGTCATGGTGATGCACTCCCCTCTTGCAGGAAGATTTTGACCAAAAGATGACGAATCCAACACCTTAAGAAGCTCCTCCTTCATTCTTCACTCTATATCTCCACTCCACAAGAACAGATCTCACCAAAAACCACCAAGAACAAGCCAAAAACCTCTCAACTCACAAGTTCTCTCCTTTCTGTCTTTTTCTTCTCTCAACGACAACCAAAACACTCTAAAACCCTCACTTTGTCGCTTCTCCCTTTATATACCCGGTTTGGACAACCCAAATAAACCAAACCAACCCAAAAATCGTGAATTAAAATAATCTGGTCGAACCACAAATTGCTGGTGTCGATCGACACCCATCCCAAAAATCCCCAATTTTGGTTCGCGGATGTTACATCCTGCACCTTGTTTTGGTTTAGCTGCAACAATTGCACTCTCTGGCATCGTTCCCTAGGATATCGTAACGCTCTGATACCAAATATAGAATTCAAAAAAAAAGAATTTCACTCAATCTCAATAAGAACTCTCTTATTACTTTAGAAAAAAAATAACTCAAAAACCTAAAATTTTCCTCTTCTCTCAATTCTCGATAATAGGATATCACAACTTCCTAACTCTTTATATAAAAAACTTCTCATCTCAATTTCCTAATTTCTCATAACTACCTAAATTACTAATTCTAATCACTTTAGACTTGCTTTTACTTAAAGCTTATCCGAACAGAGTGGGAGTTTGATACTAAAACATTATATTCCACAACCCTCCGTAAAATATTTTTTATCTTCAAAAATATTTATTGCGTAACTTGAAGAATAGTAGAAAATCTTGGATAGTAGCATGTGCATTTTAATGTAAACCGAAATCTAGGAAAAGTGAAAAACGATTTTTGGAATTTACATAATACTCTACTGCAAAAAGATTGTATCAATGCCTTTTTTTGATAGTTAAGATTTAACATCATTATTTGTTTGTGTAAAATTTATTTGAGAATATGGCTTAATTTTATTTGGAAATAATATTAGATAAGTGAATTGAAAAGAAACCGAATTAAATCAAATGAATTTATCATGAATTAGTATATCATACTATTCAAAGAGGAAGTCTATTTTGGAGGTGAACCGGCAAAAGCCGATAGTGGATATTGTTAAGTGTAATTTTGGTTCATCATGATGTAACAAGTCTATTTTGACTGGTGGAGAATGGATTGTGAGAAACAATCATCACGCTAAAGATGCCTTTCAGCCTACATATTCTCAGGTTCTAGCGGACCAGTTTGCATTGTACCTTGTGGTCATTGGAGGCGTTACATACATTATATATTAATCGGGTGGAGGTTTTTATTGACAATGCTGCAGCTACTGAGGCAATCAATAATTTTAAGGAGTGGCCAAGGTACCGTTTTGTGTTGCGAGAACTGTATTATCAGAGTTCTGTTACTGGGAGTGCCATCAAGTTACGGGCTCGACTAATAGGGTAACCAATGCTATTGCGAAAAGTGTCATTAGGGATGGAAAATTTCAGTCTTATTTAGTAGTTGGAGGACCTTCTTGGAGGGCTGAAGTTGGATAATTGTTTTTTTGACTTTTAATTTTGCTTTTGATTCTGTGTTGCTTGCTCCCAAACATTTTTCGGAATTCTATTCGTGACAAAAAAACAAAACAAAACACTCTAATATGACTATAACAATATGGTTTCCTTGTAGATGAAGAATCCATCGTCGAAGTCTCCAACAACACATTCGTCCCCAACTTCCGTCTAACTTAAAAGCATATTGCCTCACGCCTCTATAATAACACGAAAATCTTTTTGGCATTGTTTAACTGCATATATAGATTTTTCCATAGTTGGGAATTTAGATGGATCTTTCGTATCTAACCTTGACCAAACAAAATCATATCATAAATATATATGGCTTCACAATGAATATATTCAGCCGCATAAAAATTGCACTTTTATTAAAAAAAAATTTAAAAAAGTTGAAAACAACTCCGTAGCATAGCACAAATTTAAATTTAGCTAATTTTAAAAAAACTAGAGATGAGACCCGCGCGTTGTGCGGGATTCTTTGTTATTCTATTGACCATTCTATTTTATTTTTGAAAAAAATACAACTAAAAACATGAAATTAGCAAAAATATTGAAAAAAACTTTAATTTCATTTAAAATAATTAAATTGTCAATTTTTATTATTTTTTACGTTAAATCGCAAACTTTTGTTAACTTTACCAAATAAAACACATAGTTAAGTTAACTGACGGATATATTTTACAGGGTTAAGTCAACGTCGGTAAGATCAGTTAACAGTAAAATGACGTCGATTAATAATATTTTTTTTTAAAGACATGATATGGTGATTCGAATCTACCACCTGTTTGATTAGTCAATCAATACTTAACCAAACACATATTTATATTTTTTCGCTAATCTCTTATTTGGACTTTCTCCTTCTCACGATCCATAGAACTGTGTACTAATCAGTAAAATTTTCTTTCTTCCTCATTTAAGCCTTTCCGTTGACCAATTCCAATATGAATTTTTTCTATTTCTCCATTATAATGCATTAAATTTCAAACAAATATTTTATTTTTCACCTCACTTTCCAGATTTCATGGCGGAGATCACCATCTCCTCGCTGAGACGTTCCCAGGGATGGCAGTGGAGTTCATATGACGATTCTCACAGAATCCATTGGTGGCTTAAATCTGAATTTGAGAAAAAGTTAGGGTTCAAATTCTTTGTCAATATACGCAGCGGCTCTGTTATTTTATTTTTAACTTACAAATGACGTTGTTTCATTGTGTAACGGAAGTTATAAACATTGATTTACATTGTAGAATTTGTCTGTTAGTTGACTTAACTATGTGTCTAATTTGGTAAAGTCAGTTTCTTGTAAATTCATCATTAGTAGGTTATTTGGTAGTTTAGATTGTTGTTCTTTTTATTTTGATGCTCGTTGATAGTGTATTATTTAATGTGTTGTTGTGAAGAGTTTCGTTTCTTTTTGTTTGGTTTATCTAGTTATTAAGTTGATTTCTATGAATTAAAAGATTAAACTGTGTTGGTCCAACCTCCATTTTGTTTTAATTTTGTTTTCTTTGAATCTAAAATATACATAGAAATACCATTTTGTTTTCTTTTCCTGTATATTCCGACTTTTTATTACTGGTTTTAAAGTTTTGGGCTGATGGTTTATCTTAGAATCATATCGATTAAAAATATCTTGATAGTGATATTTCTATGTTTTTAATATTTTGTCAGCAAAATATTCTGGAAAATTAAAGTAAAAAGAGTAGCCTTATAAAACTGGACAACCCACATAATTTCAAATTAGAGAGAAAGCCCTGCAAAATACTTATGTTCTGGAAAATTAAAGAAAAAAGAGTAGGTTTATAAAACTGGAAAAAGCCCACATAATTTTAAATTAGAGACAAAATCCATAAAATTTATTAAAAATTATGCTGAGGTAGAGTTCTCTAACCAGAAAAAACCCTGCTATTATATATATGATTAACTTATAATAAGATGAGTATATAAGCCTTAACTTGCCGGTATTCATGTATCAATGTATTGTTTTTTTTTTGTGTTCAAATTGTTTGTATTAGCTATCCCTGAAAAAGATACAGAGTATTGATATTCTAAGGGGATTAATTCCATTCAGAGAAAGTTGAAAAATCTTAACTCATTGTTTAGTTATGTCATATTAAAATGATACATATGCACATATATAATCAATTGTCTATTTGGTTGGTCGTCCTCTTCCTCCAGGTGCTCGCCTTGAACGACTACCATCTACCCCAATCTTAATCTCTTTGATCATCTTCTGATCCCAGACCCTTTCTCTTATTTCTTTTCCATGAGAAATCAACAATCATAACTTTATCAAAATTTTAATACCTTCTAAATAATAAAAATCCATATAATGAAGTTGAATAAATTCAAATTGAATAAAAACCTTTATAAAAAAACCAGTACAAAAATTGTAAGGGAGTAGAAAGAACATGATAAATGAAGAAACGTAAAATCAAATTGCAAAGAAAATCGAAAAGGGAGACGATTCAAATTCATTTTCTTTGAAAGTTCTTTATTTTGAATATAGGTATCGAGATAAAATATATATATATATATATCAAATGTGAAATACAACTAAACCAAAATTGGATTGGATATATAAAACTGATTGGAATAAAAAAACTTACTTGGCTTTAAAGGTTCGTATTGTACTCGGGCCAATGTTGTGTTCGATAATCCAGAGAACAAGAAACATGTCAAAATTAGTAAGCGAACCACGACGTTACACATTTTTACGTTGTATTAAAATTCTATATGAACTTCAATTTGTAAATTGGTGCATATATATAAAGAGAGAGACATACCGTGTTCACTTAAAATTTTATATATACTTTCAGAAATGGTGCCATAGACATATGATTTGTACTACATCATTGTCCTCTAAAAATGATTAGTTTATGTGTGTTGAAAATGCTTATTTGACTCGTATATAAATGTCTTCTTTGAAGTGGTCTAAGCATGTCTTCTCTGAAGTGGTCTAACATACTTATTATTATTTCATATTTTTTTGTGGAGGACTAAGTCCAGGTTCTAATTAGTTTACCTTGGCTATATAGAATATACATCTTTGATAATAATAATAAAAAAATCGAATTCAAGACCTCTCTTACCCCTTTTAGTTTACCAGCAATGTGTGAAATAATTATTCAATGACTACGAGGCCGTAAAATCGTCAATTGGTGAAAATGATTCAATACAACAGAGTCTATATCTAAGTTCACAAAGCATCTTGTGTTTACATAAACCAAAGTTGCCTTTCCCATCAATTTTTTTTTATCTTAGCCCTGCCTTGTGTTGGTTCCATCATAGATTGAACTCAAGAACTGTCTTCCTTGGACTGTAGTGGTTCTGAACCGCAATTTTTCATTTTGATGGAATCGTATATGTACGTTATGTAATTTTCTTGCAGCGACGAAGTTGAGATGAGTCCCTTTGAAATGCCACTTATCCCATTGGTTATGATATCACTCGTGAGGTTTTAGACCTATGACTCACCAATTCAAATAAACTACAAGTCTACTAACTTTAACACGTCCCCCTGAGTCCCTGACTCCTGAGCTACGAATACATCTCTTGTGGGTCTCTCTTCCCACAAATCTCTACTAGAATCGAAAAGAGTATACAAGGTTTGTATAACGATCTCTAATTTCTCTCTATAACACGTTCCTAGATCACTATTACATCACCTAACCGAGAGAGAGAATCATTAAACATATTGTAGAAAAATGATGAGAGAAGAAAAGAGATAAGCCAGCGTACTAATTAAAGCCTTAGATCCTCTTTTTTTTTTTGTATTTACAAAAAATTCAATTAAGGTATAAAAAGATTGAAACTAAGAATTGTAGAGCTTTACCCCGAAGGGAGCTCTTCCAGAAATTCTCGAAGGCCAAAGACAAGCAATGGCCTAAGAGGGGGTTTGGAAATAGTTTTCAACCAGCAATAGACGCGCCTCGGTTAGAACCTCACTAGCTGCGTCATTGCCCCAAGCGCAAAGATGGTTTTTACTACACGAAGCCTCCTTGTTTTATAGTCACACAATACCCATCAACTTTATAGTTCTTTCCGATGTGGGACTCTGTTCCTGAACTAAAAAAAACATATGTCGGTACTCTAATTCTGCTGACAAGTATTACTTGGCTTACAATGTAATCAATGAAGATTAAGATTGTAAACACAAAAACTTATGACTAAGTATGGTAGGGGCTGCGCGAACGCAAACCCCCTCTGCCACAAATAATGACGCAGGCTCTTCCTCTTGGGAAGACCTTAAGCTTAGCACCCCACGATATGTGCAATGTGGTCACTAGCCTAGGCCACTCGTCTTCTTGATCGCGAGTTGACCCCGTCCAGGTAAGTAATTTGCTCGATCCATCTGCTTCTTTATTTATAGTCCAGCTACCCCAGTCATTGCACTGGGTCTGAGCGATGTGGGATATTTAGATATTAACACATCTAGCCGTTTGAAGTTCGTGGTTTCTAACAACGTCCTGTTTTCTGAAAACCGCATGAGTTTTTTGTGTGTGTTGTACACATGGGCCGTATCGTGTAGGCCCAATTATCTATGGTGGTTTCTTTAGTTATAGTTGTTTGTTATATAAGTTCTAAAGGTTTGATTCCCAGATTGCTCCTTCTTTTTGCGTTCGTTGAGGTCATGACCTCTACGAGACTACGACGACAAAACATCTAACAGAAACATAGTTGAATCTAGTTAAATGACATGTATCCGCATCTACTAAAATATCCCACAAAACGTTATCAAAATATCCCACATTGGCTTATTTGACCATAGATGGATGACCCCAAAATTCATTTCCAATGATGAGTTTCTGACTTAAAATTACAAAGCCAGGTCATTGCATATTGTAGCATCCTGTTTTTTTGATAACCGTCTCCCTAAAAAAAGTTACGTATAATAATATTTGTTAATATTAACTTGATAACTGCTTTCAAAAACCGCCATTGATGATCCTATATAAATCCTTTGTTTTCACTTTCGCTAGTCAGACCCAACCGATTACCGACCATCACTTTGTCCCCCACAAACACACCATGAACGATTACTTACGAAAATCTGTTCAAGACCTTGATTTGGGGATTGATGATGCCCCAATTACTCTGCCACCAGAATTTGTTTCCAGAGCCGCCGCTATCAATCGATACTCTCTTGTGGTCACTCCTGTCAATCTCCGTAAACAAAATTTACGGGCTCTCATCCGCCAGATGCCCCGGGTATGGGGATTCTCTGAGGAGTGTGTAGGGCGTATCATTGACGGGGGACGAGTCCAATTTCGTTTTCAATCTGAGGAAACGATGAACCTTGTCCTCCGACGTGGTCCGTGGTCGTTCAATGATTGGATGGTTACAACCCACCGCTGGTACCCGAACTTGGCTGAGAATGAGATGAAGATCATACCCTTTTGGATCTAGATTCAAGGTATTCCAATTCTGTACTTATCAAATGTCATGGCTAGAAGGCTTGGAAATAGCCTAGGGTATGTGATAGAAGTAGACTACGATGAGAATGTTAACCAAGTAGGTGCGGTTAGGGTTAAGATAGATTGGAATATAGACAATCCCCTTCGTTTCAAAAAAAATGTTCAGTTCATGCCAGGAGAGAACACTCTTGTTACATTTCGTTTTGAACGACTCCGTAACTTCTGTAACCAATGTGGTAGTCTGAAACACGATATCAAAGAATGCCCTCTTACCTTTGATGATGAGGATCCATATGTGCCTGGTGATGATAATGATGGTGATGAACATCCGGATGACGATAACAATATGGATGATGTAAAGGATGCCACTACCATGTATCCTGCAGTGGATATCCCGGGTATTCATATGACCCCTCCTCAGGGTCCTGTTTGTGATCACGGTCCCATTACCACTCACTCATCGGATATCCCCAGTGTCTTTGAGGATACGGAACTCACAGCAGAACGCCTTAGATACCTACATGTGAAGTACACGCCAAAGGATTTCTTTGAAGACAGTACAGACAATGCGATCCCTGATTTTGGTTTTCACAAACGCAAAAGGGTGAGTTTTGAAACAGCTTTCAACAGTACTAATGCTGCGGAAGAGAGGGCGGTCCTGAGCCATCTCTGGAAGCGGGGAAAGATTGACAGTTCGGTTGATTCATGCTCGGCCAATGTTGGATTCGATGGAGGCGCGGGGGGCCCGGTACCCCTAGAGTATCCTCCATGAAGATGATTTCCTGGAATTGCCAAGGCCTTGCATCGCCAATAAAATCTGCTACTATAAAATGATTATGTAAATTATCTAAGTGTGATGTTTTATTTCTTATTGAAACTTTAAATAAGTGTGATATGGTATGTAAACTTAAGGATGATTTAGGATTTACTAACATTATAACTCAGCCCCCTCTAGGCAGGAGTGGTGGCTTAGCTCTTATGTGAAATAACAATGTGTCTCTCTCCTTAATTTCTAAGGATGAGAGGCTCATTGATGTATCAGCAACCTATAATAATATTAACTTCTATTTATCTTGTTTGTATGGTCATCCAACCCAGAGTGAAAGACATCACTTATGGGATTATCTCAAAAATATATCTCTTCATCAATCTGACCCTTGGATCCTGATTGGAGATTTTAATGAGATTAGAAACAATCAAGAAAAAATGGGTGGTCCTAACAGAGATGAGTGGACTTTCAGAAACTTTAGAAGTATGATCTCAGACTGTGATTTGGATGACCTTAATTCAAGAGGAGATAAATTTACATGGGTTGGTGAACGGTATACTCATACTATCAGATGCTGTTTGGATTGCTGTTTGATCAATAGTAATGGAGCAGCTACTTTCCCAAATGTGATTCTTAACTTTATGGATTTCTCAGGTTCGGATCATCGCCCCTTATCTCTCCAACTAAATCTAAAGAAAGAAAATCGTAAAAAGGTCTTCTTCTTTGATAAAAGATTATGTGAGCTGCCAACATTTACAGACACAGTTCGTGAAGTGTGGCAAAAAGATTCTGATATTCCAACAACAACGATCATGTCTAGAATCTCAAACTGTCGAAAAAACATGGCAAAACTGAAACATAGATCACAGTTAAATGCGGATACACGAATCAGAGCTTTACACTCTCAATTAAATACGGCCATGGAAAGTACCGTGCGGGCTGAGAGACAAAGTGTGCCACACATTCAAACTGCTCTTACCAAAGCATACAATGATGAGGAAAAGCACTGGCAGCAAAAGAGTAGAAACCAAACCATTGAAGAAGGTGATCAAAACACAAGCTATTTTCACGCATGTGCAAAAACTAGATCCTCAAAGAACATATTAACCTCAATCTATAATGATCAAGGACTTCTTATACATAGGGATAAAAAGATAGGTGAACACGCGCAAGATTTTTTCACAAAACTGTTTTCCACAAATGGTCACTCTGTTTCACCAAACAACTTTGCGGATTTTGGACAGAAAGTTACGAATGAGATCAATATTTCTCTCACAATAAATTTTTTCTGACCAAGAAATCTACGAAGCGGTAAGCTTAATTGGGCATGATCGTGCTCCGGGACAAGACGGACTAACTGCAAGATTTTATAAACGTTGCTGGTTAGTAGTCGGAAAGGATGTGATTAGGGAAGTACAATATTTTTTCCGAACCTCTACAATGACGCAAGGCATTAACCACACAAACATATGTCTGATTCCAAAGGTTGACAATCCCACAACGCTCTCAGATTACCGTCCAATTTCACTTTGCAATGTCTTATACAATATTATCTCTAAATGTCTTGTCAAGCGTCTCAAGCCTCACCTTGATGGCATTGTCTCTGAATCACAAGCTGCATTTATTCCGGGCAGAATTATTCAGGATAATGTTATGATTGCACATGAAGTAATGCATTCCTTGAAATCTCGAAAACGTGTCTCACAAACTTACATGGCTGTTAAAATTGATGTAAGCAAAGCCTACGACAGAGTTGAATGGAAATTTTTAAAAACAACACTCAAGCTATTTGGATTCTGTGATCGATGGATCAGTTGGATTATGGCTGTTGTGTGTTCAACCACGTACTCAGTCCTAATAAATGGCTCACCTCATGGACTTGTTCGACCAAAAAGGGGGATCCGTCAAGGAGATCCCCTGTCTCCTTATCTCTTTATCCTATGTTCTGATATGTTAAGCCATCTCATTACCTCCTATGCTAAAGATGGAGATATTAAGGGAGTAAAGATTGGTAATGGTGTACCACGCATCACTCATCTACAATTTGCTGATGATTCACTCTTCTTCTGCCAAGCCAATAAGAAAAATTGTCAAGCCTTGCGAGATGTTTTTGATGTCTATGAACACTATTCCGGACAAAAGATTAACACAGATAAATCTATGATTACTTTTAGATCGAGAGTTTTTGGCACAACACAGAATAGACTTAAAACAATTTTAAAAATCTCACACCATGGAGGAGGGGGTAAATATCTTGGTCTACTTGAACAGTTTGGTAGGAAGAAGAATGAAATGTTTGAAAATATAATTGACAGAGTCAAAAAAAGAACTTCACACTGGACAACAAAGAAGCTCTCACCTGCAGGTAAAGAGGTAATGCTCAAATCAGTTGCAGTCTCCATGCCTGTCTATGCCATGTCCTGTTTCAAGTTACCAAAGGGAGTCACATTTAAACTTGAGTCTTTATTAATGAACTTTTGGTGGGATAGAAGCACTCATCACCGGAAAATTCCATGGATATCTTGGAAGAAGTTACAGATTTCAAAGAAAGACGGTGGACTAGGCTTTCGAGACTTGGAGAAATTTAATGATGCTCTTCTTGCGAAACAAGCATGGCGTCTGATACAGTTCCCAGACTCTCTCTTTGCTCGTGTAATGAAAGCAAGATACTATCCTGATGGTTCCCTCCTTGATGCAACACCAAAACGATCACAATCATACGAATGGTCTTCATTACTAACTGGTCTTGACCTTATTAAAAAAGGTTTACGGTTTGTGATTGGTGATGGCCATTCAATACGAGTTGGGGTTGATAATTTTGTTAACACTCACCCTCCTCGTCCATTGATTTCCCGTTTACCACAAGAGCAAATTCTACTCAAAGATTTGATCACCCGGGAAGAGGATTCTCGATCATGGGACAACCAAAAATTGAACATATGATTGCAAATGAGGATCAAGACTTTGTCAAAAACACCTACTTGTCAAAGCATGACAGACCTGATCAGTTGATTTGGAACTACTCTGTTTCTGGAGACTACACTGTTAGGTCAAGGTACTGGCTACTTACACATGATCCTCTTGACCCTAATCCTCCGTATGGTGTTCCATACGGATCTATTGAACTCAAAAATAAACTATGGAGCTTAAACATTATGCCTAAAATAAAGCATTTCATATGGAGGACCATCTCACGAGCCTTACCTACAACGACCAGACTGCGAGCGAGAGGTATGAATATTAATCCAAAATGTAGCAGATGTAGACTGGATGATGAAACTATAAATCATGCCCTGTTCACATGTCCTTTTGCTATATCAATGTGGCGTTTCTCAAACACCTCTGCTTTAAATTTAGAACAATTATCCGATAATGCAGAGGGAAACATCTCATTTGTGATTGAATATTCAAGGCGCCAAGATATCTCTCCCCATACTGCATTACAACCATTATGGCTCATGTGGAGAATTTGGAAAGCACGAAATAACACTGTCTTTAACAATTTTCGTGAAAGTGCAACTCAAACCGTTCTACAAGCTCGAGCAGAGACAAATGAATGGATAAATATAAAGCATCTCAGAGAAAATTTTCAGGATCTACCTCAAGATCAAACCAAATGGAAGCCCCCTCCACAAACTTCGGTGAAATGTAATTTCGATGCAGGTTTTAACAGAAACACATCCCAAGCCATTGGAGGATGGGTTATTCACAATTATCAAGGCCAGGCTCTCAATTGGGGATCTTCTATATTTGGATACGCTGCATCTCCCCTTGAGGCAGAAACAAAGGCATTAATCCTTGCAGCTTAACAAGCATCGCTCAATGGCTACACAAACATAATTTTTGAAGGAGATTCTATAAATTTAATTAATACGCTTAATGGAATCCAAAGAAATAGATCTCTAGCAAACTTTATCCATGACATTAACTTTTGGTTTTCCAAATTTGATTCAATTTCTTCTGTATTTGCAAAGAGAGAATGTAACAGTGCAGCTCATACTTTAGCAAAATTTGGTTGTTTAACTAATGATTTTTATTCTGATTCTGGTGTTATACCAGTCTGGCTAAGCCACAACATTTGTAATGACTCTTCTTAAAGGAAATAAAATTACTTTTCGTGGAAAAAAAAATGTGAATAATATTAACCAAAAAATACTCACAGTCCAATATATTATTAATCGTGTGACACTGTCACCGTATAACCTTGGCTGCACCTACAATAAAAGAACAGAAAAATAATCACATAGTTATACATGTATGTTAAAACCACATGATGATTGTGAAATACATAAATCTTTAGTAAGTAATCAGTGTTATGAACTTACCGTCCAACCAGCTTGTATACTACTGAGTTGAGATGCAGGTCCATTCTCTAACCATATTTGGCTTTTGCTGTATTGATTGTTTTCCAACTTTAAATCATGAAGACTTATTTCTGCTTCGGCTCCTCGATAGATAGTTCCATCTACTATAGTCTCAATTGTTGCAAACTGTAAATTTAGTAAATATGTTAGTCGTAATAACTAATTGAGACTTTGTAAGGAAACAAAATCTTTGAGGGAGACATACATGTTGACCTAAATACTCGTCTGAATTCAAATGAACGCTCTGAGATTTATTTCCTTGTCGTAAAATTGCAACTGTTCCTTTTGGACAATGCTCTTTTGGGCTATATTTGTTGCTTCTGTCAATATTTCCATCTAAGTTGAATGTTTCCTATATGCATCACAAGTAAAAAATGAAAAGTAAGATTTGGCATAACAAATTGCAACTGATTGATTGATCACAACTATGCATTCTAATATATAGGCCCTGTTCTTTTACATGTCGCTAGCAACAGAACAAATTAACACTGATTCTTTAATAATTTTTAAATCCAGCGAATAAATATAGTGAGAGAGATGAAGAAAATTGACGCTTGTGTTGCTTAAATACGTCGCCGGAAAACCAGCGGCAGGAACACGGTGCACTGGTTCACGTAAGATGTCGCTGACAATAATAAAAGGTGTCGCTGGAAATAATTAAAAGAAAAAATTGCACTATAATTACAGTCCAAAATATTATAGTGTCGCTGAGACTCACAAACGAACAGGGCTATAATCTAAAATTTAAGTATTTGTCCAAAATATTCTTAGGAATGCATCCTTAACAATAATAAGATGATACTTTTAAAACTAAAAACTGAATTTCATTTTTCATGGATTTCATCTTCTTAAATTATTAGGTAACTGTTGTATTAGTTATGTTAATAAATTAAATTTATTTAACAATCATACAAATATGAGAATTATTTTAGAAATACTCTTTTTCCAAAAAATGTCCATTTTACCTATCAATTTGTAAGTATGCAAAATCATAATTTTTTATAAGGTTTATATGATACTTCTATAAAGATCAAGACTCTTTTTTTGAATTAGAATGGTTTTTTTCCAAGATGTATCAGGCGACGTTAATTATGGGTGCTTCCAGTCTTTTGAGGAGTGTGTCTTAGTACATTTCGAGTTAGAAGCGCTGATTTGAGATGAGATGTCTGATCACTAAAAAAAGTAAATTTCAAATCTGATTTTTATTAACATATGATAAAATAGAAAAAAAATGGTTGTTATTGTTTTGTAAAAGTCACCCAAAATGTTATGGTTACTTGAGAAGACGTAAAACATATAAATTTGATTTTTAAAAGCACAAAAAACATTACCATATATAATAACATTTTATCAATATTTTTTCCACCAGTTCAAATTTTTTTCAAATTTAAATATTTTATGTGTGAAACTGTTTTTACACAAAATAAATGTAAAAAACTTTAATTATGTCAAACAAATCTTAATTCCTAGATATTAATTTTACTCATAATAATATTAATTTTAGTCAAACTAATTTTATTTGAATCACATAGTTGCTGTCAAATGTCATACTGAATCTCCGAGGAGGGGACACATAGTTATCGAATAATAATAAATATTTAAAAAATGAATGTATTTAAAAAAGATTTATTCATTTAGCTTCTATACGTATCTCTTACATTTCTGCATCCCCTAATTTGCAGAAAAGCTGCAAGGCGTAGGGAATATATAACCCAGGATTAATCCATTTCAACGAACAAAAAGAAAAATTGAAGAAACATTAAGTTTTTTTTTCATTAGCTACTAAATGCCTAAAATAACAGAAAAGTAGGGGTGAGCCATGGTGATAAGGGCTTTTAGTCCTTATTTAAGTTTTCAGGCTTCAGAAATTTCGGGATACGATCAGTGGCTCCAGATTTGTGATCATAGTACTCCACTGCAGCTGCTCCAGCCAAAGCAGCTAATGTCAGCGCCTGAGCATGCAACCTGACAACACGATCCAATACAGAAATGTGTGAGAGATCGAATGCTATAGACGAATTGAAAGATCATCATCAATGCACAGTAAAGAAACAATCTAAGAAAAGTTTAAAACTTTAATGAACAGATTTTAATATATATATCCCAACAGCTAAGTGATTTCAAGTACAAAACAAAGAATACAGCATACATATGATCGAATATAAGAGATGATTTGTCTAGCAATACAGAACAGATGGAAAAAAAAGCAGCTCATAGTAAAGAATGAAAGATATGAGTTATAAAATGATGATTCCACATTTAACCAGTGAAGAAATGAAGAAACAAACAATAACAAAGTATAATCCATGCTTTCTCAAGCACTAGTTTTCAATTTTCATTTAACTGATATTGTTTGTGACTATGCCAAAATGTTCTTGTATGATGAGTGTAGTGTACATAACAAAGTTACTTTGATGAACAACAAAAGAAGTTAAGAATCAGATTCTTGAATAGAATAATGTACACCTTCTAACATCTAACAAAGACTATATAACCCAAAATCAAAAAGAAAACTGAATGATGTATAGCGTTGGCCATTTCATATCTTCTACCATCTGAAAAAGACTATGTAACCCTAGATTTAAAAGAAACATATATGATAGGAGGATTAAGAATAGAAGAAAATACCTAGCGTGGATGATTCTGACACTGGTTTTCATGGCAGGTTTTGACCAGTTATAGGCGATTGAACCAGAGATACCACTTAGCCATAAGCAACCTAACCAACAAATTCCAAATTCAGAACCAACAAATTTGTATTAGAACAAACACAAAACTCATTGCATGCACTCATTTCGATTTTGGAAATCAAAACAAACAAAATTGAACTAAGCCATAAACAACCTAAGCAAGCAAGAGTCCCAATTCAGAACAAACAAGATTTTTATCAGAAGAAACACAAAACTCATTTCCAATGTTACGAAACCAAATCCACACAAAATTGTGAAGCAACAGACAAATTTCGATTCTGAAAAACAAAACAAAACCCTAAAGAAATCAGAAATTGAGATAACTCAGATCCAAAAATCCAAATCTGAGGAATTACACAGATCTAATAATAACGACGAACAACCACAAATAAATCACACGAAATTCGATTCGTGCGTTCTTATCACGCTAAAAAAACAAGCTACGAGAGGAATTTGTTGGTGGATGAACACAGAGAGAAATGGGGGGGGGGGGGGGAATTAAGAGTGAGAGATTTTACCAACGGTACGAAGCTTGTGTTCGATGATCCATTCCCTGACTTCTGCAAATTTTGTCTTTGATTCCGCCATTGTTGAATTAAATTAAAATTTTAGGAATTGGTAAGAGAGAATATTAAAAAAACAAAGAGATGAGCGTCGGGTTTTTAAAGCGGTCCAAGGCGGACGACAATTCTGATTCTGACGAAGAAGAAAGACAAGTCCAATTTGCTAACTTGCGCTTCATTTCTCTTATTCATTTGACCACCAAAAAAAAAAGAAAAAGTCTAAAACATTCGCTAATATTTGACTCTTTTAAAGTCAAAAAAGTGCTAATATTTGACTCTTGTGTGAGTAACGATCAACACACAAGAAGAGAGAGAGAAAAAGGATACATGTAAGAGTTTTCAAATTAGACAAATAATAATACCATGAATAGTTAGTTAGTTACGTTGTATAAATATATACATACCGTCACTGTATCCTGAGAGATGATAATATGTCTTGCACTAGATATCCCAGTCCTCTGGATCACGGATTTCATTTCTCTTGGCCAAGTCCTCTGGATCAATAATCTTGACAGCAAACTTGATATCAAGCTCAATCATGAATAAAGAAGTCAAGTTCTTAACTACGATTCTATCGAAATGGTCTTCTTTGAGAGTCACATACTCTAGTCCTGGAGCATCAATCTCAAGCAGTGTGTTTGGCACTATACTCCTAGTACGAAAAGTTCCATAGGCTACGGGAACATTAAACCTCTTCAGGCTCCGAGATCTCACACCCGCAACCACCCATTCATCCTCATACATTTCCCTTACCAAGGTCAGTTCTTCAAGAACAGGACATCCAGACACGAGCTTCTCAAGATTCATAGTACCAGACCATCTAACTTTATGAAGAATCATGAACTTTAAGACAAGGCATAGAAACAAAACCCGGATCCTCAAGAACCGAATACAAGAGCTTTAAAGAAACCAACGTCTTGCTGGTAAATAGATTAAAAGGCATGAACTCGAAATATGGATACCAAAGGCCGTCAACCATTCGGTATTCGGTACTGCTCACAGCATCAAGAATCTGAATCCCGCGGTTAATCGCTGTACCGATCCGATCCTTGAACCCGAGTACTTGAGTACTTGCAGGGAAGACTCAGGTTTAAACTCGAGGAACCTGTCAATGAAGTTGATGAACACTTGTTCGTCTACGTTACGGAAATCATGGCAGTTTGAACTCTCCAGTCGACTTTTCCCGTAAATAACACGGTTTAGGATTTCCCAAACTCAACCGCTTCGACTAGACGATTTAAAACTGAACCAGTCGAACTGAGACACTCTCCTTGGTGTTGATCAACACTCATTCCAAGATCCACACCCATCCAAAACCATAAAATTTGGTTTGCGAATGTTACAAACGTGATATATATCCAACAGCTAAGTACAAGTTTTCAAGTACAAAACAAGAATACGAGCGAGCATGCATATGATCGAATATTAGAGACGAGTGCGTAGGTGCTGTAACAGATGTTTGTCAAGTAACACATAACAGATGGGAAACAATGCAGTACGTTCATAGTAAGCATTGAAAGATAACTATGCAAAATGAAGAAAATATAAGAAAACTAAATCCATGGTTTCTCAAGCATTAGTTTTCCATTTTCATTAACCAAAATTGTTTGTGAGTTGAAACTATTCAAAATGATTTTTTTTTATTTTTTTTTAATTTGTTTAGTTGAAATTTCGAAAGAGTGAATTATTTTTTTTTTTGGGACAAACCAAAGAGTCTATGGCTAAAAAAATCCAACAAGAACTAAGAAGAACAACCAAATGATCTTAAAAATTTTGCTAAAGCTCAACTGCAATTATAACTCCATAGATGAGTCACTCCAGTTCTTCTTCAACAATAATTCGACATCTTCGAGAAAGTTTTGTGAGTTTATTAAGCTCCTCGCAGACTTC
This sequence comes from Camelina laxa, assembly GCA_024034495.1. Classification (NCBI taxonomy): domain Eukaryota; kingdom Viridiplantae; phylum Streptophyta; class Magnoliopsida; order Brassicales; family Brassicaceae; genus Camelina; species Camelina laxa. The sequence goes on from CM043881.1 coordinate 13,026,578, forward strand.
CGAATTCGAAGCGTATCGAGGATAGTCCAGGACGAAACTAACAATGAGTTTCTTGAGGACTGCTGAGTTTTCAAGAAAGTAACTCGCTATTTTCATCTCCTCTTCCTCCCATTCGAACAATCTTTTGATCTCAACACACTCGAGAGTCGATACCAAACACTGAGGCACGTCTACGAGTTTTATCTTCACCATCTCCTTCTTTGCAAAATGAATTGTCTGCAAACACCAACAAATTAAAACAAAGGCCGAGTATTCAATCATTTACACATCCACAGAACAACAATGTTATTACGCCAAAATCACAAATGGTCTTACCAAGCTTAAGTATTTCAGATTCGGGAAACTCTCAAGAAAAGCTGGCAAAACCGATAGCAAGTAGCTTGGGAACACAGCCTGTAAACGGGATATGTTATTGAATATGGGAATCGTTCCAACTTTTGAGTAACGATCAAGGGCCTGCAAACAAGAAGAGAGGAAAAAAAGGATACATGTAAGAGTTTTACCATTAGACAAATACCATGACTAGTTATATATACATACCGTCACTGTTTTCTCAGATATGATCATATGTCTTGCTGTAGATATCCCAGTAAGAAAATCACGGATTTCATTTCTCTTCGGCAAGTCCTTCGTATCGAAACTCATACCATGCGTGACAACAAACTTGATATCAAGGTCAACCATGACTAAAGAAGTCAGGTTTTTTACTACGACTCTGCCGAATTGGTCTTGTTTGAGAGCCATATACTCTAGTCCTGGAGCATCAATCTCAAGCAGTGCGTTTGGGAATCTTGCTCTACGAGGAGGTTCATGCGCAGAGGGAACATTAAACCTCTTCAGGCTCCGAGATCTCACACCCGCAACCACCAATTTATCCTCATCCATATCCCTTATCAAGGTCAGTTCTTCAAGAATAGGACATCCAGACACGAGCTTCTCAGGATTCATAGTACCAGACCATCTAACTTTATGAAGAATCATAAACTTAAGACAAGGCATAGAAACAAAACCCGGTTCTTGAAGAAACCAACGTCTTGCTGGTAAATAGATTCAGAGGCATGAACTCGATATAAGGATCCAAAGAGCCATCATCATTCCGACGTTGCGTACTGCTCACGACATCAAGAAGTCGGATTCCGCGGTTAATCGCAGTACTGATCCGGTCCTTGAACCCGATTATCTCACGACTACTGTAATTCACCTTGAATTTTTCCAGGCGTGACTCAGGGTTAAACTCGAGGAACCTGTCGATGATGTTGATGAACACTTGTTTGCCTACATTAAGGAAGTCTTGGCGGTTTATGTCAAGACCAGGAACATTAAGCCATAGATTCTTCCATCTGGTCGATAAAACACACGTCTTCGCCGAATCTTTCGTCGGAAGGCATAAGAGTATTTGAGTGATCAAAGATTCTGGTAATTCGCTGAGTCTATCGAACCCAGGCATCACGAGATATAAACCCTAAAAAAATGAAGATATATAACAACAACAGCTAGTGTAATTAACTTGATCGAATCCTAGGGCGTTATGTTATATAAATCGATTGAAGTAAGGTACGTTACAAAAGAGTTACTGTAGGATTCATTTCGATTCTCTGCTCCGGTGCTTTTGCTTCAGAGGCTTAACTGGACTCAAAACCCTCATTGTAGTATACATACCATCCTGAGCGGTTCTAATTCTAGTTTCGGTTTCGAGAACAAAAACACAAAAACTGCCATTATTTATTGGTAAACGCGATTCTAAAAACGCAATCCCGTATTGTTTGTTTTTGGCATTATCTCTTCCATTAGGTAAAATAATAAAATAAATTGAAGTAATTTAAAACGCGCTATACAAAAAAATTTACATGCCAAAACTGAATTTTTGATGACACATCATTTAAATTTATTAATCCTACTTCTACAATATTGTTTTAGCAATTGGTTACATAATCACAAAACAATTGTTAAATATTTTATCAATTTATTTTTTTCACAAAAATTGTCAAAATTATGAAGAAATTTATCTTCCAATTTATCATTACTAAATTATCATTAACAACGATAGAAAGTAAATAAATACAAATAAACAAATTATCATTAAATTTTTATGAAAGATGTTTAAGTAAAAAAATTTCAATGGTATTGTATACAAATGAGTATACGTTATATTATAAATATACTATATTTCTGTCATTTTATATTCACGCTTTCTCAAATATGAATCTATTAATATTTTATCTTCCAAAGTTCAAGATCAAGATTGACATATTTTATATCCTTCTAACTAGATTCTTAACTACTTCTCTTATTTAATCATCAATTTAAATTGTTTTCATCAATGATAATTTGATTATCATATTCTCAAAATGATATAAATTATTTTATACTGTTGACTAATGTGGTATGTTAGTTATATGTGCAAGATGCCCTTTTCCCTGCTTTAATACTTTATATTAAAATTATGCGATTCAAAGTTATTATGTTATAGTATAACATAATAACATATGGATCGAAAGAGCCATCATTCTTTGTATGGCTTTCTCTCCATAGTCCATATCCCTTAGGTCTAAAATCATCCAATATAAAAATAATTAATGTACTCTATTTAACAACTTAATTCATCTCAAGCTTTTCGTTCATCTCTTTCCATTTTTTAATTCCGAGTAAAAAATTTTATCATCATGGGACCTATACTCCTTCTAAACTATCATTACCTCCTGACACATCTCTCAGTCTTTTCAACATTAATAGGACTCTCCATGCAGGAAGCAAAACTTAAACTTTATTGAGCCACACAATCTTAGTTAAAAGCGAGAGTAATACGTGTTGTCAGGAAAAAAAGGGAGAGTAATAAAAAGTTGAAACGTTTTGGATTGATTTATCTAATTAAACACTTTTAACTGCAACAAAGGTTGGTAAACAAACTCGAGAAGATTCAAGTTTCTTTTAAGTCTTGTCTCTAAAATAATCTAAAGATTACCAAACCCACGAGCACGAGCTGGAGAACACAAAGATATGAATACATCCGAATTTCAAAAGGAACCTTGCATGAGTTCAGAAAGAAAAGAACAAACTTCTAATATATATATTAGAAAGAAATGAAAAAAACTCACTCATGGGAGCTTGCGTTTGAGAGTTTTGATCTCTTTCGTCAAGTCAGCAATCCCTTCTTTGAGTGTTGCTTTCCTCTCTTGTTCAAAATTCCAAAGTACCGGAACTGTGTACCGACCACTTGGGTTAAACTCGTTTAGTTCCACAAGTGCTTTCTTAACTGCGTTTTCTGCTTCTTTCCCCAAATCTTCTCTCAGATTCTTAAGCTTCTCATCTTCTTCATCCACCACTTCCTGCACCATCATAAACAATGTAATATATATGCACGCCAGAATCAATACCATCTAAAATGTGACCCATATAGTAATGGGAAAGTATCAAAGTAACATGAGACAGAACTAAACCTTCATTTTTTCTCCAGTTCTGACCCGTTTGAATGGATACCATGCTGGATCCTTGAGGGTTTTCTGCCATTTCGAGCAAAGCATGGCTTGTTCCAACGCAACTCTTTCACCTCCAAATCTCCGTTTGCATACTTTTAAGAACGCATTTTCATCAACTTCTCCCATCCTCTTTATTCCGATGGTAGCTGATCTTTCACCTGATAGATCTCTCAAACCCTACAAACCAAAAAAGATAATCCATATGTGAAACCCACAAATATATCAAGTAATCAACACACTCCAAAAAGCTAAAGATATAAGTATATACCCTAATCAATTCTTTGCGTGCTTCTTGTATCTCATCATTGCTCTGACGTTCTTTGATAAGTAGGACTGAGATTGTATCCTCTAACTCTTCTAACTTCCAACGCTCCTCTTCCAGCTTTTTGTTCATCTCCTTCATTACTTTCTCCAGCTTTTCGTTCTTCTCCTTCATCACTTTCTCCACCTCTTCGTTCTTCTCCTTCATCACTTTCTCCAGATCTTCATTCTTTTCTTTCACTACCATCTTCAGCTCTTCATTCTTCTTCTTCATCATATTTCTAAACTCTTCATTCTTCTTTTTGAACACTTCATTCTGCTTCTTCATAATTTCTTCCATCCCATCTTGAAACGTTTCCAATTGCTTATGACACTCTTCAAACTTAACATCAATAAATTTCTCCAGCCTTTCAACAACGTCCCTTAAGTCCATATCATTGATCTTTTTCTTCTTCGTTAGGTTGCTTTGTCTTCTGATTTATTGTTCGGAAAAAAACTGTGATCTTCTTATCTCCTTCTTAAGGGTACTGTGATCATTTATAGGTACTATACTACTCTGCATGTAACGAATACATTATTTATTGAGAGACGCACACAATCCGAGAGTGATATAAGATGTCGTATCGTTCTGGATGTAAGATCTTTTTAATGATTAGTTTCGTTTTCTAATATAAACCTATCACCCTAAAAGACCGAACCACTAAGAAAACAATAAGGTTTAAGTTAGACCATATAATATTTGTCATCCAATGGGCCATTAGTTGACAACGCATAGGCCCACTGCACTTTTTGTTTCTGAAAACTGAACCCCAGAGACCAGAGTAAAGAGAGGGTTAACCGGTTAAGGGTACATTGACGAGACTACTTCTCTCCTAAGGACACTTGTGAAGAGATAGGAATCCTTACCCAATAACAAAGAGAGTCTGATTTACACCAACTTGAAGCAGATGACCAAGTGAGCTCCAGAGCCGTTTGTGCTCTAGAATCTTGAAGCACCAACTTGAAGCAGATGAAGCATGCATCCCTTCTAACATGAATAGTGGATCCCATTACCAACATATAAACTTAAAATGCAGCATTGATGCATCGTACAGGTGGACAAAAATTGGAGCAATGTTGATTAGGCTGTGAGAAATGATCGAACGGAGGTTCAAGGATTGGGAGAGAAATTTGTGCCTAAACCGCTTCCATAGTCATTGAAAATAACAGTAAAGTCTGAGAGAAATATGTAGAAACATCGAAGTTAAAATGACCCACTAAATCGAAACCTCAGATCACACATAAAAAACAGTACAAGTGCAAGTCTGTCTTCATTTCCTCGATTTGGAATCCTCCCTTCCCCTACCCAAATGTTGAAATGAGGAAGTTTTTGTATATGCTCATAAACTTGGCCACAAATGCTGCAGCGTAACACCAACACAACAAGCAGCCATAAAAATGTAAGAAAATGATATTATATTTTGTAGCCTGCCAAATGCAATAACTAAAGAGTTTTATATACCTTCAATGTGAAATATGGCTTTCTGACCTAATCGCATCCGATGTTCCTGTAAGAATGGCCAAATACATATTATCAAGCAAGCCATCAAAACAAAAGGATGGGAACACAGATGTTGAGATATGTTAATGAGAATTAGAATTCACAAGCTAAGACTAAGAGCGGTGTAACGAATATTCTTACATAATATGCAGCCCAGTGGCAGACTTCAAGCTTTAGCTCTGAGTCCAGTTTCCTCAGCAATTCATGAAGAAGTCTCTGAGAATGCATAAAACTATGGGTAAAAAGGGCAAAAAGGGACCCAAATACATAATATATATAGCTGAATTAGGTTATGTTTAAGACCTTTAGAATGACTTCTGGTGGAATGCAATTAACTAGCAATTCGTACACCTTTCCACGCACCTGAAATAACCTGAAGAAGCATACAAGAGATGATATAATTCAAAGTATCTTTTAAGTTATATATTGTAAAACTAAATGATTCATTAGAGTCTGACTTTTTAGGGCTTTGTTCCTTCATCATGTCAGTTGCTATTTCAGTAACATACTCTTCCCAATCCATAGGAGATATCACTTGATTACTTGTGAACGGATAGCTACAAAGAAAAAAATGTGAAAGGGGAATATCAAGATTAAAGTAATGTAAAGTTAAATTTCTAAAACATGAAACAACAAAAAAACATGAAACAACAAAAGAATCAAACTCATTGATTGTCTGCATAGATACAGTATATGATATGCTTACTTTTGGACACGACAAGTCTCAAGTGACAAAATAGCTCTTCTAAGACTGCGATTTGATTTTTCAGCAATACGAGTAGCAAAACCCTGGGGCAGTTGCAGACTTTCTTTCTTTGCTACGAACTCCAACACTTTCACTATCTGGTACCAGGGAGATACATTTTTGTTGACAATAATCTTGCGTGCTTTTTTTTTTGGAAGAAAGTTTACACAGGCCAATGAAGCAAACTGAATCTTATATAATAGTTTAACACCGGTAGTCTTTAAGAGACTTCGTGATAAGGATAAAAGCAGATAAACTAGTTTTCTTGCCAATCCAGTGAGAAGTACACGGCAAAATTGCAAGAAAATGTAAAAACCTATATCTATAATGTGTAGATCTTAAACAAAAAATGCAATATCAAGATGGGCTACTCTAAGAGAGGATATGATATGAGTTTTCGCACTAAAAGTCACAAAACAAGATTTGGTGTTTCTACACTAAGCTGAACACAAAGCCTCATGCATTATCAACATTCCACAAATTTTCTTGGCGGATTATTTATACCGAAAATATTCTACAAATAAAGAGGGAATAGAATGTGTACCTCTTCCTGCGAAGGTGCATTTATGCGCACATTAAGACAACGAGACTTAATGGCTTCTGTAACCTTTGAAGAGCTGTTACAGCATAAGATGAGACGGCAAGATGAGCTATATTTCTCCATTGTTCTCCGCAGAGAATGTTGAGCTTCTCGTGAGAGCTTGTCAACCTCATTTAATACCAACACTGTCACAACCAAAAACACAAAATCATGCATCTGAGTACGCCCAAATACTTTTGACAAATATAAGAGATCATCCAACATCGTTATGTGAAAAGAAGTTGAAAAAATTTGGCAGGTCATAGAGGCAAAACTTCACCAAAACGATGTAAGCGACGATAGGTAAGTTGATAATTAAGAACATAGAACCATCTAAATGTATAAATAAAGACATTCAGCAGGACAAGAAGCCTTAAAACTAGATAGATGAGGTTACCATCGAATTGATCATGTTGAGAAAAGGAAACAAACACTATATTATAAACTAGACCAAGTCAACCACAGAAGTATACAGATAGAAGATGACATCCAATTCCCTTATAAAAGTACCATTCTTTGTAGTTGATTAAAAGAACTACTATGTTCCCTGACATGCAAAATGTCTCCACTAATGATACTGTGGTACAGAAAAATAGTTAGGCGGAATGATTACCCTTATATCCCTTCTTTCCTTTTGTGTCAATTGGTCTGTTCTTAGCCATTTCTTTAATTATCTCCTGAACGATGTACCGGTCCTGGAAGCCTGCATCACTTGGAGTAAGCTCCACATGATTGGTGCTTGATAATGTAGTCAGCTCCAGATCAATAGTTCTACTCCCAGCCTGCATTGTTCAAAAGTTAACATAACAGAAGATTAAAGACAACAAAATTGAAAATTATCACAATGTTATCATGTTTAAATCCGCCAAAAAGGGCCATCAAAAGAATTGATAGCAAACACAATTCACTTCTCTCCATTAACAAGTTAGATGATACCACCCGAAACACGAGTTACTGATCCAACAAGAGCACAAGATGAATATGGATACTAAGTAGCGAGGACCCTTAGAACTAAAAACAAAGAAAACAGAAGAAAAAAATCATGTGCAACTCACATCAACTTTCCACGCCCTGTTCTCTACTTTCACCTGCAGTCAAGTAGTAAAATTAAGCAACTTGTCAGTTTCCATATGACAAAAAAAGTAGCAATCAGAAGATAAACATCAATCTAAAGAGGATATAACGAGTCAGTGCTAGTGAGAGTAACTTCCCAAATCAAAAACCAAATCTCAACATGCAAAAAAACAAGCAATTTGATTAACAGCATTAGGGGTACAAAGTCTTCATCTTTTTTAGTACTAAGAATGATATTAGGGTTTAAGAAAAGAAGAATACCTTCTCCGCACTGGCACCATATATCTGCTTGAGAAGCGCCATGATTAGGGTTTTCTTACCCGAACCTGACGGCCCATAAAAGAGCAAATGCGGACAATCTTGCTCAGTAACCTAAGAGGAGAAATCGAAAAAATCAGATTCAAAATAATCGAGAAAAAATCCCCAAATCTCCTAGGGTTTGAACCTAAAAAAGGGCGTACCAGTTTCTTGAGATTTTGGGCGATATCTTCATGAACAATGACCTTGTCCAGTGATTTCGGTCTGTACTTGTCGACCCACAACATCTTTGCTTCACCACCGGAGAATTTTTAGAGAAGACAATGAAAGTGGCGGGAAACAAGTGAATCGTCTTCTTCCTCTCCTCAGCAGCTTTTTTTTTTTTTTGGGAGATGTCTGTTCTCTTTCTTCGCTTTCTCCCACGTCAGGTTTGAAGAACCGAACCTTCTCTTTCCCTTAGAGTCTTTTCGTACCATACCCGGTTCAACAAAGTGTGCAATAATAGGATACGGATCGTTCGGATGTGTATAATTTTTAGTCAAACAAAACGTATCATGAATTTGATTACATCGCTAATCATGGAATTTGAACTATATATATATCCTAATTATTACAACTTCAGTATACTATAGATTGGGTATTTTCCACCGTGTCTGATTTAGAGTTTCCAATAGATCTTGAATCTGTGAAAAACACCAGTGACCAAACCCCAGAAGAGAATCTCCGCGATAAGGACATACATAAGCACACCAACTCTTCTTGAATGCCAAACTCGGATAAACACATGCTCCCGTATCCAATTTATCTAAACCAACAGGTGTTAGTATACATGAATTGGAGTAGTAGTGTTACAAGACGAAGGAAGAGCACAATGAGGCCTCCAGTTCAAAAATTTACCAGTGTACTGTGCGGGTGGCGATAGTACCAACCATTGAAGAAAGCAGCCAACATGCCTTCAGCTCCCATCACGTAGACCAGCATTGCGTTCATGCCTATCCATTTTAGAGGCAGAAACATGAGTCTCCACTCCAATATATCCACCTGCAAAACCCCCCAATATAACAGAACAATGAATTTGTTTCGTTCAAAGTTTGTCGTCAAACATCTTTCGTTGTTGTCAATCTGGTGGGAGCAAGAATTACCAGAGAATACAAGGACGAGAAGACGAGCGCAGCTGCACCAGAGGTCACGCATATGTAGCTGAAACTGTAGAGTTGTTTGTTCAAAGGCATCACTGCAAAACATTTTTGAGTTTGTAATATATGTTTAAGAGAAGAGACTGTTTTGAGTTGGATCAAAAAGCAAGATCTTTCTCACAGTGGGTGAAATGCAGGGTAAGCCCGAAAGTGAGGAGAACAAAACCGGTGGAGATCCAATGTGTCAACCGAGCTGAATGCCCCTGAAAAATTTGGTAATATTTGAAATAATGATATTGAAAAGCCAAAACGGTGATAGTTCGTCAGAGCTTCAGGCTTATGTTTCATTTTAGTTAGTTGACCTTGAAGTGTAAGATGATATGTCCAAAATGGACTCCGATGATTGTAGAAAGAATAGCAGATATGGAGCTGCATCAGACAAGTTTCTGAGTGTTATAAACTTCTCAAGATGATGATAATGCTCAGTTAGTGACTAAGGTGGCAAGATTAGACCTTAAGATTCCTTCAGGCTCAAACGGAGCACGGCACCATGACGGTGCATCTTGGCGTAAAGATCCACCATAAGGAGAATCGTTGGTGCAATCCTAAAAACTCAAACGGAAAACATTAGTAATATAATCGACCCTGCCTTTATTTTCTGTAACATGAAACAATTCTAACATGTGTAGAATCGTGCTCAGTCTATAGGCAAGCACAACTACGTATTGTACCTTGGATCGTTTCCACGCAGGACGTTGATACATATGATTAATCCCTAAAACTTGTCTGTCAACATAACCAACAGCATTGCAGGGAGGGTTTAGCTTTCCTCTCACACCACATGATACCTAGGAAGGATTCCCAGAAATTCTTAATATCATCTGACCACTTTCACACAACCTTTAGTAATGATCATATAACATACAAACATCGAAAGACTTACAGATTGGATTTTCCCATAGAGAACGCTAGATTTATCATTGACAACAAACTCCCAGTCAGGAACGTAAGTTCCATAGATTGTAGCCAGATAAATCACGAGAACCGATGCACCAACAATCCTGTGAATGTACTAGAAACAAGATTAATCCGAAACTCTCGATCTAATTTTTCATAAAATTTTAATTCTAGACTAACTCAAATGTCAGGTTTTACCAATGCCAAAAATATGACTTGAATATTGAGAACCTCCCAGATGACAGATTCTCCTCATGTGAGTCCTCATGTGAGTCCTTTGTGAAGATTTCAACCAGTGCTACTACCAAGTAAGATAAAGCTATTCTCTACATGAAAACAGAAGACAAACATGAACCTTCTAAGTTACACTACATAAATACATAAAATGAACCATGAGCATGAGACAACACCTGGAGAATCCCACAAAACCTCATCATAGTCACATCAACACCATAGCTTAATTGATCAGGTGCATGAGAGAATCCACCTTCACAGCAAAAGAAAATAAAGTATCCAAATACATAAATGTTCAAAGTATCTACAAGGTGAACAACAACAATGTTAAATCACCTTGCAATAGAAGACCCCAGAAGAGAAGCTTGCAAGTCCTAAAACCAACCTTCTTACAAGCTTCAATTTTGCTCGAAATCCTCTGACAAATATTGAGAACAGACACAGGTTTTTTGTAATTCAATTCCTAAGCAACAATCATCGGAACTCTGAGAGCTTACGAATTCTAAAAAAACTGACCTTTAAGGACAGAGCAATGGAGACGCCGACGATGAACAAAAAGAAAGGCATGACGAAATCAGCCAAATTGCAACCTTCCCATGGAGCGTGAGCAATCACTGGCCACTCTCCTCCGGCGTCATCAACGAGAATCATCAACTGATTCAAGTAAAAAAAAAATTAAAAAAAACTTGAAGTTCAAAATTATCAGAAGTAAGAGAGAAAGAAAGAAACGTACAGCGACGGTGAGGCCACGGAAGATGTCGAGAGAAGCAAGTCTTTTTCTGTTTCCGGCGAGGCTCCTTCGAGTTGATGAAGCAGTATCATCTTCTTCAGGTACGAGGAGTTGTTGATCTTGACTCTTCTTCTCCACTTTGGTTTTCGCCATTTACTTCGACAAGCACACACCATTAGCTCTACTCTACACTTCCCAAAAAAAAAAAAAAGATAACAAATTGCTTAACAGGCCGTGAACTTATTAGTGGGCTGGTTTGATAGCCCATTAACGTTTTTTTTTTTAGGGTTTCTGTGTTTTTAAAAAGACGCCGACAAAACGATATATTAGGGTTTCTTCATCTGCGTGAGCTGCTCAAAACGAGAGAGAGAGCAAAAGAGAGAGTCGCCGTCGTCGTCAAAGAGGTTGGTGAAAATGAAGACGATTCTATCTTCGGAGACGATGGACATCCCCGACAGCGTAACCATCAAGGTTCACGCTAAGGTCATCGAAGTCGAAGGACCTAGAGGCAAACTCGTTCGTGATTTCAAGCATCTCAACCTCGATTTCCAGCTGATTAAGGACCCCGAGACTGGAAAGAAGAAGCTCAAGATTGATTCGTGGTTTGGATCACGCAAAACCAGTGCATCCATTAGAACCGCTCTTAGCCATGTTGATAACCTAATCTCCGGTGTTACCAGAGGCTTCCGGTACAAGATGAGGTTTGTGTACGCTCATTTTCCCATCAACGCTTCTATTGGTGGTGATGGCAAGTCTATTGAGATCCGTAACTTCCTTGGCGAGAAAAAGGTTTGTTTTTTTTTATTTTCTCTTCTTCATCACTGTTTTAGCTTAGTCTAAAATGATGGAAGACTGAAGTTGGATAGAAATGTGGTTTTGTAATAGGTGAGGAAGGTTGATATGTTGGATGGTGTAACCATTGTTCGATCTGAGAAGGTCAAGGATGAGATTGTTCTTGATGGTAACGATATTGAGCTCGTTTCAAGGTCATGTGCTTTGATCAACCAGGTAACGCTCTCTAATTAGTAGAGTTTTCATTTTCTTGGGACAAGGTTCAGTCTTTTTTTTGGTTGATGATTGAATTTGGTATTAGCTTCCATAATTTGATTTCTCTTATAAACTTAAGATTCATGTTACCTATATATGATTAGTAAATTTTGCTTGCTTTGTATAATAAGCATGACCATTTGTGTTTGGAAGTGTTTTGATTGGTTGATGTTTGAGTTTTGGGGATCACATTTTGCATAGTTAAACCAAATGAATGGTTTGATTTACATAAGGGTTTATTGTGATTTTTTGCAGAAATGTCACGTCAAGAAGAAGGATATCAGGAAGTTTCTTGACGGTATCTATGTCAGCGAGAAAAGCAAGATTGTTGAAGAGGAATAGTTTGATATTCGATTGTTAGTTTTCGTTTTCATGGACCAAATCCACCTGTGTTTGCAAAACTCATTATCCGTTTTTGGCTTTTTGTTGGAGATTTTATTTACAAGTTTTGGAGACACTCTCATTTACCTAGTCAAATCGTATCGGATTTATACTTAAAAATGAGTGTCACAGAACTTATCAATATACAACAATGCTACAATAACCAAAAGTAAACCAGAGTTCATCATGATGTCACGTATTCTACATATGCTGCACGGAATCAATTGAAATTTTCCGATTGGATGAACCAAAAAGCATTGAAGTTGTGCTTGAATTACATACTAATTCTATTCCTTTCGGATTCCTTCATCTACAGACTTCTCAATCCCAAATTCAAAGTGATCATTACGATTCTGATCTCTACCCTAAGTTTTTGTTTCTCCTCTTCTGCCATTTAGAATTCGGTGAAGCTTTTTTACCTCAGCCTCGACTTTGTTTTGACTTGATGATCACTTTCTCCTGTTCTACACAATGATCATTTGCTTTATAATACTTGCTACTCTCTAGGATTGATACAAGTCATACTTTGTTTCTGTTTCCTTCGATCATACCCCATTCGATTATGTGATGTAATATCGTATTAATGTTGACATCTGATCGTCTTCCTCTGGCTTATAGTTAATATTCTAAGATTATGAAATTTGATCACATACTAATTACTTTAACTTTAGCAAAAATTACTAACATTGACCGAAGACTCAATTGAAGCGTAAATGAAACAGCATTCTCAAATTTCATATACCGTCAAATTTCACAAGGCAAGACAACTTCTGTTTCCAAAAGATCAAAAGGAGAATCCAAAAACACACTCCCTCCCTATCCCTTACATATGTAAATAGAAAACCAATGAAAGACCAACTTCTTATGCAACTCTGGTTGTCTCTACAATCAAACTAACCCAGTAGCAGCAACAATAGAATTTAGCAGCGCTTGGTGCCAGCTAAAAACAGAGAAACTCTTAAAAGTTGTTGTATTAACCACGCCCACGACCTGCTCCTGTTTTCACAACATAATTTGAGTTTAGCTTAAAATATATTAGAGGCAGACACCGAATTAAAGAGTATTCTAGTAAAATCAGAGTTTTGTGACAGCTTTGGCTGTGTATTTTTTACCTCTGTTCCCACCCATCTTCCCCATTGAGGTTCCTCGGCCTCGGCCTCTGGCTCCTCCATCTTCCATACCACGTCCTCTTCCGCGTCCAACCCCTGGTGGTTTCCTATCTGCACATATACAACCATTACTGATTATTATCAGGAACCGCTTGCTTCTGTTTGAAAAACTCACAATAAATCCGTAACTCTTGCCGTTGGATCAAAACAAGAAAAAAACTTGCTAATTTGTAACGCTTGAGCGTATTTATTAAACTTTTACAGTTAAGTATTCTCGATGCCTACTCTGGCCAGATATTAACAGTTCAGAAAACTCTTAAAGAATATTTCAGTAAAAGCACAACATAGACAGTGAGAGATAATATACCTGTGCGGGTTTTCTCCTCCTGTACTTTATCAATCACCTGAAGAGAGAAGAAATCAATACAAGTCAGTCAACTCAATCTAGGTTGAAGCAGTATACACACAAATAGAGAATAGAAACAGCTTATAACTGTCACTTCCAAATAAAGATATAGTGAATGTTAAGTGATAATATTAGATAATAGAGGGATTGAAAACGAATTTAAAAAGAGAATATTTCAAGAAATGGAGCAACTGGCTTCAGAAACAAAACACAGCAAAGTCCATAAAAGTGAGAAAACATTCTGGTCAGGTAAAACCATTCCCTGTGATATCGTCTAAGACGCACTACAACAACAGGCACCCTATCTGCTGAACAGAGTTCCACAGAAAAATGCCTCTTGGAGCACATATCTGATTTGGCTAAGCATCATCATTCCAGAGAAAGAAGAACCGAAACGAAAGAAAGAAAGAAAAAGCTCGATCAAGCAAGAGGCATATATACAAGAAAACATATTACCTCATCAGGAACTCGGAGATACTTGATTGTGTTACCACGGATATAACATTCGGGCATTCTCCAAAACCTGTCTCCGTCCTACAATGTCAAGCAACAACATATCAGAGTCTCAAACTACACAAAATCTCAACAAAATGGAAAAATTGAATCACCATACAAAAGTAAAAAAAAGATAACCTTTGATGTACAGATGACTTCACGCAGATGGATGTTCATCCAAGTATCACAATTCACCAAATGCCCATTGTAGGTCTCTCCATTCTTAAGCTCAACAAGCTACAAAAATAATTCAATCATCAAAAAGATGTAAACTTTAAGCAATTGCACCAAACTATCATAATGGAACAAACATATAAACACTTTAACGCAACATCTCAAATTTAAACAGTGCTCTCTCAAACTCAGCTCTATACAATAGACAAAATAAATAATCAAGGATGGAAATTTCACTAACCATAGGATGCCCTTGAGCAGTTTTGAGGAGCGAAAGAGGAAGCTAAACAAATCGAAAAAAAGCTAAAGTCAGAACTTCAAATAATAGTGAAAACAAGACAGAACGAAAAAACAAACCCTAAGTCCATCAAGCAACTTACCATCTTCTCAGATTAGAAGCTTCAGGGATCCGTAAAATAAACCTGAAAATACAAGATTAAACTATACATGAGATGCGGAAGAACCAAATAAAGTAAAACAGAACAAAACCCTAGTTTGGCTACTTCAAAAGTTTCGAAACAAAAGGAGGAACCTTAGTATATACTCAGTAGATCGGCTTCCTCTTCCACAAGAAGAAGAAAGCGATTGAGAGAAGAAAGAGAGATCAAAGTTTTGGGGGAGGCGACGAAACTTGGAAATCTGTTTGCTTTCTTCGACTTCTCTTTGACAGTGAGAGGGATTTCTAATGAATGAATCGAGACGAGAGCTGTTCTTTTTAGTTTTATTTAGGTCAATGTGAAACTTTTAAGTGATTTGCACTCGAGCCCCCTTACTTTATCATAATTTCGTATTTTGCTTGTAAAATTACCAATAGATATATGAATATACCAATTCAAACAACAAATCCGATGTCGTCCAGCGGTTAGGATATCTGGCTTTCACCCAGGAGACCCGGGTTCGATTCCCGGCATCGGAGCTTTTTTTTACTTTTTTTTTTGCCTGCTGTCTTTTATACTAATATTTTCACCACAGGCAGCAGTTTGAAATGGTTAATCCGGAAGAGTCTGGAGGAAAATAACTAATCTTTAATATGTTATTAATGAAATTTTTTTACATCACCAATGTCACTATGGATACAATTACGTTAAAGCTATTTGCAACCCACAATACTTCCCACCTGTCTAAATTAGCAACCAACTTGAACGTTCTTGAGCTTAGACCATCGCCAGTAACTTATCTTAATCAAATTCTCGATCAGACAACTGCGTAATCGTCAACATCTAACTGGTTTCAGCATATGAAAAGCTGATAGTCAGGTTCCTGAGTACTTCCGACATTCAAGTAATTGACATCAACTGCCGTTGTTCCCAAATCATCTGATTGAGAAGGATAAGACAGAAAATTTACAATAGATCATAATTCCGTAAGACATTTTTGAGTTCATGTCTAATGAAATGTGATATACAATGAAGCAAATAGAGGATAAGTGAGATGAGAGAATGCTTAGAGTTGTTCAAACCTTCGTATATTGTTCTTACAAACTGAACATACTTAGGGATAAGATCTCGGTATATGATTCCATCTGGGCGTGCATCAAGCACCACAAGTACACCTATGGATCATTAAACATTACAATTGCTTCACGCGATTCAAAAGAACGTAACACAAGACAAACTTCTGGAATGAACAAGAGTAGTCATGGAAGCGTTTGTACGATAAGTCATGAAAGGCAAAGTGTTCAGATCTTTAGGGAAGTTAAATCTTTTATTACCCTCGGAGATGAAAAGAGAAATAATTTTACCTGGAGCAACCCAACCTGGACTAGAGTTGCTGGGTAATGGTGCAAGCCAGAGGATATTCCTCAAGTTCATTGAATCATCGTACGTCACATCAGATCCTAACACAAAAGAAGCTACAATTATAAAACTGAAGATTCAAGGGATTTATGTAACCATTTCTGTATTTCAATGCAAGAAAAATCACAGTCACATGGACAAGAACACAAATTACCTCTTTGGCAATATCCCATGTTGTAAGGAAACACTTTCTTGTCATAAGCTGGATACTCTTTAGCATGAAACCTACCATCAGCAAAAGATACTAATCAACAACACTAGTTAAAATCTAGTTCAACCTTGTAACTATTTCTAGAAACTTCTTCCGTAAATTTTACTTATGTTCAACTTCAAGAAATATTGCAACAAGGGTAATAAGAATCAGAAAACCATTCTTTATTTACTGATTATGAACTGTTGGTTACATTCAAGAACACAAGAGAAAGAACCAAAGCCTAAAGGCTCCCACAATTAACTAGATGGTAAAGACCTCCTTAATTTGTTCTCCACCTTCTTTACTTCTACTATTCCAGTGCCTATCAAAGGGTCTCAATGCTTTACACGGGATTCAAACTAAACTCGGTAACAGAACATGATCCATCCTTGTTACTATTTCAAGTGTGAAATGCATATTAAGAAGACAAAAGGAGACTTACAGTATCCCAAGTCGTCCAGTATCTGAGGCAAGAAATAGGTGACCATGGAACAAATCATATCGAGTCAGTGACACATTCAATCCAACACTAGGTCCCCTAGATTCAATAAGTTGAAACAAGAACTCAAAATATGAGTTCACTTCCTGTTCATCAGTATCATCAATCAGATCATAACACCATGAGATTATTAAAAAAAACACCAATAATGATTCAAAAAAATAGCTTTATACCTCTGCTATAAAATGACGACCATAAGGAGTTCTTGTGAGCTGACATTTTCTTGATCGTTCAACATCAGGAACCTACAACACGTAAACCGAGTTTGATTAAACCAATTCAATTCAACGACAATATCCACAATCTAACGAACAAAGAACAAACCGGGATCATTTTGGGATCGAGGGTTCGCTGGATTGAACCGGGGTCACCACCGGAATCAACAGCGAGACGAGCAAGCTCGAGAATCGGCTCCGGTGGCCACCAGATAAGAGAATTCTCATCTTCAACCTTGCTCCGCTTCTCAACGGCTTCGATTTTACCTGAACAGAGTCCAGTACGAAGCGAACATCGTCCAAATTCGGGTTTAGGTTTATCCGGTTGGAAAGGGACGAGGAATTTGAGACACGATTTGATATCTCGAGATACGATTGGGTTGAGGGACGACGCGGCGTAGGATGGTCCGAGAACGGAGATAAGATCGTCGGCGGTGGCTTTTGGCAACGACGACGGAGAATGGGAAGCGGAGTGGAGTTTGAAGGAAGAAGCTGCTGCGATGGAGAAGGAGATGAAAATGGTGAAACGAATAGGTATGTACGAATTCACCATCGTCGCGTCGTTCCTCTGATTCTTTGGTGAATCGACATTATCTATTTGAAGTTATGGAGAGAGAAGTTGGAGAGTAGAGAAAAGGACAAGTTAGGTAGAGTGACGTGAGTCACGTAAACTCAGTTTTTTTTTTTTGTTAAGCAAAGATTTAATGAAAGAAGTCGATTAATTAGGGACAATTTACAAACAATCAACTTCGTTTATTCATTGTGGCCCGTTAAGAAACCCGTTTAGGCCCGCTTCCAACAAAGTGTACGATATGATCATTTTGTCAATTTTAACATCCCACATCACTTTTAGTCACTACATTTTATTTTCAAAATGTTCATAATTTTGTTGAAATGTTTTAAAGATATTTCAGTTATGACTGACTTTTAACATTTGGACAAAAAAAGTTGTGTTCTAAACCTGAAATTGGCAACAGTTGTACTGTAACCTGAAATCGGCAACGGGTGTGCAGAAACAAAATATTCGAAAGCATACAAACGGTTTTTTTTTTAAATGTATGTGTAGGAAGCGGATTTGTATTGGAAACATGTATATAATTTTATAGATGTATTTTATTTATATTCATATAATATAAATACTAAAGACCTACCCAATTTATTAAACAATAAAATCCAATACATAATATTATATATATATATATATATATATATTAACTCTATCAAACATAAAAATAATAACAAGATAGAAATCATTTTTAAAAATTGAAGTCAAATATTTACATCATCCTTTTCATTATCATTCTTATTTTATAATGGAGTGGAATGATGAATTCTTTTTTTATATAATAAAATGGAATGATGAATTCTCATATCGAACTTTTACATTTAACTTATATATATAACCAGAATGATTAATGCTTAGAAATGGAAGAACTTTCTAATGACACATTTCAATGATTAATATGACCCAATAAAACAACTTTCTTTATACATATGGTTGGTGTTATTATGCCGTGATGGCCCCAATGTTAACCTGATAAACCAACATGCCATCAACAACCAAAATAAATAAACGATTTGTTTTCAGTCTCCAATAACATTATCAAAGCTTTCTTCTGCTTTCTCCGACTAATCACCTCTCAAAAACTTTGCATTGAAAAGTCATTATAGATTTCATGTAAAGCCTATAGACGTTATGTTCGATATTAATCGCATTCAAGGAGTTGGCTAAGCAACCTAATTAATTAGTCGGTTAGACTTGCATAAAAATATATGCTTAAGCTATAATTAACGAGACCATATTAATAACGAAACCAATATCTCCATACGTATATATATATATATATATGTATATGTATATGTTTAAAATTCAAACAGTGAGAAAAAAAAAAAACAGAGACAAGAAGAAAGTAAAAGAGCACAAGAACGAAAAAGGTAAAACAGTAAATTCAAATTTCAACGCCTGCACCTCGTGATTTTGCTGCATCCGCGGCTGTAAGGGTTAGCCTGAGCGCCGCGTTTACAGTTGTAGTAAGACGCACCGCGTCGAGAACAAGGAACATTGTTCTTCCTCATCGCACCGTAGCTTACGTACTTCTTGGAAGCTAAAATGCGCTTGCTAATTTCAGAATCGAATTCGAACTCTTCTTCTTCGGCTATACAATCCGCGATTGATCCTTTGCATTCGGAGGATGTTCCCGTTCGGACCACGAACCCCAAAGCGTCTTCGAAGCCACCTGCTTCAACGGCCACTGTCACGATCATGAGAATCGTGATGACGCTGTAGATTATTCGAGAGTTCACCATTTTTTCCTTACAAAACCTTCTGACGACTGATGCAGATCAGGTTGTCAAACTCTTTGTCGTCTTTGAGTTTTACAGCTGAAGACAACAAGGCTCTCTAGCTGTGGTCTTTAGGGTCTTATATAAATCAATAAATTATTTAGAATGAACTTCATTTTGGTTTTATTTACAGAAACACCATCACTTTTGGTTTGATACGTGTATGATTTTGATAGTTAACTTATACTTTAATTCGTTACGTTTAATATTTTATATGTAATACTTATAAACAATTCAGAAGTTGACTTGTAAAGTATATGTAATAGTTATAAACGGTGAGTGTTTCAGTTTTGGTTAAACAGCCGCGCCGACAATATGTAGATAATATCAGAACTATCGATTAAGTAGTAGCTAGAATGATATACGGGCATCGCTCTGGTTAGTATGTCAAAAGGCACAAAACCTTTATATAGCGAATGAACTAGCTTAGAGGGTCTAGGAAGCGTGAGAAAGGGAGACGGCATCATCCAGTACCCTACACCAACCGACGTTTTATGAACATTTAAATTAAACTATCGGTCGCCGGCCTTCTGCTAATATTTATTTAAAACAAAGTTGAAGACGTGTAGTTCACTCCTCCCAAAACACCACCA
The DNA here is from genome assembly GCA_024034495.1 of Camelina laxa. Lineage (NCBI taxonomy): Eukaryota > Viridiplantae > Streptophyta > Magnoliopsida > Brassicales > Brassicaceae > Camelina > Camelina laxa. Next base: position 13,046,820 of record CM043881.1, read on the forward strand.
CGCACCTATGTAACTCCACGATCGTCACTAGTCTTGACATTCACGTTTTTTAAAAAGGGCCAAAGTAAACGAAATTCTATGTAAATATATACACTTATAAATAAATACTAATAATATCTCTATATGTATGCTGCATGTATGCAAGTATGTAAACATGCATTATTGTATCATATATGTTATGTGTGTGTATACTGTATATAATTTGTCAATCAAAGTCCATCTGATGGTTGAATCATGGTGGTTGTAATTGGGCTCGGCCAGAGTTGGGATTTTGACTATATATAGTTGAAAAGTCCATCCATACACACATCAACTTTTCTTATCTTTTTGAAAAAGGATATACATCAATCAGACTATCAGAGAGTAACGACTAGCTTTTCTTTGTATAATTGTTTGAATAACGTATCTCTAAAATTTGAAAGATTAACGTCAATAATTGACGTCATTACATAAGAGAAGCGGTGCATAACATGCGATGCAACCGTCGCTACAAACAAAATGGGTACCAATCACACAGATCACTTTTAGGACTTAAGGACGACGTTTGCGCGTTAGCCATTTGTCCAAATGCCAACTGTCCGCTTAACTAAGTATTATACTTCTTTTTTTGTCGTTGTTTCTTACATATATAATCTAATGTTCTTCATGAACGAAGTTTCTTAATGCAATCTATAAATATCAATGTACAGTAGAATGTTAACAAAGTAATGAGAAAACATTGTATATTATTATTGAGTAATGATTTAAAATGTGATATTTGTGTCATGTATATGTTATTGTATGTACAGAAGAAACACAATATAATTAGGGGAAATTAGTTTATAACAGGAATTATATAAAAAGAGGATAACCACGATTTGATAGGTATTCACATTCAGCATTTCATAAGAACAACAAGATAATTGAGGGTTTTCTGATCAGTAGTTCCATGCATTACAAAATTTTTAAATGTACCATACTTTATAATATAATAAACGTCATAGATTCGTCTCCATGCATTCGATTTGGTATATGACATCATCATAAATATTAAATTAGTGTAATATATAAGTGTTGGTTCAAAAAAACTTAACCAGGAAAGTGCGGTATAACAAATTAAGCTTAACGCAAATATATTTTTCTTTTCTTGGTCTTGTTGAAAGTTAAAACTGCCATATAGACACACACAAACTTTTACCGACACAAATTTGACTAAGGCAAAACAATAAGATTATCAAAGATATGGAGAATCTTGTATTTTTCCACCTTTTAAGAAAGTGGCATAAAGGAACAAACTGTATCAGCTTTGTCAAAAGAACATTTCAATTTAATTAGAACAATATGGTCCTCTAGCTAGAACTTTGACTTTGTCTTTCTCCTCAAACTATATGGAGGGTCAAAATCCAACAGCTCAGGATTTTGAGGTTAATAAGCATCTATAAACCCGTCTCAGCATATATATATATATTTTTTTCTGTTCAATGGAGAAGATAGATTTCTAAAACGTAAAAGTTGAATTATATTTACTAGAGATAAGTTAACTATACTTTTTTCTTTATACAAAGAAACATGCAGAGATGAAATGCAAAAATTTCAAATTTTAAAAAATCAACAATCAAACTTCTTGGCTATCATTACTTCGGTGTTTGTTTGTGTTTATGTTAGACAAATAAACCAACAGTGTCTAGTGACCAAGTCCAAATAAACCAACAGTGATTGTGTTCACTAATAGAGTACTAGCACTTTTAGTCATCAGTATTCCGCAATAAGTATGCATCGGACGTAAACTCTGTTCTTCCAATTTGGCTATATGAATTGCTAAAGAACCTCGGAAGTCGAAACTAGAAAACCAAACTAGGCGAAGCTAATTGAGTCATAACTCATAACGGGCCATTTTAAAGAATTTAATCATAATATGCCATTTTAAGGACGCGAGCAACATGGGCCTTCAAAGCCCATAACAAAAACTTAGGGTTTTTTTTTGTGTGTTTACCCTAAGTATAAACGCCATGTTTCCTCCATCGTTTCTCTCCCGTTGCCGCACTTGCTTTTGCTTCTCCTCCTCAGAGGTAAAACTTCTCAGCACTTTACTTCTTCGTCTCTGATTTTGTTTCTACGCCATTTTATTCTCGTTTTTGCGATCTGATTTCTTAGTTGAGAAAACTGTTCGATTCCTAGTTTAGTTTCGCTGATGATTAAGGTAGAACCATGAAGGGTCATGATAGTGATTCTGTGGTTTTAGTAAACCCTAGAGCTATAGATTACTATGAATCACATCAAATGTTCAATTCACAGAATAGAGCTCTAGATTACTAGTTCTTAACTTCTTTGGAATGTTGGATCGTTGTGATTTTGAATCCCTTAGATATAATTGTTTTTTGTTGATGTGTTTGTGTGTTTGTTCTTAACGAATTTGAACATTTTAAAGTAATTTTAATATCGATAAAATACGCTGAATTATGCTTTTATTTTTATGTTACTTGTGATTTAACGTTGTTGTTCTTAGCCTAACATAAGATGTTGTGTGTTTTGTAGTCTTTGGATTTAGATTCGTCTAGTCTTCAAGCTAATCTTCAAGATGCAAAACGAAGAGGGTCAATTCACAGAGCTCTACATTCCTAGGAAATGGTAATTGAACATTTCTTCTTCTGTTTTGGTCGATGTTATTGATTGATTCGTAGTATCTCATAGAGCTCATATATAACTAAGAAAGATTGGTTTCTATTTGTTTTGATTGACTTATACAGCTCTGCTACTAACCGGTTGATCACATCCAAGGATCATGCCTCTGTGCAGCTCAACATTGGTCATTTAGATGCTGATGGCGTGTACACTGGACAATTCACCACCTTTGCTCTCTGCGGTTTCGTCCGTGCCCAGGTTTGTGACAACACGCTTTTACCTATAGACTTGTGTATTCTTGTGTTCTCAATTCGTCAATGCTATGTGCTCCTGTTTCTTGTTCATGACGACTTTGAACAACCCTTGTTGGATTGCATCTTTTCGAGTTGTTAGCTTTAGGATTACCTTTAGGAGATTAAGATAGAACATCCTCCTCCTCGTAAACAAACACTGTAATTGTAGCTAATCTTTCTTTCATTCTCGAGACTGTTAATTTAATTAACGATGTGTTTGATTGCAGGGAGATGCAGACAGTGGTGTTGACAGGCTGTGGCAGAAGAAGAAGGTCGAAGCCAAACAAAACTAAGAGCTTTAAGCTGTCTTTTCTCTCTTGTCATTTTTGTTTTCTGAAAGATTATCTCTCATACTGAAGTAATGATTTTGGCTTGAGCCTTGGAACTTATTGCTTTTTGTGCGCCATTGTGTTCTTCTAATTTTCCTCTAGTACGTACGATATAGCATCTCCTGTTTCTCGACCCTTGAGATCATTCCAAAGCTTTGGATTTCGTGGCCTCCTTATCATTCGAACAGTAAATAGATTGTATTCGCTATATCCGTCGTAGGCCTTGTCCTACAATCAATCAATTTGGTAATTGGATTAGATTTGATTGGACCCAAATACGAAATTCACAAGTAGCCATTATCTGTTCTTATACTCTTCGTAGAAGGCTTCCGTCTCATTTTAAAAATATTATCCAACTTCCGTTTCATCTTTACAATTGCTATGGTTATACACACACACTAAGGATTGCTCTCTTAGTTAATCTAGTTTGTATTTGTGACGTTGTACGTAGTCACCATTTGTTTCCATCCTTATATGCAATCTTGGGCATAAAACACATAAGAGATAACTTATTGTCATAACTTTTTCTGTTCTCTTCTAAATGCGTTATCGACTTATCGTGAATTTTGGTTTTAATAACTAGAATCAGATTCTCTTCGGTCGGTTCTATCTTAACCCATTATTAAAGAACAGAGGAATCACTGAATATGTGTTTAATTACGTCTGTGTTTATATAGGTAACGATTTTAATTTTCACATGGCATTTGTTTAATTGTTTATTATTAGGACAAAAGTACGTACAACAGTTGTGTGTTAAACTTAAACATGTAAGACCAATATAACAATTCGAATCCTGAGGGACACTATTTACATATTCTTTGTCATCAAATATGCTTTCTGAATTCTGCTGAAAGCATCTTAAAAAGCAATCCTTTCTCTTCAAATTTTTATCTTGCTTTCTCAAATTATTCTTATTCCCTTTCAGCTTGAAAATCTCTCTTTTTTTCATTTAAAGATTTATTCCTCTCCAAGTCCAGTTATTCTCCTCATTTTTATTCTAAAATTTGCACCCAAAAATATGATATTCCAAACTAGTACCTCACTTCACCATATCATATTTTTCGTATATTATGGTATTACCTCACTTCACCAAAATTCATATTATGGTATTGTTACCATACTTTTCTAAGAAATTACAAATTCTGTAGAATCTTAATTTATATTTAATTATAAAATAGTTTATACATTAATTTGCTACTATCCTAAAATATTTAATTATAAAATAGGTTAGACATTAGTGTTAGGGTAGTATAAACTATTTAAATTATACAATAGTTTTGCTGACCAAATCTTGAACTGACAAATGAAAATTTGGCTAGAGCATACCATTCAATTTCAACCATGCTTCAAACTGCCTAATAAGCGCAAAAACACAACAGAGCATAATTTTTTCATGCAAGATAAAGAGAGGCTAAATTAAGCAAATTTGGTCTTACAAGAGTCAACAATGATAGTATTAAAATAATGAAGCAGTATGTGTTTCAAATTATGCGAAATTGTATCCCAGTAAAGTGAAATATTATTGTCTACCTAAACTACCAACTTTTCAAATCAAACACTCTTCAAATCACGATGAAGAATGATTGCGGCTCGGTGGTACCTTTATTATTTTTTATTTTTAAAAAATATTTCTAAACGATATTTTCAAAATATACCATAAAATTAAAATTAAACTTTAAACCGTCAAACTAACAATAAATTTTTCACCAAAAAATTATACCTTAAAATTAAAATAACCATCTCAAACCTAAAAAAAAACAAATTGTATACTCTTGAAAATCAATTTTTATGTATGTGGTACTTTTGTAAAAATATTAATTTTGTGATAGTTTTGGAAAATAAACTAATTATGTTAGTTTTGAATTATTTTTTTTAAGTATGATGTTTTGAAGAATTTCTCTTAATTTTCTTAGTAACTAAAATTTTTCTTAATTTTCTTTTTTAAATCTGTCATATGTTGATTTCAATAAAAAGTATTCTTTTTTTTTGTATTAGTAATGACTTCTTTTATTAATTCCACAATATTATCAACTAGAGATTCGTATAATCTATATATATATATATATATGTGTATTTTTAATATGTAAAAATGCATTCCGCCGAATATCTTTATTGAAGGTATATAATTTGATTTAATTACTGTATTTTACGTAAATAACCCTCTAATGAGACAACATTTGGCATTTATCAAGATGACCAGTTGAAGCCCAATTACGTCAATATGCTTCTAAAAAACCTAAACCAATCAAATCACATCACGCAACAAGAGTTTGGATTGCCTTCGCTGAGTGCCTCAAACGACTCCGACGGCTGCGATCTATACGAATAAAACTCGGGCGGTGGAGATTCGTATCCCGTGTCCACGTACTCATAAGAATAATACGACGCCGGATGAACAGGAGCAGCCGCGTAATACGACGCGGTTTCGTTCCCACCGTTACTCGGCCCGTGGGCCGTGTTGTAGCTCACCGTGTAAGACGGCGCCGTTTGAGTCTGCAGCGTGTGATAAAACGAAGGAGGCGGCGGTCCTGGACCGTACATTTGTTGTGGATGGTGACGTGGAGGACTGTGAACCGTCGGATATGGATTCTGTTGATGATATTGAGGAGGTCCGTGAATAATGTGATGATCTGGTGGTGGAGCAGAGTATATCACTGTCTCTGGCGGTCCATCGTTTTGCGGCGGACCACCACCACCAGGTCCACCACCGCCTCCGCCACCGCCACCGCCACCTTCCATCACCACCGTCGTGTTCCCTGAGCTTTTCTTCTTCTTTTTCTTTTTCTTCTTCTTCTTCGGAGCTCCATCTCCTTGAGGTTGAGGTTGTCCGTTTACAAACGTCACAACTTGTTTCACCTGATCACAGTTTCCTCCTCCTCCTCCGCTACCTCCACCGCCGTCTGCGCCGTTGTTGTTGTTGTTTTCGTCGTCCTCATCTCCACTTGTTTCTTCATCTTTTGCTTTCTTCTGATAACTACAGTCGTTGTTAATATTGTTATCCATTGACGTAGGCCATAGCTCGGCGTGTCTACCGGCTTTCATGATCTTCTTGATTAGAATCTCCGGCTCTACGTTTCCGATCACCGTTACTTTTTGTTGCTTCACGTCGATATTTGTTGTATATACTCCTAATAAATCATTTTAGCCATAACATGTTTATTAGTAAAGATAGAATAAAACAAAGAAGAACGTAACACACATATATATATGAAGAGATAATATTAGTTACCATCGATTTTGCTTAATATTTTCTTGATTTTTCTCTTGCATCCTTCGCAATGGATAGAAACTCTCAAAACCCATGTCTACAACAAAAAAAACAAGAAGAATAAATTAAATTAGTAAATCTTGAAGAAAAAGAAGATTTATTATGGAAGAAAAATGATCGAGCTTACGGTGTATCTAAGAGGTTCAGGGTAATCTTCAAAAACAAGATGTCTCTGATCGTCTTGTCTTGTGTCTGTTTTGATATTCTCTGTTCCTAAATCCATTGGAGAGAAAGAAGAAAGAGGAAGACGAAGCAGAGGGGGAGAGGGAATCGATGCAACTTCATGTGTAATATAGTACTAGTAACGAAGTCATCGATTCTATTGGGACTCCTTTAGCTGATTATATTCTCTAATATTTACCTTTTTTAAAAAAGATTATCAAATGCTCTATTTTTTTCTTTTAAAATACTTCTAGAGAGATATTTTCAGAAAACATGTTAAATTACCAAGTCTGTTCTTTTTTGGTCAGTTAACGATTAAAATATATAGGGTGTGACATTCACACACATCCACCACTTTACCACAATCCTTTACTTTTATTTTCAACCATGATCTATGAGTACCTGATCTCCTTTGGAACATCACAACATTTTTTCAGTTTGAGTAATTTTATTAACAAGCTTCAATATAATATGTAAGAAATGTGATTAGGAAGTTTTCCTCACCTAAGACTTCATCGTTTGACACTAACTTCATAACGAAATTTGGCAGCCAAATGTTTTCTTCAAATGAGAAAAGTAAATATAAATTGCGAGGTGCAACATCGATTAGAATTTACCCATATGTCTTTCGGAGAAATGCAGCCTAACTAATCCTCGAAAGTCGAAACAATGGAATTGAGATGTTTTTTGTTTGTAGCTTACATTATAATTGCCAAGTTAAGCATGGTGTCTGTGTCAACAACAATCAAAATAAGTTTGCAGGGTCAATCAATAACAGGCATAGGTAAAAAAAAAAACAAACAATACTCTATTGTCCATCTAAAGTGACGAAAGCATCCTTGAGAAGTCGTTGTGCTTCTTCTCTCCTCCTGCACACACAACCAAAACATAAAACAGACCCATAAGAACTAGCAACCAACAAGCTTCTGAGGAACCTCTATCAGATTGATACATTAAGCAGAAAGCATATACAAACAAACCTCTTAATGTCCTCCACAGCTTGTTTTCTCTGTTGAATTTGAAGTTCCATAATGTGAATAAGCGTAGCTCTCGCCTAGACAACAAAGGAAAAGATAAGCAACCAACAAAAAAAAACAGATCGAGTAAATTTGAAAGAAGAAGAGATCTTTCATATACTTGGTGAGGCCTCAAGGAATTGAGAAGGTGATGCAAATTCTTGAAGATTGAAGAAATGTCACCAATCCTCTTTGCATATTGAGAAGGTCTATCAACAAGAACATCAGCAAGCTCCAATATATGTAACTGTAGTTCTCTATTCAGCGACCTGAGTTCCTTCTTGTAATCTACTATTACAAAGATAAGATTTTCAAAAACATTTGGGATAAAGAAAAGCCATAGAATGACAAATACAACATACCAACATTTGTATCCTTGGGATAAAGTTGAGGCACTCCTTGTTCTTCTAAGCTTGGAAGAACATCCTCTGTCTACACACCAAAAACCCCATAAAGATGAATGAAGATTAAAGAGGGGGAAAGTGTGAAGGGAAACTCACTGTGTAGTTGCCTCCGAAACAAACGTAAGTGCCTTCAATGGGAGGAGGAGGTTCAGGAGCTGAGTTAGGGTTTTCTGAGTAATCCTTGTAGAGTCTGTAATATGGAGGAGGAGGCGGATACGTAGCTGTAGCCATTCTCTACATATCCAAATTAAACATAAATCAACAGGTTTCCTAAAAATTAGGGGTTTTAATTGAAGCAACGAACGATTCAATCCCAAATCTAAGACTTGAATCGAATGATTCTGGGTGAAAATTATAACAATTGAAAGGGAGAAACTATGTTTTACATGGACACGAACGAACGAACCTTCTTCGCTGGGAAACAGTTTGAGAGGATGGTCGGACTCTAGCTGATTACAAGATTCAGAAGGAGTCAACTCTTCTCACTTGGTTCTTCGTCTTCGTGGTGGAAGCTTCTATGCTCTTGTGGTCTGATTAAACCTGAGGATATAAATACGGAAGAATCAATAGCATAAAAAAGAACAACATGTCATACAACAAATCCGATGTCGTCCAGCGGTTAGGATATCTGGCTTTCACCCAGAAGACCCGGGTTCGATTCCCGGCATCGGAGCTTTTTTACTTTTTTTTTTTTTTTTATCTGCTGTCTCAACGACTTGGTTTTATCTTAAAGGGACGAGAAGTTTAACCGGTATGAAAGGGACGGCGTATTGAAAAGTTGAAAGTTTACATGAGAAAAAAATAATTATACAGCAATAACGGGATTGTGATTGGTACAAGACTTTTAAGACTTAAAAAAAAATTAAAGCCTTAACAGCCATCGGTCGGTAACGTTGGTAAATTAGGTAAAGGTACGGAAAGAGAGGGATTCGAACCCTCGGTAAACAAAAGCCTACATAGCAGTTCCAATGCTACGCCTACTTTGCCAATCATATTTTTTTTTAAACATTGTAAGTCACTTTTATTTTTTTTCTTCATTGTTTTCTCAGATTTTTAAAGCGTCAAAACCAGATTTTAAAAATAAATAAATCTAAAACTTTATTTTTTTCTTCTCCATTATACTTTAAATCTCTCCAAAAGTTTATATATAAATTTTACATAAATTATTTTTACACATTAATTATTCTTTTTTCTTTTCTCATTTTTTTGAAGATCCATTTCAATAATAACTATTTTTATTTTCATTATCATTATTAATATCATCATTTTTATATATTTTAATAATAAAAATAACAGTTTCAATTTAAAAGTGTCTGTTACCAATCAAATTTTAACAGTTAAAGTTTCTACGTCAAAACATCTACAGCCAAATTCTCTACAGCTTAAATTTTAAAGTTAAAGTCTTTACAGCCACAAGTAACAGCCGTTACCAATCAGGACCAAAATGTCCACCTATTTTTAAACGACGTCATTCGAGGGATAGTGAGCGGCAAAATTTCCAATGGTTTTTGATGATGGTTCAGTGATTTTTATTATTGGCTCTTAGGGTTCTTTATTTCTGATTCCACAACTCGTTTAGTCTTTTAGCTTGCGGATCTCTGGGTGAAATTTGTAGTTCAAGGTGAGTGATTCAGATTGATAGGTCTGTGTATTTTTTTTGGCGCGAATTTGGTGGCGGAGCGTTGTTAGTTAGTTTAATTAGAAACTAAATTTACTAGGGTTTGGAATTTGGGATTATCCAATAGTTTATGCACGAATCGTTACAAGTTTCTCCGTTGTTTGGGTTAAGCGTCTGATCAATTAAGGCTGTGTACAATCCATCTGTTGTTGACTTGTTGTATGGTCACTTTACCTATTGTCTCAAAAGCTTATTCATATAAACAGTTTGAGTTCGATGGAGTTGTCTTCCGATCAAGTTGTGATGAAGCTTGTTGAAATGGGTTTTGAAAAGTTGGATGCTTTGGAGGCTGTAAAAGCTGTTGGTAACTCATGTGATGACGCTGTGGAGTATATTTTGAAGGGACATCATACAACTGGTGGATTTAAGCCGGCTAGTTCACTATGTTCTACGAGGAGTAACAAGACCCTTGGTAAAAGAGCTATGCCATCTTTGTTTTCTTCCGGTTCAAAGCGTCAGTCGAGTTTGCTTGATCATTTTAGATCTGTGGACCAGAAGAAGAAAAAAGGTGACAGCTCTGGGACTGCAGTAGTGGTAACGGTGTCTGATCCTTCAGGAGAGCAGAGAAATTCTTTTGCTCCAGTATGTTTGGAGTCTATTGAAACAGAATTGCGAAATGGTTGCTTAGAGGCTTCAACAACGTGGGAGAAAAGAGTTAATTCTATACTACGAAACCGGTTTGGTATTTCATCCCTGAGAAGTTTCCAAAGAGAGGCTTTGTCAACATGGATTGCGCTCACAAGGACTCTCTTGTTCTTGCTGCAACGGGATCTGGTAGTTTATTTCTTTATCGCTGATGCCGTCTTCATTCTTATATGGAGTCAATAATATAATAACTGCGGTTTCTATGTTTTCACCATGCAGGAAAATCTCTTTGCTTCCAGATTTCTGCATTATTAACGGGCAAGATTGTGGTCGTTATTTCACCTTTGATAAGCTTGATGCATGATCAATGCCTCAAGCTATCAAGGCACAGAATCTCTGCTTGTTTTCTTGCCTCAGGCCAACTTGATAATCGCATAGAAGAGAAGGCAATGCAGGAAATGTATCAGATCATATATGTTTGCCCTGAGACAGTGGTTCGGTACACTACACAAAACTACTTTCTGAAATTTTCTTAAGTGAATTTATATTATTGTGTTCTTTCTTTAAGAAAGATCAAAACTTGATCGCAGATTGATTAAACCATTCCAGAAGCTTGCAAAGACTCATGGAATTGCTCTTTTTGCAATTGATGAAGCGCATTGTGTATCAAAGTGGGGACATGATTTTCGTCCACACTACAGGTACGATTTTGACAGTCAAAATCTTGTTAATAGTATTGCTTAGGAGTGTTCTTGTGGATAGTCTTAAACAAACCTCCTGCTGTCGTATTGTCAGGAGATTATCTGTGTTGCGGGAAAACTTCTGTGCCAGCAATTTGGAATTCTTGGAATATGATATATCAATAATGCCATTGACTGCAACAGCCAGAGTTCACGTACAGAAAGATATTATTGAGTCTCTTCACATGTCAAAGGAAATAACAACTGTGCTGACTTCATTTTTCAGGCCAAATCTACAATTTTGAGTGAGTTTCAAGCGTAGAGTTAATTTCACTTCTCATATATGTGACACTTTTTGCATTCGTAAACAAGCATAAGATTAGCAGATTAATCTGTAATTTTCTACATGATGCTGATATGTGGATCATGAGATTTATAAAGCTGACATATTACTCTTAAATTCAGGTTAAACATAGTCGAACCAAGTTTGCATCTTCATATGCAAAGGACTTCCAAAACTTGATTGACTTGTATTCTGAAAAGAAAAAGTCTAACGGGAAAAAACTAGCAGTAATCTCAAGAGAGTAAGAGAAGCAAACTGATTTTGTTTATCAGGATGCTGAAAACATCCATGAGACAGATTACGATGAGGATGAAGAGGATCAAGAAGATTATCTGGCAAAGAAAAACAATTCAACTGGGAAAGGATTGTCAGAAGAATATTTGGAAGATGAAACCGACACTTTCCAGAGAGTTGATGATTGGGATGGTAAGCTTCTTTTCATTTTTGTTTGGAAACAGAGAGTGTCAGAGTGTTCTTATAAAACTGTTGATAAAATTGCATAACCTTCCTTTAGAAAATTTGTGAGTGCATGCAACTGAATTTAAAATACCTTTAGTAAAGCATATGATCATTTTTTTCCCCTTGGTTAAGTTGTCACCTCCTGTGCAAATCAAATTGGCTTAGCGTCACTTATCCAAAGTGAAAAATATATGCAGACAACAGAATTAAAAGTCTTGGATGATTACTCTGAGTTTTTAAGATATCTTTGGTGTTGAGAAATGGTGATTTAGATAAGATCTTAACCATTGCAGTTGCTTGTGGCGAGTTCTTGGAAATGCCTCCTTGTGAACTCCTGGATGTGCCTGTCCTTTCCGAAAAGCAAAAAGATTTTGAAGGACTGACAATCATTTACGTTCCTACTAGAAAGGAGAGTGTCAACATTGCTAAATATCTTTGTGGGGTTGGACTGAAGGCTGCAGCTTATAATGCATCGGTATGGACTAAAAAATCTTACTCTTTTTTTATTTTATTTTATTTTTTGTTTTAAAAGTCTTTCTGCACTATTTTACTTAGGAATGAATGTTGTCAACCTTTGCTAACTTGGTTGTTAAATTTTTTGTTTTCCAATTTCTGATGGAAAAAGTTTATATTCCAAATTAAATGATGTTATGTTTAAATGTTGTTATGGCTGTATAATCAGTTTTTTTTTTACAATTCACAGTTGCCAAAAAAGCATTTCAGACAAGTTCATCAGGACTTTCACGATAATAAGCTGCAGGTAATATACATCGACCCTTTTATGTTCTTATGTGTTAGGGATCAAAACTTAATATTCTATTCTGTTCTTCACTTTGCTCTTCCTGCTTCTTCATTGTAAGAATGATATGTGGAAGATCATTAACATTATGTTACTCCTTTTAGGTTGTTGTTGCTACAATTGCGTTTGGAATGGGAATTGACAAGAAAAATGTTCGGAAGATCATCCATTATGGTTGGCCGCAGGTCTCTCGAAACTCTTAATAAGAATGTCAAATTTAACATTTCCATTTCCGAGTGCAAATTTGTTGTTCTCTCTTCTACATCTCATTGAAATAATGAAACCGCAGAGCTTAGAAGCATACTACCAAGAAGCTGGTCGAGCTGGAAGAGATGGCGAATTGGCTGAGTGCGGTGAGTTGATAATGATTATCTTTTGTGGCTGTGTAAATTAATTATTGTTTGCATGGCTGATGTTGTAAGTAATTAACTGGGATTTGCAGGAACAGACAGCGCAAGCATACAAGATGCTATCTGACTGTTTCAGGTCTCTATACTATTTATATACGTGCAAGTGCGTAGTTTACTTATCATTATATATTCTGTTATATCCATTCTCATTTTCTTATGCAGATACGAAATGAACACTTCACAATGTAGAGCGAAAATACTCGTTGAGTACTTTGGGGAGGATTTTTGTTCCAAGAAGTGTAACATGTAAGTCATGTCTTCTTTTTGAAAACCATAAAGGAAAATTAGCAAACAATCAATCTTTTTAATTTATGAAACAGATGTGATGTTTGCACTGAAGGGCCACCAGAGCAAGTAAATGTACGAGAGGAAGCTAATCTTTTGTTTCAAGTAATCACTACTTTTCATGTAGGTCTTCCTTTCTAATCCCAGAATTTTATTTGAAAGTTTGCTCGTTCGTATGAATGATACTACTATAGCCTTTCTTTCTGGAACTTAAGCTGCTAGTATATTCGTTTCAGGTAGAGAGTAACTTTGAGCATGCACCATACGAAGATTATGGACTCGGCAACAGCAAACAAAAGAAATTATCCAACAAGCCAAATATTATGTTCTTTTATAGTAGAATCAGGGAAGATGTAAATTTTATATTTCAAGGAATTTACATAGTTTATTATGTTCTTTGATGATATTCATGTGATGCCTTTGGTTAGTGTAGTGTCAAAAATTCAAGGAAACAGATCGCCTTTGGTGGAAAGGTCTTGCCCGTATCATGGAAGCCAAGGGATACATCAAAGAGATGGATAACAAGGTACAATAGTAGCCAAAAAACCAACTGTTCTTTAATTTCATGATCCTTTTATCGGTAAAGCTACAATCACAGTTCTTCTTCTGTGTTGCAGGATCATCGAGTTGAGATTAAGTTTATAAAACCAACAGAGAAAGGGAAGAAAGAACTGGATTTCCATGATGACAAACCACTCTATGTTTATCCAGAAGCCGACATGCTGCTCTCGTTGAAACAAGACATAACATACACCGGATTCTCTGATTGGGGAAAAGGATGGGCAGATCCAGAGATTCGACGGAGGCGGTTAGAGAGACGAGAAAAGAAGCCTCAAAGATAAAAGAAACCCTGAAAAGAACGATCACGAGGACCTTCTTCGAAGTTGCATCCGTGGAGAAGCAAAGAATAATAATCTCAACCCTTCCAAGGTAACGAATCCACTTTATATATATTCTTCTCTTTTTAACCAAACCCCTTATTAATCCCCCTATTCATGGATCTTTATGGAAGCATAATAATTCTATCTACAACAATTGCTCTTTCAGGCTCCTTTTTCTTTGCTCTCAGTCCCATCTTGAGGCAGAGACATCGCACCATCGAGAAACTGAAGGTTGTGAATGAGGCTTTGGCTGCTGCGGAAGAGAATGTGGCTAGGCTTCAAGAACGTCATGATGTGATCCTCAAAGAAATATGTTCTTATTATCTCGTTAACAGAGAGCTCCAAGAAGCTTTAGTTGCAGCTAGAACATCCATTAATGATGCTTTTGCTTTTGTTATGGAGCTGTTGAATATTTTAAACTCCTTTTCTTAATTTGCTTCTTTTTGTTAATTAAAAAACCAAAACTAATGTAGTTTCATTCCGGAAAATGTTTAACCATCAATTAACTAGAGAGTTAGTGTGCTGTCAAAAACAAATACTATTAATTCAACTTTGGAGTTAACTCAAGCCCCAGAGTAAACAAAAAGATAAAGATCATTGTACGACGTGACGTGTGAGAATGAATCTAACGGCTGAGAGTACTCGAGTGTTCTTCCATTTACGACCCCCACGTGTAGATGTAACACAGCGGACTCACAAGAGCCGTTAGATTAAAATCTAACAAAGATACAATCTGAACGGATAACATCACTTACTACACGGATCGCCAACGTGGCAGTAGGTCGTATGTATATAGATGCACGTCGTTGGGTCTCCTCATTTTACGCAAATCATAAACCGCCACCAAACCGAAAACAAAGAAAAAAAAAAAAAACAGATCCATTTGTGAGGAATCTTTTGAGCTTTTTGTAACAATGGAGTCAGCAGCAGCAGCAACGACGAAGCCAACGAGAGGAGCCGGAGGAAGAAAAGGTGGTGATCGGAAGAAGAGTGTTACGAAATCCGTCAAAGCTGGTCTTCAATTTCCCGTTGGTCGTATCGCTCGTTACTTGAAGAAAGGTCGTTACGCTATCAGATACGGCTCCGGTGCTCCTGTTTACCTCGCCGCCGTTCTCGAATATCTCGCCGCGGAGGTAAATAGAAAAAAAAAACTTAGATCGATGTTGCATTCTGAATCGGTTTAATATAATATTTACAGATCTGGTTTTTTGATTTTTTGAGGCGATAGATTATAGATCTTAACGAATTGTGAAAAACTGGTGGTGTTTGGATTGGATCCCAGGTTCTTGAGCTAGCTGGGAACGCAGCGAGGGATAATAAGAAGAACAGGATAAACCCTAGGCATCTATGTTTAGCGATAAGGAACGATGAAGAGTTGGGGAAATTGCTTCATGGAGTTACGATTGCTAGCGGTGGTGTTCTTCCCAACATTAATCCAGTTCTTCTTCCTAAGAAATCTCCATCTCAAGTTGAGAAAGCTTCACCTGCTTCCAAGTCTCCTAAGAAGGCTTGATTAAGAAAGAATATGATCTCGATGTTGTTTTTTATTTTGGTTTTGTAATCGGATCTCGATGATGAAGAAACATCTTGTTTGTTTTTGGTTTTAGGGGTATCGTTGTAGGTTTCTGAAAATCAATCTTCTCTTTGTTTTGGGGTTGTCTATGTAAAAAAACCATGAGAAGATGATTAGTGTTTCTTACGCAATTTGTAATGGAAAAATAACTACTTTTCTGGGTTTAGTAATCATCAACCTCATCCATCTAATTAAATGCTCTTGATTTCAAGGGAAATATTACAAACAATAATACAACTATTGATTGATGTTTAAGTGATAATTATAATGATTTTGGTACATTCATTGAAGTTGATAGATTAGTAATAAACTCGAGAACAGGAAAAACACATGACACTGTTGTTCAGATTGGGCTTTAATTGGGCTATCAATAGGCCCATTAAAGTTTATCTTCTTCGGATTTGTTTCTACGAGCTTCTGAAAAAAGGGGGTTTTGGTTTCCCGTCGGGGGGTTTAGAATTCAAAAGAAGAAGACGCGATTTTTCGAAATTTCCAATCGAATCAAATTGTGTTGTATCAGTCTTGGATTTGCGATGATGAATTTACTGGTTCTATTCTTCTCTCCGATTGTTCAGTGAGTGATTTCTTGATTGATATGGTTGAGGAACTTTTTCACTGACTCGTTGTTGTTGTTTTTGTTTTGTTTCTGGGGGTTAGAGAAGAGCTGTATCATCATCTTCTAAACGGAGCGAGCTTATTCGTATCGTCGCTGTTGCTACCGCTACTTCAGGAATTGTCTATGCTAATTGTTATCCAGATGCAAGTAAGCTATTACACTTCTTCATTATGCTTGGTGTTATTGTGGTTAATATGAATCTGATAAGCTGGATTCATAACTGTGATTATGTATTCTAGGAACGCGTATATCGCTTGCTATTCCTGAATCTGTTCGGGAATCTCTTTCGTTCCCTTGGCAGATTTCACATGGTTTGGTTCATCGTCCTGATCAAAGCTTGTTTGGTTAGTAGCAAAAAAAACTTCTGACATTTGAGTGTTTTTTTACTTGTGGAGATTGCAACTTTGAAATTTCTACTTCATGTATAGGGAATCTCGCGTTTTCGTCTAGAATTAGTCCAAAATCTGAAGCACCTGTAAATGATGAGAAGGGAGCTTCAGATAGTTCAAAACCAAGTAATGGATACTTGGGGAGAGATACTATAGCTAATGCGGCTGCCACAATAGGACCAGCAGTTGTCAATCTATCGGTTCCTCAGGGTTAGATTCTTTCTAGATTTTTGTCATCTTTTGAGTTTCATTTATTTTGTTACCTTTTAGGAAACTGGATGTAGAATTCACAGGGGTGATTTGGTGATCTTGGGGATTTATTTAGGTTTCCATGGGATATCTATGGGAAAAAGTATCGGTTCTGGAACGATCATTGATGCTGATGGCACGATATTGACTTGCGCTCATGTTGTAGTCGATTTTCAGAACATTCGTCAATCATCTAAAGGGAGGGTAAGCTTAAAAACCAAAATGTATTCTTCTGTGTAGATTGGTTCATACAATCTTTTCAAGGATGTTAGAATGACTTTTGTCTTTGGAATATATGGTTAACTATTGGAGATTATAGGAAACTGTGGTTCTAGATGATAAGCCTAGTTTCTTCTTCATGTTAATCTCAGAGACTAAGTTCAAAAAACAAAGCGCTCTGCTTCATGTTAAACTGTTGCATATACTCTTGACAAGGATCTTGAAATGAACTTTTTTTCATGTGGTTAATTATTGGAGTTATAGGAAACTCGGATTGTAGCTGATAAGATTGGTTTCTTCTAATGATACATCTTGATGGAATCTGTTAAGAACATATGTGAAGTTTAGAGTTGTTGAATTATAGGTTGATGTGACGTTGCAAGATGGTAGGATGTTCGAGGGTGTGGTAGTGAACGCTGATTTACAATCCGACATTGCATTAGTGAAGATAAAGTCAAAGACGCCATTGCCAACTGCTAAACTTGGTTTTTCGAGTAAGCTTCGTCCTGGGGACTGGGTAATAGCTGTGGGCTGTCCTCTTTCTCTCCAGAACACAGTAACTGCTGGTATTGTCAGGTAAATAATACATGCAAAAGCCTTATTCGTAAGTTCTTACAGTCACAACTGTTTTTTTTAACGGTTTTTATACTTTTCTTGGTGCTAGTTGTGTTGATCGCAAAAGCAGTGATTTGGGTTTAGGAGGCACACGTAGAGAATATCTCCAAACAGACTGCGCGATCAATGCTGTAACTCACATCTTTCTTTCTCTGTGGATTGGAAACTCATTACAGTTTGACTAGTCGATCTTCCGATTTTTGTTTAATATCCTTGTGCTATATGTGTGGTAGGGAAACTCTGGTGGGCCTCTTGTAAATTTGGAGGGAGAAGTGATCGGTGTTAATATCATGAAAGTTCTAGCTGCAGATGGTCTTGGATTTTCCGTGCCAATTGACTCGGTATCCAAAATCATCGAGCATTTCAAGAAGAATGGGTATGCTAGTAATAATCTCAATATATATATTTTTATCATTTATCACATTTTAAAGCTTGAGAGGAGTTGAACGAAAATTTACTTTTGCAGTAGAGTTGTTCGGCCATGGATTGGGTTAAAAATGATCGAACTCAATAAAATGATCATTACTCAGCTAAAAGAACGAGACCCAATGTTTCCAGATGTTGAAAGAGGCATTCTTGTTCCTACAGTGAGTACCCATTGTTGTCAATACGATCAAATAAGATAACTGCAGATTTTTGCATATTTGACTAATATAGTTGCATGATCACTGTTTTGCAGGTGATTCCGGGGTCACCGGCTGATCGAGCTGGATTCAAACCAGGTGATGTCGTTGTGAGATTTGACGGGAAGCCGGTCGAGACCATCAAAGAGGCATGTATCGTTCACTCTATCTCTCACTCTCTTTATCTTCTTAGAATATTCATGTGTGAATGAAGTTCAATTGCGCAGATAATGGAGATAATAGACGACAGAATCGGGAAGCGGATGCAAGTAGTTGTGGAAAGATCAAATAAAGAAAGGACCACACTAGAAGTCATTCCTGAGGAGGCTAATCCAGACATGTGAGCCGATGGCTCTCAGGTTTTAAAATCAGAACTTTTAACATATTCAACCAAATGTATTGAATTCTTCATAAGATGTAGTAGTTGCATGTGATTTTCTTTTACTTTGGTTTCCTTTTTGGTCTCATGGTTCCTTTCTCGACCTTGTTATAATGAAACTAAGTGAGGCATATAAACCACCAAATTATTAATCTTTGGACTAAATGAAGTAATGAACCATTCTAAAACCCTAATGGTATCTAATCAATAATACTCACTTGGCATATGTTTGTTTAAATATAAAAATCTTTAGTCACAATAAAAGATACATATACACATTGGATAATTAAGTAAATGGACAATGACATATACACATTGTATAGGTACATATGTTACTGATGTTATGAACAGGAAGGAACTTGTAATCGTATCACCAAATTGAACCTTGTCCAGTTGTTTGTGTACTGGTTTTAGCCCTCAACGCTTGAGGCCAAGTGTTCGCCTCGTATCTGGCAACAAAATCGACGACGTCGTTAACCACAGTTATAATTATTAGCACGTGCATAATATTTTTCTTTATTGAGAAAAATCAAATTGTATGTTTTACGAATGTGACAACTACTTCTTTCTATAATTTCATTTGTTTTTTTTTTTTTTTTTTTTTTTTTTTTTTTTTCTGTGATTTGGCTTCAATCTTGCTTAGCCATTTTGGTCAGGCCTAGTTAATAGCAAGCAAGTAGATTAAGAAAAATGAGAGCGTATAATCAATCTGACACAACAATGGAAATAGTTCAGCAATAAATATCAAGGCATACAACTTTTAGAAGGAAAATACACGAAATTTTCAAAACAAGGAGAGATCCATTTATAAATTGCAATACATGATTTTAACATTACGAACCTATATACCTAACATAAAAAATATATCACCAAAACCAAACTCCTTGTCCTATTTTGAGTGAGTAGATAAGATTAAATGAGTATTTCCTCCCCAAGTAGAGATATATGTATGCAGAACTCATTTCAGTTTCTTGTTGTTTTTGTTTTTCATCATCATTGGACCATAATTCTTGATTTAGTGAACATTCTTTAGCTCTTAGACATCAACTGCTAAATTGCAAAAAAAAGAACTATAAGTTTGTTCAATCATAATCAAAACGATTAGATTTGGCAATAGTGTATAATTTTGCCAAAATTTAAATAAGAATTTTTGCATATTTAGATTATTAAGACATTTTTGTTTTCTAACCTCTTTGTGTTTCCATTTCACGTACTTGTGTGTTAGTCATTGTTTCAACCTCTTCTTGTCTGTAAGTATGTTACTCTTGGAATGATGCATTGCTTTCATCAGTACTGTAAAATGAAATTGTGTGATGCTCTACTTTGCGTTAAAAGATGCTATAGGGAAAAGCCGTGGACGAAATCTACACCATTTTACCACGTGCCTCTCTTGTCTTCCTTTATAGCTTTAATTTGATGAAAAAAAACTGTGATCATTGGAGACAAACAGGAAAATTTCAATCAACTCAACTTTAAAACAAATCTTTTTGTTGGTGAGTAGATATCATGTAGAAATTTTTGCAATTCCACTAGTTATCCTTCTATATTTTTGCTCGTCAAAATCTCACGTAATGGTCATTTGGTTGCAGAGCGAAGAGGAGCAGCCACTGACAAGCTCTATGCTATTTTTAAGAGATATAAAGATATTTTATCGAGTAATCCCATAAACAAAGCTACATTTTTGACAGTATGCAGAGGAAATGTTTGTTCCTTTTTATAATTTTATGTGTGGATAGATGTGACTAAACTTATAAAATAAAATAATAACTGATTTCATGAGACTAATATGAATTATTTTATGTATTCCAATAACAAAATTTCTTATATACATATATTACTGCAATATATTGCCATATTTTCTCCTTTCTATGAGTTCTTTTAAATAAAAAAATTCATAAATTTTAAAAATATCAGTCAGTGAAATGCATATTGTGATTAAAGATGAAATACTGTCCAATTAAGTGAGAAAATGACTAATTTATTTTTAATTATATTTTATTAAAATTAATAAATCTTAAAATGTTGAAACTTTACGTGTGGTTTAATATATCATAGGTTCTGTTTCTATATTGATTTTGATGTAATTTTTTAGTTGGAATGTAATGTAAAATATTTAGGAAACAAAATCTGAAGTAATGTTATTTTTGGAAATATTTTAGAAGTTAATGTTGTAAATAAAATTTTAAATAAGCAAAACTAAAAGGGCATAACACAAATGTTAATATAGATTCAGACACTTGATTCCAATTGGTCGTTTAAAAGCTTTGTAAACGACATGGGAAGCTTATATAGCTTCTACATATAGATTACTTGCCATATGATTTAAAGAGAAAATTCTTTAGTCACAATTCACAAAGACATACACACTTTAATAATAATTATGTAAATCGACAATGTTTTATTACAAGGTAAAAACATCAAGCAGCCGCACCAATACAAAAGTTATTAAGCGGGACTTGAACCACCAAAACGAGCCTTGTCCACTTGGTTGTGTACTGGTCTAAGCCCTCATTGATGAGGCCAAGTGTTCGATTCGGTTTTGGTATCAAAAGTGTCCCCTCTCTCTCTCTCTCTCTATCTGTCCTTAACAACACCATGACGTCGTTGTGACATTGCTTGCTGCTCAGCTGTATAAATGCGAGGTAATAAAAATTACCTTTTTTTGAAACAGTGAGTAGCACGTTCACTTTTTTTTTTTTTTTTTTTGTTTTTTTTTTTTTTTTCGGGTTTGATATTTTAAATCGGCTTCGTTTTTTTATTTTTGCCCTCCAAAAGCTCCAAGAAAATCAAATCGGTATGTTCCAAATGTTGATTACTATTTCTTCCCTTTCTTGTTTTTTTTTTTTCGTATGATTTGGCTTCAATCTTGCTTAGCCATTTGCGCAGGCCTAGTTAATAGCACAAGTAGATTTGAGAAAAATGAGAGCGTATAATCAATCTGACAAAACAATGGAAAGGGTTCAGCAATAAAATATCAAGGCATACAATTTTAAAAGAAAAATACACGAAAAATTGAAAACAAGGAGAGAAGGAGGGAGATCCATTATAAATTGTAATACATGATTTTAAAATTACGAACCAAACTAAATTACCTAACATACAATATATGATCACCAAAACAAAACAAACACTCACATTTTCTCTCAACGGGCTTCGTTTTGTTACAAGGGATGGTAAGGGACGTAGCCCAATAAGCCCGTGACGTTAGCTACAACTTCGTTGCATTTTGACAAAAGGTTGAGCATCTGGTGAGAGATGTCTCCAGCGCTAACTGCTGGGCTCGGACCACGGAAGTTTCTTAATGGTGGCATCGGTGGTTCCACATGGTCCACTGGTTTAACGGGAACTTGTGGTTTTGTGTATTGTGGAGGGAGTGGAAGAATTGGAGGCAATGTAGAAGGAGGAAGCTGTTGATGATGAACAACGTTTTGAAACTTCTTACTAACAAATTCCATAGCAACAGATGAAGAAGGTCCACTGTTTCTATTCGAGGTTGTTGTAACCGGTGTTGGCTCGGTGGTTGGTTTACTCGTGTTTTCTTCACCACCTAACATGAATTTGACTCTCACGTTTCCTCGGTTACCATTTCCATTGTTACTACTACTGCTCGGGTCATCAACTGGTTTCTTCAAGCAGGATTTGAGGTTGACGTTTGGTGGTGGTAAGATTGGTTGGTGAAGTGGCGGTGCTTCGTCGAGCCGCTGGCTCTGTGGTTCATCATCTTCCTTTGTGTTTTCTGGTTCACGAGGCTCCGCTTTAGGAGCATCCACATCACGAAGAAAGTACTTTACGTTCACGTTTCCAAAAAGAGAGTTGTTTCCTGTTGCATATCGAAAAGCAGTTTGTGCATCGGCTTTGTACAGAAAGACAACACGGCAGGTCGATGATTTCCAGAAAACCCTAATGGCGGACTGATCTAACAGCCCGAAGCGACCAAACCTTGCTTTTAACAATGCAGCTGAAGGGAGAGATGTGTCAGGTGGGAATTTCATGACCAGCATTGTGGGCTCAACCACCTTAACGGATGGAGCCGGTTTCTTCCCGGTTTGAGCTCTGCCTGCTTTTGCTTGTACCGCACTGCTTTGCTCTCTAACTGGTTTTATATTATCCTTTCCTTCTCGACTGATCTTCTTCTCAGAAGCCATTGATTTCAACTGATTAGTTTTCTTCAGCTTCTTAGTTGGTTGGTTTTCATCTTGACGATCAGATGAGAGACGTTTTTTTCCAGCTTTTGATAGCTCTTCAGTTCTCTTCAGAGTCTTGATAGGTTTTGTGTCTCTGGCATTTTCGACTGTAGCATCAGAGGAAGATACTGACAAGCTTTTTTGGTAATTAAGTGAACGGAAGCGGAGAAAAAATTTCCTAGCAACTCCAAACGAAGCAACTGATGAGCCATTGAAAGGATCAAGAGAGAGATCTTGAAGATGACTCAACAGCTGCGGCACATCGACTTCCATATAGGATTGGAAATGACCTGAACCAAGCTGGGACAATTTCTTGGCCCCAGCTTCCCCAGAAGATAAAAACTTTCTCTTCTGTGGATGGTCAGACTCAGGCTCTGTCTTCTTTTTCTTTTTCTTTTTTGGCTCTGAAGAAGAATTCTCCAAGCCCATTTCAGTTGAAGATCGTTTGGCAACTTTGACTTTCTTAAGTACAGACCCCGTGGAACTCTTCCCTTTTGATGCTGAAGTATGAGACTCAAGCAGGGGCTGGAGAGAGCTTCCAGCTGATTTTAGATCTGTTCCAGCCTCTTCTTTAAGACTCACCATAGCTTCAGATTTCCCATGCTCTGGAGGTAAAGCAGTTCTTTCTACCATTTTCTCCCTTGATTCTTCAGCTAAACCCTTTTCTTCATCACGAGGAAGCTTTGAAACTGAACATTCTTTACCAGGAATAGCTGCACTTGAAGAGGTAAAATCCATGCTGACAATCCCAGACTGATCATCTTTCACTGGAGTTTGAAGCGTTGGAGCTCTTCTCTGAAGCACCAAATCCCCGTCCAAAGGTCCATCAAATCCATGGATGTGAGAAGCTGCTGTACTTGCTTCACCATGGCCAAATTGAACAGACTTATCACCAGCTTCATCCCTTCGTTTGAGAAGATATTTGTCTTGTTTTTTAGAGTCCTTAATCTTTGTGGGTATTTTAGAACTCTTCAGGTCACCTAGCGTTTCTGCTATGACCAGTGGGCCACTCAAGGGAGCTGGAAACATGAGAAATTGGAAAAACACATCAACCACCAAGAAAATAAACAATGAAGCATATAAGGTAAACGTATACAGGACTCTCCATAGTAGAAAGAGGCGCAGAATTGTTATTAGGCCATATCTTGCAATGCAGAGTTCAACATCAATGAAAGTTCGTGATTCTTTCAAGCATGCTAATGTAAAGAATACAACTTTAAAGACATCGATCCTAAAATCATGAGAACAGAGGATCTAAAAGTCACAAAACCACTAAGTCTCACATCTTTGTAACACATATGATAGCTGTTTCGAGTCTGCCTTGTAAAATTATACATACAAAGCAAGGATTACATAAATGGAAACAATATAATGATTTTTGAAAAGTGACAATACCTCGAGGCGGTGCTCTATTATGAGGTTCAAGAAGACTCATCGAAGTACGAGCAGATTTCGTCCCAAAGGCCTGTGCGTAGGTTTCATCAAACTCCTCGAATACTGCCTTGCGGAAAGCACAAACTACTGCTTTCTTCTTCATAAACTTTAAACCGTCTGGATCATACTCTCGAGGTGCTATTGCCAATTGCTTCACATACGAAAGGGCTTCAACGGGTGAAAACTTATCCCTAGAATTCTTAATCTGATCAGCAGAATAAACAGCTTGAAGCTCGTAATCAGGCACATCAACGGAGAAATAATCTTCAACGTTACTAGGCCTGAAGTTATAAGGATTCCGACATTTACAAGTCAACCCAAGAGCTGACCTTCTACACGCCTCATCCATGGCTTCCTCAACAGCCCTGACAAAATGCTTAGAAACAGTCTGCTGAGATTTCTCCTCTAGATTGGGTTCAAAGGGAATAAGCTCAGCAGGATCAAACCAACCATAACTACTATCCCCAAAAAAGGCAACAAGAACATGGTCAATCCTCCTCATACGACGAACAGAAGGAGACGCAAAAGCTTCATTAAATATATGACCAGGCCACCAAGGATGAGACTTTACCTTTCCCCAAACCAAATCTCCTACTTCAAACCCATAACTCAATGCCCTCGATACTCCAGAACCCATTTTCTCACTCGCAACATAGTCATCAAACTCAGATAAGAGAGACTTGTAATCCGTAACTCCTCGCTTCTCCAAATCCAATTTCTTCTCATCAGCGTCCGAGCCAAGCTCACTAGATTGATCATCGGACACATCTTCTTCTTCTACTTCGTTTTCATCTTCTCTAAGCTCAGAGATATCAGTTAAAACATCCTCGCTTTTAATATCGTTTCCCTCAGTCCCTAAGAGACCATCTTTCTCCGATCTTTCACTCTCGGAAACCCTAGCATCATTTGTAACCGCCGAATCGAGCTCCATAGGTAAGGAAGCTGCAGCATCACCATCATCATCATCATCAATGGCTTCGCCGCTCGAATCAGCAACACCAGAATCTATAGGAGTTGTTGTTGTTGTTGTTACCTTAGGATCCTGAATCGAATCCGTTTGTTGAGCAATCTGAGCATCCTCGTTCATCACCGAAAGTGTAAATCAATGGAGAGTTGTTACTACGAATCGAGAAGAACCCTAAAACAGCAACTCTCTCTGTTATAGAGATTATTATTATTATCCGTATTTAATTTTTGGTTTCTGGACACAGACACAAGAAAAATGAAACTAAATCATCATCTGAGGAGAGAGAACGATGATGATGATGATACAGACACAGCTAGCTACTAAATTAGATGTTAAAAGGAGCTCTGGACTAACCTCGGCCCATATAAATACATATAAAAGCCCGTTAAGTTAGGGCTGGGTTTAAAAACCCAAATATCACTACACTTAACGTAGGGTTTTGTTTCTATGTGAAACGGCGTCGTTTGATCCAAAACCTGAAACAAATCGCATCCTTCTTCTTCCTCAGAAGCGCCGACTTCAATCTTTTATTTTTTTTCCTACGAATCTCATCATCTTCAATCTCTTGTTCTGTTTGATTTAGCTGTCAGCTTATTATCTATAAGGTACGTTTCTTATACTAGATTCATTGTTCTCTACCTTGGATAGATGAGCCTGTAACCTGAACCGTGTACTAATAGATAAAAAGCCTTGAGAAATTTTCTCCATTTTCACATCTTGTTGGGCTTCTAGATTACAATAAACTAGGGGTATAGTTTCTGATTTCTTCTATAAGCTTAGGAACTTGATACAAGGGTTTGCGTTTTGGTTTCTAGATACATTGAGTGGGGGGGGGGGACATTGCGTTATGATTGAAAGTTTCAGTCTTTGATTCCCTTTGAACATATTAGGACATTGTTAGTTTGCTGTTTCAATCCTTCTGTTTAGGTTACGGACAAACTAGCTCCAAAGACAGATTTTTTTTTTAACATCGATTTCGATTTTCGTTTATCTGATTAAAGTTGAAATGTGTTAAAAGACTGATTACTCTCTCTCTCTTTCTTTGGCAGATTTTTGATCTAAGTTTTGGAAGCATGGAGGTGCTTGATATTGATGCCCGAGCGGCGAAGCTAGGAATTGATTGGTCTCACGTTAATCTCGATTCCATCCAACTTCCTCCTGGAAAAGACTTTGGGATCGAGAGGTGAGAGATTTTCCATTAGATCTCTCTAGTTTTTCATATCTCCTGCTTTGTTTTTGTAGATCGTTTGGAATTTGTGAATCCTAAATCTAATCTTCTTGTGTTTATACAATGGGATGATTGCTATCTAGGCCTTTTGCTATTAGATATATTTAAATTTGGTGTATTTTAGTCATATTCTGAATCAGTTTATCTCTAGCTTTATGGTGCAAAGCTCATTCTTGTCTGTACATATTATCTAGAGCGTATGAACAATGCAAACTGATTCGTTATATGCTTTCTTTTGTGGTGGTTGTAGTGATGATGAAGCTGTTTACCACGATGACCAGTCAGAATTCGACACTGGATTCGGTAACATTATCGTAGTAGATCACCTCCCTGTTGTTCCCAAGGAGAAGTTTGAGAAACTTGAAGGTGTTGTCAAGAAAATTTACAACCAGATAGGTGTGATCAAGGAGAATGGACTGTGGATGCCTGTTGATCCCGATACCAAGATGACATTGGGCTACTGTTTTATTGAGTTCAATTCCCCTCAGGTTATTATCTACAAGCAGTTTAATTACCTTAATCTATCTGTTTAATTTGTTCTCAAGCAATATTGTAGGCCTCATATGTTTGAATACTTTATTTCTCTTATTATAACTAGTTTTTTCTCAAGGATAGCGTCGTTTCTATGTTAACTTGTCGAGCTTTGCTAATAGTTTGTCTCAATGCCTGGGCTCTCTGCAGGAAGCACAAAACGCCAAGGAAAAATCTCATGGCTACAAGTTGGACAAGTCTCACATCTTTGCAGTAAACATGTTCGATGATTTCGACAGGTTGATGAATGTGAAGGAGGAGTGGGAGCCTCCTCAGGCCAGGCCGTATGTCCCTGGGGTACGTTTAGTTTTCATCATACTACTGACGGCAGTGTTTCTAATTGCCCTTGTACCTTGAAAACTTGTCTTGTAATAACTTCCACTATCTCTGTGTGATCACTTCTTTATTTTGTTTTTTCTCAGATTGATTCATTGATTTCATGTGCTTGCCAGTTGCATTAGAGTTATCATCTGTTTACGCATTTGATGTATTACTAATCAATAATTATAATTGCCTAAACTGTTATTGCATGTTTATTTTGTTATTCAATACAGTCTATTGAGGTGCTTATATGGTGTTCATTTTTCAGGAAAATTTGCAAAAGTGGCTTACTGATGAAAAAGCCCGGGACCAGCTTGTCATTCGTTCTGGCCCTGATACTGAAGTTTTCTGGAATGATGCTAGGCAGAAGAATCCCGAACCTGTTCATAAACGTCCTGTAAGTTACTTAAATCTTCCTGTATATATCTGTTATTTATTACTTGACGGATTAGAGTAATGTTATATGAGATGTTACCATCATCTGAAATGTTTAATGTTGTCCTCCTACGCAGTATTGGACAGAGAGTTATGTGCAGTGGTCTCCTCTAGGTACATACCTTGTTACACTTCACAAGCAGGGAGCAGCTGTTTGGGGTGGTGCTGATACATTCACGCGTCTCATGCGTTATCAGCATTCTATGGTTTGACTTTATTTTAATTGCTACTTAGTACTTCCCGTTTTTATCTGTTCTGAAATTTGACATCTTTTGGTGTTTCCGTTTTAGGTAAAACTAGTTGATTTCTCTCCAGGTGAGAAATATCTGGTAACATACCATAGCCAAGAACCAAGCAACCCGCGGGATGCAAGTGTGAGTGTATCGTTGCTTCTGTTCTTCCCAATTATTATTTGTATATCACTTCTATGCAAAGGATTCTGATTTCTGTCAAATTTTCAGAAAGTAGAGATTAAGGTCTTTGATGTGAGAACCGGGAGGATGATGAGAGATTTTAAGGGTAGTGCTGATGAGTTTTCAATTGGAGGACCTGGTGGTGTCGCTGGTGCGTCTTGGCCTGTTTTCAGGTAATTTCTTTAGCTGCATGTCAGTTTCGTAAGCATAAGACAGTCGAAATCTATCCTCTATTCCACTATAATGCACATTTGTTGATATCTTGTAACCTTTTTCTGCAGATGGGCTGGTGGAAAAGATGATAAATACTTTGCCAAGCTTAGCAAAAACACTATCTCTGTCTATGAGACAGAGACTTTCAGCCTGATAGACAAGAAATCCATGAAGGTTGATAATGTTGTAGATATTTGCTGGTCTCCTACTGATTCAATCCTTTCATTGTTTGTTCCTGAACAAGGTGGTGGAAACCAACCTGCCAAGGTATGTTTATATATTTCTTATTTAAATAAAAAGCCCTGACTTATCAATCTGTTTCCGGTTCTCTGCCAGTTGTGTTATATATTTAAACTATGATATCCCTTTTTTGCAGGTTGCTCTAGTCTCAATCCCGAGCAAAGTGGAGCTGAGGCAGAAGAATCTCTTCAGTGTGAGTGACTGCAAGATGTACTGGCAGAGTAGTGGAGAGTATCTTGCTGTTAAGGTTGATCGATACACAAAAACTAAGAAGAGCACATACTCTGGATTTGAGCTTTTCCGTATCAAAGAAAGGGATATTCCCATTGAGGTTCTTGAGCTGGAAAACAAGAACGACAAGATTATTGCTTTCGCGTGGGAGCCTAAGGGTCACAGATTTGCTGTGATTCATGGTGACCAACCAAGACCAGATGTCAGTTTCTATTCAATGAAGACTGCACAAAACACTGGAAGGGTTTCAAAGCTCGGAACTTTAAAGGCCAAACAAGCCAATGCCCTCTTCTGGTCGCCCACAGGCAAGTACATAATTCTTGCTGGGTTAAAAGGTTTCAATGGCCAGCTTGAATTTTTCAACGTGGATGAGCTCGAGACAATGGCCACAGCTGAACACTTCATGGCCACAGATATCGAATGGGACCCGACTGGAAGGTACTACTGTCTTATAACTAAATCAGTCTATTGGTTGTTTCTCTTTGTTCCAATTTCTGATGTTGTTTGTTCTTTTTTGTTTTCAAAGGTACGTTGCAACCGCAGTGACATCAGTCCACGAGATGGAGAATGGGTTCACCATATGGTCTTTCAATGGGAATTTGCTTTACCGGATTCTGAAGGATCATTTCTTCCAGGTATGTAACAAAAGACTTGGTCTCAAAATAGCATCATCCACTTTCCCATGTCTAATTTTTATGTGTGTGTATGGTTGGTTACACAGTTGGCTTGGCGTCCAAGACCACCATCATTCTTGACTGCGGAGAAGGAAGAAGAGATAGCAAAGAACCTGAAGAAGTACAGCAAGAAGTACGAGGCGGAGGATCAGGACGTGTCTTTGCTGTTGAGTGAACAAGACAGAGAGAAGAGGAAGGCACTGAATGAAGAATGGGAGAAATGGGTAATGCAGTGGAAATCTCTGCATGAAGAGGAGAAACTCGCGAGGCAAAGTCTTCGGGACGGTGAAGTTAGTGATGTGGAAGAAGATGAGTATGAAGCCAAAGAAGTAGAGTTTGAGGATGTTATTGATGTAACTGAGGAAATCGTTCAAGAGTCGATGTAAGTTGCTCGGTCTCTTTTGTCGCCTTCTCTTATTGTTCTTCGGATCTCTTGTATGTTTTTTAAGCTGCGCTCTCTAAAAATCTTATAGAGACTTTTTGGTTCCTTGGATTAAGTTATCATGAGATTAAGTTTTCTTAATTACACTTGTTTTTTGCAATTTTATTGATTAAGCATTTTAAAGCAGGGGTGTAATGAAACTTTGTGAACGAAGAGGGGAACAGAAACAGATCAACATGTTATCAGAGTTTTAATAAGTTCCCCTTCTTCTTTGCCTTTTATGTTCTAATCTAACCTATTAGGTGGGGAAACTATCTATTTTTTTTGGGTTACGGGCATAGTTTATGATAACCGACTCTCCAAATTCAAATACACATACACGCTGCATAGTCAAACTCATGTGTTTTCGGTAAATTCAGAACTTTGAAGGTTGAAAAGCTGTTATTTTAAGATGAAATTGAAGAAGATGTTCAGATTTGCATTTAGTGGAGTCGTAAATCTCATCAAGCTACAATTAGAATTTTGCCTTAATTCTTTGGGAAAAGATTGAGATCGATTGACATATTAATTTTCCGACGATTTCGGCCAGACTTGAAGCTTTCGGGCGACACAACAATTGCTGCTGATCAGAGATTCCAACCTCTTCCACTTCGAACGTGTTTTCCAACCTTTTGCAACAGCCACATATTCTTTGTGTTGTATCTAAGCTTACCTTTTATAGGTTCTCCTATTGAATTTTGGTTTTTTTTTTTTAATTGGGTTTTCTTACTTATTTCGTTGTAAAATATTGACTAGTCTCTTTTGCTGAACTGAATAATAAAACACAGTTGAAAAAACCATCAAGTGGTGAATCAAATTAAAAACTTTAATTATTTTTTATTAAATCAATTTTGTTGACTACCAAATTAAATATGTTGATATCTAAATTTTAAATATGATTTTTTCTTATTCAAAATATTTATATTTATATTTTTTAAAACTTATATTGACTGAAGGTTTTAAAGAAATGCATAGATTGACGGAAGGATTAGTGTTGAGGCTAGATGACTCTATCAATTCTAGGGCTTGCAATACTATGCCTAAATTGGATAGTAGCGTTACTTTACATGGAGGGAAGAATTTAAAAGATCTAAATTGGATAGTAGCGGTTTTAGTGGCTTGTCCACAACTAAATCTATCTAAAATGTTGAAGAAAATCTGGATGGTCGCCGACAATGTGAGATCAAAAAATATATACAAAGATTTTATGGCGATAAAACGAATTCTAGAGTCAGATCAAACCTCTTCTAAGTATGCTCTTCAATCTTGAATAAGTTATAGAGAGTTCATGGTGATTTAAATGCAGTAGAGGCAGCTGCGAAATTTGAAATTTAACAAAGTTGCTAACAATTTCTGTTAAACTGTAAAACGACGCTATCAAGTTATGATTATTATTACTCAAGGTTAATGGTTTGAATCTCATCTTCTGTTTTTTCAAAATGAAAGGACGACATCGTTTTTCAGTTTAACAAAAATTGTTTGTCTTGATTGACTTATCAACGTTCTTCATTTGGCAAATTCAAGTAAATGTGATAATTTAATAGAAAAGACAATTTACTACAAACAAAAATGAGATTTTTTCAACAATTTCGGTACGTTAAGATTTTTATGAAATTTTCCCATTTTTTTAAAAAGTACTTCTACCAGGTTTTAATATTCAGTTCATTTTCAAATATTTTGGCTTGTGTTCTTTACTATGTTGTTAAATTGAGCGGCTGGTTTTAAAAACATTACAGATATAAGTAAATAGCTTTTTGCACACTTTTGTGCTAATAACAATTGACAATAGTTGTTTTGTTAGTGATAGGACAATTGACAATGCACACTTAATTTATTTCTTATTAGTTTTTATTCATAAATTGCAAATGTAAGAAGAATAAAGAAGGAATAATAAACAACACACTTATGTTCTTTTAATTTTTCAATAAATTATTTGATGGTATCAATTTGACTGATATACATCCAAAGCACCAAATTCTTTGAATGAATTTCAATGTGAGAACACTTCTATGAATATGTTAATGTTACTGAAATAACTTAAATAATCAAAAGAAAAGCAAATTGATCAAAAGTAAGCAAAAACCAAGGAAAACATAAGGAAAGTATGAACAAAACATAAGTTAAATATTAAAAACTACAAAGTTCATATTCAAAAATTGAGATACTAAGACAAAAATAAACAAATTAAACCAGAATGTCTAGAAAATTATGCAAATATTATAATGTTACTTCAACTGACCAAAATGATTAATATCCAGTTCGAATCGGTTATCAAATCTGTTTACCTTGTGTACAAATACTTGATATCTTCCTTCAACTTGGTCGTTTCAAGGAATATATCAAGTTGAAGGAAGATATCAAGTGTTTGTACATTTTTCATCTTCTCATATTGTTACATGTTTATCAACTCAAGAAATCTACTACGGAAAATGTTGAGTATGGTATAACTGGTGATGTTCATAGGGTATTTATAAAACGTGATACCATACCACCAATGATTTTAGTGAGATAATATATTATGTTATAGTGGGAAAAGAACCAAAATTAACCAAAGCTATTTGTAAAACGTTTTTTCGTACCCAAAGTACCATGTATAAATCAACCTAAATCATCAAAAAAAAAAAAAAAAATCAAAATTTAAATCTGAACTATGTGAAGTGTAGCCGATTTCAACCTTTGTTTAAGCGGTGTTAATTAGCTATTTAACAGTAATGAGTCATATATAAATCGTGGCATACACAATTATGAATAGTTGCTATATTATATTTATATCTACCAAGTTGTAGAAGTTAACAAGACAGTAGTTGATATGGTGGTACTAAATAGTATAGAAATTACGAATACAATAACATCAGTAACAGTAAGTACACTACAAATCGGCAGAGCATATATAGAGAATCTGAATCTTCCATGGCAATAATAAAGCTGAAGTATACGGTAGTAGGGATTAACCTATTTAGAACTTAGTTTCAACAAGAACCATCCATGCCTGAGAAGGAGACACAAAAAAGAAAATCGTCTGATCTAACTATTTTTTCATTTCTAAACGTAAATACTGATATTTAAATACTGAGATTGGAAATGACAAAAGAAGAAGTACCGGAAACAAATAATTCATGGAGAATCATGTTTTAGGCGGAGGAGTTCCAGCAAGCCAACCCCAAACGCCACCTGAGCTCTGTTGTTTGGCGTTCATGGCGGCAGCTTGTTCAGACGCAACGGCTCTTTGACGTTGGAGGAGCTCGAGTTCCTTTTGAAGTGTTTCCATTGTCTGAAGCTTTTGTCTTACCTCTGCAACTTCAACCTGCGGACCGAGTTTTGTTAGGATTTGGTCAACATGAGAGAGGAATGTTTCACCATCTCGAGATTCAGATATCAACCCGGAACTTACGATATGGCCTATAAAATGAAGAAAAGTGACGTTCTTAGTAAAAAGGTCTAGATACCTCTAGTTTGAAACACCTTGATTGTTCTGCTGCACGTTGACTTCGCAAAGATTGAAGTTCCTATAGATGGAATACCGAAAATGTTGAACACAACAAAAGATTCTCCAAAAGATTCTCAACCCATATAACTTGCTTATTAGTCGTGTCTCTTTACACTTTAGTCTCGGTCAGAACCAAATTTTCAGAAAATCAATTAACAGGATTGTGTTCTTTTGGCTCTTTAGTTTTTGTAAAAGAGAAAGGACAATAGAGATGCATGAAGGCAATAGTATTGTTACCTTGTACAACTCTGTATTCCGTATGTCTATCTCTGCTAACTCTTCCTTTAGTTGGAGAGTTTGTATCTTCTCTTTGTTGAGTGATGCTTCCAGTTCTTCCTTCTCTGATTTAAGGACTGTGATAATGCGTTCGCTTTTTCCTTCAACCTATCCAAAGTACAAAGAAGAAAAATAAGATATGCATTGTGAATTAAATTTGTGATCATCTTAGTCTATTTTGATATTCACACTGAGAAATATCTGACGAGAAGATACCTTTGATCTAAGGTTAACATTATCCATGACAATTTCCCTTACTCTGCTTTCTTGGCTCACCTCAATCTCAGACTCAATATCTCTAGTTGTGGCGTTATTAACAGCAGAAAAACTATCTGGCACAGGAGAAGCTCCCATAATTTTTGATTTCAAGCTTGATTTGTGGCTTGGTTTAAAAACATTCACCTGACCGCGCGCGAATAACAGAATTAACAACCGAGTTGTAAACCAAATCAGGACAAGATGTATTTATCGGTACCTCGCTGTTATAACTTCCATTGTATCCACCAAAAGCGACGATTACATCTTCGCCATTGTATGAGCTCACAACTAAACTCAATCCCTATCATCAAAGAAACATTTGCAGCTCAACTCTAAACGTTTGGAAAATATAAAAATGAAACAGGTGGTGTTTTTTTTTAACTACCTCGCTAGCGAGAGGTACACGTCCTTGAACTGAAGTGACTACTGACCACGCAAGAGTTGACATATTTAATACAACAGTCTCAGATGCCCCTGTGGCAAAGTACCAGGAAGTATCACAATTAATCACACTGTACAAAAAAAAACGAAGCAACTATCAAGCTTTTCCCCAGGAAAAGTTCCAGTATGTAACATAAAGAGCAACAGATCCGGGGATCAAAACGCAGGGAAGAGAAAGAGATTTCGAAGGAAAAATGTAGAAACATACCGCTTTTGTTATCTCCACCACCAACAATATACCAATTTTCCCCAATTGTCACACCAGCGTGTCCAGCACGTGGAGTTGGTGCTTCACCTTGTTGTGTATGTTTTGACCATTCCATCTATAAAATGGAGCAGAATCTGTCAAAAAGCTGACAAAGAATGTTACTAAAACAAAAGAAGCTTGCCATACGGTTTGCAGATCGAGGACGTGCAGATCATCAAAACAAGCTGCTTGTGATCCTCCACCAAAGATTAGAAGGTAACGCTCAGCGTGCACTGCAGCAGCATGATCAGACCTTGGAGTTGGAGGAGAACCCCTGCAAGTTGACAGCACTTTTAGTTCAACTGCTGATCTTCCACTGACAACTAAGATATGAATGTAGTTAGTTGGCAGCTTTATAAAATCTCCTTCACTTCCTGAATTTATAGTCTAACCTTCAAACAGACCTGACTTATTCAAAAGTGAGAATAAAATGCAGAAACTTCATAAGATCTTACACGGCATCTATCTCATCCCAGGTCATGGTGTCTAGATGAAGTATATGCAAATCGTTCAGAAGCGATCTCTTTGCATCCTGGCCACCAAATATCACCAAGCTTTTTCCCACAAGGGTCGCTGACTGACCTCCACGCGAAATCTACGAGCAAGAGAGAGAGAGAAAGATAAAAGTAGTATCAATTTAAGCAGCTAAAGTACATGCTCAATTTCCAATATCATTAAGAGATCAATAAATTGGGTTAAGAATGCAACTTAATACATGAATATATGACGAAGGACGAACGAGAGAAACTTTTCATTTTCTCTTCCACATGTTCTCAAAAGTTT
Source organism: Camelina laxa (assembly GCA_024034495.1). NCBI lineage: Eukaryota > Viridiplantae > Streptophyta > Magnoliopsida > Brassicales > Brassicaceae > Camelina > Camelina laxa. Next base: position 13,082,460 of record CM043881.1, read on the forward strand.
TACTACTACATTGGAATATAACCCATATAAGTATGGAGAAGATAAATTTTTACCGGTGGCTTCCCGTATGTCTTTAAGATTGACCATGAACAGCTATGCAGATCAAATATCTTCACTGTGATGAGAAAACAGAAGAAAAACTGATAAACAAGAATTGTATGCTCCAGAGAATAACTTACTAGAAAGTGTTTTAAACTCTTACCTATCATGGATTCTAAAGGATCCTTTGTATGACCACCGACAGACAAAAGCTTGTTTTCCCATGGTATCTATAACAAACAAAGAAGGCCAGTGTGAGGAAAGAACTGTACTATTCTCCAAACCTTCCCATGATATTTCAAGGCTCGAAAACGAAAGAAGGAAAGACCGAAACAAAAATGCAAGTTAAAATACTAACCAAAGAATGACCAGCACAGTGAGTTAGTTTTGCTGGAGATGATGTTTCCTGTGATTCAGTCACAACCTTGGTTTCAGCTCTTGACCAAGTCCAGTTTTTTAAATCTAGAACCTGTATTTGAAACAACATTCACAGAAGACATGCTTCGAATTGTCAGCAGACGTACCACAGAAGATAATGGGAGAAGGTTCTCGAAGGTAGGTAAAGATGAAACCAATTATCTCAATAGACCAGTAATAACTGCTGTCAAAGAACGCTATTAGTTGCTTACATGAAGATCACCTAGATAACGCCCGTTGTAGTTTCCACCATATATATACATCTTATCTTGAATAACCGCTGCTCCATGCTGCAACGAGTATTATTAACAAGAATTAGAAAAGAGAGAAGATACACGGAAAGATCGTTTTCTTTCGTGTCACACGACAGAGTGAAATCAAATATTACCTCATACCGAGCTTTTGGTGGCTGACCTGATGTTCGTGGTGCAGTCCACTGATTATACACAGAAACAGTATTTGGGTCTTCCAAAACAACATCTTTATCTTGGGTTTCCGTCAAGCGCCCAACCTCGGTAGAAATGGTCTTTGTCTCACCAAATGAAGTTCCACTCTCAAAACTAGGCTCAGCCTTTGTGCTCTGCGGACAGAGAATCAATTTAGTAATTGAGTAAGATACTTCTCTTTACAATTCAGACAAGGCATTGGTATCTTGGTAGCAATTCATATGAAAACTGAAATTAGATCCTATGTGTAGGTGATGAAAGTGCTTAAGTTGGGATCCAAAACTCACACTGATTTGGAAATCTACGACAGGCTCTGAAACAGAGTTAGATGTCCTTGGATACCAACCAGGGTCTTCTTCCTTTTTTTAAAGTGAGAAATAGGAAGAAATTAGCCTATGATCAACAAGTTAAAAGAGAAATGAGCATAAACTCTTCTGTTGGTTACCTCTAAGATTTTCACAAAGAGACGCATTGCCTCAATGGAGGGCATGGTTCCAAGCCCCTGCCAACTAATAAACATGTACTTCTACTTAGAAAGTTTACAAGGACCACGTTCTGTGCTCACTTTTCATAGAAGATATCCTAAAGGAAACGAAGTCTGCAATGTAGATCTATCTTTGCAAAATAGCATTCTCTAAGATACATGCAAGAAGTCTCCTGAGATGTCTCACCAGAAATTTGCATGCTTGCTAAAATTTTAAGTTAGCTGTTTCATTTCTTCACCTTGGATGGAAATACATGCAAGTCCCACATTTCTACATACTCTCTAACATATTACATCTACAATACTTGTTTCTGTAGCCCTAAATTCATGAGACATCTTGATCCTTGTACTCAGGATAGCAGAGTTATTGTTTGACAGAGACACAAAAAAGGTGAAACTAACCTTTTCCATTTGCTTAGCTCTACAGGATTCCACGCACTAGGTTTTGGAATACTGCAAGGTCCTAGAGTAGCCTGTTTAATTAATTACATGTCAAGGCAAAAAAATTTCAGAATCAAATTGAGTAATCATCTTTTATCACAAAGGATGGTAAATGAATTCACTCAGGAATCGATTTTGGTAAAGACGAAAATTTTATTAAGATAAATTCTCATCTTCTTCACTAAGAAACAATGGATGCCAAGTACAACAAATTACATGACAATGTGGGATCATCTCTCAAGTTACAGCTGCCAGCACTTGTAACGTTCCATTTCAATGTTAGCAATAGCATCGTCTAATCTACCAGATCTCTTATTTGGAAATGGAATTGACGGACCTGCTGGTGCAACGCGTAGAGAAGCAAAGCGGTATCGTTGGAGAATTTGGAGCTGAGTTGTTTCACCGACGACGAAGATTGAGATCCGTCGACGAGGCCGACGTAAGATGCGGCGGCGTAGAATCTCTCCGGGTAAGAAAGGCCAGAGCTCGCTCTCACCATGTGAGCCATTTTGTTCCGTTGATCGGAGGAGATTTGAGGAAGAAGCCAAAACAAAAAAAAAGGAGGAAGCAACAGTTTCAACAATATTAATTTAGCGGCACCATCCATCAAAGAAAATGTTGCTACTGTTTGCATGCCTCCAAAACTCCAAAAAAATATCCAATTTTTTTTATTTTACTTTTTTTTCACAACAAATATAAATAAATTCAAAGGAATCGTTTATGTAACAAAAGACAGAAGTAATTAAATTTATTAGTAGCTTAGAAGAAATTGTTATGATCATTAATTAGGCTTGAGGCATGCAAATATGTAGCAACTTGTCGGCTTAAACTTACCTTCATCATATCTCCATAATGCTACGTCAGGAACAGAACATGCATGCGCCTCTATCTATCTCTTCTTCTATTTGATTCTAATGCGCACCCCGTGTATGTAACTGTCCAAACTCACTCCAATTATCGAACCACAATGAGGTTTGCAACCCACTCTTCATTTTTATCTTACAACCAGAATGACTGATAAAAATTACATCTTTACAAGTTTTCAATTTACAGTGATCTGTGTCCCCAACCATCGTATCTAACAAACCATTTGGAAGATTGTTATGCACTCCGAAACTTCAACTTAAATGATAGTTTTCAAATTGAGTTAAAGGTTTCATCGACATCTTCAGAATAAGCAGACTTTTTGTGTTGACATAAACTTCCAATATGAGATTATTCAGATCTGTTCAAATCCCCTATATATTAATAGAGGAACATTTTGGAAAAAAAGCTGAGGTGTCAGCATTACAGAGCTCAGAACACTCTTTCCTTTATTTGTCTTTTAAAAAATAATTCCTTTTTTATCATTGTGTTTTTCCAAAAATAAAATTAACACCCAAAATTAAATTTTTTTATTATTTTTCTAACTTAATTATATCCTTTAATTATATTTTCATAAAATCTTTAAAATGAATTTTAAGAACTCTTTGTTCATATGATATAATAATATAAGATTGATTATAATAATTCTCACGGGTTAAATTTTAATTATTATACCAATTTTTTTATAAATATATACTATACAATCGAATTTTAAATATTTCAATTACCCAATAATATAATAGATTTTTGTAAATAAAAATTACAGTAAAAACATTAAATAATTATTTTATACCGCACTATGTGCGGGTTGTTACCTAGTTTACTAGTAAGAACAACAACATGGGGAGACGATTTTCTCATTTAATAAGATTAAAACTAACCAACGTGCCAAGGGAAAATTGCAAATGGCAGAAGGAGGAATTTAACCTATCGGTGCCTCGTTTGGTGTAGCACTGGAGCTCCTGTGTGACTTGTGCTTTGACCTCTTCTCCCGTTTCTTACTACTCCTAAGGAAATTGAACAGAGAAGAGCGTCAATTGCAACTATGAAATATATGTAAAGTGGTTAAAATATTCAAAAGTAGAAAGGTTGATGTACTCGTCATGTGAGGAACTATGTCCTAGGCAAGATTTTAGCTTCCGGTTAATATGCTTCATGTCCTTGTCAGTTGGGCAGTTGTAGTTCTTTACCTGAAAAAAAAAGAGAGAGAGAGAGAGCATATAAAAAATCTGCCTTTTAGATATGGTAGTTTCATTGTGTCAAAGAAAGAAGAAGAAAGAGATATGCACGTTTCATTGTTCTGTGAAAATTTGAAAGTTGATGCATACCAAATATTCAATGTCATCAAGTAACTTTGTAAGCTCTGAAGTCGTGTGCTCAGAGTTTGGTTGAGAAACAATGTTCTCTAGGTACCTACACCAAATGCAGTTTAGTTGAAAATCCAACCTATTGAGTATCATCGCAGGTTCTCTTAAGCCAAATGGTTTGTTCAGAGGCCAGGAGATTAAAATCATCGAGATGGATATAGAAGAAGATAAATAACCTATCAAAGTCGATCACTCGAAGAGCCTCATTTCCAATACGTAAAGACGCCAACGCCAACTGCAAGGACACACATCTAACAATTGAGAAATAATTCAACACTTTGTTACATATACGCCAAAAGAAACAAAATTGCTGAAAGAAGGTACATGGTAAGTCTTTTAAGATAAGCTAAACTACTAAATGATAAACATTAATCAACGCAATTTTCACCTATATATCTGTAAAAGAGAAAACAAAAAACCATCACGTCTTGAGTAGAATATTTGAGCGTTACTGAAATATGCCAACCCATGAGTTCAACTAGATTCTTTCATGGGTTATTAATTTATTATGTATCTTCAATCTGATTAAAAAAAAAAAAAGAAAGCAAGGGAGACAAAAGAAAGTATCACGCCACCTGGCCAGGAGGAAAGAGGAGTGGAGCATCTGTGAGGATAACTTTATCAGCTACTGCTGTCGCAGCTTCGAGCAAACTCTGCAGAGTACTTGAAACGTTATGCCAGTGTGAGAAAATGAAACTTTAGTAAGGCCAGTAAGTAAAACGACTTGCAGTTACGATCCAAAGTTCAGTTACACATGTTAAAAAAGGTTAAAGGGAATATGAAGAGATATATATACCTTCAATTTTTGGATCTCATCATCTCTAACTTGAAGAAATTCCTAGAAGATGATAGGATGATGTCACTTTTCGAAACAACATGAAGTGTAACAAGAATGAAAAATTACACACAGCGAATAAAAGTATTAAAAAGCTTCAATTTCCTATTTTGGTTCACCAACTTCTACCCTTGAAGATAACATTCTTGCTTGCACAACATAATTTCCAATCAACTCAATCAGAAACTCGTGATGACATAAGAAAAGCTACAAAAAGTTAGAAAGGCCAGATTTACCTCCATGTTGTTGACAAAACCTTCGATTGCACGATACGGTGCATAAACAATCAGATCAAATTCCAAACTCTGCACATGAAGTTAATCTAATTTGAACATAAGAATGGAGAAAGAACAAGGCTAAATAAACATAGGGAAGTTGCAACAGATTCATTGATTCATATCATGCCTGAAGAACAGCCATCTCATACTTGAGAATTATGAGGTGATCTTGATTAATCCCCTTTCCTATTTCCTCAGCAGATACATGATTCTCCTCTATTTTACAAGAGGCATACACACAGGTTAACCTGTTCAATGAAAGGTAACAATTAGTCTAAATTACAACATTGGATCAAAGGGAATTGACTGCCTAAAAGAGCCTGTCAGAGATACAAAATGCTTAACACAATTTGATTTAAAAAAGTTTTAAACTATTCTCTTAGGAAAAAGTAAAGCATTTAACCATTTTAAGGATTTAGAAGAAGTATACATTATTTCTTTTGGATGATGTTGCATAACAGACCATTGCAGATAAAATCTTTTAAAGTATTGAAGGGCTGTTGCCTGCAAAATATTACAAAGAAAAACATGAATACAGAGAGACGTATCTTATTTTGAACTTCATATAAACTTCTATCTCAAAAAGGAGTAAAGCACCTGAATCTTGTGAGGAAACTTAAAGGCACTGCACACTTCTTGGACCTTTGCCTCATAATATGCTCTCATGAACCGTTCTTCATCAACGTTCATAGGCTTAAGCTTCTTATCAGCTGAGAGTAAAGCAGCAAAACATAACATAGTTAAAAACGTCAACTAACAAAGCTATAATGATACGTATGAAGATATTGAACGAACCATGCAAAAGAAAAAAAAAGTTAACCTTGATCTCCTGCATCAGTTTTATCATTAGGATATGTTAGTGATCCACTGGCATCTACTTCAACTCGGGTTGTTCCACACTAAGAATAAAATTTAAGTTAAAAATCGAACATGAATAGAGAGAGTAAAGTTCAATATCAACACAGTTTCAGCACACCTTATCCAGCATTTGCACTGCCCTCTGGTTAGCAGCTTTATATCTCTCCGCCTACAATTAATTGCAACATTACAGCTTAGTTGCAATACCATATCTACAACAAGAAGTAAAGATCATAACAATAGCACGCATAAAGTAACAAGAGTTCAAAATGCTAGCTCTAAGCCTCTAATGCTCGAATAATCAGACTCTCTTGCGTCAAAAAAGACGGAAAAAAAAAAAAAGGAATCCCATCAAATTATCGGTTGAACAATGAACAGTTTCACTTCCATTTAGCTTCACATTAGCCCAAACAAAACAAAAACAAAAACAAAAACACAGACAAAGGTAATCAATATGATGCAATCAAAGCAAAGAAAACCTTAAAGATGAGCAAAAGATTCTAAAATTTATAAATGAATCTGATAATAACAAATGATATCGTAATTGCTTCTCTTAAACCAAAAGTGAAGAGAAGAAGGAGAATGGAAAAAGAAAGAAGATTACCAGTTTCTGGGGAGTGAAAATCCACTTGGCTCGTTGTGTTGATGTCTGGAAATCCGCCATTCTTACTGAGTGCTCCCCGACGAGTTCCAATAATTCGAACTTGCCAAGTAAAAAAAAAGTACTTCTTTGGGATCAAATCCACACGGCTGTTGATTGCAATTACCTTTCTGGAAAACAATCTCCGATAAAAGAAGAGACTTTTTAGAGGTCAAAACGTACACAGCACAGGGTAAACAACATTCACTAAAGAGAACACGCACGATCAAGATGTACTGAAAGACGCGGAATTTAAAGTTCTTTCAAGTCGTGCTCTTTACAAAATTAAAAGTTGGAATCTATCACTAACAAAGAGAAGAATGCTACAGAACACAACTAATCAGGATAAAGAGATTGTTGAAGGAGGGATGATTCGGAAAAATCTTAACCTTTAGGAATGTCGAATTCGAAGAAGCAGGAGAATAAACGAAAAAAGGGATGAGTGAAAAAGGGTAGGGCGGCCAGATAATGATGCCCCCAATTACAGATTTTGTAGTCGCCGGTTGTGTCTGCTTCGCTCGGAGAAGTAATGAGCAGTACAAAACGACATCGTCGGTCAAAAGCAATAACCCTAAGCCTAAATTATACCCAAACTTCAATTTAATTTTAATTTTAGATTTAAATGAATTTTTCAAAATGTTATTTTAATTTTTCTTTTTGTGTGTGTAAACTGTAAAGGTTTCAATTTTAAATATTAGTGCTTGTTGCTTAAGTTGTGTGTGTGTGTGTGTGTGTGTGTGTGTGTGTGAAGGGTTTAAGGTATTTTGGGGCTTTTAGGAGTTTTTAATTTGAAGGCATATGTATTAGATTCTAAATAAAATTGTGATACAGTATAGCTGCGGCAACACTAATATGAATCGTTAAACTATATACGTAGTTTTTGGTCTAATCCATGATTTTTTTATTTATTTTAAGTTTGAGTCACTGTTATAGTCGTTTAGAACATAAAATTGAAGACTAAAATTGGTTAAAGGTCTGTTAAACATAATTAAATTTCTGTGTAATTTTTTTTTCCAAATGGAATCGTTCTACGTAAATAAGGATACTAGTAGTTAATATTTGAGATGTTTTACAAATCTATTTCTTGGATCATAAATAAATATATATCTATATATATATATATATATATATATATATATATATATATTCTTAAAAAATCTTCAACTGACCCAAGAAAAAGAAAAAACAACCTCAACGATTGCATGAAGCATATATAACGGAGAAGAAGACAAAACTGAGAAAGAAACAGCTCCAAATTTACATAATCAATGGTTAACTAACTATCAAGAGCTTTTAGAGCTGTTCAAATTTATTAACTAACTATAAAACTAAGCTTATACCCCCTCTACCATCCAAACAATTAAACCTCATATCAACATCTTCTTCTGACATGTCAGGTTAATTACATAGAACACAACTGTTTCATGTTCTTACAAGAGCCATGATTTGAGTCTTGATCCATCCCATGCAAGTCTGAATTTCTCTGTAGATCGGCATGTTCTGTGGGCACCGCGGCTGCAAGCCAGTCACTGCTGTCTCCATCAGCTGAGCCACATCCGCTGGTGGGTACTGCTTCTCTGTGCACATCTGCAAGGTAGATATAACACAAATAAGTTCATATCAAAACCGCAACTGCATGTATTTCGATCTCATTCAAGTCAAAAACTTTGAATTCTTGATTTAGATTTGGACTTTCAATTTACCTGAATCATGAGCCAAGTTGCAACACAAGAGGTGATAAGCTCTGAAGGCATTTGCGTTTTGTTTTCTCCTGATCCGTCCTGTGATGCCAAACCGTTAATCGGCTCTGCTGTGTTTGAGGGATGATGATCCAAGCTTCCATTGGTATGCTGTTGATGCTTGATACCAGAAGATACTATAGAGTTATCTAGTGGCTGATGTTTGCCAATTGAGCTTAAAGCTTGTTGGACCATATTCCCTGAGTCTTCGTTTTTGTTGTTCTTCCCCGACAATGCAGCCTAGAACCATAAATTGACAGCAATTTAAAAATAATAATAATAAAAAAAAAAGATAATATGTTTGCCTTTTGGCTTCTCTGTATTTAGAGTTTCTGAATTCTCTTGATATATTACAACTACCTTCAAAGCTGCATCCACCATTGCTTGTGCTATTGACTTTGAACCACTAACAATTTCAATCATTTCTGGCTCCATTTCCTGGAATGCAGAATTATGACAGGTGAATTTCTGTAGCTGTTACTATTAGCAATGAGCAATCCAGATATTGATTTACTTTAACCGGCACAAAATTTGACAAATTATGTCTATACTTTAAAACTGAACAATCTGAAGACAGTTTCCACGGGCATAGCAGATCATTAACTTAAAGCTTATTTAGTTACCTACTATACCCACAAATAAGGCATACAGATTCATTACCTGCGCATCTGAAGTACGCTGCAGTGTCAGAGGTCGTTGAATTTCAGTTTCTCTTTTTTGGCTATTGGTTGTGACAGATTGATCAGTAGTGTTGGTTGCTAACACTTTATCAAACAAAACTGACTTCCTGATATCATCCTGCAGAGAATTATGGAATTATGCACAGTTTACCAAAAGTATATGGAAAGAAAGACCAAGATCAAAGCTTTGACGCACGAGTCAAACCCCCATCTTTGTTTACCTGTTTCGATGGAGGATTCATGGAGAAGTTGACATTCTCAAGCACAGAAGGAGAGAACAGAACAGATGCATCAGAGTTTGAGTGTCTGTTAGGCTGTGATTCTTTGCTTATAGACAAGCACTTATCGATTTGCTTCCTCAGACCCTCTGGCATGTATTCCAATGGATTTAAAGGCATGCAGTCAATGTCCTGTCAAAAAAGGGATTTATTACATCATCTGAGATATACAAAAAGTGGACAAACTATATATGAATCACAAAGAAGTAAATTGTGTCAGCCGAATTGGTTTAGTTTGTGATTTACCATAACTAACTCCACGCCCGATTCATCAAACAGAACGTTGCACTTGTTATGATCCACAGTAAGAATCTTGCCATCACGAATTTCCCGTGTCTTAGGATGAATGGCAATGACTCTATTCCCGACTGATAAAGGCCGGGCCAAATCTGTATGAAGCACTTCCCTAGCACTTCCACGGAGCTCTGTATAATGCTTTCTCACAGATTCACGATATTGTTGGAGCTTATCCCGCTCGTCCTGTAGGAATCTCTCAGAGAATCTCCGAGGTCTTCCGAGGGAACTGGAAAAATACAGAATGAGTAACCTTTTCAAATCTTTATATTTCCATCAACATACACAGGAAAGTTAGTAAACCTTTTAATGACACTCCATTCAAGACGAGTAAGTCTTGGAACATGACCAAGCCCCACATGATTTAGATAATCAGTGAACTCCATCTTTGCAAACCAGGGATAGTCAATAGCACTGTAGAACCATTCAAATATGCACCATCGACGTACCAATGGATAGGACAGACAAGTCGAAACTTTCTCCTGTAAATGAAAAAAGCAAATAAAAGACCAGATTTTGGATTCGTATAAGAGAAATGAAGTTAGAGACTCTACCTTTAGTAATTCATATTCTGAAATCTTTTTGGAACTAAGTGGCTTGTCATGAGTAGTTTCAGAAGATATAGCTCTTTGCTGTAAACTTTTCTTCAAACTCATCTTACGCCTGTTTGGAGGTTTCTGTGGCAAAGTCAGTGGACCTGAATCTGAAAGTTGTGTAGCTGTCACTACTGCATCCGGTGCAGTTATTTTCTGATCACTAATTGAAGAAGATTCTTCCGAGGTTTTTGCAGTTTTCAGCTGATTCACTGGACCTTGACTAGTACGTCTTGCTCCGACCAGAGTTTTCAAATTATCATCTTCAGTCGATTCCTACAATGCAATAAACAAAAATCATGAGAGGACGCACAAGCTATATACAAAAATCAACATAAATTACTAAAGCATAAGCAGCTTTGAACGAAAGAAAGTTGTCAAGGATCCTAACAGTTACATTGTAGACAAGCAACCACAGATCACAGAGTACGGCTAAATCCAAGCCAGAAACTGCAAATAGGAGAGAACGCGGATTTTGCATATATATAGATTTCAAAATACCTTAGCATCTAGAGATTTGATCTGAATAGACTCTTCTGAAGCTTCAACATCTAGCACCTGACATTCAGTGTAATTTGCATATAGCTAAGTGATGCACATAGCAACGACGAGATAAATAGAAAATCAAAGAGAAAGTTGTCTTTCAAACCTTTGATTTACGTTTTCTTCTTGAAGAGCCAACATCCCCGATGGGAACAGCATTACCATCAACGGATTCCTGCACAGACTTTGGTTTTCTTCTATCGGCGGCTGAAATTGCATGTAAGAGACTATCTTCTGGCCCTGCTTGTTTTTCTTTTTCTCTGTGATGGCTTGTAGACACGGTTTCCAGAGTGTTAGATTGCTCATCCACGTTGTTCGCTATTATTTCTTCTTCCCGCTGTGCAGATGATTCTGGATCCAACACAGTAAAGTAGAATATATAAAGAGATGTACCTTTGTGAATGGTGAAAGGTGAACATATATTTATTAATGGGTCTCTTCTTTTACCCGCACAATATACATCTTTAATGGCACACCCCCAGAATAATAAAACCAGTCGATGCTAACCTGATTCCATCAAATCCGTAGGAGCCAGTGCAAGTGACATATCAGCCAAGTCATTCAGAGCTTTTAATCCATCATCATCACTTCCTTCTGCTTCTTCAACTCTCACATTTTTCCCCTTCTGGGGAACCTCCACGGAAACAAGTCCTTCAATATCCATCAACAATGCACCATCTCTAGCAGCAGCTCCCTTTTTATGCCTCTTATCTCGACTTATTCTCACACTATTCTCACACTTGGAACTATCATGGTGCTTGAATTGAGCTTCCTGTGCTTGTAACTGGCAAAAGCAAAAACAGTAGAAATGTGTTTTTCAATGGATCATGACTACACTGAAAAGAAATGACAATAACCTTAAATTTCTGGAGCTATAAAAAGTACCCTTTTTCCAAGCCTAAGTGGTGTGCTGTCACTGAGTTCTGTTCTTCTGTATGGAGAGCCTCCCCCCCTTTTTGATGCATCATCATTGGCATCAAGTTGTTTCTTGGCTCTTTTATTTGGTGGAGAAGAATATTCTCTATTATTCCTCTCGCATGTAATTGCTACAAGAACCCGAGGTGTACGTTTCCTAGTGGCGCGTTGCCTTTTTCCTGCATAAAAAAAAAGTAACAAATTATACGTTCTTGAACGTGAATTTGTTACTCTGACACAGAATTCCACGAGACATGCTTACGCTATAAATGCTCTGAACTAAAAAGTAAAATAAAAGGCAGCTTGTTGTTTATTTTCTCACCAATATAAACCGCAGAGAATCATTTGTTTTAGCATCTTTCAAACCATAAATTTTTAAAAGACAATTTGGGGAAAGTAATGATTGTACCATAAGCTTGTGTCTGCTTCAAGTGTGAAAGGCATCCTTCTGCTGATGCAATTGAATGTGGTGGAATAACTTCCTCTTGACAATCACTAGCCTGAACTGTAGAACGTTTGCGCTTCAGATGTTTCCTCAGTACTCCAGAGGCATCATGGTCTTCTTCTTCACTTTCGCTCCCCTCCTACAAAAAATTACCATAAGCATGTAGAAACTGGACCATACAACTTTACTAAACAGACAATCTGACCCAACCAATTAGCCACATCTTCATGAAAAATATATAACTAAACTTTCACCAATGTGATTGACTAAACTGGGTATGTACAATAATAACTCTTTAGCTTTCCACCTGAATTTTCAAGTAGGAAGTCATTTAACATCAAGTTTAAGCCGTAATAAAATAAACTACTCACCATGACGCTGTAATGATCAGTCATCATTGCAATGAGGCCAGCTACAGACGCAGTTCCCTCAGGCAAGGATAAGTATGCCTGGAAGAAAAGGCAAATCAAATGAATGATAAGGTATTCAACTATTCATTGTTTTGACATAATGTAGTTCTAAAGCCTAGGCAAATAAGTTACATCTCAATACTAAAACAAAACTGAACAGAGAGATAATCTTGTACACATACCCGATTCATAGAAAAGAGAGCTTCCACCATCTCAGCAGACCGGTTATTCCGGACAGCAGCAGCTACCTAAGATGTTTCCAGAGAAAGAAGTAGTAATCTTAAGACTTTGGAAAGTCATACAAAAAAGATTTCAGAAAGTACTTGCAAAAAAAAAACACAGTTTACCTTTTTCCAGTCTCCCACATGCTTCCGATAAGCATCATAGAAACGCTCAAGCTCTCCTTTGGTCCACTGAGGTCCCAATTTGTCAGTCAGTTTCTTCTTCTACAATGAGAAGAAACAACCCAATAGTCAACAACAACATACAAGTGAAGGAACATGTGATTCAGCTTTCAAGAAACCAAAAGATACAAAAAAAAAAAGCGAATAGAAGAAATAAGTGACGACGCGTATATTAAAACTCACTCGTTGCTTGGTTTTGGTGGAGCTCCCAACATTGATATCTGGAGAAGGTTCATTGATGAAGCGCTTGTTCACACTCTTCAACTTCTTACTGGGCGCCATAATAAACACTTGATTTCCCGATTTCTCTGCCCAGTTGATTCCAACGAACCCGATCTGTCCAAGATACGAACATTACAATTGATTAAATAACAAAAATTTCGCAAAAACCCCCCAAATTTCCAATTCCCATCAGTACGTCGATTGAGAGAGTTAGAAATTCAAAAACTTTACTCCGCAGCATCAATAAAGAAAACAAAGAATCTCCCAAATCGGAATTCAAATTAAAAAAAGAAGAAGAACCCAGATTCAAAAATTACCCAATACTCTCTCGTTTCTTCGAGATTCAAAAAAAAAAAAATAATAATCAACCAAACAGAAACAATAAAATTCACAACTTCGAATCCAAAATCTCTTTTTTTAAAAAAAAAAGAACTTCGATATTTATATAAAAAAAACGCATCGACGAACCAGAATCCACAGATCCCAAAACCAAATCCAACCATAACACTCCTCTCCAATAAAAATCTAATAAAGTGAAGTTCAATAAAATCCCAATTAGTTCTGTTTTTCAAAAACAAAAATAAACCTTATAAAAACCCTAAATCAAAACAACAGATCTAACTCACCGGATGACACAGCTCAATAAGAACCGACAAACAAAGCAAATCGGAACGCCACTCAGAGAAGAAGAAGAGAGAAAAGCTCACAAAAACCTTGTTCGAGAGATCGATAAGAGGAAGAGGTTTTAAAGAGGGTGAGAGATGAGAGAGATGGAGAAAAAAAAAAAGGATTGAGATGAAATAGAGAGAGAGAAGAGAGAAGAGGTGAAGAGAGGCGTTGCCGCGAAACTTGAATAAAAAGGACACAGACTTGAGAGAACTCTCATAAGCCAATAGACACTTCCCCTTTTTATTTCCTCATTTTTTTTTCAAGTTTATCAAAAGCCTGTGTTATGTGATCTGACACGTACACGTGTCTTTTCATTTTACTGACCGTTCGATTTTTTTGGGTTTATTTTAGGGTTTGTGGTAACGGATACACGGGATTATATTTGAAAATTACCCAATTTTTTTCATTAAAAATTAATATTAAATCTTCTTTTGTGATACAGAAATTTGCTTTTGCACATACTTTTTTTTTTCCTTTTTTTATAGATTTTAATAGAAAATAATTCTCATATCTGTATACATTGTTCTAAAACATTTTAATATAATTATATTGAAAATATGAAAATTAAAGTAATATGCATTATGCATTATCCAAATTTGAATTTAGGTACTGACACGGGTAAAATACTAAATAATATGGTCTAGTCAAATCTATATAGAGCATTAATACATTGTAAATAAGTTGTCATATATGTATAATGTATCACTCATAATTGTATATTTTTTTTGCTTACTTATATTACCACGCGTCGTTCTACGGCTGGTTATTTTTTGATATACAAAAATATCTCTTTAGTATATATCCAAATACGTCAAGATTACATAATTTAATATATTACTGTTTGATATTCTTATAATTTGACTATGAGAAAGAATCTTCCTTGGATTTTTTTAAATCCTTCTAATAATATTACAATACATTCAATCTATTGATCATTACTATTTGGCTTTCTCATAAATTGACTATGAGAATATCTATCTTGCATTCTCTTTCAATATTACAAATAATAAAACAATTTTTAATTATGAGATTTTAGGTAATGTAGATTTCTGTAGTGTTTTATGAAGATGTCCATCATGATTGTTGGTCAAAGAGAAAAAAATGACACTCCTAAAAGAATAATTATTTAAAATGTAATATTAAATTTCCGTGATTTTCAAAACTTGTATTTGGCGCTTCATGAGTAGTTTAAATAATTACTTCAAATTTGAATAATTCATCTATATTTACTAAAACCAACTTAATTTAAAAGAACACGTTTAAAACTAATTAAAATTTTATATTTTAACCAAATAAAACAATATTAATTCATATAAAATATCACAAATAAATTAAAAGTATTAAGTAAGGTTAGTAAGTAAATATGAAAATTATGATTAGAGTTTTAAACTTTATTTACGATAAACATTAACCAAATATTGCAATTAAACAAAAATGTTAACAAAAAAGAACAAATATATTTGTTTAAGAGTAAGCCCAAAAAATCTTATAATATGCATGTAAATTTGAATTTAGGTAGTGACACGGGTAAGATACTAAATAATATGGTCTAGTCAAATCTATATAGAGCATTAATACAATATAAATAATATGGTCTCATAATTGTATATTTTTTGCTTACTTATATTACCACGCGTCTTTCTGCGGCTGGTTGTATTCTTGTATAAAAAATATCTCTTTAGTATATATCCATATACGATGAGAATATATAATTTAATCTATTACTGTTGGATATTCTTATAATTTGACTATGAGAAAAAATCTATCTTGGATTGTTTTTCAATCCTTCCAATAATATAACAACACATTCAATCTATTGATCATTACTATTTGGCTTTCTCATAAATTGACTATGAGAAAATCTATCTTGCATTTTCTTTAAATATTCCAAAAAAAAAAAAAAATTATGTTGTGAGATGTGAGAAAATCTATCTTGCATTTTCTTTAAATATTACAAATAAGAAAACAATTTTTAATGTTGTGAGATTTTAGGTAATGTAGATTTCTGTAGTGTGTTATGAAGATGTCCATCATGATTGTTGGTCAAAGAGAAAAAATGACAGTCCTAAAAGAATAATTACTTCAAATGTAATATCAAATTTCCTTGATTTTCAAAACTTCTATTTGGCGCTTCAAATGTAATATCAAAGAGTTGTTTGTAGTGCGAAGTACTGATTATGATACTTTCTCTCTTAAATTTTGATCTTCCCTTTCTTCAAGTTTTTTCTTCGTTTAGATCTCTAGTCTCTGACTTTTGGCGGCTTTCATAGTGCCAAGGTTGGGTTTTTTATTTTGTCTTTTTTTGTCCATATATTGTTTTGGTCTTTAGCGGATATCCGTTCCATTCAGTTTTGGGTTTTGAATGGTTTTTACCCTTGTCTCCGCCTCTTCTTCTTCTAATTGTCGAAGATTTTTATTACCTTAACCATGTCGACCCTAGAATCCATAGTTCTTGCTATGGTTTTGGGCGGGCTAGTTCTATGTCTCCTCCACTCAAACCAACTCTAATCAATTATTGGCTTATCCCACTGTATATGTGTAACATCCTGGCTTGCGAAGAGGTTTAAAAGAATTGATTTGGCTACCTATGTCACCAAAGTGCATTTATCTTTTCGGTCAAGCGGCCTGAGAAAACTCCAGAGTAAAGCGTGCTTAAACTAGAGTAGTCTTAGAATGGGTGACCTACCGGGAAGTAATTGTCGGAACTGTGCAAGTGATGACAAAACACATAGAAAGATGATGTGGTGATTTTTAGGGATGGTACACAAGTCTTTAAAGCCTCCCAGACGTAGTAAACCGACCGTCGGATATGGATGGGCTCACGGGCCTAGTGAGAGGATCTGAGGCCCATTAAAAAAGATGGGCCATGGACAGGGAGTAGACATGGGATCCACTAAAAAGTGGCGGTCAGGGAGTTACGATATGTAGGCGTGTCAGTCGGGTTGCTCCAGCCCGGCCCAAAATCCATAAAGCCTGCATATGTTTGATCTCGACCCAGTCCTGTCCGAAAAATTTTCTAAATCTATATTTCGAAGCTTGGGTCCGGCCCAACAGGGTACATGGCTTTTCGGGCTTTACCAGATTTATCAAGACTGGGCCAGACCAGCCTACGGACATTGACCCTAATTGACATGCCTATGTATATGTTGTTTCGTTCGATTATTTGAGGCTTCTATCGACGATTGCAAAAAGCTCAAGAATTTAAAGTTTAAAGACCAAACTCATGTAGTTCAAAGATTTTTTATCATGAGAGCCAGTTTTGCTTTTTAATGATTTTTATCAAGGTTTGTCTATGTTTTATATTTTGGTTCTCCTCTTTCTTTGTATGAAGTAAGAACTCCACTCCCAAACCCATTGGCTATTACAGTAAAACCTCTATAAGTTTATATGTTGGGACCATGACATTTTCTTATTTATAGTGATATTTATTTATATATAAATTAATATATTATTTTATAGTGTAAATTAATAATTATTAATTTATATATATAATCTAATTGGTTAAAATCTTAAAAATTATAAACTGAGACAATTTTAGTAAAATAAGATTGGACTTTCAGATGTTATAAATTTGATGGTTTTAAAATTGAATTTGTAATATTTCGAAAACATCGTTGACAATACATTACAAAAATTTTTTTTAAAAAAATTCACTTATACACATGACATACATAAATTTAAATTTATGAATAATAATATCAATTTTCATATTTTAATAGCTTATAAACTATCAAAATGAAAAATGATGCATATCTTTGAAATTGAATATATATATATATATATTGTATCACTATAGTTTGAAAATACAACATAACAATTGTTTTATAGATATGAGCTAGAGGAGATAATTCAAAATTTACATAATTATTAATTTATGATATTATTAGGACAATATTTTCATGAGGATTTTTTAAAAGTTATTATCTTATCATGTTATCGAATTTTGTTATTTTTTACACTATGCCGATTCAGGACCAACAAAATTTATTACTTTATCATGTTTATTAATTTATAAAGGTTTTATGTATATGATAATAAAGACTAACATAATTTTACCCACATTTTTCTGACAGTATATTTAGGGTTTCAGACTAGATTCAACATCTTTCAGATTATGGGTAAAAATGTTTTGAATCAATAACTAGTTTTCAGTTAATATTCAACCTAAAAATTGAAATATTCCAATAAAATCATAATCAATAAAACATGATTTAGATAATTATTACAGTGAAGCTTAATACAAAATATCAGATTTGGAAATTATCAAATTTGAAGATAATTAATTGGATTGAAACTGGAAAAAAAAAAAAAATGTAAAGAACAAACCGGTCTAAATATTGATTTTCCTTTTCAAGGATTTTATCTTGTTATAAAAACTAAAAGGGCGGCAGCTTTGTTGGAGAATCCTATTAGGCGACAATGGGTATTTGTTGTGACAAGATGCGTGCTACTGGAGGCAAGCAAAAGCAATGGAGGAAAAAGAAAAAGTATAAGATGGGAAGGCACCCTGCCAACAACAACAAGTCGGTCAGAAGAATCCGAGTTCCTGATGGAAACGTTAAGTGGCGTGCGTTGAGTCTTGATACTGGTAACTACTAACTACGCTTGGGGAAGTGTAGCAGTTATCCACAAGACCAGAATGCTATATATATATGTTCTTTAGGTGGATGCTGCTTCTTTTGAAGCAATGGTATCTCCAGCACTTTGGTGTTGAGGCTGGGCGCAAGAAGGATTGAGAGAAAGGTGATGAGGTAGCTCTGCTCCTGAGGGGACCAAGAAGTGTTGGACTTCTAAATGAAGAAGATCCACAAAAGAAAGGGCAAGGGTGCTGCTTAGAGTCCGATCTTTAACTTCAGCTTTTGTCTTACAACATGTTTTGAGTTTTCAGTTTCAATTGTCTGAGAAACTATGTTTTTGGATTAGCTTGTCATGGTATTCCTATAAACTCCCATCAGTTATTATCGTACAACTACAATTGTTTGTCACTGATCAGACTGGTGGCAAAAAAAATGAGGCTTCTTCAGCCCTTCGAGCATTGGCCAATTCAAAACTAAACCAAACCTATGAACGCACTCATCATCAATTTCAGGATTAGGACCATATTGTTTTATTATGAAAGACTGTAAAAATGAAAGTTACAGCATGATTCTGATTTATTTCGTTTCATCAAATCTACCTCTAATCCCATCTTTTACAGTTCTATATCACCTTTGTAATGCAAAACTAAAATTAAAAACCACTTCTAAGTAATGTGTATCATTACAGTTTAGAAGGCATGGGGTCCGAGGCTGCGATTTCCGCATACATTTTGGATATGGCGTCTGCAAAGTAAGCTTTTGCTTGAGGTCTCTTTATCTGTTCAAGGTTTTAAAGACACAAATTTAGAGATTCCGAGGTAAGTAACAACTTTCATTGTGGCTATCAACTTCACATTGTTATTGGTTACCTTGAATGTTGGTGTCAGAAGTCCATTCTCTAAAGTGAATGGCTCTGGCACCAAAGTCACAGCCTTTGCAAACTCAAATCCTCTCAACTGTATTAGAACATATCTTAAATTGGTGAGTTGATGATTGTGTTTTCTGTAACAGATTGTATTATTTAAGGCAAGTTTTGTTCTTACCTGAGCTTCTTTTCCAACGCCATCCATCTCGGCAAGAACAGCCTTCCGCGCTTTTGGATCGTTACAGAGCTGTCCTAGATGCTCATACTGCAATCATGAAGAAAAGATTCTAAGAATTTGAGATATTTGCTGTAATATCATTTGAGTTAGAAATAGTACCTTAATGCCTTCTGATGCAGCCCACTCTTTCATAACATCTGGGTCAACTGAAACGATAGCTACTAGAGAAGAATTGAAGCTATCTCCTACAATACACATTATGGCTCGGTTGAGAAATAGCACAAGTAAAGAAGAAGCTTGTTTGGTTTGTTGGAAAGAGCAGAGTCTTTTGCTTACCGTGTATGAAACACTGCGAAACAAATCTACATTTGGTATAAACATTTTCGATCTTCTCTGGTGCTATATATTCTCCTTGCGCCAACTTAAATATGTTCTTCTTCCTGTCATGAACATTGAACCATGTCAACTCTTTTACAGCAAAGAAAGCAATATCAAGATTTTTTTCGATTTACAAAACCTGTCTATGATTTTGAGCCGACCACCAGGTAACCACAACCCAATATCTCCTGTGTGTAGCCAGCTATCCTCATCAATAATTTCTCTCCTGCTCAAGCAAATGTGTCAGGACTCATGTCTGCATATCAGATACATATAACCAGAGCCACTAGTAAAACTGGAAAAATGTGTTACGTTTGTTCTTCATCCTTGTAGTAGCCTTTGAAGATGATTGGCCCTCTTACACAGATTTCACCACGTGGGTATGGTTGATCATCTGATGTGTAATTCATTTCGGGAACATCCACAAGTTTTACCTCTGACGAAAAAAACATTTTCAAAACACAAACCAGTCATACATATTGGATCCGTAGGTCTTGACAAGTTTGGATTCTGATATAGCACATTGCTTACCACACGCTGGATTAGGGGATCCCACATGGCCAGATAAAGTGTCACCTTCATCCATAGAGCTTATGACACAAGAAGTCTCGGTCATACCATACCCTTCACGCACCGAACATCCAAAGCATCTGTTCGTCATGATGACCAAAGACCATATTTTCTTTGTTGATTTAGTTTCCGATTCTTAGAAATCAGTGAGAGTGAAACCACGAACAAATAGTTCAAACAGAGAAAACCATAGAATAAAACTTACACTCTCAAGAAATCCATGACATCAGGTGACAATGGAGAAGCACCAGACCCCATAAAGCGAACACGTCCACCAAGCTTTTCTTTTATTTTGTTAAAGACCAGTTTGTCCCAAAGTGCAGACGGATTCCGCCCTGAAGAAACCACACATGAGAAAGAAATAAATGATGCAGAAAGCTTGAAACAGGTATAGTTTGGTTCACTTTTTTAAACTGTTTCTATTAGCAGACAATACCATTTACGATCGCTTTCTTCTTTGAGTTATAGGCAATTTCGAAAAGCCTTTTTTTCATAACCCCAGATGATTTCACGGCACTTGTAACTCTGTCGAGATTAAGAGTAGCATACTGAACCACAAAATTTTCACAATAAGTAATTGAAAATTACACGGTAAGTATAAGAGTGATATTTACCCATCATATATACGATTATATAAGCGAGGGACACTACAAAATACTGTTGGCCTTAACACAGCAAAATCATTCATCAGCTTCAAGACATCCTGTCCAAGAAGTATATACGTTCGTTAGTCTGATTCCGTACCACAAGTTCATCTGATCATCTCATAAATTACAAGACATGAGCTTACATACCCCCTGATAAAAACCGATAGCAACACCACCATACACCGCCAAAATCTGATTTGCACGTTCATATATGTGTGCCAATGGAAGATATGATATGTAACTAAAGATAAAAATATCTGAGTTAAAGATCTTTTCTATTATAAGAATATATGTAAACTATGTGTGTCACTTCTGAAAAGTTCAACTCACATATCTGAAGGTAAAAATTCTATTGCCAGACAGGAACCAGCGACATTTGCGATCAAGTTTCCATGAGTCAACACAGCACCCTTCGAATGCAAAGAACATATGAAATCAATTATATAGTTAAGTATTTAGCCTTAAAGTGATTCATTCACCATTCAACCAGAAGAACTGGAAACAACTCACCTTTGGGGTTCCTGTGGTTCCACTTGTGTAGCATATGGTTGCAATGTCTTCGGGCTTTGGAGGGTAAAATGGATGTAAGCTACTTCGACCCTAAAAGATAACCAGTAGCAAGATGAAGTCTTTTTTACTACCAAGCAAAATCCATTACAAAAAATTTACAGTTGCTATAACATGGTAACCATTCATAAAGCTAGTGACCAAGATAACACCACACGTTTAGTTAAAACCCCTTGTAGAAGACTACCTGACTCAATAGCTTTTGGTATGATACAATTTTGACTCCAGTTCCTTGAGGAAGTGATGGCAAATGCTCGTCCGCCCCTCCCACCACCTTATCACAGTGCAAAAAAGATATGTATAAGTAAAAAATACTACAGTATATATCAACTTACAGTGAAGTTACACATTTGATAAGAACATACCACAATAAGACGAATGGATGGGATTTCCGCTAGGAAGCTTAGCAACTGCATAGTTCCCAACCAAAAAACAACACCAACTCATGATTTAAAGTGCTGGACTTTAGACCCCTTGGTCAAGTTCTCATAAGATAATAGCCTGCACACACTACCAAACCAAAAAACACTTACAGTATTTAAGGTTTGTGGTACACAAAATATAGCCTGCAGAGTAGCATGATTCACAGCGAACTTAACAGCGTCTGGACCTGCATAACCAGAAAATCATATTAAGAAGAGACAAGGCATGCAACTCCAAAAATAAGAGAAAAAAAAAATTAAAAATAGATTGGTTACCAAGTGTATCGTATAAAGGAACAGAGATAAATGAATATGCTGCACAAGCATGATCCGCAATCAACCACTCTGGTCTGTTAATAAAATAGAGTCCAACGCAAGCTCCCTGTACCATTACACGAGGACAGTACTTTTTATTTTTAAAAAGAGAACCTGGCAGATATAATCAGCTGGAATACATAATTTTGATGGAGCTTCTTGAGCTAGTCCATACTGCTTACGTTTCTAATGAACACATTCAAAGTAGATTGAAACTTACATGGCTAATTCCATGAAACAAGAGTCCAGAACCAATGGCTTGTCGTTCAGAAGCTGTTTCTGCATAAGTCATCCATGTGTACCTTCAAAAAGCATATCACAGAAACATAAAAACCTACCCTCAGGCTCAACAGTTATATAAAATTCTCAACGCAAAAGAACAGTTTAAAACTCACTCGCCAACGGTTCCATCAAGCCGAACTCGTGTACCCAGATACTTGTTATCAGGATATGTTTCAACAGCATGTCTGATTCCACAAAAACGTAAAATCCAGCATTTAAGTCACAAACTAAGCCAAGCCAACCAAGTAAACAAGCTCAAAGAAGTAATCCACTCAAACTTACACAAAATTGTCATGTAAAGTCCCGATTTCAGGATGATCCTGGAACCTGCTAATGAGCTTCGTAGGCGACTTTGCAGATCTAACACGACAAAAACAAAAACAAACAAAAACAAAAAAAGAGAGAATTTTTCACAAACTCATACACTTGCTAAAAACCAAACAAAGAAAAGAGTGTTTTCTTTTTCTGGACCTGTAGACATTCCATTTTCCAGTATCCAGCTTCTCTGGAAGCACCACACTATAGCTATCCTCTATAGAGAGAAAACAATTCTTCAAAGCTGTCAAACTCAAGAAACAGAGAACTCAAAGTGGTACAAAAAAAAAACTAATTTCAGGTGCTTACCACTGAAGAAAGGTGAAGCAGAGGCGGTGGCGTTGAGAAAGAGAGATGTTTGGTCGTCAGTCGGAGAAGAATCGAGGTGAGATCGAACGGTTTCAAGACGTCGTTGTGCCGGCGATGAAAATTCCATTTTTTCTTTCTCGATAATTTTTGTTTTCTTTAGAGGAATACGAAATAAACTGATCAACTAAAGAAAATGACGTAACAAATATATAAATTAAAAACATTCAAAGATAAAAATGGTATGTAATAATCTTGTGATTGCTACGGCTGACCATAAGTTCCCTAAACCACATATTTTGGAGTATGTACATTTCTCACATATCGCTTACGTCAAATAAGGCACGCTTCTCTATGTGGATAATTTACCATTTCAATAAATATTTGATCTTTATCAACATGTCCATGGTGATAAAAAGCAAAGACTCAAATATTCATTGCCCATCAAACCTGGACTGTTCTGTTGTGATTGGTGAGTGACACTGAAATAGTGAAATCTTTGCAACACTTACATTCTCAAGGCTAACATATATTCACATGTTGTCTAAGTTCTCCCGGTGTCTTGAGTCTTGAACAAACCTTACAATTGTTTGGCTTAGCCAGAGTTGCTGTAATATGCGTCATATCATCAAAAAGCTCAGTCGTTCAGAAGCAACCACTGGAATCTTTAAGCAAAATAATATATAGACTGGTTATGCTGTTGAAGTTCTCAGCGACTATCTCTGGACCAGAAAGAGGTTTAATGAAGCACACACAGAGGAACTGCATAAAACTCTTTGCTGAATACGAACGAATTATATTCATTGTGATGTATTAGCATACAAAGATATACAGTATACCCTTTTGTTACATTTCTAGTTCCAAACAGTTTAACACTTCGGAGAGGATTATCATCTCTACATTGATTTCATAAACCTGTTAATGGATGAAAAAATTCCAGCGGCTTGACTCAAGAGAGATGGCCCTTCTTCATCTGATTTCTCTTCTACGCCCCCATATATTATCTGCGAATAAAAGAAACATTTCATCAATGGATTTGCAGCAAAACAAGCTATGTAACTAGGATTTGCACCAAATTCTTCTCATGATGTAAGAATTTGTCAACTCAATGAAAAACGTAGGAATGAAATCTAGTATTCAATTAACCTCAAGATCCTCGGCATCAGGTCGACCGATGAGTTCTTTAGCGAGTAGATACCGGCCTGGTCTGTCTTTATTATCATAGAACACTTTCCATTTTCTAGAAAATAGTAAGGATAAAAAAAATGATCAGCTTGTAATCGTGAAGCTGTATCTGCATGGACTTAATCAGATAAGAAAAACCAAGTCTGAGTCTTACCCAGGATAACACCTGAAAACAGCACCAGCAGCCAGAGGTCTCATAGAGTAAACCGTAGTAAAAGAACTATAAGAGCCAAAATGATAAGAACTGTTACTGATGTTTAAGTCAAAAAACCTTGTCAAGTCTCATTAAGAACTTTTCCTTTTACCTTAGGAAGTAACGTCTTAGCTTTCTCACGTTAAACCCAACCCCGACTTCCTCGCTTATAAGACGAGGGTTCCACATAATGAGAGGCCTTGGCTTGAAAAAGAAATGTCTTCTTGATGTTAGAAGAAAAGGTTCTTAGCAAAGTCAAAATTAGGATTGAGAGAGTTAGTTACCGGGTCATCAGCAAGTCCTTTTGCAATTTTCTCAACATATTCCAGCATTTGGTAATCAGGAACAACCATGACAATGATCTCATCTTCTTTCTCCACTGGTTTCCGGTCACTTAAGCTGCATCAGAACAACAAAAAACATGACTGCATATTATTCCATTTCACAGACTTTGTTGAACTAGAACTATCATAGCTCTCAGGATAAAGCAAACATACCTAGCAAATCCAAAAGTTGCATCCTTCCACCGATATTTGAGCAATGCAGCAGCTCCAGCATCTGGAAATACAGCTTTAACTCTCTAGCAAAACCAATTCCAAGCACTAGGAGTTATTGTTACTGACTGACTCGATCAAATGTTCTCATGTAAAGAGGTTTCACAAACAGTTAGCTCACCTCACAACCTGTTTCTTTAATGAGAGTCTCCACGAAAACCCGGGAAAGGTCCCAAAGTTCAGCTTGTGCACCTTCATCATCCAAAAACTGCAGCTGAGGAATTAAGAGCTCAACCTGCAAGATTTGATGAGTCATAATCTAAGAGCTGATACCAAATCTTTTTTTAAAGTCCATCAAACATTAGAGATTGAATCACTATCCCTTACAATAGCTCTTGTTCCTCCGGAGTTCACAAACGCCGCACCTGCTTCACCTGATTGCCTAACAGCTCCTTCCAAATCATTAGGCAAACAGCTGAAACAAAAAAAGGCATCATTTTTATCCTTACGTTCCACAAAACGTTACAGAAACTGACGAAATTGATCAACTTTGAATCAAATCCAATGGTTTCCTCCTTCACAATGATAAGAAAACCCAATTCACAGAACAGGAAGTGTAATCGAATAAAGAAAACGAAATTACTGAACTCATCGTCGTCTTCCTCTTCTGGTTGGTCTTGAGGTTCTTCTAAAGGTAGTTCCTTTGAAACAGAGGAAGTATTACTTGACGTGGTTTGTTCAAGAGGAGACTCACCCTGAAACTTCTCGAATTTGACACATGTTCTTAGTCTCGAAGTGGGAGAAGCAGAGAAGCCGGTAGAGAGAGAAGGCGAGAGAAATTGGGTGGTGGAGAACGAACAAGTACGGAGAAGATAGCCATGGAAACAATTTGGTGGTACTGAAGAACAAGCCATGGCAGAAACGAGCCTGATGTCGAATATTCTATGAAATTGAAATAGATTTGTTCGAACAGTTGGAACAGAGGGTTGTCCATGTTAAATTATCATATTCAGGGTTTTTTAATAAAGAAACTAAGAGTGTAGGGGCTGTTTCTTAATTTATGAAAACTTTTATCCTTTCCTTCGTCGAAACGCTCCAAGCGGAACCAGAGGTTTGAAAATCTTAACAAAAAAAGGTTAGGATCCGTTTCAGTAACCCGAAACCGGATCCAGATCCGGGTCCATGTTCTCTCTCACGCTCCTCTTTGGGTAATATGATTATAGACGTTACAAGGCTTCTTTAGATCCAACGGCTCTGATTCATTTAAATTCAAATTCTCCCCAATTTTACCTACAGCACTCTCCTTCTCTCTCTAATTCTCTCTCTCTCTCTCTCTCTCTCTCTCTCTCTCTCTCTCGCTCTCTTTGATTCAGAATTTAGGGTTCTCTTGTTCTTTGGGTTCTTTAGCGCAGATCCGCCATGGAAGGAGGTATTATGTTCTGTTTCTGTAGTCGTAATTGTGATTTATGCTTACAGATTCATGATTGATCTGTGATTTTTTTGTTTGATTCGTTTTCTTTGATGGTTTCGCTGATCAATCTAGGGTTTATTCCAGATCAACATCAAGAAATTAGCAACGATGGTGCTTTGTCATGTGAATCGAAGGAGTCTTCTCCTAACAATCACAATTCCGACGCTGGTAAGGGTTTAACTTTTTTTTGTTCTTTGGGGTTTCTCGTCGTGAATTGTGATTTTGCAGTAGAGACTTAGTTTTGTTGCGATTGCGAAATTGGGAATTAGATCGGCTCTCCGTCAATTATCAGAATTAGGTTTTTGGGGTCGCTAACTTATCCCCCTGAATCTTCTGGAAACTTTGTTTGGTAGACTATATAGCATGTATTTGTAGATTCACTTGCGTCTTTGACTCTGATATGATATATGACATTACTGATTTGGATGAAACAGTGGAAGAAAGTGAGAATTCAGTAGTTTCTCCTGCCAATGGACCAACGCTTCCAATTTTGCAGAAGCTTATCGACTTCAGTGACAAAATTAAGGTACTCTACTTTCTTTCTCTTCTTCTTGAATAAACACTATTACGACAGTTCATTGTGAATTTTGCAATACTAAGTTGAGGTTGTTTCAAGATGATATATGATTTTGCTTCTGCTAGTGTTTTATGTTCACCCTTTTTATATTATGTCTTAGGTCTTGAAGGATGAACATGCTTTGGTATCGAACCAGGTGAAAGAGATCAAGAATTGTTCCTTTGTAGAACCTGAAATGTCCCGGGCTCTCCAGCTTTTGAGTCAGTACCTTATTGTCTTAATATACCTTGTTGTCTTAATGCACAACTTGTTTGCTTTGGTTGTAACCTGATATTTGTTAATGTGTTTTAATGGCAGCTACTAAGCTTGGAACTCTAGAAGAACAGTACTTGAAAGAGTCATCAGAGAGGAAACGGTTATACAATGAAGTGATCGAACTCAAGGGAAATATCAGGGTCTTTTGTAGATGCAGACCTCTAAACCAAGCTGAAATAGCAAATGGCTGTGCCTCTGTAGCTGATTTTGATCCGTCACAGGAAAACGAGCTCCAGATACTTTCATCTGATTCTTCCAAGAAGCATTTTAAGTTTGACCATGTCTTTAAGCCTGCAGATGGCCAAGGTAAATTGAGACACTACCTTTGCAACTTTATTTTTCTAAACCTTTGATCTTCGTACACTACACCTAACGATCTAATCTGACTGTACCTTCATTTGCAGAGACTGTTTTTGCACAGACAAAACCTATAGTTACTTCTGTGCTGGATGGATATAATGTCTGCATATTTGCCTATGGCCAAACTGGCACTGGCAAGACATTTACCATGGAGGGAACACCAGAGAATAGAGGAGTGAACTATAGAACCTTAGAAGAGCTATTTCGCTGTTCAGAAAGCAGAAGTCATCTCATGAAGTTTGAGCTATCGGTTAGCATGTTGGAGGTTTATAATGAGAAGATAAGGGACCTCTTAGTAGATAACTCAAACCAGCCCCCTAAAAAGTAGGTCCTCCATTATGTTTGTTCGGTAGTAGAATAAACCGCCTTACAATTTATCTCTTTCTTGTTAAGAAAAAACAAAAATAACGGTATGTGTTGTGTGGATAAAGGTTGGAGGTTAAGCAATCAGCAGAAGGGACACAAGAAGTCCCAGGATTAGTCGAAGCTCAAGTTTACAATACAGATGGAGTGTGGGATCTGCTCAAGAAAGGATATTGTGTTAGATCTGTGGGTTCAACAGCTGCAAATGAGCAAAGCAGCCGATCTCATTGGTTAGCAAAATAGAGTTCAGAATCTAAAATCATGTGAAACGAAACCTTTTACATACTTATTATACCAACCAGAGATTTCTTTTTGTTCAGCTTGCTGCGAGTGACAGTGAAGGGAGAGAATTTGATAAATGGTCAGAGAACCAGAAGTCATCTTTGGTTAGTGGACTTGGCTGGCAGTGAGCGAGTAGGAAAGGTAGAAGTTGAAGGAGAAAGGCTGAAAGAATCTCAGTTTATCAATAAGTCGCTTTCGGCACTCGGTGATGTTATCTCTGCCCTTGCATCCAAAACAAGCCACATTCCTTACAGGTATTTCCCATCTTCCTTCTCCTACGTCACGACATTTGCATATGAGAT
The DNA here is from genome assembly GCA_024034495.1 of Camelina laxa. Lineage (NCBI taxonomy): Eukaryota > Viridiplantae > Streptophyta > Magnoliopsida > Brassicales > Brassicaceae > Camelina > Camelina laxa. The sequence goes on from CM043881.1 coordinate 13,111,225, forward strand.
ATCCTGGTTAATCTTCATGACATTTTTTTCCCTCCTTTTTTGCGACTCCAGAAACTCAAAGCTCACCCATATGCTGCAAAACTCTTTGGGTAAAGTACCATTTCTCCTATTTTTTTTCTCTTTTTGGGCACATGATTCATAAGATATCTTATTTTCCATCTGAATGGTGTATCTATATCATTGTAACTTATACAGGTGGAGATTGCAAGACATTAATGTTTGTCCAGATTAGCCCAAGTTCCGCGGATCAAGGAGAGACACTTTGCTCCTTAAACTTTGCAAGTAGAGTCCGGGGAATTGAAAGTGGACCTGCCCGGAAACAGGCAGATGTGTCTGAACTACTCAAGTTAAAACAAATGGTAACCTGATTCCTCCAACTTCAGTTCATTTAAGCTCCTCCCACTTCAGTTCATTTAAGCTTTAACATATCTTAAGCTGATTTTTGTTTTTGTTGTCTCCTTTATAACAATAATAAACAGGCCGAGAAGCTGAAACAGGAGGAAAACAAAGAAACAAAGAAACTGCAGGACAGCGTGCAAGAACTAAAGCTACGCCTCAGTGCTAGAGAACAAATATGCAGAGGACTTCAAGATAAGGTAGTGCGCGTTAAACAGTGGATTCAATATGTTCTGTGTTTTCTTCTTCTAACTAACGGTTAAAAACTAAATCATTTTATAGGTTCAAAATCTGGAACTTCAACTAGCAGAAGAAAGAAAGACCAGAATCAAGCAGGAGACACGAGCTCTAGCAACTGCATCATCATCATCATCAGCAACATCTAAACATCTGAGAGAGACACTACCCACAATCACAGAGAAAAAACCGCCTTTGGCTCCTCCAAGAATGCGACTGCCACTCAGTAGAATCACAAACTTCATGCCCCAACAACCATCTCGGGGTCCTTGTAAGAGATTCTCGGATACAACGTTCAAAGAGAATAATAATAACAGCCTCAGAAGACCATTCAAAGAGAATAATAACAGCCTCAGAAGATCATCGCTGATGGACGTGAGTACTCTAATGAAATCAAGAAGAAGCTCCATCGCATTCAGACCAGCTCCTCCATCAGCCACTGGATCAGGCAATAAAACCGGCATGGCCAAAAGAAGAGTCTCAATTGCAACGGTTAGACCAGAACCATCATCGTCACTAATGACAACACCATCACGCCCTCCTCTTTCATTCAGAGGTGACCCGAGAAAGGCGAGATACTCTAAGCTCTTCTCTCCAGACCACAATCTGGTGACTCCGAATGCAATGAAAAACAGCAGATTCATGAAGAGCCCTCTTGGAGGAGGAGGAGGCAGCTCGTGGAAGCCGAGCCATCCTACGGTAATTGCATTGCAGAAGAAGGCGGTGGTGTGGAGTCCCCTTAAGTTCAAGAACAGAAGACCATCCCTCGTAGCGGTACGACCTTCTTCTTGTTCTTCTTCATCCGCCTCTGACATGCTTCGGAGGGAACAATAGGTCTTTGGATTTTTTTTTTATTCACTGTCTTTGTGAAAGTGTTTGCTTTTAAAACATTCAGGTCGTCGTCTGTAAAACTTTTAAGATAGGATTCTGTTTCTTTTCTTTTTATCGTCAAATTGTTAAACTCTTAAGAGATCTTGTGCAATGGTTTTTGATCTCTCAAGCTCATATTCATAAGGATGCTCATTGTGTCTGTTTGTGTTCTTATTCTTCTGAGTTTTAGTACTCTTTATTTCCCTCACGACCGTCACTGCCAATTTCCTCAACGCGCATAAGCTATTTGGAGTCAGCTACATCACCAAGATCATCAAATCCCCTCCTGAGAAAGACGCAGCTATGCATACAGTCATGTTTCAGTATGGTTGTCGTGCCAATGATCCTGTTGATGGATGCTATGGCATCATAAGAAAGCTTTAATACCAGAACGAATTGGAAATTGTTCTTCAGCTACTGGATATGTTCCGTGACCGTGCTCATCATCATCAAGAACCGCAAAATCCAGATGGAAAGAGACAGAGGATCTCTCGAGTTTTTCAAGCTCTTGTGATCTAAGCAAACAACAACAGTTCGATTGCTGTTCCGGTAAAAACTTCAGTGGGTTACAAGAAGACTTGTGGTGTCTTCAACTTCAAGATTCATCAACGACACTGAATATGAAGGCAGGTTTCATCGATGAATATGATGAGGACATTAACAGCAGCCCGTGGAAGAGGTTTTCTAGCGAAAAACACGAGTTCAAGCAATGGAATCTGACTGTATTAAAATCTTGAATATATGAAAATAGCTCGAACGAGTGCGAATTAAGAATCTCATTAAGAAAAGGCCCATTTAAGACAACAGCACTTTTCTCCCACATCGTTTAGCTGAAGAGACAAAGCTGTGTTTATATAGCGTTAGAGTCGAGTAAGTGATTGTCCCTTCGGGGACATCCGATAAAATTGGAACGATACAGAGAAGATTAGCATGGCCCCTGCGCAAGGATGACACGCACAAATCGAGAAATGGTCCAAATTTTTTTTTGCAAAATTTCCCAATCGACTTCTTCCCTTGTTCTTTCGAAGCATACCATACTGTCTGGTATACATGTTCGTTTGCCATCACTACGATACGAAGAGCTCGTGGTGGTCTCTTAACAGAAAATAGCAGGGAAAAGATAAGGAAAACGGGAAACGATAGTAGTAGTGTTTGGTATTGGCTATTCGGGTTTGCACAAAACCTTGAGTTAAAATAAAGGTTATTGTTCTGTTTATTCCGGCCTCTTCAACGCAACAGCCAAGTTCAAAATGACAGGGTCTACGGTCATAAGCAGCCAAGAAGATTTTGATTAAGTCTTCGACTTCACCAGCTTCCAAGATTTAGGCCAAGATCAAGAGCCCACCTAAATTGGCTTCGACTTCTCCACCAAAAAGAAGTGAAACTTAGTCAAGAAATCTCCTACGTTTTGATTTCTCTGCCTAAAGCAAGGATACCACCAGCTAAACTCGGTAAGTATCAACTGCATCAAAGTTCAGAAGATCGTTTTCACCATTGTAGGATAGAAGAGACTAAGAAGGATGGCTAGAATGAGAAAATGAGAACTGTTCAAAATTACAGGGTCAAGTTCAATACTTACCAAGTCATAAGCAGCCAATAAAGAACTGAAATTTAGTCAAGAAATCTCCTAAATTTTTGATTTCTCCGCCTAAGGCAAAAATAACACCAGCTAAACTTGGTAAGTATTAACTGCAGCAAGACTCAGAAGTTCATTTTCGCCAACAAGATTGGGGCCAAGGCTAGTTTCACCATTGTAGGACAGAAGAGTCTAAGAAGGATTGCTGAAATGAGAAAAACGAACAAGAACTGTGACAAGTTTGGTAACAGAATGATTCTCGACGGGAAATGTTGAGCAATAGCGTTCTTTGAAATTTGGTTGCAAATGTAACTTCGTGGATCCAAGATCATCCTTTTAACTCATGAAAGAAGAAGAGGACACATCCATCTGGGTGTCGATTTCTTTTCCTCTTATCTTTTTTTAAGAGTTAAAAAGTGTTGCTGGGTCGATTCGGAGAACAGGTTAAACATGAACAAGATTACACACAACAACAGGACAAAGTTTTATTGTTATTGAAGAAATCAACACAATGTAAATGTCATGTTCTCTTTTTTTTTTTTTTTTTGTAGTCCCTAAATGTTTGTGTTGCTACAGATCTTCCACAATTACTTCAAACAAAGCCCATTTCCATTTAACTTATAAAGACAGTACTCTGGATCAAGTTGGTCAAGACTTGGCATTGATAAACAAACTCAGAACAAGAGATTTGACAATATCTTCCTCTCGTCTTTGCACCTTAATAGATAGAATTTTCATTCTAAATCTTTCTTAGGCAGAAGTGCTCTTTCTTGTGGCATACACACGGTAAGCAGCCAGCCCAACGACCACAGCAGCAGCTCCAACTGTTTACAAATCATGAGACTAAAATTAGACTTCACCCAAACATGCGTCTGAAGCTTTTTTTGTTACTGTTTTGTTTGTTTGTGGGAAAATTCATGTCAAGATAGGCCTCTGGGAAAAGAAAACATACTTGAGACGGCCATAAGAGAACGGTTGATTAGCCTGTTGTAATGTTTGCGGCTTTTTCCTGCTTCAGTCTCTGGAATACTCAAATGAGGATGTTGTGCTGCAGTTATGATTTTGCGGAATAAGTTGTTGAAATCCCCCAATTTGGAGCTGATGGATACTGGAGGCTCTATTCCCATATCTTGTGTCATCTGCAAGAAGATCCGTGTGCATAAATATGTCTGTTATACAAGCAAGTATTCGAGCGATTTTCAGTTCATAGACTCGAAGATCAATAGGAACTTTACCCTAGTAGATTCTTGTATGGAAATAGGAAATGAATCAAGATCGTCTTTTGCTGAAACCATGAGGCAAGGGACCTCATATCCAGTGGCCTCACCGTAAGTTGCAACTTTAACAAGCAACTCCGTCGCTCTTTTCCATGACGACTCATCCGAGCTGGAGAAAACAATGAACTCAGTTGTTAAGCACAAACTACAGATAGAGAATGAAAAGGCATCTACTGAAGCATATTTCGACAAATGATTTACCTGTCATACACGAAGACAGCTACGTCACATGCAGCCAAGGATTCCTTGGATGCAAATAGCCCTTGAACTCCATCTTCTGGAATTTCCCTCATGATAAGAGTTTTCTTTGAACCCTACACTCATAGATTTGCAATCATCAGATTAAGTACATACAGATACTCAAAACAAAGCAGCCTTGAAGCATGCCAAAAAATATACAACCAAATAACATCTTTAATCTCTTGAGAAGTAGCACATCAGTAAAGTTTTGTATGGAACTCCCTAGTTAAAAAAAAGCATGTATCCCATAGAAAAAAAAAAAAAAAAAAAACTCATCATAGATACCTAGCTAGTACCCGTTCTCAGTCCTCAACAAATAATACTCAACTTTGGCATTTTTGTTCAGTATTTTGTTCATTGAAGATTTCTTTGCAAGGACAAAATATATCAAAACTACGATACATATATATATATATATATATATATATTTATGCGCGCACAGATATAATGATTCAAATTGCATACATATACTGACTTACCCCAGATTCATCGACCATATTTACTGCATAACGCTCATCAGTTGTTGATCCCTGGTTATCAGCATATGACCTAGATCATAGAGACACATAACTGTAAATCAGATGGACGCTTATAAACATAGAATTGTACTCTCTTCTGTGTGTATTTTGAAAATGCAACAGGTTGTGGTACGAGTTAACATGACAAACCTTCCAAGAAAGCAATTTAGTAATGCAGATTTTCCAGCGTTATTAGGTCCAAAAACAAAGCACTGGAAAACTTTTCTTTCACATTGCTGCTTTTTGCGATCTAAACGTCTTCTCCTAGTAACACGAATAGCAGTCGATGGATCACCCGCAAAACCAATGTAAATCAAATTTTCGACACTCTGAGCCGGTTCTAATAATGTCATCAGTGACCACTGCAAGGATAAAATTGAAAGATTAGCAGACATAAGATTTGAATTAGTGCAATGGACAAAACTTGGCTTAAGAGAGAGAATAAAGACACGTAAACGATTACGTCTAAGAGAGAGAATTGAGTGACATTTTAGTCTGTCAATCAACAAAATCAAAGAAATTAAACAAAAGAAGGCTGAGTATATGTATAATGCATGCACGAGAAATGCTTCCTTATGTATTAAGCATGTAAAGAGAAGAATTGATTACCATTGACAGGAAAGCGTCAAAGGATAGACCTCCAAGGGCCGTTTTCTCCGCAGCATCCTCATAAGGTGATTCCTTCCAAGGACTGCCATTCACAATTGAGTATAGCACGTCAATATAATGGTGACTACCATAATTAAAATTACATGTTCTTTGCCTTCTGGAGGTGGAAGAAGTACCTTTCAGGTGCAGTTGAAAAAAGATCCTCGATCTCTTGAGGTCTCAAATTATTATCCTGCAAAGTACAAGTTCAGTCTGAAAACTATATTTGTCAACTCAACACTAAGACATAATAAACAAAAGAGACTTACCTTGTCGTCATCAAACAAGGCATACATTCCCTTCAGGAATTCGATTGCTACATTTGTCAGCTCAAAACTCTACAAAAACAATGAACACAACCATTAGCTGCACAATACCAAGGAAGGCAAGTTGAAGTGAGGTGTAAGATAACCGTATACAATAATGTAAGCATCCAAAATTCTTATTACTGATAAGGCTCCAAATTTAATATTTGATATACAGCGCATCCAGTAATAGATTATTGAAACACCAACAAATAAAATAATGAAGCAGCAATAGATTATTATTTCCGCAAATCTACCTGATCGGGCGCTCTCTTGAATAATGAAGACGGAAGCAATTCTTCAGCAAGTCTTATATCATTATTATATCCAAACTTCCTGAGTACAGTCCACGTTGTCTCGAGCCTCCCTTTCTCAATAAAAAGTGCATGTAAAAACAGGAAGCCAGTCACTGTCAGTCCTCTTTCATTCACACCTTCTGGCAACTTTTCTTGCACAACCCTCTTAACACCTTCAATTTCAGAAGGCTGCAATGGTGCATGGAAGCACTTGACCTATTGTAAAACAACTATTAGGTGCGTCATGGGGATAACAAAATTACACTCTAAGCTTCTTTCAAAAATTTGAAGGACAGGCCGAAGTCAATTTCAAGACGAAATAGCAAAAGCTCATGAACAAAAGAAGGGGAAACATAAGAACCTGAAAGTCATTTAATTCAGCCTCGCTAAGAGCACCATCTCTATCATGGTCACAGAGTATAAAGATACGTTTCAATGCCCTTACACACCGGGGCTTCAGTGCCTGGGAATCTTGATCAAACAGAGGTCCTGTTGGGTGAAGGACAGTTTTTTGTGCATAATAGAAAACTTCTTGTGCCTACAGAAAAGCTTTTTCATTAGGATGATAGTTCAGACCTGAAAAATAAGAGAACAATGATATGGCATTTCCAATTCATGCTTGAAAGCATTTCCAGTTCAGACCTGAAGGACTCTTGTTTTCTGACTAGGCATTTCCAATTCATGCTTGACAGAAGTCCACACCAATCACATCAACATTTCAGTTTCAGGTTAAAAAATTAGGACATCTAGTGTCCTTCAAAATTTCTTAGTAAGAGAATCACATGCCTAAACTACCTCAGACTAATATTTATGCCATGTTTTAACTAAGAATATATTACATCTCAAGAGGAATAGAGAAGTCATGAAACCTGGAGTTGCTTCAGGGCAGAACACTCGATACATGTCTCTATCTCCCGAAACTGTTGCATTATAGGTGACATCACTTGTTCGAGGCTGACCTGGTTATTGTCGTCTCTGAAGTCAAGCTTACACCCTGCTACTATAATAGGAATTTTTACCTGTTCAAAAAGATCACAAGACAATCTTAATAAGAAACAGGAAAAGTTTAGGTCATATCAAATCTTTATACTTTCTAGCACTAGGACAATGATATGATCAATAGATAAGATACTGAACACCTCCTAACCACAGCAAGATTGACATGAGCACACTGAAAATAGAGAGAGGAGAATCAAACCTCTAATCGCCGAAGCTCTGGAAGCCAGTATTCACTTAACCGGTCGAGAGTCTCAGGTCGATCACAGGCATATGTCAAAACAACTGCATCTGCGCGCTTCAACTCCTCAGCAACCATGTCCCTATCTTCTGGCCTGAACACATAACGAACAAAAAACATCAAAAGATACTTCAAGAACCTAAACAAAGCTGTCAACGCAAAAAATATCCTACACCCTTCTTTCGGAACCCTGCCAACAGTAGCTAAACAGTTTGCACAGTGGTATCCCAAAGTAAAAAATAAAGAATTTTGAGCTAATAGTATCCTTCCCGGTTCACTCATAGTGTAAGAAGCCTAAACACAAGGTTACTTTCCTCAGCCGTCACGAAAAGCCACATACTTTATCTAAAACTAGGATCGCTTTCCTTCAAAGTAACATTAATCCAAAAGAGAAACTAGCTAGCAGCAATGCAGTGAGCTACATACTTGGAGGAAGTGTCGACAATGGTGACGGGTATATTGTCAGGGAAGAATTCAAGAGGTAACTTGGTATCAGGCAAAACAGGAGGGACATTGGGAGAGAAAACATCGGTAGCTGCAGCGACAATCAAGCTTGATTTCCCAGTGCCCTTATCACCAACCACAACGATTCGCACAGATTTGGGTGAACCAGGGCAATCAACCGTACCAGCTGAGTACCTCGCCATCTCAAAACTGCGACACAATCAAACAAATTAGAGAGGCTCGAAATAAGAAATCCAAAGATTACTGAAACTTCGCAACGAGACTATGAAAACCCAGAAACATGAGCATCAAAAGAGAAGAAGATCGTGAAGAATATGACGAATTCAGAGCAACAGAAAGAGTGCATCAACGAGAGAAGTAAAGCTGACCTAAAGATCAAAGCTTTCGATAACGAAACGAGAAATTACCTAAACTGGAGAAAGAGAAGGAGAGAAGGAGAGAAGGAGAGAAGCGACGAATAAGATTAAAAACCCTTAGAAAACCCTAGATTCTGCTTTTGGGGAGGAATGTGGCGGTGACGATTTGCCGTGAAGGAGGAGAAAAATTAGTAAGCTTTTCTTTTTTTTTTTTTTATTACTGTGAATATGATTTTTCTAAGGAAAAAATATCATTAAAATCTTCAAATTAGCATTTTGGTTGATTTGAAGCACAAACTCCAGATTTGGAGGAAAAAAAACATCGATCTTTTGTTGACTTTCAAATAATTCGTGATATGGCCTTTTGAGGCACAATGTTAAGTGACCAAACGGAGAAATTAGACATGATTAATTATTTGTTAGCGAGATTCGTTAATAGCAAAACGACACTGTTTATAACACCTTAAAACTCCCAAATTAAGAAATCGATTCTCATTCTCATTTTCTCCAAATTTCAAACCCCAATCGATAATCTTTTTTCTTCTTCGATTTCTCTCTTTTTCTTCGAGTTCAACATATGAGTTCTAACTCAGAAACATCGATGGTAGTTTCGTTGGCCGTGGAGTGCCATTGAAGTGTGTTTGTGGAGCCGGAGTCATTAGTTGAATTTGAAAAAGAAGATCCAATAGTAGAAGAAAGGAATCGCCAGAATAGTAAAAATCGTCTTTTCTATTCCTAAAAAATTTTACTATCTAAAGAGGAATAGAAAATAATCGAAAAGAATGTAAAATTTGGGGATTTGGGAAGAATTGATAATCAGGTTCGATTTGGAGATGTAATTAAAGAAGAAAACAATGTCGTTTTACCAACTAACGGATCTCGTTAGCGCCTAATTAACCCCGTTTAATATCTCCGTCTGGCTAGTTAACGTTGTGTTTCAAACGGCAAAGTCAACAAGACTTCATAATTTAAATAGAAGTCAAGAAAAGAGCGAGAATTTTTTTCAACAAATGAAAATTTCGTGATTTAAATCAACGAAAATGCTAATTTGGAAATTTTAATGACATTATTCTACTGGTATTTCCGTAATAACCAAGTACTGTTTTTCTTTTATTAGGTTGTTTTTATTTAAAGGTATTTTTATTTTAAATATTTAGTAATATTTTTGTATTCTACTAGAATGTCTTGTACGATTTGGTGAGTTGCTCATATATATATATATATATATATGTTTATAACTATTAACTACCAAGTTCGGATTATATGTACAATGTATCAAAAGATTTATGGAGTGTGTGAACATAATGAAAATATATTTTACTTTTAAATTTTGAAATATTCATTGGCTCACATTTACAGTCACATCTTATTATAGAATATACAAACAAAGAGAGAGAAAAAATCTCTTTATAAAGTAATTATTGTAAATTTTTCAAAGGATGAGAAAGAGAAAATCAAATTGGAGGAACTAAAATTCGGTTTGGACATGATAATAAATAAAAAGGGTGTATAAAAAACAACTAAAATTTGATTCTGGATTTTTATAGAATCCAAATCCAAATATAATTTATTATTATTTAATCAATGATTTCATCATGCATAAAATAGTGTTATTGAATTTGATATTTATATATCATGCTTTGGAATTTTTTATAGTTCAATGTTAATTGATTGAAATTTTCATTGTAATATTAATAGGTTGTCTTGATCAAAATTTAAATTGTTTGATCGGTTTTTAAACAATCAAGAATGAAATTCAACCAAATCGAAACTATTAGTTTTTAGATACAATTTGATCCTCCACTATAAACCTTGGTCGAAATATTTATAATTAGAATATTGATTATTAAGACGACATAAAATAACCGATCGCTTGTACACATACTTTATTATGGCCCTGTTCGTTTTATAATCGCTGCGTCAGCGATCAGTAACGGAAAATTAAACGTTAACAACAACAGCAGAACCGGTTGAGGAAGAGAGAAAGTGTCGCTGCGACTATTTTCAGAGAAAATGACGGTGCTGTCGATGTCGCTAGAGAAAACAGCGATCGATTTTATAGTCGTTGCGACTACATTAAGAGGTGATGCTGGTGTTGTCCGTATTACTCTCCACATACTTAACACCCAAGTTAGTTATAATTTTGAGTCGCTGATCGCTAACCGGGCGATTACAAAACGAGCAGGGCCTATACCATCTTCGACATACTTACTCTCATGTGTTTTTTTGTTTAGTTTTGATCTTCGTTACAACAAATTCTTTGATATCAATTGGTTTCTATTTAGTTCATCATAATCGTTTTTTATCATGTGCTATAAAAGGATTCATATAGAACTCTGACTTGAAATGATATTATGGTTTGGATATTCGATATAACATATAAAATCGATATAACATATAAAAGTTTTATATATACAACTTTAGTGGATAAATCAAAAATGATAATAAGCACGATAATATTTAAAAGATATGTATTAATAAATTCAAAAGTAACTATATAAAACATGCATCTTTTATTTAAATTTATTGTGTATACAAGGGAAAAGATTGTAAATAGTAAACTCCTTTTTTATTTCTTATGAAACTTACAGGTAAATATTTGTTTGTAAGAAAATATATTATGGGAAAATTCTATGATTAATTCGTGTTAGAATTTTCTTATTATAACAATAAAAATAAAAAATTACTTTGTTCTATTCTTAGAAATCCTAAGATTATACACAACTAAAATCAATGACAATTAAAAGCAACATAAACCAAGATCTCTCCTAAAACACAACATAATTTTGTTTGTATTGATTTGTTTTTGTTTTTTTTTGTTTTTATGAAAAAAATGTAAACGACAATGTATTGATTTATATAGTTAACAAACAAAAATACATTGGTTTACAATAATAAGAAATGTTTATAATTTTCCATCAATATTATTAACTAAGACGTACTATTACTTTTAAAACAGTCACGCGTTAAATCGTTACCAATAGATTCTCCTTGGACATTTTCGCAATCAACTTTAGGTGTCGTTCCATCTGCCATAGTAATGTTAATACCATCCATAACAACGTTTTTGCAAGGTGTGGTGACACTACACTTAAGCGTTACAGCATTTTCTGATAATGTTGTTCCATGAAAGCCAACATATTTTATATTGCTAATCGCCACGGCTGAATCCTGAAAAACAGAAATACATACATTTTCAATATTAATTCATACTTTCAAAACTATATATCTATATATATATGCAGAATATTTCTCTATTATAAAAAAAATTTACCTCGTTTGCATCAAGTCGTCCTTTATTAATATAGTGTTGGTCAATTATAATTGGATTTTTTGCATTAATGAGCGTAATGTTCTCAAAACTTATGTTTCTTGCATATCCCTGGCCACCCTATAAATCAAAATTAAGATTCAATTCAAAATATTTTTAAATAATTATTTTATTAATTTATACTATATAAAATAAAATAATTAGTATAGAAGAAGAAAAAAAAAATACCTCCCAAGTCTTTATTCTAGCTCCATTCTTCGTTCCATTGAAAGTGCAATCCGTCACTTGAACATCACTAACTGCATCATTTGCTCCATCGGCTCCTAAACTTCCCACACTGTTATCCAATTACATAGAATCAATTTAATCTATATTTCTTTTTGCAGGAAAAAAAAAACTTATATTTTCTTATAATTATTATTAATGTTGTAATTCAATAAATTTAATTAATACCATGAGTTACCTTATTCCATGACCAGGTCCACAGTTAATTTGTGTGATGTTGATATTGAAGCTTCCTGTGTTGATTGCTATACAATCATCCCCTAACATTTCAAGGATTGAATTCAAAAGATTGTTATGCCCATACACACTCTAAAAAAAAAAAAAATTAAAAACTATTTTTTTTTACCAAAAAATAATAAATAAGTAGTAAATCCTAACGCTACTACAAATTAGTGGTTTAACAATCCGTTAATTAAAAAATCATAATACATTTATTTTTTGTGATACTAAATATATAAATAAAATATTTAAACGATATATAAATAAAGTACTCACCTGTTTGAATTGTAGAGTCAAATATGTTGATATTGGTCGAGTTACTTATATCAATTCCATCTGTGTTGGGACTTGTTTCAGGAGCCAAAAGATTTATTTTTGATATTGCAACATAATTGCATGATTTAATTGATAAATGGTCTTTTGGACTATCAATCGAGGTAATTCCGTTTATAGTGAGATTATTACATCCCTTAATATGTAATGCCTGCACACACAAAAACAAAAAATATATATATATATTTGTATGAGAACAATTACGGCGATTATAAACAGAAAAAAATAATCACGAAAAACTTATAGTAGTCAAGTTGATTTACTCACTGTAGGCCGGTGAGAAACTTTTAGATTAAGCTGTAAACAAAAAAATGATGATTTTTAAATGATGAATAAAAATATATTTAAGTAATAGAAAATTTAATATATTAATTTTTCACCTCCCAAAAGGACGAACCACCACCATCGATCTTTCCTGAACCATCTACCGTTAGACCAAATATAGATGAAAAACTAATCCACGGTTGAGAATTGGGGTTGGACCATGCGTTGACGTTGCTAGGTGCAATGATGACACCATCCAACTTCAAATAAAGAAATAAAAGCAAATTTTATTGATGTTCATAATTTTAATCACAATTGAACTAATCATAATTTAATGAATTTTTCTACAAACCTGAACTTTTATTGATGTAGATTTACAAGGGCCTTTGAACTCAATAGGTTGGAGTAGAAATGTTTGTCCAGATGGAATAAGAAGTGTGTTATTGTTTTCTTCCCCACTACATGTAGCATTCCATGCTTGTACAAAAGCCTTCAATATAATTGATTCATTAAAGATAAAAATAATAATAAGGTTTTGAAAGTATTAATAACTCAAATTTATGAAAAACATTGACAAAAAAAAAAATTATATATTTTGGGTAGAAAAAAAAATACCATTGAATCATCAGTTTGACCATCTCCTTTAGCACCAAAATCGAGTACATTGTAATTTTGACCATTAACAAGACCAAAATATAGAAAACTTATCAATATGGATACATGTAGTATGATTTCCTAAAAGAAAAAAAAAAATGTTATAACTAAAAAATATCAAACAAATGCTATTTGAGAAAAAAAAAAAAAAAAAAACATAATTATTTGATATGTACCATTGTGAAATAGAGATGATGAAAATCAATTGAATAATGGTTTTCATCACGTATATATATATATATGTATGCATCTACATACATCTGAATCGTGTATTCTAAAATTCTAAAATTATTTGCTTCCTAAAATATCAGTCAAATCCTTGTTCTTGTGTTTTGAATACAGTGCACTATAACAACATCCCGAATGTTGAATAGGATGAAGCAAAAAAAAAAAAAAATGTTCAATGCATAATAATATCTACATACATATTTGGTAAACAAGATTGATTATGTTTTAGACTGAATTTAGTATTGGTCTTCTTAAACCGTCCCAAATTAAGATATTTGGTCGGAGCCGGTTTTATAAACATGAAAACCACGTGACCCGAATCTTATTACATTTGACCGACTAAACCAAAAAAAAAAAGATTGATATCAATGCATTTGTCAACATCGGATAAAAAGAGCAAAGAAACACGGCTGGCTTTTAATTTTGGTTTAAAATCCCAAGACGGAACAGAGCGGAGAGCACTTATTCTTTCTTTATGATCCCATACCTCTCTCGCTTCTTAGCATCTTGAATTCGAGATATGGGTGTTGATTTGGATTTGGAATCTATCTCCGAAGCCACCTCCGGAGCCGTTGGATCGCTTCTCAGCACCACCATTTTATACCCTCTTGATACCTGTAAATCCAAGTTCCAGGCTGAGATTCGTGTTCGCGGTCAGCAGAAATACAGGTTTCTTCGACACTCGATCCTGCTAAGTTGATTAAATCGGTCTTTTTAGATTATATTTGATTAGATTTAGATCCTCGTCTTGATCGTAACTTAGACCTGTGTCTAAAGATTGTGTTTTTTTTTTTTTTCAAGTAATCGTTATCTAAAAGCTTCTTTTTTTGTTTTGTGTGTGTGTGTGTGTGTGGTTCATCAGATACCTATCAGATGTGTTTTGGGAAGCAATCTCATCAGGAAATGTTCTATCCTTGTATCAAGGCCTAGGGACTAAGAATTTGCAGTCTTTCATTTCCTCCTTCATCTACTTCTATAGTTATAGCTATTTCAAGCGGTTGCATTCTCAAAGGATTGGTTCTAAGTCTATTGGTACTAAGGCTAATCTCCTCATTGCTGCTGCTGCTGGTGCTTGTACCTCCCTTTTGACCCAAGTACGTTTCTCTCCTTCAAACCTCTGGAACCTGTTCTGTCTGTGTTCTATATCTTCTGTATGTATGCATAGTAACTTCAAGTTTCTTTGTTTTGTGTAGCCTCTAGATACAGCTTCATCTAGGATGCAAACAAGCGAGTTTGGAAAATCAAAAGGGTTGTGGAACACTTTAACCGATGGTTCTTGGGGAAATGCATTTGATGGCCTTGGGATCTCTCTTTTGTTGACCTCTAATCCAGCTATTCAGGTACCATTGTCATTTCAAATCACCAATGTTCATATTTACTCTCTAATTATGTAACTATCTGAAAAGTGAGCTTCTCTTTTGTAGTATACAGTGTTTGATCAGCTGAAACAGAATCTCCTTGACAAAAGAAATGCAAAAGTCAATAAAGATTCTTCCCCTGTAGTCCTCTCTGCCTTTATGGCGTTTGTGTTAGGTGCGGTCTCAAAAAGTGCTGCCACCGTCATCACATATCCAGCAATCAGGTACATATTAGCTTCCTCTGAATTACTCAACTCTCAAAATTTTACAGCTGTGTATTGATTCCAGACTCTTTCTGGAGGGATATTGATATATATATACATTCATTCATGGGTTATGTAGGTGTAAGGTGATGATTCAAGCAGCAGATGACTCGAAGGAAAGTGAAGCAAAGAAGCCTCGAAAAAGAATCAAGAAAACGATTCCCGGGGTAATCTATGCTATATGGAAAAAGGAAGGGGTCCTAGGGTTCTTTAAAGGCTTGCAGGCTCAGATCTTAAAGACAGTTCTGAGCTCAGCGTTGCTACTAATGATCAAGGAGAAAATCACAGCAACCACATGGATTTTTATTCTAGCAATAAGAACTCTGTTTGTCGCAAAGGGTAGGTTAAAGGCCAAGCATGAGTAAAGACTTTTGGTTTGGCGGTCTGTACTGAAGGATTATCGAACAGGCAAGTATTGTAGTGTTTCTCGTTTCAAGAAACAATTGATTGTTTTAGTAAAGATCTGATTGTAGGTCCGCATAAAGCTTCTTGTTGTTGCCAGATTGAGTTTCTGGGGTTAGAGATTTTCTGGTTATTGTGTAGTTATGTTTGTTTTCTTCAGTCGTAATAAAATGAAGATCTCTGTGTAGGTGTTCATATGACAGTGATATTGAACATGCACTATGAGATATTTTTCACTAAGTTTGATTTTTGAATTACATATAGAGAGACAAAGATATGCTGCTGAAAACGTGATACATCAAAGAGCCAGATACAACAAATTCTTAATGATAGATCAAATGTAGTTACAAACAAATTCAGAGCAGATATCTATATTTGCATCATAATGTAGTAGCTTGATCTGCTTACAAAAGTAACGAAGTAAAAATTTAGCACATAGTTTCAGAAGACACTCTGCAACCTCAACAACTTATTCAGAATTTTCTTAAACTGTAGAGGCTTAGATAGAAAACTCTTCAATTTCCATATTTGTTCTGTCGGTTGATTTTCAACTTCACCTTCAGCGGTAACGAAGACGAAATCGAACGTCTCTTCTGGATGCAAAAAATGATGCGACAGCAGCTCAAAGGCGCTACCCCTGTCCTCAGGATTCCTTGCAAAACACGTTTGAATAAACTCTCTTGCATCGTAAGGCAAACTCTCTGGAATCTCTGGAGCATTACCATTCAAGAGGCTATGCACGAGATCAGCGTATACAACCCATTTCCATGGCATCTTACCCATATACATCTCCAACACTAAACACCCTAATGACCACAGATCTATGGTTTTCTTGGCAGCACCGTCGCGTAGAGACTCTGGCGGCATGTAATAAGGCGTTCCAACAAAAGGCCAATAGGGTTTCCAGTGGTTAGGAACTTGTCCGACTTCTAATGAGGGTCCAAAATCAGAAATCTTCAACTCGTAAGAATCTCCACTAGGGAAGACAAGGAGATTATCTGGGTTGAGATCACAATGAACATAACCGTGTCCGTGAATCGATACCAAGCCTTCGAGAATCATCCGCGTGAAGTCTCTGATCAACAAGTCGGGTAATTTTCTGTCTTTGTATATGTCCATGAAAGCTCTTAAACTCCCTTCGGATGCGTATTCAAGAAGCAACTTGTAGACCTTGTTTCCTTCACAGTCGAAACCTTGTTCCAAATCATCACCAAAGAATTGCACGATTCTCGGACACCTTCTGAGTTCGGAAAGAATCTTAATCTCTTTACGGAGATAGCCTTCTTCCTTCCAGCTTTTTACGGCGGCGTGAAACGAAGAGCCGTCGGTTCTTGTGTACTTGACGAGATCAACATAGCTATGAGCACCTTTACCTAAAACCTTCACGAATTCTTCGTTTGGTTCCATGATCTTTTCAATACAAACAGAGTTGTTTCTTCAAATTCGCAAACGAGGTGAAGAGAATTGTGTGAAGAGAATTGTGTGACACTCGAGAAAACTGAAGCTGCAGCGAGAGAATAATTGAATGGCAGTTTTGGTGAAGAGAATTGAAACTTTTTCTTTGTAGAGTTAGGGTTAAAGTCGGTGACCTCTCAGTATTTACTTTTTTGTGATGTTGCAAAACGAGAGAGAGAGAGAGAAAAGGAAACTTTTAGGGTTGACTGGTTGTTGTTGTTTGGTACTAGAAAAAAAAGGAAACTTTTAGGGTCGAGTAGTTGGCACTATGGAGCAGATCTTGCAGTTGATATATAACGGTCTTCGACGCTACCGACGGTCATTATATTTGCTGCTTTTTTTTTTTTTTTTTTTTTTTTGGGCACTACGATCGAAACGTTTTTTTGTTTTTTTTTATCACACAATAATAGTACATAGATTAATTAAGATCGATTCCTTAAAGCCGAAGTTAAGGAACATAACCGACTCTATTACCGTGAGTGAGCCAGACCAAAGTTTCCCGCAAGCCCACACTACCACTACTACTACACCATAGTCTCCGGCAATCTATCTTTAATACTTTTCAGTTTTCACACATGAAACATCTATTAACTTTGATTATAATGCATTAATTTTTGTAATTTACAATTTTCTATAATTCTAAATCAATGATGATATTCTGTTTTTTTTTTTTTTTTTAAATTACCATTAATCAATAGTAACTTAGTAACGAATAAAGATTGCATATAAGACTTAAAAAATCTATAACTTTGAAGAAAATATTGTTAGTAGAAATTGGATTCATAAGGAAAGAGAGAGTAAATAACTCACTTTATAAATAATCCCTCTGTGCCTAATTAACTATTTTTTAGACTTTTCACTCATACTAAGAAAACATATTAAAAGTTGATTATAAATTATTTTTTAACTATAATTTACAATTTTCTATCAATAATAACTAAGAATAAATATTTTATAGAACCTTTAAAAATTATATTTTGGATTTTTTTTTTTTTTAGAAATGAGATTAATAACTAACAGAGGGAATACATCATACATGATCAACCATTTTATTCAATATTGATAACAGTTAATGGACTTTCTAAGTTGTTTCTTTGCTCCTCTTTCGTAAATTGTTAGAGATGTAATTATATTTTCTTTAAAATTAGGGTATTTAATATTTTTAGGCGGATACATAGAGTTGATTAGATTATTTCAGTCTTAACCAAACAATGACATTTGCGACTAATACATTTACCAAAGTATATATCGCCTGTTCGAACACAACATAAATCACATTCGCCGTCCCCACTCGTGCATGGACTGTAGCATTGTTCATGCGCTTGCTTTCTTCTAACACTGTCACCTATTTAACAATAATAATCATCAAACCAATTTTAACAAAAAAAAAAAAATCATTAAACAATATTTTCACATAGAAAATAAAAGAAAAACATGTGCATAATGTTAAAAATATAAACTACTACCAAGAGTGCTATCAGAGCATTGAACAGAAGACATGACAAAGAGGATAGTAAAGACTAATACGATTAACATTTTCTTGGTATTAGTCATTTCTTTGATTTTGTCTTGATTTTTGTTGTTGTGATGTTTTATATTTTTGGTTCAAATGGTTATATATACACTACAAATTGAAAATAACTAGCTAAATTTGTAACTACATCCTAAATTCTGTGGATATTTTGCCTATATCTTAGGAAAACCACAAAAAAGTTTTTGTAGCTATAAGGTTGTAACTATTTTTTTTCTATATCTATTCGCGGAAACATAGTCAAGAATATTCAATATCAGATTTTGTTGCTCATAGCTACAGATTTGCGACGAATATTATCGTGGCTAATTACACCAATTACCACAAATAGCCACAACAAAAAATGTGACTATAAATTTGTAGCTATTCTATATTAATGTGGGTTGTTTTGGTTAATGTAGTCATGTATGTAGCCACAAAATTTTCGGTGGCAATCTTAATTTCTGTTTTTTAAAACTAAAAATTCATAGGATTTTTGTAGGGA
Source organism: Camelina laxa (assembly GCA_024034495.1). NCBI lineage: Eukaryota > Viridiplantae > Streptophyta > Magnoliopsida > Brassicales > Brassicaceae > Camelina > Camelina laxa. The sequence continues at coordinate 13,130,393 of CM043881.1, forward strand.
AATTTCTATGAATTGCTCACTAACATTTATCGTAGGAATATTATTTTTTAATTTTCTACAAAAACAACTTTTGTAAAAAAAAAATTCATAATTTTATAAAAATTTGGTAAGAAATTTAGTAGGAGATCACCATGTTTTTTAATAATATTATTTAAATATAAGCATATAAACGATGAGGTATTCGGATGTGGGAGTCGGACAAAATACCGTGTTTAACTTCCATAATCATAATATTTTACAAGAGTTATATTATATGTAAGTTTCTAACAGGTATTGACTTACATTTAGGCATAACCACAGTTATAGTTATTACCCTTACAATTTACCACCAATTGTGATTATAAATTTTCTTTAATTGTAATTACTATATTTACGATTAACACTATTATGGTTATGGTTAAATATGGTTACAGTCATTTAATGGTTTCGGTACAATAAAATATCGGAAGTGAAATCGCATATTTTCATAACCTTTTTAATAAACAAATCAAATGATGATATATCAAATAATATTTTTTATAAGAAAATATATGTATTAATGGTCATGAGCCTATAATAATTAAATTCAATCAAACTTATGATTTGATTAATGGAAAATGAGTTGTGGAGTGGATCAGAGATATAGTAGTGGGCACATGCATTGAACCATTTAAGACATTGTTTTTTTTTTTTTTTTTTTAAATATGTATTTTTAGGGTTTAACCGTAAGGTTAACTATGTTTATGTTTTGAATTTTTGTTACTCTAGTTTTTTTAACCATGACTAATCTAACTTTTACGGTTAATATATATGGTTTATAACCGTTTTATATGATTATGGTCTGGTTATAGTGTAGTTCTGATCCGGTTACAATCCGACATATACGGGGACGGTTAGATTAAGGTTATGTCTACTTACATTAAAGTGGAAGGTAAAATTGGGTGAAAAAAACAATATGGATAAAATGTTTTTGCGTAAAACCTTATCTCACTTACGTACTATGTCAACGGAAATGAGTATAATTTGGCTTACTATCTGACGGATGGTATTTACCCGGAATGGACGACATTTGTTAAATCAATCCCACAACCACAACATCTGAAACATCGTTTGTTTGCAGAAAAACAAGAAGGTGCACGAAAAGATGTTGAGCGTGCATTTGGAGTCCTGCAATCTAGATTCGCCATGATTAAAAATCCATCTCTTTTATGGTCAAAGGGTAAGATTGCATATATTATGAGAGCATGTCTCATACTCCATAATATGATTGTCGAGGATGAACGAGATTCATACACACTCTATGACGAACAAGAATTCCAACAAGAAGATGGAACCGGAATTTCTCCGAACCTTTCGTTTTCAGTAAATATGTCTACAAATCTTGAGGGTTTAGGTGATGGCCATACAATAATTTGTGATCGACAAGCACATCAGAAATTAAAGGAGGATTTGATAGAGCATATATGGAATAAATTTGGTAATATGTAATATGTTAGTTTATTTTTAACATTTTATTTACAAGTTTATAAGTTAGCAATTTAAATGTTATTTTAAAAGTTTTTATAATTTGTAAAATGTTTATGAATATTATATTATTAAATCTTATGATCTTAAACATGTTCTCTCATTAACTAGCTTTTTAACAAAAGATCTTAACTACTGATCTTACATTATTTCACTATATATTTATTCTAAGAACATCATAATTAGTTCCCCATTTTTTTTACCTATGTTCTTAACACCTGATCTTAGATTATTTTCACTATATATTTAATCTAAGAACACAAAAAAAAGTTCCCCCATTAATGATGCCCTTAGTAATATAAAATTAAAAATAAAAATGAAAAGAAAAAAAAAAAAAAAAAGAAGGTTTGATTGCTTCTAAACGAGAAAGAGGGTTTTGAGTATTTTGTTGTATCGTTTCTGCTGTGAGAAGAGGAAAAGGAGGAGAAGGAAGATGATGTCCGGTGGTAGCTACACGAACATCGATCACCATAATGTTTCTGGATCTGTTCCCGTAAGTTAAGCTAAGCTCTTTCCGTTTTCTGATTCCTTCTTATGTTTCCGTGATCCTTCTCTTTTTGCACCTTGTCACTCTTCGATTGTATTGTCGAGATCCTCTTGCCTTCTGATCACTTTTTGTTTCCATCGCAGGCCGTTCCAGATCCTGGCCATGTCACCGTCAAATTCGCAGGTAAAACAATTTCGTAATTGAGAATTTTTTTAGAACACTTTTGAATCTGTAATAGAACGGAAGTAGGTTTGGTGAATCAGAGGCATTTTTGTATTCTTGTTATGAGATTTTGCTGGAATCTAAGTCTTTTTAAGGTTTATAAGATTTGCGTTTGTATTTTGTTCTGTGGTTTGATTGATTGAGGGGGATACATTGTAATTGCAGACTCAAATCTACAAACGTTTCCTCCATCTGCTACTCTGGGAAAGATCTCTGGTGGTACTAATCCTCCTCGAGATGCTGACGGTAATAATATTTTATCCTTAAGATTTGGTTAAGATTCTATTCTATGGAGGTTTTTGCTCTTTATTAGTTAAGAAGTTGATTGATAAATGTCGGATGTGCTCAGACTTGTTGTTAATCAACTTCTTTTATGTTATGTTGAGTTGATTGGCCAGTGCCAGTATTTGTGATTTCGTATGTCTTAGGGCTTATATAGTTCGATCTGCTGCAGATACATTTTCTAGGCCCGTGAATGGTACAGATGAACCTCAGTCTGGTGGTTGGCTCCATAGATTCACTGTTGGTGCTTACAAGCCTTACTTTGATGTGGACACCTCAGATGTCGTTGAGAGACTCAAAGAATCTCTCTTTCCTTTCAGAGGAACATTTACAGAAAAGACTGCCAACAACCCTGATCTGTAAGAGTCTCTTAATTTACAGTTTTTTTTTTTTCTGCAGTGTAGAGATAAGTGGACTGGACTTAGACGGAGGAATTGGCATTTGCTTTTTCCAATTTTCTCAAGAGAATAAGTTTTGTGTCTTGTAGGTATGGGCCATTCTGGATATGCACAACCTTGATCTTTGTCGCAGCCGCCATTGGAACATTTGTTACGTACATAGCACATAAATTAAAGAAACAGGAATGGAACTACGATATTAATCTGGTGACTTGGTCTGCTGGAGTGTTCTACGGTTATGTAACCATTGTCCCTCTCGCACTATATGTCGTTCTCAAGTACTTCTCTGCACCATCAGGCTTAGTCCAACTTTTCTGTCTCTATGGATATTCCCTATTCGTCTTTATCCCTGCATTGGTGAGTTAGTCTAAAATTTCCACTTTTACTCTCAAATGAGACATTCAATGAGAAAAGAAAACCCCAAGACTAAAAAACTGCTGTTTCTGCAGTGTCTCTCTGTTGTGCCACTAGAGATATTCAGATGGGTGATTGCGGGTTTAGCTGGATTCATGTCTGCAACATTTGTGGCATTGAACCTCAAAGCACATATTAACTCTGCAGGAGAGAGATGGTTCTTGATTGTGGTCAGCATTTTTCTTCTACAGCTGGCGCTTTCAGTCGTGCTGAAGCTATATCTGTTCACTGTCACCGTATAAAGGACTGACCCCTGGATACCGAAGGCGTCCTTGGGGTGGTCTCATAGTTCCTACGTGTTGGAGATAGATTCATGCCTTCAGAAGACAAAGCTGTGTGTTTTCAAGTGTTTTAACTATAGTGCGATTTTTATATCTGAATCCGTAGATCATGAAAGAGTCTTTTTACCTTGCAGAGTGGCCAATTTTTGTAATACTAGTAGAGACTGAATCCGTGTTGCATGATTCTTTCATTTGTTGTCATCAACATGAATATTACGAGTATACTTCAAAAATATAGAGATCGTATAGTAAATTGATATGCTACGTACCCTTTATGAGTCATTGAGTTGTGTTTTGGCTATGCTTGACTTATTTTAAGAAATCTAAACTCAAGTTCCTTAAAATGCCAAAAGTTTGGTGAGATTGTTTCCGAAATTTAGCTCATTTTTCAATGCAGATTGCCATTTTTCATTGAAGCAAAGTTTTCAAGAACAATGATTTACCAACGAATAGGAAAAATTACTAAAAGAAATCAGATAACAAGTAAAAGGTCCTGGTAAAAATAACTGAGTCCAAAAGATTCCACAAGAAAATGTATCGAAGTGTTTCATTGATTTAAAAAAAAAACAGAAGAGTCGTTAATCATAATATATCAATCAAGCTTTCGATTTCTTCCCTTTGGTATCAGCAACTACGGGCTTAGCTTTGAAAGGCAAAAACGTCTCTCCTCCCATAAACGGCTGTAGAACCTCAGGGATATCCACACCACCCTCTCGCTGGTAGTTCTCGAGAATGCAGCAAATGGTCCTCTCTGTTGCAGTGAGTGTGGAATTCAGCATATGCACATACTGCTTCGTCTGATCATTGCTCTTTTTCTGACCGTATCTGATCTCAAGCCTTCGAGCCTGGTAGTCTGTACAATTGGAACAGGACACAAGCTCTCTGTAAGTCTCCGACGACGGAAACCAAGCTTCCAAGTCATACTTCTTTGCAGCTGCATCGTTCAATGCTCCAGAGACAATCGACACAATTCGGTATGGAAGCTTTAACTGCAAAGAAATTACACAGTTGACTAATTAGAAAGTATTGAAAAAAATAAAGGTTTCTTGACTTGAGGTGTATAAATTACCGCTTGGTAAAAATCTTCAGAGTTCTTCATCATCTCATCCAGCATTTCCCATGAGGCATTGTCGTTAGGACCGGTGATGCAGAACTGTTCAATTTTCTCAAATTGGTGAACACGGAAAATACCAAGAGTGTCTCTTCCATGGGAACCAGCTTCTTTTCTAAAGCAGGACGAGTAACCAGCATATCTGGACCAAAAGAAGTATAATGTTGGCAGCATTCTCAATACATGAAAGAAACAATAGTCTTATAACGCTGCGAGTAGGTATTACTATGTTTGTCTATACCTAAGGGGAAGCTCAGTCGGATGGATCCATTCATCAAGATGGTATGCACAAAGAGGCTGCTCAGCAGTTGCAATAAGGTATTTGTCATCTCCTTCACCAGTCACCTGGACAAAACAACAACAATCTTCTCTGAATAAAACTACTCTTAACAGCATAATTATCTAATGTTTTGTAACAGATCAAAGACCTTGTAAAGCTCCTCATCGAACTGCGCCAATTGTGCGCACTTGGCCATAACATCCTTCCTCATGAAAAAAGGAGGCTGCAATCCTGTGAATCCTCTCTTTTTCAAGAAAGTTAACCCAAAGTTGATAAGAGCTTGGTTAAGCATCAAGCCATCTCCTTTAAGGAAAAAGCCTCTAGCTCCAGCGATTTCAGCACCTGAGTCCAAAATAGCATTACAATGAAACCCACTAACACAGAAAAAAGAGGATGCCAAAAGTGTCAGTCAACGCTACCTCTTTTGGTATCTGCAATACCGAGAAGCTCAACAAGATCCACATGATTTTTCAGCTTGAAACCAGGCGTAGGAACCAGCTTTTCACCCCACACTTTAATCACTGCATTATTAGCCTGCATATAGAAAAAACACCAATAAACTTATAGATTTCTCTCACCACCATGTAACTTTGAAGGAACGAAATGGCACAAACAAACCTCATCCTTATCAATTGGAACCGAGTCATGGATCAAGTTTCCAACCGTCTCCAATTTGGCTTTCAAAGCAGCATAAGCTTCACGAACTTCCACCTCCTTTGCGGTAGAATCTTGTTTGTTTTTCTCGGTTTGCTGAATAATCTCAGTCGCATCTTCTTTTTTCTAATTCCAAAAAACACAAAACGTTACAACAATATTGAGTTTTCCATCTTTCTAAAAGGTTCGTGCAACATAATTTTCTATACACTGATAGCACTCTACAAAATCTTCTGATTACCAAGTTAAAGATTTGGTATGCATTCACACTAAAATCAAAGCAAACACTAGAAATTGGTAGAAAATTAATATCGTGAGCGACTAAATTTTCAAATAATTCCACATCCTAAGTAGATGCACTACGGATCTAAAGAGAAGGTTGCTAAAACTAACAATTTTGAGCTGCGCGACTTGCTTGTTCAGCTTGTTGAAGTCTTTTCGGAAGCTCTCAACTTCAAATTGACCTGAAAACACACACACACAAAGTAGTGAGATAAGATAACCAATTCAAATCTCAAATCCGTAAGAAGCAAAAACGATTAAGGCGAGCGATCGTGGAGATTACTTACGCTGACGCCATTCTTTGTCGAGCTTAATAATCTCATCAACAACTTCAACATTGGCAAATCTCCGGCGTTGCGATTCTCTGATGATCTCCGGATTGTTACCTTTTTCTTCCCGGAAAAGATTGATATCCAACATTTTTTTTTTTGGTTGCTTTCTCTGGGAATCAAAAGCTGAAACGGAACCTTAATAAGAATACAATTCTTATCAGATCAGCGGCGACTAGGGTTTTTGAGATTTTCTTTTTCTCCTGTAAATTGATTTTAATCGATGGCTGGTTCCTGTAAATGTTATTAATTATTGAAAATTGCAAAACAAATCCCCAATTTGTTTTATGAATCACAGAAAGCCCACAAATATTTCAATTTCAAGGAAAAGAATTTTGTAGTTTATTTTACATTTTAGTGTAAGCCTATTTGTATTATAAAATTTCTTATTATATTCCTTAGTCTTTATCATCATTAAGTACGATCATCATTTTGTTTTTTTTTTTTGTAGGATTATCGTTCTTTTTTATATATAACAATATGGACCTCAATACTTTCTATTTTAATTTTAAGATGTTATATTAATTTTATATGTAGTATAAAATAAATTTTTACGTGATATTAAAATTATACAGTCAAAAATGGTAACAAAATAATAATTCTACTAAAGTTAATTAATAATTAATAATCATTTAATTATCTAATTAATCACAAAATTGCAGATTACATGGATACTCAATCGAATTAAGTAGGTTACATTGACCAAATAAAAAATATATCAGTTATTGTTTAATCTTCTATCGAACACGGTTGTGTGTAAATTTATCTCAACTTTTTCATATTACAAAGTTTGGTTTTTGCATATAAGGGTTTGTCTTTTAATGTGTTTAAGGAGTTTAAGATTTGAGATAGGTGTCAAAACACCATCAAAGCCTAAGTCATCACATATTAATTAAGGACTATTATTTACGTCTATAATCAATTACAACATATATACTTATTACAAACAGGGTTTATAGAACTATATAAAGATACTATATGTTTTGAATTAAACGGTAAGTTAAAATCTCTAAACAGTTGACTATAAATCCTAGATTACAAATCTGTCAATGAGACAATATTTTTATTTATTTCAAAACTATAGTAAAGATGTCGTTTTATTTTATTGATAAATTTTATTGATAAATGTTTAAACAATTTTATTAATCGTTACAATTCCGGTGTTTTATTGACAAAGAGTTTTAATAAATATTTTTAAAACACAAAAGTTATATAAACAAACTGAATTTATTCTCACAAATGAATATAAATTACATAGTAACAAAATAAATTATTACAAATTTACATTAAAAAAAAAGGTTCAGTACGCGGGTTAGTACCTAATTAGTAATATTATTTGTGAGTCATGTAAGTTTAATAACTATATCAAAATCAAATATATATATATATATGCACGTAGTGTAGGTACTTTACCTAATATTACATAATATTGTCATGATGGGACTTAAAAATTACCACTTGGCCTACACTCTTTTATTTTATTTTATATAATCTAAATTAATATTATCAAAATATCTTAAATCTAATAAATTGGAGGAAAAGTGTCCTCTTCAAATTAAAAACAAAAGCAACATTTCAGTCCCAAATTTGATGAAACAAAAATTTATACCAAGGTTATGTCCGTTTGGTGTGTCAGATGCAATATCTGGATGCAGATACAAGTCATTATTCGTTTAATGATACTTAAGAAATGAACCAGATGCGATATCTATATGCGTTTTAAAATCTCATACAAAAAATTTTGAATTTCTGGATGATATATTTTTGAGAGTTTGGCTACAGTAAACTAATCTAGAAATTGTAATGTATTGTATCCATATACCTATATCAGATTGCAAATACAATTTATGGATGAATTGAACCAAAAACACAAACAAACAGTATCCGAATGAATTGAACCAAACACACAAACGAACAGTATCTAGATGCTGCGTCCAGATACTAAATCCAGATATTGCGTTTAGATCACAAAACGAACAGCACCTAAATTACAGAAGACGTGAGATAATTTTGAAAAATGTTTTTTTGGTCAAAAATATTTATTTTTAATGTTTGTATTTTATTTTTAATATAAGATTATTTATAATACTACGCCAAGGATTAAACAAAATCATGTGTCTGTCGCTGTAACTAATAACTCAAATATAAGATTTTGAAATTTGAAGATTGTTTTGGAATACATAAAACCTCACAAATAAGGGTTTGAAGTTCTTTTTATATTTTTGATTAAAGAACACAAAACCAGCAAGAGTTTAACATAGAGATCACAAATGTAATGAAAAGCTAATTAACAAAATGTCTCAATGTTTTCAATAGTATAGACAAGATCGGATGAGATATTTTAGAAAATGCTTTGTATGTGTGTGAAATTATTTTGAATAATTTAAAAATTGAAAAGAAAACGAGTAATGTTTAGTGTTTACTAGCTTTTGAACTACAATAGCAAATATATTTATCTATATATTATTTTAAAAGTTAATTAGAGATATATGTATATATTCCAGTGTCCTTTTCTCTAGATTTTTTTTTTTGTGTGTGTGTGGTAAAGTTATTGAGATCATATGGATAACACAATACTGAATAACAATTACATTTGGTAGTCTTTTTGAAAGAGATATTGTATTATTGTATAACTTCATCTCACATTATTAAATTATTCCGTCGTCGCACTACGAAATTGGAGATGCATGAAATATATATATCGAAACAAAATGATCGTAGAATTTTTTTTTTATATTTAAAAAGAAGAAACATTTCTGTATTTTATAATTTGCTAGACTTTGACAGACTTCATTTTTTGAAGGGCAAAAACTTCTTGCCGCCCATATACGGCTGCAGAACCTCAGGGATATCCACACCATCATCTCGCTGGTAGTTCTCGAGAATGCAGCAAATGGTCCTCTCTGTCGCGGTAAGAGTCGAATTCAGCATATGAACATACTGCTTCGTCTCCTCATTGCTCTTTTTCTGACCATATCTGATATCAAGCCCTCGAGACTGATAGTCTATACAGTTGGAAGTTGGAACAGGACACGAGCTCTCTGTACATCTCTGACGCAGGAAACCATCCTTCCAAGTCATACTTTTTAGCAGCTGCGTTGTTCAAAGCTCCCGAGACAACTGACACCACTCGGTATGGAATTTTAAGCTGCATGCAGAGGAATCATCGATCATATATATATAACAATTTTGGCTCATTTAGAAAATCTTAGGAAAATTACATAACGCTTGGTAAAATTCTTCCGAGTTCTTCAACATCTCTTCGAGCATTTCCCACGAATCATCAGGACCGGTGATGCAAAACTGTTCGACTTTCTCAAACTGGGGAACACGGAAAATGCCACGTGTGTCTCTTCCATTGGAACCAGCTTCTTTTCTAAAACAGGTCGAGTAACCAGCATATCTTATAGGAAGCTCGGCCGGATGGATCGATTGACCACGATGTTTTGCACAAAGAGGTTGCTCAGCAGTTGCGATAAGAAATTTGTCATCTCTTTCACCACTCACCTGGAGAAAAAACAAAACAAACCAAACCTCAAAACTACTCTTAATTAACAACGTAATTAAACATAAAATTTTGTAACAGACTAAAGACCTTGTAAAGCTCTTCATCATACTGTGCCAATTGTGCGCACTTGGCCATAACATCCGGCTTCATGAAAAAAGGAGGTTGTATAGGCGTAAATCCTATACCTTCCAAAAAGTCTAGGGAAAAGTTGATAAGAGCTTGGTTAAGCCTCACACCATTTCCTATCAAGAAAAAGCCTCTCCCTCCAGCAATATCAGCACCTGCGAGTACCCGCAAAATAGCATTATATACAACGAAATACTACACGGATTTGACAATGTGATGATAAGTGAAGTGTTCAATGCTAATTACCAATTTTGGTATCAACAATACGGAGATCACCAATGAGATCCACATGGTTTTTCAGCTTCTGACCGGGCAAAGCATACCTCCTTTGACCCAAAACTCTAATCACAAGATTATCTTCCTGCGCGCATTTGAAAAAAAACACACACATATATATATATACACACAAATATCTTTAATTTAATTTTAAAGTACTACAATGTAGATAAGAAAAGGCACAGCATCACTAACCTCATCATCACCAATGGGAACTGTGTCATGGATAAGATTTCCAACTGCCTCCAATTTGGCTTGCAAAGCAGTATATGTTTCACGAACTTCCACCTCCTTCGCGGTAGCGTCTTGTTTGTTTTTCTCCGTCTGCTGAATAACCTCAGTCGCATCTTCTTTTTTTCTATTCCAAAGAAACCAAATAAAAAAAAAAACACTAAAATCAGTCTGCATCTATGACATTCACACTACGTAACTAACATGACCACAAACACACCATAACTGATATCTAAAAATACTGAGAGGGTTCCAATAAAATCTGAGATATAATAAACTAACAATTTTGAGCTGAGCGACTTGTTTATTCAGCTAGTTGAAATCTTTCCGGAAGCTTTCTACTTCAAATTGACCTGAAAACACAATGAAATTTTTGATAGCATCAAACTCAATTTTGTAAGCAACGTACGAGAGTCGAGTCGACGGAGATCGAACGAAAGCATCGATCGTGGAAGATACTTACGCTGACGCCATTCTTTGTCGAGCTTAATAATCTCATCAACGAGCTCAAAGCTAGCAAATCTCCTGCGTTGCGATTCTCTGACGATCTCTGGATTGTTACCTTTTTCTTCACGGAACAGATTGACATCTATCATGTTTATTTTCTTTTTTTGTGTGCTCTTCTGAAAAAATAAAGTTAGAAATCGCACGTACGCATCAGCTACAACACGGACTGATTTGATTACAGCGACTAGGCAAAATATCAAACAGGGGTGAAACAGAGCACAGAGGTTAAGGAGCAAAGGACAGTAATGCGACGAGTATAAACAATAAATTGAAAATAGGAAAACTAGTTTTTAGTTTTAACTAGAATCCACATAATTGAAGATTTTAGGGAAAGCTTACAATAGTTTTTTTTTTGGGAAAAATGCAAAAAAAATTCTGAAATTATTTTTATTTGGACGTTTAATACCCAATGGTTTTGGATTGGAATATCAACTAATAAAAACGTGTCATTTAAAACCCAAAATAATTAGTGTTGTTATTTTCATACCCACGATTTTTTAACAAAATCAAAATTCCAATTTTACCCTGATTATCTAATTAATTATTAATTTTTAATATAAAAATTCTAAGTTTTCTGTTAACCATGTCAAACCAAAAATTAACCCGATTATCTCTCTTCTTTCTCCTCTCTAATCGGATCATACCCAAAAACCAGGATTGATTCGAAAACCCACCACAACAATTGATTGAAGAGACGCCATCTTTGATCAGATTGATCGGTGAAGATGATGAGATTTTAAAGGCTCAGTTTCATGAGTGTAATCATATCTTAGATTTTTTGTATTTTCGAGAATCGAAGTAGAACTCGAGGAAGAAGAAGACGAAGAGTAAACGACAATGGCGGAAACAGAGCAATCAGGTTTTTTGAGAGACATTAAGCATCAATTCAAAAGGGTTTTCACGTCTCAAACTGCGGGAATCATATCAAATCTTCCTAGCTTCATGGCTCTGAAACTTTCAACTGATTATCTCTTCACAAGACAAGAACACGAGGCAGCAACAACAGCAACATCGGTTTCGGATCCAGATATCGAAAAGCCTCCTCTTGTAGAAGAGCTTGCAATCCCATCAGTCTCAAATCTCCACAAAGCCGGAGTTAGATCGAAAGCAACAACAAACGGTAACGTTTCAACAGTTTCATTCGATTCATACTCGGTCAGTTTCACCTCCTTGTAATAAACCTATGACACATCAACACAGAAACAGTTCTTAGAAACCTCGTCGCTTATGAAGCTTCTTGCGTTTATGTTTATGGTTCTTGGCAGATTCTTGTGTTTTTGGCTGCGGTTTTGTTGATGGCGATGTCGGCGTTGAAAGCTTCGTAGAAGAAAGCAGATTTGTGGGAGAGAGATGGGTATGAGATGGAGAGAGATGAGACCGATGGTTTGATGATATATGGGTGAAAGTACTCAGCTTGGTCGCCGTTTTTGAGAGTGAAGTTTTGGAAGAAGAAGTTCGTAGGGAAGGGAGAAGAGAGAAACATATTGTTACTTTGGCTTGAGCAAGATATTTCTTGAGGCGGTGGAGATGAATAAGAGGAGGAGCGACGACAATTTGAGAGAGGACAAAGAAGAAGAGAGATAACCGGATTAATTTCTGGTTTGACATGATTAACAGAAAATCAAGAATTTTTATTTTAAAAATTAATAATTAATCAGATAACTATGGTAAAATTGGAATTTTAATTCTGTTAAAAAATCGTGGGTATGATAATAACAACACTTATTATTTTTGGTTTTAAATGACACGTTTTTATTATTTGATATATTTGTATTCTAATCCAAAACCATTGGATATTAAACGTCCAAATAAAAATAACTTCAGATTTTTTTTTGGTATTTTTCCTTTTTTTTTTTTATGTTTCCTTATGTACATATTTTCTAAAATAACAAAAAAAAAACTTTATTACAAAAACTAAAATCCCAAAAATCAAAAACCAAAAACTATAATCTAAAAACCTTAAAAATCCTCTTCCATTCATGGCCTAATTATACTTGGGCTTTTCATATCACTCAACACAATTTATTACTTGGGCTTTTCATAGTACTCAACGGCCCAAATCCACCACTCTCACCTGACGAAAAAAAAAAAATCCCACTCTCTCACCGTCTCACTTAGGAGAAAGAAGACCCACCGAACCAGACTCGGACTCGCGGCTCCAATGCTAATTCGTTGCGTTGCGAAGACGAGATTTCCCAGCGCCGGCGTAGCAGTAGCGAGGCTCATATCTTCACTTGCAGATGGTTTCGATACCGTACATCATCGGAATAGCTTGAAGGAGATACTGAGAAAGACCGGTCCACGACGCAGCGTTCCCTCTCTGCTTCAGGAACGGATCGACTCTGGCCACGCCGTCTCCTTATCCGAGCTCCGGCTAATCTCCAAGCGTCTCATTAGATCTAACCGCCACGATCTCGCACTCCAGGTTTGTAAAAACCGAGATTTTAAGTCTTTGTTCTTTATGGAAGTTTCAGAATTAGCCAGTCTTTTGTGTTATATACAGATGATAGAGTGGATAGAGGAGAATCAAAAAGATGTTCAATTAAGTGCTGATGACATTTCTCTTAAACTAGAGCTGATCATCAAAACTCATGGTTTGAAACAAGCAGAGGAGTGTTTTGAGCAACTACTAGATAGTTCTGTGTCTAGCAGAGTAGCGAAATCAGCTTATCTCCCTCTTCTTCGTGCTTATGTGAAGAGGAAAATGGTTAAAGAAGCAGAAGCTCTCATGGAGAAGTTGAATGGATTGGGTTTTCTTGTTACTCCGCATCCGTTTAATGAAATGATGAAGCTTTATGAAGCTACTTACCAGTATGAGAAAGTGGTTATGGTTGTTTCGATGATGAAAGGGAATAAGATACCGAGAAATGTTCTTTCGTATAACCTTTGGATGAATGCTTGTTGTGAGGTTGATGGTGTTACGGGTGTGGAAACGGTTTATAGAGAAATGGTTGGTGATAAGAGTGTTGAAGTTGGGTGGAGTTCGTTGTGTACTTTGGCTAATGTTTATATTAAGTGTGGTTTTGATAACAAAGCTAAGTTGGTTCTTGAGAGTGCGGAAAAGATATTGAATAGAAGCAATAGGCTTGGATATTTCTTCCTCATCACGCTTTACTCGTCTTTAGGGAATAAGGAAGGAGTTGTTCGTCTTTGGGAAGCTTCTAAATCGGTTGGTGGTAGGATTAGTTGTGCGAATTACATATGCGTGTTGTCGTCATTGGTGAAAATTGGTGATCTTGAAGAGGCTGAGAGAGTGTTTAGCGAGTGGGAGGCTCAATGCTTTAACTATGATGTCAGGGTCTCCAATGTTCTTTTGGGTGCGTATATGCGTAAGGGAGAAATCCGCAAAGCTGAGTCGTTGCACAGCCGTGTATTGGAAAGAGGAGGTAATCCAAACTACAAGACTTGGGAAATTTTAATGGAGGGTTGGGTGAAATGTCAACATATGGAGAAAGCCATCGATGCTTTGCACAGAGTGTTTGAACTAATGAAGGGGTGTCATTGGAGACCATCGCAGAACATCGTCTTGGCGATTGCCGAGTACTTTAAGAAAGAGGAGAAGATTGAGGAAGCAACTGCATATGTTAGAGATTTGCATCGTCTTGGTCTTGCAAGCTTACCGTTATATATATTGTTGCTTAGAATGCATAAACATGCCCAGAGGCCAGCTTTTGACATCTATGAAATGATGAAGTTGGACAAAATTCGAATAGATGAGTAAAAAAGTGTAATCAGAGTCGAAGTAAACCTATTTACAGTACTTGATGTAACAAAAGTGTAAAATCTAAAGTAGTATACAGTTACCATAAGTGAGTTAACTATTGTCATTTCAAACTTTCCCATCATGTCCAATATAAATGCATTATATTCTACAAACTGAAACCCATCACGATTTCAAAAGACAAAAATTAAATTGTTTTCAATCATATTTCACATGGTAATAAAGCAATTTTACATTCAATATATCATTTATAAGAAAAAAATTGACTTTTTGGACTAACTGCAGCCTTCTTGAAGTACACGTCTGCAAATTTAAGAATGGTGAGAGGCCAAATATGATTTTCCAGTCTGTTATCAAAAGCAAACTTGAGCTCCGTTACCACCGATCAACGCTGTGAAACACTGAAAACCGCTGGACTCGAGTTCCTCCACCACTTTGTCCACCACCGTCCCTGAAACCAGTTTGTTTAATTACAAATTCAAGAATCAAGAACCCAAATTGAGAAAAAGGATGACTGAAAATAGCTGAAAAGGATACCGGTTGGTAATAGAGTGAGGACGCAGCCGCCACCACCAGCTCCTGTCAGTTTGGAGACAAGCTTGTGCTTGACCGTGGTTTGGATCACAGTCTCGATCGAGCTGTGGCTAACCCCCATTGACTGGAGCAGACCTTGGTTCATCTCCATGAGTTCTTTTATACTCGCTTCTTTCTCTGTAACTGAGGTCTCGTCTTTAGATTGAATGATCGCAGCGAGCGCTTTACTTATAGAATCCACGGCGTTGAACACTGACTTCATCACATCAGGATGTCTCACCGCTCTCTGTGACACCCCAGAGACCAGAGCTTTCGTGTTCCGCCCGACTCTAGTGTTGGTGATCAGCATTCTCAGAGGCATGTTGGACTGTAACCGAGTTATCTCGCCTGAGCAGAACTTGATCATGTTGCCTGCAACCACCGCGAAATAGACACTTCATTTCTCTAACTTATAATTAAAAATCTTTGATCCGAGGATTTGGAGTTGTACAGTTAGAACAAACCGTATGCACTGACGGTGTTGTCTATCCCAGAAGGTTTCCCATGGATGATCTTTTCGCCTTCAAAAGCCCATTTATTTAGCAACTCAAGATTGGTTTCATCGAGAGATGACCAACCATTACCACGGGTTTTGTCTGAAATAGAAGAAGCGAGAAGAGCAGCTGTGAGAGCTACACATAAAGCTGCCGATGAACCGAGGCCAGATCCATATGGAAGCTCAGAGTTAATGACGACTGTAGCCGGATTAAACCTAAGAAACAAGAAACGTGAAACACAACTGGATGAAGAACTCGGAAAAAAATGTCCACAAGAACATAGAAATGCAACTATTTTGTGTTATCTACCCTATAATTCTGGTGTATAACCAGAGAAACGTGGAGATCCCAGAGGAGAGCCAGATCTTGTCCTTTGGAAGATTTTGCTCTTCAACCAAAACTGTAATTGATTTAAGGGTCTCGTCTGTACATGAAGCCGGAGTTGAACGACACGAATCATAAGGAATTGCTTCTTTGACTCTGGCTAAGGACCAGGAAAACTCCAACGAAATGTCCTTGAGCTGGAGTATAAGCCTATCGTTGTTCTCAGCTGTAAGAAAAAAAAATGGTAATATAATGCTTCAGATTTGTTTTTACATTGGGACAAAAGACTAAGCAAACTACATCAACCATCAAATTATTTAGAGGAAGTTGATGCAAAGATGAGATGATTCAGTACTAAGGTAGAGTCATTTGCCACACTAATGTGCTTATAGACTCTTACGAACAAGAGGGCACAAAATGAATTAACCCATATTCCCATAGTTGGCGGGGTACTCTACCATCTTAATGCAGCATAGAACCCCTTTGATAATACTATTACTTACTGACATTGACTAAAAACATAGAAAGTATAACATGAACATTCAAAGACAAGAACCCAAATCAGATTTGAACAAATATAAAATCATGGATCACTAGCAGTTTCCAAGGGTTGGCTAGTTCTGGATCCAGTTAACTAGAGAAACAAGAAGTGCTACAAAAAAGCATAGATCTTTTGCTAATCAATCTCTATATAGATTCACTTATGACTTCATTCCAATAATAATTACAGGTTTGGTGATCTCAAAGGAGCAATAAAAAACAAGAAAAGGGAACCTGATTGAAGAGGAAAGCGAAGAGTAACATAAGTGTAGAGATCAATGGCTGCAGCTACTGCAGTAGATCCATGGACAACAGCGTGTTCGCCTGCGAGGATGATCTTCCCAGGAGCTCTTGCTTTCACTTCCATTTTCCTAAATCAAAAACACACACAAAAGTGAAAAGCTTTTGAAAAGTGATCAGAATAACAAAGGAAACAGACAAGATGCACAACAAGAAAAGATCTTTCTTTGTCTATCTATACATTTCCCAGATTCTAACAACTAATAATAATTGAACACAACCAACTCTGGAAATAAAAATAATATAATAAGCCCTTTTGCTCCAAAACGTGGATCAGATCAAATGGGCATTATTATTATATAATTGGCTCATACTGATCTGCATTTGAACAGAGACTACACATTTCTAAAATTGAATCCACAAAAATGGTGAATGTGAATCAGATCAAAGCTGCTCGGATCAATCACAAGTTGGGGAAATTTGAAACTATAAAAAAATCGTTTTTTTTTCTTCATGTCCTTCTCTTTTACTTCATTCTCTTACCTAGAGCGAAGAGAATTGAACAAAACAATGGCAAAAAAATACAATAGACAGAAACAACGTACCTGGAATTGCTGAGAAACAAAACCCTAGAAGATGGAAATTGTCTGAAAGCAACAAGAATCGTGTTCAATTAGGATGAATGATGGTAGTGTAAGAGAACCGATTTTGGTTTGAACATTCCCGGTTCGAAATGAATCTCGGTTTAGCAAAGGTTATAAACAACTCCAATTGTCCCTTTTTCAATTTAAATTTTATCGGTTATTTGATTATCCCGGTTTTTGGGTTTGGTTCGGTATGGTACGAAGAAACAAATCCCAATACGCATAAGCAACGGCTATGTCTTTCTCTTCCGTCTCTAAACTATAAAAATTAGAGGATTAGAGAAGAAACAAGACGACAGACATTACGGTATGACTCTTGTTCATCTCACATCGCATCTCAATGGGTATCATCTGCTTAATCCACAACAAAGCCCGAAACTTTCATCAGTCTCTGTGTCGATTTCACATCGAACCCAGTTCCAAAGTTTGGTTCTTTGTGCAAAGAAGAGGAATAAAAGAGTTGGGTACCGAAGAATAATCACTAGGTTTCTGTTCAATTCACTTTCTTTACTCTCCCCTAATCTCCAGATTTTGCCTCAGCCGTTGGATCTCGTCGTTGCTGATTTAGGCGGCGTAGATGGAGGAGGAGGAGGAGGAGGTTTAGGGTTTCGGAGAGGATGGGGAAGATTTGATGGATGGAGAAGGAAACGTAACAGAGTACCAATTTTGGTTTTTGTTTGTGTGATTCTTTGGATTTATGGGTTCTGCAAAGTCTCTGGGATAGAGATTAAGAGAGAACTGGTTTTTTTGAAGGTTTTGGGTTTTTTTTTGTTTGGTGTCACTATGTTGAAAGAGTTGAAAAGAGAGGCCAAAGTTTTGGTGTTTGGGTTTCTTTGTTGCGTTGCTTCATTGGTTTTTGGATTCAAGAAAGAGAGTTTTGTGAAATTAGCTTCGAGAGTTAGATCTTGTTCTTCAGTTCTTCTTTCTAATAAGACAAGTCGTAGAAGAAGAGTGTAAATAGAGAGGAAAAAATTACTGATTCTGTTATTTCCTTCCTCCATCCATTATCTTTCAATTGAGATTCTTTATTCCTGAGATGAATTTGTTTGTCTGAATTTAATCTACTTAATAGTTCCAATTTTGTTACCATTGAACGAAACCAGAGTAAGGTTATGAAGAAGCAGTTCAAAAAAAAGGGTGTAGCGGAAGCAACTCCATGGGATCAGAAAACTCAAGTCGTATAGAAGACTTGGTTCCTCTAAGCTGCACTCATACCTATCTTTACGATTTGATAACAGACCATGTTCTTTCCTTCCACCATTATCTTTCAATTGAGATTTTTGTTTTTTTTTCCTAAGCTTTGACGACATTTTGTCTGAAATTGGATGTGCGTAATAGTTCCAATGTTGTGTCCATCGAACAAAACGAGAGTAAGGTATGAAGCCGCAGTTAAAAAAAAAGAAATGGTGTAGCGGAAGCAACTCCATGGCTTCAAAATGTTCAGAAACTCAAAAGTCATATAGAACACTTCGTTCCTCTGAACTCATACCTATCTTTACGATTTGACAACAGACCATGTTGTTTCCACTTGCTTGTTTACTATGTACATGTTCTAATGGAGTACGAGGGGATGGTTGATTTCTTGGTTTATACAATGCGATCAAGATGATTTGGTTGCAAAGTAACTGTGGTATAAAGCTAGTCAAAGAGTCGGATGAAGTGCAAAAGGATAATCTCATAAATTGTTGGCTCATAATACAATCCAAAACAATGTCCTCAACTTCATGACAGTATATAGATCAGCACGTCTAACTGAACACCTGAAATAGAACTCTCTTCTTCCCTAGTGTAGGAGATTTTTGTTAACCTTAGATGATGCAGGAGGCTCTTCATCATCATCTGTACGCGTTGGGTAACCGATAACCAGACATAACTATTTTGTCAGCAAACATCTTCCCCGTCTTGGGCATGACATGCCAGTGCAGTGTCAAGTTGAAGTCCTTCCCTCGGAGGTTGTGTCCCTAGAAAGATCCCATTCACAAAACTCAGATACTCTCGTGAAGAAGAACTATATGAAGGACTGGTGTTTCAAGAGAGGATCATAGAAAGTGTTTAATTCATGTCTGTACCTGATCAATGAAACGGTACTTGTTTGAAATTTGTATCCAGAATTTGGCATGCTCTTTCTCGGGTATTATGGCATCCCATAGAGAAACCTGCGAAAATATTGATAGTAAATCAAATAAAAAACAAACAACACAGGTAGGAAGAAGGCAGCAACAATAAAACCACATAACTCTTGAGTCTCTGAAATTGTTCTTAGCTCCGAGAAGAGCATTAGACTATATAAAGCGTTTGAATCAAAGTAGATTTATACCTGGTTCAGGGCATTCTTCGAGGTTTCATATTCTGCTGCTACAAAAGCAAATACCTGCAAATGTTTTTCGTTAGTGTTGGTTTTGTGTTTATCCGACCATACAAAAAGAGGTATACAACAAGACAGTACGCTAACACTGGGGATACTTCAGCTAATAGCAACAGAGATGGATTGGTGTAGATTCGAATGCTATACCTGCTTTGTGTTCCAAGTAAATAGTGACTGCAAGTCTGCTGTTACGTTCAGCGTCAAGCTGACCTGAAAACACACATAAAATGCTAAGCAATTAGAATATACGCAACTGGTAAAGAGCCGCCTAACGACAATTGGTGTATGTGTAAAGGCTACAGCTAGAGTATATACATATATGAAGTCTGGCGTATATTAATCAACTTCAACGATTTGAGTTCTAAAGTAGACTAATAGAACGTATAAAAGAAACACATCTGAACCTCAATGGCTATCAAATTCAAGAAACACAAGGAGTAATAAGCTTAAGAAAGATGACTGTAATACCAGAAATTGCAAAGATAAAGGTCATTGACCTCATTCAACCAATGAGAGAAAAGGTAACATTCCTGCACAAACCTAGAAATACAGCAAATCATAGATACTTCTAAGAAGAGGCAAAGACCCATGAAATCTTACCTCATCATTTCCATGGGGTTGCTTCTGAAACCAATTGATATTCAATATCTGCAAAACCACACCCCAACCATTAACCCCCATAATAAAAACTCAGTGAATACAAACTTCCATAATTCTCTTTAAAAATCCTCCAAGAAGAGCTCAATGGCTCAACCATTTCAATTTAACCACAACGCCAGAATCCAGCAAAAAAAATTAGGGATCTAAAACAACTTGAAACTAAAACACGCACGCATCGATCCTGTAAGAGATCTTTGCAATTAAAATCAAACACATACATACCTGGATCTGAGCAGAGGGAGTTTGGTTACTGAAGTTATCAGAGAAGGAAGCAATCGCACAAATGAAAGCCAGAATCGTCACGGCGAATGTGAGCAGAGCATTGGCTCTGTAACCAAAAGAATGCATCCTCTTTTAATCACTCAATCCTCCCAAAACCTTGCTCTGCTCCGAGGAAGAAGATGAAGATGAAATTGATTTTTTTTTTTCTCCTTATTAATTATTTCTTTAATATTTATTTTTATTTGTTCATTTCCTTGACGCTGTGTGTAATCCGATTGGCCGAGACACGTAGAGTAAAATATACCAACGTGATTTAATCATATAAACTGGTATTCCTGTTGACAATAGCACCGGTTTAGAAAATTATTGATCGGTCATGTCACCCTTTACTAATGTTGCACGTAATGGCTAAGTTTATCACAGCAAACTAGCAAAGGGTGTCTATGAGAGCGGAAGCGGACGTAGGTTACGGTTAGCAGGGCAGTTGTCACGGTTAAAAAAAATTAGATAAGTAGGAGTATTATTTTACATGAGTGTTTTATTAGAGCATGTGCATCAGCATACCCACATACTATCCCACATAATAAAACATTTAAATTTAAATGGAAATGAAATTAATATCAGAGAAACGTATCTTCACACGCGACGTTTTTTCATCCGTCCTTCAAGACACGTGGCGCGGTCTTATTGCTTCGTGGAATTAGGGTGAGGGTGAACCAAAAAAAATTGTTGGGTCGCGACATCTTTCCTCTCCGTCTCTCTTTCTTTATGCTCTCTCTCTCTCGAAGGCGATTTGATTCAGAAGGGGGATTTCTCTGAAAATTGGGTGAAGCAAAGGCTAATCTGCCGTCAATCGGTTGCAATAGGAAGAGGTTTGTGTTCTTTCCTCGTTTCCTTTGTTTCATTTTCTTTTTTTGATGTATTATCTTTTTCGGTTTAAGGCGATTGTTTATGTGATTCAAAAGTTTTGTTTCTGATTTTTGATTCGATTGTTGTCTATCTCTATGTATATGTTCTCTCTGATTTTAATTTCGAATTAGGGTTTCTTAATATGTTTAGGTTTTGGATTTAGGGTTTCTATTTAGGGATTCGTTTTAGTTTTTAGGGGTTTTGATTTAGGGATTCGATTTAGTTTTTAGGGGTTTTGATTTATGGTTTCGATTTAGTTTCTCCCTGATTTTAGTTTATGATTTAATAACTATCTTAAAATTGTTTCTAATTCTTCGAAATATATTTGGGGATGCAGATTTCAAATAATAAAATTTGTTGCTTTGGTCGTATTTCGAATGGGATAGAAAGCTTTAGTCAATTCGTACATGGTAAGTCAAGCCTTTCTTATGAATTAAAGCGAGTTTTAACATTGCGCTTATTTGTTGTGAAACTTGATTGTTTTATGTTAAGCCGAGTTTAACATTGCACTTGTTTGTTTGTTTGTTATGAGTTTCCTCAGCCACACGTAAAGGAAGCCTCACATAAAGATAAATCACAGAACAAGTAGCAACCAATCACCCTGTCAAAGGTAAATAATCGATTCTATTAGCATCAAAAATGTCAATTTCTTGTTATTTGTTGTATACTTGGGGTATGTTGTGGTATCATTTTTTGATTTGGTAGAGAAGTTCATATGTTTTGTATCTTTAGATTCGTCAAGTGTATCTTTAGACTAGTTCATATGATTTGGTAGACTAGTTCATATGTTTTGTATCTTTAGATTGGTAGACTAGTTCATTTGGTAGACTAGTTCATATGTTTTGAATCTTTAGCTACTTATATAAAGCTGCGAGTATATGTAATGTTGCATTTGCATTAATATATGTAACTAAAGCTAGTTATATAAAGCTGCGAGTATATATATTGTTGCATTTGCATTAATATATGTAACTGACAGTATAACTAAGTTTGTGTAACTAAAAGTTTCAAAAATGTAGTTGGTGTACTTGATGTTTGTTGTCATAAATTGTGATTAGACTTAGGTAGTTGAAGCTTTGGTCATAAATTGTGATTAGACAAAGCTTTGGTCATAAAGTAGGTAGTTGAAACCATACTTTCTTGGTTCCTTGTTTCTTCTTTTAAAAACGAAACCATACTTCCCTCTTTTCCTAATCATCTCAAACTCTTTCCTTGTTTCTTCCTTGTTTCTGTCTCTTGTTTCTGTTTCTTGGTTCCTTGTTTCTGTTTCTTGGTTCCTTGTTTATTCTTTTAAACACGAGACCATACTTCCCTCTTTTCCTAATCATCTTCTATCTCTCGTTTTTGTTTCTTGATATCGTGTTTATTCTTTTAAACACGATATCATCTCAAACTCTTATTCCTATGAGTTATTACAATACATTCAGTCAGTCCGCTAGTTATTTAGATCGGATCAACAATCAAGGAGAGCCCCTTAACCAAGAAAACTCTTCTTCCGAAGTACCTCCATGGAGCTCTCAAGATTCCCCGGATGTACCTCTTTCTCAAGAGGCACCTGTGAGGAAGGATAGGAAGAAGTGGAATCCGGCTGACGATGAAATTCTGATCAGTGCTTGGCGGAATGCTTCGAAGGACCTGATCATTGCTAATCAACAGAAGGGAGGAAGCTTTTGGCAAAGGGTTCAAAAATACTATAGAGAGTCTCCTCATGCTATAGCCAAGGGTGAACAGGGGCTGAACATAAACTGTAAACATAGGTGGTTCAAGATCAATGAGTTCACTAACAAATTATGTGGGGCATATGCAGCTGCAGAGAGACTAAACAGTAGTGGACACTCTGAGAACGATGTATTGAAGGTCGCTCACGAGATATACTTCGCTGACTATAAAACCAAGTTTACGATGGAGCATTGCTGGTGTTTGTTAAGGTTTGAGCAGAAATTCCTTAACCAAAACGCGATCAACACCCCCTCACCTTCAGTCAGAGCAAAGAGGAAACCAGTTGATTCAGCTTCACAATCCGATGCAACCAATACTGAACAAGACTCGGAGATACGGCCCCAAGGTATCAAGGCTGCCAAGGCGGATAGGAAGAAAGGTCAGGGAAAGGCTCTTGCTGAGTACACGAGCATGTTCGAAGTGAAGAGGGTGGATATGGCTGAAAAGGAGAAGCTACAGAAGCTTGCCATACTAGATACAATTCTTGCCAAACCGGAGCCACTTAGTGCAGCTGATCAGCTTATAAAGGATAAGATAGTGGCACAATATTTTGCAGATTGATGTATTGACTTAAGAAGCAACTTTGTATTTCCTAATTTAGTAGAACAAGTTTGAATTTCTGTTTCAGTTTTAAATTATGTGTTCTCTTTCTTAGCTATGAATTTATGTTTCAGCTTCAACAATATATGTGTTCTCTTTCGTAATTATTCTTGTTTATGACCGAGTTGCTAATCTGTCTGTTCTTGGTTATTTCCAGGTAAAGTATCAGATGGGCCAAGACTACAGCTACTCTCAGCCTGATTCCTCAGATGAGTATGGTAGATATTCGCAGGACACTGAGGAGAGGGAAGTAGAAGCTTTGATTCGGATGGATGAGGCTGAGAGTAACTTACTCAATACTCAAGCGACTCTATACCCTCCCCAACCTGAGGTTGAGTTTGGATTCCCCAAGGTATGCTACTGTGGTAGTCAACCTATTCTTTCATCAAGCCAGAACAGAAGGTTAGTAGTTTAACATTGCCATATTATTAACTGATTTCCAATGTATTAACTTGAAGTTGAATGGATTTGCGATGTTGTATATGTTATTGCAGATACTTCACATGTGAGAATGTCGATGATGGCGAGATGCATATTCACAAGTGGTGGGATGCAGCAGTTATGGAGGAGATGAGAGAGATGAGCACACAATGTGAACTGCTGACGGAGAAGGTAGATAGCATTACATTCGCCAGTGACTACGACTCACACATCCAGAATGAGACTGATCAGAAAATAGCCCAGTTAGAGAAGATAGTGTTTGAGCTAGGGATGAGCAGAAAAAAGTTTAGAAATTGTTTTGAAATGATGATACTGGTAATTGTTATTGTCATTGCTTTACTGGTAATTGTAGCCTTTCTTCTTTACTCGGTCAAAACCTATTAAACTGTAAGCTTCTATGCCTATGATTACCCGTGACAATTTTTTGAACTTGTATGCACATTGTCACGGGTTACCCATTGTCACGGGTTATGTGTATTTGTGAACTTTTAAACTTATGTCTATTGTTTCACATTGTCACGGGTTATGTGTATTTGTTTCGATGTGTCACAAGCAAAATAGGCATTTGTTTCCTTGTGTCATTTGTCTCGATGTGTCACAAGCAAAATAGTCATTCAACCATTATCACAAGCTTCTCATGTCATTTAATCTATATATACTTCGTTTGTGGATGATGCAAAACCATATCTTCTCATCGCATTAACTCTTTTTATATACTCCATTTCACCTCAATATCAAAATATGATCTCCATCTTTTTTCTTCAAAAAATGTCATCTTCATCAAACCATTACCACTACCAAAGAGATGGTGTGGATGATATTGATGCTTATTTTGATGCATATTTTGATAATTATGCCGAAAATTCTAATCTCATTCAAGAACCAATAGAGCCAAAGAAACGGATTTCTATCCCAAGAAACCGAGAAGAAGGCCACAATAATCTATGGAATGATTATTTCAGTGATACTCCAACATACCCGGACTATTTATTCCGGCGACGGTTTCGTATGCATAGGCCATTGTTCATGCGTATTGTGCAACGTCTCTCTACAGAAGTCGAGTATTTCCGTCAATCCCAGGATGCAACCTGTCGTGCTAGTCTGTCACCTATACAAAAATGTACTGCAGCCATTCGCCAATTGACATATGGTACTGCCTCCGACACAGTTGACGAGTATGTACGAATTGGTGGTTCAACAGCTCGGAAATGTTTGCACGATTTTACCGCCGCAATAATCTTGTTATTTGGCGATGAATACCTAAGACGCCCCACACAAGACGACCTAGAGAGACTACTCTATCAAAATGAAAAACGTGGATTTCCCGGTATGGTTGGGAGCATTGACTGTATGCATTGGGGGTGGAAAAATTGTCCAACAGCTTGGAAAGGGATGTATTCACGATCAACCGGAAAACCTACAATCGTGTTAGAGGCGGTAGCTTCGTATGACCTCTGGATATGGCATGCTTTTTTGGAGCTCCAGGTACTATGAATGATCTTAATATTCTGGATCGATCAAATGTTTTTGATGACGTTCTTAACGGTAATGCTCCGGAGGTCAACTTCTATGTCAACGGAAGGGAGTACAATTTGGGGTACTATCTCACAGATGGTATTTATCCAAAATGGACCACTTTTATACAATCTATCCGGCTTCCACAAGGTATGAAAAATTCTCTATTTTCTAAGAAACAAGAAGCTGTGCGAAAAGATGTTGAGCGTGCATTTGGAGTCTTGCAAGCTAGATTCGCCATTGTTAAAAATCCATCTCCTTTATGGGATAAGTACAAAATAGCAAATGTTATGAGAGCATGCATAATACTGCATAATATGATTGTCGAGGATGAACGAGAAACATACAGTTTCCGAAACATTCTTTCTGAGTTTCAACACGGAGAAGATGTGGATCAAACATATACCGTCGGTGCCGCCAGTTTGGGTTCAAATATGAGCAGTACGATTACTCGTCGAACACATATGCGGGATAAACAAGTTCATGACCAGTTAAAAAAAGATTTGATTGAGCATATTTGGACAAATTTCGGACATCTTCCACATAATGAAGATTAATTTCAAAAATTTTATGCTGAGAATAAAATGTATGTTTTTATTTTTGATGTTTCTATGGTTTATGTTTTTATTTTTCATGTTTTAATTGTATGTTTTGTTTTTTTTTTCCAAGTTTTTGTAACTTTGTAAGTTTCTTATATTATTAATGTTAATGTTATATGTTTTATTCTAATTAAAACTTGAATATGATTTTACTTATTAATTTAAATAATTAATTTTAAAATTAAAAAATAATATTTTTTTTTTCATGGGACCAACTGTGAGGGACACCAATGCTCCTACCAAAATTAAGAAACTCTAAAAATAATATTAATATATTTGAGGGACCATTTTCGGTCCTTGACCGATGCACATGCCCTTATGCCCCTGCTAAGGGCATCTCCAACAGCAAAGAGCAACTCTATTTTGGAGATGAGTTTTTCTTCAACCCTACTTCATTTTAGAGTTAAAAATAGATATTTCCAAATTTTAGTTTAAAATAGAAATAGAAGTCTTCAAATATAGAGAAAAAAATGGAACTCTCTATTTTAGAGATAGAAATGGAGATGGGTTGGAGCAAAATTGACTCCAAACTCCATTTTGGAGATGAAAATAGAGATGGATTGGAATTGGTCTAATGTATTGCCCTATTACTTTGTTTTTTTCTTACATGTTTTGTGTTGTATATAATATTAAAATATCATACAAATACAATACAAAATCTTAATTTTGTTTATAATTCTTTGGTTAACAAGTCCATACTTGATTAATAAAACAAAATTTATCATTTGTGTTAAGATATTAAAAAATATCTTAAATAAAATTAATTTAATGTTATTACTATGGATAAAATTAATTTATGGATCGACCACTATGAATAACTATATCATAGTCATACACGAAGCATGTAACAGTAGTAATTAGCAATTTCTACATATATTGAACTTTTGAAGTGAGTGAGATCTCATAAACAAACTCACAGGCAAGTTTCGAATTACATGACTCAAGTAGGGGGTTTTTTTCCACTGAAAGATATTACAAACATAATTAAAATTTGATACTACAATTTTTTTCCCAATCCTTAAGCTGTAATGATACTTTCCAATCCTAATTAAAATTTGGGCTGAAAAAGATATTTTTCCAAATTATTTTGAGCTATGTCTTGAGTTGAAATGATATAATATCATCGCATAATACATTAATAAAGAGTCACCATGGCTTATGTTGTTTGTCATCATCTTTGGAGCCAAGGAGTAAACCATCAACGATTATTCCAGTATAATCATCTGAACTGATTTGTCCTCTAGGAGACTGTCATAGCTGCGGATTCGGGTTCAGGGGAAAACTTGCTGCTGCAGGTTCGAGTTTAGAGGAATGACTTGCTGCTGCAGGTTCCCAAGTGCAGGAAGTGGTGCCGGCTGGAAAACTGAGACATGAATAGTGAGTAGTAAAACTGAGGTATAATGGGTTGACCAAACAACAATCGAGATGCCATTAGAGAAAGATCGAACAGATGGTTGAGGTGGCACTATGTGGTCAATAATATAGGATAACAAAAATAGAATTAATATCATGTAACACCGATAATAACTAATTTCCAAACTATTGTAATCAAAGTGATTTTACTACGGAACAAATCATCAATCGTAAAAAAGAAAGCTTCCACAATTTCAGAAAATAATACATAATTCCCCAGTTTATTCGTTAGATATGTTAGGTATGTTAATAAGTCATAGGTTCGAGTTATAATTGTCGTGTGCCAAAATTCTATTTCAATTTCTTTTCACTTTACAACAAAATAATTATTTCGTCATGTTTTCCTAATTTGCCGCTTACATGGTTTCTTCACAATTTTTGATTATTTTTACCTTTTTTTTTGTTTGTTGTATTAAAGCCAAATATAAAATCGGATGTTTCATAATAAGAGTTCAAACCCCTTAACTACATGTTAAGATATCTTTATCAGCCATAACATAATGTTCCTAATGGGCATGTGACCTTTATGATACCTCCTATAAAACAATGATTGTGAATAGTTGGATTTTGAATATATTCTGGCAGAAATTATAAAGTTTATGCACATTTGATACACAAGTACAAGAATTGGATACATTATCGAGTTCAATAGATATCTGGAGATGAAGGTTTCTTTATCAACCAATAATTTATTAACCACATTGATAATGCATTATAATATATGATATTTAACAGGCACAACAGGTTTAACAGAAATTACATACCAATGTCATTGGTTTTAATACCATTTTAAATTTTCTCATTAAACGTAAAAATGTAAATTAAATTTTTAAATAATATAATCTTTTAAATAATTAATTAATTATTAATTTTTGAAGAATAGTTCACTTTCTCTCTCTCTCATTAATTATAGACAAAAATTACCAATTTTTTACTTTCAAAATTGTCAACTAATCAAACCTAAAATCCAAATATTTGATATTATACCATATTATTTATTTTTAATTATTGTATTTAGAATATTTATTTTATACTGATACTTTTAAAAAAATCTAATAGTAATATTTACGGAAAAATAAATTAAAATGTGGTATTTTGAAAAATTCCTCTATTCAATCATTGTTTTACATAAAATGATATCATCCTCTTATTTTGTCACATTATCGTGTAAATGTAGACAACAAGGGATAAATTTTTAGTGTGTGTTTACGTGTGTATTTCCGTTACGTACGTTTACGTTTTGGTTCAACGGTGTACAACAATAAAAAAATTTAGCTTTAAGATTTTGCCTTTGAGCCAAAAATTATCACGACTTTTGGATTTTTATTTTCGTCATCGTCACGCGACTTTTGATCATTGTTACATAATGTTTCTGGAACAAATTATATTGAATGATGGCAACTTCCTAACGTCACACTATTGACTATTCAAATTGTTGAACAAGTAATCATCTTCGGATCCGTATAAGATATTAAGATGCGACTTAGTCGTGGTCTATCTAAATAATGAAGTAACTAATCTTATGTAGTATTATGATTTCATTTCCAACTTCCAATCTACATTTTAAAAAAGAAATTCTAAAACTCTCGTATAATTAAGAGTACCGGCCTCGTACTCCAATGTTCAAATGATTTTACTTTTTTCTTTTTGATGTTCAAATGATTAATTGTGGGCATTGTTGGAATTTATAATTGATCTCCATATGTTCTTTTTATATTAGATTCATAGATTAGTATCATCCGACCACAATTCTTTTAGAAACATTTTAAACAACCACTGTATTGCCCCAAAAAAAAGAAGAAGTAATCATTGGTAAAAATAATATTGTAGTCTATTCTTGGTCTATCGAATAAGACTTCTTTTATTTTGATTTTTTTTTAAAAGAAGAAGAAGAATAGAAGACCAATCTCCACTTCGTTCTTTGTTTGATTATTAGAAACTAATTTTTGTTTTTGAAGAAAAGTATAAAATAAAATAAAACAATCTCCTTTTTTTTTTTTCTTTCTG
This sequence comes from Camelina laxa, assembly GCA_024034495.1. Lineage (NCBI taxonomy): Eukaryota > Viridiplantae > Streptophyta > Magnoliopsida > Brassicales > Brassicaceae > Camelina > Camelina laxa. Next base: position 13,160,273 of record CM043881.1, read on the forward strand.
GGATTGTCAATTTAAAGTATCTTACAAAAAAAGATTCAAAAACAAAATCAAAGAATTGCGTAAAATCTATTTTGCGTGTTTATGAACGAGGCACAAAAACACCAGTAAACCAATTAAACCGGTAATCTAACAGAACCGCTAGCCGTACCAATATGTTGAACCGACGACGTTCCTTCACCGTCCTTATTGACTCCAACCCTCGGCGAAGGAACCGGAGTCGTATTCCTCCACAGAAACGATGGGTTTCTTAGAAAAGCCCACCGGTCTGCTGGAACCGAATCACCGGTCGGACTTGTCTCTTCATTTGTTTTAATGCTGCCGGTACCACCTAGTCTAATCGAACCATCATCCCGGTTCCGCCACAGAAACGACGGCGTTTTACGGAACAACCACCTGTCCGATTTAGCCCTCGACCTATCAACCGGTTTACCACTCCTGGAGCTTCCTCCTCTCGGTATAACAAGTAAACTATTCGACCGGTTCAATTTCCAATTCGCCATTATCTTCTTCCTTAAATCTTCCGGTAATCTAAGCGTAAACCGGTCGGTACTCTCTCCCGGTAACACCACGGAGTGCCCCGTCGTATGCGACCTCGGGAATTTAACACGTTGGAGTTCCACCGCCGGTTCAGGTATCGCCGCCTCAAGATCCATTTCAACCACCACATCCGGTTCGACCGATTCAGCTGTCTGTGTCGTCGTCGTCTCTTCAGCGAGATTAGTCCGACAAACAGGACAAGTGACGTGACCTTGGAGCCACGCGCCGATACACTGAGGATGAAACACGTGATCACATTTAGGCAACAAACGCAGCGTTTCGTCGTCTTCGAACTCGTTCAGACAAATCGCACACTCCAACGCTCCTTTGCCGATCTTCTGAGTCTTCACTTCCGAGTAGACAAACGTCGGAAACGTCTCGATCGTCTCAGCGTCTAACCCACGCGCCACCGTCGCGTTGGTCACTCTCCTCCTCGCTGCTCCTCCCGTGGGAGTAACGCTGCTGTCGACTACTCCAGTACAGTGACGTAAGTAAACGGTGAAGAAGCCCATGAAGAAGAGAGCTGCGATTACGACGACCACGACTACAGCCATGGCTGGACTAAGCTTGCCGCTGTAAGCATACGGGTCATTTCTCGGGTCGGGTTGGTTCGATTGACCCGATGCTAGAGATAGTAGTACGGAGAACAAGACAAGAAGTGGTAAAGAGATATGCTTTATGGGATCCATTTGTGATTCTTGAATCCCCAAAAAAGTTAGTTATGTGTTTTTTATTCCGACAAGAGAGAAGTTTATAGAGAGAGAGGTTTTGAAGAAGAAGTCGTGGAGAAGACGCGAGGAAGGTTAGGGGATATGTCATAAGCAAATGTGTCACTTTACTGAATGCCAATAGAATTTTCCAAGTGAGGAAGGCTGTGAATGTCAAAATTGTTGGGTGATTCTGAGAAAGGGTTGACTTGGTCGTAAGACTCTTCTTGATTCACTATGGATATGAAAGGTATCTTTTATTTCTACTAGTATTTGTACGTTATGTAAAAGATTGAGTTTCAAAGTTGCTAATTCATATGATACATGTCAGTCAACTTACAAGATTTTAATACGTAATTTTTTTTTCTTCAAATAATTAGATTATACATTTTATCATAAATATGAAAAAATTCCAAATCCAAAAAGTATACTTAGATTTTTCAAAAAAAAAAAAAACTATACTAAGTAGAATTATGCAGTCAATTAATTAAAAAATATGAGCTAATAAAGAAAATATAAATTAGTTTTATTATATCATGCACTAACAATATAGAAGAACAAATAATTTAAATTAATAAATAATTGTAACTATGTTAGAACAAGAATATAAATAAAACAAAATTATGCTATATATATAAACAAGTAAAACATTGTAACACCCGCAAACCATTTTCTGGGAATTTTGGTGAGGGTGTCGATCGACACCACAGATGGAGTGTCGATCGACACCAGTTGTGGCCGGTTTGGTCGGTTCAATTTTAATTGTCCGGTTGTGTGGTTGGTTTAGGGAATCCCTAAATCGAGTTTTTAGAGGTAGAAAACAACCTAGGATCGTGTTATTTTGGTGATTCGCCGTTTTTGAGAGAAAACTCAAAGAGAGAGTGTTCTTGAGCTTTTGGGAAGAGTTTGAGAGATTCCTTGCTGTTCTTGGGAGATCTAAGGCTGGAAAGGTGTTAGAAGCTTGCTAGGAGTGAGGGAATTCGTTCTTGTTGGTCAGAATCTTCCTGCAAAGAGGTGAGTGCATGACCATGGCTTATCTAAGCTAAGATTTCTAGATTCTATGTGTTTTGGTGTTTATGTGGTTGTTTCTTTGAGTTCTCTATGTTATTTCGTTGCTATCTGGGCTGGGTTTGGCTTCTGGGAGTGCAAGGAGCGGATTGGAGAATGTTGGAGGCGAGATTCGGAGTTTCCGATCGAGGGAAATCGCTGCTCGGTATCGGTGTCGGTCGACAGGTTGGGGTGTCGGTCGACAGCGAGACGGCTCGGGACTTTGGCGAGTGTCGTTCGATGCCATGTGGAGCGTCGGTCGACCTGGCTAGGGTTTTCGGGAGTGTCGGGCAGGGTGTCGGTCGACACCAGTTTGGTGTCGGTCGACACCAGATAGTCAGTGACGATCGACACCATCGGTGTCGATCGACACCCCTTTCGATTACGATGGATGTTGCATGCTTCGTATATTGCACTGGTTTGTTTTATTGATTGTTGTTTGTGGCATGTAGAGACCTTATTGCTTGTGTGTATAGCCCAGTAGATGGGAGGATTGCCTCAGCGAGTGTTTTATCAAATACTCATGCATCTCAATGTGTTTGTGGTGCGAGGTAAAAGCAAAGTGTGATCGTGGAATCAAAGGCAATGAAGAGGAGGATGTTCTAGGGACTCGATTGAATGTTGTCTGGCTTTTGCTAGGGTGCTAGAGTTGAGTCATTAGAAACATTGCTAGGTTGCTGGTTTCATGTTTCTTGTTGTTTGGTATTGAGATATTGCCTTGCTATAATATTGGTTTATTATTGGGTTATTATTGGTTATTGATTATGTTTTCCGCTTTGAATGTGTTGTGGTTAGGTGGTAGTGGGTATGGGACCACTAGTTGTAGTTGTTTTAATATATTATATTTATTATTTATTTATTAAAAAAAAAAAAGGTTGGTCGTTTCATTTTGGTATCGAGCCCTTACGGTTCTAGGTTTGGGTTCACTAGGTTTCTGTTGTGATGTTTGGGATTGCATGTCTTGATTGATTATGTGAGTTAGTCAATTGTGTGTGGCATGGAGTCCCAGGAACATCCTCTTCGAGCCGAGTGTGTGATTCCACGGTGAGTTTATGTTTACGTGTTATAATAGAAATTGTTTGTTTAGCCTTGTTCATGGTAGTGCGAGATGGTTAGAGAGGATGCTTGTGGCTGGTCGAGGTCGTGGACGCGGACGTGGTCGCGGACGTGGTCGTGGTAGGCGAGCCAGGTGGTTAGTGAGACCGAAGACCGAGTGTGACGGTGAGGGTGTTGGCGAGTCGCGGGGTGTTCGGGGGATTCCGTGAGTGTGGCAGGAGGGGCGGTGTTGATGCTCCGGTGGCCGGTGATGCTAGGGTCCGGGTGTGGGGGTCCCAGCGGGTGGAGTCCCTGGTGTTGACGTTGCGGCTTTGCTAGCACATGTGTTAGAGCGGTTACCACTGTGGTACCGGCTCAGCTCAGGTGGTGCCACGGTGGTGGCGGAGGAGCGGCAGCCAGTGGCTGCGGATGCGGGGGTCCATGCTCGTTATCTCAGCATGTTGACAGAGATGGGTCGGTTGCGTGCGAGGCAGTTTTCAGAGGTGTGGATCCTACTGCTGCGGATGCGTGGAGGACGGAAGTGGAACGTAACTTCCACACTCGAGATGTCTGAGGAGTTTTGGGTGGACATAGGGGTCTACTTTTTGAGTGGTGATGCTGAGTTGTGGTGGAGATCGTGGCTGCTAGGAGGGTGCAGCGGGAGATGACTTGGGCTGACTTCGTCTTGGAGTTCAACCGCAAGTATTTTCTAGAGAGGCATTGGATCGTTTGGAGGTGCAGTTCCTTCAGTTGTCTCGGGGGACACGGTCGGTGCGGGAGTTAGACTTGGAGTTCAGTCGACTTCTTTGTTATGGAGGTCGGGCTATGGAGCAGGAGGCTCGGATCGGAGGTTCTTGAGGGCTGCGTGATGACACGAGTTCATTGTAGGGAGGAGTTATGCTACGCGTGCAGAGCTGGTTGAGACTGCAGCGAGAGTTGAGGAGGATATCCGGGCACAGTCGGTGGCGGTAGCTCGGCGGTTCAGCCTAGTAAGGCTCAGCAGCGAGGAGGTTCTAGCGGGGCGGTAGGCATGCTCGGGGAACCAAGAAGAAGTGGGAGGCTACGCGAAGCCGAGTGTTGCGGGTTGCTTCGGTTGTGGGAGCAGGGATCACATGGTTGCTAGTTGTCGAGAGGAGTGTTCCGACGGCGGGACCTCGAGGTGTGTTATCATTGTAGGGAGACGGGCACATCGAGGCCTTTTTGTCCCAAGCTGCAGCCGGCAGCAGTGGCAGCGTTGCAGCAGGTGCAGCAGCTGAGGGTCAGCGGGTGGCACGGTTGAGCGAGGGCCTCGGGTTTACACGACAGGTGGAGGCTGGTGGAACCAGTGCCGGGCGATCACATGTATAATTTACGGTACTTAATCTTTGTGAATTTTAGTAGAGTCGGATTTTATGTTTCTGTGATAAAGTGGTAGGTTCTCAACAGATGAGGTTTGTGTAGGGACCATGTTGGTGGGGTTTAAGTCCCACGTTATGTTTGATTCTGAGCTTCGCATAGCTTCATTACTCAGAGTGTGCAGAGTGTGTGGGGATCAGCGGGGATCCTGGAGAGCGTACATGAGTTGTTAGAGTTGCGGGAGGCAAGTTCTGAGAGTTATTGGACGAGCTAGAGGAATTGATATTCAGATCGCGGGAGAGTCGTGGCCAGCGGATTTGCTTATCGATCCCGTGGAGCTGTATGATGTTATTCTCGGGATGGATTGGATGCATCGGCATATGGTGCATTTAGATTGCTATCGGGGTAGAGTGAGTTTGAGCGTCGGAGGGAAGTTGGTTTTTCGGGGTATTAGACCGACGAGGAGTCTCGTGATCTCGGCCATTCAGGTGGGAAAATGATCGAGAAGGGCCGTGAGGCTTATTTGGTTACTATATCTATGCCAGAGTCAGTGGGGAAGTCTACGGTTAGCGGTATTCCAGTAGTGGAGGAGTTTGAGCATGTGTTTCAGTCTTTGCAGGGATTACCACCATCTCGGTCGGATCCTTTTACCATTGAACTGGAACCGGGGACGACACCGTTATCCAAGGCTCCTTACAGAATGGCTCCAGCAGAGATGGCAGAGCTGAAGAAGCAGCTGGAGGATTAGTTGAGTAAGGGATTCATCCGTCCAAGTGTGTCACCGTGGGGAGCGCTGGTGTTGTTTGTCAAGAAAAAGGATGAGAGTTTCCGGTTGTGTATTGATTACAGGGGTTTGAACCGGGTCACTGTGAAGAACAAGTACCCTCTCAGAGGATTGACGAGTTGTTGGATCAGTTGAGGGTGCTACTTGGTTCTCCAAGGTGGATCGGCATCGGGTTATCATCGAGATACCGATAGATGAGGCGGATGTGAGGAAGACGCTTTCGGGACGAGGTATGGGCATTATGAGTTTGTGGTGATGCCTTTCGGGTTGACTAACGCACCACCAGCGTTTATGAGATTGATGAACAATGTGTTTCAGGAGTTTCTGGATGTATCTGTCATCATTTTCATCGACGATATCCTGTTTTATTCTAAGAGTCTGAGGAGCATGCAGTGCATTTGAGGGCAGTTATGGAGAAGCTGCGGGAGCAGAAGTTGTTTGCCAAGTTGAGCAAGTGTAGTTTCCGCGTGAGATGGGCTTTCTGGTCACATTGTTTGTTGAGGGGGTTTCAGTAGATCCGGAGAAGATTCGGCTATCGGAGGCCTAGACCGCGAATACCAGAGATCGGGAGTTTCCTTGGATTGGCGGTTACTACAGGAGATTTGTGCAGGGGTTTGCAAGCAGAGCACGTCCTATGACTAAGTTGACAGGGAAGGATGTTCCTTTTGTCTGGTCAGAAGAGTGTGAGGAAGGCTTTGCAAGCCTGAAGGAGATGTTGACTACTGCGCCGAGTGTTGGCTTTGCACGGCGAGGAGAACCCTGTGGTTTATACAGATGCATCTAGAGTTGGGTTGTGTTGATGCAGCATGGGAAGGTGATTGCTTATGCTTGCGCGCATTGCGGGTGCATGAAGCAGCAACTATCCTACTCATGATTTGGAGATGGGGTCTGTAGTTTTTGCCACGAAGATTTGGAGATCTTATCTTTATGGTGCAAAGGTACAGGTGTTCAGATCATAAGAGCCTGAAGTATATATTCACTCAGCTGAGCTGGGCAGAACGAGGCGGTGGATGGAGCTTGTGGCAGATTATGATTTGGAGATAGCCTATCATCCTGTAAGGCTAACACGGTTGCAGATGCTCTCGAGTCGGAAGAGGGTAGCTTCGGCTCGGAGCAGGAGATGGAGTCTCTGGTAGGGAGATCAGTGCTTTGAGCTTATGTGCTGTTTCACGAGGAACCGTTGGGTTTGGGCAGTAGATAGAGCGAGATCTTCGAGTAGAGTGCGGTTGGCTCGGGAGAAGGATTTGGGGCTAGTGAATGCCTCAGGATGTGGATTCAGAGTATCGGGTCTCGGATAATGGTACTATCTTGGTGCACGGTCGTGTGTGTGCCCCAAGGATGAGGAGTTGAGACAGGAGATTCGAGGGAGGCTCATGCGAGCAAGTTATCCATTCATCCGGGAGCGACCAAGATGTACCGTGACCTCAGAGGTACTATCATTGGGTCGGGATGAAGAAGGATGTGGCTAGTTGGGTTTCGAGGTGCGATGTGTCAGCTGGTGAAGGCTGAGCATCGGGTTCTGGCGGGTTACTGAAGAGTTTACCCATTCCTGAGTGGAAGTGGGATATGATCACTATGGATTTCGTGGTAGGATTGCCGGTGTCACGGACCTTTGATGCTATTTGGGTCATTGTGGACCGGTTGACTAAGTCAGCACATTTTCGGCCATTAAGAAGACTGATGGAGCGGCGGTGGCTAAGTATGTGAGGGAGATAGTCAGGTTGCATGGGGTGCCAGCGAGCATTGTGTCTGATAGGGATTCTAAGTTCACTTCGGTGTTCGGAAGGCATTTCAGGCGAGATGAGCACTAAGGTGCATATGAGTACAGCTTATCATCCCAGGCTGATGGACAGTCGAGAGAGGACGATCCAGACTTGGAGGATTTGCTGAGGATGTGTGTGTTGGATTGGGGTGGCCATTGGGCAGATCATCTCGAACCTGTAGAGTTCGCTTACAACAACAGCTATCAGGCAAGTATTAAGATGGCTCCTTATGAGGCTTTGTATGGGAGCCATGTCGTACACCATTATGCTGGACTCGGGTGGGGGAGGGAGCATGTTTGGTGCTAGTTTTGTTCAGGAGACCTCAGAAGATTCGGGTTCTCAAGCTGAACATGAAGGAGGCTCAGGATAGGCAGAGGAGTTATGCGGATAGGAGGAGAGATCTTGAGTTTCAGGTAGGAGACGAGTGTACCTCAAGATGGCCATGTTGCGGGGTCCGAACAGGTCATTGTCAGAGACTAAGTTGAGTCCGAGGTATATGGGTCCATTCAGAGTGATTGAGCGGGTTGGACCAGTGGCATATAGATTGGAGTTACCTGAGGTGATGCGTGCATTCCATAAGGTTTTCCATGTGTCTATGTTGCGGAAGTGTCTCCGTGAGAGAGAGGAGGTGTTGGCTAAGATTCCTGAGGATCTTCAGCATAACATGACTTTGGAGGCGAGACCAGTGAGGGTTCTCGAGAGGAGGATCAAGGAACTTCGGAAGAAGAAGGTTCCTTTGATGAGAGTCCTTTGGGACTGTGATGGTGTTGAGGAGCAGACTTGGGAGCTTGAGGCGAGAAGAAGGTTCAAGAAGTGGTATGAGAAGCAAGCCGCGACTTGAGCTTGTTTAGCCGGGTCCCATCTGTATCCGTGGCTGGAGCGGGAATGGAGTATTCCAGCCCATCTCTCTTGTTACTCGGTCGCTTGGGGTGGTTGGTTGTGCGACTCAGTAACAAGACGAGGTGGTGTTTGGGGTACAAAGTTTCTGTGAGGCGGGGTTTTGGAAGAAAGTTTCCTGAAATAGAAGTTTTCCAATGATGGAAAGTGCTAAATATGGAAATTTTTATGGGAGTTAGAATTTGTCCATTTTAGCGGTGGAGAGCCTTAAAGGGGGCTTGGGTGGCCTTAGTGGCGGACTTTTGAGTCAGTGTGCCCGTGTGTGGCGGTCTTTTTAGACGTTGTGGGGTCTTTGTGACGGGCTTTTAGCCAGAGTGTCTTTGTGACGGTCCTCTTTAGGACATTTGTGTGGCCTTGGTGGCGGTCCTTTTTAGGACGTTTGTTTGGCCTTTGTGGCGGGCTGTTTAGCCAGAGTGTCTTTGTGACGGTCCTTCGGGACAGATGGCCTTTGTGGCGGGCTGTTTAGCCAGAGTGTCTTTGTGACGGTCCTTCGGGACAGATGGTCTTTGTGACGGTCCTTCGGGACAGATGGCCTTTGTGGCGGGCTGTTGAGCCAGAGTGCCTTGGTGGCGGTCCTCTTTAGGACATTTGTTTGGCCTTGGTGGCGGTCCTCTTTAGGACATTTGTTTGGCCTTGGTGGCGGTCCTCTTTAGGATATTTTGTTTGGCCTTGGTGGCGGTCCTCTTTAGGACATTCTGTTTGGCCTTTATGGCGGCCCTTGTGGCGTATATGATCCTTGTGTGGTCATGAGGTGTTCCAGTGAGGGAATATGTGGTTGGTAGGACATCGAGATGTTCTACGCGAGCCACGGAAAGGAAACCTAGATAGGGATAGGGCTCGGACGTGTTCAGAATCGTTTGCTCGCGACTCTTGGGGGACTTAGGTTCTCCTAGTACTGCCATTTTCAGAGACTTTGTGGCTCGGGAGAATGGTTGGTATATCGACTTCGGATGACGATCCGGGGGCGCGCTGTAGGGTGGCAACCCGAGAGACGAGTTTTGACTTTTCCTTATATATTATGGCATGCGGGCTTCGGCCTGATGAGGAGCCAACATTTGGCATGCAGACTTAGGTCTGATGAGGAGCCAATAAAAACTCAAGGTTTAGGCCTATGGGTAAAGGAAAGTCCAAAAAGTCAAGAGCAAATGACGCTGGAGCGTGAGTCTATCGCCTAGAGGTGACCTTCGTAGATCGGTCGGAGGAGTGCGGGCCGTGGAGACGGTTGCACGGGAGTCCTTGACTGATGGTTGTTCGAGATTCGAGGACGAATCTAGATTGGTGGGGGAGAATTGTAACACCGCGAACCATTTTCTGGAATTTTGGTGAGGGTGTCGATCGACACCACAGATGGTGTCGATCGACACCAGTTGTGGCCGGTTTGGTCGGTTCAATTTTAATTGTCCGGTTGTGTGGTTGGTTTAGGAATCCCTAAATCGAGTTTTTAGAGGTAGAAAACGACCTAGGGTCGTGTTATTTTGGTGATTCGCCGTTTTTGAGAAAACTCAAAGAGAGAGTGTTCTTGAGCTTTTGGGAAGAGTTTGAGAGATTCCTTGCTGTTCTTGGGAGATCTAAGGCTGGGAAGGTGTTAGAAGCTTGCTAGGAGTGAGGGATTCGTTCTTGTTGGTCGAGAATCTTCTGCGAGGTGAGTGCATGACCATGGCTTATCTAAGCCAAGATTTCTAGATTCTATGTGTTTTGGTGTTTATGTGGTTGTTTCTTTGAGTTCTCTATGTTATTTTTGCTATCTGGGCTGGGTTTGGCTTCGGGAGTGCAAGGAGCGGATTGGAGAAGGTTGGAGGCGAGATTCGGAGTTTCGATCGAGGAAATTGCTGCTCGGTATCGGTGTCGGTCGACACCAGTTGGGGTGTCGGTCGACACCAACGCGAGGACGGCTCGGGACTTTGGCGAGTGTCGTTCGATGCCATGTGGAGGCGTCGGTCGACACAAACTAGGGTTTTCGGGAGTGTCGGGAAGGGTGTCGGTCGACACCAGTTTGGTGTCGGTCGACACCAGATAGTCAGTGACGATCGACACCATCTGGTGTCAGTCGACACCCCTTGTTCAGTTACGATGGATGTTGCATGCTTCGTATATTGCCTGGTTTGTTTTATTGATTGTTATTTGTGGCATGTAGAGACCTTATTGCTTGTGTGTATAGCCCAGTAGATGAGAGGATTGCCTCACTGAGTGTTTTATCAAATACTCATGCATCTCAATTTGTGTTTGTGGTGCAGGTAAAGGCAAAGTGTGATCGTGGAATCAAAGACAATGAAGAGGAGGATGTTCTAGGGACTCGATTGAATGTTGTCTGGCTTTTGCTAGGGTGCTAGAGTTGAGTCATTAGAAACATTGCTAGGTTGCTGGTTTCATGTTTCTTGTTGTTTGATATTGAGATATTGCCTTGCTATAATATTGGTTTATTATTGGTTATTGATTATGTTTTTCCGCTGTTGAATGTGTTGTGGTTAGGTGGCTTATGTTTGAAGCGACAATTAACTGTAAACATTATGTAAGTGTAAAGAAAAATAATATATATCAAACGAAAACATAAATTAAAATAAAATATTTCTAAACGTTTGAAACATTGATGACATTGCTATGAACCGTACAAAATAAATAAACTAATACAAGAGATTGTTGTCTTGGTGTGAGAACCAACTATCAAATTTAACTCAACCACACACAAACCGTAGAAAGCGGCGTGGTCACCTTCAATCCGTAGTGCTACTGCTTGTGCACCTTCCACACCATGTTCCGATTATGACGAAAAACTCTTCTTTTCAATCAGTCAAGAACTCGTAAGTGGATTGTTTATGATGTCTCTACCTTGAAGCTGATATTAGAAACAACTAACTTGCAAAGATTACAAAAGAGTGTAGCGATTATATATTGGTGTATCCATTTCATGATAATATTTTTTTCACTAACAATAACCTTTTTCCTATTTTGTGTGTGTGTGTTTTTTCTTGCATAGAACCAAAAGAGAGCACACGAAGAACACTGAACACAATTAAGGTTAAACAGAGAATAAACCAGATTTTTCTCCGGAATTAGTATAAGCTTTTTACACTTATTCGATCTAGTTTCAATAAATAAAATACTCCTTCCGTTTCAAAATATAGGATGCTTAAGGTGCACATATATTAAGATATTTACTTTTTTTTAAAAAAGTATCACATATATTTAAATTAAAAAATATTCAACCAATAATAAAGAAGACTGCATAAGTAATGATTACAGATTATTAAATATATATTAAAATTTGTATGGAAAATTACAAAACATCTTATATTTTGAAACATAAAAAAGAGGCCAAAACATCTTATATACTGAAACGGAGAGAGTATGTAATAACTAAATAAAACATAAGTAACTTACAAAGAAAACATAAGCATATTACAAAGAAAAACATAAGCAATATTAGGATAGATAAATTTTATGAGACAAATGTAAAAAGGTTACGACTTACGAGAGTTACAAATTTATAACACAACCAAAAAAATTCAAGAACGTATAGAGGAAAGACCATAAATTGGAAACCTGATAATGACATGTGACACGAAGACAAAAAATTACAGGAATAATCAAAACTTTCTCTTTAGTCTTTACTAATCTAATTAGCCATCATTCACAGACGACTACTTCGATATTCACATTCTTCTAGAAAGTCTTAGCCATCATAGGTTCATAGGTCTATCGTGATTACTAACTCAAATTTGCTTTTTTATATATTATATTTGCTATGACTTTTTTTTTATTGATAAAGAAAGATATTATATTTATGTTTCCATGACTTTCTTGTAAATTTATGAGTTATGAGTTAAACGTAGATTAATCAACTAAACTAAGTTGGAGTATATTTTTGTCTTCTATTTTAGTCGAAACAAAACTGCTTTTAGACACCAATCATACTTGAAAATGATATGGAAACTAAATTCATTAGGGAGTTCACCTACTTCAACTAAGTTTTCTTTACTAATGTACATTTGTTCTTATAATACCATTAGTTTACTAAAGTGTTAATTAAGATTCTTCTTGTGGATTTACCATCCGGATTCAAACTTGTATTAAATATACAGTATAAACAAAACAAAAGAGAAAACGTTAAATCTTGATCGAAACTCGTTAAATGCGTAGAAACAAATGATGTTAGTATGGTTTTGTTCAAGGGTTATTATTGTCATTATAGTGGGAAAAAAAAATCAAACAAGAGGCTAAATTTACTTGGACTGGTGACTAAGACCATCTCCAATGTATATCTCTATTTTTTTCTCTAAAATAGAGTAACTCTAAAATAGAGCATTGTTTTCTTCCAATGTATTACTCTATTTTAGAGTTGAAAATAGAGGTAGTGTAAAAAAATAGAGGTGAGAATAGAGTTACTCTATATATAGAGCAATCATATCATTTTCTCTATTTTAGAGGAAAATATAGAGTAAGGTTGGAGCAAATGTTGCTCTATAATAGAGTTTTGACTCTAAAATAGAGTAGGGTTGGAGATGCCCTAAGGTCATGTTCGTTTTCTTGTCGCTGGCGACAGAAACCAGAGACAGCGACCAAATTTTGTTCGTTTCTCTATCGCTGAATTAGCGACAGTATTCAGCGACCAGCGACTGGAATTTTTGATCGCTGATTTTTTTAGCGACTGATTTTTAAAACACGGCGACTCAAGCATGAATTACTAAAATGCCCTTATCATTTTAAAGAAATAACAAAAAAAAAACCCTAGATCCTATGAAACTATCGATCTCCATCATCTCATCTTTCTTCTCTCATCTCCCAATCAATTTATCCGTCTCTCCATAGAACTCTAAACCTAGAATTCAAACATCCTTCTCCATAGAACTCTCCATCTCCATAGCTCCGTCTCCATTGAACTCTCTCCATCGACAGAAGCTAGCTTATGGTAATCCTCAAACTTATGGTTCTAGTTGGGTTTTGTTTCTTAATTTTTGGGCAGAGTAGTCTGGTTTCTAGGTAAAATTGATGTTTAATTCGTCTGATCTATAATGGGTTTAGTTTAAAAATTGTTCTTTTGTTGTGTACAGCTTGTGTGGTTTTTAATTTGAGAAGAGTGAAGTCATTTCCAGAATCAATTACTCACACGGTATGGATAAGAACTATTTCATGTCATAGATCAATATTGGAGGGTTTGAACTGTTATTAAGAGATGTGAATTGGGTTTTAGTTTTTTTTTACTGAAACTGGTCTTTTTTTAAAAAACTCATATGGTTCTGTAAAGAGGATTTTGTTGCAAATGTCTTTTGTTTATTGCCTTTAAGATGTTTATGACATGAAATAGATAAAAATGTCATGATGACTTCGTCCGATCTTTTAACATTCTTAAAACATTTTCTGAAAACTTTTGTTTGAAAGTAGTAAAGAAGTGTGTATCTGTGTGGTTTTGATGTTTTTGTCTCTCGTTAGAAATAGTCTCTCTCTTTGCCTATATGTGTATCGCTGGATCTTTTAGGCTGCTTGGTTGTCGTGTATTTGATACTTCTTTTATGATCTCTCTCTCTCTCTCCCTCTCCCTCTATCTCTCTCTCTCTCTCTATATATATATATATCTCTCTCTCTCTCTCTCTCTCTCTCTCTCTCTTTGTGTTAAGGAATTATAAAAAGGTTATCACATTTTCAATCCCATCGTTTAACTATATTTCTGTGTACTAACAACATATTTTTTATTATATTCTAAGTGCATTTACACTCTACACACCCATTTGAACACACCCATTCCCTACACATATTTTTTTTATAACGTGTGTATTTGTTTTAGTGGCTTCACTCATGTTTTGAAACAAATTTGTTGTTGTTCTCTCGGTTCTTATGTTGCTGTTCTCTCGGTTTGGTTGTTGTAGGGAATATAAACTTATGTTGTTGTTCTCTCTGGTTATTATGTTGTTATTCTCTCGGTTTGTTTATTAGTAAAGAAGTGTGTATCTGTGTGGTTTTGATGTTTTTGTCTCTCGTTAGAAATAGTCTCTCTCTTTGCCTATATGTGTATCGCTGGATCTTTTAGGCTGCTTGGTTGTCGTGTATTTGATACTTCTTTTATGATCTCTCTCTCTCTCTCTCTCTCTCTCTCCCTCTCTCTCTCTCTCTCTCTCTCTCTCTCTCTCTCTCTCTCTCTCTCTCTCTCTCTCTCTCTCTCTCTCTCTCTCTCTCTCTCTCTCTCTCTCTCTCTCTCTCTCTCTCTCTCTCTCTCTCTCTCTCTCTCTCTCTCTCTCTCTCTCTCTCTCTCTCTCTCTCTCTCTCTCTCTCTCTCTCTCTCTCTCTCTCTCTCTCTCTCTCTCTCTCTCTCTCTCTCTCTCTCTCTCTCTCTCTCTCTCTCTCTCTCTCTCTCTCTCTCTCTCTCTCTCTCTCTCTCTCTGTGTTAAGGAATTATAAAAAGGTTATCACATTTTCAATCCCATCGTTTAACTATATTTCTGTGTACTAACAACACACCCATTTGAACACACCCATTCCCTACACATATTTTTTTTATAACGTGTGTATTTGTTTTAGTGGCTTCACTCATGTTTTGAAACAAATTTGTTGTTGTTCTCTCGGTTCTTATGTTGCTGTTCTCTCGGTTTGGTTGTTGTAGGGAATATAAACTTATGTTGTTGTTCTCTCTGGTTATTATGTTGTTGTTCTCTCGGTTTGTTTATTAGTTCTTATTGTGTTTATGCAGCTTGTGATTTGATTTGCTGTATTCCAAGGCTGACTTGAGAAGATGAACAATGATGATGTAAGTTATATTTTCCTCTCTTTTTTATAGAAATATATGTTTGCATTTGTTTGAATTTGGTTGATTTTGATTGAAATTAGAATTGGTCGGATGAGGAATGTCGTTACTTTCTTCAACTTTATACTTCTGAGAAAAGAAAGGGGAACACAACAAAGAGGGGATTGAATCAGATTGGAAAGGATTTTGTCACAAAAAAGTTTGAAGAGAAATTCCAAAAGAAATATCCATGGATTAGGTTTAAAAACAAGTATGATGTGTGTAAAAGAGCATACAATAGGTATAAGATCTTGCTCCATAACAGAACTTGAATGACCTTTGATGCTTTTGGAAGAATAGACATGGCTGATGATTGGTGGAATGAACGAATTAAGGTAACTTCTCTCTCTCTTTCTTTTTTCACTATTCACATGTATCATTGTTTCATTATGCCCTTATCATTATTTTGATTTGGCTTCAAGCCTTTGTTTCTGCTTTTGTTATATACTAATTTATCTCTTTGTTTCCTTTTATATAGGAATGGCCTAATGCTGTAAAGTATAAGAACAAACTCCTGCCCAACCAGGATGTTTTTAGAGAAGCGTTTTGTTCAGTTATTGTTACTGGAGCAGAGGGATGGAGCGCCCAACAAGGAGAAACAAGTTTAGATTCTAGAGTGGATGCAGAAAATGGTGATGAAGCCGATTCAGTTGATGCAAGTATGGCACCACCAGTGGTAGGAACACAGTTTAGAGTGGGAAGTTCTGGATCTGGATCAAAAAGAAAGCGGAAGGAGGTTGACATAGCTACAGAGACTCCTTCTTCAAGAAACTTGATTCTTACTCGTAAGAATGAATTAGTTGAGAAGATGTTGGAGCGTGATGATAGTTGCAGTGTTGTGCGCGTAGTAGAGATTTTGAATGAATTGCCTGGAGTGAGGATGTGGTCCCGTTTCCACAAAGCTTCAGTTGACCATCTTCTGGCTGATGTCGCCAATTGACAGGGTTTCATTGCTTTTTCTAGTATTGAGGATAAAATTAGTTATTTGGAGCATAAGACTGGAATAAGTATTGATGACTAAACTTGTTCATTTGTTGGTCACTTTGTTATGATTATATGAAAGTTTGAAACTTGTTTATTTGTGACTTTTGGTTATGATTATATGAAAGTTTTTTTTGTTTATGGCTACATGATTTTTTTTTTTTTGGTTTATGGTTTATGGCTACATCATTTTTTTTCTTGGTTTATGGCTACATGATTTTTTTTTTGTACATGTAGAATGGTTTTGCAGATGCTTAGATGGATGTTGGAAGATGATGATGATGATGTTGATGATGTTGAGTTGTTAGAAAGGCTTAATAATGAGAGGTTGATTCATAGAACAGATAGAGGAGGAGGATGGCGTCATGTTCAGCAACTAACGCATGGATCAGACCAACAGTGTTATGATATTCTGCGGATGAATCAAAGAACGTTTGAAGCATTATGCAGGATGCTTACTACGAGATATGGTTTAGAAGAGAACAGAGATAGAGGTTGCAATGTTCACACTGAAGAAGCAGTTGCTATGTTTCTTGAGATGGTTGGTCAGGATAAAACCGTGAGAGAGATTGCTGTAAGGTATCAAAGATCATTGGATACAGTGAAGAGGAAACTTGATGAAGTCTTAAGCGTTATTCTGAAGTTTGCAGCAGATACAATAAAACCGGGAGAAGGAGAATTCACAAGGGTAAGCTCAGTTCTGAGAAATGATGATCGATATTGGCCCTATTTTAAGGATTGCATCGGAGCACTTGATGGAACACACATCCTAAGTATGGTTTGACTAAGTGGATCAAGATTGTGACAGCAACTATGGCACTACACAACTTCATATGTGAATCACATCGAGAGGATAATGATTTTATACATTGGCAAAGAACAGAAGAATATCATATTCATGGCAATGAAGATGGTGATGATGATGATGATGATGATGATGATGATGACGATGATGATGATCTTCATGGTGGACACACTCCATATGAACCTACTGGATATAGAGCAATGGAAGGATTGCGTGATACTATCACTGGTCATATTGGTAGAGGACGTCAATTGCCTTACTAAAAAGTTTTAGTATGAAACTTTATCTTTTTATGAGAATAATACTTATGTAATTAATGGTATTAGAATTGATTAATTACTACAACTTATTTTCTTAATTTCTTTTTTTAATTAATTTAAATCTACATAATTTAAAATTTTCATCAATACACATAATTATTATACATTTAAAAGGAAAAAACTTTAAAAAAAAGTAAAAAAAATCTTAGTCTCTAGCGACAGCCAAACGAACGACATAAGCGACAGATTTTAGCGACAGTCGCTGATTTAGCGACAGTATTCAGCGACAAGAAAACGAACAATATAGCGACAGCTTTTAGCTACAGTCGCTGATTTAGCGACATGAATCAGAGACAAGAAAACGAACAACATACAGTGTCGCTGGTCGCTGTCGCTATCGCTGAAACCAGCGACATGGAAACGAACAGGGCCTAACTGATATTTACATTGACACACACACACCAGCTGACCAGCATATGAGAAAGTCTGGGAGCTAAAACAGAACGCATTTTCTATTCATAAAGTTGAAACACCGCAGCTTTCTTCTGAATTTATGTAACCCACAGCTCATTCTCCACCCATTTAAAACAACATGCCGTTTTGTTCGTATGCTATGTTTGCAAACACAAGACTTTTTTGTTGGGACCCTTTATCTGAAATAAAATAAAAGCAATGATGTAAATGAAATCATATAAACGTTGAAAACTTATTTTTAAAGAAGGTTCCTCTTGTTCAGTTACGTTCTTATTAGAGTTTAGAAAGTAAAGTCCAATGACTATTAAAGTTTTTCGAATCTGATCTAGTGATTCGAATCCAAGAATCTAGATAAACACATGTAAACAACGTAGTTTGCCATTTTGTGTTATACAATCAAACGTATGGTTCAAGGTTCTTGGTAAGTAGGTATTGGGACGCCCGAACCATCGGTCAGTTTCTTGTAAGCATTTTGCAATCTTCTTGTTACCGGTCCTACTTTTCCTTCACCGACCACACGCCCATCAATTTTCACAACCTAAAAAGCCAATAAACTCGATAAATAAGCGACACAAAACAAACAAGAAAGTGTTTCAGAGAGATTGACAATTAAAGAGAGATTTGTGTATGTACCGGGCTGAGTTCTCCCATAGTTCCTGTAGTCCATACCTGGCAAAGTATGATACGAATGAAAAATAATTAGTTATTGGATCATTTCAAATTCTAAGATTAAGGGAAAGATGAGGAAACCTCATCAGCTGTATGGAATTCCGACAAGCTGATTCTGCGTTCTTCTAAGATGAAATTCTCTTTCACCACCAGTTCCATGACCTGAACATGGAAGAGATTTGGTCATGTTATAATCATTGAGAGATGTTAGGAGAAATGAATGTGAATTTGTCTCTCTTTTACAGTAGTTCGGGTAATGCCCGGGAGACAGTAATCTGCATGAGGAGTGAGTACTCTGTCTTTCTTCACCATGAACTGCATTAACAGAGTTAAATCTACCATTTTAGTTTCCAAATGCTACATATCTGGAGAGTAAAATGTTAAACCCGAGGATCTTACAATGTTGGTTGCATTGGTTTCAGACACAAAGCCATCCTTGTCAAGCATGATTGCATCATCGACGTTGGCGTTGTTGCTTTCAATCTGTGTCATATTATTCAGAAAACACCTCAAAATGAAGTCCTTAAAGAACACACAATCACAAATTTAATTCGATGTGGAAAGAAAGATGGAACCTTTGCGAGTATGTTATTGAGGAGGTTATTGTGATGGATCTTGGAATCTAAATTCTGAAAAAATGAAAAGAATAAAGAGATTAAACAACAGTGGACAATGTTACACAGCTAAACAGATGAAAGAGCAATGGGAGCAATTTCACACATTGGGTGAATTGCGACGTGTAGATGCAGTCACCAGCACAATACCGCCATCATTGTCATATACAGGAGGCTTCCACTCGGCAAGCACTACATTATTTTGAAAACAAATAATACTCAAAAACCATATTTTATAGAGGTTAGTTGTATGCTTGCAAGAGACAAATCTGAAACTTTACCAATCAAAGTACATCCATAGCGGTTAAATGCAGGGCTCATTCCAGAAGTGACCTTAGAAGAAACAAATTCATAGGTCATTCAAGTTTAAAATGATTGAAATGAGAACTCGTTGCATAAAATTTACATCGAACTTCGTAAAAGTGTAATTATATACCTTTTTGCCTCGAGTTAGAGATAGTCTTATATGTGTATTGTCAAACATTCCATTAGTTATGAGAGTTCTGAAGATGGCTTCTTTTATCTGTGTATGTTCCGTTGAGTTAGCTTCATTCAAAACCCAAACTCAAAACTATGATAATGATTTTTATCTTCATCAGATGCTTACCTCCTCGCGGGTTGGGACATTGTTGAAAGCCAGAGCCTTTGCTGAATCATGCAACCTATAAGCAACACTTCAATATATTAATAAGAATGTTTTCGAAGAAGCACTGCTAGTATTTTTCTCTTGCTTGCTTCTTACCGGTCTAGATGCTCTTCAAGCTTGAATACTTTCCCTCTGTATATTCGAAGACCTTCCCACACAGAGTCACCGCCTTGCACGACCGAGTCAAAAACAGATACCTTAAACAAGAATAAGGAAATATGACATCAGAGCAGAAACATACACACAAGCAACAATAACAAACAGAGATCCATGCATGTATGGTTCAAGCACCTTCGCCATCTCACGTGGCACAATCTCATCACCAACCCAAGCAAGAAGTTTCGCATTTTCAGGAACCGGGAGACTGGGAGGAGTTAAGGTGCTGGTCAAGAGAGATGACTTGTGCTTCACATGGCGCCTGAGAATGTTGTATAGCGGTAAACATTGCTCCAGCAAATCGTAATGCTTCAAAGGAAAAGTCTGAAAGCAAAACAAAACACAGTATAGTTTTGAATGATGTCTGAGTTTCAGAATCTTTAATTGCAAGTAAAACCGAGCTTTTACATGAGGGTACTTGTTTGGAGACGAGAAACTAGTTGATTTGTGAAGAGTCTTGTACCACCATGGAGCCCATAGTCCATCTTCTGGTATAGGACCAGCCTCCCATCTTTAAGAAACACACAAAAAAATGAAAATATGGTCATTCTTTTTCCAATAAACGTCAAATCCAAGAGATCCTTAGAGCATAGAAGGTCTACTTCAGCATAGAGGCTTGAAAGGGGATCTCTAAGTCATCGCAAAGACTGCGTAGTGTAGCCTGAGAATAGAAGAATTACACAGAACATAAGCAACTTCTTACAAAAGAAAAACTGAGTTCATTGCTTAAATTTCACAATACTGCAATATAAACCTCAGGATCTCGCTGGAGCTCATCTGCATCGACGATTGCTGGTGGTGTTCCCATCAGACAGAGATCGCTGTATATCGAAACTAACTCCCCTAACCCCAATTCAAGAAATGACAGAGGGTGTATCTTCTCAAAAGAAGGCTACAAGAAGAGACAGACAAAAAACAAACATGTCAAACCTGAAAAGGATCAGACTCATGATAACGTCAACACGAAACTAATTCAGAAGAATTTCCAAGAAAACATAAAACCAGAAGTGAGTTTGAGAAGCTTACCAAAATATTAAGGGGATTGCGAATCAAGATAAAGTGCTTTCCTTTACTCATTAGTTCACTTGGCAAACCAAGAAGTCGCTCCTTTGAAATATGCTGCACAGAAAAGGGCCAGAAGTACCAAATGAGAATCCTTTTACAATGTTTTTTTGAAGTCTGTGAATCAGAGAGAGAAGTGAGTATAACCTTACAAAACCTATATTTCTTCTTTCCTGGACCATAGATGATATCCTTCACCACCTTTTCTCCATCACACTCCTATCAGAAAAATGTGACGATTATATATTATTTAAGACTAATCAGTAAGCATTGCCTTTTAATACCTGGAAGCTTAAAATGGATCACAGTGAATGAATTGACATACCATCTTAGAGAGAAGCTCATCTCTGTAAGGCCTATCAACACCCGTAGACTTAACAAATGCCCCGTATAGTGGCTCGTCGAGCACTTCAATGTCATCTCTCTAAGTAAATTAAACCAAAGCAATCTTGCAAGTTACAACTCACACCAAACATCGTTTCAAAGTGATTTGAATTCAGAACTGTTAAACTTTGGGGACAATTACAAATAGACAACGACGGAGGGAGAGAAGTAGAGACGTATTCTCTATTTCCCAGAAGATGGGACTCAAACAATATTGGTTTTTTTTTTTTTTTTTTTTTCCATCATTACAGATAAAAATCTGGTCATAATCTGGGAAAATTTCTGAATAAAGAAAGTAAGAAACGAAAAAAAAGTACCTGGGCAAAGGAGTAGAGGAGAGTGGTGCTGAGTGATCTTGGAGCAGACCATGCGTGAATCACCTCCATTAAAGACGATCCCTTTGAAATCAAAACAGACACTTGGCTCTGTAATCACTTCACTCAAGACTCAACTTCAACTTATCTAGTTTTGCCTTGGTCAGTGTTTCTCGTTATATAACAAGAACCAGAAGAGAGAATCTTGGACTCCTGTAAATTGTAAAAAAGGATAATTTTTTTTTTCTATTTCTCACTTTAGGGAAAGATTCAGATTTTTTTCCAAAAAAACAGTTTAACCAGTTGACCGACCGATCATCATAGATGTTTTTTGATTAGTTTAATCTTCACAAGCATCTTATCTTATCTCTTGCTACATCGAAGTTGGTGAATGATTATGTAATTATTTGCACTCATAAAGATCCTACAGTTTCTGTCAAAAACCACAAATCAAATAACTGGTATCGACAAAGAGATCCAAACACTTTTTTCTAGCAACAACCGCGATTTCATCCACCAAACCTTGGAAAATGTTTCGATCAACGGACCAAGAAACTTTGATTTCAAATTGTAAAGAAACTAAGTTCTTCTGAAAGAATTACTTATTATCTGGGGGATATAGAGAAGAGCCGAACACTTGAGCGGTCATACGAATGCATATACGGTAAAAGCTCGAAGCGAGGCGTAAGTTCTGCAGTCACGTCCGTGATGGAAAGGTCCATTTGGTCCACAAGTGTCAGAAACGCATTGAAAGTGTCTGCATTGCGGATCACAGATGCGATATAGGCCACTTTGGTGCTACATCCTTGTTGTGCGTCTCTGTTGTCTTCAGTCTTGAGAGAGCCATTGTCTCTTTTGGTTGGTTTCCATAAAAGAGCTACTAGAACCCGCAGTAGATGAGGGAGACATGACGGATCATAAATTACATCTGCACCTAGACTGATAAGAACATAAAGGTTTTAACGGAGACTGACATAGGCTGTCTATACAAATCGATTTTATGGTTTACTCACACGATATCTGGACAATATTTGCTAAGTTCACTTTCTGATGCAGTTTCCCATGGAAGATGAATGCATTTAACTCGCTGTTGAAGGAAAAATAATCAGTATTGAATGGGTTAAGTGTATAGGAAATACTCTGAATCAGAACTCAGAAGCACAAAGAAACTATTCTCAACTCACTGTACTCTGAGCTTCTCCAGTTTGGTTGAGCAGCTCGTCATCATAGTTTAAGTGATTCCTCTCCAAATTAAGCCTCATGTTAGACAGAGTTAAAAGATCTCCGTCTGTTAGTATAACCTGCGCAAGAAAAAATGTGGAACTCAACATAGCTGTGTACATATGATGAGAACTTTGGTGTTAAGAGATTAGGGATACCTTTTTGGCCTTTACATGTGCAAGGCAAATTCCGACCGTGCCAACTCCAGAGCCAACCTAAACAGAGCTCCACCGAATCAAGAAGTGAGTATTTAGATCAGAACGTAAACCTTATCAGTCAATAACACTCAATGATGTCAAACTAACCTCAAAACATGATTTATTGGCGAATAACTCTGGAAATGACAGAACAAACTCTGACAGAAACAGACTTGATGGCCAGATGGAACACCTGCTCGAAATCCAGAATCCAACTTGAGAAATGTGGAAAAAGACTCGTGAATTGAAATGAATCCGTGGCAGTCAAATGATCATATAAAAACCTCTTACCCGGTACCTCCTTCAAGCATGTTCAATGAACATTGCAGAGAAATAACTAATTTCCTTGACAATGGACAACTTGGGTGTTTGTATGAACCTAATCCACAGATAAGTCAGCAAAACTCATCTCACTCAGGAAAATTCAATGAACAACTAATCAAAAACACACAGCAAAGACATGATTTTTTTACCTTCTGGGAAAAGAAAAGAGATATATTTGGTGATCCTAATGTTTTCTTTCACCAATGTATCTTCCTAAAACACCAAACCAAACATTGATTTGTTTTCCATCAATTACGAAAAAGAAGTGAAACTTCAATAACAAACAAAAAAATTAGACCTTCGAAGTTGACATGTAAAGAGCATACTCCTCATACACTTCATCCAATACTTCACCATTCTCCACCTCAACTTCATTTATGAGTTTCTTCAGTAACTTCTTGGCGTATGATCCATTACCACTTGCAGCCTGCTTCGATGCAAGAGTTTCACACTAAGTTACACATTACTACAACGCAAGATTCAATTTTTTCCCAGAGAAAACATATTTTGACAAACACGAAAAGTCCCATATCAATGACTTGACTATAAAAATCCTAACAAGAATATAAAGGTTCCAAATTTCTTTGAGTTTTCTGATTTTAGTACTCAGAGCAGAGCAGAGCAGAAGAGTAGAGTTTACTTACAGCTTTAACGCAAATTTCCCAGAAAAATCTCTGGGCACTATCAGTAATTGAGCCTCCGTTACACTCTCTACACAATGAACAAACATAATCAAAAATCAAACGCCGGAGCAACTAGAACAAAGAAGCTCACGTCGGGCGCCGGCGAGTTTGACAGTGGTTTTTACCTAGAGAGAGCGATAATGGAACCCACCGGTTCCATGGCGAGGAAAGCAGAGAGGACATGGAGATACTGTGACTCCGCCTCCGCCGTTGAGTTCTCGGTCGCCGCCATGACTTCGCCGTGTCAAGCTCCGAGGATCTCTCACTCACTAGACACTAGCCATGTCAAAAAAAGCCTTAGCAAATAGCAACTGTAAACTTTGGGCCTTATGGGCCTGGCCCATAAAACTAAAATGACTAAATAACCCTTAAGAAAACAACGAAACTTCTAAAATACCCCTCATCTTCTCCAAGCTTTTAAAACTTCAGAGAATCTCTCCGCACTTCTTATCCAATTAATTAGAAAGCCATGGTGAAGTCTTCTTCTTCTTCTATCTTCTTCTTCCTCTACACATGGCCATTCTACTTCACTCTCTCTGTCTTCATCCACCAAACCCTAAACCTCAAAACCAAAACCAAAACAAACCCAAAATCTTATCTCCTTGTGCAACCTTCCGGAGAGATGTGGTGTTTAGAACAGCATCTCTCTGTTTCGTCTCCTTCATCTTTCAAAACCCAACTCCAGAGTCATTAGCAGATCCTTTGAAGTCTTCCAAACCGTTAAGACTCGGCATTGCCAACACTTCGTCTTGGTTCCAGTTCTTTGGTGATGGGTTCGCCATTAGGGTTCCTCCTGATTTTGAAGACGTCAATGAGCCTGAGGTGTGTGTATCTCTGTCACCAATCTCCTATGAATTAGTGTAATCTCGTTTAGTCGCTTACTCAATTTGATAAAAGGGACAGTAAAAAAAGACTGCATAGCCTGTTCCTTTTGGTCAAAGTTCGGACTTGTTTAGTGATCAATGTATCTAGAATCTAGTTGCCAAGTTTTGGTCTTAATCAGTGGTTGCTATAGTCAGTTTGATTTAGGGGTTTAGGAGTTGTGTGTTTGATGATCAGTAGAACCTTAGCTTATTAACTGAAGAAATATGTGTGTGTATCAAAGGAATTGAAAAACTGGTTCTACTCCTTTTTGTTTAAATCAATCGTGTGTTTACCTCTCATGCTTTAGGATTACTCTGCGGGATTGTCACTCTATGGAGACAAGGCAAAGCCGAAAACTTTCGCTGCCCGATTCCAAACTCCTGATGGGTATTGTTTGTCTCTCTTCCATTGTAGTCTAGTTGAATTCCATTAGGAAAACCTTTGTCACGTATCATGTGGTGATGGATGATGCAGATCAGAAGTTTTAAGCGTAGTCATTCGCCCTTCAAATCAACTTAAGATCACTTTCTTAGAGGTTTGTACAACAAAAGAAGACATTTCCTTTACAGTTCTTTTACTTTTTTTCCGCAATCATCAGTTGTTCGGTAAGCTCACCAAATGCTCTTTGTTTCAAAAGGCTACAGATATATCCGATTTGGGATCGTTGAAGACAGCTGCAAGACTCTTTGTTCCAGGTTCTCTAAATCATTTACATAATAGAAATTTGCCTTTTGAAATCCTCTGGTCATTGTTAAATTCTTTAATCATGAGCAGGTGCGGCAACGATTTACGCTGCTCGTACAATCAAGGTAAAGGAGGAAGAAGGTTTAAGGCAAGTCTGCGTCGAACTTTACTACCTTCAGTTTGGGAACTTGTGTTCTTGATTGGAGAATTTGAAATTCTTGTTATATTTATCTGCAGAAATTACTACTTCTACGAGTTTGGTAGAGATGAAGAACGCATAGCTTTAGTAGCCTCTGTGAACAGAGGGAAGGTATCATCTGCTGCAAAACACATATATGATGATTACTCCTTTTGACATATTCTCATTTCCAGATTCATGACTCATTCTGTGTGTCTTTCTTTAATCTTGAAAAGGTTTATATCGTTGGAGCAGCTGCACCAGAATCCAAATGGAAAGACGATGAGTTGAAGCTTCGATCTGCTGCCATTTCTTTCACTATCTTATAATCGACTCGACGACATCACTATCTTCTGACAGAAAACGCGAAAACGCTCTTCAAGTCCATCAAGAAATTGGGAACTAAGAACAAACGAGAGCTGAATGTGCTAACCGGGACATTGTTTTGAGTCGCATTTTCGTCATTCACTTGTGTTTTGGTTTTTGTCCTTTCAACTGAGATATGTTCGTTATTGTACTTGTAAATCAAGAATTTTTTTGGAACGCTAAATTCTTAAAACGCGACATTACAAAGTGTCTCCTTGGCGTTTGTGTTATTGGTCTCCCTTATCCGCCATAATTGCTGTTCGGTTCTGCAGTTTTTGTTGTTGCAACTTGCAAACCTGCTCAATGCTCATGTTTTAGCGGCCAATCGAATTACACGTTTGCGTTTCGGAATATAAATAACACGTGTTCAGTCTTGAGGAGAGGTACACTGAGATACAGTGCTCTGCAATGTTGTCAACCTAATCCACCTTAAACCCTGACGATTGAAGTCGAACTCCTCCCTCGAACAGACAGAGAGGAGCGAGATCCTCTGAGGGTATTTGAAATTAATCAATGAAAGTTAGGGTTTTTCTCTATTGATTATCGAAAATGGCGCTCGTGAGAAGGTTAAACACAGTTCGTTCTTTGTTGCGAACAGCTGGATCAAGAGAATCTTCTTCACTCCCGTAAGCAAATTTCCTAACTCTGATTCTTCTTCATTTGATTTGAGTTTTAGGAAAATGCGTAAAATTTTTTAACTTTGGTTCAAACAAAAATATTCAACCTTTAGCTTCTCTTCATCATTTTGTTTTCCAGATTTGGGAATGGAAATGAGTTATCTTTGATTCAAATCGGAGATGATTCCAGACTTGGGTGTTGGAGAAACTATCATTCTTCTCTTTCTCACGGTAATTTTACTCAGTTTCTCTCCTTGAATTTGATTGATGCTTTTGGGGGGTGGTAATTTAGTTTATGTAATTGAGACAATTTTTCCAGTTCCTGAAGCTCATGGGAGAATTATGTTTTCACGTTTGTATGAGAGCCATAACGTCAACACACACTTGCTTCGATCTACTCTGGTAAAAAAAAATTCACCATTAGGTGTTGAAATCACGGATCTTTTTGGTTTTTTTCCATGTCTACTACATGATTTTGTGTTGTTTTCAACTTGTGTTTCTTAGATTGCAGAGTCTTTGCCGTTTACGAATGATAAAAGGTTTGTTGCAACGCAAGTTAAGGCTCCACCTCAACTACAGAAAACGGTGTGTTAAGTTGCTCAACCTCAGTTGTTGTGTCTCATGTCAATGTTGTTAATATATTGTATTCTATGGTTTTGATGTTCTCACATAAGTAAGTATTTATGAGTGCAGGGTGCAGTTAGAGTGTCTATGGTAAGTCCTGGATTTGTATATGAACCCTATGCACTCCAGGAGAAAATCTCGATTTGGCGGAGGTAAATTGGAAGTTGCTGTTTCTAATGTGATCATTGCCTTTTCTCCATGTTTTTACTGTTAATCATCATAGGAAGTTCCGAGTATAATCGACAATATAGTTGTTCTACTAGAGTTCCAAGTTTCTAACTACTGTTTTCTTGTCAATTGTTGTTCAGATGTTTCACAAGAGGTGGTTGGCGAAGAACAAAAGAGGATTTTGTACGGGAGGTTGACAACATCTCCACGCTTTATCTTGACTGGAATATATATATATATATATTTTGCATATGTATTAATAGTAATACACGTCAAAACTCTAAATTTCAGCTAAGAAGCGCCTACGCTATCGCTAAGTTAAGGAAGACTGGGTATTCAAAGAATACGTTCTACATAGAAGCACTAGAGTTGTACAAACAGGTCTTACTTATACACCTGCATTGTTTTTGTTTTTGGTTTAGTCTTCCCAGCAGAATGTTTTATAATCATCTTGACTTAGCTACCTGTTTTCTTCAGATTAATATTCTGATGGCCAATGGTGACAAGAAGGAGATAAGAAAAAACGTGACTGAAAGAATGTATTCTGTAAGGTTTCCACCGAATTGATTATCATTTTTTTTTGTTTGTGTGTTAAAATTGAAGATGATCTGGTTTTCTATATTGTTAAATTTTTGTTTCTTTGCACTATTAGGCACTAAAGAACGAAATCAAACAAAGAGAAGCCATCTGGGATGGTGTTTACTGGGAAATGATTGAGCCAGTTGTCAAGATCCGAACTTTACAAGCTCGACTGGCAAGTTCTTTACAAAGCTTGAATATATTTTAGATACTGAGAATTATGGTCTGAAGTAATGAACGATAAAAGTTTCTCTCTGCTAGTGGATTGTCAAACTCACCCTATTCCTTTCATCCTTTTGACAACTTCTCAGATCGGAATTGACCGGACAGACCTTAAGAAAGCATTCATACAGCTGACACTCGAGTTTCTGACAAAGCAGGTCAGTATTATCTTAAGTCATCAGTTTGTTTCTCATACGTTGGGGGCTGTAATGAGTTCTTGAGATCTATTCTATCTTCAGAAATTTGAAGCATACGATGCGAAAGGCAATGTAGTAGCTGGAGACAGGAAGAAAGAGGTAAAGTAAAGTTTAATCATTGAGATGATTGTTTCTAGACTGCTACCAATTGCAATACTGTAGAACCTCCTGAGAAACATTTGATTTAAAGAACTGGTAATTGATTGGAACCCCAAGCAGCTTTCTTACCTACAAGGGAATGACAAGTTTGTTGCTTCTGCAGGTGCTTGTACGTGACATATGGGTCTTTGAGAAGTCTCTTTTCCATACAGGAGCTTACTGGCGACTCTGTGGCCGGATCAAATTATGAAGTTCTGCAACATTGTGGCCCTGGGCAAAGAGTGTCAACAGTTTCAGACAAAGAATAAAAATTCCAAACATATCCTGATTTTTTGCTGAGTCAGTATTCTCCTTTACGGTTGGCTTTCTTCTGTTTTTTCTCTTAAAATGCAAGCCTGAATGTTATCTGATTAGGTCCCTAGAAAAACTTTGCTATTTTGCGAGGTAAATCATCGAAACGAAACAAGCAAAGATCAGAAAAATATGTGTTGGGTAGTCTCTTTGTATACCTCATTGGAACCAGTTTTTTTTCCATTTTTTTTTGGTTATTTATTGTAGTTCAGTAACTGAGACAGGCATGTGTTGCTTCTGTCATTTTCTATGATCTCTTCTATAGGTGGATTATCAATGATTCTAGTAGCTACTGAAAATAATATACATACAGTCTTAAGGAGGGCTGGTACATTTTTAGAGGATAAGAGTTGTGTCCAAACTAGCCCCCGGATTCACTTGGAAAATCTCAATTTATCTTATCAATAAATCCCCAAAAAGCCATTCTCAATTCGTACATACTGTAACAGGTCTAATAATAGATAAGAGACAAGTTTCTAACTACAAATTGTACACAAACAGGTCCTACAGATAAAGACGACAAAGCCTCAACTACTTAGCACTAGCAGAGTGAGCCTCCTCAACTACCTCGCAACTTTAGAGAAATAAAACAAACGTTGTTTAAACGATATTTTACTTCGAATTTTTTATAGAATCCTTTTACCATATTTTTTTATTTTTTTTGTTGTTTCTTCCATAACATAACAGTTCTTCTGGGATTTACCACGATTAAAGGGTGGTTGAAAAATAGTGTCAAACCCGGTTACAAATGATCAGTGGCGGCTGCTCTTCTCTCTCATACTTTTCTTCCACTTGCATCACTGGGGCCTCTGTTTTCACTTGTCCTTCTTCTTCTTCTTCTTCTTCTTGGCTGAAACTCAATCCAAGAAGAAGATTACTTTTCCAGAACCCTAGAATTCTGAGAAATCAGGAATCTTTGTCGAGGTCTGGGAGATCCCTGGTGATGGAATCACACAAAGCCATGTTCGATGTGTACAAGTTCGATGATGAGTTTGTTCAGAAACTGGTTTATGATGCTCTCGTTTGGTCTTCTCTTCACGGACTCGTCGTTGGTGACAAAACTTACCAGGTTCTTTTAGTTGATTGAACCCACTTTATAAAGTTCTTGTCTTTTTAATCTTTGTGTTCCATTAAATTGAAGAATCGCTTATAGCTGAAATCATCATAATTTCTTCGTCCTGGATTGTGTTAGTTTTCATAATTTAGCTTCATATCAGTAGATGTGCTTATAGAATCGAGATGTGAAGATCTAATGTTGTATTGATTACAGAAATCAGGAAATGTTCCAGGGGTTGGAATGATGCACGCCCCCATTTCATTGCTACCAACTGCATTCCCAGAAGTATACTGGAACCAAGCTTGTGATGTTACTCCTATTTTCAATGAATTGATTGATCGTGTTAGCTTGGATGGCAAATTCTTACAGGATAGTCTCTCTAGGTTCGCTTATCTCAGTATTGGAATCTATCAGCTTTGTGTTATATATATATATATCATCTAAACAAGTATTGACCTTTTTATTGATGTTTTCTATGTTGTAGAACGAAGAAAGCTGATATCTTTACATCTAGACTTCTTGACATTCACTCCAAGATGCTAGAAAGAAACAAGAAAGAGGTCTTTTACATTCATCTCTGGTTGAATATTAATCTGTGATTCTTCTGTTCTGGATCTTTATTCGTTTGGTTGTGTTTGTGTTTGTGTTGGCAGGATATTCGTTTGGGTTTACACCGGTTTGATTATATGCTTGATGAAGAAACAAATTCACTTCTTCAGATTGAGATGAACACTATCGCGTGTTCGTTTCCAGGCCATAGTCGTCTTGTTAGTGAGCTACACCAGTACGTGCAGCAACAGATCATCTTCTGCATAACTTGTTATGTTTTTATTTTTACAATATACTTTAACATTGTTAGCTGAAGAGTTTCACTTTTTACTTATTTCTCTTGTTTTGCAGGACATTGCTTCGATCTTATGGGGATCAGATTGGAATAGACTCTGAACGTGTACCTAGGAATGCATCCACGGGACAATTTGCTGATGCAATGGCTAAAGCTTGGTTGGAGTACAATAACCCGAGGTTAGCCTTAACCAAAGAATGCATTCTTGAATGTGGTGATAAAAAATACTAGAAATCAAGAATCAATTATGTAATTTGAAGATTTTCTGTTTGAAGCTATAGTTTCTCTTGGTTTCAGAGCGGTGGTCATGGTAATTGTACAGGGAGAAGAACGCAACATGTATGATCAACATTGGCTGAGCAGTATACTGAGAGAAAAATATCCTCTTTATTTTGTTTCTTTGGTTTCCAGTGGTCGATCTCGAATTTGTATCCTATAACTTGTACCACAAAAAAAGGTGTTGTTCTTCCTTAGCTTCAGAACACGCACAATATAGTAGCCATCAGGAAGACTCTAGCAGAAGTCGAGAAGGAAGGGAATGTACAAGAGGATGGAACCCTTATTGTGTAAGCATTTTTTTGCATTGTGGTTTTTGAGAAGTTACACATTCATCTTGAAAACTATGCTAAGATCTTCCGTTGTTGCAGTGGCGGCCAAACAGTCGCGGTGGTTTATTTCAGATCTGGCTATACTCCCAATGATCATCCCTCTGAATCAGTAAGTAGCAGTCAACTTTTCAATATTTGTGGCTTTAACTCTTTTGAGAATATCTGTACCAATTTGTTGGTTTATTTGTTTCATTTTGAAGGAATGGAATGCTAGGATGCTAATAGAGGAGTCTTCAGCGGTCAAATCCCCGACTATAGCTTATCATTTAGCTGGCACCAAGAAAATCCAGCAAGAACTGGCAAAACCAGGTGTTCTCGAGAGGTAAATAGATCGCTAATTATCTTGTAGTGAGGCTGAAACTGAAGAACTGTTTCCAAGTATCTCAAAGGGGATCACATTCTTAACTTCAAACTTGAGAAACAGGTTTCTGGACAACAAAGAGGACATTGCTAAGCTGAGGAAATGCTTTGCTGGGCTTTGGAGCTTGGATGATGAAGAAATCGTCAAGCAGGCAATCGAAAAGCCAGGATTATTTGTTATGAAGCCGCAGAGAGAAGGCGGAGGTTAGAACTCCAATTAAGTCCCCCTAACTCCTCAATTTCTCTTGGTCATATTCTAAAGCGTATCTTCTTGAATTCTTCCAGGAAACAACATCTATGGAGATGATGTAAGGGAAAATCTTCTGAGACTGCAGAAAGAAGGAGTTGATGGAAACGCTGCATATATCCTGATGCAGAGGATATTCCCAAAGGTGTCAAACACGTTCATGGTGCGAGAAGGTGTTTACCATAAAAGTCAAGCTATATCAGAACTCGGTATCTATGGTGCTTACCTCAGGTACAAGTGCATAAAGAAGAAGAATTTGGTAATGTTTCATTCATTCTCTACTTAACTTTGTGCCATAATCTTTGATTAATTGAAATGTGTAGGAACAAAGACAAGGTTATAGTAAATGAGCAGAGTGGTTATCTAATGCGCACGAAGATCTCATCATCAGATGAAGGCGGCGTTGCAGCTGGTTTTGGAGTCTTGGACAGCATTTATTTGAATTGAGATGGATCACATTCACAATCATCCTGATAAATTCTTCTGCTGGTTTATTTCTTCTTCTTCTTGCTTGTTGAAGATTTGTGTATTAATCCATGAAGAATCAAGAGGACCACAAAGCATACATAAATTGCTTATTGTTATTTAACTGATGTCAGACCGTGTGAGACGATCACTAGTTTGAGATCATTTATGGAATAAGATACGATCAATCAGGAATGGAATAAGATATTTATGATGATTTCTTTGTTAACACTTATTTAAAAGTGGTGATTAAGACCATACATACGAGCATATGCATATACATATACAAACAAAATGTTATAAATCAACGAATGTCCGTAAATCCGATGCCTCTTCGTTTTGTGGGGAAGATAGCAAAGAAGAAGCTCGCCACTGTCACCACCATAACCGCAAAATACTTGATCATAAGTACGAAATGACCACCCCAACTATGGCCATCGTCCTCGGGGAGCAAACACCTCCGAAAATCCGAACTCTCTACGGCTAACGACAAGAACACGACAACGGACACAAAAGCATGCACGAAATCGACAAAACTCAACTTGTATCTCCGTTTCTTGTCGCCAGTTAAGCCAGATTCTGGATCATAACCGTCGTCGTCCGGGTAGTCGTTGAGGATGTAGAGACCGTTCGCTGTGGCAATTCCGTAGTAAATGCGACCGTCTTCGCCTACGAAAGAGTCGGTGAAGGAGGAGAAGAAGCAAGCGGCAGCGCAAAAGGAGATGAGGGAAATGGTGAGGAGTTTATTAGCGGGTCTATTGGTGCATTCGCCGCCATTGGAGAAAGAAGGGACAAGAGTTTCGAACATGAGGGCGGTTCCGGTCGGCAAGAGGTTGGCGAAGTTCCCGGCGGACGGTAGAGATCTCATGAACGACGCTTCCATTTCGAACTTTGGTCGGGAGAGGATATTTTTTTGTATGTTATATGGAGAAAGAGTGTTTTGTAGGTTCTTCTATACGTAATGCATGCATGCGTGAGGATATTTTTGATGTGTCTTATATACATTTCTTAAAAGAATCGAATTTTGTTTGGTATCCGAATATGTAATATACATTTTGTCTTATAAGCTTGTATATACAAAATTTTGTCAGAAAGAAAAAACTATATATTGGATAACCGCTCATTTTATAGTGAATTTATTAGATTCTAAACAGTAAAACTTACTTTTATGAAAGTAATTTTTTTTATAGCAACAATACTCCACTTAAAAAAACATTTCGCAAGTTTATAAAACGTAATAATTGTAGAATTGCCTGTTAGATGAAATTGAGTCCATAAAGCTATGTCTTGCACGGTTGTACCTAACTCCTCTCGGTGACTCGGTCATATTAGATATGTACGTGAATCTATTAAGCAATTATATACACATGATTGAGAAAATACGGTACACGCAACCCTCTTTTTTTTTTTTTTTTTTTTTTTTACATATTATTTTCCAATTTGTAATTACAATAGTATCATAATTTTATTAAAGGAAGCTTGATCATGAAGAAGAGTGAATAATGTAAGAGGGTTCGGGCGCCTTTTGTCCCTAGCACCAACGGTCCAACGCCCACACTACACGAGCCGTATAACAAATTAAATGTAAACTGGCATATGTGTTTTTTTCAGTTAATCTTTTCTCTTTGGTAAAAGAACGTAAAAGTTATTACCAAAACGTAAAAGTTAAGAAATTTTTTTTGATATGGACATGTAAATTACTAATTACATAACGAAAAGAAATGTAAATTTTCTTTGCAGATGAACATACAGATAATCTAAGTTTGATTTATTTCATCGGGATGATGAATAAACTTAGTTTGTATTTCTTCAAGTGATAATCCTTGTGTCTCCGGGACGAGCAACCAAATAAAAAGCAACGCGGCTCCCGCAATACCCCCAAATATGTAAAATGTTCCTATTATAAAAGTTAGAGAAGAAAAATTATTCATTAAACTACTGTATATATAGCTGCAGTTATAACATATATATAAATCCAAACAAACATCTATCTTATTAGTTATATAGTTTGGTATTGTCTAACAAACGAATAATAACGATCTAAAATGTATACATGGTTTATAATGATGCCATAAATACAGATTCTGAATACTCTATTATTTTTCATTCTTTTTACCTAAATAGTTTATAACATAATTAAAAATAAGTTGGAAAAAGAAGTAGAAAAGATACCTTGAGTGCTCCACTCGAACAGGAAGTTGAAAGCGTAAGTGACCATCGAACTACTTGAAAATGATACCAACGTAACTATACTCCCTGCTGTTACCTTTATATTCATTGGAAATATCTGCACTCACCAAAAATTATACATATATTACTTTATTTATAAAAAGTGTGTTATAACTTACAAATTCATTTTGTTCGAATCGAATCTTAAAAAAACAAATCTAAAATATCAGTTTAGTATAAGGGAGTATACATTATTTTCTGCATTGAAAAAATAAAAGTTGAATATATATGTACCTCAGACATAATTACCCAAGGAAGACCTCCCAAACCTATTGCAAAAGTTCCAATATACAGCTGCCAATTTAGAAAGAAAGAAAAAACTATTTTAGAAAAGAGACAAAAATGTTTATCAGAAAGATTGTGTGAAAGTTGTATAAAATTACCGTAAGGGATATGAACGTCAATATTGGAGTCAGGTTTGGTAGCAATTGCATTTTCTGCTCATATCAAATTAATATACAAATATATTGTTGAAAAATAAGTGAGGTTAAGAATATAAAACTGTAGAATAAAGGGATTCCACAATAAATAACAGTAAAAAAAAAATACTGAAAATATAACCTGTAACGTGAAGGTGATCCCAATAAGTATGGAAGATATGCTCATCCCAGATGCAGAGGTCTATATATAGCAAGTAGAAATGTGAATCAAATCAATATCAAACAGCTTTTAAAAATTTTCTATATGTTAATTAGTAAATAAGTAAATATGTTATAAGAAAACAAATACGAAAACAAATGTAACAAAATTACTGTTAAAGGTGCTTGCTTACCAACAAGAGAGGCCGTCTGCCCCATTTATCTACGAGAATGACACCAATCATGGCCTTTGGTATCTGCGAATAGTACAAAATGTATATTCTAGATTTTTTTAATAGAATTAAGTGATGTTTTTATTATTCTATACCAACTTTAAACTGATTTTGTTTTGATCATTTGTATTCTACAAATGTTTTTTTGCTATTGACAGATACAATTTTCGTAATGTTTTATATCTTAAAACATTTTTTTTGGTAAAATAGATGGAACAGTTGAATAACAACATAATATAGTTTGACTGCATAAATTTGGTGTCGTGCATCCATATATTTAAATTTTTGACAAAGACCAATGTATATACTTACCATGAAGAACCCTAACAGTGTCGATCCAATGGCCACTGAAAACCCTGTTACAACTCAAAATAAATTATTTAAAGCAAATAAAAAAATGGAAAGAGAACTTAACTAAATATGTTATTAAAACATCTATCCTAAATCATGAGATCATGGCATCAGTAAGCAAAAAAAAAAAATAATAATAACAAAAGATGAGTGAAAAAAAACAAAACAAAATTATTGTATGTTAGTGTGTGTATAAAAAATGTACGTGCTCATCATCGTTAGTGTGTGTATAATATGTATTACATAAGTCAATGTATATGTAATTGTTATTATCGCTGAAATTTTTGATAGAGCTTAATCTTAAGTTTACCAGATTTTCTAAAAATGGTACTTGCATACGCGACTACTGCAGAACTTCCTGAAAATTGTTGAACCAACATTAGCCCGATTCCTACCTGAGAAATAATATTTAAAATAAACAAGTTATATGCTTTGTCAAGAAAAAAAAAAAAAACAAGTTATATGCTTTGTGCAGATAAATATTTAAATTAAAAAAAGTCTTGAAAGTGTATATTATATGTACTTATTTTGTAACATAAACTTCACTGTACCACGAGTGTGTAGCTATATTTTCTCTGGAACAAATCACAAAAACTCGACCTTGAACTTGAATCATTTTCTACCATTTTGGTCACAACCTAAAAACAAAATAAAAATCATTCAGACTTTACTTGTAAAGGGATTAATATAAACTAAAAGTAATTTATAATTGATTATATTATGTTAACCGTTATAAGTATTAATTATATAGAAACCTCACTTGAATTTCTGAGGCTTCACGTGAAATATCAGCATCCCTCCCTCTAAGCCGAAGTAGTGAATTTTCTAGTTCTGTATCTGTGCCATCTTTTGCCTTCATCAAATTCAAATAGTTTAGTTTTCATGGTTAATAAATTGTGTGTGTTATTTTTCTGTAACGTTAGTAAATTATGTAGCAAAAAAAAAAAAAAAATTGACGACGACCAACCAGCCATCTTGGAGACTCTGGAACGAAGAACAAACCGATTGCTTGAATGAAGCATGGTAAAGCACCTAAACGTACCGGAAAAAAATATTGTAAATTTGACAGTTAATTTGTATACTCTTTACAATGTAACAACTCTAGTTTTTTCCATATTTTATCTACTATTTAATCATTCTCTTACGTACATATATAAATATCTCATAGTTTCACAATTAAGAATCGTACATTGGAAACGTTACCTATTAGAGCCAACGTCCTCCAGTTGATAAAATTCCCTGAAAAATAAACCATGGCGAGTCCAGAGTTTTGAAGAAGCTGGAATGACTCACACACCAGGATAAAACAGGGTCAATACTCACCAAAAAGCTAACAAATATTTATCTAAAATTTTCCTAATGTCATATACACTAAAAACAGATTATGTAGCAAACCTATTTTCTTATACAAAATTGTGCCATCTGAATTATTGACATAACAATTTTATTTTTGTTATAAATGTACTTATGTAATATTATTGTTATAAATGTACTTATGCAATACTATTTTAAAATGTAAAGATTCTGTCAAGGTCAATATCATATAATTATGTCCCCACAATTGGTTTATTTAGTTCGAGCATAATTTGTTCATACGGGTGAGATATTTGATCAAATTAAAACCATATTTATTGTAGTCTGGATATTTGTCCCCCCCCCAAGAAAAAAGGATAGGCTTCTATTAATTAGTTTCTTTTATCATCATCCATATTTATATTTAAATATATATTTTATTTTTTTTGTTGGCACTGATCCTAGAATATGTTTTTTAGAACTAAAATTTACCTGGTTTGTAAAGGTAAATGTACCACGAACATGTTTAGGCGAAACTTCTGCTATATAGACAGGTACCTGTTTGGTAAAAATTTTAAGTAAAAAGAACTTTTTAAGTGATATCAAATGTAAATATATTAGTTGTAGACTAATAAGTTACTAATTACCACATAGCTAATTAAGCCGAGCCCTATCCCTGAGGAGATTCTTCCGATGTTCAGCCACATTACATCCTTTTGTGTTCCATACATAAATATAAATGACTCTTTTTACTTATTGGTTTTTTTTATAACCACAAACTACTAAATAATATTTGTATCACAAAGAGAAAATATGTTTGTAGTTAAAAATATTTAAGTACCTTAGCGAAAGCGATTGAGAACCAACCAATGATGCAGAGGATATCGGAGACCCACATTGTCTTAATAATTAATATCATAAAAAGCAAAAATTTAGTCATTAAAATTTTTAGTTACAAATGGTTAAACACTTAAACTTGAAGAATATATGAGATTAAAAGTAAATTAGTTACTCTTATTCTGCCAAGGGATATTGCCATTTTACCGCTGAACAAAGCTCCAATTGCAGATCCCAACGTGTTGAATGAACCAAATGCTGAAAACTGTTAAAGATAATTAATTCGAAGATAAATTCCAAAAGTTGAGTAAATCATTTATTGGGATTTCTTTAGTTTACGCATAAATAAACTGTTACTAGATTAAAATACAAGGAATTCCTCAAAATATCACATTTAAAGTTTTTTTTTCCAAAAATACTATATCTTAGTTTTTTTCCAAAAATACTAGAAATTATTTTTTCCAATAATACCATTAACGTAAAAAAAATGATTTCTAAGGGTGGAAAATTTGTTTGTTTAGGTTAACAATTTTAGTTTTAGGATATAGTTTTAGGGGAATAGGGTTAAATATTTAGGATTTAGGAAATAGTTTTTAATATTAAATTTTTCTTTCAATTTTGTGGTATTTTTGGAATAATACATTTTAGTAGAATTTTTGGAAAAAAAAACTAAAATATGGTATTTTTGGGATAAAAAAATTATTTTAGTGGTATCTATAAAAATTGGCCTTAAAATGTGTTGACAGAATTCAAAAAAAAAAAAAAAGTGATCGAGAGACATACTTGCGCGATAGAAAGACCTACGTCTTTCATAATTCCTATCTCAGCAGCTGAAGTATAACCCATCTGTAAGATAAAATTAAGAAAGAAAAAAAAAAACTGTTTATATGAAAATAGAGAATACGAAATATAGTCTTTTATATGAGTTTTATAGTTTTTAAATAGTAATAAAAAAAGAAGAAGCATAGAGGATATATTTTAAATTATTAGAACATTGGTAAGTTAAGATGGTAGAGAATCCATGTGGTTGTAACTTTTTTTTTTGTTAAGGGTGAAATGGATGTGGTTCTAATGTTAATATACTCAGTTTACGATAAAGATCAAATTTTTTCAAAAAAATGTAAACTAGGAGTAGCTAGTATCAGATGATGAGGAGAAGAAACTCACAGCAACACCAAAGGAGAAGGAGCCACAGACGGCGACCAAAGTGCTTAGGATAACACATGCAGTGACACGACAGCCTGAATCGTCGTTTTGGTCATTGAGATGCAAAAGCTGTTCCTCTATGCTTCTTTCTTCCTCCACCACCATCATTAACACATGCATGTACTGATACCACACAATTTCTGGTAAGGGACAGTGAGATCTAGAGAGAGAGAGCGAGACAGAGGAGAGAGTACAGAGGAGTGGGAGAGTGACAGAGAGTGCTCTGTTTCTCAAAATAGGGTTCGTATTTTAAGGAAGGTGTCACAATTATGTTTCTTTCTTTTTTTTCTTTTTGTTGGGGGGGGGGGGGGGGTTGTAATTTCCAAGTCATGTTCCTTTTACAGTTTTACCCAAAACTTGTTTTCTGTTGTAGATAATAACGCAAATATAGAAGATTATTATATATATATATATATGTTTATGTTTATGCAACTATGTAATTGCAGAAAGAAAATAGAAAAGAAACGTCAGGTGAGGGAGAGGATGAGGAAGAACAACACTAACACATCTCTTCACTTTGAAATTTTATCTTCTCTATTGTATCTCACTCTCATCACATATTTATAGGTACAAAACAAAGGATGAGTCACTTAATCAAAAGAGATAAACATGGTAAGTGTTAAAACATGTGTCATGTTTAGTGATGAATAATCACTTCTTTATAACACTCTCCTTTGAATATTCATCACTATAGAATTACGTACTGCCTCGTTAAAAACCTTATCATAGAAAAACCCATTGGGATAAAAACTATGACAAGGGAAAAAGAGTACAGTGATGTAATCTCCCCCTGAAAAAGATATGAGTGGTCTTTTCTTTTAAAGATCTCGTAGATGACGCATTCGGATTCTATGAATATGGTAGTCGAAAGCGCCTTTGTGAATAGGTCTGCTGCATTGTCACTTGAGCGGATATGTTGGATATCAACTTCCTTCTTTTGCTCGGGTTCTTGAGTGTATGAGAAAAATCTTGGAGGTATATGTTTTATTCTGTCGCTCTTGATGTAACCTTCTTTGATTTGGGCGACACAAGCAGCATTGTCTTCGAATAATGTTGTTGGCTCTTTCTTGGTGATTATTCCACTTGATTCTTGTATGTGGTTAGTCACTGATCTGAGCCATACACATTCCCTTGATGCTTCATGAAGAGCAATTATTTCTGCATGATTTGAGGAAGTGGCGACCAAAGTCGGTTTCTGTGAGCGTCATGAGATTGCAATTCCTCCAATAGTGAAAACATATCCAGTTTGGGATCGGGATTTATGTGGATCTGATAAATATCCTGCATCTGCAAAACCAACTAGACCAAAGCAGAGTTTCTACGATACAACAATCCCAAGTCAATCGTACCTTGAAGATAGCGAGATATATGCTTAATTCCATTCCAGTGCCTGTGGGTAGGAGCTGAGTTGTATCTTGCAAGTAAATTAGTTGCAAATGCAATGTCTTCATTCTCTTCGAAGGTTGCAAATGCAAATGCAACCTTCTTTGACCGGGTACAATTTGCAAGATACATAAGTCCACCGATAACACTCATATAAGGTACTTCGGGACCAAGTATTTCTTCATTCTCTTCACAAGGTCTGAATGGATCTGTATCAACATTCAGAGACCTACCGACCATTGGAGTACTCAAAGGAGTCGCTTTATCCATATAAAAACGCTTTAAAATCTTTTTCGTATAATTTGACTGATGCACAAATACTCCATCTTGGAGATGTTCTATTTGAATACCGAGACAAAATTTTGTCTTTCCAAGATCTTTCATTTGAACTCTTCTTTCATATGAGTTCTAGCATCATCAATCTCCTTTTGAGTTCCAATTATATTGAGATCATCAACATATACAGCACTGATCACAAATCCCGATGAGGATTTCTTTGTAAAGACACAAGGGCATATTTCATTATTTACATACCCTTTCTTCAATAAGTAATCGCTTAAGCGATTATACCACATGCGTCCGGATTGTTTTAATCCGTAAAGTGATCGCTGTAATTTTACCGCATATATCTCATTAGGCTTTTTCTTTAAAGTCTCAGGAACCTTAAATCCATCTGGAATTTTCATGTGTATTTCATTATCCAATGATCCATATAAATACGTTGCCACTACATCCATAAGGTACATTTCCAAATTATTAGAAGCTGTTAGACTCATTAAGTACCTGAATGTAATTGTATCCATGACCGGAGAATATGTTTCCTCATAATCAACTCCCGGCCTTTGAGAAAAACCTTGTGCAACAAGTCGGGCTTTATATCGTGTTATCTCATATTTCTCATTTCTCTTTCTCACGAAAACCCACTTGCACCCAACAGGTTTTATATCATTAGATGCAGTGACAATAGGTCCGAAGACATTTCTTTTATTAAGGGAGAACAATTCAGTTTGCATTGCACTTTTCCATTTCTCCCAGTCAGGCCTTTGTTGGCACTCTGACGCAGACCTTGGATCAGGATCATCATTTTCATAATCAATCTCTTTAGATACAGAAAAAGAAAATATTCCATTATCATCATCGATTTCATCTCTAGCCCATAATTTCCCATCTTGGGCATAGTTAATAGAGATCTCATAATTTTCTGTATCGTCTTCCTGATGACTTTTCTCTTCACTTGGTTCCTCTTGAACCTTTTCATTTCCGTCTCCCATTTTCTTTTTCTTTCGGGGATTTTTATCTTTAGAACCTATTGGCCTCCCCCATTTCAATTGAACTTTAGGCTCATTAACCTTTTTCCCATCGATTTCCTCTCTTGGAATTTCAACTCTTGATGGTGCATTTGCAGCGGGAATATGTGATTTTGTCATCCTTTTTTGTATATGTGAACGCACTTG
The DNA here is from genome assembly GCA_024034495.1 of Camelina laxa. Classification (NCBI taxonomy): domain Eukaryota; kingdom Viridiplantae; phylum Streptophyta; class Magnoliopsida; order Brassicales; family Brassicaceae; genus Camelina; species Camelina laxa. The sequence continues at coordinate 13,202,034 of CM043881.1, forward strand.
GTAGTTGATTTGCCAAATTTTGTAAATGTACAATTTTCAGAACTTCCAGCTCACGTTGATTCGTAGTAGGATCAAGATGTACCAAAGATGGTGTATTCCATGTAATCTCTTTTGGTACCTCTTTAATTCCTCCCCCTAACGCTGGAAATTCATCTTCATTAAAATGGGAATCAGTAAAACGTGCTGTAAACATATCATGAGTTTGTGGTTCAAGATAATTTATGATACTCGGTGATGCATAACTGACGTATATTCCCAATCTCCTTTGTGGCCCCATTTTTGTTCTTTGCGGTGGGGATATAGGAACATAAACCGCACATCCAAAAACACGGAGATGGGAAATGTTTGGTTCTTGACCAGACGTTAATTGTAAAGGGGAATATGTATTGTATGCACTTGGTCGTATTTGGACCAACGCTGCAGCATGCAATATAGCATGACCCCATATAGAAATTGAGAGTTTTGTTCTCAATATCAACGGTCTAGCAATGAGTTGTAACCGTTTAATCAAAGATTCAGCCATGCCATTTTGTGTATGAACATGAGAGACCGGATGTTCAACATCAATTCCCATTGACATACAATATCCATTAAAAGTTTGTGAAGTGAATTCACCAGCGTTATCAAGCCTTATTTTCTTTATGGCATAATCAGAGAATTGTGCTTTTAACCTGATTATTTGGGAAATGAATTTTGCGAAAGCCGTATTTCGTGTCTTCAAAAGACACACATATGACCATCTACTAGACGCGTCAATCATTACCATAAAATAACGAAATGGCCCGCATGAAGGGTGAACAGGTCCACATATATCACCATGTATTCTCTCTAAGAATATTGGCAATTCATTCCCGACTTTTGTTGGCGATGGCCTAATTATGAGTTTTCCTTGAGAACATTCATCACATGAAAACTCACCAGAACAATAAATTTTCTGGTTTTTGAACGGGTGGCCATTAGAATTTTGCACAATTTTTTGCATCATGATTGAACCAGGATGTCCAAGTCTCTCATGCCAAATCTTAAACGTATTAGTAAACTTTGAGTTTACTGTAACATACGATGCAAATACATTTTTTTTGTGCAATATAATCCAGAGGATAACATTGGTAACTCTTCCAATATATGTTTTTTCTCGGATTTGATGCAAAGATATTCAATGTCATTCTTATTCATAGTCTTTATATGATATCCATTTCTTCGGATATCTCTGAAACTTACCAAGTTTCGTTGAGACTTAGGGGAATATAATGCATCTTTTATTTCAAATTTTGTTCCCCTTGGCATTGAAAAATTGGCTTCGCCAAAGCCCATTATAGTCTTTGCATTTCCAGATATAGTGCTCACGCCTTTAGCAAAGTCATTCATTTTGAGAGAGGAGAAATATTTTTTATCTCTAAATATTGAGTGCGTAGTAGCACTATCTGCTAGACACATTTCTTCGTCCTCAATCTCAAAAGTTGACATTTTCTGGAAAAAAACATTCATAAAATATGCATTAATATATAACAACGTCTTAGAAGATTTAAAATATATTACAAAAAGGACTTTAAACACCAAAAGTTTTACAAGCATATTTTACATAAAGATTTTAATCGCATGATTTTCCACTCTCTTGATTGACGAGGAAATCTGCGATATCCAGATGAGTTTCATCATTGAGACCATGGTAAGAAGGTCCAACTTCATTTGAGATGAGATTGGTCTCAACGTCTCTTTCTTTTTCCTTTTGAGACGCTTGATATAGAGCGGCCAAATGCTTTGATATACGACAAGTTTGGTACCAATGACCTTTCATGCCGCATCTGTAACAAATACTCTCATCTTTTTTCTTTATAACGCGGCTGGCATCATTTACATGAAGATCGTTGTTGGCTTTGCCAGCGTTGAAGCTATTAGAAGAGTGCCCTCTTCCTCTACCTCGGCCACGACCTCCTCCACGCCCACGACCACGGCCACGGTCTCGACCGCGTCCGCGTCCTCGTCCTTGCCAATTATTATAACTTGATGAAGCAACATTCACTTCTGGAAGTGGAGCTGATCCAGTTGGACGAGTTTGATGATTCAGCATCACGAGTTGATTATTTTGTTCAGCAACCAGAAGAACGTGCATTAACTCAGAATATCGAGTGTATCCTTTGGTCCGATATTGTTCTTGCAGGATTACATTTCCAGGATGAAAAGTTGAGAGCGTTTTTTCGATCATATCATAATTGCTCACTTCTTCGCCACACAAAGCCATCCTGGAGGTGATTCCAAACATAGCGGAATTAAATTCACCAACACTTTTGTAATCCAAGAACCGGAGATTTAACCACTCATGTCTAGCCTTTGGTAAGATCACATATTTCTGGTGATCAAACCTATCTTTGAGTGATTGCCAAAGATCTACAGGATCTTCTTTCGTGATGTACTCGTTTTTCAGATTATCGTGGAGGTGGTGGCGTAAAAACACCATGGCCTTGGCCTTATCCTCATCTGACGTCGTTTCCGACGGATCGATGGTGCTTAAAAGCCCATCCGATATCAGATGCATTCGTGCAAGGGCAAGGATTTCGAGTCTGGCGAGATTTGACATAATTATTTACATGAATAATAAGTCGATTATAATTTATTCATGAGATTTTGAGGAGGCAGAGCCTATCTTTCTGATCAAGAATGTAGATCTATATGATCCAGGAGGCAGAGCCTACCATTATGATGAAGGAGAATACATAGTCTTTTTACTCCATAAATATCTCATATATATATATTCTTGAATCTAAAGGAATTTAAAGAAATTTTAAATAAACAAATTCGACATAAATTAGATGTTACCTCAAAAGAGTGATCTGTATAGAATCGGTTGGATCGGTTGGAGCAGAGAGACGATCGTGCTGATAACGTGTTGTAAATAATAACGCAAATATAGAAGATTATTATATATATATATATGTATATGTTTATGTTTATGCAACTATGTAATTGCACAAAGAAAATAGAAAAGAAACGTGAAGTGAGAGAGAAGGTGAGGAAGAACAACACTAACACATCTCTTCACTTTAAAATCTTATCTTGTCTATATCTCACTCTCATCACATATTTTTAGGTACAAAACAAAGGATGAGTCACTTAATCAAAAGAGATAAACATGACAAGTGTTAAAACATGTGTCATGTTTAGTGATGAATAATCACTTCTTTATAACATTTTCTAGTCTATAATTCCTTTGAACCAAAACTTTCATTGAATCATGAACAATTCTAGTAAATACCACTAAAATAATTTTTTTTTCTAAAAATATCACAAAATTAAAACAAATTTCTTAACATTGAAAAAGCAGGAGAGATACTCACATACGACAATTGAAAAAAGAGTTCGTATAGACGAACCAATCGACGATGGTCTTGATGAAAGAAGAACCAAACGGATTCATGACAAAGCAATAACTAAGCAGAAAGACAAGGAGAAAGCAACCGAGGAAGCTAAGAGTCCGATTCTACAACATCGCATGACGAAATCAACGAGTTAATTGAGGAAGATGAAGAATTCATTCTTGCATCGTTAGTACACCCATGAATCCGAGCCCACCTTTCACGAAGAAAGAGTTACCAATGAAGCTAGTTGGCCAAAAGATGCGTGACGATGTTGACTATAATCAACAAGATCAAGCTTGCACCCACTTTGAAAATCGATTATACCGCTTTGCAAGCTCTTAGTCTTATGATGTTGAATGAACAAGGACTTCCCACTTTCATGGAGTCCACTCGTCAAGAAATTTATGAAGAAGAGACGAGGCAATTCCTTGCAACGATTTCACTTGTCTTCCTTCGTGCACACTGACCATTGGCGCAAGGTATGCGCTCCTTCACAGTTCATGACAAGCACTATACCATCTCTATTCCACAACTTGACAAAGCACTTAGATCTACAAACCAAAGATGCAATCAATTTTGGACCGGAAAAGTTTGATGTTGTGTGGCAACGAATTGGACAAGATACTTTCACTAGCGGGAAGACTAAATCATCTACACTATCACACGCGGCCATTAGATGCATGTATAAGCTACTCGCCAACACTCAGTCCTTGGCGATGAACTTCTTGTCTTGAAGATACAATTGGTTGATTTTCCAAGTAGAGTTAACTATGCCGCGCTTCTAGCAAAACAGATGGTATAATTTAAAAACGACCTCATTAACGATGACGCTTCTCTAAGCTTCGGTGAAGAACCTCCTTCACACATTCCAGGTTACTCGGGCCTATCTTTACTTTTTGCATTTATATATATATATATATATATATATATATATATATATATATTATCCCATCTTTTCTAGATTTCTTGGGCGTTCGGGTATTTGGTTCAGTTCCGGATATATTCATTCGGTTCCGGGTAGTTTTGATATAGAGGTTTAGAATTCATTCGGTTAATTTATTATTTCGGTTCGGATTCGGTTATTTTCGGTTCGGTACCGGATATCCGAAATAATGTAATATATTTTTTAAAAATATTATTTAAATAAAATTTAATTATAATTTAACAAATATATCTAAAAACTTTCAGATATTTGGTTTATTTAAAATATTTTGGTATTTTGGTCTACATAGATATGATATTGGTTTGATTTTTATTTTAGTGTTTATTACGTTATTTACATTAACACGTATTAAAATGTCAAAACTTCAACGTAGCGCAGTGGCCACTTCGCACGCTCAAGTTTGTAGGGTACTCAAGTTTGATTCTCGGCCATAACATATTTTTAATATGAGTTCGGTTTGATTCGGATAACCGAATGGATATCGGTTCGGTTCGGGTAATAACCGATATTCATGGATAGTTAAAATACTATCCAATCGGTTATTGTCCACTAACCATATCTGAACCGGAATCGAAATTTCGGTTCGGTCCATTCGGTTCGGTTTATTTGCCCAGGACTATTGAGAACAATGTGATTTAAGTCTAGGAGGATGTTATCCGTTACTAACGTATTCTTTTTTCACTTGAATGTTTTTTTACCAAGTCAGTATGGTTTTATTGAGTCAAAACTTTGTAGGAAACGATGTGAAATGACCTTAGTGCAATGGCAGGAGGTAAGTCCATTTGTAGAAGGCACTATCACACCCGGGATCGAGTCCCGGCTCCTACAAATGTAGGAATTTGGCTAATGGGCCGGCCAGTTGTGGCCCAATGGTTGACAAAAAAAAAATTGTAGGAAACGATGACTCTATGATATGATGAAATTCGACCTTTATATGTTCTAACTCATTCCCTAAGTGACAGGTTCCGTAGAATTTGAAAAGAGCAGACAATACCTAGAACCTCATCGTAGGATCTCTCCCCTCATCGTAGTGTTTACCATAAAAGTCAAGCTATATCAGAACTCGGTGTCTATGGTGCATAGCTCAGGTACACAAGAGCAGAAAGAAGAAGAATTTGGTAATGTTTCATTCATTCTCTACTTAACTTTGTGCCATAATCTTTGATTAAATGAAATGTATAGGAACAAAGACAAGGTTATAGTAACCGAGCAGAGTGGTAATCTAATGCGCACTAAGATCTCATCATCAGATGAAGGCGGCGTTGCAGCTGGTTTTGGAGTCTTGGACAGCATTCACATTCGCAATCATCCTGATAAATTCTTCTACTAGTTTATTTCTTCTTATTCTTGCTTGTTGAACTTGAAGATTTGTGTATTAATCCATGACGATCAATAGGACACAAAGCATATATAAGTTGCTTATTGGTATTTAACTTATTTTAGAGCTGTCATGTAAGAGAAACGAATACAAATGAAAAAGATATAAAAAAGGGATCTGCAAATCTCCAAAATAAAGGAAGAAACCATGGGAAATCGCTTAAATGTCTTCTTTGTTGCAAGATAGATCAAACAGGGAAATAAGAGGAATACAATACAATGCAATAAGATAAAACGAAGAAACAGAACGATACCTGAAAATAAAGGCAGAGTTAAGACGGGAGAAACCATCAAGCATCCTTGGGCTTCAAGTTGGAGAGGGTGGGGAATTGTGTTAGCTTCTTTGTGTCAAGATTGAATACACAGATGCAGGGGCAGATGTCTGGGCATGAAGGTTTCAGTTTACAGTTACGAAGACGGTCATGACAGGTGAAGTAGATGGAGTTTGGTTTGATACCGAGGGTATGGTCAGCAGGCACAGTGATACCTAAATCCAGAAGGAGGGCCTCATGGCCTAAAGAATCTACCTTGACAGACAAGTTCAGTTTGTGTATAAGCTCATCCGGATCTGGATTAGGATCCGTCTTGTAGAGCCGGAAGATCCTAGGTGTTTCAGAGGTTGTTGCCTTATAAGCGATGCTCTCGACCAACAAAACCTCTCCCGAGGTTGTAACAGCAATGTTATGACTAGAGATTGCTCCATCATCATATGTGGTTTCATCATCACTCGCTGGATAAAATGGTAGTAATATGTTTGTGTTGGACACATCCTTAAAACCTTCTTGTCCAGACAAATCCAGGATTCAAATGAATCGGCGAGTTGTGTAGACGTAAAGAATGTCACCCCGGAGTACCATATCAGCCTCGAAACTCTCTGGGAACATCGATCCGTGTTAGAATGGTACGGTAATGATCTTCCCCATACTTGCAAAGGCTATATACGGGGAACCTGTATCAAAAAACCATGCGACAGTGTATTCTTCCTCCTTCTTCTCGTCTACCCACAAAAGACCTCTCAGATCAACCACACTCTTATTGGAGTAACCTAAGCCACCACTAGCTAATCTCTCGTTGAATTCCCCATCTCCCATCCGCTTAAGAGTAAAATGGCCACCCTTATTAACTGAGTCTAGAGGGGGAAGATTTATGATTCTCTCCCCGCCGCTAAACATATCTACGATACAGAGATTGGATCCAGAATCTAGCGTCAAGAACCAGTTACCTGAGTTTGCCAGGAATCGAATCCCTGAAAAGTCTCTCTTACACAATCTCTTTCTTGAAACAGCATCAGCCATGGAGATCCCCTTTGCCGGTCCAAAGTTTGTTTCGAGCATAAATACCAATTCGCACACACGATCTTAGCGCGGTGGAAATCCACAAAACTCAAACGTTCGAAAACAGATATCAAGCTATCCGTAGAGAGCTCTGACCAGCTGCCACTCTCCATAGTTTCTTCTGTTGTTGGCTTCTTGCAGGCGAGATTTCTCGACAAAGAAAAACGTATAGGTTTACAGTTATAGCTTTTGCTTTTTAGGGTTCGACCAGTTATGAATTATTAGGGATAAAATCTGAATAATTTACATATATTTCGTAATTTTAACTTTTAAGCTCCTAATTCCATTATATTTTTTTATCAGTATCATGAATTCTTATGTTTTCAAATTATTTATTTATTAAATTTTGAAATTTTAAAAAAGAGTTTCCGTCTCGTTTCTATCGTGTTTCCAAACAGAGATTTTTAAGAATCGTGTTTCTGTGCCTTGTTTCCGTGTTCCATGAGTTTCGAAAACAAAACGGACCTCAAAAAGAGTTTTCATGCAACATAGGGTTTACTCATAAAATTATTTACTTCCATCCAATACTCATAAGAACCAACATTATATGTTTTATTATTAGTTTTGTTTGTTTGTTAATTTTATTAATATCTGTACAGTTTAATTTTGTTTTGTCAATGAATAATACCATATAAATTTCACCAAATTAATAGTGCTTTTTAGAAGCTAAAAAAAAATAAAATAAAACCTCTATAAATTAATAATATTGTAACTGTAAAAAATTTTAATTTAGAAAAATTTTAATTTTTCAATAAATTAATAATCTCTATATATTTATTTAAGCAGTATTATTACAAATTTAATCCTACTATCATGTGACATATTAGAAAAGAGTAAAACTGTCAAATAAAAAAAATCAACTATGCAACAAAAAAATATATCACCAAAATATACTCAAATTTTACAGGTCCCATAGATTAATGTAGTTGCTTTTTTGACAGAGATGAACACAAATGCACTCTTCAAAAGCATTCAAACTTCAAAGAGAACAACATAGCCCTTAGGACAGGCGGGCTAAGCCCACGCTTAGGGCCTCCAATTTTTTTTCTTTTTCTATGAGGCTTCATATAGACATATTTTAGTGTATATTATGTAATGGGTAAGGTTGTAATGGGTTTTATTGTATACGTAGAAGCATAAAAGAGGCCACATCTTTTTTACTCTGTTTTTTTTATATCATATCTACATTTTTCTTTTTTTATTTATTGTTTTTTAGGTCACATCTTTTTACTTTGTTTTTTATAAAGAGACCACATTTTTTTCTTCGCTTTGGGCCACATATTTTGTTGGGCCGGCCTTGTACAAGCCCTATAGTGAGACAAAGGAGAGACATATATGACATTTTCACTATTTATCTAATAAGGTAATATTCATAGTTTATTTCTAGTTTTTCTACTATTTCAATGAACTATGAATATGTTTGTACCTTCTTTGTAGATGAACAATGTCTGGTCAACTTTTCCTCTTTTAAATACATTATCAACCAAGAATAGAGTGAAACGTTCATACCAAATACGAGTTGCCTCTTTCAGACCATAGAAAGCCTTCTTGAACTTGTAGACGTGGTTAAAGAATTTTGGATCTTCAAAACTCTTTGGCTGAGATATATACACTTTTTCTTGGATGATTTCATTCAGAAAGGCACTTTATATTGTATATATTTCAATAAATATTAGCCATTAACTTACAGCAGTCAAAATAATTGTCGGATCGAACATCAGAATGCATGATGCATAGTCCGCAAATGTTATTTTGATGTTAAAATCAAAATAGTAAGCACTTCTGCCACATTTAAACCAATACAAAGATATTTTCTTAAAAAAATCAAAACAAAAGAAAGGAGATATCACACGTTTCCTAAATATTTATTTGTTGTATGGTGCATTAGAAATTTATTGCATGGTGCATTAGAAATTTATTATGATTGATTCTCGAAATCAATCTCTTCTCTTCTCTTTTTTTTCTTTCTTTTTTTATAATGTAAAAATATTACATTTGCAGTCTAAGAGATAAAATACAAATGTACATAGGCGATGTTTTACATGACAGAAAAATACATAAAAAGGAGAGTGAGTAAGCACCATGTAAACTAAGATGGTAATTACTAATTACATAATGACAAGAAAAGTAAATTTTTCTTTGCAGATGATAATATAATATTAACACCATAAACTGAATATGATAATTAATATATCAAAATATATAAATAAAATTTTCAATCTAAGTTTGATTTATTTCATCGGGCTGATGAATAAGCTTAGCTTGTATTTCTTCAAGTGATAATCCTTTCGTTTCTGGAACAACTAACCAAATAAAAAGTAATGCTGCTCCCGCGATACCTCCGAATATGTAAAACGTACCTATGAAAATTATTAAATTAAATATAAGTATCTACTAATATAATAATTTGGTTCCACAATTACTAGATATTTATCTAAACAAATATCTAACTAATTAGTTTTTTTAATTTGGTATGGTCTAACAAACGAATAGTTGCGATATAAAATGTATGGAAGGTTTATAATAATGCCATAAATACAGATTCTGAATACTATTTTATATTTTCAAGACTTAATTCTGGTGTCAATTTGATCGTTCTTATTACCTAAATAATTTATAACATAATTAAAAATAAGTTGAAAAAGAAGTAGAAAAGATACCTTGGGTGCTCCACTCGAATAGAAAGTTGAAAGCGTAAGTGACCATCGAACTACTTGAAAATGATACCAACGTAACTATACTCCCTGCTGTTACCTTTATATTTATTGGAAATATCTGCACACACAAACAATCATACATATACATTACTTAATTTCCAAAACATATTATTTTATGCCAGAAAAAAAAAATATATATATATATATATATATATCTATACCAAGGGGTGAGAGTGTACATGTCTAGCAATTCGTATACCAAATTTTTTTATAAGATTAAATGGTACATTTCTTCGATGAAAAAAAAAAAAAAACTAATATGACCAAAAATAATTAATATGGAAGTAGTTTATGTACCTCCGACATAATTACCCACGGGAGGCCTCCCAAGCCTATTGCATAAGTTGCAATATAAAGCTGCCGATACAAATCATTGTTAATTACATTTTATTTGTATAACAGACATAAACATTTCATTAAAAAGATTTTGTACAAGGAGAAAAAATGTTTTACCATAACACATATAAACGATAATACTGGAGTTAACTCCGAAAGCAATTGCATTTTCTGCTCATAGCAAATAAGCAAAACAATTGTTAGACAAATAAGTTAACATTATGTTAAGAATAGAATAGATAAAAAATAATAGTATTAACGAAAAAGACTTTAAATAACCTGTAATGTGAAGGAGAACCCAAGAAGCATGCATGTTATGCTCATACCAAGCGCAGACGTCTATATCAAAATTGTCAAAATGGTAATCAAATCAAAATATTAATCAGCTTTTTAGTTTTATATCTTTTATAGATTTATTTTTTCAGCCGTTATAGCTTTTATAGATTGTCTGAACGTAAAAAGTAAAGACGTGCTCACCAACAAGAGGGGACGTCTGCCCCATTTATCGACAAGAATGAGACCAATCATGGTTTTTGGCATCTGCGAATAGCCAGAAAATACCATTTAATGCTAACAAGAGTAGAACTGTTTTTGCAAATTATTTAACTTAACAAAAAAATATCATTAAAATGCCAAAATCATTACAGTTATAGTAGTTGAATAAACTAATTTTAAAAATACTATAGGATACAATCTATTACACGAAACAGTAATTAGGGCGACAAAATCGTTAAGACATAGTGTAAAACTATAAAATATAATAATAAATTTAATGTTAAGAATTTTTAATAACGCTTTTGTGATTGTAATTCTCAAAGCCATTTGTCATTCACCATGTTACCATTATAGTATGGGGGTTACCAATTAAAATCAAAGTTTTGGTTTTACTAATTAAAAGTTTTAACTTTAAAAAAAAAAATATATATATATATATATATAGTCAATTTTCATACATATAAAATAGAAAAAAAAAAATATCTATAATAACTTACCACGAAGAGGCTTAACATCATCATTCCAATGGCCACCGGAAAACCTGGGTTTAACCCAAAACAAATTATTAAGCAAAAAAAATATTGGAAAACCTGTTTTTTGTTCTTCAGCTTGTGCTCTGTTTTTTCCATTTTATTATTTTGTTCAGCTTTTACTCACTTCCATACATTTATATACTCTTTTTTTTTTTTTTGAGAAATAAATTTAACATTTTAACCAAAAAGTAAATGGGAAGAGGAACCTCATGGTAAATATTTACTGAAATATATTTTTCCACAAAAGTAATTTAAAAACTCTTAAAAAAACTGGAAATTCTATGCATGCAAATACTTCACTTGCAGATTCAAGTAGACTGTTGTATATGTGTCTATATAGAAAGAATCAAAAGCTTAATCTTACCAGATTTTCTAAAAATGGTACTTGCATAAGAGATTACAGCAGCACTTCCTGAGAATTGTTGTATCAACATTAGCCCGACTCCAACCTAAGATATATAATCATTATAAAAAAAAAAGTGAATGATATGCAGATAAATATGAAAAGTAGAATACATTCTACGAATAAAGTTTTATGTACTTATATCTCAAACATGTAAAATTAGATGTACCACGAGGGTGTATCTATATTTTCTCTGGAACAAATCACAAAAACTCGACCTCGAATCATTTTCTACCATTTTGGTCATAACCTGAAAAACAAAATAAAATCATTCAAACTTTATATTGTTTTTTATTTTTTAAGGACTGAGTTGTACATACTTTATAGCTGAAAATATTATGAGAATATTAAAAACTCACTTTAATTTCGGAGGCTTCACGTGAAATATCAGCATCTCTCCCTCTAAGCCGAAGCAGTGAATTTTCTAGTTCTTTATATGTACCAACTTTTGCCTTCAAAATTTAAAATTGGTTGGTTTCATATCTTCCCATGGTTGATAAATTATTTTAATGGGTATTAAAAAAAAAACAAAATGACCAACCAGCCATCTTGGGGATTCTGGTACGAAGAATAAACCGATTACTTGAATGATGCATGGTAAAGCACCTAGACAGGGAAGAAAAAAATTGTATTCTATCAGTTAATATAATACATATATATATATATATATTTTTCATTTCTCCAAGGTTAATATGATGTTTATTGTTTTACCTGATACAGCCAACATCCTCCAAGTCATGAAATTCCCACAAAAGTAAACCATGGCGAGTCCAGCATTTTGAAGAAGCTAATAATTAATCACACGAGAATAACAAAGGATCAATCTACGTACTCACGACAAAGCTAACTAGTTTAATTTTAGAAAAATATATATTTACTGGATTTATTTTAGTTTTCCTGGTATAGCTTTCTTTTCTTTTTTGGGAAACGATGCACTTGTTGAAATTGTAACAAAGATTTTTTGATGAATAAATTTAAGATTCATTAAAAAAAAATTGTCTTGATTTTTACTCTTTGATCTTGGTTGACACTTATATTCTTAGATATATATTCTAAAACTAAAATATTTACTTATATTCTTATATATATATATATATATATTAAAATAAAATATTTACCTGATTTGAAAAGGTAAATGTACCGCGGACATGTTTCGGTGCAATTTCTGCTATATAGACAGGTACCTGTTTGATCAATAAGCAAATATAAATTAGATCCCTAATAAAATAAAATAAAACTGTTCAAGATGGTCAAAAAAAAAAAAGTTAATATAATTACCACATAGCTAGTCAAGCCGAAACCTATTCCTGAGGAGATTCTTCCAAAGTTCAGCAGCATCACATGCTTTTGTGTTCCAAACATAACATAAATCACTATTTAAGTACTGTTGGGTTTATCATAAGTTGATAAGTATACATTAAATGGTTTGTTCATTTTCTAAAGAGATGCTTTAGAATATCTGGGTCCTTAGGAATAGGTATATTTTTGAGGTTAGAAATGATGATTAATACCTTAGCGAAAGCGATGGAAAGCCAACCAGTGATGCTTAGGATATCAGAGACCCACATTGTCTTTTTCATATCATCAAAAGTAAGAAAATAAAATATGAACATTAGTTTTAAAGTTTTAGCACAAAATGTCACTGATAACCAATTGTACGTAGACAAATACGAAAACTATAGTCAAGAAAGAAAAAAGAAATGGTAAATTAAGTTATCAAATTGTACTAGCCTAGCTAGAATAATGGTTCATTAATTACCCCTCTTCTGCCGAGGACCATAGCCATTTTACCGCTGAACACTGCACCAACTGCAGCTCCTAACGTGGCCAATGAGCCAAACGCTGAAAACTGCAAAAACAAAAATGATTTAAAAAAAAATTATTAATCCAAAGAGAAATTGCAAAAGTTGAGTAGATAATTTTTATATTAGGATTTAAGTTACTTATAAAAGTATACATAATAATTCTTCTACTTAATTATTTCTGAAAAAGGTAAAATAAATCAAGAAACATAAATAAAATAAAAAACCAAATGAAATGAGTAAATGGTGCATCTATTATTGTACATGAGAGAGTGGCCAGAGATTGATTCAGTAATGATGGAATTATTGATAGATACTGTTATTCAGTATACTATCTTTTTGGATTGTTTCGACAACTCCATATATCTGGATATTATAGTTATATTCTTTAGGTAGGGTTACTAGATTTGTTTGACAAAAAAAAAAAAAAAAAAGGTTACTAGATTTATGATAACAGTTTCAAAAAAGGGTTAAAATGGAGGTGAACAAAGACATCAAAGAAAGTATACTTCATTGGGATCGCGAGTTTTTATATATATATATATATATATATATATTCTTAGATAATTGTTTGTTTAAAAAAATATTTTTCAATATTTGTTTGCAATGCATATGTCAATGTGTCGTCGTCATCACTCGCTCTCTCTCACACAAACTTTTTTTTTTAGTTATTTAAGGTTAATATTATGAGAACCACCTTGTAACAAAGTTTTTTTTTTTTTTTTTTTTCCGACATAGAAACAAGAGTAACGAAACAGAGAAACATACTTGCGCGATAGAAAGATCTAAATCCTTCATAAGTTCTATCTCAGCACCTGATGTATAACCAATCTGTTAAAAAAGAAAATTAAAAAATTAGATAGAACATAATTAAGAAGTTTTTTTTTTGTTTTTAATATGAAGTTTGTATTAGAACAAAAAAATAAGGATAAGGAGATAAAGAAACTCACAGCAACACCAAAAGAGAAGGATGCACAAATGGCAACAACAGTGCTAAAGATAACACAAGCTGTAATACGACATTCAGGATCGTCGTTTTGGTCATTGAGCTGTAAAAGCCCTTCTTCTATGCTTCTTTCTTCCTCCACCACCACCATATCTGATGCAACAGAGTCTCTGGTATTAACAAAGGAAAGCTATAGCCTATAGACAAGAGAGAGAAAGAGAGGAGATAGAGATAGAGAGAATGATCTAATTTGTCAAAGTGGGCTTGCTTGGTTGTATAAAAGGAGAGATGATGGTCATGGTCCATGGATGGTCATGGTCATGACTCATGGATGGGTCATTATGATTATTATTCCATTTCACTCAATCAAGTTTTTTGGTCATTTTGGTTTTCTACTCTAATGGGTTGGATTGGAAAGCTAACGTGGACGTGAGACATTTTTCTATAAAATTAAAGATAATTTCTCGAGTCAAGTTTTATTTCAATTTTAAGTTATGTTGTTTTAGGAAAGTAAAAATACATTTTCTAATTTTGACTTATTCAAGATTTCAAAATATTTTCAGAAAAATGATTGATAAATACATTTACCAAAGAAAATATTATTTTGACTTATCATACATAACAATTAATCGATCACAATGGATAAGCCTAACTATACGTAAATACGGAAACCTCTGTCTCTTTCACACATAACTGGAAACATTAACTTAAGCTATGACATATATATATATATGAAAATATTAAGATATATATATATGTCGCGCGAGTCAAATTTTATTCAACCAAGTTCTATTGTTAATAATAATGTATCGTGGATTTTATCTATATTACAATTTTCTTTTCTAGTAATATAACATTTAAGGTTTTATGAAATTTTATACCACTTATAAGATTTATGCTATTAAGTATTTATACTAATATATTACCCAAAAAAAAACTATGCATGTTAATATATCTATATATGGAATGATAATTTTATTTTATGTTATAGTATGACATTTTTGGTTAGAATCTATTGTAATTGTATCCACATTAATAAAAACCAAGTTACAGTTTCAAACATACAGCTTGTGAAAAAAATAAATACTAAATACAAATAAGTTTATCTTGAAAACCAATCAGTATTTGATCTCTATCCGACTAGATAATAAATTTGTAGTATTTCTAGATACTACCAAAGTTTTAAAATGGTATAAACAAAAAGTTTGTGTTGGTTAAAAAATAATTGAAGACTATGTGATCTTTGTCTGACTCTTATGCAACTCTCCATTTTATGGGGTGTATTCAATTTGACATTTTAAATGATTTATTTAAAATTTATAAATTTTATGTTATTTAATTATAAATTTTTAAAAATATATTAAAATTCACTGTTATTGAACTAATGATTTAAAAATCTACTTTAAAATCTAATGTTATTTAAAACAGTTTATGGATTTTAATGACTTTTAGGGATTCTTCAGTATTCGAGAGAATTTATTTAGTTAAAAATAAAGAAATCCAAATATTATAGTTGTAGGTAGGAAAAAGATTACAATAAATCATATTAACTTCCATAAAATCTATCAAAATTTCAAATTTTCTAAATCCTATAAAATCCTCAAAAATCATGATTTCAATATGTTCTCCTTATATGATAATGATTCACCATCAGCATTAAGGTCGAGTCATCGGTTGACAGTTGGTTTAATGGAGTTATCACTCACGATGGTTTACATTCGAAAACGTCTCTAACTGAAGAATTCAATTCTGCATTGGTGCATCTGATGAGCCCCAATACCTTTATATAAAGACAAAATAGTAACTTTAGAAAATGGGGGTCCTATGGTTATAGGAAAGACTCAAAGTAAGTGACGTGCTCTTCTTGACGAAGTCTATCCGGTTTAATTGGTATGTGTACTTGGGGTTTGGTTTTATGCTGTCAGGAAATCTTGCCTTTAGATTAAAAACCTTTCTAGTTTATCTTAACAGTTGAGAATCTTAAATACTATTTACCGCAACACCATTTTTAATGTTTACTAGACAAAACTATAATTGAGCTAATACTTTTTACTTCTTCCGTTTCACTTTAAAGTGATGGTTTTTTTATTTTATTTTTTATATCTAATTTGTTTTGACCATTCATATTTTACAATAAATTTGCTATTAGTTAAATTTCTTTTATTTAATAATATTTTTATGTAAAAGATGTAAATTATAAATTTTATTAATTTATGTATTAAACTGTTGGTTTAAGCTTAAAGAAAACTTGAGATAGAAGATATCCTAGTCCTAATCGAGTTATGATTAGAGAAGAAATAAGGATCAAATCTTGTTTAGGAATTATCTAGATTTGGTGTTTCTTAATAGTAATAGAATCGGAGTTTTAATATAAATATGAGTGTCGAGTTATGACATCAACACATATAGAGATTAAGAGTTTTGGGTTTAAATTTGAGAGAGAACAATTGAGAGAACTTTAGTTTTGAGAGATTTTTTAAAGTTAATAATAATAGAGTTATTTTTATTTTGATATTTGTTCTTTGTTCTTTACAAACCTGCAAACCTGCATATTTTCTATATTTGGTATCAGAGCAAAATAAAAAAAAAACGATGGCAGAAGGAGAAGGAGCAATCGTAGTAGCAAAGACAACAGAGGGAGGAGGATCCTCCCCCATCACATGTCCTATGCTAACTACCAAAAACTACACAGTTTGGGCATTGAGAATGAAATCAGTCCTTAGGGTTAACAAAGTTTGGGAAGCAATCGATGGAGAAGCCATAGACGAAGAAAAGAATGACATGGCCATTGCTCTATTGTTTCAGTCAATTCCTAAAGCACTCATTCTACAAGTAGGTGAACTTGATACAGCTAAGAAGATATGGTTAGCAATCAAGAACATACACGTAGGAGCAGTGCGAGTTCGAGAAGCTAGGCTACAAACTTTGATGACTGAATTCGATCGTTTGAGGATGAAAGACACAGAGACTATTGATGAGTTTTTAGGAAGAATATCTGAAATTTCTTCCAAATCAGCTGCATTAGGAACAATTATCGAAGAATCTAAACTGGTTAAGAAGTTTCTCAAAACACTTCCTCGAAGAAAGTACATTCATATAGTCGCCTCCTTGGAACAAGTACTTGACTTGAATACAACGAGTTTTGTAGACATCGTTGGACGGCTTAAAGCTTATGAAGAAAGAATTTTTGATGATAAAGAACCACATGAAGAGCAAAACAAGCTAATGTATGCTAACACTTCTCAAAACAAGCCGATGTTTACAAATACTACTACTAATGCCGATACACAAACAAGCTATCCTAATCAAAATCAATATGAGTACAATGGAAGTTATAGAGGAAGAGGTAGAGGAGGAAGATTCTCCTAACGAGGAAGAGGATGTGGACGCAACGGAGGAAGAGATACTTCACAGATTACATGTTTTTGATGTGACAAGATGGGTCACTATGCAAGCAGCTACCCAGACCGTTTAGTCAAATTGTAAGAAGCTCAAGAAACAGAGAGGGATACATAAACTATAGATGAGGTCATGATACATGAAGTCGTTTTTCTTAATGAAAAAATGATGTGTTCCCAGCAAATTTGAAACAAACACATATGGTGATAATGTCTCCTACCTTGACAATGGAGCAAGAAACCACATGACTGGAGATAGGAGATACTTCGACACACTCGACTTAACAGTTACAGAAAAAAAAAAATTTAGAGATGACTCTCGCATTGATATCAAATGCAAAGGGACTATAGCTTTTGTTGATTTAAATGGAAAACCAAGGAAGATGACCAATGTTTACAATATTTCAGGATTGAAGAGCAACATAGGTTAGTCTTGGTCAAGCCACATAAGCTGGTTGTGATGTTAGATTAAAGGAATGGCATCTAACAATGAGGGATCGTGAAGGAAAACTTCTTGTGAAAGCAGAGAGATCACTAAACAGACTTTATAAGGTTCGAATGGGTTTAAAGGATAACACATGCCTGTATCTAACAGACATAAGTGGATCAGGTAAGTGGCACGCCAGGATGGGTCATGTAAACTTTACCACTTTGAATTCTATGATTGAGAAGAAACTTGTTCATGGAGCCCCAATTACCACACTTGAGAAAGAACTCTGCATTTCTTGTCTACTTGGTAAACAAACGCGTCGAGTCTTTCCATAGGCGACCTCATACCGAGCAACGAAAAAGCTTGAGCTTATACATGGTGATCTTTGCGGTCCAATTACACCAAGTACAAGTGCTAGGAATCGATACATCCTTGTTCTTATAGATGACTTCTCACGATAAATGTGGACGATCTTGCTAAACGAAAAAGGAGATGTCTTTCAGAAGTTTAAAAGCTTCAAATTAATGGTAGAAAAGGAAATAAAGAGCAAGATACAAACATTGAGAACAAACAGAGGAGGAGAGTTTGTATCTAATGAATTTAATTTTTTCTGTGAGGAGAATGACATTCAGAGACATCTTACAGCACCGTATACCGCACAGCAAAACGATGTAGTGGAGAGGCGAAACAGAACATTAATGGAGATGGGAAGAAGTATATTGAAGCACATGTATATGCCAAACTACATGAGGGGAAAAGCTGTAAGACACTCAACCTATGTTTTAAACATAGTAGAAACACGGTCTCTCAAGGATAAAACACCGTATGAACTGTTAGAGACAAGAGGCCAAATGTTGAGCACATTCGAGTTTTTGGCTGCATCGGATACGCAAAAGTTGATTCTCCACACCTAAAGAAACTAGACGACAGAACCCGCATTCTTTTCATCTAGGAACATAACCTGGATCAAAAGCTTACTGATTGTTGGACCCTCTCACAAAGAAAATTATTCTTAGCAGGGATGTTATTTTCGATGTAACAGGTTGGGACTGGAATGTCAAGGATACTATGAGGAACAATAATGAAAGCTTTAAAGTTTCCATTTAAGGGTTTGGAAACCATGGACTTCAAGATGATAGCGGAAGTACTGAGACATGACAGATTGTCGAAAACAGAGAAGCATTAGCAGATAATGAGGGTGAAGAAGACGATGAAGAGACGTATAACCGTGAGTATACACCGGAAAACAGGTCTCCGGTCATATTACGAAGATATCAGAGAGAGAAACACATCCCAAAGTATCTTGAGGATTATGTCCTTTTAGCTGAGGAGGAAGGAGAGTTGTTGCTATTAAGTTTAAACAATGAACCAAGAAGCTTTCTAGAAGCAAAGGAGTCTAAAGAGTGGATACATGCTTGTGAAGAAGAAGTTGGTTCAATTGAGAGACTGAGAACATGAGATCTTGTTGACTTATCAGTTGGAGTAAAATCAATAGGACTCAAGTGGGTATTTAAGCTTAAGAGGAATTCAGATGGAAGCATCAACAAACACAAAGCAAGACTTGTTGCTAAAGGATTTGTACAGTAGTATGAAGTTGATTTTGAGGAAGTTTTTGCACCTATAGAAAGGATTGAAACAATTAGGTTGCTCATTGATCTTGCAGCAGCATATGGATGGGAAATACATCATCTTGATGTGAAAACTGCTTTCCTTCATGGTGAATTTAAGGAAACAATTTATGTAACACAACCAGAAGGTTTTTAAAAGGCTGGAAGTGAAGAGAAGATTTATAAGCTAAATAAGGACTTGTATGGGTTGCGCCAAGCACCTAGAGCATGAAATAATAAGTTGAACAACATCCTGTTAGGATTGCATTTTGAAAAATGCTCAAAGGAGCCGTCAGTATACCGCAAAGGAGTTGGTGAGCACTTACATCAAGATGATGTATTTCCCATCCATATGCTGCTGCAAGATCAATGAGCAACCTAATTGTTTCAATCCTTTCTACAGGTCAAAAACTTCCTCAAAATCAACTTCATACTACTGTACATATCCTTTAGCAACAAGTCTTGCTTTGTGTTTGTTGATGCTTCCATCTGAATTCCTCTTAAGCTTAAATACCCACTTGAGTCCTATTGGTTTTACTCCAACTGATAAGTCAACAAGATCCCATGTTCTCAGTCTCTCAATTGAACCAACTTCTTCTTCACAAGCATGTATCCACTCTTTAGACTTCTTCATTGAAAGGCAACAACTCTCCTTCCTCCTCAGCTAAAAGGACATAATCCTCAAGATACTTTGGGATGTGTTTCTCTCTCTGAGATCTTCGTAATATGACCGGAGACCTGTTTTCCGGTGTATACTCACGGTTATACGTCTCTTCATCGTCTTCTTCACCCTCATTATCTGTTGATGCTTCTCTGTTTTCGACAATCTGTCTTGTCTCAGTACTTCCGCTATCATCCTGAAGTCCATGGTTTCCAAACCCTTAAATGGAAACTTTAAAGCTTTCATTATTGTTCCCCATAGTATCCTTGACATTCCAGTCCCAATCTGTTACATCGAAAATAACATCCCTGCTAAGAATAATTTTCTTTGTGAGAGGGTCCAACAATCAGTAAGAATAGTTTATGTTGATGATCTATTTGTGATAGGCGCAAGTTTGAAGATAATTAATGATTTCAAGAGAGAGATGTCATCAAAGTTTGAGATGAGTGATCTAGGCAAACTGACATACTATTTGGGAATTGAAGTATTACGCTTAGAAAATTCTTGAAGACCTTGGAGAAGAGGAATATAATTGAATCAAACTCGTTACGCTTAGAAAATTCTTGAAGAAGCTGGGATGAGAAACTGTAATTCAGTGCATACGCTAATGGAGATTGGCTTGAAGTTGGCTAAAGTCATGGAAGAGAAAGAAATCAATGCAACAATGTATTGGAAAAATGTGTGATGCCTTCGCTACGTGCTTCATACACGACCTGGTCTATCGTATTATGTGGAAGTCTTAAGCAGGTATATGCAGAGTCCTAGAGTGTCTCATGGAGTGGCCATGAAGCAATGCTTGAGATACTTAACGTCTCTCGGTTTATCCTTTGGCAAAACAAGGATACCAAGACTGATAGGATACAGTGACAGTAGCCACAATGTTGATCCGGATGATGGCAAAAGCACCTCTGGACACATCTTTTACTAAGGAGAAAGTCCGATAACCTGGAGTTCACAAAAGCAAGATGTCATAGCTTTGTCTTCTTGTGAGTCCGAGTTCATGGCGGGAACAGAGGCAGCGAAGCAGGCCATCTGGTTACAGGAATTGTTTAGTGAAATTACCGAAGCTCCATATGAGAAGGTTACAATACGGCTTGACAATCAGTCTGTAATTGTATTGACAAAGAACCCTATGTTTCATGGTCGGAGTAAACACATACATAGGCAATTTTGTTTTATAAGAGAATGTGTCGAGAATGGATTAATTGAGGTAGAACATGTTCCTGGAAGTGAGCAAAAGGTAGACATATTGACAAAGACACTTGGGAGGATTAAATTCAAGGAGATGAGATATCTCATTGGTAATAGTGACGTGAAGAGTGAAGTCGAGCTTAAAGGAAAAAAATGTTGTTTAAGCTTGAGGAAAACTTGAGATAGAAGATATCCTAGTCCTAATCAAGTTATGATTAGAGAAGAGATAAGGATCAAATCTTGTTTAGGATTTGTCTAGACTTGGTGTTTTCTGATAGTAATAGGATTGGTGTTCTCATATAAATATGTGTGTCGAGTTATGACATAAACACATATAGAGATTAAGAGTTTTTTGGGTTTGAGTTTGAGAGAGAGAACAATTGAGAGTACTTTAGTTTTGAGAGATTTTCTTAAGTTAATAATAAAAGAGTTATTCTTATTTTGATCTTTGTTCTTTGTTGTTTACAAACCTGCAACTGCATATTTTCTATATAAACATCATTTATAATGAAATTGAAGAAGTGTTTTTTTTTTGGGTAAGTAAGCTAATGTTTTTTATTGCTAGTTGTGCCGTTATCTTGTACTATTATATTTTATCATTACAACAGTAAATAAAATATGATGCTATATCTAAAACAAAGGACAAACCAAGTGACTTTGGTTCAGTGGTAAATGAAAATAAGTTTTTAGAAGATTAGTTTTTGGATCTAGATTGCTTTCAAAAACATAACATGAAAATATAAAAATATAAAATATAGGAAAATGTCTTAAGTCAATGGTTACAGCATTCTACCTCTACGACTGATCCCACCGGAGTTAGATTTACTAAGTTACGTTATCTTGCGTAGTAAGGATTGACTGTAAATCGGGTCTTCTCGATTCAACGATGATAACAAAAAAATTTATATACTATCTCTTCATTAAATTAATTTTTTGAAAAAAATCGAATCAAATTGGGTAAAATTATGGTTTGCATTATGTTTGGTACACTTGTTATATCTTCAAAATGTATAGGTGTTAACAGAGATACACGGTTTCAGTTTCCTCGGTTTTGTTAATACTATTGGTTATGGTTTGTGATTTAGCATTTGTGTTTAAATAATTTAATGTTGACATCTGTTGTTATAACTATTATGGTAGTATGTATATATATATATATATATATATATATATATGTTACCATCTAAAAGTGGAACAAAGTAGTTGGCATTTGTAACATCCGCGAACTGGAATCCCGGTTTAGAAGGTGCATCGGTCGATGCAAGGTTAGTTTTTGCAAGACGACTTAAGTTAAAGCCGTGTTTAGCTGCGTTTTGGGGATTTGGAGACCCTTAAGTCGAGTTTAGACGAACCTAAGTCTTTTTTGAGAAAAGGAGAAGAGAGAAAGAAGTTTTTAAGTTTTTGGTGAGTTTTTTGGGAGATTCGTAGCTGTTCTTAGGAGATCTGAGGCTAGGAACGTTGTAGGAGCTTGTTAGGAGTGTAGATCCACTTGTTTAAGGGTCAGAATCTTCTTGGCAAAGGTGAGTGCATGACCATGGCTTATCTAAGCTTGAGATTTCTTTGATTTTCGTGTTTTATGTGCTATGTGGTTGATCTCTGGCTTGTTAGAGTGTTTATGCGTCACTTTAGCCCTTGGGAGGCTCTTTTGTGGCAAATGATCGTGTTTTGGTGAATTAGGGACGGAGATCCGGTGAGGAGCTTCGGGGAAGATGATGTTCGACATGTGCGTCGATCTATGCACTATGTGCGTCGGTCGATGCAAATGCAAGGACGACGCGATTTGACCTAGGAGCATCGGTCGATGCCAAGTGGAGGCGTCGATTGATGCAATTAGGGATTTCGTGAAATGTCGAACATGCATCGGTCAATGCAGTGAGTGTGTCGGTCGATGCAAACCCTGTTGGTGTCAGTTGATGCATGGTTGGTATCGGTCGATGTAGTTCCTGGTTTGTTTGTTGATTGTTGTTTGATGGCTAGAATATCTCAATTGCTTGTGTGTATAGCCCAGTAGATAAGAGGATTGCCTCACTGAGTGTTTATAAAATACTCATGCATCTCAATTTGTGTTTGTGGTGTAAGTAAAGGCAAAGTGTGATCGTGGAATCAAAGCTGTGAAGATGTTCTAGAGGCTCGATTGTTTGCTCTGTGTCTTTGTTAGGATGCTAGAGTAAAAATTAGTGATATAGAATGGATGTTAGGATGCTGTTTCTATGATTTTGTTTTCATGTTTAGATTATTGTTGGATTGATGATATGTTATTTAATTTATTCATTACTAGTATTGGAATTATTTAATAGTTATCCACTGTTTGTTATTTCAACTATCTGATCAACAGTAACAAGTTAGAATTCAACATTTTATCTGAATAATAAATTAATTAAATAGTTGCTTGAAATTTGTAACCACAAACTACAACACTTAATTGAATATTATTTAAATAAATTGGTTGCTGGAAATAGCAACAATTTGACCTAAAGTTCTCCTCAAGATCTCTGAAACTCCAGGCAAAAGCCTAAGATCTAGTCTAGTTTATCCCCAATAATTTTTCCAAACTGCATGTTCATGTTTTGACCTATTTCGAAATAGACAGTTTGTTTATGCAAATGAACAAATATTAGTTTGTACACGCAACTTAGCTGTCTTGAATTGGGATTGGGATTGGGATTGGGATTAACGGGTGTCCTGATTTCTTATGTTGGGAAAAAAATTCAATCCTAGACATTTTATTTACAGTTTTAAGATAAAGCAATTTATTAGGAAAAAAAATAATAGACAATTCAGCAAACAAACTATATCTCTTCCACAACCCATCAATATGACATGTGATGTCAATATGAACTGCCGACAAAATAGGGACCTCAATTCATTCTCTCGACCGATTCATGTTTTACTTTTTATTTTTTTATTATTTTTTTTTTTGTCAACAAGAGATCAGCTCAGACGAGCCAATTAGTAGGGAAATCGTTTACAAATAATACTTGATGCAGAGATGTACGCGCTTGACGTGCCAAAGAATCCGCCTTTACATTAGCATTTCTAGGAATTAAAGATAAAGAGAAAGAAAAGAATTCCTCCCTATCAGTTTTGATGTCGTCAAGGTACGACGAGAACACTGGCCAGTCGGAAGGAAAAGACACCATATTCACCAAATCTGAGCAGTCGGTATAGAAAGTCACCTCTCTAAAATCATGGCCGATCATGCAGCGCATCACCCAAAGGAAAGCTTCAACTTCTGAACTGGTTCATGTTTTAGTTGTGCGTTCTACAATGATATAATTGTACTTGTCTCATGTTTTAAAATATTTGAAGGATATTGATTCAGATATCATCAGACCATTGTATACTTTGTAATTTCTTGTTTTTAGAACACCGAATTTGGATCACTGTTTTAAAATATAATAGCTCATGATTTTGATAAATTAATTAACTGATCACCGGTTAGATTTTCAAAACATCGAAAATAATGAATATACCTATATGATTTTTGTTCACAAAAGTATAATATATTAAATAATGATATGAAAATAGATTCATGGAAATGCAACAAAATTTAGATTTACGTTTGTGTGAAGAATGGAGAATGGAACGAAACTAATCACATACCGGTAACATACACACATATTGTATATCCAAAGATATGTGATTTATTTAATCAATCTACTACTATAAAGTACGTTTTAAACAACTACATATCCATTTAATTGCATAATAAATTTTATCTATAATACTTGTTTAAGTCCAATTTTAGAATATTTCTCCTAAATTTTTATTTATAATTTTTTGGCAGAAATGTAAATTAGATATTTCTTCATATTGTAAAACATTTTGCAGACTCAGATTTATTTGATTGACTTTTTGTATAATATTTGCATCAGAAAACACAATTTCACCATGCATTATGTGTATAACTAATACGTGCATCTAAAATTGGACGTAACGGTTAAGAAATCTTCATTATAACAGTTTGTATGTTCAAATTGAATATACTTTTAACAAGTTATTTTGAAAATATTTTATTTGAAAAGTTGTGTTTGTGATTTGTGTAATTAATTAACCGCATAAAATTTCGTAGAAAAACAAGTAGTACATTTTAAAACTGCACAATATATTATCCACACAGTTGTAGTCCAATGATAAATGAGAATCGAGAAAAGTTTGGAAGGAATTAATTTATGTTCGATCTATTCTAGAAAAAAAAATTACAGTTATAAGGATAGTTTGTAAGTTGGTTTTTAACCTAATTGATTTATCTGATTGTCAAAAATGCAGTTGGTCTAACTATTATTAACATTAATTCAAAAGCATTCTAAGCTTGGAAGAGAAAGTGTGGTGGCCCTTCTAAGATAAGTCCATTTTAAAGTATTTTAATGTATTTTTACAGAGATTCACCATTTCAGCCGATAAGGTTTATCAAAAACATATGCAAAGTCAAATAATATCAAATATATATATATATATATATATATATATATTACTATTTGAGTTACATCCCACTTTTCATTTTTCTTAATACTTTCTATCGACAGCCAATATTTCAATGATTCAATCATTATATATATATATATATATATTTCTATGTATTTATATTATTGTAATTTATAATTTATAATATGGTTATAATTAACTCATAACAAAATACTCGATATGCACGTAATAAAGGGAGTCACGTAACCAAAGAAGGCTAGCACTATCTACAAATTAATAATGTCAAGACCATGAAAATCTATTAATTTATAGAGGTTTTAATTTATCGATAAATTAATAATTATTAATTTATAGAGAAACTTTCCTAATTTAGTAAAAAATAAGTTTTTTAAAAAAATAATCGTTATAACTAATATTTTTTAAAAATCAATTAGAAAAAAATAATAATTATCATAATTAAAGATAACATTCAAAGATTTTTATATAGTAAAAATATTAAAAATGAACTCTAATAAAAATTAATATGTATGTATATACATATATTTAGATAATTTTGTATAATTATTAATTTATATTATTGATGAGACCATATATTTACAAAAAATTTTCAAAAGAAATATTATTTTATTATATTATCGAATAGTGCCCAAAATTATACTAGTCCCAACTTGGAACCGGAAAAATTTATTAATTTATAGAGATTATTAATTTAACGAGTATTAATTTATAGAGTTTCTACTGTATCTTAAAGACTCCAACCAAATTTTTGGTCCCTACATTAATTATTAAATTTCCGTCACTTTTTTATTAAATAATTTTTACTTTTTAGATACAATTTAATACACTTTTCGTAGTTTCTATATGCATATTTGTGGATCGAAGTTAAAGTTGCAGACCTCTTATTAATAAAATAAGAGTTTCAAAGACTAGTTACTAATTAGGGAAGCTTTGAACTATCATACTATAAATTTGTTGTAGAAGTGGACAAAATATGATTATGGGCACCCAAACTAAAAGTCAAAAGTTATTAGTCAGCCTAACCAGTAGATAAGCTTCTTGTCCCCTGATAAGTGAAGTGATAATGCTTTACAACGAATATAATGAACATGTGTATTTGACTAAATATAAAATTAAAGTAATAAGGTACATTGAATAATGTTCAAGCAAAATGACAGTAAAATAAGTTTACTAGCACCTTCTTTTACTAATCCACGTGTGGTCACTGTGATTTACTGACCAGGAGATTCATTGAATCTAGACAAGAGTGAGTAAGATCCAGCCAAAATGATTGGGAACAGCAAAGAAAAAATATCTAAAAGACATTCATAATGCCTAACACGAAAATATATACTACGCTACTCTCTATCAAGAGAGATTTTCCCCGAGAAAATCAAATAGGATAATTAAAATGAGAAGGATAAAACCAACAAGAAAAAAAGGGTTTTTGTGTAATCATGTTACCAGTATTGATATGTTTCAAAATAAGTTTTGTTTGGATTTTAAAAGTACATTTTGACACAAACTCAATCTGATTTTCTCAAGGTAAAATACCAAATTTAACTCCAAAGTTATGAAAGTTTATTAAAATAAGGGAAATTGCAATCTGTACCCATGGAAGATTGCAAAATTAGGTGGGCAGAATGACTACTGTTTCAACAGTAACAAAGATGAGAAAGTTACTCTACTATCCTTCTGTATTTAATTTAATTTTAAATATCTTCTTCTTTTGTCTCTCTTCTTTGCGATCTCCGGTCAAACGTTTAATTCCATCTAAAAGTTCAGAACACAAGTGGCCACCAAAGAGATAAGCCATGGGTATCTTACTATATATTATTGTTCTTGTCGGTGATATACCTTTTCCGGCGATTTTGTTGCGCTTCTTCAACAGTTCGTAAGTGGCCACCAAGTGCATAAAATATTATTCGGATATTTAACATGTTAGCACACTATAGTTGTTATCGTACAAGAGAAAAAATAATATCGTTCTATTGAATATATATATATATATATATATATAAATAAAACATTAATTTTAATTTTAAATCAACAAATATGCATAACATGTAAACTTACCAGTTACCACGGTATCAAATTATTTAGCATAGTAAATAAATTATTATACACTAAATGTTTTACTATTTTCTTGATACATACTTTTTTATTGAACTGATATATACACACATAAATCACAATAATTCATAATTTTAACTCATATATATGCATTTAACACATAATAAATAAATTTATAGTGATATCATATTATTTAGCATGTTAACTACATAGTCAAATACTAAAATTACAAAATGTTTTATTATATTATTAATGAATTGTAAACTTACTGCGATACCAAATGATTTAGCATACTAAATAAATTGTTATACACTAAAATCACTAAATGTTTTACTATATTTTTGGTACATATTTTTATTGAACTATATATACCGACATAAATTATAATAATTCATAATTTTAACTCTATACATATGCATTTAACATATAATAATAAACTTATCATGATAATATATTGTTTAGCGTGTTAACTAAATAGTTAAATACTAAAACCACAAAATATTTTACCATATCATTAAGAATAGTATTGATATGCCATCGGGTGAACAATAACTTTGATCTCGGATGAACAGTATTTTCGTTCATGCTATGAACAGTATTGCCGGATCTAATAAATGGCATTGTTGTAATTAATGCTGCAAAAAAGGATAATTATGGCTTAATAAAAGATAAGGATGAGAGAGAACTAATAAACTAATAACTAAAGGGTAAATACTTAATTTTTCAGTCAACTGGGTATATTAATTAATATAGCCCTTAAAATAATTAATATCATATATTGTCTTGGTATTTTAGGTTTAGAATATATATTGCTATAAAAACGTCACTTATTATGAAATTTTTAGTCTATTACTTGTATTTTTTTTTTAATACAAATTTTTTATTTAAAATTTTTATTAATTAATAATATCTTGTCACTGATTATTTTATAATAATATCTTTATTTAGAGAGGTTTTTATTGTCAATTTTTTTCGACTGAAAAATTCATTCATATACTTTAAATAACGTTTTTACAAAAAATTCCTCCATACAAGTTACAACCAATTACAACTTCCCAAAAAACCACAAGGATCCCACAACAATCATCTGCACTAGATATAACTTATCATTTACAAAACATTCCGACATGAAGACTTGATGAAGCCACTAAGGGTAACCTGCTGCAACGTATGATTGGCATCGATCCTCTTTGGTTACACTTTGCGCTATAAGAAAGGCACCCTTATTTGCACATATTTCTTCTTTGTGTACCCTCCAAAACGGGGTATGTTCTAGCTTCCAACAGATCCTTTGCCTCTACCGCAAAGATAACTCGTTTGATCTTTAAGCTTTTCAAACTTTCAATACCCACAGCCAACCTTGTAGTTCCGTTTCTCCTTTTGAACTCATCTTATTTAAGGCTCTGCGAGTCAGTGCCGGTCCGGCATTTACTAGTGCCCTACACAATACTTAAAAACATGCTCTTTTATACATTACCAAAAAATTATAACCAATAGTAAATAAGACTTTGTGTTTAATGTTTTGAATTTTTTTTAACACAAACCAAAGCCAAAACATTAGATTTGATGAAAAAGTTTATCTAATAGTTTAACAAAGAAAACTATTAACTTAAAAAGGGAATAAATCAAAACCAAAACTAACAATTAACCTCAAAAACTATGATTTGCACTTATATTAAAGTTCACATTTTTGTAAAAGTCTTTAGAAGTATATAAAAGCTCTATAAAAATTTTACAAAAAAATGACTTAAATTTTTTGATGCCTTAATCCTTTGCTTCAGTTGATTGCTCTATGGACCGGCCATGCTGCAACTATGAAGTAACACTGTTCCGGCATGGTTTCTGAGTACCCAAGCTGCCCCACCCATGTTCTTTTCACTATTCCAAGACACAGCTATGTTACATTTTAACCACGGTCTATCTGGGGGCTTCCAACTAACCCTCTTGGTACTAATGGTCTGAATAGCTCTCTGTTCTTCTTCCTGTTCCACTTGCTGAGCTAGAAACCATTGAGACGTTTCGTCCCTAATTTTCTCAACCAAGTTCTTTATCGTGGCAGCCATCCCTCCGAAGACAAGTTTGTTTCGACTTTTCCACAAAAACCATAGAACCCAAGGAATAGTTCTTTTTAAATTTCTTTCCCCCTTTGCATTCTTTGCTAGAATAAGGATATGATAGACATTCTGAGAGGTCTTTATTGTCAACTGAAGTCTTTAATAACTAATGAAAATTACTACATATTCAGAAATTTATTAAAAAAATGCCCTTATAATAACAACTGCTAAATAAAGCTACACTTGTGTAAGTTCAATATTTTTTTCTTAAAGTAAATTTGCAGTGTTTAACAGAAATTTTTTTATTCCAATATGATAATATTTTTATATTTTCTTATTAGATTAATATTTTCTTACAATTTTATATTCACTTTTTAAAATTAATTTTCAATCATATAGTTATTAAAACAAAAGTGTTTTTTTTTTTGAGTTCATGAGAATTTGTTTCTTCTATATATATTAGATTTCAGTTAATAGATAAATATATAATTTCAAAAGTTATATTTTTATGATAACATTTTATAAAAATTATAGAAGATTACCCACAGTCAAGTGTAACTGAATTTAATTTCACTAAAATTTAGTTACTTGTATTAAAATGAACAGTTATTAATTATGTTTACAGTATGCTAACTATAAAAATGTTTGACTAGTAAAAATAGTTAAGTAGAATTTCATTTTATTGTTAGTGTGGAATCTACCGTCACTATGTACAGTAACTTACTTTTTAACTTCTATATAACAGTGATACAATCGATCGTTTTGTTTACTTACATTTTTGCAACATAATTTGGATAACAACGTAAACGTCATTTTCTTACTCATCATAATCTCTCTTAGTGTGTCTTCTCTCCTCTCTGAGTGCGACAAAGAAGGTGATACTGAAAGCACTTTCGTTAGGCCAACTCCAATGGGACGGCAAAACTGTATAATAACGTGGAAGTGATGATTTTTTTGTCTCCAACCAGACTGTATAATTTACACTATAATAGTGTGAATCCTTTTTGTTGCACAGTACACCACTATATTTGGTGTTTTACTGTAGCTACGCCAAACACTATAATATTGTTTTGTTTTAAATGTTATTCTTTTAATATAACTTAGTTATAGTAGATTAAATATAAGTATAGTATTGTTATATAAGAATCTAGTTAAATTTGTAATAAAAAGTAATATACCAAAACAGTTTTGCAGTTTTTAATTTTCATAATATAAATTATTAATTAGTAGAAAATATTAAAACTAATTTGATTGATAGTATATATAATAAAATTTAACTAACCATTAAATGCATATTTCGGTCTACCAGGATTTTAATAATGATATTAATGTGCTAGATACATCTCATCTTTTTTCTAGTGCAGCTGAAGGTACTGCTCCACCCCTCTAATTATGTTATTAATGGAAAAAGTTATAACATGGATTACTATCTAGCTGAAGGTATATATCCAAAATGATCAACTCTTGTTCAAACAATTCACGATCCACGTGGTTCTAAAATGAAATTGTTTGCAATGAAACAAGAAGCATTGTAAAAAAGCTGTGGAACGTGCACTCGGAGTATTGCAGTCAAGGTTTGCAATCGTGGCCGGACCATCACGTTTATGGAAAAGAAAGTATTACATGATATAATGATAACATGTATTATAATGCATAATATGATTATTGAAGATGAACGTGATATTGATGCAACAATTAAAGAACGGGTTGAAGTTCCGAGTGCAGAAGTTGAGATGACGAGTGATGATGATGCTCAATTTCAAGAATTTTTAGCTCGACATAGATAAATTAATGATCGAGAGGCTCATATTGAACTTCGATCGTTAATAGAACATCTGTGGTCGGAATATATTAATTCTGAATTTTAATGATGTAATTTGTTTTTATTATTTTTATTTTATCCCTTGTAATTTTATATTGATTAATAAATTAAAATTATTATATAATTCAGAAAATCTTTATTTTAGTAATATAATAATATAGAATAGTATTTTTAGTGTAATATTTGGTGTTGTGGTTGGAGATGAAATTTTGTTTAGTGTTAAAAGTACACCAAATATAGTGTTATTTCGCTACTAAAATGGTGTTATGGTTGGAGATGCCCTTGATTCCTTCCCGGTAGGCGTCGGCCATATTTCCATTTCATCTTTTGTTTGCAATTTATTATTTTTACATAAAATCCATTCAGATCCAGAGAACTTCAAATGCATCTTCTTCGATTCATGAAAGGGTTTTCAAGATGGCCGATAAGAAGAGATGTGTTTCATCGACAATTCAATCCATGGTGCCTGCCTCAAATCGATTCCCCTAAGCATATAAATCTGGGTTCGTTTTCAGAAAGTCATGTTGCAGAGCCACCATCAGAGGCCTTGAAGATGGACCAGATTCCTCAGTGTTGGCATCTCACGCGTCGAAAAACTGTCGGACTCAATAGATCCAAAATTCTCTCTTCCATAGTTATGCGTTTCGGTTGGCTCTTTGTAGCCATCCATCTCTCTTGTAGAGTTTTTTTTTTGGCTTCCACAATTGTGTGGTTGTCGGTGTTTCGTCTCCCATTATGTTTCATCTTTCTGTAACCAATTAAAAATCATTGGCCCAAGAATGAAGTGGCATTCTCGGCAGTTGTCTTTTCCCTCTGCTAAATGGTACGAAGATGTAATTTGGAGTTTTGATCATGGTATCATATGGTCTTGGATTGACAACGAAAGCGAATGGAAGAGATGCTTAATGCAGACATCGGTTCATAGCCCTGGCTCGAGACAGTGCCTAAGAATATGGTGGCGAAAAATCATGTTATCTTTGATTTTACAAATAGACGTTGGCGAATTTTTGGTTTGGTTTTCATTATCGCTCACGGAATTTAGACAGCCATTAGTTATTAATTTCAACGGACGCCTTTGGGGATGTCAACATGGAACGAGAGTTAGAAGATGGTACTTATCATTTCAGCATTTATGGGCATTGGCTATAACAAGGAATGATATCATCTCGTGTTGTTGGAGGTGTGTTGTTGAGAAGCGATATAACAGATAGATTACAACCATTGATCATTTCAAAAGAACAGTAGTTAAATAAAACGATTATTTAAGAAAAAAGACGAATAAAGAACATGATAAATTTAATAATCTATTAGCATATAGGGTTCATCAAAAAAAGCGGTTTTTAATTCACTTGTTGGATTGTATTTTCTTCTTTTTAATCATTTTCTATTAGATGTGTATGTCATAAAGTGTGAAAGCTTTTTCTCTCGTTTTTCTTTTGTTTAACAGTGTCTCCATTCTTGTGAAGGTATAATATCTTTTTCTTTTATTTATATTATATATACACCATAAGATTAAACACTTAATTACATATAGACTATATATTAGTTGTAAGTTATTTTTTCTTTCTTTCTTGACTTTGCTTTTCATGTTTTCGTTTCAAATAAAGGCCTAATGGGTCTAAACTTTTATTTTGGGCTTCTTCGGCGAAAGAATTGATCAATGAGCTCAATGTTCAAAATAATAAAATCTTTAGGAGAACCGAGTATGACTAAAATATCTGATATAACTTTCCCTGGTTAGTTTAGTTAGCTTTATCATATGATATTTTGAACGTTACTAAGAAATGAAACTGCAATTTAGCAAAAACATGGGTCATTTTTTTTAACTAGAAAAATCTATTTCTAGTCAAGTTTTTAAATTTCATTTAGTTTATAAAATTATCTCTAATATATAGTATAATATATTGACACGTATCAAAAATGAGTCTGTTATCTATATAAGACAATATTTAATCAATTCTTGATATGTTTCCAAATTTGATTATTTGTAAGTATATCATATGTTAGATTTCCCTGGATATCTATTAAAAACATATCTAATTTTAGTGTTTTTCTTTTAAAATAATAAATTTTGTTTGTTAACATATGTCAACAAATATTAGCCAATTTTTGATACATGTCAAAATTTGAGTAATTGTAATTATGTTGTTTTATTAAAAATTTGAGTAATTGTAACGTATCAGATTTTTAGTCTATTGCATTAATAAAAAGAAATAAGAATAGTGTGGTCTGCAACTGTTATATAAAGAGAGAGTGTAAAATCTAATCACATCTTCACAAAATCAAAAAACTTCAAAAGAAAAATACAAAACTGGTCCCCAAATTTTGAAATTATCAAAGTTACCCACAAACTTGGTCTCTTAGTCTTCTCCTCTCTCTCGCTTAGCCGTTTAAAGCAAAACCCTGAGACTCCCCCAAACCCTAAAAACTGTCAGCCGCCACTTTTGTTCTAATGGCGAAGAAGAAAGTGTCTCGTAACACCAATGGAGCATCCGTTGAGCAACAACAAATGCAGAGCCAGAAAGCTCCGGTCACTTACGAGAAACCGGCGGCGGAGCTGAGTCGTGAGTCTTCAATGGAGGACCATGACTCATCGGAGGAAAAGTTTCAGAATTTGAAGTCACTCAATGGGATTCTCCTCCAGCAAACCATGGAGAAGAGGCAGCAGATTGAATCTCTGTTCCAGGCGAAGGATGCGTTGGAGGCTGAGCTGACCCGTTCCGGAAAGGAGAAGACTTTGCTGAAGGAGGAGTTGCTTGGTTCGAGTGATGAGAAGTTCATGTTGAAGATTGAGTTGGATCTGTTTATGGGTTTTGTTGAGAGTCGTGTTAAGGAAATGGGTGTTGAGATAGATTGGTTGGTTAAGGAGAAGAGGGATAGGGAGTGTGAGATTAGGGATTTGAAAAGAGAAACTAGTGTTTTGATGGGGAAGTTAGAGAGTGAGAGGGATGCGTTTAGTAGGGTTTGTGGTGAGAGGGATTTGATTAAGAGTGGGTTTGATTTGCAGAGTGAGGAGATGAATCGGTTGAAGGAGAGTGTGGTGAGGTTGGAAATGAAAGAAGTCAGTTTGGGAGAAGAAGTTGGGAGATTGAAGTCTGAGAATGGTAGATTGGTGAAGGAGAGGAAGAAGAGAGATGAGTTGATTGAAAGGGTTAGTAAGGAGAGGAGTGAAATGGAGAAGAGTCTTGAGGAGAAGATTAGGGAGATTGATGGGTTGAAGAGTGAGATCAATAGTGTTATTAGAGAGAAGATGGAGATAGAGATGGTTGAACGTGATCAAAAGGAAATGATCGTGGAGTTGGAGAAAAAGGTGGGAGATTTGAATGAGATTGTGAAGAGTTTGACAAAGGAAGAGGTGGGGTTACGTGATCAGGTTATTGGTTTAGAGAAGAATCTTGCTGAAGTTATGGAGGAAGCGAAAGCGAGGGCTGAGCAGATCAACGCATTGGTGAAAGAGAAGTCTATTAGGGAATCTGAGCTTGAGTGTGTGTGGATGGAGAACATGTCAGTTAAGAAGCAGATGGAAATGGCTCTCGTGGAATCCTCTGATAAGGGGAAAATGGTTGACCAATTGTTGCGCGAGAAGAATGAGCTTGTTAAGCGTGTTGTTAACCAGGAGGCTGAGTTTGTTGAGCTGAGTAAACTGGCGGATGAGCAAAAGCATGTTGCAGTTCAGCTGCAAAAGGATAATAATGATCTAACCAAGACTATTGAG
Organism: Camelina laxa; assembly: GCA_024034495.1. Lineage (NCBI taxonomy): Eukaryota > Viridiplantae > Streptophyta > Magnoliopsida > Brassicales > Brassicaceae > Camelina > Camelina laxa. The sequence goes on from CM043881.1 coordinate 13,237,649, forward strand.
AATCTTAGCTGCAATGTAAGCCAGCTTAAGGATGCTCTGGCGCTGGTTGAGGTTGAGAGAGACAATGCTGGGAAGGCTCTTGCTGAGGAGAAGAGAAATCGGTTGGCTCTTAAGGATAAAGTTGCGGAATTGGAGAAAATGATTGAATCTACTGGTAAAGAGCTTGAGAAGACTAAGGCTGAGCGAGCGAGATTGGTCAAAGAGAAGAAGGAAGTCGAGAATCGATCTGAGTCATTGAGAAACGAGAAGGGTATCCTTCAGAAGGATATTGTAGAAAACAAAAAAGCTATTGGTGTTCTGAAAACAGAACTAGAGTCTGCTAGAGCCAATGCAAAAAACAGTCTAACAATGCTGAAGAGTGTGGCCACTGTAGTATGTGGATTAGAAAACAAAAAAGGCGAGAAGAAGCGTGAAAAGGGAATGGATTCGTACACTCTGGAGCTAGAAGCGATCAAGAAATCGTTCAAAAACAAAGAAAGCATGGTTGAGGAAATGAAGACGGAAGTAGAGAAAATGAAGCATTCAGTTGAAGATGCACACAAGAAGAAGAGCTTTTGGACCCTTGTGTCATCTGTTACTTCTCTCCTTATGGCTGCATCTGTTGCGTATGCTGCTTCGATCAAGTGAACACCTGAAGATGGTACTACCCCTATAACTTTCAGACAACATTACCGCAATCCAGTTCTCAATTTTTGCTGTTTAACTTCTAAACCATTTTGAGCATCGTATGAGCTTTTTACTCATAACTCCTCTATGATGTTTAGTTGGTTCATGAATAACTATGATGTAAACCTTGTTTCTTTTCATGTCTAGCTCTATCTATGTCTGTGATTTTGCTACTTTTCTCTCAGAACATGTAGTCGATTCTCAGAAACTCTAATAAACATCTTCGTTTCATATTCATATATTATTGGTCAAGTTTGTGTCTCTACCATAATACGTAGTTCCATTGATAATATGTGGATACGATAAATTTTGGAGTAAGCATATAAATTATAAGTAGGTGAGCACATACATGTTCATCTATCAAGCTAACTCTAACAACATTTCTCATGACGTTTTGTTATTTTAAAGGGAAGATTGAAGCCTCTTACCATACCAACTTTTCTATTCATTTGGTTACAATCCATATCTACGTCTTAGTTCAAGTGGACTCCATTAATTTATAAACTAGCTTATTTGTATATGTTGCTCTCTTTTCTGTTGTTTGGGTTCCACATTATCAACTATATTCTCATCATTTGTGCAAAGATACATCTCATAGAAAAACAAAACCCTTTCATGCCTTTTTACATAAGAAAAGAAAAATAACATTATTGCATATTCTTCGAAGAGTCAATTTTTTCTTTTTGGTTTCCTTGCTGTGTGGTCCTGATGCAATGCACCTTCCTCCATGAGACATTTTGGTTTTTTACATTTAAAGTAGGGATTACAAAAACTTATACATCAGATCTTTTGCCAATGATTACATTGCAATAAAGCCTATCAGTGAGTGAATATGAGAGACATTAGTTTTACACTGCAATAACTTAATAATTATACTAAAACCAAAAACAAGAAGGAAAAAAACTTATAATTAAACATATTGTTGATGTATGTATATATACTATATAGATATTTACCGAAAATATCATAATAGCAACATAGCCCAAAGTTACTATTCAACAGCAAGCTGATAAAAACTCAGCTCTATAGTTAAAAAGTCAAAACGCTAACACTAAAAAGCCAAACATTACCGGCTTCACTGTTCTTCTTCCTGCTTTGCTTTCAGAGTCCAGCTTCACACGGTTGACAAACGCAGACGCAGCCACTTCCACCGTGGTAAGTAGTTAAACGCCATTCTTTTGACTCACTACAAAGAGCAACTAAACGAGAATCTCGGGCATACACACACACCTTCCGCGGTGGATTTCACCCCGTTTGTTAGTGAGAGATAAAAGAGATATTTCATTGGCATTCTGCGTTTACAAACGCAGCTATCTCGTCCATAACGGTATGGAAATGATTGTTGTTAGGCAATAAGTAGAAGCCAATAGTGGCTTGGTCCAAGTAAAGAAGCTTCACCTCTTGACCGGCTTTCTTGAGCCCTTCAGCGTACTTCAACTGCCAATCTTGAATCAAATCTAAACCCGCTACAACGACCAGACTCTTGGGGAAACTCAACCCTTCAAGACTCTTGCTTCTCGGGCCAAACGGACTACACGCTGGATGCTCTCTGTCTTCACCCTCGGGAAGAAACGCTCTCCAATACCAATCTCGGTCTCTGACCGTCACAAAGTATTTCCCATCCAAACGTGTCTCAGACGCCGTCCTTTCAGTCCCACCAAACATAGGGTTAAGCAAAATATTCCCCAAAACATCGATCCCTGACTCCACCGCTCTTAGTGCGACATTATGCACAATGTTACCCCCAGAGCTATCACCCGCCAAGAAAATATGAACCTTTGAGTCTTTCTTGCTTTTAAGCCAAGAACTGGAGTTGACCCAATTCAAAACAGCCCAGCCATCATCATAAGCACAAGGGTAACGATTCTCTGGTGCACGGCGATAGTTCACAGAGACAACAATAGCACCACACAAACCAACAAGCCTACGGCAGAGAGTATCATAAATAGCACTGTTTGCAGAAGAATGAGCAAAGCTTCCACCATGGAAGAAGACAATAACAGGCACTATCTCACCATCAACTGGATTCTGAAGATCAGTAATACTTGGTGGGCCAGCAGCAGCATCAGCCGGTCTGTATACTCGGCTAAGGAGATTGGTCTGGCGATCTATGATAACATCGAAGGAGAAGACACCATTAACAGGATTGGCATTTGCAGGGACTTTCCTGTCTAGAAACTCAGCGAGGTGACGGTTAAAGGTTCCATCAGGACGGCGCAGGAGATTATAGGCTAGCTTAAAGTTGGATATCAGAACCCATGTATTAAGAGGAACCACTGTCTGCAGTAACAACAACAACAGACAGACCAATACATCAGAGAAGTTTAAATCAAAGAAGGGACTATAATAAGAGATTTGTTCTGAATTTAGTGAATCTAACAAAACGACTTAAACAGTAACTAAATATGCAAACACAACAACAAAAACCTTATAAGAGAGCTTGTTCAAGTTCGATTAACCCTTCTTTTTTCCAACTAATAAGTAGTAAATTGATCAGATATGATATCAACACTTGGCATAGGAGAAACAGTCAAGAAATGGAAATAACAAAATCAAGAATTGGGAATCAGTCAGTTGATTGCATCTGAAGAATTCGTTAAACAACAAAAGAAAAGAAAAGAAAAAAAAAATCAGATTTGAGCAGAATCAAAAATGAGTCACAAAGGGCCAGAGAAAGCCACAAATAAAGCCAAGAAAAGCTCCTAAATTAGAAAAGACGCATCACGGAACCGACACGTTTCATCACCCTAAACGATAAAAAAAGCCCTAAGCTTTGATAAAAAAACACAAACACATACACAGAGAGACATGAATCCTAATCCAACCAAACACCACAAAAAAAAAAAAAAAAAAAAAAAAACTAAAGAAGAATCCATGAACACATAGATTTAAATACACAAAGACCCATGAAAGAATTACAATCAAGAATTGATAAAAAGAAAAAGGTCTCACCTTGCTCTCAATAAGATTAACTTCTTCACTCCCAGCCATTGAAAACACTAAAAGGTTGCTCTTTTCTTATTACCAATCAAACAGAACAAAAGAGAGATGATCCCACCCAGATCGAAGATTTTTTCGATTAACGAAAAGGATTTGAGCCGAGAAGGGAAATTTTTTGGTAAAATGACTAAACGGAGAGTGGATGAGTAAAGTTTTATTTATATCTGGAAATAGAAAAAAGAAAAAAAAAACCTGCTTTTAAACGTCAGATCATATGGTTTAACATTTTTTTTTTTAATAAGGAATGAGAGCAAAACTAAAAATAAGGAAGGGGGGGGGGGGGTTAAGTGAAAAAATATATTATAAGCGGTGTAGTGTGGTGGATAAGAATATCCTGCGTAGTTTTAGCATATGAGTCTAACTTGCGCATTCGAGTCCAACGCGTCCGGGAAGGAGCAGAGTTGTGTGACGACTGTAGTGTTGGGTGGACCTCAAAGAGAGCTTTTTTTTTTCTTTTTTTAGAGGTTAGTTTCTATAATAAATGAACTTAGTAAATCTTTGGAGAAACTACAAAATCCTTATAACTTACAGTAAATATGAAAGCTTCTAAAATATGATGGTAATTGTGAATCATAATAACGTGGAATTTGTGAACCTATCTAAACAATGATACATGAAACTATTGATATACGATGCATTGTTTGGCAGCGAATTGTAAAAGAAATTTGTTCTTGAGAGAGATTTTAAGTTTACCAAATAATAATATAGATATGTGGTTGAAGATGAAAGATAATAATTCTTTAAATTGATTTTGTTTCTTTTATTCATAGAAATTTTTCTAAGAAGAATTAATTTTATTTTTAAAAATTTAGCTGGTGAAGAAATATTAGATCTATAATAGTATTGAAACATCGACAAAAAACTTGAAAGATGATGTGCTTTTTTTTTCAAAATTTTTTAACAGTGGTGGTATTGGAATGTCTAACACAAACACAAGTTAATATTAAATGTTACTTCTTTTTCACCGTGATTCTTGAAAACATTGACCATACAAGTGGGGTTTATGCATATGCAACTGCATGAGGTTATAAATTGCTCAATTGGTAAATCATGTGACAGAGGCTTGAGAACTAAAAATAGATTTAAGAAGATTGGAGAAAAAGTTTTGATGACTCTGACTAAAATGTTTGTAATTCCATTCAAAATTAAGTTTTTTTTATATGCAATGTTTAAAAATAATAATTAAAATTGTTATTATTAGAGAATATGCACTAGATACCACAGAAAACAAAAATAATTAAGAAACTAGTCAACTACCATAGGATCCACAGTGTATTCTCTCTCTTTATATATAATTACTTTTATACCCATTACATATATTACATGTTATTTAATTAAATATCATGTTATTTTTGCTTTTTGAACGAAATTATATATCGGTTTGGGTTCACAAATAAAATGATTAGGGTATAAATTTTACAATTGGAACGAAATTATATGTCGGTTTAGGTTCATAAATGAGATGATTAGGGTTTAGATTTTACAATTAGAACGAAATTATATGTCGGTTTGGGTTCACAAATAAGATGGTTAGGGTTTAGATTTTACATTTAGAACAAAATTATATGTCGGTTTGGTTCACAAATGAAATGGTTAGGGTTTAGATTTTACAATTAGAACGAAACTATATGTCGGTTTGAGTTCACAAATGAGATGTTTAGAGTTTAGATTTTATAATTAGAACGAAATTATATGTAGGTTTGGGTTCACATATTATATGTCGGTTTGGATTCACATATAAGATGATTGGGGTTTATATTTTACAATTAAAACGAGATTATTTGTCGGTTTGGGTTTACAATTAAACGCTATTTAGTTCAATATAACATGTAAAATATAAATATTACATGCTATTTTTAAAAATCACACCAAATCTTTCATTCTTTCTATCTAACAATAAAACAAAAAAGGGTGATTGTGTCTTTTTACTCCAAAAAAAACGTGGGCCATATGCTATTTTCCTACAAAAAAATGTTGTTGTGGTATTTTCTCCACATTTATGCTATCTACTGATATTACCCTTATTATTAACTGTGGGTAAATATATGATATCTAATTATGATTTATTTTTTGGTTATTTGATTCATTAAAACTATTCAAAAATAATCAAGTTCATTAATATAATTTAATCTTCTTTAGTCTGAGTATTATATTCGTGCATATACTTAGGGTCCGGCACGGGACGGGTACCCTTGAATTTTCTCATACCCTTTACCCGACCCGACCCTAACGGTAATAGAAAAAATTTACTCTTACTCGACCCTTAAATAACGGGTACACGGAAAAAAATAATTGACCCTTTAAATACCCAACCCTTTACTCTTACCTGGAAAAATAAATATCCGATAAAAAAGTTGTCAATAATCACAATAATAATTTAATATTTCAAAATCTGAAAAAAAAATTCATAAATATATACAACATATAGGTCAAAAAATTAGAAAATTACAAACTTAAAAAATAAAAATAAAATATTAATTCAATTGGGCGTCCAGTTGGACTAAGTTGAACTTAGGCTTTAACTTTAACTCTATAATATATTTGTAAATTCATAATAAATAATAATAATACAAAATATTAAACGGTATCTACGGGTCGGGTAACAAAACGGGTAAAGGGACGAGTAACGGGACGGGTATTGAAAACTATACTAATACCCTATACTCGTCCCTTACTCACAGGTAATATAATTATAATACCTTTTACTCGACCTTAAAGCTGCGGATACCCTTTTTTTGGGGACGAGTACGAGCAGAGTAACAGGTCGAATACGGGTAACGGGTATTAGTGCCCAGGCCTACATATACTGATATTTGGGGAAAAAAGCTAAAAAATACCCCAATTTATTTTTATTTGGAAGTTTAATACCCAATGGTTTTGCATTGGAATATAAATACCCCAAGTTATTCTTTGATGGTTTTTAAATCATAATGTTATATTGGTTTGTTGAATCAAACATCTGACTTAACTGACGTTAATTTGATTAACGAATTCTCTTAACCGGTTTAATCGAACCAAACACGTGGGTAATTGGGGTTAAACGAATTACACTGTTGTCCTCACTCTCATTTCTCTCAAAAATCGATTTCCCCCAAATCAACAAACCCTAAAAACTAAAATCCCCAATTTCTTTCTCTTTATCGAGTGTGTTCTTCTTTCGCGAGTGAATGGAGCGAGTGATGAGTCAAAGTTCTGGGTCTGATGCAAATTCAGGGCGATGGTCTGGGGGACCTATCTGCAATTGTGGAAAAGCGACGACCGTTGTAAAATCATGGACAAACGGTAATCCAGGAAGAAGATTCTATAGATGTGTTGTTCATGGGTTCTTTGGTTGGGCAGATGAAGAAAAGCCGTATGGTTGGCAGAAGATTAGCTTATTAGAAGCTAGAGATGAGAATCGTCATCAAAAAGATGAAATAAAAGTGCTTAAAGAATCTCTAAAGGCCATGAATGAACATGGTGTTAGTGTTGCGATGACAACGATGCATAGTGGGTTAGTCAACAAATACGAGCAAGAGAAGAATCAGCTTGAAAATGAAGTTAAGGCAGCTACTGAAAGAGAGAAAATGCTCCGACAGTTCATTGTGTTGTCTTGGGGAGGATTCATTGTGGTAATTGCGATGTTACTTGGATTGGGAAAGTAGTAGGCTATCTTGAGTTGTTGTTGTTGTTTAGTCTGCTGTATGGTTAATCTTTGTTATTGTTGTTGTTTAGTCTGCTGTATGGTTAATCTTTGTTATTGTTGTTGTTTGATATTGTTGTTGTTGTTGGATGCTATTTGCACTACAAAATTTTTCTAAAAATCAGTACCATTGATCCAAAAGAGCCGTTATGTTTGAGAACATTACAAGGATCCCACAAAAAAAAAAAACAAGGATCCCACAAAAACATCATCCTAAAGACATCATCGTACCATCCTAATCATTAAGAACATAGAACACATCAAGTTAGTTTTTTTTGGGTTGCCAAACATCGAATACTTTGTCAGTCCATGGAGACATTAAGAAAACTGGCGGTTTAAGAGCTTCATCTCATCCTTTGCCACGACCTTTACCCCGAGCTTTAACACGACCCTTGCCTTCACCATTTTTAGTTCCCGGAGGGCGTCCCCGAGCTCGTCCTCTACCAGCTGCAGGAGCACTTGAATGTTGTGGTTGTTCTGTCGATTGACTTTGAGAAACAGTTGGAGTGGACTGGCTTTGAGCTTGCCGCCACCTCTTTGGTGCATTGTGTATGCTCCATGGATCATCATTATCCTAAGCAAACGCTAAAATGTCACAAACAGAAAGCTGTAATAAAAGAAAACAACCAATAATCAAACTTACCAGTCGCTTTCTCGGTCTTCCTCTTTTGCGAGTAGGAGCTGGTTGTACAAAGGCATTTTTGCAAGTGTCTTTATTATGTCCTGGTTGCTTGCAATTTGTACAAGTTACGGTTTGTCCTTCTCTTGTAGCCTTGGACGGATTGGATGATTCACCTGGTTCTTTGATCCTAGCAAACTTCTTAGGACGCCCACGTTTTTTTCTTTTGTCAGGCACTTCAATAGCCCCTTTATCTGTTCCAATCCACAATCTTTCACCATTTACAGGTTCGATGTTGTCTTTGTAGTTGGCTTGCCAAACAATTGTCAGAAACTTTCTATCCACATAGCTACAAAAGAAGAGGATAAACAAAACTTGGTCAGGCACTTCTAATGGAACAAAGTATGAATTTAAAGGGTAATTAACAAAACTTACTCTTCTAGATCCCGATTGTGCTCGGTTATGACATACATTGCATGGGGACAAGGTATGCCTGTCAGATTCCATTGGTTACAAGCACAACTCCTACGAAGAAGATTGACCACAAAGCTACCACTTCCTTCTAACACCTCATAGACATTCTCACTACTTTTGAGAACTGAACAGAACTTGGAATGTTTGCGGTTGGCTTCTACAATTGCCATAATGTGAGGTGGGAACCTAGTTTGACATTTCGCAGTCTTATCACGTCTCTTTGATATACGCTTCATTGTTTGCCTCCTAACATCCTCAAGCATATTAATAACTGGCTTCTTCCTTGCGTCTTTGATTGTTCGGTTAAAGCTCTCAGATAGATTATTGCAAACGTCCTCACAACTAGAATGCCCACTGAAGAAGGCTATGACCACGTATGTGGTTCTGTTTTCAGAAAATCATCATGTGCAGCTTCATCATAAGCTTTCAAAGCTCTCATATTAAACCGATAATCTCCTTCTACTGGACTATATGCAATAGCCCAGAAATAACCTTCATGAGAGTAGTCTCCATGTGCCTTCCTCCAATTGGCATATATGTGTCGAGCACAATGCCTATGCTCTGCGTTAGGCAACAAGTCAGCAACAGCATTAAGTAACCCCTTCTGCTTATCGGATATCACCGTCAAACCACCATCTAAACCCAAATCCAAATCATTCTTTAGCTTCTCAACGAACCAGGCCCATGAGTCATTGTCCTCCACTCTAACTATTGCCCAAGCAATAGGATAGATTCTATTATCTGCATCTCGCCCAACAGCAGCCAAAATCTCACCCTTCAATTCCCATTTCAGTAATGACCCATCAAGACCAATGATAGGCCGACAACAACTCTTCCATTTTCTTCTTAAAGCATCAAAACAAATGTAAAACTTGTCAAACTGTTGCTTACCAGATGCTTGAGGGATGGTCACAATCTCTGTATGTGTATTCGGATTTGACCTCTTCAGTTCAGCCTCATAATCCCAGAGTCTCGCAAACTGTTCTTTTTGTGTTGCTATCACCATATCTAATGCCATCCTCCTTGCCTTTTGACATATCCACTTAGACACTGAGAGTGTGTACCTCATCATTATCTCATCTTTGATGTCAGTCCACCTCAATCCCGGTCGTCTTCTAGCTTCATCTCTGAACATTTTCGCGATAACCCCTTGTTTTAACATCTTAGCTTTCCCATTCGGACCATGGTTATGAGTACTAACATAACTTTGAACAATCCATTTACTTGTGCGCTTATGAGCAGAGCAGTATATCTTCCATTTGCACTTCTCATGGCTACATATAGCGGCCAGCTTTGATACACCCCATCTACACAGCTTCACATCATAGTTAGTCTTCAACACATACCGCAAAAGTTGATCCTTGAACTCCTCTCCACTATGAAACTTCTGCAATAACCACAAATAAGGTTCTTTATCCTTCGTGTATTTAGCTCTTGTTGTCACCCTTTCCTCCTCGTCGTATGCATCCCATTCATCGTCAGTGTCCATTCGATGATATGGACGCTCAGCATCAAAACACTGCCTCTCAAATTCATCTTCATCTACAGCTTCTTCCTCATCTACACCTGCTGCTTCACCCCTAACTGCTGCTTCATTCTCAACTGCAGCTTCACCCCCAACTGCTGCTTCATCCGCATGTGTTCCACTGTTAATTTCTTCGAAAAATGCTGAAAACCGAGGATCATCATGCCTTCCTTCCTCTACTGGATCTACTCCATCATCATGTCTACCTTCCTCTACTCGATCACCATGGTCATCCTCATCAGCATCACCTTCTACTCCGTCTTCCTCATCTACAACATCCTCATTTGACAGAGGAAACAGTGCTGGTACAGTAACCCCGTTGTCGATGTATATATCGACTTCACCACCAATAATGGCTTCATGACACAACTCCCTTATCCCACCATCTTTATCGTTGCCAATTGATCTTGCTGAACTTATACCCTCATGTGGAAGCTTATACCAAACTTCTTCGACTTCACCATCAACTTCATTCTCCTTGCAAAACTCACCAAAGATTGACCATGTCATCAAATCGGGATCGATTAACATGTCTTTCGAATCTCCTCCTATGTAGTCGAATGTTTGATCCTTCATTGAAACATCCCTTCTAAAGTGTATTTTGCACTTCAAACACTCGAAACTACACAAAACAATCAAACATTCACCATTAGTACCACAAACAAATCGGAAAAAATCTCTAATAATGATAATGGATTTCACCCACTAAACCAATAATAATCGACTTCGAACCCTAAAATCCCATCGACCCCAATTTTGATATCGATTTATAGAATTGCGAAGAATCGACAGCCCCAAACCCTAATAACAAAAATTGACATACCTCATCTCTGCGATAATCTCGAATTCACGCCCAATACACTGAACCAAATCCACTAAATCAAACGCCTTCACTCCATTCACTCGCGAAAGAAGAACACACTCGATAAAGAGAAAGAAATTGGGGATTTTAGTTTTTAGGGTTTGTCGATTTGGGGGAAATCGATTTTTGAGGGAAATGAGAGTGAGAGCAACAGTGTAATTCGTTTAACCCCAATTACCCACGTGTTTGGTTCGATTAAACCGGTTAAGAGAATCCGTTAATCAAATTAACGTCAGTTAAATCGGATGTTTGATTCAACAAACCAATATAACATTATAATTTAAAAACCATCAAAAAATAACGTGGAGTATTTATATTCGAATGCAAAACCATTGGGTATTAAACTTCCAAATAAAAATAACTTGGGGTATTTTTTAGTTTTTTTCCCCTGATACTTGTGATGTTAGCCGTGAAACAAAAACAATGATATATGAATGATTAAGGCATATCGCACAAATAGCCCTTCCTACTGGGCTTCTATATTCATTATGGCCCAAATATATTGAAATATATTGATACGACCTCGTTTAACACTTAGCACCCTAACGTACAACTAACTTATATGAACATCTTCTTCACTTTCCTCGATTTACCAATTTACGAGTGAAATCTTTGTAAAGCAATGGCTCAGAATCATATACGTAAATTAATAAAATGAGGTAGACTTACTCTAAATTTTTTATTTTCTCTGCGTGTTTGTTAAGGAATTTTCTCTTCTAAATAATATTTTTAACCCAAAAATTGCTTATCCAGAACAAGTGGTTGACAAAAAAAACCCACTGCAAAAATCTCCAAATTTTTTTTTTTTTTTTTTTTTTTCTCATTTGATGAATATCTTCATCTAACTCAGTATTATTGTTGCAAATCCTTTACTGGGTCAGATTTAGTTTCACAAAAAAAATCGTTATTATTGTTGAATGGTTATGTTGTTACATAGTAGTGTGGGACTATCTCCATGTTCTAACCCACAAAAGTCTTTTGTCTTCCGTAGTTATTACAGTTATAGATGCATAGTTTGTTCATCTGAAATAGGTTTGTCCACAAGAAGACAAGCGTTGGAGCAACTTGATTCTAAGTTGTCTAGTGGAGACGAAAGAGCTGCACTTTCCCTTGTCAAAGATCTCCAAGGCAAACCTGATGGGCTTCGATGTTTTGGTGCTGCCAGGCAGGTAAAATGCTTTGTTTCAAGTAACAAAAGAGTTTTAGATTGCTATTTGTGTATGTAATCTTCATAATGTCATTGTGAGTCTCCTTCCCTGCATCTTTGATGGAACTGATTGATCTATGTTTAAGCTTGTGTGTCATAATCATCAATGTTTTATGCTTTGATAAGTTTATAACTTAAAACTTGGTCCCTTGGAATGTATCATACTGTGAATGTGAATCTTTGATCTCTGGTGGGATTGATTGGTCTATGTTTAAGATTTTGTGTCTTAATCATCAGGATTTGATGCTTTGATAGGTTTAGTTTAGATTTCTGGGTCCCTTGACTATTTTAGTGGCCATTTCTTGGGATCTTTGATGGAATTGATTGGTCTATGTTTAAGCTTGTGTGTCATAATCATCAACATTTAGCTTAGATCAGTGAATCTCATTAGTTGTCACTGTCCTTCTTTGCCTCTGTGTTTTATGTAGGTGCCTCAGAGACTCTACACGTTGGAAGAACTGAAACTGAATGGTATTAACGCAGCTTCCCTTCTCTCGCCAACAGATACAACGCTTGGCTCCATCGAAAGAAACCTTCAGATCGCTGGTGTCTCCGGGGGAATAGTTGCTTGGAAAGCATTTGACCTGAGTTCTCAACAGCTCTTTTACCTTTCTCTTGGGTTTATGTTCTTGTGGACTTTGGACTTGGTAACTCAAAGATGACTTCAGATATAAAAAAACACACACAAATATTGTCTCTTCAATCATATGTCCTTAATTATGATGCAATTCTCTTATTACAGGTCTCATTTAATGGCGGAATAGGGAGTTTGGTTCTTGATACAGTCGGTCATACATTCAGCCAACGATACCACAATAGAGTTGTTCAGGTAATAAGACCTTCCTCGCACTCACTCTGATATGATTCTTCTACAGTATATAGCTCTGGATCTGGAATGTGTATATTTCAGAACTAAATGTGAACATTTTAAACTTATCATCTTCACTGAACATACGGCAAACTGAGATCCTCTATAATGCAGCACGAAGCAGGTCATTTCTTGGTGGCCTACTTGATCGGGATTCTACCACGCGGATACACGCTCTCAAGCCTTGAAGCTTTACAGAAAGAAGGATCTCTCAACGTTCAAGCTGGCTCAGCCTTTGTGGACTATGAATTCCTTGAAGAAGTACTTTACCTCTCTTTCTTCTTTTTCACATCCCCTAAAGATGCAGAAACTCATTCAAATCCAGTCTTTTAATACTTTTTTGCCAACCTGAAAAACGCAGGTCAATTCTGGAAAAGTCTCCGCTTCCGTATGTTTTCTTTTGCAGCTTCTCATAGAAAAGTTCTAAACAGTTTCAATCTCCTTAGCCTAACCGAAAAAAGTGTTTGCTATTCCAAAACCAGATGCTGAACAGATTCTCATGCATTGCTCTTGCTGGTGTAGCAACAGAATATCTCCTGTATGGTTACGCTGAAGGTGGCCTTGACGATATCAGCAAGGTCCTTTATTTTTTTCCCCTAAAACCTCTTCTAATTCTGTATATGTACTCAGCCAATGAGACATTTTAACTATGCTTTATGGTTTTGATGGAACAGTTAGATGGTTTGGTGAAGAGTTTGGGGTTCACACAAAAGAAAGCGGACTCGCAGGTGAGGTGGTCAGTCCTCAATACCATACTGCTACTACGTCGCCATGAGATAGCTCGATCCAAGCTCGCACAGGCTATGTCCAAGGGAGAATCTGTTGGATCTTGTATCCAAATCATAGAAGATTCCATTGATCCTTCTGATATATAGAAATCAGATGTCTTCTCTTCTATTTCGGATGGATTCATCATGTAAAGAAGCATTTTTTATACATTAATAGAGGGCAACAACTTTTAACAAACACTGTGTTTATTTTCATTTCAAATTTTAATCTTGAGATTTGGATGCTTATTTAAAACTCATATTCTGACTTCTGAGGAACTATGGACACAAGTCATCGTTCCTTTGTCTTGATTTTGTAGGCATTTCCGTCTTTGTTTGCACGAAACCATGACCACTGGGTTTAATTGTGCTAGGCGAGTAAGAAAAAACTTGGCATTATACACGATTCAACCCCTAAGTAAAGTATCATAGCATGCTCTTGTCCCCTAAATCTAATGGTATCGTGCGGTACGCGGAACATAAACCTAATGACGCTTGGGTTGTAACTTGTACCAATCTATCCACCACTATTCTCGTACAAGTGGACAGAGATTTCATCTACATGAACAAATCTCTAACCCAAACTCCAGAAAGAGGCCACAAACAATAACTTTTGGACACCACAATTTCCAAGAGCCGTTATCTTATACCCAAGATACAGATGTCTAGTCTAAGCCTGAGAACCAAAGGACACGATAATTTCACAAAAAAAAAAAAAATGTCTCTCTGTAAGCTTCACTAGAGATCCCAACTACTTTCTCTAGCTGAAAACAGTATCCAATCACAGTCTTTAACACTTAACATTAAAGAGGTAGGTTTCAAATCCAAAATAACAAGGAAGCAGTCTTAACATCCAAATCTACCTTCCCGGAGAAATTCAGAGCTATATATACATGACCAATTTTATTATTTCCAAATGTTATTGATGCTAAGAAGGTACGAGAAAGTAGCTATATACAGATATATTAAACACCAGATAATCACAAGATTGTACAGAGGGTTATTATCAAATCATAACTTAGTCCAAAACCTCCCTTACAGAGGGAAGTGGTCTTTGCTATCACCAGCATCATCATCATCATCATTACCATCATCATCGAAAAGATTCAACCCGGTAACATCCCATTTAGCATCTCTATAGTTGAAGCTGGAGCTGCTAACATAATACTTAACCTCATGAAACAAGTTGAGATTATCCACAAGCTTATGGAACACATTGCAACCACAACACTGCACGAAGACAGTGCCGTCAGTGTAAGCATGTGGATTAATAGCTCTTGTAGTTCTCTGACCACAAACGTTGCAAGTGAAGGCAACACGCATTCGCCTACGAGGCGATTTCGTGAACAGTGACCATGGAAACGTCGAAACCGTCTCTGTATCGGGTTTAGCCGGTAGAGACGGTCCTTCCATACCTGAACCAGTTGTCCAGCCTTTAACCGAGGCTGCACTCAACACCAATCCCATTGCTTCATCCTATAACACAAATCAAATCACGAATCAAACTAAAAACCTAATCAATTTCGAATTCCACAAGAGAGATCGAGTTTTTTTTTTTTTTTTTTACATTCGAGAGTGTTCGATTTTGGAAAAGAGGAACGAGGCTTGATGAGTTCGATTCGGATTGTTGCGGATGATCATAATCTTTGTCTTCTTTCTCTGGATCAAAACAATTAAAGGATGAGAGAACGATTCGAAAACAAAAAAAAATCACGATCTCGAGAGAGATTGATCGGAAGAAATGGAGATTAAGTTTTGTATACTCTTGGAGAGACGGACGATTCTGGGAGAAGATGATGAGTTTGTTCTCTTCTTCGGAGAGAATATGGAGATTGGTGAAGATGAGGAGGAGATGATTGTTGCTGCAGAGCTTAAAGCTGAAGCTTCCATGGTTCGATCGATCTAGAAGAACAAAGAAGGCTTAACACAGAAATGATATTTTTGTTTCTTTCCCCTTTTGTTTGGAGTTTTGAGAGATATTTTTGTATTAAAAAAACTAAAAAAAAAAATATATTATTAATTTAATATATCTTTGGAGTTTTGAGAGATATTTTTGTATTAAAAAAACTAAAAAAAAAAAAATATTATTAATTTAATATATATATATATAATTTGTTTAAATCCTTCTTTCTTTTATACATCTTGTTCTTTACCCACAGCTTTATACAGATCTTGGACTACACTGCTAACAAATCTGTCATCTTCCACAGAGCTTCTTATCATTTTCTCATAGAACAGTATCCCTTTCTCGGCGTTACCACAGCTCATGTATCCTTTTAGGATCGTTCGCTTGCAAGCACTGTCGGGACTTATACCGGCTTCAGACATCTTGGAGTATATCCTTTCGGCATTATCCATCATCCCAGCTTTGGCAAAAGCTGAGAGCAATGAACTGAAATGGCTGTGAGATAGTGGGATGCCTTTCTCTTGCATGAGAGTTATTGTCTTCTCAGCTTCTAAGTACTGTGAACTCTCGGTGTAGGCTTGGACTAAAGAGAGGTATGTGGATGATGAGTCGGTACAGCGACCACTTCTTTCCATTGCTTGCAAGAGTTCATGGACCTCGCGATGGAGTCTACTGCTTGCACATATCTTGACCATCATGTTGTAACTAGCCTGCAATTATTCTCCCCAGCATTAACAATTATCGTAATGTTAAGCCACTAAATAGACCTTGGAAACATTTTGGCTTAAATACGTAAAAACCTACCGTTCCAGGTTTAATCCCTTTCTTCTGCATTTCAGTAAACAATGCCAATGCTTCACTCATCTTTCCTGGAAATATAAAGTTTCATTTGTTACTGTAACTAACCAGAATCAAGACCGGTCAATGTTACACAAAGGTTTCTTGTCTGCGAGAAATTGTGATCTATATCATAAACGATACATAAGTATAAATTTCTCGATTAAATACATACCAGCCTTTCCATAATGCATGATCATATTTGTGTATATTTTCTCGTCTAGATATAACCCCGATCTACGAGCGTTACTAAATATCTCAATTGCTTTGTCCAGCTGCAGACCCCGCCCGTACACGCTGTGTCACCCACCAAGATGGCTGGACTATTAGATATTGACTAACTTCAGTGTTAAACATAAGGAACCAGATCTAATGCAGTTTACCTGATCAGTGTGTTATAGGTCTGAATCGAACAAGGAACACCTGAGTTATGCATCCGCTCATAAATTTCGGATGCACATTGTAGTTTACCTGTGACAACAGAGGTTTGAGTGTTGGTTCCCTACACCAGAAAATTAAGCTGCAATTGATAAACGATCTATTCTGTTATACCTGCTTCTAGCATTGCCTTGATAAGAGTATTATACCCCACGGTGTCAAGCTCCATATTGTTTTCAAGGCAGGTCTGTGATATATGTTCTGCTTCTCGGTGTTTCCCTGTAGTTAGGATAATACAGTTTCCTTACATAGCATTTTAACAGTGTGAAACTAATAGGAATATAGAACGTTTATTAACACTGAAGTCTGCAATCTGTTGGTTGAGATGTAACAGTCGTATATCAATACACAATTTTCAAAGCAAATCGAAATTCTTCAGCTCAAATTTCCAATGATATGCTATAATAATTAAGATAATTTGGGGTTCTGATTTTCTCTGAAGTTTTTTTTGGGAAGGAAGGAGATGCAACTTTTACATTTGACATACCTCGATTTGTTAGAGCATTAACAAGAATGCTGACGGTAACAGCTCCTGGGTCACAGCCCTTTTCTGCTGATTCCATGAAGAGTCCATATGCATCTTCAAGCCAGCCACATCTGACGTAAGCATCAATCATTGAGCTGATAACAGATTTTCCCAGATTTTTAGATTCTTCTGCTGTCCGGTAAAGCCGTTTCGCCTCTTTAAGCTTATGTAGCCTCCCATAAACAGCAATCAAAGTCGCGACTGTTTCCTCCTCTATCGTGAGTCCTAGTCCAATAATCAAATCGGCAAGAATCTCTGCTTTAGATACATCACCTGCATAAAAAAGAACTTAATCCTCAACAACATATCCAAAGCTTGTTAACAAGCATCCAGAACGAACAACAAAGAACCAGATTGAACTTCCTACCTTCTCTCACAAAGCTAATTATGACTCGATTTACTGCCAACGAACCAAGATCAGTCGTGAACATTAATTTCAGTATTGCTTCAGTCTCATTCAAATTTCCTTCATTTAGTCGCAAATTGAGCAGCAATCCTAGAGCTGTGAGATCAAGTCGACTCACGTTTATAACTGCTACGTGTTTATCCTGCTTGTTTCTTTCGATATGCATAGCCTCTGCAAGTGTTTGTACAAATCTGTTATCCTTCACCCCGGCTTCTCTACTCATTTTCTCTACCAGCTCTATAGCTTCTGCTACCATTCCCTCCTTGCAATACACTCTCATAGCCGTCTTGTAAAGCTCTACATCAAAGTGCACTTGATCAGCCATTATCTGCTTGATAAAACCCTTAGCTTTCTCTCCTAAATTGAGTTTGGTATACAAATTGAGCATGTCGTTACAAGAACTAGCATCAGGAAGTCCAGTCTTTGATAAAGCTCGAAATGCTTCCTCAGCAAAGTCAACATTCTGTATCTTAGCATAACACTGTAAAATCACAATAAAGGCAAATCTGGAAAAAGGAATCTCTCTGGTCTTCATCATTTCAATTACATCTAATGCTTTGACAACATTTCCCGAATTCATATGAACTTGAGACATTGCCAAATACGTTTTCTCATCAGCCAGTAGATTCAGGCGTTCAGTCTCCTCAAACATACTTTGCGCATCATGGAAAAGTCCAAGCTTCCCATATATTCTGATGATCAACCCACGAATGACCTCATCAGCTGGAATTTTATTTCTTTCCATGTCTGCAAAGAGAGAAAGAGCTTTCGAGTAATTCTCAGTTTTGTAATACAAACTCAACATAGAAGCACAAGTATAGTTGCTCGGAACGACTCCTTGAGATCTCATATCCTCATACAACCTAACAGCCTGATCCCAATCACTAGCCTTCACACTTAAACCAATAACCGAGCTGTAAGTTACTTCCTCTGGGATAAACCCCAAGCTCTTCATCTCACCAAAAGTTTCCAACGCATCCTCGTTAAAACCCTGTTTAGCATATGAGCTCACAACCAACGTATACGTGAATTCAGTCGGTGGCACACCTTCCTCGACCATCTCCAACCATAAATCAATCACTTTCTCATGAAGTGATTTCTTCTGAAGAGACGACATCATGAAATTATACACGGAAGAAGCTAAAATGATCCGCCTTTCTTGAACAGCTTTGTAAAACGTCAACATAGCGTTATGACGTCCCCATCTAGCATATGTACACAACATTGTACCACAAGCTACTGCATCTGGTTCACATCCCACTTCAAGCATTTCCAAAAAAGTTTCCTCAGCCATCTTAATCTTCCCGACTTGTCCATACAAACGAAGAACAATCGTATAGACAACTACACTCGGACGGTAACTTAACTGTTTAACACAAAAATCTATCACCAAACCTTTCATTAAACCAAAATCTACAGAATCCTCAAAAAATCGAAAGGTTTTAAGAACAGAATCGAACCTGCAGTTTCATCCAAGAGAAGAAATCTCGAACTTGTCTCCAACCTCTTTGCTCTTTCAAAACGACACACATATCTCTAAAGCTCAGCTTTGTTACAAAGCTACTCATCACGAATCTCATATCATCACCACTACCTTGTCTCCGCTGTGACAAGCCTCTCACTGTCTTAATCGCAGCCACCACATGTTTCCCGTACATCTGACCATTACGATCATCTTCCAAATACTGAACCATTTGCTCTGGAGTTCGCTTAATCCATTTGGGAGTCATAGCGTGTGAGCCTTGGTTCCTTCTCAACGTGCTTAGATACTGTGCTTTCTTCTTTATGATTCGTCGAGCGTCGTCGTCTGATAACGGATGTTTCGGCCTCTCGTATCTAGGTTTCGGTTTTTCCGGGTTACCGTCGCTGAGTGACCATGGGTCGGGTCGTACTCCGGGCGAAGAAGATGACGTTATTGATATTTTTGACTTTCTTGAGGGTACTTTGGGAAGAAAAATTGAAGGATTGAAGTGCGTTGTGGAAGTGAGGAAGTCACTCTTCATTGCTTCTTCTTAAATTTCTCCGGCCACAACCTCGCCGTCGCCGTATCCACTACAAACTCCAAAGACAGTCTCATAATTTAGACCTTTGATTATCCGGTTTTATTCGGTTTAATCTGGTTTCGTTTGTCTCCAATCAAAATCAACTTAATTTCCGGTTTATGTCGTTTGATTACTTAATAAAATCTTCTTTTTAGTCTTTGCCGTTTGATTACTTAATTTAATATTTTATTTTTCTCTTGATTTTATGTTTTTATTTTTGGCCTATTTTCTTACAGCAATATTTTCTTACCCAACATGTTAAACTTTACTAATATTGTTGCTTCGCCATAGTCTGATACTCTGATCTTCCTATACACTTAAGTTAAATTCCAACTTAGTGACACATACACATTCTCCAAATTATGTCCCAAATGATATGTGCGACTGACAAAAGGAAGAGAGACCTATGTGTTCTTTGAGTTGAGACCCCAAACTGCTTTCAGGTCAAGCTCCCAGTATTCACCATCTCCACACCGTGTCACGCTCTCGTGTCTGAACGCAGGAATCTGATGTGAGAACCGACACACTTCAGTCATTGGAATGTCTAATACACAACCAGCATTTGATTGTTGACTCCTTTCGTAGAAAAGCTTGTTATTGAACCCTTTCGCAATCAAAGGCATCACTTGTATCCTCTGCTTGTCGGTTTCCACTACTTCTACAATCTCAAGTTCTTCAGCCTCAGCAAAGTTTGTGGTATTCCAGTTCTTGTACAGAGCCCAGATCTCACCCTTCCCTGGGTATACTTCGAATCTGCTCTTTTTACTCTTCACGGCTTTAACCTGATGTGAGAAGCTGCTAGGTGAAAGGACTTCTGCTTTACCGGTTTTCAATTTGAAGCGGCCACAGCACACGGGTCGTGCCATGTATATTGGAAGGCGATACAGCTCTAGAGGTGCTACATGTAACTTGAATTCAGGGATAGTGTCGATTACCTTGATCTGAACGTACTTTCTCGGGATCCCTTTGTCATTGCTATAAATGGCCCATATTTGATCAATCTGAAATTTGTCCCAAGATCTCTGGTTCTCAAAGTTGAAATTGTTTTCTTTCTCGGTTTGGCAACTGGATGGCACAAGAGTCTCTGGTTCTCGGCTTTTCGCAGCACTACCATTTAACCGAGTCAGTAAACTGTTACCGCTGGACTGAGACAATAAATCATCATTTCTCCCATGTTTCTTTAGCCTCCCTGTCAGTTTGTAAACCCACCTGGTTGTGCACAGTATTCACCATTTTTAGCACTCTTCTTCTCAGCTATTTCTCCGCCTGACCGTGAAGTTACTTGACTGTTTGTTTGACTCAACAGACGAGGAGATTTTCGCAGTTTCAAGACATCTACTGCTTTCACACTCTTTCTTGACTTCTTCACTGAGTTCATGTCATGATTAGTGCGTCTACCATCAGATTCACTGGAGAATGAACCATGATTGTCATTGACTTTTGAACGTTTCTTTTCAAACGGACTGCTATTATCTGCCTGCATGTCAACCTTGGAAGCTTCAAGAAAAGGACCAATAGTTTTACCATCCGGCCTTTCTCTATCCAACCCAACATCAGCTTTAGAATTATCAACCTCGAATAATTCTTCTGGTAAAGCAGCAGTATCTAATTCAAAGCACCCAGGAGGAACACCTTCTCTCTCCTTTCCAGTCATTTTGAACGACGGGACTTTATGCGAAAACCTCAGCATCTCGTTTGGCAGAATTTGAAGTTGGAGAACTCCATACTGTGCCTCTTGGCGAAAGAGGGAGACAAACCCTTCCACTTTTCCCAGATAGGCCACTCCAAGGCCAACCTCATCTTTAAAGTTAGACAGAACTTCAACAAAATCATATTCATAAGGCTGTTTATGATTTTTTGAGGTAGCACTCCAACTGATATCCCAACCTCTAAACACTGCCCAAACTTCTCCCTTTCTTGGATATATGACGATGCTATTGTTGCGAATTAAGTGAAACATTTGACAAGAAAATGTTAAGTGGTCGCTCTCTTCTTCTGAATCACTATCCCGAAAGGTCCCACAGGCAATGGGAATTGAGTTATCTTTATCCTCATGTAGCGGGTCAATCCACGTAATCCACATCTTGAACTCAGAATCCAACACTTTCTTTATCCGAGCATACAACCGAGGCATACTGTCAGTCGGATCATACATAGACCACACCTGGTTGACAGCAAAACAGTTTGTTGTCAGTTCAAAATTATTGAACTCTGGATCAGGCAAAGTCTTTTGATTAGCGTTGTGGTTATTGTCCATCTTTCTTGCCATAACCACTCCTTCTCCGTTTGCTTCACATTTGTCACCATCTTTGTCTTTGGTTGATGAGATTTCTTGATATCCAGAATCCACATTTTTCTTACCTTTTTCTTTAGACACACATGAAGGGGCAAATGAACAACCAGAATCAAGACGTTTAGATGATCCAACACCTCCGAATCCTTCTTTTGTAGTTTGCTCAGATTTTAATCCAATGTTTGACCTTGACCTCTTTTTTGGAGGGCTTAGGAAATCATCAATGCCTACCTCCTCTGCGTAAGAAATCTGTTGGCTTCTCCTTGGAGATTTCCTCTTATTATCATCTTTTGAATCCGCTTTATCCCTGATAATATCAGAGGCATCAACATTATTACTCTCAATGGGGTCCTCAACACATTTTTTTCTCTTGTTCTTGTCCTTTTCCTCTATCACAGAAGGTGCTTTTTCACTCCTTGAAACTGACTCACCAGGTACAGATTTCGATGCACCCCTTTGAGGTTCTGTAACCTCAGGTTGTGGCTTGTGTAGTTTAGCTGCACTCTTCCTCTTTCCCTCATTACTTGATCCAGCATAATTCTTCATGGATTCAGCCTCTACTTTGCGTTTTTTCGCTTCAGTTTTTCTGCTCTCGCCTCCTCCATTCTCGTTGTTGAATTTCTCGCTGAAAGTTTCTTTCTTATCGACATCAGCTGCTACAGTTCGTGGTTGAGCAGCAGTAGACTCCACATTTGTATTCAAAGATGTGTTACCTGGCCCCTGATTTCGAACTTCTTTTTGACCAATGTTTGATTTAGGTGGTGCTCTATTAAATCCAGTGTCGTAGGCCATGTAGGATTTTTGACAAGTGGTACAGCGCATAAGAGTATTCACATATTTTCTCAAGTACTTATACCTATATCCACAATGCGCACAACATGTCCAAAATGTAACACTGTCGATCTTACTATGACTGGCATTGTTTGCAGGTGCACGTTGTT
This sequence comes from Camelina laxa, assembly GCA_024034495.1. Taxonomy (NCBI): domain Eukaryota; kingdom Viridiplantae; phylum Streptophyta; class Magnoliopsida; order Brassicales; family Brassicaceae; genus Camelina; species Camelina laxa. The sequence continues at coordinate 13,260,708 of CM043881.1, forward strand.
GTACACCAGTGTTTGCAGTCGACTGGATACTAGCAAACCGTAAATAGATTCTACGCCTGATATCATACTGAGACCGTTTATCCTTGTCAGCGAGAAACCCGTTAGCATCCCAAACCAACTTGAAAGCAGCCTCTGCACCGGGAAACTGGTTTTTGTCAGGATGGAGAAGCAAGGAGAGCTTCCTGACCTGCTTCTTGATTGTAGCATCGTCAGCAAAATGCATAACCTGAAGAATACCGTACCAGTTCTCAAGACCTTTAATTTTCTTCTCGGCAGAGCTATGGACTTCACATACAGCTAGCATTTGCTGTAAACTCTCGAGACCTGAGAAGAGACTCTGAGCCTTCAACAAAAGCTTCTGAGCCCCAACAAAATCACCATTCTTCATCTTATCCTCAGCTAATGCTTTTGCCCTAAAGGCCTCTTCCTTATTGCAGTCCATTTTCAAACCACGAAACCTCCTTGAATCAGCTAAATTCTCAAAGTTCAGAACAACAACAACAACAACGACATCAAATGAACCAATATCTAATTCCTGAAACAAAAGAGTAGCCATAGTTGTTATTAGCAAAATAGTCATCATACTCCAAATTACACAATTTAGCGAACACCAACAATAAACAAAGGGAAACTAAACTAAAACCCTAGAATTAAAGTGAGGCTAGAGAGACAAAAAAAAAAAAAAAAAATCGAAATTGGAAGCTTGAGAACAACGACCTTGATAAATCTTCTTCAACCAGGACGAAAAAATCGGATTACAACAATGTTCTTTGGGATTGGGTAAGACCCAACCGAAACGCTACTCGGATTGCTCTCGTTTCAGGGTGTGGGAATTAGAGTTCGTCAGCTCAATGTAGTCTTTCAAATCTTGGGGGTGGAATGGAAGATTGAATAAAGCAAAAAAAAAAAAAAATTGAGATCGTTTTTTTTCTTTTTTTTTTTTTAACAAAAAAAAAAAGGAAAACGCATTTTGGGTATCTATTTGGGCCTTACCCATCATTAGTAAGTATATCTTTTATTGTATTTACTCTGATTTCTTAAGCTGAAGATATCTGTTTTCCACATTTTGCGCTGTACATATACTATTATCGTCACATAAAAAGATAGTCCTTGTGTATGTCCTACAGTCCTACCTTAATTCAGTAAGGTTTAATTAATAACAAAAGGAATTTGTTCAATGAGTCTTCACTCTCCGCATATAGAACAAATTTCATTGTGACCTAATAGGACGGACATACACAACATAGCAAAAATACACATTTAAGAAGCCAAAACAAAATGATCCTAGCATAGTGTAAGGTTTTGTTTACTTTTTGTTCAAACTAAACAAAACAAAGAAGACGACCCCAAGAAAAGATAAAGAGACAAAATGGAACGTTTAAAATTTATATATACCATTATGTGAAACACTTAAATCCTCCAAGAACTTTTAAAAAAAAACAAGCAGTGGCTAGAAGTTCCTGTAGAAAGGGTAAGGTTGATAGAATTGGTAAACTGGGGGTCCCTCTAGATGTCTCCACTCGTTATAATTGTAGTCGGAGTTAGGAATTCCCGTGAAGCCTCCTCTGTCGTAGTTGTCGACCGGCCATGTTTGTCTTTGATTCATGGAACAGTCATGTCTGGGGAAGTGTTTGCTTGTGTGCGAAGCAACGTGTCCTGAGTTCTGATTGTTTCCTGACAGGCTGCGTTTTTTGCCTGCTGCTCTCTTATTCTTTCTCTTCGAAGACGGTTTGCTCACGGAGGAGGAAGCAGCTTCCCTTGAAGGTTCCATAGGTGTGTTGCTAGTGACATAAGCAACCTCTGCTACATTTCGTGGTATTTCCTTCTGGGGTTGTTGGATTGTCGAATTGGGTTTGGATGCGGATTCGGATACAGATCCATTAGATGTGTTTCTTCTAAGCTTCAGAAGCGACTTGATTTGTTCCTCGAGGTTCTCCAGTTTGAACTCTGACTCGAGTTTGTGACACGATATGCATTTAATGGCTGCTCTAAGTGTTCTGATCTGTCTGTCTATGGCTGCAACCTGTAATATGTATGTTTTGTGTTACAACAATCTCGTTTAAGATTTTATTACGAGAAGTTAAGAACAAAAGAAACAGCTGAAATTTTTACCTGCGTTGCAGATTCGTTCTTGGCGTCTCTATACGACTTCTCTGCAGATTCCTTTGTGATCCTCAAGGCGTCGTTTATAATAGCAGAAACAGGTTGGAATCGATGGACCATACCAAATGAGTATATGTAGTCGATTGCCTTGATACGATGCCCACTTTTTATGAGATTTTGAATGAAACCTGTCGAAACAAAACCATATGAACAAGCTGTCTACACAGTAAACTGGCATAGGGTAAACCGATTAAACATTCATAGAGTTCAAACATTTTCAATAGAAGACATCAATAGTTCAGTAATTTAATCTTTAGGCTTAGCCGTTTGTAAAAGCGGGAGAGCATAGAAAACGGAATCACCTGGAATGGCGTTGTCCAACCCGAGAAACTGGCAAAGATCAGGAGATACAGTTTTCCAATAAGAATTGTCTAGTAGGCCTAAAAGGTCATCAGCCTTGAACTCTGACACAATTCCAAAGATACCCAGAAACTGTAGGAAACAAATGACTTCCAATTCATCCATTTTGCTCTTCAAAAACTTACTTTTCCAGTGAACGGCAAGTTTTTTCGCATCGCCTTTCACAGGATGTCCAATTTGAGGCAGGAGCTTCTTCAGCTGATTCAACAATAAGGAGCAGCTAGCTGAAGTAACCAGCAGCTTGAACTCATATCCCCCTTCTGCGTTTGTTGGACACAGAGCCATGGATGTGTCAAGAAAAAGCTTAGCTGGATCTGGTGTGCATTTGAGAGCATTGGAGAGATCCTCATTCTCCTTTGGATGTTGCTTTTTTACTAGCTCCCTTAACATGTCTGCTTTAGTGAAAGCAGGGAGGATGTTGGGATTGTATTCAGTACTTGACGGATGAGTTGTTATGGTGTCTGGCTGATGATTTACTCTGGATTCTTTAATCTGATTCCCAGAAGGAATAGACACAACCTCAACCTGCTTCACTGTATGATTTAAAGGAATAAGAAAAAAATAGCTATTTAATGTGCCGATTACATATCTCAAACAAAAGAACAATGTTCTGATCGAATTTATGTCTCAAGTCCCCCCCCCACAAAAGAACTTAGTGATACGTGAGTGAAAGTTAGCGAAAACAAATGGCACAGATAAGTAAGGTCTAGCTGTTAATACAAGAGCAAGGACATGAATCAAGATACCTGTTGAATTCTGAGAAGGAGCTATTGGTTCAGTTAATCTTTGACGTTTAGCTTCATTGTTATGTTCATACGGACTAATCGAGTGAGCATCAGATTTCCCTACAGCTTTGGTTGTATTCTGTCTTTTTTCATAACTTTTATGAACTGGTTCTGTTGCTTTCTGAACTGATTCATCATTCTTCAGTACAACAAGCTTGTTAAGGATTTTAGCAGGAAACATAGACTCGGCTTTGACCTCTTTGATGTACTTAAGGGCCATGACTGCATCAGCTCTTTTCTTCTCCCTCCTTGCTTTCTAAAACATGTCAACAAGCTTAATCAACTTACATCAGACATGAAAACACATCATAAGCCAGATTGAATAGAACACACATCATAAGCCAGATTGAATAGAGCACAAAGAGAGGGGTTAGCTTACCTGCGCCTCCACTGAATTTCCATTCGCAGCAATCATTCGGGCAGCTTTATCTGAGGAAATCAAGAAGTCAATCAAAAGTTCTCCTGGTCGTCCTCCTGGACAAAGCTTGTATAACCGGAATTCAGAGATAAATTTCAGTGTTGCGAGATAATCGTCCTTTTTCTTTAGAGTTTCAACCGCACCTGCAGAGCAATTCACATGAAGTTATAAATTCTTGGACAATAACTACTGTTAATCAGTCTAAAAACAAAAAGCAGGCCTTACCAGACACTTTATTTTCTAACCCCAGAAGCCGAAACAGTTTTGGGGCCTGTTCATACGAAAGGAACCGCTCTAAAAATGTTAAGAGCACCTCATGAGTAGTCAGAGAGGCCAAACTATAGGCAGCCAGAAAAAACAAGCAACCTAAAACCAGCGAGTTATTGTTCTGATTGGTTTTAGCCTTGGCAATCCAGGCAACCCCAAGTTGAGTAGCTTCCTCTTTCACCTTCGTTGTCACTTTTAGATTCATCTTTATTAAAGTATCTAACAGACCAATGCAACTCTTAACTACACTATCAACTCTATCACCAGCTTCTCCTAAATCTTTATTCAAGTATTCCTTAAAAGTCCCTTCTATAGCATCCAGAACAAACTTGGCCGGATCCAAATACGGAACCATTCTCGCCAAGGCTGTGTTTTTCTTAACCAAATCATCCGCAAAACATGTCGCATCGTCATTGAGGTATAAAGCCGAACACTTTGTGGGCATGGTCACAGTTGAGCCCATGTTCTTAGCCAACAACGAAACCAATGGCTCAAACTCACCTCTGGCCATACTTTGTTCTCTCTGTTCCTTCACTTGTTTCACCTTCAATTCAAGCTCTTTAGCTCTCACATCGAGTTCCATCAACTTCTCATCAGAAAACCTCTTCTTCTCAACCTCAGCCTCCTTTTCCAAATCGAACTCCTTCTCCTTCTTCTCGAAATCGCTCTGTTCCGAACAGAGCTCCTTCTCCTTCGTCTCCAGTTCCAAAGCTCGGACCTTTATCGATTCCTGAAGCAAGTCTAACTCCTTGGCTCGCTCCTCGAGGACGGTTCTCGTGGAATCGAAATAAGACTCAATCTCTTTCCATTGAATCGTAAGGAGAAGAACAGAATGAGCACCGTCTTGCAGAGATTCTAGGGTTTTGCGGAGGTTGCGCTTGCTTAAATCAACAAGCTCTAAACCACTCGTTACCTTCTCCATCAAGCTACTACTCATTATTAACTAAAAACACATACACACACACAAAAACACTAATAAGTTCCACCAAGAACTTTGAATTCTTCACTTTCTCCTTTAATTGTTCTCTCTCGGCGCCTGAATGTTGATAATGACAAAATATTTAGGGTATTTTGTTTTTTCCTTAATTTTCAGACCTTTTTTAATTAAAAAATAGAAAAAAAAAATTATGGGGATATATATAATTGGAAAAATACACCTCACCGCCTTGAATAAATTTTTTTGTATTTTGACCAAAGAAAAAAGAAAAGTTAATCTAGTATTTTATTATTTTGTCACCATTGTTTTTTTAAAAAAAAATTGTTGTATGTAAGCATCAGTTAAAGATTTGACCCATCATCTTACCAAATTTGAGTGATTTATATATTCTTCAAACTGCAACCTACTCTATTCAACTAACTGTTCTTTAACTAGTAATCTAACGAAGTTATAATTATCACTATAGAGAATTTATATGTAAAGAGGTCTTGAAAAATAAAAGAATTCCAATACATGAGGATGTTCCCTCTGCATATTCATGTTTTTTTTTCTACATTAGACTTTACAAATGGGTTAAGAGCTATTAACCACAAACCAATCTAGACCAAAATACCAAACTATACCTTAGTATTTTACTTTTCTAAGTACTTTTTTTTTTTTTTTTTTTTCAAGGACTTTTCTAAGTACTAGCTTCAGACTTAAGACTTAGAATCTGCTGTCATAGCTTGATGGATTGAAGCAAGGTCTAATCACAGGTCTAGAAACCGCAGGATCCATCCTTGGGCGTTTAAAACCAGCCTGGTGTGAAGATTGACCATGGTACACACTTGAACTACCAGCTTGATATGTTTCCAAGTTGTCTAGGACCTGTTGATTTGGTGATCCACTACGGCTGGTAGGATAGGTTGGGTTCGAGCCATGAGTGGTGATATATGAGCTTTTAATGACTGTGTGTGAAGCCTGCATATGAAGCTGCGGAGGTTGAACTGGGGCAAATGATGAGACCTCATATTGATTCTGATTTTGAATTCCCCGCGGAACCATGAATCTGACGATAAGGTCCACAGGAAGATCAATTTCCAGCTGGAACTCTTCAACGAGTTCAATTATCTCTCTCAGTTTTGCACCATCTCTGTCTTCAGCCTAGAAGCCAACATAGAACATATATATAAACCAACAATGACAATAGAATACACAGTTTGGGAAGACATAAATCAGAAGCAAGCTTTAACCTGTGAATCAAATCTTCTCTTATCCTTGGGAGAGCGTCTAAGAGTGATGATCTCTTCTTTCAAGAACACTAGGGGAGAAAAGCTGCACTTCAGGTTGAAATAAAATACATACCGAATTGCTAGAAAATATTGGCGTTCGTCTAGGAGTTGTCTGACCAAGCCTGCAACGATAAAAAAAAAGAGTCGAGTCAGACATACTTCATCAATCTTTTGAGTATCACTAATGCAAGGAAGAAACTGTTAAAAAAAAAAACATAGACAACAATGTGTTGCAGTAGTAAAACTTACCTGAGATGGCATAACGAAGACCAAGAGCTTCAAAGAGTTTCGGAGCCTGTTTTAAATGAGCAACATTCATGGCAAATCGTAACGTACTATCTCGATCTGTTCTATGCACTAAGTTATACGCCACAATGAGTTGCAGAAAACCCCAAGCTTCAAGCGTTGACATCTGAGCACTATTTCCCATCATCAGGCTCCATCGATTTGCCACTTGTAATGCATCTGAGAAGAGATGTTTGCTAGATCTTACAACACGTGGTAGCTCATCCAAAAGGGAAACCAAATGCTTAACTATAGGCTCTTTCAAACTCAACTCCCCTCTCTGCTGAGCACCCATGAGTTCATCGTTCACCAAATTTAGAACATACCCAGCCGGATCTGTCATAACTTGAAGTCCAGTAAAGACCTCATTCGGCGAAAAAGAAGCTGAGACCTCAGGGTCCCAAAGAGCATCTTCATTACCCAAATCAGATGATGCTATGTTTTCTTGGACATCCGGGTGGGGAGAATCACTACTATTTCTGCGTGGTGCTTCAGGGTGCTGTTCAGGCTTATCATCCAAGGAAGATAGTAGAGTGTTGACTGCGCAAAAAGAAAAAAGAAAAACTTCAATAAGCATCACAAGACTACATTATAGGACTTAACTGTTATTTCTTAACGGTCTAAAATTTTAGTAGTATTTTGCTTGTAGATATCTAGACTATGTGGGATCCGGGTTTAAAGATACATTTAATAGCAGAACAAAAAATATCATAAAAGAATCTTTATGCTACTTGACGAGAAAGAGACAAGGGAACAAGTAAATCTTTTTATTCAGAAAACTTACCAGGTGTTAGAGATGATACTCCAAGAGCCTCACACAGACTCGGAGCGTATTGGCAAAGAAAGGCGGCATCAAACAGATTTTTGGCTTTGTCAGCATTAAAAGTGTATGCCAAACTAAATGCAGCTAGAAAGTGCAGAAAACCCAAAACCGCCACTGGATTTTCTGCCTTGACCAGTGTTGTGTTCTTCCATTCAGTGGCTGATTTGATAGCTTCTCCCTGTACATCAGTCTTGGGTTCTGGTGACATATCCATTAAGCATTCCAGCAAACAAATGCTACTCCTTCTAACACTATCTGGTTCAAGCTTTGTTATTGCCATCCTTTCATGAAGCTCCTGTATTGTGACTAACACAAGCTTTGCCGGGTCAGAAGAGGCTTTTAGAGCACACAAAACATCGAGGTGAAGCTGATGACATTTCCTCAGATGCCCATGTAAGACTAACTGCAAACTTTTCTCGTCACGTATACCAGCGTCACGTACCAAGTCAACTCGTTGATCAGGGTTGTTTTGCTGACAAAAGCTGGCCAGTTTCTTTGCTTCCAGCTCATAATCCTTAACGCATTTAGCCAACCTTTGTTCTGTGGATTTCAGTTGCTCATCTTTTTTATCAATCCTTTCCTCCCGAGCATCAAGTTTTTTCTCTTTCCGTTCAATCTTTTCTGAGCGAACACGAACTTGCTTCTCCTTCATTCCAAGTTCTTTTTCACGCTCTATCAATGATGCTTTTAATTTGACTTGCTCTGCCTCTTTAGATTGGAAGCTTTTCAAGCTGTCTTGAATCTTTTTAGCCTCTTCTTGTAACGACTTTAACTCCTTCTCTTTCATTTCCCAGTTTTGGAGACACTCTCTGTATGTATCTTTCACAGCGCAAAGTTCCTTTTCCTTCGAAACAAATTCTGCAGTGGATTTTTCTAGATGTTTTACAGTCGAATCCAGTTTGTTCTGTTTTGAATGTTGTTTCTCAGAGAGTTGCTGGATAGTTTTCTCTTTAGTGACAATCTCTAAAGATAGTTTACGAATCTCCTCAGTTATCTCATTGTGTTTCTTCTCTTTAGAAGCAAGTTCTTCACTGTGTTCCTCGAGCAGCATTTTGATTGACTCACTGTGACCAGTCCGTTCCTGGATCAGCCTTTCAATCTTCTCCAACTCCTTACCCTTTGATTTAACCTGTTGACAAATCTCTTTCACCTCGTTGTTTAGTGAGTTGGCCAGGTCAAGGTCCAGACTCAGTCCATCCAACTCTTTCTTTTTAGAAACAAGTTCCAGAGACCGTGTCTCAAACAGCTTCTGCTGAGAAGCTAGTCGCTCTTCCACCGACTCAAGCTGCTTCCCATACTCTCCAATTTTATCGACAACCGCTGTAAGATCCTTTTTCTTTCTCTCTATTTCCTCCTCCAACTCTCTATTGCGAGTTTGACTCCTAACAAGATGTTCCATCTCTGCGCTGATCTCGTCACGGTGCCTCTTAAGATCAATATTCATCTGTTCTAATTGTTTCAATTTCGATTCAACCTCCCCCTGAGTCTTTATCATCTCTGAGGTCCGTGTCTCAAACAGCTTCTCAGAATTAGCAATTTCATCGACAACCAATTTGAGATCCTTATTCTTTCCTTCTATTTCCTCTTCTAATGCTTTCCTGTTAGTTTGAGTCCTAGCCAAACACTCCTTCTCTGCGCTGACCTCAACACGATATCTCTCAAGATCAACATTCATCTGTTGTAATTGTTCCGCTTTCAACTCAACCTCACCCTGAGTCTTTATTAGCTCCGAAGACCGTGTCTCAAACAGCTTATCACATTCAGCAATTTTGTCCAGAACCAAAGTGAGAGCTTTCCTCTTCCCCTCTAACTCCACTTCCAATTCTCTCCTGTCATTCTGAGTCCTACCCAAATGCTCCTTCTCTGCGTTTACCTCAACACGATATCTGACAAGATCAGTCACCATCCTACTTAACTGTTCCCCCTGCAAATCAAGATCAACCTGAGCCTTTCTCAACAATTCCACCAACTCATTAAGTTGACCTGTCTTTGACCTGTGCTCAACATTACACTCTTCCAGCGACTTCCTAAGAGAAGCCAATTCCTCTTTTTTCTCTTCAATTTCACTCCTAAAGCCATTAGCTTTCATCTCCAAATCACCCATCTCAGCTTCCGCCGCTTCAACCACTTTAACCCTTTCTTCAAGAGCAAAACTTCGAGTCTCGAACTCAAGCTCCTTGGACACCAACTCCCTAAACCTCTTCTCTACCTTATCCCCCGCTGATTTCAAATGATCCTCCAAATCACACCACTGAAGATTCAAGATAAGTACATCCGAGGCTTGAGACTTAATCTTCTCCATCGTTTTACGAAGATTGTCTTTTTTCAGATCACAAAGCTTTATCTCGTCCTCATACTTAACTTCCTCCATTCCTTTCAATTTCTTCAACTCCACGGAAGAGATCCTTCTAATAAAAAAAAAAAACCCCAAAAGAGAAAAAACACAAAATCACCTTCAATCTCGATAAAGCTCTCACCTTTAGGCAGATTCCAAGCCAGAGAGTGAACAAAAACAGAGACAGAGAAAAGACAGTAACAAAAACAAGACCGTACCTTAAGCGACGTTTCCGTACAGTAACCAGCGACTGAACAGAGAAACACTGTAAGAAAATTAGGGTTTTGAAAACGAACAGAGAAGATAATGAAGGAGTGTAAGTCGCAATTCGGAGAAACAAATGAGAGGCAGCGAAGGAAGAATCAAAGAATCAAACCCTAAAACGAAAGGGAAGAGAAGAGAGAAGAGAAAAGGAGAGACCTTTGTGTGTATGTACGGACGAGTGCTTCAACTGTGTGTCTTCCTTATTTTAGCCGTTTTGTGAAAGAGACTTAATTTATCTCTTTATTTATTAATTACTGTGGTTTTAAAAACAGATACTAATCTTGCTTATATTTTGGTTCGGTTCGAATTTTAATAAACCTAACTTGCCTGTAAACGTTTCTAATCATTATTTAGTAGCATTAGTTATCAGTTTTTTTGCAGTCAAAATTAAAAAGCAAAAAATAAAAACTAAAAACTAAAAAAATTGCAACTTTACCATCTGACATGTCATATGGGATAGTCAAATCAAAATTATGTCAATGATGTAAAAGTATCACATATATTTCCTCCCTTTTAAAACATATAATGTTTAACTAAACCACACATATTAAAAAATATTTACTTTTAATAATTTCAATAAATCATAATTAATACTGCATAAATAAAATATTAAACTGATAAAAATTGCATAAAACATCTTATATTATAAAACAAAAGAAATTTCTCTAAAATATCTTATATTTTGAAATGAAGTAAGTATATTTTAACTTTTAACTTTCAAGTTTTTTTTCATTTTTAAGTATCAACAAAGAAAAAATGTATACAAAGTATAGAGTAGATAGTTCCAAACAATTTTTTGTAGGTAATTTTTTGTCTATATTAATAAAACTGTATTGGTCCAGAAAGTAAATACAAATTGTAAATGATGTAAATGCTAGGTATAATTTCTGATGAAAGAGCTCTCCCCTAAAAGTTTACTCCATCACAATGGTAAGATGAGTAGGGGCCATGAACCTAAATCAAAACAAATTTTCAAGCTAGCTTATAGGGTTATGAGAACATTTGTTTTTTCTTTTTTAAAAGAGTTCCCTTCTTAAACCAAATGATATTAAGAATTTAAGATGACTAACATCTATGTGATTGATAATTTCTCCCACTATGTTCTTGTCAATATATATAGGCCATCATTAACATTAAAAAATAATAAAAAGAAATCATACATGATAAAAGTTCATATATCTATTTGTTCGATTTAGTCTAAATGTATGTTATGCTAAATGTGGATAGATGAATAAGGAGAAACTGTGGAATGCAATTTATTTGACTTTGTGAAGATGAATAAGGAGGAATTAATTAATATTTGACCAAAATCTCATTCTATAAAAAGGCAAGTAATTAATACTTGGGTGTTCAATATAAGTATTTCCTTTAAAAAAGAAATAAGGAATATTTTAGAAATTTAGAATTGACAGCTTAGGCCATGGATGTTTATAACTTTTTCTATAATCTTGATTGGAAATCTATATTAACATTTTTGAAGTAAATTTTTGTTTATGCCCTTTAAGTTTTACTTATTTAATTTTTTTTTACAACATTAACCCCTAAAACAATTCCATAAATAACATTGCAGAGAAAGTCAAATACTAAACTTTCCTAAATTGACCAACATTTGTTACTTTTATTGTCATAAAATATTAACAACATCTATACATTCCGATTTTTCCAAAAACAACTCTACCCATTAAAGTTTTAACCCATTAAATCTCCAAAACTATTTTTATGGATGCTATAATCTCTCAAATTTAAATGATATGCAACAGATTTTCCATAACAAAAGTTTACAATATCCATAATTATATTAACATTAATAAATTTCCTAAACCGAAAATCCAATTATAAAATATCACATTAAATATGTTGAAAACTCCCGTATAATTTGGTTTATTTTTATTTTTTGAGGAATTACCAAAAAAAATTAAAATCCTATTAATTATCATAAACTATATATATTTATATGGAAAAATTTATAAACTACAAAATATGCTAATTTGGTAAAACAATTAACATAATTAAACTTGATAAAAAACTTATTTTGATTATTTTTTTTTACGCAAAAACTAATTTTGATTTTGGTGAGACGGGTTGGCATTAATCTCATATAGGGAGTTAAGTGGAATTGTTTTTTTTTTAACACTTTTAGATGTGTACCAGAAGATAAATGTATTACTAGACTATACATATACCACACGGGTTAAAACCTTGAAAACACTACAAAAATCCTATACTTTGAATACTTATATCAAATACCTGTAAAATTTTATATTTTTAAAATTAATAAAAAAAATAATAAATAACAATAAATACAAGATACATTTTAAATTTTTAAAATTAAAAATATTGTCCCGTGGTGTACCGCGGGTTAAATTCTAGTAGTTTTTGAAAAAGAAAACCAAAAACCATGCTCAAAACCACTGCCATTCAATAGGATGAAAATATTCTGACTAAACTAAAAAGAGGATGAAACTATTGGGTAGGATAATGTGCCAAATCTCAATTACATGAAAACTGAAAGTGAGAAGACTTTAAATAAAAAATACTTTTAAAATTTTGAAAACAACGAAAATATTGATTGGCTTGGCAGAATGTGCCAAATAATTTACATGAAAAATGAATAGTTTTCAAGAAACATATCACTTGAATGAAAAAAAAAAAAAAAAAAAAACATATCACTTGAATGTATTTGGCTTGTTTGAGATTTATGTCAATTAATGTATGATTTTGTTTTCTTTTACTTTTGAAAAAGCCTTCTGCCACTTTGGTCACATGCACAATTCGATTGTGACTCATCAACAAAGCCAGTTCTCAAACATATATAGAACAAAAGAACACAAAAAATAAAAGAGGACAATGTCTTGTAAAAGGAAACAACAGCCAAAGATGCATGCATGCATAATCATGTTCAACGAAGAGCAACGATTTTGATCGAGACATCTCCTTTAGTCCCACATATACATCTCCTTTCCCACAAATAGTTAATGGACCTAAACAAGATAGCTAAATTACAATATATAAGACATGAGAAGATGACACTCCAACTTAATTCCTTTGAATCCATTCTTCTTCAAGTACACCGTTATTGACTGATTGTACAAGACCAAAACTCTTTAGCTCGTTAAATTTATATTTATTACATGAATCTTCTAACGTACACATATTTTCCCACGATTGTGACTACTGACTACTTGACTAGCCTAAAAAAGTCTGTATAGGTGGTAGAGTTTTAAATCGCACTAGCTAGAAGTTGTGGTTATGGTTTCAGTAAAAGTTAAAGGTAAAAACAGAAGTCATGATATTAGACAAGTTAAATGATAAATCTTGATTACTAGTTAAAGAACTCGGTAATATATAAAAGCTAAAACAGTTTTCAGTTTCACAACCATTTTGTTGCCGTGTTGCGAATACTCCTCAATGCCTTGTTTGCTTTAAAATTTTGCCTCCTGAGTTCTGACGACATTTGATATCTCCTCTTCTAGATAATTTATTTATTGTGTTACTTCAGGCTTTCTTTGATTCACTATTATATATTAAAAACATATTTTTGTCTACTACTTCTTGTGTGGTATATATGAGCAAATTTTTAATTTTTGGACAAAGTTAATTGGAGTGTTGGTAAACACAGTTTTCTACGTCAAATTATATTTTAGTTTACAAGTTTAAGCTTTGTGTGTGATATGATTTATATAAAAAATACCAAAGTTTAAGCTTTGTGTGTGGTATTATATGATTTATACAAAACAGAGCGAGCTACCAGATTCTACATTCAAAATTCACTCTGTTCTTTGTTTTTTGCCTTTGGTTTCTCTCATCCAATCTTTGCATTCATCTGCTGAGCCGCTAGGATAAGCTAATTGCCATGTAAGCACTTTCCGTTGCCATTTATGGATGATGGATCCTTCCGTAAGATTTGCGATTTGCATGATCTCTCTGCCATTCACCAGTGGCTTCACGTCTCAGATTTTATCAAGACCCATTTCACAAATGGTTTCCTCAACTGTTAGATAGAGTTCATGCGTCTTGTCTAGTATGAAGTCCACTAGCCCGATTTCTTGATCTTCATTCATACCATCAAAGGCCCAGCCCTGACCTAAAGCCCGTAAAGCAAGGGCTTTAGGCGCCAAATTATTATATAAACTTTAAGGGCATCAATTTTGTAAAAACTCTTAATAGTGCAGTGGTTATTCTATGTTATGTGTTATCTTCAGATCGTGGGTTCGAGTCTTTCCTGTAAGACGTTAAGAGTGCAACACGCCACAAGTCTTTGATTTCTCTAAGAATAAACCCCGTGAGTACTCTTAGTCTTGAAGCTGCTGGGACCTCTGGATCAAGAACATCAGTTTCCGAATCAAGTTGTATAACATCATTCTTCGACTGAAGGGGAGGAATCAACGGTATCAATCTCTCTGTGGTACAGTGTATATTCAGAACTTTCTCAGCGTCAATGGTCTTCCGCTTCATGGAGAGTTTGAAGATTTGGTTAACAACAGGAACGAGCTTCCCCTTCTCGTCTTTGTAATCTGTTTTCCTAAAAGATAGAAATAAAGCAGCATATAGAGCAAGTCTTCATTCTTCACCGCTGAACTTGCTTAGCCCAAGTGTAATTTGGATGAGACACCACATAGCCTCCAAGTAGGCTTTACATAGTCGTCCCTCTGATGGTGTAGGCCCCAAAAGACAACACTAAAGAGTTTCAAATCACAAAGACAAGTAACCGCTGAAACTGGTCCATTCCCGGATATCATCGCATCGATTTCAGTGCCTATCCGCTCCCTGCTTATCTTTCCTCCAAGAGCTAGCTTTACTTCCTCACTTGACGCAGCTTCCTCTAAGTTCTTCATCAAGCGTAAAACCAAACCTAGCACTAAACCGAATTGCCCTAAGAACTCGCAAAGGGATCATCAAAAAACGTAACTTTCGCAGGCAATGGTGTAACAATCTTCCCGGATCGATGCCTCTTTTTGTAAGATCTTCAACCAAACCATTGTTTATGTTATAAAACAAACTATTTATGGTTAGGTCTCTTCTATAAGCATCTTCTTCAGGGGTGCCAAACTTCATCATCGTAGGAATGCGACTACTTTATCTATACTCTTCACTTCTCAAATTAACAAAATCAATCCATTGGTCATAAAGCCGCATCCTTGCTGTTTCCAAGTGTTTGGATTGGTCAGGCTTCTTTTCAATAATATTAACTCCTTGTACTTGTTCGTCTATAGAAGATATATACTCCTTGACCTTATCAAGAAACGCACTTACCAACATATTATCAATAGCTATGTCAATATCATTACTCTCTTTCCCTAGAAGCTTATCCCGCACCCAACCACCCGCGACACGAAGCTGCGTGTCGAGGTTGCAATAGCGAAGAGTTCCGAGAAGCCGGTCGAATATTTTCACTCTATCTCAGTCAGATCAATCTTCTCCTTCACTTGGACGGTCGTCATCATCGAGAATTAGTAATTAACAAACACAAGCTTTTAAAATCTCTGATATATTTCTTCTATAGAGACGCAAGCTTTCTGTACACAACAACCCTATATTTTTTTATACGATCTTAAAATTTTCACAACTATAGATATTTCCATTATTTTGTATTTGTACTTTTTTTAGGAAATTAGAATAAAGGAAAATAGAAAACTATAACATAACTAATCAGATCTTCACTTACTTGGTCTCCAGTTTCTCTTTCAAGGATCTTGATATTGTACCTCCGGCGTGTCCCGTCCTCCTCAGATTGATATCATGGAAGCTGCTATGAATGTGTTAAGACTCGCAGCAGGCACTATGTTGGATGTATAGAAGATGCCGTTAGAGAGAGATACATTTGTGTGGTCGATAGCTCCAACCACGGCGGAAATAGTAGATTGTTACCGAGGTGAAGAATTGTGCTTTCTTTGTGATAAAGGGTATCTTAAAGAGAAGAGATTGTTTACAAAACAGTATGCAATCACATATTCCCTGCTATTTGTATCTCAAGTCACTTGTTGCATACTCCTCAGTGTCCTACCTGTTTGATCCGCGAACTTGCCACCAATCGACATTGATGGATCTCTACTCTTCAAGACTTAATTTTACTATGTTAGGTGATATTAATTCACTTTTCTATATATCCAAGTTTTGGTTCTTTGTTTTTCTACTATTGGTTCTTCGTTTTTTTCTCTAATCAATGACCTTTTAGACTTAAAACATGTTTTGTGGACTAGTCATTGTGAGGGCATATTCTTATGTTGTGTTCTTATGCGATGTTGTCACAAGTAGAGGTCACGGTTTTCCGATCTTGGTTCGAAAGCATTTATTGATAAGTTAGTAAAACCCATCTACGGTAGCTACCTTGTGTAAATTGGCTACTTAACTCAATAACACTCTGACTATAGTTACAACTTACAAGTTTAGCTATACAATTAGTGAAGTTACTTATTAAGGGCATCTTTACTGGGGGAACACTTTTGGGTGTTCTTAGAGTAAAAATATTATGAAAATAATGTAAGATCATTAGTTTAGATCTTTTGTTAAAAAGTTTGTTATTGGGAGAACATGTTTAAGATCATAAGATTTAATATTATAATAATCTTAAACATATTACATTTCTAAAAACTTTTAAAATATTATTTAAACTGCAAACTTATAAAACTTTTACTAAAATTCAAAATACTACAATACTAAATTTTTATGAAACAAAAAACATTAAAGATAAAAAGAAAAACAAACATATTACTTAATTAAAGCATACAAACATTTTATTTAATTAATACATAATTAATGTCTAAACTTATTCTATATATTCTCAATCAAATCCTCTTTTAATTTGTGAAAAATCGTTTGTAAAAAATTGGAAAAATGATTCTCAGCTACACAGAGTATTCTCCAACATATCACCACACATGCAGACTAAATTAATGTCATTTTAACTACATAGACTATTGGATTTACATACGGACATGTATAAACTAATGTCGGTTATGTCCACAACACCATAACCATAGATTCCGGTACCGCTCCGGTGTACGGCTCGACGGAATCCGGTACCGTCGATTAATTCTGGTTAGACCCGATTAAAATTTAAACCCGTCAATAATTTTGACCCGCTAATCAAACCGGATCACATTTAATTGGGCCCAAACCCGATCCAATTACTAATTACAAAAGATAAAAAGTAAAAAACATAACCCGATGGTTTCAGTTTCTCATTTCTCGATCTAACCTTAAAAAAAAAATTCCTCTTTACTTAGGGTTCTTCAGATCGAACACGAATCAGAGTGAATCGAACTCGTTTTGTAGGGTTTCACTACTCACAGTGAATCGAACTCGAATCTCGTTACAATGAGGTAAGATCTCTCATTTTGCGACTTTACTTAGGGTTCTTGAGAGAAGAAGGTTTCAGATCGAACACGAATCAGATCGATGGACTTAAGTACGGGTTCATCTAGCATGAGTAGATCTTCTGGAGTTATGAAGAACTGTGATTGTGGATTGCCAGCAAAGATATTTACATCAAAGACTCAAAAGAATCCTGGTAGAAAGTTTTTCGGGTGTCCAATGTACAAGGTACGTTTGTTGTGTGTGTTGTATTTTTGTAAATGTGATTAAAATTGGCAACTTTTGAGTGTTTTAAATGGTTGAAGGATGGTGGAACTGAGCACTGCAAGTACTTTAAGTGGTTTGATCTAGAAGAGGTGAGAGGGTGGCCGCGAAATGCCTTGAACCAAGCTGTAGCTGAAAATCGTGAGAAAGATAAATTGATAGAGCACCTACAAAAGACAATTATGCAACTGCGGAGTGATTTGGAGAAGAATGTCGA
Organism: Camelina laxa; assembly: GCA_024034495.1. Lineage (NCBI taxonomy): Eukaryota > Viridiplantae > Streptophyta > Magnoliopsida > Brassicales > Brassicaceae > Camelina > Camelina laxa. The sequence continues at coordinate 13,278,411 of CM043881.1, forward strand.
AGATGCAGAAAAAGTAATGTATAGGCATCGATTGATCATCACTGGGTTATCTGGATTGCTTGTATGTGCTGTTGGAACCATTGTGTGTTTGCTTTAAAATATCATCAATTGTCGTACGTGTGTGTTGTTAGTTGTGTGTTTGTTGTAAAACTAAATATCAGCAAGGATTAATAGTGGAGCAAACATATTAATTCAAAACGAGTTTGACTACAGACATCCGAAAATATTGAGTCTTGAACTACAAAAACCCATACAACCCGATACGAGTTTCTCTTTGTCACAAATCCATCAAAAAGAGACAAAAAACCAAGTGACAAAGTATAAAGTTTACTCGCAAACCATCCAAAAGGCCTAAAGCATTGTTATCATAACCAAAACACATCAACACTGAGTAGTTTATCCAAAGAGTAACCTTCGCATCCTTTGGCTTCCTTGTGGTGCAGTTGATGAAACATCTTGGACTTCAACTTCAGCTTGGTTTGAGGTCCCAGCTTCATCTTGAGCTATCATTGCTGCTTCCATCTCTGCTTCATCTTGAGCCTCCAATTGAGCAGCATTTTGAGCATCAAGCGCAAGTTTTCTTCTCTTTGTCATGCTCTCCTCAGACTACAAAGTGATATAAATGTTAACAACTTAAAAGCAGATGGTAATTATGTCATAAATCAAAGCCGAATCATACCTCAGTTGGACATTTTCTTGAATTATGCCCTGCTTCACCACATAAACCACAATGTATTATCCTTCCCTGTCGGCCAACCTTATGCTTGTTCTTATTCTTACTTGGTGATTCATTTAACCTTTTGATCCTTGCTTTTCCCTTAGGTCTTCCTGGAGGGGGCTTAAACGGCGGTGCATAAATGCGTCTTCCTCCAGTCTCCTCCCAAAACTTAGTTCCATTCACTGGAGCCAACCCTCTGCGATAGTTTTCCCTCCACTTTTCTGTCAAGTAGTAATCAGAAATGTAGTCCTCAATCTCTTGACAATTCTCTCTGATTGCACATACAGCATGACGGCAAGGAATGCCTGTTAAGTCCCACTTCCTACATGCGCACTCCCTCTTAGACAAGTTCACACTAAACCCATTACCAAATTCCAAAATCTCATATTTTCCACCTGTGCTAGAAAGAGAGTAACAATTTTGAGCCTCCTCACAAGACTTCTCAACCTCTTTCCTTGCTTTCTTTGTGTATTTGGCAGTCTCCTTCTCAGCTATCTTAAACCTTGTTGCGATCCGCTGCATTGCATCTCTTCTTACTAGCTCCAACATCTCCACAAATGGTTTTCTCCTTGCTTTCTTCAATGTTCTATTATAGGACTCGGTGTGATTGTTGTGTGTGTCACCGCAACTAGAACCAATCCTAAAGAAGGCCCTGCACCATTTACGATGATCCTTCTTCAAAAGATCATCACAAGCCTTCGGATCCATCTCTCTGAAAACAGCCAAGTTAGTCTTGAAATCAGCTTCATTGTAACTGCTTGCAACTCTCCAAAACAATGGCTTCAATGTATCAGATTTGTGAGTCTTTTTCAGGTTGGCGTAGATGTGTCTAGCACAAGATCGGTGTTCTGCCCTTGGTAGCTCCATTGCCATACCATGAACGATGCTTCTATGCATGTCAGATATGATGGTAATGTTTTCCCCATCACCCAAATCCAAGTCTGCCTTCAGCTTGTGAATAAACCACTCCCAGTTGGGGTTGTTCTCCCCTGATACCACTGCCCAAGCTATCGGATATATTTGATTGTTAGGATCTCTTCCAACTGCTGTAAGTAGAGTCCCTTGGATATTGTGCTTCAAAAAGGTAGCATCCAATCCTATGATCGGTCTGCAATTTTGCTTCCATGATGTCCTCAACGGCTCAAAGCATATGTACATCTGGTAGAATTCATCAGTTCCATCTTCTCTGGCTGTAGTGTTAATCTCCACTGTACTACCTACCATTGTCCTGAATGATAAAACAAACTCAAAGTTAAAAGCCGAAATATGTTATTGAGAACATACAATATGATCTAGCAGCTACATTAACTTACTTGGTGAGTTGATACTGATAATCTCTAAGCCTTGAAAACTGCTCATTGCATTCGTCTTGCAGCTTCTTAAATGCCCTTCTTCTTGCTGATTGTGACTGTGCAGGTGTGATGATGATGTTGTATCTCCTTTTCATCTCGTCTTTGATCTCCGGAGCACTCATCTCAGGGTCTCTTCTTATGTCTTCAACAAATAATTCTGCAACCACAGGGCTCTTTATTTGCTTACATCTTCCTACCGGATGACATTGATGCTCATCACTTCACCATCCACTTCCCTATTGGATTCTCAATGGCACAATATATATGCCATCCACAGCCCTTTTCATTACACTTAGCACCAAGTCGTTCCTTTTCCCATCTATCATACACAACATTACGCCTTGTCTTCAGTATATATCTGATCACATTCTGCTTGAACTCCTGACCACTTGCAAATACTTGCCTTAGGCTGAACACACCATCAGGTAAATTCCTTCTTACTAACCTCTCAGCTTGTTCTTCTTCATCACCAGACGAATCATCAGTGGCAGGGTAGACATCATCTTCATCTGGGATTTGTTCTTCATAACTGTCATGGTTAAACACCTCTATATCTGCTTCACCAACCTCATCCTCATCAGCTGATTCTGCATTGTCAGATAAACCATCTTCTTCATCACTAGCATCATCATCGGATGCATCATTTTCACTTTCAGGTTCATATGTTGGGTCGTTTTCTCCATCACTCTGATTCTCATGCGGTAAGATGTTCCCAATCTCCATTTGTAACTCCTCAACAACTGGTTTCTCAACATAAACGTCCAGCTCTCTCATCCAACGCCCTGCGGCCTGCATCTTCTTATTTGCATCCACATTTTCCCAGAGAGGATGCTTTTCTCCTAAATCTTCAAATGGTAGCTTGTACCACATTCTCCCGATGTCAATCCTTTTATCAAGCAACTTCAATATCACATCTTGGAATATAACAACAGGATCCACTTGAAACACGTCCATCGCGCCCTCAACGTAAGACAACGAACCACCAATTGTTTGGAATTGCCCAGAATGATAGCAATTCACTTTGACAAGCCCCTCGTTACTTCACAAACAAAAAAAAACATGTATTACCTTAATCTGTCAACAACTTGACTTAAACAATGATAAAAATTGGAAAAAAAAAAATACTTTGACTCCGACAAAACCCCGACACAAACAGACAAGAAACTTTCTTTTCTTTACTCGACAAAACAAACCCCACATGTTCGATTCCTTATATAAACCCAACAAAACTCTACATAACTCCACAAAAACCATTCCATTAGAAACCCAGAAACTCATAAACTCTACCCAGAAAATCTACTGTCGGGAATTTGAACATTTAAGTAAAGTCGCAAAATGAGAGATCTTACCTCATTGTAACGAGATTCGAGTTCGATTCACTGTGAGTAGTGAAACCCTACAAAACGAGTTCGATTCACTCTGATTCGTGTTCGATCTGAAACCCTCTTCTCTCAAGAACCCTAAGTAAAGAGGAATTTTTTTTTTTAAGGTTAGATCGAGAAATGAGAAACTGAAACCATCGGGTTATGTTTTTTACTTTTTATCTTTTGTAATTAGTAATTGGATCGGGTTTGGGCCCAATTAAATGTGATCCGGTTTGATTAGCGGGTCAAAATTATTGACGGGTCAAAATTTTAATCGGGTCTAACCAGAATTAATCGACGGTATCGGATTCGGTCGAGCCGTACACCGGAGCGGTACCGGAATCTATGGTTATGGTGTTGTGGACATAACCGACATTAGTTTATACATGTCCGTATGTAAATCTAATAGTCTATGTAGTTAAAATGACATTAATTTAGTCTGCATGTGTGGTGATATGTTGGAGAATACTCTGTGTAGCTGAGAATCATTTTTCTTAAAAAATTGTATCAGTTCTAATCAAGAACTATGGACACTGTTTAATATATTTATCATTTTATTGGGCTAAGAACCCCTCTGTCAATGCAGATGGCCTAAGATGTAGTATGATTCTGAGATTTCCAATAACTTCAATCTGACGGAGTGAACTGTGGAGGGTCTATTTGATCTAGTTAGTGGTTTTTTCGACATGTTCTCAAAAGCTTCGTATTATATTTCTCTCCCCAGTATATTACTTTAATTACAATAAGACTTAATAACTATCTTATATTTACTAATTTGAACCTCAATGTCTAGTTTTTGTCAGAAATCATTTGTTAGGTACCCAAATTTCCAAATCCAGTTTCGCTCTCTCTCTCTCTCTCTCTCTCTCTCTCTCTCTTTCTCTGTTCTCTAAGACTCTAACCATTGATGAAATGAGAGTTCTTGAGGAAATTGCAGAGTCACCATTTCTGATTTCACGGCTAAACCCTAAGTCGACATCCACTGGATATGGATGGGTCGATAAGTGCCATGGGTTCCTGCATAACACGGTTCTCGTTGCGGCTTCTCTCTTCTTTGTCGCTTACTTAGCTTATGAGGCGAAGAAGAGCTTGTCTAAGCTCTCGAATCGGAGATCTTATATCATGATCGCTTATTATGGGTGTCTTTGGCTTGTTACCTTGCTCAATCTTGTTTGGTGCTGTCTCCAGGTTTGTTTGATTTTTATAAAGATCGCTACTTTGATTGCATGAGTGAGATTATTATGACTATTTTTAGGCTCTGGGAAACTCAAAACTGAAGAATCTGTTAGAAAGATCAGAACTTTTGTTTGGATCATGAGTATATTAAGACTATTTAGTCTCTTTGAATCTCAAATTAGAAACTTTTTGGTCATAATAAAGTTGAATGAAACCCTAGTACTTTGGGAGGAATACATGTTTTTTGGATCTATGAATGAGCATATTAAGACTATTTAGGCCCATGCAGACTCAAATTCCGAATAATCTTTTAGAAAGATCAAAACTTGAGTATGAGTATGTGAAGACTATTCTAGGCTCTGTGAAACTCATATTACTAAGAATTAATTCAGAAAGATCAGAGCTTAGATGGAATGATGAATATATTAAGACTATCCTGAGCTCGATGCAACTCAAAGTAGAAACTTTTTGGTCATAAATGTAGTCATTAGATTGTTTTTCGAGGGTTTCTGGATTGGTTATTGCCTAATAAGAATCTTTCACAAAATTTACAACTTTGATGGAATGAATGAGGATATTAAGACTAATCTAGGCTCTGTGAAACTCAAATTAGAAAAACTTTTGGTCATAAGTAAAGAAAGAAATCATAAAGTATGTAGTGTGTCTGGATTGGTATGAGATGTGTTTTGTTAAGAAGATCGTAACTGCAATATGCTGTTCATGAAAATGAGCTAATGGTCCTTGTATCCATTAACTATTCCAGGTTTAGCTTTCGATTTGATCATCATGTTTCATGTAATTTTTGTGTGTTACAGGGTTGGGAATGTACTCCTGGGAAAGAAGTTGTTTGGAATCTATTAACTTTGGTCACAACATCTGGAATGTTGTTTCTGGAAGTAAGCTTAGTGGCTTTTCTCTTCCAAGGAAACTACGCGAGTGGTTCAGAAGCATTGACGAGAACTTTCCTTATATCGGGGTTTGTTATTGCTCTTGATTTGCTTTTCAAGGTATCAGTCTTCTTCATAACTACTACACATCTCAACTTTGTCTACTCTACCCTCTGAACAAATCTTAGATATGGTGAAATTACAAGTTTAGGATCTTTCATTTGGTTTTACCAAACTTTCTTATATGAGTTTAGGCCTTACCATTTCTGTAATCCTTACGGGTTTCTGCCTTATATTCAGGCAATTTTTCTCTTTGGATTTGGTGTGCCATTGTTTATTGACAACAATGAAAATGGAAAAATGTTCAAATGGGGATTATGGATCATTCATAAGCTTCTACTCACTGGCGTTTATGGGATGATCTTCTTGATGTACAACTCTAGGTGGAGAGAAAAATTGCCCGGTAAGTTGATCAGAATTCAGAAGGTTCTATATTCCTTATGGTCGCGCTAGCCCATTATATTGTTCACTGGTTTCTTTCTATTTCTTATCATTCATATCTTCTTGTTTTTAACAGCAAGGCCTGCATTTTTCAAGTACATAGCCATCATGTTCGCCTTATACGGACTTTACCTAGTTGCATCTGTCTTTACTGCAAACGGCGCACATTTTGGATTCTGGTAACTCTATCTGAAGCCATCCCAACAGAGAATATTGTCTTATATTCATCTTTTATCTGCCTTTTAACTCAAAATACTTACAGGTTGTATGGGATCATTAGTGTTTCCTACCACGCTTTATACCTTCCTCTTCTTTACTTTACTTTTCTTGCAGACTTTTTCCAGGTAAAAGTCCTCATCATTCATCTTTTCTCCCTCTGTCGCTTTCCTTTTCTTTTCTCTCTAAAATGCAAATGGCTTTGTGCAGGAAGAAGATCTGAACTTGGAGAATGTATACTACTCAGAGATGAAGGACGCCGGATTTTTCGATTCTGATTGGGAATAGAACTAGGGTAACAAACATCTTCTGAATCTGTAAATACACGTTGGGTAGGATCTCATAGGAGTCATGGCCGCTTGTTCGGGCTTTGGGTTACATTTTAGGGTTTTTTCTTGTGTGTCTGTCTGTACTTGTCCCTCATGTTTCCTACTCTTTTATAAATCTAAGTTTCTTGTGAATCTCTCTGTTCCTTAAACTGATTATCTAAAAGAAAGTTTTGTATTAGTCGAAAGATTGACACACAACTAACCACTAGGGCAAAGACAAACAACAAAGCATTGACACAATTGAGCAAAAGACAATAACAAAGACAAAAGCCGTCGGTTGTTTCCTTAGTTAAGCGGTCTTCTCTTGGACGAGTTCTTCAATGAGTTCAGCAGCCTGTTGGACTGTTGCAATCTCTTTTGCTCTTTCTTCCGCCATTGTTATCCCAAACTCTTCCTCCAAACCCATCACTATCTCAACCTGCAAACAGATCACAGTTTGTTTGATGGATGACCATTAATGAGTTTTGAGACAAAAGAAACAATTGGTGGATACATACCGTATCGAGAGAATCAGCTCCGAGTTCGGTAAATTTGGTTCCTGCAGTGACTTCATCGGTGAGCGACAATTGCCTCTTCACAATCTCAGACACTTTCTCCACTATCTCTTGCTTGGCCTTGAAGCACATAGAAACCGCTTTTTAGTCTTTGGAACGCAAAGATCAAATTAGCTCAATGAAATGTGGAATTTAAACCAACGTACTGCACAAGACACTTGGAGGCGAGCAGGTATCGAACGTATTCCTAGGCTAAAGGAGAGATTATTATTAGTTTTTCCATTGTTGAAAATCGAAACCTGTTTCTGAAGACTGAACCTTGTCCTTGTAGACTGTTTTCACCATGCATCAACAACAACCAACAAAGATTTCAATGAGAAGAGTTTTCTACGACCATAGCTACGGATTTTTGTGTTACAAATGCCAAAGAATAAAGTTTCTTAGAAAGTGTTATGAATTCTCCATTATTGATAGTGTCAAAAAATGATAACTCTATATTAACGAGCAAATTAAGTGTATCGTTAGCACAAAGAAGAAGAGGAAGAGAGAGATGTACCGAGACACGAGCTTGCATGGAGATTGAGGAGCAGACACTTGTCGCCATTATCGATCTGATGGAAAAACAGAATGGCGGATTGTTCAAGGAGCGTGACTTACGATTTGTAGTTGATGGCACCTAAAATGAGACTTGTTCTGTATATATAGCGTAAAGTGGTCGGGCGTAAACGACTCCGTATTAATTGAATTATTAATTCAGTTACTGGGGGCAACATATTTGGGCTATTGTAGGACTCGTTCGTAGATTACATGAAAGCCCAACTAAAACAAAGTGAGTTTATAACGTTTACACAAACTTATTGAAACAAAAAGTGAGTTTGCTGGGGGAGAAAATGAGTATGAATGTTAACTTTTCTTTTTTGCATTTTCTTTGATAAATTTAAAAAACAAAATTGCGGAATATATTTAAGATTGTGAGAGGAGTACAATACAGAAAGCATTTTGTTTATTCTTCTTGTCCAACCCGGCAGTACCAATCAGATCCGGTCAAGTTGGAAGCAATAACCAAATTCAAAACATAAACAAATGTATGGTTTTGTTACAACAAAACAAATATGAATATACATACATCACTCAAACCTTCCCAAAGTTTCTTGCTTTCTGCTTTCAAAACGTAGGACAAATTTCTGTCCTCACAAACAATATTACAAATGGATAATTACACAAAAGCATAATTTTAATCACCCTTTTCTACCAAAAAAATAATAAAGCTTTTCTTTCCACATTTTTCCTCAAGCCTTACTGAGATCAGGAGGGTTTCTCTCAGTTGGAGAACCAGGGACGAAAGGGACAAAGCCACGACCTCCAAAGACGGGTCGCATGAAGGAGTCATCAAACTGTCTCCAGTAGTAATGCACGGTTCTAGTGGGCCGTGTCAAGAAACCACGTATACTGTCAGGCCGAGGCACATTGTGGTTCCCTGAAGGCTCAATGAACGAGTCTTGGTCCAGCAAAGGGATATGGATGGATTTTGGGGTGTTTTCATCAGATAACATGCTTGTTGTGGCGCTCTGGTGCGGCAATAGGTAGCTTATGAGCGGTTTGGTCAGCATACCAAACACCTGAAAACCAAATTTAAAAAGAATTCGGTAACCAAATATCCCAATCTAATTTCAGAAAAAATGTTATGTAACCAATTTGAATATCCGGATATTACTTACCACTGTGCTAAAAAGACAGACAGTTATAGTACTGGTGATCATGATTGCATTCCCTCGTACCTCCGTGTGTCCCGCCCTTGTAAACTGCAACCGTTACAAGTGTTAAATAATGATGTGTTATTCAAAGCTTCATATAGAGTAAATATAAGATATTCTTATCATACCTTGTTGTAAGCAAGAGCCATTGATACAGCACCTCTCATGAGACCAGACCACCAAATCACAATCTGGATGATCGTGGAAAAAGATAAATATAAACAGGTTTAGATATCTTTTATTAGTACCAAGTAGAATGATACATACCTGCATGTTAAAGTTGATTTTCTCGTTTTGGTTCTTCTTGGCTAGGTTAGATAAAAACGATAACGGAAAGATGAATGCTGCTCTTCCAACCATGATAAGCCCCATTAGGATTGAGCTCACTGCGATTGATGTTCCCGGGGTGTCACTCACGGATCTCCACTTGTCAATGTCCAAGGCATCCATTCCAACATACAAGAAAATAAATGTCTCCGCAAGGAAAGACAAAGTTGCAAAGGTATGCCTGTGTCATGGAAAAAAATCATAAGATTAAGCATTGGGAGGTACAAAGTGTTTTTGAACTAAGTTAATCTCAGGAAAAAGGTGGAGAAACTGGAGTTTGCATACTTGGTTGTGATTCTTGAGCTCTCGGTTACGTTGTGCCATGTGTAATGGGACATTACAATACCACAGAAAAACACAGTGAGGATACCGCTCAAGTCAAAAAGCTGCAAGCCAAATAACATAACATCAATATATTTTGTGTGTGAATGCAACCTCAAGTGGTTGGTATAAGATTTTATAGAATCTAACCTCAGCAAGCATATAAGAAAGATACGCCATAAGCATCATGAGGGCAACCTCTCGGTCAGTTGAGTGCCTAAGATAAGCCATGTGGGGGACATATACATTAGACCAAACACGAAAAAAACTTACAGAAAGCAGTCACATATATGACGCCAAATATGTACCTTCCAAAGTAAAGCTTTTTAATGACATACGCACTTATCAGACCGGTCTGCAAGATAAGAATAAAGATTTTAAGATGGTGGTGACACAAGAGCAAGGTACGAGAAAGAAAGGCAGAGAAGAAAACAATGGACTTACTGCAGCACCAAGCAAGGTACTCAGGAGAAACAAATACAAGAAGTTTCCAAACAGATGAAAAGCAGCTTCATGGTTGAGATGGGTGAGGTCAAAGCTCTGAATTGCGTTGAAGACCACGACCGATGTGGCATCATTCACAACACCTTCTCCGAATACAAGACTGTAAAGCAAAGGTGTCTCATCTTGATTCAAAACCTATATCACAATACCAGTAAAACAAAAAACTTTTTGTTCACTATGTTTCTGAGTTTGTAAACACTTTCAATTAATTTGGAGAAATCACATTACCTGCAGCGTACACACAGAATCTGTCGCGGCAAATATGGCACCAATAGCTGAGAATTAAACACCAAACAAACAAATCAAGTCTCCCTGGAAAGAAAGAAAGCCAATAAAGCAAAGCTCTTAGTTCAGGCATTACCAAGAATATCACCCAAGTCAAAGGTTCCAATGTCCAACTTCTTAAAGAACTGCGCAACACCTGTGTTTCAAGCACCACCAGATAATCAGTAAGATATACAAAACTATCTGAACCTATTAATGCAGCCTTCAGCACTGTTTCAGCTAAACCGAATGGTAAGTAAGGTTACCTAGAGATATGATCGTGCAAGAAATAATAGTCCCAACAGCACCGAAAAGCATAATAGTCACGAAATTGCGAAAAAACTGCTTCTTTTTAACTTGAAACCTGAAAAAATAGACAAAAAGAACAAACAAAATAATCAATCTGAGAAAGCACGAAGCTGAACAGAGTAAATCCATGACTAAGACAAAGCTAGGACCACTTTACTTGCACGTGGATAAATCTAACAACCACAAAGAAAAGGAAAAAAAAAAAGACATCATGCCATCCTTATTTATTACAAATCACAAGTACTAGAAAAAAGTTGATGTATGACAGTTATATTTATAGAAGCAGAGAAATAAACACATCTGTAAAGCTTTCTCCTAACTTTTGTCATCTAGAAAATCACATAATGCATGTTTTGGGTAACTAACTTTGGTAGGTAAAACCCGTGGTACTAAAACGTATCAGATCTTCCTGTACAAAAATATTATGTAAGAAATGATGACTGACCCTGCATTGAATATAATGGGTGGCAAAAGATAAATGAAGAAGAGATCTTCACTGAAGACGAGAAGATGTGAGCTTTTTCCTTTACTAATCAACAAAATGGAAACACCAGTGCAAAGTCCCTGCAAACCACATTTGCTCAAAAATGTCATTTTCAAGATGATTGATTCCCTAATTCTACTGGAGATAATTCAGTGGGAACTTACAATCAATAAGGCGGTGATGGATTCGTTCATCCATCGGTTCTCTTCCAAAAGATGACCAAGAACAATACAAGCACAAAGAAGTGCAACAAAGAGATTCAACGCAACCACTGAGGCGTGATCAGATGTAGTCAAATTAGACACTACTGAATTGAGATGTGATGCCAACATTGTTTACCTTCTAGATCCACCAACCCCTCCCAGATTCGATCAAGTACAAAAACTAGTCAAGAGTTTTGGATCAGCAAAATCGGAAAATCTCTTTTATCTTTCCGTGCTGTCCATTCAAACCAATCCTGTACTAACATCACCAAACAAGAATCTTAATAAATATCTACATGAAAAGTTGCAGTAACAAAAGATATAAAACAGAGCTGAGACTAAACAGTGAGAAGCTGTGTATGACTTAGCTATAAGATAAAAACATTATTAAAACACACACACATACAAAGGGTTTTAAAAAGTGAATCCAAATCTGGGACTTTTGAGACACACACACACACAAAAATAAAATTAAAAAGCACAAATCCCAAAAGGCTAAATATTATAAACGAGAGAATAACATAAACCAAATTGTCAAAATTTCCCGTTTTGGGTAATACCCAAATCTAACAAGCACGACGGGACATGAATTAGGTCGAACTTTAAAAAAAAAACCCAGATTTTACAACTTTCCAACAACAACAAATCAAGAAAAAAAAACAAAGCTTTAACCAAAGCTAGACAAAACAAAAACGATGGATCTGAATTTGCTTACCCTGAAGAACAGCTTCTTCTTCTTCTTCTTCTGGGTAATCTAAGTATCTTCCAGGAAGCAACAATTCTGATTCAAAGAGATCAAAACTCGAAATTTCGAAGCTTCGAAAGCTAAAAACCTGAGAGAATCTTCTTTTTCTTCTTTCTACGACGAAGACGAACGAAACAGAGACGAAAGAAAGAAAAAAAAAAAAAAAAAAGAAGGAAGGAGGTGGAGAAAATTACGGGACTGAGAAAATTTAAACGAATTCGAATTTTGCTGGAAATAGAGAGAGACGTGTACGGTCCCTTTTTTTTTTCTTATATAAAGAGAGACGAACGAACAAAGAAGAATAAGGAAGAAGAAGATTCCAATTTCTATATAGTGGAGAGACAAGAGAGAGAGAAGAGAAGAGAAGAGAGAGTATTATTCTCTCTGTTGTGTAATAAAAAGTACAAATGGCTAATTTTACAACCATTGATTTACATTTACGATCTGCGATCTGAATAGTGTAATGTCTGAGGGGTTTTAACGTGGACTTTGTCGTAGATGATTTTTAACCCTGACTCTACTTAAGACTAGTTTTCGGCTATTTTTTTTTATTCTACTAAGTATTTTATTAGATCAATGATTTTATTTTTCTGTTTTGTTTTTGTCTTTTTAGATTCCTTTGTTTTTTTTTTTTTTTGGAAGATTTACAAGTTTTTTTGGTCACCTTATTTTTTGGTCATCTTATCTTTTGAGATAGTTTGCCAAAAATAAATAAATAAATAAATAAAATATTTTGAGATAATTAAAATAGGAATAATACTTGCTTTCACATCCTTACAAAATAAGATAACAAAATTTTTATACATCAATATAAAATTTTTTAAAAAAACTAAACCGCTCTTTTAAGAACCAAATCAATATATAATTTTGTTCTTATTGTAAAATCTAAACTCTAACCACTTCATTTGTAAACCTAAATCGATATATAATTTTATTCTAATTGTAAAATTTAAACTCTAACTGCTTCATTTGTAAACTCAAACCGACATATAATTTTATTCTAATTATAAAATATAAATCCTAACTACCTCATTTGTAAACCTAAACCGACATATAATTTATAACTAATTGTAAAATCTAAACTCTAATTACCTTATTTGTAAACTCAAACCGACATATAGTTTTGTTCTAATTGTAAAATCTAAACTTTTATTCTTTATAAACTCAAACTGATATATAACCTGTTTAATTGTAAAATTTAAACCAACCCAATGTTTACCTTTTCAAGTACACAAAATTGTCTTTTTAATTTATTTAATTTTTAATTTAATTTTGATTTATGTTTTAAAATAAAATATTAAATAGAAGATTTTGATTGGTTGAGAGGAAAGAAGGTGAATACAAGGTTCACCCACCATTTTTTTTTTCAACCGTATGTCTTTGGCATTTTTGTTTTTGGAAGACAAGTTTTTAGGTCACCTTAATTATTGTTAAGTTATGCCTCTTAATAAAATTGGATAAGTGTTTCTCTAAACAGACATGCAACCTACAAATAGCTGATGTGAATAGTAAACACTGAGAGTTACGTTATTCAATAAAACACGCTATGGTAATATATACATGATATATATAGACTAGTTTTTTTTTGGCTATTTATTCTAGTTTAATTATTAGATCAATGATTTTACTATTTGATTTTGTCTTTTACAGTACCTTGCTTTTGTTTTTGGAAGACAGACAAGTTTTTTTCGTTGTTTCCTCTTTATTTGTTCATTATTTTGATAAAGCTTTTTTTGTCACCTTCTTTCTGAAATCTTATCAATAAAATTTGAATTTCATATGTATATATTTAAATTTTTTTGATGCAGTAATCCGATGAAAGATAATATGTATAGATGCAATAATATGTATAAAATTTTATTGGGGTTCACAACAAAGATTATTTTTTACTATTTATATATATTTTTATCACTTTTAAAATGAGTTTATTTGTATATTATAACTTATCAATAAAATCTAGTTTGCTTTTTCTTTTTATTATTCTCAACAATTATCTTTAAGAAAATTGTGGAAAAAAAATATTTAAAACAATTGTTTTTATTGATTTTTGATTGATTTTTTTTTTATAAATCTATATTCAAACATTTAATAGAGCATAAAAATATGATAAGGGTGATTTTGTGTGTAGAAGAAATATGAGGAGGAAAAATCTCAATCATTTTTTTTTTGGCAAAAATAAATTCTATTGAAATCAAGGAGTCATTACAAAGACATACAGAATTACTGTAACACAATTATTACATACGCAAATGTATGTGTCATACACTAAGAAAAATACAACATAATAGATTTTGATGATGCTTTCCGTAGAGTAGCCTTACTTGCTAACCGATCTGAAGATCCGTTATCATCCAACTTCATATTTGATTTCTTTTTGTTACGAATTGTATGCAGTAACTTTTGGCTGACACTTTTTTTTTCACAAAACGTAACATTAAACCAAATGTGCCCAAATCTAATTATGAATTGTAGATATAGTGGCACCAAAGCTTCCGTACCACGGTCTTTCTGAAATATGTAAACGTTTTTGTACTTCTCTTCAACATATCCCAAGTGCATGATCCTTTCGTGTTGATAGATTTTCATTTAAGAATCGCAAATGCATTGCTCCATCACACGATATGAGTAATCCCGATGAAATATTCTCGCCAATATTTTACCAAATCCAAATGTAATCTCGACATCTCAAACCAACAAAATCCAAATATATACACCCGATAATCATAATCATAACTCCATTTCTCAAGTTGGAGAAGTCTAAATCTAATGGGAAGGTTCGAAGAGATTGTAGACACGTACCAAAGATGAAACAAAGAAGAACATATTTCCAGCGCCACGAAATAGTAGTGCTCATCAGATCATTCATAAAGGATGAACTAGAGACAATGAGAAAGACAAGGCAACAATTCATGGTCACTTCTTGTGCATATACATTGACCGTAATCGAAGCATAGACAAATCCAAGGTTAATTACTTGCTTCCTGCATCCAGAATCTTCACTCAATTCTGACTGAAAAGAACAGATGTTTGGGTATTGACACACAACAGATCGAAGATTGAAATCAATTGACCATGGCAGTTTCCTTAGACGAACTTTAAATTCCATAGATTGGAAACAAAAACCGTATGGGGAATGCCCCAACGGAAGGAAACCGACAATTTCTCTCCAAATTTGGAAGAAACTGATCAGAAAATCACTTGACCGAGGAAGAGAATAACAAATTATAAAATTTATCTTTGTGGTCATCTTCAAGAAATACAGGCAAAAGGGAATTATTATTACCCTAAACATATGTAAAAACAAACATTAAAGGAAAGGTGACGATGGCCGACGCCGGAGAAGCCGACGCCGGCCGAGGATTGTGCAAAAACGAAGAGGTCTGTTGAAGAAACGGTTTCAGGAACCATAAGAGAGAGTAAATATAGGGCTATGTGGGCCTCTTTTTGTCTTTGAAAAATCTCAATCATATTGAGGTCGTTTTAATGGCAAATTGAGGAACCAAAGGAAAAATAGTGTAAAGAAGTTGGGAAATGATGATTTAAGCTTTAAACGGATATGGACAATTCTTGGGTTCACGTCTAAGGTGAACCCTTTTGTTCACTTCTCCTTAATTTAGCTAATGAGAATATGACATGTCATAATACATTTAAGAACCTATTTATTCACCTCCTTATAAATTAAGAAAATAAACTCTTCATACATTATTATAAAATTAAAAACTTAAACCACTTATTTATAAACCCAAATCGATATATAATTTCATTCTAATTGTAAAATCTAAACCCTAACCATCTCATTTGTAAACCCAAACCGACATATAATTTCAATCTAATTATAAAATCTAAACCCTAACCATCTCATTTGTAAACCCAAACCGACATATAATTTTGTTCTAATTGTAAATCTAAACCCTAACCATCTCATTTGTAAATCCAAACCGACATATAATTTCGTTTTAATTTTAAAATCTAAATCCTAACCACTTTATTTGTACACTCAAACCGACATATAATTTTATTTTAATTGTAAAATTTAAACCCTAACCACTTCATTTGCAAACCCAAACCGACATATAATTTTGTTTGAATTGTAAAATCTAAACCCTAATCATCTTATTTGTAAACCCAAACCGATAGATTATTTCATTCTAATTGTAAAATCTAAACCAAGCCAATATTTAACTTTCCTTAAAAAAAATTATACAGAATTTGTTTCCTTAATATGTATTGTTTTTTAATTTAATTTTGATTTATTTTTTAAACAATATAATGTATAAAAGATTCTGATTGGTTGATTAGGAAGAAGTGAACAAGAAGGTTCACCTTAGGAGTGAACCTAAGTATTTTTCAAAGGATATTATGATCAACTAAAGATCGGAAATTCTTGGTTTACAAAAACAAAATTTTATATCATAAGATATTTTTATATAAATATTGTATTATAGATATATAATTAACAAGATAAAATTAATAAAATGGAAATATATAAATATATATAACGCAAAATTTTAAATGTACATTTAATATAATCAAACTCAAATACAAGTTTTAAAATGTCATATATATGTTGATGTTAATTTGAATGATAAGTTCACATATAAAACTATTTCTTTCAAAACATACCGCAAATTATGCTCTTAACCTTGTGCAACGCCTGATTTACTAAAGCACAACATGAACACGGTATGTCCATTGTGACCATATATATAGGGTCCAAATGGTAATTGCCGTCGGGACGGACAAATCCATCTACGGATCATAATGTTCTGTTTTAAGTGTGGACAACGAACAGCTGCGGTCCAACTCTATTTGTAAGCAAAAGCAGTCTGTAGTTTGTCCACTGAGATTTTTATCTCTGTTTCTTTTAGACCGCACAACTACAGACCACACTTAATGAATGGTAAATAAAAAGCGGTCTAATTCGCAGACGGATTTGTCCGCCTCAACCGCTGCGATCATTCACACCCATAGTTTTAACTTTTGACAACGTTCTGTCAACGGTCAATTGCGTTAAAATATTATATTTGTGTGACTCCAACTTCTTAAGTTATATATATAAACTCTTTTCTAAACTTCTGAAATTGCATTTGTAAAAAAATTTCTCTAAATTGAGCTATCAATTATGGTAAGATCTTTTTTTATTAATGTGTTGACAAAAAAAAAAAAAATTCTTAAGTTATTCACGATTAAGATTGTGTAACGATTGTAAGATGTGTACACATTAAGTCGTTAACATTATGTGTACACATTAAGCTTAACAATATATTGTATATCGGATTCAGACCAAAAAACATATTGTATACCGGACGTTTCGGATTCATGCATTGCAATTCAATTTTCACCATATATGATGAGTGCTACGACGACTAAAGATAAAATAAACTATAGGATATGAATCTCCTTGCGAAAGTAGATAATAATATATTAAGAGATTACGAGTCATGTAATTGTTAATTAGTTTAGAGATAGTACTCATAAAATCATTAGATAATTAGTGCCGGATATGCTCCTAGAAAGTCTATATATATGTTATAACCATAGAATCAACTAGTTAATTATCGTGGTTCTACCATTTCTATTTTATTCAATCATATGACATATATGTTCTGAATCAGAAACCAACAGAACAATACATACACAATACACACACACACACATATATATATATATATGTATATATATGTTTGAAAAAAGAAAATAGTTTGGGAAAGAAAAAAAAAACGAATGTGTTTTAAATATTGTTAAAAAACGTGTTCATTTTACTACCATATATCTTCTTGCCATAATGCCATCAAAGAGGTTACGGATCTTCTAGTTCTCGTGTCTAATCACCTATTTTTGTCAACAACAAATACTTTACTTTATTTTCAAGAACAACTATTATGTGAATTAAGTCTTTGTTTTTTTTGTAATGACATAACAACGAACGTAGCACAAACTATTATACTACGTGTATTAGTATTTTGTAATGTTTTTTTTTGTTTTTAAATTTGCTCTTCTATTAAAAAATTTGAGATCTCCAATTATTGAATCATTTTGAGTGTCAAAGGAAAATAATATAATCAATTAAACCAAGATTCAATCTACGTGACGATATGATACAATGGTCTTAATCTAAATCATACAAACTCCAAAGTCTGTCCACGTCCTAGAAATTATTATTTTTTTAAAATAGCCGATCGAAATCCTCATAAAAAACAATTATCTGAATCTTTTTAAAAATGTATTATAACCATACACAGTTGTCAGGCATTTAACGTGCGATTTAGTGTCAACTGCCAAGCAAGAAAGATATATTATTACCAAGGAAAAAAATGGATAATATTAACACTATTTACATAGACTTAATCACGTAATTTAGATAAGTTTTGTTATATATTGTTCTTACGAACAAATTGTTTTTATTATCACGGTTATATAATACATAAATTGGCCCATGGCTTTTCAAATATTTAAAAGGTCATGTCGAATGAAGTAGGGCCAAATTCATATAGCTATCCACTTCTTTTGGAATTAAAGATTATGTACAAATGTATCAGTCATCACCTACAAAACCAAATATACTACTACCTGATTCAACTATTTACTATAAGGTATTTTTGTCTTTTTTTTTCTTTTTTTCTTTTCTAAACGAGTAATCATATAAATGAAAATAGATTTTTTTTTCCACAAAAATGAAAACAGATATATATTTAATTTATAAGTAAAAAAGATACAAGTATATTTATATTTTTCGAGAAAAAAAAAACAAACAGCCCATATGTTGTCGACATGACAAAAACAAATAAAACAGTAAGGGAATGTTATTGGATTGTAATTTATAAAAAAATTTAAAGACTTCGACAAAATCATCAAAAGTGAATAAGTGAAGATTTTCAAAGATTGTTGTATTATATAGTTTTGTTAATTAGTTTTCTAAAATCTTGTAAAACACCGTAAACAATCTCTGTATTTTTGTGATATTTTCCATGACTTTATTTTGTGAAGAAAGTGTATAAAATCATGAACTAATAACATAATAATTGAATTCATTAACAATCCTAGATACTTTTGTTTTAACTGAATAACACAAAACTTTTAGTAACTAAAAATAAATCTATATTCAATAACCCAAATTTGTTAAGATTTTAAATGAAATTTTGGAAATCAAAAACTAATAACACTAAACTTTAATAAAGTTTAACAAAATTTTGATATAATAATATATTCTACATAATATTTAAAATGTTTAAAACTCTATTGAAATCTCAAACCAATAACCCCTTCAATACTTTTGATGTTTAAGGAGGTCTAATTCGGATAACGATTGTCAAGTGTTGTTCGCAAAGATTTTTTAGACCAACTCTCATTTCTTACAAATCCGATTTTTATTTGGTATTTGTCGGATTCTTAGTCAAGCAGAAAGAGTGTTCTGGTCGCGAAAGTGAAGATATAAGATTAAAAAAACAATAAGAAGACGGAAAGTAAATAACACTCTTTTGAGATCAGAGCTTTCTCTACATCAATCATGGATGTGTTTAAGTTCGTCGATTTGTGTATAAGATACAAATAGGGGCATTTCATAGAGAAGTTGGATATGCCAAACCTCGTTTATGCATCATAAGTTCAAGGAAACACTTGCTCCTCAATGTATCTGATCATCCATCTGTGTGTGTCAAACAAACAAAAAGCCGCTTCTTGTTACCTTTCGCAAAATCTTCTTTCCCGACTAATTTACATATCTGTACGGTCTCGTTGTAAGAATTCATCCTCTTGCCTCTCTTTAACTTCATATTATAATGGTTTCACTTCATAAAACACTAGCCAGCCCAATTGTTTCCCCTTCGTTTTCTTTAGCTTCTGAAGTGTTTGCTGGTCCACGTGACCTCACTGGAGGAAGGAAAAGTAAAAATAGAAAAATGTCAAACGTTAAGGATTCTTCATATGAAACTTGCGTCGTATAGAAGAGTAGGGATGCTTACAAGTGACATTGGTGATAACATTAACGGTTTTCTGAGCAGCAAGCGCTCTTAAGTTATTCCCTGTACCTAACAGCAACAAGCTTTTCATGAGCTGCTTCTGCTCTTTGGGACTTGGAGTTTTCGCCACAGCTTCTTCAAAAGCACGCAAGTCGTTAGGAGTGAGACAAGGGAGTGAAAGCAAAACCTGATACAACCAAGAAACAGTCACTACAGTCAGATTTCACAATACAACATGCAGAAGGACTCCAGAGTGGTTAATTCTGTAAGAATACTGACCTGACGGGGAGCTGGGTCTCTGTCAGCGAGATAAAAGAATACTTCACGGCATAGATAAAGTAGATCAGCGCTGTTAACGGCATTTGACTCCATGGCTAAGCCTTTTATGACCGCATAAAACAAATCTTTTGACACAAATTCTCTGAGTTCCACGTTATTTGTTAGAATCGCTAGAAGGACAACAACACCACAAAAGCAACAGACTTTGGTAGTTGCTTCCCCATCTGTCCATGTAAATACTTCCAAACAGATCTGCAGTGCTGGGAGAGCCATGTTTTTGTGATTTAGGAGGAAACTGCAAATATGATACATTGTTAACTCTGTTTTCATCCAAAAGTTACACAAGTAAAGAAGTTGAAAAGCAAGAACAGTATGCATACCCCACAATAGAGTTGGATTTGAACGCAGGCAAATCCTTGAGAGTAGACATATCCACACGGCCCACATGGCCTGGATGCTCCAAAATTGGAATCCCAGGGTTTAAACCAGGAGAAGCTATCGTTGAAAGGAGGGTGGCAATCTCCCTAGTTAATTCCCTCAGAAGTTTTTCTTCCATTACTTCAAGTTTCATGTCAGGCCCATTTTGTACACCAAACGAATCTGGAACTTGTGCTCTGCCGTCACGCATAAGACTGGCCCAAGAGGAGCTAGTAGCTTGCTGACAATGAGTAAACAATGGTTGCAGGAGCACTTCAAGCCATGACTCCCACATGTCAGCCGGACAAGATTTAACTACAGAAACTACAAAGGCGTGAATAAGCTGTCGTATGTGCCTGAACTCCATCGACTGTAGGTTCTCCATGAGTGACACTGCGACATAGTTAGCATCTAGGCATTTGAAGAATGTATCTCCGATTGTTGTCGATAGACCCAACACATAGTATCTGCATTTGTAGATAATATTTTTTCCACACAAAATTGATATGGTTTAGGTAACCAGTAGATGATAAGTACAAAAATGTCGTAAGTAAGACCTAAAGGAGGTTACTAGATCCCTTACCCACTATCTCGGATACCTTTCAACCAATTTCGCACATTGGCTTCATTTGCCTCTGATTGTCCTTCTTTACCACCATCAAAAGATCCATCAGCATACACCGAAGAGACTTTTGACAATTTAGGATTTGCTTCCCCAAGGAGACTATATCGCTCAACATCAGGCATTGTCATAGCTGCCCTCATCTCTGGGGGTAGTGTTTGATATACTGAGGGAGACCAAAGGGAATGGATAGCACGGAGAAGCTGAAGAAACAAGATAAATGAGTGTTAACACGTTATTCTGAAGAAATCCTGACCGGGTTGGGTAGCAAACTAGTTTTGTTACGTGTTAACTAAGAATATCTAAGTTTTGAGTCCGAATATATACACATACTTTTAAGAGTGGTGGCAACATCCAAGATAGATGATGAGCCATAGGATGCAAATCTTGACTTTTCACTGAGGTTGTAATCAAGTTGCTTTTTCCATGTCCACTTCTCTTGAGAGCCTTCTCAAAGAATGTAACAGTGTGGAACAAAGACCACATGAAGGGTGTGTTTGAGCAAAGACGAACAAACCCCATAGGATCTGATAGATAATTATTCTGCCACTCTGCTTGGACCCACTGTTGGCTCAATGGCTCCAGTAACCAAGCAAGAACTTCTTGCTGCTGTTGAGCTCTGCACCAAGATCAGACCTAATCTAAGAACATGATAAACCTAATGCTGGATAAATGCAACAAAAGAATAAAAATTAATCATGTTACCCTGCTGCTGAAGCCATAACAAGAAATGCTTCACCCAAAATGTTATGCTCCCCCCGGAGCAAAGTTCCTTCTCTTTGCATATATGCCATTGTATCAGCAATAGTCTGTATCAAAGAAGGAATGAGGGTTAACATGAAAGTCGTACCACATAAAAGGATAATTCCGAGAGGCAAATGTGAAACAACAAAATCAAAAAGTCGTGCAGTAAAGGTGTTGCAATGGACAGTGATCATATAAGTAATAGTTTACATAATTACGAATAGGCGACCTTCACAATATAAGTTCATCGGTTTAGCACATAAATGAAGTCATCGTCTAAATAATCATGAATAGGTGAGCTTCACAGTATAAGATCAACAAGCAACGTGAACAAGACGTATAAACTAAACACCTCTGATTGAAATCCTGAAAACGAACAGCTCAAAGATTTTCTTATGCGTGGTCTCCAATATATATAGCTCAGAGCATACAAGGCAAGCTAATAAAAGTCACAGGGGAACTTTCCCGCCACAAGATCTGAATACAGATAGGTCCTGGTTTTGTATCTGAGTCTCTTTGGGATATCAGATTTACCTTCATGTGAGGCAGAACACTTTTTTCAGCGGCTTTGGCTATTCGTATAAAAGACGTACAAATCTGTAATCTTGCGATTCTTGAAGTACTAGTCGCTGGATCCTGCCAAGGAAACATGCTATAAATTTACTCATTTACTTCTTGACTCTAGGCAATGCACATTGGATATTGTTTGTGTATATATGCATGTGCATGGATATCAAACACTAAAAATATGTAATAGTAGGAAACCTTGACAATGTGTGGAAGAGAGGTAAGAAGTTCAAATAATTTGTTGATAACACTCCCAACTGCATCTGGGAAATACTTGAGGAAGGGACCAACTGCATCCAGATAGTGGGCATGCATTTTTATAAGTTCCGGCTCAGTCCATTTCAAAGAGAGAAGCTGCTGAAGCAAGCCTGCTTATCAACAAGTCGAGAATGAATTTATGGGGTTTTGAAAATGTGAAAATTAAACAAAAGCCGGAAGAATATAATATATGCTACCACATACCTTCAAAAATTCCACGCAGTGAAAAATGAACTTCAGAACCACCACCAGCAAACTCATTTGACCCCTCAAACACAGTTGCCACAATACAATCGAAAGCCAATTGCAGGCTGTCCATCACTGCTACATCCTGAAAATGCACGTTTGTATCAAGATCACATATAAATACTGAATATCACAGCTATCAAAACTAGAAGACTGTGAAAAAACTCAACAGAGAAAAGTAAGACTTTGTGAAAAAACCTGAAGAGGCACTGGAGAAGCCAATAGATCCTTAATGAGAGTGATAATCCTTTCGGATATTTTAGTACTAGAAACAAGGGGCTTGTGAGAAGCAATAAACTTGATCAATTCTAACTGCACCAAATAAACAAGTTTCTGGTTAACGTGTTGTTTGCGAAGTACTATCTAATGCATTTGTCTCAAGAACTTACAAGCCTTGATCGGTATTGGCCAAAGTCTCCCTTTCCATCGAACTCATCACTCCACAGTTCCAGTGGCCCAAGAGAAAGAGCAATTCGAGGAGGGACTTTTTCTTTCTTGAGCATTCGCTGGAAAGACACATCCAAGATTGCGCAAGAGATATCATCATTAATAAGACTAAGAATCTTTTTCTTTTCATTCTCAACATGGCTTGAACTACCAACTGCTGGTCCCTCTCCACTTAGGTAAGCGGCAGCCTTCGGCTTTGAAAGTAAATCCCTCATTAATGCCTACAAGAAAATGCAAAAGAGTACAAATGTCAGCCCGAAAATCTTTATTATGTCTGTGGTTGATATTTTCCAGTGAATGGTAGGCGAGGAAGTCGTTATTATAAAATACAACATACCAGCCAGAACTGCATTGCTTCAAAGTGAAGACCCAACTTAAAGTGTTGAAAGAAACCAAGCATCTACAGTAAAATTGAAAATAAAAACAGTCAAACAAACGTGTCCAAAGTAACAGATTAAAATAGTGTAAAATAATACAAAGTGCAGCTAAAATAACCAAGCTTTTGAAAAGTTGGCTCATGATGATTAGAAAGAACAGATTTATGTTATCTAAGAACTAGTCCATTATGAGATAAAGTGCAGCTACATCCTAGCTGATGATTTACTTCCCAGCTTCTCCATGAACATTATAGACAACTTCAACTTCATCAGTTAAATTTAATTACGTAACGATGTCAGTACCTGTTGAAGGTATAAAGCCAGAACACCACCATCACTAGCAATACATTGCAAGTTTGTTGAGCCTAAAGAAACCAAACTTTCACAGATGCACTCAGCAAACTCATAATCACTTTCATCTATAACCCCAGCATTTGAGGCTGATCTGTATAAGAATTCTCTGGAGACATTCATCAGACTCTGAAACAGACTGCTGATTGCAGAATCGAATTCAGAACCAGGAGCATCACTGGGTCTTTTTCTGCAGAGAAGGAATTTTTTTCTTTTTCTTTCATATGTCTACTAGTAATTATATAGATATATCAGGTCAAACAGCCCAGTTGCATACCTTGAGCAGACAAGTTTGAAAAACTCACAAGCATGAAGACGGAAGTCATGAGAAGAAAGTAAGACACCACACCTATTACAAATTTAGGGTGCATGTTTAGCAGAAAATATTTGCATGCTGATGATTTGTATAATAGTTTCTGCATGAGCAACCTTACCCATTAATAATTCCGTATCTGGAAAGATCTAGAACAGGAGCCCATTCGGCATATGCATTGATGGCATGTAAACAAGCTATAACCACAGCTGCGTGCTGTTTTGCAAAGTCAACCCGTTGCTTACTAGCTTCACTCATCGCAGCTCCATAGTGTCTCTCGAGAAGCTGCATGATGTAATGAATCAAATTACCGCTACAAGAAACAACAAAAATGACTGAAAAATTTGTGGCATACATTATACAATAAAGGCAAAATCTCAGGCAGAGATTCAGTAAGTCCCCGCAACAATAACCGACGCCTGTCACCTGAAGAGAAAGTCCAACTAAAAGTTAGAGAGGAAAACAGGCAGTTTAGATGAAAATTTTAGACTCACAAGGTACTTCCCGGAAATTTGTGTGAAATAAATCATTAAGGCAACATATAAACTAGCCAGATTAAGGTGCCATCTTTGTAAAATATGTCAGTCGCTAACGACCGAAAGTTTGCATTTACAATATAATTAAATTTCGAAGGTTAGCAAATATGTGTTTTTGCAACCTCACTATCATAGCATGAACAAAACTACAACGCTGAAAAAGCGTAACACCACAGAGAAATGAGGGAAAAAAAACCCTCTCAGATACCTTCCAAATCCTCGTTGTGAACTGTTATATCTTCAGGGAGCCATCTTAACATCATTGAGACCACTTCAGCCTGGTGGTTGAGATTATTTAGTAAAATTTTACATCTCTGCCTTATAAAAATATTGAACAAATTAAAGAAATGAGAAAACGTTATACTTGTAACGGGCCCTGTGCAGACAAGGAAGCAAGTGAAGGAAACAACTCCTGCCAAAGATCGGGGCCTTCTCTTCTAACTATCTGCAACAAGAAAACAATATTAATCCACGAGTTGGTTCACGAGCGCGCAAACGAGCACCAGCCGCAACAACAGGAAACTATGACCAATAGAGAATGAATGCAAACACTACGAAACTTGAATTACCTCAGCTACAAGGGCAGCTGACTGACTCTTCAGAGACCACTCCTCACACGGACTAGCAATCTCGGACATTAGTTCAACAGATAGCTTAGCAAAATCCCTGCGCTCTGAGGGGCTTAATTCCTCCCACCGTAGTCTAACCAAATGCTGCAAAAAAAGAAAGATAGCTCCAGATAACGTTGGTATGCTTTTCTTAATATAATCTTTGCAGTTATCATGGATAGGGATAACACACAACATGCTGCATTGAGAAACTGCGTAGAGTTGAGGTATATTCAAAACTCAAATACTGATAAGGTAATTTCATTACAGCACTGACATAAAGTCAATAAATTAATTTAATAAAAAAAAAAAAAAAAAGTATCGAAGAAGTCCATCAAAAATTGACTTGCTAGCAAATTAGTTTCCTAGAAGAGTCTCCGTAGTATCTCATTCTGTAAGATAATATTTTCAAACTAAACCTCCCGACTATATTTGGATTGCGAGTTTCGAACTCCAAAAAAAAAAAAAAACGTAACCAAAGACCAAACCAATGTATTTATATCTATCTTTTCGCCCTAACATCTAAAATTCCCCAGTTTAACTTAGGAAAAGCAGTTAGTGGAACAATTAATGAAATTCCAAAGTAGTAGAGCTTTGCACAAACCTGTAGCATTTTGAAGGCATGCAGTCGAATTTCCGAAGAGCACTCCTTTTTCACTAGAATTAAGGAAATATTTGCAAGAACCCTGATATCTCCAGATTTAATCTGCAGTTATAGTATCAAAACAGAAGGCGAACAGTTCAATAAAACGCAAAGAAGTGTATAAAACCCTCAGGTATTCAAGAAATAATCTGATAAATTGAACAAGATTTATGCTTGCCCAAAACAGTGATCGATATTTAATATTTGCCTAAATAGAGTTGAAGGAAACTTCCAAACGCCAAAACATCTCTGAAGATGATCCATAAGGCAAAACAAGAGCTTGAAAGAAATCGTAAACAAAGATCACTAGTAATCAAAACCTTTAAAGACGCCTCAACTAGCAGAAACCACTCAGAGATAACTGCAACCGAAAACACAAACCCTAAAACCAAAAGCTATGCAAATCCTTAAAATCTTAATTTTGCCAGAATAAAACAACAACAACCCTTAAGCAGGATCGCTGAACCTTTAAGAAGCCTCCTCAGCATTCACATATATAAACCTCAGAGAGAATCACAAACACAAAGCTACTTGAAAAAACTTATACACCGGAAATTACAGCACACTATTCTCCACATAGACGCAAATCGATCACAGAGAACATATTGAGAAAAACTGAATTACAATAAAAAGAAAAGAGAAGAGAGTGTGAAGTTTAATCATACAGATTCGAGGAATGCAACGGCGGCTTTACGAGCATCGGGAGTAGAGTTATAATCGAGAACAGCGAGAATCGCTTGGGCGACATTACTCGCCGTGGAGTTGGTGCTAACATCCATTGTTTCCCGGCGAACAAGAGCTTTCCCTTCCGTCGAATACCTAACACACGCAAAGAAGATTCCTATTCCAAATCCTAGTCGTCGTCTTTCAAAATCAACAGCTAGAGAGAGAGAGAGAGAGAGAGAGAGAGAGAATGTGGTCGCTCTCTGGTTTTTTAAAGTAAATTAGAATTTAGGAACTAAGCCGACTTGCAGAAAACCTTTTTTTCGGGTTTTGGGGATTTCACAAAATTTTTAGCGTATTAAAAAAAAAAAACTCAAAATATTTATTTTCAATATATTTTATTCCACAAAAGAAAATATATTGAGAACCTGAATAAGAGTTGGTAAAGTGATCTCAAAGAAGCAAAATAGGTAACAGAGGAATGGTTATCCTTAGGCTCTGGTCGGATACAGAACTAGTCTCATACCACTGCACGCAACTGTGGATTTCTTCAACGTTCACAAAGCCGAATATGGAAGAAACTTTCCAAGGATTGGATTAAATGTAATTATGATGGAAGCTTTTTAGATGGAAACCGACAAGCAACTGCAGCTTGGTTACTCCGGGATGATCGTGGATGTTTTAGAGAAGCAGGACAACTTACCGGAATGCCTGTTTCGACAGCCCTCGAAGCCGAATATCAAAGTCTTTGTTTTGCAATGAAACAGTCATGGCTAAGTGGTTATAGAAAGGTGATCTTTGAAGGTGACTGTCACTCTTTGGTTAAATATCTTCATGAGGATAAATCTTGTTTCGACATATACAACTGGATTGAAGAGATCAAAGGATGGGCATCATGTTTTGATTCTGTTGAATTTAAGTGGATTGCACGAGAAGCAAATACTCTTGCGGACAAGCAAAGCACAACATAATGCAGCATCAGACCATAATTTTTATCTAACTATTCCATATTGTATTCAATCTCTTTTCAACTCTGTAACAATTCTTCCATAATTAATGAATTTCTAGTGTTAAAATATATATATAACTTTAGGGTAAAATCATTAGTTAGCAAAAATATATATATAAGATAGAAGACAAAAAAAAATGATGTTATAGCAAAACCAATATAACATATATATATATATATATCCAAAAATAGTTATTAATGATTTTTATTTATATAATAGTTTAGTTTTAAAATGAAATTAACTAATTATAAGAATGAATATATTAAAGATATATATAAAATATTTAGATATTGAATATAAAATATATATATTTTTAATTTTTTTTTTTTTTTTTTTTGACAACAAGTCAACAAGATTGGCTCAAACAAGCCAATACGAAGGAACATTGTTTACATAGGTAACTAAGTGCAGAACTGTGCGAACTCGTCGCGCAAAATTATCCGCTTTACCATTCTGAGATCGAGGGACGTAGACTAAGGAAAAAGAAGCAAACTCCTCTTTATCCACCTGTATGTCCTCCAAATAAGGCGTAAAAGCTGGCCAATCGGAAGGCGAAGACATCATCTTCACTATATCAGAGCAGTCGGTGATAAAGACTACAGATTGGTTATATGCCCTAATCATGCAACGCATAGCCCAGACAAGGGCTTCAATCTCGGCATGAAGAGGGGAGAGACTACGGCGAAGGTTGGCAGCTCCATAGTAGGGACATCACTCCAGTGCGACGTGCAAAACCACCCTCTACCCGCATATCGATCTGTAGCTTTCCAAGAACCATCTACAAAACAAGTATAACTCGACAAAGACATAGGAACCCCTAATCCCCCACTTCTATATGGAACAACCGCAGTGTTAACATCCGATGCTAATACCATATCCTCTATCTGAGTCAGGGCCCATGCTTTTGCCTCATCCTCTTCTAACTGCAGAAATTGCAAAGGGGTTTGAATCCAAATTACTGTAAAGTTTATCATTGCGCGCTTTCCAGATATACCACATAATCCATGGAAAGAATTCCTGTGTTGGAACATCTGTAAATCGCCAATAGAAAATCCATATTTGTGAAGACTGACTCCGAAGGAAATACACTAAGGGCCGTCGGGAACTGAGACAAAGCCCAAACCTGCCTAGCTGGTGGATATTCGAAGAGGGTATGATTAATCGTCTCCTCCTGAAAACCACAAAGGCCACAAGTGGCATCACAACTTATTCCGCGTTTCCGTAGATTAGCTGTAACCGCCACACAACCCGAAAGAACTTGCCACAGAAAGTGACCATAAACAATTTAATACTTTGGTTTTTAACAAAAAAAAATTATTTTCGGTCAATATTGGTCAATGCCAGAGTCAATATTAGTCTTCGTTGGAGTCAACCGATCGGTGTACCAAAATTATATATCCATGGTGTTGATCATAGGAAACATGTCAATTAAATCATGAACTTATTCAAAAACGCCATTTAAACCCTGAACTTTCCCTAAGACCAATTAAATCATCTATTTTTGTTGCCAATTCTAATTAAACATCAAACTTTACTAAAAACGTCGAAATAAACATCTCACAAAATTGGGTAACAGAGCAACTAACCTCCGTTTAACACCCGAAAACATCTGTTAGATTAACCTGTTAGAATAAAACGACGTTTGAACTCGAAATCCCCAAATTACCTCAACCTCTACGGCTCCAACTCCTTCGACCTCAGCCTCCGAAGCTCCGACTCCTTCTCTGACCTCAGCCTCTAAAGCTCCAACTCCTTCGACCTCAGCCTCCGTAGCTCCAACTCCTCCAACCTCGTCCTCTGGAGCTTCATACATAATTAGACTATTTGATTTGTCTCGCGGTGGATCTTCAACTCTTTCTCCAACAAACATAATCACACCTTTGTTTTTTCACTTTCGGCATCAAATCGAAAATAGGATTTTGTGTTTATTTAGAGAATTAGGGATTAGAGAGTAGAGTGATTTGAGGATTTTTTGGGTTTTTGAAATTAGGGATTAGAGATCGAAATAATTTGGAGATTTTGAGTTCAAATGTCGTTTTATTCTAACGGGTTAATCTAATAGATGCTAACGGGTGTTAAACGGAGGTTAGTTACTCTGATACCCAACTTTGCGAGATGTTTATTTTGACATTTTTAGAAAAGTTTGATGTTTAATTAGAATTGGCAACAAAAATAGATGATTGAATTGGCCTTAGGACAAATACAGGGTTTAAATGGCGTTTTTGGGTAAGTTCAGGATTTAATTGACATTTTTCCAGTTAATCATATGACTTCGTATATTTCATACATATGATCATGTAATAGATCTAGTGGGTGAAGGTGAAGATACAATATTATAATGACATGTGTGAATATGTATTCTACTATAATTCATGTTGCTGACAATCTTTTTTGCCAAATTATGTACTTTTCAAAATAATTCAGCTTTGCAAAGGTATTTTGGTTCGATTTTTTTTTTTTGTTTTTTTGTAAAACTGTACGTTTCGAATTGATTCTACATTTTCTAAGGTTATTCTGTGATTTTACAAAAAAATGAGAAGAATGTAAAAAGAAAAACGTTGGAACACATTATTATTCAACACAATATAAAACTAAACACACTACCAAAAAAACAATATAAACTAAATTTTTTTTGATAATCTCAAATATTCATAAAAACCAAAAAGAAACTAAAAAAACCATCCGGAACAAGTAAATTGTGCCTTTGATTGGTTTCATCGAGATAGATAAGAGAAACTAAGAAAAAGTTTACAGAAACGATAAAACGAAATAGTAAAGAGCAATTAAGAAAAGCAGGATTCTTATCATCTTCTTTGTCTTCTTTGCCGGCTCTTGGGATTCTGCTTCTGTCTTCCCATTCCCCTCCTCCTTCGAAGGCTCCTCAGTGTTGGCTTCTTCCTCGATTTTGGCTTCTTCCTCATCATCAGACACATGTCTGACACCTCTTCTTCGGAGATCTCTCAACCGTTCTTCAAGCTGTCAAGAAAAATTAGACCAAAAGGAAGAAAATAGGATCGGGACGGGAGAGGAAAAATATTGAAGAGTACCTTTAAGAGGCTTTGCGCTCCCATAGAGTTGCCTAGTCGGCCATCACCATGAGCATCATAACGAATAGCAAGAGCAACTTTTGCAGCTAGTGACCGAGAGATTGTACCCTTGTGCTCTGGTGCAGCTTGGGCAACCAGAGGTGCGTGGTAAATGAGACCATACTTTGGAGTGTTGTGTCCGTTCTTGAAGGCTCTTAATAGGGCCTTTTCAGAGCCAAGAATCTGAATCTTGCAACCAGGTAGCTTTGAGAGGTTCAATAAACTACCACGATGAGAAATTAGTCGTGCACCAACCATCTCCCCGACAAGTACAGTTAGGTTCGGTGCAATTGTGTTCATTCTGCTCTTCAAGATGCCATGAATCTGAGCTCTGCACTCAGTAAGAGCAAGAATCTGGTCACAAATTTCCCTGATGTGACTCAAGTCAAGGTCACTGACTTGAGTTCCCGTAGATATCACAGCAGCTTCTTTTAGTTTTGCTTCATCTCCATAAGTCAATATCTGAGATGACATTGGACACATAAAATATCTAAGTATCAAATCCGGACAAATAAAATTAAAGACAAAAGAGAATGGTAAACAAGATTTAACCTCAGAGAAGTCTAGCTTTGGTGCATTAATCCGATTCCCAATTAGCTTTACAGCCTTGACATATTGGATTTTGTCATGTACGATCTTAGCAAGCTCAGGAAAATGCAAATTGTACTTTTTAGAAAGCTTCGTTGAGTAAGTGTTAAGCTCTTCGTCAAGATCATCAAGCTTTCCTATAGCTTTGATTATAATGGTCTCCACCTAACAAAATATTAAGTATTGAGGGGATAAGTAACATAAGACGTAAAACAAACACAACACTTTATCATCGACAAAGTTAAAACATCTCTCTTCTCTTCCCAAAACCTATAGATTATGATTAGAATTAAATTAATGGTCTACACATCACCTACATATGATGAGTTTATCTGAATTTTTCGATCGACATAACTCCTTCAGTTTACCGATCAATCACCAAGATAAATAATATATAACATTGTTTGATAACTTCCAAGCCAAAGAGTATGATAAATTAATATTTGTAATTAAGAACTATGACAAAAATATTTGCACACTTGTCAACATAGATCAATGTGGGTAGACAAAATTATTATTTGTAATTAAGAACTATAACAAAAATATTTGCACACTTGTCAACATAGATCAATGTGGGTAGACAAAATTATTTCTATCTCCAGTGCAATATCCAAGAAACAGAACCCACAAGGAAAATTGCATGCCAAAAAAAAAAAAAAAAACAGCATGACCACAGAACGTATGTAAGTCGATAATTTATTTTGAAGGAGAGTATCCATACATATGGACTTCTAATAAATGTATAAGTAACATGAGACGTAAAACAAACAAATCATAGGGTATACAGGGGAACTTAATAGCAATACCTTTTCATCAGAGCTGGCAAGGCTATGAGACAATCCCAGGCTCATTGTAGCTAAGCTAGATCGTGATCCTCCAATAGAGAGAGAGAGAGAGAGAGAGAGAGAGAGAACCTTTAGAGGGTTTACCACAAAAACTGAAGCGTTAGATATATAGGGAGAGAAGAAAAAAGGAGCGAATAATTTGCTAGCTTTTATATGGGTGTGTTGATGAGGTTCAGAGATTCTAAATATATTATGTCGTCAACTCTATAAATTTATCAAAAAAAAAAAAAAATTTGTTTATTC
The DNA here is from genome assembly GCA_024034495.1 of Camelina laxa. Lineage (NCBI taxonomy): Eukaryota > Viridiplantae > Streptophyta > Magnoliopsida > Brassicales > Brassicaceae > Camelina > Camelina laxa. The sequence goes on from CM043881.1 coordinate 13,311,160, forward strand.
TCGACTAAACAGAAAAGGAAAAGGATTATTTTGACTATTTTGAACGATATATTCCTAATTGTCAAATATTGTGTCAACGCTATATTAATCCTAAAAATAAAAAATATGTGCATCGGTAGATTTGGCCTGATCATGTTAAAAAATATATATATCAATACATATATATTTATGTAAAAGAAGAAAAATTGATGTTTCAACTTACAAAAACAGGAAAATTTTAAGTGAAACAAAAAAAAATATTTTTTCTTTACTGTGTACTAACCAAAAAATATTATTACTAATTTTCAGAAATAATATATTTCTATAACAAAATTATACATGAATTTTTAATTATAAGAAAACAACTGTATAATAAATTTTATCAAACGGAAACGGAAAAACTTATCAAAACTATATATATATATATATATATATAATGTTACTCTACCAAACATAAAAGGAAAAGGATTATACTATTTTAAAAAGTATATATTTTTTTTTTTTTTTTGGGCTAAAGTTAGTTACTAATTCTAAAACAAGATTTTGTCAAGGAAATATTAACTCCACTTTTTGTTATCAATATTATCCTAAAAAGAGAGAGAGAAAAAAAAAACATTGGCATATATATGTAAATTTGGCATCGTGTAAAATAAATTGAAAAGTAACATATGAACATACACAGATGTGTTTTCGAATAAACAAAAAGGAACGATTTAGGAGTGAAACAAAAATAAATTTTGATTAATGTGTACTACTAAACCGTTTAGTGTAAACTTAAGAGAAAATACTACTATTTTCCCAAATGATATATTTCTATTAAAAGTATACAAATTTTTATTCAAAATAATATAATAATTTTCCATTACATCATCCTAATTTCAAACGTAAAAATTTATCCAAAAAAAAACAAATTTGTTTATTATTCACTAAATATTAAATGAAAATGATTATTTTGACTTTTTAAAAATGATACACTTCTATAATATTTTTTACAAATTAGTTACTAATTCTAAAAAAAAGTGAAATATGATTATCGAAGAAATTTTTATTCAACTTTTCTTTTTGTAACATCTGAATTTATTGATAGTTAGTAGTTTGCAGTACAATAATCCTCATAAAGGAATCGACTTAATCCATTTGGAACATAAAAATGAAAGGTAAAAGAGATATCATCCGGCAAGTGAGTTTTGGCTAGGAAATCAGCTGCTTTATTGATGTCTCTTCCAATCCATGCGAATTTAGTGTCTTCAAACTTCCCTTTCAAAAAAAAGAACTTCTCTTATCCAATTATGCATGCCAAAGTTAATGGTTTGTCCTTTTAAAAGTTTTGTTAACTCCAAATTGTCTCCCTCGAAAATAACTTTGGGGAATCCTTTCATCCAACAATGTTGCATTGCTTGTAGTAGACTTTGACATTCACTTTCTAAGACATCCTTGAATTTTGCTCATTTTGCTTGGCTTGCTTCCATGTAAGTCCCTGTATCATTTCTTATGATCCATCCTGCTTGTGGTTCTCTGTTTGCATTGACAAAGGAGGCATCATAATTACATTTAACCCATGTGGATTATGGTTTTGACCATCCTTGTCTTCTTCTTGTTGATGGTGCCGTGTGTGTAGTATTTAACTTCGCTAAGTAGGATTCTACAGTGATCCATTCCTCTGTATCAACCATGGTCCGGCTCCTGTAGGGTCCTCGTGTTGAAGGCATGAGTGATGGCAGCAGGAAGAGGGGTCAACACGGACAGATCAGAGGAGTAGGCCATGTGTACAGCTGGTGAGGGACGAGAAGGATAGGAGCCCAAGATGCCAGAGTGTACATGGTTGGTGGGTGGAGTCGAGTATGGTGGAGGATGATGTGGTGCGTACACCGGGTATGGCAGAGCATAATACGGCGGCGGCTGCGTGTAGTACCACGGAGACGAATGAGAGTTGGAGGACCAGTTGTTGTTGAAATGACCACGTCCTCAAGATCGACCCCCACCGCGGGTACGTCCCTGTTTCCAAGACCAAATTTTTTGGAGTTGTTGTTGTGTGAGCGAGAGGAGCCGTCCGAGTTGGTGTAGAGAAGGGTGGAGGAGGATGGTGTGTCATGATGACGTGGACTCGGCTTCACCAGCTTAGAGAGTCGATCTTCCTCCATCTGCAGCATGGATCGTGCCTCAAGGAAGTCGGGGAAGGGGTTCCTGTGTTTGATAACATTGATAATGGAGTCAAATTTGTCAGACAAACCTATCAAGAGATGCATGACTAAAACACGTTCAGTCACAGGAGAGTCAATGTTAGCAAGGAGATCAGCGGTGGTCTTCAACTTTCGACAATAGTCATGAACAGAGAGGTCACCGATCACCATGGTGCGGAGGTCGTTCTCAAGTTGAAGTGCCCGGGCCTCCTTGTTGTTCCGGAAAAGACTCTCGATTGAAAGCCATAAGTCATGAGCAGTAGCGTTCTTTTTGAGAACGGTATCAAGGATGGACTCAGAGATGGTGCCGTAGATCCACATCTTCACAAGGCCATCACGCTCCTTCCACTCTTTAGCGGTTGCCGGAGTTGAAGAGGAGGAGCCATCAAGGTGTTCGAGAACACTGAAACTGAGACAGTGGGTTTCAAAGAGTTCACGCCACTTGTCATAGTTGAGTTTGCTCATGTCAAGAGAAATAGAAACGTAAGCTTTGATCTGCACAATTCGGAAGGGTTTTTCATTAGAGTGAGTAGAAGAAGCCATGGTGGACAGAGAACAAAGAGGAAGAAAGGACGAGAAGAGAAGAAAACAGAGAGAACGAAGAAGAAGAAGAAGAAGAAGAAGAAGAGCGGAGGTTGGATCGAACGCTTAGCTTGGTGGCTAGGTTTAAGCGTCTGATACCATGTAAGTTAGGTAAACTTCGTGTCTCTCTATTATTGATTAGGAGAACTATATATTTGATACAAAAGAATGTTCTAGAGAATATCTTGTGTATCTCACATTATATTTACACAATATACATATTCTATATATGGTCTTCTAACAATGACAACCAATGCATTCCTTGAGTTTGTTCATCCGAACTCCACCAAAACTTTGCCAGAACTGAGTTAATTTCTTGGCAAGTTTCTTTAGGAAATTTAAATACATTCATTGAGTAGACCGGTATGGCAAGAGCTATAGATTTGAGCAACACTTCTTTCCCTCCAAGTGATAGAATTTCTTGTTCCAACCTTGAGTTTTTGCTTTTACCTTCTCTGTGATATACTGAAGCATTTCACTTTTCCGGCGTCCAAACTGTTCTGGGATTCCCAAATATTTTCCGCCTCCACCATCATTATGAATGTTGAGTATATCTCTCACTTTCATCTTGTTTGCCTGGCGCACCTTCTTCCCAAAGGATATTGAGGATTTACTCAAGTTGATTGCCTGTCCCGATACTCTCTCATACTGTTGTAGGATATCTCTTATCTTCTTTGCGGATCTTACATTGGCTAGTGTAAAAAAGAGAGAATCATCCGCAAAAAGAAGATGACTAACTTCCAGGCTTCTATTGCTAATCTTGATTCCTTGGAGTTTTCCCTCTGCCATGTTTCGACTTATCAAATGGGAAAGGACTTCAGCACATAATGTGAAAAGATAAGGTGAGAGTGAATCTCCTTGTTTGATGCCTCGTTCTGGTACTATATGTCCTCTTGGCGATCCATTGATCAAAACCGAGTAACTGACTGAAGATACGCAGTTCATAATCCATGTTATCCATTGACGGTGGAATCCCATTCTCTTCATCGTTTCTTCTAAGAATGACCATTCAAGTCGGTCATAAGCTTTAGAAATGTCTGTTTTAATAGCCATATAGGAGATCGCCTGTCTTGTTCTAGTATTAAGGCTGTGAAATACTTCATGAGCGATGATGATGTTATCTGTTATGAGACGACCTGGAACGAAAGCCGCCTAGTTTTCTGCTACTAGTCCTGCAAGATGTTTCTTTAATCTGTTCACTACTATTTTTGAAACTGTTTTGTAAGCCACATTGCAAAGAGCTATTAGACGGAATTCAGTCATTATGTTCGGTGTCTCCACTTTTGGGATGGGGCAGAGGTTGGTATGGTTTAGAGATTGATCCAATACGCCTGTGTTAAAAAAAGCTTTGTACCTCTTGGATGATGTCGGGATGGATATCCTCCCAAAAGTTTTGATGGAAATCTCCAGTAAAGCCATATGGACCTGGAGCTTTGTGTGGTCCTACTGCAAAAATTGATGCCTTAATTTCCTCCATGCTGACTGGTTTAATAAGGTCTTCATTAATAGTGTCTGTAATCCGACTTGAATACTCTCGAAATACATCATCATACTCCCTTGGATTGACTGGTGAGGATTTATAGAGGTTCCTAAAGTAGTTCTCAGCCGTTTGTGCTATGTCTGCATCTCCTCTTTGGATAACTCCTTGTTCGTCTTGAATCGCACTGATGTGTTGTTTTACATGTCTGGCTTTGGCGTTTGAATGGAAATACGCTATGTTACGATCTCCTGCATGCATCCATTGGTTTCAGCTTTTTTTTGTTTCCAATACACTTTCTCATCAATGTATGCTTGATTGAGCTCTCTTCTTAACGCTTATCTTTTCTGTAGTGTTTCACCCTTTGCAATAGCTTTGTCTAGTTTGATACAGACTGTTTTGATTTGTTCCTCTGAGTTCATTCTGTTTGCTTTTTTTCCATCTTGAGATATGTTGTTGACATTGGGATGTTTCTATCATATCTATCTTTCCAACCTGGTAACACTGCATCATGGAATCCTTCTTTGGTTGTCATTTTGTTATCATAAATGAAATATCCACGCTTTTCCTCCTCAACATCGGAGATAAATGTAACCAATGGTCTGTGGTCTGATTCTCCAAACTCTAAAAACTCTGACTGCAGCCGGGTATTTATCTATCCAAACATTGTTAGCCATAGTTCTATCTAAACAACATTGAACATAATGTTGTCCCCTTTGACCAGCCCAGGAAAATCTATCTCCTATTGTAATCAAGTCTGTTAACCCACACTCTCTAACCATCCACCTGAACTCTCTAAAGGTAGCTTCTGGTCTTATCCTTCCACCTTTTTTTCTCACTATTACTAAGAATTTCATTGAAGTCTCCTAGTAATAGCCATGGATGATTTTTCCTATTGATGTTTAGTCTTTCAATATGTTCCCAAGTGTGGTCCCGGAGGTTTGGATCAGGGTTCCCATAAACGAAAGACAAAGTGAAATGAACTTCCATTGAAATCAATGAAGCAGTCTACAAGATTGGGAGAAGCAAAAGAAACAAAAATCGATACATGATTTTTCCAAAAGATAACTAAATCACCACTAAGGCATAGAGGAGGAACTGATACATAGTTAAGGAAACCTAACTGGCCCCCTATATCCCTAATATGACCATCATCCTGCTCTGTCTCTGAAAAGCAGATTATGTCCGGGAGAAACTTTTGATGAATCTTCTTAAGGCGTCGAACTGTCAAATCTTGGCCTAACCCTTGACAGTTCCAACATGTTGTCCTCATGGAGGCTGTGGTGGTTTAGAGCCCACCACGCCGCTAGCAAGTGGTGGATCAGAGCTTGATCCCCCCCCCCCTCATTTCCATGATCTGTCATCTTCAAAGCGCCTTTCTTCTGATTCAAGAAATCCTTGGAATCATCTTTGAAGATTTTATCTTCACAATCTTTCTCGTGATTCGGGAAACCCTTGGAATCAGAAGAAGCGACATGGTTCGAGGAGTTAGAGAGAGGAGGAGTTTTTTTAGTACACAAAAGAATAAAAAAATCTATATTATATGAATTAAATAGATGTTTCGGTTTTTTAAAAACAGTGAAAATGTGTACTAAACCTTAAAAAATATTATTACTAATTTCAGAAATAATTTATTTCTATAAAAAATTATATAATTTATTTTTAATTATAAGACATTAGTTACTAATTCTCAAAGAAAAACTAATAAAATAAAATTATTTTAAGGAATAATCTTAATTTAACGATTTGTTACCAACTTTATATATCCTAAAACGAAAAACATGGTCATTGGATGTGGATTATAATCTAGTGAAATGTAATCTTTATGATATATCAGAATCCACTTTTTGTTGTTTTCTACCAGGATTAATGAGTTTTGCTCTTGAAAATGTGATTGAGTGCAATACAACTAGAAAGATCCATTATAAATATTATATGTTAATTTATAAATATCACAAAGATATTCAAAATATTTTAATAGTTTTCAGTAAATTTTATGGATTATTTCATTTTCTTTTTGGCGATTAATGCTAATCGAGTTTTCTCCCTCTAGTCGTTGCTTCTTATACATACAAAAATTATATAAATTTTGGTTCGATTTTCTCAGCCATGTTGGTATACCATTGAAACTAAACCTAAAGCTTCCAATTTCAGATGATTTTTTCTTTAGCTCTTATATTCTATACTAAATATGGACAATGTTATTCAACAATATTTTAAGAACCATTTTTGTTTTGTAATTTATAATGTTCTTTTCAAATTTGGAGATTTGAACTAGAGATTTTATGGTATAGCTCTACGGTAGAACTACGTTTTAATTTATAGCTCAAATGTTTTTCATTTTTTAAAGAACTAACTGAAACTGGTACAACTAAGTTATAGCTACATAGAAATTTGAACTCTAAAAGTAATAAATTTTTAAAAACAAAAAAATCCATCTATTTCTATTACTAAATACAAAAATACACACATATAAATTTTTTTTATGGTCACTTTAAATTTTATGCTCATTTTATAGATCTTTGTAATTTATAGATGTAATGGTTGAATTGAGCTATATAGAAATTAGAACTCCTTTGTTCTGTTTTTAGTACAAGTGACATGAATAGGTACAACTATGTTTAATTTTCAATTCTCGTTGTACAACAAGGTGGAACTGGTACAACTATATTTAATTTTGAACTTCATAATTAATAAACTTTAGAAAACTAATGAAAAAAAAAATGGTTACATTTATGGTTCTTAATGAAAATCTAATTTTGAACTTTACAATTAAAAAAAAGACTATTTCTAATACATTATGGTTCTACATAGAGCAAACATTATTAATATTTTGATGGTTAAAAATTTCACTTAGGGGCTGTTGTTGGAGAGGTGATTTCTAAATCCATATGGAATTGTAAATTCTAAAAATGAAAACACATGGATTTTAAAATAACATGTTTTATCCTTGAATTTCAATTCTTATATTTTATACTTTCAAATCCATTCAAATTCATTTAAAACATAATATGGATTTTGAAATCCAAAAACAAATCACTAAATGAATAAAAAGGGATTTTAACAATTACTAGGTTTTAACCCGCGGTATACCGCATGACAATTTTTTTGTTTAAAAAATTAAAAATTTAAGTTATATTTATTCGTTAATTTAAATTATTTTATTCAGTATTTAAGTTTTTATAGCATTATTTTGATTGTTAATAAAAATAAAAAACTAAATTTTATGTTCTTTTCCTATTCACACAATTTGTCCATTTTATTGTCCTTGAGGTTGCAGTAAAAAAATCATATGAGAATAGTTATTGAACAATCGTCATTTTATTTCTCAAATGGTAAATCACTTGAAACCCCTAGTAGAAAAAATCTAGACAGCGTGAGGTACTTACATTGCTATGCACATACTGAAAGTTTAATATGAAATCTTTTCTTATAAGTTCTTAAGCGAATTCAGATAAGTTTAGAGTTAGATAATGCATTCCAAAACATGCTATTTTAGGTAGTAGTTCATTGTAATTATATGTTATAGCATTCATACAAATATTTTTCTTCGACTGAAGAAGTTAGGATACACAGTTTTCTTTACTTACACTTGTCACCTGCCAAATAAAAAACAAACCCTCAAAAGAAAACCAATTTATCCTCTAATCATCCAATCACATGTGTAACGATAATAAATTTGAATAATTGTTTACACACCAAAAAAAACAACGATTAGTGTTGCACCAATGATATAAGTTAAGAAGCTACAATGGATTATGGTTATATTCTCTTGATCAATCTTTCAAACATTTACCTTTACATCGAGGATGATCTTATAAAAAAATCTGACGCAAAAAAAAACCCTGCAAATATATGCACACTTAAACATGAAACATAAACCACCATAATAAAAGAATCAAAACCATAACCATTCTCCACAAAGCCAAAACCCGTAGATTAAGGTAACATAGAAGGAAGAAACCATTTCCGAATCCACTGAGAAGCGGCAAAATCCAACGTACAATCAAACTTATGTAAAGCCATAGAAAAATGAAAATGATTCATTCAACTGAGAAAAGGATAGGGTAGAGCCTTACGTAATTAGTTTAAACCAGATGCATAGATGAATTGCATCAGTGGTGTGCCCATTGATTTGGCTACTAAATAACTGACGTATTTAGAGAGAATAAATAGTCTCATTGATTTAATGCAAATTAATCTTTAAAATTTTAGATTTCAATTATTTAATGTTAGCATTAAACAAAACATTTGTTATTATAATCAATAGAAATCTGACCGATTTTGGATTATTTGATTGCAAGCACAATATGAACACGCAAACTATAACATGAAGGTAAGGAATATTCCTTAAATTAAGATTTGAATACACTTTTATTGTTTAATATCTATACTGAATTATGGTAATCAAGGGGAATATAACATATTTTAGGCTATTAAATAGGATTCGTATTACATAATAAAAGATTACATTTACTGCTGAAAAATATACTATTTCTTAAACTGAAAAACTTCAAATGTCATAATATACTTTGATAGTTAGTTTCGATTAGGATTTCCATATTTAACTTATTGGCTTTTCTGTGCAATTTTCTAAAGATTAACTTTGTAAATTATTATAACTTAAAGGGTATAACCCAAAATGTAATTCAAAAATGTATATATAGATTTGTAAATCATAGAACCAATAACACATAATTTTGATAAGTATTTTAAAATTAATGATTGAATAACAAATGATTTTTGTTTGGATTTACAACTCCATAACCAATAATCCCTTCTAAGTAATTATGTCAAACATGTAAACAAGTTATTGTACTCAAATTTTTATATGAGATTGCAGTAAATGTATTTTAATTACATATTATCAAATGTACTACTGTAAAAGTGTTTTAAAAGTAAGATACTACTAATAATATGCTAAAACTAAGCATGTGAGTTTTGACTGGGTCATGTAAAACTACAAAAGTGCAACTATGTTCATGCTTGTACAAAAGTACAACTATGTTCATGTTTTACTTGAAAAACTTGACAATATTTAATTCAGTTATATTCACTATTTAATTTGTTGTATTTCTGTTAATTCATTTTAATTCAGTTTTAGTAGTACCAATGTATCAATCATACACCACAAAAATATTCTCAGTTGTACCTAAGTGTTCTAGTAGTGCCATCACACAAAAAACAAAACATAAAACATCAATGTTCAAAGTTATAGAGCAACATCAATCTTAGCATCATGTTATTTTTTTTTTCATTCTTCTGCGCATCACCTTTCACAATTCTCCTTCTCCAACAGTCGTTTATCATTTTTTCTAATACTAACCCAGGGGTACTAACCAATGAGTTATTAATGGTCAAACTGTTCCCATACTCATTAAATACATTGGGATTACTCTATAGGTGAGAAGAGTGATTGTGAGTAAGGAAGAAATACTGTATGTGAGAAAAGAAGTATAGGTGTGAGGCACCAAAGGATAATATTGATGTAGTTGGTGAGATTCCATAATCGCATCTCTGGCCACCACAACAAAGCCAAAATGTGCTATTGCTTCTCTCGCCACCACGGAGAAGCCAACATATGCGTTCTCTTCTCTCGCCACCACGACGAAGGCAGCAGCTGCTATCGCTTCTATCGCCACCGTAGCACAGCGAAGCCAACAGATGCGTTCCACCACCAACAACCATATATGTCTCTTCTCTTCTAATCGCTTGCATCAATATTCTACTAAAAATATATGGAAGATGTAACAAATTTGACGGGGAAAAGAAGATCCAAAGATCAAAATTTTGTCAATCAATTAATTCAATTTGGGAAAAATGAGTCAGTAGCAGATAAGAGTTGAGCAAAAAGTTGATCTAATTATTTAGTATATTTTAGGTAATTGGATCCAGATTTAGATGAGTGAACCCAGTAAAAATATGGTAGGATATGTAAAAATAACTACAAGGGTTAAAGTTTTTTTTTATTAAATTTTGGATTTAAAACAAATAAAAAATAAATATTCAATATTACAACAGGGAGATACAGAGAATAAGATCCTATAATGTAGAAGCAACTTTTGATGAAGATCCGCCATATATATCTGATCAAAAGAAACGATCGATATGTGAAGAAGACTGATGAGTCGAGGAGTTTAGGGTTTCGATCGCTTCAAAAGTTTAGATCAAAACCAGCAATATCCAAAGAAGATCGATCACAATCCTCGTCGAGAGAACAAGTATTAGGGTTTTGTTCCGTGTTAGAAACAGATTGCGATTTTTCTTTCTTCTGAAGGCAAGCCATCACATGCTTCTTCACTCTCTCTAAACGATCCTCGAGGATGTTTAACTCAGAGAGATCATCGCAAGATTGGTATAGATCAGGGTCTTCCCACCAAAACCCTAGCTTCGATTGTGGTTTTACGTCAATCTTAGGAGGTGGCTTGCGATTTAGGTAACAATCAGCGATCTCTTGGGCAGGAGAGTAGCCTGAGAAGGAGTAAACAACGTCGGAGATTTCTGAGGGAGAAGTTACGAAGACGGCGATGTTGGCTCCGGCGAGATGACAGAGATCGGCGGCTTTGGAAAAGACAGTTTGACGGCGTTTGGAGCAAGCCACGGCTCGTTGCTGTTTGGTTTCTCGTTTCTTGATATCGATTTTTCGTTTTGTTCCTTTCTTAATTGTGGACTCAGACGCGCTTGACGACGGCATAATGTTTCTTACCGAGACAGAGAGATAGAGGGCAGCGACAGAGATTACAGCGAGAGAAATTGAGAAATAGAGAAATAGAGAGAGAGTAGAAAGCATTTATATAGATATTGTAATGATGTTATTATTTTCCTTTTTTTTTAATGTCCGTATATTTATTTTCTATTTTCCTTTTTTTTTTTGTTTTTCTACTAGAAGTTTCTAAATATCACAACAATAAAAAAGAAAAAGTAATGTTTACAATTTACAATAATTATATACCTAAACCGATTAAACAAACTACACACAAATTGATTTTCAACAAACGATTGGTGTAAATATTTAAATGTCTCAAAATTTTAAGATCTGATATGTTTGGTAGATTTGTAATCTATTCATTATTCACTAACCATCATTGCACACATACAACGGAAAGGTTTAATGGTTAGGTGGTAGTGACGCAAATTTCTGGTGAAACGGGCTAAACAACACATAACCCTTACAAAAGGAAGAAATGTTCTTTTTGAAGTTTCAGAACAAAAAAAAAAAAAAAGCCTTACTTAACACCTAAAGCAAAAGGAAACAAACACGGTTTTTTTTTTTTTCTGGTTAATTTTACTCAGTTCCTGACAAAACGTGTACTCACGCAAAATTTTAAAACCTCTCCTCCTCAGACTTCACTTTTCTTCTTCTTCTTCTCGCTCTTTTCCTTCTTTTCGCTCTTTTCCTTCTTCTTGGCAGGCATCTCAGCTTCTTCTTCCTCGTGTTTTCTCTTCTTTTTCTCCTTCTTTGCGGGTTCTACGGTTTCGGGTTCTGCTTCTGATTTCTTCTTCTTCGACTTCTTCTTTGAAGGCTCCTCGGTTTTGGCTTCTTCCTCATCATCGGCCTTCTTCTTCTTCTTTTTGTCTTTCTTCTCTTTGACACCGTTCTCTGAATCCACTTTGGGAGTTTGAAGAAGGGAGTCTGCAGCAGCGTTGTAAGTCTGCAGAAGACACCAAAAAAGCTTAATCCTTTAAGCAACATCACAAGCAATATATCCAAAACTTAGTTGCACAGATCCACAATTCAGAAGTTTCTCAAACATAATTTACAAAACCAAGTTGAGGAAACAAAACTAGCAGAGGAATAATCTGACCTTAGCAGGAGTGATCAGACCTCCGGATCCCTTCTTATCCTTGTCGTAAACTTCAATCTTTGGTTTGCCCTTAGCTGAGCCAGACAGACGTCCTAGATCTCTTCCTTCAAGATTTCTCAACCGTGCTTCAAGCTGTCAGAAAAAATACACCACATGGTAACCATCAATGAAAGAACAATATGTAACAGGGATCGGACAGGAGAGGAAATGTATAAAAGAGCACCTTTAAGCGGTTTTCCACTCCCATAGTGTTATCTTGGCCATCACCAAGAGCATCACACCGGATAGCAAGAGCAGCTTTTGCAGCTAGTGACCGAGAGATTTTACCCTTGTGCTTTGGTGCAGCTTGGCCAACCACAGATGCGTGATAAATTAGACCGTACTTTGGAGTGGCGTGTTTGGTCTTGAGGGCTCTAAATAGGGCTTTTTCAGCTCCAAGAATCTGAACTGTGCTCCCAGGTTGCTTTGAGAGGTTCAACAAACTACCACCATGAGAAATTAGGCGAGCACCGACTAGCTCACCGACAAGGGCAGTGAGATTTGGTGCAATGGTATTCATTCTGCTCTTCAAGTAGTCATAAAGCTGAGCTCTGTACTCAGCAAGAGAAAGAACCTGGTCACAGAGTTCCCGGATGTGCAACAGATCAAGGTCACTGACTTCAGTTCCCATAGATATCACAGAAGCCTCTTTAAGGTCTGCTTCAACTTCATCAGACAATATCTAAAATGAGATTGGACAAGGGAAATATGTGTTAAGAAGGCATAACTAGTTTCAAGGAAAAGCAAGCCAAATCCTAAAACAGATAGTCAAAAGGGAATGGTAAAGGAGGGGTTAACCTCAGAGAAGTCTAGCTTAGCAGCATTAATCCGATCCCCCATTAGTTTTACAGCCTTGGCATATAGGATATTGTCCTGTACGATCTTAGCAAGCTCAGGAAAATGCCAACCGTACCATTCACGAACCCTCATAGCGTATGTGTTGAGCTCTTTGTCAAGATCATCAAGCAAACCAATAGCTTGGATAATCATGGTATCCACCTATCAAAAATAATAGTATAAGGAGAAGTAACAGAGCATAAAACAAAACACAGGACATACATAGGAACTAAATGGTCAGACATTAATGTTGGAGAAGCAAATAAGGATGCCAAAAGTTCCATCATTTATCAAATGTTACCAACCGAACAAAAAAGTAATCCAGAGAACTAAATAAAAACCATATAAATTAAATGACTACCTTATCAGAACTGAACTTTAGTTTATATCTGGCAAGACTGTGAGACAATCCCAGGCTCATTGGAGCTAGATCATTATCCCCCAATCCAGATATAAGTTCAGTAAGCTGGCTTCTGACACCTCGTAAAAGTTCCATAACAGCATTGTTGTGAACACAGTCTATTTTCTACAAAAGTGAAGCAAATCCGTAAGAACCCATCTTAATAAATGAAAGAGCATATCAGAAACAAAAGTACACACCAGCTTCTCCTTGATAATATTTCCAAGCTTTGAATCAGCAACAGCTAAGGTTTCACCATCACAGTTCGCTTTCAAAAACTTGCGTAGACCCTTGCTTGGAGTTCCCTCAAGCAATTTAGCCACAGCTTCGAGAGCTTCAGATGTGTTGTCAAACTTGTCAAAAGCTTTAAGCTTAACCATCTGTAACAACGCCAAAAATGATATGAGAAACCGACACTCAACAATATAAGGCAGTCTCCAAATATAAAAACTATGCATAGAAACAGAAGAAATCACCTTTTGGGCTGACTCTGCAGTCATGAACTCATTACCCAAATCCTACAAAGGCACCAAAATTTACAAACTTAAAACAAGCGATATACAGACAAGGTTAAGATAAATGAATTGAAAGACAGCACAAGGATGAAGATAATAACCTCAACATTAGAGAGCTTTCCTTCCTTCAATACTTTAAAGAGGGCAAAACCACCTGGCGTCTCAAACAGTACTAGCATTTTCACAAGCTCTTAAGTCAGCCCCTGAAAATTAAAAACACCATTAAAATCAACTCAATGTCTCAAAGTCACCATACTTACAAAGTTAACCTTTTGGGAGCTAAAGACACTAAGCTAGTAAGAAACCATATGCAAGAAAAAACCTTTCTCATGATCTATGGGAATAAAAAAACAGAGTACATTACTCTGTTCAAATTCTTCAAAATCCGACAACAGAACAAAACTATACTTAGTCAAAATCTAGAACTTGGATGCTAACAACGAAGAAAGAAGATTCAGTTACCTCCGAGGGTTTACGCACAGACAGAGAGAGAGAGAAGGAGAGAGAAAAAGTTTCAGGAGCCGCGATTTTTCTAGGGTTTAAGAAGGTATTTATATATGTTGAAGAAAGGTTCAGAGATTCTCAAAACCGCTGCGTTTTATTGAGAAAAGGGGGCGAATTTTGTAACTTTAATCAGCTAGGGTTTTTAAAACGAAGTGACTTTTTAAAGAATTCAGCAGTTTGGGCCTAATTTAACTCGGCCCATTAATATCAACAAGTTCAAACGAACACCGTTTTGTTGAGTAGACAACAATCATGTTAAGCCAGCGACTATGTTCAAAAAGTAAGACAAGAACACAAGTGTTTTATATGGATTCTTCAAAATTGTTATTTTTGTTGCGAGAATGTACAAATGCCAAGTCTTTAAGACAAGCCAAGCTTGTTCACCAGAGACTACTCACGGTTGGGTTACGTAGCGACGTCGTTTTATGCAAAAGTCTCATCAATGTCTACTTCGCTTGTAAAGACCATTGCTCAGCGAGACTCGTCTTCGAGAACATGGATACACGATCGGATGTTTACATCTGGAACTCGCTTGTGTCTGGTTATTCAAAGAAGTCGATGTTTCATGACGCTCTTGAGGTTTTCAAGAGATTGCTTAATTGCCCATTTTGCGTTCCTGATTCGTTTACTTACCCGAATGTGATTAAGGCTTATGGTGTGTTGGGTAGAGAGTTTTGTGGTAGAATGATTCATACTCTTGTGGTGAAGAGTGGGCATGTTTGTGATGTGGTTGTGGGAAGCTCTTTGGTTGGTATGTACGCTAAGTTTAACTTGTTTGAGGATTCAGTACAACTGTTCGATGAAATGCCTGAGAGAGATGTTGCGTCTTGGAACACTGTTATTTCATGTTTCTATCAAAGCGGGGAGGCAGAGAAGGCTTTGGAGTTATTCGGTAGGATGGAAAGTTCTGGCTTTGAACCAAATTCAGTTTCGTTGACTGTAGCCATATCGTCTTGCTCGAGGCTGTTGTGTTTGGAGAGAGGGAAGGAGATCCATAGAAAGTATGTGAAGAGAAGGTTTGAGTTAGATGAGTATGTAAACTCTGCTCTTGTAGATATGTATGGGAAATGTGATTGTTTTGAGATGGCTAAAGAGGTTTTTCACCAAATGCCTAGAAAGAGTTTGGTTGCTTGGAATTCTATGATTAGAGGTTTTGTCTCCAAAGGAGATAGTAAGTCATGTGTTGAGCTTTTGAATAGAATGATCATAGAAGGAACTCGACCGAGTCAGACAACCTTGACCAGTATTCTGATGGCTTGCTCTCGCTCACCGAATCTCCAACATGGAAAATTCGTACACGGTTATGTGATTAGGAGTGATGTAGATGCAGATATCTATTTAAATTGTTCTCTGATTGATCTATACTTCAAGTGTGGTGAAGTAAAGTTGGCTGAAACCGTCTTTTCAAAGACTCAGAAGGACGTTGTTGAGTCATGGAACGTTATGATCTCTGGTTATGTCAGTGTGGGTAATTGGTTTCAGGCTGTTGAAGTTTATGACCAAATGGTGAGTATTGGAGTGAAGCCAGATGTAGTGACTTTCACAAGTGTTTTACCTGCTTGTTCGCAACTGGCTGCGTTAGAGAAAGGCAAACGGATTCATTTGTCCATTAGTGAGAGCAGGCTCGAAACAGATGAGGTTCTGATTAGTGCACTTCTTGACATGTATTCTAAATGCGGCAATGTGAAAGAAGCTTCTAGAATTTTTAACAGTATGCCAAAGAAGGATGTTGTGTCATGGACAGTAATGATCTCTGCGTATGGATCTCATGGTCAACCCAGAGAAGCCCTTAACCATTTTGATGAAATGCAGAAGTTTGGTGTAAAACCTGATGGGGTTACTTTTCTTGCTGTATTGTCAGCTTGCGGTCATGCCGGGTTAATTGATGAAGGTGTAAAGTATTTCAGTCAAATGAAATCAAAGTACGGAATCAAGCCTAGTATTGAACACTACTCGTGCTTGATTGACATTCTTGGCCGAGCAGGTCGGTTGCTTGAAGCTTATGAAATTCTTGAAGAGAAACCAGAGACAAGAGACAAAGCTGAGCTTCTCAGTACTCTTTTCTCTGCTTGTTGTTTGCACAAGGATCATTCATTGGGAGATAGAATTGCAAGATTGCTTGTGGAGAAATGTCCAGAGGATGCATCTACCTATACTGTCTTGTATAATTTGCATGCCTCTTGTGAGTCATGGGATGCAGCAAGCCGGGTCAGACTGAAAATGAAAGAAGTGGGACTGATGAAGACACCTGGCTGCAGTTGGATTGAGATGAATGAAAAAGTGTGCCATTTCTATGCTGAGGACAGGTCTCATCCACAAGCGGAGAACATTTGTGAATGTCTTGCCCTTTTAAATGGTCACATGGAAGCTGGTCAATGATTCTTATGGTGTTGCATCTGTCCCAAGGAGACAGTATCTCAGGCTAATGTCCAAGTAACACAAATGCTGGTTTCAGAGCAAAGTCATGCACACAGAGCGTCTGAAGCTTTTGAATAAGGTTGCTGGTGTTTTAAATGCAACACTGGATGAATATTGTTTCACATAACAATTAAGAAGCATGTTCCACAGTAAAGTCTTTCAAAGCTCAACCTAAGCATGTTCAACATTATCAGCCTAATCTGACCCTTGTCGATTGCTTCACATTCGTGCTGCTTCTCGTGATTCATGGCACCTAGGACATGAATATCTCCAACGTAAAACCTAACTAAAGAGTCAGTTACTTGCCGAGATCTTTATCTTACAAGGAACGGGCAAGGACGTTTTGGCCTTCCATGTGAAAATAAGCACTGAAGATCCCACCATGGATCCTTGATACATACTCGTCTCGTCCGGTAGTAATCTGTAAGCTTAGAGGACAGAGGGTGACATTCATCTCAGACTTACCTGAATCAGAAAGCTCTAAAAAAACGCAGTTCTGACGCAACATCCTCACAAGTCGAAGCAGAACCAGAGAAGAAACATGGAGGAACCACCATGATCTCCGTTTGGCCACCGACTCAGTTAAGCCGCGATTACCTCTTGAATAGGCTTATCAGTATATTATCCACAGACTCGTTCCTCTCCAAGAGATACGGAACGCTTAACCCTGAGGAAGCGTCGGCCGTTGCGAAATCTATCGAGGAAGATGCTTACGTCGTCGGATCAAACTTCGTGTCGAGTGATGGGTTTAAAAATCTTGAGGCCTATACCGAAGAGATTAGCGAGCGTATCAATAAATGTGCGAAGGACCGATGGAAGAAGATGAACGCAACTGCAGTTCCTGAACCATAAGAGGCTTAATGTTTCGGTTTTACTCTCCGTTTGCTTTTGCTAGATTCTTCTTTTAAATATGACTTGTGGATTTTGAAGGTGTTCATTCTTTCTAATATGACTCGTTGCTTGGTTTGACATCGGCTTAGGTCTCTGGAGGTTACAACGATATGTATCGGCTTATGTCTCTATGGCATCAGCTTATATCTTCTAGTCTAGTTTGATTTCTTTCAACAGACAGTTGCATCGACCACTAGTAGTAACTCTATTTGCAGCTTACCCATTAGGTTATGTAGCGTTTCGGAATTGAGTTTGGTATCCTTATAAACTTACCCTTAAGATTAAGCTGAATTTTTCAGGGCTGACAATTAGTGAGTTTGGTTTGGTGTATGCATGCAGCTTACGTTTGGCTTATAAGTTATGTAGCGTTTTCTCGATTAGAGTTTGAGTCCCTAGCTTTAAATATTACTAGTATGATTTTCCTTTTCTCGATTTCTAGTGGGTGACATGAACTTACTGTGAGTTAGGAGTATGTAAAATATCATTGTCGTCTTTCCTTTTTAAATCTTGAATTAACTATTTTGGTTTACCTTATTTCATCAAAACATGGAAACATCATTGCCTACGTTGGCATTATTGTCCTGCACCAGGTTATTGCGCATGTGGTTATAATTGTCTGTTTGATAAATTCCTTTTTATTGGATGCGAAATCGAAGTTATGAAATGTGTATATATTCTTAGTTCTTGTGTTGTTGTACATAGAGTTGTAGGATTATTCTACTTCTTTTGTTCTCCTGAGTTCTTTCTTTTTCTGCCTTGGTCACCTCGCGTGGATTATAATTGTACAAACGAATTTGATGAAACCGTATTTTCAAACACACATAAGGCTTTTGTTATTTGTTAAGTCATGATCTCTGGTTATTTCGGCCACTCGGCGTAGGTAACTGGTTTTAGGCTGTTGAAGTGTATGACTAAATGATGAGTGAAGCCGGACGTGATAACTTTCACAAGTGTTTTACATGCATGCTTGTTCGAATCTGGCTGAATTATCCATTTCATTTAGTGAGAGCAGGCTCGAAACAGATGAGTTTCACGTGAAATATATTCTAAATGCGGCAATGTATAAGAGGCTTCAAGAATTTTCAACAGCATATATATACCAAAGAAGGATGTTGTGTACGTACGGGTCTCGTGGTTTGGTGTAAATTAAACCTGGTGGGGTTACTTATCTTGCTGTATTTGTCAGCTTGCGGGTTAATTGATGAAGGTGTAAAGTATTTCAGTCAAAATGAGATCAAAGTATGGAATCAGGCCTAGTATTGAACACTACTACCCGTGCTTGATTGACATTCTTGGCCGAGCAGGTCGGTTGCTTGAAGCTTCAAAAACCAAAGACAAGAGACAATGCAGAGCTTCTCAGTACTCTTTTCTCTGCTTGTTGCTTGCACCAGGATCATTCATTGGGAGATTGAATTGCAAGATTGATTTTGGAGAAATATCCAGAGGATGCATCTACCTACATTTTCAAGCTTTTATATAAAGTTAATGGTGGTCTAAATACAA
This sequence comes from Camelina laxa, assembly GCA_024034495.1. Lineage (NCBI taxonomy): Eukaryota > Viridiplantae > Streptophyta > Magnoliopsida > Brassicales > Brassicaceae > Camelina > Camelina laxa. Next base: position 13,330,290 of record CM043881.1, read on the forward strand.
CAAAAGATGATTATTGCTTCAGGAAACAATCAAGAATCATGTTAACACAGCTAAGTCATACAAACTCAATGAAGAAGACTCACTTTACCATTACCGGTTTCCATAAGCTAAGTAATTGTATGGTGTCCTGGTTTGGTTGAACAAAACCGGTTATGAAAAAACCGGTGAAGCACTAAGGAGTAAGGAAGAAGATAATGGCAAAACACGCTCCCGTTCAGGAATAAAAAGGCACCAACTTTTGTACTTTGGAATGGACCTACCCATGATGAACCTGATTCTCTCCCTCCTCAATCATTTTCCCTTTTTTGAAAACATTATTTTTGATCCAAAAAAGTCGCACTAATCCAACTGTATTGTTGGAAGATGAAACAGAGTCAGAGAAAGGCATGTTTCATTTCTGAAATCAAGAAACTATCATCATTCGTCACCAGGCAAACAAGTGTTTTAATCATTTGACCAAAAGCCTTCTCTAATCCATACCCTTTTGTCTAAAAATCAAAACTTGAGAGGTTTCAACAGTTTTGCTTTTACCCGCTTGTGTTGTTGTCTCTCACTTGCTCGATCTTACACCTCTGAGAAGATATCGTGTTTTCTTAGCTTTTTAAACCCATATGAGCGAATCTGGTTCTGTTTCTCTCTGGCTAATGAATAACGAGATTGAGACTCTTCAATAGTTTTGATATTTTTTCTTTTTCCTGGAACCCTTCTGTCTTAAACATTGCTTCATCTTCAATTTTTCCCATTTCTTTTTACTATTAAAGTATTAAATACTATTTCTTATTCCAAGGGGGTTTTCTTGTTTCTGACAAATTAAAAACCTTTCCTTTTCTCTCTCTGCTTTGAACTTACATTAATCAATTTTATCATGTCCTGAGTTTTATGACAACTCAAGTTGTCTTCTTGTTCAGAGTTCTGTAGAATAAATTATAAATAGTGAAAAGTTTATTGTTCTTTTTTCTTTGTTCCTAACTACCATTCTTACATTGGATACGTTTGAGTTAAGTTTGTTGTCCTTGTCTCCATTCCACTCCCACTTCCTCTTTGTGTTTTTTTTCCTTTTCTTGTTTTGTCAGAATTTGGATCTCGTTCAAGTCAGCTAAGGAAAAAAATAATGTTGATTTCAGCTGAAAAAGGAGAGATCTTGATCCCTCAATCTCCAGTTAGTTCAATGTCAGTTCCCGAATCTATTGAGTCGCCACAACCTGTTGTTCCTTTGGTCTACACTGATGTAAATGTTGTTCCTGAGCATGAAAGGAATGAGCTCGAAGCGTCTATATCAAACCTTGAAGGTTTTTTTATCTTCTTGACTTTGCTTCATTAGTATGTTTTCTAGTTGATCAAGAAGTTTGAAATGAATTCGAGCTTGTGTGTTTAATTTGATTTGTGGTTGGTAAATTTATAGGGGAAGTTTTGGAGTTGAAGTCAACGCTTAAGTCATTGGATGAAAAGAGAAGGGCAGTTCTGAATAAGATCATAGACACTAAAGGTTGTAACTCTCTTTAGTTTTCAAACTTTGGTTTAAATTTTGATTGTTATCTCAAGGATTGGCTTCAATTTTGCAGGAAGTATACGTGTGTTTTGTAGAGTTAGGCCATTTCTAGTGACGGAAAGGAGACCGATTAGGGAACCTGTGTCGTTTGGACCGGATAATGTTGTTGTTAGATCTGCTGGAACTCGAAAAGAATTTGAATTTGATAAGGTTTTCCATCAATCAGCAACTCAAGGTTAGTCTGCTGTTAGGCTTTAGTGATTCCCGTTTTTTTGGTTTCTTAGCTTTCTGTTTCCTTCCAGTTGTGAGTAAATGAGGCCTTCCTTCTCCTGGTTGAAAAAAATAAACTCTGTAGAAGACGTTTTCGGAGAAGTGAAACCGATTCTTAGATCTGCACTTGATGGTCACAACGTATGTGTCTTGGCGTATGGTCAAACGGGGACAGGCAAGACTTTCACCATGGTTAGTCATTCTTGTTTCTCAGAGTTTGTTGGAAAAAGTCATTAATTCTAAGCTAAGGAAGAGATCTGTTTCCTGCCTTGTTTAGGATGGCACGAACGAGCAACCAGGCCTTGCTCCTAGAGCTATACAAGAGCTTTTTAATGAAGCTTCAACGGATCATACACATTCTGTGACATTTACAATGAGTATGTTGGAAATCTACATGGGTAACCTGAAAGATCTGTTGTCTGCAAAACAGTCTTTAAAGTCTTATGAATCTTCAGCTAAATGGTAAGTAACCAGCTTTCTTATCCAAATTTTTATAAGACCAGAAACATTCTTCTAAGCACTCACCTCTTGTCTGCAGCAACCTCAACATTCAAGTAGACACAAAGGGTTCGATTGAAATTGAGGGTTTGACTGAAGTGGAAGTACCGGATTTTACAAAGGCTAGATGGTGGTACAACAAAGGGAGACGAGGCAGATCAACTTCTTGGACAAATGTGAACGAAACTTCGAGCAGATCTCATTGGTAAGTTCTTGATAGTTCCAACTGTATTTGTCAATTCTCAATTTTTTTTTCTTTTCAGTTTGGTAGTTATCCTTATTCAATTAGTTTATCTCTAGTTTAACAAGGATCACGATCTTTCGTCGTGGGGATGCTGTGGGGTCAAAAACTGAAGTTAGCAAGCTTTGGATGATAGATCTCGGAGGAAGCGAGAGGCTCTTGAAAACAGGGGCTATAGGGCAAACTATGGATGAAGGAAGGGCCATAAACCTCTCACTTTCCGCTCTTGGCGATGTGATTGCAGCGTTAAGGAGAAAGAAGGGACATGTTCCTTACAGGCAAGACCTCAGCTTTTAATTCCTTTTCACACACATATGCCACGGAACCAGAGACATCTATCTGGCAGAAGTGAAATAGATCTTGCTTTGGTCATGCTACTGAGTTTAGCTTTTTCTTTTTCTTTTCTTGCTTGCAGAAACAGCAAGCTAACTCAAATTCTTAAAGATTCTCTAGGTAAAAAGGCATATATATATGGTTGCTTATAATAATATCTTAAAAGTCTTTTGGGATATATCCTACACTGACGTTATCTAAGTTTGATTGTTATCTAATTCTTTTAGGTACTAAATCAAAGGTTCTGATGCTTGTGCACATAAGTCCACGTGATGTAGATGTTGGTGAAACAATTTGCTCTTTGAGCTTCACAAAACGTGCAAGATCTATAGAGTCTAACAGAGGATTAACAGCTGTAAGCACCTTTACTGCTGTAGTTGCATTTATATCCAGATCACTCGTTGCTAAATGTTTTCATCATCATTTCTTAGGAACTACAAAAGCTAAGAGAAAAGAAAATATCGGAACTTGAAGAGGAAATGCAAGAAACTCAAGAAAACTGTAAGAAGATCACAGCGCGGTTACAGGAAGTAGAGTGTCAGCTTAGTGAAAACAAGAAACTCTTTTGGATCACCGATGAGAATAAGCATCTAGAAGACATCGAAAAGAAAGCTATTTTGCCTTTAGATCATTTGAAAGAGACTGATGCGACCCCGAAATCATCTGATAAACATGTCAAAGTAGGCAAGAGTTCTGGGTTTGTCCCACGTTTCATGACTTCTACTGTTGCTAGTCGCCAAAGGCAAACAATGTCAGAGAAGGAACTCAGTGCAAAAACACAGAGTATACGATCAGTGGCTAAAAATCTGACTCAGTTCTCCACTTCTCAGTCGCTTAGCCTCTCTGACACACGCAGCAGAGTTCTCCTTAGAAGATCATACACAAAACCGCTTCGAGCTGCAGCTAACTGTAGAACACCAGAAACTCCTAAAAGGGATATTAAAGATAATTCTTTACAGAAAAAGAATGTTAATGATACTTCTTCGCCAAGGAGCAAGATGGTTACTTCATCAGATCCAAATGTGAGAGCTAAGCTGTGTCACCACAGACGAAGAATGTCAAGCTTGACATGATCTAACAATGATCAGTCAAGAAACAGGTCTTTCATCTTTCTTTTCCATCTCTTGTGAAAGTGCTGAGTTTTTTTTTTCCTCTATTGATTAGACTTCTGTTTTGAGCCTGAGTAGGATGAGGCGGTGTCCTCCAATAGAAACCACTAGAATAATGGTCCCATTTTAAGACCATTTGAACTCGTGGAGTTTGCAGTTCTGGTTTTAAAAGTTTACAGCCCTCAAGTTACATTTTTTTTTAACATCTGAGAGCATGCCTGTATGTTTTGTTTGTTATTGTTTCTGAAAATTTTCATTGGGTTGGTGATAGTTTGATGTTTGGATGTTTTTATGGAGTTCACAGAAACTGGATCATGTAATTAATATTCCAGATTCTATCTTCTTTGGAGGGTTAGAGAGATTTGTGGAAAGGGTTTGAGGGTTTTATTTTGTCATCTTTTGAAGTTCCTATTGCACAATACTGTTGTGAATTTGACTTTACTGTATCTTACTTTTGTTTTTTTGTTTGTACTTAGTATCATCTCTTTATATATACAATTTGATACATTAATAGATAAGAGTTCTTTTATGGGAAAAATGCCATAAAAATCCCCAAGTTTCAAAAATGGGACAAAAATATCCCCATCTTTGGAGATGTCATTTTAATCCTCAACTTTGGGTTGACATATCCAAAAAATAGGAAACTTTCTTTGACCTCGCCATTTTAGGCACGCGGTTAAGTCTCCGTTAGAAGCTAATAGACGGGGTTAACAAATCGTTAACAGCTTCCGTTTGAGCAAAACGTCGACGTCTTATTAAACAACGTCGTTTGTATATTTCGAAATCCCCAAATTGAATCGAAATCCCCAAATTGAATCAAATCCCTAACCCTAAAAAAAAAATATATCGAAATCTCTCTCGATTCAACTTCATGGCGCGGACGCGTGGAGGAAAACAACCAGTTCCGTCGCGGCGTTCGTTGCGACTGATGATGAATACATCGGAGAAGGACTCGACTCAAACAAGATCTGAAGCCGAGAGAGTTGAGATTCTTTCCGATACTGAGGCGGATCGAGTGGAAGAGGGGATTGAGAAGGATGGTTTCGAGGCGAAGGATGGTTCCGAGGCGAATGAAATCGAAGTGGAGACTGAGAAGGATGGTCCTGAGGCGAATCAAATCGAAGTGGAGAGTGAGAAGGATCGATCTGAGGGAGATCCAATGGAAGCGGAGACTGAGAAAGATGGTCGTGAGGTAGAGCGAATGGAAGAGGAGACTGAGAAAGAAGGTCCTGAGGAGACGGCCAAGAATCAAAACAGTAAGTCGAATCCTAAACCTAAACGTAAACGAAAGAGGAAGAAGGTTGTTGATGATTTCGAAGATGATCGTGAGGCCGTGAGTGGAGATGATTGTGAGGTTGTTGGTGATGAAGACTGTGATGAGGTTAGATATGCCAACGAAGGTAATCGTGATGAAACCAGTCCAGTTGGTGTTCCAGAGCAAAATACTGTGATGAGGTTAGATATACAAACGACATTGTTTAGTGTTTATAAGACGTCGACGTTTTGCTCAAACGGAAGCTGTTAACGATTTGTTAACCCCGTCTATTAGCTTCTAACGGAGACTTAACCGCGTGCCTAAAATGGCGAGGTCAAAGAAAGTTTCCTATTTTTTGGATATGTCAACCCAAAGTTGAGGATTAAAATGACATCTCCAAAGATGGGGATATTTTTGTCCCATTTTTGAAACTTGGGGATTTTTATGGCATTTTTCCCGTTCTTTTATTGCACTATTCTATTAGACTTTTAACACAAATTGATACAAACATACACACACAAATTAGAATGCAAAGTTTTAGTAGTCAACTATTTTTGTACTCTTTAGCATATATAATATAGTTTTTTTAAAAAAAAAAAAAAAAATATTGTTTTCCGAAATTTTCACATTTAACTTATAAAATATTAAAGAGGATTTATGATTTATATTGTAAGGTTTGTACTCTTTTAGTTTACTGATTAAAAGTAAAGGAATGTTAAGTGAAATTGAATTTGATAACCAAAAAGTCTGCATTCCCCACCTAACCATTTATGCCGACCACTAAAAAGGCAAATAAAATCAAGGGTGTTGTAGTTTTAGTACGTTTTTCAGAAAGTAATGTATTTTTTAGTACACTTACTATTTAAAATAGCAAAAATGGGTGTTAGTGTGTGGGTGAGAGTGTGGTGGTGTGTGGAGTCCGGTTATGTGTGGTGTGAGAGTGTGAGAGTGAGATGGTGTGTTTTGTTAGTGTGAGAGTGAAGAAAAAAATTATTATTTTTAATATTTTTTTTTCTTTTCTTTTCTAATCACATTCTCTCTTTTTTAGTTTTCCAAATATCTATTTATATAAATTATTTTCTTATTATCTTTTCACATACAAAATGTCTATGTTTTTTTTTTGTAATTTGGCATGCATTTTTTTATTTTAGTAATTTCAAATATATTTTCATATCAAAAGTGATATATGTAATGGTTCTATACAGATGTATGTACACATTATTAAGTGTACAGATGTAATTTGTCAGATACAAAAAATTTATGTTTTTTTCTTTATAATTTGATATGGATTTTGTTTTACAATTTTTTTTTAATTATACAGGTTTCTTTAATAAGGTGTACATATAAAAAAATTTGTAAAAAGTATTTAACATTATCATATAAAATCATCAAACAAAATGCATATGAAATTATAAAGAAACTTGTATAATTAAAACCATCCAGCCATAAACGTGTACAGATCAAAACAATCCAGCAATAAACGTATGCGGATTAAAACCATCAAACAATAAACGTGTACAGGATTAAAAACCATCCAACAATAACAAAATGCATATCAAATTATAAAGAAACCATATAACTAAAACTATCCAGCCATAAACATTTACATATCAAAACAATCCAACAATAAACGTGTGCGGATTAAAACTATCCAACAATAAAAATGTACAGATTAAAAACTATACAACAATAATAAAAATGCATATCAAATTATAAAGAAACCTGTATAACTAAAACCATCCAGCCATACACATGTACAGATTAAAACAATCCAACAATAAACGTGTGCGGATTAAAACTATCCAACAATAAAAGTGTACAGATTAAAAACCATCCAACATTAAATGTGTACAGAACAATCATATACATTAGTTGTTATATAAAATATATTTAAAATAATAAAACAAAATGCGTATCAAATTATAAAGAAAAAAACATAGAATTTTTGTATCTGACACAATTGTTTTAAAAAAATATATATTATCCAATATTTGAATAACTAAATAGGATGACATATATAAAGATTTTTTTGTTTTCTCTCTCCTCCAGCACACCTACACACGATTATGATTTTCTTTTTCTCACACTCTTTTCTCACCCATGATGGTCCCATGACGTCTAATTATCATATTGTAAATAGTGAACGTACTTAATACTTAATATCTTTCTAAAAAGGAAAAAAGATGGCCAGCTACACGAAGTATGCCAGAATACATGGCCACACATGCGAAGTTTAATAATGTAACCTCAGCTACACCAACTATATGATTGGCATGGCCACATATACCAAATATATGAAGTCATGTGTTTTACATCATGGACATGAAATGGCGGTTTACCGGGTGTTTTACTCCGGCAACGACCGGCGTTGACTCGTCGGAACCGTTATCAGACCCGACTAATATCCAACCAATTCATTTCCAACCGAAAACAAAGATCCGACCCGCTCACAATTCATGGGCCAGAGTTTAATGGGCTTAATTTATCAAAAAAAAAAACAAATCCATTATCATTTTAAGAAAAATCAAAATCAGAGAAAAAAAAAGTAAAAAAGTTATCTCCCCAAATCGCAAAGAAACGATTATTAGGGTTCTTAGATTGCATCGTGAGAAAAATTTGAATTTTGAGGAAAAATGGAATTAAGCTCAGAATCGTCTAGCAGCTTGAGGAGCAGGTATGGAGGCCGACAGGTTTGTGACTGTGGATTGCCGGCAAAGATTTTCATATCTAAAACCGCGAAAAATCCACATCGAAGATTCCTCGGTTGTGAGCGATACAAGGTATGTGTCGCTTTTGTTTCGAACATTGTTGAGCTGATGAGATTTGTTGGTTAATTAGTGGTATGATGTTTCTGTAGGAAGGTGGTAATGGTCACTGTAAATACTTTAGGTGGGTTGATGAAGAAGAAGTGAAAGGGTGGCCGAAAAGAGCATTGGTAGAAGCTCAAGCAGAAATTCACGAGAAAAATAGGTTTATCAATCAGCTATCAACGAGAATAACGGAGCTTCAGTTACAGATTTCTTCTATTGATGAAGAGAAAAATTTGGTGGAGATTGGATTGAAGAAAAAGATTGATGATATTGAAGCAATTGTCTATCGTCAACGCATTGTGATAACAGGTTTGACAGGCTTGCTTGTTTGTGCGATTGGAGGGATCATATTTGGTTAACTAGCTTAATGACAAGGTGTATTTGGTTGTTTCAAGCTTAATGTAATGTAGGAACCTAATATGTAATGTAATGTCGTTGTTGTTTGGATGGTACAATCGTTGTTGTTTGGATGGTACAAGTGCTAAAAGACTATGTAATGTCGTTGTTGTTTGGACGGTATTAGTGGTAAAAGACTTGATGCTTAAAACGTGTTCATCACAACCAAATTACGAAACCAAAATAATACCGAATGAGAGTAGTTTAGCATCCAAAAACACATCTGGGTACTCCAAATGGTAACAAATACAACTTGCCACTGTTTTAACTATGCTTTTAACATCCAAAAAACTTCTCTTAACCATCTCATTGACTGAATAACAAACTACATAAATTGACTTTGTTGTGGTGCTGTTGATGACACATGGTGTTCTTCAGCTTGGTCCTCTATGGCTGCCAATGCTGCTCCCATTTCACCTTGATCTTGAGCTTCCAATAGAGCCTGAGTTTCCAATTGAGGGGCTGTGTTAAGCTTCCTTCTCTTTCTGCTTTCCGGAGACTATTAAAACAAACCCGTAAGAACACCACATATAAGTAAAGACAAACAAATCAAATTTATAACTTTTGATACCTCATGAGGACACTTCCTTGAATTGTGTCCGACTTCACCACATAGTCCGCAATGAACTTGTCTTCCTTTTCGATCAACCTTTGTCTCACTCTTCTTTTTGCGTGGTGATTCATTGATTCCCTTGATCCTGGCTTTTCCCTTAGGTCTCCCTGCAGGGCGCTTGTAAGGAGGTGCAGAAATTCGTGGTTTTCCAGAATCTTCCCAGAACTTAACTCCATTCACAGGCCTCAAGCCTCTTCTATAAGTTAACTTCCATTTCTCAGTCAAGTAGTAGTCTGATATATAGTCTTCCACCTCCAGATTCATTTCTCTGATTGCACAAACCGCATGACGACATGGTATACCTGTTAAATCCCATTTTCTGCATGCACATTCACGCTTGCTCAGATTCACTGAATATCCATTACCAAATTCAACAATCTCATACTCTCCACCAGTGCTAGAAATCAATGCACAATATTGAGCTTCTTCACAAGACTTCTCTAGCTCTTTCCTTGCCTTCTTTGTGTGTTTAGCAGCTTCTTTTTCAGCAATAGTAGACCTATTGGCAATCCTTTGCATTGCATCCCTTCGTATAAGTTCTAACATCTGGACAAATGGCTTCCTCCTTGCAATCTTCAATGTTCTATTATATGACTCAGTGTGATTGTTGTGTGTATCAGCACAACAACAACCAACCCTGAAAAACGCCCTACACCATGTACTTGGATCCTTTCGAAGTAGAGTTCTACAAGCCTGCGGATCAAACTCCTTGAATACTGCCAAGTTTTCTTTATAATCTGCTTTGTTGTAACTGCTTGCAACTCTCCAGAATAATGGCTTCAACATGTCGGACTTATGATCTCTCTTCAAGTTGCCGTATATGTGTCTAGCACAAGCACGATGCTCAGCCATCGGTAACTCCGTAGCAATACCATGAACCAGTCCTTTATGCATGTCAGAAATAAGAGTTATGTTCTCACCTAGCCCCAGATCCAAGTCTTCTTTTAACTTCTTAACAAACCATTCCCAATTGGGATTGTTCTCACAATCCACTACAGCCCATGCTATTGGAAATATCTGGTTATTAGGGTCCCTTCCCACAGCAGTAAGCATCATCCCTTGCATAGAGTTCTTCAAGAATGTACCATCTAGACCAATGATTGGTCTACAATTCTGCTTCCAGGAACTCCTCAATGCCTCAAAGCAAATATACATTTGATAGAACACCTCACTGCCGTCATCCTTAGTTGTCGTATTTATCTCCACAGTAGTGTGTAGATTGCTGTTCCGTAGTTGCAGCTCATAGTCCCTCAACCTTGCGAATTGGTTATCACACTCTGCTTGGAGCTTGTCAAAGATGCGTCTTCTTGCTACTTTAGCCTGGTTTGGTGAGATAATAATGTTGTATCTCCTTTTCATCTCATCTTTTATCTCCGGCCCACTCATCTCTGGATCTCTTCTTATATCTTCCAAGAATATATCGGCAATGATAGGAGTCTTTATCGTCTCACACCTTCCTGTTGGATGGCAAAGATGTTCAGGGTTATACCGCTTCACCATCCACTTCCCAATTGGATTCTCCACCGAACAATAGATGTTCCAATTACAGCCTTTTCCTTTACATATAGCTTCAAGCTTCTCCTTCTCCCACCGAGCATACACCACATTACGCCTCGTGGTCAATATGTACTTGATGATGTTTTTCTTAAAATCACCGCCACTATTGAATACCTGCCTCAAACTAAACATGCCATCAGGTAACCCTCTCTTAGCCAATCTCTCTGTTTGTTCTTCTTCATCACCAGATTCATCATCAGTTGCTGGATATACTTCATCATCATCCGGAATTTGTTCCTCATAATTCTGATTGTTGAACACATCAATGTCCTCCTCGACAATCCCAACATCATCATCAACAATCTCATCTTCAGTGTCTGACTCGCCATGTTCAGATAAACCTGCATCTGATCTCCCATCATCACTATCTTCATCATGTGGAAGAGCTATATGTAAATCTTCTCTTGCCTTCTCGCAAACTTCTTTATCTTTATTTCCAGCAGCTTCAAGTGGTTCTTCTTCTGCCTTTTCAAAGAAGATGTCAACCTCGCCCATCCAACGCCCTTTTGAAACCAGTTTACTTATATTCCCATCAACGTTCTCCCAAAGAGGCTGCCTATCTTCTATTTCCTCAAAAGGTAGCTTGAACCACATTCTCCCAAGGTTGTTAACTCTTCTGCCGAGCATCTTTAGCAATATGTCTTGAAAAATTGTGACAGAATCAACCTCAAAAACATCAATAACTCCATCTATGTACTTCAACACTCCACTTTCAGTCTTGAATTGGCCAGAATGATGGCAATTCACCTTCACTGTAATTTTTTCACTACAAATAAACCCGACAAAAAAAAAACAACTATTTTAGTCAACTTTTTATTTCTTCACATAAACAAAGCTACACTACACAACAAAAGTCGACAATAACCACAGACAATACCCGACAACAACGTATAAAGGCTAACTTTCCCGACAACAAACCCACTTCCCCACTTGGTCACACCCACACACATGTTAAAAATTACCCGCAAACACAGAAAATTACCTCATTTGAACCAGGATTAAGAGACGATATGTCCTTTACTGCGCATTCCACTTAAGATTTTGCCGGATTTCTTACTCTGTTTAACCCTAATTGAAAAGGGGATTTTATCTCCTTCGAGTTAAGGGGAGATAACTTTTTTACTTTTTTTTTCTCTGATTTTGATTTTTCTTAAAACGATAATGGATTTGTTTTTTTTTTTGATAAATTAAGCCCATTAAACTCTGGCCCATGAATTGTGAGCGGGTCGGATCTTTGTTTTCGGTTGGAAATGAATTGGTTGGATATTAGTCGGGTCTGATAACGGTTCCGACGAGTCAACGCCGGTCGTTGCCGGAGTAAAACACCCGGTAAACCGCCATTTCATGTCCATGATGTAAAACACATGACTTCATATATTTGGTATATGTGGCCATGCCAATCATATAGTTGGTGTAGCTGAGGTTACATTATTAAACTTCGCATGTGTGGCCATGTATTCTGGCATACTTCGTGTAGCTGGCCATCTTTTTTCCTTCTAAAAAAACGTAATAAAATTACAAATACCTCTAAAATCAAAGCGGATAAAATAGGAACCGGAAAAAACACCAAATAAAGGAATCTATAAGACACATTGGCCATATATTCATGTGGTCCCATACTCTTACACATAAACAAAAGGAGAGCTAGCACATTTCGAGAACTATGGCGAACAGTGGTGAAGGTAAAGTGGTGTGTGTTACAGGAGCCTCTGGTTGCATCGCCTCCTGGCTCGTCAAGTTCCTCCTCAGTCGTGGCTACACTGTTAAGGCATCCGTCCGAGACCCCAGTTTTGTACCCTCTCTCTTCTCTTCTCTTATCTCTACCAATCAAGCTTGCTTTACATGCACAAATCATAGTTTTAAATTAGATATTTTTTGTAATAGTTTGTTGAATCACATCTTAGGTGATTCGAGGAAGACGCAACACTTAGTGTCACTGGAAGGTGCCAAGGAGAGACTTCACTTGTTCAAAGCAGATCACTTGTGTAAAGAGTTTTTCTTAATGACATTGTAAGCATAAGGCTGTAGTATAGTAAAATTAAATCCAATAAAATTATCAAAATATTTAGTAACTACCTATAAAATTATTATGTATAAAATCTTCCTCATTTCAAAGTTTAAAGCAATATATATATATATATATAGATATATATATATATAGATATATATATATATATGACCATAAGTTTAGCTAACCCAAATAATTAAAAAATATGAAAATTTAACCAAAAATATTTTCTCTTGAAAAATAAATATATTAGTTGGAGGAATGAATGTAAAACTATTGGGTAGGAGTTACATTTGAATTAAATGTAGAGTTAAATGGACTTACATGTCTTTAAAACTGTATTTAATTATAAATAAATACTTTAATTTATTTTTGACTTAAAAGAAAAGGAATGCCAAGTAGCTCAATCAGAATTTAAACTTACACATAATTTGATTGTTTTGTTGATATAAACTCAACACTTACACATAATATTCCGAATTCCAAATTGAAAATATTACTTTTGAAGTGACAAACTAAATTAGTTTTCTTATAAAATTATATGAACTTTAATCTAAAGATTTTTTAAAACTCGAAGGATAACTTCTATCCTTTTGTTTTTTTTTTTCACTCTTCAATTTAATTTATAGTGTTAGATTTTAATATTAATGATTTCATCTTTAGAGGATTCAGTTAAATGGTATTTTTAAAATTATATTATTTTTTATATTTCACTTCCAGATCCCATTTTTTCATTTTTCTTAAATCAAAAAGACCAATTTTTATTAATTAAGTTCTTTTTGTTTTTAAAAACCTCAAATCTTAAATAATATAAATATTATATTGATATTTACATATTTATCTGTTAGATCAAAAGGCAAAATAGAATTTATGAATAGAGTTTATAAACTTTATGGATAGAGTTTATAGACTTTACAAAACAAAATAGACTTTATAAATGGATAATTATATGAATCACTCTAAATTATTAAAAATAATACATGAATATGTGAGATAACCAGAGTACATAATAGAGAATTAGAGATTGATGTTTTCAACTTCATGACCTGACCTTATTGTGTGGTGAATATTGTAGAAGAGTATGAAAATAATGACTTATAAGATGCTAATCTAAAATAGACAATGAAGATAAATCTTTTAAAACATAAAACAAAAAACAATGTAAGATATACAAATCATACAAACTCTAAAATTAAAATTTAGAATTAAGCTTTTACAATGATATTTAAATTGATTTTTTTTTTTATCCATACAACAACAATAACAAAAGAACACACACAAAAAAAATTTGAGATATAGTGGAAGAAGATGAGAGAATGAAAGAATGAGAGACTAAGAAAATAATTATGTGAATTTCAATTTAACTATTGGAAATTTAAAAAATAAATATGAATAGATTAGAAAGGCAAGAAATATATATTAATAAAATAAAAATTGAAAATAATGTTAAATATATATAATACTTTCTAAATTAAAATATATAATCAAACTCTTACAACAAATATGAAATATAACAACATTTGATATTGGTGGGACAGGAGGAGAGAATGATTACTTATAAGATGATAATCCAAATTAGATAATGGAGATGAATCTTTAAAATTAAGAACAATGTAAAATATATATCATGTAGTCTCTAAAATTAAAATTTAGCATTACAAATTTACAATGATATTTCATTTGTTTTTTTGTAATCCATATAACAAAAATAAGAAATCTAAAAAAAAAAAAAAAATGATTTGAGGTATTGTAGAAAAAAATGAAAAAATGTGAAAATAAAAATCCATATAATCATTGGTTAGAACATAAAGCAAGATGTTTGATGCTCTCTCTCCTTACTCTGTTTTTGTTCTCTCACGTTTGCTTCTCTCTCCTTACTCTGTTTTTGTTCTCTCACGTTTGCTTCTCTCTTTTTTTTTTTTTTTTGACAACGTTTGCTTCTCTCTTCTTACTCTGTTTTTGTTCTCTCATGTTTGTTTCTCTCTCTCCTTACTCTTTTTTATTTCTGGTCTAGATAAACAGTCTTTGGAATTTAATGATTAATTAAGCTAGAAAAAACATGCTGAAGCTGGAAGGTGGAAGGTGGAAGCCATGATGAACGAAAAAGTCTAGGCAACAAGAAAAACAGTGGAAGCCATTAAAAAATGGTTTGCTATAGATTTTTTTTCTTATAAAATATATTAAAATCACACAAAGTTTACTATAAAATTTCATAGAATCTCATTTCATTTTTTTTTTAAATAGAAAAACTCTAAAACATAAGCAAACCTCCTAAAAATCTCCTAAAAATCTCCTAAATCTTTCAAAATTCTAAAATATTAAAATCTTACAAAATCCTTAAAACATCAAGTTGAATACCCCCCTCTAAGAAAGTAAAAGAATGCCAATATGAGAGAATGTTTATTTATATGATAAGAATTGATGAAAGTTACATTTAGAATTATGGAGTTACAATTATAATTTATTGTGTTTGAATAAAATTGAATGGTGGAGTATGATTAATGCATAATTTATTTTATTTTCAGTTATAATTTTACTTTAATGTGTGAGTTAAATGTATTGTGTTAATTGGATCTTAAATATTGTTTAAAGCAATTAACCAATTAGAAAGCAAATTTTTAAAAATTAAAAAATTAGAAATCATTAAATGAAAATTAATCAATAAGGAGAGACCAAAACCTTACTTTTATGTATATGATTTTTGAAATTACAATTATTTTACATGTTAAGATTTTTCTAAAAAAAAAATAATACCATTATATATATATATATCTATATATAAGAATTATCTAGAATTATTTAGATGGATTGGATGGTTAAAATTTTGGCTATAGTGTATGGAGACGACTCGCAGGCTTTGCCGGGAAGGTTGACTAAAAAAATGAAATAATAGGTAAGTCTTAACTATGCCTAGTGATGTTAAAGCGGGCGGTCTAGGCTCGTTTTGATCCTGCCCAGTTTAGACCGGTAAAAAGTTGGAGCCGGTTTGTTTCAAACCCATTAATCATAGCATTAGTGATGCATAGTCTATGCCATGATCATATTTCTTTATTTGCCGATCTAAGAGGAAAGATAATAGACTTGCTAGCTTATAAGAGTGCTCAAGAAGAAGAAGATGACAACCAAAGAGAGAAATTCAGAGATTAAGAAAATGTTTACTCTTGATTTGACTATTTGAGTATCTCTGGTTTTGGGAAAATCATTCGAATTGACCCGACCATTATCATTATTGAGAACCGAATTGAACCAAAAGAACCATACTTATTTACCAAATTAATTTTAGATTTTGAAGCACGTGAGATGCACGTGCTAAGATACACAGCTCTAATCTGAGTCTTTTTTTTTTTTTTTTTTGGGCTATCGCAAAGATCTTTTTGGTTACATTGGATTTCCACTTTTTGCTTTCTTCTCAGTTCGTCACGATCGGAGCTTTTTCTGGTGTCCGATCTCAAATGCCCAACTCCTCGATTCAGCTATTTCCCTGGTAGGATCGAAGTTGCTCTTTTCTACAAATCTCGAGAGGGTTCCAAGTAACAAAAAAATGGCTTTGGTGGCGGCTTTGGAGGCGGATCTCCGAGCTCTCTCCGCCGAGGCACGGCGGAGGTATCCCGCCGTGAAAGATGGAGCCGAGCACGCAATCTTGAAGGTTAGTAATGTACAACTTTACCGTCCGAGCTCTGTTACCAATTACGCTTTTCAATTGAGTCTCTTAAGATTGAATTTATTGTCTGATTGATCAAGTGACTGCCAAGGCATGAATTGTTGAGCTGAGCTGAATGAGCTATATATCACTTGAGTAATATCTCTGTTTTCATGTCACTTGGAGTTAAATTACTGAATATGAGGAATTGATATTCTTGAAATCGTGGTTGGAATGTTTCTGATGAACTGAATTGTAAGTTCCTTTTTATAGTATAATCTTTCTTGGTTCAGCTTCGGTCGTCATCAAGTGCCAGTGATCTTTCAAGTAATGAAGACATTCTTCGCATCTTTCTGATGGCGTGTGGAGTCAGGAATACAAAACTTAGTGTTATAGGACTTTCGTGCTTGCAGAAGCTTATATCTCATGATGCTGTTGAACCTTCATCTCTAAAGGAGATACTTTATACCTTGAAAGATGTAAGTGATTGTCTCTCTAACTTCTTTATATGGTTTGTATAGTTGTTCTGTTATGCAACACAAATCATTTGAATTTCCATAAGTCTTTCTGGTACAAAACTTCTTGTTTCTTGTTCGTAAAGGCGAAACCGATTTGCATTTCTTGCAAAGCGCTACCTAACTTGGTGTTTCCTTACTTGCAGCATTCAGAAATGGCAGAAGAAAATATCCAACTAAAGACTCTACAAACTATTCTAATAATATTTCAGTCACGACTACACCCAGAAACCGAGGTGATTACAACAAGCTTCGTCTAGTAAGAATGGAAATCTAGCAGTGCTGGTAGACTAAATTATATAGTCAGCCAAAGATCAGTCCTGATCCTGGTCATTGACATAAGGAGAAGTTATAATGGTTTTATACATATAACAATAGAATGCAGATGTCAGGAAATTGATTTTTTGGAGTGACCCATTAATCAAAACCAGTAAACCAAACTGTCTTGTGCTAGTGAAAAATTGTTAAATCTCCATCGATCTGCTTCTTTGTGGCTTTGCTATACGTGAGGCTTAAGCGTCTTTCTCTATTCCAGGATAATATGGTCCTAGGACTAAGTATCTGTCTCAGGCTTCTTGATAATAACCGATCTCCTAGTGTTTACAAGTAAGTTGCTTTTATTTTTCTATTTCTCCTATGGTATTTTTTTTCTTTTGCTTTTTCTTTTCATTACGTTTTTCAAAATCAATATCCATGATTTGTATTTTTTTTCTGGTCTCCAGTACGGCTGCAGCTACCTTCAGGCAAGCAGTTGCCTTGATTTTTGATCAAGTGCTTTTGGCTGAGTCCCTTCCTATGCCTAAATATGGTTCTAGCAGCCAAACAGCAAGGACTGGCTCTGTTGCTGGAGATTTGAGTCAGAATATCAATAACTCAGAGTACGTCAGTCCTTACTAATTCTGTCTGACTTACTCTTGTATCTTATTCTTTGCACTGTCTTTACTGTGCAGATATATTTTTTTTTGCTTTTGTGGAATTTTGGTTATTTTTGTGGAATATGAATTCTATATGCTGGTTGGTTTGTGCTTTTCCTGATAAAATAAAAGACATAGGCTCTCCATAGAACTCATGGCTATTCAATTGGAATCTTTGGTATTTGGTATTACAGTTGTTTGAAATACTAACAGACATATGAAAGCAGGCCCTTGGAAAAGGATGCTATCTGTGGTCGATTGACAACAAGAGACACACTGAGTGAAACTGGAAAACTTGGTCTGCGGTTGCTTGAGGACCTGACAGCCTCAGCTGCAGGTGGATCTGTATGTGTTAATTCACTATATTTATTCTGATTATGTATCTCTTCTCCAACTAAGTGTCGTTAAAGGAAATTTCTCTGAGTTAATTTTTATGTTCATGCTTTACAGGCAGCTTGGTTGCATGTTGCTTCTCTTCCAAGGACCTTTTCCCTCGAGCTAATTGAGTGAGTTGGCAAGTGTTTTTTAAAATGTAATTGCACATGTTCAAATGACTGAAAATCATGTCTCAGATGCACGAGTTCTCAATTTACTTTGCAGGTTTGTTTTGTCAAACTATATATCAGTTTTTAAGATACTACTTCCCTACGAACAGGTAATGCTATGCTCTTTCCAAGTGCACTTGTTTTCCATCCTTCCATTACCATGATGGCCTTACTGTAAAAGCTTACCTAATTTTTCATCAGGTTTTGCGACACCAAATCTGTTCCCTTCTGATGACATCACTTCGGACCAGTTCAGAGGTAAAATCATACCTCACTGCCTTTTGTATATTCGTATGCTTCCACCTGATCTGAAAAAAAAAAAATGGATGTATTAAAGTATGTCTAAATGTATTTACTCATAAAATTAAGTTTGTTACTGCCCAGCTCGAGGGAGAAATGGTTGAACCTTATATTCGCCGGTTAGTGCTGCGGTCAGTTGCTCATATTATTCGACTGTATAGCTCGTCTCTCATTACAGAATGCGAGGTACAGTATGCACAAGTTTACATGTTCTCTGTTAACTTTTGTACTATTGACTGCAAAGGAACAAACATGTAAAACATGTTGTCCTGTTGACTATGATATTTGCAAGTTTTCTTTACTGATTTGCGTCCATTCTTTTCTGCCTGCTCAGGTGTTCCTAAGTATGCTCGTGAAAGCTACATTTTTAGATTTGCCGCTGTGGCATCGCATTCTCGTTCTTGAGATTTTGAGGGTAATCATTACATTCCATTATTACTACTTTCACGTGTATGTTTGATAGTACAAGAGTTTGTGCTTAATTTCTTTTCTATTCACATTTCTAAGATCTCTTGTATATGTGCATTAAATAGGGGTTTTGTGTTGAGGCAAGAACGTTACGGATTCTTTTCCAGAACTTTGATATGTAAGGCTAGTGACTTCTATTTATCCTTGTGATGCGCTTAATAATGCAAATTAAGGAGATTAATCTACTGTGTTGTTCTTTCTTCATACTGTGCAGCGGATTATTTTTTCTAAATTTTAAGAGTTTTTCTCGTGATTCTACCCACTTTTACTGTGAAGTTTCGTTTAAGATCGTAATGCTATGTCTAATAATCACTTTACTATAGAAGTTCTCTGTTAGTCCTGATTTTTCTCTGATTATGTTGCTTATGTGATCTAATGATAAATCTGTGTTTCAAGGCACCCCAAAAACACAAATGTTGTGGAGAGCATGGTTAAAGCGCTTGCTCGAGTTGTTTCTAGCATACAGGTGGGTTTGTAGGGGAAGTTTCCCATAATGTTTTCTGTAGTCAAGATTAGTCACTATTTTTATTTGTTTACCAGTTGGTTTTAGATTAACATTTAGTTTTACTAATTTTCTGTACCAGGAAAGATTGTTTTGGGAGAACTTTAGGAACTATAAAGTGGCTTATTTAGCTTAAGAATTGACATCTAATAACAGGAGTAAATATTTGGAGCATGACTAAATTTCGAATTGGTTTTCTTGAAAGTAGTTTCAGGAGACAAGTGAGGAAAGTCTAGCAGCTGTTGCCGGGATGTTTAGTAGCAAAGCTAAAGGTAATTAATTATTTTGATACCACGATTATTATTCATTACCTCTAAGGACCTCAGATTAAGATGAATTTTTACTCCATTCTGATGAAAGATGTCATTAAATATTTCCCCAATGCTATAGGAATTGAATGGATTCTTGACAATGATGCTTCCAGTGCGGCAGTTCTCGTTGCGAGTGAAGCTCATGCAATAACTTTGGCAATTGAAGGCTTACTTGGAGTTGTCTTTACAGTCGCCACGTTGACAGATGAAGCAGTAGACGTTGGGGAGGTAATTAATGCAGGGTTCTCCTCTGCCATTATGCCATATTCTTGCTACTCTTTGCCCGGTTGTCTCTTATCTTTTATACCTTCCTTTGTTCAAACCTCCAGCTTGAATCTCCCAGATACGAGCATCTTCCTTCATCTGATTATGTTGGGAAAACCTCACATCTCTGTATCTCAATGGTAGATTCATTGTGGTTGACTATACTTGATGCATTTTCCCTTATACTATCAAGGTATATAGCCCTTTTCCAGACTATACATTTATTGTGATGAGGCGAGCACTGAGGACTTGTTTGTTCTAAATGTTCTTGAAGGTCACAAGGAGAGGCAATCGTATTGGAGATACTGAAAGGATATCAAGCATTCACCCAGGTAAATGTAAACCAGATGGAAGTATCTATTTGTGCTGTGGCTGCTAATTGGTGATCCGTAAAAATAAAGTTTCCTTGCTTTACACTTTTACATTGCCAGTTAAGCTTATGTTGTCGACCTATTCAGAAGAATTGATGAGTATACGTAAATATATCTCTCAGGCATGTGGCGTTCTTCATGCTGTAGAACCCTTGAACTCCTTTCTTGCATCGCTTTGTAAATTTACAATCGTTTTGCCAACTGATGCAGAAAGGAAAAGGTAGCTTGAAACTTTTGCTATATATCATGTCAAAGCTACTCAATTAATGCAAGCCTGTAATTTTTTGGTATTTAATTTGTGGTTTCAGCAGCGTCGTACAGTCTCCTGTGTCCAAACGTTCTGAAGCACAGGTTGATCAGAAAGATGTCATTGTCCTGACACCCAAGAATGTTCAGGTATTTAATTCAGTATTCTTTATTCAGTCTCATTCTTTCGAAAAAAAAAAAATTTCTTCTTTGCCGCTTATCCATTAACAATTAGTTTGTTAAACGTGTTTGGCTGACCTAAGATCGTTTTTGATTATTTTTCAGGCATTGAGAACACTCTTCAACATCGCTCATAGGTTGCATAACGTGTTGGGTCCATCATGGGTGTTGGTGAGTGTTTTGCTTCAAGTATGTTCAAGTAATCTATCTCATGATAACGAGAAATCCTAAACGAATACAGGTCCTTGAAACTCTGGCAGCCCTAGATCGAGCTATTCATTCTCCTCATGCAACCACCCAGGTAAATTTGGCAAAACCCCATGTAGGATTCTGTCTTTATAGCTGTATGCTATAGCTTGATTTTTATTGTAGTTAGTCTATCACAGTATCACTTTATCTTACTCTCTGATGTGTGAATACTCTTATGAATCTTCTATGGAAGTATAACATTATTTTGTACTTTTAGGAGGTCACAACTGCAGTCCCAAAGCTTACCAGAGAGCCTTCTAGGCAGTACGCCGATTTTAGCATTCTCTCTTCTTTAAATTCTCAGGTAAGTCAGATCAATTTTGTTCTATAATTCTATGCCCTTGGATTTCTCTTGTTAATGTCTTCTTGTTGAGATTTCAATGGCTAGAGCTACATATCAGGCCTTAGATCAGCTCCTTGTTATTGTTCTCGGTAGTTTGTATGGGGTTAGCTAGATTCTGCAATTTCTAGTACTTGACTCATTGCTTTCATCTTCCTAGCTGTTTGAGAGCTCGGCGCTGATGCAAGTGTCTTCTGTTAAATCACTTCTTTCTGCACTCCATATGTTGTCCCATCAATCCATGACAGAAACTTCGGGCAGTGTTTCATCAGCTTCAAGTAAACAAATTGGGAGCATCAGTTTTTCGGTGGACAGAATGATTTCTATACTCGTAAATAATCTTCACAGTATGTTCTGACATCTTCAGAGTATAGTCTTTGTTTTCCATGCTGTCGCCTTGTCTATTTGTCCAGTCTCTAAATTAGTTTTTATATTGGTCATTCTAATTTATCTTCGTATGACAGGGGTGGAACCACTATGGGACCAAGTGGTTGGCCACTTTCTTGAGGTGACGAGGCATTCATAATTTTGTTTATTTGCAGGATATCTGACATTGTTCTGGGCTTTACTGACACTTCAACTGCATATTACAGCTTGCTGAGCATTCAAATCAGAACTTGAGAAATATGGCGCTTGATGCCCTGGATCAATCCATTTGTGCTGTCTTAGGTTCAGAGCAGTTTGGAGAAGATCCAGCCAGATCAAGAAATGCAACTCTGGATGTGAGATCTCTCTTCACTGTCCTTGTTTAAATTTGAGAGTTTTCCATCTCATGCAAAAAGGACCTAGCTTTGATTTATCTTTTCCCTTTTTGGTTTTGTTATTCTTCCTAGGTAGAATCAAAGGAAACTCAGTTAAAGTCAGTTGAATGTGCTGTACTATCTTCCCTCAGGGTTCTTTACTTTTCTGCTCAAAAGGTCGATGTTCGAAATGGGTCATTAAAAATTCTCCTTCATATACTTGAGGTATATTATATATACACGATATGAACATTCATCGATCGAGCTTCGTTTACCTTTAATATCTAACGATTTGCTCCTGCATAAATTTTATATCCTCAGAGATGTGGAGAAAAGTTGTATTATAGCTGGCCAAGCATTCTTGACATGTTGAGGTATGTTTCCTGCTCCCTTTCTGGTGTCTTCCACGCATGTAAAATTGGATTTTCCATTCTATTTACTTATCCTACTCCTTGTACATTCTCTTAAGGTCTGTTGCAGATGCATCAGAAAAGGATGTGGCGACCCTTGGGTTCCAGGTTAGTAATGGGTGACTGCCTGTGGATTCAATAAAAGTTTTAGTGTATGACCTTAGTCCATCGCTTACTGATGCCTTGTCACTGATACCTTGTTTGTTCCTCCAGAGTCTCCGGGTTATTATGAGTGATGGACTTCCTACTCTTCCGGAAGACTGTCTCCATGTGTATGATCCTGTCTCAGTTATAATTAATATGCTTCATATTATACCGTTGATACGTAGTTGTTAGAGATGCAACATATTACTAGTTTTTATGAGATGATTGTTAATGATGTTAATATTTCAGGTGCATAGACGTTACTGGAGCTTATAGTGCACAGAAGACTGATTTGAATATAAGTCTGACAGCCATTGGTCTGTTGTGGACTTTGACTGATTTCGTAGCAAAGGGACTCCACCATGGGTCTCTAGCGGACAAAGGATTGGGTATATAAGTTTCAAATCCTCGTCTGCACTTTTCACCTCAAGAAGCTCTATATATGAAATATTTAGTAAGCTGAGGTGTTCCTGCAGGATTCAATAATGCAGATTCCACTCCACAGCTAACAAATGGTGAGGACGGGGAAGACCATATGATCAGCAATTCGAACAACTCAGATTATGAAGCTCGAAGACAAGTGGTCAATCATGAGAAATTGCTGTTTTTAGTCTTTTCGTTAATTCAGAAACTCGTGGATGACGAGCGACCAGAGGTCTTTTTCATAGACCACCGTTTTATGTTAATTTTTATTTTCTTGGAAACTTGGTACCCCATCAAGCTTATTTTTTCATTGCTATCAAATTTTCCAGGTCAGGAATTCAGCTGTGAGGACATTTTTTCAAATATTGGGAAGTCATGGGAACAAACTTTCAAAAAGCATGTGGGAGGATTGTCTATGGAATTATATCTTCCCGATGTTGGATGGCGCCTCTCACAAGGTGAGGAAAGTAATTCGATAAATTCATTTTAGAAGACTCTTCTGACAGGTGAATCTTCGTTTTGTAGGCTGCAACATCATCAAAGGACGAATGGCAAGGGAAAGAAATCGGTACTCGAGGAGGGAAAGCAGTGCACATGCTTATACATCATAGGTGACAAAAGGAATTCTCTTTGTGTGGATGTCTTCTGCATTGTCCTTCACTCCTTCTCTTTCTTATAGTCTTGGATGCCTGAATAGCTCATTTATTACAAAAGACATTTACCAGTGTCCCACCACTGAACCTTGCCATCCATTTTCTGATCTGCAGTCGCAATACAGCCCAGAAGCAGTGGGATGAAACATTTGTCCTTGTCCTTGGAGGGATAGCCCGCCTCTTTCGGTCTTATTTTCCTCTTCTTGAAAGCCTACCTAACTTCTGGTCAGGTGAGAGAATTGTGATTTGCCTTGACTGTAGTGCTTATTGTTTAGGAGAGGCTGACATTTTGTGAAACTTTCTACTTCTGTAGGATGGGAGTCTTTGCTTGCTTTTGTTAAGAATAGCATTTTCAATGGGAGCAAAGAGGTATCACTTGCAGCGATAAACTGTCTGCAGACAGCTGTTGTGTCCCACTGTGTAAAGGTAACAGCGCTATACGAAATATCTATGAGTTACTGTGTTACTATAGACACCGTCATATCTATGTTTCACCATTTAAATTTAAACCCTTTTATGAATCAGGGAAACTTGCAACTCCGATATCTTAATTCGGTACTGGACGTGTATGAGCTTGTTTTCCAGAAGTCATCGAGTTACACAGGCGACACAGCAACCAAGGTGAAACAAGAGATTTTGCATGGTTTAGGTAATTCAGTTTTTTTCAATGAAATATCTGCGTTTTGGTTGACTAAAATGAACAATTACAGTAAATAGAAATGGCTGAAACAAAGGTGTTCTTCTTTGCATGACAGAATTTTTGTAACATTTGGATCTTACTCTTTCCTTTTTCTTTCTCGTCCAATGTTTTGACAGGTGAACTATACGTGCAATCACTGAAGATGTTTGATGATAAAATGTACATGCAATTGTTGGGAATTGTAGACTTAGCTATAAAACAGGCCATCATAAATAGTGAAAATTTTGAAACTGAATATGTAAGTCTGTTCTCTAGTTATACATCTTTTACCTTCTTCTTCCTCTCAAGTACAAAGTTTCGGAACTTGGCATCTCATTATTCCATTGATTATTCAAGGGACATGTACCCCCTGTACTACGTCATGTTTTGGAAATCTTGCCCTCTTTGGGTCCCCCTGAGCACCTTTCGTCAATGTGGCTAATCCTGCTAAGAGAGTTTTTGCATTATCTTCCACGGGTTGATTCTGTTCCCCCAACTGAGGAAGGTGAGATTGAGAAATACAACACAGGTCACTGTGCAAATTTACTCTCAACAAGTCTTTATCTAATACTATTCGTTTATCATTTTACCCAGGCAGTGAAGTATTGGAACATAAAGCTGATGCTTCGTCTGAAACAATTCCAACCACAAGAATTACGACTAATATGTTTGCAGAAAAGCTGATACCTGCCTTGGTTGAGCTTCTCCTTCAAGCTCCTGCAGTTGAAAAGTATATCCTGTTTCCCGAATTCATCCAGAACCTGAGGAGGTAAAATAAACTCTCATTGTATACCGTTTATTGATTCCGATAGGCATTGTGCAAATAAGTTGGCTCTTCTCGACTCAAAAGTTCCATAACATGAGTTTCGAAGGGGAATCATGGGATTGATGGTTAATCTAGTCAACCCGAACCCCCCCCCCCCCCCCCCCCCTCATCAACTAATTAATGAGAGCTTCCGTCGTCAGCTCGTTCTTGACAGATCCGTTTGAAACTCCCCCATTCCTGTCTTTTGCAGCGAAAGTTGAGACTTCCTCTGCATCATCATCCTCGTCTGTGTCGCTCTCGCTCCAACTCTGTCATGTTCCATGTCCCTGCCTAGAATTGCTAAATAAAAAGTTCTTGAATTTCTGTAGATTGGTTGAGTTATCATGTCTATTTTCCTTCTATTGTGTCTGGGAGAAGTGTGCAAAAAACTTATAGGATCATTTTGATTTTCAGGTGCATGATGACAAGACGAGACAATCCAGATGGTTCACTCTGGAAGGTAGCAGCTGAGGGCTTCAACCGTTTACTTGTTGAAGATGTGAAATTATGTTCTGTGGGTGGTGACACAGACCTAAAAATTAGCAAAACAGCTAGAATACGCATTTGGAAAGAAATTGGAGATGTTTACGATATATTCCTTGTTGGTTATTGTGGACGTGCACTTTCTTCAACTTCTCTCCCTGCTGCAGCACTCAAAGCCAATGAGACCCTTGAGATGACATTTTTAAATGGTCTTGGCGATATCATTCTTATGTCGACCGTTGATGCACCTCGAGAAGTGAGTAGCTTGAATTTCATGTAAATCGTTATCTGTTATCCTAATGTCTGAGTTATTTTTGTGATGTGTCCACTTCTTAAATAAACAGGTCCTGGAGCGGCTTGTTTCAACCCTAGATCGCTGTGCATCACGTACATGCTCATTGCCTGTTGAAACTGTAGAGCTTATGCCTGCCCACTGTAGTAGATTTTCTTTGACATGCTTACAAAAATTGTTTTCCTTGAGCAGGTAATATCGCCTTGAGCCGCCTTGTATTCATGATCATAGCCTATTCCTTTAATTTTTTTATTGCTTCTTCTGCAAAAACACTAGTAATTCATACTTTGATAATGTGATAGAGCTTGCTCCTCTTAAAAATCCCTCCTCGACTATAGTTGTGTATTTTGAATCAAACACATATAACAATAGGCAGACAAATCATAGAGAGAGACCTCAGGCGCATTGCCATTTCTGCTGCAGATGATTAAATATGTCCATGAATAGTGATTTGGTACCCATTCCTACTCCCGTGTTTTAACATACCGATATCATTTACATTTTTAGTTTCAGCTCAGGAACCAAGGAGTGGCACTCCACAAGAGCAGAAGTGAGCAAGATCTCTATCATCACGCTAATGGCCAGATGTGAATTCATTTTGAGTAGATTTTTAATCGACGAGAATAATCTAGGTAAGGGTCTCCATTTTCTTTAAATTCTAACATCTTCTTTGCTTGCCCTTCCTTAATCTGTGGTTATTTTGACAGGCAACCGTCCGATACCAACAGCTAGACTTGAGGAGATTATCTTTACTCTCCAAGAACTTGAGCACCTCAGCATTCATCCTGAGGTTGCATCTGTTCTTCCGTTGCAACCCTACCTGAAAACCATCCTACGCAAAGATAACCGCGACACCCGTGCGCACCTACTTGTCCTTTTTCCCTCCCTGTGCGAGCTTGTGTTGTCAAGGTAATATTGCTTCTTCAGTTGCAGTTTGTCGTTCGAAACAAAAAAGGGTGACAAAATCTCTTTACGGTCACTAAAAACTCATCTAATTCAACAGTGGGGAAATCCTGTTACTAAAAGATCCTATCAATTGTTTTCACCAGGGAAACGCAGGTGAGAGAGCTGGTGCAAGTTTTACTACGAGCAGTTGCTATGGAGCTAGGCCTAGAAAAGGTTAATCTATCTAGCTGATGGAAGTAGATTGAAATGTTTCTCAGAAGATTGGAGCTCTAAACTTTCTCTTCTTACGCTAGATTGTTGAGATAATTTTGGTTCTCGACCACATAGGTTGTATTCTTTGTTTTAGCTTGTACCGAATTACCTGTGTGCGGTTTTAACATGGGAGTGTTCTTCATTCTTTCCCGCTGATGTTACAATACGCCATTCCCCGAGATTTTATGTATGTCGGTCCAACAAAGTATTCTGTTAACTGATTCTGAGAACCATGGTTCGATTGTTAACCCTGTCTGGACCAGTCTAACCTGCTTTCATGTAGCTGGTCATTTATTTGATCCATCTTCTTTTACCATGTTTGTTTTATTTTCATTCTGATTTTGCTGGATATTCTTTGAATTAATTTTGGGTTTAGATGTAGTTCATACGTATAATTTTTTGAAAAATCAAAATCTTATAGACATCGACATATATACACATTGTAGTCAGTTTATATAAACTTGGCTTCTCAATACCAAGAAAGAAGAATGGTATCACTTGGCCTGATTAATCCGAGCAGCAGCAGCGACCGAGGCAGCCACGCCGGTTGGATAAGTAGTAAGATGAGGATCGTTCCTCATCTCTGCGCCTGTCACTCCCTCTGCGTCTTTTCTTGTTGCTGCTTTGTCCGACGGTAATTTACTACTTGCGCCCTTTTAAAACCATTGTACCCCAAAGGAGAAAAAATCGTTAGAACCCACAAATGTACGAAACAAACACTTACATGTATCAATGTTTTTGCACATGTATGCTCCGTTATTACTACTCACAGTGAGAACGTCAGCGAGCGTAGTCTTTTCGTCGTCGGAGGTGACCCGAGAATTAAGAGTGGCGGCTGATTGAGCCGAAGCTGCAACACCGCCAGGCATGATGTTGGTCCGTCCTGTGGCTCTAACCTCGGCCGCTTGTATGGCAGCTGCGTCACTCCATTCAACGGGCTTATTACCTGCTGTGAGAACCGCTGCCTCTAGAGCCTCTCCAATCGTTATGGTTCCTTCCGATGCTGGAGCCACCTTTTTCTTGTTTACTTCTCCCTCCGCCTACAAATTTAACGTTCTAATCACGTAAATAAATATAATTAGAATACGGTCAGAAAAATATATATAATTTGAAAAGTGGACCTTTTCACCAGAGGCCTCGGCGACAACACATTTCTCTTTGCCCTCCGCTGCATCAGTACCTCCAACCGCCGCCTGAATCTTTTCAGCCTCTCCTTTTCCGTCAGCGCAATCTGTAAGTTTCTCTAGTTGTTCTTGGCTCATCTTTTATTGTTAAACCTGATATTTTTTTCTAGGCGATATTTATATTTGTAATGTTCAGAATTTATAATAGTTTTGCATGAGCCATTCAATTCTGTGACTTACCTTACATAACAAGAAGAAAGGTGCTCCTGAAGTTTCTCTGATTTTGCCGTCTTAATTTAGCCATTAAAGAATCAAACATATCTATAATTCGATTCGATTAATTTCGTTTCGGTTAAAACTTATAACAACACAAAAAAAAATCAAACCGACAATTAAACCAGTACGATCCGGTTTAGCTTACTAGATCACTCGGTTAGGGTTTCGAAGTTTTAGTCTCTTTCTCACTTCCTTCTTCTTTCCCCATTCACAAAATCGTGAAAGAAGAAAGAAAAAAAAAAACTTCGCCTACTCGCCGGAACCAACTTACCTTTGCTCACTGTCTCGCCGGAGTGTCGACAATCTCAGGTTTTCTCTTGTCTCCATGATTCAAAAATTTCGATTTATTGTTTTCAATTGAATCAGTTTTTTGTTTTTGTGATTGGCTTCGTTCTTACCCTCAAGTGTTTGATTGATCAACAGAGAGAAGAAGAAGGAAAGAGAATGAATCAGAACGCTAATGTACCGGTAGAAGTGATTGGTGATGAGGAGGTTGCCATGCTGCACGAAGGAATCGGTTTGATACTTTCGCGGTGGACTGCTATGAGAGCCGCCGTCGAAAACGGTTGGGGCGGAAAAAATTCTCAAGCGAAAGCTGAGAACACCATCTCCCAAATTTTCGATCATTTCACCCTATCAAAAGGTTGGTTTCTTCATTGATTTTTTTCCTTAGTTGTGTGTTACCTCCAGTGGTTGAATTCTGAATTACGATTACTTTGTTCTGCAATGGGTTGGTTGGTTTGTAGATCCAATGGACTATGATCGGTTAGTTGATATTCTAGAGTATGGTCTTAATGAGCTTAATACTGAGGCTGATGATGGAAGCCCCGAAGAGGTATTTGTATACTACTTCTTTTTTGGAGTTTTAAAGCTATTGAAATGTCCTGAGTCGTTTCTTGTTTTTGAGCTACTGAGAGTGTTTACTTGCTATGCAATTGAAGGTGACAGAGTCACTACTGGATTTGTACCAAGAATGCTGTGTTGGTAACTTCCAAATGGTTGAGAAACTAAGGGCTACTAAATTTAAGGCGAAAGCAAGTGTTGTCAAGGTTGGTTCTTTCTAGTTTCATTTTACATCTGTCTTGTTGCTTTCACATTCCTGAGTCTGAGGCTGAGTCACAAATACTAAAGCTCATGTCAAAGCAACGATATTGTCTGTTTTGTTTTTTTGCTAGGGTATTTCAAAGTTTTACGTACACATCTAGCTGGGATTATTTCAGAGTTTCCGAGAGTTAATATTGAGTTTCTTATACCAATTCTTGTATTGTAGGTTACAAATGGTAATGATGTGGATGATGAGGAAAGCGACGAGGACGATGATGATGAGGATACAAGCATGAATGATGATCAAACCACAGACATGATGGTGGATGCATCTGAGAACAGCTCAAACCGTAAACCAGAAGCCATGCCGGTTGATGAACCAGTAGCCGATGATGGCTGGACGGTAGTTCCATCTAGAAAAAACAAGGGAAAGAAGAACTAACCGGTCTAGGTTCCCAAGGTGTTTTGTAATTTTAACAGTTTTGGTTGTTTATTTATATAATATATGGATAGCACTCTATAGATTGTCACTTTCTAAACAAAATCAGAAGGTTGTGTAATTTTTTTTGCATTCTCTCACTCACTTGGAAATTCTCCATTCTTAAGCAATGCATCATCATACTTCTCTCTGTTTCATAACTCGTTTTAAATAATCTTATTGTTATAAAAGGTAGCAAATGATTGAAACAATGATGTTCTGTGGGAAACTAGTTTTGCACAATAGTGCTTACATGAGAAAAGAGAGAAAACTCTAGCTCTTAGTTAGCTTGTTTTACAAAGATATCAACATGACAATCAAAATGAAATGGCTGAAGGAATCCTCTACGAAATCCAAGGCATGATTAGATGCGACACCCGAGGAGTCTTCGAGCAAATATTGGTTTGCTGATGTGGAAACGAAAAGAGACCATACCCGGAGTGAACGCTCTTCTTGTCTGAGGAGTTCACTAATGTTGACTGTGCAGAGGAGAGAACTGGTGCCAGTTCATGACCAAAGACGAGGTGGAGAGTGATCTTTCTGAACCCTCTGACTCAGAAGACGAAGGCACAAATGATCCAAGTGGCTAGAGACCTAGAGTTCAGCTTAAGAATCGAGGTTCTCATGGTATTGTATGATGCTGGACGTATTGATTGCATGTTGTGTACTTATTATATGGCATTGTGTATGCGCAATGGTATATATTTAGATTTATATTAATATTATTTTATGAATTATGTAGACGGATGTGATCAACCTCGCCGAGTATGCCTCTGATTTTTTTATAAATGCAGCTAGTAAATTAAATAAGGAAGGATGGTGTCACACTAATAACCATAACCACAAATCTTACTCAACTTAAAAAAAAAGAGAGAAAAAAGTAGGGAAATTAGATAAGATAGAGATAGCACAATCAAAATATACAAATTTCACTATATAAAGTTGGATGAGGCCTATTGTAGTCTAACACGCAATATACAAAATTTTCATGTTTAAAATATTTTTTTTTAGATTTTAGTATATACAGTAGTCAAATATATTTATTTAGAATAAAGTATATATAGCATAATATATGAATATATATACCAAAAGATTTTTATATATAGTAAAATAAATAAAATTAAATGAGAAATGAAAGATCTCCTTTTATTTATGAGTTGATAAAATTAAATATTTATTTCTTTAGTCAAAAATTGTTCACTCCCTCCTCTGTATAAGAAAGCCACGAACTCTAATGGGAACACGGCATTCGAGTTTGTCAAAACACTTTCGTGGAGATTATACTAGCGAAGGAGAACGAAGCAGCCGGTGAATAAATATGGCAGAGACCGGGGAGGCGACTACAAAGGAGATGCCAAAGACTTCTCTTTTAGGAGAGGTTGAGGTAGAAGTTGACATCAAAGCTCCTGCGGCCAAATTCTATCACGTGTATGCAGGAAGACCAGACCATGTCGCCAAAGCCACTTCTCGCAAAGTGCAAGCATGTGATCTGCTCGAAGGGGAGTGGGGCACCGTAGGCAGTATTGTCAACTGGAACTACGTTTATGGTGATAACTCATATGCAATTTTATTTTTTATAACGTAGATATTTTGTGCATATATATAGTAGATTTGATTGGTGAAGAATAATTTGGGTGTAGGGGGGAAGGCAAAGGTGGCAAAAGAAAGAATCGAATTAGTGGAACCAGAGAAGAAACTAATAAAGTTTAGGGTCATAGAAGGAGATGTTTTGGCCGTGTACAAGAGTTTCTTGATTACAATTCAGGCAACCCCGAAGGAAGGTGGGGTTGGAAGTGTGGTGAAATGGCACCTTGAGTACGAGAGAAATGATGAGAACGTGCCTCACCCAGAGAATTTCCTCCCTTTCTTGGCTGAGATGACCAAAGAGATCGATGAACACCTCTTATCCGAGGAATAGACAAAGTCTTGGCACTCTTGGTAATATTTATTTCTCGAAAACTCTTTGCATGATGATTATATATGTCTAGTCTGGTGTTTGCATAGTTGATGTTAAATTTTAATTTGTAAGTTGCAATATGTAACTTTTAAATGTATGTCGTGATTATTAATAAAACCAAATACTATGTAATAAAGGTCATGCTTTAGACGGGGAATCGCAGTGGATTATTTTACAATGACCATGATGCTTTTATTGATTTTGCAATGACTAGTTCATGTTCATGCTATAAATTTGGCACAAACATCTCTTACCAAACCAAACCAAATCACACGTTACCCTCCAATCATTCAGTAGGCAAATTCTCTGCTTCATATCTGACCGAATCAAACAGTTTAGTCGATAAATAACGTTCTCCCCCACTGGGGAAAATCACCTGCAAACCAAACAATAACCGGGATATTCAATAGTTTCGGATTGATTACGGTTAAAGTCAACGCTTATGGTCACTCACAGTCAAAAGACAGAGCTTACCACAATGAGTTTCCCTGCATTTTCTGGCCGTTTTGCAACCTTTAACGCAGCCGTTGCCGCGGCTCCAGAGGATATTCCTACCTGCCAAATGAGTGATCACATTTATCAGAGACTCCAGTTTTTTTTTTCTTCTCGGGTTTGTACCGAGAAAAATTAACATGTTGACTGATTGTACCAATAATCCTTCTTTGAGGGCAAGAAGCCTTGCTGTTTCCATGGCTTCATCACTTGTCACCTAAATCAATAATAGATTACAAAATCTTACGTCATTACTGCTTCATGATGATCAAGAAGTAGCTCATCTCGACTACTTACTTTAATAACTTCATCAACAATGGTTAAGTCCAAATTGAATGGGATGATACCAGCACCAATTCCCTGGATCAAATGTTGACCTACAACATGAAATCCTAACAAACAACATTATTATGATTAGAAAAGGAAGATTTTGAACGAGATAACTTGGAGAGCAATATGTATATCTTATTGTTGACCAACTACTATGGGCGTTAAAGCAGCCAAAATATGAAGTAAATCCTGTGAAGACTATATTCAGATGTCTACAAGCAAGCATAGTTTATTTTGGCTTCTTTATGTTATATATGTGTTAGAGTTAGAAAATATTTCGTTACATTTTGTTAATGCGCTATCACTATCAAATGTTCATTTTCTGACCTGGTTGGCCTCCGCTCAATACCGGGCTCTCTAGAGGTTCCACCACACAAACCTATAGATCAAGATTGTAACCTATCTATTAAACCATGATTTTTTTTACGGTTGTTTTCAAGAATTAGTTTTTGTACCTTGATGTCTTTATTCTTCTCCTTGAGGAACTTCCCTACTCCAGTAGCTGTCCCACCAGTCCCAACACCAGCAACCAATATATCTACTTTGCCAGCTGAATCCCTCCATATCTCCGGTCCCGTGGTTCGGTAATGAATCTGCAAGATACAAACCTGGATTCAACCATAATAACAGAGAGAAACAAA
This sequence comes from Camelina laxa, assembly GCA_024034495.1. Classification (NCBI taxonomy): domain Eukaryota; kingdom Viridiplantae; phylum Streptophyta; class Magnoliopsida; order Brassicales; family Brassicaceae; genus Camelina; species Camelina laxa. The sequence goes on from CM043881.1 coordinate 13,363,843, forward strand.
GAGATTAATGAATAGGTAACTGTGAGATTATATAAACCTCTGGGTTTGCAGGATTCTCAAACTGTTGTGCAATGTAACCACCAGGAGTTTTGCTTAGTATCGCTTCAGCTTTCTCCAACATTCCTTTAATGCCAATGCGCACGTCTGTGAGAAGAAGCTCTGCACCTAATGCTTTTAGAATAATTCTTCTCTCTAAACTCATAGTTGAAGCCATCACAAGGATCACTTTATAGCCTCTTGCAGCTCCGATGCATGCTAAACCAATCCCGGTGTTACCAGCCGTTGTCTCGATCAATGTACTCTTTACTCCAAAAATAAAACATTTTCAATTCCATATGTGAACTTCTTAATGAAATAAAGAAAAAAACGATATAATATTTTTCAAGTGTTATGATTAACCTTTCCAGGAGTAATTATCCCTTTCTCTTCAGCATCCTTAATCATATTATACGCGATTCTGTCTTTGACACTAGAGCAAGGCTCCATCATCTCAAGCTTGGCAGCGATACGAGCCACACAACCATCAACAATTTTGTTCAGATACACCATTGGTGTGTTACCTATCAACTACACAAACATAGTAAAAAGAACTTTAGACTTTTTCTCTGTTCCAGAAAATCAACTTCATACTGAAGGAGGTACAAAGAAAGTTTTTTTTTTACTTCAGTGACATCGTTCTTCAGCATGCATCGATCTTCCATGTTGGTCTGTTTCCTGGAAACTCCTCAATCTATGCCCAATCTTACAGATCAGAGAGCAAACAACAACAAAAATAAAATAAAAAATGTCGTACCTTGAATATTAAAGAACAAGACTAAATCCAGACCAGGCTGTATTATGGATTAGTATAGAGTAATTGTATATATAGACTACCTTACTTTGCATGTGTTGCACCTGTAAATTTTACAGCAGGAAAACGAGGTATGTGTCATCTTTGCATAATTTAAAACAGAGGAAAGAAAATATTGCTTGAGAAACTAGTTTTGCACAATAGTGCTTACATGAGAAAAGAGAGAAAACTCTAGCTCTTAGTTAGCTTGTTTTACAAAGATATCAACATGAAAATCAAAATGAAATGGCTGAAGGAATCCTCTACAGAAATCCAAGGCATGATTAGATGCCACACCCGAGGAGTCTTCGAGCAAATATTGGTTTTCTGATGTGGAAACGAAAAGAGACCATACCCGGAGTGAACGTTCTTCTTGTCTGAGGAGTTCACTAATGTTGACTGTGCAGAGGAGAGAACTGGTGCCAGTTCATGACCAAAGACGAGGTGGAGAGTGATCTTTCTGAACCCTCTGACTCAGAAGACGAAGGCACAAATGATCCAAGTGGCTAGAGACCTAGAGTTCAGCTTAAGAATCGAGGTTCTCATGGTATTGTATGATGCTGGACGTATTGATTGCATGTTGTATACTTAATTATATGGCTTTTTGTATGCGCAATGGTATATATTTAGATGTATATTAATATAATTTTATGAATTATGTAGGGGGGGGGATGTGATCAACCTCGCCGAGTATGCCTCTGATTATTTTATATATACAGGCTAGTAAATTAAATAAGGTAGGATGGTGTCACACTAATAACCATTAACAAAAAAATCTTACTCATCAACTTTAAAAAAAAAAGAAAAAAGGAAATTAGATAAAAAAAAGAGATAGCGCAATCAAAATATACAAATTTCACTATATAAAGTTGGATGAGGCTTATTGTAGTCTAACACGCAATATACTAATTTTTCATGATTAAATATTTTATTAGATTTTAGTATATAGTAGTCAAGTATATTTATTTAGAATAAACAGTATATAGCAAAATATATGAATATACATAGCAAAAGATTTTTATATATAATAAAATAAATAAAAAATTAAATGAGAAATGGACACAGTATCATATTATGAGGTAAAACAAGCTGCTTTTAATATCAAAGGGGATAGTGCTCCAGAGGCTGATGGATGGACGGGAGCTTTTTTCAGACGGTACTGGAATACTGTCTGTCCGGAGATTACTGCAGAGGTTCTAGGTTTTTTTAGAGTCGGGGAGCCTCCCTCAAGACTGGAACCACACTCAAATTTGTTTCATCCCAAAAAAGCCGAATGCGAACCTGATGACAGAAATGAGACCAATAAGCTTATGCTCTATTCTGTATAAAATCGTCTCTAAAGTTTTGTGTTCTCGGTTGAAGAAGTGTTTACCATCGCTAATATCAGAAACGCAGGGTGCATTTGTGGCTTGACAGTTGATCTCTGACAACATCCCCATCGCCATGTAATTGTTCATGCACTTGGAACCAACACTAAGTTTAATGAGGAGTTTATTGCGATAAAACAGATATGTATAAAGCCTACGATAGAGTGGAGTGGAACTTTTTAGAATGTCTCTTTGTCAAAATGGGGTTCCACAATAAATGGATTCAATGGTTAATGGAATGTGTTAGAACGGTGACATATTATGTTCTAATTAATGGAAGTGAGTATGGTTTTGTTAAACCTGACTGTGGTATTCGTCAAGCAGATCCGTTGTCACCTTTCATCTTTATTCTATGCGCAGAGGCGTTGGTATATCTCATGGAGAAACGGCGTCTACAAAATCGTATAACGAGTTTTTGTTTCAATGTGGATTGTCCGACAGTACAACACTTGTTGTTTGCAGATGATAGTTTGTTCCTTTGTAAAGCAACAAAAGAAGAGTGTGAAGCGATTCTAGGATGTCTAGACTTGTACGGGAGAGCTTCTGGTCAGCAAATCAACTTTACTAAATCTGCAGTAACATTTGGGGGAAAAACAAATGATGCAGTCAAGATTTAGGGAAACAAACACTCTAACATTTCTGTGGAAGGTGGAGCAGGTTCATATTTGGGATTACCGGAGTGCTTCAGTGGGCCCAAAAAAGGCTCTGCTTGTGTTTATTGGTGATAGGTTGCAGAATAATGCACGGGTGGTATGCGAAATCACTGTTGTTGGGAGGTAAGGAGGTTTTACTGAAATCTATAGCAATGGCGTTACCTGTCTACGCAATGTCATGCTTTCGACTGAGTAAAAACCTATGTTAGAAAATCATGAGTGCTATGCGGGAGTTCTGGTGGAACAGTTGTCAAGGTCAGCGAAAGATTGCATGGGTGGCTTGGAGTAAACTGTGCAAATCCAAGTCGGAAGGATGGTTAGGCTTTTAGGATCTTGTTGACTTCAATTAAGCACTGCTTGCTAAACAAGCATGGCGTATTCTCAACAATATGAAGTCATTGGTAGCCTATGAAGCACGGGGACGGCAGTTCCATGACGTCTCCCGTCTCGGAAACGTTTCAGGTAGGGGGACGGCAAGGAAACGGCATGGAAACGTTTCTGAAACGTTTCTATTGTAAAATAGGGAATTTAACTTATTTTCTTCCATTGTCCAATTAAGAAAAGGAAAATTAACCTTTTAAATATTGTCTAATTAGGGTTTACAAATATCAATGCTCTATATATCTCATATTTTTGCATTCTTAATGAACGTCGACGTCGTTCATCGCAAAACCAAAACACACAAACTTCTCTGTTTTTTATTTTTAGTGAAGACAAACTTCTCTGCTTAGCTTTGAGAATGAGTTTCTCAAAGAATAACTTATTTTAATTATTATTTAATATATTATAGTCATGTTTTGTTTCATGAAAATTCTTTATAAGTGACTTTATTTATTTTATTTTACTAATCTATGAATATTTTCATATTTTATATATTATAAAACTGACATACCCCTGTCGTACCCGTACCTCTAAAAATTTACTTCACCGTTTCCCGTCCCCGTATCCGTATCCCGTATCAGTACCCGTCTCCGTGCAGCATAGTTGGTAGCACAGTTTTATAAAAGCAGGTATTTCAGTAAGAGCTCATTACTACAGTGTGGCACTGGAACCAGACCATCATATGCTTTGAGAAGCATATTACACTGTTGGGATTTACTGAGGAATAGATTGATGAAACTCATTGGAAATGGTCGAGATACTCTAGTCTAGAAGGAAAAATGGTTGTTTTACAAACACCCTCTAGCGCCATATAGATTGCAAACGTTCTTTGAGGTGAATCTGCAGGTGGCTGCTCTCATCAATCCGGTTAGTGGACAGTGGGATAGAGAAAAGGTTAAAGAGCTATTTCCCCCAGATGATGCTCACCAGATTCTCTTGATGAAGACTCATGTTGATTGGTTGGATCGGTTTATTTGGCCTTATAACAAATCTGGTGCTTACACTGTGAAAAGTGGATACTGGTTGGCACGCTCTCTTCCAACCCTTTACGAACCAAGATCAGATAAGGATAAAAGGACCAATTAAATCAAGGAAAATGTATGGATTCTGAAAACAGTGCCAAAGATCAAGTCCTTTCTTTAGCGTATGTTGTTCGGTGCTCTTGCAGTCTCGGCTCGCATAGCTTCAAGAGGATTGCAGGTGGATACCAGTTATACAATTTGTGGACATGGTGAGGATTGAGGAATCTATATGTCATACTTTTTTGGATGCCCAGCTGCAAGACAAGCTTTTGCGTTGGCGAATATACCAGTACCGTTCATTGTTTTCGCAGGGACTCACTAGTCATCTGCCTCAAGTTATGCAGATGAACTGGAAATATCTTTCGAGCTCAGAGGAGATTCAGTTGACTATTCCATGGTTGTTGTTGGGTATATGGAAGTACAAGAATAATTTTGTATTTCAGGGGAAACGAGGAAATATACGGGAGTTGGTGAAGAAAGCACAACTTGAGGCAGCTCAATGGCAAGAAGTACAATATATGGTCTTACTCGACAACGCTAGCTCGCAAAAGAAAAATTTGACCTTAGAGAACAAATGGCCGCCTCCAGTTGAGGGCGTGGTTAAGTGTAATATTGCAAACTCCTGGTTGAATAAAGGGTCGATGGCGGGTGGAGCGTGGATTGCTCGTGACTCTCAAGGGGAGATACTCTTTCATGCCAGAGATGCATTTTCACAATCTGACTCTCAGATGGTTTCAACACTTCGTATGGTATTGTGGTCGACTCAAGCTCTAATTGTTCTCCACATTCCAAGAGTGGAGATTGCTATTGACAATGTAGCAGTAGTGGCAGAAATAAACAAGCCACAGGATTGGCCTAGGTTTTGTTATATGTTGCAGGAGATTCATACTCAGCTTGCTGGTTTCAACTCGTGGCACTGTCACCAAGTAGCTGCTCCGGAGAATAAGGTGGTGAATGCTATCGCAAAGAGTGTCACAAGGGATGATAGTTTCAGTCATATTCAGCACTTGGAGGGCCATCTTGGCTTCATGATCAAGTGCAGGCTGAGAAATAATCTTTTTTGTTTCTAGTGTTTGCTTTCTCATCTTTGTATTTCATCCTTGTTTGAACTATTCTTTTGGTTTTATCAGTCGATACAAAAAAAAAAAAAAAAAAAGAGAAATGGAAGATCTCCTCTTTTTTATGAGTTCATAAAATATTTATTTGTTTAGTAAACAATTGTTCACTCCTTCCTTCGTATAAGAAAGCCACGAAGTCTAAATGGGAACACGGCATTCGAGTTTGTCAAAACATGGCAGAAACCGGGGAGGCGACTACAAAGGAGATGCCAAGGACTTCTCTATTAGGAGAGGTTGAGGTAGAAGTTGACATCAAAGCTCCTGGGCCAAATTCTATCACGTGTATGCAGAAAGACCAGACTATGTCGCCAAAACCACTTCTCCCAAAGTGCAAGCATGTGATCTGCTCGAAGGGGAGTGGGGCACCGTAGGCGGTACTGTCAACTGGAACTACGTTTATGGTGATAACTTATATGCATTTTTATTTTTATATAACGTAGATATTTTGTGGATATATATATAGTAGATTTGATTGGTGAAGAATAATTTGGGTTAGGGGGGAAGGCAAAGGTGGCAAAAGAAAAAATCGAATTGGTGGAACCAGAGAAGAAACCATTGAGATTGAAATTTTAGTTGATTTTGTGTCATGGCAAAAAAAAAATGAAAATAGTTCAAACATACATATACATATATATATATATATATATATTTCAAAAGATACGAATGTTCCAATCAACGCAACTTCACAGTGAACAGTTGTAACATTTTATAAATAACCGTTTTAATGATCCATCACGATTTTTTAGAAAATATCCAAAATGTACGATTGAAAAAACACAACTGTTGGTCGCATTTATTCGGATTGTTATTATTCTATAGATTGTTATTATTATATAGATTAATGATCCAAGCCATCTTTTTCTCTTTTTTTTTTTTTCAATACCTTAAATCAATTTATAGACTCTAGTTTTTTTTTTCTTAATGACAACCAACTAACTCTTTCATTAATTGAAAAGTTACAAAGAGTTTTTGAGTTTTATATACAGGTGACTTTTTGAGTTTTTGACTCTTTGTATACTCTACAGATGAGAGTATAAGAGGTGACTTTATCTCTTAATTACAATTGATCAACAAAAGAATAGATGTAAATGATGCTCATTTTCCCAAATTAACGTTAAGTTTAGGGTCATAGAAGGACCTGTCCGTGTACAAGAGTATCTTGATTACGATTCAGGCAACCCCGAAGGAAGGAGGGGTTGGAAGTGTGGTGAAATGGCACCTTGAATACGAGAGGAATGCTGAGAACGTGCCTCACCCAGAAAATTTCCTCCCTTTCTTGGCTAAGATGACCAAAGAGATCGATGAACACCTCTTATCCGAGGACTAGACAAACTCTTGGTATTTTGGTAATATTTATTTCTCGAAAACTCTTTGCATGATGATTATGTCAAGTCTGGTATTTGCATAGTTGATGTTACATTTTATTTTGTAAGTTGCAATATGTAACTTATAATTGTATGTCGTGATTATTAATAAAACCAAATACCATGTAATTTGCTTTGTTTTAATAAAGTTCATGCTTTAGACCGGGAATCGCAGTGGATTATTTTACAATGACCATGATGCTTTTATTGATTTTACAATGACAATGATGTTTTTATTGATTTTACAATGACCATGATGCTTTTATTGATTTTACAATGACTAGTTCATGTTCATGCTATAAATTTGGCACAAACATGATGTTACCCTCCATTCATTCAGTAGGCAAATTCTCTGCTTCATATCTGACCGAATCAAACAGTTTAGTCGATAAATAACGTTCTCCCCCACTGGGGAAAACCACCTGCAAACCAAACAATAACCGGGATATTCAATAATTTACGGTTAAAGTCAACGCTTATGGTCACTCACAGTCAAAAGACAGAGCTTACCGCAATGAGTTTCCCTGCATTTTCTGGCCGTTTAGCAACCTTTAACGCAGCCGTTGCCGCGGCTCCAGAGGATATTCCCACCTGCCAAATGGGTGATCACATTTATCAGAGACTCCAGTTTTTTTTTCTTCTCGGGTTTGTACCGAGAAAAATTAACATGTTGACTGATTGTACCAATAATCCTTCTTTGAGGGCAAGAAGCCTTGCTGTTTCCATGGCTTCATCACTTGTCACCTAAGTCAATAGATTACAAAATCTTAGGTCATTATTGTTTCATGATGATCAAGAAGTAGCTCATCTCGACTACTTACCTTAATAACTTCATCAACAATGGTTAAGTCCAAATTGAATGGGATGATACCAGCACCAATTCCCTGGATCAAATGTTGACCTACAACATGAAATCCCAACAAACAACATTATTATGATTAGAAAAGGAAGATTTCTAACGAGATAACTTGGAGAGCAATATGTATATCTTATTGTTGACCAACTACTATGGGCGTTAAAGCAGCCAAAATATGAAATAAATCCTGTGATTCTGTGAAGGCCGAGACGTGCACATGTGACTATATTCACATGTCTACAAGCAAGCATAGTTTATTTTGGCTTCTTTATGTTATGTGTTAATGCGCTATCACTATCAAATGTTCATTTTCTGACCTGGTTGGCCTCCGCTCAGTACCGGACTCTCTAGAGGTTCCACCACACAAACCTATAGATCAAGATTGTAATCGATTTATAAACCATGATTTTTTTACGGTTGTTTTCAAGAATTAGTTTTTGTACCTTGATGTCTTTATTCTTCTCCTTGAGGAACTTCCCTACTCCAGTAGCTGTCCCACCAGTCCCAACACCAGCAACCAATATATCTACTTTGCCAGCTGAATCCCTCCATATCTCCGGTCCCGTGGTTCGGTAATGAATCTGCAAGATACAAACCTGGATTCAACCATAATAACAGAGAGAAACAAAGAGATTAATGAATAGGTAACTGTGAGATTATATAAACCTCTGGGTTTGCAGGATTCTCAAACTGTTGTGCAATGTAACCACCAGGAGTTTTGCTTAGTATCGCTTCAGCTTTCTCCAACATTCCTTTAATGCCAATGCGCACGTCTGTGAGAAGAAGCTCTGCACCTAATGCTTTTAGAATAATTCTTCTCTCTAAACTCATAGTTGAAGCCATCACAAGGATCACTTTATAGCCTCTTGCAGCTCCGATGCATGCTAAACCAATCCCGGTGTTACCAGCCGTTGTCTCGATCAATGTACTCTTTACTCCAAAAATAAAACATTTTCAATTCCATATGTGAACTTCTTAATGAAATAAAGAAAAAACGATATAATATTTTTCAAGTGTTATGATTAACCTTTCCAGGAGTAATTATCCCTTTCTCTTCAGCATCCTTAATCATATTATACGCGATTCTGTCTTTGACACTAGAGCAAGGCTCCATCATCTCAAGCTTGGCAGCGATACGAGCCACACAACCATCAACAATTTTGTTCAGATACACCATTGGTGTGTTACCTATCAACTACACAAACATAGTAAAAAGAACTTTAGACTTTTTCTCTGTTCCAGAAAATCAACTTCATACTGAAGGAGGTACAAAGAAAGTTTTTTTTTTACTTCAGTGACATCGTTCTTCAGCATGCATCGATCTTCCATGTTGGTCTGTTTCCTGGAAACTCCTCAATCTATGCCCAATCTTACAGATCAGAGAGCAAACAACAACAAAAATAAAATAAAAAATGTCGTACCTTGAATATTAAAGAACAAGACTAAATCCAGACCAGGCTGTATTATGGATTAGTATAGAGTAATTGTATATATAGACTACCTTACTTTGCATGTGTTGCACCTGTAAATTTTACAGCAGGAAAACGAGGTATGTGTCATCTTTGCATAATTTAAAACAGAGGAAAGAAAATATTGCTTGAGAAACTAGTTTTGCACAATAGTGCTTACATGAGAAAAGAGAGAAAACTCTAGCTCTTAGTTAGCTTGTTTTACAAAGATATCAACATGAAAATCAAAATGAAATGGCTGAAGGAATCCTCTACAGAAATCCAAGGCATGATTAGATGCCACACCCGAGGAGTCTTCGAGCAAATATTGGTTTTCTGATGTGGAAACGAAAAGAGACCATACCCGGAGTGAACGTTCTTCTTGTCTGAGGAGTTCACTAATGTTGACTGTGCAGAGGAGAGAACTGGTGCCAGTTCATGACCAAAGACGAGGTGGAGAGTGATCTTTCTGAACCCTCTGACTCAGAAGACGAAGGCACAAATGATCCAAGTGGCTAGAGACCTAGAGTTCAGCTTAAGAATCGAGGTTCTCATGGTATTGTATGATGCTGGACGTATTGATTGCATGTTGTATACTTAATTATATGGCTTTTTGTATGCGCAATGGTATATATTTAGATGTATATTAATATAATTTTATGAATTATGTAGGGGGGGGATGTGATCAACCTCGCCGAGTATGCCTCTGATTATTTTATATATACAGGCTAGTAAATTAAATAAGGTAGGATGGTGTCACACTAATAACCATTAACAAAAAAATCTTACTCATCAACTTTAAAAAAAAAAGAGAAAAAAGGAAATTAGATAAAAAAGAGATAGCACAATCAAAATATACAAATTTCACTATACAAAGTTGGATGAGGCTTATTGTAATCTAACACGCAATATACTAATTTTTCATGATGAAATATTTTATTAGATTTTAGTATATAGTAGTCAAGTATATTTATTTAGAATAAACATTATATAGCAAAATATATGAATATACATAGCAAAAGATTTTTATATCTAGTAAAATAAATAAAAATTAAATGAGAAATGGACACAGTATCATATTATGAGGTAAAACAAGCTGCTTTTAATATCAAAGGGGATAGTGCTCCAGGGGCTGATGGATGGATGGGAGCTTTTTTCAGACGGTACTGGGATATTGTCGGTCCGGAGATTAGTGCAGAGGTTCAAAGTTTTTTTGAGTCGGGGAGCCTCCCTCAAGACTGGAACCACACTCAAATTTGTCTTATACTAAACAAGCCGAATGCGAACCAGATGACAGAAATGAGACCAATAAGCTTATGCTCTGTTCTGTATAAAATCGTCTCTAAAGTTTTGTGTTCTCGGTTGAAGAAGTGTTTACCATCGCTAATATCAGAAACGCAGGGTGCATTTGTGGCTTGACAGTTGATCTCTGACAACATCCCCATCGCCATGTAATTGTTCATGCACTTGGAACCAACACTAAGTTTAATGAGGAGTTTATTGCGATAAAACAGATATGTACAAAGCCTACGATAGAGTGGAGTGGAACTTCTTAGAATGTCTCTTTGTCAAAATGGGGTTCCACAACAAATGGATTCAATGGTTAATAGAATGTGTTAGAACGGTGACATATTATGTTCTAATTAATGGAAGTGAGTATGGTTTTGTTAAACCTGACTGTGGTATTTGTCAAGCAGATCCGTTGTCACCTTTCATCTTTATTCTATGCGCAGAGGCGTTGGTATATCTCATGGAGAAACGGCGTCTACAAAATCGTATAACGAGTTTTTGTTTCAATGCGGATTGTCCGACAGTACAACACTTGTTGTTTGCAGATGATAGTTTGTTCCTTTGTAAAGCAACAAAAGAAGAGTGTGAAGCGATTCTAGGATGTCTAGACTTGTACGGGAGAGCTTCTGGTCAGCAAATCAACTTTACTAAATCTGCAGTAACATTTGGGGGGAAAAACAAATGATGCAGTCAAGGATTTAGGGAAACAAACACTCTAACATTTCTGTGGAAGGTGGAGCAGGTTCATATTTGGGATTACCGGAGTGCTTCAGTGGGCCCAAAAAAGGCTCTGCTTGCGTTTATTGGTGATAGGTTGCAGAATAATGCACGGGTGGTATGCGAAATCACTGTTGTTGGGAGGTAAGGAGGTTTTACTGAAATCTATAGCAATGGCGTTACCTGTCTACGCAATGTCATGCTTTCGACTGAGTAAAAACCTATGTTAGAAAATCATGAGTGCTATGCGGGAAATCTGGTGGAACAGTTGTCAGGGTCAGCGAAAGATTGCATGGGTGGCTTGGAGTAAAATGTGCAAATCCAAGTCGGAAGGATGGTTAGGCTTTATGGATCTTGCTGACTTCAATTAAGCACTGCTTGCTAAACAAGCATGGCGTATTCTCAACAATCTGAAGTCATTGGTAGCACGGTTTTATAAAAGCAGGTATTTCAGTAAGAGCTCATTACTACAGTGTGGCACTGGAACCAGACCATCATATGCTTTGAGAAGCATATTACACTGTTGGGATTTACTGAGGAATAGATTGATGAAACTCATTGGAAATGGTCGAGATACTCTTGTCTAGAAGGAAAAATGGTTGTTTTACAAACACCCTCTAGCGCCATATAGATTGCAAACGTTCTTTGAGGTGAATCTGCAGGTGGCTGCTCTCATCAATCCGGTTAGTGTACAGTGGGATAGAGAAAAGGTTAAAGAGCTATTTCCCCCAGATGATGCTCACCAGATTCTCTTGATGAAGACCCATGTTGATTGGTTGGATCGGTTTATTTGGCCTTATAACAAATCTGGTGCTTACCCTGTGAAAAGTAGATACTGGTTGGCACGCTCTCTTCCAACCCTTTACGAACCAATATCAGATGAGGATAAAAGGACCAATGAAATCAAGGAAAATGTATGGATTCTGAAAACAGTGCCAAGAATCAAGTCTTTTCTTTGGCGTATGTTGTCCAGTGCTCTTGCAGTCTCGGCTCGCATAGCTTCAAGAGGATTGCAGGTGGATACCAGTTGTACAATTTGTGGACATGGTGAGGAATCTATATGTCATACTTTTTTTGGATGCCCAGCTGCAAGACAAGCTTTTGCGTTGGCGAATATACCGGTACCGTTCATTGGTTTCGCAGGGACTCACTGTCATCTGCCTCAAGTTATGCAGATGAACTGGAAATATCTTTCGAGCTCAGAAGAGGTTCAGTTGACTATTCCATGGTTGTTGTTTGGTATATGGAAGTACAAGAATAATTTTGTATTTCAGGGGAAACGAGGAAATATACGGGAGTTGGTGAAGAAAGCACAACTTGAGGCAGCTCAATGGCAAGAAGTACAATATATGGTCTTACTCGACAACGCTAGCTCGCAAAAGAAAAATTTGACCTTAGAGAACAAATGGCCGCCTCCAGTTGAGGGCGTGGTTAAGTGTAATATTGCAAACTCCTGGTTGAATAAAGGGTCGATGGCGGGTGGAGCGTGGATTGCTCGTGACTCTCAAGGGGAGATACTCTTTCATGCCAGAGATGCATTTTCACAATCTGACTCTCAGATGGTTTCAACACTTCGTATGGTATTGTGGTCGACTCAAGCTCTAATTGTTCTCCACATTCCAAGAGTGGAGATTGCTATTGACAATGTAGCAGTAGTGGCAGAAACAAACAAGCCACAGGATTGGCCTAGGTTTTGTTATATGTTGCAGGAGATTCATACTCAGCTTGCTGGTTTCAACTCGTGGCACTGTCACCAAGTAGCTGCTCTGGCGAATAAGGTGGCAAATGCTATCTCAAAGAGTGTCACAAGGGATGATAGGTTTCAGTCATATTCAGCATTTGGAGGGCCATCTTGGCTTCATGATCAAGTGCAGGCTGAGAAATAATCTTTTTTGTTTCTAGTGTTTGCTTTCATCTTTGTATTTCATCCTTGTTTGAACTATTCTTTTGGTTTTATCAATCGATACAAAAAAAAAATGAGAAAAAGAACATCTCCTCTTTTTTTATGAGTTGATAAAATATTCATTTGTTTAGTCAACAATTGTTCACTTCTTCCTCTGTATAAGAAAGCCACGAAGTCTAAATGGGAACACGGCATTTGAGATTGTCAAAACACTTTTGTGGAGATTATACTAGGAAAGGAGAGCAAAGCAGCATGTGAATAAACATGGCAGAAACGGGGGAGGCGACTACAAAGGAGATGCCAAGGACTTCTCTATTACGTCATGTGCATTGGGGGTTTCTCACCCAGATTCTTATCAATATTAAAACCAGAAATAATAAAAAAGTTGAGAGATGGAGAGAGAAAATATTCTCATATGAGAAACCATGAGAAACTTTGTGAGAGACTTATCTCACACATGCTATCATCCTATTGATTTTGTTTTATTTTTTTATTTTTTAATTTAAAACAAAAATTAAATTACATGAAATCTATTAAAATAATATATCTGATAAACTTTTACTAATTTTACCAATGCACATGCTTTTAGAAGAGGTAGAGGTAGAAGTTGACATCAAAGCTCCTGCGGCCAAATTCTATCACGTGTATGCAGGAAGACCAGACTATGTCGCCAAAGCCACTTCTCCCAAAGTGCAAGCATGTGATCTGCTCGAAGGGGAGTGGGGCACCGTAGGCGGTACTGTCAACTGGAACTACGTTTATGGTGATAACTTATATGCATTTTTATTTTTATATAAAGTAGATATTTTGTGGATATATATATAGTAGATTTGATTGGTGAAGAATAATTTGGGTGTAGGGGGGAAGGCAAAGGTGGCAAAAGAAAGAATTGAATTGGTGGAACAAGAGAAGAAACTAATTAAGTTTAGGGTCATAGAAGGTGATGTTTTGGCCGTGTACAAGAGTATCTTGATTACGATACAGGCAACCCCGAAGGAAGGAGGGGTTGGAAGTGTGGTGAAATGGCACCTTGAGTACGAGAGGAATGATGAGAACGTGCCTCACCCAGATGACCAAAGAGATCGATGAACAGCTCTTATCCAAGGACTAGACAAACTCTTGGTATTTTGGTAATATTTATTTCTCGAAAACTCTTTGCATGATGATTATGTCAAGTCTGGTATTTGCATAGTTGATGTTAAATTTTATTTTGTAAGTTGCAATATGAAAAATGTATGTCGTGATTATTAATGAAACCAAATACCATGTAATTTGCTTTGTTTTTATAAAGTTCATGCTTTAGACCGGGAATCGCAGTGGATTATATATTTTACAATGACCATGATCCTTTTATTGATTTTACAATGACTAGTTCATGTTCATGCTATAAATTTGGCACAAACATGATGTTACCCTCCATTCATTCAGTAGGCAAATTCTCTGCTTCATATCTGACCGAATCAAACAGTTTAGTCGATAAATAACGTTCTCCCCCACTGGGGAAAACCACCTGCAAACCAAACAATAACCGGGATATTCAATAATTTACGGTTAAAGTCAACGCTTATGGTCACTCACAGTCAAAAGACAGAGCTTACCGCAATGAGTTTCCCTGCATTTTCTGGCCGTTTAGCAACCTTTAACGCAGCCGTTGCCGCGGCTCCAGAGGATATTCCCACCTGCCAAATGGGTGATCACATTTATCAGAGACTCCAGTTTTTTTTTTCTTCTCGGGTTTGTACCGAGAAAAATTAACATGTTGACTGATTGTACCAATAATCCTTCTTTGAGGGCAAGAAGCCTTGCTGTTTCCATGGCTTCATCACTTGTCACCTAAGTCAATAGATTACAAAATATTAGGTCATTACTGCTTCATGATGATCAAGAAGTAGCTCATCTCGACTACTTACTTTAATAACTTCATCAACAATGGTTAAGTCCAAATTGAATGGGATGATACCAGCACCAATTCCCTGGATCAAATGTTGACCTACAACATGAAAATCCCAACAAGCAATATTATTATGATTAAAAAAGGAAGATTTCGAAAAAGATAACTTGGAGAGCAATATGTATATCTTATTGTATAACTTGGAGAACAACATTTTGTTGTTCTCCAATATGTATAACTTGGAGAACAACATTTTGTTAATGTGCTATCACTATCAAATGTTCAATTTCTGACCTGGTTGGCCTCCGCTCAATACCGGGCTCTCTAGAGGTTCCACCACACAAACCTATAGATGAAGATTGTAACCGATCTATTAAACCATGATTTTTACGGTTGTTTTCAATGGTTAGTGAAGTTTTTTGTACCTTAATGTCTTTATTCTTCTCCTTGAGGAACTTCCCTACTCCAGAAGCTGTTCCACCTGTCCCAACACCAGCAATCAATATATCTACTTTGCCAGCTGAATCCCTCCATATCTCCGGTCCCGTGGTTCCGTAATGAATCTGCAAGATATGAACTTGGATTCAACCATAATAACATAGAGAGATTTAATGAGTAGGGAACTGTGAGATTATAAACCTCTGGGTTTGCAAGGTTTTCAAACTGTTGGGGAATGTAACCACCAGGAGTTCTGCTTAGTATCGCTTCCGCTTTCTCCAACATTCCTTTAATGCCAATGCGCACGTCTGTGAGATGAAGCTCTGCACCTAAAGCTCTTAGAATAATTCTTCTCTCTAAGCTCATAGTTGAAGGCATCACAAGGATCACTTTATAGCCTCTTGCAGCTCCGATGCATGCTAAACCAATCCCGGTGTTACCAGCCGTTGGCTCGATCAACGTACTCTTTACTCAAAATAAAACATTTTCAATTCCATCTGTGAATTTCTTAATGGAAATATGCAGAAACTATATAATATTAATCAAATATAATATGATTAACCTTTCCAGGAGTAATTATCCCTTTCTCTTCAGCATCCTTAATCATATTATACGCGATTCTGTCTTTGACGCTAGAGCAAGGCTCCATCATCTCAAGCTTGGCAGCGATACGAGCCACACAACCATCAACAATTTTGTTCAAATACACTATTGGTGTGTTACCTATCAACTACACAAACATAGTAAAAAGAACTTTAGACTTTTTCTTTGTTCCAAGAAAGCAAATTCATACTGAAGCAAATTCATCAAGAAAGCAAAGAAAGTCTTTTTTTTTACTTCAGTGACATCGTTCTTGATCATGCATCGATCTTCCATGTTGGTCTGTTTCCTGGAAACTCCTCAATCTATGTCCAATCTTACAGATCAGAAGTACACAGAGCAAACAACAACAAAAATAAAATTAAAAAAAGTCATACCTTGAAATATTATAGGACAAGACTAAATCCAGACCAGGCTGTATTATGGATTAGTATAGAGTAATTGTATATATGGAGTCGACGACCCTACTTTGCATGTGGTGCACACAGCACACTGTAAATTTTACAGCATGAAAACGAGGTTTGTGTCATCTTGCATAATTTTAAACAGAGAAATGAAAAATATTGAATTCGAGAATACAAATTACGGTTTCGCTTACTATAAATATCAAGAAACAAAATCTGGCATACACGAACAAATATTTAAACGAGACGTAGTTTATGGATAATCGAGCTAAAATCTCGTAACACCCTTTCTATCAAAACAAATTCTCAAAACTCCCCCTCAATAGTAAAAGGACAATATTACCCTTAATGAATATTGTTTTAGGTTAAATATAATTAAATCAGTAATTGTTTAACGAAAAACACAGTAGCTCAGTGGTTGCGAGCTCCATGCGCACGCGTGCGCCCAGGGTTCGAATCCCACTATGCGCAGTACAACTGGTACAACTAGGGGATATATCGTACAACTATACGAGGTGCAACTGGTACAACTAGGGGATATATCTTACAACTATAAGAGGTGCAACTGGTACAACTATGCGAAGTGCAAATAGGGGATACATGGTACAACTATTCTTTAAAAATTGTTAGAGGGGTAGTTTCGTCCTTTCATTAAAAAGGGGTAGTGAGATTAAGTGGGGGTAATGCAGACATGAATTTCTGGTATATGGGCACTAGAGATGAATTCTCTGGACAATTCTTTTGAGTTCACCTTTAGGGGAGTTTTCGTCTCACAATTCCCTAAAACATTTTTGACAATCTCATAAGTCCCTCTTTTTTTTTGCCTTTGTTTTTTATTTTTTTTTTAAATCGAGAATGTGTTGTTTTACATTCTTGTCCAAAAAAAACTTAGATATTTACAAAAAATACCTGGGTAGTATCCACCCAAAAAACTGAATCGGATCTAAGATCCAAAAAACTGAATTGCCAAAAATCGGATCTAATACCTGGGTAGTATCAAATGAGAATTCATCTCTAGTGCCCCTATACCAGAAATTCATTTCTGCATTACCCCCACTTAATCTCACTACCCCTTTTTTTAATGAAAGGACGAAACTACCCCTCTAACAATTTTTAAAGAATAGTTGTACCATATATCCCCTAGTTGTACCAGTTGCACCACGCGTTGTTGTACCATATATCCCCTAGTTGTACCAGGGGCACCCTAGTTGTACCAGTTGTACCAGTTGCACCATAGTTGTACCAGTTGCACCTCGTATAGTTGTACCATATATCCCCTAGTTGTACCAGTTGTACTGCGCATAGTGGGATTCGAACCCAGGGCGCGCACGCGTGCGCATGGAGCTCGCAACCACTGAGCTACTGTGTTTTTCGTTGAACAATTACTGATTTAATTATATTTAACCTAAAACAATCTTCATTAAGGGTAATATTGTCCTTTTACCATTGAGGGAGTTTTGAGAATTTGTTTTGATAGAAAGGGTGTTATGAGATTTTAGCTCGTATCAAATCGGTTTTTTTTTTTCAAAAAAACTGTAAATTAAAACTGCTCTCTCTCATCACTCTTCTCTTTCTTCGGGAAATTTGAATCAATTTGGCTGAAACTGTAGAACTAGGGTTTTCTCGTTTTCATTCAATCAACCAAAAATCGAATAAGAAGATGGTGAAAACAAGGGGGGGGGGGGTCGTGTGAGGAGGAGTGAGCGTTTGAAAGAGAAGAAGATCTCAGAAGGAGATGGTGGTTCGAAAGCAAAATCCGATTCGCCGGAAGTAGGTGTGTCGGGTTTGAGTCCGGTGATAGTAGGAGGAGAGAAAGCTTTGAGTACGGTGGCGGAAGAAAGTGAAAGTCGAGTTTCGGAGGAACCCAATCCGGTGGTCGGAAGAGAAAATGCGAACAAAGTTGAGAAAGCAAAATCCGCTACTCCGAAATCAAGTAATGGAGAAGAAGATGATGAAGAAGGAGGAGATAACGAGAGATCTACTTCTGTGGAATCAAGCGATGGAGAAGAAGAAGGAAACAATGAAGAGGAAGAAGGAAACGATGAAGGGGAAGAAGAAAAAGATGAAGTGGAAGAAGGAAACGATGAAGGGGAAAAAGAAAAAGATGAAGTGAAAGAAGAAAACGATGAAGGAGAACAAGGTGAAGAAGGGCAAGAAGAAGACGATGAAGGGGAAGAAGAAAATGATGAAGGAGAAGAAGGTGAAGAAGGAGAAGAAAAAGACGATGAAGGGGCAGAAGAAAACGATGCAAGTGTAAGTACAACAAGTCTGTGTCATTCGTTCGGAATTTGAAAACTCAATGGAATTTGAAATCGATTAAGTATAACTGGTAGAACTGGTGCAACTATTGGGTGTAGAAGTAGTAGAACTGGTACAACTAGGTGGTGTAGAACTAGTAGAACTGGTACAACTAGTTGTTGTATAATTGGTATAACTCATGTAAAACTGTTATTGTTGCAGGAATCGGAGGGAATAGAAGCGATGCAACCTTTAGGAATGCACTTCGAGCCTAGTCAGTACAACAAGAAAATCAAGCTATCGACAAGGTGTCATATTTTTGAAACCTTGAAAACGCTGGATAAATTAGAGCATCCACTGACTAGTTCTGAGAGGGATTGGTTTGAGAAACATCCACAATTCAAGCACATTTTCCACATGCCAAGGGAACCAAACCACAAGATTATGGGAATGTGGTTGCTCTTACTTCAAAAATCGAAAAAAAGAAGGAAGCATGGTTTGTTGTGAATGGTGTTCCAATCCGGTATGGTCTGAGAGAACATGCTTTGATGTCTGGATTAGATTGTCGGAGCTATCCACTTGATTACAAGGAAGCCGGCGGTATGAAGTTTTGAAGGAAGTATTTTTTACGAAAAAAAAAAGATTACACTTGAAGATGTGAGGAGACAGCTAATGGTAATGCAACCAGATCGTACTCGTGATAGGTTGAAGATGGCGGTTCTCTACTTTTTAGGAAGCATCATTGCAGGATATACAAAAGACTTGGGGAGAGATGCCATGGGTATTGATGATTTTGTTGTAAGCGCAGTGAATGATCTAGGTTTTTGTGTGTCTTTTCCTTGGGGGAGATTATCATTCGAGAACATGCTAGAAGAGATTTCCCATACAATGAGGCATTTTGATGGGGTCGTGGTTAAAGAGAATGCGTTATGACTTGTTCCAGGTTTTTGTATTCCATTGGAGGTTAGTTAGTTTAAAATTTGAAGTTTTCTCATTGTTGATATTTCTTATATGTGAAGCTGATTTTAGTTTTTTTCTTTGTGTTGTGTAGTTTTTACTATTTGAGGCAGTTCCAATTTTGGCGAACACTTATGTTGACCAAATTCCTGAGGCGGATGAAAGTTGTCCTAGGATGTGCAGGAGGAAATTTAAGAGTACCGGTCAGAAATGTTTTCCTCTAAAGAATATTGGTGATACACTTGGTACAACAACGGTTAGTTATCCTAGCAAGTGTCATTATTAATCATTTGAATAAATTGGTTTGTAATGTATCTAAAGTAGGCTCGTTTACACAGGCAATTGCTAGTGTGATCCCTCATAATGATGAAGAAATTCCTCTTCTCGATTTAATCATGGAAGAAGCTGAGGAAGAGGATACCCATGATGTCGTAGTTGCCAGTTGGATGTGGCGCATTCGTAGAGGACTACCTGTACTTTTGGAGGAGATGTACACAGCCGATGTGGCTACTCGTTCAGGACAAAACGATGCGAATGAGGAAATAGTCGCCAATGAACAACCGAGAGAAGATACTATTGAGTTGGTGGATCTTCTAAGGACCATGAAGCAGGATATGAAAACCCAGTTCGATAACATTTCGGCGAAGATTGATGGGCTTGAAAAAAGGATCGAACCGTAGAAAGTATATGTGAAAGAGCAAGAGAAACCAAAGGTAATACTTCGTAATACTATAGTAATACTTGCTAATACTAGAAGGTGTTAACAAAATTTGGTTTCATGTCAGGCGCCTGTAGCTGATGAGCAACCGAGTACTTCGCAAGAAGGAGGGAGAGGGACGAAGAGGAAAAGGTCTAAGAAGTAGTAAAACTATGTTATTTTCTTTGATTTTTCATCGTAGTACTAGTAAAACTATGTAAAACTTCGTTATTTTGTTGGATTTGCGATTGGTACTGGTATTACTAGTAAAACTATGTAAAACTACGTTATTTTATTGGATTTTCCGTTCGTATTTTTGGTAAAACTACGTAAAACTAAACAAAAACTAGAGAATTCATATATGAAAAATATAGAACATGATTCAATTTAAGAAGGAGGCATAACCCTAGAAGTCACATAAAAGAGAGATAGAACATCATGATTCGACAAGAGAAGTCACATGAAAGATAAGAAACTGATTCAACAAGAGAATTCAAGGAAAATATAAGAAACAGAAACTGATTCAACAAGTTTAAACCAACGTAGAATGAGATCAACTCAGATAATATCAATCAAAACACAACCTATCCAGGAGATCGACTCGAGTTGTAAGCAACGCCAACTCCTCCTTTAGTTTGGCAATCTCGTCACTCTTCTCGTTAAGCTCCATCTGCAAATTACAGATCTTAGTATGATGGGGTTCAAATTCCCTCAATCTCTCCCAATGGTTATCAACATCTTTCCTTAAGGTTTGGGTTTCTTCTTCAATTGCATCAGCCCAATTTTTCCGCATGTGCAATCCATCATCCTGCAAAATATATCAACGAACAGACATCATACTCAGGTCTCTCAATTGTATTTGATTAAATTTAATTTACCTTATACTTAACGCAAGTAAACCATCTCTTTTTCTCTGTTTCTGTTGGAGAGATCTCATTGACGATTCGTTTGCCACATGGGCAAATTCGAGGCATGCCCAAATCACCATCGGCTAAGGCTTGTCGCCACGCTTCTAACTTCCTCGCCTTCTTCTGATCAGCATAGTATGGGTCGGCCTCAAATTGTTCCATAGTTTAAGAATGAGAGAAATAGATCTAGAATTCGACTTTGAAGATGAGAGAAGAGAAGACTCGGTGTACTTTTAGGTTTCGAAGAAAATGAATGAATGGATGAGAATGAGCTGTCGTGAAGATAAATAAATAAATCTTCATGCTCTCGTGAAGAAAGAAAGAAAAAACGAAATTCTGGCCACGTGTAAAAGATGTGTGCGTTCACACTGTGTGTTCACACACAGTTTTACCGAGTAATGCGGTTGCACTAAACTTGCAAATAGTTGTACTTTAGAGGTTTCTCAGTTTAATTAGTTTTACTAAACCTTAGCATCACTTTTTTTAGTTTTACAGTTGATTAAACTTAACTAACATACAATTACAAGCTTTTTGCAACTTCATAAGTTAAAACTTATAATTCTATAACTTTTTTCATGCTTACTTGGTAATTATTTACAAAGTGACATTAAAAGTGTAAGAAAACACTTGTTGAGATTCTTTCATAAATAAATTAAAATTAATTGTATAATTTCGAAGATATTATTTTCAAATTAAATTAAATTATTGTATATATTATGATAAAAATTATAATACATTGATATATTTTAGAGATAAATCATATTACAGATTTTTATTTTAGTAGTTATCATAGTTTATATTTATACATTTTACATAGTATACATAAATACTTATGTCATTGAATTTATAGTAGAAACCTATGTAGAACATTTATACTATACAATATGTATTGGTTTTAGGTAGTACCAATTTTATTACTTTTACCAGTTTTATCTTAGTTCTGCCAGTTCTACGCTCTCATATACACATATTTTGAAAGAAAAAAACATTAATAGACTTCAAATTAAGTTTCAAATTAAGTTTCAAACCAAGTTTTACATTAAGTTTCAAACCAAACACAATTGATACATGAAGAGGTGAATCAAATATGAACATTATCTCCAAATAACAACCATTGGAGTCCTTGTCTCCGGCGCCTTTTATTCTGCGTCCTAGGTCGACTTTTTGGTCATTTTTTCCCCAGCAGATGCATACCTTTTTGTTTTCTTTCTTCCCCCTCTTATTTTCCGATTCGGAGGCATGATCTCCATATCTTGGACGTCATCTAGGACATCCCATCGAGACTTATCAGGTACTAAATAAATTGTCCTGCAATATGCAATTGCCCACAGCTCCGTCCAATAATACTTAGAACACAACTCATGTAACTCGAAATCCTTACCTCCATATTTTTGGAATGTAATGAAAGACGCCAATGCATGCACACAAGGATACTTTTGTATATCGAAAAACCTGCAACTGCAACTTCTCAATCGCAACTTCACCAAATAAGGCTTTCCGTCACTGTCAATGACATTGTATTCAAGCTCGAAACCATTTAGCTCTATCACCTTTAGTTTCTCAGCAGTCGCCCATAAATCATGTAAGTAGTTCTCCAGGCACCAATTTATTTGCGACTGATCCAGACACAGCATCTTTCCGATGTTCATTAAACCACTCAGAGAATTTTTTAAGTATTGCATCAAGCATGGGTATCAAGGAGTACCTCCTTGCATCTTTGAATACACTGTTCAACGATTCAACACAGTTGCTTGTGTTTAGGTTGTATCTATCTCCTGGAAAAACACATCTTGCCCATCTTTCTTTCTGGGTAGATTCTTCAAGATACTTGGCAGCAGAAGGATATCTTGTCGTAAAAGATGCGTAAGCAATGTTGAACTCAGCCACTGTGTAAAACCTACTACACTCCATGAATCTCCATGCAACAACTTCTTTGTTCACGTTACGAGCATAACCTTTCACATTTTGGGATAAATGCCATATACAAAAACCATGATGAGCCAGAGGATACACATTAGCTATAGCTTTTATGAGATTTGTATTTCTGTCAGTCATAAATACTATTTCAGAAGAATCCCCAACAACGGTTTTCAACATCTCCAAAAACCAATTCCAACTTGCATCATTCTCACCATCAAGAAAACCAAACGCCAAGGATAATGGTGACGGTTAGGATCTTGAGCCGACGCAAAAACAAGAACACCCTTATATCCGTTCTTTAGAAAAGTTGCATCCATAGTTATAACTTTCCTCATGACTTTAAATCCTTCAACGCTAGCTCCCAAAGCTATGAACAAGTACATGAATTTATTATTCTCATTGCAATGAACATATGATCTTGTACCATGATTAACTTTCTCTAACATGTGCAGATAACATCGCGGCATCTTGTAGCTTTCTTCTGGGCTACCTTTCAAATCAGTAACAGCTTGATTTTTCCCTCTCAACGCCGTGGAATATGATATATCAACACCTAATTTTGTCTTGACAAGATCCATGATAATTTTCGGAGGTGGAGTTTCCATTTGCCCTCGATAATCACCATGTAAAAGAGAAGCAACTAATTGTGGAGTGTCTTGCCTCTTACTATTGCTTGAACTTTGACTAGCCCGAGAGCATGTATGCATCTTGTTGTGCCTTCTAATCGAGAAAATATATGTACCTCGAATCCTACCACCTCGTAAACTCCAGTTACATCCTTCTTTAGGACAATTGACCACATAATACACCTTGTCCGACTTTACTATTTCAAAACTAAAACAGTTAGCGAATGAAGCTCTATCCACCACATCTTGCAATGCCTTCTTGTTTGGAAATTCTTGAAGTTTAGTCAGATCCAAACCGTCATCCCATGGTTCAATATACTTACACGGTTCTACAACAGGGCGTGGCTCAGTATATTCATCACCTTCATCACGTGATTCAGCTTCACCCTCTTTATTAGAATCACCCTCTACAGCCTTTTCTTTGCCTACGTAGATAACAATGGCGTTAGGTCCGATTTCACCATCCTTCGCATGTTGGTTTTCATAGTTCATACCAACAGAACTTTGGTCCACTATGGGCACTACGGGCACTATGGGCACTATGGGAACTTGCTCAGGCTGAGGCTCAGAAGGGATGACATTCACAAACAACATACATCTTCGCTTCTCATAATTAACGGAGTCTAGATAAACATTAACATCCTCATCATCATTAAGCTCACAATGCTCCAATGTTTCTACCAGTAGTGGCTTGTAGCTCAGCTGCAACTGAACGTTACTTTCAACAAACCCAAGCTTCCTCTGTATCCTTGCTTTTAACATCAACAATGTTATATTACTCTTGAACATTATACTATACATGCGTCCTTCATATTTAAAATGTAGGCTGACGTTCTCGCATATTGTATCCAGCCAAACCAACCAATATAAAAATTTCAAAATTAGTACTACTACTAGTTTTAATAGTTTTACTAAAAATACCAGTATTACCAGTTTCACCACCTTCTCTCTCCTATCAAAACCGAATCGAATGGTAGACGAGTTCTAATCGAGTTAATTCACTGAAATTGAAAGCTAAATCCCTTTCTTATCTAATAGATAGCTCAATCGACCCATAAACCTTTGTAAAACACCAATGTGCTAAGCTTTCTTCGATCTAAATCCAATTGAATTTCTATATTTACAAATCAAAAACAAATTCAACCAAAAGCAACTCTAAAGTGAAGTAACGCACCTGCATTTGAAGAACAACTTGATGCAACTTGATTTGGTGAAGAACGACAGCAGTAGGAGCTCCGACGACGGAAGAATCGCCGGTGGCTGGGTTGGGAGAGGTCGGGTGAGTTTCTCGGGTCGAAAGAAGCTGGGTTTGAGAGTTTTTGTTTTTTTATTAAAAAAAATTAATCTAATTCAGTAAAACAAAAAGGGTAAAATCGTCTCATCGAGTATTATTGAAGAAGGTGGGGGTATGAAGAATAGAGAGGGAGATAGGAGATTTGTCAAAAAAATTTAAGGACTTCTGAGACGATTACTCCCCTTAGGGGTGAACCTCTCTTACTCACCCCTTTCAATAAAGGAAACACATCTTAATTAAGCAAACAAATTCTGTAGATCAAACAATTTTAAAATTGTTTTGTATTACAATTTTTAATTATCACATTTAAACCCTAACAATTTTTTATATATCCAAACTGACATATAATTTTGTTTAATTGTAAAATCTAAACTCTAATCATTCTTTTGTAAACCCAAACCGACATATAATTTGGTTTAATTGTAAAATCTAAACCCTAACTACTCTTTTGTAAACCCAAACCGACATATAATTTTGTTTAATTATAAAATCTAAACCCTAACCACTCTTTTATAAACCCAAACCGACATATAATTTCGTTTAATTGTAAAATTTAAACCCTAACCACTCTTTGTAAACCCAAACCAACATATAATTTTATTTAATTGTAAATCTAAACCTTAACCACTCTCTTGTAAACCCAAACTCACATATAATTTCGTTTATTTGTAAAATCTAAATCGTAACCACTCTTTTGTAATCCCAAACCGACATTTAATTTCATTTAATTGTAAAATCTAAACTCTAACCACTCTTTTGTAAACTCAAACCGACATCTAATTTTGTTTAATTATAAAATATAAATCCTAACATTTTTTTATAAACACAAACCGATATATAATTTTAAAAGTTATAAATGTAAACCCTAATCCTCTTTTATAAATTCAAATCGACATAATCTTCTTAATAAAAGATCTACATAATTCGTTTTGTCTTTTTGTTTTAATTTTTATTTATTTTTTTAAATATGATATGACATAGCATATTGTTGGATTCTATGTTTGGTTAATTAAGAGGGGGTGAATGAGAGTTGTTCACCCCTAGGGGTGAATCCAAGAATTTTTCGTAGTTTATATTATTCATTAGTCTCAGCTGCCACATTTAGATTCATGACATAAATATTTTTGAAATAAAAAAGAATTTAAAATAGTTTAATCAATTCTTGGTCATCCAATAGAACAGAGAAACGATGATTTTTGTCTTTTTATTATTCTAAATTCCTGTCATATCTTATTTGATAAAGACATTTTATGGTATCTCAACCAATTAAAAATGGATCATAGCTTTATAAATACGAAAAGAAAAATTATTCATATAAATATATATATATATATAAATATATATTTATATGAAAAATTTTGGTTGCTTGTTTATAGTCTTTTTTTTCAAGATTAGAAAAGTTTCATGTAACAATATATTTCAATATTAACCAATAAGGATGAAACATGAATATATTTAAAAGAAACATGTAGTTGATGAGAGTTGTAGGAAAATGATACAGTCTTAGTCTCTTAGAGTTCTCTCGTATATAAAAATTACATCTACGATATCTACGATATTAATTGCATGTGCGTTGGGGATTTCTTGCAAAAGTTTCTCACTTCAAAAGAAATAATAAAATATAGTATAATAGTTTTTTGTTATAAGAGTTTCTCATTAAAGTTGGGAACGATTCTCATTTGAGACTGAGAAACTCTTTTTCTTGTTTTGAAAAACTATTTTAATAAAAATTATTATTTTATATTTTATTAATTTGTTTGTTAGTAAGAAATTTGGTGAAAGACTAAGGAATGCACATAACCTAATTGTTACCCAAATAAAGGCATAATATGTTTGAATTGACAAAATTTTTATAATTGAGATATGAATCTGCACAGCTCTATGATTTATGTACTGTGCTAGAAGTGTCAGCCCTATGATTTATGTACGGTACTACAAGTGTGTGTCATATTGTGTAGTGTGGGAAAATAACATATTAACAATATACATATATACATATTTTGGACAAACACATATTAGCATAATATCTAACACTATTATTTAAAACCTTTTAAAAAATTTATGCTCATTTCCGTAATGTAGATAATAATCCTATGTTATCCGGATAGGATTATGATTGAACGGTTGGATAATATAACAAAATTGTAGCACCTCAAACTTCTTAATCCTTATGCCTTGGTAAGCCCCAGACGTAATCTTTGCTTTGGTAAGCCCCGTGAACGTACTTTTTGTTATATAGAAACACGTTTAAACATGGTCTTCTTATGTAATCTGCCAAAAACAAAGAATAACCAAAGGCTGCTAAGAAATTTTTCAAGAATAAAAAAATAAATTCTTTTCTTTATTCTCTGGCAACAATATAATTGATTAGCTCAAAGAGAGCCAAAGGAAATCTATAACCAAACGAAAGACTCTTTTCCCTATGGAGGGTCTTGGTACGTGTGTACTACGGAATAGGTACTCTTGAATTAGGGGTTCGTTTCGGGTGATTGAAGACTGTTAGTGAGCTAACGATGTCGTTTACTAGCTAATATGACTTCTTTTATCTACATTGTCTCTCGTTTCTACGTCTCCAAGACTCCATGAACACAGTGAATCGCTGAAGGCCAAAACTTTCTAATATGACCTTCAATTCATTGTTAACATGGTTGATTGTGAAGTTGATCTTAGGGAATTAAAGTTGTGAGGTTTCATGGTTGATTGTGAAGGAGTCTAGTGATCCGATTATCGGCAACAAATATGATCAGGATCTTCTCTACTAAAATTTAAACCGAAGATTTTATTGTAAGTAGTTAACGAACAACTCATAATTGATCATCATAGAAGAAGTGTAACTTTTATTGATTTTACAATGGCCGACAATGATCAAACATTGTGATCTTTGTACCAACATCTCCGAGTCCTAGACTCATTCAACCGGCAAATTCTCTGCTTTATATCGGACTGACTCGAACAATTCAGTCGATAAATAACGTTCTCCTCCACTAGGAAAAATCACCTAAAAAAGAGGCCATAGCCAGGATTTTTAACAAACCCCGGTTCTATTTCGGTTTAAGTAAAAGCGTATGGTCAGTAAGAGAGTCAAAGGCAAAGCTTACCACAATAAGTTTCCCTTTATTTTCTGGCCGCTTTGCAATCTTTAACGCAGCAGCTGCTGATGCTCCAGAAGATATTCCAACCTGCAAGATGAATGATCGCATTATATAAAACAACTTTGGTTTATTAGACTCTGTTTTGTACCGACAAAAGAACGTTAAACAATCCTTCTTTGATAGCAAGAAGCTTGGCCGTATCAATGGCTTCCTCACCCGTCACATATACCAAAAGATTGCAAGACCTCAGAATATGAGATATTACGATCGAGAAGTAGATATTCCGGGCTACTCACTTAGATGATTTCATCAACAACGGTTAAGTCCAGATTGGTTGGAATTTCACCAGAGCCTATTCCCTGAATCACATGTGCACCTACAAATATGATTAAACCATCATCAACTATGATTAGAGATGGTCAAAGACTCGAACACAAGACTACCACACAAACCTATTGATCAAGATTTAAAATAGAATTATGTTCGGAAAAAAAAAACTAAAGTTTCAACGGTCGTTTTCAAGAATTAGTAGTGAAGTTTTTGAACCTTGATGTTTTTATTCTTCTCCTTGAGGAACTTCCCTGTTCCACTAACCGTCCCACCAGTTCCAACACCAGCGACCAAGATATCTACTTTTCCCGCTGAATCTTTCCAAATCTCGGGACCGGTGGTTCTGTAATGAATCTGCAAGAAACAAGTTTATATTCAATCTTAAGAGAGATATATTCCAAAGAATATAGAATTGTGGTTGGATGCATAGTAATTATATAACCTCGGGGTTTTCAGGATTTATAAACTGATGTGGAATGTAACCACCAGGAGTTTTGCTTAATATATCTTCAGCTTTCTCCACTTGTGGTTCATGTCTGTGAGATGCACCTCTGCACCTAATGCTCTTAGGATGATTCTCCTCTCTAAGCTCATCGTTGAAGGCATCAAAAGTATCACTTTATATCCCCTTGAAGCCCCGATGCTGACTAAACCAATCCCGGTGTTACCCCCCGTTGCCTCAATCAATGTACTCTAATAAAACAATTTGGAGAAAGCTGATTCTCTCTTCTGTTTCTCCATGGCTAACCTAAATCATAGGCAAACCAGATAAAAAGAAGAGAAAACATAAAAAAAAAAAAAAAAAAAAAATAGAGAATCTGCTGTCTTCTTTCCATAGTTCATGTTAAGTATTCTTTTTATCTTTTATAAGTTGCAATTTTGCAACTTTTAAATAATTTATAAAAGCAATATTTTTCTTGGTTTTGTTTTTGGTTACGGTTAAACTTTATTTTTACATTACGAAACTATTGCTTTACATCTTGTCTACTTTAGTACATAATTTTTACATGCATTATAAACCTTTGCAGTGGAGTTAACAGAGACTCATTAATTTAGTAATAGGATAATTACATTGTTGGACACATAGCTAAGCATTCGCTAAACATCTTGCACTATATCAATTAATAGAGATTATAATGAAATTTTTTGATAAAGAAATTTCTAAAATATAGTGAAGTAAAAACGTCACCAATTCAAACCTGTAGGCCGTTGCATAGTCCTATATTCCCATCCCATATGGGTTAGAACATCTAGTAGCACATAAATATTTTCGTGTTTGACCTTCATTGCTTGTTGAACTAAATGGCAGTGAATTGAATATATAATGAACTACGGAGTATGGAGTCATTAACATCTACTATACTTCATTTTTTAGTATGAATGTCCAAGCTAGTTTTAGAGCCAAAGCTTTATCATGCTTTAGTTGCAAGTTAGTTTAATTTGTCCTACAGCCCAAGTTCAGGGATTCCGCCTTACAAAGGTTTCCTTAAATGTAACATTGGATTCTCTTGGTTAAAAGCGACGGGAATATCAAATGCTTCATGGGTGATAAAGAATGAGGTAAAGATTACTTCTTCATCAAAGTTTGATGTGAAGATTCGATAAGGTTGGTCTTAGGATATCTAAAGAATTTTTGAGTTTAACTTTTGGAGCGGTTACACTTTAACCATCTCATAAATGTCTTCTTTCAAAGCATAAGATTTGATATTGATGGAGCTTTTGTATAAGTTGCACTATGTAACTTCTAGATGTATGTCGTGGTTATTAATATGAATTTGCTTTTTTTTTATTAAAGTTCATGCTTTGGACCGGGGATGCTTTTACATGACCATGATGCTTTTATTGATTTTACAATGACAGTAAGTATTAAAACTGTAATTTAGGCACGAACATCTCTTGCAAAACCACCAAACCTAATCACCCCCCCCCCCCCCCATTCATTCAATAGGCAAATTCTCTGCTTCATATCTAACTGAATCGAACAGTTTAGTGGATAAATAACGTTCTCCCCCACTGGGAAAAACCACCTGCAAACCAGACAAAAACCGGGATGTTCAATAATTTCGTATTGATTTCGGTTTAAGTCAAAGCTTGTGGTCACTCAGAATAAGAGACAGAGCTTACCACAATCAGTTTTCCTGCGTTTTCTGGCCGTTTTGCAACCTTTAACGCAGCCGTTGCCGCGGCTCCAGAAGATATACCCACCTACCAAATTAGTGATCACATTTATCAGAGACTCTAGTTTTTTTTTTTTTTTTTTTTGGCTCGGGTTTGTACCGAGAAAAATTAACATGTCGACCGATTGTACCAGTAATCCTTCTTTGAGGGCAAGAAACCTTGCTGTTTCCATGGCTTCATCACCTGTCACCTAAATCAGTAATAGATTACAAAATCTTAGGTCATTACTGCTTCATGATGATCAAGAAGTAGCTCATCTCGACTACTTACTTTAATAACTTCATCAACAATGGTTAAGTCCAAATTGAATGGGATGATACCAGCACCAATTCCCTGGATCAAATGTTGACCTACAACATGAAATCCCAACAACCAATATTATTCTGATTAGAAAAGCAAGATTTCGAACGAGAGAGTGATGACTTTGTAGATAACTTGAAGAGCAATATGTATATCTTATTGTTGACCAACTACTATGGGTTTAAAGCAGCCAAAATATGAAGTAAATCCTGTGAAGACCCAGACGTGCACATGTGACTATATTTCACATGTCTACAAGCAAGCGTAGTTTATTTTGGCTTCTTTATGTTATATGTTACTAGAGTCAGAATATATTCCGTTACATTTTGTTAATGCACTAACACTATCAACAATGTTCATTTTCTGACCTGGTTGGCCTCCGCTCAGTACCGGACTCTCTAGAGGTTCCACCACACAAACCTATTGATCAAGATTGTAACCGATTTATAAACCATGATTTTTTTACGGTTGTTTTCAAGAATTAGTGAAGTTTTTGTACCTTAATGTCTTTATTCTTCTCCTTGAGGAACTTCCCTACTCCAGAAGCTGTTCCACCTGTCCCAGCACCAGCAACCAATATATCTACTTTCCCAGCTGAATCCCTCCATATCTCCGGTCCCGTGGTTCGGTAATGAATCTGCAAGATACAAACTTGGATTCAAGCATAAATAATAACAGAGAGAAACAAAGAGATTCAATGAGTAGGGAACTGTGAGATTATATACACCTCTGGGTTTGCAGGATTCTCAAACTGTTGGGGAATGTAACCACCAGGAGTTCTGCTTAGTACCGCTTCAGCTTTCTCCAACATTCCTTTAATGCCAAAGCGCACGTCTGTGAGATGAAGCTCTGCACCTAAAGCTCTTAGAATAATTCTTCTCTCTAAGCTCATAGTTGAAGGCATCACAAGGATCACTTTATAGCCTCTTGCAGCTCCGATGCATGCTAAACCAATCCCGGTGTTACCACCCGTTGGCTCGATCAATGTACTCTTTACTCCAAAAATATCACATTTCAACTCCATACGATTTCTTAATGGAAATATGCAGAAACTATATAATCTTTTTCAAGTGTTATGATTAACCTTTCCGGGAGTAATTATTCCTTTCTCTTCAGCATCCTTAATCATATTATACGCGATTCTGTCTTTGATGCTAGAGCAAGGCTCCATCATCTCAAGCTTGGCAGCGATATGAGCCACACAACCATCAACAATTTTGTTCAAATACACCATTGGTGTGTTACCTATCAACTACACAAACATAGTAAAAAGAACTTTAGACTTTTTCTTTGTTCCAAGAAAGCAAATTCATACTGAAGGAGGTGCAAACAAAGTATTTTTTACTTCAGTGACATCGTTCTTGATCATGCATCGATCTTCCATGTTGGTCTGTTTCCTGAAAACTCCTCAATCTATGTCCAATCTTACAAAGCAGAAGTACACAGAGCAAACGACAACACAAATAAAATAAAATAAGTCGTACCTTGAATATTAAAGGACAAGACTAAAACCATACCAGGCTGTATTATGGATTAGTATAGAGTAATTGTATATATAGACTACCCTACTTTGCATGTGGTCCACACTGTAAATTTTACAGCATGAAAACGAGGTTTGTGTCATCTTGCATAATTTTAAACAGAGGAATGAAAAATATTGAATTCGAGAATACAAATTACGGTTTCGCTTACTATAAATATCAAGAAACAAAATCTGGCCAATCATACACGAACAAATATTTAAGCGAGATGTAGTTTATATTATTTGTTATTCTCAGCTGCCACATATAGATTCGTGACATAAATATTTATGAAATAAGAAGAATTTAAAATAGTTTAATCAATTCTTGGTCATCCAATAGAATAGAGAAACGGTGATTTTTTTATTTGTTGTCTTTTTAGTACTTTTTATCTAAATTCCTATCATATCTTATTTGATAAAAGACATTTTATGGTATCTCAACCAATTAAAAAATGGATCATAGCTTTATAAATATGAAAAATTTTGGTTGCTTGTTTATAGTCTTTTTTTGAAGATAAGAAAAGTTTCATGTATCAATATATTTCAATATCAACCGATAAGGATGAAACATGAATATATTTAAAAGAAACATGTAGTTGATGAGAGTTGTAGGAAAAATGATACAGTCTTAGAGTTCTCTCATATATATTATTACATCTACGATACTAATGGTTACCCAAATAAAGGCAGAGTATGTTGTTGGTTCACGTTTGAATTCACCAAACTTTTATAACTGAGGTATGAATCTGCACAGCTCTATGATTTATGGACGGTGAAACACCAAGTGTGTTTCATATTGCGTAGTGTGGGAAAATAACATATTAACATAATATCTAACACTATTATTTAAAAGCTTTAAGAGCATTTAGGTCATTTCCGTAATGTAGATAATAATCCTATGTTATCCGGATAGGATTAGACCATTGCCATCGGTGATACCATGAAATGGGGGTCAAATTTTTACAATTTTAATATTTTAATATAATTGATTTATTTAGAAATGTGAATTACTAAAAAATACAGTTCTGGCAGATGAGAGTCTAAGTGTGTTTTAATGTGTTTGTGCATAGATACTATCACATTCTCTCCTATTTTTCTTAATTTTTCTTTTTCTTTTAAATGATAAGACACTCACCAAGTATGACTGATGAAATGCCCTTAGGATTGAATGGTTGGATAATATAACAAAATTGTAGCAAGTCAAACTTCTTAATCCTTATGCCTTGGTAAGCCCCAGACGTAATCTTTGCTTTGGTAAGCCCCGTGAACCTACTTTTTGTTATATAGAAACACGTTTAAACATGGTCTTCTTATGTAAACTGCCTAAAACAAAGAATAACGAAAGGCTGCTAACAAAATTGTCGTTCACCTTGATTCTACGTACAACTGAAGGTAAGTATAGAAAAGAAGGTGTCCATCAAGAACATAGAGCAAAATGGAATATGGAGTTGTAGTGAATCTAATAGGGTCGGAAAGAATTGTCCATGGTAGAATCATATGTAATAGTTCTCATAATTTGCAATCAATAATAAATCAAGATGACAAAAAAAAAAAGTTTCGCAACACTATAATAGATTAGCCCAAAGGAAAACTATAACTAAAGGAAAGACTCTTTTCCCTTGGAGGGTCTTCGTACGTGTGTAATAAGGAATTGGTACACTTGAATTATGCATTAAAAAAAATTATAGTTATATCGGAAGTCTGCTAGTTGGGCCTTGGTCTAATTGGTTTACTTGATAGTCAGAAACGTAGGTGGTCTAATTATCCTTGGTATTAGTCGAAAAACGTTCCAAATTTAGGATAGATAGTATGGTGACCCTTCGGGGAGAAATCTACTCTGAAGCACTTCGGTGCATTTCTACCTTAGCTGATCAGATCAGTCGATAGGATTTATCAAAAAAAAAAAAAGGATTAAACCGGGTTTCGGGGTGATTGAAGTCTGTTAGTGAGCTAACGTTGTCGTTTACTAGCTAACATGACTTCTTCTGTCTACATTGTCTCTCTTTTCTACGTCTCCATTGTAAAGGTATAGAGAACGCAAATCTACCAAACCGCTTGGAAACGCGCCAAGCAAACGCTTTTATTCTTGTAAAAACCTACGTTTGTTACAAGCTATGAACATAAGCCTACTCTCTTGTCTATCTATCACAACACCCTGTGTAGATCTAAAAGAGTAAGATGAACACACTCACCTTCAAAGCTCTTTTTGATTGTTTGAAGGTTTACAAATCTCACAACTTTTATCCCACGAGTACTAACTCTTTTTGCGGCTAGCCCTCGTCCCTTTATACCTTACACAAACGAATTCTAACCTAGATCTTTGTGAATCCCTAACTAAAAGGAAATATTCCTTATCCTAAGAAATATCCTCCCTTAACTCTCTCGATCAAATATACTCTCAATATATTCGTGTATATCCTGATCTTCTTCTTCCTTCCTTCTCTCGTTCCTTGTCACGACATCCCATAAACTTTCTCCAAGTCAGCTCATCTGCCACGTCAGCATATCAGCACTTTGAGATATTTCGCAAGCTCCTGTCACCTTTCAGAGCTCTGATGCACTTTCATCCATGACTCCAAGAACACAGTGAATCGCTAAAGGCCAAAACTTTCTAATATGACCAGAGTATCTTATATAAATTTGATCTTAGGGAATTCGTTAAAGATGTGAAATTCCATGGTTGATTGTAAAGGAGTCTAGTGATCGGATTATCGGCTCAATTCGCAACAAATATGATCAGGATCTTCTCTACTTAATTTTAAACCGAAGATTTTATTGTACGAACAACTCATAATTGATCATCATAGAAGAAGTGTAACTCTAATTGATTTTACAATAGCCGAAAATGATCAAATGTTGTGATCTTGGTACCAACATCTGCGAGTCCTAGACTCATTCAACTGGCAAATTCTCTGCTCTATATCGGACTGACTCGAACAGTTCAGTTGATAAATAACGTTCTCCTCCACTGGGAAAAATCACCTACAAACGAGGATATTTAATAAACCCGGTTTGATTTCGGTTAAGTAAAAACCTTACGGTCAGTAAGAGAGTCAAAGACAAAGCTTACCACAATGAGTTTCCCTTTATTTTCTGGCCGCTTTGCAATCTTTAACGCAGCCGCTGCTGATGCTCCAGAAGATATTCCAACCTGCAAGATGAATGATCGCATTATGTAAAACAACTTTGGTTTATTAGATTCTGTTTTGTACCCACAAAAGAACGTTAAAACCGATTGTACCAACAATCCTTCTTTGATAGCAAGAAGCTTGGATGTTTCAATGGCCTCCTCACCCGTCACCTATACCAAAAGATTGCAAGACCTCAGAATATGAGATTTTACGATCGAGAAGTCGATATTCCCGGATACTCACTTGAATGATTTCATCAACAACGGTTAATTGCAAATTGGTTGGAATTTCACCAGAGCCTATTCCCTGGATCAAATGTAGACCTACAAATATAATTAAACCATCATCAACTATGATTAGAGATGGTCAAGTACTCGAACACAAGACTGATGTTTCTTTCCTCACCTGGTTTCCCCCCGCTGAGTACCGCACTTTCTGCCGGTTCTACCACACAAACCTATTGATCAAGATTTAAATAGAAGAATTATGTTCGGAAAACAAAAAAAAACCTAAAGTGTCAACGGTCGTTTTCAAGAAGTAGTAGTGAAGTTTTTGAACCTTGATGTTTTTATTCTTCTCCTTGAGATACTTCCCTGTTCCACTAACCGTTCCACCAGTTCCAACACCAGCGACCAAGATATCTACTTTCCCTGCTGAATCTTTCCAAATCTCGGGACCGGTGGTTCTATAATGAATCTACAAGAAACAAGTTTGGATTCAACCATAAGAGAAAACAAAAAAGAGATATATTCCAAAGAATATAGAATTTTTGTTGGATGCATGATAATAATATAACCTCGGGGTTTTCAGGATTTATAAACTGATGTGGAATGTAACCACCAGGAGTTTTGCTTAATATATCTTCAGCTTTCTTCAACTGTCCTTTAATTCCTAGGTTCATGTCTGTGAGATGCACCTCTGCACCTAATGCTCTCAGGATGATTCTCCTCTCTAAGCTCATCGTTGAAGGCATCAAAAGGATCACTTTATATCCCCTTGAAGCCCCGATGCTGGCTAAACCAATCCCGGTGTTACCGCCCGTTGCCTCAATCAATGTACTCTAAGAAAACATTTTGAAATTCCAATAATGTTAATTTTAATGGACTATGGATAGATTATATAACAAAGGTTTGTAACCTAGCGGTGTGTACTAGTGTTGCAACCATCATGACTCGGACTCTCGGAGGGTGTGCGTGTGTAAACGAGAGAAGAAAAAAGAAAATACACTAGGCTACTAGTCCCGGTCAATGACTTTGTAAATGTTTCTATATATTAACCTTTCCGGGAGTAATCAATCCTTTCTCTTCTGCGTCTTTAATCATACTATAAGCGATTCTGTCTTTGATACTAGAGCAAGGCTCCATCATCTCGAGCTTGGCAGCGATACTAGCCACGCAACCATCCGCAATTTTATTCAGATACACCATTGGTGTGTTACCTATCAACTGCACAAAATGCACCAACATATATTAAAAGTCCCAACAAATTTTCAACAGGATTTTTATTCCAAAAAAAAAAAAAAAAAAAAAAACAAATTGACATAGAAGAAATTGGAGATATTTACTTCAGTGACATCGTTCTTGATCAAACACTGGTCTACCATTTTGGCTGGTCTTCAAATATTCTGCAGAGATAATATATTGGTACTAAAATATCAAAATGGAGCCAGGGTCTATAATGACCACAGAACACACTAAATCAATGAGACTAATGTTTGGAGGAGATAGGAGTAAAAAAAAATAACAGTGCAGAACTACATTATTTTTTTTATTGATAAACAAGACAGAACCAAAAAAAAAACATCGTACCATTAGAATTTAGACAAAAATTCAAAGAAGAAGAGACAAAAGACCGCTAAATCTAAAACCACACCAGGCTATATATACATATGTAATGTATATAGATTAGTATTGAGTGGTTGATACAATGGTATTATTATCTATATGATTTAACTTTTTTGGAGAAAGAAAAAAAAAA
The DNA here is from genome assembly GCA_024034495.1 of Camelina laxa. Lineage (NCBI taxonomy): Eukaryota > Viridiplantae > Streptophyta > Magnoliopsida > Brassicales > Brassicaceae > Camelina > Camelina laxa. Next base: position 13,401,294 of record CM043881.1, read on the forward strand.
AAAGTACATGCACAATAAACTGATAAAGAAACCAATTATTGGTGTACGTTATATAATCGTTAAGCTCTTGACCTCAGAAACAAACATGACAACATAGCATATTTGTTGATTGTGGTTATACATTTGATAGTCTATACTAACACACACGTAATGTATATCTAAAATACAATAAAGATATTCACTGCAGCGATCACAAGCGTTACCGCCACCACAATCATAAGTTCATATAACCTTCAGCCCATCACCATAATTGGTGGTATTGACGATGTTACAATATTGGTGTTTTGGTAGTTGACAGTTCTTTTTCGGGTGCATGAATATTTGAATATTAACACAAATCATGGAGTTATAATTAATTCATGGTAGGTAGTTTATTGTTTAAGATTTATAATTTATGGTTTGGAGGTTACATCTACGTATATGATCTATAGTTATACATTATTTTCATGTAAATAGAGGCCATGAATTTTTGAAAAATTGTAGTTTAGGATGAAGATGGTGATAGCAACAATGATAATGTTGACAAAAATGGTGGTGGCAGTGACAAATAATAGCTGTGGTCGCAATAATGATGTTGGTAGTGGCATTTGGGATGGCAATAGCAATGGTGGTGGGGGCAAAGGCGATGGTTGCAACCACGGTGGATGTCAGGATGTGGTTAATTGTGACGGTGTTTTCTTGTATCATGAAAGTTAGATGTATGACTATATCTGTTTGTACTTTGTAATATGGCTAAAAATGTATTAGCACTTGCTAAGGTTTTTAAAATTTGTTTACTTTGAAAGTCTTATTACTTTCAGTTTTACGAAAAAGATCACCAACTTAATACTTGTATATATTCTTCTTAAAGAGATTATTTCGAGCATATTATTTTCACTTATTATAAAATTTTAATAATGCCATATTTTTTCTTTTAAAACATCTAAAATAATGCCATCCGAAACTATATAAGTTATAAACTATAAATTTGAACCAACATTTCAATAAGATTATAAATGTTTTCTAAACTTATCATTTAAGATAATTAGTGTAACGTCCCGACCCCCACCTCTCAGTAGGCCTCATGTCCAATCCCAGTCCATGGATCCACCTTACTAAATGGGTCTCACGTCCTCTCATTAGGCCCGTGAACCCATCCATATCCAACAGTCAGTTTGTTACCACCGGGAGGCTTTAAAGACTTGTTACCGAAAGTCTTTCCCTATGTTTTGTCCTCACTCGCACAGTTCCGACAGTCACTTCCCGGAAGATTACCAATCCTGAGACTACTCCAGCATAAACATGATTAACTGTAGAGTTCTCTCAGGACCCTTGACCGAACGATAAGTACACTTTGATGACATAGGTAGTCAAATCAATTCTTTTAAACCTCTCCGCAAACTGGAGTGTCACAATTAGATTTGTCAGAAATCCGCTTCCTCGCTTCTAAACTAGAACTAGACTAGGAAATTTTAAATTCTTTCGGAAGCTAGCTTATGCAATTCCGAATAAATTACTTTGGAATTAATTTCGAGATTTTGGTATTTCTTACAAATAGGATCAAGCTTAATCTCCATAACCTACAAAAAAAATAGTATATTCTTTTTATCAGTAAGAGAATTAAAACGTAGCTTTTTCAATCCTAGGATGAATCCTGGACCACCATGGTTGATAATGATTGTCATTGAAGATAGGGTCTATGTTTGAAGGAGAAAATGAAGGTCGGTTGGAGAGACTTAACATGTGGTTGGTTAACACACGATGTAAATTGTGAAAGTATAAAGGACAAGTTTTGTGTCGTTGGCCAAAATTGAGTAAGCATCCGAGGGTAAGCTTGTATAGAGACAAAATCAACGGATATGCTTAAATCTACAGCTTAACGGGACATCTAAGGCTATGCTTGAGTGGTGGTGACAAAGTCTCAAAGGTGCAAGACGGAGTTGAACACTATTTATTGTTTAATGTTCCGATCTTTTTGCTTATTTTTGAGTTTACAAACATTTTATCTTGGATGTGAAGATAACATTTAAGATTTAGTCTTTTAAAAACCCAATATTCTCACTCTATAAAGGATATGCAGCTAATTGCAAATATTGTATAATCGTGTGGATGCATTTCTATATTCACAAATACACAGTGTTTTGATGTACATTATAAACCAAAAGAGAAAAAAAAACTACACAAATTGATCATCAAATAAATATAACAATTGCAAAATCTAGTGAGAAAACATCACTGATCACACCAAAGAGACATGTCTTCGGAATACATAGATCAAACTCCAAAAAAAGACATGTTCATTAGATATAACATCATATTATATGCATCACGACATATATTAGCTTGTTCTTTATATATACCTCGAGAGCCTTGTTTTGTTTATTGAACTCTACCAAAAACTATAATCTAATAGACTAATACAAAGGTTATGCACAACCCCACCTAGCATTCATTCACCCCTAACCAACAAAAATTAAAAAGATTCAATCAAGAAAAATACTAAAAAAAAAAACAAAAACCTAGAAAGATTTCATCACCATCAGAAATTTTCAGTACTCAGATTATTAGTTTATAAAGCTTGCTAATACTATACCTCACCACCATACCACAAGACCAACATTCATGTTCTTCCTTCTTCATCTTGCTCTCATAACTTAGATCTTATAACAAACCCAATTAATTAAAAAGTCTTCTTTATTCATCATCATCATCATCCTCCATTGGGCAATGTCTTTAACTCATTCACCGTGGCTCTAATCTGCTCTTGAACCAATTCTAACCTCCTCGAATACACTTCCAACTCAAGAATCTGTTGTCTCCTCCACCGTTCGTCACCAGCTCCTTTACCTCCAAACCCTAGATTCATCGACGGCATTAACATCGGACTCAACACACCTAGACCATGACCACCACCACCACCTCCAGGAAACCCACCCATTGCAGCCATCATCATCCCCGTTGTACCATTCATCATCTCTTTAATCATAGGCGTTACACAATTCTTCACCGTCTCTTCAATCAACCCACCTAGATTCCTCCCGTCACTAAACTCACCAACCGCAGCCACATTCTCGTTAAGATTAACAGCGTTCCCGCCGTCACACGGAGCAAGAACCGGTTTATCATCATCGATCTTCCCAATCCTGGACCGTGATCGTTTCCTACTCATTGTGACTTTCTTCTCCAAGCCGTTCTCCAAATCAACAACATCCGCATTAGCATTATTAACCATAGAGATATTGAAACTCGAGTTACCATTGGTGTTGTTATTTACATGATTGGTTTCCTCGAAATCCATAACACTGTTATCTTCAAACCCTATGATCTTCCCAGTTTGATTCCAAATCTTCCTAGAGATATCAAAAGTAGCTTGATCATGAGGGCTTTTGAAGAATACCTCTTTACCAGCACTAATCTTACTCATCACATTCCTATACTTCTTCTTCAACCTCCTCAGCTTCTCCACGAGCTGATTCTTATTAAACTCCAACTGAAGCTTAGATTTGATCTGCTCGTAAAACGGCGCCGTATCGGGAGGGTGTGAGCTGTAGCCACGGTGGCTCGTTATGTAATCGAGAAAGCCACGGAGAAGCTCGATCTCGTCTTCGTCTGTCCATAGCCTCTGAAAAAGCCGTCTGGAATCGTCGATCGGTGGTCTCTGGTGAACGATCTCGGTCATACGGTGCCATTTCTGATCAGAATCCGATGGAATTGAAGCTACAGGAACGGCGGATCCGGCGGGAAGAGCGACGGTTACGGTACCTGTAGAGGAGGAGGATTTCGCGGCGGCCGGAGCTGTTGAGATTGCGGAGACCATAGAGGGAGAATTCAGATCTTCGTATTCAGGATCGTCTTCTTCGGCTTCGTTTGGTTCGGGTATAACAACATCTTCGTCTGATTCAGTTTCACCTCCTCCTCCTCCACCTCCTCCACCGCTACCGCCGCCGCCGTCTTCTAGATCCGGCGATTCAACGGAGAAAACAGTGTCGCGTTGATCCGACGCCATAAAGAAAACGCAGAGGGAGAGAGGAAAAATTTGTAAATCGATCGAATCAGATCCAGAGAGAGAGGGGGGGAATTGGGTTCACGAGGATTGATACGGCTTGGGCATGTTGTGTGTTTGTTTTTTTGGGTGGTGGTGGTGGTAGGGTATTGAGAATCTTGGACCTGAGGAGGGGTAGTTTCGGGATTTTATGAGCTGTAATTATTATGACTAAGGGTGTTGTAGTTGCAGGCAAGTGGTCCAGTGTTTGTTCTCCTTAACCCGTGCTTGGGTGGTTGTTGCGGTTTTGTTGAAGCGTGATCATGTTTTTCAAAAAAGTCAATGGTCTTAACCGCATCCGCTTCGGAACAGAAAAAGCGTTTTCTTAAACGTGATTTTTGTGTATGAGCGTTGACGAAAAAGTGACGACTGGTTGTTAGAACTGATGATGGGCATTGCTTCTAGCGTTTAAAAGGGTGTTTTTAGCAGTTACGATCAATTGAGTAGAGATAATGTTGGTAAATATAGCGGTAAAGGGAATAAAACCAATGGTTAAATAATACCCTTTCTTGATATATACTCCAATGGAGTATTTTTTTAAAAAAATTACAAGTTGTTTTTAATTTTCAATGCAAAATTAATTAGTTGTTTATTAGTTCTGATGATTTATGTTCTACAAATTATTTTATTATTGGTTATATCGTGTTTAGATAAATAATAATTGATGTTTTAGTTTAGTAATAAACATAATAGAAATAGTTTCTTAATCGGTATAAAATCCTAAACATCAAGTATTAAAATGGACATAGTCGTTATAATAAATAAAAAGCGCTATAAAATAGGGAAAATCATATTTTAAACCTTCAAAATGTCACTGAGTAGCACTTTAAACCTTGAGATTATTTCACTAACACTATAAACCTTTAAAATGATTTTAATAACGCTTTAAACCTTAAAAATAACATTCTTGTTTGTACCGCCATTAAAAATGAAGGAACAGTAATATCCGTCAAAGTGAAATAGTTAAACTATGCTGGTATGATTTAAATATTTGTTTAATTTATCTAATTTAATTTAATTTAATTATTTATTACGTTGATAAAAAATATTAAAAAACAAAAAAAAAACATCAAAGCAAAAAAAATGAAGAATCAGAAGTAAGGTTAAAACATTTGACAAATGTAAAATTGAAGACGACAACATATTTAGAAGATTCATTGGTTTTCAATGAGAAGTCAACCGATTTGAATCAGAATCCTAAGGAGATGCATTTATTAAAAAGATTAATAATGTGAAGAGTGACGTTGTAAACGTTTTATCTACAATGAAGATGAATACAAATTAATCTTTTTCTCTTTTTATTTTTTTTATAAAAACTAAAACTAATTAAAATTTAAATTAAACCAACATAGTTAACTATTTTGTATTGATGAATATTATTATTCTGTTATTTTTTATGGCAGTACAAATATGAAAATTAGTTTTAAGGTTTAAAGTGTTAGTAAAATGATTTTGAAGGTTCAAAGTGTTAGTAAAATCATTTTAAAGGTTTATAGTGTTAGTGAAATTCTCTTGAGGTTTAAAGTGCTACTCAGTTACACTTTGAAGGTTTGAAATGTGATTTTAAAATAAATATTTTTCAGTGGTGTTTAAAATATTTTTTTAAGGAAACATTTGTACTTTTAAGTAATTTTCTCAATAAATATTTGTAATTTTCAAGAAAATTTTAAAACAGTTACAGAAATGTTAATAGGAGAATTGGTAGATTCACATATTTTCACATGATTTGGAACTTCTCTGATAGCTTCTGATCATTTCTTTCAATTGTATATTCAATCAAAACCTTCTATTTTATCGTCCCTTTGGTTGTCCTTGTGATTGGTAACCAAAAAAAAAAAACGGTCATTTAAAACTTTTTGATAAGCCATAGAGGGATGGATACATGTATCTGGAAAATTGAATTCAAAAGAAAGAAGCGAAAGCCTTACGAAAGAGAAAAAGATAAAACTAGGAGTCGAAACCAATTGCACCAAACTAACAAGATTTCTTCATTTATGAAGATCCTTTGACAAAGACTTACCGAAATGCGTACAGCCATGAGCCAACCAACAATAAACGATTCCCCATTTGAAGATGAGTAACTACCACACAATTCCAAATATTCTAAACTTCATATCCCAGCAAAATAGAACCACCTTTAACAAACCCACTACAATTCCAAATGGCTCATTTGTCATTTTTTGTTCCACGAAAGTTTAGCAGTTAAGAAATTCGATTAGATTCCGATTTATTAGTGTAAAACTTGGTTTTTGACAGAAATTAAAAATGAAGATATCGACAGAGAAGAAAGTATTTACCAGTTCAATTCAAATGGAGAAAAGTAATACAAAGCATGTCAACAAGAACTGAAATTGAGTTTTTCCTTTTTGTTTTTCTTCTGGTTATAAAATGAACAATTTGAAACAGAGATTTTATTTAGTTAAAGCAAGTGCGTATCTTCTTCCTTTACTTCTTCTAATTGCCATCATGAAGGAGAAGAAGACAGGAGAATGCGATGATGGAGAAGAGCTTTAGTATAAACGGAACTTCTCCTTAGTGTTTTGGAATACTTGTTCTGCAATCGCAGCGCCATTCCCGTCTGCTTTCTTGATCTCCAGGCTGGATTTCTGGTAAACCCCGGTACCTCTTAGAGCATCAGCTATGAAGTCATCAAACCCGATGGCTATAGCTGCTTCGGCTTTAGCTCCATAAACCAACCTCTGTTCACAAGTAGAGAGATAAGTACTCATCATGATAGTGAAGAAGATACAAAAGATGGGTTTCTATGTAGACAAGTTTCTACATTTTATCTTACCTTGAGTCTCGAGAGATGGATGGCTCCAAAACACATGGGACATGGCTCACAAGATGCGTAGATCTCGCATTCTGATAGCTCGATTTTGTTAAGTTTCTTGCATGCCTGCATGTTCACAACAGTTTTCAAATCGTTATTCCAAAACTACTTTTTTTTGCAGCATGTGCAGTTTCAAGATTCCAGAGGAAAGTGACTGCAACAGATTTGATCAATTAATCAATCATATACTCTTTTTTCTACCTCTCTAATGGCTGTGACTTCAGCATGTGCTGTTGGATCTGTGTATTTCAAAACCATATTGTGGCAGCTAGCTACAACCTCGTTCTTATGCACAATCACAGCACCAAATGGGCCACCGTCACCACAGTCAACGCCCTTGTAAGCTTCTTCAACAGCTTGCGTTAGGAATTTGTGGTCGCTGTCGTGCACAGCTGATGATCAAAGACAAAGTATAAACATAAACAACGACACAACTTCTGCAAGCACATACAAATATTCAACTAACTAAGAAACGGTGGAAAGTCAGCAACTAAATCGAAAAGCGAAAATTACGAAAAGCCAAAGGTTCACAGGATCTTCATCTGAAAGATTAGTTCTATGTGATTGAACTAGTGTGAAGTCTAGAAATGGATAAGCTTAATCTGCAAATGACGATTAAATATGCATCTAACAATATAAGATTCACATCATAAGTCCTCACTAGAAGTAATGCAGTACAATTGTTAAGGGTCCATTACCTTGTTGGTGACCGGAAAATGCAGAAGCCACAGAGATGGTTCCGTCTTTTGCTTCCACTACAGAGTTCAAATAAGAGAAGCAGTCAGATCCTCCGAAAACAAAAACATCAAAGATCAAAGAAACAGAAGAAACCAAATCAACAGAGCTTCTTATGCGGACATTTGATCATAACCAACAAAAAACGTTGCAGCCATTGCAAACAAACCCATCATGGTTACTCACACCACAAGTTAACAGACACAAAAGCCATGTACCCTTACTTGTGATACAAGGAAATACCACTAACAGAGGAATCTTTCCAGCTAAGATAACACAACAAACAAGAAGCCATTGTTGCTAAATAAAGTCAAATTCAAACACAAATCAATTCTAAGCTTTAATCAAACGGTGAAGCATATATCTAAAGTGTGATGATGATATATAATCACATGTAATCTGTGATTGACAACGAATATATACATACATACATACATACTTGTAAAGTTTCTCAATCTGCATGTGAAATCAAATGATGAAAAAAAATAGATATATTCCAAAATCCCAAGGAAAATTCTAGATCCCCGATCTGTGAAATTGAACATTGAATCAGTTTGAGAAAGAGTCTGATTCGAGACTAAAATCCAAAATCGCCAACATGTACAATCAAAAACAACGAATCTGGAGTAAAATCAAAGGGGAGAAAAAAAAAAAAAAAAAAAAAAAAAACTCCGATCTCGATCCAGAGAGAAAAAAAAACAAATGCGACGAGGAGGATCGTAATTGATTTTATTACCTTTAGCTTCTTCCATGACTTAGAGAAGTTGAAGGATGATGATGATGATGATGATGATGATGCTGGGGAAATCGAAGAAGTGGTTTGGGTGGTGGTGTGAGGATTGAAGAAGAAGAGGAGAAGTGTTTTTTATAAACAAAAGAAATCAGAGGAGTCCAAAATTGAGATTTGGGGGGGAGATAGAGTGATAGAGACGAACACCAGAAGCTGAGGTGTGTGTGTGAGAGAGAGAAAGAGAGATAAATTGTGGAAAGGTTGAATTTAGCGGAGGAAGGAACCAAAGAAAAATTTGGGTTTTTAATACTGAAAAAGCTGAGTGATTCAACCTGAAAAAAAAAAACTTTAAACGTTTTTGATGAATTTTTTGTTTACTTTCTTAACTCATAACATTTTTATTTTAATTTAAAAGTTTGGATAGGGCTGGCTGTATCCCAAAGTAATCTACTAGTTTGAGAAATCTGTTTTCTTAAAATTGTTAATTATTAGTATTAGAGTTTAATTATGAAAATATGTGGTTGTTGATCGGTTTTTCTGTTATCATCTACATACTAGATTAGGATCGGTGTTAAAGCACGGATTGAATTTTTTTTTTTTATATTATAATTTTAGAATAAAACATAATTTATATCATTATTTTTAAAAGTTCTTTTGGATAAAACATTATACAATAAAATCATATGCTAAATATGATGGTTTGAAAAAAAAATCTATTTGTAAATTTATATTGTTAATTTTGTAATTTTTTGTATGAGATATGGTTATATTTGTTGTTTGTTTTAATTTTAATTTTTAAACATGTTTGGTAAAAGTGTTTTAATATGACTCGTGCTGTAAGATTTTATTTTAACTGCAGAATAAGATTCCGGAAAATCACGATTAAGTGTGATAAATTGACAAGATTATATTCCTTTTTATGGCTAACGGTATATATTTTGTAACAATACATGGAATACTAAATATTTTATATTGGAAATTGTATAAATCATTGAAATATTCTTACTCAAAGGATTCTTTGGGATATTCTTAAGTGTATATTGACCAATTAATCTATAAAAATTTTTGGTAACCAACCTATATTTATAACATATTTTGTAATCTAACTTATAAAAATTATATAGTCTATAAAATAAATTGTGTACTTTCGTTTTATTATTTAGGGGATGCTATGTTTATGTTTGAGATTACAATTGCTGACATTTTAAAAATAATCAGAAAATTTTGTTTTTGTACTGTTTTATGACATTTGGAATTATTATTTAATATATTTTTAGTTATAAAAAGTTATTGTATACAAAAAAGTTTCATACTTTTTAAACATATTATTTGAAATTAGTTATTTATCATTTATTTAAAATTAGATTTTAAAATTTTATATGATAAAACTTGACAAATAAAATTTATAAGATAATCTAGTTTTTGGTTTTTTTTTTTTTTTTTGGCAACAACAGACATAAATAGCTTAAACAAGCCAAAACGAAAGAACATTGTTTACATAGGTAACTAAATACAGAACCGTACGAACTCGTCGCGCTAAATTATCCGCTTAACCATTCTGAGAGCGGGGGACATAGACCAAAGCAAACGAATCAAACTCCTCTCTATCCGTCTGTATGTCTTCCAAATAAGGCGTAAAAGCTGGCCACTCGGAAGGTGAAGACACCATCTTCACTAAGTCGGAGCAGTCTGTGAGAAAGATGACAGATTGATTGTCTGCCCCAATCATACAACGCATAGCCGAGACAAGGGCCTCAATCTCGACATATATAAAATTTATACTAAATATTTTGGTAGGTTTTACGATAAAACCACTTTGGTAACCGCTATCAACTAGTAGAAATGTTGTGCAAATGTTCATGTTTTCATCCATTATACGGTATAATTTATACCACTTTTATAAGGAGATGATTGGTGGAAATGGTAGATGCTTTACCTTTTTTTAAAAAAACTTCAAAGATTAATTTTTACCAATAGTACTATTTTAATTATTTAATACTCATAAATTTTTTATTTTTTTTTTTAATTTCCTACGGTCATATATGTGTAACTTTTTTATTTTTATTTTAGTAAAACTTAACCATTTTTGGCTTTTAATTGTGTTTTATTTTAGGATAATATTAGTAGATAGCACAAATATGGAGTAAAATAAATAAAATACCCCAACAACATTTTTTTATAGGAAAATATTATAGGACCTACGTTTTTTGGAGTAAAAAGACATAATTACCTTTTTTGTTTTAGTGTTAGATAGAAAGAGTTAAAGATTTGGTGAGATTTTTTTAAATAACATGTAATATTTACATGTTTCAAAAGAAAATAAAAGAAGTTCCAATATGAATTGGCATGAGAGAAGATAGAGAGTGAAAAAGAAAGAAAGAGAGAGAAAAAAAATGATAGAAATTTGAACAATACTTGGGTTTACTCCTACCCATCTCATTTGTGAACCCAAATCTTGATATAATTTCCTTCTAATTGTAAAATTTAAACCTTAACCATCTCATTTGTTAACCCAAACCGACATATAATTTTGTTTTAATTATAAAATCTAAATCCTAACCATTTCATTTGTGAACCCAAACCGACATATAATTTCGTTCTAATTGTAAAATCTAAACCCTAACCATTTCATTTGTGAACCCAAACCGACATATAATTTCGTTATAATTGTAAAATCTAAACTTTAACCATCTCATTTGTGAACCCAAACCGACATATAATTTTGTTCTAATTGTAAAATCTAAACCTTAACCATTTTATTTGTGAACCCAAACCGATATATAATTTCGTTTTAAAATAGAAATGACATGATATTTAAACAAATAACATGTAATATATGTAATGGGTATAAGAGTAATTGTATATGAAGAGAGAGAATACACCGTCACATCAATGATAGTTTCTTAATTATTTTTGGTTTCAATTATATTTGATGCAATATTCTCTTTATTTTAAGTCTAGCTTGCATGTATAATGGTTTTGGACTTTTAGGCATTCGCACTCTTCTAGTTCTAGTAATTGTTCACTAGATTTTTTTTTGTTCAGCAGTGGTTCACTAGTTAAAATCCCTGTTCTAAAAATCTCCGCCTAGCACCGATTACGCCCCGCACTCTCTCCGTCTCGATTAATGATTAATCTTCGTTTAGCATCGATTATCTAATTATACCTGTCTAATCTGATTATAATCCATCTAATCCGATTATTTTCTATTTAATTTTGTATATAATGATTATATTTAGAGCCAAATATAAATCAAATATGTATCTTTTTGTTATTTAGACATTTAAATTAAGAGTTTATGATGTTTTACAATAACTAATGTACAAACTTTTAATGAAAATTATAAATTTTCTTGTAAAGTTACATTTTTATGTGTTTTCCGTAATTTGAAAGACAATACTATAGTTTATATTTTATTTGATATTTTTATTTTAACATAAACAAACTAATACATATATTTAATACTATATATTTTATTTTATTATTAATTTAATAAAATAACCCTAAAATTAGTCTCTAATTAATTTTCGTTTAATCTCTGATTTTTTCGCTAGGCGCTAAGCCGACTCCAACCGACCGACTAGCGCCTAGCGATTTCTAAAACATAAGTTAAAACATTATATTCTCCCTAACTAATACAAAACTGTTTTGCATTTTAGCAGTATGATTGTAGATTTATTGTATAAATAAAAGGAACCAATTAACATATATAAAAGAATTGCTTGAAATGGCACAATAATAGAATTGGATAAGTCAAATGACTCAAATCGATAACACAAATGGGATCAGGAGCAAGTTATCATTTGGTATAGATAAGAAGACTCATCATCTTCAATAAAAACAGCATATTAGGATTACGGTGAATGGGAATAAATATAATAAAAGAAGCCTCATTTTTCATTTTTTATTACACTTTGGTTGGCCAGAAGAGTTCTTGAGCTATGGAAAATATATGTAGAGTGATAAAATAACTTTGGTAATAATGATAAGAGTAGTACAACAATTCTAAAATCACAAGTCACAACAACCACGAAAATGCCAAATTCGTAGAAAAAGACAAATCTTTTAATAGACAACATAAATGTATGTGTATGCGGTATAAAGAATTCTATAAAATTGTCCATACGAAACAATTATTGAACGAGAGAGAAGCACGTTACCTGTGTGAGTTGGTTAGATGAATAACGAAATCGAGATTAATGGCCCATTTTTGTTGACCATTTTACATGTAAACGCATCAAATCGTCTTTCTTTAACAATCAAAAAGTAAATCATATAATACTTAGTTGTTGTTACACGTTAGAGAGTCAGTGTTGTTAAAACAAAGTACGTGAAAGAGATTAGAGATGGTGATAAATAAAAAATTTGGAGACCTTTTAATCACATTTCGTGGAAATTTACAAGAAGTTTCGTTAAACAAATAAAAAGAGAATGGTTGGTTTTTGTGCATTAAGTTCACGTGTACGAGTACGGCTACCATACTTACCCGAATCTTCCCTCTTGTCATCGATCCTTTCCTCTCTCTCAAAAAATAGTAAAACATGTTGGACCTAAAAAGAAAGCACGAATATAATCAAGTGCAATTGTTGTCTAAATGATGGTCTTTTCAAGTGTGGTAGTGGATCAACAAAAATTATTGTGGTTCTATCTATCTACCGTAGAAATTTTGAAGACTAAAATGGAATAGTCAACCCAATTTTTTTTTAAAAATAACAAAATATTGTAAGTATGTAAAGATAGTAAAATACATATTATATTGTATCTAAAAAGAAAGTACGAATATAATCAAGTGCAATTCTTTTCCATATGCTGTAGATAATCTACAAAAATTATTGTGGTTCTATCTAATTGTAGACGTTTTGAATACTAAAACTATTTAATTTCTATAATATGGAATTACTACACATTCCACAAATTTAGTTGGTACACTTACAATATTTTTTTTAAAAGTTGACTATTTTATATTTAGGGTATATTTTTTAGAGATAGGTTTTAATGTCTAGAATTTATGATTTAATTTTAAATATTTAATTTAAAAACATTTTGCTATTTAATGACCTGCGAAATTTGGAAATGAAATTTTTTTTTTTTGTGTTATTTGTGAAAATTGCCCTAGTATCTATGGTTTTATTACTCTTTATACGTACAAGGGAAAATTATATATTCTTGTAATTTAATTTAGCTTATGCACAACAACAATTATCAAAGATTCACTCATAGTTTAAATCTCAATTATGAAAGAGTTGTATCATTTTCTGTCATATCACAACCTATTTATAGGTTCAAAGTCCTTGCATATTTAACACATGACAAAATTTCAGTTCTAACATATTTGAAATAAGAATCTAATGAAAGAAATCGATTAACATTCTAACATACTTTATTCCACTCATTCGGCAAAAAAATTCATAAAGAATTAAAGATATAATTTAAATTCCAAAAGAACCTTACATCAATAGTGAGGGAGTGATAAGGACTCTAAACTTGAATGGTGTGTTCTTACATTCAACCTACTTTTACTTCATAACCGCTTGAAGCAGAAGCACTTGTGCTCTTAAAGCTTTCTCTAGTGCAGATCCTAAACTCGTTGTATAACTTGTTGCATCACAAATTCACAATCTATTAAAATATTTCTCTCTATTGTATTCTAATGTTAGGTGTGATTCCATATGAGAAGATCGGTTGTTCAACAAAACAATGAAACAAAATCTACCAAACGGGGAAGCAGTCAAAATGAACATAAAACTTGCAAGGCTGATCATGTTATGCTAGTCTGTTTTTTTTAAGAGGGAAAAAAGAAGATGGAAGTTTTAAAATAAATGTATTCAAACAAAATCTTAACCGCACATGTTCTCTAACGCTTAAAACATGATCCAGCAAGTGTGACAATAAGAAGCGCAAAATCGAGATGTAATTAGAAGATGTCTAAAAGAGCAAACAAGGCCATAAAGAAGGAATAATGCAGAACAAAACCAATATTGCTGCTGCTGTCGTACTCTTCAACATCCTTACTTCTTCTTGGGGTCACCAGCCTTGGTCTACACATATATTGAAACAATGAAAAGATTGTTAAGAAAAACAGTACATGAAATAAACAATTGCAGATACAAATTTCTGGTCAATATTGGTCTCTTACCTTCTTAACACCACGGATTTTCTTCGCCCTGTTCTTCCTCTCCTTCATCTGTTTCCTTGACCTCTCAATCTTGGTGTCAAGTCCGTTCTGCCAAGCATAAATGAACCATTTTAATATGAGTTTGCGAGTGATCCTTAGTACCCTCTATATACGAACTCCATACTTTCATAGCAAAGCAGGTATAAAACAAAGCATCAAGAGAGAACGCTACACTAGACCAATGGTCTATTGATCAAATAAAGTAAAGAGCATATTACCCTGATAAGTCTGTACTTGGGCTCAAATTTCTTGGCGTTGTCAACAGAATCATAGATCAAACCGTATCCAGAAGATTTACCACCTCCAAAATGAGTCCTGAATTTGAAACAGAAGATAGCATTTGGGTCCTTAACCTCGTACATCCTTGCCAACTTCTCCTTCAACTCAGCCTTCAAAAAGTAAACATAACATTTAGAACCTTCTCATACTCTAACAACTACGCACAAATGTAATAGACACTAGGCAGTGGAAGTAAAGAACATACCTTTGAAACATTGGCTCTTCCAGGATGAAGAACATCAATGACCTACAAGAATTGGTACACAAATCTGTTTATTAATACTCCAAAAAAAACTAAATCAATCATACACCAATAACCAAAATCTGAATTCGTGGTGATCAAATGTAACATCGAAATGAATCATACAATAGAAATGAATCCTATGAATCCGCTAATCTACGAGCATAGCTATCTTAATTGTAACGGCGAAGAGGCTACAGCACTGTGAGCATGAAATGAAACATAAGAGAACAGAGAGATTGGAAAAGAAACTCACGAATTGCTTCCTGGCGAGAAGCCTGTTGGTCATGAAGTTTCTGGTTCTGATAGTGACAGCTTTCTCCGCCATAGCTGCTGCGATTTTAACTCCGAGATCAGTCTCTGAGCTCTGGTTTGCGAAATCAACGAGTTTATCTCCCTTGCAGCGGCTTTAGAAGAAAAGAACAGCCAAAACCCTAGATTGTTTATATATAGCTCCTCGCTTTCAGATTATTAGGGTTTGTTTGTTATTCTTGTTCTTTTAGTCGTTTGATGGGCCAAATTTAATTGGGCCTTGTTATCCATGTCGAATTAAATTAGTTTATTTCGGGTTTGATATATTATGACAAAACAGACATATACGTGATGATCGATTATGAGTATTATGCGTATAAACAAGAAGTTTGTACATAATGTAGAATTTTAATTAGAAATACGTGATTTTCGCATTCTGGATTTTAGGTTTTTCCCAATTTGTAGTTTTCGTTATAAAATAAGATCTATATTTTAACTAGCGCTAATACTGTGGGACAAATTACTTTTTCTTAACAACTTTAAAATTTAAATTATATTTGTTTGTTAATTTTGTTTGTTTTGTTTGGTGTTTAATATTGTATTCTGACTGTTAATTTTATGATATAACTTGCATCATACCGCATAACAATTTATTTTTTAATATAATATTAATTTAATCAACTTAACTAAATATGTCTATTACTCTAATATAATAATATTGATATTTTATCCGTGTAGCACCGAGTTAATAATTTTTTGAATTTTTTATAAGTTTAAATTCTTTAAAATAAAGAATCAGAGTAAACCAAATAAATTTATATATTTGAATTTCTGATAAATCACGTTTTCTGTTCATTCGTATTTGAAATCATTTTATACCTTGAATGTCACCCGATTTTGTATGGGTTTGTAGCTTTAGATTCTGTAAAATCTTCTTTTTAAACCATTCACGATTATGAAAAAGTAGATTTCCTAGAATTTAGGAAAATCAATTTGAAAGATTTTAGCAATTCTTTCATAAAATTGAAAACCCACATTTTGTGGATTTTTCAGAATTTTTTATTATTATTTTTTTTTTTAATAAATAATTATTCAAATTTATTTAAATTCTAAAACAAACTAAAATATTTTTTTGAGCAACGAACAAGCTAAAACCTATTTTATGGGTATTTCTTGATTAAAGACTTGCATACTTTTCATAATTAAGCTAATCTTTTTATGTACTTTTTTTACTTTTTATTATTAAACTAAAATCCAACAATTCCAAATAACCAACATGAACCAAGGAACCAACAATCCTCGGCAGCATTCTAAAAACTCAACTCTAGCAACCTAACAAACACCAGACATCAACCAATCGAGCCACTAGAACATCCTCCTCTTCTTTGTCTTGATTCCACGATCACACTTTGCATTTACCTGCACCACAAACAATAATTGAGATGCATGAGTATTGTCATAAACACTCGGTGAGGCAATCCTCCCATCTACTTGGCTAGACACACAAGCAACTGAGAAACCAATATTCACAAACAACAAACAAACAATCAAACCAGGAAAAACAAGTATCAGCCGGCTCCTAAGAATGGATCTCCATCCGCAGAGACAAATCTCACTAAGAATGGATTAGAACACTCAAAATTAAAAAAATTCTCCTTTTCTAAACTCTCTGAAAAACGGCAAAAGAGGTTAAAACTCCAAAAAAACATCGATTTTCCCCCTTTTATACCCGGCCTTAGGGTTCTCATAAGTAAACCACATCAAACAGACAATTTAGAACTGAAATCGGCTAAACCGCAAATGCTGGTGTCGACCGACACACCTCTTGTGTTGATCGATACACATCCCTTAACCATCTAATTTGGTTTTCGGATGTTACAATTGTCTCCCACCAACATAGATTCGTCATCGAATCTCGAACAACCATCAGGCAAGGACTCTCATACAACTGTCTCCATGGCCCGCACCTCCTTCGACTGATCCACGAATGTTATCTCCAGGGCGATAGACTCACGTTCAAGGCATTATTTGCTTCCGAATTTTGGACTTTTCCTTACTCTTAGGTCTCAACCTTGAGTTTTTATTGGCTCTTCATCATGTCTTAGCCTGCATGCCATAATATTGGCTCCTCATCGGGCCTAAGCCCGCATGCCATAATATATAAGGGAAGTCCAATATTCGTCTCTTGAGTTGCCATCCTACAGCGCGCTCCTGAATCGTCATCCGAAGTCGATATACCAAACATACTCTCAAGCCACAAAGTCTTGAAATATGGTGATACTAGGAGAACTAAGGTTCTCCAAGAGTCGTGCAGGACCAAGTGTCCTTAGAACGAACAATTCTAAAAACGTCTGAGTCATATCTCCTAATCAGGTCTCCCTCCCTTGGCTCATTTAAAACTTCACAATGTCTTACCAACCACATATTTCCTCACTGGAATACCTCATGATCACACACAGATCATCAAAATGCCACAAAAGCCGCCATTAAGGCCGAAAAATGTCCTAAACATACCACAAAGACCAAACAAAGTGTCTAAACAGACCAACACCAAGACAAAACAAATGTCCTAAAGAGGACCGTCGCCAAAACCAAACAATTGTCCAAACGAGGACCGCAAACAAGTGTCTCGAAATAGATTCTTCCCATTTTGGTTTTTAGACTTTTCCCATATTGTAACTTCCATTTTATAATAAGAATGGGTTGCTTTCATTTTGTACCTTAAAAAGTATAATTGTAGATTCTCAAAGCAGTTCTCATCACCCATATAATTTATATAACAATATGGATGATGAGAGTTGTTTTGGGAATGATCTCTTCAATGATATGATGATGTGTTAGGTTTAAACAATGACTTCTGTCTCGACACCACTAATGAGATGATCAAACACAACTTTGGAAAATTCAATGACGGTAAATTTGAATGGCTTTACTCGAGTCAATTTATTGTTTGAGTGGCATTTGGAAGGAGTCTAGACCAAAAACTTATCCTACTATATTAATTGAGAAGTACAAATATGAAACTAACCTTAAATATGTAAAAAATTACATTCAATTGCCATTAGAAAAATTAAATTAAGATTAATTAATAATTAAATATATATAATTAATTAAAAAACGAAAATTGGGGACACGTGAAATAAAATATATTGTAGAAAAGTAAAAAAAATATATTAGAATCAAAACTAATCCATATTAAAAAAAAACTAAGATTTTAAAAATCTAATCGAACAAAATCTACAACTTCAAATTTTATCCTACTATATTAATTGGGAAGTACAAATATGAAACTAACATTAAAATGTGTAAAAATTATATTCCATTACCATTAAAAATAATTAAGATTAATTAATTAATTAATTAATTATAATTAATTAAAAAATGAAAATCGGGGACACATCAAATAAAATAAATTGTAGAAAAGTAAAAAAAAAATCTATTAGAATCAAAATTAATTCATACTTAAAAAAAATAAAAGGTAAGATTTTAAAAACCAAATCGAATAAATATAAAACTACAAATTTTATCAAAAAAATTTCAACCACAGGTTGAAATTATTACAGACAAAAAAATGAAACCAAATAAAAAAACAATGAATGTTGTTTTCAGAAAGACTTTTCAAAACTTTTACTAGCTATATTTCGTTGTTCTTTTTTACATGTTAGTAAAGATTGTGTTTAATTGACAAAAGTTTAAACAATTTTATTCATTACATGCAAATGTTTTATTGATAGGTTTTCAATAAATATTTTTAAAATATAAAAATTATAATATAAGCAAACCAAAATTTTCAACAAGCTATTATAAATAGCATAATAATAAAATAAGTTATTACAAATTTTTACTAAAAAACGTTCCGCCCGCGGTTCTCCGCGGGTTAGTACCTAGTTAGTCATTGAATAAAAAAAACCTTTAACATATTCTAATTTTTAGGTATTTTTGCCATTTTACAATTTTATAAACATGTTGTTATTTGTTTCATCTTAGAAATATTGTATAGAATCAGATTTTGTCTCAATTTATTATATAGCTCTTTTGCCTCCTTAATTGTTAGCTTTTCCTGTGATGATTTAAAACCGAGTTGATCAAGGATTAAAATACTACTGTAAATAGTGGTTCTCTATGAATTATTATAAATTTGTTTTGAGAGTTAACTTTACTGTAACTTCTTTTTATACAATATGAAGAGAAATGTATTAAATGCGTCAATATAAATTAAAGGAAGTGAAGTAGTTCTTTTAATACATCTTGGAACTAAACCTTCCTCAACGTTCTGATTCCTCTCTCTCGTTAACATATCCCGCTAGATTATTCATCTGGTAATCTTTGAGTCTTCCACAGTTTCATCTGATAGCTCATCACAGTCTATGGATCTTCCACAGTTAGTGTATCACGTTACTTGCCTCTCAAGAAAAGTCCTCTTCTTCGTCTGAGTGGTTTACTTTTATCTCAAACGTGATTTCCTCAAACCGTCCATGCTTCTCTTGGCACCCTTTCCTGCCACACGGCATCTCGTTGAAATCCATGATTGAACCCACAGAGGAACGGTTCGATTCGCAGCTGCAGAAGATGCTCCAATTGGGAACAAGAGAAGCAATCTCTCCATCGATCATATTTGCTATCTTTATGACATCACGGTCGTCCATCTCCAACTCTTCCACCATCTCTCTTGCAACGCTTATTGCTGTGTCGGCCTCAATGTCAAACGGGAAGTATATGTTTCTGACATGCCCTGCAACAATGACCATAATGTAAGGAAAGTGGGACATTTGCAATCTTGTCTAGTCTAGAACTGAAAATATTATGTCTTTCTGACATAGGAACTGTAAAGATTAGAATGTTATAGAGTGTTACAAACCTTCCTTGTCGACGGTTCTGAGACGCAGGAATAATCCATCACCATTGTCTCTTTTCTTCCCTTTAATGCTTATGTCAACATTACCAAAGCTTTTATCATCTTCCTCATCTTCTTCAGTATCATCAATTTGAAACTCTATTAATGCGTGTGACTCCACAGACTCCTCTCCATTGTAATCCCATTGGTTTTCATTATCGTGGCCGTAGGAACCGTTTGAGTAGTGAGGATGATCAAAAGAGTTGATGTTGGCTCGATCATTGAAGTAATGGTCAGCTATATGATAAGAATGTCTAACTTCTTCTAGCTGACCCCTTTCGCTCTCTACGGATCTCATATCCAATTCACTTTCATCGATACAGAGAAATTGGTCGTCGAGTAGTTCACGAGCTGAGAGCCTAAGGGACACTGTGGCTAAACACTTCTCTATAAAGCCTTTAACCTCTGGATCCCTCACCTTGTCTAATCCGGCTGGTTTCTTGCCCTGAGGAAGATAATTTAACAATCTTGTAACTCAAAATATAAAAAGATTATAATCCCGGTAACGTCGTATAGATACTAACCGATATAACTCTTTTGTAAATCTGAGCAGGGTGAGAACACTCGCTATACGGGTAGTCAAATGTTACCATTTCGAGAACACACATCCCGAACGAGTAAATGTCGACTAATTGGTTGTATTCTTCTTTATAAACTTCAGGAGCCATGAACTCTGGTGTACCTAAAGAGAGCAAAAAAAACTTTCAGCAATCATAATCCAATTATGAAATCAGCAAAACAAAAGCACTGAACAGATTGCATACCAACACAATGAGCAGCGTGAGAGTGTTGTAAACAAGCAGCAAGACCAAGATCCCCAATCTTGACTTCTCCTTGGTTCCCATTAATAAAAATGTTGTCACACTTGAGATCTCTATGAATCACAGGAGGGTCATGTGTATGAAGATAGTTTAATCCTCTCAAGATTTGTCTACACCAATTCTTCACCGCTCTTATGTTCACTCTCTTGTGTTTTAGCCTATATCTACAATGGTATATTTAATGTTACATTCATATGATTCAATAATCATGTGAATATATATATAAAACTTATGATATAAGATAGACAGAGAGAAGCTTACTGTCTCAAGGTGCCAGAAGTGAACATTTCAGTGACAAAGTTGATGTTCCGATTATCAGTATCGACCCAAGAAGCGTAGAACTTCATGATGCTTTTGTGTTTTAATGTTTTGAGGAGATGGATCTCACAGTAAAGCCTCTCTAGTTCTTGAGGACTCTGCAAGAAATCGTAGAGCTTTACTTGGTTCCATGCTACTTCTATACCTTCATACTCATCAAATCCTCTGTAACTGCAAATCCAAATCAAGGAACCAAAAGCAATAGTTTTGTCTAATTCAGAATCACTAAACTCAGTCTTTGATTAATCTCGAGATTACCAATTGTGTAAATTAGTCTACCAAGTGGGGAAAAAAGAAAAGGTTCTTTTGAACTGATAAAACTTTTTAAAACTCAATCATGAAGCGACCACTATGAAAAATATGCAAAGAAGAATCTCTGAATTTTCATAGATTAGGAAATGAAAAATAATCAAGCTTTATTGAGAAAAAAAAAAAAAACTGAAAACAAAAATGAGAACATGGCAAGCATAAAACACCAAAGTTCCAGAGAAGTTGAACACAGAAAGAAAAAGAAAAAAAAGTAAGAAACCTAAAGGGAGAAATTGGATTCTTACACTGTCTTTGAAGAACCTTTACCCAGAACTTCATTGTACTGCAACAACAAGAACACACACACACACATAACAAAAATTTAAGGATAAAAAAAAAAAAAAAAAAAAAATTAGTTGAGAGAAAGAAGAAATTTACTCTTCCATATCTTCCAGTAGGATCAACTTCAACATAATGAGAGTAATCTGATTCAAGATGACTGAGATGGTTCATCATCATACACCCCAAGAAAGATCAAAAAGAGCAAAGACAAAAGATGGAAAATATAAAGAAAAACCAAGAAATCCTAAAAATATGAAAAGAGTAAGATATGGTAATATATTTAAATAATTAAAGGTATATCCTTTTTAATTTTCTGTGTTTTGGTTACTTTTATAAGCCTTTTTCATCATAATCATCTTTATACCTCTGACATTACCAGTTAAATAAATCACATTAAATTCAGTGTAAATGAGGATCGATCGGAGTCAAAGAAACTAGTTCTTTTTTCTTTTCGTTTTTTCTCTGTTATTTTTTTTTTTGTGTTTGTTGTTTATATAATTTTGTTTAGTTGTTCATACATTAAAGAAAAATACATGACTATGTCATGAAAGATGTAAATAAAGGCCGCTGCAAGACGAAATGAACATGGTCCAGAACGAGTAAACAAATGTTTGATTTGATTTTATTTTATTTTATTTTATTTTCATTCACTATTTGATTAAAATATACTTTTGCAGATATTTTTGGTAGAAGAAAGAAGACAAACGTCTCTCCTTAATTAATTATAATAAACTGAAAACTAAAACGAATATAAGGTGGGAACTTTGTCCCATTCGAATCCTCCAACATACTCGAATGAATCAAAAGCATGAAATCCTAACTATCAAGAGAACGCATGGTTCGCTAATCCGTCTCTTATACGATTAATCTTTGTATATGCATAAGAAATTCAGACTAACCATTTATTTGAGAAAGAGTCATGGCACAAACGTATCAGATTAGCCAGTCGATGACCATTGCTAATTGCTAATCCATGTATCTAGAAACTTCACAACTAATCTTGAATCTACTTTTAACTCCATTTTCTACGGCAAGAAATATGAACATTAGTAGCACATTGAAAATGGTACTATAGGGCTTTGGTAGCACTTCCATAAATACTAAGACATAAGGAGCTATAATAGCCTGATAGTCAGACCTATTATAGCGCTAATCGTTTGCTATAAAATAATCTTTTATAACATTTGATTCGTGCTATGATGTAGTTTTTCATGGCTGTTTTTTAGTGTTGTAATACACTCCTCCACAATTCCACCAAAGAAACTGAGCAAATACTGATATTAAGTGCAAACCCTTCCAACCAACGACCATCTCTATCCCAAATAACTCCCCAGCCGTGGCCAGCCCATGTTTTCCCCCACATCCTCCATCCGTAGAGAGTTTAACCCATCCCTCACTTGACTCTCTCCAAGTATCTTCTCAATCCTCTCCCCCGCTTGAAAACTCCTGCTCACCAAACTATGAGTTCTCAAAACCTCCACAGCCTTTTCTTTATGGAAACAAATTCTGTCCTGGCATTTGCCGTGTTCCCCAAACACACTGCCACACTGCCATTTTGAGTTCCACCATACTGCAATACTGAATATCATCGGCCATCCTCCTCGACCCGAATCTAGAGCCGACCCGAGATTATTAAACAACCGTTTCAAAAATGTAGTGGCAAAAAACTCTCGTCTCTTCCGTGAAGGCACTAACCTCCTCCAAATCCTTTCCATCGTCGGGCAGTCCCGCAAGACATGAAAGATCGACTCTACAACTCTTTTACTTTTGTTGATACTATTATTTTATATATTTTTTTCAATTTAATTACAAAACTAAAGTTATGATTTAATATTTTTTAAACATAAACAATTTTAATAATGGTTAAAAAATAATCTCCACAAATTTAAAGTAATGGTTCGAAGACCCTTAGAGGAACTCCAATGTGGACGGCAAAAGCGACCGTATAATATTTTGTTTTTAGTGTTTTTGTAAATATTTTAACACTAAATTTGGTATAATATTGTCCACAGAACACTAAAAAAAGTTATCATTATATTTGTTTTTTTTTTGATTAAAACATATTTATATTGTTGTTTGACTAAAAGATAAATATATCATCAGTATTTTTTTAAAACTGTCTTATTCTATTTAATAAGCTATGAATTATTTAACTATAATTAATATAATATGAAATAATAATTTAGACAAAATTTCTAAATAAACATCAAATTGATTAAGATAAAAAAAATTCATATTAAGGTTCAACAAAATAGTGAAAACATAAAATTACAAAATTAAAACCAAAAAAAGCATTAAAACTAATTGAAGTAAAATAATTTCGAAAGACATAATATAATTTTAAATATAATATCTGCCAAGGACGATGATGCTCGATATCAAAAATCTTTAGCTCAACATAGACAAATCAAAGATCATGAATGACATTTTTTGAAATGTATTAGTTGAGCAATTTGTAGTCAGAATATACAGATTATGAAAATCAGTACAATGTAATTTTTTCCTATTATTTTAATTTATTGGTTGTAATCTTATACACTGAATTATAATAAATCATATATGAAAATATTTAATATTTATCAAACTATTGCATCTTAAATTTAATAATCTAATAATTATAGAATTTTGTTTTAGTATGAGATTTAATGTTGTGGTCGGAGGTAGAGAAAACGTTGGGACATCAAAATACTAAAATTAGTGTTAAAATTTGGTGTCTAAATTGTCATGGGGAAATAAAAAACTCAATACATCCCATATAACTTGCAAATGATATGAGCAGTTCTAACCATCAACAAGCATAAGTAATATCAAATAGTTTACAAATCTAAAATAATCATTGAAAAAGTTCATAAACTATGTAATATCAACACTCGTTTTGCAAACCCTGATCGTTATGAAGAAGATTATTTGCTCATTTGATTACTTTCTATATCAATAAGATTATTTGCTAATTTGATTACTTCCTACATCAACAGCTCGGTTCATCATCTTTACAACTCTATTAAAAAAAGACTGTTTGCTAAATTTGATTATTTCCTATATCAAAGAGATTTCAACAGGATGTAAATCTGATAAACTTAGTCATCAAAATACGGTTAATGGTGTCTCGGGCAATGAAATTTTTTGTCAATAATGTGTGTGTTGTCATGGAAAAGCGTCTAATTGCTTATGCCCGAACACATATCGGTCGTCAAACCAAAAAAATATAACAAAGCAAAAAAGAGAGAATATAGATTTATAAAAATTCTACGAATAAAAATAGTAGTTAAATTGTATTTTATTTTATGATTAATTTGATTTTTCAACGTTAATAAATGTTTTTTATTGTTACGTCCCAGTTAGCTCTCAATTTCACTCTGACTCTCTGCTGCTTTTGGAAGAATATAAGTAAAAAAGTTATCTTGTTGAATAATATTTTCTGTTTAATTTACTGGTTTTTGTAAACCAAAATTTATTTTCCTTTATTGGTGAGTTATGTCGGACGTATAAAATCTTTAGTTTATAAAAAAGGTAAAATTGATGTTTATATGAAAAAAACTATTTTTTTACAAAAAAATATCTAAAATATATATTAAATTATATTCATTTCTGATACATGTATAGTAAAATCTTTATAAATTAATAATTTTTAAAATTTAGTAAATTATTCCGATCTCAAGTTGCACTTGAGTAAAAAATGACTTCATTCGATAAAATAATATTTTTTTTTGGAAATCTTATGTATATATATGGTCTCATCAGTAACATAAATTAATAATGATATAAACTAAAATATATATATATATATATATGTATTTTTTTTTCTTGATCAAAGAGATGTTATCATTCTATTCAAACAGGAAGTAACATACACGATAAGGATAGAGTAAGCTAAAACAAAGCATAAATCAATAGAAGTACAGAGATATATAGGGGCATTTGATGTGAAAAGCTTGAGAGCTGTGAACCACCTGCTTGGGAGCAATATGGAACTTGTGAAATCAAGGCAAACCGATGCAGACTCCATGAGCAAGTCAAAGGAGTAGGGAGCCACTGTCTTGAGACTTCGAATACTGGGCGGAGATGAATCTGGCACAGCTGAGTTGCCAAAGGGTCGAGCAGGAATGCTATGGCTCTGATAACCGGTTACTACAAAGGTAGTTGTTGGTCCAAGTTTGTTAGAACATTACTTAAAGAGGTTGTGGTAACCACTCCTCCTTGGAGTGAGGGTCATAATGCCACTAGTTTTCAAGCTAATATGAGGGAACTTCAAAAAGTAGTTGATTAGCGGTTTAAAGATCTTTGAGGTTAGGCAAAATATAGGTAGAGAGTTGGTGAAGCATTGGTAACTCTCACTCCTTAGAGATGGGATCATAATGCCAAGCTTCCCCAAACTGTCTCCTTCTAGAGAGTCATCCTTAAGTGATTCTAGTAAAAGGGTTCTTAACAGACTCTTGGGCCAATAAGGCAACAAATGCTGATTAAGGTTCGCTAGCAGTCTTCGGACTAGCGGTATCCTTAAGCTAAACAAACATTGACTAGAAAGGGGAAGAGTGGAATTCAGACTAGACCTAGTTACAAGTTGACACTGAAATAGTTGGGCTAATGATAATATGTAGGATAAAGGATCAGGGAGAGCCAGCAATAGAGATAAACCGATTGGTAGATCAACATCATTATCAAAGAGCTGCATTGCAAGCTTCCAAACCAAGCTAATTAACTGGCCTTGACACAAAAAGGATTCAACCACAACCGAAGTATCTAGGGATCTGCTACCGAGTGTAACTTGACTTGACCAAGCAGGATACAAAGATACTAATCGATTTGGTCTAGTTAAGCAATTAAGGTCATGGGGTCTAAGGCAATTCCAGGTCAGGGATGACTTATACTTATAGTTTATCCATCGTAAACTATCTTCTAGGATTTGAAAATAAGATTGGGGAATAGACCTGGGACAGAGGATTACTGAGAAAGAAGCAGAGGTCACCAAGGAGGAGGGTTTCTTCGTCAAGCGGTTCAGAGGTGCCGGCATCAAGACAGAGCTTCCGTCCAGCTGCAGCCAAGCAAAGTACTTGGTGAGAGGATTTGGATCCGAGGAGCGGTAAGATGTGATATTTGACGGCTTAAGGGGGTGGTGAGATAGACGGAGACCGAGCCTAGAGGGACACTGGTGGATCTCTCGAGCAATACCAAAGCGATGAGGACTCAATGTAAGGGATTCACTGAGGGAGTAACCAGGTGCGGAGGCGGACAGGGTGATTGAAGCTGATGCAATGGCGGAGATGAGATCTGGAATCTCAACATATCTCCGAGAAGACTGAAACTTGAAGCAAGTAGACTACAGAGGTAGAGGAGGCCACAGAGATGAAGAAACCAAGTCCCAGCGACGCCGATCGGGTCCGCCGGGGGAGCAGATCTCGGTGGTTGTGCCAGAGAGAGAAGGAGGCTAGGGCGAACGATTTTAGGATATATATATATATATATATATATATATATATATAAGAAAATTTAGTAAAATATGACTTTAGTGTTGTTTGTGTATCCTTGAATTTGCATTTTTGTTGGAGTTCATCTCTGATATTTTTCGCATCAAAAATTTATGATGTTGTCATATCAAATCGCATAAGAAAGTTTTTTTGTTGGAACTCATCTCTAATACATTTTATTATTTAAAAAAAAAAAAAAAAATTCAAAACTATGAAAATAAATCAAAACTATGAAAATAAAAAAGATTTTCATAAATTAATTATTAAAAATTATTAATTTATCGATATTTTAAAATCTCTATAAATTAATAAAATTTTATAGTTTTAGTCTTATTAATTTATAAAAGTTTTACTATATTTGTTTAAATTTATATTTAGATGGTATAATGCAATAAAAAATTAAATAATATTTATTATCTACTCAAAAAGATCATCTACTCATCCAACTATAGTAAAACCTTTATAATTTAAACAAATATAGTAAAACCTTTATAATATTTATTATCTACTCATCCACTTATCTTAAATATAACTAAGATCATCACCTTTTAATGAAATGCGATGGTGGAATCACGTCAATTAACATGCTGTCCAACTACTGCCAGGATATTTCTATAAAATTGTTAATATTCTTTTTCATTCTTTTCAATACTAAACTTTGTCGTAGATGACAAAGATGATATGATTAAGATAAGCATCAAGACGAACAAAAAAAGACACTTTACAGCTAACGGTAATAAAACAATTAAACTATAGAAAACTCTAGACTGCATGATCATCAAAACACCAATCATATGACTTTTATAATAACACTTTTCAATTTTGTAAGAACTAATCTAGACCAAACTTTATTAAATAGTATAATCTTGTAATCTACATCTAATGTACATATTATTCATATTCTTTTTTTTTTCGTTTTTTTTTTCTTAAACACATACTTTCATTTATAAACCAAGAGGGTTGGAATCTTTTTACAACAAGGTGCCTCCTAAATGAGATACACCTACTAACAACAAAAGATGCAACACATTACAACATAACTTAATGAAACAAACCAAACCCAGTAACAAGGATGGAAGCTGAAGGAAAGCTTATTCATATTCATATCAAGACGGAGAAAAAAAAAAAAAAGAGAGACACTTTATATGTAATGGTAATAAAATAATTAAGTTATTGAAAACATACTCTACATGATCATCAAATCATTAATCATATAACTTTTATAATTACATTATTCATATTTTTGTAAAAAAAAAAATAGGATGTCCGTTCATAGGTTAGAACCCACGCCAAAAGTCCCATCCTTATATTACATAACAATTTCAGTTAAGCGAACTTTTTTTGAAGTAGCCCAAATTGTTAGCATATAAGATGTGGCCTTGTAGGCTGGTCGGGCCTGCCCTTATGCATGGACAAACACTTGCGTCTTATTTGTATTCTTATATATATATATATATTCAGTTTAATTTTGCTATCATTTTAGAAGAGAAAATATATATATATATTTCCACCTATATATTTTCATATTTTGAATTATAAAACAAACACAAGTTAACCCAGATATTATATAATGAAAACGTATTATTCGATTGAGGAAATATATAAAAAAAATCTTATAATTTGTGTATATATATTTAGTTATAACATTATAACTAATCGAAACATGATATATTCTAAAGTTTATTATATGATAAGATAGCATGTTAATTTATAAAAGTACATATAGAATGTTATATCAAATTATATATAGTTATTTAAAATATAGTACTATATTCTGTTGTTTTTGTAGGTAAACATATTTTTATTCAGAATCACATATTTTCATTTAGCATAATCTGTTTGTAAATTTTCAAATTACGACATATACAGAATTTTTGTTTTGTTTTTATAAGAAAAAAAAAACTATATCAACTTGTATATGTTGAAAGATAATATGTGAGAATTAAAGGCACAAGTAGTTCTCATTTCTCAATGATTGATAGAGATTAGAGAGGTATACGGTAATTTTACAAATACACAATTTATACTGATGACAGAAAAATGATATTCATATATTGTTTGGATTTTGTTTCTCGACTACTAAATTTAAACAAAACTAAAAACTGTGAGAAAGAAGAAGCTTGATTCACTCTGTGAAGCATGTTGCTTTACGTATGAACCAGCGAACGCAAGATTCGTAGAGGACTATAAATTAGTATGCCATGTCACATAAAAAAATGTACTAAGATTATCTCCAATTTAAATCTCTATTTCTTCTCTAAAATAGAAAATTATTTTTCTCCAATGTATTACTTTATTTTCACCTCTAAAATAGAGATAGTGTAGAAAAATACAGATAAAAATAGAGTTGTTCTATACATAGAGCAATTCTATCATTTTCTCTATTTTAGAATAAATATAAAGTGTGTTGGAATAAATGTTGCTCTATAATAAAGTTTTGACTCTAAAATAGATAGAGATTGGAGATGCCCTAACTATACAAACCAAGAAAACAATCTACACAATGTACGTAATAGATAAAATCATAAATCATGGATCTTCAGAAACAAATCTTGCCAGTTCAATTTCTTCTAACTCAATGACCTAACCTAACAAGTAACAACTATATAATCTGAGCCTAGTGTGATCACATGTACTCCCTGTTGTTCATATATATCCCTGCAAAACTTAGACTCAAGGCGGTTTGGTTGGTAGTAATCTTTTGTTTCCGTATGCATCACATGATGATACAAAATAATCTCTAAAATCGAAACTCTGCACTTCTGGTATCAACTTAGGTTATAAAAAATATGTAATCACTGATCACCTGTTACAATGGCTTTTGTTCTTCGTGTTTTTTGCCCGTTGCCCGGAAACGTTGAAGTATTAAGATTTATGTTGTGCAAAAACAAGTTTTGAAATCTGACAAAAAGCAATGCTAATAATGATATATGAAATCGAGGGAATTAACATCATGATTCTACATCCGATAGATTACTATTCTCCAACATGTTTGACGTAACAAATATGAAATGGAGTAGAACAGAGAAAAAACGAGGTTACAGCATTATACCAACCAGATAGATTGATCTCTCTCTCTCTCTCTTTGTTACATAGGGTTAAGAAAAAAACGTTATGAAATGAGAAAGCATTATTTGTGTGAGAGCTATGTTGCATGACCACATGGTCTCGTTTCTACACTTAAGGGGGTTTAAGGTGAGCTTTTTGATGATAATTAAAATGGAGGTCTCTACAATGGTGAGCATGACTTTGCATTACCAATAGTTAACATAAAGTCATATATAGGCTGCTTAAGTAACTAGTAACTTCAATTTACTTGTTCTTGGTCCAGTGGAATTCTCTGAAAGAGAACAAGCTACCCTGTCAACCTGATATGAATGTCTTGGATCGAGTTCACTTGGAAGGAGTATTTCAAAAGAAAGTTGTCTAAATGTTGAGTTTGGGCCCGCCAAGATTATGAGGCCAATCATGATCCGAACTTTGCTGTTATCAAACACACCAAAAAAAAATTTGTGTATTTCTAACAAAATAATGAATGAAGTTTGTGTTGTAGATCTCGTATAGAAACCAAATTCAAAGCTGAAAATAATCAATTAAAGAGAAATAATTACAATTTGAGACGAACCTTATATTTCATCGTTTCTATTTACAAAATGTATGAATGTGGTACTGTACAAGAATGGTTTTCTTAGCAATAACCAATCTTACACCAAGCAAAAGACCTCAACATTTAAGCTATTTTCATGGAATAGCCAATGTGATAATGCAAAAGGAGTTCATATCATGAACAAATTTACTTGAAGGTACGTAATAAAATTGGAAACAAAAGGTTGTTGTACTAGCTGAAAGAAACACACGTATTGATACCATTACATTGAAAAACTAGCGATTAGAAAAGACCGGAAAATTCGATTATCAAACTTGTTTAATGTAAAATTGAAACCAACTCAACTGATTTATTTTAGAGATCATCTGATTCATTAACCGCTAGTTTTAGGAGATAAAATGAACTGGTGTTGAGGGAATAATGAACAAGTGACTGTAAAATATATACTGACCTGAATCTTCATATCTTATACTATTGCCATGTCTCGCTGCTCAACTATAGAAGAATAACAACAAGATAGGAACAACATTGCAACTAGGAAAACAGAGCGCGACGGACTTGTATAATGTTAAAGGTTTTAGTTTCTTTTCTTATTTTTATTTTTCGTTTTTGAATAAACATATATAATTAAGGTCTTTTCTACAGTGTCTAATAAGGTTAATCTTCTTCACTGAATCTGAAAATCGTATATATTAATCGATGCTCGCCGTATAAAGAAGATTTTTTTGGTCATCAAACAAGGTCGTTTGGTCAATCAGTTACGAAAAATGGGATTAGAAAATGTTGGTAATAAAGCAATTACATGGACCGTTGTGTTACTCGTGGCGAAGACTTATTATATAGTTAACCAATAGCCAAGATTTTGAGTGATGCTTTGACGTCTAAAATCTGTTACGACTCTTTCATATTAAAAATTCAATTAGGCAGCAGATTAGAGACTAAGTTGGAAACAAAAACAATAAACAAAAGAAAGAAACAATGCAGTTTTTAGCATTTATCCCCAAGAAAAGGCTTTTACACGCAAAGTGGGTGGAGGAAGAGGTGAATTTGGTGATATATAAATCAATAAAGAACATTAAAGTACAAGAAAATCAAATCAGCGTAAAAAAGTAATCCAATATGGAACTTTAGTTCACGTTAATGTCGGTCGATCGGTTCAAAAGCATTATGATAAGTAAACTACTTAGATGGTGTATTATATATCCATGCAAAGAGGACGTGACATATCTCAAAAATATTGGGTTATCTAAGTATTTTTTCACGTAAAATGAATTTTATTTTTTTGGTTGGCTTTTAAAAATTTTAAAATAGTTTACGTTACGAGTTCAAACATTTTTTGTTATTGTTAAATTGAAGACTAAAACACTAAATGTAACTTTTTTTTTTCTTTCTATTTTTTGAAATTAACTATATAGTAATTACCAGGTAGTAACTTACGTCTATCTTTTGCATTTTTTTTTGTCAAAAAACTTTTCATTGTCTCGTCCAAAAATTCGTCCCACCTGTAAGCTACCACAAGTTCTATTCTGCATGTTTTGTTTTTGAATACACGTATCCACTTTCCAATAATAGCTTATGTAATTGTGTTTTTCTATCGTAACTAAATAGTAGTTTATATAAAAAATTAATAATATTAAACGTGTTTTATCTTGTAGTAGATAAGAAAATCGCATAGAAATGACATAAATAATCAGATCTATCTCCCAAGACTTTCACACGTATATATTAGCTTTTTTATTTTTCAACTAGCATTTTATCTTTGAAATTTGAGATATTCTAATCAGATTAATGACAAAATAAGCAAGGTGTAACAGTGTAAGGACTATTTCGTCTTCTTTTTTTTCTGCATTTACTTTTACTTTTTTGTATGTGGTGTTCCAATCACATGAAATCATAAAACTGAGGGTTTGAATCGAAATTCATCTGTAAATATTTTTTGGTTAAATTCATTTATAAGTTATGAATGGGTAATAAACACAAAACAGAGGATTGTAACGGGATAATGATAGTTTTTTCATATCATGTTTTCGTTTAAACTAAATTTATGTTTAAAAACTGAAAGATATACTATGTTAATAAATAATATTGTTCTAACATATAAACAGAAACGCAACAACAGATATTTCCCTATGATTTAGCTAAGCTTTTTCAGTAACAAAATCCTTTATCTTATTTTATTTTGATTGTTGTTCATGTGCACCTACCTCCTTTCTACGTATAAAAGGAATAAAAGAAACTACGGTATTCAAGAAGAAAAAGAATAAAAGGCCCAGAAAGTCCAAAAAATATGGGCCCAATTTTGCGTTGTAACGCATTGACAACTACTCTTGGACAAGTACACGTGAATGCCATTTCCTGCTATACGTATAAAAAACCAAATTATAATACTCAACGATTATTCATAGCTTATTACTTTCCTTTTCTTGATAATTGCTTATTACTTTCCTACACTTTAATAAAACATAAAGTTTGACCCAAAAAAAAAAAATAACATAAAGTTATGTATTTTACTTTCATTTCTTCATATTAATTGATTTGAATATATCGACAGAGGGATACACGAATGAGGCAAACGAGAATGCATGATTAAATATTTGATATTTACATAATTTAATAATATTCACCATACATACAACGATCTCACAAGTCCGGATCCAACCAAACAACATAGCTTTTTATTAATAATTTATTAATCAAAAAAAAAATGAGAGAGAGGAAAAGGAGCTAGATTTAGAGAGAGAAATAATGGATGTAATGATGATGGTGAAGCTGGCATTTTCTGCAAGTTTAATGAGTATTTTCTTCTTCTTTTTTTTTTAAAGATAATTCTTTATAAAATAGAGGAAATATAATTATTGCCTGAAAATTTTCCTTATTTTTCGTGTTATGATGGATTCTTGTAGTTAAAGTATAACATTTGGTCGAACAAAAGCACAGCATTTTGGACCATCATGATCCTTAGTTATTCCTATATATAGTGTTTTCTCATTGACATCATTTATGTACGTATGTAGCATAAAAGAGGGGAGTCTAAAAAATTACCATTAAGAGTTGGAAAATGAGGTCGCCAAAATTATAAAACCTAATTCAATTTATGCTTTATACGAAAACATACTTATCTTTCTTATATATGTATGACGTGCTTGCATTTTTGAATATTCGATGGACCCATTCCATTCCTCAAGTTGTTGATTATTTATTGAGTTTCTTATTAAGGATGAAATTATCAGGGGATAACTGATCAAGAAAGTACTTAAACTTGATTGTCTTGAGTTAACTCAAAAAAAATTGTACAAAAGATAATCATATATGATAACTTAGAAACTCAATTAAGATGATCTGAGGTAACTAGAAAGATACTTTGGAGTAATTTATTAAGATGTAATAAGTTAGTAATTCATCAAGATGTAACAAATTCGAATGACCGTTGGTGTATACACATTAAAACTTAGGACATAGAAATTTATGAATTTGACTCAAAATCTCTTAATTATTGGAAAAATACAATGTCTATCTTACTAACTTGTTTCAAAACAAATACTTTTATGTGTTTGAATTAATACATCAAAATGTTTTATTAACATATTATTAGATGAATACCGACCCAGTCTTTTGGTGATATGAACAGTTACATTTTCATTGTCAATATCATACCATGTATTGAATAGTCAACAACTAAAGCACAAATTATGGTGATCAATACCATATCATATAACTGAAAATTTGGAATAGTCACCACACATGATTGAATCTTTTTTTTTTTTTCTGGCACTGTAGTAAGGAAAAAACTGTAGTAAATTTGGTCAATTCCTAAGTCTCATAATCTATTATACCTCTTAAAAACAAACACAAAATGACCAGCTTCTTCTTATTCTATAGTAAGATTTCATTTAACAACACACATACCAGTCCTAGATATATAAAACAAAAAATTAGAAACAACACCACTCAAAGACAAAATCCTTAAAGGCTCACTATAGTGAGAATGAACTTGCAATCCTGTGTATAGTTGAGCAGATAGAGTCATAGGAAAAATGTTTACAGAGAAAGAAAACAACACAACAATATAAACTTAAGAGAGAATTTTGATTTTTCTTGTTTGTTATCAAATGAAAATGTATATAATCACTTACAGACTATAACTAGAAGAGCTAATTAAACATCTTTCTCTATATATTCACGTCTCCTGCCATATAAGGATTTGTTTTTTTTTTGAACCTGCTACACCGTACCAAAGCGAGAAATATATGATTAATTATAGAAAACAATATAAGCAAAACATAGTATGCAATTCTCATAATGAAGAAACTAACTTGTAATCTATTTTGAGCAAAAGAAATAAACTATTGCCAATGCATTAACATAGTATAGGTAAGCTACAAAAATAACCAGTTTCAATCAATATAAGTTCGTTCATTCGTGAATATAGATTCTTGAGAAGCCTAAAAAACCACAAGTTGTACCCATCAGAGCATCATTACTGGGGAGTGCTCTATGAGTTACTCTCCTATTTATGGCCCAAAAAAAAATAAAAAACCCATAATATTCTCTAATAATCCGAGAATCGTTTCTTCAGGAAGGAGCTCGAGCAACCCCATAAGTAACGCATACGTGTCATGGTTGTAGGGCAAATATATAAAGAAAAAAATCATTTTCTTCTTTTTTTTCTTTCCCGACCCTTTCTCTCTTTTCTCTGTCGATGTTAACGGCGATGGATTCTTCTTTTCTCAATTCATTCTCTCATTCTCGAGATTGGGATCTCCGGTTGGTTTAATTATGGCGTTTCTTTAACAAATCTCCGGTTTCGGAGCTCTCGAACGATCTTCTCTTCCGTCTATTCTGACCGGATAGCCGTTCCGGAGCGGAAGAGGAGAGATCGCCTACTTTGGCTCTAGGGAAAAGGTCCGATTCAATAGACGATTCTCAGAGTCGTAGCGGTGTCGTCGTCGTCATCTCCGTTCAAGATGAACTTGAATGAGTATATGGTCGTCGTCGTCTCTTAGGGATTCAATTCGCTCTTTCAGCAGATGGCAACAACTTCGTCCACGCCATCATAAAGGGGTAATTCTACTATTTCTCCATCTCTCTCTCTCTCTATTAGCTCTTAGTGAAATTTTCTTAGAACAGGGGTAATTCTACCATTTTGATCTGAGTTACCTGATTGATACATTGCAATTCAACCCATAACATTATGTTTGCCTATATAACTTGGTGTTGCTAACACTCTGTTACATGACTATGAATATTGGATGGTAGATTACTAATAATTTGCTAACTTGTCTTGTTTTAATCTGGAAACACTCATACTTGTCTTGTCTTGAATAGATAGCAAAGTTACAAAGAATAGTCACTTGTGCAACTGCTTAGTCATATAGACAATGATGATAGTCACTTGTTTACTTGTTTTTGTTTTTGTTGGTTTGCCTTTGGTATGAATGTGTTTGAAGATGGGTTCAGATGATATATCCCATTGCTTTGTCGGATAATGGCGAGAATCATGAGAAACCATATACATTTGAGGGTAATAGGCATATGAGAAACCATATACGGAGGCTTGTTGATATGAGAAACCATATACGGAGGCTCGTTGCAGAAATTTTGAGATGGTTTGGAACAGATTCTTGGGGAGATGAGTGTTGCAGGGTTTGGTCCTTCTGTTAATACTTGTATTGAGATGGTTTTGAGCTGCGTTAAGGTGAATAAGCTTAGGGAAGGTTTTGCTGAGTTACAATTCCACTTCTCTATTATGAATGTGTTTGATTGTGTTCTGTTAATCCATCCATCATGCAATGCAATGTTTGTTTTAATTCACCATTCATCAAGAAACTTAGCAAAAAAGAAATACAAACCAAGACCAATTATATATTATGGATGTCTCTTCTTAATTTCACATTCTTATATATATATAGAGTATATACTTTGATTGATTATCTTAAAAATTAAAGTTTGATAATTAATAAATACAAATTAAAAAAAATATTATTTAAATGTTTGAGTAATCTTCTTTGGGGTTCTCTAGTAATAGGGTGATTTTGCTTAAATTCTTTTAAGGTTGCTTTACTTAATTTATGATTATTTATATAATAAATTAATGTGGGAGTAACTGGGGTGGGTTACTCCACTAATGATGGTCTCAGCTATTTAGAACAATAAGCATACTAATCAGTTCCAAATTAGATAATTTCTGAATAATGTTAAGACTGTTTTTACATCAGTATAAGACATTTTTTTTTTTAGAAGTTCAGCCCTCTGTTATTCAACGTTCTAATATATATTCTTAAACTAAGTTTTGTTGGTAATATTTTCAAAAGAGTAATTTTTGAATATGCTTGATCTTCAAATTCACATTTTTTTGTAGCTGACCTTCATCTTCCACATCTTCGTTCAATACAAAAA
Organism: Camelina laxa; assembly: GCA_024034495.1. Lineage (NCBI taxonomy): Eukaryota > Viridiplantae > Streptophyta > Magnoliopsida > Brassicales > Brassicaceae > Camelina > Camelina laxa. Next base: position 13,438,652 of record CM043881.1, read on the forward strand.
AAAACAGCAGGATGTAAAATATATTATAGAAAAGCAGTTACTACAAAAATCAAAGCAAGAAAAAACGAAAAGGGTCAAAGTACCAGTTAACGAAAATTAAGCAAAAAATACCCGAAGAAAAAATCAATCAAACAAAAAATGATGGATATGTAAAATGGAAATGGAAAAATGGAAAAAGTTGGGGAAGTTGGCCAACTTTCATAATATAGATTTTGTTTATTGGATATTGAAAGCTATACTACTACATATGTTTTGTTCATATGGTTTGCATATACGATCCGATACGAATATATATGATCATGCTGATATTTGGAAAATTAAAATTTAATTTGCTAAAACAAAAGTTGATTTTATTCTCTAAATATACAACTTTATAAGCATATAAACCGTTTATTTTCTTATTTTACTTGGTCGTACATTCTCTTTCTAAAAACACCAGAATTTTCTAATTTGACTTTTTATAATTTTAAACATTATTTTGATATTTCATTCTCGAACATTGAATATCCCACATATTTACTAAAAATACTTCAAATTTAATAGATCCTGAAAATAAAGTGTCTAATTAAATCCAAAAAAAAAAAACAGTGTTTAAATGTATACAAAGTTATTGTCAAATGTCAAACACACATACAAGATTTTTTTAAAAAATAAAATATGTGAACCCAAATTGCTTAACAAAATCATTTTTCTTAAAACTCGTCTTTTTTTTTTTCTTTTGGCAAAACGTTGTGGGATGTCAATTTATGCCGACTCAATTGTAGTTAGGTTTTTATTTATTTGTCTGGTTTTAAATTTTGGTAATAATTCTTCCGAGGGTGAAAGGAGTCTCCTTTTTGTCTCTTTCTGTCTTCGTTTTCAGAATTGGAATCAGACTTAAAAAACACACAATTCTCTCCCCCTTTGAGTTTTCCGATTTGCTTCTCTCTCAAAATCTCTCTCATTGCTTCTTCTTGGAGACTAGACAACGGATCCAAATCGACGACACTCTCAAACTACATCCGATTGCAGTTTCTTCTTCTTTAAAGTAAAATTCAGGTAAAAAAAAAAAAAAATCACTTTTTCTTTCTGGGTTTCTTCTTCTCTTCCAGTATCAGTCATTATCTTAGTCAAATCTCGTCTCTATTACGATTTTTCAGATTCGCCCACCAAGTGTATGTTGAAATTCCTCAAAGAGAGAGAAAAAAAAAGATGAAGGATTTTCCTTCTTGCTTTGGTGAAAATGGTGTTCAAGTTGCGGATTCATCGTCTTCAAACTCCGGTAAAAATGCTCAGAACTTGGTTACTTGTATCTACCAGTGTCGTATCCGTGGAAGAAACTGTTTGATCACTGTGACATGGACTAAGAATCTGATGGGTCAAAGTGTGACCGTTGGTGTTGATGATTCTTGTAACCAGAGTCTTTGTAAAGTCGAGATTAAGCCGTCTCTGTTCACTAAACGAAAAGGTTCCAAGAGTTTAGAAGCGTATTCGTGTAACATCGATGTCTTTTGGGATCTCTCTTCTGCGAAATTCGGATCAGGTCCTGAAGCTTTGGGAGGGTTCTTTGTTTGTGTTGTTGTTGACAAAGAAATGGTTTTGCTTCTTGGTGATATGAAGAAGGAAGCTTTGAAGAAGACGAATGCTTCGCCTTCATCTTTAGGCGCTGTGTTCATTGCTAAGAAAGAGCATGTTTTTGGTAAGAGAGTGTTTGCGACGAAAGCTCAGCTTTGTGCAGATGGGAAGATTCATGATCTTGTGATTGAATGTGACACGAGTGTCACTGATCCTTGTCTTGTTGTTCGTGTGGATGGGAAGACGTTGTTGCAGGTGAAGCGGCTTAAGTGGAAGTTTCGTGGCAACGATACGATTGTTGTTAATAGAATGTCTGTGGAAGTTCTATGGGATGTTCATAGTTGGCTCTTTGGGTTGCCTTCAGCGGGGAACGCCGTGTTCATGTTCAGGACTACTCAATCTACTGAGAAGAGCTTGTCTTTCTCACAGGACATGACAACAACAACAAACTCCAAGTCTCAAAGTTTTGGTTTTTCGTTGATTCTGTATGCTTGGAAGAACGAGTAGAACAAAAAAAAAAAAAAAAAGAGAGAGTTTCTGGGTGCTAACAAAAAACCTTTAAAGAGTTTGTTGATTCCTTATCGACAATTTTTTTTTTTTCTTTATAGCATGATTAATGAGTTGATTCATAATTGGTTTCTGCAATATATAATTCCTTACACAATGCTGAACCCAGTTAAGTCTTGACGAGTGCGATCTGTGTCTACAGATGTTACTTATCTCCTAATTACTTGTTTCGTTCTTTAGGTGGATAATGCGAATACAAATATGCTCTCTGATCTTGTAGCTGGTGAACATTTGGATGTTTAGCAAACTTTTGCGTATCTTCTTTATCATAACAGATTGCTCATAAAAATTGTTTATATTAGAGGCATATAGAGATCGCCGGATTTGTACACCAAGATTCCTAAATTGTGTATCAAAGTTAGATGTTTCTTACCTTTCACATTCTGATTCATCGACATACTTTGGTCTGCTTTGTTAGTCACAAATGTTCTCGTGAAGTTTTAAACATTAATTATTTGATTGATCATAAGATTTGTCTAAAGCAAAGCGCTCTTTAAAGCTTTTTAAAATATAAATATGACTGTAAAAAAGCATATAAATTGTCTTTGTCTGAGAGATTCTATTAATAACAACTTTCGAAAAAATTTGAATTGTCAAGTCACGGAAACTTTCTGTAGAGAGTAGACAGCTTTAGATAGTATACAGTACAGTATGTGAAAAAAATCGAACCTCACGCTGTTTAACTGAGAATCTCCTCAACTACTTGCCGTTGATACTTTTGTCTTATTATGGTCGGAGAAGTACACATGAGAAGAGACTTCAAGTGTTCAAAGTAAGATAGAGAGGGTGTTTGATTTAGTCAAACTATACGGGCTTTAGAGAGGAGGAACAACTTTGATTTCAATTTATCATATTCTTGGGTGGTTCATTACCAATAAGTCTCGTAGTCGTCGCTACTACATTATAATTCTAACCAAAACAGTGTGACAAATGCAGCCTACGGGTTTTCATTCCTGGACAGCTTTGACAACTTGGGTAATAAGTTCCTCTGTTAGATCCCCAACTCTCCTCAGAAAAATTGTAGCTCACTTTTGGAAACAAAGGAATAATCTTCTTTATAACCAGCAAGTCCTTCTTCGACCGTGTTCAGGCAAGTGGATCACCTAGTTCGCAAGTCAATCATAGCAAGAAGAAATATCACGACGTTCGCCAACTTGATGCAACTTTGGTTATAATGAGGATTTCTCTTCTTGTATAGCCTAACTTTTTTTTTTGTAAAGCCTCAATATTTTCAATCCTTAATGATACTTATAAGTTTAATACCAAAAAAAAATGGATTTAAATGATCAATTAAAGATGAAGTCCAATATAGGCCCAACAACAATAAATCCAGATCGTATTATAGACGACTGGCGTGGCGTCGCGACTTTAGGGTTTTTAACATATTGAGCGCAGTTTCAGCCTCCTTGATAAATCTCCTTGTTTGATTTCTTCGTACTCTGTCTTTGCACCCCTTTTTTTGAGTTTTGATATATCATGATTAGCTCTTTGGTGCCAATATTGGCATGGTTCAAGAATTTACTTTACAAGACGTTCTCTAGAAAGGAAAAGAAGACGTTCTCTAGAGAGGAAAAGAAGCTGACGTTTTTGTCGCTTCCACATGAAATCGTCTTGAACTGTTTAGCCCGCATATCGAGATCATACTACCCGAAACTCTCCCTAGTGTCCAAGACCTTTCGCTCTCTCCTCATATCCAGTGAGCTAACCATAGCGCGAATTCACCTTAAAACCTACGAAACTTTTGTTCATGTCTGCTTACAGCTTCCCGGTAGTCCTCGTCCGACCATGTTCACCCTCTGGATAAAACCTGGTCAAATCCTAACCAACCAACTCGAGAAGAAGGAGAGTTCTACGGCAGACACTCGGTTGGTTCAAATACCTTCTTCATATTTGTATCATGTACCAGTACAGATCGTTAAGGTTGGTTCAGAATTCTACGGACTCAGCCAACGCAATGATCCGTCCTCCAATATGTTGGTCCGTAACGATAAGGAATTTGTTTGGCGAAAATCCCCCAAAATGACTGTATCTCGAACGAAGGCCCGGGGGTACAGCCTCAACGGGAAAATATACGTGATGGGAGGTTGCGGGGCTGATGAATCCGTGAATTGGGGTGAGGTTTTCGACATTAAGACTCAGACTTGGGAACCTTTACCTGACCCTGGCTCTGAGCTCCGGTTTTCTTCTATTAGAAAAATAGAAAGTATCCAAGGAAAGCTTTACGTTAGAAGCAACGAGGAGAAAGACTCTGTTTACGACCCAAAAGAAGACAAATGGGATGTTGCAAAAAAAGATCCCGTGCAATGTTGCATAGATTTTGTATGGTATTATTGTGATAAACAAAGCTGCTGGTGGTATGACAACAATTCAAAAACATGGAGAGTTGTCAGAGGTTTAGATATGTTGAACAAGAATCTACGCTGTGGTATGATTGAAGTAGCAAACTATTATGGGAAACTCTTAATCTTATGGGACCAGTCAGTGCATCATGGTCGTTTTCAAAAAAAAGATATTTGGTGTGCGGTGGTTGCGCTTGAAAGACGTGCTGGTAGTGATGAAGTTTGGGGAAACGCTGAATGGGCTAATATTGTGCTTACGGTTCCCAGCTCTTATGTTTTCGTCAATAGTCTACTAGTTGCACTTTAATCAAATATAATCATTTTTTCGTTTTAACCATTGCCAATGACACTTTTTGTTCTTTACTCTTTAATATATTGTTGCTTTTATACTTCAATTAAATTATTGGCAATAGCAACAATGAATACATCCAATTTCAATAATTTTTAGACCGACATGTGGTAATGTGTAGTCATCCAATTTCAATAATTTTTACACGGGCATTTGTTTAGCAAGATGTGTACTTGTAAGACGGCCGTGTTCATGCTGTGTCGCAACAACAATAATTAGCGGCCACGATTCCGTTCGTTTTGTTGTTAAGTGATCGAGAGATGGTTATTGCGGTGGCGGCTACGAGCTCCATTGTTTCCGTAAATGCCTCCAGTAGTTGCGGAAGAACCAACCTGATCGGAGTTAGAATTTATTCGGCATTGAGCTTCCAACTGCTTTGAAGACAGATTACTATGTTCTCACTATGTGTTCTATGATTATATTTCTCAGCTGTTTGAAGCTTTGATTGATCGGGTGGATCTATCTGAATCTGAGGCTGAATCATCTCTTGATTTTTTGCTGAACGAGGCAGACGAGGTCCTGATTAGCGCCTTTCTAGTTCTACTGAGAGCTTAAGGAGAGACATACGAAGAAGTAAGTATATCACTCTAGGCATATAAATAATACATAATCCTAATATTACAGCACTTCACTTAGTAAACATCTACCATTTAAATTATCCGGTGTTTGGTTGGTAGGTTGTGGGGTTGGCTAGGGCAATGATGAAACATGCTAGGAAAGTGGAAGGATTAGGTGATGTTGTGGACATAGCTGGAACAGGTGGTGATGGAGAAAACACAGTCAATATATCAACTGGATCTTCAATAATTGCTGCAGCTTGTGGCGCAAAAGTAGCAAAGGTACAACTTCCTTAACAGAAATGATAGTTCTCTTCTGCATGTGGAAGTGCTGATGTACTAGAGGCACTAGGAGTAATGCTGGATTTGGGACCAGAGGGCATCAAAAGATGTGTTGAAGATTCGGGGATTGGCTTTATGATGTCCCCTATGTATCATCCAGCTATGAAGATTGTTGGTCCTGTCCGAAAAAAGCTTAAAATAAAAACCGTTTTTAACATATTGGGACCTATGCTTAAACCTGCTAGAGGTGGAGGTCCAGACTATAATGCGGGTGTGTTAAGACGTGTTCTTTCAGGGGAACGTGGAGCAATTATTGCCGATTCATTGGTATAATATTGTTTTGCAGATTCAACATTCTCTTTCTCTCTGAAAACTTTCCTGCTTTTTCTTGAACTTCTGCATTTTCAAAATCTTGTTTCAGATCCTAAACGCAGCTGCAGCTCTCCTGGTTAGCAACCGAGTTCAAACACTAGCTGAAGGAGTAACCTTGCCACGGGAAGTACAATCGTCTGGGAAAGCTATCAAGACGCTTGATTCATGGATAAACATCTCCAACTTAGCTCACAAATCTCAGTGACCAGAGAGGCCTCTGCATTGTTTTCAATATTGTATGCAACAGATCACCGTTGCAATTGTAGATGAAAATCAAGGCAATGTGCCAAAGGAAGACGTCGGAATCATTTGTAGCTTCACTTTCCCACAGAGAGGTATATACGTTATCATCATGTAAACATAACTAACAACAATTTTTAATAAAATGAATGAATCAATTTTACTCAAACTGAGATCAGATTCATCAATGGATGCAAAATCACACCTAAGCAGTAAGTAGATAGAACACAATTAGAAAATTAGTCTTGAACCACAGACCATAATATGCTTCAAACACAAGTTCTTCACTCATTCTTCAACTACACCTCACACATGGAGTCTATTCTTTGGAGACTTTGATACACATCTTGGCTGGTTCGATGAGCTTGAACGTGCAAACTTCCCCGAGCTCTAAGCCTAATTCTTTGGCGAAACGACTCCATCCAGCAGAAAATCTTGACTGCACATCAGTGACCACATACGTAACCTCCCATGACTTCTTTCCCTTGGATGATGAATCTTGAACATCTTTGTCTGATTTGGCATATGCATGTCAACAAACTTCTTCGGGATCCCCTAAATCACAGAGTTGTATTAGATTAGTTCACATATATAAATACAACCATTTTAACAATGTGTAACTGGTTTTGCCTTGCTTACCTTACCAAGAACAGGAGGTGTGATTTCTTGATGGTGATCTTGAATTCTGGAACAAGAGATGAGGTGCCGGCTTCAGAATCATTAGAAACAGTATCCACCTTCCTGTTCTTACTCTTCTTGGATTTTTGTGGTTTCCTTGGTTTCCCTTTTTCTCGAGTTAAGCTCCTGTTTCTGCTTCGATTTCCCACTTGTCGATTCAGCTGTTAAGACCTGGATAGCTCTGTTCAGAACAAGACTCATTTTCACCCAAACCGTTGTCATTCACAAATTTTCACCCAAACCGTTGTCATTCACAAACTGGTTCCATCCACGATCTTCCATGCAGTGAAAAATGAACAATACTTGGGTTCACCCCTCCATTCACCCCCTTATAAAATAAGGAAACAAAATATGTATACATTGTTATAAAATTAAAAACTTTAACCGCTCTTTAATAAACCCAAACCGACATATATTAAATCTAAACCCTAACCATCTTATTTGTGAACTCAAACCGACATATAATTTCGTTCTAATTGTGAAATCTAAAACCTAATCATCTCATTTGTGAACCCAAACCGACATATAATTTCGTTCTAATTATGAAATCTAAACCCTAACATCTCATTTGTGAACCCAAACCGACATAATTTCGTGTTAAATGTAAAATCTAAAACCTAACCATCTCATTTGTGAACCCAAACCGACATATAATTTCGTTCTAATTTTAAAAATCTAAACCAAACCAATATTTAACTTTCCTTAATTAAAAGTATACATAATTTGTTTCCTTAATTTGATTTGCTTTTTAATTTAATTTTGATTTATTTTTTAAATGAAAAATTAGATGGAAAATTTTGATTGGATGAGAGAAGAGGGGGTGAACCTAAGTAATTTTTGTGAAAAATTGGGTTCTTGGAGATTTTGACTTGCCATGAGCTTCCCCATAGCACTTTCAAGACCATCTTAAACGACGAATACTTGTCGGAGTTGCTTCTTATCAAGTGATGAGGAATCATTCTCTTCAGAGGGACACAACAACAAAATCAAGAAATACCAAAAGAGGGACGTCTAGAAGTGATAAAATGAAGCAACATTCTTCAGTTCCACAGTCAAAGTTTCAACCTTTTTTACCACAGCCAAAGGTAAAGCTCCCAAAATTCAAAGTGTTTTATTTTTCTGCATTAACTTCAAAATTTACATATGGGTTAGTTGAAAAGATTTGCATGTATCATTAAACTGTTTTTGTGTCAAATTGAAACAGGTGTAAGCTCATGACTTCCTTTTTTTTTTTTTTTTTTCTTCCAATAATTTTATTAATGGTCAGAGTTTACAAGCTGTTGCAAAAAGTTAGGACAGATATTAAAAAATTCCCATGGAACGGGGGAAGCTACAATGTTTTTTTGCTAAGAAGTAAGCACTGTGAAAAGAGAATTTCAACGAGCTGAACAAGTGCTGCCATTGCCTAATTGAGTCCAAATAGCGTTGTAGCCTGTGGTTTTGTCCATCCTTGTCCAATAAGCGGGTGATATACTGATTATGGCCTTCGAAAATCATCGATCTGTATCCTAGTCCCCAGCTGCATTGTATGGCCCATATAAGAGCCGAGCATTCTGATTCCTCTGGTGTAGGACGGCCTTGAAATTTTCCCATGCCGCAATGAAGCACTTGTCCATTGGAATCCCTGATTATCCATCCTAATCTGGATACTCTGTCACCTTCATGGTGTGAGGCATCGTAATTACATTTGAAGCTCATGACTTCCTAGACACGTAGAAAGCAGAGCAAATTCCTATTTTTAGTGACTGAATTCTGAATAAAAGACAGCGTCATATTTTCTTTTATTTTTACTCTTTTTTTTTGGTCGTTGGTTAATGTTTTCTCTAGTATAAAAATAGAAAAAAACCAAAAAATACTTCATCTATTTTTAAATTGAATATTTAATACATGGTCTTTTTTGGTTGAAAAAATAATACTCAGATTAATAAAAACATGTAATTTAATACCTCAAAAATTAAATGTTGTCATTTTCCTACTTACGATTTCTTAACAAAAACTAAATTCCAGTTTTACCCTTATTCATTTTTATTAATTATTAATTTATAAATAACATTGAATTAATTTTAATTTTTTGAATAAAAAATATAATTGTTATTAATATTTCATTTTATGGCAATCTTATCTCCAAAATTTAATTTTTTCTTTTTTTTTAAAGATTTCTCAACGTTTCGGATGAAAAAGAAAAATAAACCAATAATTATCAAACCGAACCAAATCTCGATCTGATTGATTAATGTCCCAATTCCCAAATACACAAAAACCCTAAAACTGAAATTGTGTGGGAGAAGAAAACGACGAGAGCCTATCATCCCTCAATTCATTTCTCACACACCAAAGAAACCCAATCGCCATGATTTCTTTATCTCGACCAATCTGTCTCTTTCTTACATGTCTCTTCCCTCACTCATCTCTCTTTTTATTATGTTGGATCCGACCAACGAGCCTTTGATTTTGCCGTTGGTACAGCCGCAATTGCCCAAATCTGATCAAAGCAATAGTGTGGCGACGACGGGGTTATCTCCATCACCGATGCTTCACAAATCAATTCAAAGATTCATAGAGCTTCCACCGGTACAGCCACATTACAGCTTCCACCTCACGTGACAGAGAACGCAAAACAACTTACTTCTTTTTGTATATCTTAATTCAAAATTTCTGATTTGGATTTTTAAAAAATTCAGAATCTTGCAGCTGGTTTATGCTTGGGAATTACAGTGAGATTTCGTTGAATGGACAAAACAAAGTCAATAACAATTAGAAAAAAAGAAGAACAACGTCGATAACGATTTTGAACAATCATCGTTGTTCTTGTGATGAATTTATTTGAGTTTTTTTAGATGGTTAAAAATGTAATATTAAAAACAGTTAAAGAAATAAAATATAATTTTTTGAATTAAAAAAGATAAAATTGTTATAAAATAAAATATTAATAACAATTATATTTTTTATTTAAAAAATTAAAATTAATTCAATGTTATTTACAAATTAATAATTAATAGAAATGAATAAGGGTAAAACTGGAATTTAGTTTTTGTTAAGAAATTGTAAGTAGGAAAATGACAACATTTAATTTTTGAAATATTAAATTACACGTTTTTATTAGTCTAGGTATTAAACGTCCAAATAAAAGATAGAAGAGGTATTTAGAAACCAAAGTTGAAAGTTCTATGGTAGATTTTTTTTTTTGGTTGAACAATATTTTGAAAACCTATCAAATGTCACTGCAGACTTCAACTAAATGTGACCCCATACTAGTATGCGTAAGAAAGAGCCAGCCACTGAATGACTGAAACATTTGTGTAAGTTAAATGTGGTCATACGTATACGTAATATTTGTCTCGATCTAGTTCAGAAAACTCCGGATATTTTGTAAATGTACTTGGAGCAAAGCATATAATAAAATTCAACATTTGTTAGAAGTAGAGCAAATCACTAATACAAAAATTTTAAATTCTTTGAATACTGGCAGTTTATATTAAGGTAAATAGATATACTGTATGTATACGATATCTATATCTCAATAAATTTAAAAAATTGTAAAAGTATGTTTAGTTGTGAAAATATTATTTCTGTTTCTATGGGTTGAATAGGAGAAGAAAAAACGAATCAAACCGGATCTGAAATTCTCGGTTAAAGAGTAATAAGAATCCTTAACCAGGAGCAATGCAGCAAAAGGCAATCTGTAAATAGAGAGTAAAAGAAAAAAAAATCCGGATATATTAGTTCGGGGATTTGAACCCGACGTGAATCGAACACGCAACCTTCTGATCTGGAGTCAGACGCGCTACCATTGCGCCACGGATCCGGATGCTAATTACTCAACTTCGTTGTATTTATTCATAATCATTATACTAAAAATAGTTCTTCAATTGGTTTGGTGTTCTGTCTTTCTTTTTCAATGATCGATCCAAAATGTGTTGACATGAATCATGTCTTTCGCATCAAAATGGTATTCACTCTCTAAACTTTTAGAACAACTCTTATAAGAGAAAGAGTAAAAATGCATAGCTATTTACAATGAATAAGTCAATTTCTAAAGTAAGAAGAACAAAAAATGTAGATCATCATCATTGGCGCCGAGAAGTCACATTGATTAAGGTATCTTCAGAACATGGAAGCGTTAAGCCGCCCATCGGACGATCAAATCCAAACTCTTCCTCGGATTTACTGAGCAGAGCTTGAAACGAAAGCTGGTTTAAATATGTGATTGGCACCAAATATCTCTTCCTCTGGCTCTCTCCTACGTACACCGCAAGAAACCCTTTTGGTGCCGCCGAGGCTGCTCTGGTGGAGCGGCTTAGAATCTTCTTTGCTCCTAACATACTTCTCACCAAAGCCATTTCTATTTTTTTTTGTCTGAAAAATGTGGAATTCCCTTTTAAGCTTCAGAAGATGTATGAAATGATTTAAGTTATTGGATTGCTTACTGTTGTTGATGATAGAAAGAATGGTTCATGTATGTATATATAGAAAGATCAATGAAGGGAATCTTCTCAGAAAAAATCATTGAAACTTGTGGTGGTTTACAAATGTGGGACAGCCTATAACTGAGTACCACATGGTTCTGTCCTTACCATCTGGAGAAGATACATAAATGCAAATTTTCTACTTGGATAATCTCCATATGCAATTCACACGGGCTTGTTTTCTCAATGTTTCTAAGACAAGACGTGCCCTATGATTTTTAAAACAAGGAGAAGCAAGTTCGGTAATGATTAGGTGGCTGGTTCTTTGTCCTATAGTACTCTAATTTATCTGAATGGATTCAATTGAAAGTTAAAAGTGGGACTTGATGTTGTTCAACAACATAACAACAAGTCTCTGTCACAGGTTAAGTTGTTCTTTTATGATATCCACACATGAAAATTACAAGTGAGAGACTGAATATCTCATATCTTCACTTCATTTATTATACAGACATGGAGAAAACAATCACTTGTGAAGTGAAGATAGCTCATTAGCGTGCGTTGCGTGTCAACTTGTCATCTATCTAACTTAAAAAACAGAACCATGTTCTCTGTTCTAGTCTGTCCGACGCTTCAAGATCACAAGTTTCAAGGATATTTCAGAGGTGTTACAAATCCTTTCTATATATACACACTTAACTCATTCTTTCTATCATCAACCAACCACAAGCAATCCAACAACTTTTACATCTTCAGAAGCTTCACAAGAATTCAACCTTTCGGACAAAGAAGAAATAGAAATGGCTTTGGTGAGAAGTCTATTGGGAGCAAAGAAGATTCTAAGCCGCCCCACCAGAGCAGTCTCGGTGGCCCCAAAAGGGTTTCTTGCGGTGTACGTAGGAGAGAGCCAGAAGAAGAGATATTTGGTGCCAATCTCATACCTAAACCAGCCTTTATTTCAAGCCCTGCTCAGTAAATCCGAGGAAGAGTTTGGATTCGATCATCCGATGGGTGGCTTAACGATTCCTTGTCCTGAAGATACCTTCATCACCGTAACATCCAGGCTTCAATGTTGATATTTAAAAGAAGAAAATAAAGTAATAGTGGTTAGAGATAAACTAATGTATAATATGAGTTAGCTTTTTTCCCTCTTTATTTGTGAAATAAAGAGGTTACAAAAGTCAAATGTGAATACCAATTTTGTGTACGAAACAATGGTATCAATACGTATCACAGATAGTAATTTGACAATAACATCATCTTGCTGTTGTATAAACATATATATGTTTTTTTTGCATCCGGTAGAAAAAAACCATTAATATTCATTAAGATTCATATCAGACCTTCTCTAACATACAATTCTTAGTTTGTTTGGTTTCTCGTCTTCTCTTCTCCATATCACAAATTCATGCCATTATTTCTAAGATATTTACAGTCGCTAGCTATAAATATATGTATGCATATCACTAGAAAAATCAAATAAACAATATATACATTAAGAGTCGATAGAAGGGAAAACAAACGAAAACATTGAGCGAGGAAGTCGCTCAGTTACAAGAACATGAGATCGCTTCTGCATTGTCGATTGAGTATCTTCAGTTTGCTTCTGCATTGCAAGAGTAAAGGAAACAAAGTAAGACCATAGATTTCAAAGCCTCAGCAACAAGAACCAAACATTCATATATACCAAAAATCCCTTCAAACAAGGCTTCTCTTATAGTGTTTCTCCTTGGAACTTAATATAAAACATAAACGAGTCAGTCAAAACCCTTGGTGTAAAAAAAAACTCACCAGCATCGCTAACACCCTTTAAATTTAGGCAATAACTGTGAACTAACAAGACAAGAAGGATTTCTGAATAATACTTTACTTAGAATAATACCACCTCATCAAACTTACAAACAAAGGAACTAGTATATATACAAACAAAGAGAACATTCTAGGGTTCTATCATAGTGTAGGATCGGCTTGCACTTGGCAAACATCTAGCCGCATACTTCAGTCAAGATGCCATGGAATCTGTTAGCCAGTACAATAGGGGAACAGCTACTTAGTGTAACCGTCGTCATGCTCTGTATCGGTTGAGGTGGTGTAGGCCGCTGTTCCGGGAAAGTACTGTGTTGCAGAAAGGGACTACTCTGTTTCTGAAAATAAGACCGTTGGTGAACATCTGGGCTTTGGTGAACATGTGGGCTTTGAGGAACCGTTGCAATATGGGCCTGCGGCCTTATACTATCATGCCCCCTCAAACTGAGTGTGGGAGAAACTTGAACATTCAGTTTGGAACGCAAGTGTTCAAAAGGTCGTTTAGCCAGAGACTTGGTAAGCGTATCAGCAAGTTGTTGCTCTGCAGGTATATGCTGAACTTTGAGGACACCAAGGGCAACACGTTCACGAACATAATGATAGTCAACATCAAAGTGTTTAGATCGATTGTGAAGAACCGGATTCGCAGAGAGATAAACCGCAGAGAGATTATCACAACGAAGAACAGCCGGTTGAGATTGTGAGATACCCAAATCGCGAAGAACAGAGGAAATCCATGTGAGTTCAGAAGCAGTGGAGGCAAGGGCACGATATTCAGCTTCAGTAGAGGACCTGGACACAGTTGGTTGGCGTTTAGCAGACCAAGAAATAACATTAGATCCCAACAAGACACAGAAACCGGATGTTGAGCGACGGGTATCTTTACAACCCGCATAGTCACTGTCACTATAGGAGACCAAAGAGAGGTTTGTGTGTTTGGAGATATGTAAACCCATTGTAAAGGTGCCTCGGAGGTAACGGAGAATCCTCTTGAGGAGTCCAAAATCAGACACTGTAGGAGAGTGCATCCGTTGACAAATGAAGTTGACGGCAAATTGGATATCAGGACGCGTGATGGTCAAATATTGAAGCTTCCAAGCGAGACTCCGAAAATAAGACGGCTCAGAGAACAGTCGAGTGTCACGAAAGACATGATCCAGACGCAACGGTAATGGAGTGTGACAAGAATTACATGAGGACATATTTGCATGATGAAGAATCTCTTCAGTATATTTGGTCTGATGAAGGAACAAGCCTTGAGAGGAAGACTGTGCTTGAATGCCAAGAAAGTAATGCAGATTACCTAGGTCTTTCATTGCAAAGCGAGAGCTGAGCTCATCAATGAGAGATTTGAATAAGGTAGGATTGGATCTGGTGAGCAATATATCATCGACATAGAGTAAGAGGACCAAGGTGTGGCCATTACGATGGTAGGTAAATAGTGACGGATCCGCTTTGCTGCACACAAAACCAAATTCCAAGAGATAATTGCTAAACTTATCATACCAGGCACGCGGAGCTTGCTTCAAGCCGTAGAGAGCCTTTTTCAGAGAGCAAACATGATCCGGAGTAGTAGCATCTTCAAAGCCTGGTGGTTGGATCATATAAACCTGTTCTTGGAGATCACCATGAAGAAATGCATTCTTCACATCAAGTTGAATAATAGCCCAGTTCTTGGTAGTGGCGACTGTGAGCACAATCCGAATGGTAGAGGTTCGAACTACTGGACTATAAGTCTCATTAAAATCAACTCCAGGTTCTTGGTTGAAACCTTTGGCGACAAGGCGAGCTTTGAGCTTATTCACCGTACCATCAGCATTGAGCTTCACAGTAAAAACCCATCGACACCCTAAAACGTTCATGTCAGCAGTAGCAGGAATCAAAGACCATGTATGATTCTTGTAAATGGAATCAAGTTCTTCTAACATTGCTTGTCTCCATCCTGGATGAGCAAGTGCCTCTGCCACACTCGTGGGAAGAGAGGGAATGGTTTTACTAGCCACAAGGGCATAGCGTGGATTGGGTTTGCGAATGCCATCTTTGGATCGAGTGGTCATGGGATGAAGTGATGATGTCTGAACAGTTGAATCCACAGCTTCAGGTGGGGAAGAACAATGAGTGTCCTCAGTCGTGAGAGTGGAACTGTCATTCGAGGGCGAGACTACATGGCTCGGAGAACAGAGTGGTGCACAGAGTGTGTCATCTTGAGGATATTCTACTACACAATCACTTGATGACAGAGGGCTCGGAGTATTATTAACAGGTGGGAGGATTGGTAGAGTGCGAAATAGACTGTCTGCAGACTGCCAAGCTCTAAGTAAGCCAGTTGTATGTTGAGTGACCAGCTCCCGATACTTGTCTGTGAAAGGAAAACACGACTCATCAAAGATAACGTGTCTACAGATATAGACACGGCCAGTGGGTGGATAGAGACACCGATATCCTTTGTATTGAGGATGATATCCGAGAAAAACACATTGGAGAGAGCGAGGCTCGAACTTGTGTTGTGTGAATGGACGAAGACAAGGATAACACGCAGCTCCAAATATACGCAGCTCCAAATATACGCAGAAAAGAGTAATCAGGTTGCTTGTTGAATAATTTCTCATGTGGACTATGCTGTTGAAGAGCCTTGGAGGGAAGTAGATTACTGATAAAGTTGGCGGAATAGAAGGCCTCAACCCAATACTTGAGGGGCGTTTTGCTATGAAATAACATTGACAAACCAAGTTCGGTTAGATATCGATGTTTTCTTTCAGAAATGCCATTTTGTTGTGGCTTTGATGGACATGAAATGAGGTGACGAATACCGTGATTCTGTAAGTGGGTGCGAAAACGACTGCTTATAAATTCACCACCACCATCACTTTGAAAAACCTTGATTTTTCGACTGAACTGATTCTCAACTTGTTTTTGAAAGCCAATGAACACATCACAAAAATCAGACTTTGCTTTAAGAGGAAATATCCAAGAATATCGAGAAAATTCGTCCACAAAAACAGCATAATAACGGAAGCCCTGAACTGATACAACCGGGGAAGGACCCCAAAGATCACAATGAAGTTGATCAAGAGGGTTCATAACATTAGAACTAGATGAATAAAAAGGAAGTTGACAACTCTTTCCCATTTGGCAAGGTTCACAAACGGAAGTGGTGCTGCTCTTATTGATAGAAATTGCCTTGCTGGTTTGGAGAAGTTGAAGAATCTGAAAGTTTGCATGACCAAGACGTTGATGCCACACCATATCACTCGCACAACACATCGATTTGAATAAAAGCTACAAACTCAGATTCCTCAACACATAAAGACCTTGATTACGAGGCCTCTTGTCACAACCTTCGAGTGAGTAAATCAATAATATATACATTAGCATCAAAGAAGACACCACATGGATAATCATCACACAGCTTGGAAACAGAGAGCAAAGATTTTCAGGTGACGGACATACTAGAACATCACAAAGAGGAATACTACCTGCGGTTGTGGCAAGAGTAGTTGATCCAACATGTGTAATGGGTTGATGTGTGCCATCTGCAACCATCACATTCTCGGGACCATTATAGGGTGTCACAGATTGAAGAGAATCAGCTGTTGGAGTGATGTGAGCAGTGGCTCCGAATCAGTCCCACCAGCGCCACTAGTATCTGAAACTTGTAGTGCGGCAAGAGCTTGTGGAACATCATCACTTTGGTAAGAAGCATCAAACCGATTCCAACACTTAAGCGCAACATGACCCACACGACCACAGATTTGACATACAGGACGAGAGTTAGAGGAGTTACCAGACTGACTCGATTCCAACCGAGGAGTTAACCTGTTGAGAAAAACCTCGGCCACGGGTTGAGTATTCACCTCGTCCTCGATTACCACCACGACCTCGCTGTCCAGATCCATGATAACCACCTCTCGAGCTTGAAACGCAATGTGTGGTGAGATGTCGTGGAGTCTCATAAGACTGCAACTTGGAGTCAAAGCGAAATCTCCGAACAATATCATTGAACGTTGGAGCGGGAGTGCGGGACATCGAACTTTGAAGAACTGTAGCTATGGGATCGTACTCACGACTAAGACCATTGATAAAGGTAAAGATCTTCATATTCTCATCGACTGGTTTCCCGATGGAACTTAAGCTGTCACACACAGCTCGAAACTCACGGTAGTAGGTGGTGAAATTTTTACCTTTGATATTCAGAAGCTGCAGACAACGTCGGAGGTCGAATTCACGAGCGACAGAACTTTTGTTGAAGTTTCCGGCAAGAGACAGCCAGACATCTTGAGACGTGGACAAGGCATGAACTAGCCCCAAGACTTCTTCGGTAAGGGTACCAAAGATCCATGACTTTATGAGCTCGTCTGTACAGATCCAAGCTTCATACTCCAGATTTGGAGCTTCGACGGCATTAGTGACAACAGTCGCCGGAGGTTTTGCAATAGACCCATTCACAAAACCAAGAAGTTTTTGACAACGAAGTAAAGACTCAAACTGGGTTTTCCAGAGAAGATAGTTGCTATCACTCAATTTTATTGTGACTGAGCTAGCGACATGAAGAGACGACGGGAAAGGGTAAGGACCAGGATACTCTGCCATGACAGCACCGGTTAAGGTCTAAGAGAGCTCTGATACCATGTGAACTAACAAGACAAGAAGGATTTCTGAATTTTACTTAGAATAATACCACCTCATCAAACTTACAAACAAAGGAACTAGTACATATACAAACAAAGAGAACATTCTAGGGTTCTATCATAGTGTAGGATCGGCTTGCACTTGGCAAACATCTAGCCGCATACTTCAGTCAAGATGCCATGGAATCTGTTAGCCAGTACAATAGGGGAACAGCTACTTAGTGTAACCGTCGTCATGCTCTGTATCGGTTGAGGTGGTGTCGGCCGCTGTTCCGGGAAAGTACTGTGTTGCAGAAAGGGACTACTCTGTTTCTGAAAATAAGACCGTTGGTGAACATCTGGGCTTTGGTGAACATGTGGGCTTTGAGGAACCGTTGCAATATGGGCCTGCGGCCTTATACTATCAATAACTACTCCTCCGTTCTTTCCTAGGAGGTACGCTAAAGCTTGTATACGTCCATTTGTGTCCATCTGCATCTTCCAAAACCCGTAGCCTAACAGATAAATTAGGGAAATATGAAGTATCAACTAAGGCTAACCTTCCCTCCTCATAAGGTACAATCATATGAGAACCTTAAGGTGAATAACCCTCTGAATAAACCTTCCCTTCTCTTCCTCTGAATCCATGGCGGATCGATCTTCAAACCCTAAGTTTTTTTTCTCTCTGAAAACATAGGTAGACATATCCTTTTGCTAGAAAGCCTAGAAAGCAGGCAAGGGGATTGAATCCTATGTGAATCAAACACGCAACCTTCTGATCTGGAGTCAGACGCGCTACCATTGCGCCACGGATCCGGATGTTAAAAACTCAATACTTAATCGTATTTATCCCTAATTAATCAATTATACTATAAATAGTTCTTCAATTGGTTTGGTGTTTTGTCTTTAATTTTCAATGATCCAAAATGTATCGACATGAATCGTGTCTTTGGCATAAAAATGGCATTCACTCTCTAAACTTTTAGAATAACTCTTTCAACAAGAAAGAGAAAAAATGCTCAGTTCAGCTATGTACAATGAATATAAGTCTATTTCTAAACTAGGAAGAACAAAAAAATGTTGGATCATCATCATTTCAGCTGAGAAGTCACATAGATGAAGGTATCTTCCGGACATGGTATCGTTAAGCCACCCATCGGATGATCAAATCCAAACTTTTCCTCCGATTTACTGAGCAGGGCTTGGAATGAAGGCTGGTTCAAATATGAAATTGGCACCAAATATCTCTTCTTCTGGCTCTCTCCAACGTACACTGCAAGAAACCCTTTTGGTGCCGTCGAGGCTGCTCCGGTGGAGCGGCTTAGAATCTTCTTTGCACCTAGTAGACTTCTCACGAAAGCCATTTTTTTTTTTTTTTTTGAAATTTTTGAATTCTTTTTAAAGCTTGTGAAGATGAATAATGAGTTAAGTGTGTATATATAGAAGGACCAACGAAGGAGTTGCAACCTCTCTGAAAGTCATTCAAACTTGTGGTCTTGAAGCGTCGGACAGACTAGAACAGAGAACATGGCTCTGTATTTACCATTTGGCAACGATGCATTGATGCAACTTGTCTTCATGCATGAGATAATTAATTGAGTGTGGGACAAGAAACTAAAAACAAAGTCCATATGCAATTCACAAGGGACTGTTTTCTCAATGTTTTTTTAGATAAGACGTGCTATTGTCAATAATAATGACCAGCTAGTTTCTTCTTTTCCAGATGGTAAAGACAGAACCATGTGAGCTCTGTTCTAGTCTCCAGTCTGTCCCACACGCTTCAATACCACAAGTTTCAATGATTTTCTCAGAGAGGTTTCAAGTCCTTCATTGATCTTCTATATATACACACTTAACCCATTGTTCCTACCATCAACCAGGAACAAGCAATATATCAAATAACTTGAGTTTTTTCTTTTCATCCATCTAAATAAGCTTCAAAAGAATTCTAAACTTTTCATACAAAAATAACAGAAATGGCTTTGGTGAGAAGTCTATTGGGTGCAAAGAAGATTCTAAGCCGCTCCACCGCAGCTGCTTCCATGAGTAAAAGAGCAGCCTCGGGGCCACCAAAAGGGTTTCTTGCAGTGTATGTAGGAGAAAGACAGAAGAAGAAATATTTGGTGCCAATTTCATACTTGAACCAGCCTTCATTCCAAGCCCTGCTTAGTAAATCGGAGGAAGAGTTTGGATTCGATCATCCGATGGGTGGCTTAACGATACCATGTCCGGAAGATACCTTCATCTATGTGACTTCTCGGCTCCAATAATGATAATCCTACATTTAGTTCTTCTGAGTTAGAGATAGACTTGTTCCTTGTAAATAGAGGATTTTTATTCTTTCTTTTTTGTCTCTTTTTTCTTGAAAGAATTGTTCTAAATTTTTGGAAATAGATGCCATTTTTTATTCAATAGACACGATCATGGTTCATGTTAATTACATTTTACACCGATTACCAAGTCAGAGTATGAATAATCTTATCCATTAGCTTTTTTTCTTTTTTTTTTGTCAACCTCACGATTAAATAATTAAAAGAAAACTCTTCGATTGGTTGCCCAAACTGGAGGAAAGTTGTTTACAAAAATCGAGTCTGAAACTAAAACTCTAAAAGAACGAGCTAAGCAATCTAAAAGTTGTTTACAAAAGCATAATCTTATCCATTATGTTTATTTAACCAATTTCTTACTCAATTGAAATACTATTTCATCTTACAAGGAAATAAATGATTTTTAGCTAAACTGAACAGCATAAGAAAAAGAGATACTCAAAACTCAAAAGTAAACGGTTTCTACTTCAAATTTAGTGTACGATTGCATTACTAATCTACCTTTCGTTTTACTTTTAATCAACCAGAAATATAAACAGTTATTAATTTTCAGTCATTTAGGTTATTAATTTTTGAAAAAATTAGTATAAGGTCTAAGCTCTCACATCTTTTGTATAAACAATATGACATGTTGTCTTGTCTTTTTTTGTTCTGTTTCTTGAGATTTGCTCTGTTTCTCTCTTCCCCCGTTTGCTCTGCCTCTCTTTAATAATTTTTTTACGTACAAAGCATCTGTTAGTTTGCTCTGGATACAAGCTTTATTCAGATACTTCATTGTATCATAGATTCATAATACATTAGATGAGACTATTCCGTTTATAAGAAATTGAAAGCTCATAAGAACTTTAATGATCTATCATCTCTATGTTTTTAAATAAACAAGAAAACATATGATATCCTCCTTAAAATATAACTGTTCTTCATAAATAAATAAGACTACAAGGGAATTTTCAAACTTAACTTAGAATTGAAGTAAAATAAAATAAAAGTAGAACTGTAGAAGTCATCCTCTTCACTGACATTAACCAAACACACAGAATCATTGTCCTTTAAGGTGAACTTGATTTTGGAATGAGGAACCATCAAGGGGATATTATTCCGTCATGGTACAACCACTCGAGTTGCTCTCACCTTTGACATAGAAACTGAGAATCCTCTTCTTCCCAATCACCTCACGCTTACCTTTTGATACGACATCACTCAGCTTCCCAAGGGCTTTCCAACGCCCCTCACACGTCTCTACGTTGACTTTGCGGCTTCCAGAGACCTGAGACAGTGTCAAAAAGTAGTACCACTCGTTAAGTTCGAAAAAGTCTGTCTCTGAGTCAACCGCCACGGCTCCTTGGCATATAAATCGGTCTTGTCTTCTAACTCTAACTATAATACTTTATTCGACGTTTTGGCAACCTTATTACGCCCGAGGCAATAGCCGATGCCTTCTTGGTCCGTAGGATGAAACCTAAACCCAACCCAACAACCTTTTGTTGCTCTTTCTCGTTGTAATTTTCAACCACCGACATATCCTATTCTTCTTCTGCGAGGCAAAGAAACGCAAATATATTAGACCAAAAGTTTAAAGATCTATATGTTATAACAATAAACAAGCAAATGGATCGGATCTATACAATAAAAAAAAACCGAATGATCTTTAGAACAAAACTGAAAAAGCTTAATGGGTTATAGAGATGTAGGAAGAATAAATAAAAACGCGTTAAAGACTTTGAAGCTCTAAGCTCTTACCTGAAGAGCTTCAAAGTCTGGTCGTGACTCTTATTTATAGTACTGTGTATTAATTTCAAGGGCCATTAGGAAAACGAAAAAGGAAAAAAAAACGCACGTGTAATTAAAATAACAATAAGCAAACGAATGGATCGGATCTATATGTTATAACAATAAAAAAAACGAATGATCTTTAGAACAAAACTGAAAAAGCTTAGAACCCAAACTTTATAAGGAAACGGGAATCTTCTTCTCCTTTTTACATCTCTTGGTCTCAGCCACCAAGGGAGAGGGAAAAAGAGATGGAGTTGTTGCCTCCAGTGTGAGCCAAGTTTGCTTTTGGGGTGAGGAGCGGAGAGGGCTGAGTTCCTATTATGTCGTAAGAGAAGGATAAAGGAGATAGATCTTCTTCATGGGTGTGGAGGAAGGATGGGAGTACTTGGTGGTCAACTGAGAGAGACAAGGGAGACTCTCCTAGCTGTTATCCAGGTAAATTCTGTTGTTTTGGTGTTAGATCGATTGGAGAATCGAGGGTTGTGGAGGATTAGAGTTTTGTGGCGGAAACGAGCTTGAAAGAAGGCTCTGGTTGTGGCATCTCGGTTGGTGTCGTTCGACACCATAATGGTGTCAGTCGACACTATTACTTACCGACGGACAGCGCAGACTAGTCCAAGATGGCTACTTTGGGGTAACATTTGAAGGATGAAACAGAGTCATTTGGCTGAAATTTGGTGGGGAGCTTTGTGGTGTTATAGGCTCTATATCCAACGGTAGATTTCTGGAATGAACGGTTAGTTTGTGAATTAACGAAGGTTAACATAAATGTTTTCCATTGACGTGTGGTGGCAATGTTGGGGTGTTGAGCGACACCAAGGTGGTAACGGTCGACACTAGCATGTTGTGGTGTGTTTGGGTTATAGGAGAACAGCTGGAGTTAGGTTTGGATGAGGAGAGATCGACAGAAGTGATGCCATGGGCATCAGTGTCGACCGACACTAGGAGATTGTCGATCTACACCATGTGTGTTGTATCGCAAGTGGTGTGTTGGGTGACGATCGAAACCAATTGGAGGTGTCGATCGACACTGGAGGAATTGATAATAAATCGGAGTATTCGTGGGGAAGTGTTGTCGTGGCTGGACGAAATCAAATATTTCAGCCCGCCTCTCTTGTTACTCGGTCGCTAGGGGTGGTTAGTTGTTCGACTCAGTAACTAGATGAGGTGGAGTTTTGTATATTTGTGGAAGTTTTTGTAAGGAGCGATTTCTACGCCGGCTGTTTCATCGAAATTAGGGGTTCTGGTGAGATCGTTTCCCATGGATCTTGTGTAAGGATTGAGAATCCCGGTGCGGTCATTTCAAACCTACATATTTTTATCAACAATTTCCATATAAATAGTAATCACTTCACTAATCACCATCATATATCAAATCCTCCATTAAAAAAAAATAGAATTCTATTACATTATTTCTCAATATAACTAATGTTGTTTCAAATATAGTTTTTATGTCACTTTTGAAGATTTGGAAGAAAATGTTGGTTTTAGTTTGTAGATATTTCATATTTTTATGTTTATAAGAGGTTCAAGTGATTCAAATACGGTATAACTGTAAATTTTGATATATATATTTTAAGATTAATCATATTTTATAAGAAACTTACATATTTTATGTTTCTTATCTTTAATTATCTTTATACTCTACTATTTTATTTTGTATATTTTATTTTTTAATCTCTTAGAAGCTCCCAAATAATTCCCAAAATTTTGACATGTGTTTAAATAAAATAAAATAAAAATCATCAAACAAATAAAACAAGAATTTAGTGAAATTTAAAAATACATAAGAAAATCATAATACAATATCATTTTATTTAAACTAGAAATCATCGATACATCAATATCTTCGTAAAAACACAAATCTGTATAAGTAAAACAACTCATGCGTATGAAAGAAAATTTAAAGAGAATAAAAAAAAAAATTTATTATTGAAGATGGTGTCTTCGCCTGCTGAGTGGCCAGCTTTTACGCCTTATCTGGAAGATGCAGATAAAGAGAAGTTTGCTTCATCCACATTAACATACATTCCTCGCTCTCAGAATGGTAAAGCGGATAACTTAGCGCGACGAGTTCGTTCAGCACCGCATTTAGTTACCTATGTAAACAATATTCCTTCGCATTGGTTTGTTTAAGTTAATCTTGTATGTTGTTGTCAAAAAAAAAAAAAAACACTAAAAGAGAATTGCTTATTAATTAGTTTCATTATTAAAAATAAACAAATAAGTAATTCTATTAAGAGTTAATGTTGTATAGGGAAAAAACAAATATAAGGATCACACATAAAAACTATATCATGAGAAAAGTTTTGACAAAAAAAAAAAAAATGTTTTTACTAATTGTTAAAGCTCTCATCAAACCATATAAGCTCTCATTAAACCTTATGTAACTCCACATACAACTCCTATATTCATGAAAACATAAAAAACAAAAAAAAAATAGAAAAAGAAAAATAAAAATAACTAATATATTATCATAAAATATCTTACACAACTTAAAAAACTATTATAATAATAATAATAAAAAAAACAAATTTATATATAACAAAAAAATGGTCTCTCCTACTAACCTATCAAAAAGAGCTATTTCATCATATTAGATAGAACAATGTTAGTTGCACAAAAAAAAAGATAGAACAATTTATATGTTTAATAGTTAGTTTTTTGTAATTGTATTTAATAGTTTTTTATAGTCTATAGATACAATATAAATTAGTTAGTAAAATAGCAAATATAAGTTAAATGATTAAAAACATAATAAAACATATAAATTTATGTATATCCAGATTTATTAAGAAAATACAATTAAAGAATTAAAAATAACACATGTAAAAACTAAGAAAGAAAAACAAATCCGCCCAATGAGCGGACTACTATACCTATTACCACTATAAATACGAATTCGTCGCCTCTTATTAATTTCTTTTCCCATATATCTTCTCGTCGACGATTTAGGGTCTTGAAATTTCAGATCGCAGTTTCAGTCTCCTTGACGAATCTTCTCGTTTGATTTTTTTCTTTCTTTGAATCCCTTCATCGCGATTCGTTGCATCTTCTTCGTGGTGTTAAGAGTGAATCCGGAAACGTGTTCGTTTGAGAAACCGATGGCTCCTCCACACGTCTAGGGTTTTTCTTGCTTAGATAAATCAGACAAAACAGAAGACTCGGTGTTGTTCTTTTGCCCTTTTAGTTACAGAATGATCTCTACGATGTATTCAGAGGAAAGATCATGGAGATCATCTTCTACCTCTAAGAGATATCTCGAAGACCGAATCCAACACTGTGAAGAAGAAAGGAAAAGATTGAGACAGACAAGTTTCCGTGACCAGAACGTAAGAAGCATCCCCCAAGGTTGGTTAGATTGTCCACCTTTTGGTCAAAATATAGGATTCATCATTCCTTCAAAAGTTCCTCTCAGTGAATCTTACAAAAACTGTGTTCCTCGGGACAAAACATACACTTTGAAGCAGTGGTTAACTAGTAAAACGAAGGAGATTGGTCTGGTGATTGATCTCACAAATACAACTCGTTACTATCATCCCTACACCGAGTTAATACAGTACCGTATCGAGTATGTTAAGATTCCTTGCAGCGGTCGTGATGCTGTGCCGGATAATGTGTGTGTCAACACATTCGTCAACGAGATTAATCAGTTCGCGGAAGCCAATTCCTCAGGGAAATATGTTCTTGTCCATTGTACACACGGGCATAATCGTACAGGGTTTATGATTGTTCATTACCTTATGCGGTCTAGACCGATGATGACTGTTACACAAGCTCTAAACATGTTTTCCGATGCTCGCCCGCCTGGGATCTACAAACCAGACTACATTGATGCTCTGTACAATTTTTATCACGAAGTTAAGCCTGGGAGTTTTATTTTCCCACCAACTCCTGAATGGAAGAGGTGTGAAGAAGTTGTTGAAGACGACGATGATAATGCTCTGTCTTACCCTTACTACCCTGCAATGCAAGGAAACAATCAGGAGGAGAATGTGATGACGTTGTCCAATGATGACATTTTAGGGGATGACATTCCGTATGCTCAAGAGGTTTCCTACCAGAAATTATTTAAAGAGATGCTGAAATTGAAAGTATTTAAGAAGTTCCCTGGCTCGCACCCTGTGTCGTTAGGCAGGGAGGCCTTGCAACTATTGAGGCAGAAGTACTATTACGCGACATGGAAGGCAGATGGAACGCGGTACATGATGCTCTTGACTACAGGTGGATGTTATCTAGTAGACAGGATGTTCAGATTTAGAAGGGTACAAATGCGGTTCCCTTGTAGGCACGACCCAAGTGATTATAAAGTGCATCATGAAACACTGCTTGATGGAGAGATGGTTGTAGATACAATTAAGGATGGATCAGGAAGGGAGTGGCAGGCGAGGAGGTACCTCGTTTATGATTTGGTAGCGCTCAACGGGGAATCAGTGGCGGATCGGCCTTTCAGTGAGAGATGGGATATTCTTAATAGAGAGGTGATCAAACCGCGTAACGATGAGAAGAAGATGGTGAACCATTGGTATAGATACGAGATGGAGCCTTTTGGGGTACGGATCAAGGCTTTTTGTGTACTCTCTGCTTTGAAGAAGAAGGTTTTCCAAGAGTTGATTCCATCGCTTTCACATGAATCTGACGGTGTCATATTTCAAGGGTGGGACGATCCTTATGTTTTCGGAGCTGACAAGGGTCTACTGAAATGGAAGTTTGTGGAAACACTTGATTTTCTTTTTGACATGGACAAGTATGGTCGTCCGATGCTCTTCTTGCAAGAATATGGGAAGTTGAAGCTTATGAAAGACGATTTAATTGAATTTAGAGGTGATGGTTGGGACAATAACCTGGCCAGTTACTGTGGGAAGATTGTAGAGTGTTCATGGGATAAGCACAAGAAGGTATGGGTTAGTTTGAGGATCAGAGTTGATAAATCTGAACCAAACAGTATGCGAACTGGTCGTAGTGTGATAGCTTGCATTAAAGATGACATCACAGAGAAGGTTTTGCTAAAGGAGATCGAAGAGATTATCCGTCTTCCAATGTATGTTGAGCGCATTCGAATGGATACACAAGAAGCTCATGAACGCCGTAAGCATGGAAACCGTATGGTTAAGAGCTGGAGAAACCATTCTGGTCAAACGCTGTTGTAGCCATTTCAAGTCTGTTTCAATTTGTGAATACAGTAGTCAAATAACAAATAAATCATTTGGTTTTGTTATGTAACAGTTAACAAAGTTCTCTTCAGTTTAAACTTTAAAGGAAGTTATTTGAAATTCGAGTTCGATATTTTCGACTATCTACTACTGCCAAGTGTGCTATAACGGGTCATTCTTTAACACTGAAGAAACAGTGTTTGCGTCTTGTGGGACAGAAGATCGTTTGCTTGCTATCAAATTTTCAGGCTTCTTAACACGGAAGAGATGAGCTGGAGTTTGGCCGGAACTTTTTGCTTGTACTCTTTCTCTACTGCAGCTGCAGCCAGAGAATGAAGCTCTGGGGCTGCCGTCGCGTCTTTGTCCTCTTTGTTCCTGCCTTTTGAGAGCTGCGCAATGGCAGATGCACACTGAAGGAGGGAAAGCGGATTTTATCAATTATAACAGTTGCAAATAGAGAAGATCTGTAAAAATAGAGGAGAAAGAGACTTTACCAAGCAGATTCCTAGAAGAGCTCTGGTGTTTTTGCCGCCTGTTAAATCTATGGTGGCTGCATAGTATTTTCTTGCTGAGATTAGGTTTTCTATTCCACCGATTGTGTAGAGAACCTGATTATATATTATGAGTTTCATCGAACACAAAGGAAACAATCTAATGAACAACAAATACTAAAAACTCAAAATTTGATCAAAACTAAAAACTTCTTACATCAGCATATGCTAGGTGGTACAGCGGAACAATAGGCTGAGATAGTATGAGCTCTTCATAGCAGAAAGCTGCTTGTTTGTACCTGTAACCAAGACACAAACCATAAATTGGGTGGGAGCGAACGCCAACAGACGGTCTAAAATAAAAGACTGATGTTACTAGATAGATACTAATTCGTTTCTGCAACATAATTTGGAGGGAAAGAAAGAGGATAGAAAAAGGTTTACATTTGCAAGGACAGATAAAGCTCTGCAAGTTCTCTCCAGGCATCGTGATCAGCCATGAATCTACACAAAACAAAAACGATTAAGTGATATCATGATCAGGTGGGTCTCTTTTTTAATGGTAATTGGGATAAGTAAGCACTCACAGTTGAAGATATTTGTTAAGAAGCTCAATGGCTATGGATGGTTTTCCTAGTGCCTTGGATATAGCCACTCTTCGTTTGTGTATCGCCTGTATGAGACAATTCATTTCTACTTACAAAACAAGTATACATTTAGAAGAAAATTGTGAATGGTTTATCGAGGAAAAGGTACAAAGACTTACTTGGTCGAGTGGATTATCCTCCAAAAGGCTTGAATATGCTTCCTCAGCCTCTCCCCATAATCCCTTTGCTTCAAGCAGTAACGCCTCCAGCCTCCCTATCATTCCAAGTTGAGACTCAGACTTGGATCAATATAGACTACACTCAAAATTATACCACATTTAACTCCTAAATTTATCATTACTGATAAATTTACTTACCAACCCTTTTGCTCCCTGGAAATTTTTTCTGCAAAACCTTAATGCATTTCTGCAAACAAAAAACAATCCAAAGGTGGACTCGTTTTTAGATATCAACATCGATTTCTCAACATCTGAGAGAAGTGTGAGATAAAAAAGAATCATTCAAAGGAACGAAACTGATGAGAAAACTTGGGGAAAATGGAAGGGTTTGCTTCTCAATCCTTCATTCTCTAGAAACAAATTATACCACACTTAACTCCTACCACAATGCGTCCATAGAAATATATAACGTTAAAAGCTACAGCTTCAGCATTTGATCTTGACATAAGATGATCCACTATACTATACACACCTGTGCAACATCAAGACATTGACAATCCATAGCTGCAATTGCCACCTGCTCATTTAGAGTCCATTCTGTATCCCAAAAACAAAAAACAAAAAGAGATTCATTTAGTTACATGTGCATAAAAACATACAACAGCAACATTCCTTAATCCAGTTTTGGTTATAGCTAAATTAACCGAGATCATAGGGCCTTGCAAAATCAAGACCCTTTCCATAGAGAAAACAAGACAGTAAGGATCATTAAAAAGATTGCTATGTAAGACTAATCTAATCACTAAATTGGCCCAAAGGACTAATACAAACTTTAGTGCAGAAACAATCCATTTTGAATTACTTATAGAACCCATCAAGGATAAGTAATTCTGAAACATTGTGAACACTAAGCTTCACTTACACAAGAGTAGAGTATGTCAGAAACATTGATCACTTACAAAGCTGCCTTAAGAACACATGTTTCAATTTCAGTGGTCAGGACAAAACACCAAAATCAATCTAGAAACTAACAAAGCCAATCAAAGATCAAACGAAATACATAGTAAGATCAAACCAAATATGAATCAGGGGATTTGAAAATCGAACTAACCATCTGGACCAAGAGCAGATCGTTTCCGGGGATCGTTCAAAATCGAGGAACCGTGTTTTAACACTTTCTCCGACCGGCGAAGTTTGAGCTTACGAACGAAACAAAGATACTCCCAAGCTCCGCCTCCGCCATTTTCTACCTGAATCTCGAGCTGGTTCAATTCCGTCTCCTCTGTTTTCGTCACCATCTCTGTTTCAGTCTTTCTTTTGTGATATGGTTTGTACTGTAGTTTACATACGAACCTTGTGGATCTGTTAATGGAACTTATGGAAACGACGAAGAAAACATCGGACCAGTTCGGTTTGTAATTGTACCGATTTGGATTGATCCTAATGACCGGCTCAAGTCAATGATAATCAAAAACGCTGCGTTTATGTTTTTAACTAAGAACACTTTTTTTTTCCTTTTCCTTTTTTTTTGACATAAACTAAAAAACTAACTACAGTAATTCAAAACATATGGAATAACTTAAACTTGCTAAGGTATACACAAACACAAGTAATTAGCTTCTTATTGGAAAACTAGACCTAGTTTAGCTTCACAATTGTTCTCACAAATCTACCTGGACACCATGCAAGCTTGGTTTTAATGGATAAATCCTAATATGTGACTAATATTAAAACTTTTAATCAATTTAAATATAGAATATTTACCAAAATATATTCATCTAAATTAAAATGGTTTTTTCTTGGTTTGTTTACAATTCAGTTTGGTGTGATGATAGATTATATTTTCCAATGGGGACAATAAATTAGGGGGTGTTATTGGAGAGATGATTTTTAAATGCATATGAAATTGTAAATTCTAAAAATTCATATATTTGGATTTTGAAATAACATGTTTTATCCTTGGATTTGAATCCTTCTATTTTACACTTTCATATCCATTTAAAACATAATGTGGATTTGAAATCCAAAAACAAATCATTAAATTAATAATAGGGTATTTTAACAAGTATTTGTAAATCATAGAACTAATAACACATCATTTTAATAAGTATTTCAAAATCAATGATTGAATAACACATGATTTTTGTTATCAAATCCATTAAAATCATAGAACCAATAACTCCCTCTTAATTAAAAATTAAAAAAAATTGGAATCTATCAGTACATGGTTTGAAATTCTCTTTAAACTCCGGTGGAAAGAGAGCTTCTCAATACAGAATAAACTCCCAAACCGACAGTAGGTTTTGATAACAAATGATGTTCAAATAAGAACTCTGAAAGAAGATCAGTGGGACATGTGATCTACTATAATTAAGAAAATAACACTAACTTTACAGGCATCACGTAGTCACTGGATTTGTTTGGGAGTTTTTATCTAAAAGACAACAAATGACCTTAACCATGGTCCATGCCACCAAACAGTTAACACCAAAGGCCTTGAGATCAATCAAACATTGCTTAATGAGTCAATGGCTAACCATGATACCTTAATCAAAGTGGACTTGCCTTTTACAGCATTGGCTTCCCTAATAGCAGCAACACGTGATAAAGCTTATAGCGCCATCTACTCTACTATTTCAAGTTTGTAAACCAATCAGATCGCGTCGTTCCTTCTTTACTCGCACCAAACGCCGGCAACGCGCTAGTGCAATACCTTCTGTGCAATAACTCACAGAATCACTTTTTTTTGAAACATACTCGATTCTTTCTAAAAACCCATCTCATTTTACTTTTAAAAACAAAAAAAAAAAAAATTCCAATGTAAACCGAACATAAATCAATTGTGAAAACCATGTAAACAAACCGATTTTTTTTTTTTTTGCTCCAGATTCTTCTTTGTGATCTGCTGCTTGCAGCGATGATGTTCGACATAATGGTGCTGAGAGATTTAGTTTCTTCATTCACTGAACAAAATGATAAAAAAAAAAAAAAAAAGACTATTTATAGAGATGTTGGCCAACTTAAGTAAGATGCAAGGAAACTTGAATATCATTGACCATCTTGTTATGCAACAATGGCGAGAGCTGCATCATCAACTAGGTGAGTACTTAAACTGCACTCTATATTTGAGCAATGTTGTTGGTTCATAAGTGTTTTTTTCTTTTTCTGACTGGAATAAGGATTACATAGAGAATAGAAAGCTGTATATTTTGGTATCATTGTATCAGATACAGGGGTTAGCTTCATAGAACACAGCCTAAGTGTCAAACAATTTTCTACCGAATCGTGGAATCATGCTCTAAAAAACTTTTAAAAAGGACTTGAAACCCTGTTTCTCAATCTTCGTCCAGGTTACTAGGACTAGTTTCTTTGAAGCTCTTGGACAACCATATTGCTGTTTCTCTGGGAGATACTTTTCCTGGACCAAATGGTTTCAGTAACACGTTCAACTCATCATACCTCTCGTCTATAAGCAATCTTGCACTGAATTCAAGCAGTCCTTCAAGCGCCTCAGCTCGTTGCCGATATGAGCTAGGGTCGAATCTTTGTCTCCTTGATGCACCTGAGGAAGCTCTGCTTGATGCTCCAGCAGTTGCATTCTGATCAGACAAATCGCTTTTGGTTTCTCGTTCTGGTTCAAGTGTGAATTTGTCTTTTGTGACTGAGCAGTCCAGTGGTGGCTCTGGAGGCGGGCTGTATGATCCTCTGGATGATCCTTTCTTCTTACGCACAACGGGAATGAAAGGCATTTCTTCATATGAAGCTAGCGGGAACTTAATCCTGTCGATTCTTGGCGAGTTTACGGACACATCTGGAGATTTTAGTTGATGGAGTATACCGATACTCGGGGTGTACAGAGAATCGTTTGTTCCTTTTGAAGGTTTATGTGAGATAGGCAAGGAGGCCCTACGAGTAGCTGCCGCTGGTTTCTGACACATCAGACCAAAACATATAAATAGACTGAATCAGCAATTAGTAAGATAAGGAGAATTTGGACGGTTCACTTACAAGACCACCACTCTTAGGCTGGTTTGATCTGGCTGGCACATATTTTGAACTGTTAGAAACCCCTGACGAAACAGCGGGTCTACGAACAACCACTCTACCAGTGTCATTGGCAGACAAACCCCCTGGCCTGTTCCGGTGTAAATACGTGTGCATGGGTTTAACAGAAGAAACAGAATCTTCCTGGTCAACCCCGAACCTGCTTGGACCAAAGCTTACGCTTTTGCCAGCATTACGCCGTTTCTGCTCAGGATAGCTGCTTCTCCTTGCGGATTCAGATGGCAATGTATCGTGTTCCCGGAAGCTCAGCTTGAGTAGAACCTTTTGAACATAGGGCTGAAGCAGTGGCTGTCTGAGAAGATCAGAAGCCTACACAGAAGAAGAGAAGTGTTACTCATCAGGTTTGTACAGTTCAAGTGAAATGATCACAAAAGCCAAAAAAAATGTGCATACGGTTGGTCTGAGTTCTGGATTCTTCCTCAGCATGCTTTTAACCAGACTTCGACTGAAGAAAGCAGGAACACAAATCATATGGAAGCTGTTGCACAATTCAATAAACTCAAATAGGTTCACATTACAAAGAAGAATCTCTACTTACAAGGCAGTCGAATATTGCGCAGGAAGTGGAGCGACGATTGATCTGTTTATCCTGTTGATCAGCCCTTGCATGTCCTAAAATGCACGAAAATTGTAATAAAAATCTGAATATCATGAAGATAAGACAAAGGAACATGAACTTGGAAGGTTTGAATGAAGAAGAATTTACAAAGGCTTTGAATGCTGGTTTCAGAGCGGTCATCTCATATATACAACAACCTGAACGCAATCGTTAAACAGAAGAATAGACTCAGATGAATATTTTTGTTATCTATAGAAAAAGTTAGTGTCTTAGCAATGGAAGAGAAACTTACCTAGGGACCAAATATCAGACTTTGACCCATAGGGAATATCAGCAAGAAGCTCAGGGCACATGTAGCTTGGCGTTCCAACCACCTGATTAAAAACAAGTGATTATAGAGCCTGAGACCAGAAACAAATTACTCAAAAAAGTCCAAAGTCTATACTTACTGAAGAAGCAAGGTCGTCCGATGTCAAGATCTTGGCAAGTCCAAAATCACCTGCAGAAGTTATTGAACTCAATTTTTGTCACTTAAGACTGAAAATAAAAAAGAAATTTGACAAATTTGCTAATCATCTTACCTAGGCGTATATCTTGATCCTTTGTCAAGAATATGTTTGAACACTGGATCAAACCAATCGATTTTGTGTTAGTAAAGATATATCAATCAATAGTTGTCTTATGCTTACAGTCACAGATATCATAACCAACCTTGACATCGCGATGGAGAATGTGACTGGCGTGCAAGTATTCAAGAGCCATTAAAAGTTGTACCAGCCATTTGCAGAGTTTCTGAAAACAAAGCAAGAAAAGAGATTCAGAACTTTGTACTTATAAATATCCGGAACAGACGTTAAGTCCTATGTGCGTAACACAACACCTCTTCAGAGAATTCTACACCGTTGGCTTTCTTTATTGCTTCTGCCCTGTAATGCCAGAGGAAACAATGTATAAGAACCCCCTTCAGACTCAAGAATGGGAAAAACAAATTCTGAGAAGGAAACAATGACTTTACATGTCACCGCCTTTGCAATATCCAATAACAATGCACACATAACATCCCTGAAAACACACACCAGAGAGCCGATTACATACTCTTATATGTATGCAAATAAATCTTTTAGTGCTTGCTGTAAAATAGAGGCTTAAAGAAGGTACCTTTTCAACCCAAGAATCTTTGTATTCTACGATAAATGGATTCCTTATCTTTGAGATCAGTTCCATCTTCAGGGAGATAACAACTGTTAGTTCACAACTACGAGCACACACTAAGCGTTTATTTGTAGTGGTTAGATTAAGAATGATCAGCTCAGTTAACAGTCTGCTGTTTACTGTATATCAACCTGATACCGCATAGAAATATTATGCATAATGACTCTGGAAAAAGAGTACGAATCTCGTACAATTAAGGGTCATCATGGGATATCATTTACACCTAGATCCTTCAAAGACTTTAAATTATAACTTCAACACTAGAAAACTTGCTTGCACAATTAAGAGTCATCATGTTATTTTCGTTTCAAGTTCCACATACAGAATTTGCATCATATTTATCTGTAAGACATTGTGTAAGAGAAGAGCTTAAAATTAACCTCTTGATGAGCAGATCTTCTAGTTCTACCAGTCTGCCGAGCTAACCGAATTTTCTTCAAAACATAACTTCACAAAGCAAAAAACACAGAATACATTGAAGAACTAAAAAAAAAAAAAACATAATTTCCAGTTTCAATACAAGTAATCACAACTTCTTACAGTTTCTTCTCATGCTTATGCCTCACAAGAAGAGCTGACCCAAAAGACCCTTTCCCAATTTGCTCAAGAACCTCGTAATGCTCCATTGTAAACAACCTTCTTAAAAATATATTTATCTTCTTCCTCTATGAGAATCTGAATCTCAAATGAGACAGAAACACAGCAATGATCAAAAATTTATCAAATCATGGTTGTTGTAAGCAAACACTCACAGTACCTTTCCGGACATATAGATTTGTTGAAAAAAAAGTAGCTAAAAAAGTGAAACATTTAGTAAGATAATAAAGTGAACAAATCTACACGAATCTTCAACGTTTTTTTTTTTTTTTTTAATAAATTTTTGATTGAAAATCGCCTGCCGACCCACCAAACTAAATAAAGTCAATTTGTCACGAAAATGAAATTTTTTAGAGGTAAAGCTAAGAAAAGAAATGTATCCACATCTCACTCTTTTCTATAAACACATGCCCCAACTAAAATAAAAATCTTGTCTTTGTTTTTTCTGTCTTGTTAAAAGCTCAAATCTTTATAGCAACTATAGGAAAATTTAGCGAAAATTGGAAAACCCTAAAGTCTATTACACATTACAGAACACACAAAAACACAAAAAGATGAGTTCTTGAGCTCCAAACTGAGAGAGAACTCATGCCCAATTAAACAAAAACCAAAATTAAATATCTTGACTTTGTTTTTTATTTTTTTTCTTTTTTTTTTCTGTATTGTTTAAAGCTCAAATCTTTATAGCAATAATATTACAGAACCCTATTAATTGTTTAAGTCGATTTACACATTACAGAACACACAAGAAAAACACAAAAAGATGAGTTCTTGAGTTCGAACCTAGAAAAGCGTCGGTGAGAGATTTGAATTGAGGGAATGTGGTTATGGCATTTTCCGAGGAGAGAAGCTACAAAACGGCACCGTTACGGAGGTGGAAGTGACGGTGGAGAGGGAAAAGGCATCGGAAGAAGCTGCTTCGCCATGAGAGCTGCTTCTTTCTCTTTCTCTTTCTCTCTCTCTCTGACTGAGGAAAACGACAGAGTTACTGGGAGGACGAGAGACGTAAATCTACTTTGTTATTTCTTTATATAAATATATCCTGACACTATTTTTATTTTATAATGTTAGTAATTGTATAGCATAACGCCGAAAATATATATATTTATAATATTGGTTGTTATTATTTGGTCAATTGATGTCCAAAAAAAAAGAGAGTAATAATTGGTCAATTAACAAATTACTCTATAACTCTCTTTAGTCATTGCTCTACTCTACGTAATGGAGTGGGGAAATTAAAAAAGAATAAATTCATGAAAAGAAAATTAGTTGATGCATGGTAACATTGGCTTCTTTTTGTGTGTGTGTATCCAGATAGAAAATTATACGGTAATTCTTATATTTGAAAATATAACAAAATATTACTATTTATTAGTAAGAAATTCTTAAGAGAAATAAAATTTTAAGCTTTATTACCAAAAATTATCATAAAAAGTTTGGTTTTCTAAAATACCAAAAACACATAATTTGGTTTTAAAGATTTTTTTTTTGTTTAGAATAACTATTTTAAATTTAATGTATAGTTTATAGGGTAGTGTTTTAGAGTTTATGGTTCAGTTTTGAAGTTTAAAATATTGATATTAGTTTTGTTGTTTTTGATAATCCAAAATTTTTGGTGATATTTTTGACAACAAAAATTGAAACTATGGTGAATTTTAAGAATTATCTTTTATATATTAGTGTTAGTACAAACAAAAAAAATCATCTAAAAGTAATATATGTTTGGCGTTGAGAACACAAACGTTTGTTAATGGACTGTTGGTGAATGTCGCTTTGGCGATTTAGTCGGCAAAGAGCACTTAACCTTACTTATATGTCTCCGATGATTTTTCAGCTTGGAGATAATCATCAGTGATATAACCATCAGTGATTTTTCAGCTTGGAGATAATCATTAGTGATTTTTCAGATTGGAGATAATCATCAGTGATTTTTCATATTAGACAATATAAATAAGTTTATTTTCTTAGATTCTCTTTGATGGAGAGAATTAGAAATCATAAGATTATTGTGACTAAAAAAAATTCAAGGAAAAAAACACTTTCTACTTTTCTAGGATGGTGAATTAGGTATTCTTTAATGGACAAATCATAATGACTTTTTCGCCTTGTAATTTCTTTCAGTTAGTTTTGAATACAATCGAAAGGTGATTGAGGACTCAATTTACCATTTTAAGAGGAAGAAAATAAATTTCAGAGGAAAAAATAATAATTTTATAGGATGGCGTTAGAAATCTTCGGATGTGAATGTGTTCTTCTAATGAAAATTTACAGCTTTTGTTTAGTGTCATCTGGACGGTCAACGAGCATATTTTGATGTGTTAAAATCTTGAAGAATCTTCGCCCAAGCATCAATCTACAGACTACAGCATCGGGAGACAAAGGAACAACCTCATCTCTAATCAGCAATCAATCTCACAAGAACTCATCTTCAAGCAGTTTGATAGGAACATCAGAAACATCATCTTAGCTAGACTTACCCGTAAGAGGTTTAGCAACCTGATGCAGTTATGGTTATCATGATCACCACTGGTTGTGTTTTCCCTGTAATTTGATTCTTTTTTTTTTCTTTTTTTTCCAAGGAATCAGAAACCATAAGTTTTTTTGTAAAAGCTAAACTTTTCATTTATATGATATTAACAGTTATAGCAAAAAAAAAATCTTGCAGAAAATTACACTAAATTATGTTATTATTATGTGTGTTATATGAAATAGGTTAGAGTAATTTTCTTCAAGATTTCAATTTTTTGAGATTTGGAAAATGGATCATTTTTCTAACTTTTTTACTTTAACTTTGTTAGTCTTTGACATATATCGACCCTCAGGTCTGAGTTTGTATGCAAGTATCGTATATACTTCCATACAGGGGCGGATCCATGTTCATTAGAGGGGGTGCAAGTGCATCACATAAAAGTATAAAATGCTTAGTTTATATATACTAATTAGTGATGTAAGTAGTCTAGTGGTCAATGGTGCACCCCATAATATTTGAGATAAAGGGTTCAAATTCCTAACTGAACACTTTTGAGTTTTTTTGCACCCCTCAAAAGATTTGCTGGATCAGCCACTGTTTCCATAATATTTAAGCAATCGAAAGTTTTCATGTATGCAAGTGAAAGAAAGAAAAAAGGTTATAAACGGATAATGTTTTCTTTTCTCCCAATCATGTTATTCAGTTCTTGATCTTGAAAAAAATAAAAAATTAAAACATCTACTTCGTCATGGATGTTAAAATTCTCGTCGGTCGTGCATTAAGAATAATTGTTTTGTTTTCAAATTATTATTTTTTACATATATATATAACAGCAACAGTGCCGTCTCTATCATGGAGCTTCGAGGTTCCTAATAAGGAAGCATTCTATAATAGAACAATTGATTACAGCTAAGTAATAGTGTGTGTGAACAGTGAAGTGTGAAGTGTCAAGTGTGAAAACAAGTTATTAACTTTTTCTTAAGTACGATTAATCTTGTGTAGTTGTGTATGTGGTATATATATATACGCTATATGTGAATGATGCGATGACATGTTCA
The DNA here is from genome assembly GCA_024034495.1 of Camelina laxa. Taxonomy (NCBI): domain Eukaryota; kingdom Viridiplantae; phylum Streptophyta; class Magnoliopsida; order Brassicales; family Brassicaceae; genus Camelina; species Camelina laxa. Next base: position 13,476,880 of record CM043881.1, read on the forward strand.
AATTTGGACCGATATATGTTTATTAAGATTTGGATTTGAACTATATATGATGTATAATATCATACCGACATACGGTTTTCTATAATAAAGATCCTATTAAGATTATGATCAATTAATATACTTATTCATTCCATATATATGTGAATGTAGCTTAACATTAAAGTTACATAATAATTGGGTTTTGGGAAATATATTAAGAAAGTAAAATAGTCAATATGTACCACTAACATAACAAGATTTATGATCTTACTTAATGACATTTGATATAAAGACAGCAAAACTAAGAAACGAGTACCAAATGTCTCAAAGTTTACCATGGATAACAACAAATTACTACTATTTAGAGTCGGGCTAGCATGAGAATACATTTTTGGATTAGACAAAGCTTTAAAATCGTATTCATATACAGCAGTTAACAAAACAATAAATATATGTGTATCAGAGTATAAATATATCTCTTTTTTCCTTGATGAATAACAATATTTTTTCTTTGACCTCTAAAAATAACATAATGTCTAACAGGAAAAATTATATATGAAAAACATACAAAAATATAACATGTAAATCAGACAGAAATTTTATCATTTTGTCTAATATTGTACAGAATGAAACACGTGTAATTTTTTTTTCATTCTTCAATTGGTTAAAATGAAAACAGTTTTTTTTCTTCTTCTGAATTTCCTTTTGCCTACTTCAAATAAAAACCAAATACATAAGTAACTAATACACAAAAGTATACCTTTCTCTTCCTTTTTTTTTTGTAGTATTGACCATCTTTAGTGGAAAAACCATGAAACATTTCTCAGGAAATTAAAAAATATATATATTTTTATTCTTATTTATGTATTTTTAATATATTTATCATTGAATACATGACACCTATATAATTTATCTCAAGTAATGTTTCTTCAATTCCTTGCACAAGCACTGATTCTCTTTATTTTATGTTCTCTTTTTTTTTTTTTTTTTAATAAGAGCATTTCAATGAGTAACACCGAGTAAAACTGCCCTATATATGTGTGTGAAATTCATGTAAAATAGAAGTTAGAATTAGATTTATAATCTAAACAGTAGTTTATTCAAGTTCTGAAGTTCAACTGAATTTTACTGTTTGTCGGTGCACGTGTACGGTCCAAGTCCCCAATATACGTTTCCCTCTAATCCGTAAAACAGTAAATGACACTATTCATATATATAACTTTTTCAACAAAAATGAGGTTTTAGCAACAACCAAAAAAAAAGCAGAAAAATAGAATAAACAGATGATATTATATATATATAATTTATTTATTAGAACTCAAGATCGAAACCTGAAAACGGAACATTGCTTTTATCGCCGGCACCATCTGCATCTACATGCATGGGTGCAGGAATATCAGGATCTTCGGATCCAACCTCGGGTCGGGTTTGTAGATCTCCGGCTGACGTGGCGGTGGCTGTGGTGGTGGTCCCGGTGCAGGGTTGGCTGTACAAAGCTGTGAGTTGGTGAAAATAAGGACAAGTCCTTGAGTCAAGTGGTCTCTTCTTGTTAACATCTTTTGTCTTCCTAAAATACTTGTTGATGTTTTCCCATTTCTCTTTGCATCTCTTGGCACTTCTCTTGTACCCAACCTCTAACATTTTCTTGGATATTCTTTCCCATAATGGAACAGCTTTTGAGGATAATGAGTTCCCATCTTTATGATCATCATCGTTCATGCTACTGATACTGCGTCTGATGCTGATAAGGGCCAACACTTCATCCTTAGGCCATCTCTTGCCGAGATCACTTTTATCATCACTTTTTGGAGGTTTTGGGTTTTGGGTTTTGGTTTTTAGGGTTTTAGTTGAAGTGGGTTCAAGTGAGTTGTCATTGGTTAAAGGGATATGTGGAGTTAGGGTTTGATGTAATAGTGATGATGAGGTTTGAAACATTTTTCTTCCTTGGGTTTGTGGTAGAGCTAAAGAAGTTGGATCTTGAAAAGCGCTTGTTGGAATTTCAACATCAAGATCATGGTCGGTGAACTTGGATATGAACTTGATGATGTTGGTGTTTCTATCACTAGCCATGGCTTGTTCTTGTTTTCTAATCTCTACCACTTTGTTGAGCCTCTCCATCTCTTGCTTCTTCCAATCTTCCTCTCTTGCTATCTTTTCTTCTTCCTTCTTCACCATATCTTCTAGAAGCTTCTTATGCATCTCCTCTTGTTGTGCTATCATGTTCCTCACAAGACCCTCACAAAATCCTTTCAACACACCAAACCTCTCCTTCTCTTTCTTTCTCTTCCTCTTCTTCTTCTCCCTCATGACCATCATTAAGCTTGATGATGATGATGACTTCGCATCATCTTCTACGTTTCCGACTTTGGCTACATCATTAAAAATGGAGTTTATCTTATTCCCCATTGATGCTTCTTCTACTTGACCCTGATCCTGATCTCTTAATTTGTCCTCCTCCATTAAGTCTTGTATCGTTTCCTCCACGTTTCCTTTTCTTTCTAAGGAATTATTCCTCTTGTTTTGGTTATCCCCAACTTCTGATGAGACATGCTCATCATCATGACCATGTTGATAAAACTCTTCAACCTCACTAAATATCCTATAACTATTTCCCTTGTTGTTGTAATTGCTGATGTGTTGATGATCATTAGTGTTGTTGTTGTTACCATTGAAATATCTTCTCTCTTCTTCTTCAAATTTCTCTTTGCATTCTTGTGGACTCCTCTTAAACCCAACTTCTGCCAACTTTCTACAACATCATAATTTCATAAACGACATATAGTATCATTTATTATGTGAATATATATACTTACGCACATGTACACATATATATACACTTATATACCAATTATATACACATATATTTATATCTTCAAATTTCATCGTTTGTTTATTTTTAAAAATGTATTAAAATGTCACAAAGATGCCAATTATGTATCAATAAAAATAGGTATTAATGGCCAATCATTTGTTAACATCAAATTTAAATATCCCAAAAATGTTCATTCGAAAGAAACAAGATCTAGTCTATCAAATCAACTTGTGTAACCCGAATTCCCATTTATAAATGTTTTTTGTTTTTTAAGTTTTATCAAACTAATGTACATGAACACATATAAACTCTGAATTAAGAGACTTAAGGTTCATGTCCATATGCATATACAGGAAAATATATATATATATATATATAGATAATTGTTGATGCATATAATTAGAAGTAATATGTACCTTGAGGTGTGCTCCCAAGTGAATTCAGGGAACCAATTTTCAACTGTAGATCTGAACCTAAGTAGAGCAAGAACTTCATCACTACACCAAGGATGATGATGATTATCGCCATCATGATCCGTGTGACCTATCCATTCAGCAGTAGTAGCACCACCATCTTTGATGTCATGGTGATGATGATGATGATGATGGTGAATGATCTTACGGCTATCAAGGCTCAAAATATGCTGAGCTTGATGATTGGTGTTATAAGAAGCAAATGAAACAGGAAAAGGGAGTGATCTTTCCGCGGCCGATTGATGCGGCGGAAGTGGAGAAGCTGGCGGTGGAGATGCTATGAACCGTTGGATCTGCTCCGGTACTCCACCATCAAACATTTTCTTTTATTCTTCTTCTTGTTTTTGTTTTTTCTTTTTTCTTTTTTTCTTTTTAGTTTCACTTGAGAGCTATTCACATCGAAATCTCTCTTCTCTCTCATTTTGGTCTCTCTTTTTATATTGCTATTTTCTTTTTCATTTTGAGGGCTAGAATTGATATTTTTTTTAGAAGTAAAATATTTTTGGTTGGTTTTAAGCCATTAATGTGTACTTATTGTTTATTAGAAATATCTTAAATATGGGTTTTATCTAATTTTTCCCTGATTAGAGTCTATATTGTTGATTGTACAAGAAAAATTAGTGGAACAGATTACAATAATACATTATAGTAATTACAAGCATAAAGGATGATGAAAACACTTTTTCTGGTTCTGTTCTATTAACTTTATAGAGAATCTTCGAACCATTCTTGAATTATTTGGCATATATATATAAAAGAATTGACTTGTAATTTCATTATTTTGATGAGATTTTCAAGTATGATGTTTTGAATGTTACGGTCCAATTCTCCTATTGATGAATAAATTAGATGCTAGTTTTCCTAAAATATCAAGAGGAACTTTCTGATTTAATCAAATTTATAGATAGTAGCAATACACATTATGTTTTTGTTCTTATCTTTCCATATAATATTAAATCTTATCAATAACGAAATTACAAGTCAAATTTTTACTCAAAAAGCTACCTTGTAGATAAACACGCGTATACAGTCCAAGTTTATTTTTATTGTTCTTGCATATATAATAATTGACTGATAGTGAGAGTTATTTTATAAATGTAAAAAAATTATTTTAAATTCAATTTACAAAATGGCAAAGACAAAGACAATATTACTAAAAACGCCAAACATCACCTCTCTCTCATTTATCACTGACATTTTGTCCAAATACAATAAATCGAATCATTTAGCCCATGTTATTGCCACCCCTTATGCTCAAACAAATTTAGTGAAACCTACGCATTGAAGGAATACTTGTATTGTATAGTTGAATACTAAAAAAAATATATATATATATATAAAGCTTGTTTTGAGAATCATATTTTATCGTAAACTAAACTCATAGGATAAAAATGGGCATGAGGCATGAGCACATTCTTTAATTTGTACTAAAACTAAAGTAATGAAGCAAAAGTTACTGAGATTATTGGAATCTACTGAAAACAAAGTCGACCAACAACAGGTTATTTATTTTAACGTCAATTATGTAGTTTCTTATTTTAAAAAAAAAATAAAAAATATAAATTCATAACATACTTATACTACAATTGTTACAGTTTACCGTCGGCTAATTCCTATAATTTCTTTTGTCAATAGTAATTAATATATATATATATATATTTTTTTCTGACTACAAATCCTTCAACAAAATCCATTAATTTATTAAATGAAATTACTTTGTTTTCTATCTAGATAAATGATGAAATGATTTTTGTTTCGTTGTTGTTTCTTTTCTTTTCATACTTTAATGGTAAAAATATATATATATATATATAACTTGATATAGGTAGATATGGTTCGACGAGTGATCTATTTTTTTCACCTCATTGATTTCTGAGACGACCAACATTTTCAGTAGGAGAATATAATATAAATTAGTGGTTTGTCTTATTTTTACATAAATTATTCTTGTATATATTATGATACTATATAAAATATTTGGGAAAAGAAAAATATAGAAATTTTGGAGGTACATTAGAATCCTATGCAGAAGCAGATGCAGATGATAGTGTAATAAACGGCAAGCGGGAATGGCAGGGCACGTGAATACATGCAGGAACTGGGTCCTTTTTTTTTTTTTTTTTTTTTTTCATTTTTAAAATTTTTATATTATAATATAGTAAACTTTTAATGACCCCATTGATTTTGTCTTTTAGGTTTCACTCATATGCTTCTCAGGTCCACCTTATTTATGGTGCACCTCTTTTTCTTTTGTCGACTTGTCGTTATTGCGTCAGCGATTCTATTGGATCATGTAATCACAACACTATTAAGGACGAGGTACGTGCAATTCTTCCTTTCTTCTTCTTTCTTTTTCTTTCTAGTGTCGGCTTAAATTACTTTCACATCTACTACTTCTTGTCCAAAAGAATTATGTGAAGGATGTCACACAAAAAAAAAAAAGAAAAAAAAAAAAAGAAGAAGACTTATGTGAATCTTACTCTAAACTTTTGTTTCATCACTGACCATATATTCTTTCTTTTTTTCCTCTACTTACAAGTTACAAGTCAAGATGGTCTGTTTTGTTTAAAACCATTAGGGAAGCCAACCGATCTTTGGTTTATTTCCCCTTGAAATTGGATTATATTTAGGAGAGATGTAGGATTACACTAGGCTTGAACTTCCGAAAAATGACGTTTTAACCAAAAAAAAAGGAAAAGAAAAAAAAAAACTATTAGCTTGTCCAATTTGGGCCGTCTCTTGTCACAACTCACATGAAATTTCGACGCCATATGCCCACACAAATGGAATTAACTGCTTTTTTAAGTGAGCCATGCAAATTTGGAGAAGCTTATTGTTTAACAAATCAGAGAAGGAAAGTGACTCATGAATCATCATGGAACTTGGAGATGATCGAATCTTGCCACTAAATTTTCGAACATAGTTTGTGTCACTGTGGATATTTTAATAACAAAAAGATAAATTATATTTCAATATAATTTACCTAGTTTTGGTTTTGGTGTAGTTTGTGGGTTTGATGAGCCGCTTGTTTGCCTTATGAGCTGCTTCCTTGTTGGGCATGTTACCCATTTTGGTTTGGGCCTTTTTCTATGGTTTTATTTTATGTTATTATTTTGTAAGGGTCGAGTCCACTGTGTCATCCTAAAAAGTCAAACACCCTTTTGACAAAACAAATATTATTCGTTGAAGCCACAAGTTTGTTGACTGAGAATTTGAGATAAGTCTTACATCTCGTGGATAGAATAAAGCCTCTAGTCTATCAAAATTCTAGTCTATTTTCTGAGAGTTAATCAATCAGATCTTCCACTTTCAGATTCAAAGCAACCAAAACACTCTTCACCAGTGGACTTCTCATTTGTTCATCATAAACCAAATGATCAACCCAAACCAAATGATCGCCCATTACCAATCATTTTTCAAAGACCCTAGTACTATAATACTAAAGAATATTATTTTCAGTCTAATAATTGGTGTTGTAGTTGGAGAAGAAAAAGGTTATAGTCTTAAAACTACACCAAGTATAATGTTATTTCAACAATAAAATGGTGTTATGGTTGGAGATGCTTTAGAATGACATATACAAATGTCCAAGTATAATTTCAAGTATTCTTTATCCCGAGGAAAGGGGATATAGGATTTGCCCACGACAAGCATTGGATTTGAAGTAATAACTTTTCAATGTCATAATATCATGGGGCACCTAACACATCCTCGTCAGTCGTCATGAATAGAACCGCTCCTATGTTCCACCTATATTTGTGAGGCCCACTGCGTTATGAGAACCCATTAAATCGATCGGTGACTTTCATTTCTCATAGTTTTTGACTTTTTGTATATACATTAATGGTGAGGTGAGTTTTTATTGGATAACAAGGTACAAGTACAACTACTAGCAGGCACCAGCACTTATCATCCCCTCCATCAATGATCAATGCAACCTCATCAAACTTTACACATTATTCTCTTTCCTTTATCACGTAAAGATTTTATTTCTAGTAAACTGAAATGGTTCATCTTTTGTTTTCTTTATATATAAGACGTGTTTCTAAAGTTTCTCATAGACACACACAGTCTCTTTTAGTTTGTCTAACTTTTTTCTAAATAAAAATGGGTATCGCCAGAAAGAACCGGGTCGAAGTCAAGTCAATGCTAACTGCGGTATCCAGCAAGCCATCTAGATCTGCTCGGGTACACCCGTTTACCGCTTTAGACAACGCCATGAGTCGACATACTCTCCACGTCATCGTTTACTACCCTCGTAGTCCGTTCGGGTCCTTTGACCTCGACTCCGTCCGGATCTCGTTGTCTGAGCTCCTCTCTATGTACCCGCCCGTTGTTGGTCGGGTCGCTAAAACCCCAGACGGGATCTTGGAGGTGAAGTGTAACGACGCCGGACTTCGAACCTTGAAAGCCAAAGTCTGTGTTGGTATTGATGAATGGCTGAGATCAGCTGATGGACATGATGAAAGTGACTTAACGGCTTGGGAAGATATGCCAGAAGATCCGAGTACTTGGGCACCGTTTCGTCTACAGGTTCATTTACACATATATTATACTATAAGTTTGTTTGTCTTAGTTCATCAGTTTGTTTCGGTTTGAAAAAGTTCTGTCAGTTTTATCAATTAATTAAACATAATCTTGGTTCTGTCTGGTTTCAGTTCGATTTAAGATGATAAAATAAGTAATTAGTGTCGGAATTATTTTGAAACTATAAATTTGTTTTGTTTTTTAGGTCAAATTTCAGTTTTAAGTATTTTACGTATTTTTTGGTAAATTGACTAAATTCAAAGTAAGTTTTTGATCTTGCGAGCCAAAGTTTGTGTTGGTAATTAAAGTGCATCAGTTTGGTAAGTTTTAATCTTAAAAGTCATTTTTTGTTGATAAAATGACTTAGATGTTATAACTATGTTCTGGTTTTGCAACAGAGATTTATGTACAATCAAACAAACGTATATAAAGTTACGGCTTATTCAGCACAATAACTTTGGAATCTCGACTTAGGTATATAGGACCAAAACCCGAATCGTATTGATTTCCCGGCCCTGATAGTATATCGGTAAATACTTTTCACTTTTTGGTCCGGGTAGGGTAATTTGGTTCCCAGCCTTAGATATTTTTTTCGTAACGATTTTGGCAGATCAACGAATTTGAAGGGGGAGGAGTAGCAATAGGCCTAAGCTGCCCACACAGGCAAGCAGACGCAACAACACTTACTGTTCTGTTAAAATCATGGACAGAAGCCCAACGCCGTCGATGTATCGTCCATCCTCCATCCTTCTCACCACTACCCTCCATCTTAACTGATGATACTGACGCCGTTAAACCCAACAGTGCGCCCATTTCTAAGCCCATTTCAACAAAAACAGCCACCGCGACGTTTCGTTTCTCTAGCTCCGCCTTCAAGAAATATCTCGAAGAAGACGGAATATTCCCCAAAGCCTCACCGTTCGATGTGTTTGCCGCTCTTTTCTGGACACGTGTAGCTCTAGTAAATCGCAAGAGCCATGATCGAGTGTGTATGTGTATGGACTTCAGGAGGCTTTTGCCTAATCCACTTCCTTATGGCTTCTTCGGAAACGCTTTAAACTTTTCGTCTCTAGAGATGACTAACGTTGCTTATCAGGGGATTGGACATGTCGCACGTTTGATAAACGACCACGTAACGAACCTAACCGTAGAGAAAATCCGGTCCGATCTTAACCGGGTTGGGGAACAAGAGCTGATGTACGGTGGAGATTTGACTATTGTGAATATGGAGCATATGATCGTTGAAGGAGACCCGATGATGTACGACGTTGTGTTTGAGGACGGTGTCAGGCCCGTGCATGTGAGTTACCGGATCGGAAATGTTGGCGGAGAAGGGGTGATTATGGTGATGCCCTCGCCGGAGAAAGGGTTCGGGAGGGTGGTATCGGTGACTTTGCCGGAGGAGGAGATGTCGAAGTTACTTGTGGATCAAGGAATCCTTCGATTTGAGCCCAAGATTATTCTAAGTGGTGTGAAGTAATTTATAAGAAGGCTCTTTGAAAAAAGGAAATATATTATGAATAATTGAATATGTAATGTTCTTATCAAATGCTTTTGTGATATAACAAAGAGGAGGAATAAAAACAGTGTTTATTATGATCTTTTTCTTTTTGTTTTTAAATTGATTTTGGTTTTTTTTTTAATTATTAATTTCCCCTATTCCTAAAAAAAATTAAATTTTTTACGCATATAGTTAAATGAATTATTTTCATGCACATTTTTCATAACTATATGTAAAATTAATAATTTAAATTATCATTTAACATTTTTATAAATTATAAGCGCTAGTTAATTAAAAATGTATAAAGAGCATAACAAATAGTTATCCCAAATAGTTATACAAAAGCATATATCTTCTGCAAACAATATATTTACGACTGTTAAACAAGTCATTTAAATTTTTTTAATATATACTGTTTAAACCTGTAATCGCATGCTTCTGTAAACTTTTGCAACCTCTCAACTGTTGCGTTTAAACCCATGAAATCTTAGATTTTTTATTTTATTTATTGAATTACTGCTGAACAAAAAAATAATTGAAGTGGTTAGTAGTTAATTAAATTATATGCGGTGTGACTGTGCTGTATCAGTCGAAATGCTAATATATCTGATATCAATTATAATGAGGTGTGGCAATTGGAAGAGCTGAAAAAAACTGATGTGTCACGAAAAGGAAAACATATTGTATTTTTATTGTACTGATGAAAAAAATATTTCTGTCATTTTATTGCTACTTTTTCAATCCGCGTAAGTACAGCTCTAAATTTATCAAATTAATTATAAGATAATTATTTTAATGAAAGTTAAATTAGGATTGGGGGTTACGAAACCTAAGCCCCATTTTGACTTTCGATAAAGCAAAATAATTGAAATAATATCTATAACAAACTCGGAAACCAATCCCTATTCCCTAGTAATCAGCTTGAACATAGTGAAATACACACTGTGTGATGACTGACTTGTTCCTTTTACTTCTCTCTGCAACAAATCTATAAACACCATCAAAAGTATTTTTCATTTCTTCTCAAAACCTAAGAACAAAAAATGGACATTGAATCTTCTTCATCTCCATCATCACGTGCTCTTATTAAGAAGGAGAAAGGAGGATGGAGAGCTATCAAGTACATTATTGGTTCGTTTTTTACGTTCTTAATTATTTGACATTTCTTTGCTTTGGGTTTTATAATTAAGTAAAATATTTTTATATCGGGTTTATGAAGCAAATGAGTCGTTTGAGAAGCTGGCGTCAATGAGCTTAATAGGGAATCTATCAGTGTATCTCACAACAAAATACAATCTCGGTGGTGTCTTCTTGGTGAATGTCATCAACATATGGTTTGGTTCTTGCAACGTTCTTAGCCTCGCAGGTGCTTTTGTCTCTGATGCTTACCTCGGAAGATTTTGGACTCTTCTCCTCGGTTCCATCGCTTCCTTCATCGTAATTTTCCCTTCCTCTCTTTTCATTTTCAACACCGTAATTAAAAAAGCAGGAACCTAAAGTGTATGGTTAAGTGTTTGCTCTAGTGGGTAGAGCACTTTTGTTCTATGTTAAGACTAAGGAACTTTTAGGATAATCTTTGTGGTTTTATTGAACATTTATTTTTTCTATGATAGGGAATGGGAATAATTGCACTAACTGCGGCTCTCCCACGATTAAGACCCGAGGCTTGCAACGATCCATCGAATTGTTCAAACCAGCCCACAAAATGGCAGCTTGGGGTTCTTTTCTCCGGTCTAGGTTTACTAGCCATTGGAGCAGGAGGAATCAGACCATGTAACATCGCATTTGGAGCAGATCAATTCGATACAAGCACTAAAAAAGGCAAAGCTCAGCTTGAAACGTTCTTTAACTGGTGGTACTTCTCCTTCACTGTGGCTCTAGTCATTGCACTGACAGGTGTCGTTTATATACAGACTAATATCAGTTGGGTCATTGGTTTTGTGATCCCCACGGCTTGTTTTGCACTCTCCATCACCGCCTTCCTCATTGGTCAGCACTCTTACATTTGTGCAAAACCTGAGGGCAGTGTGTTCGCAGACATTGTTAAGGTTGTTGTTGCGGCTTGTAAGAAACGTAAGGTGAAACCTGGAGCAGATATAACGTTCTACGTAGGCCCTTCCGCTGATGGATTATCCACCACTTTGGTCCGAGACAAACATAGGTTAGTTCGCTACATTAATTAGATTATTTATTTGCTTTTTCGTTGCGTAATTTATCTTCTCAAATGAATCTAAAATTATACTTTTAATATTCAAAATTTTATAAGTTTGCATCTTCCAAAATGATTTTTTTTTTCTTTCTAAATCAGTTCACAACTTTTGGTATTCTAGCTAGACCAAAAACAAAAATATTAATGTAATTTTGCAAAATTATGGGTATTTCCAAACGTAGAAAGTTTCTTCAAGAAACACTTTGCGGTATTATAGCGCTAAGACGCAAACAGAATTAGGAACTTTGGTTATCTTTGATGTTTGCCATTACAATTCTTTTTCTTTTTTCTTTTTTTCTTTTTTTCTTTTTTCTTTTTTGCAAATAAAATATTTAATAAGAAGCGAAATTATTATGTTCGAAAAATAAGAATTGTGTCTCAAATTTTAATGCTTGAAATTGACGGTTTAAACAATTACATTGATATATAAGTGTAATATGTAAAGTCTCTAATTTTGTTAGATGTTTCGGTATGGCAGGTTAAGGTTTGTTGACAAAGCATCGGTGGTAACTAATCCGAACGAGTTAAATGAAGATGGTGAGGCGAAGTATAAATGGAGATTATGTACTATGCAGCAAGTGAAAAACATCAAATGTGTGACCGCAATTTTACCTGTTTGGGTCACGGGAATCGCGTGTTTCATGCTGACTGACCAACAAAACATTTACGGGATCCTTCAAGCTATGCAAATGGATAGAACATTCGGACCACATAATTTCCAAGTCCCGGCAGGATGGATGAACCTCGTCTCCATGATCACTCTTGCCATTTGGATTTCACTTTACGAGTGTGTTATCATACCAATAGTGAAACGTATCACGGGGCGGAAAAAGCGGTTAACGATGAAACAAAGAATCGAGATGGGTATTGCCTTTTTTTTTTTGTTAAAATATTTACAAATTTATAGGTTTAGATATTGTCGATATGAGTGATATAATGTCTTCCTTTTCCTTTCTATTTAGTTTTCTCACATTCGTTGCTTGTATTAGGTATCATAATGGGAATCACTTGTATGATTGTCGCGGCATTCCAAGAAAAAAAGCGAAGAGCTTCCGCTTTAAAGAATGGCTCATTCGTGTCGCCGGTTTCCATTTTAATGCTCCTTCCTCAGTTCGCTCTTGCGGGTTTAACGGAAGCGTTTTCAGCAGTGGCTCTGATGGAGTTTCTAACTGTTAGGATGCCCGAGCATATGAGAGCAGTTGCAGGAGCGATCTTCTTCTTGAGTTCGTCGATTGCGAGTTACATATGCACGCTTCTTATAAATGTGATTGATGCCGTGACACGCAAGGAAGGGAAATCGTGGTTAGGAGACAAAGACTTGAACAAGAACAGGCTTGAGAACTATTTTTTCATAATAGCCGTCATTCAATTCGCGAATCTGCTCTATTTTAGGTTTTTTGCTTCAAGGTTTGCTACTGAGAACAAAAAAGGACACTAAAGATTTTTAGATAAGGCTTCAGAGGTTAGGTTCTATTTCTTTTCTTTTTTGTCTTTAAATTTTTTTGCGTCTTTGGACTTATTTTTCTTTAAAAAAAATATATTTAAAAGGGTTATTGGTATCTCTAAAATGATATATTATTTTGAGATGCTATGCTTCTTTATGTTTGATGTAAAAAATTTTGTTACTGGTGTGATGATTTTATAATTTCATTTAAGATCTGGTGTTAGTCAAAATGTTTTGTAATTTTGTTAAATTCTAGTATATATTACTGAATACTGAATATAATGTTTTACATTTTGATTCATAAAAGCATAACTTTAATATATACATTCACCGAAATTTTGGAATGTTTCAAATAAACAAAAATAAATATTCAATATATATTTGAATATAAAGAAATTTTCTATACATTTTTAAGACTTTAAATCAGCTAGTTCCCTAAAATAACAGCACCCATAAATCCATACTTTCAGTTAAAATTTTCACAAATTTGTTCTCACTGGATCTGTAATCGACCTGCTAATCTCCCAATAGATCTCTCCATTTAAATTCTGAACTAGATAACAAAAAAGAGGCATGTCTATCAAAACACTGATGGGCCTTATCACAATAGTTCTTTTTAATCTCCAAAGTGGCTAAAGAATATGTTTTGTTCTTCAGAAGAAGAAAACAGTAAAATTTTGCTAATACACTACAGTTGACTGCCAGTAAAACTGACTTCTAATGTAAATACACCTGGAAAAAAATATGTGTCGTTAAAAATCTATGAATATACTCGAAATTATGCACCAATGATATGTTCAAGGACAAGAAGGCTAAAGGAACGGTTCAACAAGGCTGTGGAGACTCTTCTAAACAGAAAATTAGAGATGCACCAATGATAATCTTTCCAAAGAGCTCAAATTCACCTGATTTCGGCTTAACGGAAAACGTTGCATGTCTCAGCATCAATGATAATATTTCCAAAGAGCTCAAATTCACTTGATTTTGGCTTAACGGAAAACGTTGCATATCTCAGCATCAATGACAAGTACGATTCCAAAAACAAGAGCCTAAAGGTTTCCGACGAGTCAGTGATATAATTTCGAAGTGCTTCTTTTAATTATGTCATTGCTTCCAAAACATTTTTAGTTGAAATCGAATTAATAAAATTTCTATCTTTTAAACTATGTTTTTATTTTATGGAGTAGCATAATACATATACGGATTTTGTTAAATAAAGAAAGTAACATTCATGTGGAGTCGTGGCTAGTGTGATTCCTGATAAGGTCTAAGTCTAACTAAAAGACTCGTTAACGTTAACGAGGTCTCTCCAAATCTGGGAAAAGGAGAGGTGGTGGTGGTGACCGATGAGCAATGACAAAAAATAAAAAACAAAAATAGAGTACACTTATTTTATTTTTATCCTTTTTATAGTAGTATATAGAACTAACACCATAAAACTAAAATAAAAAAATAAAATAAAAAAATAACAAAGAAAATAATGAAAAAATGGGTCCATTCGATCTTATTGTTCGCCGCGCCGGACAGAATTTACTCGATCCCACGTGCGAATACGGGACCACTAATTTTAAGTAAAACCGATGAACACGTGGCAAACATCTAAGTGCTCTTCTCAAATTATCCGTTCAATCTAAAACCGTTCATTCTGTGTTAGTTTGAGAACATCGTACCAACCTGTCTGCTGTTTGGGAGTTCCTATTTGTGTCTATCGAAGAGGTTTTTTTTTTTTTTTTTTTTTTTACTAATTATCTTCTCTGATTTATGTGAATTCTAATTTTGTATAGTTAGATTAAATTTTGATTCTTTATTGAATATATATATATATATATATATATTTATCACGTGAAGAAATCGAATCACATTTGCCGTCGCATGTTCTTTTGACTAATTATTATACCATACCACACATTCTCTAAGCACATTGTTTTATATATGGATTTGATTATTCATCATATATACACTGACTTGGCTAACTTATTATGTCCCGCAACCTGTGGTTACGAATATCCTCAATCACCAAAATGTTCATCTAACCAAAAAAAATTGTGTTTAATTGCTGTCATCAAATAAATTTTACAAAAGTACCTCTTGTTCAAAATATGTTTAACAACATGTCAACATTGATTGTCATAAAACAAGAACTTTAACTCCCATATTGAATAGTTAGTTTCAAAGACAAAAGTGGTAAATATATGTAAAGAGTTTACTGGGATACCATGTTCTATATATTCTAGAATATAGTGCTATTTTCACCTTTACAGCTCTCTCTTTTTTTTTTTTTGACATATATTTACCACTTTTGAACATATTAGAACGTTGCATATTTGGAAAAAGAAAATTCTGATCATTTCAAAAAATATACTACATGTTTTGGTGATCTTTTTTTTTCAAAAAGTTAATGGTAAAAGTTGATTTTATATTTAATGTGTTTCTGTAGTAAAATTATCATTTAGCCATGACTCATGAATATTGATATCTAGATCAATGTCGAATCTGTAACATAATCTAAAAGATCAAAGTGAAAGCTAAGTTTGCATAGTTCTGGACTCATAAGCCACAGCTCTAGATTTAGATGGAACTGTAAGTCACGGTTTTTATTTGTAATTTGCTAATACTAAAATCATTAATCAATTAAAAAGAACAAATAGAGTCAATCATTTATAAGGTGGCTCCTATGCTAAAGCGACATCGAAAGTCAAAACAGTGAATTCATATTCATGGACTTAGCAAAACAATAGTAAGCATTTAATAACAAATGGATGTCAGATGACTTCGCTCATCAAATCTTGGGACTACAACACATATCAGCAGCAACCAATCTTACTCTATTCTCAAATCTGAAACTAATTAAAAAGAGTATACAAACAATGTTTCTCAATTAACAATTTGTAATGTCAACATATCAGGGTTGTGTTTTCTTATTATTTTAAAGTTTATTAGATATTTACTCATATATAAATCACTGAAATATATGAACATATCGAAGTGTTTCCTAAAGTCTCAACCATCATCGCATGGAACGAAATGACTAATATATGATCAAAATTATAGCAGAGTTAAATCAATTGATCATCATTAAACAAACCCACATGATAGATGATACACACGAACCCTAACTATATCAATGAATCAAACATCGTATAATCTCTGAAATTAAATATACAATTAAACACGAAGAACATTTATAATGAATCAAACACTTCAGCGTAAATAAACATTAGTTTTATCTTATTCATAAACAACTAGTACAGAAACAAAAGCATCCATCAGTGGATAATGTAAAAGAAGGTTTTACATTAAGCACATAGAGAAAGGAAATAGGAGACAATACATATAGAAAGGGGAAAATTATATAATATGATCATACAGTTGCACCCGAGTAATTAGCCATCAAAGACTGACCTTGTTGTGGCTGCTGCTGTTGCTGTTGCTGAAGCGGTATAGGCGGCTGCGTTTGCGGTTTCTGCCTATTGACTCTCTTCCTCTTCTTCTCGTAGCTAACACCGCGAGCTTTTGCCTGGAAGTCTCTAACTTCACGGAGGTATAACCTGACGGCGCGTGAGCCAAATGGGTTAGCTTCAGGAGGGCCGCCGTTCTCCTCGTAGGCGGCTCGGAGACGGCCGATAAGGGCGTCTAGGGAGCCCCAGGCTTGCCGGAGAGGGCAAGGACAAGGAGCGGGAGGGTTAGGGAGGCCAAAGAAGGCACAGTTCTGGTGGTGGACCTTTGTTTTCCCGAACTGGTCGAGGTAGCGGAGGAACTCAAGCACGTGTGCACCGCTGCACGACGGGAGAGAGAGCGGAGGACGGTGGTTCCGGAGGTACTGGCAGAAGGTGTTCCAGTCACGGCGTTTCTGGTTCTCGTACCGGCTTGAGGAAGGAGGTGTTAATTGCGTTGAGGAATTAGGGTTCTTGTTCGGTTGGTTAGAGATCAACTCCATGGCTTTTTTTTATTGATCTTGATTTTGGAAAAGTTGAAGAAGATGGAATCTTGATTTAGGGTTTGTTTCTTTTATATGGATCCGAGGAAAGATTAGGGTTCTTTTTTTTGTTTGTAGATCGAAAGCTAAGATCAATAATTGAGCAAATAGAGAGAAAAAAAGTGAGAAAGAGAGAGAGACTTAGCTGGTTGTGATGATGAGATTGATACTATAAAAGGTATAGATTCATCTTTTGCAGATCAAATCGAACAAACACTAGTGAGCAGAAATGGTGAGGCAAAGAGAGAGAGAAGTGAAGTTTTTTTTGCTGCTTGTTATAGAAGAAGATGAGAAAAGGGGATATATAAGTGGAAGAGATCCTTTTTTTCCTTTTTATTATTTTCTAGCTTTTCTACTTTGGGAGATGATGGAGAGACAATACACAAAATCACACTTGTCAAGACTCAAAAGTGTATTATAGCTTCAAGACTCAAGACGAGCATTAGGAGGTCATTTAAGGAGAGAGAGACTGAGCAGATGAGTACAATTGAGGAGAGAGAGAAAGAAGAGGACTAAGTGTTACACAGCGTAGAAAAGGGTAATTTCATAGCTGAAGAGAGAGAGTGTGTGTATGACCAATGGGTCAAGTGGGGAACTTGAAGTTGAACATTGACATGACATGAGGAGGGAAGAGTCTGTGTTCTTTGCCTGCAATTTGCAGCGACATTTTCATTTTATTATTATTATTTATTTTTCGTTACTTTATGCGTTGCGTTTATTTACTTTCTTTTCGCATTATTCTTGTTTCCTTACTTCACTTTAATTTTTTTACTTTGATAACGACCTGATTAACATATAAATATCTTTTTTTTTTTTCCGGAAATCATGGGTTATGAACATAGAGAATACACTACTTTTAAACACAAATGTTTCTTGTGATAAACGGTGGATTAGTACACTACTTCTTTGTTGACTATAAAACCGCACATAGGCTTTCGAAGCAACAACATGTGTTCAGTTAGTATTTAGCATATATATTGATGCGTTAGTGTCCGTACCCCAGAAATTGAATTCGTTCTCAGAAACGTTTTTATTTCCTACAAGTCGATCGAGAAAAGTTTTTATGTATACGGCTTTTGTCTCAATGGTAAAGGCTGCCAATTGAGCAGCATGTAGATATCGTGTTAACTTTGGCAATAACTCCGACTGTATTTTTAGAACCAAAGTATTTGGACCGAACTTAACAAGTTTCTATTGATCGATCATTAAAAAAGAAAATATACTTCATAAAGAACAAATTTCAAAGAACATTATTTTCTTGGTCAAAAACATGTATCACATACTTTTAATTTAATGGTAACAAAACAACAACATTTTCAAAAAATCATATATAAACATTCTATGATCTTTTGGATTTAATAAATATTTAACATCTTTAAAAACTTAGTTAAAAAAAAAAATCAATGCTGAAACCTTTCATTATTGGGTTTTGGCAGTGAGGAATCGACAATTGGCCTGTTCTTTTACTAATCGCTGGATTAGCAACAGCGATCGAGAATTTAAAAGAGGAACGACGATAATAACGACAATCAACAAAGCATAACGACGATGACAGACTAGTCGTTAGAGTGAGAGAAAAGTGTCGCGGAGATGAAAGCGGAATCGCTGAAATTTCAAGCGACAGTTGTCGTCGTTCATCTCAACAGTAACGACGATTCCTTTCCCAGCTGCAGTGACTATTTAATTGATTAAAATGTTGTTTTCATCTATTTATTTTGTCGCTATCGCTCATCGAGCGACACTAAAAAGAACAGGCCCAATCTATAGTTGTTATCTATAGCAAGAATTACCTATTTTCTTTAAAAAAAATTAACTACAATACCAAATATCACACTACCAAAGTATTCTATTATTATTTTTTATATCATTCAATAGATTTAATTAATACCTACTAGTATATAGTTACATTATATATATTTCTAAGAAATACATCATAATGTCCATAACTTCAAAACAAAATAATATTAAAATAGTACAATTAAATACAGTAAATTATTTTCTACATATAATATTTGAACAGAACTATTCTTTTATCATTTAATATCTAATTATTTTTTATTAATGTATATTTAATTTTTTATTTTATTAATAAAATTAATAATTAATAGTATTAGGTTGTGAATAAAATCATACTCTTTCTGTTTCACAAAGACTGTCATTATAGAATTTTATTGTTGTTTTACAAAAAATATCACTTTACATTTCTAATGCATTTTTTACACAAAGTTTTCTAAGTTTACCTTTAATTTAAAGCTAAATAAACCGTTAACCACTTATTAAAATAGGAGCATATATGTATAATGTAATATTTTCTTAATTTGTATAAAATGTGTTATAATAATACTCTATGTGAAACAGAGGGAGTATTAATATATTGATATATACTTAGCATATTATACATATGTAAGAGTAACTCTAACCACAACACTAATTATGGTGTTGAAGAAACATTAAATTAAGTGTGCCTTGGTGTATATCCGAGAGCCATGTTTTAGAAATCGTTAGGCGCAGTCGGGGCGGTCGGAGTGAGCCTAGTGCCTAGCAAGAAAATCAGAGATTAAATGGGGATTAATTGGGGACTAGTTTTAGGGTTATATTATTAAATTAATAATAAATAAAAATATATAGTATTAAATATATGTATAGTTCTGTTTTATGTTAAAATATCAAATAAAATGTAAAACTATAATATTGTCTTTAAATTATGGTAAACACATTAAAACATAATTTTAAAAGAAAATTTATAATTTTCATTAAAAGTTTGTAAATTAGTTATTGTAAAACATCATAAATTCTTAATTTAAATGTCTAAATAACAAACAAAAAATACATATTTGATTTATTATTTAGCTCTAAAAATAATCATTATATACAAACTTAAGCGAAAAGTAATCGGATTAGACGGGTTATAATCAAATTAGACAGGTATAATTAGATAATTGATGCTAGGCGGGGATTAGTCATTAATCAAGGCAGAGAGAATAGGCCTAGAAATTTTACGGGACGTAATCGGTGCTAGGCGGAGATTTTAAAACAGGGTCCCAGAGTACTTCGAGGACAGGGAGTAGGCTTATTAGGGAGAGGTATTGGTTTAAGATTTAGAAAGAATTTTAATGACTTTATGTTTTTAAAAATCTTGCTGATTTTTAAAATCATAGAAAATTAGAAAGTAAAAATGAAGGATTCTATAAGAGATTGTTTAGGAAGTTATTTTAAATCTTGCTGATTTGTTTTTCCTAATCTTGTAAAATCTTTCAAAATTTTTCTATTTGATGAAAGAGTTTTTATGACTTTTGTTATGAAGAAAATGATATTAAATCCTAAACCAATAACACAAAATTTGAATTCATTAACAATCCAAGATTCTTTTGTTTTAATTGAATAACATAAAACTTTTAATGACTTTATAAAACTCTTAATCCAATAACACTAGATTTATCAAGATTTTAGATAACTTTTTACAAATCTACAACCAATAACACCAAATTTTTTAAAAAATTTTAAAATTTTGATTGAATAACAACATATTTTACATAACTTTTAAAGTCATTAAAATTCTTTCTAAATCCTAAACCAATAGCCCCTTTTAAAGTCAGTTGAAGTAGCTGCTCTTCTAGAATCCCAAATTTTGTTTCCATCTCCAACCACAACATTAAATTTTAAGCTCAAATAGAAATTTATATTATTAAATTCTCTTTATGTTTATTGTCTTGATAAATAGTTAATATTTTTATAACTGATTAGTTATAATTTAAATTTCTCAATCAACTACTACACTAACGTGCTGGAAGTACACATCGAAATTATTGTAGAATTTGAGATCTCTCCCACAGATAATTGTCTACTGCACCACAAATTTGAAAGAACATTAATTAAGCTAGGACGAAGTATAAGTATAGGAGTTTGCTGACTGCGGGAAAAGTAAAGCCGCAACATGTTCAAAAGATTGAACAAATTTATTTATAAAGAGAGTATTAGCTAGGGTTTAGGTGTGATTGCAAGAAATAATGCAACAAAGAATGCATCAAACGAGTATGATTGTATATGATCTCAAACTAAGAAACACGAGTGTAAAACTCCTCCTATCTTGAAAGTTAAATTACTTCCTAATGCACCAAGTTGTTCTCAGGTTATTTAAATATCATGCACACATTAAGCTCATTAACTCAGTGTTAACATGTTAAGACGCGAAATTCATCAAATACTGATTCTAAGAACATACCGTTAAATGCAAGGTAAAACAATCATGCATTTAAAAGTAAAAATGAAGATATTTTATAAAAATAAATCTCTAAAACGATTGTGAAAAAATATCAAAACATGTAAAATTAGTTGTATATAAACAAGTTTGATTTCAAAAATAAGGATTCAAAAAACATTTCTTTCCATATCTTCCATGTATATTCTTAAAAAACGAAAGTAGGATGCAAAAAATATGCAAGGCGTAAAAAAAATGTATATACATAAAATATGTGTCTTCAGCTCTAGACAAGGCTCTCCTTATACAAGGGTCTTAGGTTGGTCTAAGTTAGATATAGATGAATAGACATTGAATCAGAGATATTTCATGAATATTTCAAAAGATCAAAAGTCGATCGGTTGAATGAATTGGTGCGACTGATCCTTGAGTGAATTGGTGGATATATATATATTTTTTTTCTTGAGTGTAATCACCATATGATAAATCGACCAATTCTCTCAAAGATCATGAACTATTTGCATGGATATATGGTAGCAAAAAGGGCCCAAAGAATGTATCAGTGATGAAAATAGTAAAATTTCCATTAGTAAAGATAATAACGTGACAATAGATATAGTCCATGTTTTTATGGTATTCAATAAATTCATGAGCTTGAATTCAATTTGTTATATTTAATGAATTTTCAGTTCAAAATTGATGGATAATTAAGAAATTAGTTCATGTTTCTTATATAGTATTCTCTCCGTTTTATAAGATGTTTTAGATCTTTTTTGGTTTATAATATATTATGTTTCAAATTTTCTATGTAACTTTTAGTTTAATTTAATGTTTATATTATGAAATATTGTTTTTAATTGATTAAATTTTTTAAAAATAAATAATTTTAATCTGCGTACTTTTAGTTAAAACATCATATACTATAAAAAAGAGAATGTAATGTTTTAGTTTTTGTTTAAATTTTAATGTGGTAGACTTTTGTTTTTTTTTTGAAATTTGTGATAGAGTATTATTGTCAAGTAATCTCAATGTAATTTTAGGTCGGTTGGTTTCTGTTCACTAGTCAGACCAATTTAAATTTTACTGATTTCAGTTGGGATTGATATGCATATGCTCGAGTTATAATAGTCAGCTGAAGTTAATAAAACATTCGAAACAAATTAGTAATGAATTTGGTTGACATGTCTTTTATAGTGAAAATAATTAGTAATGAGTTATTATCATTGACCATATTTGATACGAGGTTTCTAAGATGATATTTTTAGTGAAAATTGCATCATTTCACATAATTTACAGTGCTATAATGTAAACAACAAGACAGGTTTTGTATCTATAAGATTAGAGACCGAGCCAAGATCGATCAAAAGATATTGAATTGTCGATAAGTAAAACAATTTATAATAAAGAAATAAACACATGGGCGTCTTTTACATGAGAGATAGAGCCACGACGGGATGCGCGTGACAATCCACGCGTTACGAATCCATCTCTGTCAGTGGAAAGCAAAATGAAACAGTGTTTATGATTTGACACCAACGTCCCCATTTATTAATTTTCTCTATACAACTTCCATTATTTCTATTTCCATTCATATATAAAATTATTATTTTCTTTTTTTGAGAAAGAGATGTTTCCAGGCATATGCTCATCATAAATTTTTTTTTTGTTGGTTAAGTTCAAATATATTAACTTTTTACAAAACTTTTTATTTATTTGGTTGTTTAGTTAAGTTTGATGATGTGGATACTTTGGTTTTTGACTTCTCTGTTGTTATGCACAAGTCACGAAAAAAATAGACTTCATCAGTATGATAAAAATTGAGTTCAATTCTTGTTTAAGCTCGGGTTGCTATTAAAAGTAACTTAAGATTTAGATATGTGAAGATTTCGTATCTATATACAGCCAAAAAAGAAAGAAAAAACAGATTTGATCAAGAGTCCTTGTACACAGCCAAAATTTGTACTATTTTTTTTATAATCAATTTCTTATTTATGTTATCCAATTATTTCTTATAACTTTTTGGTTTGTCCGAATCCAAACATCACAAACATTTTTTTTTTCTCGAATAGCAAAAGGCCATAGGCTATAATTTTTTTAGCAAAATGTTATAAGAACTATATATTATCTAAAATTGCAACATGGTTAATAATAATAATATGCATATGCATAAGATTTCTTGTACAACTGACATCCTAAAAGATATTATATTTCTAAAATATATGATGAATTTTAATGAAAAATATTTCATTAAGATTCGACATAAAAGAAAATATTTAAATGACATATTTCAATCGAATAATGTATCTTTTGAAAATATTGAGGTTATGATTGGTCGCTTATTTCTGCTATGGTAAAGGATTAACTATATGTATATCATCAGTTGAGATAATAAAAAATAAAAGATAAATGGTAAGAAATTGGTGATACAAAAAAATATGTATATATATATATATTCATTAAGATTATAAGTTAGAACCATCAACATATTTAGTTGGTAATACTAAAGATGTTTTTTTTTAAAATTTTTCTTTTTGATAACTTAGATATTTTTTCAAACTAATTACATGAATTAGCTCATTAAGCGATATGAAATAACGGTACTGATAAATTATAGTAATTTACTCATTAATTTGACCATATATTCAAACTCTTTTTTTTTAGTAATTTTTATAATTTAAAGCTTAATAAATTTTAAACAACTAAAGTTTCACTTATAAATATATCAACTTCTTGTTACTCATATTTCTTTACCGTTAAAAACAGATTTTACCACCTTATATCACTACATTTTCCCTATGCACACACACACACACATGTATGGACATCAGGACATGTATTTTTGGCTTTTGAGAACTCCATAGGAACGTAATACGGGGAACAGAGTTCCAGCATTTGGAAACTAAAGCCCTATCATACTACCATGGATCTATAGGGTTAAGCTTTTAAGACCTTTAATATTTTTGATTACACCAAGACTAATTATTCTTTAATATCATCTAAATGTTTAGGTTTTGTAGTGTTCCCTTTTGTAGCAAAATACAATTGTTCCATATATGGCAAAAGAGTGTAGACTCTTCACATGTCGTTATGATTCCCTTCCTCCCTTTGTGTCTCTCTCAGGGTGCATTCATTTAATTATTGTTTCTTACATGGAGGATTATATAACTACAATTAATTAGCTAATACTAGTATTTTTTTTTATTTTTGATTAAAAACACAGTTACATTTTCCCAGCCAAAACAAAAGTTCTGGTACAACACAAACCTACACATGTATGCGTAGCGTACCCCTAATAAATGAGAATTATTACTATTATTATTTATTTATTTTTGAATGATACCGGATTTTATATATATGATAAGTTTCGAATATTGTCAAAAAAAAAAAAAAAGATAAGTTTCGAATACAACACATTTTGAACCTCATTAGTGATCTTTCTTTTTGAGGAGGGTCAGAATTGTAGAGAAGCTATACCAACACTTAGTACTTGAAAATTACCCAGGCTGGAAGTTTGTGAACCAATGGTAGAGATAGGTATTTTGATACGATCCAGAGGAAGCTGATGAATGAGAAATTTAAGTATGAAGAAATATAATTTTTACTCGTTGTCGTACATTATGAGAAAATTAAGGTATATTTATACACATGTAAGTATATGTGAACAAAGCAACAAACAACATGTGAGAGATACCCAAATACACGACCTATACGCAGCATACGCTCGACAAATAGATGTTTAGTGCTGTGAAACGACTTAAATTAAGAAAGAAGTGCTAGTAATCTACGGGATAACACTAAATTTAATATCAGCTAAACCAAAGTGCTCATAGGGCTTTGTATATAATATTCGCTTTGATCTACCCATCTAGACTTAATATGATTCAAACTCTGGATAACAAAAAATTTACGTAAGAGATTTAAGAGATCAGCTATAGACTACTAGTTATTAAAACTTTTAAATCTCGGGTATACTCTCCATTCTATAAAAACTAAAATATACATATCTGTATTTATACAAAAATAAATATATGTTGTGTACATATTTGAGAAAATATATACATATCTGTATTAATATTTTAAACACTACGAAGATATATGAATTTTGAAATGATATTGTAATTTTATAAATTCTTGTAAAGCTGACTTAGGAAGATTTTTTAAAAAAAGAGAGATACATGATTAACTCTCAAGCGGATAAATAAGAAATGTAGATTGTATATATCATGGATCAATTTTTGTTGGACATACTTTTTCTTTGTCAACTTGACTGCTCCTTTGAATTCGAATCCGATTTCATATACAGTGGAAGATCACTTGTAACTATTAATGCAATTTTAGTAAAACCTAAAAATATATTTGGAATTTTGGATGCATAAGTTGGTTCTCCCGTTTAGACCAAAAAAAAAGGTATATGATTTTTGCTATTTTGGACTATGGCTGAGCAAGTGATGTCGCGGATGAACGATTATAATAACATTTTGGGTAAAGTAATGATTAATCTTCGAAGAAATGAATTATATGTAATGACCCAACAGATAAGCATGCCAAGTGTATCGATCGGTTTTAATGCTTAGCATAGTGGAAGTTTTCCTAGGACTTCTTGAAAAACCAATTGCATCTAATTTTGGGATGCATGACTAAACAAGTTTACTCAGCACGATCTATATGCCTAATATGATCCTAAACATACATCAAACCTCGATAGTATAACCACATGCCACACGTTTCTAGCAACCAAGCGAATGGGATTCAAGTTTATAGCAATCAATCTCACACACATGCCTCACTAACTCTCCCTCTTCATGTTATGCACCACCCACTTCTCAACTATGGCCCCAAGTCCATCGTTTGTCAACCAGCCTACTGCTGGATGGCCTATCGACCATGTTGGAACCCTCACGCCCGCTATGCCATGCACTCACATGCGACAGAAATTTAAGGGAGATGAAGAGCAGATGAAGGAGAAGTGAAGACAAATTTTTGTTCGCTAGACGCTGTCGCTGCGACCCTCTCCCGAACAGGGCGTTAATCATTCCAAGTTGAGGTTCAATAATTAATACAAAAGTACTATATCAGTGGTGTAGAAGAAAAAATAGCGTATAAAAACCGATGGATTTTGATGAAAATACCAACTTAACCAAACTATAAATGGGGCTTAGATTGCTGGATATTTACCGACACATGCTTTTGGTGTCTTCTACAAGACACAAGATAGTTTACAGACAGAACGTCACCCAATAACAACAACCCGGAAACAGCCGATGCCTAAAAGTCGTTAGCTTTCCTTCGTAATTCGTTTAACTCATTCTCGATCTCCGAGTCCTTGAAAGGGTATCTTGTGCTAGCTGAGACGGTGCTTCTCCCTGCAGGAAGCTCTCCTTTCTGCATCATACCATATAAACAGAGGATAACTATGAGACGTATGTATTTACAAACTCTTAACTTAGAGTGAAGTAGAACGTTAGTAACAAAGTAGAATATAGTCAAATACGAAACAAAAGAGTATGGTAAACATGGAAGGGGTCAGAGTTGTTGTTTTCTCTGTTCAGTTTACTCGACGAGAAACCAAATCTCCATTTTAAGTTTTCAGTATCATAGCAGTTCATTGGAATCATCCAAATTGTCGAATCCATCTGTTTTTCCATATAGTAATTTGGATTGTGATAGCTTGTGAACCCGATATTTGAGAGTCATGGAATTATATACTCCAACGAACAAATAAGACACCAATGTGTTACAAACCTTTGAGCTTCCGGACAACTCTTTCTTCAAGTTTGCGAGATCATCATCCACAGATGAAGTCTCAAGCATTTGAAACTGCATGTCGCAAAGAAGAACAAGTTAATGTATATATTGAAGTAAACTTAACCTAGTCAATGCAAGATTTTAACTCTGAAACCAGTATAAAAGAGAGAGAGATTCTCCTCATAGAAATACTAAGACAAGAGATAGAAAATCAACCTTCCCCTCGAGTTCATCAGTTCCAATCTGAGTAAGTGCATCTGCTTCAGACTCCATAGCCATCACTGTCAAGCACTTTCTAAATTTTAGCCTCTAACAGTATAGCCATCCATCAAAAAGAAGATGTGGAGTATTTTACAATGAAAAATTCAACTGCAGAATTCTGATACCAGTAACTTAGAAATTCACAGAAAGAATAAGGGGAATATTTCTGCAGGTACTAACATAAATCAATCCCAATTTGAAAAAAGATAAAAGTTCATGGTCACCAGAACTTAACCAAATTGCTAGAAATAACAAAAACAAAACTTATCCAATGTCACATAAACAAGAAAGGAGTCCACTAAGTTTATCCTTTCCTGTGAAGTCGCATTGCCCACATTATATTAGTGCTCCACGGTTTTGCATCAGGTAACTACAACACTAATTCCAGACCCACAATTCCCAGAATCTGAAGCACTAAATATCGCCTAGGTATCATCAAGTAATCTAATCTAGCTCACATAGAGAAAGTAACACGTCTTTGGAAGAACTAAACTTTCTACTTACTTTCAAAGACTGAATGGGTACATTTATATTATCCTCCTACGCAAAATTTCAAAATCAGAAAAGAATAATGGGCTAATTGCTGTCAGTGATTCATAGACAAGTTCCCTAAGTTTTGCTCAATTTGGAGGATTACAAGATTGTACCTTTCTCCTCCATTTTTTCAAAAGCTGAAAGAGCACCGCTTGTATTTACTGTCCCTATCATCTCTTGCACTTTCGTTGCAGTCCTAGCAGTAATATAGAAAACAAAAGAGTTGGGACAATATATAAATTAAGACGAACAAGCTTCCCATTAAGGATAATAAGGAAACGATACAAACTTGGCAGTTCGAGCACGTGCGAGGAGTGTATCTTTCTTTGCTTTTGCCTCTTGTATCTTGCTCTCCAAGAGCTGCAATAAAAAGGGACAACAACAAACATTTTTCAAGAACTCAGTTTTCTAAAAATTAAGCTTCGTCCTAAGCAATTTCAGCTATGGAGAAGGAGGCATTCTGAAAATGAATATAAGAATCTGAATCATCTTCTACATAATGCCCATACAGATACATTAGTTTCTTAGTCACTCTAAAAAAGTGAAGAGAGAGACTTATCATATGAACTTTAGACGGAGGTATCATAAGTCAACTATTGTCCCTATATCTAAGCTACTCTAACCTAATGGATGTATGAAGAAAATCATGTATATATGATTGTTTGTTTTGTTAAGTAATGCATTGACGAGAAATTCATTTAGTTATGGCCTAAAGAATCCTACAGTTTACAGTTAGTATTAGTATATGGATAAAAATGGTGATAACTAACCCTTGTATTCGAAACAAGATTGTCGACAACACCTTTCTGTTGATCTAGTTGAGTTTTCAGAGCACTAGCGTTGTCCTGTTAAGAACAAAAAGTGAACAAATAATTAACTTCAAAACCAAAATTTCTAACAATAGATATTTTTGTAATGCATTTTCAAAAATTAGAAAATGCATGTTTCAAGGGACTTCAATAGTTGTTGAAAAGGTATTAGCAGTCAAAAGTTAGAGATAATGTTCGGTATTGCCTTCAGGTCTCAAGCCATTTGCAAAGTTTATTCAACCAGAAACAGTAAAACGGAAAAAAAGAAGCCATACAGTCCATTGCTCAAACAACTGCACATAAAAGATGGTAGCCAACATTCTGATAAATAGAAAACACAGAAGGATCGTTTTTGGTCATTTCCGTAGTGCTACACATGTTCAAATTCTTATTTGGTCAGACACTGAGACATAGTCAACATCCTAATACGTAGAACACAGAAGGATCATTTTTGGCTGCATCCGCCAGTGTTAAATATGTCCAAATTCATATTTGTTCTGACACTACAACCACCTTAACAAACTCAACAAACAAGATCCTTTAACAGAATTCAAGTTATTATAAATACTGCCAAGCTCTGTTGCATCTCAAAATGATTAACACATGGTCAGCATTTGGGACTATTTGAAATTACGTAAGGAACATGAGGAGAATTACTGTATACCTAGATATCTAAATTTTTACTTTTTACTTTCACCACCTCCTTACTAAACATTTCAGAAAACCTAGAGATTAGCCTCAAAGGGCTCGAAGCGTCAAACTGTTAGGTCCCAGGATTCTCTTTCATTTATTGGAGTAAGCACACTGAAAACCGGAAAACAAAAGAATGGATTGATATAACCTACAGCAAAAGACTTTCGACGTTTAAGGGCTTCACGTGCAAGATCCTCATCTCCTTTTGCAAGAGCAAGTTGTGCCCTTTTGTACCTATTTAAGCATGTAACATGTAAGAATAATCAGCTAAATATGGAATTTCAGTAAGAAAGCAAGGCTCCATGCTAAAACAAATATACCAATCATCAGAAGATTGCTGTGCAGCTTTATATTTGTTCTGCAACTGCTTTTGTGATGCTAAAACCTTAAGACATGTTGATAATACACAAGTTAGCAAATCTCCAAAATTATGAGCTCTCAGAAGCTGAAAAAGAAAAAAAAACCACAAGGGGACATGTATAGAGGTTGTTCAAGAGTAAGAAGAAGTGTACCTGTGCAGTGGCTTGACGCATCTTTGTCAAATCACTATTCATTTCAATGACAGTTTGCTCCAGGATTTTCTCCGGGTCTTCGAAGGAGCTAATGAGTGCATTTGCATATGACTTCGCTTATTTAAATGAAAAGAAACAAGAAATCTGATTAATGAACTTCAAGAAGCACACTCGACAGTCAGATATACAATCTCAGCAAGGTTATAACGTACCTTGACCACTCTAGAAAATCGTTCAAAAAGATTCATCGTAGCACCATGGCTGTTGCACTTGAGTCTATCTGCACAAGCTAATCTCAACTCGTTCGCTCTCAGCCCTCCACCTTGTATATAAAAACAGTAATCCTTTTGAGTTTAAAGGATAAGAATTTCAGTCCAACAACATAAATACAAACCAAGTGAACAAAATGTTAAACATGTGAAACACTCCAAGCACACTAAAGTTATTAGATACTGACCAAGAACGAGACTGTGTCCTGCATTTCAACTCGAGTCCCTAAGAGTATTTGGAAGCATGAGAAACTCTATTTATCTCTTTTTTTTTTTTTTTCCTATTCCTAAATACTAAATCAAGAAACACTGAATCATACACCAAAAAGCACTATCAATACCCAATTTTTTTTATTCTTCTAGAAAGCTGCACAATTATCATCCGAGCAATTCAAACAATGAGCAAGCCTAATCAAAGGAGGAGAAAGCAAAACCCTATAGCGAATTAGAGAAGACGCTTTGAAGTTACCGAAGAAGGATGGTCTGAGGGGTAAAACTCTGAGGGAACAAGGGCGATTAGAAGTCGAAGGGGAAGAAGAAGCAGTAGGACGGAGAGGAGGGAATAATCCGGCAACTGGTGAAGCTTTGAGAGCCATTTCAATGGCGATTTCGTCTCTTCTCCTTCTCTCTCTCGGCTTCGCCTTTTGGGCTGATTTGGAGGATGTCCCGTTTGTGGTCTCGGATGTGTTCTCGTTTTTCTTCTTTGATCAAATCGTCGTCGTTTTTGGTTCAAGGGTCTAGGGCTGGGTAAAATAACCGGTAATCAAATAACCGATCGAAACCGAACCGAAAAAATCAAACCAAAACCAAACCGAAATTTCTCAAATAACCGAATAGTTAGTAAAATTCTATATCCAAACTAACCGAAACCGAACCGAACCAAACCGACAATTAAATAGTTAACCGAAATATCTGAATACTTAGAAGATACCAAAAATAATATACTTAATATTATGCAAAACTATAAAATAACCTTAAAATATTAATTATTTCTACATTCAAAACAATTAAATACTTTAAACAATTAATATATCTAAATATTATTATTTTGAATTTACAAAGTTAAAAACTATTTTGTAAAATCATATCAATATTTTTTCCCCTTTTTATACTTTTGTAATGTATTTTTGGTTAATTTCGGTTATATTCGGTTACTTTTAGTTATATTAGTTTTATTTGGTTAATTTCATTATAATTTATGTTAGTTATGGTTACCTCTTCAACTAACTGAACCGAAAAAAACGAACCGAATCAAACCAAAACTTTTAAAATATCCAAATAGTTATTATATTACTATATCCAAACTAACCGAAACCAAACCAAAACCGAATGGTTAACCGAATATCCAGTTGTACAACGGTTTTTTTGCTATGCCTTGGTTTTTTTTCCCTCGCCAACTCAATTTTATTGGTAAAATTTTACAAGTCCAACAAGCCAGCCCAATTACAACAAAAGCTTACACAGAAGCCCAAGCAGGCAAGCACAATGCCGATGAGCTTCAAGGGACGTGTCTAACGAGTAGGCAGATCAATCCGACTAATCTGGTCTGGTTTGGCCTAATATACAATGTCTATATTTGAAATTGGTTCAGTATGGCTCGGTTTGGAAAAATTTCTATATTTTAAATTCTGGCGAGTTATCTCTTAATGTGTATACTAGTACATTTTAAAATTTAGAAGGTATATAAATTCTAAATATCGTTGCTCTTGTTTGGTTTATTCGAGAGGTTAGACTTTGCTCCTTGTCTTGCTTTACAGTTTTGTTCAGATCTGATTGTGCTTTGAAGGCTTCTATCTAGACGTTTTGGGACGCTGTAGTCGTCGTCGTCGTATTTGGAAGCTTACTCGAGTCTTGTTTGCCGGATTATGAAGTTATTGGTTCTTGTTAATGAGAGATTGGCTCTCTCATCTTGATAGGAGGGGGTGGTTGTTATTGTCGGATTGGCCGTAGGCATTCTCGGTAAAACTCAGCTACAAGTGCTTCAGATGAAGAAACCTTGCATTTTGAGACTAGTTTATTTCGTTAAGGCTGAGTCTAGTTTGCCTTTGTTTTTAGTTCTTGGTTCATCGTCTTTCCAAGCAAAAATGTCTATGTCCACTTTTAAGGTTTCGTTTCCTTTCATTTTGGTTGTAGTATTTCTGTTTAGTAGTTTCTATCTTAGATTTTCGGGACATCAATGTCGTCCGCCGGCTTACTGACTCTGGAGACATCAATATCGTCCGCCGGCTTTAGCTTTGTATTTCACCTTTGGTTCTACAACAAATACTAATAATAATTCAAGTTGACAAAAAAAAAAATTTAAATGTCGTAAAAAAAATGTTTAATCATCTAAAATGGTAACAAAAATGACATGATATGATATTTTCATTTTTTTTTTACGAATTGTTATTAGTTTTTAAGAAAATGGTTAAATTTAATGCAGTAGTTTATAAATAGCTGAATTTGTTAACTGCATAGATGACCAAATATATAGATATATGTCATTAAATTTCGAAAAAAAACAAATTAATAATGCTGGCGGGAAAAACACGCAGATATGCGAGAGACGAGGAAGAATATGCGTTAAACCAAACCGGTTTAAATCCGGTTCAAAAAACTTTAATTTGTCCGAGTCTCTCTTATCTCTTTATCGACGAAGATGATAAGGCAACCATCATCATCATCTCCACCCACTCTCTTCACCACTCTCACCATGCTTTCTCTAACTGCAACAACTCTCAAATCCTCACTCTTCACCATATCCAAAACCCATGGATTCTCCAATACCCGACCCGTTTACCCAAAACCTTTCACAACCATCAACGCCGCCTTAATCCCCGCTTCAAACCGTCAAGCTCCAGCAAAACAACAGCTCTATCAACCGTTCCGCCCACCACCGTCACCGATTCCTCCAAAATTCCGATCACTCGACACCGCCGGAAAAATCGAAGTCCTCGCCGATCGTCTCGGTCTCTGGTTCGAATACGCTCCACTCATCTCATCCCTCTACACCGAAGGCTTCACTCCTCCATCAATCGAAGAACTCACCGGAATCTCCGGTGTCGAACAGAATCGTCTCATCGTCGGTGCGCAAGTCCGCGACTCTTTAGTTCAATCCCGTGCCAAACCTGAGCTAATCGCTGCGTTTGACACCGGTGGAGCCGAGCTTCTCTACGAGATTCGTCTTTTAAACAACACTCAACGTGTAGCTTCTGCTGAGTACATTGTTGATCACGATTTCGATTCCAAAGGAGCTCAAGATCTCGCCAGAGCGATTAAAGATTACCCTCATCGCCGTGGAGACGTTGGGTTTAAAGATTTTGATTATAACTTGCCTGGAGATTGTTTGTCTTTTATGCTTTATAGGAAAAGTAGAGAGCACCGGAGTCCATCGGAGATTCGAACCACATTGCTCGAACAAGCTCTTGAAACCGCGGTGACAGAGAAAGCTAAAAAGGCGGTGGCGAGGGAGTTACATGGAGAGAGTGAAGAAGAGAGAGCTAAAGAAGAAGAAATCAAGATTATTCGTGTTCCTGTAGTGAGATTGAGGTTTGGAGAAGTAGCGGGAGCGAGTTCCGTTGTTGTTTTACCGGTTTGTAAAGCAGAGGAAGGAGAAGAGAAGCTTCTTGAAGCTCCAATGGAGTTTGAAACTGGAGGAGAGTTTGGCGTGGTGGAAGCTGAGAAAGATTGGAGTAGATGGTTGGTTTTACCTGGTTGGGATCCTGTGGTGGCGGTTAGGAAAGGAGGAGTTGCGGTTTCGTTTAAAGATGATAGGAAAGTGTTGCCGTGGAACGGGAAAAAAGAGGCGGTAATGGTTGTGATCGATAGGGAGAAGAAGACGGTGGAAGCTGAAAATGGAAAATACTATCTTGTTGTGGCTGAAGGTGAGATGAAGTTGGATAGAGGATCGGTGTGGAAGGAGAGAGGAGTGAATGAGAGTTTAGGGATGGTTGTTTTGGTCGTTAGGCCGCCGAGAGATGATGATGATGAATGGCAGATTAATGATGAGGATTGGGATTAGAATTCGATTAGAGAGAGAATAGTGTTAGTAACTTTTCATAAACAAATTACTCGTATGCTTTTTGGCAAATTAATATGTAACTCTTTGTTTTTTTGTTTTATCACATAAATGTTTCTTTCATTAATATTGTTGTGTTTAAGAGTCTAGCTAACCTCAACTGTGTTTTGCAGCCTCCTTAATACGAAATTTCATCAAGATGCTAACCACACTTTATATTTTGTGCAGTTAAGAATAATGTATAAGGAGTTTGATCCCATAAGAAAAAAAAGAACAATGTATAAGGAGTTCGGGACTTGACGAAAACGTAGGCAAACCAGAACTGACATAAGTTAAATATAATTACATATTTTACAAATTACAACCTGTAGAATATGAACTGCCTTTCTTTATACAATTCTACTCAACTAGTGCATAACCAGCGTATACGGCAAAATAAAGATTTAACATGTATTTAAGTATTTATTGATATTTTATTTTTCTAGTAACATCGACTCAAATCTATTCTCTAATACAACCCATCATGCAATATAACTCCATTCATGTTATTTTAGACTTTTAATATGTTAAAATATTCAAAAATTTAAATTTTTTTTTGTTAAGTTTAGATATATCATTTAAAATAATATTTGGAACTACTTCAATTTCAACCATTTGGCAGATCTCAGCATTAATGAAATTCTCAACCGAGTCCTTTACCACATTTTTATCACCACAAAGGCTATGATAGTAGCTTTGATATACTACTTGACAAGTTTAGTACAAATGAATCATACACAATAAACTGAAACTCCAAAAATATCTAAGATATCACATCTTGATAGAGAAAACCTCTCTAATATATATTCAAATCTTAACTTATTTTCATGCCACTAATTTATTTCCAGTTACAAATTCTATAATGTATGTTATCACTAAAAATGTGTTTTTATATCGGAATTTATTTACTATTAAAATATACTATGTATGACCAACTAATAAAGATTGAGAAATTAAATAAAAAAATTAGAGATAATTAAATATAAATAAATTATGAGCATGATGATATATGAGATTTAAATAATTCTATAATGAAAAATGAAATTAAAATAAACAATCTAAAAATAAAACTAATTTGACATAAATAAAAAAAAATAAGAGAAAATTATACGCACGACCATATATGAGTCTTAAATAATTTAAAGATCAAAAATAGAAGTTAAAATAAAAAAATCTAAAAATACTACAATATAATTAAAATTATTAAAATAAAAAGAAGACACATATATTATTCCTACATATTCCTAACTGAAAAAAGTAGAAATAGGAGATATTTTTATTTTAGAAAAGAAGAAAAACTTACCTTCTAATAAAGTATGAGAAAATTTATTCTTATGAGTTCTTTGTTTTTTAAAACATTTATTGCTTTTCATTTTCTTGTAAGAGTACTTTTAGACTTGTGTGCTTATGTTTTGTTTGATGATAACTATTCTCCAAGTAAAAGGTACAAAAAAAAATTAATTAGTGGTAAATTTAATAATCTTAAGAAACTATAAAAAACCGATATATGCATAATCAGTAGACATCATAAAATATTTTTTTTGTATATGTATATATATAATATCATAAAATTTAACTTCAATAAAAAAAAGTTACCAAAAAATGATTTAAAAAAATAGAAAATGAGTTATTCATAAAATAACGTTGTATTTTCCATTAGATTTTCGTCAAAACATATATTTCTACTAGGTATTAGCGATTTTGCAAGATCGAACAAATTATGTCACAGCTTCACATGATCTTTTTCTTAAGGAAGAATTTCCTCTAATATATCAGGAATCTCAGTCTCTGTCAACATCCGGTCTGTGCTCTGCTCTCATCTTAAAACCTTTATCTTATTGTGTGAGTTACTTGTTTCTCAAGCTTCATATATTTTTGTATTCTTTTGGAAGCAAATAATGTCTTTGACCAGTTTGAAGTGTACGAAATGGCGACAAAGATTTGCAATGGATGCGAGATGGAAATGGGGTATCCAGTTAAACGTTCTTATGGTGTGATCATCACTGCAAATTCACTCTTAGAAACCAGGGCAAGTCACTTTTATTTGTCCTCAAATCTTGTAAGGAAATGTGAAACCTATCTTTCTTGAAAGTGAGGCTAGAAACGATTTTTGTTATTACATGCATTATTCGAGAATATTACATTCGAGAAGATCCTTCAGATCATCAGAATATACATTAAGATGCCTTGTGACTTAGTGATGCATGTAACATGTTGCTTTTCCAGGTTATTGGAGACTGGGATGGTGTTCTCAGTAAAATCCTAAAATTTCATTCTGGACCTGAGATTCTATTTTTTGAAAATGTAAGCTCCTTTGAGTGAAGACTTGTTTTTCTTTTCTTATTTGTGTGTGTTCTCAACTCCACTTACTTGAATTGCAGGATATGCAGCAGAACCAGATTGTGTCCGGGCAGAAATTTGAAGGCTAAGACAAGCTTTATCAAGAGTGTAGGAAAGAGATTGATGTATATATATACAAAAAGTGTTTGGAGTCCTTAAGACAAAAACTTAATAGAAGTTTAGTAGAAAAATGGGTAGGGTCCTCTGCTTTGGAATTTAGCATCCTGATTGTTATGATGGTCCATTGAATGTAGATAGTTAGATACCAATTTCAAAACACTAGTGAGTTTGCATTTTGTTTGATGTAGTGGTCGGTAACGATTGTACTGCATTGTTCAGTTCCTCTAATGCATCTTCTGGTTTTGTTAGACATGATGATGTGTTTATCTTGTTCAGAATTGGCCAAGGGAGAGGATCCTGCAAACAAAGTTTGAATCTATTAATATTTACTGGGTATTGTGTTTCAGGTTGCCGCCAGTGGTATTGTTGCTTGTGCAGGTATTGGTGACGGGAGAGTGTTGTTAACATTCTTGAAACACAAAAAATATGACCCCAAATTAGTAGATGGACACAACTTCTCTTGATTTGGAACATGCTTCTGTCACTTGTTAGGCCATCGGTCAACGGGTCAAGCAGCTTCATAAAACAGAATCTCTTGCCGAACCTTCTTTCCTACACAGTCTGACCACAGTGTTTAACTTACCAACAACCTATAGCATCACCATCACCAGCTCAAGAAAGACTTACCCACCGGTTCCTCAACAATGTTCGAGTGCTAGGTTAGTAATTTGAGTGGCTCTTCTATGGTGCTTCATATAACTGTTCGCTCTGCACTCCAACAGGTTCCTCAACAATGTTCGAGTGCTAGGTTAGTAATTTGAGTGGCTCGTCACACCATTTAAACTTGAGTAACACACACTGTAAGATTAATCTTGATATGGTGTTAGCGAGTTTGCTGCTCAGATGTTCCTTCATTGTTCAACTTCGGATATCATCATCTTCTTCTTGGTTTTATTTCAAAGGCTAAAATGGTTTCTTAACTTTGGTCAACGATTTGATACTTGAATCTATTTACAAATGTTGGGAAATAAGAATTTAATACCTTGCCTTGCTTACTACTGTCTAAGACTTGTGGGTTCCTTGCAACTTTACTTTAAGTTGGCCAACATCTCTATAATTTGCATTTTGTTCAGAGAATGAAGAAACAAAATCTTTGAATCAATCAGAGGAACCTGCAAATCAAACATTTCTTCTTCTTTGACTGTAATTTCGTCTCTTCTTCCATTTTTTTTTCTCGAATAAAAGATCTGATTCTGTTGCGGCTGCCATGGTTTTAGATTCCATATCTAAAATTCTATCCTAGACGATGAGACATCAAGTATTATATAAGGAATAAGTGATTTGAAGGGAAGATGAAAGCTCTCCGTATAAATTGAAGTTCCAAACCAACCAGCAAGAGTACTTCTTTCAGTGGTCGAACGATCTAAGAGCGGTAAGTCGAAAGCAGAAAGTCTGGTGAGGTCGTTCAACAAATTAATCCTTGAATTTTCAATAAACAAAATCTTTGAATCAATCAGAGGAACCTGCAAATCAATTGACAATTTTCAAACTTGTTAATCAAAATTCGAGATGAACCTTTTGTTTACCACTAATTTCAGAAGCTCTATGGACTTCAACACTAATTTAGTATTATTGATTACCTGACTGTTACACTTGAGAGGTAGGGGAGGGGTTTTCAGACAAGTCTTATTGATAGTTCTGTACCAACTTTTGCAATAAGGATGTATATCATCATGCAAACTAAACCCAAAAGAAAGATAGAAAAGACATATCGCCCTCTTTAAAACAATTCTTCATTTGCTAGATTGGAACTTAGCAGTCATGGCTGATACAAGCAATTAGCTGGTGCCACATTTCTCACACGATCTATAAGTAGAGAAAGTTCTTGGTTAGCGTAATCAAGACGATCCTTGCAGATCATAGACTCTGTGAGGAGAGTTTCTGTGAGCGAATGAAACGTTTGAGCACAGTCATCGCCAATGCCCTGGCCATTTTGATTCTCTGCAGCAACGTGAGGACTTTCCTGTCTCCATCGTAATAGAAAGTACTGCTCAGGTATAAGGAAGCAGTTCTTCACGGTCAGTACACGAAGAGTGTGCCTACACAAGATTCCTGAATGCTCAAATTCCTTGCATGAACATTGGATCTCCTCATTTTCCGGGTTCCAGATCACACAACATTCCTCTTCCATTTTCTTAAAGTGATGTACGATGTATGGACCATTGGCCATCTCAGACACAGCATACTGCACAGACAAAACCAGTTCGTTTTGTAATACGCTAAAGGCATAAGGCGTCAAAATCCCCCTTGCTTGATCTTCCATAGGCATACTGGTTTTTAAGCTGGGATAAGTGAATCGTAGCGGGATTTGCTTGGTTAGACTTGCAGCAGCACTGACCTGCAACGTTTTCTCGAATAAGCAATGAAATAACATTGAAATTGCATAAACTGTAGGTCTCATTTGATTCACAAACCTCTTCAAGTAAGAGTTGCATGCATGTTGGCCCAGCAACAATTCTTTTTAAGAAAGAATCTATTGATAAATTAAACTCAGGGGTCATAGTTTGAGCTACAAAATGTTCTCTGATGTAACAAGGTGACCAGGATGCTCGGCACGCATAAAGCAAAGCCGCATGTCTATCTGGAACAAGACCAAACCGAGTGACAAGGAGATTCCACTGCTGTTCAAATTCATCTATATTCCCTGCCCGACAAAACATCTCAAACCCAGCTCTAAATTCATCATAGTGCGACCCAAGAGTCTGAGAAAACCAGCTTGCTAGTTTGGAGACTATGTGCCACATAAATACCACATGGTGAGTATTTGGCATTTCCCTCGCAATAGCATCTTTAAGTCCTGTATCTATATCAGTCAGAATTGTCTGAGGATGCCGTCCTCTCATGAAACGAACAAAAGTCTGTCCAAAAATAAAACAAAAAATGAGAGCATGACCACAAACACAAGAATACTCCAATCTTGACGACAATGACAACAAATTTGGCTTGCACAAACCTGTAAAGCCCATGTGAAAGAAAGGCAGCTCTCATCTTGCAGCAAAACACATCCCAAAAGAATGGCCTTGCCATTGTTGTCTATCCCAAAAAACACCCCAAGAAGCAAACCATAAGGGATTGACCGATAACTAGTGTCGAAAACAACCACATCCCCAAACAAAGAGTAGGCACGAACAGAATCACCAAAAGCCCACGCAAGGTTTTCAACTTTCTGATTCTCATCAGAGGTACAGTCATAAGCAAAATCCATATCCCTCTCAGCCAAAGCTTTACAAGACTCAAGAAGCTCAAGGGTATCACTCTCACGTTTCTCGCTAAGAAAAGCATCATTCTCTTGAACACTCTTCTTACACGCTCTAACAAAGTTCCTAACATCTTTCTCTATAAAAGGCAACTGGCCAGCCTGAACACCCTTCTCCAACTCCAACAACTTAACAATCCGATTCACAGGGAAACCAGCTTTAGACAACAAAAGAATCCTATCCTGATCAGACTGATGAATCTTCCTATAAGCAGGAAGCAACTTAACTTGATCATCTTCCAAAAGCTCATGGTTATGAACATTACTAAACTGAGAAACAAACCAATGACTCACACCATCAACAACTTCTTTAGTCAAATACATCTTAGCATCACACCCACATCTAACAGACTTACGCTCCCGTGGATGCTCTACATTAGCTTTCTTCCTAGGCTGGTTAAAACCAGAACGATAACAAACGAAATCTCTTCTATACACACCTAAGTTGGGACTCTCCGTAGACCGCGCTTTCCGAATCGAAAAGCCACTCTTCCTAGCGAATACACTGTAATACTCAAACGCTTCGTCGTCTGTTGTAAAGATTTGACCAACGTAAGGCATAAACACAGTGTTATCATATAGTGATGATCCTGTACCTGTTGTTGTTGTTGTTGTAGTTGATGAGTCTAGCTCGCTCTTAGTTACTAGGCAGCTTGATTCATCTCCTTCGAATCTGATGTAGCATTTCCAATCGCCACAAGGACATTGTTGACGACGAATCCAGATGTTATTCAACGGCTTCAACGACATGGTTAAGGGGATTTTTAGAAGAAGATTAGATATCCGATTTCTTCT
The DNA here is from genome assembly GCA_024034495.1 of Camelina laxa. NCBI lineage: Eukaryota > Viridiplantae > Streptophyta > Magnoliopsida > Brassicales > Brassicaceae > Camelina > Camelina laxa. The sequence goes on from CM043881.1 coordinate 13,517,369, forward strand.
AGTCTTAAAACCAATTCAGAAAACCCTAGAAGAGGAACCAACAATTGGGAAATTTTCGGAGGAGAATTGAGAAAAAAAAAAAAAAAAAGAGCTCAGTTAAAGAATTTGGATCGTCTTCGATTACGGTTTATAGTTGTGGGTGATACAACTCGCTCTGCCTTGTGGTTTCGAAGTTCAACTCTTTTGTTTTCTCTCTATCTCTTTTGGGGGAAAAAATGGGTACACAAAACTAAATATATAGCAAACCAAGCTACCATCAAAATTCTATAAATTAATAGTATTACAAAACTAATGGTTTTATTTTTAATTAATTAGTTTACTACTGAATTCGATCGGTGTGATTTTGTTTAGCCACAATTCGAAAAAATAATAAGATGATAATTTTATCAAAAAATCTAATATATACATATATTTTATATAATAAATTAATATATATTTTATATAATAAAATAAGATACCTTATCCAAAACTTTATTTTAGGGACTACACATAAGCAACTAAGAATCTGTCATACGTTCAAATGTTGCATTAAAATATTCAACTACAAATATTTTAAGCAATAGGAAAGTTCTTTAGTGAAGTGGTTACAGCACTATCTCTATGACCGATATCATCGGAATTCAACTCCACTAGATCTATGAAGTCACGTTATTCCATAATATGAATTGGCTATGAATCGGGTCTTGTCGATGTTAAAGTGTCTTGGTCGCGAAGGAACCAATTTGCAAGTTGCTCTTGGGTTTTGAGAGATGATAAAGGGAAGGTGTTGTTGCACAATCGTAGAGCTTTTGCTAATGTTCCAGACAAGGATCAGGCCAGCTTTCTAGCTACACTTTGGGTTGTGGAAAGTGTGGTTAGCCATATATAGATGTGTTAATGTTATATTTGCTATTGAAGATGGTTCCTTAATGCAATGCGTCCTGAGACCCAAAGCATGAACCTTCTTTTACTATGAATCAGACGAATTGTTAATATTGTTAAGTTTTTTTTTTAACTTTTTTTGTACAATGGAGAATGGAAATAGAGAGACCAAAAGTCAATAGAGGAGCTCATCTCGTCCCACACAATATAAGATGTGAGTGCGGTTTAGTTTATTATATGTTAAATTAAGAATTCTTCGGATTCTTTTTATAGAATTGTAAAAAAAAAAAAAAAGAATTTATTATATGTCATATTAAGATTATGCAGTGTTACCGGTGATTTTATCATAAAGTTCCATGTTTTCAGTTGAACAAAATTGATACAAAAGTAGAGATTACAGATAAGATATTTTAAATAAAAAAAAATCATTGTAAACTCTCTTATGTTATGTAAATTAATAAAATAAGTGCACTTATATAATAATATTATTTGTGCCAAAAAAAAAAGATAATAATTTTAAAAGATATCCTAATCTTTTGTTAAGGTATATAATATATATATACTACCAAAATGACCAAGCCATAAACAACTTACATGTATTTGCCACAGACACACCTAATTAACTCTTTAACAAAAAAAATATCACTCACCCTAGAAAAGAAAGAAAAAAAACTCAAACTAAAAGCATCATCAGAGCCTAAAGTCAAGATACTGAAGTCAAAAGATTTTAATCCAACGGCTTAAAACACATTCATATCTCAGACGACGACAACACGATAGACTCGATAACCATCTTCTTTTAGTTTTATCACCAAAAAAAAAAAAAAATGAAAAATCCATAAAAACCCTAAAAGAAAAAAAGAAAAATTAAGAAAAGAAAAAAAAAAAAACATTTTTATTTTTGTTGCTCTCTTCTATCTTAAAAAAAAAGAAAATGGAACCTAACGAAAGGCACCACCACCACCACCACCACCCAGACCAACAACAACATCTCACTTCTTCTTACTACAACCCTTTCAATCACAATCCCACCACCGTCTCCGCCACAACTTCCGCCGGAAACTCGATTCCTTCTTCCAACAATGGGAATTTGCAAACACCTAATGATGGGTCTTCTTCTTCTCTCTTCTCGGTTCCTTCTTCGGCTGTGAATGTTTCGATTGATCCGGTTAAGAGGAAGAGAGGGAGACCTAGGAAGTATGAGACTCCTGCTCAAGCTTTAGCCGCTAAGAAATTGGCTTCTTCTGCGAGTAATTCTTCTGCTAGAGAAAGGAGAGAGCAAGCCGCCGTTGCTGCTGCCGCCGGTGTTTCGCCGCCGGTTTCTAAATCCGGTTCAAGGAAATCACTTTTGGGTTCTGTCGGTGCGTTACTCAAAACCCTTTACGTCTCTTCTCTTCTCATTGTTGTAAAGATTTGATCTTTCATTCGTTAGTTCTCCAAATTTGTTGTCTTTTCATTGTTATCTTGTTGTTCTGTTTCCTGTTAAAGTTTCAATTTTTTAGGGATGGAACTGAAACTTCTCAGTTTTGGTATATATGTAACTTTGTTGATGGCTTTTGTTTCCATTATAAGTTGTGGTATTACCAATTCAACCTGAATCATTTTTGGATTCTTTGGTTTAGCATTGGCTGTAGAGTTCATGCTGAAGATTCAAATTAGTTTATATGATAAAATGATCACCAGTATACCTTATTGTGTATTGAAGTCTTCTTGCTCATATAATTTTTTTTTCTTTATGTAGGGAAAACTGGGCAAAGCTTTACTCCGCACATTGTTAATATAACTCCTGGTGAGGTGAGTATTATTTTTGGTCAATGATACTTCTTTAAAGGGTTTGGTTAAAACTGCAACTCTATTGGTTTGAACGCTTCTTAGATCAGTTGTATAATCGGGTTTGCTAGAGCTCTTCTGTAAGGTTTTCTGTTGTTTCATTTATGCGAATACAAATTTGGATTGATCAAGCTGTCCTTTTATGTGTTTGATAGGATGTGGCAGAGAAAATTGTCCTTTTCGCTCAGCAAAGCAAGCATGAGTTATGCGTTCTTTCTGCGTCTGGCTCCATCTCTAATGCATCCTTGTCTCACCTGGCATCAGGAACCAGTGTATCTTATGAGGTGATTCTCTTGTTGCTATCTAGTCCCTTTCAAGTAGTTCTTGCGTATAACAATATTTAACTCTTTGAAATTTGGAAAAGGCTTTACTCTGGATGACATATTAGTGTCAATATTATTTCTTATCTTATTCTGTGAGATGATGATGTATTGATTCTCTGTTCACTATATTTTTAGAGCCAATGAAATTGGTTTCTTTTGGGACCCGTTTGTTACAGCTAAAGAATCTTTATTCATTTCTGACATACATACATGCTTGAGAATTACATATGATCATCAACTTGCTTCAGAATTACGAACTTTTATTCAGGGTCAGTATGAAATTCTCTCACTGAGTGGATCTTATATTCGGGGCGAGCACGGTGGTAAAACTGGTGGCCTTAGTGTTTGTTTATCTAGTTCAGATGGTCAGATCTTCGGTGGAGGAGTTGGGGGACACCTAAAGGCTGCTGGTCCAGTTCAGGTATATATATTTCCTCTCTTCTTATAATATAACTTTACCTGTGTGCCAACTATTATACAGATGTAAAAATAGTTTGGCCCATTGCTTCCTTCTATGCCGATATCACAGACTCACCTGAATTTTTAGAAATGGGATCCTTGATTACTTGCCAAGTTTAGTAGGTGATACGTGACAAGGGTTTTGGTGTTTTCTAATTAGTTTTTTGGTGATTTTCCTTTTCAAACTAAGTGTAAGAATTTATCCTTTTTAGATTAGGATTATTTTTTGAAATGTCTCTTGGCGTATATAAGGGTCATTGGTTTTAACAAAAACTGAATTTCCAAGAACTAACCTTAATCTCCAAGAGGGTTAAGAGGAAGCTTAGCTTAAATCCTTTTCTTATTTTTCACATTACGAACAATTCCGGTAATGATATCAAAGACAAACTCTTTGGCTTGTATCAATAGGATAACCTCTGATTTTTTGGCTTTGGTTTCCCCTACAGGTGATTCTTGGCACGTTTCAGCTAGAAAAAAAGAAGGATGGAAGAAATGGTGTGAAAGGAGATGATGCTTCAGGAAGTGGAAACATGTTACCTTCTCCTGGCGCAGAATCTTTGCTTGGCTACCATCCTGGTATGGAATCTTCTGGAAGAAATCCAAATGATGAGCATCATACTATTACTAGCAGTGCATTGGGTGGTGGAGCTCATTTCATGATGCAACCACCTCAGGGCATGCACATGACACATGCCCGAACTTCCGAGTGGGGAGGTAGTGGGTATGATTTGTCAGGTAAAAATTGCTAACCACTTATTTGTTTGTATCTATTGGGTCATCAATAGGTAGCTTACTGTGTTCTCGACCATTTAGTGAGACTGAGTCTTTCACAAGCCTAATAATAAAACTGATTTTGTTTGTGGTTTGGACTGTTATGGTGGCCTTATGGATGTTATGTTGTGCAGGACTTAGAGGAAATGGGTCATCTGAAAATGAAGATTATGAGTAAATTGGCAGATTAGTAAAGATTCAAGTTTCAAGGGAAAAGTGTGTAGGGTTTTAGATCGAAACCGAGGTTGAGCATGAATTAAAGTGAGAGTGGACCTAAGTCTGATGGAATTTTTCATGCAAAGGCATTGAGAGAGAGAGAGAAAGAGAGAGAGAGAGTGAGAGAGAGAGAGATAAAGAAACACAGGGAAGACAGTGATGCTTTTGTTCTTAGTTCAGTGTAAAATTATAATAACTTCACTTCTGGATTCTGTTTCATTTCACCTTTTTTTTTCTTTAAGGAATTGCAAATTTTAGGAATATACAGTAAAACTTCTACAAATTAATAATATAAGGTCTACATTCTATTAATTAATAAGAGATATTAATTTGTTGAAAAGCTTATATTTAGAGAGATTTTTTTTTATTTCGTATTTTTAAAAGAAAACTATTCCGTCCATTTCTAGGATGTGAAAATCAGTATGAACTATGTAGTCTCCTAGTTACAAATATTGAACTAATCTATCAGGAATCTTTTGTGATGAATCTCCAAAGATTACATAGGTTTATGACTTTTCGGGATGAAAAAGTGATATTGTTTTGGTTTAATGAACGAATATCATCAAAGTCTGACCATGGAAATAGTGTTTGGAGGCACAAGAAAGGTAAGCTTGGCCACATATGGGTGGTTGGGGTGCGGTGAACAAATGTTTGGCCGCGGCTTGCTCTTCTACGAGCTTGGCTGGATACGTCTCTAGTAAAATGGAAACAACTTCTGAATCACATGATGATTTTGTCTGATTTCATTTGGAGGTGAAATTAACTACTCTTCTAGCTTTTCAATAACTTCAACAACGTTTCATTTTGCGCAAAGAATGTCAAACTTTTGATGATTTGTAACGGTAGTAAAAATTGTTGTGTTGTATTTTATGTTTTTTATACCCAAAAACTTATAAAGACTCTTGAGTTGAGCTAGGAATTTGTCCATTTAATCTTGATGATTAATTATATAGTCAATAATATTAATTATCTCTAATTTAATACAAAATAATATGCTAAAATTAAGTTACAACACTCATATTGTATCATAAAAAGGGGATCATATTAAACGTCTATGCTTTTCTGGTCAATTGCCTTCTTTGAATGGGAGAACAGAAAAATAGCAGATCACCCTTAAGTGTAGTTCTCCTATCACTAAGTTACCATTCAAGATTTTTTTTACTTTTAAAAATTAATGCAGATGGACTGTGTGCAGTTCAAATTTTTTTTGTCTTTTTATGGTAAATGCAGGAAAAACACATGCAGATCTGGTCTACAGCTTTTTGATGCTGTTCACCCTTGATCTGCACTTGAACAACCAAATATTTGATTTACTTTTATTTTGCTTGATCTGCTTGAACCACTTAGGCCTTGAATGGAGAAACCATATCAAGCAGAGCAGATCAAGTAGTTCAAGCAGATCAAGCAGAATAAAGTAGATCAAATATTAGACTGTTCAAATGCAGATCAAGGGTGAACAACATCAAAAAAGCTGTAGACCAGATCTGCATGTATTTCTCCTGCATTTACCACAAAAAGACAAATAAATATGAACTGCACACAGTTCATCTGCATTAACTTTATAAAAAAAAAAATTGTTGAATGGTAACTTAGTGATAGAAAGACTACATTAAAGGGTGATCTGTTATTTTTCTGTCCTCCCATTCAAAACCTTAATCTGCTCTGCCTATATGTTTTCTCCATTCAAGGCCTCGGGCTTCCAAAATTCTATACTATACACAGTTTGACTATCAACCCTCAAAAAAAGGTTTGTTATCGGAACCAAACATGCATATCAAAATCCAAGTGGATGAAGGTCATTATTAGATTTAATGGTAATTCAATGATTATGCGGCTGACCAAGTCTCGTTTTTCATTTTATTTCATTTTTTATATACCACCTTGTTCAGTTTATATGTCCAACTATTTCCATGTCAATCAATAATATTATGGAAAGTTATTTTTTACTTTACTGGTTTAATAGTGTTAAAACTATCTGAAAATGTAATATATTATTTTTTTTAAAAAATATTCTTAATATTGTATAATGTATTACGTAAAATTAAAAAAAAAAGTGTTAAATCTATCTGTGCTTGCACATTCGTAAACTTCTTGTTGTGCGTCTCTTACTCGTCATGAAACTGAGGCTTTGCGTTTGGAACAATGTAACAGGTAAATAAAACCGGCTCTAAATCTAACTTATGCTAAAACACATACGAGTCTTCCGTCTACCCAGTAACCCAGACCCCTCTCAATCTATGGTGGTGACTTTGGCAACACAATAAAAAAAAAAAAAAAAGGTATAACCTCTTAGTAAAGAGATACTGTGAAAAAAATTTGGCCCTTTAACCTTAAAAAAAATTTGGACCCTTTTGGCATATCCCTAAGACAACCCTGCGCCTACCACATTCACAGACCCTCGTCATTCTGAATAAAGAGGTTGAAAAGAATAGTCGAAGTCCATGGCCCTGGAGATCGAAACCTTGTCGGAGGACTCTTGGTTCGACCTCCTAATGAGAATTGAGGTCTTTTATGTCAACCTTTCCAATACATTGATAGATATTCTTCTGTTGAGTCTAGCTAAGTCATTCTAGCACTAACGCCAGATTTGACGTTTTCTTTAGCCTCCTTCTGTATATATTTTTTTTTGTTTTTCAGTTCTTCAAAATATATAAATTATAAGGTCTCCGAATAAAAATTCTTGGAGCCTTTAAATTTGCATAGCCGCCTTTGGGTAATTAAAAGAATGTTTGCAAAAACTAAAACACCACTTGTTTTCCTAAATATAAACAACAATTTCATACATGTAACGATGTTTTTAACCAAAAAGCACTTGTTAATATTATATCTATTTTATTCGGTCAATGTTGGATGAAAGTCAAAGTCTTGGTGCCAAAATAAAGAAAGTAAAATCATTGAGAGCATACTATATATGATTAATATAAGCAGCAAGTGGTGGATCATGGATCGTGTAAATAAATGTTAAAGTGTGTATATCACAAGCAAAAGAGCTCAAAGCATATTATCCACACACAAAAAAGGAGCTCACGTCGACAAAAGGGAACAAAGATACATACATAAATAAACAAAAAGACACAAAGAGAAAGAAGATGGAGAAACAATTGTATGAAACCGTGGAGGTTGCTCACGTCGAGCGAGCCGTCGGAAAACAAGACTCGACTCCGGAAAAGGAGAAGGAGAAATCCCGTAAGCATAGAGGAATATTCCACCTTCACCATCACCCAAAAGATGAGAAAGAAGAAGAGAAGAAAAAAGAAGGATCAAAGAGAGAGAAGATAGCTGCAGCAATGGTTGGTCTCGGAGCCACGCTCAAGAAGATTAAGCATCCGCGACACCATGGAGGCGGTGGAAAAGAGGAACAAGAAGGAGGGGGAGAAGAAGGAGAAGAAGATGAGTCGTCGGAGGAAGAAGAAGAAGAAGAAGGAGATGATGGTGGGGATGAAGAAGAGGGAGGCAAGTTTAGTGCTTTCATTACAATGATCGCCGAAGCGCTTCAAGAATAATTTGTGATCACTTTGTTGAATTCTGTCTATTCAATCTTGCTATGATCAGAATTAGCATGTAATATTTCTCTTCTATGCAAACTTTGAAAAGGGATGATAGTTTATAAAAATAACAGTTTATATGTGAATATTGTTGATATGGAGTACTTTTTTTTTCTTGTGCGAATAAGATGACAATGCTATATATAGGGTATAACTGAAGGAACTGTACATATTATTATAATGTCGTAGAAACGGTTTTAGTTCTTGAAAAAATTGGGAGGCACTTGAAGTTAAGCTAATATATGTTATGTTATGGCATCCAAAGAGACTGCTGCGATTAATCATCGTTTAATATCTGCTTGAAGTTAAGGTAATTACATTATGTGTGTTCTTGTAGAAAACTATACAAGAAATAAATAATCTCATGGGCCGCAAATTGCTTCTGGAGTTACATTGTTTGCGATATTCTTCATTATGCCAGTTGTTTCTTCGACCTTCTTCTTCTTTAGCGCATCTGATTATTTTGATCAATCAAAGGAAATACTTTACAATTTATTTGGTGTCCGGTGATGTAACAAATATACCGCCGGTCTATTGTCCGATGTATCAAATATACCGGCCGGTCTATTGTCCGATGTATCAAATATACCGGCCGGTCTACGATTTGGAATTTTATTCAAAATATGATTGCTAGTATAAAAAAAGTTTGCATAAGACTGGTATCGATTACAACGAAAAAAGCTTAAAATTTGTTAGCGAGTAATACTTTACTAATTGTATTTCTCTTGTATTTGATATTGCTTATGATCATAATTTGCAACATTAGTTTCTATATAAAACAAAAAATTTACTCCCAATTTGAAGTCAGCAAAGTTAACGTTTCCTAAAAGAAATATATTTAAAAATCTTAGGTTACAACTATAAAAAAAAATGGTTTCGGTTCTTTGCGATATAAAACTTCGTGTTATAATACCACTTTGTTTGGTTAGTGTTTTATCATTTTTCAATGTAATTTTTTTCATCGTATTGATTCTACAAGGTACATGAATTGTTAGGGATGGATCTCACTCCTACCAGAGGCCCAGCCCAAAATAAGCCCAAAAATATTATTATGCCAAGGAGGGTATAATGGTCTTTTGGATAGACAAACCGACACAGTAATCTATAAATAATGAGCGTACGGCGTATGGGAAAAGAAACACAAAAAGCGAAAGGAGATTTCGTACAAGAGAACAGCCTCTCGGAGTATAGAATCTACGAGCTCGCAGCTCGTCATTTGCTTTTACCTCGTCTTTCCTAATTCGTCAATACTAATTGTAGCTCGATCTTTTCATCTAATAAAGAGAACTTCGACCCCATTTTATACCGAACTAAAACACTCTAATTGTACCGATCTGAACATCAACATAAATAAATTTCCTCAATCTAATATTATTATTTGAGAAACTTTATGTTAATGTGTTGGAGAAGATGAAATAACACTGTTTTTAGATGAGAAACACCGTAATAATATATTTTTAACATTTAATTGATTGGAATGTATTTATAGTTTTGTAGATTTTAAATCAAAGATTATATTATTAAAGATAAAAATCTAATGTTGTTTTTTCTTTCAAAAAAAAATCATGAAATAAGCAAAAAAAATTAACTGAAACTAATAACCGTAAAATTGAGAAAACCAAACTGTGACTAAATCGAATTACATACGATTTTTTATGGTTTAAGGCATTTAATTTAATAAACCGGTAAACTATACAACCAAAAAAATTAAACCAAATCTAATTTGGGATACGATTTTAATATGGTTTTAGACACTTAAATTTAATAAACCGGTAAACTATACGTACAACCAAAAAAATTAAACCAAATCTAAATCAGGAAACCGTACACCTACACCTATTATTACTCCAATGGTCACATTGGTCCGGGGACCAATTTTTGTAAGACCTATTTATGAGACAACAAAAAAAACTATTTAGTTGAGTCGAGTGCAAGATATGATTTTCAGTGCCATCTTTCACAGTTTAATTTTTCAAAATATTAATTAAAGGTCTCAAACAAAATTGCTAGGAGCCTTCGATTTTTTCACTTTTTACTGCCACCTTAGAGTAAAAATAAATAATGTTTAAGAGAAAAATTAAATTATAAATTAATATACCATTTGGTACGGTTTACTTGAATAATTAAAATACTAGCCAATTCAACTCATTTGGAAACAACTAGCACTAATTAATTTTGTAATCTGCTTTGCCCGGTCAAGGTTGGATGAAGTCAAAGTGTTGGTACCCAAATGAGCGAGTGAATGATTGAGAGCACATTATTTAATTATATAATGGACTAGAATTTGTATCTGTGCAAACAAAAAATATTAATTTAAAACATTGTTTATTAATATAAATTATTAAACTCAAATATAATCATTCAAATTTTTGAATATAAATCTATATAAACACTAAATTTATTTTACTAAGTAATATTTAACATATATATTGTTGACAATTAAATAATTTGATATATATGAATATGTCACGTGGTAACTAAATTCACTTTAAAAATTCACAGAAAGAATAATATCTCATAATCTTTTACCTTTAAGAGAAATTTTTTCTTATTCATATTCTATGAACATTTTTAAAAGTTTTGATGTTGATTATGAATGGTTGACATAATTGTATATATTAGATGTTGATATTAACATACCACTATTCCATATAAAATCTGAATATACCAAATCTCATGAACATTACCTAGTGTAAAGGTATATATATAATATCATATCGTTATAACATCTTTATCCATCGAAGCAAGTACAGCGCGTACCATAAAAGAATTCTCGACCAATACTCAAAAAAAAAAATTATATAATTGTATTCATAGTATTTTAAACAAATATATATATATATATATATATATATATATACCTTTAGTAAGATGAAGATTAGGCCATCATTAATAGGGGAACACATGGTGTGTTCTAAGCTCAAAAAAATAATTAAAAAAGTGAATAGTGGGCTTAGATCAAATTTTCTGATCTTGAGTGAGAACTGATCCAAACCTAGTTCTCATGTGTCGTGGCTTCACGTCATTGGTCAAGATGTTTTGGAAAGAAAGAAAAATTTTCATTTATTCCCTTTGCCGTCGAAGGTTAGTTTTCCGGCAATTGAAAATCTCACAAATTCAAGCTGGTCGTTTTTGGCTTTGGACGATCCGCGGACGACGACGACGACCGTGGCGCCGATTCTTAGATCCACTTCCCTTCTCGCTTTCTTCATCTGCCATATTTCCCTCTTCTTCTACTTCTTTGCTTCCAATCTTCCGATCTCATATGGGTAATCAATCTTTCAATCATCCTACAAATCATCTAAATTTATTTTGATTTATTTTTACCTGCGTTACAGCTGATGATAGAGAGCTTCTAATGTTTTTTCCTGCTTTAGTAGCTGCTTCTATATCCTTTTAGCATTAGCCTCTTAATTTGTGGTTTAGTGATCGTGATACCTTCTTTAAGCTTTTGGGGTTGATAATTTTTGCAACTTTGATTTCAATTTGATCTACTTGCTTAATGAATTTAATACATCTAAGGATATTAGTAAATTCACCAGCTTTTTGCCGTCTTTGAATTCAGCTGTTCAATTCATTCTTTCCTTTTTCATATTTTTGTTTATTCAGGTCTGAGGATAGCAGCTACACGATCACGGGTAGAGTAAGGATCCCAGCAAGTAAGTTTCAGCCTCTTTAGCTCTTCTTTCTTTGCCTTGTAGTTATTCTTCAAGTTTTGAAAAACTCGATTTGCTTTGTTTTGGGGGTTTATCTGTCAATTATCTGATTATCTATGGCATTGTTCAAAGGAAAAATCCAACTATCTACAACTTATTTCTTCTAATAAATCTGTGAGTCTAGATAGCAGATCAGTGGCTGTTTGTTATTACGTCTAGCTGTTTTTCAGCTTCCACTGTGGTATTATGTGTGTGTTTCCTTTGTGTAATTGGTCTTACGATTCTGATGTATATATGTGGCTTTATATAGTGTCAACAAGTGAGAAACTAGGGTAGATATATAGACAGTAATTCTGTATGCATATTTCCCTCTATACCTTACTATTCGATTGCGGAGTTTTCAATGGTCAGTATATGCGTTGATAGTTTGAGTTCTGTTTTTGGACAATGTAGTTTCTGTCATTATTGTCTTTGGGTGCTTCATATTATTTTAAGTTCTAACTACGGGCTTCTAACTACATGATACTTTAAAACTCCATCTCGTTTTCATTATGTAATAACCTCACTACTCCATTTGCGCAAACACAGCGAGTTGTTCCGAAGTCGCGCCTGAGCACAGTGAAATGCCTCTTACGAATGTTGAAGTTATTATGGCAGGCACTGTGATTGGTCATGCAGCAAAATTCTCAAATATCAAAGTTATACTCAATGGTGGACAGAGTGTTACTTTCCTCAGGCCGGATGGATACTTTACATTGTATCCTATATTTCTTTCTTCAAATAATATTCTCTGTAGAATTATAATTTTGTATGTTAGGTTATTTACTCGTGACATCTAATTGATTCATCTGTAGCTTTTGGTATTTATATTGCTAGATGTAGATTGAGAAAACTGATACTGTATTGTGTTGTGAAAACAAGATTTTCACTATATTTTTATTCTAAGAACACCAAAATTAGTTCTCCTATTTTTTTCACATATGATCTTAACTACTGAGCTTACATTATTTTCACTATATATATAATCTATGAACACAAAAAAAAGTTACCCCATTAATGATGCCCTTATGGCGCAATGAGAAAGTTCTTGGGAAGTCAAAATCTGCAGAAACCCCAGATTTTATTTCATGAAGAAGTCAGGATGGGAGAGATTTGTGAGAGACAATGCCTTGGGAGACCATGATAAGAGTCAACCATTGGAGGACTATAATTTTATTCAACAACCAAAACTTCTTATTTTATAAAAGTAAACTTTTTAATCAAAAGAAAATATAAGAGCTTCAGAATAAAAGTGTATATAATGAGTACTCATCAAAATACTCTCAATAAAAAATTAGTATAAAAATGAGAGAGAATAAAAAAAAAAGAGAATCGATGCTGAGAGTCCTTCCCTAAGGGCATGTGCATCGCCGTATGCATCGACCGTCCTTCAAATTAAATGGATTTAATTTAAATGTAAATGTGTTAATAATCGAAGATACGTTCCTTCGTATGGGACGTTGTTTACTCCGTCCGTCCGAACACGTGGCAGACTGTGAGAGCATATTGTTTTTTTGGCTAGGGGAAACAAAAAAATCAAAGATGCGACTTCATTTTCTTCGACTTTCTCTCTTCTCTCTCAATCTCTCTCGACGGCGACTCGTTTTGTCGGCGAAAGAAACAGTTAATATCGTCCGACGAATCCATCCGCGGTATCATCTAGAAGATTATCCCCCGGTTTCGAAGTGAAATGAGGTAATTTTCTACAGCCGTTAGCGAATTTAGGGTTTGAACTTTTGGGATTCGAAATTCTTTCTCGATTTAGGGTCTGTGATTTGTTATTAGGGTTCTGGGTTCGAATTAGGGTTCTCGGTTTCGAATTTTTATTCTGATATCGATTTAGTGTTTTGTGATTAGTTTAGGGTTTTGGATTTAATTTTGAAATATTTTCAATTTTTCATCTGATTCGGTAGGTCTGGTCTTCTATTGTTTAGTATTTGGTTCGATTGTTGTCGATAATAGTTTACGCTGGATGAGTGACTGAGTAGGAAGCTCTTGTTATTTTGTCAATGCACCCGGAAGCTTTTGTCTCTAAGATTGTTGTTATTTTGTTTAGATTTTGTTGTTTCTTTAAAGTTAAACTCACTATAGCTTGCATATTGTTTTGGTGGTCATGAGTTTCCTCAGGGTCACTTGAAGACAGCAACACAACACGGGAAGTCACTGAGCAGTTGAGAATCATTGAGTCAAAGGTAAACACTTTGGTTGTTTTGGTTGTGTAATAGTTTTCCTATGCTTTATTTCTGTTAATGCTTTGGTTGTTTACTAGTCGAGAATGCTTTGTATTTGTCTCCGTTAATGAATGGTTTTACAATATAAGTTTGATCAAACTTATATAGTTGTGATCAAACCGTATAATTGCATAGGTTGCTTTGGTTGTGTCTTGATCTTAAATTGCTTTGGTTGCTTTGGTTGCTTTGGTTGTGTCTTGATCATAAATTGCTTTGGTTGCTTTGGTTTTGTCTTGATCATAAATTGCTTTCGTTGGTGTAGAGTTTTGCTCATTCATTGCTTTGCGTGTAATAGTGATCTATTTAAAACCGTAATTTAGTTGTGATCAAACTTATATAGTTGTGATCAAACCGTAATTTAGTTGTGATCAAACCGTAATTTAGTTGTGATCAAACTTATATTGTACTGTGCTTTGTAGTTGTGTAGTTTTGTAGTTGTGTAAGCTGTGTAATGTCTTAAATTGTGATTAGACTTTAGGTAGTTGAGAGATAGTTGGTAACTTATTACTCTTACTCTTATCTTTTCACCTTTTAAACACCAAACACGCCTTCAATGTTTATCCATCATCTTCTCTATCTCTCTCCTTGTTAAACCAACAACATTTCCGACCCTCATCATCCAAAACACGGATTCTTATGAGTTCTTACAATCCATATAGTCAGTCCTCTAGTTATTTAGAGCTTCGCAACAGTCAAGGAGAGTTGCATCACCATCAAAACTCTCCTTATGAGAGTTTTTCATCGCCTGGCGACAATGGAGCTCCTGAAGTACCTCCTTGGAGCTCTCAAGAGTCACAGGATGTACCTCTTTCTCAAGAGACCCCTGTTAGGAAGGATAGAAAGAAATGGAATCCGGCGGATGATGAAATTCTTATCAGTGCGTGGCTGAACACTTCGAAGGACCCGATCATTGCCAATCAACAGAAGGGAGGAAGCTTTTGGCAGAGGGTAAACAAATACTATGCAGAGACTCCCCATGCTGTGGCCAATGGTGAACAAGGGATGAACATTAACTGTAAGCAGAGGTGGTTTAGGATCAATGAGTGTGTTAGCAAGTTTTGCGGGGCTTATGCAACAGCAGAGAGGCTCAACAGCAGTGGACACTCAGAGAACGATGTGCTAAAGATGGCTCACGACATCTATTTCGCTGAGCAAAATACGAAGTTTACAATGGAGCATTGCTGGTTAATGTTAAGGTTTGAGCAGAAGTGGATGAACCTTAACGCTATTAACAATGCTTCCCCGTCGGTCAGAAGAAAGAGGAAACCTGCTTCAGCTTCACAATCCGAGGCTGCTTCACAATCCGAGGCAGCTTCACAAGCCGAGGCAGCTTCACAATCCGAGTCAACACACAGTGAGCAAGTGTTTGAGGAAAGGCCTCAAGGTGTGAAGGCTGCTAAGGCGACGAGGAACAATGCTAAGGGGAAGGCTCTTGCTGACTATAAGAGCATGTGGGAAGTAAAGAAGGTGGATATGGCTGAAAAGGAGAAGCTACAGAAGCTTGGCATACTAGACACACTTCTCGCCAAACCAGAACCACTTAGTGAAGCTGATCAACTTATCAAGGATAAGATAGTAGCTCAGTATTTCTGAGATTGTTCTTACTATTTATGAATTTCGTAGTAGCTAAGTCCCAATGGCAGTATTACTTTTTTCTGTTTTCAAATATGTTTGAATTTGCGGTTCTAACTATGTAACCCTGTTCTTGTCTGATTAATCTATTATCCTTGCGTTTCTGACTGTGTAAACCTGTTCTTGTTAGATTAATCTTTTAACCATTTCTTGTTTTTTCTGTTTATGTTTCAAATAAGTAAGATGGGCCAAGACTACAGCTACTCTCAGCCTGATTCGTCAGATCAACATGGTAGATACTCGGACGACACAGAGGAGAGGGAGATAGAGGCTTTGATTCGGATGGATGAGGCTGAGAGTAGCTTGAACAATGCTCAAGCGACTCAATACCCTCCTCAACCGGAGGTTGAGTTTGGATTCCCTAAGGTGTGCTATTGTGGTGATCAGCCCCTCCTATCTTCATATCACAACAGACGGTATGCTAATTATGAATGTTAATTATATATTAATTGTTTTGCTAATTATATATTAAGTGTTTGCTAATTATGAATGTTAATGCAGGTTCTTTACATGCGAGAATGTTGATGATGGAGATATGCATATCCACAAGTGGTGGGATGAAGCTGTTACGGAGGAGATGCGGGAGATTGGCAGACACTGTGAAGTCCTATCTCAGAAGGTAGATAACCTACCAACGCTGTTTGATTATGAGACAGCAAAGACAATAGACCGGTTAGAGAAGGAGGTGTTTGACCTACGGAAGACCATCCCTAGGATTTATAATGGGTTTGTATTGATGGTTTTGGTATTTGCTTTTGTGGTAGCAATACTAGGGATGCGTGTATGAATTTATCTACAGCCTTTGTATGTATGCTAGTAGTCACGGATCATATCTCTTGTATTCACGGATCATAACTCTTGTAGTCACGGATCATAACTCTTGTAGTCACGGATCATAACTCTTGTAGTCACGGATCATTATTGTTTGGAGCCTTTTGTCACGGATCAGTACTCTTGAAGTCACGGATTGAGTAACACGGAAGACCAAAATCATTTGCTATAAATAAGTTTCTTTTGTAAGACAAGATCTCCACTTCTTTTTTCCTTTAAAACTCGATTTCTCCACCTCAAGATAACAAGATCAAAACTTCTCTTTTAAAACTTCTCTTTTAAAACTTATCCTTTAAAACTTCTCTTTTAAATGGCATCTTCATCATACCATTATCACTACCAAAGAGATGGCATGGATGATGAATTTGATGCTTTTTTTGATAATTTCCCAGAAAATTCTGGTCTCATTCAAGAGCCAATAGAGCCACATAGACGGATTTTTATACCAAGAAACCGAGAAGAAGGCCACAATAATCTTTGGAATGATTATTTCAGTGATACTCCAACATACCCGGACTATTTATTCCGGCGACGGTTTCGCATGCACAGGCCATTGTTCATGCGTATTGTGCAACGTCTCTCTACAGAAGTCGAGTATTTCCGTCAATCCCAGGATGCAACTGGTCGGGCTAGTCTGTCACCTATACAAAAATGTACTGCAGCAATTCGCCAATTGGCATATGGTACTTCGTCCGACATAGTTGACGAGTATATACGAATTGGTGGATCAACAGCTCGGAAATGTTTGCACGAGTTTACCGTCGCGATAATCCAGTTGTTTGGCGATGAATACCTAAGACGTCCCACACCCGACGACCTAGAAAGACTACTCTATGAAAATGAAAAACGTGGATTTCCCGGGATGGTTGGGAGCATTGACTGTATGCATTGGGAGTGGAAGAATTGTCCAACAGCTTGGAAAGGAATGTATTCACGATCAACCGGAAAACCAACAATCGTGTTGGAGGCAGTAGCTTCGTACGACCTCTGGATATGGCATGCTTTTTTTGGAGCTCCAGGTACTATGAACGATCTTAATATTCTAGATCGTTCAAATGTATTTGATGACATTCTTAACGGTAAAGCTCCGGAGGTCAACTACTTTGTCAACGAAAGAGAGTACAAGACGGCGTACTATCTCACCGATGGTATTTATCCCAAATGGGCAACTTTTATACAATCTATCCGGCTCCCACAAGGTATCAAAAATTCTCTCTTCTCTAAAAAACAAGAATCTGTGCGGAAAGATGTTAAGCGTGCCTTTGGAGTCTTGCAAGCTAGATTCGCCGTTATTAAAAATCCATCTCGTTTATGGGATAAAAACAAAATAGCAAATGTTATGAGAGCATGCATCATACTCCATAATATGATTATCGAGGATGAAAGAGGAACATACAGTTACCGAAACATTGTTTCTGAATTTCAAGACGGAGAAGCTGTGGATCAAACATATACCGTCGGTGCTGCCAGTTTGGGTTCTAATATGAGCACTACGATTACTCGTCTTACAGAAATTCGGGATAAAAAAGTCCATGAACGGTTAAAAAAAAGATTTGATTGAGCATATTTGGACTAACTTTGGACATCTTCCAGATAATGAAGATTAATTAAAAAAATCTATGAATTGAATAAAATGTTTGTTTTTATCTTTGATGTTTGTATGGTTTATGTTTTTTATCTTTCATGTTTTAATTGTATTTTTTGTTTTTTTTCAAGTTTTTCTAACTTTGTAATTTTCTTATGTTTTTTATGTCAATGTTATATGTTTTATTTAAATTAAAACTTTAATATGTTTTTACATATTTATTTAAATAATTTATTTTTTTAATTAAAAATACTCTGAAGGACCACACCCTGAAGGACACTAATGCTATACAAAACTTAAGAAACTCACAAAATATTAATAAAATAATTGAAGGACCAAAAAATTGTCCCAACCAATACACATGCCCTAAGAATCGTTTCTTTTACTGTTGCAAACACATCACCATTTGTTATTGGTCAATCTTTATTAAAAAATTAAAAATATAACTATACCATTAAAATATTATTATTTTTGTGTTTTTGAGTAATCCTTCCCATTTTTACGAGTGGAGATGACCTTAGGATCTTAGCCAACCTTTAAAAAGAATATTGTAAGCTCTTACCTTTTTGTTTTTAATGCTATTTCATAACCCCTGATTTCTCAATTATAGAGTTAATCAATTGACACATAGAGAGAAATAGAGGGTGTAAAAGTCTACTTTTATAGGCCTCTAGCTCGTTACCACCTTGTTTTTTTTTTTGTAACTCAAGTTTCTAATCAAATATTGGCTGACATAAGGAAAACCTTTAAGTCTGGTTATTCGATCATATGACATGTAGTTATTACATGATTGATCAACTCTTGTTGACATTTTTAGACTTTTAGTCGACATATCATATTTTTTGCTTTTCTGAACAATGATATATGGTGCATGTGAAAAGAGTTTACAAATTTCATTTAGTTGCTTATATCGTCTTTCTATTATGTCAAATTTTGAGATAACTCTACGTTTGATTATGCTTGAGTTATAGTGATTTAAGGTGGTCTATTTGAAGTGGTTTCCAATATCATGTGAGTGAAGTAAAACACAAGAAATGATCTTGTAGTGATATTTGTGAGACAATGGAGAAGTTTTCGACTACTCCGGAATAACTCATCAATCGTTTGATGAGGTGGACATAACAAGTGATATCAAAGTTTAACTTAGACGAGTTTGAAGTGATATAGGCTCATACTGTCCAAGGTAAAGGTTTGATTTGCAGCAAAGACGTCATGCTCAATTTCTGAAAAATTAATGGCAGTGCATGTCGAAAGGAGTAATATAATTATTAGGGGACTAAGACCATCTGTAATGGCAAAGGTAATCAAATATTTTAACATTAATTTAGTTAGGAAAAATATAAATGCAAAGCTAATAACTTTATTAAGATACGACAAAATATATATATATATATATACCTCCAATGGTAAAGTTCTTAATTTGAATTTTTAAAAACTTCCTTTACATAAAAGAAAGAAGAAGAAGGTTGCACTTTAAGCAACAAGAGCTGGGATTTTTGGTGGAAAACAGAGTCTGAACCAAATGCGATAAGTCGTTTGCCATTGTATCTTTGTCTCCTTCTTGTCCGCAAAAGTTCATGGTATCTTTGTCTCCTTTTTGTCTACAAAAGCTCATGCAAAGCCACAAATTGAAACACAAATCAATCAATAAATCAAACTAAAGAAGAAAATAACTCAAACCAAAGTCAAACAACAACATATTCATTCAAGAACATGAAACTGAAACCGATTACATTAAACAAAAACTGAAAGAAACAAGCATACATAAACTCTCAAACTGATTACGGTGACAACATGTCATTAATTAAGTTGTCCTTTAAAATCTTTTCTGTTTCAGCAAGAGACTCTGTTTTTTTGCAAGTAGATTGCCAAGCATACTATGCTTGCTTTGCTTCTCTTGCAAAGCTTTCAAAGCAATTTTTTTTTGCTTTAGGTCATACATCCTCGCCACCTCCTTCATCTGAAACTCCAAAAAATCTTTCCCTTCATCGACATTGTTTTTATTCTTGTTGGTTTTTTTTCCCTTTTCCCTTTACAGCCCCAACACCAATAGGACGAGTAGCTAAATCTTCTTCTCCAAGACTCATCCCTGTGGAGGTTGCGTAACCGTCGTTGCCCTTTCTTCTTTTTGATGTTGCAGCCCTTTTAGTTGAAGATCCACACCATTTCTGATCATGTCGAAGCTCTATCCAAGCATGCTCAAGGGTGAACTTCACCTTGTGACCGTTGAAGAATTTTCATAATCCAATTTCATGACATCATCCTCATTATAACCACTTGCTTACACTTTTGTTGCAGTCTCATAGCTTGCAAAGAACTTGCAGACGATATTCTGCCACTTTTGCTTACAATGATTGAGCTTCCTCTTCTCCATACAGCTAGCTTAGGACTGGCAGCATAATAAGCTGTGATGTGTTCCCAAAAATTACCACCCTTTTGATCATTTGACACAATTGCATCTTTGCTTGTGTTGAGCCAAACATTGATGAGTACCACATCTTCTTTGGGAGTCCATTTCCTTCTGCTAAAACACTCTTTAGGCTATGTTGGAACATCAGTAGATTGGGTACTAAAGAGAGGTACTTCTGATGATTCATATTGATTAGGTGGAAAATCCCATACTGATTAGGGTCTTGACCGGTTAAGAGGTTTAGAAAGCTTGAAGATTAGTGATCACTAGTCTCTATGTATAGAAGGATTCCTGAAAAAAAAAAAAAATATAGGTCAAAATCGAATTCAATCATCCAAATCAAGACATAGTATTCAATAAACGAACATCAATCCCAATTCCGATAATATTAACATCAAATCCCAATTCCGATAACCCTAATTCATCACAGTCTACAAATAGAAAGGATAGAATCATACCATTGGAGCATTGAGAGAGAGATTGCATCATTAACCATCGACAGCAAGATCGAGAGAGAGAGAGAGAGAGAGAGAGAGATCGAAAGAGAAGAGATCGAGAGAGAAGAGAGAGATCGAGATAAGAGAGAGACATCGTCCATCGATATCGCAAGAGAGAAAGAGAATAAAAGGAAGAAGAAAAAGAAAAAACGTCCAAATTCTCTTTTTCTCATCTACCCATTCTCCATTTGGCATATGTCCTTTACATTTTAACATTCAAATATCTTAGCTAAGATATACTTCTCAAATCTCTTAACTTATTCAGTTTTTTTTTTTATTCTTAAAAATCCCTAACATGCTTGCTACCGTACTCCAGTCTAATATCACCAAAATGTTTTTTTTTGGTTTAATGTTAAGATTTATACCAAATAAAGAAAGGTTTATATTTTACAATCAAAACACAAAAACACACCTAGCTTTTATAGAGAGAGAGAGCATTTGAACATCATACATACATACATATATGAGTTTTGCCACACTTAAAGTGGGCTATTGATACAATCAAAGTAGAAACCAAAATGCATTTACGTTTTCTTCAACCATTATAGAACATATTTGAGATAACGATTTTAGGAGGGGTTGCATACTAGGAATGATTTCTAGGGTCATGTGTGAGTGAGTGTGAACAAAATACACAAAATAATTTGCTGATAATCTGCAGAGTTAGTGGACAATTTTTACTGAGTTTTCTGAAATAACGCACTAGCTGTCGGAGAAAAATGGGTCTGAGTAGTAGAGCATGCATGAGGCCAACGGGTCATGATTTTTTTTTTTTTTTTGAAGGTAGAATGATCGAATTACTTGACTTGTGACTGAACCGAGAAAGGCAGGGGCTGAGCTTGACTTCCAAGGCAAATCCACACGCTAGAAGGACGATGCTCAGTGGATCTCTCAGCCAAGGCGAATCCATGCACAATACTTGAAGACTTAGACGAAGCAAAAGGACAAAAATACACATCTTTTTGCTAGAAACTTATGAGTTTATTTCAAAATTCATTTATGAATTACAAATGAAAACGGAATGAGCTTATAACGAGCTCGTACAAACGTTCATGTGCCAAAAAGAAGGAAACTAAGATTTGTGACAATTGAAAAGGGAGACTATAAGGCCGTTGGCCATTTGAACGAAAATCAAAGCGCGAAAAGGAAAACTTGATCAAGGGAGATAGGCGATAGTCTTGTGTCTCTTCCTTTTTGAAATAATTAATATCTCTCTTTGGTTGGCTTTAGCCGTGAAAGAGATGCGGGTGCGGCTAAAGGTTGATCCCATCTTCCTCTGGAACACTCTGGCTTGGTGAAGAGCTAGGTTAAACCCTCATCCTCGTCACGAGACTTTGAGAACGTGATGGCACCCACGCTTGATTGGTCGGATGGGGTAATTTTCTTAAATGGACCCGAACATGTTCGTTGGTTTGATGCAGCTTCGGGGGTGGCTATAGCCTATATGGGTCGGTCTAGGGTCAGGTCTTCAGCATTATGGGCCCTTGAGAGGACCACTATGGCAGGTAACATGAGTCTTGGACGGGACCATCTGTATTCAAGTATGTTTCAACTACACTACAATAATCGTAATTATTGATCTCATATCTCAATTGCACCATATTTGACTATCAATAAATCAAAGATTTGGATTTTGGACAATAATGGCTCCGGTTAAAATTGGTTTACAATCAGCTACCCTAACTTTTCCAACTAAACCAAACCAATTTTAAATTCAAACATAGCTACAAAACGGTTTAAAATCCAATTAGGTACATCATTGATTTCCAAAACTCAGTTCCTAGTTAATGCAAAAGAGTCAAACTCAGAGTAGAGAAATAACATACTAAGATTAAGACACAACTTGGAGCCAGCAGATTTACATGGTACAATACACCACGAAAGAGGTTCATTTTTTAGGGCACAAACATAGAGAGAATAACAAAACTAAAAATAAAGAGTTCTTTTGCTTCTTCAAGAAGCAACTAAACCAAAACACACTAACTTCAAGACTCCTACTATTACTACTTCTGCTGCTGCTGCTGCTTCATCATTAAGATTCCTTGTGCCAGACTCTTTTAATTCCCATCATCTGATGATTTCAAGTAAAGGGTTTCTCCACCATCCCCTGAGCTTCCTCCCCTGCCTTCACCACTGCCCATTTCCGGCTTCCCACGGCCAAAATCATGAAACCCACCAGCCTCTCCCTGAAGGATATGGAGACCACTGCTTCCTCCTCCGCTGCTCGAGCTCATTCCAAGCTGGCTATGGTGCAATTGCTGATGCTGAAGCGTTGCGTAAGGCTGTTGCTGTTGCTGCTGCTGCTGCTGCTGCTGAGCATACAACATTGAGGAACGAGCCGCCATTAGAGACTGCTGAGTCATCTGTTGCTGTTGAGTCGCTTGTTGCTGCTGCAAATAGTGTGACCCTCCTTCTCCCTGAATCATCCCACCACCAGCAGATCCATACTAATAACCCAACAATACCAATCAGTTTCTCAATTTCCATACAACAAAAACTCGGAATACTTTTTCTGAATAAGCTATTACCTGGCTATGCACACTTGGGGGCTGAGGCTGAGAATCTGCAATTGCAGCTAAATACATTAGGTTGCGTTGAAGCCTTGCCTGATTCCTGTGACCAACATATTATAACCATATTAATCATTTCTTATTATTCAAACAGAAGACAAGTGAAATCGTCAAGGACAATATGTTGGCACTTACTCGGCGCACTCGCTGAGCTTTCCAGAGTTTTGAGACTCAACAATCTTCAGAATCAACGATTTGTTCTCGTCCAAGTACTACCATAAACATATACATTTAATCAGTAATGTGTAGTATAAACAAAAAAAAAGTTTGCATCTAATTTTTGTTGTTGGAATAGAAGACAGAGTAACACTCAAAGGAGACCCCATTAACTTTAGATTCCGACTTATCAAAAGACAATAATGTTGAAGCATCACAGAAGTGTAAGATAGATTTTCTTCGAAAAGATTTGAGGACCACACAAAAAAATAAAAACTGAGATAAGGACCAGATGTTGTTTCGGACCACAAAAGTATATCTGGTCATGTAAGCAATAAAAGGAACACTTGGACTAGAAAATATATACACATAGATCTAATGATAACAAATCTAAGAAACAGGACCACCATATTCACATAAATGGCTTTGTGGTTTTTGCCATCAATGAAACTTCCAGAACCCGAGAACCAAGACAAGAAGAAAAAACGAGATATGTGAAACCAATCTTCAGTTCCCAAGATTTTGTCTGTTTTGAACAACACATTATTTTTCATTACATGTTTCAAGAACTTAAAACAGCTGGACCCTCAAATCAATTTTTTCATAGAAAAGAAAGAATCTTTTTTAAGCTTGTTCCGGTTTTAGGCAATTCATTGGAAAAAAAGTTCATTTTTAACACGATATATAACAAAATGATACAACAAATCTTTGTGGACAAAAAAAAAAACAGTTGAAAGAATCATACAGTGACATGATAAAAGAAATTGAAGCTGATGCACAAAACAAAAGACCAAAGGCATCTCTAGCAACCGATTTATCAGACATAACACAGATGTATTAAACCTAAAAACTAATTCATCTATCAACATGGAAACAAGAACAAAGAACCAAATAACCAGGAAAAAAAATATATCATTTCAGTTACACCCACGAAAAAAACCCATCATTCATATATGTTCTGAGAACAAAAGGAAAGGGTCTAAGGTACTACTTTTATATATAAAGAAAAGGGTATCAGGTACTTTGCAAGATAGTTTTCATATCTTTTCTTTTTGAATTCAAAGAAACATATAATAAAGGAAAAGAAAGAGATAATATAATAGAAGAAGAAGAAGAAGGAGAAGAAGAAGAAGAGAACCTGCTGGATATGATCAGAGGTAACATTGCTGGGGTAGTAACCAGCCATCATGGGCTGCATCTGCATCAGGTGCTGTTGCATTTCTTTTGCTATTTTATATAAAACCTGATAATTCTTCTTATTTATTTATATTTATATATATATATATATATAAGTTTTATAGAGACAACCCCCACCACAAAACCCAGCGGAAAAAGAGAAGTCACCAAGTGAGAGAAGGAGAGATATTAACTTTTGTATCTGTCTCTCTCTCTCTCTCTCTCCCTACTTGCTTCTGTATATAGAAAACTCTTAACTATTGAAGATGTGTATCTCTGTGTGTGTGTTATCTCGCTTTCTCTCCTCCACAAAAGTTGTTTTGCGTTAAAAGACTGAGAGAGACAGTGAAGTCTCTTAAATAGAGAGAGAGAGAGAGAGAGAGAGGTGAGAGAGTGTGTGTGATTTTTTCTCTTTTTCTTGGGTTTTGGGGTTTGGTTTTGTTGGTTTCTTTCTGTCTCATCCTATCTCTGTCCCTGCGAAGAAGAGGAGGTCACGTGACGAGTCATGCTTATTATAGAGACGTGAGACCTTTACATACACTACATTTATATATATCATTAATTGTTTATTACTTTGAAGTTTGAACCCTTTAGCCAGCTTCTTTATTTTATAGACGCTTTTACTCCTTCGTATTTTTATGCACATACGGTGTATTTACGTGTACAAAGAAGATATCTTACTTTTTTTATATAACATTTACTATGGATTTCCTTTTAAAAGAGACAGTAAAGTCTCTTAAATGTTTTGATTGTGTTTTGCGAAAGTAAGTGTCCTCTCTCTTAAGTTAGGCGATTTTTTTGTTAAAGATCATTCTGATATTTTGCAAGTACCCGTTGACACTAAAAAAAAAAAAAAAAAGTTACCATAAAAATTGTAGAATTTATTTCTTACTAGAGCTTATCTTCAATTACCATTTTTTTTTTTTTTTTTTGTTAAAGACTTCAATTACCAGTTATGTGGTCAACTGATCGAACATATAACAATATTTCGCAAGAGTCATATGTGAGATAGGTTTGCCGCTACCAACTCCCCATAAAACATTGTCAAAGTAAGCGTGCTTAGTTAGTTGACGTATTGATATACTTCATATTTGTCTCAAGTGTAGTGCATGAATCGTCCCAGCTTTTATTGTACAAGATGGCGAGATGCGCAACTTTTTTTATCTTTTGCTAAGTAATAACAATTCGTGTTAGATTGATTCAAAAGAGTCCTTAGCAAACCATTAGTGGCATGAAGTCTGTGTGTCAAGTCATAATTGGCTGATATTTAAATTTAATTGATGGAAAGTTCTATTTTCAAAGAGTTTTTTCTCCTTTCTCTCTTGTTCGGCTTCTCGATGCTAAAAATGCAAGTTTGGATGGGATAACGTATGAGGCTCTTTTCTAAAGTAAGTACAATTGGGTTCGGTTTAGTGTAGTTTGGCATGTTCGAGATATATGAATATGATTTGAATATTTAATATTGATGGCGCCTGACCGAAGTATATATCTCTAAAGTTTTTGAAATGCTTTCTTTGGTAAGAAAAGTTATACAATTAGTTGGAGTAATTTGATAAGTCCCTCGCATTGCTTTTTGTTCGAATTCTTGAAGTACGTTTCGATGGTCGGTAAACATATATATATATATATATATATATATATATAAAAAGATTCAACAGCTAATATCATCTTTGCGTGGTAGTATTTAAATCCACGTTAAACCGTCTAGTAGATGTAGTTAAATATTAATTAACATCTTATTCGTTGATACCAAAAATGGATCCGAGATATTCCTTCTGCATATATGAACCACGGAGGCTCAACTTTTAATGTTTGTTTGTTTAATTATTAGTACCAAAAGTATAGTATTATGAATGAACATTAAACTAATCTGTAAGGATAAATGAATTGTTTTCTTTTCCCGATTAATTATGACTTTGGAGACAGTCAATAGTGTTTCTATACCACCATATATAAAAGTAAACCAAAAATCAAAACAAGCAAATACTAGACCATTCAAACTAATAATCTAAAAGTATTAAATATATTACACAATATATTAATATAAAATATATTTTTAAAAACTTCACTGTTATCTTTCTGTATCAGTTTCAAATTGATGATTTTAAAAAAAAAATCGTAATATAATGTTATTCGTTTACTTATTTTTTGAAATTTAAAATTGTTATGCTTATTGTTATAATTCTCTATATGTTTTGTATATCTTTGATGGAGAAAACCATCTTATTTTGATTAATTTGAGGCTAGTGTAGAATCTTCTTCCATGGAAAAGGTGTTGCAACTTGTAACTTATTGTACTATATATTTGACCGATTAATATGAACATCCAGACCACCCTCGATATAAGTAATGAAACTTGAAGAGTTATTGAGCTGAGATATTTTATGGCTATTATCTCACTCGTAAGTTTTCTTACTAACAATAAATGAAAGGTTATTTATACGTATAAAGTGGAATCACGTTGAAGAAGAATATGTGCGTCGATCTTTTAAAGACCGCTTCTGTCCAAATAATACTTCTTGTCAGTTATGCAGATGTATGACATCATTTTGAGATTCTAACTTTCCCCACGCGCTCTTTCCACGCGCTATGTTATTATATTTCAATACATAGTAATCATTCGGAGTTTTTTTTTTTTCATCATAGAAGTGAGGAATAGCTTTCCTTTTTTCAAAAATACAGTGGAAAATATTTTTTTCTCTTTTTTTTTCAGTGGAAAATAATTAACGTGGTTATACCAAAAATGTGTTGTATCATATACAATTTTACTTGTCAAAAATAGATTTCTTCTGGTATATAGTTCCAAGAGAACTGTGAATAAAGTAAAATAAAATTAATCATTTGATTATAGTGTTATAGTGTAAAAGTGAGCACAGAAATTAAATGAGAAGGACACATTTTACATGCAAACGACTATACACAACATAACTCCGATGTGTCAAACATGTGATGTCCACGTATATTTTATGTCTTTTCTTGCCTAAAATTTGGCAAGTTTTGTTAATTGTCGGTTTATAAATAATAACTAATGGGAAATGCTAAATGGCAAGTGACAGTACTATTGAGTTTCAGTTTCTAATAGAAACAAGAACAAATCCACCAAATTCTTTTTTCTTTTCTTTTCATATGTGTAAGTAGTGTATTATAGCATTTCGATATCATATGATCTAGATGTATTATAGTATTTAGATATGTCTTTACCAAATGTTAGATTCTACATCTGACAAGACATATATGCAAACGTGCTCTGTATTGAATACTATTATCTCAAATAAGTATACCGATATTTCTCTTTTGGTTTTTCACCTACCAATAACATTTTTAACCAATAGTTTCTCCGTCTATATATATGGTATCAAACTTCAATATGTAAATTAGGAAATATAATAAAAATTACTGTATGTAAGTTTTAACAAGTACTAGATTATGACCCGCACCTACTTGCAGGATTAATTTCAAAAACTAATTGTAATCAGATTTACAATATATAATGTATATTCAGAATATTTTTGCAAACCTATTTTTAGTAGGATTGGACCTTCGGATAACCCGTTCAGGTTGGGATATTACCCGATCAAGTTTGGTTAAACGGGTTTAAAAAAATAGAACCTATTAGGTATTTTTCAATATATAGGTTCGGTTTAGTTCGGATACTATTGACTTTGGGTCGGTGCGAGTTACAAATTTGAGAACCGATTAGTACACCAAATACCCAAAATAATGAATTGATATAGCATTTATATTATAACTTTTGTTTTTAAAAAAACATAAGAGTGTACGTAAAAAAAATATAAATAATTAAAACATGTTTGATTTATTTATTACATAATCTAAACTAAATAATTATTTATTTTTATCTAATTATATTAAATTGATTTGTTATTTCCGTAAATATCTCACAATATAAAACCAAATCAAATATGTTTACATATATATAATTTTCTATTTAATTATTTGATTATTCTGGAACCAAACTTTAAATAGCTTTCAAAGATATTGAGTAATTATCGGTTCTATTTATATGGCTGTAAAATTAAATTGTGATTTCCTTATATGTCAAACAAATTGATTAAATTCATTTTGTGAAAAAATCTGTTTGTATTCGCATTTATAATTAATTCTTTCTATCGCATTATACACGATCCGAATACATCTATTCCGGGTCAATCCGAGATCCGCGCGTTTTCAAGACTTAATCTAATGGCATTACATGTAATATTCTCCACCACAATGTCTACTTAATTAAAAATATTTTCCTTTTAATAGTATAGATATATAGGAAATATATACTAAGGTTTTCATATTTTTTTTTCTGTTTTTTCCATATGTATTAAGATGAATTAATTAACATAGTTTTTTTGGTTAAGAAAATTTAAAAATCTAAAATAAAAGATAATATTCAAAACTTAAATTAGAATTCTGTAAATATCTCAAAATCTAGAACCATATACGTTATATGTATATATACAATTTCAAATTTAATAATTTGCTTTTATGGTAACAACTTTAAACCATTTCCAAAAATATCGGGTAATTTTAATTTTATAATTAATTTTGTAATTATTATTTCCATAAATATTAGTTTTTCAAATAATAGTTTTTGTTTACCATATATTGTTTATTTTTATTTTTTTAATTATATAAGTAATTGGACTTGTTTGGCAACATAGATATATGATATGTTATTTTTCTTTCCAAAATCTTGTTTGTACTCCCCAATTAATAGTATAGATAATTCAGTATGCTAGCTGACTGCGGTTGAATTATCATATTAATCTCAATATGTAATAGAATATTAGAATTTGTAACAAAATATATATCAAATAAAGTAATTGAAGTTAGCTTGATAATGAAATAACGATAAATATAAGCACAGTATGCTATACATAATAAAAACTGTGCTAGCAAAGAAAATAAATAGATAAATAATAATAATAAGATAATACTGGCCAAGAAACAGTGTTTTCAGTTAAGAGTTTGCTTTAGGGAAAAATTTTTTTCTGTTTTGTAAATATTATAGATATATATATGTATTTTTTTGTATTGATGCATGAAATAAAATGAAATGAAATGAAACCTAACTATCATCTTCGAGCTATTTGTAATCTCTATTTTAGAAATCGCTAAGCGCTAGTTGGATTGTCGGGATGGACCTAGCGCCTAGCGAGAAAAT
Organism: Camelina laxa; assembly: GCA_024034495.1. Lineage (NCBI taxonomy): Eukaryota > Viridiplantae > Streptophyta > Magnoliopsida > Brassicales > Brassicaceae > Camelina > Camelina laxa. The sequence continues at coordinate 13,547,330 of CM043881.1, forward strand.
TGAGAATTAAACGGAAATTAACCGAGGACTAGTTTTAAAGTTTTTTATTAAATTAATAATAAAATAGAAATACATAGTATTAAATATATGTATAATTTTGTTTTATGCTAAAATAAAAATATAAAACTGTAATATTATCTTTAAAATTACGGAAAACAAATAAAACTTAACTTTTTTTGTCTAGAAAACAAAACTTAACTTTAAAATAAAATTTATGATTTTCATTAAAAGTTTGTACATTAGTTATTGTAAAACATCATAAACTTATAATTTAAATATCTAAATAACAAAAAAAAATACATATTTGATTTATATTTGACTCTAAAAATAATTATTATATAAAAAATTAAGCGGAAAGTAATCGAATTATACGGATATGATCAAATTAGATAAGTATAATTAGATAATCGATGCTATGAGGAGATTAGTCATTAATCGAAACGCAGAAGATAGTAATTTTGCGGGACATAATCGGTGCCGGAAATTTTTAGAACAGAGTTTTTTTTTTTTTTTTTCTGACGTCACTTGTTATATTTGTCTTACGCCATGACCCTTGGTTTTATTTTCGTTGATATGTCCGTAGGACTAGCTTTGAACTCATATACAAATAATATATTTTTTTCTTTTTGAAATGATACCTTATTTTAAAAAATAGTTCAATGCTATTACGAAAATAAAATGATAAAAAAGTTTGTCATGATTTTTTGTTATTATTAATATTATCATCAGAAAAACGTTACAGTGTTTTTATATATAAATGTGAGTATATTAAACGTTACAGTGTTTTTATATACAATATTGTATTAGTGGTGAGCTACCAAAACATAAGCTCAAACTAGATAAATTAAGTAGGATTTACATATTTCTAGATGAAAGCTAAAAGTGTGGAAGGTTCATCTTGGACTTCAAATGTTCAAATTTAATATACTTTTCTCTGTGAACACACATGATTGGTAGCAATATATTGTAGCAACTGCAATATCTTATAGCCATGAGCTGCTATAATACATTGATTGCAGCAGCAGCGACAAAACCTACATTCTTTTGGCTCTAATCTTCACATTGTTCACTGTTGATACATAATTTCTAGCATTATATATTTAAGCACCATAATTTATTTATTATTTTAGAATATATATATATATATATATTTATTTTGTTATTTAACCGCTTGTTACTTAGCTTTGTATAATTATTGTCAATCAACCTGCTTTAAACAAACAAATTTATTTTTTATTTCTCAAATACACCAATTCATATATTAACTTATATTGGGATATAATTGTATTGGTGTTTTTGGATCTGATTAATCGTATAAAATCATACAATTTTTAATGGATATAAAATAGTATTTTTTATATATAAATAATTAAAATTAATAAGAAGTGAAATACAAGGAAAAAAATATACGATAATTAAATCTAATATATATTATTATACAAAGTGGTACGAAGTTACCGGTCGAACCCATTGTTCATAACAATATTGGATATATGATATTCCAACTCCAACGGCTGAAAGATCGTAGTCCTATTTGTCAAAGGACTATAAATACGAGAAGATTTATACATGTGAAAAATAGAGGATCAATAATTAAGGAATTGGGTCCCAAAAGTTCACATGATCTCTGAAGTCATGTCCAATCCATTATTCAAAGTTTGCAATAAGGTGGTTGACAAGACTCTTCTTTTATTTATTTATTTATTTATGTATTATAATTTATTTGGAGCGACAAGACTTCTCTTTAAAAGTTGATACTTAGAATAAGATTCCTAAGAAATATAGCAAAATAATTATATAAAGAAACATAAACGAAACTTATCCAATGGCACTACTCCCAACTTCGAAATCTTGTATGCAATGTCTTTGGACTATGAAACAATTGTCTTCTCTGTGGTTTCTCTAAACAATGTCTTTGAACCGATCTTGTATGCAATGTCTTCTCTTTGGACTATGAAACAATTGTCTTCTCTAAATCGAAAAGTTGAAAAACGGAAAAAAACCGAACCGATTAAACTGGATTAACCGAATGTTTAGGACATTTTTGCCGATCGATTCATGTTGTCTCTCAGATTCGGTGCCAAAAACCGAATAACTCGGTTCTTTCAGTTCTGTTTTTTCGGTTATCACCGAACGTCTAGAGGTAATAGATACTGATTGGTAGCTCAAATAAAGTATTACAATTGGTACAATTTTGAATTTTTACCAATCACAAAAACTTTATCAAAAGCTTTATTAAAAGTTTGACTTTCAGCTTTTAAGTACAGCTTTGGCTACATTACCAATCAGACCATAGAGATTTTGATACATGTCAATTTTTCATCTTTCATTCTAAAAACAAAACGTTTAAAAATAAATTCACCTCCTACATTTCTTTTGTACTGAATTAATTTTCTTGTATTAATATATAATTTTTAATTTAAAAATATAAAGAGTTGATTTAATTTTCTCATATTAATATAGAAAATTTTATATTTTAATAAACCTGAATAAATTGAATAATTTTCTCACATTTTTCGTATTTTCTCTTTGTTGTGTCTAAGAGAAACTAAAGATTAATTAATTTAACCATGTATATAATTTTTCAAGTAAAATTAAAACAAAACGAATTTATGATAGACTAATTTAAATGTATAGAATAAAATTATGTTCTTATATATGAAATCACTTAATATTTCATAATTATATATATTGTAATAAAGATACAACCCTACTAGACTGCGGTTTGTTTTCTAAAATTATCCGGTTTAGTTGATTCGTGTTTGGAAACCTTAGGTTCATTTTTAAAAATCGTATAATTTCATTTTCTTGCGCTAGTTATGTTTTATCGTCCCACAGAGAGAAAAAAAAAAGAGTTTTCTATGTCTATTCTTGAGAGATCTTGTAACACCCGTAAACCAGATTCCGGTTTGGGATTTGCATCGATCGATGCAGGGTATGCATCGGTCGATGGAAGGTCAGTTTTTGCGGGACGACTTAAGTGAAATGCTCGGTTGGTTGCGTTTTGGGAAAACCTAAGAGTCGAGTATAAAGGATATCTCGACGTCCTTGACCGAGTTTGGTCATTTTCTGTCACGGTGGGCGTTCGGCATAAACCGATCAAACCGAACCGAACAACCAGACTTTTTCGGTTATCGGAGCAAACCGAAGAGATTAGATGTAACCGTTCGGCGCAATTGATTTAGGGAATCGGTTGTCGGTTCGGTTCGGTTCGGTAATCGGACCGATCGGTTTATTAGATTCCGCAGCCATATATAAATCGAACCCTAATTCTTTAACCCTAATTTTGTTTCTCTTCTTCTTCCCCTCTGCCTCCTGCGATTCCGAGAGAGAGAAACTTCACCATTTCATCTTCTTCTCTGATCTAAACAATAATCATCATCACATCTCTTCTCCTTTATCAATTTATCATCTACTACATCCTCTTTCAATCTCTCAAATCTTAGTCGTGGTTAAGAATATATCATTTTCAGATTCAACCTTTAACCACAAGATTTTTAAGGGTAAGCTCTTATTCTTTCTCCTTATTTGATTTTTCATTTGATTATTTGCTCTGTAAGCTCTTCCTATGTCTCGATAACATCGATTTAGAGAACTTTAGGGTTAGAGTTTGAACTTCGAATTAAGAGATTATTCATTATGCTTCTGGGTTTGTTACTTTGTTTAGGGTACTAGTGTTGTGTATTTCTTCCTCGTTGTCTTAATACCTAAGATGTTGTTCTTTGTTGTTTAATTATTTTATTTTTATTGGTTTATGAATCGATTTTCATATAGTTTTGTTGATGGTGTAGGTGAAAAAATGACGCCCATGAACTGTCGATCTTCGCCGTGACAGCTCGCAGCAGCTGCACATCATCATATTTCTGAAAACCCTAATACAATATGGGCTTGTAATTTATTTTCAGATTCATTTAGGCCAATTGTCTTCATTCTTTTTTATCTATATTAGGTCCTTATGAATTTGGTGGGTTTTTTTTGTTAATTTAGTCCATTAACTTAATTTTTTTGTTTATTCGGTTATAAATAACCGAATTAGAAAAAAATCGGTTAAAATTTGGAATTGATTGAAAATCTAATAACCGACCCGAATAAACCGAGTACCGTTCGACCCGAACCAAATTCAATTTCGGCTCAATTCGGCAGGATTTTTCAAAAACCGAATTTTCTCAAAACCGAACAAACCGACCCGAATAACCCGAACACGCCAAACGCCCAGGGCGAATTTTCTGGGTTAAAAGAGACAAAAGTAAGAGAGAAGCCGTTCCTAAAAGTTTTTGGAGATTTTGGTGCTTGTCCTTGAGAGATCTTGCCTATGGAGTGGAGATCTAATGTTAGAATCGTGTTAGGAGCTTGCTACGAGGATTTTCTGTGAGTTTAGATTTAGTTTTCGTCATTCTCAAAAGTGAGTGCGTGACCATGGCTGATCTAAGAGAATTGATGGTTGTTTTGTGTGATTGTGATTGTTATTAGCTTGCTTGATTGCTTGTGAATGATCTTTGTGAGTTTTGTGACCTTTGGAGGTCGCTTTCTAGATTGGAGCCGAGAGGAGACAGAGGAGCTCGCGTTCAGCGTTATGCCGCGCGACTGCATCGGTTGATGCAAGGAGTGCATCGGTTGATGTAGTTAGGGATTTGACGGCGATGCAAAGAGTTGTATCGGTCAATGCAGCTAAAGATTCGGAGGTTGATATGAAACTCAACTGTTGAGGCTTCTACATCGGCCAAGACTTTTGATGCGATTTAGGTCATTGTGGCTCGGTTGACTAAGCCAACACATTTTCTGGCCATTAAGAACACCGATGGAGCAACAATTTTGTCTAAGAAGTATGAGAAGGAGATATTCAGATTGAATGGTGTGCCTGCGAGTATCATGTCTGACAGAGATTTCAAGTTCACTTTAGTGTTTTGAAAGACGTTTAAGGCAGAGATGTGCACTATGTGCATATGAGTACAGCTTATCATCCTCAGAGTCTCAAACAGTTGGACAGTCGGAGAGGACGATCCAGTCTTTGGAGGATTTGCTAAGGATGTGTGTGCTGGATTGGGGTGGATACTGGGCGGATCATTTGAGCTTGGTAGAGTTTTCATACAACAACTTTTACCAGGCGAGTATCAAGATGACTCCGTATGAGGCGTTGTATGGGAGGTCATGTTATATACCATTACGCTAAACTCATGTGGGGAAGACGAGCATATACGGTGTGAATTTTGTTTAGGAGACCTCGGAGAAGATTCAGGTTCTAAAGATGAACATGAAGGTGGTTCAGGATCGATAGAGGAGTTATGTTGATAGAAAGAGGAAGGATCTTAAGTTTCATGTTAGAGATAGAGATAAAATTTCTTCATCTTTAGTGTTTGTGTGGCATTCGTGGCGGACTTTTGAGTCATTGTGTGCCTAGCAGTGGTATTTTGAGATATTTTTTTGTGGCTTTGTGGGGGGGGGGGGGAGGGGGCTCATTAGCAATTATATGGCCTTTGTGGCGGGATGTTTAGCCAATGTTCCTTTTGAGGCTGTTATTCGGGATGTGTGGCCTGTTTAGACTGTCCTTCGAGATGTTTGGCCTTTGTGGCTGTCCTTCAGGATGTGTGGCCTGTTTAGGCCGTCCTTTGGGATGTGTGGTCTTTTTGGCGATTCTTCGGGATGTATGGCTTTGGTGGCGGTCCTTTGAGGAAATTTGTTTGAGCTTGGTCGCGGTTATGTTTAGGACATTTGTTTCGCCTTGGTGGCAGTCTGTTTAGACATTTGTTTGGTCTTGGTGGCAGTAATGTTTAAGACATTTGTATGGCCTTGTAATTTCCCTTGTGGATGTTATTGACCCTTGTATGGCCATGAGGTCTTCCAATGAGGGAATATGTGGTTGGTAGGATATTGTGATCTTTTATACGAGCCACCAGAGGGAGCCTTGGTTAGGAGATAGGATTCAGACATGTTCAGAATTGTTTGCTTTAAGGACGATTGGTCTTGAACGACTCTTTGGGGGACTTTAGTTCTCCTAGTACCGTCATATTCTGAGACTTTGTGGCTTAAGAATATGACAGGTATATATTGGACTTCCTTTATATATTATGACATTCTGGTTTAGGCCTGGTGAGGAGCCAATACTATTGCATGCAGGCTAAGGTCTGATGAAGAGCAAATAAAAACTCAAGGTCGAGATCTCCAAGTAAAGAAAGTCCAAAAGTTGAGAGCAAATAATGTCTGAAATGCGAGTCTATCGCCTAGAGGTAACCTTAGTAGTTCGGTCAGAGAAAGTGCGGGCCGTGGAGAAGGTCGCACAAGAGTCCTTTGGCTGATGGTTGTTCGGGATTGGAAGAATCTATGTTGGTGGGGAAGAATTATAACATTCGCAAACCAACGTTGTGGTTTTGGGATGGGTGTCGATCAACACCATAGGGTTATAGGTCGACATCATCAATTTCTGGTTCAGTCGGTTTGTTTTAAATCGTCAAATTAGAGCAGTTTGGTTTGGGAAAACCCTTAAACCGTGATATTTAAGCTGGAATTCAACCTAGAATTAGGGCGTCTCTTTTGTTGTTTCTAGAGAGAAAAAAAGAAAAGACAGAGAAGTTCTTTTGAGTCCTGTGAGCTTTGAAATAAATTCTTTGCCTGTTCTTGAGAGATTGTTCCTGTGGGTGGAGATATGAGGCTAAAGATGTGGTCGAGGCTTACTAGGGTGCTATTTTTGTGGGTTTAGAGTCAAAAATTTCTTTGAAAGAAGTGAGTGCATGACCATGGCTGATCTAAGCTTAAAATTCTCTGTCTTGTGTTCTATGAGTTGTGTGATTGATTCCCTTGAGTGTTTGTGTGATTTTCGTGTTCTTTGTGGCTTGGTTTGCGCATGTGGATGCCTTGGACGAGTGAGAGGTGATTGGAGTCAGAGATCTAAGCTGGAGATCAAAGGAGAACGATGCTGGGTATCGGTGTCGATCGACATAAAGAGGGTGTCGGTCAACACCAATGCGAGGACGACGTGATACTTTAACAAGTGTTGATCGATACCATGTGGAGGCGTCGGTCAGCACAAACTAGGGTTTTTGGGGCATGTCAAGCAGGTCTCGGTCGACACCAACCTTCGTCAGGTGTCACTGTTGATTGATACTAGGACGATATCGGTTGACACCAACCTTCAGAAGCGGCTGATACTTGTTTTGTTCCTAATTTGATTGTGTTTGTTGTTTGGAGATTTTCAATTGCTTGTATGTATAACGTGGTATATGGGAGGATTGCCTCACCGAGTCGTTGTGATAATTCTCATGCCGCTCAATTGTTGTTTGTGGTGCATGTAAAAACAAAATGTGACCGTGAAATCAAGGCGATGAAGAGGATGATGTTCTAGTGACTCGATTGGTTGATGTTTGGCTTATGTTAGGTTGTTAGAGTTTAGTCATTAGAATGTTGACTATGTTGCTGCTTTTTTATTTATATTATTACTTTGAAATTGTTAGATTGGTTATTAATTATTGATTATGAAAATATTATATTTTAATATTATATTAGTTTTTGTTGATTGATGTTAAAAAGTTAATGAGTATAAAATTAGTAAAAAATTAATATTTAAAAATAAAAAATATATCGAATCGTTTCAATAATGAATAATTATATAACATATACTATTTATAATATGGGAAGTTTCCTGAAAAAATTGGAGAAAAGAGGCTTTTAGCCAATACATAGATAAAAAAGAGATATAAATATTTCTTACAATGAAACTGAAAACATTAACCCATAGTGTACGTTGACTACAACTCTAAAAACTGTTACATGAATTAAAATAAGAATTTTGGCTACTAGTTGAACTCTTACAAAGTTATGATACTGTAAGGATTCAATATTGTAAAATAAACGAACTACAAAAAGAAACCGTGTTTATATGCCAAACCCAGAACACTGTAAATCTGTAACACCTAACGATAAATTTAAGAAACAAAATATATAAATAATAGATTATTTACAAAACTAAACAAAAATTACAACACTAACTTCTAAAACAAAAATTAAGAAAAACATAGAAATAGTCACAAGTCACAAACAAGGATCTTTTAGGAAAAAATTGGAAGAAGTTAAATAGGTCCCAAAAGGGGGTCTAATATTAGGCCATATGTAAATAATGGGTGGTTAGGGAGGCCATAGCTTTCATTTTCATTCTTCTTTTGTCTAATGCATACATGCATATATGGATTAAATTCTGTGGATATTAATTTATATAAATTGATATGAACTAAGCCTTTTAGTCTTTAGTCACGGTGCAACACTATCTCCCTATACCCCGCAAGGAAAACACATAATAATTTATTTTCACATTTTCAACAAATTAAGTTTGCGATATTAAACTCAGTATCGCAATTACTTCTGTACCATTATCTATTACTATTATTTATTTTTGTCTAACTATTCAATCATTTTTTTCTTTTGGTATGTCACTAGTTAGACATAAAACATGTTATTTTGGTTATGTTGGTAAATTTTCTTTTTTACTTTTCAGTATTGACATTGTAGGAGAAAATATATATATACAGATTTTGGTTGGTTATATGTGGATCATACAATCTGACATAACTCGAAAAATAAAAATATAGAACTTGAACAATACTTGCATAGACATTGGTTATGTAAAATATTACTACCACTTAAGAAGATAAAAACAACAAAAGTAATATTGGTTTGGCCAAACAAAAATGGTATTATTGGTAATGATAATAATAAAGGGGAAAGTAAGGAGTTTAAAAAAACAATGATTTGAAAATCGTGTTACCATTGATATTGCTTTGAGTTTGTGTTTGTGTTTTGTCCAACCAAATTGATTGGTATTACAAGAAGAGGGGACATGTGGGTGGATATGAAGGCATTAATGATTAGAGCGACATCAAATCAATTAGGATTTCCACAAGGTATCATACCCCAATTTTACGGTTTTTACCCATTCTTCTGCTATTTCACACTTCTATTTTTTTGTCCTTTTTATGTTTAAAAGGAACATTAATTTGTCTTACTTTCTTCAAATATTCCATTAATTTAAATCTAAAATTGCTATCAGTTTTTGATATATTCAGAAATATTTATTTAAAACGTTTTAATCGGAAACCTAATAAACATAAGAAAAAACAAAAGTAAGATGGAGAGGGTAGGCATGGTTAAAATACCCGGATCCGAAGATCTAATCCGAATCCGATCCAAAAAACTCGATCCGAACACGTATCCGAAATTTTAAAATACCCGAACGGGTTCTAAATCTCTAAATCCGAAAACTCGAATCCGAACCCAATCCGAACCGAAATCCGAACGGGTATCCGAATATAGCCATATTATTAATATATAGTAGTAATATTTATAATTTTAATAATATAAGTGTCCAAAATATTCAGATTTTTAGATATTTTTGATAATTTGAAGTATTTAAACTGTTTATTAGTAAACTTGAGTAAAAAATATTCTAAATTTTTAGATATATTGCGTATTATTGAATAATTTAGACTAAATTAGATATTAAAATTTTGATTTTTGTAAACTTTGGGTAATCTGAATCCGAACCCAAAATAGCCAATTCGAATCCGAAGTTTAGAAATACTCAAACGGTTCCTATACCTCTAAACCCAAAAACCCGAAATCAATCCGAACCCGATCCGAACCTGAACGGGTACCCGAATGCTCAGGCCTGGGAGAGAGAAAGATATTTCTCAAATTCATTTATCATTTGTCGATTAATTTGAGAAACATCTTTCCCTCTTCAATTTTAATATATATATATATATATATATAACAAATGAATCAAATTTTAATCAATTGATCCACTGTGTTTTGGAAAGATCTAGAGTGTCTGCGCTATGAATGGTGATAAATGTTTTCATTATTTGGCTTTCTATACGTTGAGACCAATTCAATAGCCAAGTATAATGTTCTACATATACAATTTATATTCTTTAAACCCTATAACATATTACAAAAAAAACACTAGAAATAACTATAAATAATAATATACATCCAGCATCTTGTTCATCATGTCTACTTATTCGCAAGAATAGTTGGGAATGATTAGAAAAATCTTATCTTGTTATGAAATTGAAGGTTATGATAGAGAGGGAACATGGGACTGAATTCGGTGAAAAAGAAAAGGACATCAAACTCACATGCCATGTTGGTTTGGGTAAACCTTTTTCCCTCTTCCATTGCAACGTCACATCTTCATCTCCATTTTCATGAAATTAAAAGACATTAATAACTCATTTCACCGTTTTACCTTATTTTTTTATGATGAAAATGAAGGGTAGCAAACGGACCAATTGCTTTCACAAAAGAAAACAAAGAAAAAAAGAAACCCATTTTGAGATTGAACCCATTGAAAAAGAAATAAGCCCATTTTAATAGTAGTCCATTTAGTTGATGATGGTAAAATGATAAAGACATCCTATAAAATCATATCAGTAGACGACGGACAAATTGCATGTTTCCCCTGCTGCTTACGGGTTGGGAGATCGGAAAGCATATCACCATCTTAACGTCTTGCCATATTTGTCAGACTTGTACGGATAAATACTTGGGTTTACATACGGACAGTATTTGGTGTAGGAGGCTGATTTAGCACCACTCGATTAGTTCATAATAAACCACCACATACCAGATTCAAGGGGACAAGCACGGTCCAGCCCATCAGGATTCCTGGCTCAGAAGATGTTAGAAGTAGATTACCGAAATGGCGCCCGAGCTGGAAGCCGACTTGGAGAGAAAGGTCAGAGTCTGAGGAGAATATACAGAGAATATGCACTAATCAGAGGGAAAAGGAAGGTCTCCTAATGCAAAGAAGGAAATTGCACATATTGGAGCTGCGACGATCCGAAGTATAAAGAGGGGAGGGAAAGGCTCCGAGGGAAAAACTCTTTTTTTGGCACTCAAAAACCCTAGACTCGCGGGCTACTAGAAAATCTTAGCTTTTTTTCTTACGAAAGTTAGCAATTCTTGCATACAAACTGTCAAATCTAATCCTTGAATCAATACAGATCTATTTCCATTTATTGAACTTGTGTTAACCGCTCGGTTTACAGTCTGTGCGGGTTACCTTTGCACAATTGGGTTTATCCTAAAATGTATTTATTCACTCTTTATTAGCTTAACTAATAAAAATAAAATAATATATCATATCATACTATATTTAACAATAAATTAAAATTAAAATTAGAAAACTAAACAGATTTTGGAAACAAAATCAATATACATATACCTCTCTTTTACAAATTCAAACCGACATCAAATGTAAAATCAAAAAATTTAATATTTTATAATTTCGTTTTAATTGTAAAATCAAAAATCTAATATTTTATAAACCTAAATCAACATATAATTTTGTTTAATTGTAAAATCTAAATTTTTATCCTCTTTTATAAATCCAAACCGATATTAATTTTTTTTAATTGTAAAATCTAAACTCTAATATTCATTTACAAACCCCAAACCGATATATAACCTTGTTTGATTTAAAATCTAAACCTAAACTGATATTTAACTATGTTTAATTTAAAAATATACAAATGTTGTTTCTTTAATCTGTTTTGTTTATTTATTTATTTTAGTTTTGATATATTTTTTAATATAGTATTACATGTTATATTACTCTATTTTTTTTGGTTATGTTAAACTAATAAGTGGTGAATATGAAGGTTCATCTCTAAAAATGAATCCAAATATTTTTCTGCTTTTTAGATGATCTAAATTTATTTATGATACAAAGTTAGGATATCTATCTTCTTTGTGTCGACCATTTAAAGTTCTCATCTCTTTAAATCTCAAAATTTGTAGTCTAGTTCTGTCTGTATTTTGTCTGTCAGCAAGATTCTAAGCCACAATTCAACGCTAAAAAAAGATTTCGAAACAAAGTACCCAAAAAGTTGTAGAAATTTTTAAAAGCTAAAGACAAGAGGACCCAAAGATAGATTCGAGATCATAAGAATTGGGTCGTTGGGTGTTCTATCCCTTGTGTCGGCGTTAGCTAACGTCGTCAACATTGACGACGCGAACTCAAAAGCACGACAAAAGCAAAAGACGATTTCACGTGTTATCCGAGGATGTTTTATATTACGCGACAATTTTTCAATTCAACTTTGTCGACACATATGAATTAAGATAAAGATGCAATTATCTTTGACTGTTTTAAATATAATTTTTCAGTTCAGAAAAAAGAAACGTGACTACAAGTTTCAATTCATAAAAAAAATTAATTTTAGTTCATCAACAACTTTTTATTTTTGGCTGAACAATCATCTTTTCGTATATTTCATTCCCAAGAATTTATATTTAGAATTAAAAATTACCTAAAAAAAGTTAAAAAATACTAGAAATAGACGAAAGCTGTTAAAGGGAACAATACAAAAAAAAAAAACAGAGCCGATATATATATATATATATATATATCCAACAGCTAACAAACCAAACACACTTCCAAAACAGTCACCGAACAAAAACAGAACCAATCTTTATTTTCTTTAGAGAGACAGAGAAAGATAAAGAAAAAGAAAAAAATATTTGTTCTTGTCTGAACGGCAGATCGGAAACTGTAGGCTTATCAAGAATTATTGTTCAATCAGACAAGATCTGTAAGAAAATTATTTCACATTTCTTTGTTTCCATTTTTTTTCTCCCCCTATTTATGTATTTTGTTAGAGGAAATTGTGATTTCATTTCTTAATCCTTTATACTCAAATTGTTTCTGAAAGAGTTCTCTTATCCGATTTCTGTGGTTTTATGTGAATTTTGCTGGTCATCTTGGTTTAAATATTGGAAAACAACAGATTCAAACCTTTAGCGTTTGGAGTTAATTCAAATGGAATATAAAATATATTTGTGCTTAGTTTAATTTGGAATCTTGTTTTTAATTTTGGTGAATATTGGCAGTAGTTGAAATGAGAAGAGAAGCTGTTGAGTCTGTGAGCACCGATGCATCTAATGAAAGGGTTCACGTGTCTCCCAAAATAGCTGCAGAGGAAGAAGATTATGAGGTTAAGGAATGCACTGAGGAGAATTCTCTCTCTCAAAATCATAAATCTTCTAATGTAATCACAGAGGTATTGTATTAAAGAGAAGGGATGGTAATGAATTGAGATTTGAAAGTGTTTTTTTTTTTTTTCACTCTTTCTGTTCTTGATTATATCAGAATGATGTGAAGAAGAAGCATTTGGATCATGAAGAAGATGATTGTTCAGTTGCTTCTTCGTTGAAGAATGCTAAGTCGAAAGTAACTCATGGAACCGCTCCACGATTTAGGAGTGCAGAGCGCGCTGAAAAACGCAAAGAGGTAAGTTCAATTTTGTCTACTACATTTACTAATAACCTAACAGATGATATATAATAAGTTAGTTATATTCTGTTTAGTATTACCAAAAGCTTGAAGAGAAACACCAAGCACTTGAAGCTGAAAGGATCGAGCTTGAACAAAGGCAAAAGGCAAGAATATTTTTAGTAACTAAATAAAGAAAAAATGTTTTCTGAAATTCTAAAATGGGAACACAAATTTGCAGGAAGAACAAGAAGCAGCCATTAAACAGCTTCGGAAAAACCTCAAGTTTAAGGCTAATCCCGTTCCGGATTTCTATTATCAAGGACCTCCCGCGAGACCAGAGCTCAAGAAGGTAAATCTCTCATCTTTGCTAGGATTTAAGATGATCTCACATGTTTTCTTGGGTGACAAGCAAACTTATGTTCAACGATAACTAAATGTAGTATCCGTTGACGCGTCCTAAGTCGCCAAAACTCAATCTGTCCCGGAGAAAGAGTTGCAGCGATGCGATTAGCACGAATGGTGAAGAGAATTCAAAGTCACAGAACGGCCACAGCGTGGTAGAATAAGTTTAAAGTCCTCAAGAAGAATCCATGAAGGAAGATATTTTTATAACCTAATTTTACTGGACCGGAGTATACCAAACTTTTATTTCCGGTTAATTCTGGTATTTGTTCTGTTTCACAGTTGTGCTCCTCAGAACGATTATTGATTGTTTTTTTTGTTTTTCACGTCTGTCTCTACTTGATTTCGGTTTTAATTTTACGTAACGTTTAAATACGAAATTGTATATTTTAAGTGTTGAGGAATCTTGGATATAAAGTTTGCATCGATTATATTGGTCGTTGATTTGTATGGAGTTATAATTCCTTTGTTGCTATTTGAGAGTTGAATAGAATAGTAGAATAGAAAATGGTATAATTGCGATCTCATCTCACTGTATTGTATACCATAGCTTGATAGTTATAAAATATTGAGAAATATCTTAAAATAACACATTTTTAAGTTTTTCTTCCAAAACTAACACACATGGTCAAATTTTACAAAATTAACATTTGTATATTAAGATTAAAGAAATACCCTAAACTAGCATTAACCTAAATTTTTGTTCCAAAGTTAGCACACATCTTCAAATATTCCAAAAGTAGCATTAGTGAATTATTATCTCAAAAACAAAATAAATGATAAATTTTATATTAATTTATCGATTTATTAAATTTTACGATCTTGATAGTTTTTGTTCCTACGAAGCTTCCGATGAAGTCGGAGCTTCCCGGTGAAGGTGGATCTTCCGGTGAAAGCGAAGCTTCCCTGTAAAGGTGGATCTTCCGGTGAAAGCGAAGCTTGTGGTGGTAAAGCTTCTTCTTCTTCTTCTTCTCCGTGTATCAATTTTGATCTCAAATTTTGAGATTCTCATCACCTATTGGATTCACATATTTTTGTTCTTACTACTGAGACCACCACCAGAGCTTTTGAATGTAAAAGAGAAAGTAGAAGCAGAGATGTCATGTTGGATGAAGGAAGTGAAAGAGAACTTGAAGCTTATCTTCCGCTCAGATCTTTGGAGTTTGTCTTCTACTGAATGAAATGTTGGGTATTGGAATTTTTGGTTATTGAATGAAATTTGAACTGTTGGGAATTGTTGGGTGATGAGTGAAATATGTGAATGAAGTAGAAAAACATGGGTAATCTTGAAGCTAAAATGTGTATTTGTGTTCTATTCTCTCTTATTTGGATACTAAAGTAGTTGCATATCAAGTGTTTGATATAATGTCATTGGGAACAAAGTAGTTGGTAAAGAGTAAAAAGTTCATCATTTTGATGTCTTCGGCTTATACTTCGTCTGTTATGGAGTTGACTAGTAGTGCTGATGAGGCGTAGTATGATCATCTAGTTTGGCCATCACCATTACTAGGATTTCTGAATATTTAGGAAAATCTTCCTAAATATCAATGAAGTTTTCCTAAACATATGAAATCCTTCCTAAATCTAAAGAAATGAGTGTATCATATATTACTCTATTTAGTGAAGTATATTTGATTTTGCAGATCAACTTAGTAGTGTTTCTTGGGGTTTTAAAGTTAATCAATCTGGTAGTGTTACAGAACTAGATTAAATGTGGGGTGATATATAAGATATCTCTTGAAGTAATATGTTAAAACGAAAATTGAATTCATGGACTGATCATGTTATTGAATAAGGTTTTCAGCTCTAAATTCAAGTGATTGATGATATACATGATGACAAATATTTCAAGAACAAAGCAGAGAGTTGATGATGAAGATGGGAAAATGGGCACTTGAGTGGAAGTTGAGTTCGTCATTATGGAAGGTCTTCCTAAAATTCAAGAACACCTTCCTAAAGGCTATGAAATCCTTCCTAAATTTTTTAAAATGTGTTTCTAAACCTCTTTATATGTGATTTGCTTTATTGTATCACATATTACTTCATTAGTGATGTATAATGATTTGATTATGTGCACATATTGGTGTATTACAATAAAGGTAGCAAATAGAAATATCCAACATGATGTTTTAGGAAGACCTTCCTAAACGTCAATGACTTCTTCCTAAATTTCAAAGAGTTCTTCCTAAACGTCAATGACTCCTTCCTAATGCTCTTTTTTTCTTTTCATGACGGTCTTCCTGAAATTCAAGAAATCATTCATAACTCTTCATAACGTTCAGCTTGTTCAACTAATTTCACCATGTAAACATTCTCTTCCCTTGATGATTCAGTCGACATCTTCGATTTAACAATCTAAAACAAATCCTACAAAATCAGAAACAACTGAATCAAAACCAGAACTTAAATTCACATCTCAACACTCATTTACTTGACCAAGTTCATCACGGATTAAAAATCAAGAAGTAAATCCAATAAAGCAGTTATCACAGATTACTTGACCAATGAAAGCCTTTATGAATTTCGATAATTCTTTCCTAAATATTTAGGAATCCTTCCTAATTTTCAAGGAATCATTCTTGAATTTGAATCAATGTTTCTACAATCTCTTGTAAGCGGTTATGAAGCTTTTTCATAAAGGTCGTCATAAAGTTCTGATGTTAGGAAATTCAAAATTTTTCATAAAAGTCATCATAAAGTTCAAAGAGACCTTCATATATTTCATAGAATCCTTCTCGAATTTCATACAGTCCTTCATTAATTTCATAAAATCCTTCTTGAATTTCAATCACAGTAGAAACATCATACAAGTACCAAAACAAAGTCAAAATGTTTCCCGAACAACATTGATGTCTAAACAACATATAAAGTAAACTAGATACAGGAACATAGTCCTTTTAAATGTCAACACACTCCTTAAAAATATCTAAAGCATATATGCATTGTGTACACCACGTAGCTTCAAGAAATCTTCAATCCCCATTTCCTGCAATAAAAAAAAACTGAAAACAGGGAATATGTTTCAGGAAAGTCTTTCTGAATTTTCAACAATGCTTCCTGAATTTTCAACACACATAAAAATTACAACTGCAAATCATACATACATAAAGCCAACACTGAATAATCTCAAGTTCTGGTTTGTTCATGTCCTTAAATACTAGCCTAACTAATTGATAAGAATATGGTGATTTAGGTTTTTAGGGATTTAAAAAAGTCAAAATCACATACATATAAAAGTTATGATGCTTACAATTTCTATAATAGAAGAAGAATAACAAGTGAAAATGGATATAAAGCTTACATTAGAAAGACCAGATGATGAACAGTGACACGGAGACGAAGAAGATGATTGGGGAAGAAGAAGAATCGTGAATCCGAAACGCGAACGAGATACTACTGTTGATTGACTGACGATGATACATCGGCCGACGATGACTCACCTCCGATTCAGATCTGATTGGGTTCGCTGGTGGTACACTGTTTGCATTTGGTTTCAGAATCGACGAAGAGAGAGGAGTGAGAGAGAACACGGACATAGTGGCTACAATGTCACGATTTTGTTTAAGATGTGAGATAGATTATTGTTTTAATATATTAATATTTTATTTTTAATGATATATAAATTTGTGCTAAAATTAGAATTTTTGAGAATATGTGCTGATTTTGGAACAAAAACTCAAATATGTGCTATTTTTGAGAATCACCCTTAAGATTATTATTTAACAATTTTTTCTCTAAAATCAAATTCACGATTTTAGTTCTCAAATCTCCATATGAAGATTCTGAACTGAGATCTTCATATCTTTTCAATTAAGTGACAAATCGATCAACTGAAACCAATCCAATAATAATCCACATCAATAGCATCTTCATTTACCAGATTCTCGAAGATCAGAGTTTTTAATCTAAACGGCACTTCTGTCATCTAAAATAGTGAACACGGCGGCGGAGAATCCTCTGAGTACAATTACGGTGGATGATTGGGGGAAAGTATCGACGGTTATGTTTGATATGGACAGTGACGGTGTGCTTTGTAACAGTGAGGAGCTTTAGACTTGCCACCATTGATGTAGTTTGCTGAGATGAGAGTTAAAGTCAATGTGGATGATTTGATTCCTTTTACATGAACAAGCAAAATGCTTTGGTAAATAATTGTTTGAATCTGTTTTCATGTTAATGTGTGTTTAGATTGATTTTGTGGGTTGGACAAAGCACAGCTGAAGCCATGTCATAGAGTTGTATCTGACTATCTGCTCGTTCAAGATGCAGCAGAGATGCTCATGATGTTTTAGGAAAACTTTCCTGAATTTAAAAGGATCCTTCCTAAACATCATTCAATCATTCCTGAATTTATATGCTCTGAATATTTTTCTATGAAAGCCATCATGAATTTTAAAAGATTCTTCCTAAATATAATTCAATCTTTCCTGAATAATTTTGTTTGTTGATTTAATTGTTTGAACCATGCTCAGATCACGCATGGTAGTATGCTCTGTCCTATATCATCATCATGCAGTTCTGCAGAATATTTTTGCAGGTTGGTTAAAGGGTTCTGGATCATTCCCTGTTTGATGATACCAATGTGTGAGTTTTATTATCCTACTCTTTTTGTACAACCATCACCTAAATCAAATGGCTAAATGGCTAAATGTCTAGAATCTCTCTCTTTTGAGTTGTAATATTGGAACCAAAGATCTTGATGTCTCAAAGTAAAATCGTTGGGGGACAGTTAGATTAGCGTTTGTAGAGAAGATGGTTTGTTATTACTACTATGTGTATCGATTGTAGAGATATGGTTTGTTATTACTACTATTACTCTTTTCAACATTTCTCTTGTTGATTCAAGATGGTATAAGCATCATTGTCACCGATTGCATACGTTTCAGAAGAGGAGTTAGAAGCAGCTTTGTTGGGAGATGTGTATGAGAAGATTGAAACTTTGACGGCTCAATTTGGAAAATGATGGACGAAAGCTTAGTACAGAGAAAAAGCTGAACGCGACGCTGAATTGAATTGCAGAGATGGAACACGAATTGGATATGGGTCTTAGTTCGCTTAACTTAGAATTGGATCTGCTTTTAGACATTTAGGAAGACATTCATGAACTTCGAGGTCTTCTTCCTAAACGTTATGAAATCTTTCTTTAACTTAAGGAAATGGGATTTTAAATCTCTTTATTTATGTTTTGTCCTAATTACTCTATTAGTATGGAGTAACGTATCACAAACCCACCAATGTTCTAACTTTAGGAAGACATTCCAAACTTTCAAGAAGTTCTTCCTAACTTACTAGTTAACTGACATCTCACATAAACTGAAGGTAAAGAATAAGAATATTTCTCACAACACTCATATCAAATCATTTCAAGAATATTCAACCATTTATATGGATCAATTCGAAGTAAGGCCTCCCAAATTAGTTCTATCAAATCTCTTTTCATGTTTTTCCCAAGGATGTGTTTCATTTACATTTTTATGTTATCTTGGAATGAAAATCTTGACTTACTAGTTACACACTCTAGTATAATACCCAAAGGTTCCGACTCTTTGTGAGGACGGAAAAACGGCTTTCTCATAGCTGGACAATTACAATATGTTCGATTCATACATCGGACTATTGGGTGTGCTGAAACATATATTGACTTCTAAAATATTTGAATTCCATACCTAGACTTATGATTTTGTGCTTAAATATACAAAAACATGATTAATTATTAATTCTGTTAGTTTCTCCGTTAAGCCAATATGACGTGGATCCCATGTGTATAGAAAATAGCAAAACGACGTCGATTAAAAAAATACAATTAATAATGTAACAAGCTGGGCTCGAACCTGCGTGGCATATATGTAATATGATCCGTTTAACCACTGCGACAAACAAATTATTGTGATACAATGAACAATAATTGACTATATACTCTTCTATTTCTTCTTCTCCTCTCTTAGCTGGCTCGTGAAGAAGGTTGTTCAACAGCAACAAAAATGGCCTAATCCTTCCTTATTGTCGCTAAATTTCTTTGTCTCACACCCGTAGCTCTATAATTCTCCAAACTCATCACTTGAAAATGTTTAAACTTTTAGATCTGAGAAAAAATAACAAGAATTTAGAGTTTATGTGCTCCAACAAGATATACATAGATCAGATTAATATATATATTTTCTGATAGCTTTGATGCTCATCTGTCTCAACCAGATCTGATTCTGGGTTTTTGATTTCAATGGTAAAATATACTGTTTTAGATTACTCTATGTTAGGGTTAGTCTTTGAATCAATAGACCATTGATTGTTAAAGTCTTGGTTTTGATTAAACTGAACTTGGTTTTTAGATTACGCCATTGTCCCCATTCTTCGTTGTACAATTTCGGGAAAGAGAAGAAGAGGAGAGAGTACAATTTCGGGAAAGAGAAGAAGAGGAGAGAGTACAATTTCGGGAAAGAGGAGGGAGAGAGAATATAAAAATTCTTTGTTCAATTTCTCTCAAGAATTTAACGTGTCCGAGTGGTTATGGAGAGATTATTGCTTCTAACCTTACATGGGTTTGAGTCTAGGTTGCTACATTTTTTTTTGTTTTATTTTAAATTTATTCTGTTTGCAAACCTGGAATCCACGTCAGATTGACTTGACGGAGAAATTAACAGAGTTAATAATTAATCACGTTTTTGTATATTTAAGCACAAAATCATAAGTCTGGGTATGAAATTCAAATATTTTAGAAGTCAATGTATGTTTCAGCACACCCAATAGTCCGATGTATGAATCGAACATATTGTAATTGTCCAGGTATGAGAAAGCCATTTTTCCTTGTGAGGACATGTGTATAACTTGTTTTTCCTTCATGAAAACTTTCCTGAAATTCGAGAAATCATTCCTAAATATATAAGAATCCTTCCTGAATGTTTGATTCAGACCTTCTTATATGTTTACCAAAGAAAACATAGCTACCTAGGAAAATATCCCAATCTTCAATACAAAACCTTCATAAATATGTTTTAAAACAAGTTTTACGGTGAAACCCATCCAAAATCCTAATAAATAAATATACATCATGTGAATACAAACTGTAAATACTCCATACTCATTATGCACCAATTCATTGTAAATGTCAACTGGAGCCTTTAATCTTGTATCTTCTGAGTACCGCTCGTCCTGACTTCGAGTGCTTTACTAGTAACTCATTCATATGAGCAATATGATGCAAGAGCTGAACTATCATTTGTTCGAAAAACAAAACATGTAAGTTAGCAACAACATTATGAAAAACGATCAAGAATGAAGAAATCATGAAGATGTTTACTCAGTCCTAAAACTAGTAGCAAACTAAAGACCAACATACAACAAACGAAAAAAAAAATATGAAGCCAAAAAAAATATTTATTGTTCTCTGGTTATCAATCCTTATGTTCATCCAGAATTCCAAACTTTTTATGAAGTTCATTTTGAAGTTCAAGAACCCCTTCCTGAATTTGTATAAGATGAAAATAAGAACTATATAGCTAAGAGCATACGTGAAAACGAAACAGAGCAGAATATACTAATAAACAAAAATATGTGCAAGACCACCCTAGAAAAAGATAAAACATGATTATGAATTAAACCGAGAGAGAGAGAGAGATAAATACATTAGCATGCCTTTGACTTTAGCAAGAACGAGATCAACAAACTCTATAATCAAAACAATATTTTCATAAAACAGTTGTATAATATCACATCCAAACATAAACCCCAAATGTAATCAATGTATAATGTTTTGAATCTTGAGCAGGAGTTACCAATATCAATGATTGAAGCTCTGAGTCAAATACACACCACAAGGCACATATAGAAGCGTTTCATTGCTGATATTACAGTTTCGTATCCAATCAATTGTGGCATTGAATGCATTGGTGTTCAAGGCCGTCCCGTCACAAATACCTCAAAAACCCGAAATTGATAACATCTCGGTCATGTGCTTCATCGGAACTATACTAGAACATGTAATCGGATCTCCAAAAGAGATGGTGATCAAGACACATACCTTAGCAGGCCAAGCATGGAAGCCTTTTGACTTTAACAAAAATGAGATTACCCAATCTTCAGGTCTCCTATCACCGTCTTTGTTCATTCTTCTTTCAAAGACTATCGTATCCAATCCAATTCACAATAAGGCAAGGCGACGAGAATACGTCCAGACAAACACGACGGCGAGAACACGACTAGGTGAACTTTGAGCCCGACGGCGAGAACACGGTGTCAACAACAGATCGGCGATGAGAATCGATTGACGAGACATGTGGGATGGTTCAAGGTATTGGGGGAGTAAGGACTCGATTTGCTTATGAGATCATTTCATCATCACGCTTCATCGTTCTCTGATCGTCGGTGCAAATGAGATTTAAAAGTCTTTCTCTATAGATAAAGATGGAATTTTTATTAAACAATTATTGTTTTAAGTGATTTTTAAAATTAAATTAGAGTTTGTGTGCTAATTTTGGAAAATTAAAGAATATGTGTTAGGTTTAGAAGAAAAACTTAAATCTGTGCTACTTTTGTTAATTGCCTTAAGATATTTGAAAAGACCGATCCAAGCTTTTTGTTTTCGGGTATGAATTCGGTAAAGAGAGCTGAACCGATCGACAAATTTTATACTAGTGTCTTAGTGATCCGTTCTCTGTTCGGTTCGCCCAAACCGAACTGTTAACCATAAACTGTAAACCATTTCAACGTGAGGAAACCTACTAGGGAAACCCTCTTATTGTTTTTCAGATCTTTGCTTTTCTTCTTTTGTCGACACAAGCTTCAGACCCTCTGGTGCGCAAAGAGTGTTTAACTCTGCCTTTTTGTTTTAGCCACTGTTCTCCTCTGTTTCTTTACATCTTTGTATGTTCTTGTGAGTTCATAGATCAATCTTTTCCAAGTATCGAATGTAAATTCTTGTGAATGACTAATGAGTCTTTGCCATCAAATCTTGCCTTCCTGAGGCAGATGATTAATTTTCAATTCTGGTGCCTGGCGCTATTTGATTAGGTATAGTTCCTTGAAGCTTAGACCTTAAAGAGCTTATGAGTTCCAATATGGATAAGAGAGAAACAGAGGAACCAAAACCATACAAGATACTGAGAACTACATCAGGTTACCGTTGGTCAACATCTCATGCAAACCAAAAAACTTCTACATTATGCATATATAACTAAACGTCTAAACCTATATGTTAATAAGGCTGAAGCCATATTTGTGATGCAAGAAATATACAAGGCCAGTTTAATCAATCAGGTATGAGCTGATTGTGAAGAGGGTAATCTTGAATGGTTATGTTCGCCTTCATAAGTCACTATTAGCATCGAAGTTTCGTCTACACATCGCTCAACATGCTTCCTCGCTGGACAGCCTCGCACGCTGCTACATTTATAGTATCCTCTGCAACATTGAAAAACAAGAAGCAATTTTAAACAAACATATGACCGAAGTCCAATGTTTTTCTTGTGATGTTACTTACCTAGGATGAGGAGAACCCTTTATTGGCTTTTGTCCATATTTCCTCCACGAATATTCATCCGGAGGTATATCCGCAATCTTGTTACTGATTGCAGGTACTTTAATCGATCGTTTCACCCTCAGTTTCCTGTAAACAAACTCCAATACATCGAATCAAATAAATCTTGGGACAGTATTTCTCAAAGAAGTTAAAAAACAAAAACAAATAAACACCTTTTCTTGGAACAATGACATTTGCTTCTACTTCCACATTTCAAACTACCAGAGCAACTAGTCCTCTTGGAATGCTGTGACATATGATCGGATCCTTGAGGTAGTCCGAACAAATGAAACGAGTTCCTATCGTAATCCGTCACACTATGATCCATACTAAGAGATGAAACAAACGATCTTGATCCATTTGAGATACTAGGGGAATAACAACTACCACCACAAGACCCATTAAACTTCACACTTAAACCACTTTTGCTCCTAGAGTACACTCCTTGCTGGTGGCTATGAATAAACTGATAAGGTTTTGGATCAAGCGTTCGGAAAGAAGGTGGCTTTAGCTCAAGGAACGACTTGTCAACACACATTTTCTGGTTAAACAACATCAATGAAGGATGATGACTCGGTTTCTGTTTTGGGTCACTTTCACCGTAGCCAGCTGGTACAACCTGAAGAGGCTTTGGTGCTAGAACTGGAATACAACCACTTAAAGCATTATTACTGCAAATGGGACTTTCCAAAAACATGTGTTGAGGCAACAAAGAAGCACTAAACTTGTAGTTGTTGTTGAGTTTCTTAATCTTCCTCTGACCTAACCCTCTAGTCAAAAGAGAAGAGACTCTCTTGAACTTGGAAACAGATTCTCTTGTTTCAACCATTAAAGACTTGGAATCATTGGTTTGTTGTGATAAGAGATTCAACACTCTATGACAGCTTTCCACAGCTGCTTTGTTTGCAGCTTCAACTTCTTCCATTTTCTTCAACACAAGCAAAAAAAAAAAAAAAAAAAAAACCCTAATTTTCTCTCTCAACTCAAAAACCCAAATCACAAAGTCAGATTCCCTTACAAAGAAGGAACTTGCCTAGTAAAACCAAAACTCAAACGCTAAAAACCTTTTTGTAAAAGAAAAGAAACATCATGATGAGCTAGCTCAAAACCTAAAATGTATAGGGGTTATAGAGGTGAGATCTTTTCCCATACGAATTAAGAAAAAAAAAAAGAAAAGATAAGCTCATGAACAAGAAATCTCCCGGAAATGAAGGGTTAAAAGCAGAATATTCTTTCTCACTAGAAGATGAATAAACAAAAAGATTTGTAAGAACAAGAAAACAATAAAGCAAAGCTTCGAGAGAGGTGGGAGAAGAGAGAGTGAAGTGGAGTTTGGGTGTTGAGAGATGGTATTGGTCGTCATAGTCATAGAGACAGAGGAAGGAGAGAAAAAAACAGAGTTCTCTCTGTAAAAGATTTCGTGGTGGGTTCCATTTCTGGACCTACCTTGCATCTACTTTTTCTTTCTTGTTTATGAGAAAATGTATATAAGAAAGAAAGTAAAAACTACAATAATAGGTAGGATTCTTTTATATGTCCTCTATTTTTTAAGTTTCTATTCAAATTTTAAGTTAATTTATTTTTTATTATTTATATAATGAAGTTTTTTTTTTTAATATAATTTTATTTATGATTGGTTGAACTTTTGTAAACTATAATTTTTTTATTATGTGTGATTTAGTTAAAACAACAAAAAATATCTATGAATAATGTAATTATATAATTTATTACTGATGTAGATAATTCTATTTTAAAATAAAAATATTATATATGTATATATATAAAAAATGATAAATTTTGCAACAAACTATTTAAAATGGTATTCACTTAAAATAATGAAACTCATTGAAACACTGAATCATTTTAAAATAGATTCAATAAAAAATATTCTTATATAATCATGAATAATTTACTTATACAGTATCTAAACCAAAATCATTACATATATTAGCGTAATACATTATGCATTTTCATGTGATAAAAACAAAAAACATTTTTTTTTCTTTTTCTCTTTTTTATGTCACAGTCCACGGTGTCATCAATCTCATTATTATGAATTTAGGATGTGATCATGTGAATATATCTAAATTCATCACTAGTTTTGTTTATTTATTTTCTTTGTGTCGCCGTAAATTTTCTTGTAATAATAAAACTGTCAATGCTTTCTAGCCCACGTCCCACCTCTGTATTATACGAATCTCGAGCATACAACTTAGAACTAACGGCCAAGATCGAGAGACGATGTTTAAATATTCTTTCTATTACCCTCGTAATACGTGTAAGTGGAATTGTTGACTGAACCCCTGTGATGTAATGTTGTCTTTTTCTTGTCTTATCTCGAAAATGGAAACTTTCATACTCTATAAATAAAAATTTAAAGTCACAGAAATAGTTACTTATATTTATTCTTTCTATTTTTCTTTTTATAATTAAACTAAAACTTATTTTTAACAAAATAATATTTTACCATACTTTCTATATTTTTTACTTAAGTAATAGTTTTATATTACATTAGAACAAATAATAAACATTTATCTTTATAAGAATTGACGTTAAAAAAATAAAATTAGACGTAACTTGCGGTCAAAAAAATAACCAAAACAAAATTTGTATCATTTACTCTGTTATTTTTAAATTTTAAACACTAATAAAATATATATATATATATAATATATTCGAAATTTTGTTTTTTACATTAACGGTATCGTTTGGTGTGTGTTACAAAAAATCTAATAAAGTCTAACATTCATTTTGTTGCAAACTACAAAAATGTACAACATGCATATTTGTCGTTGTCTTGACCTTAGAGGGAGAGTAGCCTATTTCAAACTTGTTTATCCAATTGTATGGTGAGGAGGTGTGAGTATGTCAGAGGTTCCCCATGCCGTCGATTGTTCCGTTCCTTCTAGATTGCATGAATTGAAGCTTGAAACGTATATCTCAGCAAATACAATGCATCTTTTCCCAAAGTCTTGTCCTATGAGCAAATTTAGGAGTGTCCCCCAATCAACCGAAAACTTACTTTGAGACAAGCCGTCCAGATCTCTTGCGAATATGGACAAATGAAGAAAAGGTGGTCTCGTGTTTCATATGGATCCTGGCAGAGAGTACAAGTAGAGTCGACTCTTGCGGTCCACTGCAACATTCTGTCCCCGGTCGTGAGCCTATTCAAAGTGGCAAGCCAAGCAACCAACAAGTACTTTGGCGTAACTTGGGAGAACCAGATCCCTGTCCACCACACCTTCGTCTACCCTGCTCGACAAATAGCTTCCCATGTTTCTTTTGTACTAAAGTCAGTCTGAAATCGACATGCTTTACTTTCCACTATGCAATATCTTGTTTGGCTACTAGCCCGCGGTTACGTGTGTCCTCAAGCAATGTTTCCATTTTATTTAGATAATCAATTCGGTGCCTTCGTTTCCTTCGGTGTACGGCTTCAGCCACTATGGCCTATAGCCCTATCCCCATGTCCATGCATCCCCGCTGACTTGCAATGTCAATCAAACAGCCCAGTTCCGACCAATTGTCATGCCAAAATGAGACATTGTTCCCACTTTGTACCTCATATCTGACAAACCTTGATGCGAAAACCCGATACTTTAGTAACTTTCACCACATCCATGAACCAAGAGTGGTGTTATCCTTTATAGCCCAAAAAGAACCCTTGCAAAGCAAGTAACTCGAAGCCATTATACTCAAAGGGAGTTTGCTGATAGAACTCTCCATATGAGCTTTAGGCAGCTAACCTCGTTAGCCTCCTTTCAAAGAGCAAATGCCAAAAACACCTTCTGCATTAGGTAGGCATGTTAAATAGTGGGCTTCCAACTGAAAACCAATTTGCAATGAGTGGAAAGGCTCATATCTTATATATACTACTTAAGATCCTACTCAACTTCTAATGTGAGATATTGTATATCTAATACACCTCCTCGAGATGATGGCTTTTTTAGGCATCAATCTCGATATGTTCAAGGATGAATCGGCGGACCAATTATTGAGCCAGGCCGATTGTGGATTGGGTTGAGTATGTGCGGACCAGGCTCTGATACCATGTTAAATAGTGGGCTTCCAACTCAAAACCAATTGGCAATGAGTGGAGAGGCCTATATCTTATATATACTACTTAAGATCCTACTCAACTTCCAACGTGAGATATTGTATCTCAAATAAGGTAAACATCAATCCACGAAATTTTGGGTTTTTGTGTTTAATGCAGGTCTTGACCACAAAAAAAGCTGAACACAAACTATCAACCTCTTTTAGATAAGCGTTGGGTAATCTAAAAGCAGATATCCATAAATTGGTAAAGACTGTGAACTACTGAATTAATGAGTTTCAGGCGTCCCGCAAAAAACAAATGTCGTGCCCTCCAGCTTCGTATTCTCTCACGGATTCGCTCAAAAACAAATTGGATAGCCACCTAGTCAAGATAGGCAAGCAAGAATTCCCACTGATTTCATCCTAATAAATTTCCACAAAACATTTTTATTTGACATGGATCTTCGACCTTCTTTGTTCATATAAGAATTCTCCGATTAGAGATTGATATCGATTGATTGGTTTCTCTATCACGTCGAATCTCTATTTCTTTAAAAACATCTCTCTTCATTGATGTAGGTTTGGATTTAAAACACAAAATTTCGGTTGATTGTTTTTAGTTTTTCTAGACTGATTTTTTTTTTCTCCAGTTGCTCGAGACATAAGCTCAGAGTGACAAAAATTGCTGAATTTTTTACTCTTTTGTATTCATTTGGGTGATTCTAGGGAGTATTCTGAATTTGTATTAAGAACATGAGGGATTTGTGAATACCGGATATATTGTTTCTTGTGTGGGTGAATGACCGACGTTAAGCTTAAAAAACAACTGACGTTAGTCGCTTTTTTTTTTAAGCTGAGAGATTGGTGTTTCATATATTTTATTCGTTATAGGCGTTTTATATGTTCAAAGAGGCATGGAAAAGCCGCTTTATTATCGTCAATTTTCTACAAAAACCACTATTACCATCAATACGTAAAACACATGGATCCACTAAGGTTCTCGAAAACGTCAAAAACATTAGGAGCTAAAGCAAAAAAGTAAATCGATTATTTGGTTGACAATGATATTTCTGACGCATGAAGCTCTCCTTCTCCTCTTTTTAGATTTGGATTTCGTATCTAACCTATGATGCATGATCTTATGATCTTATCAGTTATCACCATTGCTTTCGTTGATTTTACACCTACTCAACCGTATACATGTATGGGATGTGCATGTGCAACGTTAATGATGACGTATGCCGTATGGTGATTTAGTTGTATAACTAAGAAAATGAGAGTGGCCAAGTTGAGTTATCCAATTACTGTGAATTTTTATATTTAAAAAGATCTGGATATAAGTTTACATTATTTTTAAGATCATTTCCGACGATTTTCCCTATTTTGTTCTTTATTATAAAAAAAAAATAGAAATAAGTTAGAGATACTTTAAAAACTAACTATTACTAGTTTTGTTGTTTGTACTATATCTGTTGACCTTATAATTAATATATTACTAACTTTTGAATGCCTAATTAATATATTGCTAACGTTTGAATGTCTAGGCATACTTTTTTATGTAATTCGGAAGTAATACTAAAAGTTTTTTAAAGTTAAAGACTAATCTCTTAAGACAGGAGAAAACCATGCTAAATTTTGAATTTTCCTAACCAATTCTGTTCAAACCCATGTGGCCGGACTTACCTCCGGACCTGAAAAATTTCCTAATATATCATAGGCTCCAATAAACAGTTTGTCAAGGGTAAGATCGAAATACTTAAAGTATACTGTACATACAAATCAAAACAACAGTTTCTAACAATACCAACAAATATAAAAAGGACATATATAAATTGACTATAGATTCAACATTCTAGTAACAAAAATTTCATTATAAGAAAAAACTTGCATTATATTATTGAACCTTAGCTCATGATTTTTTTTCTTCCACTACTCTTTTTTTTTTTTTTTTTTTGAAAAGAGTCTTCGACAACCGACAGTAGTAGTTGTGTTACTAGTGTAGTACCATGGTAGAACACTGTTAGACAATTTTTTTATAATATAAAATCCCACAAATTAAGAAGATATATAACAATATGGATAATATATACTTTCAATGGATAGTACTTCTTGTATGAACAGTGTAGTTAGTTTATATCTCTGTTAAAAAGAAAAAATTAACTTTAGTCAACCTAGTGTTTCATTGGAATTTTGGACTAACAAGAGGAAAATCGTAACCTGCAAAATCCTACGCAACCACATTGAAAGATATAAAAAACTGTTTAGATCTGAAATAAAACAAAACATTAATAACATTTTAGAATAATGATAAAAAAAGAATACAAAAGCTGAAAATATAAATCATGAAAGCAAAACTCCACAAATCAGGATCGACTATAAGAAAATGTTTGATTTCTAAGGCTTAAAATGTATTAACAGTTTAATTGTCCACAAACAACCAACTTTTTATCAAACCTTTTGAAGTGAAATCAAACAAAAGGTACCATCTACGGCTTATAGTCGTTCTTGGTGTAGTTAGTTGATCTCATTTCTACGGCTTAAAAGGTACCATCTACGGCTTATAGTCTATCTTGACAAATTTTTTATAGAAACAAAACTATCGTCGGAAAATAATTAACGAACTAAATTTTTGGTTATTACCTGTCAGTCTTTATTATTGAGCTACAGTTCATAGTGTTGTGGGTGACTTTGATGCTACTAAAAAACGATCTACAAGCTACCAGAATTTTGATATCAGCATGCACGATATTTTGTTTTCTTATATAAAATGATACATATACTCCAAAAAAAACATATGTATACTACAATAGTATAATGGATGGAACCTAAGATAATTGAAAAGCATAATATATAATATTTGCATAAAATATGATTTTGGTGTCATCTTCCACTTTTGTAGTGGCTTTTAGTTCCACATCCACTATGGGGTGTGAATATGATGCCCAACACAAAATTATTGACCAATTATATATATACGTACCACCATATATATATATATTGTAACGTCCGCGAGCTGGATTCCCAGATTATGTATCCATCGACATCAGGATAGTGCATTGATCGATGCAACAGTACGGTTTGTGTTCGAATTAGTTTTATTTTCTCCGGTTTGATGCAATTTGGTTGATGGAAATCCTAGACTCATGTATAAAAGAGGAAAACTCGATGCCTAGGGTGTAATTTTAGTCCTTTGTCGTTCTTAAAGAATGAGAAAGAAGAGGGAAAGATTTCCAGTGAGTTTCTGTGAAGTTTGATGCTTGTTCTTGAGAAATTCTTCCTTGGGAGTGGAGATCAAAGGTCGAGAACGTGTTGGGGCTTGCTATGGTGTTGTTTTCGTGCTTCTAGATTTAGAATATTCGTGCTAAAAGGTGAATGCATGACCATGGTTTATCTAAGCATGAGATTACTGAATTTCTGTGTTTCTCTGTGATTTGGTGGATTGATTCCTTGTTTTTTGTGCTCTCCGTGTTTTCTATGGCCTGGTTTGGCTGTTGTGATGTTATTGGACGAGTGGTGGCTTTAGAAGATGAGTTGTGGTCGATGACGGCGTCTGGAAGTGATGCTAGGACATCTGCATCGATCAACACCAGAAGAGTGTCGGTCGATACAATTCGCGATGGTTTGCGAGCAATCGATGCGAGCATTGGTCGATGCAAGAAGTGCATCGGTCAACGCAGGGGGCATTGCATCGATCGATGTAGGGAGAGTTGCATCGGTCGACACGAGGTGTGTGTCGGTCAACTCAGCAGACGATAGACATGTGTTCTTTTGTGGTTTGACTTGATTATGACTTGCTTGTGATTGTTGCTTGTTGCTTGGAGGTTATTGCTTATGTGCATAGGCCAGTAGATGAGACGAT
This sequence comes from Camelina laxa, assembly GCA_024034495.1. Taxonomy (NCBI): domain Eukaryota; kingdom Viridiplantae; phylum Streptophyta; class Magnoliopsida; order Brassicales; family Brassicaceae; genus Camelina; species Camelina laxa. The sequence continues at coordinate 13,578,404 of CM043881.1, forward strand.
TGCCTCACTAAGTATTTTTACATCTCTTTTGTGTTGCGGTGCAGGTAAAGACAAAGCGTGATCGTGGAATCAGGAAGATGAAGAGGAGGTTGTTCTAGAGACTCGATTTTTTGTGGTATGGTTTATGTTAGGTTGCTAGAGTTGAGTCATAGAACATTGTTAGGATGCTGGTTATTTGCTTCTTGAAATTGTTGGATTATGGATTGTTAGATTTTGGTATTTGGTTATTCATTATTGGAGTTATTTTATTGGATTATTGATATTGCTTATGTTATCCGCTGTTGTTGATTGTTGTTAGGATGTAAGTGAGTATGAGATCACTAAGCTGCATGGAATCAGGAGCGGGTATGCGGAAGCGAAAGCGTATATGGAAGTGGAGAAACGATTTTAAAAAAAAAAATAGGAAACAAGTATGCATTAGAAGCATATAATATTATAATAAATGATATATATAAATATATAAATATATATCATAATAAAAATATCTCAATTATTTAAATTATTAGATTTTGTTACAGAGCTAGTGCTTAACTACAAAAAATAAATATTTCTTAGGATTTTTTTTTAAAGTCTTCACTTATTAATTAAATAATTACATATATGGATATATTTTTTCAGTTGCATTTACATTGTGAGAAATTTTCTAGGTCTGTTGGCTAGCTGCCATGTTCTAAATTGAGATAGCATGGGTAAGAGTCCTAAAATGCTTTTTTTTTTTGTTTTAATTAATGAAGGGTAAAATGATAACTCCACCATCATTTTCATCCTAAGACCTGCGATTTTTTAAAAACCCTAGCCGTCGCCATTACTGTATTTTGCTTAGTTAGTTATGGTTTTAACTCATTTTGCACTTAGGTTTTTCAAATTTATGGAAGATTCAACATAAAATATTATTTCTTTCAAATGAAATCGAAAGGTCGAGTTTTCAATAACTTGATATGGTCGTCGACGCTTCCAATCTACAATACTAACGCTTCTAACTCGGGATCATCGCTTCCATCACATTTCCAAACACCTCAATTGTAGAATCGTGATTCTGGGGTGATTCCATGCGCTTCCGCTTTAGCTTCCACTTCCTTAGCGAGAAATGCAAAGTCACCGGCGATTATGTACTTCAGATCACTAGTTAAACTTAAATGTCATGTTAAAAAGAAAAAAAAAAGATGTATTGTTTCATATATATACACACATTGCTCGCAAATCGTTACCAGTATTCTAGTATCCAGTTTGTAAATTTTCGTTTTGGATAAATTAGTTTTTTTCTTTTTCATTTTATATATACATCAAAAAATAAGTTAGTTTGTATTAGGTACCATTTTCCAAAAATATTTGATATTGGGTAATAAAATATGAACTCACACAAAAAAAAAATGAACTCACAAACTACATCAAGATTTCAACCGCACATATATAGAAATGTGATATAGAAAAAATATAACTGTACAAAAAAAAAATATAACTGTATAAATATAGTTAATATATTTTCAAAAAAATATATTAACTATATGTTTATTTTCACCTTTTGCTCCAATTGGAAAACTAGAATTTGGAAGTTCAATGCTCACTTACAAGCAAGAAACGAATTAACAAATAATGTAATTTGTCATATTTATATAATATCTGTTAAAAGATAGATACATGCTTCTAGGGTCCATCGAAATGTGTTACAGTCTTACAGAATTAATTTTAGGCCGAAGCTCCGCCTGAAAAGTAGATTGTTATGATTTGACTTCCGTTCTATATATGACAAATGACAAATTCCTAAGAGCAAGATTATCGGTAAGATTATTGGTAGTATCATAATTGGAGTCTCTTAAACACTATTTGTTTTTTTATGAATTAATTGTGTATTGTTTTGAATATAAAAACCCATGATCTCTTAGTTAAAATTTTCTTTTCTAATGGTAGGTTCTAGTTTTGGGTCTCATATTTTTTAAAATATTGTTTTTTGAAATTTAAATTTTTTAAATAAAAGAGAAGTAGTATATCAAGGATTACATTTATATGAAAAAAAAATCAATGTAATTTAGTATTCTACTACATAACATTTACAAGAAATTTACAACATATTGTAAAAGAAGAAAGAAAAAAAACTAAAGTTGTTGATTCTGGTTAAGCATTCTCAATAATCCGGGTTTAGTATCCAGGAACACAAGTTAGGGTCAAAGAACCTTGACTGCACTCTCAATGTCTTTACATCTACCATACATGGTGATCAGTGTGTTCTGCAGTTGGGTGTCAGGTTCTCTCAAACTTTTAATAGCTAGACCATGAAAGCACCTTCCTTGTAAGATCAGTCTGAGGTTTCCACTAGCGAATACAGTACCCAGAAGAGTAATCAAGTCATGACAAATTTTCCCTTCACGACTCATTGCTTGAAATGCTCTTAATGAATCTAAATGGTGACCACTTGATGCACAACCATAGATAACAGAGTTCCAAGATGTGAGATCCCTTGTATCGGATATCGTCTCTAACAGCAGGAATGCTGAAGTTAAGTCCCTGCAACCGATGTACATGTTTATTACTGAATTAGCCTGACTTGTTAAGCCACATTTACCATACATATCAATAATGCTGTCTATTACCTCTAATGCTCTGGATTGCATCTCCCTGCGAACCGTATAACCATGAACTGCTCTTCCCTCTCGTGACAAACATAAATCATGCACATGGAAGTTATTGTAACCATAGTGTCGATATCAGGCTGAATCTTATCCACTGATTGCATTTCCTTCAAAATACCAAATGCTTCTTGAAACATTTCGTTTGCAGCTAACCCATTAAGGACTGAATTCCAAGAAATCACGTCCTTGCATAATAATTCCTCAAACACAGTTTCTGCAGCCTTGATGTATCCACATCACTGACCGACCATCGAAGCAAAGCATCAGTGACCGACCATCAAATCATCCTTCACCAATCTACAAATAACAGAGAAAAACATAGATCGGGAAAAAGTTACACAAAACAAAACATCTAGGCTCATCGATGGAGGCAATGATTACCTGCGACTAATCCCATTGATGAAGGTAATGATTTCGGCAGCCTGATAAGCTGTTTGTGTAATGGAAGGCCAAAGCCAACAGTTTCGATCACAAGCTCCCATTGCCTTTAACTGTAACGCAGCTCTCACAGTCTGCTTCTTACCTTTATCTGATAATCCACTATCAACCGGGTTTGTGTTGATGATCCCAAGCTTTCGTAATCAGATTCCCCAGCTCTCACCAGGTAATAACTTGATTCAAGAAAAAAAAACACACATTGTTTCTTATTAGCTCACAAAGATTACATATGATTCAAATCAGTGTCAGATGATATTTTCAAGAAACAAAATCAAGAACAAGAATCAGGAGACTGGATCAACTCTTCACAAATTTGGAATTTGACCAAAACACAACACCTTCACAAGAGCCTTCAAAGCTAATTACACTTCCAAAACTTAAATCTATCAAACTCTAACTTAGTGCTAAGAAAAATAGCGAAGATACAAATACACATTGTTGTATACAGAGAAACTAAAAATTAGGGTTTTCGAGAAAAGTAAATTATCGATTGAAACGGAGAGGCGGCATTTGAAAGAGGCCGCGTGCATTGGCTGGTGCGACGGTGAGTGATGGTGGTGTGGCGATACATAAGGAGAGAGTCTTGAACAGGTCTCGGCGGGTAATAATCTGCGGCGACGGCGATGATGATAACATAATCCAAACCCTTCCTCTGATTCCAGCTCCTTCGATTCGAAACTTCAAGCTTCTGATTCCAAATTTTTCACGTTTCGGGGATTCAATCTCAACCGAGAGAGAGAGAGAGAGAGAGAGAGAGAGAGAGAGAAAGGAAAAAAGAAATAAATCGAGCATAATTTTTTTTTCTGTTTTGTATTATTCTTTCGACCAATAGAATGGCGACACGTATCGCCCCTTAAACCATAAATCCGTCTCTTATATAAGGGGAGATCTTACCATTTTTTTCATTTCTGATTAATTTTTTTTGGCCAAAAAACTTAGAACTCTCATATAAACCCCCCGATAAACAAGGTCTAAGACCATGATGATCAGTAGTATATTAGAAGGGGAGTTCTTAATTTTTTAATGAATTAATTATGTACTGTTTGAAATATAAGAACCCATGATCTCTTAGATAAAATTATCTCTTTTATTGGTAGGTTCTTATTTTGGGTATCTTATTTTTGAAAATATTGTTTTTTAAAATTTAAAAAATTTAAATAGAATAGAAGTGGTATAAATGTGTAAACATTTAAGATTTTATAAATTAGAAAATATTGCATTTTAATTAATTTTCAAACATACAAAACATAATAAAAACATTAATACATATTACAACAGAAGTGCATTTATAAATGGAGAGAATGATTAATTTTAATGCTGATTTACTCTAAATTTTGCCCAAATATTCTTAACCAAATCATCTTGCAAGATTTTTAATACACATCAATCAGATTAAACTAAAACAAAACTGAAACAAATTTTGATACACATCAATCGGATGAAACTAAAACAAAACTGAAACTAAAACACATCAATCAGATGAAACTAATATAAAACTGAAACTAAAACACATCAATCGGAAGAGGGAGAGAGAGAGAGAGAGAGAGAGAGAGAGAGAGAGAGAGAGAGAGAGAGAGAGAGAGAGAGAGAGAGAGAGAGAGAGAGAGAGAGAGAGAGGAAATAATAAAATCAATCGGATGAATTTTTTTTTTTTCATTTTGTATTTTCTGTTCGCCCAACAGACAGCTGACACGTAGCAGTCTCTTAACCCATGATCGAATATACTATATAAGAGGAGATCTTACATTTTTCTTTTCTTCTGATTTATTTTTATTCATCAAAACACTAAGAACTACAGCCTGAATCCACCGATAATCATGGTCTAAGCCACTACAAACTGATTTTTGAGTTAATTTAGTTGTATAATGATATGAAACTTTACCCAAAAAACTTACTATATTTCTACACTTTTAGAGCTGAGATGTGAGAGCAGCTTTAATGCTGTTAACAAAAAGGCAACAAAAAAAATAATTGACAAATAAATAAAATGCGAAGAAACGTTTTTTTAGCAGAGGGTTACGATTTGCGAGCAGTGTCCATCAACAATTGGCAAATTTTTCTTTTGACAAGAAGGGAAAAAAATTTACACACCGTGTCTCTCTCTCTCTTCCTCGTGTCTCTCGCTAACTTCGTTACTCTCACTCGCTGCCTAACGAAGAAAATTTTCTAAGGCGTCGAAGCTTTCGACGATGGTGGCGGTTGATAAAGCTACCAATGATCTTTTGTTAGGTCCTGATTGGATTACCAACTTGGAAATCTGTGATTCTGTCGATTATCTTGATTGTTGTTTCATAGGTTGGATTTTGATTTATATTTTTGTTCCATACGCCTGATTTTGTTTGGAATTGTTGATTTTATAGTTGATTGTTGTTATTGTGATTGGATTATGTTGGATTAGTTGATGCTCTTATGGTATGATATTTGTAGTCAATTTTGGAGACGTGAGTGAAGAACTGTGGAAATTATTTGCACCATCAAGAAGGTAGTTTTTATTATATGTTCTAGGGATGTTATAACGGGCTTATATTTGTAGGGTTGGCCCAGCTCGTTGTTAATATTAGAAACATGTGGCCTTGTATTGTACTTTTTTAAAAACTTGAGTTTATATAAGGCCGAGTATTGCAAAATCTCGAGCCGGCCCTGTTCTATTTTTTTTCAAAACGACATACTTTCTTTCACAGACAAAATCTTTTTTTTTCTTTCTCAGTTCTTATCTTCTTCTCTAGCCGACGAATTGACTCGCCTTTCTCTGTCATCAGTCTCCAAGAATTCTAGGGTTTCCCGATTACAACGACGAGGTGGTGGTGGTGTTATCTGTGAAGCTCAGGAAACTGCTACTGGGAGTATGTTCTCTCCTCTATCTTCTCTTGTTATGTCTCCTTTTTCTCCGTAAATTTCTTATATTTTTCATGAGATTCGTGTTTCTGATGGGTCTCTCTAGTCTCTGTGACTGAGTTTACTGTTCAACATTAGTGGGTCTCTTGTGAAATTCAAAAAAGTATTGAACTTGGAACAAGTTAGAAAAGTGGAAGTGCCTCTTCTTCTTGTGGCCATATGTATGAAACTCAGATGGTTGTTTGTTGTATTTGGATTATCACAGTAACTGATATGATTGCAAGTAATGTGGAATTGTGGATCGTAACTGGCATGTAACTCATATGCTATTGTGACCTTTCAGATACATTTCATGAGGTGAGAAGCAAACAGGAGAGGAAGAAAGAGGTATATGTTTCCTCTTTGTTTTGAATCCGTTCTCTTTAGTTGAAGACCTGAAGTGTTGACTTTGGTTCTTCTGTTTAGATGATTTGTGAATTCACCTAGCTACCCTAAAATTTTTGGAAGTTCCACTAGTAGCTTACATTATCTCAATCGTCTTATTCCTCTGTGTATACATTGCTAGCTATATTAACAATTTGTTACTGTTTTAGTGAATTGGTGACTTAGAGAGGAAGCATAATATGCTCGTCACTTAGAGAGGAAGCATATACTTTATTGTGGTTGTGATTTTGAGCAGATGAGTTTTTGATTAGATATAGTTGCCAGATGAGTTTTTTAGTAGGATGTTTATCTTGTCGTCTTGGCAGTTCCCGGTATTTTTCTGTAATGAGTTAAGCGTGTTTATTGTACTCTTGCTGTGTCTTATGTTAACTCTTTTCTGTGCGCCAGGTTCATCCTTGGCAAGCAGTGGTCTCATTGAGGTGAGATGATCGACTTAACTCTAGTTTACTTCCTTACAATTTGAAGTTAAGAGTGCTGGGACTTCCCTTTTACTTGTGTTCCTTCTTGGGAAGTATTATCTTGTTTCCTTCAGGGTTTCTTAACCCCTTTTTGGATCGTCACTGTTTCAGGGACATGGATTTGCAGTCCTTAGCAAGAATTGCAATTCTAAATGCTGAAAGTGATTACATGGACATGGAGATGAATGAAGAAATGGAAACTCATGGACAAGGTCAAGCACAAAGTATGACTCAGGGACAGAGTCAAGCACAAAGTATGACTCAGGGACAGAGTCAAGCACAAATCATGACTCAACCACCACAAACACCTAGGCCACAATCAGCTAGGCCACAACACAATCGAAGGAGAAGGACTCCACGAATTCAATCGGCACGTCCAAAAAAACTAAGAGCTAAATGTTGGGAAGAGTTTAATTCTGTAGGAATAGAGGAAGATGGAAGAGAAAGGGTTAGATGTCACAATTGTGGTATTAAGTTAGTAATATATACTAAGTCATTAGGAACATCAACATTGACTCGCCATCTAGGTCTTTGTCCTAATAAACCTCCATCTGTGGAGAGGTCTAAGTATGATCACAAAATTGATAGAGAGATAACTTCCGAGATCATCATATATCATGATTTGCCTTTTAAATATGTTGAATATGATAAGGTTAGGGCTAAGGATAAATTTCTCAATCCGGACTGTCAACATATAGACAAACTGCTGGAGCAGATGTGTATAAGAGATATGAGATAGAAAAAGCAAAATTGATAGAGTTTTTCTCGAAATACCAAGGCAGAGTGTCTTTAACTGTTGATTTGTGGTCTGCTCGTTATACAGTCATGGGTTATGTTTGTGTTACTGCACATTACATAGATGATAGCTGGAGGTTAATCAATAAGATTTTGGCTTTTTGTGATTTCAAACCTCCACACAATGGTGAAGAAATTGCTAAAAAAATTTATGATTGCTTAAAGATGTGGGGTTTAGAAAAGAAGGTTTTTTTCTATCACTCTAGATAATGCTAAAGCCAATGATAGTATGTTGAAGATTATTAAGCATCGTCTTGGTAATGAGCTGTTGTGTGATGGAAAGTTTTTGCATGTGAGATGTTCAGCACATATTCTGAATTTGATAGTGAAAGCATGGTTGGATGTAGCTAGTAGTCTTTTGGAGAATATTAGAAAAAGTGTCAAATTTGTAAAAAAATATGAGTAGAGGAAAAAATCATTTGCAACATGCGTTGAGAGCTTAGGAATCAAAAGTGGAGCTGGGTTATCTATGGATGTTGCAACTCGTTGGAACTCAACGTATGAGATGTTGGCTAAAGCTTTAAAATTCAGAAAAGCGTTTGGTATTTTGAATTTGTATGAGAGAGATTACAATTCATTACCATCAGAGGAAGTATGGGATCGAGGTGAGAAGATATATGACTTGTTAAAACCATTTCATACCATCACCACATACAATTCAGGAGTGAAGTATCCAACTGCCAATGTTTATTTCATTCAAGTGTGGAAGATTGAGTTGTTGTTGAAGAAATATTCTATTTGTGATGATGATTATGTGAAAGCAATGGCTCAAATGATGCGAAAGAAGTTTGCAAAGTATTGGAATCAATACAATATTATTCTTGCTATGGGAGCAGCTTTGGATCCGAGATTGAAGTTGCAAATACTTGAGTCAGCTTATGACAAGGTCGATTCAAGCACTTCCAAGAAAAAAGTTGAAATTGTTAGGAAGAATCTGATTCAGCTTTATGAAGAATATAATACTAAATCTGCAAGTCTTTCAAAGTCTTCAACAACACCAACTCCAGATGAGCTTCTCTCTGAATCACCACTTGAGGATGATTTGAATGATGTAAGTATATTTCTATGTCTAAGATTATAAGTTCATTAATCATTATCATATTCACACATCATTGTAAGTTTGTAACTAATTTGTTTGTATTTCATATCATAGGATCTGTTTGATCTTGAAAGTGGCCTCAAGTCTAGTTCAAGAAGTCCCAAATCAAATTTGGAGATCTATTTGGATGAACCTAGACTAGATATGAAGACTTTTACCGACATGGAAGTGTTAAGTTTTTGGAAAGATAATCAGCATCGATATGGTGATTTAGCTTTCTCAGGATTCCAATCACCACTGTAGCATCAGAGTCATCTTTCAGTGTTGGAGGTAGAGTGTTGAATCCTTACAGGAACCGACTTATTCCCAAAAATGTTCAAGCATTAGTTCGCACTAGAAACTGGTTGCGTGGATTTCCTGACTTTGAAGGTAAACTTTCAATGTTTTAAATTGTTCAAGTCATCTTCGCGAGAATGTTTTAAATTGTTTGAATAACTTGTATGATAATTTAGGAGACATTGAAGATTATTTTGATGATGAAGATAATAATGATAATGATACAAAAGTAGCAGGAGTTGGAGAGTCTAACACATGATGAGGTTGGCGATTCTCTCCATCTTCTAGTTATATACATGGTCTTGAAATTGATACGATTTGTGTTCAATTGAATAGGTTCGTTCGTATAAGAGCAAACATCTATATATGTTTGGATTACTTTAGCAAACATCTTTACTAAAGCTTGTCGCTTTGTCTCTTTGTTCAGCGTAATCAATTCAGAGGCAAATGGAAGAATCTGGAGCAGAGCTTCTTATTTTACTATGTTTGGCGAGGAGATCAAAACTGATTTTATTTTACTATTTTACTATGTTTGGCCTTTAAATAGAAATGATAAACAGATTGTGATTTGTTTTGATTTGAAGTATATTTGAGTTTTGAATTTTTAGAAATGTTTTACATAGCATGAGTTTTGGATATTGATGAGTTTTTGTATTTTTAGAACTGTTAGATTTGAATTTGGAAATAAAATGAAAGAAAGTTACAGGGCCAGAGCTGGACAGGGTTCAACCCTTTAATATTAATCTTACAAAACTCTTTACATATTCAGAGTTTTAAAGGGCTGGTTTATACAGGGCCAGGACTGGACAGGGCTTAAAAACCCTTTTTAACATCCCTAATATGTTATATATGTGTGTTTCCATTGTGGTGATTGTTTGTATTAGAGATAAGATATTGGTCATGATGGACTCTTGGCAACAACCTTTTGCTTGAGAGTTTGCTAAAGATTCTTAAGTCGTTTCAAGTTGTTAATAGTGTTATATTGTTGATAAATGTTTGTGTTTTGTTGTTTGAAAGCTTGAATCGGTTTGTGTTATGTTATTGATCAATGCTTATGTTATATTTTTTTAAAAGCTTCAATTGGTTTGTGTTATGTTCTTTTAAAGTTCGAATCGGTTTATGTTATGTTAACTCAAACTTACTATTTAAATTGCATTGACGCTGTTTCTAGAATGAAAATCCATCTCTCTATTAGTCACCTTAGCGATGGGAGTATTATTCTCAAGAACAACATAATAAGAACGAATACTACAAACATAGCTATATATAATCATCACATCGATTTGTCTCACGACGAAAACATGTGTTATAAGGTTTACTGTTCTCACTTGTTAATCTCACTAGAATCGCTCTGTGTTCTCGGCCACTCCTTCGAATATTCTCTTAGTTATTTTTTAATCAATTTCAAAATAGACATCCTCCAATTTTACGTTGACAACGCACGGCATGGCCATATTAGATTATTTACTAGCCCTGTAACGGATCAGATATCCTGATTTTTTGGAGGTATCTAGCACCGGATCCGTATCTAGACGGATATGCGTTTTGATATCCGTATTCAGATCCGATTACACCGGATATCTACGTTTTGGATACTCGTGAAAAAAACTCGGATATCCGAGTTACACATTTTTTCATTGTTCTTGCTAATCTAGTTCGATTATGTTCACAAGGTGCCCAAACTTCATCTGTCGTTGGCTAAGGATCACCTTGCTCACCTATGTTCTTTCAAGTAATTCAACAACACTTTTGATGCCGAGATGAATTAAACTTATGATCATAAACTAGGTAGCTAATCTAGTTTAAGGTTATGTTATTGATCAATGCTTATGTTATATTTTTTTAAAAGCTTCAATTGGTTTGTGTTATGTTCTTTTAAAGTTCGAATCGGTTTATGTTATGTTAACTCAAACTTACTATTTAAATTGCATTGACGCTGTTTCTAGAATGAAAATCCATCTCTCTATTAGTCACCTTAGCGATGAGAGTATTATTCTCAAGAACAACATAATAAGAACGAATACTACAAACATAGCTATATATAATCATCACATCGATTTGTCTCACGACGAAAACATGTGTTATAAGGTTTACTGTTCTCACTTGTTAATCTCACTAGAATCGCTCTGTGTTCTCGGCCACTCCTTCGAATATTCTCTTAGTTATTTTTTAATCAATTTCAAAATAGATATCCTCCAATTTTACGTTGACAACGCACGACATGGCCATATTAGATTATTTACTAGCCCTGTAACGGATCAGATATCCTGATTTTTTGGAGGTATCTAGCACCGGATCCGTATCTAGACGGATATGCGTTTTGATATCCGTATTCAGATCCGATTACACCGGATATCTACGTTTTGGATACTCGTGAAAAAAACTCGGATATCCGAGTTACACATTTTTTCATTGTTCTTGCTAATCTAGTTCGATTATGTTCACAAGGTGCCCAAACTTCATCTGTCGTTGGCTAAGGATCACCTTGCTCACCTATGTTCTTTCAAGTAATTCAACAACACTTTTGATGCCGAGATGAATTAAACTTATGATCATAAACTAGGTAGCTAATCTAGTTTAAGGTTATGTTATTGACCAATGCTTATGTTATATTTTTTTTAAAGCTTCAATTGGTTTGTGTTATGTTCTTTTAAAGTTCGAATCGGTTTATGTTATGTTAACTCAAACTTACTATTTAAATTGCATTGACGCTGTTTCTAGAATGAAAATCCATCTCTATTAGTCACCTTAGCGATGAGAGTATTATTCTCAAGAACAACATAATAAGAACGAATACTACAAACATAGCTATATATAATCATCACATCGATTTGTCTCACGACGAAAACATGTGTTATAAGGTTTACTGTTCTCACTTGTTAATCTCACTAGAATCGCTCTGTGTTCTCGGCCACTCCTTCGAATATTCTCTTAGTTATTTTTTAATCAATTTCAAAATAGATATCCTCCAATTTTACGTTGACAACGCACGGCATGGCCATATTAGATTATTTACTAGCCCTGTAACGGATCAGATATCCTGATTTTTTGGAGGTATCTAGCACCGGATCCGTATCTAGACGGATATGCGTTTTGATATCCGTATTCAGATCCGATTACACCGGATATCTACGTTTTGGATACTCGTGAAAAAAACTCGGATATCCGAGTTACACATTTTTTCATTGTTCTTGCTAATCTAGTTCGATTATGTTCACAAGGTGCCCAAACTTCATCTGTCGTTGGCTAAGGATCACCTTGCTCACCTATGTTCTTTCAAGTAATTCAACAACACTTTTGATGCCGAGATGAATTAAACTTATGATCATAAACTAGGTAGCTAATCTAGTTTAAGGTTATGTTATTGACCAATGCTTATGTTATATTTTTTTTAAAGCTTCAATTGGTTTGTGTTATGTTCTTTTAAAGTTCGAATCGGTTTATGTTATGTTAACTCAAACTTACTATTTAAATTGCATTGACGCTGTTTCTAGAATGAAAATCCATCTCTCTATTAGTCACCTTAGCGATGGGAGTATTATTCTCAAGAACAACATAATAAGAACGAATACTACAAACATAGCTATATATAATCATCACATCGATTTGTCTCACGACGAAAACATGTGTTATAAGGTTTAATGTTCTCACTTGTTAATCTCACTAGAATCGCTCTGTGTTCTCGGTCACTCCTTCGAATCTTCTATTAGTTATTTATAATCAATTTCAAAATAGACATCCTCCAATTTTACGTTGACAACGCACGACATGAACATATTAGATTATTTACTAGCCCTGTAACGGATCAGATATCCTGATTTTTTGGAGGTATCTAGCACCGGATCCGTATCTAGACGGATATGCGTTTTGATATCCGTATTCAGATCCGATTACACGGATATCTACGTTTTGGATAATCGTGAAAAAAACTCGGATATCCGAGTTACACATTTTTTCATTGTTCTCCCTCAGAAAAAAACCCTAGATCCCCCCCCCCCAAATCTTCAGGATTTCCTCTCTTGAACTTTCCACATCATTGGGAAGAGAAAACATGAGGAAAATAAAGGAGAGGGCTAAGAGCCACCATAGATCTAACAGGCGGAGGATGAGGAAGGATAGTAGCAGAGGAGAACATAGCCAAAATCAAAAAACACTTCCTGACCTTTTATGTCGTCACCGCCCGGAGTGAAGAAGCGTCTTACTTTTTTTTTTCCTGTTGTTGTCAACGAGTAATTGTGAAAGAGTAGATTATGTTTAATTTCCATCACATTATTTCTATTTCTATTGAGCTTAAGCCCATATATATTTACATACCAAAATCAAAAGTCCATTAATTTTATGCCCAAATCCAATATATTTGTTTGGAGCCCAGATTCGGAAATCCGTTTTGATTTTTTGTAGCATCCAGATCCGGATACAAATCCGGAGGACTCGAAAATCTACTATCCGTATCTATATCTGTCTACTCCAAATATCCGGTTTTTGGGTCAGATACCGGATTTGGATCCACATCTTCAGCGGATCTGAATTTTATTCCCGAGCTAATATTTACAATGAATAGTAAAATTAAAATTTTAAACAGTTGAATACTTCCAAATTCCAATGAAATTTGAATTAAAAAATGATGTGGAATAAAACTTGTAGAAAGAGTTTAACATGTTGAATCTGTAAATTAAATAGAAGACAAAGCAGAACACAAGAAGTTTGCTGACTGGGGAGAAAAAAATTATTTTCAAATTAAAATATGAATTGGAATATGCATATTGTTTTATTAATTATATAAATTTTTAGTATTTTTTCTTATCCAAATTATTTGAGATCAATTACCTCGTAGCAATATATATTTTTCTAAGTCAATAATATCGTACATTTTATTAAAACATCAGAACCTCTTAATTGAAAGTCAAATTCTATATAACAAAAAATAAAAGTCTAAAAACTGAAACACATGAAATTACAATAGCTAAAAAAAAGAGTTCACTTTATTATTACTTCTTTGTGATAAATACAACCAAACTGAGTTTTCTCGAATCACGTACAATGCAGTTTTCTCGAAATATACGCCAACACATAGCCACATATACAAACAATATAAATGTTTTCTTAACTACGTCAACTATTGTCATCACATAAGGACATCCATAAACAAACATAGATTATGTGTAAAACACCATAAACATTCAACTCCAGTGGTTGGTTCGCTGAAATCCAGCGTTGACAAGTGTTGACCGACATTGACCAGTTTTAACCGGCGTTGACCAGTGTTGACCAGAAAAATTATTCAGAAAAAAAAATATATTTTTTCTCCCTAAAAATAATAATTTTTAATGTATTTTTGATAAATAAATAAAAAAGATAAATGATTTGTATAATTTACAAAAACAAAATATAACAACAAAAAGTTATACAACAAAATTTTATGTGTATTAAAATTTTTCATAAAACTATAACAAATATATACCGATTCCTTTTAATAATCATTTTTTGTTTTGTATTTTCAAAGGTGGAGATTTTAAATATATCTTCTTTATTTATACTTATTTATAAGATTATGTCATTTGATATAGGAAATACCCAAGGCATTTCCAACTATTTCTTTGATTTTACAAGACCAACCTTTGATTTTACAAAATCAACTTTTGTTTTATAAGTATCTTCTAGATATATGTCTTTCATGTAAATAAATACAATTTTCATTATTTTCTTCCTTTATTTTTCTTATGAAAAAAAAGAAATAGTTGGCAATGTCTTGGATATATTTTAGATGACATAATCTTATAAATAAGTAAAATATATATATATATATATATATATATATATATATATAAAATTCCCACCTTTGAAAATACAAAATAAAAATGATTTTTGAAAAGAAAAGGTATATATTTATTTGTTATAATCAAATTTTTCATTCATTAGATTCATGGATTAAATTTGGTTTAGGTTGATTCATAAATTTTTATCTACGTTGACACCTCTACATGCATTACGAGAAGTTCCAAAATTCTAACTCTTTTTTTAAGATAAAACTAAAAATCATATATATATATATATATATATTTATTTATTTATGATATTTATGAGTACATTTTTTTTTTCAGTGTGCGTGAAAAATATGAAGTAGATGTAAAAAAGTAATATAATTAATAACATAAATAATGAAATAAGTTCAAATAAGATGTGCATATTTATTATTTCGCTAAAAGTTGGAGTATATTTTTGGAAATGATAAAAGTACATAAATATTTTATTGAATCGGTTTTTGTTTTGTTTTGTATATGAGCTTTAAATCTATTAAATTAAAATTGGCATTTTCCTACACTAATAAACTATTAAAAACAGTTATACCTTATTAATTCAAAAGCGAAAGCTAGTATGCACATCAATCATTGGTAGTGATTGGTAATACAAACAAAGTATTACAAGTTGTACAACTTTAAAATTTTACCTTTACTTATTAAAAGCTTTAGTATCAGTTATTTTGTACAGCTCTTTCTTACAGCTTTGCACTATTCCATAACAGCTTACAGATTCAGCTTACAGATTTTCTGTACAGCTTTGACTACGTTACCAATCAGACCCATTATATAACTGTTTGCCTAACTTTTGTTTTTTGTTAAAACTGTTTTAAATATATTAAATTCAAAGTTGGCATTTTCTACACTAATGAAAAATGACAAACCACTAATGCATTATTTTTTTGCTTAAGTTTCTCTTAAAAGAATATATCATTAAATTGTGCACTAATTTTATGTATTTTAATTAATGTTCATAAGAAAGACATATATTTGACAGAAATTAGATAATTCAAGCTGAAGTTCATACCATATGAAACAAATGCACACTAGATATGCATTTGATAATAATAGTTTTAAAACTAAAACACATGAAATTACACCAACAAAAGAGACGGAAATAAACAACTTAGAATTATCCAGATCGAAGAAATAGGAGAGGTGTTTTTCAATTCAACTAAGTAAGATTGGTGGGTGGAGCCATGTTCTTCTTAAGCTTTTCTATCTCCGCTTTATCCACGTCAGTAATACCTATTAATTAGTGTCATAATTATTGTTATATCAATTATAATTGTCATAATAATATACTAGGATATATCCTGTGCTTTAAGCACGGGTTAACATTTTTAAAAAAAATTGTAATATAATAATAAAATTATTATTATTAGTTTTTAAATATTTTGTTTGAGATAATATTTATTTTTAATTGTTATGTAAATTTATTAGTCTATTTGAATACTAATTATTTTAGAATATTATAGTATTTT
This sequence comes from Camelina laxa, assembly GCA_024034495.1. NCBI lineage: Eukaryota > Viridiplantae > Streptophyta > Magnoliopsida > Brassicales > Brassicaceae > Camelina > Camelina laxa. Next base: position 13,594,658 of record CM043881.1, read on the forward strand.
ATTTTTGTCATATTATTACAGTTTTATATTGTTTATTTATTGTATTTGCATAATTATTTTGTGAAATATAAAATAGTAATTTTAATATTATATTTGTGAGCAAATAAAAATTATTAATTTATCATCTATATAAACTTAATTTTACCAACCCGCCAATGTGGAAATTAAAACACACATTTTTATACATTGAGTAATATATCTTCGTTTTAAAAAATTCAAATCATAACATATGCAAAAAAATATGCAATTTATTTATTATAAATATTATATGAAAATTACAAACAATTTGTAAATAAAATAAAATAAAAATGTTAGGAGAATCATAATTTGAAATCTTAACAAAATCTTCGAATTTAGTTATTGAAAATAATGGTATTGTATACTTGGATATAAAATCTTAGTTTTAAAATTCTGATTGGTTTATATATTTTTTAAAAAATTAATTATTAATTTCGTCCATAATTTATTAGAGAGAGAAAATACTTTTTTAGATTTTTTTAGATTTTTTAATATTTGATCTGTAAGTATTTTTTATTTTTAATTAATTATATATATTTAATTTAGTTAATTAAACTTAATAGATTTTTTCTAATGGCAATTTAATGTAATTTTTTACACATTTTAAGGTTAGTTTCATATTTGTACTTCTCAATTAATATAGTATGATTTGTAAATAATTATCACGTATATAATTAATTTATCGTCCTTGTCGATACAATCCTGAAGTCTAGCAGAGATAGTTTCATTTAGCTTCTTTGGCTCATTTTCTAGATATCCCTTCTCTTCAGTTGCTATGTCTATCTGGAAACGCAACTCATTCCCTTGTCTCTGCATAATAAAATAATTATATGTAGTGCAAAAGTATTATGAAGTAGTAATAATGGAAGTAAATACATGGAATTAATTAAGAGAGGTATATATACTTTGAGCTCCATAGATCTCTTCACTAAAGAATCTAGATATTGAACCTTCTTCAACCTGGAATTTTGAGCCGAAACACGGTTTGCAATTATCCTACATATATAATTGTATATGTGACATTTTTGAATTAAATTACCACTTGATTTATATGATATGTATCGATAGGAAGATAAAGAAAAATGAAAAATTGTGTAACCGTTTGAGCTTCTTAGGATCCGTGGCAGGATCAATATTTTGACGCCTACGAATGGTGAACCCTGGCTTAACTTCGTATTGGAGGTAAACACCTTTCTTCTCTCCTTCTTGGTTATCACTTCGGGGAACTCCAAATGATGTCGCAATCACAGGGAAGCTCATTGAGTTAGTTTTCTAATTCAATTTGAGTAAATTTTTAAGCTCTGTTCTAAACTTTTTCTATTTATGTGAAGACTACTATAGAGCATTATTTTTATAGTGACAAAAACATTAATTAAATATTATATTTACCCTTCATTTGGTTGTATCTTAATTTTTTACTATTTGAATTATATATTAGACCAATGCATTTTTTGCCAGATGTTAAACCTTATCTTTAGCAAAAATTTCCTCTTATTATATTTTAATATATCAATTTAAAGTAAATGTTAATATCTTTTTCTAAAACTTGATCTAGACTGTCATATTAATGGTGCAAGTCACACCATAGTAGTTGCCTGAGGTTGAACCATGCTTCTATTAAATCAGTAAAACCATCAAACTCCCTAATGTTTTTGGACTAGCTAGATTATCTCTTCAATATAAAACTATAAAACAATGTAAAACATGATTTTAAAATTAAAAATGTTAAATGGGGGCTGCAATTAGGGTTTTTATTTTGAATTTTGTGAAGAAGAAAAATCACTAAGGTGAAATTACATGTTTTCCTCTATTTAAATAAAAAATAGCAAAGATCATGTTTGTAGATTCGAACTTTGTTGGGCCATAGTGTCGACCATCACATCCTCGTGGTGTTGATTGTCACCGATCATGACTTATCTCGTCCAAAGCTCCTAGTGTCGACCAACACCACCATAGAGAACATAAAAACAGAGATTTCCAAGACCACCGTTAGGATACAAAACGCCACTGAAACCACTACCACTAGCAAGCGCCACCAAGACCACCGTCAAGGCACAAACGTCACTAAGACCACTACCACTGACATGCGTCACTAAGACCACCGCCATGGTACTAAACGTCACTAAGACAGCCATCCAGGTAAACATCCCGAAGGATCACCACAAAGGTCACAACACTCTCCAAAAATAGCAAAGTTCTAACTTTTAAGGATCACCACAAAGGTCAAAACATTTACTATTTCCTTTTCCAAGACATCGCAAGTCCAATAAAGAAATACTCATTTTATTTATCATAAAATGTCATAATCGTTACAAACTCAACGAAAATACATAAAGAAAAATAAGTTAAAACGGCACAAAGCCAACAAAACGAAACTGGAAACCTAAGATAAACAAGCTTAGGCCTCGACCTGCGTCACGAACCATTTCTTAAACATATACAGTTGGAAAATAGTCGGACATAAATTGCTTATATGAGACTATTTGCCGATATGTCTGCCGTAAATGTGTGACGATTTTGCATCTGTAAGGACTGTAATCTTTAATAAGTCACAAACTAGTAACAAAATCGTTGCAAATATTTATGACAAAAAAAAAGAGTCACACAAGGTAGTCCCAAAATGCAGGTTTTCTTGTATATATATTTCATTAATTGGTTAGTTTCTTTTCTTGTTGTTTTGTTTTCATCATTAATATGGTTAATAGTATATACCCATGCTTCAAAATGTGGCCGCCGAGGCTGTCGAGGCACCTGTTAATCGCTTGGTGGCGGTGCTCCGCCGGGATTTTATTCAAATCGGTTGTAAAATCGAAAAAACATTAAAAAAAATATTTTATTGAAAATAGAATAATAGATGTTGTATCTACCATTTTGTTATCAAAACTGGTTGAATTAAAGAAAAAATCAATGAAAAACAAGTAATTAAATAACCGATGGCCATGAACTAGAGTTGCAGGTTTGGGTGGAGAAGATGAATTAAAAATGACTATTTTATCCTTTATTAATAAAATAACGAAAAATACATAAATAAAATTTTGAGGCGTCAAACCTGAAATTCTGAAAAACGGATTACTAACCAACTATGTTGTATGTTTTTCTAATAGTTTACACCCAAATGAAGTACATAACCACCAAAAGTTCTAATATTAATATTAATTATAAAAATATTAAAAATACCTTAAAACTAGTTTCCAATTAATTCCCATATAATTCCCGATTAATCAATTAATTGCTAGGTTGTCTTCGATTGTCCGACTACGATTTTTAAAACATGAGTATATACTAAAACTTTAATCTTTTGAAAAGAGTTTTATTCATTGTTATTATTATATAATGGTACAAGGAGAATAAGATAAAAGTGATTACACCGAGAGTGCATGCAAACTACGGAAGAGGCAACGTGCATGGACTGCTAAATTGTTAACGGTCACTGCCGTCTTTGATTTAGTGTCGTCGGTTTCCAACGCCACCGCCACCGCCACCACCAGCTCCACCTCCTGCACAGCCTCCGGCTCCAACTCCTACGCTACCACCAGCTCCACCTCCTGCACCCCCTCCGAGTCCACCTCCTGCCCCACCTCCGGCTCCTACGTTACCGCTACCTCCACCTCCAACAGCACCACCAGCACCACTAGCACCACCTCCAACAGCACCACCAACACCCCCTCCAACTCCAACATCACCACCAGCACCACTTCCAACATCACCACCGACACCTCCGCCGATCCCACTTCCTCCAGCTCCTACGCTACCACCAGCTCCACCTCTTGCACCGCCTCCGACTCCTATGCTACCGCTACCTCCACCTCCTACAACACCACCTCTGGCACCGCCTCCGACTCCTATGCTACCGCTACCTCCACCTCCTACACTACCACCAGCTCCTCCACCGGTTCCAGCTCCAACATTGCCACCGGCTCCTCCACCACCATGTCCTCCACCACCAACATTTCCACTTCCACTTCCACCACCTCGAGCACCTCCTCCAATCCTACCACCACCACCAACTCCTCCACCCGCTCCTACACCGCCTCCAACTCCCCCTCCAGCTCCAACACCGCCACCAGCTCTTCCACCACCAACATTTCCACCTCCACTTCCATCACCCCGAGCACCTCCTCCAATTCTTCCACCCACACCAACTCCTCCCCCGGCTCCTACACCACCTCCAATTCCACTTCCAGCTCCGACACCGCCGCCAGCATGTCCACTACCGTGACTTTTACCACCACCATGTTTACTACCATGGCCTCCTCCACCAGCACCAGCACTGCCACTTCCAGCACCGCCTATACCTCCTCCCCCACCAATTCCACCTCCAACTCCAACGCCACCGCTAGCACCACCTCCAACACCTCCACCTCCACTAGCACCAGCACCATGACGACCTCCATGTTTATGATGTCGGTTTTTGCCATTACCACGAGTATCTGTACCATATAATTCTCCCAAAACTTGAGTCGACATCAGTAACACCATCACACACGCCACTACCCAACCCTTTCTCACGAACTTCCCCATATTTACTCTTTCTTATTAGAATACACTGACGTACAAGAAGATAACTTAGATCGCAAGATATATTCCCAAACAAAATGATAAGCCTCTATCAGGATTAACTATTTTTGATTATACATACCATGGCGAGAAACCCTATTTATAGCCCAAACCCCATTCACAAACACACATACGTGTCCGCAAATCACAGGTTCCTGAGAAATATGAAACCCCACTCTTAAATCTGGAAGACGCGTCCAGACTCCTTGGTCGACATGAATACGCAACATAGTCTTCTATAAGCACTAACATATTTATTAAAGCTGATCATGATCACTTATAAGAAAACTCATGCACTGTTTGCTCTAATATTCATATGTTTGTTTAGTGGGATATTATACGTGCCTCTTTTCACCTCTTGCCAATACGCGCACTTCCATAGATCATTATGTTATTTTTAGTGTCTTTTTTATATATAATTATTTACCTTTTACAATGTCAAAAGGAATTTACTATTGATCACAAACGCGTGGCACACCTTCACATTACAATCATACTGCGTTTTTAAGACAGAAGATTATATAATGAATATTTTAAGATGAACTTTGCTATAAATATGTCTTTAAAATAATTAAATTTATCAGATTTTAATAAATAATTAATAATGTCATCTACAAAATTTATGCTAAAAAGGAAAAGAAAAAAAGAACTTTGGATTAATTTAAGACGAAGAAAACTGTATTAGTAAAAATAATAATAATTTGAGATAGATTTTATCATATATATTTGAGAAAAGAAATTATACGTTGCAGACTTTTATAACATATTATTACAATAATTTTGTCGCTAATTTGAGACATTTGGGCTTGAGAACGATTTTGTTAGTTAATTTCAAACCATATGTATCTCTCTAAGCGCTAGTTTTGTGTGTTTGAAACAGGCACTTTTCTAACTACAAGATACCACAAACTCTAACGAGAACACGTGTGTGAAACTAAATGTTTCGAATTATCATACTTTTATAGAGCATTATTTTGTTATAGGATAGGATAGGATGAATCAAGGGCAGATTTTGCTAAGCAAGTCTTCTTGCTCTTCATTTACATAAATCTTCATATATGAGAGATGAGTGTACGTAGAATCTTAAGGAAATGATAGGCAGGCACTCCATTTATATTGGGCGTTTTTCCTGTTCAGTTTTGAGATCTTGGTTTCAACTCTCTAAAGATTTTCTTGATATCATGGGGTTATATTTCTCAATGCCTTTTCTTTGGAGCATCGCCATGATAGTTTCACTTTGTATTGCTGAATTCATGGTGAGCCTTCTTTAGATTCGAGTCCCTAAACTCGATAAACGTCATTAACATTAGAGATTCCAGCATATGAGCAAGCTCATGAGAAAGTGATGGCAATAATGTTTGCAAAGGTTCATTTTTCAATACTGCTTTACCGCAAAACCAGCTTTGGTTAGACTGCTCCAAGATTAGCAAACGCATCCGACAAGCTCATGGTCCGTGTTTATTTTTTAAAATACATTGTACAATTTCCCCCATATCTTTGGCCTGCTTTGCTTCCAGAGCGTGTATGGCCAAACCTTCAAAAAGCTACTAACGTTGGCGATTATGCGTCCGTCAATGGTATTCTTTGGACCGTTAATTAGTTCGATTTTCCAAATGTCTAGCATTTCAATATAGTACCGACGATCTGTTTCTTGATTTAAATTACCTGGATAGTTTTGTTGCTCTGTTGGCTGGGATATTCTCATGAAAACGTCTTCTCGTCGAATGGGTAAGTATATATGTGCATTCTAGTAGGGTCAATTTAGTTTTTTTTTTTCAATCATCACAAAAAAAAAAAAATCAAAAAAATCATTTGTAATTTACCTTAAATTTATTTGTATTTTTAAATAAAATGGATAACTTTTTTTTCCATTTGGACCTTAAAACTCTGAAAAAAATATAATTAATTGTTTTTATGTATTCAATGCATTTGGTTTTAGTCTCTCGTATAAGCCTAAAATTTTCCCTAAATTCTAAACATCACTAAAAAAACAATACTGTTCTTCATAACATATAACACCATATAGGGACATAATTTTACAAGTGATTTTTTTTTTAATTAATGAATAAAGCATCAAGATAATTGGAAAACAAAACGAAAGAAGTTCTACTTGTTGTCTCCATATTCCATTTTTTCCCTATACATTACATAATAATACACCAATTCATCATATTTTTTTTTCTTTACTTCACATACAAGAAAAAGAACTGATCGGTTGCGAAATCACCTTATCGTCCTTTGGGATTTACAATCTGAGAGAATATTCCACTGTTTTCTTCGGACGACAAGTCATCAGCGACGTCATTTTCTTCGATGGCAATGTTCACCGCCACACCTCCTCCTCCTCGACCTAAATCCTCGGAACCACCACCATGGCTCGGCGTTCGGTGACGTGGTCCATCAGCAGTTTCTTGTAATTGAAGCGCGAATTCAAGATTCCACAAAACATCTCCCATCGTCGGCCGATCTAATCCACTATCAGATAAACACTTCTCAGCCGTATCTGCAAATTTCTTCAAACATTCTGGATTAATCTTTCCTTTAAGATTAGGATCAATGATGTCTTCTAAAGTCCCTTTACGTTTACAATTCATCGCCCAATCTCCAAGACTAACTTGTTCTTTAGGTAAACTAGGGTTTAACGCTGGCCTTGCGCATAAGACCTCAAATAGAACAACTCCAAATGAGTAAACATCTGATTTCTCAGTTAGCTGTTGTCTTCTAAAATACTCTGGATCTAGATACCCGAAACTTCCTTTGACGACGGTTGTTACATGACCACCGTTCATGTTTGGTCCGGTTTTTGACAATCCAAAGTCTGAAACTTTAGCAACCCAATTCTCATCTACCAAGATGTTAGTTGTTTTCACATCACGGTGTATGATAGTGTACTTTGCTCCTGTGTGTAGGTAATGTAATCCTCTTGCAGCTCCAATGGCGATTTCGAGTCTTCGTTTCCAAGTCAACTGAGGTCTCTTTGTATTGTAAAGATGTTCTCTAAGTGTTCCAAGAGACATGTAATCGTATATAAGACACATTTCTCCACCGTCATCACAGTATCCAATTAAAGAGACCAAGTGTTTGTGTCTTAGTCTTGAGAGAAGTTCAATTTCCGTCTCGAATTCGTTAAGCCCTTGTTCTGAATTTGGGTTTGATTTCTTGATTGCTACTTTTGTCCCTCCATCTATAACTCCTTTATAAACTTTACCAAACCCTCCTACTCCAATCACGTTTGACTCATCGAAGTTTTGAGTTCCATGTTTGATTTCTGACAATGAGAACCTTCGGCATAAACCGGCCGCGAGATTCGATAGATGGCTTCCGTTGTTGCTCTTACCAGATATAGTAGATTTTGTTCCCGATGTGTGGGAGTTTCCATATATAGGAAGCCAACTCGATGTGTGAGATTCGCTTCCCGAGAATTTTCGTTTTCTTTGGTACATAGTGAAACATAATGCACAAAGTAAAACCGCTGCTACTCCTCCAGCAGAACCAACGACAAAAGCTTTGATTCTTTTGTCGCCTTGAAATTCTTTTTTAACATCTTCGTTAGCTTGCATAGGTGATGGCTTCGGGTTTGGCCCGGCAAGATTCTTCATTGTGTCCATCTTGAAAATCTCGAGGCCGTTAAGCTGTGAATCGTAATATTCAGGTTTACCAAATGTCGATGGTGTCATTTGAAGCGAAATCTCTTCACCTCCTCCTCCTCCATTATTGGCATCAACATATATCGCATAATCTTTGTAAGTCGGGATGCCTTTCCCTCCTGACCATGCGATTATATCAGCAGCGTTTGTATCCGCCTGCGCGGTTTTGTTGTTGATGTAAATGTTGAAAACTTTCTGGTTGATTTTAGAAAGCTGGAACTCGCAGAAATGGAGCCTCAAGATATATGTGAAGTTAGTGTCAATTTGAAACATCCACGTGAGATTCGATTTCATGTTTATATCTCCATTTGGTCCTTGTGAACGAGCTGTTTTGTAGACATCAGCTGGAGCGGTAGAAACCGGCATTTTCTGATAGTCGATCCTGAAATTGTTGCTTGCTTGTTGGGTAACACCGAGACCTGCGCTGAATATGTAAGGCGCGTCGTTGTACCAAGTTCTGGTTAACCCGCCAGAGTCTTGGCTTCCAGGAATATCCTGACCACCGACATTAAGCCTAAACATCGTTTGAAGATTTGCCATCTTAGTATCTGATGTCTGGTCTGAGAACCCAACGAGAGCAGCTGAATCAAACAGTTCCGGCATCTGAACAACCTCAATACCATTTATGAACGCAAACGCTTTTGGATGTTTATCTGAGGGAGTAAATGTGATGCTCAAAACATCTTTTTGGGATGGTGCAAGAGAATATTCTCTCACAAGGTAAGCTTGCGTTAAGGCTTGACATGTGATAGCTGCACTAAAATTGCTGAGAAGGCTAACATCGTTAGCTACCACGGAGAAATAAGAGTCGGCAATGTTGAGTCCTGTGTATGTGGATGGGTAGAAATGTAAGCGGAGCAATTGTCTTTTGTCTCCTTTAACAGGGATCTCATAAGTTGCGGGAGCTGTGAAGATTCTTGCTGTCATGTAAGGAACCGTCGAGAGAAGTGAAGGATCTTGATACGTAGCTTGTGCATGGACTGTGTTCGGGGTTTTCAAGAATTTGGTGTCGGGTTCCCATTTTTTCTTGTCTTGATCATCAGCTGGTTGTGAAGCTCCGCAGCTCAACGAGAAATCTTGACCATTAGATTGTGATGGAGAAACGAGAAGAACATAGAAGAAACAGAGGAAAGAACATAGAATCCGGGTTTTCTCGGTCATGGCTGAAACACATAAAAAGCGTTTTTTTTTATTTAGAATTCGATGTCTTACGTACATGAAACGATTGATAGAAAAACAAAGTTTACTTTTCTATGTATGCATTACCTCAAGCACCAGCAGAGAAAACTGGAGGCTTGTTTTTTCTCCTATCTTCAACCTAACGATGTTTGATCGAAGCCATGGAAACAGAAGCAGAAGCCCCCAGCAAAACAAAAACTGCTCATTTTTCGGGTTGTGTCGGAAAGAGAAACATAAAGTAGTTAGAGAATCTATGGAGGAGAGGATTAACCGAACAAAGCTATGTTTAGTAATTGGTTACAAGAGAGATTCGTATATACTTTTGAGGTTTTTAACTCGTAGTTAATATGCATGATTTTAATTATATTTCTGGTCATAAGCTTTTTAAAAAACACTTTATGTTTACTTCAAATATAGAAACTTATAAATTATGTTATTTCAAACATCTTAATTAGTAGAATCCTGAAATTTTGATATGATCCTTAAAATAGGAAAATCAACAAGATTCTGATAGTAGACTTACGAAATTTGACTTGATCATCTTTAAAATAGGAAAATTAACAAAATTGGTCAATGTATATTCTTCTACACAGTAGGATAATTACGAAACTCGTTTTGTTTTAGGGGGTGAAGAATCTAAACAAAGAAAGGTCGCTAATTATATCGGATGAGTCTTTGTATCAAATTTAAACAATGGAGGAAAATAGCTCGACCATCCATTGGATAAATCAATGGTGAAAACTACTTTTACCAAATCTCCATTAAAAGCTTCTTTGAGTCTCTTTTGTAAGAGTTTATGTGGTCGGGTAGTCAAAAAGTTTTAGGTAAAAAGGGTATACATAAGATTTTCTGATCAACCCGACCCGTCGTAGAAGCTTCTTCGTTGGCCGCGTAAATTGGTGCACGCGGCCATCAGATGAAGAACATACATTTAGACCCAGAAGCAAAGCCAAAGCTTTGATATTCTCAGAAAGAAAAGAGGTCAAGAAAATCATCAACGAAAAGCCCTTATTTGCCAGTATATTTCCCAATAATAAGCTTCAAATCTCTGTCTTGCATTACAAGCCACCTCTTCAAAGTGATTAATTAGAAAAAAAAAAAAATGGTGAGGAGAAGAGAATGCCTTACCTTACCAATCTCGTCTTCAACGCCATCGCTTCCTGAACCTGATATTAGAACAATGGCGCCACATAAACCGAAACAACGGTTATCTAAGCAACTATCAATGCGTGAGACACCACGAGATGTTGCTTGGGAAAAAAGGCGTCGTCAAATGTTAAAGATTCAGGAGAAAAAGCAAAAAGGCGTCTCTGAAAACGATAACGATCCATCGGATCTAACTGATGAAGATTTAAGGGAGCTCAAAGGGTCGATCGAGTTAGGATTCGGTTTCAATGAAGAAGCCGGACAGAAGCTGTGCAACACATTACCAGCATTAGATCTTTACTTTGCTGTGAATAGGCAACTTTCACCTCTCCCTTCACCTAGTAGCAGTCGCAGCAGCAATGGAGGAGATGGCTCGTTGTCTTCTGCTTCCTCATGCAGCATACCTTGTAGCCCAAAAACCGACTCGGATTCATTAAAGATCCTATGCCCTGGTAAACAAAAGTTCCAAGGTTTCTTCTTATAAATGCTGGTTTGAATATGTATGGTCCATATATATAAATACGCAGCGACTAACCATTGTGAATGTGAGTTGTGCAGGGGATAATCCTCAACAGGTGAAGCAAAGATTACGACATTGGGCACAAGCTGTTGCATGTTCTTTGATGCAATCTCACTGATGAGTGTAGATGTTGCGACTTTACGTTTCAACGTAAACCACTTATTTTTTGTTTACTTTTGTGGGTGAAATAGGACAGAGAAAGAATCCTAATTAATACGAGGATCTATCTGAACAAAAAAAGATAGTAAAGTTTTGGGAGAAAAAAATAGAGAGAGTAAGAGATTATGGTTCTCTCTACATACTTGTGCAAAGCGAACAAGATGAAAAGATGATGTAGCCCTTTCTTATTCATTTACTGGATTATTAACTTATAATATATGGTCGTGTCATTGTTATGATGGTTATTTTGAGGGATGTTTTCCATATTTTTTGCGGCTTTATAGTTTGACTTCATAACATTTATGACAATATTTTAGTTGTGCATAATATCTGAAATACCAATAGGAAAGAAAAGAGAATAACAAAAGATTGGTTTCTTGTTCAGACCTAGACTCATGGGTCAAAACCGGGTAGAGAAGAAGATGATTCGGATCTAAATTGGATCAAAATCAGGTTAAGTTTGGTTAAATTTAGTTTAAGTCAAACCGAAGTAAGTAGTTATTGGTTCAGCGATTATTTCAATTGAAGATGTAGAAATCTAGATGAAAAAAACTAAAGTTGATGTAGTTTCTTTAGAAAAAAACGCTTCTTTTGGTGCTTTTTGAAGAGTCGAAAAAGATGGTGAAAGAACAAGAACTTGTGATCTAATCAACGTAACAATGATTTCTTTTAAACTTCTCTTAGATTGATAGAAAATCTGTTTACAAGTTTGTTCTAAACAATTTTCTATTCTCTCAAGACTTTCAAAAACGAAATCTCACGCTCTCTCTAAGTTCTTAGCTATTCTTTTTCTTAAAACTAAAACTTAGAAGCTAGATTAACTTTTCTCTTGTTTGTGCTAAGACTTACAATCAGCCTTAGCACCCTATTTATAGAACTAGGGATCTACATATCCTAATCCTAATAGGAATTGGACAATTTCCTTTTTCCTTTGTGATTTAGGAAATTTCCCTCTTTCTTCATGTTTACATTCCTATTGTAAACATGAAGCTTCAACCTTAGAATCTTCTTGGGCCTTCCAATCCGTTGTAAAATTCCTTGCTTGTCAAACGCCGACATATCTTACTAGATGTTCTATTCGTGTACCAGTTCACTGCTCCTCTGAAGTAGTTCATCATTTTGAATAAATATTACACCTTCAATCTCCCCCTTTTTTAACTTTGTGCTTCACAAGTACCTTCTTATCAAGAACTTTCAAAACTTTTATCAGTTCAAATCTTTTATCAAAAAGAAACAAACAAGTCTTTAATCCATCACACGACAAGTCTTGGAAAAGATTCAAAACAGGTTTATAAAAAAAAACAAGAGCTTCCAACACAAGAACACAATCTGTAATTATGCTCCCCCAGAATCTCTGAAGTTATGCTCCCCCAGAATCTCTGATCCGTTAGTTCAGATACCAATCTTCTCCCCCTGCTTGTGAACACAATAGTTAAAAAAAACTTAAAGCATCTTGGACATAGGATGACTCTGAATCAGCCTGTGAACTACATCAGTGAGTCGCTGAAGTGCCTGAGCAGTATCTACCAACGCTCCATACGAACTCTCCTCATCCATCTGTCCAAACTGTGGTACACGAATGCTACCCAACTGAATTACCTCAGAAGTCGAGGAAGATCCCTCATTTGTTGGCCTTTGAACTGGAGTAGGATGTCCATCTTCAGGAAGCAAATTGTGTCTAACAGCATAAGCAAACCCGGTGCGAATATTTTTAGTGTAAAACGTAGCAGCAACCTCCTCCTCTGTCCACTCAAGGGGACCATCCTGAATCTGAAGGGTTTGAAAAATTGTCCGAGGAAATATCACACACCTTGTAGGATCACTCCAGCTCATCTCCATAATCTGATCATAAATTCATATACTCCAGATTAAACGCCTCATTGATCATCCTAGGAGAAAATTCATACCAATGCCCTCTAATGAACACCTTAATACCATCTTTGTCCTTTTCGTTTGGTAAATTGGCATAAAACTCACACACAACCTCCTTGACATATATCGACAACCCTTGAACCGATTCTTGCAATCCCAAATCCATGATTTTATCGAAAATTCCAAACTCATCAGGTTGTGAGAAATCTAAATTCCGTTCTGCTAAAAACTTCCTAGTTATAAGCTGTGAATACCTGGATTGAGCAGCTCTTGAGACAAACACATTAGAACGAAAATCTCCTCTTGCTTTAACATGCTTTGCAGACTGAGATCGTTTGGTAAGAGAAGAAGACCCGTGTATCATCTTCCTTTTCTTAATCGTGTGTCGTGAAATCTGTTCCTGCACAGAGACTTCCTCAAATCCGAAATCCTCAGAGTCCGAAGCAACTCCTTTGCCCTTATCTTGACCCCCTTCTTCCTCATCTTCATCAACAAGAACCGGTTCCGATTTGTCCTTTGTGGAATCTTCACTTCCTATCGAATCGATTTGAGTATCACCAACAGTTTTATCGAGCACCGGTCGATCATCATCACTGCTTGATTCGTCGATTAGATGAGGTCGGTGAGAATCACCACCCGGATTCACCTTCGAACTCCTTTTTCCTCTCACCAAACCTCGTCGAGTCGCCCTCACCATCGTTTTTTATTTTTTTCCTTTCCCTTTTTTTTTTTCGATACAACCAAAGCTAATCAAACACAAGTATATATTTTTTTTCTTTTTCGATATGACCAAAGACACCATTCAATAAATCTTTAACCCAAAAATAAAACCCAACTAAACCGTAAACACCCCGGTTTATTCAATGATATTATTTCAAACCCCATAAATTTTTTATACTTGTTCTTGACCAGCTTCAACCCAGAATCACATCTCACACACACCAATTGAATTTCTAAATGTTGCAAACCGATTAAAATCTAAAGCTTTTGTGAATATATCCGCTAGCTGATTATCAGTATCAACATGATCAATCTGAACTTGCTTTCTTTCAACTAGTTCTCTGATAAAGTGATGTCTGACATCAATGTGTTTGGTTCTTGAGTGTTGTACTGGATTTTTCGAAATATCAATCGCACTTTTGTTATCACAATACACCTGTAACACTCCAGAATCCATACCATAATCTGCTGACATCTGTTTCATCCATAATAATTGAGTACAACAACTCCCCATTGCTATATATTCTGACTCAGCTGTAGACATAGACACTGAATTCTGTTTCTTGCTCAACCATGCAATGAGATTATTACCCAGAAAGAAACATCCTCCACTAGTGATCTGTCACACTCCCTGCATAATCAGCATCACAATATCCAACTAAACCTTGATTTGAGCCTTTAGAATACCAAATTCCAAAATCAACAGTCCCTTTTACATACTTTATGATCCGTTTGACAGCTTCTAGATGTGATTGTTTTGGATTCGATTGATATCTAGCACACATTCCAACACTGAAGCTCAAGTCAGGTCGACTAGCAGTGAGATACAACAAACTTCCAATCATCCCTCTGTACTGCTTAACATCCACTTCCTTTCCATCAATGTCTTTTGACAATTTCAAAGATGTGCTCATAGGTATCTTGGCCTCCTTACACTTATCCATCTGAAATTTCTTCAGGAGCTGTCTTGCATAAGTACTTTGTGAAATAAAAGTTCCTTGATCAGACTGAATAATTTGCAATCCTAGAAAGTATTTGAGTTCACCAACCATACTCATTTCGAATTCTTGCGTCATATTACTCACAAAAGCATCCACCAGCTTCTTAGATGTGCTACCAAAAATAATGTCATCAACATAAATTTGAACCATCATGATATCATCATCTTGTTCTAAGACAAATAAGGTTTTGTCAACACTTCCTCTAGCATAGCCTTTCTTCATAAGAAAACTAGTTAGCCTTTCATACCAAGCCCTTGGAGCTTGCTTCAACCCATAAAGTGCTTTCTTTAATTTGTAAACATAATCTGGCTTAATAGGATCCTCAAATCCTTTGGGTTGTTCAACATAAACTTCTTCCTGTAAGATCCCATTCAAGAAGGCACTTTTGACATCCATCTGAAAAACTTTTAAAGTTTAGGATACAGGCCATTCCTAGAAACAATCTGATTGACTCTAGTCTTGCAACCGGTGCAAAGGTTTCTTCAAAATCCACTCCTTCAATTTGTGTATAGCCTTGTGCAACCAATCTAGCCTTATTACGAACCACCACACCACTTTCATCAATTTTATTCTTGAAAATCCATTTGGTACCAATGATATTCACATCTAGTGGTCTCCGAACTAGTTCCCACACATCATTCCGTTCAAACTGTTCAAGTTCTTCTTCCATGGCAATAATCCAAAAATCATCTTGAATAGCTTCTACATGATTTTTTGGTTCAATCATTGACACAAAACACTCATAAAAACTGTCTCCAAAACTGTGAGGTAACTTGTCATCTTCGGAAATCTATTTTAATTCCTCTAGTCTTCATCTTTTCATTCGATCTCCAATAATATCAGCTGCTGAATGGTTTTTGTGAACAAGTTGTAATCCTTCCGACTCGAAATAGGCACTTCTACTTCAGATTCATCATCTCGTTTCTTAGTTGCAAATACTGGTTCTGTATCACTGTCGAATCATCATTGTTTCGATGAACTAGATCTGTCATCAAAAACTACATTCACCGATTCCATTATGACACAAGTCCGTTTGTTATAAACCCCGAATGCTGTACTACTCTCTGCATATCCTAGAAACATGCCTTCATCACTTCGGAATCAAATTTTCCAAGATAATCCTTGTCATTCAAGATATAACACTTGCAGCCAAACACATGAAAGTAGCTCGAGATTCGGTGTCTTGCCTTTCCACAATTCATAAGGTGTCTTAGTTGTGTTTCTTCGCACATAAACTCTGTTAATTATGTAACATGCAGTATTTAAAGCTTCAGCCCAGAATTTTTAGGAACCTGTTTCCCATGTATCATTGCTCTTGCCATTTCTTGAAGAGTTCTATTTTTCCTCTCAACAACTCCATTCTGTTGTGGTGTTCTTGGTGCTGAATACTGATGTACAATCCCTTGTTGGTCACGAAATATTTCATAGCCTCATTCGAAATTCACCACCATGATCACTCCTTATCTTTTTGATTCCTCCTCTTTCATTTAGTAATTGTAGGGCTAAAATTTTGAAACTGTCCACAGTATCAGATTTCTCTCGTATAAACCGAACCAGTGTACCTTGAATAATGATCTACCAAGACAAAAACATATTTTTTTGCTAGACTTTCGACTTGCATTGGTCCCATCAAATCCATGTGAATCAGATCCGAACCGATTTTGATTGAACATCTGGAACCTTTTTGTGCTGAATTTTAACCTGTTTTCCATGGTTGCACGGTCCACACACCATATTGTCTTCCCCTTTGAGTTTTGGTACCCCTCGAACTATCTCTTTGTTTACAAGGGTAGTGAGATTCCTTGTATTCATATGCCCAAGTCGCTGATGCCAGAGATCAATACTTGCTTTAGCACTAAAGCACTTGATCGGCTCTTTTTCCCACATATAACAGTTGTTTCCAGATCTTACACCATACAACTTGACATTTCCTTCCTCATCCATAGCTTTGCAATCAACTTTTGTGAATAACACTGATAATCCTTCGTCACAAAGCTGACTAATACTTATTAAATTCGCTTTCAGCCCTTGAACTAAATACACATTCACCAGTTGTGGAAGCTCAGCATCACTTGTTGTGCCTTTACCTTGAATCAGACCATGACTCCCATCTCCAAAAGTTACTGTACCTCCTTTCAGTTTCTTGATATTCTGTAGATTACTCTTGGTTCCACTCATATGCCTTGAGCAACCACTATCAAAGAACCAAGGTTCTGAATCAACTTGTTCTTCAGTAATCATAGCCATGTTACACCTGAATCCAGACACCACTTTTAAATTCGGTTGATATAAATCAGTTTTCTTCATCCACACTTGCCTGCTTACCCCATTCCAGAAGAATTTTCCTTGATTTTTTAGTGTGCACACTTTTTCCCAAAATTTGTTACAAAATCGTTTGTAGTGCCCAAACTTTCCGCAAAAATGACATCCCATAGCCTCTCTAGCCACGTTTGGGATTGTTTCTTTTTCAGACTGATATACTCCTGCAGATACAAACTTAGTTAATTGTGAATTTGCTCTTCCATTATCTGTAAATCCAAGCCCTTTATGAGTCTTCTCAGTTCTTCCATAGCTCAGAATTTTATCAAGTTGCTTGGTGCCTGCAAACATATGTATCTTCTTATGCTGCTGATCCAAATCTGATTGTAATTGTGAGGTTTGTTTCTTCTCTTTACTTAGTTCCTTCTCAAGTTTGTCTATTTTTGCAGATAAAGCCAACTTTTCTTTCATCAAAACTAGTGAGTCTTTAGCAATCTTTTTCTCATCCTCTAATTCATTTTGTAAAGTCACGATCAGTTCCTCAAGACGAAGTTTTTCCTTCATTAATTCTTGATTCTCCTTACCTAGAGTTATGAGTGTATCTCGCACTTCTTTGTAACTCTGAACAACGTCAAGAATTTCTTCCCCTTCTGATTCAGAATCAGTTATTTCTTCCCCATTCTCAAACTCAGTGATTCCGACCATTGCAACAAGATTAATGAGTTCTTCTTCACTACTGCTATCATTATCTGATTCTTCCTCAACACTGATCATGGATTTTTCCTTTTTAGCTTTCAAATTACTCACACATAAATCAAGTGTGTGTCCAGTACCTTTGCAGATTGTGCACTTTGCTTCTCGTATCTTGCTTGTTGGACATTCACGAATAAAATGCCCATATCCTTTACACTCATGACATTGCATATCCGCTTTTCTGTCTTCACTTGTCCTTTTGGATGAGAAAGTTTTCTTTTGACCTTGACCCTGTTCTATCCTTCTTAATGCTCGATCAAACCTTCGTACCAGCAGACTTACAGTATTCTCCTCTCCTTGATCAGTTGTATCTTTGCTTGCAGTTAGAGCAATGCCTTTTGGTTTCTTAATTCCATTTAACTCCATCTCATGTGCCTGTAGCATTCCAACCACTTCTCCATAGCTGAGTTTATCCAGATCATGTGATACAGTTAAAGCTGTCTTATACCCCATAAACCTAGATGGAAGACATCTTAAAAATTTTTTAACCAGTTTCTGGTCTTTATAGGTTTTTCCTAGGGTTAAGGCTTCTTGTGCTAAAGCACTCAGCTTAGAACTGAAATCTGAGATCGATTCATGATCTTCCATCTTTAGATTCTCAAATCTTGATGCTAACATGTCTTTTCTTGAGCTCTGTACTTTGGTGGTACCTTCGTAATGAATCTGAAGGATATCCCATGCTTCTTTTGCTGTTTCGCAACCCTGAATCAAATCGAACTGCTTCCTCCCAACACTGCAATGAATCGCACTTAATGCTCTTGAGTTATATTTTGATTTCTTTTGTTCTTCATCAGTCCATTCTAATTCAGGTTTTGGAATTTTTTCTCCTGACTCATCCTTGATCGTAGGTTCCTCCCACTTTTCCAGAACAGTTTTCCACGCAAGTCGATCAATACCTCCTATTATAGACTTGATCCTTGACTTCCAAAATCCATAGTTTCCATCGTCCAAAACAACTTTGTTGTTGTTGATCAGATCTCCGTAGCTCTCCATCTTGTCCGCAGAATCTCACCTGTAATATTTTGAACAAGTGCCGCTCTGATACCAATTGAAAGAACAAGAACTTGTGATCTAATCAACGTAACAATGATTTCTTTTAAACTTCTCTTAGATTGATAGAAAATCTGTTTACAAGTTTGTTCTAAACAATTTTCTATTCTCTCAAGACTTTCAAAAACGAAATCTCACGCTCTCTCTAAGTTCTTAGCTATTCTTTTTCTTAAAACTAAAACTTAGAAGCTAGATTAACTTTTCTCTTGTTTGTGCTAAGACTTACAATCAGCCTTAGCACCCTATTTATAGAACTAGGGATCTACATATCCTAATCCTAATAGGAATTGGACAATTTCCTTTTTCCTTTGTGATTTAGGAAATTTCCCTCTTTCTTCATGTTTACATTCCTATTGTAAACATGAAGCTTCAACCTTAGAATCTTCTTGGGCCTTCCAATCCGTTGTAAAATTCCTTGCTTGTCAAACGCCGACATATCTTACTAGATGTTCTATTCGTGTACCAGTTCACTGCTCCTCTGAAGTAGTTCATCCTTTTGAATAAATATTACACCTTCAGATGGTATATGTCTTGTCTTCGCTGTCCATCGATCGTAAATACGGTCAACTACCTGTTGTTTAAATGCTCTTTTACTCGACTGGTCTGGGCAATATCTCCCATCCCAACTCCACCAGGTAGTGAAATGGTCGAACTCTACTTATCAAAACATATACTACATCTTGAATACAAACATGTTGCATAATACCAATTCCAAATTATGGTCGATGACCCAATAACACCTATGTCAAAAAAGAAAAGAAAAAAAAAAACACATACACAAAAGTACATGATCCATGTATAGGGAAAAATGTCATTTAAACCATGAACTTTCAAACTTTGACCATTTAAATCATGAAGTTTGTTGTAGGCCATTAAAAAACATCTACTTTTGTTGATTAGCTTTCTTAAACTTAAAGTTTTATTGACCAAACCAAAAAAGACATGACTTAAATCCGATAATTGACCTAGTAACAGACGTTACTATGCCGTTAACCACTCCGTTACTGACACAACGACATCATTTTAATGAAAGTTGTAGTTCAAAAAAATATCATTTAAACCATGAACTTTTAAATATAGGCCATTTAAACCATAAACTTGTAAATCTATGTCATTTAAACAATGAACTTTCAAATTTATGTCATTTAAAACATGAACTCGCCTTGGGCATTCGGTGAAAACTAGACAACATGAAAATTTTGGTTATCGAAGCAAACCGACGAGAGAAAGCCTAACCGTTGGACGCAATTGATTTGGATAATCGGATTTCGGTTCGGTTCGATAATTAGATCGATTGATTTATTAAAAATCGCATAAGTATATAAGCCTAACCGACTAACCCGTTTAACCCCAGTTTAGTTTCTCTCTTCTTTCTTCGACTCTGCCTCATAATGCAATTCTGAGAAAGATAAAGAAAATATTAATTCATCATTCTTTTTCATGTATTATAGTTTAAATGACATAAATTTGAAAGTTCATGGTTTAAATAACATACATTTACAAGTTCATGGTTTAAATTGCCTATATATAAAAGTTCATGGTTTAAATGACACTTTTTGAATTAAAACTTCCATTAAAACGATGTCGTTTTGTCAGTGATGAAGTGATTAACGACATAGTAACGTCTGTTATTGGTCAATTATCGGATTTAACGTCATGTCTTTTTTTTGCTTGGTCAACGAAACTTCATGTTTAAAAAAGCTAGTCAACAAAAATTGATTTTTTTTAATGACCTATAACAAATTTCACGATTTAAGTGACATTTTTTTTCTTTTTCGTCAGATTCGGCTAAACAACATCCAAACTGGAGTACACGGCCCATTATAAAAAAAAAAAAAAATACACAGTGTATCTAAAATTGCTTTAATTAGAGCACTCCCATTAGTCATACAAAGTGGGGGTCTCTAGAAAAAAGAGCACTTAATAAAAAGAAAAAAAGAAAAATTAAATTTGCAAACAATATTAATCCGTGTCTCTGCCGAGACTTTTTTACAACCTTGGAGACACCTTACGTGTCAGCATGACATTGGTCAGTGATAATAATTTTTTCTCTTTCTTTTCTTCCTTCGCAAAAAATATCTTCGTCTTTGATTATATTCGAATCCGACACAAAAGCTATATCCTTCTCTGATGAATCGATCTGTAACATGGAGAGAGATACTCTCAAAAGTGTGAATTCACTTCAGATGGACTATGGGATTTTCGCATGTTCATCAGAGCGACGTCGTCTCGTTCGTGTTGTCGTCAGACAATGAGGAATGTCGTTGTTGCTCTCTGCCATTACCGTCGGGTGTCGCTTCTCCTCTTTCTTCTTGTCCACTTTCCTCTGCTTCTCTACTTACAAAACATTTTTAATAAAAATTATATAAGATACCCATATTTAGGGATGTCTAATGGGAAAAGAAAAAATAAAATCAAGGGGATGAAGATCAAAACTTAAGTTAATATTATTAAAAGTTAGATACACAAATTTGAGGTTGTGCAATGGATTTGCTCTTATATAAATAGAAATTGTGAATATTAGTTCTATGCTTATAAATATTTCTTATCGGCTTATTTTGTAAAATCAGATCAATATTTAGGGGTGGGTAAAATAACCGCTAACCAAATAACCGACCGAAACCAAACTGAAAAAATCAAACCAAAACCGAACCGAAGTTTTTCAAATAACCGAATGGTTAGTAAAATCCTATATCCAAACTAACCGGAACCGAACCGAACCGAACAGACAATTAAATGGTTAACCGAAATATCCAAAACATAGAATATACCTAAAATAATAAACTTAATATTATGCAAACATGTAAAATAAACTTAAAATATCAATTATTTCTACATTGAGATAATTAAATACTTTAAATAATTAATATATCTAAATGTTATTATTGAATTTACTAAGTTAAAATACTATTTTGTGAAATCAGATCAATATTTGTTTCCCTATTTAAAATTTTGTAATGTATTATTGGTTAATTTTGGTTATATTCAGTTATTTTTGGTTACTTTTGGTTAAATTAGATTATATTCAGTTGATTTTAATATAATTTATGTTAGTCATGGTTATCTCTTCAACTAACCAAATTGAAATTAAACCGAAGAAACCCAAATCGAACCGAACCAAAATTTCTAAAATATCCAAATGATTATTATATTATATATCTCCTTGTCCAATGTTCGATTTTTTTAACAATTTCGATTTCGTGAAATATCGAATATGTCCTTGTCTTCAACCTCTCAAAACCGAGATCTGCAACCCTAAATCCGCCGTCACTTCTTTTTTCCCTTACTTTTGTTGATCATCACGATAACACACAATCCTTTTTCTCCTTTCCGGTACTCTGTTTTCTTCTATTGTAGATCCAATGGCGATTTCCAAAGATTTGTATCCTTCTCAAGAAGATCTTCCGTATGAGGAAGAGATTTTGAGGAATCCGTTCAGTTTGAAGCTGTGGTGGAGATATCTAATTGCCAAAGCTGAGTCGCCGTTCAAGAAGCGTTTCATTATCTACGAGAGAGCTTTGAAAGCTCTTCCTGGGAGCTATAAGTTGTGGTATGCTTATCTCAGAGAACGGCTCGATATCGTTAGGAATTTGCCTGTTACTCATCCTCAGTATGATTCTCTCAACAATACTTTTGAAAGAGCTCTTGTTACTATGCATAAGATGCCTAGGATCTGGGTTATGTATCTTCAGACTCTTACTGTTCAGAGATTGATTACTCGTACTAGGAGAAATTTCGACCGTGCTCTCTGTGCGTTACCTGTTACTCAACATGATAGGATTTGGGAACCGTATCTTGTGTTTGTGAGTCAGGATGGGATTCCTATTGAGACTTCGCTTAGGGTTTATAGGAGGTATCTTATGTATGATCCTAGTCATATTGAAGAGTTTATTGAGTTTCTTGTCAAGTCAGAGCGTTGGCAAGAATCTGCTGAGAGATTGGCCTCTGTGTTGAATGATGATACGTTTTATTCAATAAAAGGGAAGACCAAGCATAAACTGTGGATGGAGTTGTGTGAGCTTCTTGTGCACCATGCCAATGTTATTTCGGGTCTTAATGTTGATGCTATCATTAGAGGAGGTATTAGGAAGTTTACCGATGAAGTGGGAATGCTGTGGACTTCTCTTGCGGATTATTACATTAGGAAGAATTTGTTGGAGAAAGCTAGGGATATCTATGAGGAAGGTATGATGAAAGTGGTTACTGTGAGAGATTTCAGTGTTATATTTGATGTTTATTCGAGATTTGAGGAAAGTACTGTTGCGAAAAGGATGGAGATGATGAGTTCAAGTGATGAAGAAGATGAGAATGAAGAGAATGGCGTAGAGGAAGATGATGAGGATGTCCGTCTTAATTTTAATCTGTCGGTGAAAGAGCTGCAGAGGAAGATACTGAATGGGTTTTGGTTGAATGATGATAACGATGTTGATCTGAGATTAGCTCGCTTGGACGAACTGATAAACAGAAGACCTGCACTAGCGAACAGTGTGCTCCTTAGGCAAAATCCACACAATGTCGAACAATGGCATCGCAGAGTCACAATATTTAAAGGAAACGCAGCAAAGCAGATTCTCACATACACAGAAGCAGTGAGGACTGTGGATCCTATGAAAGCTGTTGGGAAGCCTCACACATTATGGGTTGCGTTTGCCAAGTTGTATGAAGACCACAAAGACCTGGTCAATACAAGAGTGATTTTTGACAAAGCCGTCCAGGTAAACTACAAAACCGTAGATCATCTTGCCAGTGTGTGGTGTGAGTGGGCTGAGATGGAGCTGAGACACAAGAATTTCAAAGGAGCATTAGAGCTGATGAGGCGTGCTACAGCTGTACCTACAGTAGAAGTCAGACGGAGAGTTGCTGCTGATGGCAATGAACCTGTCCAGATGAAGCTTCATAGATCCTTGAGGCTTTGGTCCTTTTATGTTGATTTAGAGGAAAGTCTGGGGACTTTGGAATCGACAAGAGCAGTCTATGAGAAAATATTGGATTTGAGAATAGCTACGCCTCAGATTATATTGAATTATGCTTTCCTTCTTGAGGAAAATAAGTACTTTGAAGATGCGTTCAAGGTGTATGAAAGAGGTGTCAAGATATTCAAGTATCCTCATGTTAAAGACATATGGGTAACTTATCTTACAAAGTTTGTCAGAAGATACGGCAAGACAAAGCTGGAGCGGGCAAGAGAGCTGTTTGAACATGCTGTTTCAATGGTAAGCCCATCTATCCTTTTATCCATGCTGGCTGCTTTTTGTTTTGTCTGACCACAGATATGATCAAACAAGCACCTATGTTAACTGCTTGTCTATTGATGTGGTGATATTGTGCGTGATCTAACCTGTGATTTATCTTTCTTTCAGGCTCCATCTGATGCTGTGAGGACCTTATACCTTCAGTATGCTAAGCTAGAAGAGGATTATGGTTTAGCCAAGCGAGCCATGAAGGTTTATGAGGAAGCAACCAAAAAGGTTCCAGAAGGTCAGAAGCTTGAGATGTATGAGATATACATTTCTCGTGCCGCAGAGATATTTGGTGTTCCCAGAACCAGGGAGATATATGAGCAAGCAATTGAATCTGGGCTTCCTCACAAGGATGTGAAGATCATGTGCATAAAATTTGCAGAGCTGGAGAGAAGCTTGGGAGAAATTGATCGTGCTCGTGCACTCTACAAGTATGCCTCTCAGTTTGCAGACCCAAGGTCCGACCCTGAGTTCTGGAACAAGTGGCATGAATTCGAGGTCCAGCACGGAAATGAGGATACCTACAGAGAAATGCTCCGTATCAAACGAAGTGTTTCCGCAAGCTACAGTCAGGTTAGTCTCTTTGATCCCTGGGTAAAGCATAGTACCTTTTTTGTCAACTCTGATAATCCATTTACTGTAGTTATTGACTTGGAGTTGCAAACTGACTACATATTTGATCGTTTTGTTTCAGACTCATTTCATTCTACCAGAGAACATGATGCAAAAGGACAAGATGGTAGATGTGGACGAGGCAAAAGACGTGTTGAAGAAAGCAGGCATACAGGATGACGAAATGGCAGCTCTAGAGAGGCAGCTTTTGAATACAACGAGTACCAACACAGAGGCAATGAAGGATGGCGGAAGAAGAGTTGGGTTTGTCAGCGCAGGAGTCATCTCACAGTCTGGCGAGAATGCGGGGAAACCAGTGACTGGGAATGGAGAAGACATCGAGCTTCCCGATGAAAGTGATGATGAGTCTGATGGGGAAGACCAAGTGGAGATCGCTCAGAAAGAAGTCCCTGCTGCTGTTTTTGGAGGGCTCGCCAGAAAGAGAGACGAAGATGGTGAAGAAGATGGAGAAGATGGTGCAGCCGAGAAACTAGGTGCACTAGAGAGGATGAAGAGACGGAAGCTTGTTCAGTGAGCAAATGAGTGATAGACAATTAGTCTTGTGCTTCAGTGATTCTGGTTCTAAACTTAATTGTAAAATCCAGAAACATGGACTTAGAGAGGAATTTTGTATTCTGTTTTGTCTTAATTCGACACTTTGTCTATAGAGTTATCTGTATTTCCTTGGTCTCTGAATTATTGTGCATCATGAACTTTTTTTTAGGTTCTGCAAATGATTTGCTTTCACTTAAAAAGAAAGTTTTATGGATTCAAACACACAAACTGATTATACGTTTCATTGGGAGGATATTTCGTTCATTCCAAAAAGAGTATATGATCTAAAACTCATCATCACATAAAATTGTTGTAAGCTACAGGGAACACTAGAGTCTCATCTTCATACATTCTCTTTTGAGTTTGAAGAAACCTCAGTTTTCTTCTCCTCTTCTTTGTTACTCATTGCTACTGGAGACGAATCTGTAACAGAATCTTCAGGTTCCGTCTTAAGCTCAGACTCGAACTCTTTTGCAGCCTACATTATACAAAACACGCAAAATGCTTCATCAATGCAAGTAAAATGATAAAAGGAACACTAAAATCATACAACAAGAAGCTACATATCTCAGAAAACACAAATTAGTTATAACCAAATCACAAGCAAACCCTTGTAATTGGATTTTTGGAAAGTATTAACCAAACATAACAACATGTTTACATCTACACTATACAGCAAAGTTATCAATATTGTTTAGAAGCAAAATAATTTTCTATATAGCAAAGTTGTTTCTATTCTTTCTTAGTGTTCTTATCGACTCCACACAGAACTAAGCACTTGAAACAGTAAAGTCCCAAAAACACATTCCTTCCTAAGACCTTTTAATCATGAGAAGCTTTTCCACATGCCTTTGCACAAGAAAACTCCAGAGCATAAAGTTATCAATGAACTCAATGTTTACAAGCAAAGGAATGTTTTATTCTTGATATACACAATATACAGTGAAGTTATAGCCACTAATTCCCAATTTTTCAGAGTATTCTTATCAATTCCACACAAATCCAGACAGAACTAAGCACTTGAAACATAGAAATCTCCAAAAACACATTCCAACAACAAACTAGAAGCTTTTCACATGACTTGGCAAAAGAATCTCATAAAAATGTTGAGTCTTCTTTTTATCAATTCCTCACAAATCCAGACACAACTTATACAATAACTAAGCACTTGTAGTATAAAATTCCCAAAAACACACATCAATTTTCAAGAACAATCAATAAGCTTTTTCACAGTAATTGGCAATAAGAAAAGGAACTCCAGAATTGCATAACAAACAAACCTGCTGAAAGCTTTTGACGGTTTTACCAATACTCTTGCCAATCTCAGGAAGTTTCTTAGGTCCAAAAAGCAAAGCAGCGACGCCAGCAATCACAGCGAGCTCAGGCACACCGAGACCAAACAGGGCATTACAAGTCAGTGGCTTTCTCGTCTGTTCCGGTCGGATTCTGCGTCGAATCGCCACCAAAGAACGGTAGTTTTGTCGGGTCGGAACTGTGAAGCAATTGGAGAAGAAGGAAGAGCGAGATGATGAGAGAGGTAGAGATACTGGTGGAGGAGAAGATAGAGTCGCAACAGATGTCGCCATTGCTGCTACTGCTTTTTTTTTTTTTTTTTGTGTTCTTCTGGTTCTAAAGCTATCTGTTTTTTTTTTTTTTTTTGGGTGCTTTTATCCAATACAATCCTGAATTCTATACAGTTTCCCATCTAAAAAAATAAATTGTTTTTTTCATATAAAATGAAATAATAAATATTAGTAGAAATTATTGAAAATCTGACTTAGTCCATATTAGTAGAATTTAATGTGTAAATAAAATATTCATTTAAAATGAAATAATTTTGAAGGTAAAATAAAGATCTACTTAATAATAAATATAATATATTATATTATCTACAAAAATTTTCTTTATAATATTTTCAAAACGATATTGAATATCACACTATGTTAAACAAATCCATTGCATAGTATATAACCAAACAATAAAAACAATTTCACATAATCAAATTATAAATATATACATAAATAATTATGTCTGATATGCTATCTTTTTTTTTTAAATATGTATGTTTATATGATAACAACCATTCAATAAATCAAAATGAAAAAAAAAAAAACAAAGACCAAAATACATAAGGAGATTACATTACAAACATCTTGTGTAATGGGTTTAAAAGTTGGCAAAAAGAAATCATCAAGATTTCAATAGAATTCCAATAAAATTTTAATCTCATCTTCATTTTAATATTTTTTTTAACTTATGCAAAACAAACAAGTTACATTAAAATCAAACAAACCTTCAAACCTTATCGAAAAGTCTTTACAAAAAAAACAACCAAGTCATGGTTCATAAAACTCACCAAGACCGTTCCGGGGCTAAAACCCAACAAGCAGATGCTTTAGGCATCAAAGTTATATGAACAATATAAGACCATGGGCAACGCCGTCGATTCGGGCCGTCCCTGAATTTTTTTTGAATTTAATTTAATTAAAAAAGACCCATTATCGAAAAAACGGTTCTTATTATAGGACGTTTTTTGTCCGTCTTCTTCACCACGTGGTCTATTCTGATTGGGTGTCGAATTCTCTAGGGTTAAACGAAAAATTATTTGTCGAGACAAATTTTGTTCGACTTCTTTCTTCTCTCGACGGCGACGACAAAGGCGATACACATCCTCGACGATATCACGAAGGCGTTCCGTTCTTGTCACAGGAATTTCTTTACAAAATACCGAAGCCAATCTTCTGTTTCTCCCGAAGCCGGTCCGATCATCTGTCTCGAAGCTTGTCCGGCGATTCGATCTTCTCTCCCGAAGCTTGTCCGGCGATTCGATCTTCTCTGTCTCCCGATGCTTGTCCGGCGGTTCAATCGTGGTAATTGAGGTTTGTCTTCTTCCCCCAATATGAGATTTCTCTCATTATCGCTGATTATCGAATTAGGGTTAGAGATTTGGGATTATCGAATTAGAGTTAGAGATTTGGGATTATCGAATTAGGGTTATTGAATTAGGGTTATTGAATTAGGGTTATTGAATTTGGTTTTGTTGCTTTGGCTTCGTGATTGTTGTGTCGTTTGTTGATTGTTAAGTATTCGGTGATTGTGGATTGTTAAGTATTGTTGTGATTGTTGTGTCGTATTAGGGTTATCGAATTAAGTATTAGGGTTATTGTTAAGTATTGTTGTGATTGTTGTGTCGTTTGTTGTTGATATGTACTCGTATGGTTGCTAAAATTGTTTTTAACATTGATTTTGATAAAACTTTGGTTTTTTTGTCTTAATTGTTAAAGGATCATTGGTATATAGTAACTATATTATAGGATCATTTGGTGATTGTTGTGTCGTTTGCTTTTGTCTTAATTGGTAAAGGATTTTAGGTTTCTCATTTGTTCTAATAAATTGTGATTGTTGTGTAGTTGATTGTATTTAATTTTGGTGTGGTTTGTTCATAGTTTCTTTTTAATTTGGTAGTTGTAATGTGTACTTGTCATAAATTGTGATTAGACATTGGTTGTTTGTCTTTATGTTTTGTTACTTATTGCAAGTTACCTTTTAACCTATTAAACCCCAATCATCTTCTTCCTATTTCCATCATAAATCTCTCACGTGTACTCGCTTATCATAAATCTCTTTCACTTGTAACCCCCACTCATTTAGTAACATCTTCTTTCTATACTCGCTTCTCTTCTCTTCTCTTCCTTATTCGTTTCTTCATATGGATTCTACGAATTCCTTCTTTCAGTCTTCTTTTTACTTAAACATGCTTAACATTCAAGAAGAAGGTGGTTTAAATGAAAACTTTCGTTGGAAAAGTTATCCACCTTCTGGACAGAGCTCCCAACCTTCTCCTCACAGCTCCCAACCTTCGCCAACTCTTTCGCAAGAAACACCATTGGAGCGCAAGGAGAGAAAGACATGGACACCTGCTGATGATGAAGTCTTGATCTCCGCTTGGCTCAACACATCAAAAGATGCCATCGTTGCAAATCAACAAAAGGGAGGAAGCTTCTGGCAAAGGATTCAAAAATACTATGCTGACACTCCTCATGCTAGAAATGGTGGTGAACAAATGCTGGTGACACATTGCAAGCAGCGTTGGCACAAGATAAATAACCAAACTAACAAGTTCTGTGCGGCATTCGCAGCTGCAGAGAGACTGAACAGCTCTGGTCATTCTGAAAATGATATCATGAAGAATGCACATGATATCTACTTCGCTGACCATAAGAAGAGATTTAACCTTGAACATTGTTGATTTCGGTTAAGGTTTGAGCAGAAATTTCTATCCCTGAACACTATTAACACGCCCCCATCTCAGCCTGCAACAAAGAGGAAACAAGCTGCTGAAGGTTCA
This sequence comes from Camelina laxa, assembly GCA_024034495.1. NCBI lineage: Eukaryota > Viridiplantae > Streptophyta > Magnoliopsida > Brassicales > Brassicaceae > Camelina > Camelina laxa. The sequence continues at coordinate 13,624,294 of CM043881.1, forward strand.
CAATCATCAAGCTGCAATGTTGAGGAGTGTGAGAAAAGGCCAGAAGGGATCAAGGCTGCCAAGGCGAAGAGGAACAATGCTCAGTCCACAAACGTGAAGACTCTTGCTGAGTATAAGAGCATGTGGGATGTCAAGAAAGAGGAATTGGCTGAAAAGGAGAAACTACAGAAGCTGGCCATCCTAGACACTCTCCTAGCCAAAAAAGAACCCTGGAATGCGAGTGAAGAAGTTATCATGAACAAGATAGTGTCCCAGTATTTCTGATATTAGAGCATGTGTTTGTTGTTTGTTTCTCTTGCTTAAATCTCGGCTTATGTATTTGATTTGTATTCCCTGTTTGTTTGATTTGTATTTCCTGTTTCAAACTAAATCAATATAAGTCTATTTTAATTTCTAGTAACTCGGCTATTGTATTAACTAACTTAATCAGATTGTTAGTTCTTTAACTCCGCTATTGTATTAACTAATCTGCTTCTTCTTGTTTATCTTCAGGTTACGTAAGAAATGGGCCAGGACTATAGCTATTCTCAGCCTTCTTCATCTGATCTGGCTGATAAGTACTCAGAGGACACTGCGGATAGAGAGCTAGAGGCTTTGATTCGTATAGATGAAGCAGAGTCGAGGCAATACCCACCTCAACCTGAGGTGGAGCATGGATTCCCGAAGGAATGCTACTGTGGTGCGCAGCCTATTCTATCCAACTGCTACAACATAAGGTATTTGATTTTAATTTTATTGACGTATAAGTTTTGTATACATGCTAACTCTTTATTTATTGCAGGTTCTTCACATGTCCAAATGTCGATGATGGAGAGATGCATATTCACAAGTGGTGGGATGTGGCTGTAATGGAGGAGTTGAGGGACAGTGATAGACGATATGAAGTGATGGCTGAGAAGGTAGATTACTTAACCTTGTTCAATGAATATGAATCAGACATCAATCAGGTTAGAGATCAGAGTTACGCAACTGAACATAAGCTGGTTATGTTGGAGAATGTAGTTAATGATATACGTAAGGAAAATAAGTTAAGAAATTTAACTGATTTGCTGGTTGTTGGTGTAATCATCATTTTCGCATGTATTTTGTTCAGGTTGGTGTAATGATTTACACGGGTACTTGTTGTTTTCTTATCATGTATGTTGTTTTGTTTTGGTCTCTCACGGGTACTTGTTGTTTTCTTATCATGTATTTTGTTTTTTTTTTGGTCTCTCACGGGTTACAAAATAATGGAACTCCACTATATATATGATAACTCTTCACTCACACCAAACAAGACCAAAGCAACAAAAAAATTCTCAAGAAACACCATCAAAGCAACAAAATACTCACACCAAACAAGATCAAAGCAACAACACTTTCTCTTCCTTTATCTTCCTTTCTCTTCTTCTCTCTTTAATACAAGTCATTTCTTCATTTCTTTTCCTTTCTCTTGAAATGGGATCATCTTCAAACCATTATCACTACCAAGCCGATGATAATCATTATCACTACCAAGCCGATGACAATGATCATTTTGAGGGCTATTTAGAAAACATTTATGATGTCTCGCATATTATTCCGGAACCAAACCAGCCAAACGATAGGATTTTTATCGAGCGAAACCGGGAAGAAGGCCACAATAATCTTTGGAATGATTATTTTAGTGACACTCCAACATATCCAAAATATTTATTCCGGCGATGGTTTCGCATGCACAAGCCACTGTTCATGCGAATTGTGCAACGTCTCTCTACCGAAATCGAATATTTCCGCCAAACCCAAGATGCAACCGGACGGGCTGGTCTTTCACCTATACAAAAATGTACTGCAGCAATTCGTCAATTGGCATATGGTACTTCGTCTGACAGTGTTGACGAGTATGTACGAATTGATGCTTCAACAGCTCGGAAATGTTTGCATGAATTTACCGCCGGCATCATCCAAGTGTTTGGAGATGAATACCTAAGACGTCCTACACAGGAGGATCTACAAAGACTACTCTATCAGAATGAACAGCGTGGATTTCCCGGGATGATTGGTAGCATTGACTGTATGCATTGGGGGTGGAAGAATTGTCCCACGGCTTGGAAAGGCATGTATTCACGATTAACCGGAAAACCTACAATTGTGTTGGAAGCAGTAGCTTCGTATGACCTCTGGATATGGCATGCATTTTTTGGAGCTCCAGGTACTATGAACGATCTTAATATTCTTGATCGATCTAATGTTTTTGATGACATAATAACCGGTCAAGCTCCGGAAGTCAGCTTCGTTGTCAACGGAAGGGAGTACAACTTGGCGTACTATCTCACTGATGGTATTTATCCAAATTGGGCAACTTTTATTCAATCAATCCGACTTCCACAAGGTAGGAAAAAATCTCTCTTTTCTAAAAAACAAGAAGCTGTGAGGAAAGATGTTGAACGTGCCTTTGGAGTCTTGCAAGCTAGATTCGCCGTTATTAAAAATCCGTCTCGTTTATGGGATAAAAACAAAATGGCAAATGTAATAAGATCATGCATAATACTCCATAATATGATTGTCGAAGATGAACGACATACATACAGTTACCAAAACATTGTTTCTGAATTTCAACACGGAGAACATGTGGATCAAACATATACCGTTGGTGCCGCCGGTGTGGGTTCAAATATCAGCAGTACGATTACTCGTCAAACAAGACTTCGGGATAAACAAGATCATGACCAACTAAAACAAGATTTGATTGAGCATATTTGGAATAACTTTGGACATCTTCCGGATAATGAAGATTGATTTTAAAATAACTATGAATTGAATAAAATGTTTGTTTTTGTTTTTATGTTTTTATGTTTTTATGTTATATGTTTTCTGTTATTAATTTCTTAATTGTATGTTTTTTGTTTTTTCAACTTTAAATAATTAATCTTTAAACTTTCAAAATAATATTATTTTATTCGGGGGACCAAATACAAATAGACACCAATGCTCATACTAAAAATAAGAAACTATCAAAATATTATTATTAATTGTGAGGGACCAAAAAAAGTCCCCAACCGATGTGGATGCTCTAAGGACATCACTAAACAAAAACTTCCTTTGGTACAGTGGCATCATGGGTATCGGGTTCGAATCCTCAAACAAACTTTTTGCCAATTTTAATTTTTTTTCGATTTGTTAATGGGTAGTTTTGCTTTAGGCAGCAAATATATTCGGTCCAGCCCTGTAACTCACAATTTATCTTTAACACTAATGGAAGAATATTCCAAAACTGTGGCATCTATTTGATCTTAATAGTAGGGGTGGGCATTTAAACCGAACCGAACCAAACCAAACTGAACCAACCAAACACAAACCGACCCAAACCAAACCCAATCCTACACTCCAACTATTCGGTTATGTTTCTTCCCAACCCAAATGATTCGGTTTAGTTCGGTTTGAACTAATAACCCCAATGTTTTTTATATTAATTAATAATATTATTAAAATTTTAAATATGTTATTTTACCAACGACCATTTGCATTTGGTTTCTATTTTAATTTATTTTAAATTTTCTAATAAAAGTAACTAAATATAAATATAGATTTAATTATGTTTAATATTAGGTATTTTATTTTATTTTTTAGCTTTTCTAATTTATTTGATTAATTAACTATTATAAAACCATAATCAAATTTTATTTTGTTACATTAATTGATTTTTAAACCAAATTAAAACCGAACCAAACTAAAATCAATCCAAACCAAACCGATCTGAACACACACCAAACCAAACTAACTTCGGTCGAGTTTGATTAGAGTTTTACCAAAATCGAATGAACCAAACCCAAACCGAATCCGAACTTAAACCGAAATGTCCACCTCTACTTAATAGTGGAAGATTAGTTTCGGAAAGGAGATGAAAATAGTTTTACTAATATATGTTATTTACTTAATCAGCAAGATAATATATGGATCGTAAACTTGAAAAATCGACTCTATATGCCTGTAAATAATAAAAAATTTATTAGTTACGATTCATAATCTTTTACATAAATAAAAAAATTAGTTCACTAAATAAAAATGTGTGTTGTTCATCTTTCTTACTTACCATTAAAAGACCTCAAGCCTTTCAAATATGTTTGGCATATCGAAGTCATGACTCATGATTCTTCACGTTTAAAGACAATTTTCCCTCAATTTTGGTGAATTCATTAAAATGTGATCAGTATTTTATGTATTTTTGATTAAAATTATGATGTTGTTTACAGGTAAATTTATTTTTGAGGTTCTAAATCTCTATGTTGCATGGAAATTCTTTTTAAGGTTTGTTTTCTGTTTCCGAAACATTTCAGAAACGAAAACTCGTGGAAACACGGAAACACGATTCCTAAACATCTCTGTTTGGAAACTAGATGAAAACTTTGTTTTCATTTTAGAAACACGACGAAGACTCTTTTTTTTTTAGTTTAGAAACTTAGTAAATAAAATAATTTAAAAATATATAATCATAATACATATAAATATATAATATTATTAATGTTTTAATTCAACTATTCAATATTTATGTTTTGAAAATTCGTGTTGTTTCAAATATTTCTTTTGTTATAGGTTTTAATGTTCGGTGTTTACTATTTATATACATATATATCCAGATATATATACATATGTTTCCAAAACGTTTTCATTTCTTAATTTTAGGAAAAAATCGTTTTTAGTTTCCGAAACGTTTTCCACGCATCTGTTTCCCTTTAGTAAATCTTATACCCTCAGTTTTAACCAAAGTAAAATGTTTAATCTGCTATAAATTTTAATTAAACTTTATAGCAGATGGAATATTTAACTTTGATATTCTATTCTTCGCTTGCCCTTCTTACACCATCTGGTCCGAGCTCACCCATCGGTTGCTACGCCGTCAGCTCAGCCCGGATTGGTCAAGAACCTTAGCTTCACTGTGCTCAAACCGTTACAGCCATAAAGACATGACAATGCTCTGTATGGTTTTCCAAACTACTCTCTACATGGTTTGGAGAGAGAGGAATGGGCGGGATCATGGCCAATGATTTCACACAACAACCGCTTTGGTTGGCACCAACATCGAAGCTTCATGATGGCCTACAAGTTCGCTGGGACGAGCTGCGACAGCGATATGTTCTTAAGCTGTTTCAGTTTTACTTTCTTTGTAAACCTCCGTTCTAGGCTACTCTATTTTGGCTGAACTGTTTGAGTCTCCCTCACACAATGTATAGCCACGTTTACTATATATTAATTTCTCATTTCATAAAAAAAAAATGTTTGGTAGTATTAACAACTTATGTTCTATTATTATTTATGGTACCAGATTATTATTAGTAGGATATTCTTATAAAATTTAACAGAAACTAGAAAACGTAATTAAATTTACAAAGTAAAATACTTGCAAATGAATAGAAATTAGAAGTTCAACACAAACAATCAACGAAGAAATGGGTTAAAACAAGAAGAATGAGTAGTTAAATAATCTGAAAACAGTTCTTTACAAAACATATAACACTTCATTTTGTCTCAATATCTCTCTTGATAATGTTACAAATCAAGATTCTTCTTAGCAGCTACTGATCCCCAACGCTTCGAATACGTTTCTGCAGATGTTCCAAGCTCTCAACTCTACGCATCGAAGCTGTTCTGTTCATCTTGCACCCGATCAAAGCCTTGCTTTTGTTGCCCGAGCTGACGATCTCTGGCGTGGTCAAATGGCTGCTTGTGGTATCTGGAGAAGTTGATGTCTCTGAAGGACGAGAGACAGTTGTTACAATCTGAGGCATAGTGTGGAACATTGGGTTGAAACCTGTGAGTCTCTTCACTGTCTCCTCAGCCATTTTCACCTTAAAAAAATATAAACATGTTTTCAACAGTCTTGTATAAGCGTGCTAAGCGGAGTTTCGGTACAGAGAAGAACAAGGATATTACCTTTGCCCGTAAGGTCTCGATATTGGCTTTCAAAACTCTGTTTTCTACAGCTGCGTCGTTGAATGTTTGAGTTACATCAGTGAGACCTTTCATGAGCTTTGAATTCTCTACACGCAGCTGTGAAACCTAAAACGAGATGGAGATTGTAACAAGTGAGCTAAAGAAAGTTTAAGGAGAAAGAATAAGAATGCGGGCGAGATTAACATACTTGTGTCTCTAGCTCACTCAAGTGTGCTTGCTTTCTTCTTCTGGACCGTCTAGCTGATTCCCTGTTAGAGAGCATCCTGTAACAAACAGATGTTCTAATCAAGATTTTGTCTTCTCAGAGGATATATAAAATTATAATTCAAGAAAGAATGTAAATTTATTACCTTTTGACGCGTTTAACATTGGTAGGGTTCATATTAGTTTCACCATCAGCTTCTTCTTCATCACCAGAGAGCTCAGATCCACTTGTTATAGCACTGCTCATCATTGGTGAAACTGACAATTGAAAAAAACCATACAGTTCAAGTCCATTAGCATTTTGACAAGAATCTTGAAAACAAACACAACATCTTAAAAAGGCTCCTCATAGAAGTACAATAATCAACTCACGTCATTGCTTCTAAAACTACATAGAAGCACACGAGTAACCAAATTCAAAAACCATGAGAGCATAGTAAGTAAAACCTTTGGAAGAAGCTAGAGAGCCTTGTTCTGATGTATTGGTTGTATATGCTCCTCCTCCATCGTCAGATCTACCAGAAGTAGTATCCTGAGGTTTGATGAAAGATCCCTATCAAGTTTCAATAATAACACCACAAAATCACTTCAGAGACTAAGATAAGGCTCATAAACTCAAACCATATCCCAATTCAAAAAGAACAAAACAAGCTTAAGTGTTCTGAGTTTGGAAGAACTCATCAACTTAATCCCAAACCATGTGGGTCGATTCAACAGATCAAAAGATTTGAATTTTTTTAAATGGTCAAGTGAGTTATCTAAACCTCTGAAGATTACTAAAAATGAAGCGTGAGCTGTACCCTTTTCATGGCGACAGCAGCACAAGCAAGATTGAGTTTACTCTTCAGAAAAGCTCTGTATTCCTCTGAATCTACCGGAACATTCGGAGGAGAAGAGACGGAAACACCAGACGCCGTAGCAGAGGATTCTCCGGCATTAGCGTCGTCTGCGGCGGAGGATTCTTGTATGAAACGATGGAATGCCCATTCGGAGGCACTGCGATTCATCGCCGTCGTTCCATCCACCGCCGACCGATGATGGTTACCGGAGATTTCTTCGATTGAGAAAACTTTTTCCATATTTTTGTAGTTTATAGTTTTATTATTTCTTTTTTTGGTTTCAACTTCTCCTTACAGTTTCTTCTTATCCGATTGGGCAGTCTTTTCATTTGAACATATGTTCTTTTTTTATTCTTTTTTTTTTTTTTGTAAGAGATTTGATTATCAGGTTATTACACCCAAGCCCCAACAAGAATATTATATTCCTATTCACAACTAAACCTTTTGATTTATTCTGTTTAAGTCATATTTTCTCTCTTTTAGTTAACAGGTCAACAAAATGACAACTGATTATAACTAAGATTATCGTAAATATAATCTCTTTATCAAAAACTTCACTTCCTTATTTCGAATGATAATATGTTTCCTCGTTTGGAAGCGGATGGCGAGGGGCTTCTCTTTGTAGAAACAAATATTGGTATTAATTAATGAAAACAGGAGACTATGAGGAGCTAAAAGTAATATTGTTGATGCTACCACCAAACTACGCGTAATAATATTATTGTTTACGCCTTATTGGATAAAATAATAAGTTGTCCAACGCTTTTCGGGTCAAATCCAAGTCAGACTGACGTGGCAAAAGGTATTTTATTCAATAAGAAATTTTGATTTGTGTCGCTAGAATATTTATTATATAATATAATATATTTCATTCGTCTCACAAAAATTGATGATTTAACATTTTTACACATATTAAAAAAATTTAGTTTTTATTTATAAATTAATTTATAATTACCTTTTAGTAGAGAGGGAAAATATAAACCAATAACAATTCAAAAATTTAAATATTTTCAATGATTATTTTTTAAAGTTTACAAAACATCAATCTTTATGAGACAAAAAAATATTCCAAAACATCAATTTTTGTGAGACAGAAGGAGTATATAATATATATATAGAATATTGTAATCTTTTCCATTTGATTTGTATTGTTTACATTTAACTTACTTCATTTCCTGGGTCCATTTAATAATATTTCCATTTGCATTTTATAAACGAGGACAGATCCGAGAGGAACATAATATAGAGTTTTTTTATATGTGAAGTTAGATTAAGGAAATGTACTAAACTTATCGGTTTTGGATAAGAATCTACCAAAAGTTCAAGTTGCACATATCTTGGGTCTTTTTAGGTTTGCATATATTAGTCCACTTGTGCGAAGTCTTTTTTCAGGGGAAAAAAATAACACTTGCAATTGTATATTTCATATTCTATCTTTATTGTCGGCCAAAAACAATATTATGGATATGATTGGTAATACCAGACAGAGATTAAATAACCTCTATTGTCCACCCATCACCAAGCAGTTTGTATGCTTTAGCGACAAGAACGTTGATCCTCAATTTAAACTCCTCATGACATAAACAATGTAACATTTTTTTGTTAAGTCTCTCATATACGCCTGATGGATAACACAAGCAAAAACTATAGTCTATATATGCAATTATAGTAGTCCAAGTGACTTGAATTGTCCGTCTCTCTTTGAGAAAAGAAGACTGGATCTCGTCTACTTTTTGGGAAAAGGTTCCTTCAAAAACAATTAAACAAGGATTTAAAAGTTAACATGGCTGAACCATCATCTGTAATATATAACATGCAATTTTATCCACTAGTGTTGATGTTCAGATCGGTACAATTGAGATATTTAGTTCGGTGTTAAATGGGGGTCGAAATTCTCTTTATTAAACTGAAAAGCCGAGCTACAATCTATTTTGACGAGCTAAAAGGTCGTATATAACAAAAATGACGAGCTGCGAGCTCGCGTATATTGTTCTTTTCTAACGGTTTTTGAAACGACCAACCCTTTTTTTTCTTTTAATAAAAAAATAATAAATATAATATATTAAAACAACTACATCTAGTGGTCCCATACCCACTAGCCACTTAACCACAACACATTCAACAGCGGAAAACATAATCAATAACCCATAATAACCCAATAATAAACCAATATCATAGCAAGGCAATATCTCAATACCAAACAACAAGAAACATGAAACCAGCAACCTAGCAATGTTTCTAATGACCCAACTCTAGTACCCTAGCACATGCCAGACAACATCCAATCGAGTCCCTAGAACATCCTCCTCTTCATTGCCTTGATTCCACGATCACACTTTGCCTTTACCTGCACCACAAACACAAATTGAGATGCATGAGTATTTGATAAACACTCAGTGAGGCAATCCTCCCATCTACTGGGCTATAATAACAAGCAATAAGATCTCTACAAGCCACAAACAACAATCAATAAAACAAACCAGGCAATATACAACGCATGCAACATCCATCGCAACTGAACAAGGGGTGTCGACCGGCGCCAAACTGGTGTCGACCGGCACTGACTATCTGGTGTCGACCGACGCCAAACTGGTGTCGACCGACACCCTGCCCGACACTCCCGAAAACCCTAGTTTGCGTCGACCGACGCCTCCACATGGCATCGAACGACCCTCGCCAAAGTCCCGAGCCGTCCTCGCGTTGGTGTCGACCGACACCCCAACTGGTGTCGACCGACACCGATACCGAGCAGCGATTTCCCTCGATCAGAAACTCCGAATCTCGCCTCCAATCTTCTCCAATCCGCTCCTTGCACTCCCAGAAGCCAAACCCAGCCCAGATAGCAACGAAAATAACATAGGGAACTCAAGGAAACAACCACATAAGCACCAAATCACATAGAAACTAGAAATCTTAGCTTAGATAAGCCATGGTCATGCACTCACCTCTTTGCAGGAAGATTCTGACCAACAAGAACGAACTCCCTCACTCCTAGCAAGCTTCTAACACCTCCCCAGCCTTAGATCTCCCAAGAACAGCAAGGAATCTCTCAAACTCTTCCCAAAAGCTCAAGAACACTCTCTCTTTGTGTTTTTCTCAAAAACGGCGAAAACACCAAAATAACACGACCCTAGGTCGTTTTCTACCCCTAAAAACTCGATTTAGGGATTTCCTAAACCAACCACACAAACCGGACAATTAAAATTGAACCGACCAAACCGGCCACAACTGGTGTCGATCGACACTCCCTCTGTGGCGTCGATCGACACCCTCACCAAAATTCCCAGAAAATGGTTTGCGGGTGTTACAATTCTCCCCCACCAATCTAGATTCGTCCTCGAATCTCGAACAACCATCAGTCAAGGACTCCCGTGCAACCGTCTCTACGGCCCGCACTCCTCCGACCGATCTACAGAAGGTCTCCCCTAGGCGATAGACTCACGCTCCAGGCGTCATTTGCTCTTGACTTTTTGGACTTTCCTTTACTCATAGGCCTAAACCTTGAGTTTTTATTGGCTCCTCATCAGACCTAAGTCTGCATGCCAAATGTTGGCTCCTCATCAGGCCGAAGCCCGCATGCCATAATATATAAGGAAAAGTCCAAACTCGTCTCTCGGGTTGCCACCCTACAGCGCGCCCCCGGATCGTCATCCGAAGTCGATATACCAACCATTCTTTCGAGCCACAAAGTCTCTGAAATGGCAGTACTAGGAGAACCTAAGTCCCCCAAGAGTCGCGAGCAAACGATTCTGAACACGTCCGAGTCCTATCCCTATCCAGGTTTCCTTCCCGTGACTCGCGTAGAACATCTCAATGTCCTACCAACCACATATTCCCTCACTGGAATACCTCATGACCACACAGGGATCATATACGCCACAAGGGCCGCCACAAAGGCCAAACAGAATGTCCTAAAGAGGACCGCCACCAAGGCCAAACAAAATATCCTAAAGAGGACCGCCACCAAGGCCAAACAAATGTCCTAAAGAGGACCGCCACCAAGGCCAAACAAATGTCCTAAAAAGGACCGCCACCAAGGCACTCTGGCTAAACAGCCCGCCACAAAGGCCATCTGTCCCGAAGGACCGTCACAAAGACCATCTGTCCCGAAGGACCGTCACAAAGACACTCTGGCTAAACAGCCCGCCACAAAGGCCAAACAAACGTCCTAAAAAGGACCGCCACCAAGGCCACACAAATGTCCTAAAGAGGACCGTCACAAAGACACTTTGGCTAAACAGCCCGCCACAAAGGCCAAACAAACGTCCTAAGAAGGACCGCCACCAAGGCCACACAAATGTCCTAAAGAGGACCGTCACAAAGACACCCTGGCTAAAAGCCCGTCACAAAGACCCCACAATGTCTAAAAAGACCGCCACACATGGGCACACTGACTCAAAAGTCCGCCACTAAGGCCACACTCAAGCCCCCTTTAAGGCTCTCCACCGCTAAAATGGACAATTTCTAACTCCCATAAAACTTTCCATATTTAGCACCTTCCATTTTTGGAAACTTTCCACTTTTGGAAACTTCTCTTCACAACCCCGCCTCACGGAAACTTTGTACCCCAAACACCACCTCATCTTGTTACTGAGTCGCACAACCAACCACCCCAAGCGACCGAGTAACAAGAGAGATGGGCTGGAATACTCCATTCCCGCTCCAGCCACGGATTACAGATGGGACCCGGCTAAACAAGCTCAAGTCGCGGCTTGCTTCTCATACCACTTCTTGAACCTTGCCTTCATCTTTGCCTCAGGCTCCCAAGTCTGCTCCTCAACACCATCACAGTCCCAAAGGACTCTCATCAAAGGAATCTTCTTCTTCCGAAGCTCCTTGATCCTCCTCTCGAGAACCCTCACTGGTCTCGCCTCCAAAGTCATGTTAGGCTGAAGATCCTCAGGAATCTTAGCCAACACCTCCTCTCCCTCACGGAGACACTTCCGCAACATAGACACATGGAAAACCTTATGGAATGCACGCATCACCTCGGTAACTCCAATCTATATGCCACTGGTCCAACCCGCTCAATCACTCTGAATGGACCCATATACCTCGGACTCAACTTAGTCTCGACAATGACCTGTTCGGACCCCGCAACATGGCCATCTTGAGGTACACTCTGTCTCCTACCTGAAACTCAAGATCTCTCCTCCTCCTATCTGCATAACTCCTCTGCCTATCCCGAGCCTCCTTCATGTTCAACTTGAGAACCCGAATCTTCTCTGAGGTCTCCGAACAAAACTAGCACCAAACATGCTCCTCTCCCCCACCTGAGTCCAGCATAATGGTGTACGACATGGCCTCCCATACAAAGCCTCATAAGGAGCCATCTTAATACTTGCCTGATAGCTGTTGTTGTAAGCAAACTCTACCAGGTTCAGATGATCTGCCCAATGGCCACCCCAATCCAGCACACACATCCTCAGCAAATCCTCCAGCGTCTGGATCGTCCTCTCTGACTGTCCATCAGTCTGGGGATGATAAGCTGTACTCATATGCACCTTAGTGCCCATCTCTGCCTGAAATGCCTTCCGAACACCGAAGTGAACTTAGAATCCCTATCGACACAATGCTTGCTGGCACCCCATGCAACCTGACTATCTCCCTCACATACTTCTTAGCCAAGACCGCTGCTCCATCAGTCTTCTTAATGGCCAGAAAATGTGCTGACTTAGTCAACCGGTCCACAATGACCCAAATAGCATCAAAGGTCCGTGACACTGGCAATCCTACCACGAAATCCATAGTGATCATATCCCACTTCCACTCAGGAATGGGTAAACTCTTCAGTAACCCGCCAGGAACCTGATGCTCAGCCTTCACTAGCTGACACACATCGCACCTCGAAACCCAACTAGCCACGTCCTTCTTCATCCCGACCCAATGATAGTACCTCTTGAGGTCACGGTACATCTTGGTCGCTCCCGGATGAATGGATAACTTGCTCGCATGAGCCTCTCTCGAATCTCCTGTCTCAACTCCTCATCCTTGGGCACACACACACGACCGTGCACCAAGATAGTACCATTATCTGAGACCTGATACTCTGAACCCACATCCTTAGAGGCATTCACTAGCCCCAAATCCTTCTCCTGAGCCAACCGCACTCTACTCAGAAGATCTGCTCTATCTACTGCTTCCAAACCCAACGGTTCCTGTGAAACAGCACATAAGCTCAAAGCACTGATCTCCCTACCAGAGACTCCATCTCCTGCTCCTGAGCCGAAGCTACCCTCTTCCGACTCAGAGCATCTGCAACCGTGTTAGCCTTACCAGGATGATAGGCTATCTCCAAATCATAATCTGCCACAAGCTCCATCCACCGCCTCTGTCTCAAATTCAGCTCAGGCTGAGTGAATATATACTTCAGGCTCTTATGATCTGTAAACACCTGTACCTTTGCACCATAAAGATAAGATCTCCAAATCTTCGGGCAAAAACTACAGCACCCATCTCCAAATCATGAGTAGGATAGTTGCCTTCATGCACCCGCAACGCCGCGAAGCATAAGCAATCACCTTCCCATGCTGCATCAGAACACAACCCAACCCAACTCTAGATGCATCTGTATAAACCACATAGGGTTCTCCTGCTCAGGCAAAGCCAACACTGGCGCAGTAGTCAACATTTCTTCAGGCTTGCAAAGCCTTCCTCACACTCTTCTGACCAGACAAAAGGAACATCCTTCCCTGTCAACTTAGTCATAGGACGTGCTCGCTTGCAAACCCTGCACAAATCTCCTGTAGTAACCTGCCAATCCAAGGAAACTCCTGATCTCGTGGCATTCTGCGGTCTAGGCCAATCTCTGATAGCCTGAATCTTCTCTGGATCTACTGAAACCCCCTCAACAAAACAATGTGACCCAGAAAGCCCATCTCACGCTGCCAAACTACACTTGCTCAACTTGGCAAACAACTTCTGCTCCCGCAGCTTCTCCATAACTGCCCTCAAATGCACCGCATGCTCCTCAGGACTCTTAGAGTAAACCAGGATATCGTCGATGAAAATGATGACAGATACATCCGAAACTCCTGAAATACACTGTTCATCAATCTCATAAACGCTGCTGGTGCGTTAGTCAACCCGAAAGGCATCACCACAAACTCATAATGCCCATACCTCGTCCTGAAGTCTTCCTCACATCTGCCTCATCTATCGGTATCGATGATAACCCGATGCCAGATCCACCTTGGAGAACCAAGTAGCACCCCTCAACTGATCCAACAACTCGTCAATCCTCGGGAGAGGGTACTTGTTCTTCACAGTGACCCGGTTCAAACCCCTGTAATCAATACACAACCGGAAACTCCCATCCTTTTTCTTGACAAACAACACCGGCGCTCCCCACGGTGACACACTAGGACGGATGAATCCCTTACTCAATAAATCCTCTAGCTGCTTCTTCAGCTCTGCCATCTCTGCTGGAGCCATCCTGTAAGGAGCCTTGGATAACGGTGTCGTCCCCGGTTCCAGTTCAATGGTAAAAGGATCCGACCGAGATGGTGGTAATCCTTGCAGACGAAACACATCCTCAAACTCCTCCACTACTGGAATACCGCTAACCGTAGACTTCCCCACTGACTCTGGCATAGATATAGTGACCAAATAAGCCTCACGGCCCTTCTCGATCATCTTCCCAGCCTGAATGGCTGAGATCACGAGACTCCCCGAAGTCGGTCTAATACCCCGAAAACCAACTTCCCTCCTGGTCGCTCAAACTCCACTCTACCCCGATAGCAATCTAAATGCACCATATGCCGATGCATCCAATCCATCCCGAGAATAACATCATACAGCTCCACGGGACTGATAAGCAAATCCGCTGGCCATGACTCTCTGCGATCTGAATATCAATTCCTCTAGCTCGTCCAATAACTCTCAGGAACTTGCCTCCCGCAACTCTAACAACTCCTGTGCGCTCTCCAGGATCCCCGCTGATCCCCGCACACTCTGCACACTGGAGTAATGAAGCTATGCGAAGCTCCAGAATCAAACATAACGTGGGACTTAAACCCGCCCACCAACAAGGTCCCTACACAAACCTCATGTGTTGAGAACCTAACACTATATCACAGAACATAAAATCTGACCCTACTAAAATTCACAAAGATTAAGTACCAGAAGTTATACCTGTGATCGCCCGCACTGGTTCCACCAGTCTCCACTGTCGTGTAAACCCGAGGCCCCTGCTCAATCCGTGCCACCTGCTGACCCCAGGCTGCACCTGCTGCAACGCTGCCACTGCTGCCGGCTGCAGCTTGGGACAAAAGGCTTGATGTGCCCTGTCTCCCTACAATGATAACACACCCGAGGTCCTGCCGTCGGAACACTCCTCTTGGGACAACTAGCAACCATGTGATCCCTGCTCCCACAACCGAAGCAACCCGCACCACTCGGCTTCTGCGTAGCCTCCCACTTCCTCTTGGTTCCCTGAGCATGCCTACCGCCCCTGCTAGAACCACCCTGCTGCTGAGCCTTACTAGGCTGAACTGCTGGAGCTACCGCCACTGACTGTGCCCGGATATCCTCCTCAATCTCTGCTGCAGTCTCAACCAGCTCTGCACGCGTAGCATAACTCCTCCCTCTACAGTGAACTCTCAAGTCATCACGTAGAGCCCTCAAGAACCTCCTGATCTGAGCCTCCTCAGGCTCCATAGCCCGACCTCCATAACAAAGAAGTCGACTGAACTCCAAGTCCAACTCCCGCACTGACCGTGTCCCCGAGACAACCGAAGGAACTGCACCTCCAAACGATCCAATGCCTCTCTAGGAAAATACTTGCGGTTGAACTCCAAAACGAAGTCAGCCCAAGTCATCTCCCGCTGCACCCTCCTAGCAGCCACAGATCTCCACCACAACTCAGCATCACCACTCAAAAAGTAGACCCCTATGTCCACCCAAAACTCCTCAGACATCTCGAGTGTGGAAGTTACGTTCCACTCTCGTCCTCCACGCATCCGCAGCAGTAGGATCTACACCTCCTGAAAACTGCTCAGTACGCAACCGACCCATCTCTGTCAACATGCTGAGATAACGAGCATGGACCCCCGCATCCGCAGCCACCGGCTGCCGCTCCTCCGCCACCACCGGTGGCACTACTGAGCCTGAGCCGGTACCACCGGTGGTAACCGCTCTAACACTGTGCTAGCAAAGCCGCAAGGTCAACACCAGGGACTCCACCCGCTGGGACCCCCACACCCGGGACCCTAGCATCACCGGCCACTGGAGCATCAACACCGCCCCCTCCTGCCACACTCACGGAATCCCCCGGAACACCCTGCGACTCGCCAACACCCTCAGCTGTCACACTCTGGTCCTCGGTCTCACTAACCACTGGGACTCTGCCCCTACCACGACCACGTCCGCGTCCACGACCACGTCCGCGTCCACGACCTCGACCAGCCACAGCACCCTCTCTAACCATCTGCACTACCATGAACAGAAGGCTAAGCAAACAATTTCTATTATTACAAAGAAACATAAACTCACCGTGGAATCACACACTCGGCTCGAAGAGGATGTTCTAAGACTTCATGCCACACACAATTGACTAACTCACATAATCAACCAAGACATGCAATCCTCAAAACATCTACAACAGAAACCTAGCGAACCCAAACCTAGAACCGTAAGGGCTCTGATACCAAAATGAAACGACCAACCCTTTTTTTTTCTTTTAATAAATAAATAATAAATATAATATATTAAAACAACTACAGCTAGTGGTCCCATACCCACTAGCCACCTAACCACAACACATTCAACAGCGGAAAACATAATCAATAACCCATAATAACCCAATAATAAACCAATATCATAGCAAGGCAATATCTCAATACCAAACAACAAGAAACATGAAACCAGCAACCTAGCAATGTTTCTAATGACCCAACTCTAGTACCCTAGCACATGCCAGACAACATCCAATCGAGTCCCTAGAACATCCTCCTCTTCATTGCCTTGATTCCACGATCACACTTTGCCTTTACCTGCACCACAAACACAAATTGAGATGCATGAGTATTTGATAAACACTCAGTGAGGCAATCCTCCCATCTACTGGGCTATACACACAAGCAATAAGATCTCTACAAGCCACAAACAACAATCAATAAAACAAACCAGGCAATATACAACGCATGCAACATCCATCGCAACTGAACAAGGGGTGTCGACCGGCGCCAAACTGGTGTCGACCGGCGCCAAACTGGTGTCGACCGACACCCTGCCCGACACTCCCGAAAACCCTAGTTTGCGTCGACCAACGCCTCCACATGGCATCGAACGACCCACGCCAAAGTCCCGAGCCGTCCTCGCGTTGGTGTCGACCGACACCCCAACTGGTGTCGACCGACACCGATACCGAGCAGCGATTTCCCTCGATCAGAAACTCCGAATCTCGCCTCCAATCTTATCCAATCCGCTCCTTGCACTCCCAGAAGCCAAACCCAGCCCAGATAGCAACGAAAATAACATAGGGAACTCAAGGAAACAACCACATAAGCACCAAATCACATAGAAACTAGAAATCTTAGCTTAGATAAGCCATGGTCATGCACTCACCTCTTTGCAGGAAGATTTTGACCAACAAGAACGAACTCCCTCACTCCTAGCAAGCTTCTAACACCTTCCCAGCCTTAGATCTCCCAAGAACAGCAAGGAATCTCTCAAACTCTTCCCAAAAGCTCAAGAACACTCTCTCTTTGTGTTTTTCTCAAAAACGGCGAAAACACCAAAATAACACGACCCTAGGTCGTTTTCTACCCCTAAAAACTCGATTTAGGGATTTCCTAAACCAACCACACAAACCAGACAATTAAAATTGAACCGACCAAACCGGCCACAACTGGTGTCGATCGACACTCCCTCTGTGGCGTCGATCGACACCCTCACCAAAATTCCCAGAAAATGGTTTGCGGGTGTTACAGTTTTTCTTGTCCTTTTCTCGAAAAGTGCCCCCTTTCGCCGTACACAGTAACCCAATAGGTTACTGTGTCAGTTCATTTCTTGTAAAGACTATTATACCCTTTATGGATTGAAACCCACTTGGGCCTGTCTTTGGGCTGGGCCTTTTGTGGGAGAGATCTACCCCTAACAGTATTCCCCCTCTCCTTCAGTTCGTAGCTCATGCGAAGAACTCTGCACTGTCTTCGTAATAATTTGGGGTTGCCGAATCTGGTGGACAAACATCGGGAAGTCAGAGAGTCGCGCGTGGGATGCTCGTTTCTTTTGTGAACTCTTCTCGTCACGCGTTATTTTTAGCGCGCGTGACGTCCGAAAGTTGTAACGTCGCACCGATTCTGGATTTGTAATGATGGCTTCGAGATCCTTCCCTCTCCTGCCTATAAATACGAAACTTCTTTCCACAATTTCATTTCATTTTTCTTCCATCGCCGCTTCCTCAGCTCGCTGCTTCAGGTATCCTTCTTCTCTGCTCTCTAGTTCGTCTCTGTACTTTTATCTTTCTGAATTCTCTATGGCTTCCCCCGGACCCACTTCATCTGACTCTTCCGCGGCGAGCCATCTTCGTCAGAATACCTCGTCGAATTCCAGTGATTCTAGCAGATCAGCTCGTCATAAGGCCAGATCTCCAGCGGGTAGCTTCGTCTCGTCGGGGTCTTCGACTAGTTCTGACGACACGAATTTGGCCGAGCTCCAGCGTCGTATTTCTTCCGGGGCGGCCGCACCAAGCTCATCTGCTCTCCCGTGTGTCATCCCCTCTCTTACTGACGAAGACCTGGAGGATATGACACTTTTGGAAGATCGTATTTTCGGGCGCGATCCTACTCCAGCGATCGCTACCTCGTCGAGAGCCGGAGAAAAATCTCTCCACTTTGTTCCTAGATCCTCCTCTACCCGCAGTTCGGCTCTTGACGCGGTTCAAATTGGCGCCCTAGCTGCCGAACCAACCATCATTATTCCTGGCGAGAGTCAACGTCCCTGGGATGTTCCTCACGGGTTCATCTGCCTGTCAGAGAAGTTATTTTCTGAATGTGGGTTACCTTTCCCCTTCCGTCTTTTCTTATGTCGTACTTAGCCAAACGCGAAGCGGCAATATCCCAGTTCGCGCCTGCTACTTTTAGGAATGCGGTTGGTATTGCGATTTTGGCGAAGAGGGCTGGAGTCGACCTCACAGTTGATCACTTCGAGGAACTTACTCGCTTAACGGCATTCGACAGGCATAAGAAACCTGGTGTTTATTATGTCAGCTCGCGGTCGCCCCAGCTCGTCGAGGGAGCAAAAGGGAAGACCCATAATTGGGAGGGGTCTTATTTTTTCTTGAAAGTGGTGCCGGGGGTCGTCGAGGATCCCGCGATCCGTTTATTTTCTGGGTGGAACCTTTCACCTGGTAGTCAATCTTTCTTTGTAGCTTGTTTCGTTTGTTACGTCCGTTCTTTTTGGTTGGTCTCATTTGGTTTATCTTCTGCAGTCGTTGTTCCGAGGTGTCTTCTACCCTACCCTCCCGCGTTTCGAGCTGAAATTGACGCGATCAGGGCAGCAGGTCCTTACATTTGGCCAGGTTCTGGGCAACGAAAAGGAGGTCGTCCAAGGAAACAACGAACTTCTTCAAAAACGCGAACAGACTCTCGTCTCGCAGGTTCTCCCTTTTTTTTTTTTTTTTTTTTTTTTTTTTTTTTTTGGGGGTTTGCCTGAACGCTTGAGCTTTTGGTTATCATTTTCAGCTAGCAACATGGGAAGGCTTAACTACGAGATTCCAAACGTTTCTGCTCGTTACCGTCGAACCGCTGACCCTCCTGCGACTGCTCAGTCCTCTCACTCGGGAAGGCTGTCTGAATCCCACCCTTCTGGGACTGGCTCGTTGCAGAGGTCCCCTTCGGCTCCTCAGGACCCTCGCTCGGCTGAAATCCACACTGGGAAAAGGCCGGTTTCGGGATCTCGGCCGAACATCATGACTCTTCCTGCCGGAGTCGTTCCCCAAGGAAGGAAAACAACAGGCGACCAAAACCGCCGGAGCGTGTCAGCCCCAAATTCCTCATCCAAAAGAGCAGATCTCCCGTTAGAGCGAGCCGAGCCCTCCAAAAAACAGCGGACTGTGGACTATCGTTGGGATTTCTCGCATACTTCGGCTGCGCGAGCGTTCCCAAATGATGCTGGGACGTGCACTGAATTGTTTCGCAAGATTCATTTCGGGAATGGCCGCCTACTACCGGTCGAAAGGGTGAAGGAGGGTGACAAGATCATCGATGTGGCGAGCACTGCCTTCGAGGTTCGTAGCTCGTATACTTATATACTTGGCCATGTTTTCGTTGTTGTTTTTTTTTTTTACTAAACACAGGCCCTTTGCCATGGCAGCTTATTGCTCGGATCAACCGTCTCGCTTCCTGCTATGAGAGACGTGTTTACGATATGGAAACCTCCGCTCCTGCATCAGTTGACGAGATCAAGAAGCTTGAAGGCCAGCTTGAGGAGGCGGTCCGTTCAAATAAAAAGCTGAGCGAGAATGTTTCCGAGCTCGAGCGTCAGCGAGAAGAGGCCAATGCTGAAAATGCCGACCTCCGGTCGAAGCTAAAGGCATCAGAGGACTCATGCGCCAAACTTCAACAGACGCTGGATTCCGAGACGAAAAGGTTGAGGGCTCGTCGTCGCGAATTTGGTAATTTGCAGAAGATGACTGCGTATCGCAACGTTGCCGACCGTGCTCAAAAGATGCTGAATCGTCATAGGGCATTGGCTATTGCGACCGATGAGTCTCGGCCAAAACTTCTTGAATACAACCAGACCGTGGGGAATGCTCAAATGCTCGAGACGCTGGTAGCGGATGGCCAGATCACTCTTCAATCCAATGAAGTGAAGGAAAGGGTCGATGCCGTGGCAAACGAGCTGAAGGAAGAGATCGACAAAATTAAGATCCCGGATCTTAATCCTGGCGATTTCGATGTGTATTCTATTTTCGCCGGTCCTCTCCCCCCGCTGCCTCCTTGGGTTCGGTCCCCTGGTGCTTCAAGCGACTCGTACTCGTCATCGTCCGACGAAGGCGAGGTTAACAGGTCGGAGCACGAGTCCAGCGATGAAGTTCAGGAGGGGGCTACTGGACTTCCTGTGCCGGATGAGTCAGTTAGGACAGTTCCTGCCGCGCCGGGTGTCTCGACCGATGTTCCTGAGGTCGGTGGGAGTTCCCCGGTGGATGGTCTCGTTGCTCCTTAACTTATCTCGTTTTTGAATTTCTACAAACTTATTCCCGCTTGTCGCGGATGTTATGCCTTAGCGGCTTTGTTGCCCTTTTTTTTGTTGAACATTTGCATCTTCTTTTGGGTACTTTAATAATTGAACCAACTTTCCTTTGGTGTTTCCCGCCTTTGCTTGCCTCGTGTCGATCAATTAGTGGGTGTGATTTCCGAGGGATCATGGTAGTGATTATTCTGCCTCGAAAATTGCACATTTCATTCTATAAAGTCGGAGCATGCTACTTATCACACCACTTCTCTTCTTTCTGCTAAAATTTAGCTTTCTTCCGAACCCTCTTCTCTCGCGTAGGTAATTTAGGATTGGCATAATGCCTGTAACGACAAGGTCGGCATGGTTGAAGAGGGCCCGTGAATTTCTTGCTGAAAGACGTTCGCGGGACGATATGATTCGCAACGAGATCGGGTTTTATCGTGCGAGGGTTCAGAGGTTGAGGGCCTACATCGTGGCGGCCCGTCGTATGTTTGAGCTTCGCGTTCAGTTTCATCATGTCGATGGAACGATTGCGTATCTTGACCGCATGATTGCAGATGGGTTCTTTTTGTCGAAGTGGAGAGGAGATCGGCTCATAGAAATACGCTCGCGTTATGAGGCGCTGTTGTCCGCGGCTGACGATCCAAAATGTGAAGAGGGCGACCTTGAGCCTCTTCCCCAGGGTTCTTTCGTCGATCATGCGGAGATCGCGGAGTATCGGGCTCAGGTCGAGAGGCTCCGTCGCTACATTCTGCAGCTGGAGAGCTCGGAGTACCTCTTTATTGAGAGCAGTCGTGCCGATGGGATTCTTGCGTACCTTGAAAAAATGGTCGGTAAAGGTATGGAAGTCCCGGCGCATGTGTTAGAGAAGTTGCGGAATGAGTGCCGGGCCTGGCGAGAGGCGATAAGGGAGTCTGAGCTCGGAGAGCCAACTAATTCTGACATGGCTCCTTGAATCGGGGTCGCAATAATGATTTCCTGAATGTGGGGGTTTAGCTAGCTTTTCCCTTCCACCCCCCTTTTTTTTTAAATAATAACTGCCGTTGTCTCAGGGTCGGCTCCTGTGCTCTAATTGTTGTACTAGGGCTGGCGCCCTATCCTTAATAAACTTTTATTGCGGGTTGATTTGCTTTTGATTTTATTTTCGTATGTGCGATACTCGGTGATCGGCTTATAATACAATTTGCGAGTGACGACTCGGCTCTTTTTTTTAAAAAAAAAATGTGACTCGCGATGGTCAACGCAATTTGCGAGTGGAGACTCGGCTTTTATTTAGGTGTGACTCGCGATGGTCGACATAATTTGCGAGTGGCGACTCGGCTTTTATTTAGGTGTGACTCGCGATGGTCGACGTAATTTGCGAGCAACGACTCGGCTTTTTTTTTTTTTTTTTTTTTTTAAATATGCGACTCGTGACGATCTGCTTGTCAGGGCGACGGTCGCTTGGATTAATTATCGACGAGTTTTGTAGCGAAAGATTTTCGAACAAATGAAAATTTATTTTATTTGCAGCTGTGTCCCGTGAACGGGACTGCCTACGTACCCTCCGATCAGGAAGGATCAAGCCGCTCGTAGTTCACATTACATAGTCGAGATTTAAAAGTAGTCGAGCCACTGCTTAGCTCCTAATAATAATAGCGCTTCAAGTGCATTGAGTTCCAGGAACGTGGGACTAGTTCGCCATCCATGGTTAACAGTTCATATACGCCGGGATGAACTATCTTGGATATTTGATATGGTCCTTCCCAGTTGGCTCCCATTTTTCCAGCGTTTGGTTCTGCGGTATTTTCGAAGACTTTTCGGAGAACGAGATCGCCTTCATCGAAATGCCGATTATGCACCTTCTTGTTATAGTATTTAGCCGCGGCGAGTTGATAGTTCTGGATTCGTAGAAGAGCTTTGTCGCGTTCTTCTTCCAGCTCGTCGAGGCGGCCCATGATCATGTCGTTGTTGAGGCTCGTGTTGGTGACTAGCATTGCTCTTCGGAGACTGGTACTACCAACCTCAGCCGGGGCCATGGCTTCCATCCCATACGCTAGGGAGAAGGGTGTTTGGTTAGTGGCTTGCCGCGGGGTCGTCCGATAAGACCAGAGTACTCCGTCGAGCTCGTCAGCCCATGCGCCCTTCTTGGCGTCCATTCTCTTTTTAAGGCCGTCGAGTATCGTCTTGTTTGTAGCCTCCGCTTGTCCGTTACCTTGGGGGTATCGTGGCGTCGATTTTCTTAACTTAATCTACCACTTGGCGCAGAAGTCTTCGAATTGGAGGGAAATGAACTGCGATCCATTATCGGTCACTATTTCGGATGGCAGCCCGTGTCGGCAGATAATAAATTTCCAGACGAAAAGCTGTACATCTTTGGCCTTAATCAGGGCATAAGATTCGGCTTCGACCCACTTTGTGAAATAGTCGGTAAGGACGAGAATGTAACGCTTCGGTCTTGACGGGGGTAGCGGGCCAATTATATCTATTGCCCAACGCATGAAGGGATACGGGGCTATGCCGGCTCGCAGTAGTTCGGTCGGCTGGTGAATGATTGGAGCGTGTCGCTGGCACTTCTCACACTTGGCGGCGAACTTCTCACAGTCTGATATCATCGTTGGCCAGTAGTGACCATGTTTTTTGATTCGTAGCGCCAGGGCTCTTCCTCCCGAATGGTTCCCTCCAACGCCCTCATGAGTTTCCATCATGACTCTCTCTGCATCGTCTCCATGTAAGCATAGCAATAGTGCCCCTGATGCGGTCCAACGAAGCAAATGCTCCTTCATAAGAGTGTAATGGGCAGCCTTCGTTTTTAGCCGCCGCTTTGCCCACTTGTCCGTTGGTACATCGCCGTCCGCCAAATACGCGCGGATTTCGACTCGCCAGTCCGTCTTGTTATCGTCAGGGGTCTTGGGTTGCTGTTCGGATACTGCGGACTGCTGGGTAGGTTGAGTCTCGGAGTTCGTTTGACGAAGTGCAAGGCAGGTCGCTGCCGATATTTCTTTGATGCTTGGCGTGTCTATGCTTTCGACTGGGATAATCCGTTTTAGATCTGGGTCGGACGTTGAAGCGAGTGCTGCCAAGGCGTCGGCCGGGGCGTTGTTTCCCCTAGGGACTTTGATTAGCTCGAATTCATCGAAGCGCTTAGAGAGTAACCTAACGACGTTGAGGTAGGCGGCCATTGGTTCGTTTTTGGTACTGAATTCCCCACTGAATTGATTAGCGACGAGCTGCGAGTCGCAGTATGCCCGAATGCATTTTATTTGCATGCCATTGGCGAGCTTGAGGCCTGCGATAAGTGCTTCAAACGGATTCCTACGCCCGATCCTAGGTGTGAAGATGCGCCGTCTACATACAGGGTCCATAATCCATCAGATGGATCGGTGTGTGCCGGGCTGACCCCTTCTGGAGGTAGCTCGACCAGAAAGTCAGCCAAAACCTGGGACTTAGCGGCCGGGCGGGTGCGATACTCGATGTCGTACTCGCTTAGCTCAATTGCCCACTTTGTTAGTCGTCCCGATTGGCTCGGACTATGCAGTATTGATCGCAACGGTTGATTGGTTAGAACAGCGATGGTATGAGATTGGAAATAGGGTCGGAGTTTTCTTGCAGAGGTAATGACCGCCAAAGCGACCTTCGTCGAGCGACTTACTTATATAGAAGATAGGTCGCTGTTCCCCGCGGTCGTCTTTGACCAACACCCCACTGACTGCCGATGTCGATACTGCGATGTAAAGGAACAAAACTTCTCTGTGCTCTGGTTTGGCTAAGACCGGGGGCGTTGAGAGGTAATCCTTTAGTTTCCGGAACGCGTCGTGACAAACTTCATTCCATTCGAACTTTCCTTTGGTTTTGAGGAGTTGGTAGAAGGGAAGACACTTGTCCGTTGACCTTGATATGAAGCGATTTAGGGCAGCGATTCGTCCGCTAAGGCGCTGCACTTCTCTGGCGTTTCTCGGAGAAGGTAGGTCGATGATTGCCTTGATCTGCTTTGGGTTGGCTTCGATTCCTCTCCTAGTTACTAAGTACCCAAGGAATTCGCCTGATTTGACTGCAAAAGTGCATTTTGCTGGGTTCAACTTCATACCATATTTATTCAGGATATCGAAGCACTGACGGAGATGACCAATGTGCTGGTTGGCCTGCTGCGACTTGACGAGCATGTCGTCTATGTATACCTCCATGGTTCTGCCGAGTTGTGCAGCGAACATCTTGTTAACCAATCTCTGGTATGTCGCGCCCGCGTTTTTTAGGCCGAACGGCATCACCTTGTAACAGTAAATCCCCCTATCCGTGATGAATGATGTCATTTCTTGATCGTCCTTATGCATGCGGATCTGATTGTACCCTGAGAAGGCATCCATGAAGGTTAGAAGTTCGTTTCCGGCAGTTGCTTCGACGAGCTGATCTATGCGGGGCAAAGGGAAACTGTCCTTTGGGCACGCTTTATTTAGGTCGGTAAAATCTACACAAACCCTCCATTTACCGTTTTTCTTTTTGACGACCACTGGGTTGGCCAGCCATTCTGGGTATTTTACCTCGACAATTGACCCGGCGTCCAGGAGTTTCTCGACTTCGTCATTTACTGCTTGCGACCTCTCGGGTCCTAATTTTCGTCGTTTCTGCTTAATTGGTTTATAAGTTGGATCGGCATTAAGTTCGTGGGTCGTTACCGTCGGATCAATCCCTTTCATATCAGTGACAGTCCAAGCAAACGTGGTGACGTTGACCTTGAGGAACTCGATCAATTCATCCCGCATTTCTTGGGTTATTTCCGTTCCAATGTTCACGCATCGTTTCGCGTCAGTTGCATAAATATTGACCTCTTCCGTAGCAGTAACCCCTTGTTGGATCGGGGTTGGTCGCCCATCGGTTGGTGACGGGCTACTATCGCCGGCCTGGTGCTTTGACTGCTATAACTTTTTTGATGTACGAATCTTATGCTCGATAAGGAAGCATTGTCTTGCCGCCTGCTGGTTGCTACGCAGTGTGTATATCCCCTTTGTGGTTGGGAATTTGACGCACTGATGGTAAGAGGATGGAACTGCGTTCATCTTATGGATCCACGGAGTTCCAAGAATAACGTTGTAGATGATAGGTTTGTCGATAATGGCGAACCGGGAATACCGAGCCGTTCCACCGACGAAAATTGGGAGGTCGATGGTTCTGACTGACATGATATGATCTCCATCGAAACCGGTTAAGGAATTACAATCCGGTTTTATGTCGCATTCGCCGATTTCCATTTGCGCCAAAACATTTCGGAAAATGACATTTACTGAGCTTCCCGTATCGATCAGGATGCGGGTGACTTGGCTTTCGCTGATCAGGAGCTCGACCACCAAGGGATCGTTGTGAGGGAGATCCAATCCCTCGAGGTCGCTATTATCGAAACAAATTGGCATGCTGGAAGGCTCGACTCTTGATGGCCAAGACTTATTCTTTTCTGCCCTTTTGGTGTAATCCCTTATCGACCGTACTGAATCGTTGCACCCTGCTAACCCTCCCATAATCATGTTGATCCGGCGTCGCGGCGTTGGGGGTTGTTTGTCGGGTTGTCGCTCGACTCGCGCTCTTTTCTCGCGAGTAGTTTTTTCTTCCATTTCGGTTTCGTCTTCACTCTGCTCTAAGCTGCTGCTGCTCCTTGAGGAATTTTCGAGCAACGCTCTCGGTTCGATTGACGTTTGGTTTTCCTGATCGTGCCACTTTAGCTCTGTCCGACTCGACAACTATCGTGCCTTCCTTATACCGTTCCATTAAGACGTTCTGGAGGTAACGACATTCCTCGGTTGCGTGAGTATTGCTTTGGTGATAGGTACAGAACTGAACGCTACCCTCCCCGACTTCTTTTCTGATGTACTTGTTTGATGGTAGACTCAGCGTATCGCCACTGATCGCGAAGGTTCGGCGGTTTCGGTCTTGATTGCGAGCGAAATGTTGCCGTGGTTCGACGTGGTCGAACTTCTGGGTTGAAGGCACTGGTTCTTTGGTTGCGGCGTTTTTTTTCGGCGCATGCTTCTTGGCGTGAACAGCCTTTTCTTCCTCCACTTCGATATGTTTTGCGGCTCGGCTTAGTGCGTCCGCGATTGTCTCGACGTGTGTTAAGGACAACTCTTCCTTAAATCGTGATTCGTACCATAACGCATTTTTCAGAGCTACAATTGCTGCTGCATCCGGAATTGATACGTTGACGACAACTTCCCTGAATCGTGCGATAAACGACCGAAGTGACTCCTGTCGAGACTGAGTTAGCGAGTATAGGTCGGCATGTGAATTTTTATTTTCCACTAGAACCGAAAACTGCTTCATGAATTCCGTCATCAAATCTTTTATGCTATCGATTGATCCAGACGGGAGTCGCGAGAACCAACTCAGGGCCGTTCCTGTCAGATGCTCGGCAAAAACTTGACAAGCCCCCGCGTCGTACTCTTCTGGGCTAAATTGCAAGGGGGCAAGCGCTACTCCGAACGTGAGTAGAAAATCCCTTGGATCGACTGTTCCATCATAATAACCCAACCTAGGCTTGATCGTTCGCCGACTGACGTTGTGGCGAGCCTCTTGGAAAATGGGGTTCGTTGTGTTGCTTCGAGCACAAGGTCCATATTCGGTGCTCTGCTTGTTACTTTGTGGAATCTTGCTTCCATCTCCTGCATTTTCTCCTTAATCTGTTTTAACTCCGCTGCTTTCGTTTCGTCAGTTTGCAAGATCGGGTTTCTGTCACCAGTTCGAACGATTGGGTCTCGTTCTGTTTGTTCAGCTCGCGCCTGAGGCCTCCCGTCCATCACCTCGACGGGGAGGTTGACTGCTGCGGCACGCTGGAGAGTACGGAGATGATTAATTTCCTCCTGAGAGCTGGCTTGAGCCACGGTTAGCGCATCCAGACGAGTGCCGGTTCTTTGTTCTTGTTGGTCGAGGCGCATCAGTATCCCACGAAAGAGCTCGTCGATACTGGTTACGGGCTGTGCGCTGGAAGTGGCGAGTTGAACAGGATTTTGTGTCGCCTCCGCACTCGTTGGACTCGTCAAATTGGTTGCAATGACGAAGGAATCCGGGCTTTCAGCTGCAACGGTTTTGCGGGGAGCGTCCGGGGTTGGAAGGGCAGTGGGCTCGGCTCGTTCCGTTCCCGGAGTCGTCGTTCCGCCCGATGAGCTCGTACTCTTACTTTGGTCTTCTGAAGGTCCACCCATCTCGTTAATTTCCACTGGGCTCGTCTTTCAAATTGTTTCGAAAATTTCAACTTCGTCTCCCCCTACCTGGCGCGCCAAATTGTTGATGTTCAGATCGGTACAATTGAGATATTTAGTTCGGTGTTAAATGGGGGTCGAAATTCTCTTTATTAAACTGAAAAGCCGAGCTACAATCTATTTTGACGAGCTAAAAGGTCGTATATAACAAAAATGACGAGCTGCGAGCTCGCGTATATTGTTCTTTTCTAACGGTTTTTCTTGTCCTTTTCTCGAAAAGTGCCCCCTTTCGCCGTACACAGTAACCCATTATTTATAGGTTACTGTGTCGGTTCGTTTCTTGTAAAGACTATTATACCCTTTATGGATTGAAACCCACTTGGGCCTGTCTTTGGGCTGGGCCTTTTGTGGGAGAGATCTACCCCTAACAACTAGGTAGTCCACAAGAAGAGTAAGAAAGAGGTTTTTGCTGTTATAACGGGAAACTCTTTCATTAGATCCACTGCACTAACAAGAACATCATGTTTACTTTGGGCTAAAAAGATAAAAACCAAGGAACGCTAAATAAATGAAACTGATTTAAAGTCTCTGCTATGATTTACTTTGGGCTTCCTCGTCGGTGTTTTTGGGATGTGATCCGTTTAGATTCTAGCTTATTTATGTCTTTTCATTGTTCTTAAATTTGTGAAGAGATTAATATTAGAAATTTTGGTGTTTATAAATAGGATCAAGCATCATTGTATTTCTTCAGTTTTTAGATGTAATAAAAAAAATGAGAGTATCTTATCGCTCGCCTCTCTAAGCTACGTTACTGCTGCACTGGTTAGCCCAAATATGAGAAGTAAAAAGGAAGAAAAGAGAGTATTGTGTACCTAAATCATCTCAGGATGGTCTCTAGGGTTGTTACCAAACATGAGATTAACATCCTACATTGTTTTTCATTTTATCGCTGAAGGTATGGACGAGATAAGAAGCTTTACATAAGATAATTGCTGAATTGTATTCAAGATGGCTTTGCATCTGAGTTTTTTTTTTCGTTTTTTTTCTTACGACTTCTTCGATTCCCCAGAAAGACCAAGAGATGAGATCTTTGTCCTTCTGATTTTTTTATCTCACCGCTCTTTATTTTTGTTTTGGCAATATTAATAGTACCCGCATTACGTTCTAGTTTGTTTATATCTATATATATATATATGTATGGTAATATTTTCTTTATTTTTTATATTTTCATATTTGAAAAATTAAAATTTATATATTAAGAAATAAAACTAAATTTATTTTGTGAGTAGGCAAAAAATACTAAATTTTGATTACAGCTAAATCTTATTCTAAAGAGATTTTTGTAAACTAAAACTATTAGCATATTTTTTTTGGAGAGTAAACTAATCATACCATTTGAACATTTGATTGGTAGATAAAAATCTTTAAACATCCTACAGTTTTTGTCTAAAACTTGGATATATTTGTATTTAAGCTTCTTAACTAAATATCATTGGACTCTCAAATTCTTTTTTATCAAAAGGATTTTCATGCAGTTTAGTTAACTCTTTAATGTTATAATTAAGATAGACAACTTCCCTTCCTGCTAACTATTCAATTTCTTGAATATAACTCTAGAATTTAATTGTCATTAAGAATTTCATTTAATTTCCTTCTTCTTTTCTCTCTGTATTTTCCTCAACCAACATTTTATCATTGATTTAACTATCTTTCATTCAATAATGAACAAAACTCTGATCTTTTTTATATATAAAATTTATTTCTCTAAGGACACACTTTCATGAATTTCTCTACATTATTATCAAAATTCTCAGTCACTACTGCAACTCTTCAAATTGTTGAAAATTTTTTAATACCTAAACTACATGTTCATATCTTCATGGTTTATCTAAGAGGACGAAGCGAATCTTTGGTTTCTTATATAAATATTAAAATTGTTTGTGATATGAAAAAAAAAGACATAGAAGATGTTTGAGATTTCTCTTTAGTTTAAATATGTTTGTTTTTAATTTAGATGTTTTTAATTTGGATTGACAAGTGGCACTCTCTCCACGGTTGATGTGTCATTCATATGGAGAGAGTTGGCTTACTTTTATAGTATAGATTTATTTGTTCACTAAATTAGAAAAGAACAAATATATATGCCTTTACTAAATATATATGTCTTCTATTAGTGTGAGAAAACTTTAATAATGTTAATTCTAGTGGAAAATATAAGGAAAGAAAGAGGAACATAAGTAAACATATGTTTGAAAGAGTATCCTGATTTTTCTAAAATAAAATTATAAGTAAATAGTAGATATTTATATTTATAAGTAATTAGATTAAAAAATATTTTGTAAATGTGTAACATCCGCGAACCAAAATTGGGGAATTTGGAAGTGGGTGTCGATAAATACCAAGAGGAGTGTCGATCGACACCATCAGTTTTGGTTCGACTGGGTTGTTTCAATTCGTTGTTTTGGTTTGGTTTGATTCAATTGAAGCTCCTAACCGAGGTTTATAATGTAAAACTCGACCTAGGCCGTGAAAGAGGTTGATTTGACCGTTCTAAAGAGAAAAGAGAGAAGAGAGAGTGTTCTTGATGGGATTTAGAGATCCTAAGCTGTTTTGGTGAGATTTGTTCATGTGGAGTGGAGATCTGGTGCTAGGAACGAAGGGGAAGGCTTTTAAGGTGTTTGATTCGTTGTTGGGTCAGAAGTTTCTGCAAAAGAGGTGAGTGTATGACCATGGCTGATCTAAGCCTGAGATCTCTTATGTTTTGATTGTTTGGTGTTTTTCTTGGTGTTTCCTTGTTTTTTTTTTCATTGCTTTGAGGTTCCTGTTGGTTCATGTGGTCTTTGGATGAGTTCTGGATGGGTTGGAGATGGATTGGAATGGAAATTCGATGATCGGCTTCGAGCAGAACGCGTCTGCAGAGTCGGTGTCGATCGACACCAGTTGGGT
The DNA here is from genome assembly GCA_024034495.1 of Camelina laxa. Classification (NCBI taxonomy): domain Eukaryota; kingdom Viridiplantae; phylum Streptophyta; class Magnoliopsida; order Brassicales; family Brassicaceae; genus Camelina; species Camelina laxa. The sequence continues at coordinate 13,655,537 of CM043881.1, forward strand.
GTCGGTTGACACCAAGTAGGGGTCAGTGTCGATCGAAACCAGACACCAGCTTGTCTGTTTCGTGATTTCCTGGTTTGTTGTGATTATTTGTTGATTGTCTAACATTTGAATCTCAGTTGCTTGTGTGTATAGCTTAGTAGATGGGAGGATTGTCTCACTAAGTATTTATTATAATACTTACGCATCTCAATTGTTGTTTGTGGTGTGCAGATATGTGGCGTGGAATCATGGCGATGAGGAGGATGATCTGGGGTCTCAATTATTGTGTTGTGGTTATGATAGTTAGGTTAATATGTTTCCGCTGTGCATGTTGATGGTTGGTTTATGTTAATTGGAGTTGTAGATGTTGGTTTATTGTTTATGTTGGAACCTTGGTTAGAGTTATGTTAGGTTGTTGGATAGAATGGTTAGGAATGTTATTGTATTGATGATATATTGATTTTGTATTATTGGTATGTTTCCGCTGTGCTTGATGATTATTGCTGGTTTAATAATGAGATGTGGTTTGGGTTGGTTTAGTTAAGTATTATGAGATGCTCAATTATATACTGTATTATATTATATATTTATAAAAAAAAAAACGGGTCGGGTTGTTTCAAAATGTAAAGTAAATATATAAGTAAATGATTTTAAAATTATTTGTATATAGATTAAAATTTTAATTTTGTGAATGTAAAGTCAATATGTAAGAGCTTTTAAATTTGTAAGTAAATGAGTTTAAAACATAAAACATTTGCTAGGAAATTGGTGGAAAACACTAATTCAATTAGTATGAAATAAATTTCAAAAGCAATTGGAAGAAAATTTCTCCTACGAGTTTCAGACAAAATTGCTTCGGTACAGTTTTCGTAAGAAATTAGAAGGAAATTTTCCTACCAAATTCCTTCTGCTTTGTTTCTTATTAAGGAGTTTCGTAGGAAATTTTCTACGACTCTCACGAATTTATTTTGTAGGAAATTTTCTACCAATTCTCTGCGACAATTGTTTTTCGTAGAATAATCGTAAGTTTTTTGTAGGAATTTTTTCAATCAAAATTTTTATGAAAAATTTGGTAGAAATTCACCATGTTTTCTTGTAGTGTTAACACACATGATTGGTTGGAGAATGGGGATGGAGAATGGGGAGTTATTATTGTTAATACGTGTTTTTTTATATTTACTCTTTTTTTTAAACTATCATATTTAGAAAATCTTAAACGCTAAAAACAAAATTTTTACAAAAGTAGCAAAAGCCAGAAAAACAAAACAAAAAAATTGTCAAAATGTTGATCCTTCTATGATCCATTGAAGGACATTATGCCTTTGAACCATTTAACCATCAAACGAAGCGATTGATATAATAAAGTTTCATAATAAAAATATGAGATTCTAGTACCAAATCACAAACAATTTCTTGGAATGTGGCATTTTTTTATGTTATTTGTATGCTCTTTGGACATATAATACATCCAATATACGGGATAGAGGAAAAAAAAAAGAGAATGTGTTATCATAACACTTATAGTATTTTAAGTATAAAAAATGGCCTATACAGGGATCGAACCTGTGACCTTCGCGTTATTAGCACGACGCTCTAACCAACTGAGCTAATAGGCCAATTGTTCTATAGTCTCCATTTTTATTTATAATTTTGTTTAATTATCTTGCAATGGTTTGACCGTCGAGATTTTTTGCCGTAGGAACTTTTAAAATGTGATTCGTAACAAAAACTATAGAAACTGTGACTATTATTTTTATTTTATATTTTTCATAAATATAAATTCTACAAATAATAAATTTATGTGGCAACATAATGAATTTTATTAAAAAGAAAAGTTTAAATAAATAAAAGAAAAAACATAAAAATGAATAGATAAATATATTCAACAAATAAAAATTTTAGGCCTTGAAAGGCTTTGGATTTTAAAACTGTTTTTGGTTTTAGATTTTTTAAAAATCTACTTTAAAGCAAATCAAGATTATGCAAAAATTGGTTTTCATAAAAATTAGGGAATTCAAAGAAAAACCAAACTCTATGTTTTACTAGTTTTCTCATTTTTGATCGTGAGTTGAATTATTTTTTATTTATTTTCCGTTCTTAGATAAAATTTGAACGTACAATATATAAAAGTGAGCAGTTAAACTTTATGAGCTTTTTTTCAAAAAAAAAAAAAAATTCTAAAAGCAAGATTGGTAAATGTTTTGCTTAAAAGATTTTAAATTAAATTTAAAGCTTTCAAAACCTCTTCTAATGGGAGCGCTAATCTCTCACATTTTTTCGCTAACAGCAATAAAATATAATCAATAAATAACATGTCTCTTCACTCCGGGCGGCAACGACAAAAAAATTACAATGTTTTTTCTCCTCCACCACTAGCCTTCATCGTCCTCCTCCGCCACCATCCTTCCTTAGATCTATGATGGTTTTTAATCATTTTTTGTTATCTTTCTCTTATTTAGCTGTCATATAGATGCAGAAACTTTAAGAGAAGAGATCCTTATGTACTAAAAAGAATGATTAATAAAATAATAAATGATAGATTATTATTAATTACTTGTATTCTCTACTCTTTTTGATATTCACTTTGCTGTTTTTTTTCTACATTTGCCATTTAATTATATGCATATATTTAATTATGTATTGTAAAAGTAAAAGCATTTTTTTTTAAATAAAAACATTAATTAGTTATCTGCGTTTTTTTATCGTCTGGATTTATTACTGATTGCAGATTATTGAGAACTATTACATATGATTTTACCGTGGACAATTCTTTCTGACCCTAATAGATTCACTTACATAAACTCTTGCTCCTTTCCTGCTCCACGCTCTTGATGGACACCTCCTTCTTCCTTCAGTTGTATGTAGAACTATGACGAACAGCAATAATTGCGCATCACTGGAGATCGTCTGTAAATTTGTCTCCTTTAATCTACACAATTAATAAATCGCATTATCTGGGGCTCAAATCCCAGACCTCCTGGTGTAGAAGCATTAATGAACCCTAAGCCAACCACTAGGCCAAGGGGCTTCCCCCGTTAGTTATCTGATTTAGAAAATAAAAATATATATTAAAATATATTAAAGAAAATCATCTTTTATGATACCAATAAAAATCCTTTTGTGATACTAGGGATGGGCATTCGGGTATCTTTCGGGTTTCAGGTCGGGTATTTCGGGTTTTCGGGTTTAGAAACATAAGACTCATTCGGATATTTTTGATTTCGGGTCGGGTTCGGGTAAACACCCATCGGGTTTAGTTATTTTTGGGTTTCACCCAAAGCCTCATATTATATTTCGGGTTCGGATCGGATTTGTAGTTTTTTTAATCCAAAGGAAAAAAGAGCCCGAAATCAATCGAAATTAAAAAAAAAAAATGAAATCAATCTAAATTCATTAAAAGTGATTATAATCATATAAAAAAACAAAGTTATCAAACCAAATTGAATTCATGAAAAGAACAGCACATTTCTAAATAACAAAATACCAAATTCACAAGCCGATATTTTTTTACTTCTTAAAACATCAAATAACATTAAATTCAAAATTAGAACTATATAATCTATCTAAATTAACATATGAAAATTGACATATTTAAAAATGAAAACTAATTTATCTAGTAATTTGTAATAGTGATTATAAAATTACTTCCGAAACTTGTAAATTAACTCAATCTACTGTTAAATATATATATATATATATATATATATATATAACTTTGGATAGTTTCAAATATTTGTTCAGGTGTTCGGATATACCCAATCGGGTTTGGTACTCATTTTATTTATTAAAAGCATCCAATTGGATATTTTTAAAGTTTGAATCTTGTATTTTAAATCGGGTTCGGGTTAAATTTTCGGATTCGGATATTTTGCCCAGCCCTATGTGATACAATACAACTATGGGAAGCGAGTCAACGTTTTCCCTTGACTTCCGTTGACTAAAACAAACAACAAAACTTTCAAAACGGTCTTTCTCCCTTCATCACTTCACCAAAATCTCTCTTTCTCGATCTCTTGAAATGTCGAACACGGGATTAACGATCTTCGACGGTGATGTGCTCAGATCCATCGATCTCAGCCTACCGGAACTCCAACACGGCGTAACCGGAGCTCAGCTTCTCGAAATCTCCGAATCTAAGGTTTCTGAATCTCTCTCGGGACTCTCACTACCGCCAAATCTCAAAGACGCGGCGATCTCTCGAGTCTCCCATGGAGATGACGTCAGTTTCCGACGCACGGAGTTCAATCAACAACAAGCTTCTGAGAAACTCGGAGTTTTCATCTCCGCCGTTGCCGATGCTCTTCGAGGTAATAGGATCAGTATAAATTTTATGCATAGATGGATCTGTGTGTGAACGATATGTTTAGTTTATGGATTTGATTGATGATAATGATGATGATGATGATGATGATACTTTGTTTATGTGATTATATAGATGCTCCAATTGTGGTGTCGGTTCTTGATGGGAGTATGTTAAAGATGTTTTTGGAGGATGAAGATGATTTTGCAATGTTGGCAGAGAACTTGTTCACTGATTTGGATGAAGAAGATAACGGAAAGATTTGTAAAAGCGAGATACGAAATGCTCTTGTACATATGGGTGTTGAGATGGGTGTTCCTTCACTCTCAGGTTCTCTTCTTTCTTTTTCAAGTTCCAGTCTTGTTCGTTTGCGCTAGTCTGTGGATTGATTTTGTGAGCCCTGAAAAATCAACACTTTTGAAATCATTTTAAGCAGAAGCTTTCTAGCAGTTAACATAGTATACTGTGTCATGTATATTTCTGCTTGTGGTATTTGTGGTTTAGGATTCAATATTCTTCAACAGCTATGTTTCTTTTGGATCATTTCATTCTCATTGTTGTTTTTAACAAAGTGGGTATTGTTTGGAACAGAATTTCCCATCTTAGATGATATCATTAAGAAGCATGATGCTGATGGTGATGAAGAACTTGGACAAGCACAATTTGCACAACTATTGCAGCCTATTCTACAAGGAATAGCAGATGTCCTTCACGAGAAACCAATAACCATTGTCCAGAACGTTGAGATTTTTACTGGATCAAGGCTGCGTAAGGTGGTTAATTCACACTCCCTTTTTACTTAATAAAATTTAAAGTTTGTAAGGAACACTTACAGAATAAAAGCATGGTGGATCTCTTAACCAGCTTGATCAATCATTTTTCTCAGATTCTTGCTGACGAGAAGACACTCAAGTGTCTCATAGAGAAAACGATTCTGGAAGTGCCGAACTGGAAAGACAGCCAAGGATGGCCAGATCTTATAAAGACTTTGATAATAAAGAATGGAAAAGAGTTGGGGTTGCCTCCGTTATCATCAGAAAACGAACCAGTGGCTCTTTTGTATAACACAATATTTGCTCAATTGAATAACAGAGACAAACGAACCGCAGATGCTTCAACAGAAGATGGGTTTATGGATGCTCTAAAGGATATACTCAGGAAATTTGAGGATTTACTCGAAACCACACCGGTTTATTCAGCTACCAATCTCTAGAGCAAGCCACTATTCTCTGTAAATTTGAGCATTATTTAAGAGAGGGAGAGAGAGCTTTACATGAACGTCCGCGAGACATATTAATGTATATCTGAGAATTTCAGTCACACCCATTATAATCTCTGCCATTTGGATTGGCACATTACAGATTTTAAAGTATAAATGATATATATATTTTTTTTTTTTTGTCAAAGTATAAATGATATATTTATGTTATCATTATCGGAAGTTACAACAAGAGTTGGCATGAACCGTTCAGTAGGAATTCCAAATAATTGGAATGTATATCTGAGAATTCCGAATAATTGGGAATTTTAATATATCTGGAATTGGAATATTAGAATATCCGGATCAAGAAAAATATCTAATACAGTATGTCTTGAGAAATTGGAGTATTAAATTATGTTCAAGAAATGTTTAGATATTTCTAGGTTGTTTATCCAGCTTCGGAGAACCCAAGAGAAGATAATAACGTGTGACATTATAGGCCGAGGAATGGGGCAAAGAAGTGGAGGGCAGAGAAAGAAAGGTGAGTGATCCTTAAGCCCTAGAGATGTGTAAAGAAAGTGATAAGTTGAAAGAGATATCCTAAACCACTTGTTACATTGGTCCGTGACAGGACCACAACATCAAGTTGACGATGATGATGAACATGAACATCCATACCATGAAAAGGACCACAAGAAATGGACTTAACGATGGAAACTTTTTCAACTAAAAATAAACAAGAATAAGGGGTTTACTGCAGAAATAATGAGAGATTAGCAGGAGAGAAAACCCAAATCCAAAACACTTATTATAATTGCTTTTTTTCAGTAGGAAGCTACCTAAAGCGTATTTCTAAACATTTAGCTGAACTTAAAAGGCCATATTTGAGCTTCACTTATACTGTGGTAAATCCTTCCTTTCACTCTTTTCCATCAGCCGCACGGAGTGAGCCCAACTGAACGGGTGCTTGAGTTCCAACCACCTTTGATGACCCGTAAAGCGTAACATCGCTTCCTTTTGCTTTCTCTTTCTCGATCTGTTCCTTTATCCAGAAGTAGGTTATTCTAAGCCCCTCCTGTTTAACGATTATGGTCAAAACAAAATCAGCAAAATCAAAACCCTCATAAAATTCTCTTTTGAGCTGCTACTTGAGTAAATAATGTCGGTACCTTCAATCTCATATTTGGAGCCCAACCAAGCTTTTCTTTGATGAGATTGTTGTCTGAGTTACGGCCACGGACACCTTCTGGGCCCGGAATGTGGTGAATTGGAAGCTTCTTCTCCTCAAAACTGAGAACCATCTCAGCCATCTCATTCATGCTGACCATCTCATCGCTTCCGATGTTCACTGGCTCACGGAAATCTGATTTTGTCAACCTAAAGAAACAAAAATGAGTGACAAAATTCAGACAATTATGTGTAACATAAAAATGTCATCATTTCTAAATTGGAGCTAATGCCCTCACCTGAGTACACCTTCAACGCACTCATCGATGAAGGTAAATGAGCGGGTTTGAAGCCCATCTCCCCACATCTCGAACCTATCAGTGGAGGTGAGAGCCTTTCTGCAGAAAGCAGCAGGAGCCTTCTCCCTTCCGCCTGAATTGACCAATTTGTACAGCAAATATAAATCCCAATGGTACGCAATTAATCATTCTCGCAAAGTCTGGAAACTGTTTGGTTACCTTTCCATGTTCCAAAAGGACCATAAATGTTATGGAACCTTCCAATGCGGCACTCAATCCCAAAATCTTTGTTGTAATGCTTGCACAACTCCTCGGTTGCAAGTTTCTCCAAACCATAAGCATCTTGAGGCTATATTAACATTAGAAATCAAAGTATATATAGTCAAATAAGAAAGACTCAGAACATATAAACCATAATCATCAGGGTGACACAAACCTCTGCAGGCCAAGCATCTGACTCCTTCAGGCTCACGTTAGTAGTTTCCAGCTGCTTGAACTCGGGATAGATACACGCACTAGAAGCATAGAAGAACCTGAGACACAGAAAACGTTGTTTATAAAAAAAAAACAAAACACACCAGTAAGCTCGAAAAACCCAAGAAACACAATCAAACCTCTTAATCCCATTGATCCTAGCAGCCTCAATCATGTTGAAACTAATCATAGTGTTGTTATACATGATGACCGAGTGGTTGGACTGGATAAAACCCATACCACCCATATCAGCAGCCAAGTTAAAGACATGATCAACTCCTTGAGTAACCTTGAGACAATTCTCCATAACCCTGAGATCAACAAGGTGGAACTCATCACAGAACATATCTTCAGTCATATGCTCATTCTTCTTCCAGTCAGAAGCAATAACGTAATGCCCTTCGTGCTTCAAACGACGAGCAATGTGAGATGCAATGAAACCTCCAGCACCAGTAATCGATATCTTGAGCTTCTCAGATGGCCAGTAAAGCTCTCTCTCAAGCTCCTTGTATGTGTAAGCACCATAGTCAGTTCCATTGGTAGTTCCCATTCTACATCAAAGAAACAAACACAAATCTATCAGAAAACAAATCTGTTCCAGCAAACCTACAAGAACAAGATCTCATGCAAGAAGGTTAGATAATTTGACACAAATCACTGTACAGATCATAAAATTGGGGTAAAACAAACAGTGAATCCAGAATTAGCCGCATTGGATTCGACATGATAATTACCCAGATACAAAATTGGAAACGAATTGCTTAGGAATCCGAGATTGAAAAGAAAAGGAAGAAAAAACCCTAGATTACAGGATCAGAGAAATAAGGAATTGGCGAGGAAAAATGGATCTTTACCTGAGAAGCGAGTTGGAAGAGATAATGCAGAGAGAGAAAAAAGAGAGGTGGAAGGGTAAGTAGATTTAGGGAGAGAAGAGTTTTGGTATTGTATATATAGAGAGACAAGGAGACAGGGGAAGATGAAGAGGAAGGTGAACAGAGCAACACCACTCGTTGTATTGTGTATTTGTGTGTGCCTATCTGTGTTTTACTTTATTTATTTATTTATTATTTATTAGTAGACTAATAATAATTATCCAAAAAAATAAAAATTAAAAACTAGTGGAAATTTTGTTTTGCCTAGTTAATATTTGATAAGGTTTTGTGTTAGATGTTGTCAAAAAAAAAAAAAGGTTTTGTGTTAGATTATTATATATATAAATTATTACTTCCTCTGTTTCAAAGAGTGTCATTCTAACAATATATCTTTGTTTTAAAATAAATATCATTTTAAATTTTTAATGTAAAATTTAGCATAAAAAATTCTAACTTTAATCTTAGATCTATTAAGAATATCAAGTGTCAATCCAAATTTAAAGGATATAAATGATATTTTAATATATTTTCTTAATTTATGTAAAAAATGTCAAAGTGACATTTATTATGAGAGAAAGAGTAATATCTAATAGAGATGAACATTAGTTAATCGGTTTAGTTATTTTTGGGGTGTTTTTGATATTTATTTTAAACAAGTGTTTCTGAGATAGTATTTTCTTTTGATTTATTTTGGTTTTTTATGATTTCGACTTTCGTTTTAAATGTTTCTAGGAAAAAATCAAATTTATATTTAAATATTTTTTTATTGTGTTTTTTTTTCAATTATTTTGATAAATGTTGGCTGAATTTAGGAAATTTTTTACGCTTTGTAGTAAAATATTTTCAACACCACTTTTAAACTTTGAGATATTGATCTTGTGTGTGTTTTAAGTAAGAAAATCCTTGTAATCTCTTCAAATAGTTAATATTTTGTCATATCATTAGTTTGATAACATTATATTTTAGAAGGTTTTTCAAAATCCTTAATTAATAAGAAATAATTTATTTTAAGTCAAACCATTTTGAAACCTAAATCCAACTTTGGAATCAAATTATTTTGGTTCATCTTGGTTTATTTTTTGATAAAACAAATTATATTTAAAGTAATAAATTTTCAATTAATTTGAATAAGGTTATAGTTTTTTTAAATATATATATATATATATATATATATAACTAAAAGTATTAGTTCTTTTAATTTGTTTTGGTAAAATTATTTTTGGTTTGTTGGGTGATTTTTTGGTTATTTTTTTTTATAGTTAATTTGGTTAAGTTTTATGATATGGTTCTAGATCGAATATCTGTTATAGAAATTTTGATTTAAATTCATACATTTAAGCTCGATTGAATAATATAGTCAGACTCTAATATATTAAATGCATATTGATGATATAAAATTTTGGTGACGTAAATTAACACAATTTCTTTTAGATGCTTTCTGCCTTCCTTAGACCATCTCAATTAGAGTAACTCATATAAGTTGCTCATAATCAAACTAATCCCCTATATATTAAAGGAGAAACATTTTGGTGAAAAAATGTGTCAGTATTATAGAGTTCAGTGCACCATTTAGCAAAGTCCTCTCAATTATTCTAATTAATTACATCTTTGTGCCATTGTATTTATTGGCAATTGCTTTTTTAAAAAAGTCCATAAACGAAAACCCTACCCATCCATGCCTATCACCTATAAATACATTCTTTCAGCGTTATAGCCAGAGCAAAAAAAAAAAAATCCATCTTCAATAATCAAATGCTTCTTAAGCCAAGCTTTACGTGAATCATTATTCATCATGGTTCTGACGTAATAGCCTAAACCCCTTGCTGTTATGCATTTCATACTTTCATGTAAATTCACCCTATCATAGTAATCTCCGGAACTATATACTAATTAGTTCTATGACGGAAAAATATCTATTTTAATGATTTTGTAAATCAACTGTTATCCATTTCATACTTTCATGTAAATTAACAATAATTCTTTAATTACAAATATTAAAAAAGACGATATATATTATCTTATTTGAACTAATCGAATGTTCAAAAACAAAAATACATCTATTTTGATAATTTAGAAAATCAATAGTTATGCATTACATACTTTCATCAAAATAAACACTAATTCTTTAATTAAAAATATTAAAATAAAAATATGATATATATTATCTAATTTTAACTCATAGACTATTTAATATTTAAGGAAAATTTCGCCTAAAATATATGTGAATAATCAATCAATCAGAAAAAGAATATCCGTTACCTAATTAACACCTACATAAATCCCTTTCAAAATACTTCATAATTATCCACGTCTCTCAATTGTATATTAATATTAAGATATCAATTAAGATTTCATTTACGAGTCCTAAATAAGTGCGAGTCCTCTAAATGAATTCATAGTCTTTCCAAAAAAATCAGCACATAATAAAATCAAATATACACCAAAACGAGAAATTTTGCCTAATTTTTTTTTTAAAAAGGAATTACTTATTAAGAGCCTCACAACAAGCAAACTAATTGCATCTTAAACTCCGAAATCATTTACCTAAACCAAGATTTTGTGATCCATGACAAAACTTAATTAGTGGGAATTGTATTATCAAAACTTTAATACGAAAACCCATACTGACATTACAAAAGTACTATATATACGACCTTCCTATCATCATCATTTCCATCAGTTCACCATCAAACTTATTCAAAGTTTCAAAACATTCTACCTATTATTTTTTCATGGCTTCTTTCAACAACGTTGCTGATTTGAAACCATTCAAAAGTATGTGGAAGAAGAGAAGTGAAAAGTGCTAAATTTTGGTTTGTTAAAACAGAAGCATTCTCTAAAAAAAACTGACGTGTCTCGCCAGAGAGCTCTATCCCCAATTAATTATTTGTCCTTACTATTCTATAAAATTACATAAAACTGCCATTGCTATTCATTTTATTTATATACACAATATTTTGCTCCTATAAATTCCAAAATTGGTAAATATTATTCAAAAATTGATAAATATTATCTCCTACATATTATGAGATATATAAAAATATATTTAAAATCATATATTCAGAAATATAAATAGTTTTACCTTCAATAATTCTATAAAGCTCTAATGGTGAAAGAATCGAAGATCATTTGAAACTTGCTCAACATTTATTCTTTTGCTAAAAACAATACCTATATTTGCCCAAAAAATGTATGATCACCAATTGAAATGACATGAATATATATTTTAATTTGGATAACTATGTAGTTAAACATTATATATAAATCTGTTGTTATAATGTTTTTACAGAAATCTTAAAATTTAGAAAATCCAGTCCAATAAAAATGAAAAAAGTAATAATATTATACAATAGCTGAAACACATTTAGTTAATTTAGCCCCATTTTGATTTATTATTTACAGCTATATGCCATTGTATTTTTAACAAACAAAAAAAAACAAATGTGTTATTCTTAAAAACTTTATTGCATAACTTTATTAATATAAATTAAGTTTAAGCTTAAAATATATTTTATATATTAGAAAAAATGAGTTATTGAAATGCATGAGGGTTACCGCGGATTTCACAAATTCAAGCGGAATATATGCAAAGATATTTTGTGGCTCAAAATATTTAAATCTGTTGCGGGATGGCTTAACGGACGGGTTTGACCAGGTTAACAATTTTATCTAAATAATTTAGTTTATGAAATTTTAGTTTTACTGTGGTTTTTATCTGATTTGATAGTTCAAGATTTTGATAAAATCTAACTCATCACTAATTCGGTCCTCATTCGATTCAGATCCGCCATCATGTCAATCTAAAATATTGTGAAATATTAATATTTTAAACTTTCATTAACTTGATGAATTCAAACCAATATAAATTTGTATTATAAATGTTATACTAAATAAATATATTTACAAATGTAATATCTGAAACAAAAAATTTAGGCTGTGCAACAGCACGTGTTATTATCTAGTTATATAATTAATATTAACCTAATCAAAGCAATATACTAACAACTTTAAACAAAATCAGCTTTGCACTGAAGAACTCCTATAAAGTTGCTTAATCATTACAATAGTAAGATTCTAAACTCCTAAGACCGATGAATGAATGTTTCTATAAACGTTGCTGAAGAATTTGATGATGAGTTAGTGTACACTGAACTTTGTTCCTTGCTCTGGCCATTGTAGTAGTACTGAATCATTCTTCTATCTTGATGGTTGATGTTGTTATTGCTTCATGGCCATCTTCGGTACTGCTTGTTCCAGTTGTTGTTACTGCATTCTTTGTCGCTATAGTTATATCTACTGTTTTTATTGTTGCTGTTGTTGCAGCTAAATAATACGCAACAAAACATTCAAATCAAGCATATTTCAAAACAATGTGTGGAGTGGTTTTTCAATGTAAAACAAGATAATTTTTTTTACGTAACCTAAACAAACTACGGGGTTTTCTGTTATGTTTCAAATTGAAGATTTTTTAAATCTATTTTAGCGTAGTTTCAAAACAAAGCAAAGCAAACTTCAGATAATATTTCAATGTAACCTAGATTCGAAAGAGATTAATATTCTCTCAGTTTCATAAAAAGTGTTATTTTAGAAGAAAAAGAAAATTTTGTTTTATAAGGACTGTATTCTATATTTCCAATGTGTTTTGAATGCTAAATTTTCCAATTTACCCCTAAACCCAAAGTTCATTTGATTGAATTGAAACCGTTAATTACTTATTAAATAGGGGTAGACATGTACTTTCTTTGTTTCAATATATAAAATGCTTTAGATAACAACACGCTTAATAATAAATGTATACTTTTAAAATTTATAACCAATTATAAACAAGACTACATAAAATAAATAATACAGTAAGAAAATATAAAATTTATTTAAAAATTGTCTAGAAAGTTGAAAATATTTTATACTATGAAACAAAAAAACCTCTAAAATATCCTACATTATAAAATCAAAAAGAGTTTTTTAATTTGTGTGAAATATGTCAAAAAGAATACTATTTATTAAACAAAGAGAATTATTATAAAAGTATTGCATTTTTTAAGTTATTAAATGAAGTATAATTGTATGTTTAGGTTAATTAAAAAATAAAAACCCAAGGGAAAGCCCAAAAGATCTAAAAGATCAAATAAAATTCAACCACATCTTCAAGAATACTCTACTTTTAGAGTACACTTTAGCACTTACTTATTCTTTTGTCAACGAAATACCGTATTATTTTATTTATTTTTCGGTATTTCAGATCGAACAAGAAAAAGGATAAAAAAGTGTATACGGGAATCGGAGAAGAGAAGAGAAGCTGATGATTCGTTCGATGTGTTATCAAAGATCTCAACTTTGTTGACTCAGAGATCCTTTTATCATCTAAGTTGTTATTTCGTTTGGTGTTGTTGACGCGATTGGATCATCTGAAACAAGATTGAGTATGGTGGATGCGATTGTTCCCGGAGACATGGCTTGTTTGGATGCAGATTTATTGCAGCTTCAAGAGATGTCTTCGTTTGTACTAACTTCGAAACCTGGATTCACTCAGAAGCTCTTTGACCAGTGGCTTTCTCTTCCTGAAGCTCATCGACAGGTATCTGAGCTCTGTTTCTGCTTTATTTGCTTTACAATTGTTCAAGGTTGGTGTAAAGTTCAAATCTTTTGATAGTGTTAATTACGCAGCAGTGAGTGTTACAATGATATGCTTATGTTCTGCTTGATAGTGTTAGTTATGCTGTAGTGACAGTTGCAATGATGCTTACTTAGGTTGCCAAAATGCTTTTTGGTGTTGAAGATTGTTGTAAAGTTTGAATCTTTGATAGTATTTCCTTATTCTGTTCTGTTACTCTGTGGTATTAAAGATTGGTGTAAAGGGTTGATTTTTGTTGTTGTTGTTGTTACTTGTTAGTTATGCTGTTCTTGTTTGATTGTGTGAGTATTACAATGATGATTAGTTTACTGTGATGTGGTTTCTAAATTACTCTATTCACTTGAATCTGAAATCTAAAGCTTTGGTTTTTTTCTTCTCGTTGCCTAATCGGTTTATATATATATATATATATATATATATAGATTGCATCACTGCTCAAGGATGCTATAGCTGGAGCTCCTATAAATGTAACTGGAAGTTCATCTGGTTCAAATTCTGCCACCAGTAATTCTATACCATCTATGTTTCCTGCGGGAAGTGCTCCTCCGCTTTCGCCAAGGAGTTGTGGTTCACCGCGTACAACGAAACAGAGAGGCCCTTCTAACTTAGGTTCTTCGCTGAAAGTCGTCAGTGAGCCTGTTAGAGAGCCAATGCCTCAGGTTTAAAACTGCGTCTGCAAGTTTATATTAGTGCATTCTTTTTTCCTCCTGTATGTACTAATGGAGTAAGAAAACTTACTTTAAACTTGAAATGACTGTAGTTTTATTTCCAAAATGGCCGCCCACCACCAAGCGAGATAAGAGAGCAATGCATGTTTAGAATCAATCACTTTTTCTATGGTCACATGGATGGACTACAGATACAAGGTAAGAAGTCATAGTTTTTCCAATATTTATAGTGACATTTATCTGAAATTTCTCACTAACTTTTTACCCTTTTCAATACACAGAATTCAAATTAGTCACCAGAGAAATCTGCAAGCTCCCATCATTCTTCTCCACTTCCCTTTTTAGGAAGATCGATGTCAATAATTCAGGTTTTGTTACTAGGTGTGTGATGCCATGCTTTTTGTTTTGTGGAATCACATGTGTGCATAGTTTGCAACGTACTTCAAGCTTCCTGCTCAATTTATAGTCACTCTGTCACGTGTTTGGCGATCACTGTATTGTTAAAACCGGTATAACATATTTGAGTGTTTTATTATGCAGAGAAGCATTTATTGATTATTGGGTAAACGGGAACATGTTGATAAAGGATACAACGACCCAAATCTTCAAGATATTAAAGCAGAAAGATCAGAGTTACATTGTCAAGGTAATTTTCTTTTGGTTTTGCATATTCAGTTACAAGAGCGGAGGTAGTTTCCTAATCTACTTGCTCGTGTGTTTGCACTATTAATTCGCAACATTTTTTTCCTGGCAGAATGATTTCAAACCACTACTTAAAGAACTGTTGGCGACACATCCTGGGCTAGAGTTCCTGCAAACCACACCTGAATTCCAAGAAAGATATGGTGAGGTCTTACCTTCATGTAGAGTTTAGTCAGTATCCTATTTTATCTCATGTTTTCTTCTCCCTCTTGGGTAATAATGTTAAGTTATTTTGCGGGGGGTTTGGTTAGCTACCATCATAATTGAGAAGAAACGAGTAATAAGTCTGTGCTTTGTGGTATGGTGTCTTATCTAACTTTGTCAGATGGTTATGATGTCTTATCTAACTTTGATAATTGATGAATCGAGATGATTACGTTGCATTTATCTTTTTGGATTTAAGATATTTTATCAGCTAAGATTTCCTTGTGTTCTATTTCTCATGAAGGGGTTATCCACAGAATCATGCTTGTTTTATATAAGACAAAATTTGGATCAATTTGCCAACTTTTGAGTATCGTATCAAGGATTTTTTTTGTTGCTGAAATAGCATTATGAATAATGTGTCAGTTAGATAAGGAAATTAAGTAACATATTTATTGTTTGCTATGTCGACTTACATTTTTAGCATGCAATTTTGTCTGATACAGCTTTTATTTTGATGAGTCAGCTGAAACTGTCACCTACAGAATATTTTACTACGTAAATAGATCTGGGAATGGTCGACTTACGTTTAGGGAGCTTAAACGAGGAAACTTAATTGATGCGATGCGACATGCTGACGAAGAAGAAGATATCAACAAAGTGTTGAGGTACTACTAACAAACAGAGTTCATCTTATTGGTTGTATATATGGTTTTTTTTTCTCTTTGTTTGACGTCAACATTTTTCTATTTACTTTGGCAACTAGATACTTCTCATATGAGCATTTCTATGTCATATACTGCAAGTTCTGGGAGCTGGATACGGATCACGATTTCCTGATTGACAAAGAAAATCTTATGAGATATGGAAACCATGCACTTACTTACCGGATCGTCGACAGAATATTCTCCCAGGTTTTGTCTAAAAATTCTTGATCTTATAGAATGATTTTTAATGCTTACTACTTAAAGATTATATTTATATTACATCCATTTAAGAATTCAAGTTTTTATTGCTCTTAAGATGATTATATTTATAAAAGTCATGCTTTGGTTCTCAGGTTGCTAGGAAGTTCACTAGCAAAGTTGAAGGGAAGATGGGGTATGAGGACTTTGTGTATTTCATACTTGCAGAAGAAGATAAATCGTCAGAGCCTAGCCTAGAATTTTGGTAAGCTGTGTTATAAGGATCCAAAGTTGCAGACAGATAACGTTTTGAGTGTTTTTGTCTGACTTAAGTGTATTTTGGACTAGGTTTAAGTGCATAGACTTGGATGCAAATGAGATTATTACGCGAAATGAGATGCAATTCTTTTATGAAGAGCAGTTGCATCGAATGGAGTGCATGGCGCAAGAGGCTGTTCTTTTTGAGGATATCTTATGTCAGATGATTGATATGATCGGGCCAGAGGTTTAACATGATAATTCATTGTTCCCAGTTTTTCTTTGTAACGTCTGCAATTTTGTTTTGTGTTTGATTGTTTCTTGTTTCCTTCTACAGAACGAAAGCCATATAACGCTGCATGACCTGAAGGCCTCAAAGCTCTCTGGAAACGTCTTCAACATCCTTTTTAATCTCAACAAATTTATGGCATTTGAAACACGGGATCCGTTCCTCATACGTCAGGTACTTCATATTTGATATTCAACCTTACTGTTTTCCAGACAGCACATACCTCTTATAACATTTCGAGTTGTCAAAACGGAAACAGGAGCGTGAGAACCCTACATTGACTGAGTGGGACCGTTTTGCACATAGAGAATATATTAGGCTTTCAATGGAAGAAGACGTTGAAGATGCATCCAATGGAAGTGCTGAGGTTTGGGATGAGTCGTCACTGGAGGCTCCCTTCTGAGTTCATAGAGGTAAGTCAATGGAAAATCGCAATCTCACTAGAAGATGAAACCAGTGGAATTGATAAGAAAAAAAACTAAGAAGTTGAAGGTTTTGTTAATGTTGTTATCTCATGATATTAGTTGACTATGCAGTCCCTGAGAAGAAACTTTGGAGCTCTCTGGAGAAAGGGAAGTGAAAACCAAGCAAAGTATCCTCTTTGAATACCATACACTTAGCTTGGATTTGTTTAATTTTTCTTTTAACTTCTCTTCATTTGTTAGCTGATTATAGCAGAGTTATATGTATCAATAATTGTCGTCTAGCTCATCGCTTTACGCCTCCTTCACCTGTATTGCTTTCACTTCGTTCCATCTCTGGGTTTTTGTAGATGTGTTACTTCATTATCTCCGGCTGTTGAAAAATTGCGATAATTCCTTCATTGACGTTTTTTTTAGTATCTTATTTTCTTGAGGAATTATATTATACTCCTTCCGTTTCAATATATTGGATGTTTTGAGGTTTATTTGGTGTTTTAAAATATAGGATGTTTTCAAGTTTCTAGGTAGCTTTTACATTAATTTAATATTTTATATTATGCAGTCTTATTTATGATTGGTTAAAACTTTTATAAAGTAGTGTTTTTTTAATCTGCGTGTTTTATTCAAAACATCCTATATTTTGAAATAGAGGGAGTATATAATTTGTATACCATTATGGGTTTATTTTTATTTTTTAGTTTTGTTTGTTTTCTAGTAAGTACCCCACAATTATGATGTCATTCTCAAAGCAAGGAACGCAGTATCTTTTTTCCTACATCTGGAAAAAGTTGGTTGTGTTAATGCGGATGAGGTATTAATTTAAAGTGTCGAAAGTAAACAACACAAGAAATTTGTTAATAAGGTTTGATTTTTCATACTCTTCGGACCATGTCTAGATTTTGATTCTGCTAGAACAAGAAAGCAAATACAATCTATTTACAAATGCATAAATCAAACACAATCTTTTTAATTTATTACTATGTTTTATAACATAAAATTTTAAAGATAATTTTCTATTCTTAATTAATCACACTAAGCCTAGATTTCAACCAAGATAACGTAGTATTGGGTTAAACTCCCTCTAAGCTTAGACTTCAGTTCTCCAAGTCTCTGGAACAACCTTCACACACAAGTCACAACAACGAACAAAGAAGCTTGAACACACAAGCACCAAACCGCGAAACTAAGCTGCGCACCAACACAGAAAGCTCTATAGAATTTATTTGTATACCTCACTTCTTTTGTCTCTCTAGGACGTGCCCAACACCTTCTTATATATCCAACTAGACTTCCTAATTACTATAGGATAAGATTTCCAAATTCCATAAGATAAAACCTTTTTCCTTTTTGATATTTTATTTTTCCTTGTACAACTCCAATTTAATCAATCTCTGAAATAGTAGTTTTCATCTTTAATTCATCTTCAAACCGTTATTCAATATTGTCTTCTCAAACATTCTAGAAACTTCACATGCACACAAACCGACAACAATCCTATACCACTTCTTGTATCACACAGAAACTACTTCAGACAGACCAATACATTTTCATTCTCCCCTATTTTGACTATGTTAGTGAACTCATCAGTTTAAACTCCTAAACAACATCACACATCTTCATTCTCCCCTTGAAAGAGTCACAACATGGTCATAACTAATTAGAAAATTCTTTCGCTTTACAATACGCGGTTGATAACCTAGTACACCACCTACATAGAAATCATCTTTTCTAATCTAAATCTTGTTGCACCTTAGACCCTCCATGATTGACTCCTTGAATGAATCTGAAACAATTCCTCTTGATATCTCCTTGAACTCCATAATGATAACATATAGGACCAAGAACTGTCACATCATAAACATTTTCCATTCGAGTCCTCTCTCTCAGCAATTTGAAACACCTTGGCCTAATATGCCCAACAACACCACAATGATGACAAACAGGTCGAAAATTTTGTCTTGGTGCATTCTGCAATTCATATTTTGTTGTTCCACACTCTTTCACATATACAGTATGTGCATCAGTCTTTGAAGTAGCTGCAGTTTTTGACGCAGTTCCTGATGCAGACAAGATTTTTCCACTCAAAATAAACACCAAATCTGACTTTAAAAATTTTCCTTCAAATCCAAGACCAAACTTATCTGTTTTACCAATATTCAGAATATGATCCAACTTCTTTGTACCATTATTAATCATTCTCAAATTATTTTTAGTTTCTTCAAGTTGTACTTTAGATTGTGATGCTTCTTCTTCTTTCCCTGCAGCATATTTCTCTATTTCGACAACTTTAGCCTATAACTTGAGCTTCTTATTAATCATGTTAAATGTACTTGCTTTTGGTGCCACCTATCAATTTATGATTGCACAGTTTGACCCACATTTTATTAGGCTTTTCAAATTTTCAATTTTTCCATTACTTACTATAGAGAGAGAAAGAGGATGAAAGAGAAGAAATATATAATCTTGGGTTGTAGAATTAGTGATTATGGATCGTCAAAAAAAAAAAAAAAAAAATTAGTGATTATGGGTAACTGTTAGGATTTGTGGGTCATGTGAGTATTAGGATTCCTAAAATTGAAATTCAACTTTGAATTCAAGATCTTAAGATCCAGTTCATCACTACAAATTGGTATAACTGGTACTATGTTTATGATTATGAAGATCAAATTCTAGGTAGTATAACGTATCAAGTTGTACTGAATTAAACAAACACTTCAAATAATCAAACCATGTGATTTTGTTAAAGTTCCACACAACAAAAAAAAATCATTTTTTTTTTTGTTTTCCTCCCAAGACTTGAGTTCTCTCTCCTAAATTCATTTGATTTCTTGTGAGTTCTCCCTCCCAAAAAGATCTTGAATTACATTTATAACTCGATCAGACCCGAAACATATTCAAAGGTTAAAATGCTGCCATCCATATCAAGTTGTATCTTTTGGTTTTTGGGATTTTTTTTTACTTATAAAATTATAATAGTTGTACTAAATTGTACTTAGTAACTTAGTTGTGCAGAGTTTTGAAAACTATTTTTTAAAAATATATACAATCGATAAAAAACTGATTCTAACTTTTAAATTTGGAGTTTTTCGTATTTATATCCATATATGAGGAAGATGAAGAGAAAGAGTTGGGTTTCTCTATTTTATGAAAAAGGAGAAATTTCTATATATAACAAAAACAAATATGCCAAAAAATTATTTTTTTTCCCGGACCGACAGATCTTCTAGTCCGCGTAACTACTCAAAAATTTGACAAAAACCGGTTAAAACCCGCATTCCGTGGTTCAACTGTGCTACAAGGTGATGTTGATATTTATTAGACCGAACAAAAGTATTAATTTCTACCTAGACTCTGCTAGAACTTCATAAATTTTAAACCTCTTGTTTTTTTTTTCATTGTTTGTCAAATTAGATTAGAAAATATTCTATGTTGTTTGGTGGAGAATAATATTAGTTTTCTTATAAATGGCGTTTGCTAATTATAAATCTTTTTGTCAAAAAAATTATGAACCTCTTATTAATATAAAACTAGTTTTATTCAATTTAGTTTTTATTTTATTTAGTTAGAAAAGTCTTGTTTATATGTAATGATAAATTAATATTTTATCTTATAAAGAAGTAGTTAATTACTTAATTCTTTGATCTGCGGTTGGCTCTAATTGAACCAATGACCCGATGATCTGAAGGTATTTTGGTTTGGGTCAAATTTAAAAATACTGGCCAAAAGTAATAATTTTTAATAGAATTTTTTTTTGAAATACTCCAACTAATTTTTATTTTGAAGTTTAATACCTCGTACTTCTAAATTGGAATAAAAATACATCGTTCAAATATTATTGGACTAGAAGTACTCTATCTTTGTAATATTGGTAGATTCATAGCCACGATGTAACATCCGTTAACGAGTATGACGGAACCATGTAACAATGTTAAGTTTTAATTCAAGTTTTTTAGTAGATATATACAATCTAATTAGATACTATACGTTTAATATTGGTGTGGTCTTGTGGTAATGCTCGAATTTAATATATCTACTAAAAACAGTTGAACTGAAATTTAACACTGTTACACTATTCTGTCACGTCTTTTAACAAATATTAAATTGTGGGTATAAATCTATCAATATTACAAAGATAAGATATTTTTAGTCCAATAATATTTAAGTAAAGTATTTTTATTCTAATTTAAGAAAAATACGAGGTATTAAACTTTCAAATTCCCTTTTTAATAAAAGAGAAGTACAAAACATAGTTTTTGTAGACTTTATATTTTTAATAAATGGTTACAAATGATTACAAATAGGTTATAGATAAGTTATAGATTAATCTATATATTAATATTAGTGGTTACACCTAAATATTAGGATATTCCAAATTGATAATTGATATATTAATGGTAACAAATAAAATCATGGATATTCCAAACTGTATTTTTGGAAGATTTTAGTCCTATATCACATTGTTTCCAAAGATCTTTAAACACAATATTACAAATTTATTTTTCACAGATTTTATCGATAGACCACAATGTTAACCAAAGATAGATTACGAAATTGATAGATTGATTAATTACAAGTTAAATAGTGAGTTACAAGATAGATTACGAAATAAAATTTAACCAGTGTTATATCACAGGTACTTATCTAAAATCATTAACAATATAAAACTTACAAAAATTGTGTTTTTTTCAAGCTTTCATATTTAGCATATGATTTTATTGCATAATGTTTTATCCAAAAAAACTTTTAAAAACAATAACATAGAGAGAAATACCCTAAAATGACACACATTTGGGTTTTTGTTCCAAAACTAGCGCACACGCTGGAATGTTCCAAAACTAGCATTTTTAATATTGAATAATTATTAATGAGAAATATTAATATTTAAAAAAACTCAAAAAACTCAAAATCTGATCTCTTCGCCGGATGAATTTTCCGAAACAATCTTGTGGTGAAGCTTTTAATCTCAGATCTTCTTCTTCTTCTTCTCCGGCGAAGCTTGTGGTGAAGCTTCCGATCTCAGATTCCGATCAGATTTCAAAAATAGTTGAAAAAGAAAATAGATGGAAGAGGAAATCAGAGTAACGAACAGAAGAACGAGACCTCAAATGAATCCATGGTTGTGTATCTCCTTGTGCTCTGCTCATACTTACCAGTCTCGATTCTCATAGTAATTTTCTTTTCCCTCTCTCTCTAAACTAGATTTGATGAGCGAAATAAATCTGTTCCCGTATAGATTTCGTATCTAAGTTTGGGTTGAGCTCCAGTTTGAATGTAAAATGTTTGTATTGTGTTTAACCTTACTGTAATTATCAATCATCTTTGATATCTTCAGGAATCAATTTGATTTCTATGAGAATGTGTTATATCGATTATGTGTGTGACTGTGTTGTTGATTTCTCAGGAATTTTAATTTTTTTTTTTCAATTGATTGATGTGTTGATGAAGACGTTACTAGAGAGCTGTATTAGGATGAAATTACCATTTAATCGTTTAAGGTTCTAGGTGAATAGAGTTGGGGATGGTTTCATTTCACCTTTGCTTTAAGAACATGGTGAGAGTTTTAAATTTGTGTAAGGCTTATATGTACTATTGAGATTAAGCTTAAACATTATTTCTCTCCAATGACTACACTACATGTAGGAAAATTGGTAGGTATCTAGCTTGCTATGAGTTTTTGAATTGTTTTGCTAATGGTACAGATCAACTTGGTAGTGTCTCTTGGGGTTTTAAAGTTAATCGATATGGTAGTGTTGCAGAACTAGATTAAATGTGGGGTGATATATAAGATATCTCTTGAAGTAATATGTAAAAATGAAAATTGAATACATGGACTGATCATGTTGTTGAATAAGGTTTTGAGCTCCAAATTCAAGTGATTGATGATATAAATGATGACGAATATTTCAAGAACAAAGCAGAGAGTTGATGATGAAGATGGGAAAATGGGCACTTGAGTGGAAGTTGAGTTCGTCATTATGGAAGGCCTTCCTAAATTTCAAGAACACCTTCCTAAAAGTTATGTAATCCTTCCTAAATTTTTTAAAAATGTGTTTCTAAATCTCTTTATATGTGTTTTGCTTTATTGTATCACATATTACTTCATTAAGGATGTATAATGATTTGATTATGTGCACATATTGGTGTTTTACAATAAATGTAGCAAATAGAAATATCTAACATGATGTTTTAGGAAGATCTTCCTAAACGTCAATGACTTCTTCCTAAATTTTAAAGAGTTCTTCCTAAACGTCAATGGCTCTTTCCTAATGCTCTTTTTTTCTTATCATGACGGTCTTCCTTAAATTCAAGAAATCATTCATAAATATATGAGAATCCTTCTTGAATGTTACATTCAAATCTTTCTTATATGTTTACTGGTGAAAACATAACTATCTACCAAAATATCGAGATAATTAATACAAAACCTTCCTGAATATATTCTTAAACAAGTCTTGTGGCGAAAACCATCCAAACTATCTTTCATAACCAAAATCATAATGCTAAAACAAAGACCATGTGAATACAAAGAATCAAACTGTAAATACTTCGATCTCATATGGCAACTGAAGCCTTCAATCTTGTATGAGCACCGTTCTTCTTTAATTTTGAGTGTTATTGCAGCTCCAATTCTTCCTAAACTTTTTATTAAGGTCATCCTGAAGTTTAAGGAAACTTTCTTGAATTTCATTCAATCCTTCCTGAATTTTCATAAGATGGAAGTAAGAACCTATGAATCTTAGAGCATACGTGAAAACTAAAAAAGAGCAGAACATATTAACAAACAACAGTATGTGCAAGACCATCCCAGAAAAAAACATAAGATAATAACAAAGAGATCAAGAATCTAAGAAAACATAAGATTAGGGTAAAACATGTGAGAATGTTATACATCAGACAAGTACCAAAAAAATTAAAAAAAAAATTCTCAAGCATCATATATGTCTAAACAACAAATAGAGTAAAATTAGATAAAGGAACATATCCAAAGCATACTTGCATCTTGTGCCATCTGCAGATACATCACATAGCTTAGAGAAACTTTCAACCCAATTTCATGCGATAAAAATTGAAATCAGGTAATAATTTCAGGAAAGTCTTCATGAATTCTAAAACAATGCTTCCTTAATCTTCAAATGTGACAAAGAAACACATCAATACACGAACAACAAACAACACTCTTTGCTGCACGAATCATTTGTACCAGCCAACCTGAAAGTTAGACTAACTAATCAAACTCTAATGCAAAAAATCACACAACCATCAACAATCAATTTGCTACATGAATCATTTGTACCAATCACATCTTAACCTTCAACGACAAGCTCAAATTACAACAAAAAAAAAAACACTTTCACTCCATTAAACTTCATCAAACTAGCAAACAAATGAAACACCTAAAACTCCCAACTGAATCAAAAACGCCTAATTTTATAAGCTAGGTTTTAGTATAAGAAGAAGGATTCAAACACAAAGAGCTTCAATTAACCAGATGGTGATGGAGGGGAGAGAGAGAAAGAGGTGAAAGCGGTGACAATTTTTGATCTCCTGCGGGTGTCACCGATCTCATGTGGGTGTCACCGATCTTCTGTAGATGTCATCAATCTCTTGTAGATCGCCGGTGATTTCATCAAACTCCGATCTCATGTAAGCAATCAACAACAAGACGATGATGGTTAGTGAATGAGAGATGCGTGATTATACTTTACCCAGAAAAAAAAAAATAATTTTATTCTTTTAATATTTAATTAGTATGTGCTAGTTTTGGAATTTAGAATAATATATGCTAAGTTTGAAACTATTTTTGAGAATCTTTCTAACATAAGTTATATTTTAATCTAGTGCAGATTATATGAGATATTTTTAAGATTTTTTTTCCAATTTTTAGTGTCATATTACCCCCAATAACAATAGATTTGGATATTTAATGACCCGATTCTGTATTTGTGAATCCATTTACTATTTTTTTTGTTTTAAAATAAATATATTTTTTTAAGGAGAGTATAGAGAACTTTTTTCTCTCCCTTGAGGAGTCCCCCCAGAATTTGACCCGATTCGTTCGATGTGTTATTAAAGATCTCGACTTTGTTGAACTCATAGATCCTTTATCATCTTAATTGTTATTTCGTCTGGTGTTGTTAACGCGATTCTGAAACAAGATTGAGTATGATGGATGCGATTGTTCCCGGAGACATGGCTTGTGTGGATGCAGATTTATTGCAGCTTCAAGAGATGTCTTCGTTTGTACTAACTTCGAAACCTGGATTCACTCAGAAGCTCTTTGACCAGTGGCTTTCTCTTCCTGAAGCTCATCGACAGGTATTTATTTGACCTCTGTTTCTGCTTTATTTGGCTTTACAATTGTTCAAGGTTGGTGTAAAGTTCAAATCTTTTGGTAGTGTTAATTATGCAGTAGTGAAAGCTACAGTGATATGCTTATGTTCTGCTTGATAGTGTTAGTTATGCAGTAGTGAGAGTTGCAATGATGCTTACTTAGGTTGTCAAATTGCTCTTTGGTGTTGAAGATTGCTGTAAAGTTCGAATCTTTGATAATGTTAATTATGCAGTAGTGAAAGTTACAATGATATGCATATGTTCTGCTTGATAGTGTTAGTTATGCAGTAGTGAGAGTTGCAATGATGCTTACTTAGGTTGCCATTGCTCTTTGGTGTTGAAGATTGCTGTAAAGTTCGAATCTTTTATAGTATGACGTATGAGTATTTCCTTATTCTGTTCTGTTACTCTGTGGTGTTAAAGATTGGTGTGAAAGGTTGATTTTTGTTGTTGTTGTTAGTTATGCAGTATGTTCTTGTTTGATTGTGTGAGTATTACAATGATGCTTAATTTACTGTGATTTGGTTTCTAAATTACTCTATTCACTTGAATCTGAAATCTAAAGCTTTGGTTTTTCTATTCTCGTTGCCTCATCGGTTTATATATATAGATTGCATCACTGCTCAAGGATGCTATAGCTGGAGCTCCTATAAATGTAACTGGAAGTTCATCTGGTTCAAATTCTGCCACCAGTAATTCTATACCATCTATGTTTCCTGCGGGAAGTGCTCCTCCGCTTTCGCCAAGGAGTTGTGGTTCACCGCGTACAACGAATCAAAGAGGCCCTTCTAACTTAGGTTCTTCGCTGAAAGTAGTCAGCGAGCCTGTTAGAGAGCCAATGCCTCAGGTTTAAAACTGCCTCTGCAACTTTATATTAGTGCATTCTTTTTTCCTCCTTTCTATACTGATGGAGTAAGAAAATTTACTTTAAACTTGAAATGACTGTAGTTTTATTTCAAAAATGGCCGCCCACCACCAAGCGAGATAAGAGAACAATGCATGTTTAGAATCAATCACTTTTTCTATGGTCACATGGATGGACTACAGATACAAGGTAGGAAGACATAATTTTTCCAATATTTATAGTGACATTTATCAGAAATTTCTCACTAACTTTTACCCTTTCCCACAGAATTCAAATTAGTCACCAGAGAAATCTGCAAGCTCCCATCATTCTTCTCCACTTCACTTTTCAGGAAGATCGATGTCAATAATTCAGGTTTTGTTACTAGGTGTGTGATACCATGCTCTTTGTTTTGTGGAATCTCATGTGTGCATAGTTTGCAACGTACTTCAATCTTCCTGCTCATTTATAGCCACTTTTGTCACATGTTTAGCGATCACTATATAAGAATTATGAATGTTTGATTATGCAGAGAAGCATTTATTGATTATTGGGTAAACGGGAACATGTTGATAATGGATACAACAACCCAAATCTTCAAGATATTAAAACAGAAAGATCAGAGCTACATTGTCAAGGTAATTTTCTTTTGGTTTGCATATTAAGTCATGAGAGCTGAGTTAATTTCCTAATCTACTTGCTCGTGTGTTTGCACCATTAATTCGCAACATTTTTTCCTGGCAGGATGATTTCAAACCACTACTTAAAGAACTGTTGGCGACACATCCTGGGCTAGAGTTCTTGCAAACCACACCTGAATTCCAAGAAAGATATGGTGAGGTTTTACCTTCATGTAGAGTTTAGTCAGTATCCTATATTTTCTTCTCCCTCTTGATATTTTTTGAGTAATAATGTTTAGTAACTTAGCGGGAAATGGTTATGACATTAATTGTAGTTTAGTAACTTAGCGGGAAATGGTTATGACATTAATTGTATCACTGCATAACTATTGAATAAGCTAAGATTTCCTTGTTGTGTTAGACATCTTTTTATAATTATTACATAACACTTGCAAAAACAACATAAATCAGTTCAGAAGTTGGTAATTTGTGCAAACATATTTATTGTTTGCTATGTGAATCATGTGGCAGTTAGATATTGAAATTAAGTAAACAATTTTGTCTGATACAACTTTTATTTTGATGAGTCAGCTGAAACTGTCACCTACAGAATATTTTACTACATAAATAGATCTGGGAATGGTCGACTTACGTTTAGGGAGCTTAAACGAGGAAACTTAATTGATGCAATGCGACATGCTGACGAAGAAGAAGATATCAACAAAGTGTTGAGGTACTACTAACAAACAGAGTTCATCCTATAGGGTTGTATATATGGTTTTTTTTCTCTTTGTTTGACGTCAACATTTTTCTATTTACTTTGGCAACTAGATACTTCTCATATGAGCATTTCTATGTCATATACTGCAAGTTCTGGGAGCTGGATACGGATCACGATTTCCTGATTGACAAAGAAAATCTTATGAGATATGGAAACCATGCACTTACTTACCGGATTGTCGACAGAATATTCTCCCAGGTTCTGTCTAAAAAATCTTGAGCTTATTTAATGATTTTTAATGCTTACTACTTAAAGATTATATTTATATTACATCCATTTAAGAATTCAAGTTTTTATTGCTCTTAAGATGATTATATTTATAAAAGTAATGCTTTGGTTCTCAGGTTGCTAGGAAGTTCACTAGCAAAGTTGAAGGGAAGATGGGGTATGAGGACTTTGTGTATTTCATACTTGCAGAAGAAGATAAATCGTCAGAGCCTAGCCTAGAATTTTGGTAAGCTGTGTTATATAAGGATCCAAAGTTGCAGACAGATAGCGTTTTGAGTGTTTTTATCTTACTTAAGTATCTTTTGGACTAGGTTTAAGTGCATAGACTTGGATGCAAATGAGATTATTACGCGAAATGAGATGCAATTCTTTTATGAAGAGCAGTTGCATCGAATGGAGTGCATGGCGCAAGAGGCTGTTCTTTTTGAAGATATTTTATGTCAGATGATTGATATGATCGGACCAAAGGTTCAACATGATAATTCATTGTTCCCAGTTTTTCTCTGTAACTTCTGCATTTTTTTTGTGTGTTTGATTGTTTCTTGTTTCCTTCCACAGAACGAAAGCCATATAACGCTGCATGACCTGAAGGGCTCAAAGCTCTCTGGAAATGTTTTCAACATCCTTTTTAATCTCAACAAATTTATGGCATTTGAAACACGAGATCCATTCCTCATACGTCAGGTACTTCATATTTGATATTCAACCTTACTGTTTTCTAGACAGCACATGGCTCTTATAACATTTCGAGTTGTCAAAACGGAAACAGGAGCGTGAGAACCCTACATTGACTGAGTGGGACCGTTTTGCACATAGAGAATATATTAGGCTTTCAATGGAAGAAGACGTTGAAGATGCATCCAATGGAAGTGCTGAGGTTTGGGATGAGTCGTCACTGGAGGCTCCCTTCTAAGTTCATAGAGGTAAGTCAATGGAAAATGGCAATCTCTCTAGAAGATGAAACCAGTGGAATTGATAAGGTAAAAATAGGAAATAGAAAAAAACTAGGAAGTTGAAGGTTGTGTTAATGTTGTTATCTCATGAGAAGAGAAAATTTAAAGTTCCTGAGAAAAATCTTTGGAGCTTTCTGGAGAAAGGGAAGTGAAAACCAAGCAAAAAGCCGGTAGTATCCTCTGTTGAATCTATACACTTAGCTTGGAATTGTTTTTATTATTCTTTTAACTACTTCTCTTCATTTGTTAGTTGATTATAGCAGAGTTATATATATTAATTCTTCTCTTCTCTTCTCTTCTCTTCTCAAAGCCTACAAGATAAGGAGCTCCACATGTCACTTGTGACTCAATTTCCTTTCTGATCCATCGTTTGAGTTTCATATAATTCAAAAGCAATGTTTCCATTAACGCATACTTTAAAGACGTACAAGAAAGAAAGAAAAAACGTACAAGGGTTTAAGAAAGCGAGAGGCCGTCTCTGTATTTTGAAATGTTAATCAAGGCAACAAATGAGTTTTACAAAATTGTATTCTATTAACCCTACCTCTGAAATGTTGTTCCAGTTCCACATACTTAGTTTGGGCTCTCTTTTTTTTTGAACAAACAAGGTACCCTTTTTTTTTATATAGAAAATTAAGTGTTATTACAAAGAAGCCCAAGAGCCTTCTTTGCCAAAGCATCAGCTTGGCGATTTAGAGTACGAGAAATAAAATTGAAAGAGACGAAATTGAGAGATGCAGATAGAGCGAGGACATCATGTAGAGTCCCGTGAAGTTCCTTGATCTGGAGCTTCTGATTCAGTGCTTTGACTAACATTTGAGAGTCAGAAGCGAAGACGATTGAGTCGATGCCCGATTCGATCGCAACTCTAACCGCAACTAGAGTTGCTGCCGCTTCAGCCATCAAGGGGGAGTTTATGTGGGATGAGGATGCATTTTCCTTCAGTAAAAGAAGTATTTTCAACCCTTTTCCTTCAGTTAAATCCCACTCCATTTCTACTCTTTCTTCAAGTGAGTTGGATTGTTTTTTTTTTTTCCGTTTGTTTTAACTGTTTATAGCTCATAATTCCTCTTTGTTTGTTAATACTAGATGTTAGCTCATGCTACGCGTGAGTTTTATAATCGCTATTTTATTTTGAAAAATAATATAATTAACATATTATTATTATTATTATTATTTTTTTCCGGGTACATCAAAATTTAAAGATTATATAGTATGAATTTAAATAAAGTAAAGAAATCAAATTTTTTTTGATTATAACATATTTAGTGCAATTAAGTCATATTATATCTTACATGCCATCTGCCATATATTTCTGTAGTTGTAGTCATATTTCAAAATCATTGTGATATATATTTTCATAAAAATTATTTTGTGGTGTTAGTTATGCATATTTTTTATTTATTTATGGTGATAGCTTAAAGAGATTTATGGTGTTAGTTATGCATATTTATTTATTTATTTATGGTGATAGCTTAAAGAGATTTACAATGTTTCAATTAAGAAAAAATCAAAATAATAAACAATATGTTTGCAGTGTCTCATACATATATAACTAAGTGAATTTAACCATAGATTAATAGACTAATACATTTTCCATAAAAATAAAATAAAAAAACAGCAACTACTTTATTAGGTTATTATCTTACAGTCTTTAATTGTGTTTGGACTTTGATTTATATGAAATGATAATGTTTCATATAGAAAAAAATAATTAAACTATATATCATATATTATATGTATATCCTATTCAAATAAACTGAAAATTTTATTAACTGAAGATATCATTAGTTAAATCAAGGAAAAATAATGATATTGTCGAATTTATAAAATTATGTGAGATTTGAAATATGAGGCCATGAGGGTTATAGTGAGATATGTGCCTTTCTTTTAATAGATAATACAGAAATCGATGTATCAAATGTAACTATTTGAGAGTTACAAAATGCATATTAATATATTTTTAACATGTTCTATTCTATTAATTAAATTCATTGAGAACACTACTATGATATTATTATGGGAGTTACAAACAAACTTTTATACTTTTCCAACTCCTAAAATTAAAACCCATTTAATTTAAAAGTGAGTGTTGGTGGATCTATAATTTGATTCAAAAGTATAATATGTTACGAGCAATTGGTCCCCATTTGTTTAGAAAAAAATCTCTCTATATCGACCCAGGACGACAAGAGAATTCTGGACAGATCGTCCCATACCCGATACATTTTTTAAAAAACTGGCTTTTAAGGTTTTCTCTTGATATTCAAGTAGAGGCTCGATTTCTAAAGATAAAACTTTTATCCGAGACAACTTTTCTGCTATTGTAAGTTTGGAGAGATAATTTATACTCTTGATTCCTTGTTTAATTTAAAGACGATTTATGAACCCTTTATATATTATTTTGCAATTCAATAATGTCTTGTTTCCCCATGTCTTAGTAGATTCTTAATTGGGTTTAGGGTTTTAGAATGGTTGCTATGATTAATTAATTGGTGTTAGGTTGTTCACTTGGGGATTGAGCTTAGTTTTTTCATCTGTTGTCGTTCTTAACGCTTAAGCTAGAATGACCACCTAGATTATGATTTTAGGTTTAATCATTAGGAACCAAAAGTTTTGTTGAGTTGCTTGTAAAACATAGGTGAGCAAAGTGATTCTTAGCCGATGAGAGTTGAAGATAAGATGCTTTGTGAATAAATGAAATGTAAATGCTTGCTTGATTTGCTAGATTCAAATGAGAGATTAAGATCTAGAGAATTCACTACATAAGTAAGTAACAATGCGAAAGTAGGTTAACTTTACAATTGTGATTTAAATTGGAGAACTATGTTTAACGCATACCTATGTTGTCTGCATTCCTTATCAATTTTTTCTAACGATTCCTTGTCCTCAGTGCCTTTACTTATTAAATACAACTACTTGCGGTTATTTATTGTTTTGTTAGCATTTTAATTCACAAATTCTCTTTGTTTTAGCTTTACTTATTCTTCAAAATTTATAGTGTAATTACTTGGTCTATGAGGATTCAATCTTAAAGTGTTACAATGATATATATACATATTAGATTTTAACTGACAGTTTATCACATATTATATGGAAGAAGGAGAGTTGGCAGTGTATATATTTTTGGAGTATCCATTCATATATGGTAAAAAGGTTAATGATAAAAGTACAAAATGCTTTCGTTTATCAATCGATTTATTTTACTTGGACTAGTTCGTAGAAATATTTTATTTTTATATAAATAATATAAAATTTTTAAACAATGTTAAATATATATAATACTTTATAAATTAAAATATATAATCAAACTCTTACAACACATATGAGATATAACAACATTTGATATTGGTGGGAGAGGAGGAGATTTTATTTTCAGTTATAATTTTATTTTAATGTGTGAGTTAAATGTATTGTGTTAACTGGGTCTTAAATATTGTTTAAAGTAATTAAACAATTTGAAAGCTAATAAAAAAAATTAGAAAGCATTAAATGAAAATCAACCAATAAGTAAAGATCAAAACCTTACTTTTATGTATATGATTTTAAAAAATTAAAGAGTTGATTGAAGGTTGTGAACTACCTTATTATATATATATATATATATATTCTGGTGGACATAATCCTCTCCGTTTCAAAATATAAGATGTTTTAAGAAAAACACGCATATTAAGAAATGACTAATTTAAAAAAGTTCAACCAATCATAAACATGATTACATAATATAAAGTATTAAACTAATATAAAAGTTACATAGAAACTTGAAAACATCTTATATTATAAAACAAAAAAATTTCTCTAAAACATCCTATATTATAAAACGGTGAGAGTATTAAATTATTCAGTCCTAGTGAAGGTATTGGAGATATGATTTCCTCATATTAGTTTGTGACAATCCAACTTCGGTTGGTTTCAGGCTTCTGTTGCATTAAAGCTGTTTTTTTGCTAAGTAAGTAGGATTTGACTGCACTGAAATCAAGCATTTCGAGAAGTGATAACAGCAGTTCAATCAAGCATCTAGAGAAATAATAACAATATCATGGTGACATAGACGTCCAAATTAATTATTTTAAACCTCTTGGTATGCAAAATACCTTTTGGTATGCACCATCATATTTTCTGAAACGGGAATGTTATAAAATGTATGTGGCTTCTTATATGTGGTGACCCTATTATAGTTGGGCATCGAAATATAATAAGCATAGAAATATCCTGACAAAGAATACTCATCATAGATTCAATATTCTATAAACATAATGTTGGTGTCAGATCCCCACTAGTGTTCGGGATCCAAGAGGAAGTATGACATGTCATTTTCCGATAGGGGAATCCACTACCAAAGGATCCAAAGTGAGGAGCTCGTGTTCATAGAAGCGAACTGAAGAGCTCGCATTTACCAGAAAGAATAAGAGAGCTCGCAAGGAATGTGGCAAACACAAATGAGAGCTCATAACCAGAATACAAGCTATGCGTACAAGAAACCCAAGAAGATTCAATAGGAGCGTTACAAAATTGATGATGAGATCAAAATGGACATATTAAAGGAGAATCGTTACATTAATCTCTATTATATTATTTAAGCAATCCTTTAAACAAATAACCCTACTCTATGTAGTATATTACACAAAATGCCACTGTATTAAATTACAAAATATAACAACAACATTTTAATATTAATTTGTTGTAACCAGATATGGACACACCCTAATAAATAGCAAATAAAAATGACATATTATATTAAATCATCTGTTGTTACAAATCACAAACAATTAATATTAATATAACATCAGCCCATACGACAAAAGCATTTTATATTTGGCTGACTAATTTACATTTGTTAAGTGATAATTAAATATAGACCAATTTTGAATGCTAATGAACACCACAAATGAAAATATCATAGGAATTTCAGAGCAGAACTAACATGATTTAACACGACAAAAGCATTTTATTATTTCATTCGAAAATGGAGAAGAATGTGTCAAGACTTGGTCACGGACTCACGGGTCAAGACTTCTTTCCTGTCATTATGATAATGACCTGCGGTGATCAAGTTTAAAAAATTTGGAATCGAATTCTTGGATATGCAAAGAAAAGAGGTGAAGATTTTCGGCTGCCTCCGAAACTCGGATTGAAAAAAAAAGAATAAAATTTGTTTTTCAAATTTGTGATGTGTCTGGACCGTAGTATCAATGGACTGAACATGGACGATAGGAAAATGGACCCATACACAATGGAAATTAATTAAATCCCTAACAATATAATTACATAAAATCAAAAACTTTTGCAATTGGGAAAATAATACTACTTCACCTCTTCGAAGTAGATTACATCACCTGCTAATTCAAATACTTACATAGTCCATCATATGTATTTATTTTATATTATACAAAAAAATAATTAGTATTATAATATGACTCAAAAAAACACATATTATATAATGTGTCAAATAATTATAGTGCATAATAATATAATTTTATAAAAACAAAAAAAGTTATGTGGCACGGTCAATCATATATAATAACAAAATCTACAAATAACAATCATTTTTCTGTAAAAATAAAGCTAAGTTGAACTTAGGCTTTACCTTTTATTCTAGAATATATATATATATATATATATATATTATTAATAAATGATAATACTACAAAATATTAATATATATTAACAGGTTAGATAACAAAATGGATAATGAGACGGGTAATGGCACGGGTATCAAAAATTAAATTGATACGCGATACTCAATCCTTACTCACAAATAATATAATTATAATATCTTTAACTCGACCCTCAAACCGTGGATACCTTTTTTCGAGACGGGTATGAGCTGAGTAACGGGTCGAATACAGGTAACGTTATTAGTTTCCAAACCTACCTATTAATAGTTTACTATGATTCAAAACTCATCATATTGTACTATATTATATAACATGTACACAAATGATACCACATAATCATAATCTTAATAAATAAAAACAAATAACGAAATAAAAAAATTTCCCGCGCTACCAGCGCGGGCCATTATCTAGTTGTACAAGTAAAAGCAAATCATTGTGTATAAATATGAGGCATGGTAGACCCAAAAGGAGGATTGAATTCTCTCTATTGAATCAATGCAATATTACATTTTTCTCGACATTTTATGTACACTTCTATACTCTCTCTATACGTATTTTGTCTTGACTCTTGAGAGCTTAAACCCACGAAAATTACAAATACACTTGAGTGTGTGAATTTGACATCCACGCATAACATTAAGCCAAACAAATTCCATTGATATTTCAAGTGCCTTAAATATGTGTGGTGTATTGGTAGTTTACAGACACAAATATTTCTCATTTTTCGTTATAAGTATACATCTTCAACTTTTTTTATTTACTCCTAAAATTTGCACCCGCGCACACACATGGAATTTTAATTAAATTTTTTTTACCAATAGAAATTATTGATTTCAAATATAATCATTTAATTCTTTTAGTATAAATCTATATAAATACTAAATTTATTTTACTAAGTAATATATAACATATATATTGTTGATGATAATGTTTTGTTGATAAATAAATAATTTGATATATATCATGTGGTAACTAAGATCTTTTTTTTTTTTTGAACAACCGTGGTAACTAAGATCAATTTAAAAATTTGCAGGAAGAATAAATAGCATTGATGACTACCTCATGATCTTTTTATTTTTGTAACACCCGCAAACCATTTTCTGGGAATTTTGGTGAGGGTGTCGATCGACACCACAGAGGGAGTGTCGATCGACACCAGTTGTGGCCGGTTTGGTCGGTTCAATTTTTAATTGTCCGGTTTGTGTGGTTGGTTTAGGGAATCCCTAAATCGAGTTATTAGGGGTAGAAAACGACATAGGGTCGTGTTATTTTGGTGTTTCGCCGTTTTTGAGAGAAAACACAAAGAGAGAGTGTTCTTGAGCTTTTGGGAAGAGTTTGAGAGATTCCTTGCTGTTCTTGGGAGATCTAAGGCTGGGAAGGTGTTAGAAGCTTGCTAGGAGTGAGGGAGTTCGTTCTTGTTGGTCAGAATCTTCCTGCAAAGAGGTGAGTGCATGACCATGGCTTATCTAAGCTAAGATTTCTAGATTCTATGTGATTTGGTGCTTATGTGGTTGTTTCCTTGAGTTCTCTATGCTATTTCGTTGCTATCTGGGCTGGGTTTGGCTTCTGGGAGTGCAAGGAGCGGATTGGAGAAGATTGGAGGCGAGATTCGGAGTTTCTGATCGAGGGAAATCGCTGCTCGGTATCGGTGTCGGTCGACACCAGTTGGGGTGTCGGTCGACACCAACGCGAGGACGGCTCGGGACTTTGGCGAGTGTTGATCGATGCCATGAGGAGGTGTCGGTCGACACAAACTAGGGTTTTCGGGAGTGTCGGGCAGGGTGTCGTTCGACACCAGTTTGGCGTCGGTCGACACCAGATAGTCAGTGACGATCGACACCATCTGGTGTCGGTCGACACCATCTGGTGTCGGTCGACACCCCTTGTTCAGTTACGATGGATGTTGCATGCTTCGTATATTGTCTGGTTTGTTTTATTGATTGTTGTTTGTGGCATGTAGAGATCTTATTGCTTGTGTGTATAGCCCAGTAGATGGGAGGATTGCCTCACTGAGTGTTTTATCAAATACTCATGCATCTCAATTTGTGTTTGTGGTGCAGGTAAAGGCAAAGTGTGATCGTGGAATCAAAGGCAATGAAGAGGAGGATGTTCTAGGGACTCGATTGGATGTTGTTCTGCATTTGCTAGGGTGCTAGAGTTGAGTCATTAGAAACATTGCTAGGTTGCTGGTTTCATGTTTTTTGTTGTTTGGTATTGAGATATTGCCTTGCTATAATATTGGTTTATTATTGGGTTATTATTGGTTATTGTTTATGTTTTCCGCTGTTGAATGTGTTGTGGTTAGGTGGCTAGTGGGTATGGGACCACTAGCTGTAGTTGTTTTAATATATTATATTTATTATTTATTTATTAAAAAAAAAAAAAAAGGGTTGGTCGTTTCATTTTGGTATCAGAGCCCTTACGGTTCTAGGTTTGGGTTCACTAGGTTTCTGTGGTGATGTTTGGGATTGCATGTCTTGGTTGATTATGTGAGTTAGTCAATTGTGTGTGGTATGGAGTCCCAGAACATCCTCTTCGAGCCGAGTGTGTGATTCCACGGTGAGTTTATGTTTCTGTGTTATAATAGAAATTGTTTGCTTAGCCTTGTTCATGGTAGTGCAGATGGTTAGAGAGGGTGCTGTGGCTGGTCGAGGTCGTGGACGCGGACGTGGTCGTGGACGCGGACGTGGTCGTGGTAGGGGCAGAGTCCCAGTGGTTAGTGAGACCGAAGACCAGAGTGTGACAGCTGAGGGTGTTGGCGAGTCGCAGGGTGTTCCGGGGATTCCGTGAGTGTGGCGGAGGGGGCGGTATTGATGCTCCAGTGGCCGGTGATGCTAGGGTCCCGGTGTGGGGGTCCCAGCGGGTGGAGTCCCCGGTGTTGATCTTGCGGCTTTGCTAGCACAGTGTTAGAGCGGTTACCACCAGTGGTACCGGCTCAGGCTCAGTAGTGCCACCAATGGTGGCGGAGGAGCGGCAGCCAGTGGGTGCGGATGCGGGGTCCATGCTCGTTATCTCAGCATGTTGACAGAGATGGGTCGGTTGCGTACTGAGCAGTTTTCAGGAGGTGTAGATCCTACTGCTGCGGATGCGTGGAGGACGAGAGTGGAACGTAACTTCCACACTCCGAGATGTCCCGAGGAGTTTTGGGTGGACATAGGGTCTACTTTTGAGTGGTGATGCTGAGTTGTGGTGGAGATCTGTGGCTGCTAGGAGGGTGCAGCGGGAGATGACTTGGGCTGACTTCGTTTTGGAGTTCAACCGCAAGTATTTTCCTAGAGAGGCATTGGATCGTTTGGAGGTGCAGTTCCTTCGTTGTCTCGGGGACACGGTCAGTGCGGGAGTTGGACTTGGAGTTCAGTCGACTTCTTTGTTATGGAGGTCGGGCTATGGAGCCCGAGGAGGCTCAGATCGGAGGTTCTTGAGGGCTCTACGTGATGACTTGAGAGTTCACTGTAGAGGGAGGAGTTATGCTACGCGTGCAGAACTGGTTGAGTCTGCAGCTGAGATTGAGGAGGATATCCGGGCTCAGTCAGTGGCGGTAGTTCCGGCAGTTCAGCCTAGTAAGGCTCAGCAGCAGGGTGGTTCTAGCAGGGGCGGTAGGCATGCTCAGGGAACCAAGAGGAAGTGGGAGGCTACGCAGAAGCCGAGTGGTGCGGGTTGCTACGGTTGTGGGAGCAGGGATCACAGGGTTGCTAGTTGTCCCAAGAGGAGTGTTCCGACGGCAGGACCTCGGGTGTGTTATCATTGTAGGGAGACAGGGCACATCAAGCCTTTTTGTCCCAAGCTGCAGCCGGCAGCAGGTGCAGCCTGGGGGTCAGCAGGTGGCACGGATTGAGCAGGGGCCTCGGGTTTACACGACAGTGGAGACTGGTGGAACCAGTGCCGGGGTGATCACAGGTATAATTTCTGGTACTTAATCTTTGTGAATTTTAGTAGGGTCAGATTTTATGTTCCTGTGATAAAGTTTTAGGTTCTCAACACATGAGGTTTGTGTAGGGACCTTGTTGGTGGGCGGGTTTAAGTCCCACGTTATGTTTGATTCTGGAGCTTCGCATAGCTTCATTACTCCAGAGTGTGCAGAGTGTGCGGGGATCAGCGGGGATCCTGGAGAGCGCACAGGAGTTGTTAGAGTTGCGGGAGGCAAGTTCCTGAGAGTTATTGGACGAGCTAGAGGAATTGATATTCAGATCGCAGGAGAGTAATGGCCAGCGGATTTGCTTATCAGTCCCGTAGAGCTGTATGATGTTATTCTCGGGATGGATTGGATGCATCGGCATATGGTGCATTTAGATTGCTATCGGGGTAGAGTGGAGTTTGAGCGACCAGGAGGGAAGTTGGTTTTTCAGGGTATTAGACCGACTTCAGGGAGTCTCGTGATCTCAGCCATTCAGGCTGGGAAGATGATCGAGAAGGGCCGTGAGGCTTATTTGGTTACAATATCTATGCCAGAGTCAGTGGGGAAGTCTACGGTATTCCAGTAGTGGAGGAGTTTGAGGATGTGTTTCAGTCTCTGCAAGGATTACCACCATCTCGGTCGGATCCTTTTACATTGAACTGGAACCGGGGACGACACCGTTATCCAAGGCTCCTTACAGGATGGCTCCAGAAGAGATGGCAGAGCTGAAGAAGCAGCTAGAGGATTTATTGAGTAAGGGATTCATCCGTCCTAGTGTGTCACCGTGGGGAGCGCCGGTGTTGTTTGTCAAGAAAAAGGATGGGAGTTTCCGGTTGTGTATTGATTACAGGGGTTTGAACCGGGTCACTGTGAAGGACAAGTACCCTCTCCCGAGGATTGACGAGTTGTTGGATCAGTTGAGGGGTGCTACTTGGTTCTCCAAGGTGGATCTGGCATCGGGTTATCATCAGATACCGATAGATGAGGCAGATGTGAGGAAGACTGCTTTCAGGACGAGGTATGGGCATTATGAGTTTGTGGTGATGCCTTTCGGGTTGACTAACGCACCAGCAGCGTTTATGAGATTGATGAACAGTGTGTTTCAGAGTTTCGGATGTATCTGTCATCATTTTCATCGACGATATCCTGGTTTATTCTAAGAGTCCCGAGGAGCATGCAGTGCATTTGAGGGCGTTATGGAGAAGCTGCGGGAGCAGAAGTTGTTTGCCAAGTTGAGCAAGTGTAGTTTCTGGCAGCGTGAGATGGGCTTTCTGGGTCACATTGTTTCGTGAGGGGGTTTCAGTAGATCCAGAGAAGATTCAGGCTATCGAGATTGGCCTAGACCGCAGAATGCCACAGAGATCAGGAGTTTCCTTGGATTGGCAGGTTACTACAGGAGATATGTGCAGGGGTTTGCAAGCAGAGCACGTCCTATGACTAAGTTGACAGGGAAGGATGTTCCTTTTGTCTGGTCGAAGAGTGTGAGGAAGGCTTTGCAAGCCTGAAGGAGATGTTGACTACTGCGCCGTGTTGGCTTTGCTGAGCAGGAGAACCCTATGTGGTTTATACGATGCATCCGTAGTTGGGTTGGGTTGTGTTCTGATGCAGCATGGGAAGGTGATTGCTTATGCTTCGCGGCAGTTGCGGGTGCATGAAGGCAACTATCCTACTCATGATTTGGAGATGGGTGCTGTAGTTTTTGCCCTGAAGATTTGGAGATCTTATCTTTATGGTGCAAAGGTACAGTGTTCACGATCATAAGAGCTCAAGTATATATTCACTCAATCCTGAGTTGAATTTGAGACAGAGGCGGTGGATGGAGCTTGTGGCAGATTATGATTTGGAGATAGCCTATCATCCCGGTAAGGCTAACACGGTTGCAGATGCTCTGAGTCGGAAGAGGGTAGCTTCGGCTCAGGAGCAGGAGATGGAGTCTCCGGTAGGGAGATCGTGCTTTGAGCTTATGTGCTGTTTCACAGAACCGTTGGGTTTGGAAGCAGTAGATAGAGCAGATCTTCCGAGTAGAGTGCGGTTGGCTCAGAGAAGGATTTAGGGGTGAATGCCTCTAAGGATGTGGATTCAGAGTATCGGTCTCAGATAATGGTACTATCTTGGTGCACGGTCGTGTGTGTGTGCCCAAGGATGAGGAGTCGAGACAGAGATTCCGAGAGAGGTTCATGCGAGCAAGTTATCCATTCATCCAGAGCGACCAAGATGTACCGTGACCTCAAGAGGTACTATCATTGGGTCGGGATGAAGAAGGATGTGGCTAGTTGGGTTTCGAGGTGCGATGTATGTCAGCTAGTGAAGGCTGAGCATCAGTTCCCGGCGGGTTACCAAGAGTTTACCCATTCCCGAGTGGAAGTGGGATATGATCACTATGGATTTCGTGGTAGGATTGCCAGTGTCACGGACCTTTGATGCTATTTGGGTCATTGTGGACCGGTTGACTAAGTCAGCACATTTTCTGGCATTAAGAAGACGATGGAGCAGCGGTCTTGGCTAAGAAGTATGTGAGGGAGATAGTCAGGTTGCATGGGGTGCCAGCGAGCATTGTGTCTGATAGGGATTCTAAGTTCACTTCGGTGTTCCGGAAGGCATTTCAAGCAGAGATGGGCACTAAGGTGCATATGAGTACAGCTTATCATCCCCGATGGACAGTCAGAGAGGACGATCCGACGCTGGAGGATTTGCTGAGAATGTGTGTGTTGGATTGGGGTGGCCATTGGGCAGATCATGTGAACCTGGTAGAGTTTGCTTACAACAACAGCTATCAGGCAAGTATTAAGATGGCTCCCTATGAGGCTCTGTATGGGAGGCCATGTCGTACACCATTATGCTGGACTCAGGTGGGGGAGAGGAGCATGTTTGGTGCTAGTTTTGTTCAGGAGACCTCAGAGAAGATTCGGGTTCTCAAGCTGAACATGAAGGAGGCTCAGGATAGGCAGAGGAGTTATGCAGATAGGAGGAGGAGAGATCTTGAGTTTCAGGTAGGAGACAGAGTGTACCTCAAGATGGCCATGTTGCGGGGTCCGAACAGGTCATTGTCAGAGACTAAGTTGAGTCCGAGGTATATGGGTCCATTCAGAGTGATTGAGCGGATTGGACCAGTGGCATATAGATTGGACCAGTGGCATATAGATTGGAGCGGATTGATGCGTGCATTCCATAAGGTTTTCCATGTGTCTATGTTGCGGAAGTGTCTCCGTGAGGGAGAGGAGGTGTTGGCTAAGATTCCTGAGGATCTTCAGCCTAACATGACTTTGGAGGCGAGACCAGTGAGGGTTCTCGAGAGGAGGATCAAGGAACTTCGGAAGAAGAAGATTCCTTTGATGAGAGTCCTTTGGGACTGTGATGGTGTTGAGGAGCAGACTTGGGAGCCTGAGACAAAGATGAAGGCAAGGTTCAAGAAGTGGTATGAGAAGCAAGCCGCGACTTGAGCTTGTTTAGCCGGGTCCCATCTGTACCTGTGGCTGGAGCGGGAATGGAGTATTCCAGCCCATCTCTCTTGTTACTCGGTCGCTTGAGGTGGTTGGTTGTGCGACTCAGTAACAAGATGAGGTGGTGTTTGGGGTAAAAAGTTTCCGTGAGGCGGGGTTGTGAAGAGAAGTTTCCAAAAGTGGAAAGTTTCCAAAAATGGAAGGTGCTAAATATGGAAAGTTTTATGGGAGTTAGAATTTGTCCATTTTAGTGGTGGAGAGCCTTAAAGGGGGCTTGGGTGTGGCCTTAGTGGCGGACTTTTGAGTCAGTGTGCCCGTGTGTGGCGGTCTTTTTAGATATTGTGGGGTCTTTGTGACGGGCTTTTAGCCAGAGTGTCTTTGTGACGGTCCTCGCTAGGACATTTGTGTGGCCTTGGTGGCGGTCCTTTTTAGGACGTTTGTTTGGCCTTTGTGGCGGGCTGTTTAGCCAGAGTGTCTTTGTGACGGTCCTCTTTAGGACATTTGTGTGGCCTTGGTGGCGGTCCTTTTTAGGACGTTTGTTTGGCCTTTGTGGCGGGCTGTTTAGCCAGAGTGTCTTTGTGACGGTCCTTCGGGACAGATGGCCTTTGTGGCGGGCTGTTTAGCCACAGTGTCTTTGTGACGGTCCTTCGGGACAGATGGTCTTTGTGACGGTCCTTCGGGACAGATGGCCTTTGTGGCGGGCTGTTTAGCCAGAGTGCCTTGGTGGCGGTCCTTTTTAGGACATTTGTTTGGCCTTGGTGGCGGTCCTCTTTAGGACATTTGTTTGGCCTTGGTGGCGGTCCTCTTTAGGACATTTTGTTTGGCCTTGGTGGCGGTCCTCTTTAGGACTTTCTGTTTGGCCTTTGTGGCGGCCCTTGTGGCGTATATGATCCTTGTGTGGTCATGAGGTATTCCAGTGAGGGAATATGTGGTTGGTAGGACATTGAGATGTTCTACGCGAGCCACGGGAAGGAAACCTGGATAGGGATAGGACTCGGACGTGTTCAGAATCGTTTGCTCGCGACTCTTGGGGGACTTAGGTTCTCCTAGTACTGCCATTTTCAGAGACTTTGTGGCTCGGAAGAATGGTTAGTATATCGACTTCGGATGACGATCCGGGGTGCGCTGTAGGGTGGCAACCCGAGAGACGAGTTTGGACTTTTCCTTATATATTATGGCATGCAGGCTTCGGCCTGATGAGGAGCCAACATTTGGCATGCAGACTTAGGTCTGATGAGGAGCCAATAAAAACTCAAGG
This sequence comes from Camelina laxa, assembly GCA_024034495.1. Taxonomy (NCBI): domain Eukaryota; kingdom Viridiplantae; phylum Streptophyta; class Magnoliopsida; order Brassicales; family Brassicaceae; genus Camelina; species Camelina laxa. The sequence continues at coordinate 13,698,817 of CM043881.1, forward strand.
TTTAGGCCTATGAGTAAAGGAAAGTCCAAAAAGTCAAGAGCAAATGACGCCTGGAGCGTGAGTCTATCGCCTAGAGGAGACCTTCTGTAGATCGGTCGGAGGAGTGCGGGCCGTGGAGACGGTTGCACGGGAGTCCTTGACTGATGGTTGTTCGAGATTCGAGGACGAATCTAGATTGGTGGGGGAGAATTGTAACACCCGCAAACCATTTTCTGGGAATTTTGGTGAGGGTGTCGATCGACACCACAGAGGGAGTGTCGATCGACACCAGTTGTGGCCGGTTTGGTCGGTTCAATTTTTAATTATCCGGTTTGTGTGGTTGGTTTAGGGAATCCCTAAATCGAGTTATTAGGGGTAGAAAACGACCTAGGGTCGTGTTATTTTGGTGTTTCGCCGTTTTTGAGAGAAAACACAAAGAGAGAGTGTTCTTGAGCTTTTGGGAAGAGTTTGAGAGATTCCTTGCTGTTCTTGGGAGATCTAAGGCTGGGAAGGTGTTAGAAGCTTGCTAGGAGTGAGGGAGTTCGTTCTTGTTGGTCAGAATCTTCCTGCAAAGAGGTGAGTGCATGACCATGGCTTATCTAAGCTAAGATTTCTAGATTCTATGTGATTTGGTGCTTATGTGGTTGTTTCCTTGAGTTCTCTATGCTATTTCGTTGCTATCTGGGCTGGGTTTGGCTTCTGGGAGTGCAAGGAGCGGATTGGAGAAGATTGGAGGCGAGATTCGGAGTTTCTGATCGAGGGAAATCGCTGCTCGGTATCGGTGTCGATCGACACCAGTTGGGGTGTCGGTCGACACCAGTTGGGGTGTCGGTCGACACCAGTTGGGGTGTCGGTCGACACCAACGCGAGGACGGCTCGGGACTTTGGCGAGTGTTGATCGATGCCATGAGGAGGTGTCGGTCGACACAAACTAGGGTTTTCGGGAGTGTCGGGCAGGGTGTCGGTCGACACCAGTTTGGCGTCGGTCGACACCAGATAGTCAATGACGATCGACACCATCTGGTGTCGGTCGACACCATCTGGTGTCGGTCGACACCCCTTGTTCAGTTACAATGGATGTTGCATGCTTCGTATATTGCCTGGTTTGTTTTATTGATTGTTGTTTGTGGCATGTAGAGATCTTATTGCTTGTGTGTATAGCCCAGTAGATGGGAGGATTGCCTCACTGAGTGTTTTATCAAATACTCATGCATCTCAATTTGTGTTTGTGGTGCAGGTAAAGGCAAAGTGTGATCGTGGAATCAAAGGCAATGAAGAGGAGGATGTTCTAGGGACTCGATTGGATGTTGTCTGGCATTTACTAGGGTGCTAGAGTTGAGTCATTAGAAACATTGCTAGGTTGCTGGTTTCATGTTTCTTGTTGTTTGGTATTGAGATATTGCCTTGCTATAATATTGGTTTATTATTGGGTTATTATTGGTTATTGATTATGGTTTCCGCTGTTGAATGTGTTGTGGTTAGGTGGCTAGTGGGTATGGGACCACTAGCTGTAGTTGTTTTAATATATTATATTTATTATTTATTTATTAAAAAAAAAAAGGTTGGTCGTTTCAATTTTTAAGAGAGTTTTTTTTTCTTATTCATATTCTATGAAAATATTCTTTGAAGGTTTTGATGTTGATTATCGATTGTTGACCTAATTATATATATATATATATATATGTCATTTATTATTAGATGTTGATACTAACATAATAATATATATTTCATATAATATCTGAATATATTGAATCCCATGAACATTACTTAGTGTAAATGTACATATATAATATCATATCGTTATAACATCTTTACCCATCTAAAAGTGTAGCATATCATAAAATAATTCTCGACCAATTCATGAATATGTTTTTATCTCACTTTCATGATTATATAGTCAAACCGTTAAACCCAACTTAGAATCTAATAAGATATCAAAGATATCTAATTTAGTCATGTGCATTATTATTTTTTCAAACTTTAGTAATTTATTTTCAAACACTTTTAACCATAATTATTTTGTCATTATCTACGATGCACTCGTTGGCTTTCGACATCTACCTTCTTTTCACCTTCTAGTGGCTCATATAAAACACATATTAGATTGTAAAATTGATTTTCAAGATAGTATAACTATTTTCTCTTTAATTGCTATATTTCAGTACTCAAATTTGGATTAAAAACATATGATTCAATTTATGAAATATCAAATTATTTCCTCTGCTTTATAGAAGAAGAAATCCACAAGAAAAATCTTGCCCGTGTTCATGACCGACATGATATCTCTTTGTGGAAACGCAAAAGTAACACTTATCACAAGAAGTTTGTATCTAAGGACACATGGTTCCAAATCCATAGTGTGCACCCAATAATGGCAGAGTCTAGAGTGATCTGGTTCCCTCAAGCAACCCCACGGTATGCGTTCCTCACATGGCTGGTGGTGAAGAACAAACTCGCAACAGGAGAAAGAATGGTAAAATGGAACACCAATGCAAATACAGATTGCTGTTTCTGCAATAATCTAATGGAGACAAGGGAGCATTTGTTCTTTGATTGTCCATACTCACAACAAATTTGGGAGTCGCTGGTAAACAGGCTTCTTCAGCACAAGTACACCACGGACTGGACGCAAGTGATACATCTACTCATAGGAAAAGATTTGGACAAGACTCAATGGTTTCTATTGAACTATACTTTCCATAATGCTCTCCACTCAATTTGGAGGGAGAGAAATGACAGGCGCCATGGAGAACCACCATCCCCGGTGGAGAAGCTGGTGAAGTTGATTGATAAAAATGTCTGTAACAGACTAAGTACAATGACTGATGTCGATGGCACACTCATTGAGGCTTGGTTTGCAACAAGATTTTCCTAAAGTATTAGGGTTGTTTTTCTTTTTAGCAAAACAGTATTTAAAGTTTAGTACAACTGTGGTAAAACATTTATTTTTCTTTGAATATAATTTAACATTAAATTCAAAAATATATATATATATATATATCAAATTTTTTTTTTTAAAAAAAGATAGTATTAAACTTCTAAATTAAAAATATATGGTTATTTTTTTTTTTTTTTGCCTTTTTTCCCTCTACTTTTATTACACATTAACACTTCAATTATTCTTTAACACTTGCTTACAAATTGTTTCGTCAAAAGAGTATTATTTTATTTGTTTTTCGGTATTTCAGATCGAACAAGAAAAAGGATAAAAAAGTGTATTCGGGAATCGGAGAAGAGAAGAGAAGCTAATGATTCGTTCGATGTGTTATCAAAGATCTCGACTTTGTTAAACCGTAGATCCTTTTATCATCTTAATTGTTATTTCGTTTGGTGTTGTTGACGCGATTGGATCATCTGAAACAAGATTGAGTATGGTGGATGCGATTGTTCCCGGAGACATGGCTTGTTTGGATGCAGATTTATTGCAGCTTCAAGAGATGTCTTCGTTTGTACTAACTTCGAAACCTGGATTCACTCAGAAGCTCTTTGACCAGTGGCTTTCTCTTCCTGAAGCTCATCGACAGGTATCTGAGCTCTGTTTCTGCTTTATTTGGCTTTACAATTGTTCAAGGTTGGTGTAAAGTTCAAATCTTTTGATAGTGTTCATTATGCAGCAGTGAGTGTTACAATGATATGCTTATGTTCTGCTTGATAGTGTTAGTTATGCTGTAGTGACAGTTGCAATGATGCTTACTTAGGTTGCCATTGCTCTTTGGTGTTGAAGATTGCTGTAAAGTTCGAATCTTTTATAGTATGACGTATGAGTATTTCCTTATTCTGTTCTGTTACTCTGTGGTGTTAAAGATTGGTGTGAAAGGTTGATTTTTGTTGTTGTTGTTAGTTATGCAGTATGTTCTTGTTTGATTGTGTGAGTATTACAATGATGCTTAGTTTACTGTGATTTGGTTTCTAAATTACTCTATTCACTTGAATCTGAAATCTAAAGCTTTGGTTTTTATATTCTTGTCGCCTCATCGGTTTATATATATAGATTGCATCACTGCTCAAGGATGCTATAGCTGGAGCTCCTATAAATGTAACTGGAAGTTCATCTGGTTCAAATTCTGCCACCAGTAATTCTATACCATCTATGTTTCCTGCGGGAAGTGCTCCTCCGCTTTCGCCAAGGAGTTGTGGTTCACCGCGTACAACGAAACAGAGAGGCCCTTCTAACTTAGGTTCTTCGCTGAAAGTCGTCAGTGAGCCTGTTAGAGAGCCAATGCCTCAGGTTTTGAACTGCTTCTGCAAGTTTGTGATAAGTGCATTCTTTTTTCCTCCTGTATGTACTAATGGAGTAAGAAAACTTACTTTAAACTTGAAATGACTGTAGTTTTATTTCCAAAATGGCCGCCCACCACCAAGCGAGATAAGAGAGCAATGCATGTTTAGAATCAATCACTTTTTCTATGGTCACATGGATGGACTACAGATACAAGGTAAGAAGTCATAATTTTTCCAATATTTATAGTGACATTTATCTGAAATTTCTCACTAACTTTTACCCTTTCCAATACACAGAATTCAAATTAGTCACCAGAGAAATCTGCAAGCTCCCATCATTCTTCTCCACTTCACTTTTTAGGAAGATCGATGTCAATAATTCAGGTTTTGTTACTAGGTGTGTGATGCCATGCTTTTTGTTTTGTGGATTCTCATGTGTGCATTGTTTGCAACGTACTTCAAGCTTCCTGCTCATTTTATAGTCACTCTGTCACGTGTTTGGCGATCACTGTTGTAAAAACCGGTATAACATATTTGATTGTTTTATTATGCAGAGAAGCATTTATTGATTATTGGGTAAACGGGAACATGTTGATAAAGGATACAACGACCCAAATCTTCAAGATATTAAAGCAGAAAGATCAGAGTTACATTGTGAAGGTAAATTTCTTTTGGTTTGCAAATTCAGTTACAAGAGCTGAGGTAGTTTCCTAATCTACTTGCTCGTGTGTTTATTAATTCGCAACATTTTTTTCCTGGCAGGATGATTTCAAACCACTACTTAAAGAACTGTTGGCGACACATCCTGGGCTAGAGTTCCTGCAAACCACACCTGAATTCCAAGAAAGATATGGTGAGGTCTTACCTTCATGTAGAATTTAGTCAGTATCCTATTTTATCTCATGTTTTCTTCTCCCTCTTGAGTAATAATGTTTAGTTATTTTGCGGGGGGTTTGGTTAGCTAGCATCATAATTGAGAAGAACGAGTAATAAGTCTGTGCTTTGTGGTATGATGTCTTATCTAACTTTGTCAGATGGTTATGATGTCTTATCTAACTTTGATAATTGATGAATCGAGATGATTACGTTGCATTTATCTTTTTGGATTTAAGATATTTTATCAGCTAAGATTTCTTTGTGTTCTATTTCTCATGAAGGGGTTATCCACAGAATCATGCTTGTTTTATACAAGGACAAAATTTGGATCAATTTGCCAAGTTTTGAGTATCGTATCAAGGATTTTTTTTGTTGCTGAAATAGCATTATGAATAATGTGTCAGTTAGATAAGGAAATTAAGTAACATATTTATTGTTTGCTATGTCGACTTACATTTTTAGGATGCAATTTTGTCTGATACAGCTTTTATTTTGATGAGTCAGCTGAAACTGTCACCTACAGAATATTTTACTACATAAATAGATCTGGGAATGGTCGACTTACGTTTAGGGAGCTTAAACGAGGAAACTTAATTGATGCAATGCGACATGCTGACGAAGAAGAAGATATCAACAAAGTGTTGAGGTACTACTAACAAACAGAGTTCATCCTATTGGTTGTATATATGGTTTTTTTTTCTCTTTGTTTGACGTCAAAAATTTTCTATTTACTTTGGCAACTAGATACTTCTCATATGAGCATTTCTATGTCATATACTGCAAGTTCTGGGAGCTGGATACGGATCACGATTTCCTGATTGACAAAGAAAATCTTATGAGATATGGAAACCATGCACTTACTTACCGGATTGTCGACAGAATATTCTCCCAGGTTCTGTCTAAAAAGTCTTGATCTTTTAGAATGATTTATAATGCTTACTACCTAAAGATTATAGTTACATTACATCCGTTTGAGAATTCTGTCCTCTGTTCAAAGTTTTTATTGCTCTTAAGATGACTGTCATCATAAAAGTAAAGCATTGGTTCTCAGGTTGCTAGGAAGTTCACTAGCAAAGTTGAAGGGAAGATGGGGTATGAGGACTTTGTGTATTTCATACTTGCAGAAGAAGATAAATCGTCAGAGCCTAGCCTAGAATTTTGGTAAGCTGTGTTATATAAGGATCCAAAGTTGCAGACAGATAGTGTTTTGAGTGTTTTTGTCTGACTTAAGTATATTTTGGACTAGGTTTAAGTGCATAGACTTGGATGCAAATGAGATTATTACGCGAAATGAGATGCAATTCTTTTATGAAGAGCAGTTGCATCGAATGGAGTGCATGGCGCAAGAGGCTGTTCTTTTTGAGGATATTTTATGTCAGATGATTGATATGATCGGACCAGAGGTTCTTCATGATAATTCATTGTTCCCAGTTTTTCTCTGTAACTTCTGCAATTTTGTTTTGTGTTTGATTGTTTCTTGTTTCCTTCCACAGAACGAAAGCCATATAACGCTGCATGACCTGAAGGGCTCAAAGCTCTCTGGAAACGTCTTCAACATCCTTTTTAATCTCAACAAATTTATGGCATTTGAAACACGGGATCCGTTCCTCATACGTCAGGTACTTCATATTTGATATCCAACCTTACTGTTTTCTAGACAGCACATGCCTCTTATAACATTTTGAGTTGTCAAAACCGAAACAGGAGCGTGAGAACCCTACATTGACTGAGTGGGACCGTTTTGCACATAGAGAATATATTAGGCTTTCAATGGAAGAAGACGTTGAAGATGCATCCAATGGAAGTGCTGAGGTTTGGGATGAGTCGTCACTGGAGGCTCCCTTCTGAGTTCATAGAGGTAAGTCAATGGAAAATCGCAATCTCACTAGAAGATGAAACCAGTTGAATTGATAAAAAACTAAGAAGTTGAAGGTTGTGTAATGTTGTTATCTCATGATATTAGTTAATCATGCAGTCCTTGAGAAGAAATCTTTGGAGCTCTCTGGAGAAAGGGAAGTGAAAACCAAGCAAAGTATCCTCTTTGAATACCATACACTTAGCTTCGATTTGTTTTATTTTTCTTTTAACTTCTCTTCATTTGTTAGCTGATTATAGCAGAGTTATATTTATCAATAATTGTCGTCTAGCTCATCGCTTTACGCCTTCTTCACCTGTATTGCTTTCACTTTGTTCCATCTCTGGGTTTTTGTATGTACTTTGTAGATGTGTTGCTTCATTATCTCCCTTGTTGAAAATTTGTGGAAATCAATGCTGTAGTTCCTTCATTTAATATTTTTTTGGTTGGTAGGAATCTTTATATACCATTATAGGTTTAATCTCAGATTTGCTTGTTTTATATTAAGTGGTAACCCCATAATTATGGTGTCATTTTTCAAGGTTCTTTTTCCTGAATATGGAAAAGGTTGGTGGTGTCATTGCTAGTGAGAATGTAGTAATGTCTTATTATATGTGGAATTCTTAAGGAACGTGTTTGCTATAAGAAACATCCATTTTGCTCTGTTCAGCTTCTCTTATGGGGTGTTATTGGTTTATAGAATCAGTTTAGTTTGCGGTTTCTCTGAACTGTTTGTGTACTATTACTAAACCTTCCTTTATTATACTGAGAACTCTTTGTACAACAGATGAAGAAATAAGGATAGGAGTCTTGTATTGTACATAGCGGAGCCGTAAAGTTACCAGAACCTGTCTTTATTAACACTGAGATAACCAGACATGACCTTTCCACCAGTATTTCTCATACCGTCGATGAGGAAACACCAAGTGGAACCCAATGCCCCGACGAAGAAATCAGCTTCGGACGCCATTAAGAAGTTAACCAGAGGATAGTTCGTGCTCATCTCTCTCCCAAGGCTCGCTTCATACTCAGCCATTGATTTATTACCGACTTGTCTCGCAACTTGCGTGTAATAAAATCTCCAGTGAGTATAATCTTTAGTTCGGTCCACAACTTCCTTCATCTCTGTAGAGAGCCAGATCCTGTTGAGCTCCGGAAACCGATCTCTGATCTGATCAGCTAAACGCATGTACTCTTCTAAAGCTGCAACTCTCATCTCGCATGCTTTGTCTCCCATCCGCACGTGAACACTCAGCATTGGCCTTGGAATCCACGGCTTGTGATCCGACCACACCTGTTTCTCAATCTCTGTCCTTCTCTTCTTCTTCTTTCTCCAATCTCCAGCAGAGAGTACAATCTCGGCAGCTTCTTTTCCAAACGCAGAGTGTCGAGCAGTGTTCATTAGACCACAAGTGTATTCTGTTTGGAATCTCATCAAGTATCGCACTGCTTGTGCTCTCCACCATCTCCTATCCATTTTCCGGTGACTGGGGATTAAACTTCCGTTGATCTCTGTAGTGGGTTTCATATAACTCCAAGCCTTACCCCATAGCTTTGGTATAGGCCCGGCCCAAATCTCCTTTGTGCTGTAGTTTTGTTTCCCTGTGACAATCCCACTCTCCCACGCTTCTCTGTTCTTCGCAATAGCAAACGCTCGTTTCTGACACTCCTCTGATGTTTCTGGTAGAAAATAGCAAGACCAGCTTCCACGGGAAGAACCTGCAACCAAACAAAGAGTAAAACCAAAATCAAACCCATAGTTTGGTTCTCAAAAATATTCATAAGAAGATTAGCCAAGAAAAGATGTAACTAGCTTGTGATGTTGCTAACATGTTAAAAAGGAACAAAACACAATAGACATTGTGTACCTTTGCAACCATCGTGATCTGCTCGATTATAATAATTGGCAACGAGCACTCGGTCTTCTTTTAAAGCGATTGCGAGAAGACCAGTCATTCCAGCAATCTGAGCCCCAATTCCGAAACCAGGAAGCGTTTCCCAATCAGCTACAAGGAACTTGAGACTCTTGTTGCCACAATCCAAAGGATGCTGATGAATCCATATATCTCTTTGTACTCTCCTCGTCAAGGGATAGTTCTCTTCATCTCTTCCATTTATCTAAAAACAAGCTTACGATTGTTCATTCACCATAGTAATTCCTTGAAGACAAAGAACAAGAAGAAGAAGAAGAAGAAGAAGAACATACCCAAGAAGGAAATGTCCCATTTGCTATCCATGTATCTAATCGCTCCCTAACTCGTGCCTTCTCCTCACAATTCTCCAAATGTGGACCGTTTGGTACATCAGATTTATTCAGACCTAACTTCTTCAAGAAGTCTTCTTCATTTAGTAATAAATTATCCCAAGCAGAGACCAAAAGTTTCACATTATCATCTTCTTCTGTCTCAGCTTTGTTCTTCCATTTCAGTGTACGGTCTATACTTGCAACCATATCTACATACAAGCAAATTTTCCATTACATGAAACAAAACACAACAAGTTACCAAAGATCAAATCTTTGTAAGACTTACTGATGATGTGAGAGGTGGAGGAATTGCAAGGAGGAATAGCAGAGGAGGATGAAGAGGAGAAGGAGAAGGCGGCGAGTTCGAAGGTGCCAAGAGTTGTAAGAGCAGCTAAGAAAAGTGAAGTGAGACAGATTCCACATAGAAACCCAACTACACAGATTTGACATGGAAATGAATTACCAAGCTTTAGTGCTTTCTCTGAAACCAATCTTTCTAATGACTTCATGCTCACACTACAACTCAAGATTCCTCTATTTTGCTAATAAGAAAGAACCAAACCCAACTTCCAAGTATTCTTCTTCTCCTTCTCTTATGTAAGTGAAAATTTTCCCCAAGAAACAAAAGATTTTCTCGGAAAATGCTTTGTTTTAATAGCCACACTTTACCAAACTATCAACCAGAAATCACATGATATTTCTCTAACTTTTTGTTTCTTTTCTAAGATAAAAATTATATGTTGTGGAAAAAAGGATTGATCAAGATACTTCGATCAAAATATATTTTTGTTTCCTTCTTCATCAGTGGTCCATTTTCTCATTTCCTGCAACAGGAAAAAAAAAAATAAGAAAGAAAATGAGATTATAATTATCAATAAAACAAGATCAGAACCAAATGTGAGGATAAAAAGAAAACTGATTAAAAATCTGATGAACCTAAATTAAAATTTTAGTCTTTTTTTGCAGCTGAATAAGCAAAAAATGAATATTAGTTCAGAAGAAAGTGATGAAGAGAAGAAGAGGGAGGAGAAACCCATGAAACGGACTGTTACATAATTATGGAGATATTAAAGGAGAGAAGAGCATAACCGTTGATCGTATCTAAACCTCAGTTGTTTTTAAAAAAAAAACATTTTGAATTGTATAAAATCTAGATTCTTTTTTAAAAAAAGATTATGAATTATGAATTTCGATGAAGAAACGACACTTGGATAATAAAGAAAGAAAGTACAAAAAGCCTTTATACCAGCTGGTCTGAAAATGAGGCAGAGAATCAACTGGATACAAGCAAAGAATCCACTTGGAGAAGTATATTTATCTATCACATTTGTTTACTTCTAATTATTTTGTTAAAATTCATATAATTTACAAGGAAAAGGGTGAGAAAATAGAAAAAGCATTGAGAGTTTGGGACCATAATAAAAGCTCTGTTTCTTAGGACATAGAAGTGACAAGTAAAATAGTTTGATGTGAGCAAGGTTGTGTTTTGTTGTCTTGTGTTAGAAAAGTAAAATTGAATTATTCATTTTGATGTTCGGTGAAGCAATTAACAACGATTCGTATGGCTGACATGATCAAGTAGAAGTGACTTGATTTAAAAGTTTAGTATAGAACACGGAATAATAATGATAATAATTTCTCTTTTTCTTTCTTTTGATACTATCAACCAATTGAATCAAGCCAAATGGTCCCTATATTAATTGAGAAAACCACAGTTGAAATTCTAAAAGTAACCGGAAGTAACAATAATAACTTCGACAAAAAATTTCTAACATCATAACATTATAAACTATTGAATGAATTTTATTAATATTTTAAACTTTAAAACTAGTATTTTTATTTTTGTTATTGTAAAAATTGATAGTAAACTGGTTATGTTTTTAATTTAAATTAAATTAATATTATTATTTATAACTATTAATAAAAAAAAAAAGTCTAAATTTTTTAATTTTTTTGTCTATCTATTGACCAACCAAAAAATTTTCGTCCAATCTTAATCTTTGCTGCATCATAGTGGCACAGTACGATGCATTGATAAATCAAAATCTTAATTTTAATCTTTGCTGCATTATAGTAACCATGGTTACTTTCTACTTAGACCATTGATAAACCTCTAAAGTAGAGATTGAAATACAAAGGAATCAAAACCAAAAAATGAAGAACCATAAAGGGACAAGATAATGGCAAGCTAAGGAAAATAGGTGTTCATAATCAAAATCTAGCACTCTAGCACACTTTTGAAACTTTAATAGCACTATAGCACACTTTTTGTCCACAGCACACTTTCTTATATTGAATTGTCAAAAACATCATTTAACTAAAGTATTTCTCTTCCAACAAATTCTTTTTTATGCACAAAATAATGCTTAATAAAAAAACAAAAATATCTTTTTAACCACATTTTTAGTTCGACAACCCTCACAATATTTTTTTTTATATAATTTACAGCAATATATATATTTTTTTATAATTTCTTAATTTTCAGATCCACCATTTTCATTACTCTCTTTCTCTCTCTCCAATGAACATCTTCACCACAAAGAAATGAGGAAACTCTAGATACTCAATTCATCTCACTCCTTCCATGATATCATTCTCAGACATGTTGTCTTACCTCCTTTTTCATATCTCTAATTTATTTTCAGACTCCAAATACCAAGCTTTGACTTGGATAAATGTCAAATCAATATAAAATCCAATTTTTTATTTTTCTTTTCTTTTAATCTTAATAAAACATTCAATCCAAATATTAAAAAAAAAACATTTCACTATAAAATAAAATGAAAAATAAGAAAAAAATTTAGATCTCCAATTCATCTTATATTGTTATCATTCTCACTTGCTTCTTTCTCTCCACGAAGATCTATAAGAAAGGTAACATATGAGAATTGATTGTTGATGGTACAAAAAACTAACCATATGATCATTGTTTTGTGGACATCACGTGGTCAATTAACATGTAAACTAACAATATGATTAGTGTCTCGTGGACAACCCTTAAGAAAAACAACATATGAGAATTGGTTGTTGATGACACAAAGAAAATAATCATATGGTCATTGTCTCGTGGACATCATGTGGTCAATTTACATGTAAACTAACCATATGGTCGTTGTCTCGTGGACAACCCTTAAAAAAACAACATCTGGAAATTGATTGTTGATGCCACAAAGAAACTAACCATATGGTCACTGTCTCATGGATATCACGTGGTTAATTTACATGTAAATTAACCATATGGTTAGTATTTTGTGGACACCATATGGTCGTTGTCTCGTGGACAACTCTTAAAAAAAAACAACATATGAGAATTGATTGTTGATGCCACAAAGAAACTAACCATATGGTCACTGTCTCGTGGATATCATGTGGTCAATTTACATGTATTCTTATGTTTTTATATGATCATCCAAAAATAAGTATCCACATAATAAGATACATTTAAGTATCCACATAATAATAAACAAATATTCAACTATAAATGAATATAATGTATAATTATTCATTTTAAGTATAGTAAATGGATCTTAAAATATAGGAAAAATATAATTATAATGAATCACAAAAATAAAATCAACCTTATATGTCATAATAATTAAATAAAGTGCTTACAAAAAGAGAAGAAAAAGAAGAGAAACAAAAAAAATAAAGAGAATAATAGAAAAATATGACATAAAAGTGTTTGAGATAAAAAACAAAAAAACATTTCTATTTGTTTTAGTTGATAGTAAAAATGGTTCCCACATTTTGTTTTGTTTAAACGCCAGTTTGATATTAACACTCTCTCTCATATTTTTATTATATTTAGAGGGCAAAATAGTCAAAAAAAACTATATGAGTAGTGTAAAAAGTTGTTAAAAAGTACCTCATAGATAGAAAGTGTGCTAAAATGAAAACAATTGTGTGCCATAGTGCCAATCTCATGTTTGTCTAGTTATGAAGAATCGGAAAAAGTTGTCTAGTTATGAGTGGTTTAAGAACATGAAATTTTTTATTTTTTTTAATAAATAATAAAACTAATTAGAGTTTAACTCAAATTAACTTAACTGTTTTAAATTGACGAACGTTATTGTCCCCTATACTTTTTTGTCTCTACCCAATTCCCCTATACGATTTATATTTTACTCAATTCCACCGAGACTATATAATCAACCCAATTAACCAAAATCAATGAAACTTTTCAATTATCGATGATTTAACTAATTTTTCATTCCGTTTTTGCTTTGTTCTCTATACATTATACAATTTTACATTCATACAAAAAAATTATATGCTATGTATGAGGATTGAGCTCATTTGGTGTACAAAATCAAACATGCAGAAATATTTAACTTTGGAAACTATTTTTTTCGTTCATAGTCACCGTAAGGGATTCAGAAGTGAGAGAAAAAAAAATCTTTTTCATCTTTTTGAATTTGATATGTGTTACGCTTGATCGCCAGAAAGATGAAAAGGATTTTTTTACCAGTCGCACGATTATTTCCAGCGACCGATTTTAAAAAGTTGCACTTTTGTAATTAATTTTTTTTTTTTGCAAATATGAATATCTTTAAGGACATAATTGTAAATTTTACATATTCCACCATTAAAATTGCTTTCAGTTGCAGATCAAGATAAGAAAGTATAGATCTAAAATTTTTTGTAATCTCAGCGACAGTCGCTGGTTTAAAATAAAGAGTTGGGTGGTGTCGCCGTTTTCTCCGGCGACTCATGTGGTGATGTTACGACTCATCTGCGACCTTCTGCGATTCATCCAAGCCTGTTATTTTTAAGTTTTGTTGTCGTTTCATTTTGTTGCTAATCTTCATGAGAAGTCGTTTAATCCTGTCGCTGCCGCTGTCGCAGCGTGTGGGAAAAGAACAGCGCCTCTATGTATTTAATGACATGTTTTGTTGGTTGTTTCCCAATTAGTTACGATTCATTTGTCCTTGAAAAAGTAGAAGCTACTTGATACAGTTTAGTACTAATCAACATGATGATCATTATAATAGTATTTTTTTGACAGAACACAACAAATTAACAAAACAAAACATCGGAGTTAATCACTTTGAATAATACGAATCTCTCACTTCTCACTTGTATGTCAGAAAACGAGTCTCGAGGTTAATCACATTGATTAATAATTTCATTAATACTACTTTCTTGATTTCTTCAATTAATCACAAGTAAACAATGGCCAGTGGATTTGTGTTTTGATTCCCTGCCTCGTTTTCAGACAAGCCGGTAAGTAGGCTTTTTTGTTCTATATTTCTCTATGATCCAAGTGTCGTTATATTAATCAAACTTTCATATTTTCCTAAACTTTAAATTGATTTTTATTGTTCTTTTTTCCCATATGTTTTAAAAATATTTGAGTTTAGTTATGATCAACAGTAATGCTCTCCTCTCATGAGTTTAATATGTAACAATCCGTTTCATGGGTTTATGTACCAACAAGTGAGTTTGTTTCTTACTTCTTACTTTCTTAGTTAGAAAATAGAGTATGAGCATGAAGGCATTGAACAGATTGATTTCAGGGAAAGCACTAAAGGTTGGAAATTCATTTCCTTATCAAATTTGTGTAGTTGGGGTTCTATGTGGAATCTGTCTCACTTCACTCTTCTTAGCTGCTCTCACTTCTCTTGGCACCTTTGAACTCGCCGCATTCTCTTTCTCTGCCTCCTCCTCTGCTTTTCTTCCCTACAATTCCACTACTCACATCATAAGTAAGTCTCAAAGATTTGGTTTTTGGTAATTTGTTTAGGTTTTTTTTAGTGTAATGAAAATTGGTTATATAATACAGATATGGTAGCTAGCATAGACCGGAAATTGAAATGGACGAACAAAAGTAAGACAGAAGATAATGATGATCAAGTAAACCTTTTGGTCTCTGCTTGGGAAAATTTATCACTAAACAATGAAGACTTCTTGAAGAAACTAGGGGTGAATAAATCTGATGTACCAAACGCTCTACATTTAGAGAACTGTGAGGAGATGTCACGAGTTAGGGAGCGTTTAGATAGACGGATAGAGAATCAGACGTTTCCTACTTGGGTATGCTTGTTATTCTTTATTTATTTATTATCTAGCAATAACTATGATGACTAAATAAAAAGAAGTTTGTTTTAAGATCAATGGAGGAGATGAAGAGAACTATCCGTTAACGAGGAGAGTGCAAAGTGAGATATGGATTCATCAGCATCCTTCCAACTGCGAAAACACGACTCTCAAGTTCCTTGTAGCTGATTGGGAAACGCTTCCTATATATGGATCTGGAGCCCAGATCACTGAAATGACCGGACTGCTCGCAATCGCTATAAACGAAAACCGTGTGCTCGTTGCGAATCACTATAACCGAGCAGATCATGATGGTTGCAAAGGTACACAATGTTTTTTTCTTTTTTCTGGCTAATGTAATAATGTATAATATAATATTATCATAGTATACATCTTCTTGGTTAGTAGGCGAAAAAGTCTCATTGTTTTTGACTAATCCACGGAAAAGAACCAAATTTTGAGTTTGAATTATAAAGTTTGTTTGTTTGGTTTCAGGTTCTTCTCGTGGAAGCTGGTCATGCTATTTTCTACCGGAAACGTCGGAAGAATGTCGAAAACGTGCGTTTGCGCTTGTGAGGGAGAAAGAAGCTTGGAGGAGTGGGATTGTTACAAGTAAACAAAACTACAGCTCAAAGGTGATTTGGGCTGGACCTGTTCCAAAGCTATGGGGCAAGCCTTGGAGTTATATGAAACCTACTACAGAAATAAACGGAAGTTTAATCTCCAGTCACCGGAAAATGGATCGGAGATGGTGGAGAGCACAAGCAGTGAGATACTTGATGAGATTTCAAACGGAATACACTTGTGGTTTGATGAACGCTACTCGAAATACCGCATTTGGAAAAGAAGCTGCTGAGATTGTTCTATCAGGTGGTAGAGATTGGAGAAAAAACAAGAAGAGGAAAGTTAGGACAAAGATTGAGGAACAAGTATGGTCAAATCACAAGCCGTGGATTCCAAGGCCAATGCTGAGCGTTCATGTTCGGATGGGAGACAAAGCGTGCGAGATGAGAGTTGCGGCTTTAGAAGAGTACATGCGTCTGGCTGATCGAATAAACGATCGGTTTCCGGATCTCAAGAGGATCTGGCTGTCTACGGAGATGCAGGAAGTTGTGGACAGAAGTAAAGATTATGGTCACTGGAGATTCTATTACACGGAAGTGGCGAGACAGGTTGGTAATAAGTCGATGGCCGCGTATGAAGCGAGCCTTGGGAGAGAAACAAGCACCAACTATCCTCTTGTTAACTTCTTAATGGCGTCGGAAGCTGATTTCTTTGTCGGAGCATTGGGTTCCACTTGGTGTTTCCTTATTGACGGCATGAGAAATACTGGTGGCAAAGTCATGTCCGGTTATTTAAGTGTTAATAAAGATCGGTTCTGGTAACTTCACTGGCTTCGCAATGTAGAGAACGAGACTCCTCTCCTTAATCGCATTAAGTCACTTAGTAACTATCCATAGCATACCATTCGACCAATGACTAGTTAGGATGTGGCCCCAAATTCAATCAACTTTCATTAAAGTATGCGTTTTTTCCTATATAAAATTAGAAAGAATGGTTCTATAACCCAATCTCAACACATGGTAACACATGGTAAAAGGAATCTTATGTTTGTGAAATCAACAATATTCTCCTAGGATTATAGTTTTTTGTTCTTAGGATTTATAAATTTACAATAGAATGAATATCTATGAATTCATGTAGATGTATATAGTCAGCGGAGGTTATGGGCAGTGCATACTTTTTCTCAATGGCTGACCCACACTTATGTGAACTTGTGATGAAGAAACTTTACAGCGAAACTTCAATGCGTAAAAGTAAATGAGACATTATATATTATACGTGGAAAACCTCCTTAATATGAGTAAAAACCATGGGACCGTAGTTCACTCAAAATTTCACTACCACCAGGTTACAAATAGTAATCGACAACAATAATGAAGAATCGAAGATCACAAGGAAATATTTATGTGTATTGCTTAGAATGACTT
This sequence comes from Camelina laxa, assembly GCA_024034495.1. Lineage (NCBI taxonomy): Eukaryota > Viridiplantae > Streptophyta > Magnoliopsida > Brassicales > Brassicaceae > Camelina > Camelina laxa. Next base: position 13,716,020 of record CM043881.1, read on the forward strand.
ATAGACTACAAGAGATCTTAGAGATCCTAATTACAATTAATGTAATATATGATCACAATCATATCTCAATCACAATCATATCTCAATTACAATCGTATCAATTAACCTTGACCAGATCTTTGTTTAACTTGTTGCACAAGTTGCGGAGTTGAATCCGTAATACCCTCCCTCAAGTTGGAGCATGCCGCTTGCAAATGCCCAACTTGAACTTGATCATGTCCTCATCTTCACATCTCCGTTTCGGTATTCATCAAGGTGTTATACTCCACCGTTGAGTCTCTCGGTTTTTCTTGTCGTAATCTGGTTTGTCGATGTCACAACACAAGAGTTGTTTGTGACACAAAGATTCCTTCAAGTCCTTCAAGTCGTGTTCTTGTTTGTCGGGTTTGTCGGGTTCGTCGAGTTCGTCGGATTTGTCAGGTTCGTCGGGTTCGTCGGGTTCGTCGGGTTTGTCGGGTTTGTCGGGTTTGTCGGGTTTGTCGGGTTCGTCGGGTTTGTCGGGTTTGTCGGGTTTGTCAGATTCGTCGGGTCGCAGCATTGTGGTTGTCGAGATTCGTGGCGCCGTCAGCCATTGTCGTCATCTTCATCACCATCGTCTTTAACGATCGTCATAATCGATCCGTCATAATCGATCCACAAGGATCGACCTGCTCTGATACCATGAAGAATCGAAGATCACAAGGAAATATTTATGTGTATTGCTTAGAATGACTTACAAGTCTTTTATAGACTACAAGAGATCTTAGAGATCCTAATTACAATTAATGTAATATATGATCACAATCATATCTCAATCACAATCATATCTCAATTACAATCGTATCAATTAACCTTGGCCAGATCTTTGTTTAACTTGTTGCACAAGTTGCGGAGTTGAATCCGTAATAAATAAGAAAGCAACACTGACAGAGAAAACCAAAAAAAATTCCGTGATACCGTAGCCCCTTCAAAGTTCCACTACCACGATTGTATTTTAAGATTTGGTCCTTTTTTGCTCTTTACAAGAAAACAACAAGAGAGAACACATAAGCCTAAAAAATTACAGTCTCAAACGATCCTATATTAACAAAGATTTAGGCCACCAAATCAAATTTCCACCGTTCAAATCTTCAATAAACAAGTGAGGAACAACTCTACAAAAATTTAGCTCAAATAGAGAAGAACTCAACGTTTGATCTTCCAAACACTCACGGTAAATACTGTAGAAACATCTGGACATTCTAGACATGATCAGCCATGTTAAAACTCATATTTCTCACAAAAAAAACTATTGAAACCGAACCTCCACCGTTGAATTTGAATACAACCAATTCATTAAACTATATTCTAAAAATACGGAGCTGTCAAAACCATTAGACTTGCCAAAATCATTTTATATATACAGTTGGTCTCAGTTAGTGTTACAGGGCCAAAGCAACTGTTTCTAAACTGACCAACAATGAGCTAGAAAAAGACATTCTTTTAACAAAACTGGAGTTGTTGCATCTTTGGGTTTCCACAATTAATTTCCAATAAACATGTTTCAGCCAACCTTATAAGTGTTTTAATCTTCTCTGACCCGTTTCCTCGATGCTGAAGGAGATTCAGCTTGTTCCACTGTTCGTGTGTCAAGACCAAATTCGACTTCTGCAGATGTGTCGTTGCATTGCTTAGGTGATGCTTCTGAGCAAGAGCTCTTGTTCTCTTGTATCTTTTGTTGTTTCTCAAACATCATCTGTAGGTATCGGCCCTGTTTTTCAATCTGTAACTGCAGCGTCCGTTGGATCTGGCATATAAAGTAAACAGCATCAGACAATATTCATAATCTCTACGACGACTTCTCTTTCAACGCTAGAACTAAGGCACAGAAGAGTTCTTTTTAGCAGTTACCTCGAGCTGCTCATGAAGACGTTTCTGAACTTCCATTTGTAACCTTAGAGCTTGTGTAATCTCAACGCTCCTGAAAAAGAAATCGTAACAAAGTAAACTAACACGTAATAACTATTTAACCTATTAGGATTAAAATTCTAAACAGTATGAAGCAAAATTCCTGGTTTGTTCTGCAGTCAGGAAACTGAAATTTCTTACGTTTTCATGTCAAGAGATTTGATATCTTCGATAGATGTCAACTTCTTCTCTTGAGGTTCTCCTGTGGAAGAAAAAAAAAAGATTTTATACAAAGATATGTGACCAACTTTTAGCATTTTCTAGAAAGTGACCAACTTTTTAGAGGCCTATGTGGTTTATAGCTCAGCAAAAGTTCAGAAATACTATGTTAAAGTATATGAAGTCCTTACCTGTAACTTCTGAAGTCTCTGGTTTATACCTTGCCGTTCTGTATTTCTGTAGAACATAAAGATGATACAAAAAAATGGGCTAAGGTTAGAAGAGAAAAAGCATGAGATGCATAAACTAAAAAACATATGGGTAAGAACAAACCTGCAAATGGCTTTTTACATGATAAATGGTCAAGCCAGGGTTATTCAAGAGCTTCAAAACAGCCTTAGGGGTGGCTCCTACGGTGAAAATCATAAAAGTCAGGAGAAGAATAAGTTCCACTGTTTCCAGTTGAACGGCCTTGAGCTAATTATTTTCAGGAACGAGAGAAGAAGAAAGCATACGCACGGTCACTACCACCGAGCTGATTAACAGCTTCAACAAATGCCTCGTGAAGTTCTGGTGTCCAACGCATGCGTTGTTTAGATGTTGCTACGCTAGATGATGCGTTTCTCCCAATAAGCTGCTCCTCAGACAAAACCATCTGATGCTGCTGGACAGCTTTTATCTCTTGCCTTGGTACATCAGAAAATGGTATCGGTACCTGTTACAAATTATGCAAAACACTGATTAAATGACATATGGACAAACATAGAGATCATATATGGCTACAGAATGTGAACCTCTGAATTTTGATTGTGGGAACGTGGATCTCCAAGTAAATCAGACCAATTTGGCTCTGAACCATCATCAACAGAAATCAGCTGATCTGCCCAATCTTGCCATTCGCTTTTCTTGTGGAGTTCCACGGATGAGTCCACCCTTACACCGCTACTTTCCTCTGCTTGTAGATGTTGAACAGGAACATGATCAGAGAAATCAAAGAACTCCTGAAGTGGATCTGTGAACTCTTGAGGCTGATGATGATTGATCAGTGAGGAGGATTGTGCTTCCAAAGTGCAATCCTGCATAGCCAATCTGTCTCTTGGCACGGTGGAAACAGGTGGCTGGGTTTGCGAATTCCTTCCATGAGGTGACACAGCTGAAACATTGCAGAATCCGGAGGAAGAAGAAAACAAATACCCTCCGGAATTGCCGCCAGACACTGACTGACAGGGTACAGGGTTATTCATCAGTTCCTGCCCTGATACCCAGAAAGAGTTAGGAAACTTGCGGTATCTTTCTTCTACAGCAGGATGAAGAGCTGAAAAAGATGAAGACATAGCGGTTGAATATCCGAAATCATTAGCCAGAGTCATAGTATCCTAACTCAGAAGGCAAATAGCTTTGCAATGAAGGAAACTTTGACGCACGAATAACAACGAGATATGAGACTCACAATAAGCAAGTTTATATACAGAATATAACTTTATACAAGAGGAGATGAACCATTGAATCAATTCCCTTTCCATTAATTCGGATACTATCTTTTTCCCCAGTCAAAAAAAAAAAAACAATCTCTCAAGAATATTCCAAACTTTTTTTTTGTTTTGCTTTAAATCACAAACTCTTAGCTCTCAGCCGCTTCTCTTCCTCATTTTCTCTACCCCTTTTTTCAAAGAATTCTCCTCTAATCATCAAAAAATACAAAGAGATAAAAGAAGATGTGTTCCTTTTAAACCTGAAACTTAAAACCTGTTTCAAGCTATAGAGCAATAACGAATGAACATGGAGAACATCTACATAAGGATAGTGAAAGGACATTACATAAGATATGGAATCAGTACTCTAGGAATGAAATTTACGTCCACTTTGGCAAAGTTAAATATGGCTTTTGATGAAGCCATAGAGACGTGTAAAAGAAGAAGCCACCATGAACATTAATTACTCCCATCAATATTGCAAAAAAAAAAAAAATTCAAAATCAAAAGTTCACACTATGGAGAATCTTTCAATTACCGAAACAAACTCAGAATCAAATTCAAAAAAAAAAAAAAAACTAATATCTGGGTTTTAACATAGACCTTCTCTTCTTTAGGTAATATAACAAAGTCAACCATGAAAAAAATCCACAAACAAAAAAAAAATTGGTAAATTTGATAACTTTACTCATCACTTCATTTCAAAATCACGGAGAAAGTGAGAGATTGATAGATAAAATAAGGCTTAGAGAAACTAGTTATTCAGATTGTTTCCAAAGGAGTGAATTTTGTAATCAAATAACACAAAAATCAAACCCAACTAATCAGCTAATCCAGTCCTTAATTCAAAGTTTAGAATAAAACCCAGATTAAGAATGAGAAAACCCAAATCAAAGACCAAAAAAACTAAAAAAGTAAATCGAATCGCCGGAAAGAATCTTACCTGACTCAGAGAACACAAGGGCCCTGATGATGATGATGAGTGAATGAAATGATCAAAGATCGCTTTTTAACGTTTTTTTAGTATTTGTTTTCTCGATTTCCCCAAAATTACTAAACCATGAGATTGAAGAAGAGATGTATTTTGTTGGCTTGTCCTTCTTACGTCTCTGTTGTTTCCAGCATTTTTTTCTTTTTTTTGGGAGTTTATTTTTACCGTTGGATTACCACTTGTTTTATCTATCAACGGCTGAGGTTTACGTGGAGTACTGAAATGATTTTTACTATGTTGTAGAGGATCACTGGTTGAGCTATTTTAATGGCTGTTTTGCTTCCTTTTATTTTTTTGGAGTTTCCTGAATTTAATATTGGTCAAAAGCTGCTTACTATGTCAACACTATCTTTTTTTTTTTTTTTTGGAGTTTCCTGAATTTTAATTTGGTTATGAAAGCTACGTTCAAGTATTAAACTGATATTTTGGAAAAAAAATGTGTCATATGAATGGTGATGATTTAAACCTCATTTGAAACAACAAGTTGTGATTGAATAAGTCTTGATTTCCTGGTTTGTAGGAAGCAAGTACTAGTAGTTGCATTTCTTTTAGGATCTAGTTTGTTTTCAAGCTCTTTGGTCTATTTAAGAGACAAAGAAGCGTTCAGAGTTTAATAAAAAAAACGACTGAGTGCTTTTCAGATCCTATTTAGCTCTGTTCTGCTTTAATTTCAACAAGTGGTATCAGAGCAAATCATAGGGTAGGGTACTTGTCGCAAACAGTGTAACCACAAAACGTGAGAATGAGTGATAAGGAGATTAGCATTCCTAGATTCGATGGTGATTACGAGCATTGGGCAATGCTGATGGAGAACATGCTAAGGTCAAAAGAATGGTGGGATCTTATTGAAACAGGCATTACGAGACCGGAGAGAAACATCATTTTGACTGGACCACAGAGAACCGAACTAGCCGAGATGAATCTGAAGGATCTTAAGGTGAAGAATTATCTATTTGCTTCCATAGATACGACGATCCTTAAGACCATTGCCAAGAAGGACAGCTCCAAGGATATTTGGGATTCCATGAAGACGAAGTATCAAGGGAATCTGCGTGTTCATAGTGCTCAGCTACAGCGTTTGAGAAGGAATTTCGAGGTGCTGGAGATGAAAGAAGAAGAAAGTATCACAGAATACTTCTCCAGAGTGATGATGGTGGCTAATGACATGAGAACACTGGCGGAAGAGATGCCAGATGAGAAGGTTGTTGAGAAGATTCTAAGAACGCTTGCTGAGAGATTCACTTATGTTGTCTGTGCCATTGAGGAATCCAAGGATATCAAAAAGCTTTCGGTTGATGAGTTGCAGAGCTCTCTTTTGGTGCATGAGCAGAACATGCGGAAGAGTTCGAGAGAAGAGCACGCTCTAAAGGTTGAGGGTTATGGACGAGGTCGATACCAAGGTCGTGGAGGAGTGTACCGGGGAGGATACTCTGGCAGAGGAGGCAGGGGTCGAGGAGATTTTAACAAGAGTAAGATCGAGTGCTACAAGTGTCACAAGATGGGACACTTTAAGAATGAGTGTCCCAGCTGGGAGAAGAATACAAACTATGCTGAGTTAGAAGAAGATGTGCTGCTGATGGCTTACGTCGAGCAACAAAAGGGAGAAAACGAGCATGTGTGGTTCCTCGACTCTGGTTGTAGCAACCATATGTGTGGAACCAAAGCGTGGTTCACAGAGCTTGATAACACGTTTCGACAAAACGTAAAACTTGGTGATAACCGGAGGATGGTTGTAAAAGGAAAAGGCAACCTTGTGTTGAAGGTAAACGGCTTAATCCAAGTCGTGTCGTCAGTGTACTATGTGCCAGGGTTAAAAAACAATATGTTGAGTGTGGGTCAGTTGCAGCAGAAAGGACTGCGGATCACCATAGAAGATGATGTGTGTGAGATTTGGCATAAAAAGCAACAGAGGGTAATCATGTACTCTTCGATGTCAACAAACAGAATGTTTGCTATTTTTTCCACCATGGTAGAGGTGAAGAAAGAAGCTGAAGCACGGTGTCTGCAAACTACCGTGGAGAAAACAAAGTCAATGTGGCATAAGAGATACGGTCACTTAAGCCACTCAGAACTGCAGAAGCTTGGAGAGAAGGAGATGGTAGTAGGCTTGCCACAAATCAGTCAACATGAGGGAGTGTGTGAAATCTGCATGAAGGGGAAGCAGATACGTACAAACATACCAAAGCAGAGCAACTGGAAGGCTAGCAGAAGGCTTGAGGTTGTCCATAGTGACATATGCGGTCCTATCTCACCAGTCTCAAGCGGAGGAAAAAGGTATATCATCAATTTCATTGATGATTACAGCAGGAAATGCTGGACATTTCTTTTGGCTGAAAAATCAGAGGCATTTGGGAAGTTTAAGGAGTCTAAAGTGGAGGCAGAAAGAGAAACAGGAGAGCTTCTGGTCTGCTTGAGAACTGATAGGGGAGGAGAGTATAACTCCACAGCCTTTCAAGACTACTGCAAGGAGCATGGGATAAAGAGGCAACTTACTACTGCGTATACCACTCAGCAGAATGGAGTTGCGGAGAGGAAAAACCGGAGTGTACTCAACATGACACGGTGCATGATGATGGGAATGAATGTCCCACAACGGTTCTGGCCAGAAGCAGTTCAGTACTCGGTCTATATATTAAACCGTAGTCCAACATCTATACTTGGAGATGTGACACCAACAGAGAAATGGAGCGATCGCAAGCCTTCGGTTGATCATCTCAGAGTCTTCGGCTGTGTGGCGTTTGCTTTGATTCCGTATGAGAAACAAGTGAAGCTTGATGAGAAGAGCACCAAATGCGTAATGTTTGGAGTTAGTCGAGAATCTAAAGCTTATCGCCTCTATGATCCAATCACCAATCAGATCATAACCAGTAAGGACGTGGTGTTTGATGAGAATGTGGGATGGAAGTGGGAGCTGAATGAAGAAAATAAAGAGATATCGTGGGAGGTAATGTTTGAGGATGGTGCAGAAGCTGCTCAGGCTCAAAACAATGATGAAGCAGGAGAACATGGAGATGTTGAACCAGAACAGAATAATGAACCTCACAATGACGAACCAGCAGCTCCAACAAATAATACCAACACCACACCTCCGAGAGAAGGAAGAAACAGGAGAAAACCAGTCTGGATGAAAGACTATGAGTGTGAAGGTATGAGTCTGTTCATAGAGAAGTGTTATGATGAGGTGATAGCAATGCTGGTTGCAGAAAATGATCCAACAAAGTTCGACGAAACAGTCAAACACGAGAAGTGGAGACAGGCAATGGAGGCTGAAATTAAGTCGATCGAAGACAACAACACTTGGGAGCTCGTTGAGCTGCCTGAAGATGCAAAGGTGATAGGAGTCAAGTGGGTGTTCAAGACGAAGCTCAATGAGAGAGGGCTAATAGACAAGTTTAAAGCAAGGTTTGTAGCTAAAGGCTTCCATCAAACACACGGTGTTGATTTTCATGAAGTGTTTGCGCCTGTTGCTTGTTGGGATACAGTTCGTGTAATACTTGGGGCTGCAGCACGTAAAGGTTGGAGTGTATTTCAGCTTGAAGTGAAGAGTGCGTTTCTGCATGGTGAGCTTCAAGAAGATATTTATGTTAAGCAGCCGCAGGGGTTTGAGAACAGAGATGCGAGAGAGAAAGTGTACAAGCTTAAGAAGACGTTATATGGTCTCAGGCAAGCTCCTAGGACGTGGTACAATAAGATTGAGGGATACTTTCAGGGAAATGGTTCAAGAAATGCTACTGTGAACACACTTTGTTCGTAAAGGAAGAAGAAGAGGAGGTTTTGGTTGTGAGTCTCTATGTAGATGACTCAATCTACACTGGAAACTCAGAAAGGATGCTTGAGGAGTTCAAGGCATCAATGAAGGAAGAGTTTGCTATGACTGATCTGGGAAAAATGAAGTACTTTCTTGGTGTTGAGGTAATTCAGGATGAAGAAGGTATATTCATCAGGCAAAAGAAGTTTGCTGAAGAGATTTTGCTAAGGTTTGGAATGGAAAATTGTAACTCAGTTAAGAATCCGATGGTCCTTGGTCAGAAACTGTCTAAAGAAGGTTCTGGTTTAGCTGTGGATGCGACAGTTTTCAAGCAAATGGTGGGAAGCCTCAGATACTTGACTGTGACACGACCTGATTTGATCTACACAGTCAATCTGGTCTCTCGGTATATGGCAGAACCTAAGGAGCAGCATATGTTGGCTGTAAAGAGAATATTGAGGTATGTTCAAGGAACTGCAGGTTATGGGATTCAGTACAAGCGAGAGGGAGATTTGGAGTTGGTTGGGTATGTTGATAGCGATTATGCTGGTGATGAAGATGATAGGAAGAGCACATCAGGCTATGCATTTATGTTTGGAGGAGCAGCGGTGTCTTGGGCGTCTAAGAAATAACCTATTGTTGCTTTATCCACCACCGAAGCAGAGTTTGTCGCAGCTGCAAATGGAGCTTGTCAAGCAATTTGGTTGAGGAATGTGTTGATGGAGATGGGAATGGAACAGAGGGGAAGCACGGTGATATTTTGTGACAACAATTCTACAATCAAGTTGTCTAAAAATCCAGTGCTTCATGGAAGAAGCAAGCACATATATGTGAGGTATCATTTTCTTCGTGAGCTTGTGAATGATGAAGTAATTGGTTTGGAATACTGCTCTACACAAGATCAGCTAGCGGGTGTCATGACAAAAACTGTGAAGCTCGAGACATTTAAAAGGTTGAGGGGAAGCTTGGGGGTCTGCAAAAAGGAGGTTTAAACTGTAAAGGATGCATTCCAGTTTAGGGGAAGATTTGAAACAATAAGTTGTCGTTTTATGTGTTTTAGTTTAAGTTTGATTCAGTCAATTGAATAAGTCTTGATTTCCTGGTTTGTAAGAAGTAAGTACTAGTAGTTGCAGTTCTTTTAGGATCTAGTTTGTTTTCAAGCTCTTTGGTCTATTTACGTGTTGACTGGTTCTCCCGCTACCTCCTGCAAACGCTGCGTTTGCGGGTGGTAGCGGTTGCTAGCGATTGGAACCAATCACACAAACCGCTTCTAATCGCTCCTATTCGCCCCTAACCGCTTTAAACCACTGAATTTCAAAAGCTGCTTCCCGCAAGCGTTTGCGGTTGCGGGCGATTGCGGTTGGAATTTTTTTTTTTTTTGTAAAAAAACTTTAAAAAAATCAATAAAAATGAATTTTTTTTTGTTATATATTATATCTAACCATTTTACTCATTAAGGATGGGGGAAAATGAAGTACAAATACGATTGCAGAGATTATAAAATAAACAATTAGAAGAAAATAATATTCCAATTAACAATAACCCGGAAAACTTGATGTAAATTTAATGGCACATCGCACAGAAGTTTAACAAAATCTAAATAAATATAATATTTCATCAGAAATTTAAGAAAATAAGATTATTTGTAAAAAATATTTAAAAAAATCACCAGTGACTCTTCTCAACTCTCACTTGATCATTCCTACCGATGCAACTACTGACCCACAATCTAAGAAAAAAAAGAAAAGATCTACGATCTAAAAGCATATGTTTTGTCATTTATCAGTTTACTTGATTAATTTTTAGTGGAAAGCTAAATGTATAAAAGAATAAGTATTTCAATATGAAATTTATTTGTTTTTTGAATAATTATTTTAGTATTTTTTAATAAATTTTAATTATAAATCAAGTTTAATAAAAATTTTGGTGTTTTTAAACATTTATATATTATATATCATATTTATTTTGTTCCAACCGCTATTGCACCCGCTGGTTAACCAGTCGTAAACCTTCCGCAAATATACCAAATTTAAACCGCTAAATCAATCGTTCAAAACGCTTAATAACGCTTGAAACTGTAATCGCCTGCTTCCGCAATCTCCTGCAACCGCAACCACATCGTTTGAACCAGTCAAGCCCTTAAGAGACAAAAAAGCGTTCAGAGTTTAATAAAAAAAACGACGAGTACTTTTCAGATTCTATTTAGCTCTGTTCTGCTTAAGATTTTTTGGGGAGATTTTTTTTATACAGTTAATCTTAAAATTTTAAATTAACCAAACCACTTAGAATCAATAAAATTATGTGGCACTCGAGAAAAACACTAGTACCAAATCTGAAATATGTGATCAGGTTCGAGGAATTGGATATTTATACCACTTGCAAAAGCAAGCTCATTGATCTTTAGATATGATGACAACGACAATAGTGAGATAAGCAATTTTACATCTCATTTAGTTTTATTAAGTTCACCTGCTATTTTATTTTGTAATTATATTTGTTTATATCAGTTTTGCAAAAACTACCTGTAAGTCATTGTTCATTTGCAAGAATCAATCAATCCAATAACAAGAAAAAAATTCAATTCCTCTTTTCTCTTACATCTTCTCTACCTTTCACCATTGCACATTTGTTCTCTAAAATGATTTTTGTTCCTTCATGATTATCTTTTAAAAAATTTTTGTTAACCTCCGGATTTTTGGTAAATCTTTAGATTGGATTTATGTTACTTTATTTTTAGTGTTTCATTAATATTAGAACTAAGAGTTCTCAATGCTTCCTCTAAAATATTCATATACGAGAGAATGAACGTTTGTGTATCAAAAAGATACCCCTCATCAGTCTGAAAAATTACTTAATTGTCAAGTTTCAAATGATAAAGAAGAAATCTATTTAATCTGGGATACTGTGAATTTATTTATCAAACAGCTAGATTGTGCCTTAGTTTTGTAGATTTCATATTTCAAATTCAACCAATCATACCAGGTTTTGGAGATTAAGGACGAACATGAGACAAAGTGGCTGACAATTAAGTGTTCTAATAAGTCTTCACGTTTCAAGGTCATATTCGGTTCAGAGAAAATAGAATTAATGGATGCAAAGTTGTCTTTTGTGGAGGAAGCACTTGATTTTGATACGAAAGGTTTATGTTACGATCTATTGATAGATTTGCACTCCAATTGAATCAATGAAACCTTAGCTCAAGAACAATCAAAGAATGAAACGAAAAGAAACAGAGCATACAATGAGTTTGTTTACCCAGTTCGACTAGATTGATGTGATCTAATCTACATCTGGGGCCGAATCAGTTCGGCAATCCACTATATCAAGGTGATGATACAAATACAAGGTAAGCTCAACAATGGAGTCTCACGTACTCTCTCACTTTTCAAGAAGATGACAAAAGAATCGAATGAGAAAGAAGAAGAGATATTAGGGATATAACCTATACTCGATTATAACAGAAAACTCTCTCTCGCGAAAAGAGACTTTCCTTTTGCTCCTTCCACACCGGTTCAATAAGCCTCCAATAACCGGAACCAATCCAACATAACCAAATGACTAAACCAGTCATAAAGCTGAATCAGTACCAATATCATAACACTCCACCTTGATTCAGCTTTCATCAACCTCTAATGAACTGCACTGCATGAACTTAACCTTCAGCTAAATGCTTCCTTTCTTTTACCTGCGCAACTTTAGAAACTCTAAAGCTGCTTCAAACTTAGGAACTGGAATTCCTTTAGTAAGCATGTCAGCAGGATTAATTGATGTGTGAACCTTATGTATCTTAACCTCTCCTGCTTCAACTATGTCTCTGATGAAATGGTACTTGACTCTAACATGTTTAGTCCTTTCATGAAACACATTGTTCTTGGACAAACAAATAGCTGACTCAGAATCACACCAGATTGATGCAGCTTCTGGCTTCAATCCTATATCTTCTAACAATCCTCGAATCCACATTGCCTCCTTAACAGCTTCCGTTAGAGCAATGTACTCAGCCTCAGTGGATGACAAAGTTACCACCTGTTGCAACCCTGATCTCCAACTGACAGTGTTACCTCCAACAGTAAACACATATCCACTAGTTGACCTTCTTCTTACCAAGTCACCAGCATAATCTGAATCAGAGAATCCACAAACACGGAAAGTTTCTCCTTTAGTATAAACCAAACTGAAACCTGTAGATCCTCTGAGATACCTCAGTAACCATTTAACAGCTTCCCAGTGAACACTACCGGGTCTGCTCATAAACCTGCTCACCAAGCCAATAGCATGAGCAATATCGGGTCTTGTTCCCACCATCGCATAGATAATGCTTCCTACAGCACTTGCATACGGAACTATATTAGTGTCAATACCCTTTTCATTCTTCTTCAATGCATTTAACTTGAAATGAACTCCAATTGGTGTATTGACATCCTTAGCTTTATCCATTCTGAATCTCTTCAGAACCTTCTCCAAATAACCTGATTGAGTTAAACGCAAGGTATTTTCCTTTCGATTCCTTACAATATCAATCCCGAGAATTCGACTTGCAGCTCCCATGTCTTTCATATCAAACACTGAGCTCAACTCCTTCTTAAGTTTCTCAATCACTAACATATCCTTTGCTGCTATCAACATATCATCAACGTATAGAAGCAAGTAGATGTACTCACCTTGACTTATCTCCTTGACATAGACACAAGTGTCATGTGGGCTTCTGGAAAACTTGAGTTCCATCATAAACGCATTGAACCTTTTATTCCACAGCCGAGGAGCCTGCTTTAACCCATACAAAGACTTCTTCAACAAACAAACTTGATCCTTCCCAGGGTTAACTTCGAACCCTTCCGGTTGCTCCATATATAAATCCTGATCAAGTTCACCATGCAAAAATGTTGTCTTCACGTCCATCTGCTCTAGCTCCATGTCATCTTTAACAACCAAGGACATTAAAATCCTTATTGAGATATGCCTGACAACTGGAGCGAACACCTCTTCATAATCAATGCCTTGTTTCTGTGTAAAGCCCCTAGCCACTAACCGTGCTTTATATCTTTTATCCTCAACTCCAGGAATTCCAGGTTTCAAATGATACAGCCATCTGCAACTAATCACCTGTTTATCCTTTGGCCTGTCTACTATAATCCAAGTTCCATTCCTTCTGAGAGAATCCATCTCATCAGTCATTCCTGCATTCCAAAATTTCCAATGCTTATCTTCTTTTGCTTCATGGTAACATTGTGGTTCACAATCCACATCCTCAGCAGCCATCAATGCAAAAGCAAACTGTGAGTAGTCAGAGAACTTGACTGGAGCCTTAATTTCGCGCCTAACTCTGTCTCGAGCTAATTGATAATTCTCAAGACTTTCACCGCTTCCAGACATTTGATTTTCTGGTTCAAAATACTCAGTTTCTGAATCACTTGAATCATCCTGAATGGCTCCACCTGAAACTGAACTTACTTCCTTTTTAACCTCTTGAGTACTAACTTCTGATGAAGACTGACCTATCTCAGTCTGCCTATCAACCTTGTCAACCTGCTTATTTTCTTGAAGATCCTTGTAAACCAAATCCTCATGAAAGATTACGTCTGCTAATTACGCATTTCATTTCATCTAGTAACCAAACCTTGTATCCCTTCGTACCCTGAGGATAGCCTATGAACACTCCTTTCAGTGCTCGAGGCTTTAGCTTTCCTTGGTCGTGATGTACGTAAGCTACTGAACCAAATCTCCTCAAGTGCTTGTACCCAGGTTTTCTATCCAACCATAATTCTTCAGGAACATTGTGATCAACAGCAGATGAGGGAGACCTGTTCACTAGATATGCAGCCGTAGCTGCTGCTTCTGCCCAGAAGGGTTCTTCTAATCCTGACTCACTAAGAAGACATCGCACCTTCTCCATAAGAGTTCTGTTCATCCTCTCAGCAACACCATTCTGTTGTGGTGTGTAGGTGCATGTCATGTGCCTTTCAATACCATTCTTCTTGCAGTATTCATCGAACCTGGTATTACAGAACTCTAGCCCATTATCTGTTCAGAGGACTTTAACCCTTTTATCCATTTGTTTCTCAACCAGTTCCTTCCACTCACAAAACCGATCAAACGTTTCATCCTTAGACTTTAAGAACATGAGCCAAACCTTTCTAGTCTTGTCATCAATGATTGACAAGAAGTACTGCTTCCCCGAGAGTGATGGTGTAACGTTAGGAGATCCCCACAAATCAGCATGGACATATCCTAACACGTCCTTGGTATTGTGTTTCCCTATGTTGAAGCTCAACTTCTTGGATTTACCCATAACACAATGCTCACAAAAGATCTGATCCTGCACATCTTTCTTCTGCAACAAACCCTTATCAGCCAACACTTTCATGTTATTTGAACTTAAGTGACCTAGTCGACTATGCCATAATACTGCATTGTCACTAGACTTCTCTGCATTACAATTCTCAGCTACTACAGTCTTTCCATCAAGCACATACAACCCATTTACAAGGGTTCCAGATAAAGCTGTAGTGTTGTTCTTGAAATACCTGACCTTCCCATCACCACCTTCATGCTTGTAACCCAACTTGTCAAGAGTACCTGTTGATATGAGATTTCTTCGTAAACTGGGAACATACTTGACCTGATTTAGAACCTTGATGGATCCTCCTTTTGTACTGATCCGGATAGACCCTTGTCCCTGAGACTCTACTGAGTGATTATCACCAAGCAGAATCGTTGTAGCCTGTTTCTCCTCAAAGCTGCTAAACCAATCTCTGCGTGAAGTCATGTGGGAAGTACAACCTGAATCCAAAATCCAAAGGTCCTTGACCAACTGATCATTAACGCTCAATGCCTCGGAGAACACTATCTTTTCAGTGATAACCCCAGCTTCATTCTGATCCTCATTGTCCATATTTCTCTTCCTCGCATAGCAGTCTTTCTTTAAATGCCCTTCCTTCTTACAAAACCAGCAGACAACCTTCGATCTTGAATTTGATCGACTTCTACCTTTACCTTTAGAACCGTTCTGTTGTCCTCTTGTTTGAGATCTACCTCTCTCCGTAGTGTACAAAGCTGCTGATGAGGATCTCTCAGTTATCTTTGTTTCAGCAAGCTCTCGTTCCAAGGATTTAGCCGATGACACCACATCTTGAACCGATAGACTCTTATTCCCATACTTAAGAGTATGCTTCAGCTGACCGTAGCTAGAAGGCAGAGAGTTTAGCAACAAGATCGCTTGAACTTCTTCAGAGACCTGAATCTCTGGACTCCCTAACTCTGCAACTATCTTCAAGAAGTCATCTACGTTCTGGTCTATTGACTGAGCCTCAATCATCTTAAACGAGTAGAAATTTTGTTGCACATAGATTCTATTTGGTAATGACGTTTCCATGTACAGCTTATTTAGTAAAGCCCACATCTCAGCTGCAGTTTCACAGTGGTTTACCTTTCTGAGAACTTTATCTCCGACGTGGTTGATGATGATCGTCAATGCTTGCAGGGATTGATCGATCTTGACCGGATCTGGTTCCTCTTTCGTTAGAGGAGATGTAGATCCTAAAGATTCTTCAGACGAAGCCTTCTTCTCTTCACTCTTGGTTAACGGAACGGTCTTCGTTAGAGTGAAATCAGTGAGGATGCTTTTCAAACCAAGGACTCCTAACTGTGCTAAGATTCTTATCTTCCATAGCGAGAAATCGCTATCTCCATTAAACACCTTGATCTCGATTCTTGCTATTGTAGCCGCCATTGATCGAATCGGAGCTGAAACCCTAACCTCGCTCTGATACCACTTTGTTACGATCTATTGATAGATTTGCACTCCAATTGAATCAATGAAACCTTAGCTCAAGAACAAGCAAAGAATGAAACGAAAAGAAACAGAGCACACAATGAGTTTGTTTACCCAGTTCGACTAGATCGATGTGATCTAATCTACATCTGGGGCCGAATCAGTTCGGCAATCCACTATATCAGGTGATGATACAAATACAAGGTAAGCTCAACAATGGAGTCTCACGTACTCTCTCACTTTTCAAGAAGATGACAAAAGAATCGAATGAGAAAGAAGAAGAGATATTAGGGATATAACCTATACTCGATTATAACAGAAAACTCTCTCTCGCGAAAAGAGACTTTCCTTTTGCTCCTTCCACACCGGTTCAATAAGCCTCCAATAACCGGAACCAATCCAACATAATCAAATGACTAAACCAGTCATAAAGCTGAATCAGTACCACTATCATAACAATTTATGAATTTTGATCTCAACAAGTAGTTCCAAGTTTTTCTCAAAACAAAAAAACAAGTAGTTCCAAGTGATCAGTCCTAACTTCAGAGGGTTCTATTACATTTCTAAGGAACAATGTGGTGGTCATCATAAACTATTTGTATAGAGAACTTTTCTTTTGTGCCAAGTTTTTTTTGTTGGAGTTAAAGATCTAATCATTTTGCGGTTTTAGCAGTTGAAGAGATCGATGGTCACGAAGTATCGATGACAATATTTACAACCTTCACCTAGGCTCTAGTTCACTCGGGTGCAAAATGGTAAAAATTTATTACAAAATGGTATAAGCTTTTTTTGTAAACAAATATCTTAGTGTTAATATTTTGTATGACTAAAATAATAAAATTCATGATGCAAATAAGCATCACATATCCACCTTCCCCCTATTTGCATATTGAGTTCTTGTATTTTTAAGTAAAAATGCAAATCCTGCGTCTTTGCATTTTCTGTTGCGATTTATGCAAATTTTTTTGATTAGCAAACTTTTTGCCTAATCGCATTAAATTGCTAGTATACCATTATCGGGTTAATAATCAGAGTGTCTATATATTGAGAACACACACCGAAGCTTGCGAAGTTCGCTTAATATGATAATGATAACCATACTTCACATCAAATAGAACAGGTAAAAGACCCGAAGACATGGAGAGAGAGAGAGAGAGATCTGGAAGCTACACCGTGTTAATTAAAATATTGATTTTTGTAATTTCTGTTTCTGTTTTTTTGTTTGAGTAATGCTTTTTCAACTCTTATTTAAAGAAACAACATTGCTTAGTCATAGAAACACGTGTCGACAAAAGAGTGCTTGTTCAAGAGCGAAGCAACTCCCGCGACTTATTTGGAATCGGTTATTAGCACATCAGATCTCTCTATATATTAAAAAAAAGAAAGAAACAAAAACAAAGAGGGCCTTTTTAACTCTCCCACAAACCACCAATACTAAACGAGAACGAGCGATGGCGACAGACGCAGGAGCAGAGTCGATGGCTACGGTCGCCGAGAAAGCCCCCATCACTGCTGAGAGGAAAGTCCGTACGGATCTCGACGATCGTCTCCCCAAGCCCTGTTCGTATATTTTCTTTATCTTTTGCTCTTGTTTTTTTTTTTCAATATCCGAGTTGTATTCGTAATTTGATCCAAAAGCTTTCTCCAGTCTCCACCCACTTTGACGCATTTATTGTAAATACAATTTATTTTTTCTCAAGAAAAACAGTTTTTTTTTTTTGAATACAATTTACATTCATTAAAAAAAAAGTGTAAGATTCATCACGTCTTATGGTTTTCTGAATAATAATTTAAAAAAAAAACATTGTTCTGAATAGTTTATTTGGTGGATTGGAAAAACAGATTTGCCTCGAGCAATGGTTGCACCAGACATGGAAAACGTGAATGGCACAAGGGGACACAAGCACCAGGACATGTCTGTTCTTCAACAACACGTCGCTTTCTTTGACCAGGACGGTGATGGTATCATTTACCCATGGGAGACATTTAGAGGTATCAATAAACATCTTTGAACAATTGCTGAAAAATCAAGAATAAAAAGATTTTATTGTAGTCTCTTTTGCAATGCTCAGGATT
Source organism: Camelina laxa (assembly GCA_024034495.1). Taxonomy (NCBI): domain Eukaryota; kingdom Viridiplantae; phylum Streptophyta; class Magnoliopsida; order Brassicales; family Brassicaceae; genus Camelina; species Camelina laxa. The sequence goes on from CM043881.1 coordinate 13,734,163, forward strand.
TAGAGCACTTGGTTTCAACGTGGTTTCTAGTTTCTTTCTAACACTCATTGTGCATCTTACAATGAGTTACGCCACAATGCCTGTAAGTTAATTTCTTATGAACATCTCAATTAAGATGTTGATTCGTTAGTGTCTTTTATCTCTTTGGTTCCTCTCAAGAGATGTTTACTTTCTTTTCTTGTTCAAACACCAGACTTGGATGCCTTCTTACGCCTTCCCGATTTACATCAAGAACATCCACAGAGCCAAACATGGAAGCGACACCTCGACTTACGACACTGAAGGAAGGTTCGTCTCTCAGTATAACCTTTGTCCATGATGATACTTTTGGACTTGTGGTTATAATTGTCAAAATCTTCAGGTACATTCCTGCAAATCTGGAGAACATGTTCAGTAAGTACGCACGTACAGTGCCTGACAAGCTAACCCGTCATGAGCTGTGGCAAATGACCGAGGCTAACCGCAACGCATTCGATTTCTTTGGCTGGTCAGTCCAATTTTTTTTTTTCTTTCTTATGGCCTTTCTCTATCTCTCTCTTAATGGCGTGAAATTGGAAACACAGGGCAGCGAGTAAAATGGAGTGGGGAGTACTGTACCTACTGGCCAAAGATGAGAATGGTTACCTATCCAAAGAAGCAGTTAGGAGATGCTTCGATGGGAGCTTGTTCGACTACTGCGCCAAGGCGAGAGCTTCTGCTAAAAAGACTGAATGATGGATGACACACATACCAGTTTCTTGAGTTTTAGGCAGTTTCGTATCTTAAGTAACCTTTTTTAATCTCTTAACCAAAACATAAAACAGATTATTAATTAATACAGATGGTAATTTTTTGCTACCTAAATTTCTTACCTTGCTAAATTATTCTTATAATTTGGTAGAAATGTTCCTTTCTAGATTTTTCTTTTAATTTATGGACTTTGGTGACTGCTTTATTGGATATTGGGCGCGAGGCTAGAATGCCATAAAATGAAAAGAATTAATCTGGCGTGTCATTTTTTAGTCTATATGCCATTAAAAATGCGATTTCTTCAAATTACTTTTAATGAATAGTACAACTAGTACAAGTAAAATGATAATAGAATAACTGGTACAAATGATATATAAGAGAACAATTCGATATAATATGATCAAAGGTACAACTGAGATAGAATAGGACAACTAGGTACAACTGAGTGATAATAGGACAACTGGGTACAACTGAGTGATAATAGGATAACTGGATACAACTGAGTGATAATAAGACAACTGGTACAAAATGGTACAATTCTAAACCCTAGCACCGCCAGGCTCACTATCGTCGATTCTTCGCCATCAACCTTCCACTACTCCTCCGCCGTCAACCTTCCACTAAACCGCTTCCTCCGCCGTCAACCTTCACCACTTCCTCGTCTTCTATTTGGAAACTACCTCCCCAGATCTTAACAGATCCGTCGTAAAATCCAACCAGCCGTCTTTCACCAGATTTGAAGCCAACACAAAACCATCAACGACTGGGATCTGATTACCTTTCTTCACTCATTTGTTTGATTTCACCTTCATCTCTCTCTGGATTTCGTCATCTTCTTCTCTTGTTCACGATATGAGTTTGTTTAAAATCATTAGATTAAATGAATAAAGAAAGGAGTTTTTGGTCTTTTTAATGCATTTTTATTTAAAATAAATTATAAAATAAATTAAATTAAAAAAGCTGGCATTCTAGCTTTTTCTTTTACAAAATATGGTTTTCTGGACATTGTTCCGATTCTCAATGTGTCACTGTGTTTTATGTTTTTGGATATTTTCAAGTACAAAAACTAAGAACCAACACTACATGGAACCTAAACTCCCTATGTCCAATCTAGTCGTCAAAATTTGAACCAACTTATCATAAATACTACTAAAATAAGTTTTTTTTTTTCCAAAATACCACTTTTAATTTTATTTTTCAAAATTTCCGAATGAGTTACATCCGGCGAATTCGCCAACCATCAAATACGAGATTGGGCCCCTTCTCAAAGATTGGGATGAAAGCCAGCCGACGATATAAAATTGAGTTTTTTTTCCAAAATTACTAAACTAATTTTTTTCTTTTTGTCAAAAACACAACTTTTAGTTTTATTTTCTAAAAATACCAAAAAATTAAACTAAAGTGTTTACATTCAAAACTAAGCCTAAAAATTGTCAATCCAAACCTAAACAATAATATTAAGTACTTAAAATTCAAATTTTTGTGTTTGTAGTATTTTTTGGAAAAAAATATTTTGTGGTATTTTCGGAAAAGAACTTAAAATGTGTTATTTTTGGAAAAAAAAATGTGGTATGTTGAGAAATTTCTCTTTAATAATGTTAACAATACTATCTACATAAGTAGCGGTTTCTACTATCACATTTTGTAATTTAGATGTATCTAACGTTTTGACTTTCAAATTATAGTACCTCACTTCACGCAAAGCTTCATACTCCGCCTTGGCTCGTTTCTATCCTGGAGACATGTTCCTGACTCCTTGATATGGGCTGCAAACGCATCAACTAAGGCCGTCCCTACACAACATCTTTGTGAAAGAAAATAAAAGAATTAAGCTTTGGTGTTAGCACAATGCAAAAGTAGGTTGAAGAAGAAACAACTATTGGTCTCTCTTTTAAACGATTTGGAGAGAAGAAACTCAATAGTCACCCTTTTGCTCCTTTATAGATGAGATTGGTAGGGCTATAGACTTATACTTAAATTCTTATTAATTACTTCTAAATATTTAACAATACTGTTTCTTTAAGACCGATGCTTTCAGGCACAGGCCGCGTCCTCTCACCTCTGTTTGGTCTTGGGCCAAGCCTTTTGTTAATTTCTTGACGTTGTTGTGATAGAATATATATCGATTACAAAAGAAAACATACACACGGGACAATGTCTTGTCGGAGTAAACTAAATATGAGCTCAAGGAGGTGTTTTTGTGTATCAAAAAGTACACTAAAGCTTCAGAACCTAAGGATCAACTGCAGAAGGGATGTCGTCGACAGTTAGATCCACGCCATCATCCGGTAACTCAGATCCGAGTGGTCCTAGTATCCCGTCAGAACTCAGTGTCAGTCCGCTCTGCTCAAAGACACAAAACCATGAATTTATTATCCTCCACGACCTTAAAGCTTCTATGGTTATCTTCGGTTAAACAAATCAACATATCGAAAAGAACAGCATAATTCTCGAAATCCAATAACTCAGTTGTGGTGATAAGATAAAATGAAAAGTATCTTAGATAGTTACTAAACATGTACGCCAATCTTTAGAGCTTGATTGCAATAAGAAATCAATAAGAACGGATAAACAAGGTCAGAGAAGTGGGTAATCATACCTCCGGTTGGAAACGAAGCATGTCAGCACGAGCCATAGCTTCTGCTTGCGCGATTCTCTGTCTGAATGTCTGAGCCATCTCCTCAGCCTTGGGAGAGCAGGAAAGTGGCAATGATTGAGACAATAGAGAAAAATCGGGAAAGTATATCAAATCAAAATAGAGTTACCTTCTCAAAAACAAGTTTTGGGTTGCGAATCATATCACCAGGTGTTGGCTCCAGCTTCTTTGTGGAGAGACTTACTCTTCCTCTGTCACGGTCATGGCTCAATATCATAACCTATACATTATAAGTTAGGGACTGTTGTTTTAACATTTGACATAAAAACCTTAAGAATATCAGTGGAAGACCTTCAAAGTGTCACCAGGCTGAAGAACAGTTGCGATATCTGAGACACGGTCATGACTGATCTGACTGACATGAAGAAGCCCATTGATTCCACCGATGTCAATGAAGGCACCATATGGTTTCAAGCTCTGAACAACTCCAAGGACCACAGATCCAATTCCAAGCTGAGCCTGGCTGTCTGCTACAGCTTTACGGTTACTGAGGACAAGCTTTGTTTGTTCCTCATCAACCTCCACAAACTTGAGAGGTATTTCTTTTTCAAGAAGCTCTTCAGCTGCTGCTTTCTGACAAAACAAAAAATGTAGAAATAAAAACACTTCATATATATCAAGATTGTGTGTTTGACCAAAAGATATATCAGGTTGTGTGTTGTCTTAACAGTTGTGAGACAATACTAACCGATGAAATCTGAGAAAATGGCACAAAACCACGAAGACCTTCCACAAGAGCCACCAATCCACCTTTGTTGGCACCAATAACCTACGCATATAATCCAATTGCTAAGATTAAAACCAGAAAGAAAAGAAAAAACAACAAGAGTAGCAAAAGTAGGATACAAACGTACCTTAGCCTTGACAATAACATCCTCAGCCTGAAGCTGCCTGCATCGTTCCCACGCAAGTTCGTATTGAATATTCCTTAAGCTCAATAGCAAACTGTCATCACTTTCATTTTCACCAATGATGACAAACTCTTCCACCATACCAGGGACAATACCGGCTTCTTCCACATGCTTAATTCTATGAATGCACGCTTGTTCTACTGACAAGTAAGCAGATGATTTTGCAGAAATGTCAACTAATGCACCATTTGCATCGGTCTTGAACACTGTTCCTTTTACCTAACACAAACATCATTGACCACAAATGAGATACACAAATTCTACAGAACCAACATTTTCATATATAACAGAAGGCGAATTTTTTGAAAATAAGAAAAGGAGACTAGACAAACCCTAGTGCCGATTTCGGAATTGAAGTCGTATTGTTCAATAGCAGCTGCGAAATCGTCGACAGTGAAAGCAACACCTTCCATAGGAGCAGTTCTGCACCGTTCATAAGCATCTTCGAACATCTTCTTCAGCTCGAGACGCTCCTTTGTTTGACCGCTTGACATCGCTACAGCGGCGACAATAGTCGGAGAAACGGAGGTGGATTTGTTCTGCGGAAAGTTCTTGGAAGCTCTCCTGGATAATCTAGAAGAGGAAGAGAGTGGAGAACACCTCAACCCCGTGAATTGCTGAGCCAAAGACGCCATTGTTGAGTCTCACTCACTCACCGAGATAATTTTTTTATCTGTTCTTCTTCTATGGCTCCTGCTTTTTTATCGTTGGGGTTTAGATAAGGGAAGATGATACAAAAACAATTAGAGATGATGATCTGGATTGAAACTACGTGCCGTCTTTTACTCATCTAAACAGCATGATTTGGATTAAACTACATGCCGTCTTTTAGTTATCTAAACAGCGTGACGTTATAAAACCTGGCAAACTATAACCCTAAATTTCGAATCTCAAACCCCATCCATATGGGTCTTGAAAACTGAGAAATTGTGCAATTGGGTGTGGATTTGTGGATTTGAGTATGGTTTAATTGCTTTATAATGTCTTGTTTTTGTAGATGTCGATATCAGATGAAAACATTGTTTGGGTGAAGAAGATAAACTTAGACAAACATAACCTTCTGTGAGATATAAAAGAACAACTACATCATGATCAAGAAGTACTAATCCTCCTAATATAGTAAAGAAGAAGAAAAAGCAGGTTCATAGAGCTGAGGTTTGGCAACATATTTTTGAGAAAGATGATGTTGAAGGTTTAAGTTATTGTCACTATTGTAACCAAGAGATTGGTTGTGATAGTAAGTTACATGGGACAAGCTCCATGAAAAATCATCTGGTGAGATGTAAGTTGTGTAAGACATATCAAGAGAGTGGTAGTCAGAGTGGTTCAGTTGTTGTAGTTAAGCATGATAAAGCCCTGTTTAGGAGGTTAGTGAATGAGATGATTGTTTTGTCTGAGTTACCATTTGCATTTGTGGAATCAGAAGGATTTAGGAGGTTCTATTCAAACATGCTTCCAATGTACACGGTTTACTGTAGGATGACAGCAACAGAAGACATAGATGCCATGTTCTTAAGAGAGAAAGCCGCATTAAAGAACCTGTTTTGCGTCGAGAAGAAGAGAGTGTCTTTGACGAACTGATATATAGGTAGCTCCTACAACTGCTTGCAGCTACATGGTGGTGACTGCTCATTGGATTGATAAGAACTGGAATTTACAGGAAAGGATCATCTGGTTCAAGCCTGTGATAGATCATAAAGAGGACACCATTGCTGAGCATCTTACTGCATGTCTACAAGAATGGGGCATTGAAAAGGTATTCACAATTACAATGGATAAGCTAAAGGGAATGGTAAAGTACTTAGGCTAATCACAGATGCTTGCAGGATGATGGGGTCAGATGCATTAGTCAGAGATGGTTCAATGATCCATATGCATTGTTGTGCGCATATACTGAACTTGATATTCAAAGATTGTCTAGCAAAGGCAAATGAGAGCATTGTGGGCATTAGAAATGCAATCAAGTATGTAAGGTCATCATGGCAGATTGAAATCATTTCAATTGAGGGTTGAGACAGGTAAATGCACTAGAGGAAGCTTGTCTTTAGACTGTGTGACTAGGTAGAACTCCACATATCTCATATTGATTGTTGCATTGAAATTTAGGGTTGCTTTTGAGAAGTTACTCGCAGAGGACAAGATCTATAATGATTACTTCGAAGAAGAAGAAGAAGGCACTGAGCTTAAAAGTAAAATGGTTGGACCTCCAACTTCTGAAGGCTGGGATGAAGAGCAGAGGTTAGTCAAGTTTTTAAAGTTGTTCTTCAGTTGCACCTTAGCATTTTCAGCCACTAAGACGGTGACATCCACAATCTGTTACCATGAGATTGTGCATATTGAGAGATGTTTGATAGCATTGAGCAAAAATGAGGATGTTTTTTTACGACTTGAAGGAAAGGAGATGAGGAATAAATTTGAGAAGTATTGGGATGGCATCATCAATATAGATCCACTTGTGGTCATTGCAAATGTGTTTGATCCAAGGAACAAGATGTAATTTGCTGGTCTCTGCTTTGATAAGCTCTATGGGAAGGATAGTGTAGAAAGTAGTCATCTAAGAAATTCAATTAGGAAACTGATGAAGAAGTTGTATGAAGAGTATGTGCAGCGATTCAGTTCCAACTCTCAAGCTGAAAGTACAAGAATCCAGATTGAGAATGTGGCTGACACAACTCAGCTTTGTGAGGATGATGATGATGGCTTGGAAAACAGAGTTTCTTTGTATGAAGAGATGGAATCAGAGACAGTAAATGAAAAAGTTACAAGTGAGCTTGACATTTACTTGATGGAAAATCGTGTGCCAAGAAAGAAAAACACTTTGGGAATGGATTTTGATGTTCGATCATGGTGGAGACGCAACAGTCATAAGTTTCCAACATTTTCAAAACTTGCAAATGATGTGTTTGCCATTCAAGTGTCGTTTGTGGCTTGAGAGTCGGCATTCAACATAGTGGAAGGATTTTGGATCGTTGCCGGAGTTGTCTATCTCCTCACATGATAAAGCTCTCATATGTACACAACAATGGCTGAGAAATACCATTGAGGCAGAGAAGCTTGCAAGTTTGATTCAGATGTTAGAAGAACTGGATGTTCATGAGTCTTGGGTAAGAATGTTTTATGTTTGTCAATCTTTCTTAATTCTTATGATTTACAAATTACAGCTGACTTCCTTATGTTTAATTGCAGTAACCAAGAAAGTGGCAGATGTTGATGGAGGGATCTACTTACGAATGTTAGTAGTTGTTTTGGTACTTGAGTTGAGTAATAGTACTTGACTACATGGTAATGACTTGGTTTGTTTTTTGTTTTGAATATTTTGCTTATGATTCAAGTTTTTTTTTCTGGCTAATGATGAACTCATGATGACTATTTTGAGTAGAATCAATATAATTGCAGTTGTAGATGATAAAAATACAAGGTTTTTGGTTCAGTTTGGTGGGTTTTCCAAAACCCGAATTACCCAAAACCCAAACCGAACTGAAAACAGTTTCAGGGTTTTTCGAACATATTTCTAAATAACTGAATGACCGAAAACCCGAAATATCCGACCCGACTCGAATACACGAACTCGCAGGCCTAATAAAAAAAATTAGACCTACAGTTGTTCTCTTTTTTTCTCTCGAGCTCCAGCCGCCGGTAAAAAATGTAGATCTGAGGCCCGATCGCGGTAGCTTACCTAACACCTGTTCCAATCTCCTTTTCTCAGCATCTATGACTATGCTGTCCAAGAGTTTAGGAAGTGGAATCATGTTGTCCTTTGGACAAACCTATCAACCAAGAGGAAGCCTATCGCCTAGACCAGAAGAAGCTTAGCATGTTGATGAGCCCATCCATAATCTTTGGTTCTCGATGCTAAATGTCTTTTGTTTTAGTGTCCTTTGTGTGTGTATGAAAACATTGGCTTTTTTCTCTTCGTTTTGTCAAATGATTTTTTCTTCCAAATCAAACACATGAGCAATCAAACAAATTATTCTTTCCCAGCCGCATTCACTTCATAGTAATCATCAGTAGTAGTGATATCCACTTTATGTTAATCCTCAGTTGTAGATATATCCTTTTCCTCCCTTGAATCATCGCACTCTTCTGGTAATGAAAATAACGCACTCTTCGCTAACAATTTGTAATTGTATGATAACTTCACCTCACAATCCCTTCTATCCAACATGAAATCTTCATACACCATATCAAGAATCTTTTCATAAGAAATTCGTCTAGTAAAACCTAACATCCTACAACCTCTTTTTTCATCCACTCTAAACAACCAACGGTTGCTAAAAAATAACTACTTCCCACATAACCAAAGAGATTTCCACCATTTTCTAGAAAATTTAGGAAACTTATGGATACACTGGTTTCGACTAAAGAACAAAGACGATGGCCCTTCGAGTTATTAGTTTTCTCTTTAGGGAATTTTTTTATTTTCACCATTTAGGGAACTCCATTTAACCTACAAAAAAACTTGTTAACTATAACCTAAACCAACTACCAATTACTAACTCTATCACCATACCAAACGCTAAGTTTACGAATTTTATGCTATTTTGGTAAGCGTTAACTCTACCACAACATAATTCAAAAACTCTATTCTCAACAATAGCTCTATCAGCAATACTAACTCTGCTATAACTCAATTCTACCACCGCTAAAATTAAGTCTATCGTTTATCTCTATTTCGTCCATAACTCTAAGAATCTTTTTCTTACTTACTTTACCACCACTAAAGTTAAGTCTATGGCTGGTACTTACTCTACCTCATCACTCACGAGTTTTACTAACTCTACCATAACTATTTATATCTCACCCGCGTAATTCTACTAGTTTTTTAACTCTCTCATTTAACTATATCTCTGCCGCTGCTCTACTTTAGTCTACCGCATTACTATAAGAAAATCCGTAAATCTATTCACTAACTCTACCAATCTCATCTAACTCTACCGTCACTACAAAGATAAACTTATGGATTGACTGGACATTTTTTCTCCAAAAACAGCTCTCTTTTAACACTATTTTCCTATGTGGCTTCTAATTGCGATGTCATGTTTCATAATTCTTTTTTCCTAATATATGGTTCTAAGGGCGAATTTGCCATTAAAAACCAACCTCTTTACCCTCAAAACTAGTAATAAACCACAATTTATATCTTAGTCTAGTAAACTTCCCTTTTCTTATGCTTGAGTTTTAATTATAGAAAATAAATTTTTACCTACCCCTTCATTGCTTTCCATACTTTTTACAAGTCATGTGAAGAAAGATGAAACTTGTTAGGAAAACATTTCTTGTTGTTCCAATAAACAAACAATCCTCATGGTTGTGGATACATTATCTGTTATTTTTTGTACCACACAAAAAATTATATAAAATGATAATTTGATTTCTGAATAGTGTAACGCTTCAGTTGAAAAAAAAAAAAAAAAAAAAACTATAAGAAAATCGCTAATGTAGACTAGAAAAAATTTCCAAATGAATAAGAGTAACGATTAATTTGATTATACGAAAAACAAATGCTATATTATTATTCTATTAACATTTTAAAAATTGAAAATACGACACAAAAAAATATAATTATACCAAAAACATACTAATATGTATGATAATCTGCCATAAAAAAAGTATACAACATGTAAAAAAGTATACTTCTTTCTTTTTCCAAAATCGGTTTACCGAAATTGCTGGTTTTGAAAACAGAACCGGTTTTGAGATTGAGACGAAAACTGATTTGTCGTCACCTCTTCTCATATCACTTATAAACTTCCTCTTCTCTCACATCACTTATAAACTTCACAGAACACCTCGGTCTCATCGAATCAAACCTACTCCTGTCTCTCTTTATCGCTCAGGTTTTTTTTTTCTCTTCTCTCGCTCTATATTGTTCCCCATCTGTTCTTAATGAAAAATGCAGATGCAGTTTGGGTTGTTTTGCAGAGGTTTTTATATATATGTTGATTGAGTATTCTCTGATGTTAGGCTGCGAAAAAATCGAAACTTGTGAGATTTCGTGGTTTGGGTTCTTGTATGTGGTTTTAGATTGATCTCATTCTTGATTCTGTTCACTCTATCCTCGTATGTGAAAAAATTGAACTTTGTTTTGTGTGTTCCAATCAAATTATTAGAAAAATGCGGATGGGTTTTGGGATCTTTTTACATTCTTTAGATTGAGATTTCCTTGATGTTGCTCTGTAAATTTCGAGACATAGGGTTCTTTTTCTCCTCTTAGCTAATTGTTATGAGGTCCAGGTAATGAACTTATGTGAACTCTTGCATTAGGTTTGGTCTGATTCTTAAATTTTTGTTAATTTATATATTCTCATACGTGCAAAAATATAGATTGGATTGTCTGTTGAATTGAAACTCATCATCATTGGTCTTTCTTACAATGTTTAGACATTTCTTGGATTATAGGTTCTTGACTTGTTGTTTTACACTTTTGCATAGGAAAAATTAGAAGGGTTGTGAGAATGGCGGCAACAGCAGCTTCAAGCTTGCAAATTGCTACAAGAAGGCCGAGCATTGCTTCGCCTTGCAAAGTTCTTAAAGCAGGGACCTGCATTGTCGGTGCCAATCCTGGAAACGCTTCATGGGATAAACTTAGCTGCACTGGCCATTTATCGAACCTTGGATGTTTGAGAAACCACAGTGCTGTTCCAACTTCTAAAAGACCCTTTTGTTTTTCCACAAAGGCGATGTCCGAGTCCAGTGAAAATAAGGCTCCTGCAGGGCTTCCCATTGATTTGAGAGGTTGGCATATCTTTTTTTTTTTTTTTTTGTAGTCATCTTAATCATCCTGTTTCTAGCATTACTATGTTACTAAGATGCTATTACAAATTGGGATATTTGAACTAAGCAAGTTTAAAATAATACAGGGAAAAGGGCTTTCATTGCTGGTATAGCTGATGATAATGGATATGGTTGGGCCATAGCGAAATCACTTGCTGCTGCTGGAGCTGAAATATTGGTTGGGACATGGGTTCCTGTAAGTGATTTCCATAATCCTTTTGTAGTCTATTGCTTTTGTTTTTCAGCTGCTTTTGGTTTAGCTCCATTACTTTATTATACTAACCTTTGAGCGGACTACTAGGCACTTAACATTTTTGAGACAAGCCTGAGACGTGGAAAGTTCGACCAGTCACGAGTGTAAGGACTTACAAATTGTTGTAAAGACATGCATATTTGATATAATGGGACATTAATTTTTTAATCCATCTATATTTAGGTTGCCAGACGGATCTCTGATGGAGATTAAGAAGGTTTATGCTTTGGATGCTGTGTTTGACAATCCTGAAGATGTGCCTGAAGATGTAAGGGGATTAAGTGCATAGCTTTCTCATCATATGGAGCCGTTAATATCAGTATTACTTCTTAAGTTCCCTACCTACTGTATGATTCATTTTCAGGTGAAAACGAATAAGCGATATGCAGGATCATCAAACTGGACCGTACAGGTATACACAATTGGTCCTTGATTTTACATTCTAAACATGCCAGCAATGTTTTTTACTTGGTTCATAAAAAAGTATGATCACATCTAAAGCAAGTTAAGTGTATGTTACTGATTAGTGGCTGCGGCTTGTTACCTCATCTGGTTGTTGTTGCTTAAATCAGGAAGCTGCTGAATGTGTGAAAAAAGATTTTGGAAGCATCGACATTCTTGTCCATTCCCTTGCAAATGGGCCAGAGGTAGATAACTTACACGTTCTATTCATTAATTGACTACAGTAAGTGCATTGTGTACAACTTGTATCCTAATGACTGCATCTGAGGTTTAGGTTAGCAAACCTCTTCTGGAGACATCGAGGAAAGGCTATCTCGCTGCTATCTCTGCTTCAAGTTACTCCTTTGTTTCCTTGCTCAGGCATTTTCTGCCAATCATGAACCCAGGCACGTAACATACTTTGTATGGCTCTCATTCTTAATACTTTATGTCTTCTAATTTGTTTCTCTATGATGATTCAGGAGGTGCTTCAATATCTCTTACTTACATTGCCTCTGAAAGGATCATTCCTGGGTAAGAGTTATACTGGGCTTTACTGCTTCTGCATATAATATTCAAGAAAATATACTAATTAATGCGCACACACAACACAACAATGGCCACAGGCCACTGAGTTTCATTTCTCACAGGCTCACAAGTATCTGTTCCATTCTGTGCAGGTATGGTGGAGGAATGAGTTCTGCCAAAGCCGCACTAGAGAGTGATACACGAGTAAGTTTGCAATTCTGTTTAGAATAGTATTCATAAACTAAAAAATAGATGTGTCTTAGTCCAAACTGCGTGTTCAACATAGGTGCTTGCATATGAAGCTGGAAGGAAACAAAACGTTAGGGTCAACACCATCTCTGCGGGTAGTTCATCTTTCACTCTTGCAGGCCTAGTCGTACAAAATATTCAGGCGCTGTGATAATAACAGATTACTACTGTTTGGGTTTCAGGTCCTTTGGGAAGCCGAGCAGCAAAAGCGATCGGGTTCATAGACACCATGATTGAGTATTCCTACAATAATGGGCCTATCCAGAAAACACTGACCGCAGGTTCTTTTCCTTAAAACCGACATTCTCTTGGGCATTTTAAAACTTCTTTTTTTTTTGTTCTTATTTTCTTCGGTTTATAAATGGCTATGATGCAGATGAAGTCGGGAATGCAGCAGCCTTCTTGGCATCGCCATTGGCATCGGCAATAACAGGTGCAACCATCTATGTGGACAATGGCTTGAATGCAATGGGCGTTGCACTGGACAGCCCGGTTTTTAAAGACCTCAACAGCAAAAATTAGTGTCTTGATCGACGACTGAACTTGACAAATTCCATTCCGTGAGCTTGCTTGTTTTTCTTTATGAGTAGTATGTACGGGCATAATAAAACATTGATATGTGGCATCCAATTTCCTTAAAAAATCGAGTATTTTTATTAGATTCTTTTTTATTAGATCCTCTGGTACCTATTAAATCATACTCTCAGTCTCTCAGAGGCCATAAAACGAATTTGATCCAATATTAAACAAAAAAAATATTAATAATAATAAATGTTAAAAAATGTCTACCAACAAAAACATTATATGATAAAAAAATAATTCTAAAGAGTAATTCTTCTCCCTTTCTTTCCCATAAAATTGTTAACCAAATCTTACAAATCAATTTCTCTAAATAATTTTCTTTCAACATTTAAGATATTAAATAAAATAAGGAATGCTTTAACCTAATTTTATAAGACTTTGTTCTGTTTGTTTCCTTGTTTTTAACATTTTATATTTTAGTTTTTTTTTAAAAAAAATTCTTATTGCTACTAAGAACATGAGTGATCTAGCCAATTGAGCCTACTTAATTAAAGGTATTTTGTAGAAATATGCTTTTTAAGTGTTTCTCAAAAATTTGATGTCGTAGGCCAAAGTTTTTTTTTTTATACAGTGAGGCACGACTCTCCATACTCTCCTTTCTTATGGTTGGAGAAGTATTGTTCCCGCTAAATCTCTACTAAGTAGAAAATACTTACATGTGTCGGCTCCGGAGAGACTATTTCTATATGGACATATCTTTAGATTCCATCCCAAATCCCGAGACCAACACTAAGAAGGAGTTATTGGTTCTATGATTTTAATTGATTTGAAAATCCAAACAAAAATGATGTGTTATTCAATTATTGATTTTAAAATACTTATCAAAATGATGTGTTATTGGTTCTATGATTTACAAATACTTGTTAAAATACCATGTTATTCATTTAATGATTTGTTTTTAGATTTCAAAATACACATTATGTTTTAAATGGATTTGAATGGATTTGAAAGTGTAAAATATAAATATTCAAATCCAAAGATAAAACATGTTATTTCAAAATCCATGTATTTTGATTTTTAGAATTTACAATTTCATATACATTTAGAAATCACCTCTCCAATAACACCCCCTAAATAAGGGTTCATTTAAGCATCTTTTACTTCAAGTTAAGGATCTTATTGATTGTGAGAAAAACATCCGGCGCATGGATCATCTTGCTGAACATTTTGCTCCAGTCGAGGTTGATTTGATTGGAGCTCTAACTCTTAGTATTAATCAACAAACAGATGTACTAAGTTGGCATTTTACAAAATCTAGTAAGTATACGGTTAAATCGGGCTATTGTACGACACATAGGGCTGTTTCTCAGGAGATCCAGGCGGCTGTTTATGATTCCGATATAACGTCTCTAAAACCATCTCTTCTATTTTTATCTCTAAAATAGAGAAACGCTATAATAAAAGTGAGTTTATCACAGGAGCTCCTGAGTTAATATATTACTCAAACCCACATCTATTATTACCTATAAAATAGAGTTAAAAAAGTGTCATGTCTGAATTCTATATAAAAAAAACTCTATAATAAAGCAATTTTGTAAACCAAAACATATCTTAATTGAAACCGGATTACGTACGTGTTCTAAATTCCACTGTTTTAAACAAACCTCCACAACTGTAATTTTTAAAATCAAATATGACAACAGTTTTTTGAAATAATTTTAGCATGCCTTTATATCTAAATGTAAAGTCGTGTATGATTGCAATTTTTATAATCCCAGGTTTTACTTGTAAGCAAATGTACTTTCTTCCAAGCTTGAACGGGTCCGAAGATCTCCTTCTTCTCCCTCCATCGCTCTCTCTATCTCAGAAATTATTCTATCCAAGAGATGCTTCAGTGGGCCCATTTAACCGCAGGGATTCTCTCCGTTGTTGTCCTCTCTTCTCTCCTTGTAGTCTTCCTCCGTCGCTGGTGCTTTCTCCGCCAACCAGAGATCACCACATCCCTTAACGCGGCCAGCCCTATTGGGAGCGATAGCTTCCAGGCTAGAATCTCAAAGCTCCACCAGACGAGCCTCATCCACCAGCTAGATACTTCCGACATCAAGCGCAGAGGAAGTATCAACAACTATTCCCTCTCCCGAAGCGCCAAAACCGGAGGACTCCCGTCAAAGCCTGGTCTATTCAACTGGACGGAGCATCCGGCTTTGGTGAACGAAGCGGTCGAGAATGGGTGGACAAGGTTTGGATTCTTCGTTCATGCACCGGCTCCTTTTGTGACTGGGGCCTCACCGGGATCAGTTCTTCGAGGGATTTGCACGACGGCAGGAAGCGAAGATCCTGGTGTAGTAATCACATGGGAAGTGTCAAACGGCTCCGTGGAATTCACACAAACGATCAAGTTTAATCAAGCGTTCAAAGATACGGTCAACAACAAAAGAAACCCTTTGATGGTTCTCCGAGCAGCTTTACCACTTCCCGGACCACAACTTGTAAGTTGTGCTTTCCCACAAGAGGCTTACTTTGAAATCACAATCCTGGAAATCCTCCAACACGGCTGTGGATTCAGTGAGGATCTCGCATCAATGGAAAGTGAAAAGACCAAGTTGTTCAAGAGCCAAGGATTAAAACTTGTCAAAACAAAAGAATGGGATGGGGAAAACGAAGAAGCCATTTTGTCCTTAGGACTAGCGACGGGTGGTTCCTTTAGAACCGGCGAGACACAACTACCAGGAAAGTTCTTGGCTTCTATTGGGTTCCAATCCGACGGTGCTGTCTATCTTGATGGTACGTATTTATTTGTATATTTGCCTCAGTCTTTTGAATCATTTTAGTTTCATCATCTAATTATCGATCTTCAAACTCGTTACTAAGGAGGATTTCTAATCAATTCTCCAAAGAAAGATTTTAGCAAAAAAGTAAACGGTCTAACTAATATATAAAAGTTGGCCGTTCATTGAGTTTGAGATTTTATATTTGCTAATGGAGACCCACTAAGGAATATAATAACATCGTGGTCACAAACCAACACCCATATCATCTAGAATCCCCAATTGTTATTAAACCTCATCGCTTCTGTTGACCCCAAGCAACAACTCTCTATTTATCAAATAGAATATGATCCCGGCTCTGCGTTGACTAATGCCTTACTGGTTTTTTTTGGTCTGTTGACCCCAAACAACAACTCTCTGTTTATCAAGATACGTTGGTTAAAACCTGTGATTCAATTAGTGGTTTTTTCGTTGTTAAGATATGTTGTGTCATGTCTGAGAAATACACTTTTGGGTACTCCTATTTAAAAATATATATATATATATATATATCCTTCATCTATTTATTTTCAAAAATATATTTTATAAAATTTGAAAACTTGTAAAGTTTTATATGTTTTCTGATGTTGCAGAGAGTTATAGGATCATCGATCTAGTCTTATAAATCGGCTAAAATTGATTATTTTCCACTGTGTTTTAATATTATACATTTATTCATGTTGGTTCATAGTCTTCGCAAAATTCGCTGTAGCTACGTCCTATACATAGAATCTTAAGCATTATAACTCTCTATTTATATTAGGAATGAAGCTGGTTTGTGAATCGGAGAAACATGAGTGGGCAAAAGAAAACAAAGTGGTTGGTTGTGGTTACGATCCGAGGAAGAAGAAGGTTTACTTCACAGTCAACTCACACTTAGTTCACGTCATTAACTGTAAAGCAGAAGAGTTCGGGACACCTCTCTACCCTACTCTTGCTTCCAAAACAGAGGCCACAGTACTTGTCAACTTGGGGCAATCTCCATTTTATTACGGCCCGGCAAACGGGCAGCGCATACCCAACCCATGTGCTGGTACTACAGCTGGGCTCGAGGACAGCAAAGAGCTGTTTTCCATTGGAAGAATAGAGCCTCGATATTTAAGCAATGTTTTCATTACTAGAGGAAATAGTGACGAGATTGCAAGTGGGAGGACGACCGTGGGAAATAGTCATAGATGTAAGCTTGACTATGACGAAGATTCTGATGCTGATCTTTTTGAGATTGCGCTTGAACGTTCTGTAAAACCAAACCCATCATAGTTATAGAATTGTACTCATGGTCCACTCATACATTGTATACTTATTGTACAAATAGCTATTGACTACAAGCTTGTCCAACATGCAAGTAGTCATTGACTATCAACAGAAGAAAACATGATGTTTTTACCGGCCAAATCCGTCAAAAAGCATATGAAACTGCTTATTATGACGGATTTTGTCCATCATCTTTTCTTGACGATTTATGACAAAGCAAATGTCATTATATCCGTCAAAAAGCAAATGTCATTATATCCACCTTACATTTCTATGGCTTCGATTGTTCTTTAATTTCATCGACAATTTTTTCCACATCCTCAATCCTATCATTTTTTCCTTGTGGTGCTTGGAAGAGGTGTGGATCGTGTTGGTATAAGCTTGAAGTAGCTTGGAGTTCAAGCTAAGTATATCTAGGAGGATCTAAATATATATATGCAATTTGTTAGTTTTAATTTCTTTAGGAGTTATCTAAAGTAAGTTTTCCAAAAGTGTTTTCGAAATATAGTTTATATATAAGAAGGTGCTAAGCTGTAGCACAACTTATGAGCTTTGAGAAAAATTGTATTTGAGAGAGATTGAGAGAGAGCTTAAAGGTTTTGAGTAAGTTTCCTTTGAGATTAATAAAGAGAGTTATTCTTTGTTATAGTTCTTAAACAATCTTTCTAAAACTTGATTTGGTAGCAGAGCTTGAATCCGATCCATACGTGAGAGAGAAGAGCCATGGGTGAAATTGTTCCTGCAAACAAGCCGAAAGAAGGAGGACCATCATCGATCCAATGTCCTATGTTACACAGTACAAACTATACCGTGTGGACCATGAAGATGAATGCTACGCTTCGTGTGCACAAGGTCTGGGAGACTATCGATCCTGGTTCTGATGATGAAGAGAAGAACGACTTAGCTCGAGCTCTCTTGTTCCAATCCATTCCTGAATCCTTAGTCCTGCAAGTCGGTAATCAAGTAACTGCAAAAGCAGTTTGGGATGCAATAAAATCAAGAAATCTCGACGCTGAGCGAGTACATGAAGCAAGGCTACAAACTCTTATGGCCGAATTTGATAGGCTTAAGATGAAGGAAAGTGATACAATTGATGAGTTTGTTGGCAAACTGTCGGAAATTTCTACTAAATCAGCATCACTGGGTGAGACACTCGAAGAATCAAAAGTTGTGAAGAAATTTCTCAAGAGCTTGCCCAAAAGAAAATATATCCACATAATTGCATCCCTTGAACAAGTTCTTGATCTCAAGACCACAACCTTTGAGGATATAGTAGGAAGATTGAAGACATATGAAGAAAGAGTCTATGATGAAGAAGAATCACAAGACAGCCAAAGCAAACTCATGTACGCCAATACTTATTCACAATTTCCTCAAGAAGGAGGACGAGGCAGAGGACAAGGTCGAGGCCGTGGAAGAGGCAGAGGAAGATTCGGCTATCAACAAAGAGAAACATCGAGAATAACCTGCTATCGTTGTGATAAACAAGGTCACTATGCTTCGGATTGTCCAGATCGTTTGCTAAAATTGATTAAGGCTCAGGAAACTCAAGAGAATGGTGAAGAAGATACTCAAGAAGCTGAGTCACTTATGATGCACGAGATTGTCTTTCTTAATGAGAAGAATGTGCAACCAATGAAGTTCGATAGTTGCTCGAGTAAAGCTTGGTATTTAGACAATGGTGCTAGTAACCACATGATAGGAAATCGAGCTTGGTTTAACAAGATTGACGAGTCCATCACAGGAAGAGTAAGATTTGGTAATGACTCATGCATTGATATAAAATGAAAGGGATCAATCTTGTTCATGACCAAAGGAGGAGAGAAGAAGATACTAGCTGATGTCTACTACATACCAAACCTAAGAAGCAACATTCTAAGCTTGGGACAAGCTACAGAATCAGGCTGTGACGTACGAATGAGAGAAGATCAGCTAACTCTACACGATCGAGAAGGTAACCTTTTGGTAAAAGCAAAACGATCTCGAAACAGGCTGTATAAGATTGACATGGAAATCGAAAATTCTAGATGCCTGCAGCTTGAGAAATTAAGTGAATCAGAACTGTGGCATGCTCGCTTAGGACATGTTAACTTTGAAACATTGAAAACAATGGTGTCACGGCAAATGGTCATAGGAATAGCAAGTGCTCCGATAAGAAAGGAAGTATGTACGTCATGTTTGTTAGGACAACAAACAAGACAAGTGTTTCCTACAGCAACTTCGTATCGCTCTTCACAAGCTTTAGAGCTCATCCATTGGGACCTCTGTGGACCTATTTCCCCTCCCACAGCCGCGAACAAAAGATATATATTCGTGTTGATTGATGACCACTCTCGATACATGTGGACAATACTTCCAAAGGAGAAAGGTGAAGCATTTGAGAAGTTCAAAGGATTCAAGGCATTGGTTGAACAAGAGACTGGAAACTAAGATCAAAACGTTGAGAACAGATAGAGGTGGAGAATTTGTTTCTCACGAGTTCCAAACATTCTGCGAGAAAGAAGGAATTGCTAGACACTTAACTGCTCCATACACCCCGCAACAGAATGGCATCGTTGAAAGAAGGAACTGAACATTATTAGAGATGACAAGAAGCCTTCTAAAACACATGCACATGCCAAATTATCTATGGGGAGAAGCTGTGAGACATGCTACATATCTCATTAACAGAGTGGGAACAAGAACTCTAAGCAATCAGACACCTTACGAGTCTCTCAAGAACAAGCAGCCTAATGTAGAACATCTTAGAGTGTTCGGATGTGTGAGTTATGCAAAAGTTGAAACACAACACCTGAGGAAGCTGGATGATAGATCGAAACCACTTGTGAACCTCGGAACAGAACCCGGCTCAAAAGCATACCGACTCTTAGATCCTTCGTCTCGCAAAGTTGTGGTAAGCAGGGATGTATTCTTTGATGAGAATAAAAGCTATAAGTGGAATTTGCCAAATTTGGAGCCCGATGAAGAACCATGAACGTTTACCATTGACCTTGGAGAGTTTGGAAATCATGGTGTTAGAAACAATGAAGAAGATGAAGTAATAGAGGAAAACAGAGCAAGCGAGGAAAATAGAGCAAGCGATGGGGAAGAAGAAGAAAGTTTCGACCTTGAACCAGAAAACCGAATTGAATCGGATGTGATCGAAGAGGTTAACCAGGAACCAGGAACGAATCAAATTGAACCGGTTCTGAGACGATCCACGAGAACGAGAACAACACCAGGTTATCTTAACGACTATATACTTCTAGCAGAAATCGAAGCGGAATACCTGTTGTTGGCAATTAATGAGGAACCTTAGGTCTTCAAGGAGGCAAGCGAACTCAAAGAATGGAGAGACGCCTGTGATGAAGAAATCTCTTCGATTGTTAAGAACAAAACATGGAGCTTAGTGGAACATCCCATCGGTAAAGCCAATTGGCTTGAAGTGGATCTTTAAGGTCAAGCAGAATTATGACGACACCATAAGCAAGCATAAGGCGAGACTCGTAGCAAAGGGGTATGTACAAAAACATGGTGTAGACTTCGAAGAAGTGTTTGCTTCGGTAGCTCGCATCAAAACAATAAGACTCATCGTTGCTTTAGCTGCTTCACACGGGTGGGAAGTGCATCACCTTGACGTGAAGACAACGTTCCTTCATGGAGAACTAAAAGAAGAGGTGTATGTTACACAACCAGAAGGTTTTGTAACAAAGGGATGTGAAGAAAAGGTGTATAAACTACATAAGGCTCTCTATGGACTAAGACAAGCTCCACGGGCTTGGAACACAAAGTTGAACTCAATTCTGAAGGAACTAGGCTTCGTAAGATGCTCCAAGGAGGCTTCACTATACATGAGACAAGATGAGAAGTGTCTTCTAATTGTCGCTGTTTATGTAGATGATCTACTAGTCACGGGAACAAGCTTAAACCTGATAGTTGAGTTCAAAAGGAATATGTCAGACAAGTTTGAGATGAGCGACTTGGGAAAGCTCACTTATTACTTAGGCATTGAAGTGATTCCAGAAAATGACAGGATCGTTTTGAAACAAGAAAGGTATGCAAAACGAATTCTTGAAGAAGCTGGAATGAGTGAGTGCAATCTGGTTCTTACACCTATGACTTCCGGTTTGGAGCTTTCAAAGGCGGAGAATGAGAAACGAATCAACGAACAAAGCTATAGAAGAAACATAGGATGCCTTAGATACGTCATCCATACTCGGCCTGACCTCTTATTTAGTGTGGGAGTGCTAAGTCGATACATGCATGAACCAAGAGAATCACATGGTGTAGCGCTGAAACAAGTCTTGAGGTATCTTCGAGGTACACTCTCTCATGGTCTTTCTTTCAAACGAGAAAGCGAGTTGGGTTTGGTAGGATATTGTGACAGCAGTCATAGTGTGGACAAAGACGATGGGAAGAGCACAGCCGGACATGTTTTCTATCTTAATGAGTGTCCAATCACTTGGAATTCACAAAAGCAACAGATGGTTGCATTGTCCTCATGCGAAGCCAAGTTCATGGCAGCCACCGAGGCCGCTAAACAAGCTATCTGGCTACAAGATTTGCTTGTTGAGATCATTGGAACTGCAAGTGTCAAAGTGAAGATACGAGTTGACAACAAGTCCGTTATTGCTCTTACCAAAAATCCAGTGTTTCACGGTCGTAGCAAACACATCCATCGAAGATTTCATTTCATAAGGGAGTGTGTGGAGAATGAGCAAATTGAAGTTGAACATGTTCTGGGCAATGAGCAAAAGGCTGACATCTTGACTAAAGCACTTGGGAGGATCAAGTTCAAAGAAATGAGAGATCTTATTGGAGTACAAGAAGAGTTGAAAGAAGACTTCAACCTTAAGGGAGAAAATGTTGGTATAAGCTTGAAATAGCTTGGAGTTCAAGCTAAGTATATTTAGGAGGATCTAAATATACATAGGCAATTTGTTAGTTTTACTTTCTTTAGGAGTTATCTAAAGTAAGTTTTCCAAAAGTGTTTTCGAAATATAGTTTATACATAAGAAGGTGCTAAGCTGTAGCACAACTTATGAGCTTTGAGAAAAATTGTAATTGAGAGAGATTGAGAGAGAGCTTAAAGGTTTTGAGTAAGTTTCCTTTGAGATTAATAAAGAGAGTTATTCTTTGTTATAGTTCTTAAACAATCTTTCTAAAACTTGAGATCGAGGCAATTGAAGACGAGGCAGAATGAGGACTGGAATTTTAGGATTGTTTTTCTAATTAAAAGAAGGTGCCCCTTACTCTTCATATTTTTCTACATGCACAATGAAAATAAAATTTGAAATATCGAACTGAATTGTAAAAATATGTAGAATTAATTAATTACTCCGAGTACAATGCAGTTAATTATATCCCTTGATGATGAAAAACTGCTATCTAAAGACTTCAGTTGACGTAGGATATAGTCATCCATCATGTTTTTCGTAGACTCAAGGACATGTTTTAGTGACAAGATTTTGAATTTGTATGGCTTTATAGGTGTGCATCTCCTCTATAAAATCGGGACGCACACAATCTCCAGTAATATAATAAATAAATTTCATATTAGAAGTTAGAATACAAATTTGTAAAAGTGAAAATTTTTGTGTAAGTTACTCATTAGCTAACCATTATCGAATTAAAAGCGGGTACGTGGATGTGCAAGCATTTGGAAGCGGGTAAAAATATTTTTCTTAAAAGTTAGAAAATGGGTACGTTTTGGAAAACTTTGTTTATATATGTATTAACATTGAAGAAATATTAGTAAAACCAAAATTAAGAATCTGTTGTACGTATATTACTTTATAAAAAAAAAATTAAAATCAGAATTAAGTATACAATTCTTATATTTTAATGTGATGATTTTTTTAATTTTATTCTAAAAGTTATATTCCTGTATTCAAAATATTATAAATAAAAAGAGAACAGAGAAAAAAAAAGAAAATAAAAGATATAAGTCACAAAGAAGTTAGCCGAGGGTTGTGTGTAAACCCTTACATCTTTCATATTTCAGAAAACCTGTCCAAAATAAAGAGTAAGGAGTTGATATAAAAAAAAAATGATAACTTAGAAAAGTAGAGAGAAATCAATTCCTTAGAAGTGAGGAAAGAGGCAGGAAATGAAACATATGAAGAGGTCTTGGTCACAAAAGCTTGGAAGAAGTCACATGTCCTTTGATCAATATTCCTTCGAACAGTGCATGCTTTTGTGTAGTCAAAGTAAAAAGATGACAATGAGAATATCGAAAAATCCTTCTCATTAGCTAGTACATAAGTAAGTTCTTGAGATCAAGGCGATGAAGATATAACGTAAAGTTTTTTTTTTTGAAAAGAGCAAGTTGCAGGTTTTGAAACTTTTAAACGGATTTGGATTTTTCTTTGTTCTTGGTTGAGGACAAGCAAATGTTCAAGATTGGTGTAAAATTAATTCATATTTGTTTTGAGGTTTAGAGACCTATTTATGGTATCTTTTAGAGTCAATATGGTTGACAGTTTCTCAATTCTCGGTAGTAAGAGAGTTTAGTAGGTTGTTGGACATTGTAACGTGATTATTTTACTCCACAAAAGTTTGACCTAAAACGAACCGCAAGTGCACAGTTACATACCTAATGGTGTTTAGGGATCGAAACCACATATAGCAAAACTGCATGTAAATGACTATATAGAATGAAACAAAGCTAGATCAAAAAAGGAGTCACAAGGAATCGTGGGATTTTCACAAAAATATATTCATACCAATCAATGCTGCACTGACAATGATCGGTATCAACCTATCAACTCGACGATCACGATATTCAAGAATATTAAAGAGATAAGTTTAAATCATGCAAGCAGCTATCTACAACATATAAGTTCGTTTAAAAGATAAAAGGTTCCTAAACATGGATTTCTAATGTCAAACTACTCCATGGTGTGTGGTGGGAATTATCAATGAAAAACACTTTGAAAGTAACCCATGGTGTGTGGTGATAATCTCTATTAATTCTAACAAGCATTAAGAAATAAAACATTCATCTTTCCCGTGGATAATGTGGTATATATTGAAAAGCTTGAAAATGCAAAAAAATTAAAAAATGTGGATGAGAATCCAATCGAGGTTGTATGGTTGGTGGAAATTGAGGAGACAGCTTGGCAGCATGTTTGGGTAAAGGACTTGGAAATATCTCCAAAACCTTTGGAAAATGTCCCTTGAATGAGGGTGCAAGGAGGCTTAATTAGACCATCTCCAATGGTTTTCTCTATTTTTTCCTCTATAATAGAGTTGAGTTTTATTCCAATGGTCCTCTATTCTCATCTCTAAAATAGATATTGTTATTTTTTCTCTATTTAGAGAGAAATCTTTGTAAAAAAAATAGGGTTCCTTTATAAATAGAGGAAAAAATAGCAATCTCTATTTTAGAGATGAGAATAGAGGACCATTGGAGTAAAACTCACCTCTATAATAGAGTTCCTCTATTATCATTTCCAAAAATAGAGGACCATTGGAGATGCCCTTAATACCACTTTTTCGGGCTACCGATGTTATGGGGATGACTCCTAGAAAATGACAAAATTTCAGGCACATGATGGTTTTGCTCACTAAATCAGGATCCAGCGCAAACCATGGCTCAACCTCCGATGTAGTCTTTCTCCTCTCCATACTGAAGTCGAAGCTTCCACCTTGGTTATGAAGTGCATGATTGGAACTGATAAAAAGGATGTAGCGTTCCTTATTGTGACACCCCAGTTTGCAAAGAAGTTTAAACAAATTGATTTGACTACCTATGTAACTAAAGTGCACTTATCTTTTCGGTCAAAAGTCATGAAAGAACTTCACAGTTAAGCTTATGCTAGAGTAGTTTCAGGATGGGTGACTTTCCGGAAAGTGATTGTTGGAACAGGCCTAGGCATTTAGGTGTTCAGGTCGGGTTCAGGTTCGGGTATTTCGGGTTTACTGATATAGGATCCGATCAGGTGTTTATATAATTTTGGGTCGGGTTCGGGTAATTTGGGTATTGACTTAAGAAACCTGAAATGTATCCAATATATATTCGTTTATGGGTAGTACCTACTCAAACATATCCAACGTATCCACGAAACCCGAAAAACCTGAAATATAACTGTAAACACAGTAGTATAATTTAACAAATTCAAGAAGAAACAATGAACTAAAACACAAATTAAACCATGTTTTGCGCATTTTAATCGTAAAACAAGTCAAACACATACCATGTCTCGCAAAAATAATCATCCCAACACAGAAAATAGGGGTGGGCATTTCGGTTAAACTTTGGGTTCGGTTTGGGTTCGGTTCGGTTCGGTTTATTCGGTTTTCATAAAACTCTAACCAAACTCAACCAAACTTAGTTTGGTTTGGTTTGTGTTTGGGTCGGTTTATGTTTGGTTCGGTTCGGTTTAGTTTGGATTGGTTTTAGTTCGGTTCAAAAAATATCAATTAATGTAACAAACAAATTCATTGTCGTTTGATATCCTAAAATAATCAACAAGTTATATAAATTGAATAATTCAAATAACTATAAAAAAGGAAAACCAAAAAAAAAACCAACCATATTAAAATTAAATGCCAAATAACTAGAAGTTTAGTAGAAAAGAAAATTGAAAAAAGTCAGCAACAACAATTTATAATAACAATCTTCCATGAAAGCAGAGAAGAGTAGAAGTGAGGAACTAGATATGAATTTGCGTTTTGACGTCTGTAGAGTTTTATACTTTAGAACATAAGGTTAAAACAATTAAACCCAATTTTATATTAACTAATTCATTAGAAATGTAAAAAAAAAAAATCAAACGTGTGCGAGAGAGAGAAAATGCAATCGTGGGTATTACTTATGAGATTATATATTTACAAATCTAGTAATATTAATTAACATAAACACATTGGGTTATCGGTTCGATTCGATTCAAAACCGAACCGAACCGAACTGTTCGGGTTGAGGAAAAACACAACCAAATGGTTTGAAGGTATATATGGGTTTGGTTTGGGTCGGTTTGAGTTTGGTTGGATCGGTTTGGTTTGCTTCGGTTCGGTTAAAATGCCCACCCCTAACAGAAAAGCATGACTTAAAAAGTCTTACACAAAGGAAACTGATAGTGATAAACTGGTAATGCTTGTATAGTGAAAGAAAGAAAGAAGAATTATCCATAGATCATGACCTGTTACATCAAACCAAAGATTTTTAAAACTAAAACTCATTTGTCTATGAGTCTTATAGCCAAGTATAATGTATATAACCAAAGTTACCTTATATCCGAGTATAATGTCTCCTAATGAATCTTCGAGTCCTAGTTGTTTTCATTTTGAAACTTTGAAAACAAACAACAACAAATGTTACTTAACCGTTACAAATGAAAAAAGTCAAACAGATGTGTTACATATTTAAACATAAATTTAAAGCTTACTTTTCTGAAGACTATCAAGTAGTTCAATATCAGCAAGCATCTGTGAATTTGTAAGGAAATATTTTTCATGAATCTTCATATCTTGTTCCATCCATTGCTCAGTGCACATCAACACTTCCACCATGTGATGAGTTAAACAACTCCTATGCAGCTCAATGATTCGACCACTAGTGCTGAAAGCACTTTCAAAGGCAACAGAGGACACCTGCATTGCAAGAACAACCTTTGCAATTTCAGATAAAACAGGGAACTTCTGACTACTAAGTCTCTACCAAGACAAAACATCCCACTCTATTCCAGAAAGAGTTTTAGGAGTCTCTATAGCATCCTTGAGATATATATCTAACTCATCTTTTGTTTCATTAAGTCCATTTTCCTTGACCATTTTACTGTAAGCATTGTCCATCCTTTCAAACTTAGAGATTTCTTCTGCAAAGTCACTTGAAACTGATTTAAAAATAAAACGATCTTGTGTAGCAACAGAAGAAGATGGAATTGATTGAGATGATTGTGTGCTTGATCCTTGGTGGTTGACAATAAACTCTTTCAACATATCCTTCATGACATCATGAACAGATATGTACATCTCCTTGGCAGCTTGACTATCTTTCCTTAGAGTTTATCAAAGAACATCTTAGCAAACTATATTTTCTGTTTAGGGTCAAACACACTAGCGGCAATCATCATCTTGTTAATATTCTTGATCCCTTCCAAATACTTAGTAAACTTTTTTCTTATTTCAGTGGCCATTTTGCTTAGTTCACTATCATAACTATTGCTCAAAGTCGTCAGATTCTTCTCTATAGTGACAATTTCACTATAACACTTGTACGAACAAGTCTTAGTCGAAGCTGAGACAACCAAAGTAGCAGTGTAGAACAAGCCAAGAAACTTCACTAACCTCTCTATTGCCCTCCAATCCGTGTAAGAAGGTGTTCCTTTCTGTTTCACCCCATTTTCTGTCTCCATGAAGTAGTCTATATATAACTTGTCTTCATCCTCCATCTTCTGGAAAGCCAACTTAAGCTTCATGGCTCTTGTTAACATCAAGTATGTAGAATTCCACCTTTTCTTCATATCCATAGGCAAACTCCCCCTATTCATCTTCCCTGACACAACCTTTTGCTCAAATGAGTCACATCTTGAACCCGAAGACCTCACATATTGCACTCCATTGCGAACAGCTGCCACATTATCACCCACTTCAAACAACCCTTCCCTGACAATCAAGTTGATGATATGAGCACAACACCTCATGTTCAAGTAATTCCCATCTAACACTAAAGAATCATGCCTCAATAACTTGAACTCTTAAACAAACTTCTTTAATCCAGTACTGTTGGCAGTTGCATTGTCAACTATGATGGTGAATAACTTCTCTATGCCCCAATCAGCGAGACATTCAAGTAATTCCTTTGATATTGTGTTGCTCTTGTGATCCGTGATATACTTAAAGCCAAAAATTAATTTCCTTAAGCGCCATTCTGCATCCACAAAATGCACAATGATCACCATGTAACTAGCTCTTGTAACATTAGCAGTCCATATGTCAGTAGTAAGTGACACTCTATGCTGCTGAGAAGAAAGCCAATCCTTCAGAGATGTTTTCTAGCCAGATACATCTGAATTATATCTCTACTAGTTGTTCTTCTTGAAACAATGAAGACAGGAACCAGAAACGAGGATCTAAAGAAGAAGAAACTCAAAAAATAAGAGAGAAAAGCTAAACAATATGAAACAAAGGGTTTCTTCACAAAGGAGAGAAATTAGGTTTTCTCCTTGAATAAATTACACTTGTTGCAGAAGTGTTTCCATGTCAGACACTCAACAAAGGCAAGTGGCAATTCTGCCAAAACAAGCATTTCATTTGAAGCCTCTCTGAAGACACTCTCTGTTAGTCTTCCATCTTGCAACTTTCTCTCCTGATTAATCACAGTTTGTGTCTGACGCGCAGCCCATGCCTTGTACGGCTTACATATCTCCAAATGCTTCTTCAAGTTTGAAATCCCTTATTTAGTTGGACATACAAATGACTTCTTGCAATAGTGAAAATCACCCATATTGGATCTTTCACTTGTCTCGTGAAATGCTTCCTGACATCGGACCTTGGAATAGATGACTTCATAGGTTTATCACCATCATCATCACCTCGTGGAGCTTCTTTCCTCTTCCCTTTACATTTATCACTCGGAGGAGGAGTCTTACACCTATCTTCATGTCCTTGTGTGTTCTCATCATTGGCGTCTAGATTGTTTGAAGAATCCATCTATAGCATATCAAAGATAATCCATTTCAAAACATGTATGAATAACAGTTCCGCAACAACATCACACAACATTACATTCGGTTCACTAGCTATATATATATATATGTAATCGCTTAACATCTTGATGAATACACATAAATTCATTGCCATATGTTTCTCTTTAAAGATATATATATCTAAAAAAAGAAAAAATCAAAACAATAATACAAATAAAGTTAAGAAATATAAAACTAAAAAACAAAATATCTTGCATGTAGTTTCTTAAATAATCAAAATAAATGTGAATCAACAACTTAAAGAATCAATAATGTCAATAAGAGGAGAATGAAGCTTACAATTGATCGACTTCTAGATGTCTGTGGAGAACCCAAAGATGAGGCTAGCTAAAGGTGCAATTAGGTTTTGGAGATCCAGTTTGAGGGTTTTGGTTTATAAAACCGAAAGATTCTTGAAATGGAACAAAATCTGGCACGTTCGACATGGTTATGAATTTTTCGGAAGATTCACGAGGATTCGAATAGGGAGAATAAGGTAAACGGATTGCTGCAAATCAAGATATAAGATATCATTGATATGTATGTATAAATGTGTTCGGGTATAAATAGGTACCCACGGGTTTTGGGTTCGGTTTGGGTAATACCCCTTACCTATGGTTATTTGAAAACGAAAACCGACCGCTTATTTTGACAGAATCGGTTTGTGTCAGGTTCAGGTATTTCGGGTCGGGTTCGGTTCGATTCCTCGGGGTCGGTTTATTTTTCCAGGTCTAGTTGGAACTGTGAGAGTGAGGACAAAAAAAAGAAAAATATCATATGGTGATTTAGGATCAGTAACAAGTCTTTAAAGCCTTCCAGACGTAGCAAACTGACCGTCGGATATGGTGAACCTGTTAGATTCGGGCTTATCTTGAGCTTCTAACTAAAAACCAATTGGCAATTAGTAGATTGACCCTAGCCCTTTATATATTAATGATAGTTTCTTTAAACTTCAGATGTGAGACTTGGATTGTACCCCAACAATCTCCCCTTCAAACCAAGGACCACATGTGGGATATTAACACGCCTCCTCGAGATGATAACTCCATCTTGAACCGATCTCACTTGGACCGATATAAACCCCTTCTTGGGCCCCCATTACTCGGGTTAACAAGAGGCATGTTCGTATCGTATCTACTTTTCTAGGTCCACCAGAATTTTTAACCTGGTCGATACCATGTTAGATTCGGCTTATTGAGCTTCTAACTAAAACCAATAGATTAAGATTGTCACTTTATATATTAATGATAGTTTAAACTTTCATATGACTGGATTGATAGAACCCACATGTCGGAAATGAGAGATCCACTATAAAAGGTTGGTTCATGGACTGGAAGTAGACATGGGGTCTACTAAGTAAGTTGACGGTCGAGGCGTTACTGACTGTTCAGATTTGATGAAAAAGAGTTGCCAAAAATTTTTGTTTACCTGGAAAAAATCAACATTAATAAAAAAGAATTTTCAACTTTTTCATTTATTTCTTATTTTCGGAATACAAATATAAAAAAGGATTTTTGAGTATTAAACTGCATTATATCACAAATGTATTCTCTCACATTAATATAATTTTGATGAAAAAAAATCATTAACAAATTAGTCAATTAATAAAACATTAGATAGATAATGTCATAATGATGTTGCTTTACAAAATCCTTTAACCAAAAAAAAAAAAAAAAAAAAAATTAAAAAAAAATAAACTTATTCACGAAGTCAGATCACAACCTACGCCCAAGTTGAAGACAGCGCGAGAACACAGGTAACGAAAAACATAACTGGAAAAATAAATAAAACAAATCATCGTTAATTTTTAGGCCTTTTTACTCATCAATCCAGCTAGCCTTTCTAACCTCTCTGCCACCAGAAAAACAAAAGAATAGACAGATTCATTCATTAGAAGAAGACAACACAATCCGTATTCTCTTACCCAATCGTCGTTTCGATTTTGCAGATCTCGTCTCCTAGTCGATTTATTCATAGAGGTAAGAAGAAGACTTTTCAAGACAGTCTTTTTTTTTTGTAAGTTTAGGGCTTTTTTTGCATCTTCTGTTTTCGTTCTTGATGAAATGTTGTAATTAGGGAAGATTTACAACATCTTATCTGATAATTCGTTCACATTTGGTGGATTTGGACTTTGCATCTTATGTAAAAGAAGTACCTTTACCACTTGAAGCAATTTTTTGAATGTTATACTCTTGAGGGTATTGCATAATGATAGCATAAGGAGAGCTTTTATGTTTACATTGTTAGGTACTGAGATTACTTGCTTAGAGGCCAACTTCATCTATTCTATTATTCTCTCTGTTAGGTAGAAGAAGTTTTATTTATCTCTCTACCTGAAAGAGCTGCCTCTTATCTTCTTTTTGAGTAATATTATTATGTATGTTGTGCAGATGGCAAGTTCGAAGGGGTCTCAGAATCTTAGAAATGTGGCATGCACTGGGAAGCAGGCTTTACTTCCTCCGAAAAGTCCGTTTACTGGTGGCCCAACGTTCTGTGCAGATTTTGCTCCAACTAGTGTGATTGGATCTAAGGCTGTTCATAAGCTTGGAGAAGGAAATATCAATCATCATCGAACTTCTTCTGAGAGCTTTCTGATTGAGGAACAGCCTTCTTGGCTTGACGACCTTCTCAACGAACCTGAGACACCTGTACGGAAAGGAGGCCATCGACGGTCATCAAGTGATTCATTTGCATATGTAGATGTCCCTGTTGGTTTTGATGTTGATTACACACTTTGGGATGGTGGTAGATTTAACAATACCAGTTTCTCTGGTCACGCCAGTGGTCTCAGCCAGCCAGTCCCCTTCTACCCTTCAGCTCATTTGCCCAAACAGAAAATGAGAACATGGGATTCATTATCAGATTCTGGTGGTGCTCGCCCAAACAGTAGTTCTGGTTGTTTGGAGAGCGCCTCTATCCCAAGATCAGGGTCATCCAGTAGCCTACATGAAGCAGACAAGGTTTCTTGTGCTGCTGATGCCAAGAAAGATGTTTCTATGCATTTCATCAATAATTCCGATAAAAGGGATAATTCTCTGGCTAAGTCTGCTACTTCCGAGGCAGATACGAAACGTGCTAGACAGTACGTAGTCCTTTTATCATATTTTACTGTGTCTTGGACTGTTTTCTGATATATATAACATGTTCATGGTTTATTTGTTGGGATGTCAAAAGTGGCAAAATATTAGGCCTGGCTTTGTATAAAAGGCTGACATGCATACAGGAACAAGAAAGCCCTTAGGGCAGTTGTAATTTTACTCTGCTTAATCAAACCAAATTGTCTTTCTTTTGCAGGCAGTTTGCTCAACGCTCTCGGGTCCGTAAAATTCAGTACATAACTGAACTGGAAAGGAACGTCCAGATGTTACAGGTAGAGGGTTCTGAAGTGTCGGCGCAGCTTGAGTTTCTCAATCAGCAGAATCTAATCCTCAGCTTGGAGAACAAATCTCTTAAGAATCGGTTGGAAAGCTTAGCACAAGAACAGCTTATCAAGTACTGTAAGTCTTTCAGGCTCTTAATTTCTTATCACTTTGAAATTAAGCTGTCTATTTTTATCAGTGCTAAGATAAAATAATAATACCATCACATCATATCAATCAGAAAACTTACTTCAAGCTATGGTACTACTAGAAAGCTTCGTCAATGATGCACTCTAGTTTCCCTGAGTGTGTAAGTGAGATGTTAACGTCATTTTGGGGTTTTTTTCTTTTCTTTTTTTGTTTTCAGTAGAACATGAAGTATTGGAGAAAGAGATAGTGAGGCTGAGGGCTTTATACCAGCTACAACAGCAGCACGAGCCGCAACAGCAACAGCAGCCAAAAAAGCAAGGATCATCTAGCCACCAGCGTTCTAAAAGTAGAGATCTAGAGTCGCAATTCACGAATCTGTCCTTGAGGCCCTAAGGGTTCAAAGTTCCTGCCAAAAATATTTTTATGCTTATGGCTTGAGCTTGAGCTGTCTTCATGGTTCCAGATCAGCTTCTTGTGTGTCTTTCCATATCGCAGTAGTAGCTGCTCTGTTTGTGCGTATGCTTCTTAGTTTATTTTTATCCTTGTTGACCTGGTTTGGCATCTCGATTACCAAGTGCCAGCGATTGATGGCATAAATGAAACAAAGGGTTCGCCGGAGGCGGTTTGGTCTGTCTCTGCGCACATCAGGTATTATGTTAAGATATTACTAAAACTCATTTGTTCATGGCATGTCTGCTCAATAGACTGCAATCCTTATCACGATACTGGCTTCATTCTAGGGCTCTAAAATCTTGGGATGTTCATTGCCTGTGTCGTGTGTCCGAAGAGAATGTTCCCATGTAGAATGTGTAGTGATGTAAGCTCTGTTTCAACTGTTTATTTGTTTTTTCTTTTTTTTTTGATGGCGTCGTTTGTTTTGTTCCATCTGTTTGTGTAACCAAAGTCGCATCATTTATTAGAAATCCTTAAGAAATATTTTGATTGTTACTGTGGAAAGTTCAACATTAGATACTACTAATAAAACGCTGACAGTGCTTACACCCCTTAAAATATTTAAAGCAAACAAAAAAAGTGACATCTGAGTGTTCAAGAAACTAAACAAAACCCCAATAATATGGATGCCAAGTCATTCCTGCCTGCGCCTTTTGACGTTGTCCTGGGAGAATGATTCCCATCTGCTATGGTGTAGAGAGCTCAAATCATGAAGCTCTGCTATTGTGAGAAGGTACTGAGTCAGCTTCACAAGCTCTTGATCTGTATCTCGGTTTGCGTGAGCTTTCCTAAACGGCCTGATCGTTAGACCGTTTTGAGGGTTCATTACAAAATTCCTCCTTAAGTCATCAAACATTATCGTGTTCCCAGGATTATAGAACTGCACAAGTCACAATAACATGCACCTAGCCATTAAAAAGAAAGATCAAGATTTTAGGTGTATAAAAAAGTAAGGTTGTACGGTGTATGAATACCTCAGGAAGTAGTGCCCAAATTAAGCCTAGTGGTTTGCAATCAAAAATGCCACGAGTGTCTGACTGGACCGTGATCATTGCAAGATGGTCGAGAAGAGCTGTGATCTTGTAGTTAGGATTGCTCAGCACTCCCAGCTCTGTCATCTTCAACTCAACCCACTTCATGCTGCAGAAGCCAAGGTGGATAACTCTAGCATCAGAATTGTATATAGGAATAAAGTAACTAACACAAGAAAAAAAGCTACAATACTAAAAACATCACCTGGTAGCAGACCATATCATGATATCGTATTCTGCATATGCAGCAGTAAGAAATTCATGGAGATCTGCATTGAGAGTAATCAAAACAGTAAACTAACTGAACCAGCTAAAACATAAACAGTTGTTGTTGTTGTATAGAGGGCTTACAAGGACGCATAAGCTGCAAAGGGTTCTCCGCTGTAGAACGATGATCGAACAATGTATAGTCAATATCTAGAACAAGAAGTTTCTTGCCTTTGCGACATGGAGTTCGAAGATTTATCTACAGCAAAATGTTGTATAAGCTTTTTTTTGACTCATTTAACACATAGATGATAGATACCTAAAATAATAAAATGTCACACACCTTGTATTGATCAATTCTTCTCCTCAACTTCTGCTTATTGACTTCCTTGTCTTTAACATCAACAGCTTCTTCCTTACCAAGCTCAAAATCATCAACAATTTCTGGAGATTCTGCTTGATCCACTATTATATCATCTTCAACAGTACTGCAAATTATTAATCGAGTGGTGTTTCGTTATCAATTAGATCGGTTACGTTAGGGTTTAAGAAATTTTTGAAGAAAAGAATGAGACTGACCCGATCATTGTCATCTTCAGCGAGGGCTTAAAGGAGATCGAAGAGAGCAGAAGAGAATCGTCAGAGAGTTTGTTTCCGATCTTGGGATAAAGAAGCTTTTGGCGTTTCGGTAAGACGGTGGTGAGAAGGCAGATGCGACGTTTTAACTCGGCCACTGAGTCATCGGCACAGATTCGGACGGTGTACTCTTTTCCATTCCACTTAACCGTCAGAGTTAGTTCCTCTTCCGTTAGAGGAGAGAGCGCCGCCGTCGGAGAAGAAGAAGAGGAAGCCATTTAATTTGATCTAACTTTCGGAAGGTTGGTTTTTGTACTTGTTAGTTTTCTTTTTCTAGAAAATGAAAATAATCAGAATATGCACTCTCAATGTATAGGCAGGTAAATAGATTTCACAATAGTTTTTAGATTTTGTTTTTTAAAAATCCAGTAGGTAACAATGCTGATTTTGATTCAAATATAATTATTATGAGTAAAATTATTGTTTAAGTTCTAACATTCGTTTGTATAAAACAAAATATGTAACTAATTTTTTATTATTATTTAAATTTGTAATTATTTTGTGTAAAAATACATTTCACCCGTGAAATATTTGAATATAGAAAAGAATTTTAACGTGGTGGAAAAATTTGTTTGAAATTTATTTTAAATTAATATGAATAATTATCAATTTTTTAAAAAATGTTGTTTTTAAAAAAAATAGTAATATAGATTCAAATTAAATGGATACAAATAGTTTGAATTTATGTAATGAATTTTGATTTAAATATATAGTAGCATAAATGTAATTATTGTAATTAACGAGGGTTATTTGCTAAAATGTGCTTCAAGCTCTCTGGCGATGACACATCAGCATTTTTTTAAAAATGATTCTCTATTAATATAGGTGAATTAGTTGTATGACCAAAACAATAAAACTATAGAAGTATATAACATACTATTTGAAAAAATTAGGAAATTAAGATAGAGGGTAACTAAAATTACCATTTTAGGGTTGTGGTTGTCATAGGAATGGAAGGCTGGCTGGAGGTAGGGTGGCCGGAAAAGTACAGTGGTGGTGGTTGGAGGTGGAGTGGTGGCCGGCGGTTAGTCGGAGGTCGGCCGGAGGTCAGTCGAAGGTTCGCCGGAGGTCGGCCAGAGGTTGCCCGGAGGTCAGTTCGCCAGAGGTCGGCCGGAGGTTCACCGGAAGTAGGCCGGAGGTGCACAGGAGGTCGGAGGTGGCGGTGACCGGAGGTGGTGGCTGGTCGGCCAGAGGTTGGCCGGAGGTCAGTTCGCCGGAGATTCGCCGGAGGTAAACCGGAGGTGCGCCGGAGGTCGGAGGTGGCAGTGACCGGAGGTGGTGGCCGGAGGAAATCTAAACTCTAGAGGTTATATTGGGAACCCTAGTGGAAATGGTGGCTAAGAGGTGGTGGTGATGGTGGTGGTAGGGGATAAAGGTGATCGCTGAAGGTGATGATAAAGGGATAGATAGGATTGGTGGTGGAAGGGTAAGATAGTATATATTGTAGTTTATATACACTATATTAATAGTTATATGGTTAGAGTAGTTATGGATTTAATTTTAGTTTTTTTCTAGTTAGTTTTGCCAATTTCCCATTAATATATAGGGGATTTTTTTCCATTGAAGATTTCACGTTGAATTAGATCAGATTGCAGTTAGCAAATCTTTTTTTGTATATAAATATAATTTATATATTATTGAACTATAATTTTGTGTCTAACTTTGTTGTCTACTTTGTACTAAATAAAATTACGAGCTATAAGTTTCTAAAGCTGTCCACATAGGATTTTAAACAAGATTTGATATTTTTATTATTTATTATTTTTGAAAAATACAATAGTTTTCTATATTGTTGACATTTTTTAGAAAAAGAAAAAAATTCAATCTATGGAAATAAAAGAAATATCTACAACATTCTACATCCGCTAGAAAAGTGTTTGACGATGGTTCAGAACCATTATAAATAAAGACTAATATATTTTCAACTACGAATAAGCAGGAAACTTGATTTATCAGGCTTCCAAATTTAAAAGTTTTATTCGGTATAATCCGATGTTTTATTTGAGCAAATAAAAACTTTTAAAAACTTTCAAAATATTATAGTATTTATATCTCTAAAAAGTTTAAAATAGTATAAATATTGAAATTTTGAAGGTTTTTAGCTTTTGAAAAGTTTTAAAATATCATAATTTTTTAATTTTAAATAGTTTGAAATATTTAAATCTATATTAAATAAAAGGAGAAGGTATACGCTTCTTATAAAAAATTATATATCTCTCATCATGAATGAGAATTAATAAATAATATTATGTTATTTTATGTATATATGAATCTAATAATATAGAAAACTATTATATTTTTCAAAAATGTTAAATAATGAAGTGTTAAATCCTAATTGGTTGTTTAAAATCATATGTACACAGGTTTACAAGTTTATAGCTCGTACTTATATTTAGTGTAGATTAACATAAACTATAATTCACATAATTAAATCTATATAAAACCTCGTTTAATTGTAAAATCTAAACGAAACTAATATTTAACTTTTCTTAATTACAAGTATACAAAATTTGCTTCCTTAATTTAGTTTGTTTTTTATTTAATTTTGATTATTTTTTAAATAAAATATTAGATAAAAGATTCTGATTGGATGAGAATGTAAGATTTTTAGTCGAAAGTTATAGTATATTTTTGTAACACAAAAACAATATTTATATATATATATATATATATATAAAGAGCCAATAAACTAGATTAAGAAGCGCAATACTATTTTAAAAATGTAAATACATAGACATAAATCAGAACTCCTTGTTCCACCGGTACTGTAACGACATAGAAGATATGTTGGAGATTCAGTATTTTAATTTATAAGAAAAGCTTTCCAAAAGTTGACCAAAACTATAAGAAGAGCTTTCCAAAAATGTTAAAAGAACACTGTACAAAGCTTTAAAAATGAAAAAGAATGTAAAAGGCAAACGAAACAAAGCTACTAAAGTCACCATCGCATATAGATATGGGAAGTAAGCAAAAGGTATCCTATGACTTCGATGAAATTCAAAGCTAGTCTTCATACTCTGTCTCTTCATCATCATCATCCTCGTTGTTTTCGCCAAACCTCCAGCCATCATCCACATTCTCTCTATCTTCCTCTGTCTCCTCGCTATCTTCTTCTTCTTCTCTTTCTACGTCTTCAAAAGCTTCTTTTGCTTGCCATGGTTTATTTGCAATCCTCACTTTGGCTGGCGAAGAGGTTGAACCTTTCTTTCCAACTTTGGCTGTTGGTGTCCTCATGTTTGGCTTAGTTCTGCTCTGTTGTTTATGTGTCTGGCTTTTCCCATTACTAGCGTGTTTCCTGTAAACATCTTGGTCACTCCCATTATCAACATCAATCCTGTCATTGCCGCTATGCTTGTTCAGTGTGGGGTTCTCCGCGTTCTCTTCTGGTAAATGCCCTGGATGCTCTCTCTTCAAGTGGAGCTTAAGCTTGTACTCATGTATGTAAGCTTTCTCACACCCTTCGTAAGGGCATGCGTATGGTCGATCCGGAGACGCACCAAAAACTGCTGCAGGTGTTTTGACAGTCCTCGATACTTTTTCTGCAGGTGGTGTATATTTGGGCGTCTCTCCAGCACCATTCTGTTACACCGATAGTGAAATTGAGAGAGATAAGTTCTAAGATGCTTGCAAATATGAATACATAAGGGTGTAATCACGAAAGAACCAATGCATTGTTCTGCCTATGCGTTGTCACAGTGCACTTTAAGTATTAACAATGAATACTTCTGACACCAGAATCATTGAATCTAAAGAACTGTTAGATTCTGCAACTTCAACCTATTAATAGAGTGTGAATTCTAATCATGCAACTTATAATAAAAATAGAATTCTATGCTCCAGAAAGGAAGTTAGCATCGATGAGATTACTGAAGCCTTGACAAGAGTAGTTACGCCCACCTCTAGCAAAGAAAAACTACACTCAGGCGTAAAAAATAAAGACACAGGATTCGAAAGAAATAAGATTGAAGTCACCAAAGCATCACAGTTTCTACTAAACTCTGATAAGACCCTGACTACTGTCTTAACACAAGAAAAAAACAAAAAACAATAAGTATTTAATGACAAAATATTGAATTTGAGTAGTGAAACCTTTTCATGGTAGGCAATAACGTGGTTCTTTAGCTTGTATTCATGAGCATATCTCTTTCCACACCCACTGTATGGACAGATGTGATAATTTTCTTGTGAATGAGTCTTCATGTGAGATCTGAGGTTAAAATCCAAGGAGAATGCCTGCATCCATCATCTACGGAATGTAAGTGTACAGCATGAGAATGAATTTTTAAGTTACTATTCACAGGTAACACGGTCCCTTGCCTAATTGCATATCATATAATAGATATATACCAATAAAACAGGCTACTGAAAGTAATAGAATCGATCACCTTTCCACAGCCTTCATAAGTACATACAAAAGCCCTCTCTCCAGTATGAATAAGATAATGTCTCTTCAACTTTGAACTATCCAGAAATTTCTGTTACAGCAAAAACAAAAACCAGATGGCTTGATATATCATAAAAGTGAATGTTTAAGCAACTAAAAGAGGTTAAATTATATTATACTACCTTTCCACATCCTGCGTGATTGCAAACATATTGCCTTTCTCCATGAATGTGAGAATGTTTTCTTAACGCACTAACGTCAAAGAAAGTCTTCCCACATCCGTCGTAACTGCAGAGAAACAAAATCTCTGTAGTTGGTTCTGGCTCAGGCTCTGGAACATCAGGCTCTTTCTCTTTTTCTTTAAGTCTCTTCAAAGTGTCCTCTGTACCAACAACAACAACAATACAAACATAACATAGTGATACAATTATATATAAAAAAATTAGATCAAAAATCATAGTTCTCAATCAATCTCACCTGTAACCCATTTGTGAAGATAACACTTCCCACCTGTAGCAACAATATCTTGTGGTACCCTAAACATTACGAAGCCGTAATCTAAGAGACCGTTCATGGGCGCGTAAGCCTCTAAGAGTTGAAAAGTGACGGAATCAGAAAATTACCACTCTTTGATCCACTTAACAGCAGGAGCCTTCGATTTAAGGATGGGACGCCTCTCGAAAGGATTTTGATATGGATAGTTGGGATGCTCCATTGATTTTCTCTGTTTTTAAGGTGGTTCCTTTGTTGATTTTGAGTACGATGAGTTTTTGGAATTTTCGGGAAGATGATTTAGGGTTCTGGGGAAAGAGCGATCGAGAGGAGAAGGAGAGAGACCTTAAGCAATTTGTACTTTGTTAATGGAGTCCCCGGTTCGATTGTTACTGTGTTTATGCCGGTTCTTGGACCGGGTTTTTAACCAATATGTGGACCGGGTTTTTAACCAATATCTCTATCAGCCTCATTCTTGGTTCTTTCTCGTTTTGTCTCGACCGGTTTACATTGTGTTTACCGGTTTACCGATTTTATTTTATTTTTTACGCATTTATTTAATTACTTTAATACTAGCAAAGATAAAATTTATATAACATTACTATTAGTTTTTCACCTACCCAATTTGATATTTTTTTATATAAAAATTGTTATGTTTTACAAAAAAAAAAGTAATCGTTCTAATTTTAATAACTTATACCAACTTTAATATTTAGAATTTGTAACGAAAAAGAAATTTGACAAAAACTTAACATATTATTATATAAACTTTGATGACAAAATTACTAATTAACAAGCTCCTGACATGTATCAATTATATCATTCAGATGTTGACACATGTCAATTCATTATTAAAATTTTAAAAATTCAAATTTAACCTAAAAAGATTTTATATAATAATAAATAGTTAAAATAAAACCTAATTTTATTTAAAATCTAATTATAAGATAAATTATATATATACCATAAAATTCAAAATTATAATATTGTTTACTTGTAGAGTTTTGAAAGTTAGTCATCAACAAGATTTTGACATGTGTCAACTTATCAATCTCAGATTTTGACATATGTAAAAGTTAATATTTAATAGGAGGAATTTGATTACAACAAAAATACAAAATTTTGTTTTAAAAAACTATTAATAATGTAAAAGATAATTGTCAAAAATTACAGAATTTATTAAAAATACAAAGATTTTTAAAATAATTATAAGGAGATTATATATATATATATATATATATATTTCATCAAAATTATAATATTTTTCCTTATTTTTAATTTTAAGTTATTAATTCTACAAAAAAAAATAGATAAAGGGATTAAGGAAAATATACAGTTAATTATTAATTCTAAATTTTGTAAATACTCACTACTATATAAACATATATCATCTCATATTTAAATAATTTATTCAAAAAAATGCTTTCAACTTTGTTTAATTCGTAAATATTTTTTAATGGGAAGGTAAATTTTTCTTATTTTTTAAACCAAAATTAATATGTTGGGAATAGGTAAGATTAATATGTTGACCCAAAAAAAAGATTAATATATGCGTCTTCTTTTCCTAATACTGTATTTTAATATTTATTGTAGTATTTTTAGATTTTTTATTTAATTTATATTTTCATCTTTGAATTCTTTGGGATTCATATATTACCGTGCTTCTGTTGTTTCTTTAATTATGTCAAATTAATTTTCTTCTTATTCCTCAACCTTGATTGGTTGGTCATAAACCTTCTTTTTTTGTAAACATAATTGTTACCATTACTCATTCAATCCTAAAGGGAGATAACGAGTAGAACCTCATCAACCTAATGGATGGATAAAATAGGCTAATCAAACACAAGCTTACAACAAACATAGATAGATAGGTAGGAAAAATATAAATTGTTGTTGATAGATCCATAGGAGCTCACAGACTGTAACACCTTGGTTTGCGGAAAGGTTTTAAATAATTTTTTTGGTCACATATATCACCAAAATGCACTTATTTTTCCGGTCAAGGGTCCTGATAGAATCTCATGATGAGTGATTGTTACCCATTCACCTACGACTACTAATACAAGCTGGTATGTTGCAAATATATGTATTGGTCTTTTCTCAATATCTTACATGTTACAAACACACTGCTTAATCTTGCAAATATTAGACCAGAAACACAACACACAAATTATTAAAGCCCACAGCTAAACTTGCATTTTTTCTGGGTCATCCAAAGTTGAAACATATCAGAATATGATTATTCATCACAAACTCTTTGATTTGTCGTTTAACCTTAAGTTATGCAACTATAAATGTGTATTGAAAATAGGAGGAAGTTGGAGGCAAGGTTATCTCCCCAAGGGAGGAAAGTGGAGCCAAGGTTCTCTCCATGGTGGAGGAGGTTGGACACAAGGTTCTCTCTATAAGGTATGAGGATGGAACCAGGGTTTTCTCCATGGTGATCATACTTTATTCTGATGTTTAATTAGTTTAGACGTTACATGACAAAACCAGTAATTTATATCACATGAAAATATCATTTGTTGATTTGTAGGGTCGATAAACAAGTTTTTAAAGCCTTCCAAACGTAACAAACCGGCCATCGAATATGGATGGCTCCACGGGCCGGAAATAGATGTAGGGCCCACGTAGGAAGGTGAGCCCATGGACTGAGAGTGGAATGGGCTCACTAAGCATAATGGCGGTTGAGGCGTTGCATAAACAGAGACTATATCATGGTGTGTCAAAGACACTTCAATGAATACATTGCGAAATTTAACATTAGTAACTATCAAAAGATTTTTTGACGTTAGAAAAAAGTTTTTACTTTCATTGGTTGTCGGAGCAAGCCATTTTGAGAAAGCAAAAAGATGTGAACGTGTTCTCTCCACACAAGAGGAGGTCAGAACCGAAGTTCTCTCTATGGTGGAGAAGGTTGGACACAAGGTTATCTCCCCAAGGGAGGAAGGTGGAGGAGGTTGGACGCAAAATTATCTCCCCAAAGGAGGAAAGCGGAACCAACGTTCTCTCCATGGTGGAGGAGGTTGGACGCAAAGTTCTCTCCATAAGGGATAAGGACAGAGTCAGGGTTTTCTCCATGGTGGTCATACATTATTGTGATGATACATCATTGATTAATATATTATGTAATATATTTTTTATTCAAAATGTTTTTTGAGCCAACAATTTTAGTAACTAAAAAACTATGCAGAAGTGAAAGTAAAATAGTTGGCTTAATGTGTTAATATAGACATTTCTAGGTGGTGATAAAGAATATATTTGTAACATTGAGTATATTTAGGTTTAAAAAACACACTTTTAATAGTAACATACATAAAAGATTTGTAAATGGATATAAATCAGTCTATTATAACAAAAATTAAAATTTATAAAATAACGTACAACAAATTTTAATATATTTTTGTTAAATTTAATTTAATTTATAAAATTTGAAACCCGCACATCGGGCGGGTCCTCATCTAGTAGCATATATATATTTTTTCCGGTAAAACATTATATATATATAAATGCTTATATTTTTTTATAAATAGATAACTTATATATAAGTATATTTCAAAGAATTATATGTATCATATATGTGTATCAAAATTATTATGGCTTTGATTGGTGAACAAAACAAAGCGGTACCGCTTTGAATATTTACCAATCGTAAAAATTTTACTAACAACTTTATTAAAAACTTTACTCTCAACTTTTTTATACAGTTTTCATGTACAGTTCTTTCTTACAGCTTTACACTATTCCGTAACAGTTTACAGCTTCAGCTTACAGTTTTTTTGTACAGTTTTGGATACGTTACCAATCAGACCATATAATGTTTGACCTAGCGTCGAACAAATTCGACATCAACTTTGCTTTCTGAAATGTGTTCAAAATATACAGTATTGTAAAACTAAACACAACCACTATATACTTTTAAAACATAAAAAGATCTTCAAAAGCATATAAAATATGTAGATTGGAGGTTAAAATGTGTTAAAGGTGGGTTAGAACCCCTAACCTTGAGGGTTACTAATCTAATCCCATTTGTAAACATATTCTATAAAAATACTTAAATCACTTTGTATATTATCTTTGTATGTTATCTTTGTCGACTACCGAAGAGATTGAGAGAAGTTGAATCAGACAAGCAACAATTGTAATTAGGTTTGGTTTTATAAATAAATAAAAAAAGTTTAGAAGGTGGGTCTATTAATTTAGATGCAAAGACAATAGATAAGTAAGCTAGTTCAAATACACCAACAATTCAAAATATCTTTGTAAATACCAGTTGTTATATTCACGAGTTCAAATACACCAATAATTCAAAAAATGAGATATTTTTAGTTGGAATATATATTTAGATGAAGCATTTCTATTTCAATAAAAACAACTTTATGTACTAAACAATAAAAAAATATAGATGAGAATTTGTTGGGGTTTATCTTTTTTGTATTAAAAAAAAAATATATTTGAACTAAAAATATTTCATTTTCTGAATTGTTGGTGTATAATATTTGAACTCGTGATATAACAACTGGTATTTACAAAGATATTTTGAATTGTTGGTGTATTTGAACTCGCTTACTTAAATATTGTCTTTGCATCTAAATTAATAAACCCACCTTCTAACTTTTTTTTTTATATATTTATAAAACCAAACCTAATTACAATTGTTGCTTGTCTGATTCAACTTCTCTCAATCTCTTCGGGTAGTCGACAATTGAAACCCCCACGAAGCCTTTGATTGACCAAGATGATACCTAAATCGAAGCAGGTGTTGCGTCTTTGGCTTGAGGGTTTCCGAGAAGCTTGTTCTCTTCACCGTGTTGTCATTCTCTGTCACAGGTTCCTCCTCTCTCATCCTGATTCCTTTCCTGATCATAATTGAGATACTTAAAACTTCAGTCATCTTACATACGTTTGTTTTTGATTTCGTGGTTAGGTCGAGAAAGCTCCTATTACGAACTGGACAGTGTTTTCTTTTGAATGGTTTGATTTTCTTAGGAAGGTAACAAAAATAAAAATCATCTTTATGGTCTATTCTGCCTTTTGTTTTGATTTCTCTTGAGAAGACGAAGACTTTATGATCCAGAGAAGAAGAATTGGATTCTGGGATGAGACT
Source organism: Camelina laxa (assembly GCA_024034495.1). NCBI lineage: Eukaryota > Viridiplantae > Streptophyta > Magnoliopsida > Brassicales > Brassicaceae > Camelina > Camelina laxa. The sequence continues at coordinate 13,778,775 of CM043881.1, forward strand.
TGATTAAAGCATATAGTTTTTTTTTATGAATAGTAATTTGCAGAATTCGATATTTTAAGCTTACCTTTGGTTTTTATTTTTATTTTTGAGAATTGGTGCAGTTTAGGTCTGTTTAAGTGGTTTATTGATCCAGCCCTTTGGTGGATATTACCTGATCAGTGCTCTCATGTCACTTCTCAAGAATTTTGTTCGTCTGGTGGTTTTTACGCCTTTCTACGTGGTGGACTTTTGCAGCTCTTTTATGTAAGTATGCTGTTTACATTGACATTTAGGTAGTCTATTGAGGTTTGAAGAGCCTTCTTCTTGTTGGAGATTTTTTTGTCTTTTGTTTTTGATCATCAGTCTTAAGAACAATATCACAGTTTTTTTTTTTTTGTTATCTGGCTTTGAAAGAATGCTCTTTCTTTGGCTGCAGGTGTTTTGGTTCTATCCTCTGTACATGCTCAGCTTCATCTTGAGTAACATCTGGTAGACTTCTTGCATCTTTGTTTTTAGTCATACCTTTTGTTTCCTTATTCTGTCTCTCGGAATTGTGACAAAATCCTTGAACATCAATCAACTCACAAATAGGATTAGCTGTTGCGATCTTAGTTAGTTTACAATTCTCGTTTTCATCTCTTTTCTTTTTCTGTGAACATCGAGTCATGCGGACCACCTAATTTTCAGGTACAATGATATTGCAAAGCTTGGATTCGAGGCAATGGAGAAATCTGACTTAAGTTCAGCAGAAGCATTAAGACAAGGTGAAGGTTCAACGTCACAGAACTTGGCAAATTCTGGTCTTGGAGGGTACTGGTCTACTTTGTCACTATATCAAAACCAAAAAATAAAATAAAAAACTGTTTGTAGGTGTTAAGCCAAAATCCTTTTGCTCTGTGATTCGTTTCCAGGGTGATGATCGGTATAGGAGAGCAGGTGTATTCGATACTTCTCCTGACATTTTTTTTTCTTGAGGTAAATGGTTTTTCCTTTGTAAAGGTCCATTGACTTTAATATGTTTCTTCATTCGGATATGGTAACCTAATGGGTTTTACAAAACAGGTTTATGTTGTTGGTATTATACCATACATCGGGAAGATACTGAATTTCTTACTTCTTTCATGGATGTATGCCTACTATTGTTACGAGTAAGTTGTCATATCTCATCAATGGTGTCAGGAAATTGAGTTAGTTAGTCTTTAGAAACTCACAAATTACAGGTTCTCATTGCAGATATAAGTGGAACTTCTCGGGAATTCCTCTAGAGAAAAGGCTGGACTTCTTTGAATCTAACTGGGCCTTCTTTGCTGGTTTTGGTAATCTTTTCTACTGTATTGGTTCCTTTGGCAACATTGACATAAAGAAATTCTAATTCTGGTTTTTGTTCTGTTTTCAGGAAGTCCCTGCGTGTTGGCTATTTTCTTTCTCTCGCCTCTTGTCAGCGGAGCACTTATGGCCATCTTGTTTCCCTTGGTAAATGATGTTTGCTTGAAAATCAGTCAATAACTCTGCATCAGACATTTTATTCTCGTCTCTTTTCACTCTCTGACTGCTGTAACAAAATTATCAGTGTTAACAGAATGTATTATGTCTGCAGTTTGTTTTAACTGCTACAGGATCAGGACCTGAAAAATCTATTCTGGCCCCGAGAAGAACGTGGAAGTGTGCAGGTTTATGGAGGCTTCCAATTTTCTATGCAGCTGATACTCTCTCGTAAGCCAATTTCTCTCTCAATCTCTGATGCTAAAGCTTCAAATCCTAAAATTTCTACTGGTCCAAGTAAAAAGTATGAATAAGTAGATCCAAATCCGAATGCCTTAGGAAATAATCCTCATTATTCGCTGCACCAAACACGTTTGTGATGTTTCCATGAGGATAAATATACATGCTACATGAGATCATTATTTTATCAGCTTCTTGATTTATTCATTGGCTGAAACTTAAGGCTTAAGTTGCAAATAATATTTGGAATTTTAGGATGTTGGCATTGTCCATCTTCCGGCTGGAGTCCCCGCACCAGATGCAACATGAAAAGACAGGCTGAATGACGCTGAAACATTATTGCTGCATCTGTCTCCCAGTCTGCCAGGCCAGTCAGAAGATTATTTGCATTTGTGTGATACCGTCCTCTTGGTGACATTATCAAGTACAGACTCATGCTTCAACAATTTCGGTGCGGATTTGAGGTATGGTCATCTGACGCTCATGGCCGACATGCTCCTGCAAACTCCAAAGCAACAGACATGAAGAAAGAAAGATTCAAGATATAATTAGTGTTTAATTGTACACTGATAGAATCCTGAAGTTCAGAATATATAGTTTTTCGTTCATTTTACTTGTCCACCTAAGATACAAAGTGTTCTCCGGTCATACGTGCAAGTGAAGGTTGTTTAGTGTTTGCAGTAACACCAAAAACATATGAACGAGTGTTTCAAGAGATAACTTTTAAAATTGAGTCGTAAGAGCATCTGCAACAATCTCTTAAATTATAGGTTTTAAATTTCAACAAACCCTTAAACCTTCAAATTTTAAAGGTTTGAATAGTAAACCTTCAAATTTGATTTGGAAAGGTCCGAGTGAATTTGTAAAGAATAGCATTATAGTAATTTATCTCTTATATTACCGGTTTTTCGAGTATTTTAAAACCGAATTTGGAGTTTCTTTATGGGAAAAAAAATCTAGTTTTTTCAGATTTTAACATTTGGTAGAGTAAAATGAAAAATTTTAGAGTGGAAATGGTCTATTTAAACGTTTAGTGAAAAAGACTTCATAACAGGATGATGAATCGGTACAAAATACAAAAATAACCGATTGGTTTTACTGATCCGTATGCGTTTTAATTTAGTTTTCTTTTCTCATTGATTCTTAGGGCCCCTCCTTTATCCTATAAGTATAGCTTTTCGGCCACACAGTTAGAGAAATAATTTTGTGCGAATTTGCTTAGTTTTGAGGTGTTACTTTTAGATTTCATTCTTTGTAGAAGCCTTTCTCAAACTTTTCTTATTCTATTGCAATTCTATCATGTTTTCTTCAATACTGATTTGATGTTTTTATGTTTCTATATGCAAGTGTGAGTAGTTTCATCATTGGGTTTGGGATTTCGAAAGGGATAATTATGTAGATGCATGTTAAGATTCATATGAAATTGTATCATATATTTCTTCATCTAAGATTATGTTTATTGCTTGGTTTAATTTGGCCATTGAAGCAACTACCCTTAATTGTTTTTATCATGACACCAAAAGTGTTTTAAATCATTAGACCATCTCCATTGGTGAGAAATTCTCTCAATTTCTCATATATAATATGTTAATCATTTTAAATAGTTATTTATATTTTAATTAACAACTAAAAAATTTGTTCAACAGTAAAAACACACATGGCAAATGAGATTCTCAATCAGGTTCTTAGAGTTTCTCAAATAAGAAACATTGAGAAACTTATCTCATTCTTTCTCATAGTTTTTCATTAATTTTTGTTATTTAATTTATTAGAAATTTTTCGAGAAACCACTAATAAACATGTTTTTAGATCTATCTTACATGGACCAAATATCCTTAGCTAACGACAGTTGATGCTATTGTGCTTTGTGAACATGTCAAATTTGGTTGTTAATGTTTGCTTAAAACTCCTACTTGACAAACGACAATTTAGTTTATATGAATCTCTTGTTTAGATAGTTGTTACATACGAATATGACAACTTTATATTTGAGATTTGAGTTCAAGAACGTATATTATTGTTATCTCATTAAATAGTCCTTAAAGAATTCTCATTGCCTGATGTTTTAATTTCATGAGTATTTAGAGAACTCTATTTGCATCGTAGCTTTATTAGATTACTAGCAATCGACCCGCGCTACGCGCGGTAGTTAGATGAATGTGTATTCTGAGGTAGTTAGATGAAGTTGTATTCCGAGTTTTGTTATGTATATTTTTTTTTAGTTTTTGTAAATTCATCTTTACGTTTGTTTTTGTATTTAATTTTGGTTGCTTATGTTGTTTTTTTGGATATTTTAATAAAAATATGTTTTAGAGTAAGTATAATTTAGTTTGCTGTTTTTAAAGGAAAAACTGAGATCATCTTGTGTATTTATAATGCTTTTTTAAAAAGTTATTATTAGAAGTTAACATTGTTTAGTTGAAGTTGTTGTTTTGTTATAACTGTTAGTTGTCATTAATTTATTATTATTTTCCATTTTGTGGTTGGATTGTTATTTAATATTTTCATATGTATTTTGTAAACTGTTGGAGTAATTTTTTTGTCAATGTTTTAGTGTTTGGAATGAAAAATATTGTGGATTTTATTAAGAAAAATAAATAAGTTTTTTATTGTGGATTTTATTGTCAATTTTTTTTCTAGGCTATTTTTGTTTGTTTCATTCAGACCCAATTTCTCTGTAAGGCTTATATTTTGTCGGTTAATTGGACAATTATTTGTATGTTATTGAGTTGAAATTGATTTGTTCTTTTTCAAAATCCGATGTCCTCGTGAAAGGATAGGAGAAGAGCAATTTTCCGATCTAGAGGTCTGTTTGAGGATTGAACTTATGTCTTTGATGCTCGTAATCGTTTTTTCAGTCATTCCTATCGTAATTGTTTTCCCTTGATTTTTTTTTTGGGGGGGGGGGTTTGCGTATTTGGTTGATTCCTTGCTCGCTTCGCATCTATTAGGGATATTTGGTTACCCCTTGTTGATTTTGTTAAAGGTGAATGTCAATTGGGTTGCAAATTTGTTTATATGAAAATATGTTGGCTTCTTTAGGTTTCCTAATTAAGCTGTGAGTTGTTTTGTGTTATTTGTTGTAATTTTTTTTTCGTTTGTCCTGTGAGTGATTTTTTTTTATTCTATGTGAGTTGTGTTTCGGAAAAAATTAATTTTCTTGTTTATCTTGCTGTAATTTTATAAAGTCTGGGTTGTTTTTTTGTTTCTTCGGTTATCTTTTTTATATAATTTTGTGTTATGGTTATCTGATTGTGACATTCATATATCTGAATCTTTTTAGTTTATTAAATGTGTGTTCATCTCTTTTCGTCTTTGTCTTTGGTGATGGATTTGTGAAGTGCTGCCAAATAATTATTTTAACTGATTTCTAGTTGTGTTTCCTTGATTGTTTGAAAGTGTTGTTTGGGTTGCCTTGTTTTGATATTTGTAATTTTAAATTATGATCAGTTTAATAGAAATCTTTAACTATATTATTACCACTAATGAAAAATTATAGTATTGTTTTCTGATTTTAACATTTAATTTATTTTACATAATTATTTTTTATTTAAACTTTCGATTAATTATAATTAACAAAAAATATGCACTAAATGAATATTTTAAATTTATTTTAAAATAAAAAAAAATTGAATTCATAGGATTTAAAAATAGTGATGGGTCTAGAGAATTTGAATGAAATAGTGTTGGGCCTACAGATTTTAGATGAAATTTAGTTGATCAGTTTGTCATTTGTATGATTGTTTAAAGGGCTTATTAAAATCTGTAAGGCGGTTGTTTTGTGTTATTTGTTGTAATTTTTTTTCTCGTTTGTCCTCTGAGTGATTTTTTTGATTCGACGTGAGTTGTGTTTTGGGGAAAATTAATTTTCTTGTTTATCTTGCTGTAATTTTATAAAGTCCGTGTTGTTTTTTTATTTCTTCGGTTGTCTTTTTCATATAATTTTGTGTTACGGTTATCTGATTGTGACGTTCATATATCTGAATCTTTTTAGTTTATTAAATGTGTGTTCATCTCTTTGCGTCTTTGTCTTTAGTGATGGATTTATGAAGTGCTGCCAAATAATTATTTTAACTGATTTGTAGTTATGTTTCCTTGATTCTTTGAAAGTGTTGTTTGGGTTGCCTTGTTTTGATATTTGAAGTTTTAAATTATGATCAGTTTAATAGAAATCTTTAACTATATTATTACCACTAATAAAAAAATTATAGTATTGTTTTCTTATTTTAACATTTAATTCATTTTACATAATTATTTTTTATTTAAACTTTCGATTAATTATAATTAACAAAGAAATATGCACTAAATGAATATTTTAAATTTATTTCAAAATAAAAATTGAATTCATAGGATTTAAAAATAGTGATGGGTCTAGAAAATTTGAACGAAATAGTGTTGGGCCTACAGATTTTAAATAAAATTTAGTTGATCAGTTTGTCATTTGTATAATTGTTTAAAGGGGTTATTAAAATCTGTAAGGCCCATAAAATTAAAGAAGTTGTGGCTGACGTGACAGCTGAGGTGGCTGCACAAGGAATGAAAAAAGCTAACTTTATATATATATATATATATATATATATATATTACAATTCATAGTTCATTCGATCTTGCATTGCTACCTTGAAGTGTCATTATACTCTTGCCGTTGTTAATTTGGATAAAACTGAAAACGTTTAGGAGTTACATGAAAGTATATCGGTCCATTAACGTCAACAAAAGCAATAACACAAAGAATCAATGAAGAGATAATCTGAAATGACCCCACTTTTTTTTGTTCTTATATATCATAATTAATTAAGTATCTCACAATCCTCAATTAAACCAACAATAAACTAACACGTCCATCAACATACAAACTAACTTCAATTTATTATAAATAAATTACTATTTATAACCAACAAAACCGATAATCTAACATACTTCTACCTAATGTTCCAACAATAAAATAAACATAACCAATACCATAATACCGAAAACCTAAATCATTCTTACATTAATCGTCATAATTCTATATCATACTTTACCTGCAATACAAAAAAAAAGATGCATAAGTATTATCACAAATACTATGTAAGCTGATATTCTCATCTACTAGATAATACATATAAGCAATATATATCGTACACAAAAACCAGCTGAAACTAATCATACCAAGCAAGCTGATGTCAATAGACACCTTCCTAGTACCGGTCAACACCACCACTTTTTTCTTGGCACCTTCACCAGTTGATCAGCATCCATCGCAACTCTCCTTGCATCCAACAGTTGGTGTCGATTCACTTGTTTTCTGTCTACAACACTGTCAACACATACAAAACTGTGAAGATAAAGTTAACCCAAGTTTTTATTCGAGAATCATTATATACTGTACATAGCGAGAGCACGAACTTAGTTAAACATTTTTTCGTAGGTACGACAAGCCTTTTCCTAGCTGGATGCAATGTATTATTATATGATTGGACCAAAATCGATTTGTTTAGACTACTAATTCTTTTTAGAAGTTCTAGTAGTAGTCCATAGAAATTGTCAATGGGTTCGGTAGTAATGGGGTCACCTCTTCTCATCTCTCTTTATTTTTCTTTTTATTTTTTTTGACATCAATCATCTTTCTTTAACTTTTTGGTACGTTTAACCCATCAAATGCAATAGACGTGGAGGAATGGTGCCCACTCCACATATAATTTATATGATGGTCCCGTAGTGGGACTACTTACATTAGCACCCAATATAATGAAAATTAATCATTAAGATTTTACACTGTTTCTTATAAAACTAGCTATATTTTAAGACTTTAAGTACCGCTTTGTTAAGCATTTCACTATTTTTTCATAATTGCTATCCTTGTAGATGAAGTGCTTCTTCAACAAATGAAATCATAGGAAAGGTTTAAAGAAGCTGGAAGTGATCCTAAGATCATGATAGAAACGTGCATTACATTAGAGAGGAAACCGTAGTTGCCGTGCTTTAAAGTCTAACACTGACCTTATCTTTTTTAGTTTTTATCATGAGTACTCATGACTCATGAGTATGTTATGAACTTATAGGACATGACAGAAGATGGAACTAATTAACTCATTCGCGGACATGGAAACCATACTAGCTACCACAAAGTAAGTTTATACACCTTACAACACAAACACCAATATGGCCCTTCCGTTACTATAATTGTCTTGGTCGAAATATAATTCGATTATTTTTCATTACACAATGAGAATGATAATTAATACACTAATGATGATAATTATTAAGGTGAGGGAGCCACCATGGGCATGAAAGCATTAGAAGAGGAAGAAGATATATGAGAATATCTACAAGAGAAAAAACTATGGTACCACATGTGAGGACAGTAGTACTTCTTAGGTTTGACAAAGAACTCGGCACATTCTTGCATTGATCTTTGTCCTGGGAAGAAAGGAATGCAATTGTTACTAACGTCAAGTACACCTCTGTCAAGTAAATCCCTACACCAAGGCCCTACGTGCGTGAAATAGTTATCAGACAACGATAAGTTGACAAGATTGTCCCGGAGCACCATGCATACCGCCTCAGGGATGGCCCCGAACAAGAGATTACCAGCAAAATTGAGCTGTTCTACTTTCTCCAGACACATTAGGGAAAGCGGTAGAGGACCTGTGAGCTTGTTTCCACCAATATCAATCACTGATGCTCCCGTGAGGAACCCGATCTCGTAAGGGATACAACCAGTGAAATCGTTATTCAAGAAGAGTACTTCGGTTAACGTTGACATTGATCTTAGGATGCTTCTTGGGAGAGGACCATTGAACTTGTTGTTTGCTAAAGTTAAGTATAGAATATGTGCTGTAGCATCACCAGGTACCTCCGGTAGGCTTGCAGTAAAGCCGTTGTCATTGACGAAGAGAACGTCGAGGTTTTGACCGAGAATTTGTGGAGGGACTGAACCGGAGAAAGAGTTGAAACGGATGTCAAGAAATGTCAAACCGGACATACCAACTACGGCTGTCGGAAACTGACCGGTGAATCTATTGTTGCTGATGTCGAGTTCGTAGAGGTACTTGAGGTTGACGATCTTGGAAGGCACGGTACCTCCAAAGTTGTTCGAGTTAACATGAAACAGAGCCAAGTCAGGAAACTGATCGATAAATCCTTCAATAGAGGGAGCAGAGAGCTGAAAGCCATTGAAATCAATGGAAGCGACAGTGACTGCGGTTTTGTTGTCCGGTGGATTGTCACAGTGAAAGCCTCTATAACTGCAGATGTCTGAACCAGTCCATGTCTGGGTTACTTTATAAGGGTCGAGAGTGATGAGTGACTTGAATCTCTGGATCACTGGGTACACCACAGCAAGTCTTTGGTCTAAGAAAGAGAGTATCTCTTGCCTCGCGCCGGTGAGGCCACCGTTGGTTAATTGTTGAGTTTCTCTGCTGCTTTTATCGGGTAAAGCGATGGTGCTAACAAGGAAAAGAGCCAAAATCAAAGGATTCTTCATCTTTGCCACTGAACGAAAATGTGTCGGCGATCAAAGAGAAGTGGTATGCCTCACTAGTTTTTGTTTTCTCTCTTTTATGTGAATATAGGTTTCTTGAGATACTACTACTCACCAGGTTTATGACATATAAAAACGTTACAAAAATTGATAAATCATTGGGAAGTAAAATACAAAAATGATAACAATCTCTTTTACACTTTAACCAAAAAAAAAAAAAAAACCCACCTGCCCAAGTACAGTATATGTCTCTTTCTCTAAACAAAGTATCAAACACATATAAGGTTGTATGTAGCGATCCGCATTTAAGTATTTAGGCTCTCAACTCAAATCACCCTATATTTTTAGTTTCTACTCAATTCACTTGGAACTAAATATAAACTTTCTCAATTTCTCGGTTACAAAAATTTCAGTTAATCTCTTCAATTACAAGAAATCTTTAAATCACATTCACATTTTGGCGATTACACTAACCCAAGTTGAATGTGATTTGGGAGAAAAAATAATAGGGGTACGTATTGACAATCGACCCTCTTTTCTTTTCCAACATTTTTATTTTATTTATCAATATCAAAAATAATTATTTCTTACACATTTTAACATATAACCGAACTATTGAATAATCAAAATCACCTTATCGTTGAGTGAGTAAAATAGAAATCCCTTACTACTTGTGCATTTAAATTTACTTACAACATAAACACATAAATAGGATGTAACGAAATTTTGACATATGTAAATTGAAAAAAAATATTGACATATACCTTATATGTATATAGTCTACTTAAATTGATATATATCTAGATTTGTTTGTATCTTAATATTATTAAAAGAGAAATATATTTTGAATATATTCCAACACTCATTTACTTCTTAATTAGTCATACAAATTATGTTATTCTAGAAAGTATTTAATTTCATTTAGGAAAGATAATTTTATGATTTAAATAATTGAAATCAAAATTATTTGGTTAAAGAAATATTAAATTTCATCTCTCTCTTCTTATTTGTACACAAAATTATACCCTTTGATTGATGTAGACCAAAACATCCCCACCTAACCTCTATATTTGTCTCTAAACTTTATTTATGATCTATAATTTCACCTCTAAAATAGAAATTGCTATTTTTTATCATATATATAGAGAAATTCTATTTCCTCCTTTATAATAGAGTTGAACTTTTTTTATTTGTAAATTAGTATTTATTTCTTAATTTTTTAATTTATTATGATTAATATTATATAAACAAATTATATTTTAAATTTAATAATATAAAGGATTCTTAAAATATTTTTTGTAACTTTTAAAATTTTATAATTAGAACTAAAATAAATGAAAATATATTTATTTGGAAAATTTTTAAAAATTACTTTTCAATAATATCCTCTTTCTAAAACCTTATTAAAAATAGCATTAAAATATGATATTTATCCAAATATATGTGTAAGATTATAAAAATATATAAAAACTATCTTTATATTTGTGTAAAATTTTGTATATACTTTTAAAAAGGTTTTCAAAACCTCAAGAGCACAAATTTTTCTTTCTCTTGAACAGTATTTTGGCACAGTCTCAAGCAAAGTTGAACTTGATGTAAAACAATATCTTTCTGAATAAATTTTATAGTTTATTTTTTAAAAAAGGTTTTCAAAATGTTTTGGAAATCTTTTAAAAAGTTTATAAAACCTTATAAAAATTTAGATAGAATCTGCGAATCTGAATTTCCTCCTAGCTGCTCTGTCATTTCAGAAATACTTTCTATCTTGTTTAACACTTCTACATTGTGTACAAGCCCCCGCCTACTATTTCGTTTTACCCTATTTTAAGTCTATAAGACCATCTCCAATGGTTTTTTCTATTTTTATCTCTAAAATAGATGAATTCTATAATAGAGGTGACTTTTGCTCTAATGAATACCTATATTTTTCCTCTAAAAAGAATATTCCATAGAGATTCCTTTTTAATTTTAATATTAATACCTTTTACTTATAAAAGTTGCAAACTAACCCATTTAATTCAGTATTTATGAAACTTTCATAAAATTATGATATTATTTAAAATTTTAACATTCATAAATATTATTTAAATATTACATTTATTAAAAAAATACATTGCATCATACAAATAATAAAACATAGTAGATTGGATAAATTTTTAGGGATATTGGTAGATCTAGAAATAATTTATTAAAATATTAAATAATTTGTCTTTGTTGTATTAAAAATAATAATATGGTATGAACAAAAACTAATATATTTAAGTTATTTATATTTAATAAGATTTTATATAAATTTTCTTTTGCAAATAATAGTCTCAAATTTTAAAAATGTTTTTTTTATACAAAAACCTTTAAATTTTTTTTATACAAAAACATTTAAAATTTTTAAACCAAAATATTAAAATTAGTTAAATTTAACTTTATAATCAATTATTCTATTAATATACAAATTAAATTATTATTAAAATATTTAAATTACTACTAAACTATTTAAATATATATTTTATTTATTTTGATCATAAATATAAAAGTGTTAAAAGTTCAAGGACCATTTTATAAATAAAAAAGTTCAACTCTATTATTAAAGAGAAAATAGAATTCCTCTATATATATAGAAGAAAAAATAGAAATCTCTATTATAGAGGTAGAAATAGAGATGGATTAGAGTAAATTTTATTCTAAAATAGAGTTAAAAAGCAAATATAGAAGTGGGTTGGAAATGTCCTAAATCTCGTCGGAACAACAACATCCATCATACAACCCAAATTTGACCAATTATCATACCACAACGCTGTGAGTGCGGCTCCGTTCACAAATTGTTACTAATCCACAACCAATATCACTAAAAACACCTACTACACTATTTAACTTAAAAACACCTACTACAGTATCCAACTTAACATCAATCGTCCGTTATTATTTGGACAATTCTCGTAAATACTATGCTAATAACGATTTTATCATTGGTTATTAGCATTTTTTCCGTTTATGTTTGTTTTTTAAGATCCATGTTATGAAAAGATTACTATGCTCAAAGAAAAAGAAAAAAAAAAGCATTTATCAACTATATTATGCTCGTATGAATCAGAGCCTCTGTTTGACTCTGTCTCCGGGCAATCTCCAACCTATAAACTACCAAACTGTAAAATTACAATCCATATGCGTCTGGCAACTTATTCATGTCTAGTTTCTCCACCATAGTATTCTCTGACCGGAGCTCCGCGTCAACTCTAGCTCCCACCTCAGCCGCCTTCTGCCGTATCAACGTCGCAGACATGTCTCCTCCTACGCCTTCACCGCCGTTTCTGTCCTGAAAGACATGTTCGGGGAAATTGAGTCTTGCAGAAGGACCACGTAAGTAAAACACGGCAGTGTCGTAAGCGCGTGCGGCAGCAACTGCAGTTTTGTAGGAACCAAGCCAGATCCGTGATCGTTTGTTAGGCTCCCTTATCTCAGCCACCCACTTCCCCCACTTCCTCATCCTTATCCCTTTATATCGCTTCTCCTTGGGGCTCATTTGATTCCTCTTCGGCTTCTCGTTCATGACGAGTCCTTCTTTCACCATAGGAAAGTCTTGTTTTCGTTTGTATTCAATCTCAGTCATATCCTCAATTTAACCAAACGTGACATATCTACGTATGTAATATATAAAGAGAAAAGATTACAATTACATAGGCGGCTAAAGATATATATGCCTTATGTGGCAGCGCCGCCACTCTTTGTCATAACCCTCTTTTACTAACTTAACGAAAGAATTATTGTTTGACTTTTAGTGTTTGGTTAAAAGGATTATGCATTGAATGTTGGAATTGGAGTTTTATTAAGCGGCTGAGAAAGAGAAAACGGCTGTGTGGCGGAAATAAGGTATTCCCATGAAGCGGCTTGTCGACATTTGGCCCACCAACGTGGCAGCCTACTCTTACGGCATCCACTATGCGACACATTTTCTTTCTATCATCACTTCTGTTTTGTCTTTGCTTTCTTTTCCTTCTCATGTTTTTTTTGTTAGTGCAAACATATTTGCTCCTCGGTCTAGTGTAATTTTTATTAAAAATCCTTTTTTTTTTTTGAAACTCCAAATTGATTTTCCAAACCTAGATGAACTACGTTGTTAGGTCTCTTATATATGTGTTTATCAAATCAAACTCCCCAGAAAACGATTTGTCAATTCTACCAAGGTTAAGAGACATGCCTATCCTTTCTGCAGAATTATTTAAAGATACTCTTCAGTAAAAGTTTTCGAGAAAGTTATTAAACAAATTATAAAATCTAAACTCTAACCGTTCGTTTGTAAATCTAAATCGATATATATATATATTTTTTAATTATAAAATCAAATCTTAATAATTTTTTGTAAACTCAAACCGACATATAATATCTTTCAATTATAAAATCTAAACTCTAATTTTCTTTTGCAAACCCAAACGAACATATAATTTTGTTTGATTGTAAAATATAAACCCTAATCATTTTTTAAAAACTCAAACTGAATATATATATACATTTATTTGTTTAACTGTAAAAACTAAACTCAAACTCTTATTCAAACCAATATTTAAACTCATTAATAAAAAGTTTACATAATTTGTTTCCTTCATAAGTTTTTTTTTTGTTTTTTAAAAATTTTTATATTTAATATTACATGGCAAATTTTGATTTGCTATTTATATTGGTTGAAGTAAAATATCTAAAAGTTTGTGGACGTAAAATTTATTAAAATTTGTAGATATTTCATAGTTTTATGTTTATAAGAGGTTCAAATGATTCAAATAAGGCATAGCACATGAAACTTGAGAACTTGTATTAAAATTTTATATAAATATATGATTTTAATAAACTAACAAAATTCTAACGCGAAAATAAAAAAGAGATAATGGCATTTGAGAGTCTATATTATTTGTTATAAAAACACATATGTAAAAGTATATTACTTATGTTTTGCTTATATTATACATATGTTTTGCAAAATGTTTTTTGTTATTTTACTTTTTATTTTTTGAAATATATGTAAGATGTTACACAAAATCTTATCGGTGAAATTAATTGATAAATACTCAATCATATGTAATATTGTTTCAGTTTTATGATGTTAGAAAATCATTTGAGAAATTTTCTGTATAGAAAAAGAGTGATATTAGATACTAAATATGTAAACCATAATGTATATATTTTAGGAATTTTTAACAACATGTAATTTGTTCCTCCACTCTTTTGGAAAAGAAAATATTGTTTTTCATAACAAGATGAACACGATTTTATTGTGAATAATAACTATATTCAACATTTCAAATAACCAAAAAAATAACCAATTTGCGGCTATATATAAACAGTCACACCTATTATTTATATTTATATAGAATTTTGATGTAAATTATACTCAATATATATCAAACAATCAATATTATAGAATCAGCATGCTCAATTGGATATCTAGCATCTCGAAAAAAAGAAAGTCTTATATCGGAGTTCCAAAACATTGGATGGTTAAGCACTTTTATTGCTGTAGGGCTGCATAAAATAGGACACAGCCAAAGTTAAACATGTCAATTCTTCATTTTTGTTTTCCTTGCGAAGCTGCTATGGTGCTTGCAATCCCCGACTGCCATGACCTGAAAAGTTTATGCATTCATTTAGAAATATATTGTGTAAAAGTTGTTCATGAGCTTAATCATTGACTCAACCATAATACATTCCATCACATACTTACATGCAATGAATATAGCTTGCATTTTCATTACCAACCTAGGCCATTACACTTTTCTATAAATCAATATGGTGATCTACCAAACACAACAATGAGAAACTTAAATGTGGCAAGGTGCTCATCTAAGGATGGGTTATGCTCATTGAGACGCTTGCTAATCCCCATATCAGAAATCTTTGCAATCAAAGTCACCCTTTAGCTATTATTATCACATTTTGTGACTTTAAGTTTGGGTGAATTACGCTCAACTTGTGTAAGTGGGCATGACCATAAACTATATCTCTGCATCATAGCAGAAACAGTTTGATGAATTTGAGCTATATATGTAAATTAAAAAGTATAAAATATTATAATGCATAGCAGATACAAGATTCAAGGACAAATTTTTTCTTGGCGAGCAAATATTATAATTAGGATTATTTCTATTTATTTTTATTTTAGTATTATTATTAATTATAGAATTTATCTTTTAGAGGTTTAAAGAATGTTTTAGAAGTTTTTAGGATTTTTATGATTTTCTTAGAAATAGCCTATTGTGATATTCAATAAATTTTTATTAATAAAATAAAGAGCTTTAGCTTTTCAGAGAAGAGTATTCTCGATCATTATTTTCAGTAGATCTTGAGAGATCTCAACAAATCTGAATCTAATAAGACGTAAGACCTAACATTTGTAATGGTATTCAGAGTATTCAATCTAGTTCTGATTCTATAAGATCATATAGAACACAATTTGTTGATAATTTTTTTCTCTCAATATAATTATAGTAAAATATTAGTCTACAGTTTTATATATGTAAAAGATTTTACCATCATTTATATTAAATCTGGCCTTGTATAATGTGTATATGTTCTTATAGGAATTTGGTATGTGGAGAAATTCACATAAATTAACACTTAAAATCTCAAGTAGATTGATAGTGGGCCTTCATGTTTTGGGTGGATCTGTCTTTACGCAAATAGTAAAACGTAGCTTTTGAGGCATTGCCATACAGCCCATACCTTATCGCCTATTGAAGCAATAATATAAGTTAAGTTATGTCTCTCATGATATAGACTGGCAAAATCATGAAACAAACCATGCAAAAGCCTTCGCAAAACTATGCGCATTTCAGGATTGGTCCGTCCTCTCCAACTTTGTAAAAGTGTTAAAGTTCAATTTGTACTATGTTATTTTTTTGTTTTATTTTGCTCTTTCTTTAATCATTTTCCGTTTAAATTCATTGTTATATATATATATATATATATGTCCATTCTATTAGAATTCTTGCATATTTTTTTATCTGGATTGAACAACCATTCAGAGAGTTTCATTCTAATTTGACTGTTTGGATGGGAAAAAAAATGGAGTTAAAGAGAAATGTTTTTAATGGAGAGGGGAAAGATATTAAAGAAGAGACTTTTTTCGTTACATTTGGTTTGTCTTATGAGAGACAGAGCTCTAATTGTTGTGCCCAATTCATTTATTTCCTTCCACATGCTTTCGTTTTCCCTTCCTCATTTATTTCTCTTTTCTCACTCTTTTCTGTTTTGGTTTCTTTCACTTTCCTACTTTTCTATTTTGTTCGTTATGGTTATTATACCTTTAGGCTTTAGGTAGTATATAACACTTTTATGTAAGTTTTTGTCAAACAATTTCAGACACTCTTCCAAGATGAAGACAGCTGAGGTATGTCTCTTCTTATGATATTCTAATAGGTTTAACTAAATCTTTTATATCTCACCTAAAACCATGAGATTTAGATTTTTGTATTTTTAACTAAACAAATCCTCTCAAATCCTCCAGAATCTCTAAAACTTATTAAAATCCAAATCTACAAACTATTTGAATAACATTGGATTTTAAAGTAGATTTTTAAATCATCAGTTCAATAATAGTGGATTTTAGGAGATATTTTTAAAATCCATGATTGAATAACATAGGATTTGTAACTTTTATACAAATCACCTAAAATGTCAAGTTGAATACACCCCCTTAGTGTTATTAGTTTGTGATTTGTAAGAAATCATCTAAAATCTTAACATATTTGGGTTATTGGATTTAGATTTTTATAAAGTCATTAAAAGTTTTGTGTCATTCAATGATAACAAAAGAATCTAGGATTGTTAATGAATTCAATGATTATGTTATTGGTTCATGATTTTACACAATTTATTCACAAAATAAAATCATTGAAGTATAACAAAAATACAAAGATTGTATGAAGCATTTTACAAGATTTTAGAAAACTATAGAAGACTCTACCAAATCCTTAAAAATCTTTCACTTATTCATTTTTGATGATTTTGTTGAAGTCTTCAAAATTCTTTATAAACTAAAATCCAATAACAACCCCTTATATTTACAAAAGATTTGCCTAAAATTAATGGACTGGATCTTGAAATCTTACAATGATCCAACAGATAAAAAAAAAAACGAAAAACACATTTGAAACGGAAGAAAGAGAACAGATCTTGTTGCCGGTAACAGAGGCTCAAACACTAATGTTAGTGAATCAGAGGCTCCGCGAAGATAGATCCCGACCTAGAAATCTGCTTACTCAGATATAACACTCCCCTTCTAGCTTCAGCGATCACCGCAACCTAAGGTAAGACTTTTCAGATCCGGTCCAGTGGAAGAAAACACCATGGCGGCTAATGGAGATTATTGGCTCAATTCAACATCCACAGACCGGAACCCAGGTGAGCTTAAAAGATCACAAGAATCCTTGGCTAACCACCGCAACTATGCAACACACCCTCCTATTTTCCACCAGCTTCCACCGCAAACCGCAGCTTCGATTTGACAGGTGAGCTCCAAAAAAAGCTCCACCATGACCAAACACGCTAGATCAGAAGCTTCTCAGATCTTGACCCACCAAAAATGAAGCTACAACCGCAACGGGAAGGAGACAATAACACACCTCCGTTGTAGGAGAAGAGACTTACCCACAACTTCCTTCCACTTGCAGATTCAAGACCATCAATAATCACTATTAACTTTACCAAACAACGAACTGAACCCTACAAGGAAGCATCGCTTCGGCTGGAGGAGAGAAGACCAGATCTGACATAGGAGAAACCAGAAAACAGATCCACAAAGCTCATGGAGAAGCAACCACACCTTCACTACTCACCAAAGCCAAACGAACCTGGCAGAGAAACATCAAAAAGACGAAGTCGCCAACCCAGATCTACCAAATCTAATGACGGATTTGTTGTCGTCCTCAAGCAACAAAACTGAGGTATCTCCTGCAGCCACACCCACGACAAAACTTTGCTCCACGCCAAAAGCTTCACCAGAAATTACCACCAAAAGACCAGACCGAAAAGAGGGAAAAATTCGCCGAGGGGAAGGAGACGAAGAATGAAGGCACAAAAGGGTTAAAAAAGAAAGGGAAAAAGCCATCTCCGGTGCCAGAAGGGCAACCGGAGAGACGAACAAAGAGATCTAAAAAAATGCTTTTTGTAGCTAAAAGGATGAGCAAAGTTTTTAGAGAAAAATGAATTATGCTTTAGTTGCTATTTAGTCATAACCCACTATTTAACAACTATTTTACTACTTTCGGTGCTGTTTTTAAAATCATTTTTTGTTGTAGTAATTAATTATCATCAACTATATTATCCACATCATCTTATGCAACGTCGTTATCAATGATTTTGTCTAATACAACAGTTTTCAAGAGAGATGGTATTATGATATTTTGTGTTTTCCGTGAATATAGAGATATCCAATTTATTATCCATGATTCTATTTGAGGCTTTCTATAGGACTATGCATATAGAGAAATGTTTGAACTATGGATGCTCCATAAACCATTTCAACTCGTCGTCGATGGGGAGAAAGCAGGCCGAGATGGTAACAGATCCTGGATCACCATCTTCATTCAACTCGTGCCGTCCTAACTCAGCAAAAGTTTTGCTACGGCGAGTATTTGCAGTTTATGGTCGGCGGCTGTAACTGTATATTTTCAGTTGTAGATTAAGATTTCATGTTGTCCGGTATAGTACAGTTTTGTGAATCCAAATTGATTTTGTTTTAGATGATATGGTTCAATTTGATATATATGAATTAGACCTTCACAATTTTGTATGGACTTAAATCCGAAAATAGTTTAATCGAACTCTAATTTATAAAATTACACGACGATAAGCTGATGCAACGATGGATATATGATGATAATATTAACGCGGATTTTTTTTTCTTTGTCATTGGTCGATTATATTTTTATTTTATTCATCAATATAATTATAATCGGTTTGATGAATTGGTTTGGATCGGTTTGGTAAAAACAAAATTGGGTAACTGGACTTTCGTTAAGAATAGGGTTTAGATTGTATTACAGAACTAAAATTGGTTTGAGTGGGAGACCAGAATAAACTGTGGTTGATCAAACCAATGTTAAAGGTTTGGTTGGATATTGTTTTACTTATTTTCTAGTTTTTAAAAATAATTATAACAAGAGGAAATTAGAATACACACACACGCATTGTTGACGCTTTGGGAGATAAATAGATTTTGATCCGCCGCCCGATCCGCCTTAATACCAGCGCCTATAAGCAAATCTCGTCGGGCTTCTTCTGTCTAGTAAGATCCAAGCCGCTCAAGAGGAAGAAGTAAACAATGGATTATCTCGGAATCGACATGAGCTGCGCGATCGGATCTCTCCGTAACGGTGAGTTCCCGGAGAAAGATTGTCTTCTTCCTCTAATTTCAAAGCTTCTAGGTTACTGCCTCGTCGCTGCTTCCATCACCGTCAAGCTCCCTCAGGTATAGAATTCACAATTCAATTTCGTTTTTTATCAATTTCTAAACCCTAATTTTCAAACATTGTGACTTTTTTTTGTTTGTGTTCGTTTGTGCTTCTTATTTGTTTTTTTTAGATAATGAAAATCGTGCAACATAAGAGTGTACGAGGCTTAAGTGTTGTGGCATTTGAGCTTGAGGTCATTGGCTATACAATTTCACTTGCTTATTGTTTGCATAAAGGCCTTCCCTTTTCCGCTTTCGGCGAAATGGCTTTTCTTTTGATCCAAGGTTTAAGAATTATATGATCACAACTCCAAACTTTTTTCTTTTTTTTTATGGAATGGTTACATATCAAGAACCCTAATCTTAAATCTTGATTATACTATGATTTGTCAAATAGGAAAATTTTGGTTATTTATGGTTTATTTGTTGTGATTTCTGATATCCTCTTATTTATCTCTGCAGCTTTGATTTTGGTTGCTTGTATCTATTACTACTCTCAGCCAGTCCCTGTAACAACTTGGCTCAGACCACTCCTGTATCCTCTCAGTTTTAACAATTTCTTACCTTTGTTTGATTTTGAGACTCTTTTGTATTAGTTTTTTCTTTAATTCTAAGCTGGTACAGATATTGTGCTGTCGCTCCAACTGTGCTTGCTGGACAGATTAATCCTACGCTCTTCGAAGCTCTTTATGTGAGGAAAAACTTCTTATTTTTATTCACTTGGCTTTGTGTGTGGATATATATACTGAGAGTACATCTGTGTTGTAGGCTTCACAGCATGCAATATTTCTCTTTGCGAGACTCCCTCAGATATGGAAGAACTTCAAAGTGAGTCTATACTTAAAATACTCATTTTTCCTATTTTATTTCTTGGTGAATCTTCTTGTTCAACTAAGTATGAGCGGTGTTTTAAGCTTCAGTCACGTATCCATTGGGTGCACTAATGTTACATTTACGCCTTTATGTTCCATTGATTGATTTATGAGTAACTGTCATAGTATAGTTTACCTTACAATCCATTGCTGGATGAGTTCCCCTTCTCTAAACCAAAAATGATTTTTGTTTGGGTCTTAAATTGGGAAGGGCAAAGATGCTTTTACACATTATGTTTCAAACTTTTGATACATGTATGCTTGTTTTAATCATTAAGTGTTTCTATAGATTCTACAGAAGTATACTTTCAAAACTATATGTATATGCATACATTTTGTGTAAAGTCCTCCGGACACTGTTTTTGATTCACATTACTCTCTCTCTCTCTCTCTACAGAACAAAAGCACTGGAGAACTTAGTTTCTTAACTTTCTTCATGAACTTTGCCGGGTCCATAGGTAAAAAGGGCTTCTTCTATCTTCCATTGGATATGTAATAGTTTCTTGTCTCGTAATACTTGTTTGCTTTGCTCGCAGTGAGAGTTTTCACTAGCCTCCAGGAAAAGGCTCCACTTAGCAGTATCCTTCTCAGCTAACATTTTATTTTTCTTATGCATGCCGTAATCATACAAACACGATTTATTAAATATGTTTTTTAGAAATCTGTCGTTTTCCTCAACCTTTCCATAGTTCTTACGGGTTTTGCTCTAGGAGTCATCACCAACGGAAGCATCCTGACTCAGATTCTCTTGTATTCAAAGCCTGCACCAGCAAAGGAGAAGAAAACCAATTGATAGGTAGAAAGATGTCCTAAATCATACTGGTGTTGAGGCCCCAAAAAGAGATTAGTCAATGTTGCAATTACGGTCTTGTTTTCTTTTAATATCCCTGTGCAAGGATGTTCAGACTTACCCAGCTACTGCATGATTTATAGGTTGATTTGATCGAAATAGTAAAGTGGCTGTTTTAGGTCTGATAGATTCTTTTTTTTTTGTTATGGTAATAGATAAAATCTGAATTTACAAGAAGTTGCATTGATGTCGCTGATCTGATGACCATTTGTTTTTGTGTGATAGACTTACGTTTTTGTGTTTCAAACCATCTGGGTCATTAAGATATGAATCAGATTAATTCTGGCGACTTGATGTGAAGACACTTTCTTTGACAAAGAGCATGAGCATTCTAAACTATTGGTGAATCTATATATATATGACAACAACAAACAGCTACAACACAGATACGAAAACACCTTCCAGAACAAATTAAAAAGAAAGGTCAAACTCAGTTGAATACCGTCTCAAACGTGTACAAGTTGACTGGTTTCCACATCCTTTGCATAATCAATAGTCATTCTGGGAGCTGCTGCGACTTCCCAACCTTCTCAGTGCACAAGCAACTAAGTTTTTCCGGCTCAAAACGCCAAGTCTTGACTTAAGCGAGGTTGACCGGCTCGTGCCACCAGATGCAATGCCCAGGGTTGGTATTTGGAATCTGAAAGGAGGTGAGTCAACTGCATCCTCTTGTGCTCCACCTTCACTGGCACTAGCCTCGGCAATTGGTGTCTCTGGAATATCCAAATTGACAACAAGCAACATCCTTTTTGTCCTTAAACGATCAGCTCCTTCATTGGTCACTCCTCTACACTTCTTAACCTTCACTTTTACCAGATTTGGGCATCCGGTCCCAAATGCTTGGATCCCATCATCAGTAATGGGGCAGTTTTTAACGCAAAGCTTCTTCAATGCCAAACATTTTTCAGCAATACAACGTAGCTCGGTGTCTCCTACAGTGTCACTTCCACACAATGCCAATCGCTCCAAGTTAAGACAATTTGAGGCAAGTGCTTCCAAACTTAAGTTTGTAAGGTTCACACCAATCAAAACCAACTCCTGCAAATTCCAGCAGGAATTTGCAACTACTATAAGCCCGTCATCACCGATTCGGTTCGTCTTCCATCCATCAATGTGAAGCTTCCTTAGAAGTTTACACCGTTCAGCCACCAAAGCCAGACCAATATTTGTACAATCGGGAGTTTTGACAAGGTGCAAAATCTCAACACCCGAACATTTCGATATTGCGGTTAGACCCAAATCACTCATCTGGATCCTCTCTAGATGTATCTCAACAATGACATTAATTTGATTACCTACCCCTTGAAAAACCCGATCCCAGTCCCCTGAACACCTTAATATTTTCAAAGTCCTAAGACCTTTAGCTCCGCTTAACAACGGAGCAAAGCACTGACCATTATGCAGCTCTTTTAAACAAATCATCTTCAACGAACCCGGTCCAGGGCCTATAAGCTCAGCAGCTACACCAACGTTAATTCCACGCAACCGTTTCACCGACAATTCCTCTAAACCTAAAGAATTATTCAACAAAGCATTGATCCCTTTAACCCCAAACCCACAAGATCCAAATGATACCTTCTTCAAACCTCTACAATTCTTGGAGAAAGCAACCATCCCTAAATCTGAGATCTCGCGGCAAGCGCGTAGCTTCAACTGGGTTAAATTCCGACATCTAACCGAAATCATAACGAATGCGTCGTCGGAGATACCAAGAGATCTACGGTCACTTCTAAGAACCAACTTAGTAACAGAATCAAACCTAGAAAAAAGGGAAGGAACCACTGAGATGAGATCTGATTGAGCTTTGAGAGAGAGACGATGACGACACTGTCCTTCAATCTTTAACCAACGACGACACACAAGTGAACAACGTTTTCGGTCGGCAGCGCAAGTTAGCGATTGGAAAATCAACGATACACACTCGTCTGGTAAAGTAGAAGTGTAATCGTACGGCTCAAATTCTTCGGCTTCGTCGGGTAGTACCGGAGAAGTGAATTTACATTTAGATCGCCGGAATGTGGAAGCTGATTGACCCATTCGACGGCGATGCGGTTCACAATGTTCCCGCCTACCTCCAGTTTTGGATAAATGTCGCCAACAACTTTTTTTTTTTTTTTTTCAAGCTTTCCATATAGTGTATTTTACTTTCAAGCCCAGCAGAAACCCTCGCATTTTTGTTCGATTCGGTTAACAGTTTGGTTTGGTGAATTGAAACCCTTTTTCATTCTAACATAGTGAAATGTGAAAGAGGAATAGGCGTAAGTAGCCTTGGGCATTTGGGTACTCGGATCGGGTTCGGGTTTTTTGGGTAGAAGAGTTTAGGACCCAATAGGGTAAACAGAAAATATCGATTCGGGTTCGGTTCAGGTTTTACCGGGTTCGGGTCGGTTTGGGTCTAAAATTTCAGAACCTATATATACTCGAAAAAATCCGATATCATCCGGGTTCGGGTTTTTTTTACCCGATTACCCGAAATTTTACCCAATAACCTAAATTTTACCCCGATTACCCGGAAATTTTAATGTTAAATATTTTAAAAAAATATAGCTAAACATTTCAACATAATTTTAAAAAAAATATAGCTAAACATTTTAATATAATTTTGATTATTTTGAGTATTTTGATCTAGGAAGAACTAATTTTGAATTTTAATTTGTAACTTTGAATAATTATGTTATAAATAAAAAAATATAACTAGTATTTTATGTATATTATTTTCGGGTTTGTCGGGTACCCATTCGGTTCTCGGTTCGGTTCCGGGATCGATTCCAGTTCTTCGGGTTTAGGAGATTAGGACCCAATAGGGTATTCTACCGGTTCCAGGTTCGGTTTCGGGTCCATATTTTCGGATCGGTTCCGGTTCGGGTTTTCCGGTTCGGTTTTTTGCCCAGGCCTAGGCGTAAGAACTAAATATCAATATCAAATTTGAAAGTCCATACATCATTTATCATTTTAGCCAAAACGAATGTAATACTCCCTCTCTTTCACAAAAAGAGTATTATTTTAGAAAAAAATTTTGTTTTACAAAGAATGTCTTTTATACTGAAAAAAAAAACACATCTTCTTTTATACTGAAAAAATGTTAGTTTTCTAATTTTGTATAAACACGATTGCACAATGCCATATCATCTAGTTAAAGTTGGAAATTCAGTTGCAAATACTTTCAGAGCATAAATCTATTCTCTCTTGAAATAAAACCAAAACCAATGGATGAACCTTTCATTTCAATATTTCATATAACATCCATAGAATTGAAACTTTAAGAGGAGAATACAATTTTTTATGGACAACGTTAAACAGTGTTTGATCGATTTTGCAATGTAAAAATTCAGAACCAAACCGGGTGTCAAAAGAAAGCAACTAAATTTGAAACAAAATTCATTTTCTGAGGCGACATTACACAACATATTGGATTCATCAATAGTTAAAAAGACAAAAGGGAAAAAAAAGAAAGTAGAACAGTTTGTTTCTTCAAACTCAACATCTCATCTCTATCGGCCTTTCTACTTAGTAGTGTTCCCTCAAACCAGACAAACAAAAAATTGGTCATTGGTCATCTTCTTCAGACAAACAAATCCCTTAGTCTTCTAAGTTCCAAAAATATGTCTGTCCACTGGTTGAGTATCCAAACTCTTGACGACATCCATCCACGGTTTCTCTATCACCAGGATCGAATTTTTAGAAAGGTGACCCACAAATAAAACTGGATGCTTTGAGGGTAAAATTTCAAAGTTCTTCTTCTCGTTACTCTTACCCTCCAACTGATATTCTTCTAACCTACGTTTTCGGTTTGTACCCTTTCCCTTTTTCAAGCCCATGTTGACGAGTTTACCTTCTAGCGTTTTAGACAGATTGCCATTTGGTAACCCATTCTCTTCATCTTCTTCCACAGGCTTTCCAAAGTCGATCAAACACTTCGCCCTGCTATGCAAATAAAAATGTGAAGTTTTACGATTATAGATGTTTCTGTGTGTTTTATATAAGTGCAGATTGCAGTTTGACTAGGCTATATGGTGCAACCAGTACCTGGAACTGTAAACTATCACAGACGATGAATTTGGCGACGGGGAGAATGAGAGTCCAATTACCTCGCCAGGAAATTCTTGATACCTCTTTGGCAGAACATATGTGTTTAGCAACGACCACTTGCCTAATTGTCTAGCCTCAACATCAAAAGCAAAGACCTGGTTCGAGGAGGTTGAGATCACAAGCACATTGTTATTCCAAGGATGAAAACCAGCAGCTGCAACAGATGCACCATCAAGCCTTGATATGAACCAGTGCTGCCTGTCAATCAAAGCCAACATCAGAATAAAAACGTCAATACAAAAGTACAATCAGCTGGAGTTAAGCAAGCAACGTTTCGCCAAGTTCCCACCTTTGTGTTTCCAGGTTGAATACATAGATGTCCCCAAAGCAATTGATAGCAGCTAGCCACTGACCATCTGAGCTGGTATATAATTTTGTCATCGGAGGCTCCTTTGGTGGAGCTTCGTCATCATGCTCCTCTCGAGATGGTGTAAATGTATATACTAGCTCCAAACTACTAATGTCAATAGTCTGCCAAGAAAATCATGAAACAGAAGTTAGGTAAATTCAAACAATACACAATTCAAACATGAGAACTACTGATTAATAGCACAAATCCAGCACATACATATATCCTTCTATCATGCCCTGCTATTATTAGGTGCGAGCAGTCTGAACTGAAAACCATGGAATGCGCAAACGGAAGTTCAGGAAGTCGCCTTCTACTGACACTCCATGGACTCTTTACAAATTTATTTTTCTTCAACTCAAAGAGACTGGGGCCGATTTGGTCAGAATAAGCAAAAAGTGATCCAGTGTTAGAAATTGCACTGCATATGATCTTCCTGGAATCTCTACTTTTAACACGAACCAATGACTTTGTTGAGGCACGTCCACTAGAATCACTGCTTACGTTAAGTCGAAGAATATCTAAAGTACTAATACCCTGAGCCAGGAGAAGAGAAGTCTTATCGAACACCGAATTATGTACCATTTGCATGGGTACTCTCTGAGGCGCAGGGCATATATCATGTGGAGAGAACTTGGTAAATTCCTGAATTGAATATGCAAAAAGTTTTGCATCGTCACCAGCAGAAATAAGCATTGGAACACCCAAATGAGCCCATTTATGATAAGTAAAGTCAACTGGCTTTCCCTTTTTGCGATGTTTACGACTTGCTTTATCTGGCAATATATCATCCGGAAAAGGATCTGCAGAAAAATGGGACTTAATAGTGATTCAATAACGAAAGACGAACCAGCTTTTAGATATATGTGGGTGTGTGTCTATTGTCTAAAGTATGCATTCGAAAGAAATTTGATTGCAGAGCATATATAACAGGACATCCTCAAAATTTTGAATAAAATAATCTCAATACGACTCTTACCTTCTCGACTAATTGGTACAGCAACTGTAAGAGCTCTGATGTCATGTGTATGAGCCTTTACATAACCAATATAATCCCATTTCTGAGAAGAAGGCTTCAATTCTTGAGAACTGTTAGTACTACCGGAGAGCTTATAAAGAATAACCTACAGATAAGAGATCAGAGAAGTAGAATGTTCAAAACCATTGAAATAAAACAAATATTTGAGAAAAGCACTCTTCTGATATCTAATTTCTACAACTGGTCAAAGTATGTGTTCCTAGAGAAAAGAATTCCATTTATGGTCATAAGGAAATATTCCAATCAGAAAAAATTACATTAGAGAAAAGCCTTCACAATTACCGATGCTAAAATCATCGGTTAAATCTATCGTATAACAATTACTGCATTCTAGTAATTTCATTTACCTGTCCATCCGCACCCGCAGAAAAGACTCGATTATGGCTGGGGGCTGCTGCAAGGGTATTGACATCACCTTTGTGATTAGAGTGTGATTCCAATAGGGTTCCAAACTGACTATCCCAAAATTGTACAGTTCCGGTACTATCTCCACTCACAAGAACTGAACACCTAGAGTAAGCATGTATATCCTCAGACAAAAAAATATAAAAGCAAACAATGTTAAAGTTTAAACATCATCATCTGTACCTCAAAGAAAGAAGTGACCAAACACAGATCTCAGAGCTAATTCCCAGTCCTCCAAGACCAACTGTAATTCTGTATACCTCTTGACACGAGTTGGCGTCCCAGCATCTTATCAGCCTACAAATGATTGTTGCCACAGAAGAAAGTTACTCAAAAGAACTTATTAACACTACCTTATCCAAATAAGGTGAAGTCTACCAAACTCACCCATCACTGCTACCAGAATAGATCCTCTTTGCATCTGGACTCCAAGCTACACTTAAAGCACGTCCTGCAAAGATAAATTTCCACAAAGCTAAGTAAACAAAAAAAGATAAGAGAATGGAAATTATTATTATTAATAATAAAAGGGGTGGTGAAGATGTCTCACCACTAACCCTAGGCAATGATCTATAGTAAGTTAACTTGTCTAAGTCAGAGATACGGTACAGTCTCACACAGCCATCATCACAAGCAGCAGCAAGAAGCCTATCTGTATCCTCTGATACTAGCTCATGAAACTCATCAGAGTCAGAATCATCATCTTCTTCACTTCCACCACTCTCTTCCTCATCATTCGATTTCTCACTCGAGTATCCATTCTCAATCTCTTTAGCTTTACCTTCTACATCAACAGAGGGTACATTAATCGGAGCCAACGCCATTTGCCAGATTGAGACTCCAATTGACTCTAGCACAATCTGCATTTAGAAAAAAAATATAAATACGAAACAAAACTGTAAAGAAGAGAATCTTTAAGTACGAAAGTCTAAGAGATGTTAAAACCTTCTGCTTCAAATCGAAAAGATCCCATTCAGAAATGGAGCCATCGATGCTTGAAGAAAACAAACGACCAGAAGGCAGCCCTATAGAACCAGCACGGCACCACGCAAGAGACGAGATTCTCGAATTTGGATCGCCATGGATAGTCTAACCCCGGAAAATCAAAAAACCAAAAAAGAAAAAACACAAATCAACTCGACATACTTCACGAATCCAATTCGATTTTGGCTAAAAGAATAGCTTAAAATCGGAAGAGAAGAACTATGGTTTTTCCAAAGAGGAAACCGTAGAGTACGTACGAGTTGACAGTGCCATCCAACGGCGCCGGGGGAGACTAGCCAGATTTCAAGAGAACCGTCCTCGCGAGCCGCGGCGACTTGAGAGTCGTCGGCGCTGTTAACTAGGGCTACCACCGGAGATGGTTTCCAGTCAACGGAGCTGCAACGGTACTCAAGCATGACGGTTGAAGGGGAAGTGAACACTCTCTCTGAGACGGAGATGAGAGAAGATGAAGAAGAAGAAGAGGAGGAGGCGAAGAAGAAAGAAGCATTTAGGTTTTTGAGGGTTTTACCTAAGGACCTTATGGGGGCGGCAATTAAAAACGGATCCGGGTCGCCCGCACTTGATCCGACCCGACCGGAACCCTTTTATTTTTTATATTCCTAAATGGTCTGAAATTTAATTTATTAAAAACAGGCTGTTGTTATTACTTTGAAATACCCTCTCTTCATTTTTGGTTGTGTATAAGATGATGATTTACAGCATAAATGCATGTCTTTTAAGGTTATCAAGATATCCAAAAAAAAATTGTAGTTAAGAGTTTTTTTAAGATATATATAATAGCAATTTGAATAAATGCGACCAACAGTTGTGTTTTTTTTCAAATGTAGTTTTTGGATATTTCTCGAAAAATCGTGATGGATCATTGTAACAGTTTATTTAATGAAAAGTTACAACTGTTTACTGTAGAGTTGTGTTTATTTAAATATTTGTATCTTCTGAAATCTATATATATTTGTCTGTTTGAACAATTTTCTTTTTTTGTCATGACACAAAATCAACTAAAATTTCAATCTCAACGGTTTATACATTTTTCTAAATTATTTTCTAGCATTCCTTGTTTTAAAAGTAAAGAAATTCTTCTAATTCTTGATTTAACAAAAAAAATTTGGAATGATGAATCGAATTTAAACTTTTAGTTTATTTAAATATAAAAATACTTAGAGTTTTTTTTCCAAGAGTTAGATGGATTAAATAGTAATTTTTTGGATTTGACTTTTCAATAGTAATAAAGATGCTTTCTATTTAAAAGCAGTTTATATAGGTTGCAAAAAAACTGCTTTGGATAATTTTCACGTAAAAGTTATCATAATAAATGTCACCAAACGTTATATTTTTTCAATCGTACTTTTTGGATAATTTCCTAAAATAATCTGTAGAAAATTTTAATTGTGTGTTTTACGAAAAATTGCGCTTGGTCATTGTAACGGTTTTTTTTTTTTTTTTGTAAAGTTGCAACTGTTCATTGTAAGTGTTTATTCGAATATTTGTATCTTTTCATCGTGACTTTTCATTTAATAAAAATAATTATTTTATTAATTTTTTGACCAAAAAATTATATGGTTGCGTCTCTTTCGAAAGTTGCATATGTTAGATATAGAATTGTTGCTTACAAACAGTTGCGACTTTTACAAAAATTTTATCTATTCAAATGTTCACATCTTTTAAAATTTTTTTCTACTCAAATGTTGACATCTGTAGAAATCTATATATTTTGTTCTTATTTAATAATTTCAAATTTTCATTTTAGTTTAAAATGTATACGTCTTTAGAATTATACTAGCAAGAAGAACTGTGTTAGTTGTTATTACTAAACTGTTTGTTTGATTCTTGGCTGATGTCATAAAACTGTTTATCTCTTTCTCAGTGCCAATGTGAATTAGCTGAATTTTTGAGCAATGGTAATATTTACATTTACTTAGCCTAGATTTTTTTTACATTAATTAGCACACAGTATTTCTGAGCAATGGTAATATTTTATTGTATCTATTTTTTCTAATTTTTCTCAGCTTTTCTAAATTCTCAATATTGTTATTAAAATAGTAAATATAATTAAGTTTTGATTTATCTTATATTATTATTATTATTTATTTCTAAAAACAATACTTTTATATACACCAGTACATTTTTGCCAAATGTTACATTTGTGTGTCTATTTTACATGTCTATATATATTGAGCTTTGTGCAACCTAAATAGTTCATACAGACTTGATTAAAAAAAAAATTATATAAAGATTAGAAAAATGACTTATGCTGAATCTCTGCACAACAAAAGCTCTGTCTCGAGAATCAACGTTCTGGTTGTGGACGATGATCCTGTTTTCCATGATGTTATTTCACAAATGCTTGTAAATTCTAAATACAAAGGTGAGATTCTTATTATATATCATATATGATATGTTTATTGAGTTTTTGTTTGTAGTTTCATTTAGATATTTCTTTCAAATACATTTTTGCATGATATACATTTTTTTGGAAAAACAACTAGAATGATTATTTTTTTCTTGTTAAACAAATCATCCAGATTCGAATTCAAATTACATACACAATCTAAAATTTTAAATTAGGGTTTCTTGTTTTGATGATTTTAAAACTAATAGTTTGGTTGATAAAAGATTCCAAACTGTGAATTATTTTTCTGAAAGTTTTAAAATAATCAATATTCTTCAAATCCACTTTTTTTTTTTTATAAGTAAGCATCAACCCAATTAGCCTTTCAATCACAAGAATTTATGAAATGTTATGGTTTTTAAAAAAATAAATTTTGCTTATGTTATGTTTTTTTTTAGAATAAGTTTTGCTTATGTTATGAAGTTTTCTCAAAATTTGTGATATATTTCATAACTAAAGTGGACAACGTTGTTTCTTCGTATACAATCCCTCCATGCTAAATATAAGTAAAATTTATGGAACAAAGGTTAAACCACTTAAAAGTAATAATGATTTGTAATAGTTGCAATATTTTTGAAATTATATTTGAGCTTATGATATTTTATTTTGGTTAAATGGTTTTACTTAGATCCATCGGTTATGGAGATCACAGTTATAGCTGAAAAAGACCCGACGAAAGCATTGTCTATTCTAAAACATCAACGAAACAATATTGATCTCATAATCACAGATTATTACATGTCTAGCATGAACGGTCTACAACTCAAAAGACGAATCACTGAGGAAATTGGAAATTTACCTGTCATTGGTATATATTTTTCTCTTTACAACTTAAATCAAAGAATAATATTTTTTCGTTTTATTTTGTAAGATATATTTAACCTTACATTTCTTTGAAAATAAAAGTTGTATCAGCAGACGCCAACAAGGAGCAGGAGAGTTTATCTTGTGGAGCAATGGGGTTCCTTCCAAAACCCATAAAAGCAACTGACCTACCAAAGATTTACCAACTTGCTTTAACCTGCAAGAGGAATGGTAAGTCAACATTAGGGACTGAGCCCAACCAAAAGGCCGATGACACAAGTGTTAGTGTCCCCCAGCAAAGCAAGATGCTTCCTGAACAAGCTAATGTCTTGAAGACTAGGAAGAAGTTCTCATCTAAAGCTGATTCTAGATCCTTGAACAGTACAAACGGAAGTGGTCTAATTAGTACCGATGGTTCAAGAAAAAATCGGAAAAGAAAACTTAACGGTGGTAGTGAGGATGGTGGGTCTTCGTCGCAGCCCTCCAAGAAGAAAAAGATAGTGTGGACGGATAGTCTTAACGACCTATTTCTACAAGCTATTCGACAAATTGGTCTTGATAGTAAGTGTTTTGATTTTTTCTATAAACTTTTGTTAATACATGATACACTGCTTATTTTCTTACAGTTTAGTTTATATATTATATATATACACATGCTAACTAATCTTTTATTTTTGTTTACTAATCTTCCAAAGAGGCTGTGCCAAAAAAGATCTTAGCGTTCATGAACATATCATACTTGACAAGAGAGAACGTTGCCAGCCGTTTACAGGTTTGATATCTCTTTTCAAAAATATTTTTGGAATTCATTTTCTAAACTTTATAATATGAAAAGTCTATTATATTCACTCGAATTAAACAAAAACCTTTACCTCTCTAATTACCTACAAAATCTACAAGTTTTGAGTTTATTTGAACCTATCCTTAGTCAACATTAAGATCTCGTTAACACTGTTTAGCGAAGGTTTAAAACTATAGATTGTGTATCATTCTATACTTTTTAGTCAACTTAAAATCGTTTGCTACGTTACCGCAGAAATATCGGATATTTTTGAGGAAAGTGGGGGAACAAGGTTTGATGAGCATTATGTCAGCTAGAGGCATAGACTCGATGTTTCAACATACTCATATCAAGGAGCCCTACTTCAACCGATACACTCCCACTACTTCTTTGTACGACACAAGTCTGAACAATAGATCATTCTATTCCAAACCCAGACAAGGCTTTGGACAGTCGAGACTTTTGTCCACCACACGTGAGCCACCCGTCCGTTTCAACCAGATGCCTTACAACTACATAAACCGGTCATCTACTTACGAGACGGACCATGTTGGATCTGGATCAAACTTGACGCTACCCATCCAAAGCAACCTTAGTCTGGCCAATCAACCATCTCAAAACGAGGAAAGAAGAAGCTTTCTTGAACCACCTGTGATGGCGAACAAAATCGGCCAAACATCTCAAGTTCATGGCTTTGGACAACTTGGACCGTCAGCTATTAATAATTTCAACAACAACATGATGAGTACCTTTGGGAGTTTTACTCCAAATCAACCAGGACTTGGCCACTTCTTGTATGGGATGCAATCGTTCTTAAACAATGAGAACACTGCATATAACCCTGAGCCACATGCCAATGCAACTACACAGCCAAATCCTGAACTTCCTCAACTGGAGAATCTCAACGTACACAGTGATCTCGGCAAGACTAGTGAGCTTCCTTACAACATCAAGAACTTTCAATTCGATCACAACAAGGTATATATATCTCTTTATCACCCTCATTTTTTCAATGATCTATACACATATACATAAAATGCATGTTGTGGTATTGTGTGTTTGAAAATTGGTGTGCGCTGTGCGCATGCAGCAGCAACAAGGAGAAGAGGCTTCCAACAAATTTGAGCTTCCATCAATTTTTTCGGCTGAACTGAATCAGTTTTTATCTCTTGGAGATGATGGTGACTGGACCTTTGTGAACGTAAACGAGGTATTTCACATATTAAGAGATGTTAGCTATTATAAGAAATCGAATTTGAACCTGTTGTGAATTAGGGTCATTCTAATGGAGAAATATCCAACAATTTTGCTGCTCCGGAGACAAATCACACCTTTGCCGCTCCTGAGACGAATCCTCCAAGTTTCAACACGAACCCTAATCAGAATCAAGTACATCTAATTATATCATTCTAAACTATTTCCATGTAACTATGATCATGCTTAATATAAACGAACTGATTGTTTAAATCTATTCTACAACCTGGACTCGGCTTATAAGGAACAAGGTGCTAATCCAGATATTAGCAATTGGTCGTTTTCGGATCCGCAGGTAAACGAGACAACTTCGACAAAAATTAAAAGAAACTATTTGTATATTATTTGAAGTTTATGAGTCTTAGAAACTTTTTTTTTTGGTTAATTAATTTTGTTTCTTATATAGGATTTGGTTGATGACGACTTCATGAACTCTCTGTTCAACGATGACATGAATTGAAAAGTGTTCTCCAAGCTGATGTTTTCAAAGCGAGGTGAAGAAACAAAACCGACGATAACTGCCTAGTAGTTTTCTAAGCAAATATATATGTTACAAATAAAATCGTAGAAGTATTACATCTAATATATTTCTAAGGTGTTGGAATATTATGTCTTTTCAGCAAGCTAGGTTGTATGTATAAGAACTTTTCAATATGTAATAATAATCTTCTTTCCGTTTCACAAAAAATATCATTCTACCACATTTTACATAGATTAAGAAAAATAAGCAAATTTCATTTTTATCCTTTATTAATACACTACATATTACTCTCTCTAATTAATAAGTTAAAATAGTAGGAATAAAAATGAGATATTTAGCTTTAAAACTGCATTGGAAAGACAAAACCACATTTTTTATGAAACAAGATTAAAATCTTACAATGACATTTTTTGTGAAGCAGAGAAAGTAATACTTTATCAAAAAATATGTAATAAAAATAATATATATATATATATATATATAAATCTATTCGTCTTATATATAATTGTCATGTCTTTGTGCTACACACATACATATACATACGATTACATGTTCTTATCACAATGATTTAAAACGGGATAGATATACAATATATAATACATATATACACGTACATATAAGACTTTGCATAGTATGCTATTTTTTATTAAGAAAAGTAGGTTGTGGTTAAATTTGATTCTTATTGTAGCTTAAAAAATGTATCTTAATTAAGTTTTAAATATTTGTTCTCGTAAAAATATATTTTTTATTTTTATTTTTTATGTAATTTCAATTATTTATTTCTGTTAACTGAAAATCAAGTTAGAAACCATACCCACAACCTCTACAACATTTTCTATTCACATTAATTTTACTATATAGTTTGAGATATAAAAATCAAGTAAGAAATCTAATACATGTACTTAATTTCTCAAAATTAAATTTGTGATGAAATATCTCTTTTTTTCTATTAGGTTTTGAAATCTTCAAGATTCTCTATTTTATATATAATATTTAATTTAATTTTGATTAGTTTCTTTTGAAAATAAAATAACAAAAATGGTTTGCACTAAGGGGAGTGTATTCAACTTGACATATTAAGTGATTTGTATACAATTTATAAATCCGATGTTATTTAGTAATGAATTTTCAAAAGTCTATCAAATCCACTGTTATTGAACTAATAATTTAAAAATATATTTTAAAATCAACTATTATTGAACTCATAATTTAATAATATATTTTAAAATCCACTATTATTAAACTGATGATTTAAAAATATACTCTAAAATCTACTGTTATTCAAAATAATAACAGTTTGTGGATTTGAGTTTTAATGACTTTTAGAGATTTTGGAGAATTTGAGAGGATTTGTTTACTTAAAAATACAGAAGTCCAAATCTCATGGTTTTAATTAGAATTTGAAAGGATTTCACAATAAATTATATCAATTTCCCTAAAATCATCAAAAATCATTAAAAATCTTATGAAAATTCAAATCACTTGGAATATTAGATTAAATACACTCCCCTAAGAGTGATACCTTTTTTTTAAGACATGGGTCAGTCTAGATGCGTGTAATTCTCGCAGAAAAATGTTTTTTTTAGTTTATTTATTCTGTGCTATTTTTTAAAAATTCAATATTCTAACTAATTCATTTTGTGCCAACTAATTAATTCATTTAATTTCTAGGAATCCTTACATATTTTCTACAGTCCCTAAGATGTGATTGTTTATCTTCTTTCTGTATGTAAATTCATTATTCTCTAGATATATATATATATATATATATATATATATATATATCATATATTCGAATTAATAGTGGAAGACGTACAATTTGACCCTATAAAAATATCTACTTTGTAATTATAATTTAAAACAATTGGAAGGATGCCAAAGAAAAAATAACCAAAATGACTTTATGTAATATAAGTAGTTCAAATCATCAAATTCCTAAGTCCTATATGTCAAAAAAAGAAAAAAAAAACAACCTAAATATTTTGAGTCTATTACAAAGAGGGACTAAACATTAAAGAGTTAAAGATCAAATGGTTTAATCAATTGACATTGTATCTTGGTGACTATAAAATTACAGAATGAATTTAAAATAAATAAATAAAATCCAGTACACCCAATCTAAATAATAAAATTCTGTCCAAATAATGAAATATCACAAGCTCATTCTGTTGATTTACTTTCCTCTACATTTATATAATTAATTTCATATGAGTTCAATCTTATTCCTTTCATTTCTATCTCATCCTTGTTTACACTGTAAATACAATAGAAAGACATGGCTCAATTGATTTTTATTTAAAGGGATAATCGCACACAATACGAAATCGACAAAACTAGTAACCAAAACCCAAGGCAACTGCTTGAAAGAAATCTCGAAGTTTATTGATAAGAAAATGTGTGAGAAACAAGGAAGGAGAGGAGCCTATGTCTAGGAAAACATAAAAGTTATGGGGATGCTTGAGGACACCTTGGAGTTCTTCCTTTTCATAGTAAAGTCATATGCCTAGAGTGTTTTTACACCGTTAGCACGACTTGGCCTAGTTTGAACGTGGTTAATTAAAAGTCTTGGTTCATGTAGGTTTTTCTTGGTGTTAACAATTGTAACGCTCCGTCTGCCACCTTTTATTGGGCCACATGTCCATTTCCGGCCCATAGGCCCACCTTTTTTAATGGGTTCACGTCCTCTCATTAGACTTGTGACCAATCCATATCCGATGGTTGGTTTGCTGTGTTCGAAAGGATTTAAAGACTTGTTTACCGTCCCTACGAATCACCACATGATCTTTCCCTATGTTTTGTCCTCACTCGCACAGTTCCGACAATAACATTCCAAAAGGTCACCCATCCGGAAACTACTACAGCTCAAACACGCTTAATTCTGGAGTTCTCTCAACACATTTGACTGAAAAGATAAGTGCACTTGGTGAAATAGATGGTCAAATCAATTATATTAATCTTTTCTACAAACTGGGGTGTCACAACAGTCCCCGGCGAATTTGAGCTGACTTTCCTCTTTTTTTTGGAAGTTTTGTGTGTTATCCTATGAAGTTTGAGAGTTCATAGAAACAATTAGATCAAAGAAATCAAGGTTGAAATCACGAGTATAACATTGGGGACGGTCTAAATGGAAGGTCTCGAGCATCTTCTAAATGAGCTTGATCCAAATGCATTTTTCCATGATCAAAAGTCTCAGTGTGAGTGAATTCGGGTTCAAAAGTGGCTTTGGATCAACGATGGAAACTCAAGTTTACTCTAATCACAATACATTGAATGTGAATTTACGATTTTAAATCGAAACTAAAGGGACTAATTAAATTTGTTTAGTTTGGAAAGAACTTTTTAAATTGAGAGGAATAGTTTGACAAAAAAAAAAAAAAAATTGAGAGGAAATAAGTAATTTCTAGATAATATATAAGGAATTGGATTTTGTGAAAAAAAAAAAAAAAAAAATTTGGATAAAGGCTAAAAGTACACAGGAGGTGGATTATAACATGGAGCTCTTAGATAACATTTATTGTTAATTAGAACATCTACCGCATGAGGATAACTTGATACAAATGTTGTAAGCTTCTAAGCTATTACTGATTAATGACATGTACACATGGACGACCTGACTATATGGGATGTAACGTACTTCCTTAAAATCAAGTAAGTGCACCATCTAGTACAGTAACCAAAACATTTCTTTCAATGTTTTTCGTCACACTTATTTACACTGTATAATATGCCTTGCGGGGTTAGATAGACACATCAATTTACACACTCGTCTTCCCAATATTGGCATTGTGTAAAAATGCAGAACATCAACTTGCAAATATCACACCAAACTAAAACCATAAGTTTCCTTTCCTGTTTTTGTATTATCATTTTTGGTTCCATTACACCATAGTGTCCCCAAAACTACTGAAATTTGTTGTGTACGTGAGTTCTTCACTATATTATATACATGGCCTTTCACTCCACACATTACAGAAGCAAGGGAAGTTGTTATGTACATTGTAAATGTTTAGTCTTTGATTCTCCCGAGTTATATTAAGGTAACATGAGTCTCTTTAGAGCTAAAATAATGTGCTTTTCTCAATTGAACAAGACTTTCTTACAAAAGAATTGTCCCCATTAAACGAAAGAATAAACAACTGTGGCCAAACCCAAAAGAGAGAAAAGTTTAAACCTTACATACTATTACCAACAGAGTTAATCCAATCCATGTCCTTGCTTTGTGAAACCGAGCTATGTTCAATGATGTATTGTATTCTTTTGGGTCCAGACCCTTTCCTTAGTCTTTTTCTTTTTTTTTTTCTCTCCATGTCCTGTCTTCTACAACGTTCTCTCTACAAGCACTACTTCAATCTCTTTTGAGTGTCATTCAACTTGTTCTCCAATTAGATCTAGACCCACCAGTAAGAAAGATATTCCTTGAAACAATAGGAAGTAAAAATGGATTCCTTGCGCCGATAAAAGACTCCGAGTTGCTGCCGTTAGTAACAGAAACGCTAGTGACAGCTCTTTCATATATATCCTATTGTGCTTCTTCTTCTTCTTCTTTGTCTTTTCAGCATGTTTCTCAGCTTCTGTTTCGGGTGCAGACACACCTCTCTGATGTTTCGTTTTCTTTCCATCTTTTTCAACCAAAGCAGCTAGATCACCTTCAGATGATCGTCCTGATTTTTTGGTAACAACCCATTCATATGCACTTCCTAGCTGAAATAGACCCGAGACCATTGCGTTGAACTTGGTAACAGACATTGTATTCTCAAAGAGAAGGTACGGGACGATAAATGGAAATGATTTTGGAGCCGGAAGGATGTTGAGGAACGACATCGTAGCAGGTATGTAGCAAACAACCCAAGCGGGAAGCTCAGCTTCGGGAACAAACATAGTCATTGGCAAGATTATACAAAAGAGGGTGAATGAGTAGAAGGGCAAGATTAGCTTCCTCAGGAGGAAGAAGAGGAATATCAAATTGAATTTCTTGCCTATGCTTATCTGCAACACACACACAAAGGTATCAGAAACCACACAAGTATTACAACATATGATA
This sequence comes from Camelina laxa, assembly GCA_024034495.1. Lineage (NCBI taxonomy): Eukaryota > Viridiplantae > Streptophyta > Magnoliopsida > Brassicales > Brassicaceae > Camelina > Camelina laxa. The sequence goes on from CM043881.1 coordinate 13,817,735, forward strand.
CCGAGACAAGTCCGTTTGGCATACCTTTGATTTAATGACAGCGGGTAAACAAAGACGAAATAGTTGCATAGGTCCTGAATGCCATCTGTGTTGCTGTTTTCTGTAAGCTTCATACGATTCAGGTAATTCACATTGGCACTGAGAAAGAGACACACAGTTTTATGACATCAGCCAAGAATCAAACAAACATTTTAGTAATAACAACTAACATAGTTCTTCTTGCTAGTTGCTACAATACCTCAACATCGTTTAGGAAAATGAATTTCCATCCATGAAGGTGAGCACGAACAGCAATGTCCATATCCTCAACGGTAGTTCTCTCAAGCCAACCACCAGAGTCTTCCAAAGCCTTGATCCTCCACACACCAGCTGTGCCATTGAATCCAAAGAAATTCAAAAACACACTGTTCACTTGCTGTTCAACCTCAAAGTGAAAAGCCAAGTTAATGTTCTGTAATCTTGTCAACAAGTTCTCTTCTTTATTCACAAACGACCATCTCGCCTGAACCAATCCTAGTTCCTCATTGCCCTGTTTTAAAATAAAAAAAAAACACACCTTATTTAGTACATAACCTTTTTTTTAATTCAAAATTTTCACCTCCCAAATTTATGAACTTTTAACCTTAAAATGAGGAATTGTCTTCTTGAGGAAATCAGGTAGAGGTTGAAAATCAGCGTCGAAAATGGCAACGAATTCGTAGTCTTTGACATAACTACAGTTCATAGCAGACTTGAGATTACCAGCTTTGTAACCTTCTCTGTTAACACGGTGACGGTACACAATGCGTGCACCTCGCTCCTGCCATTTATGAACCTCTTCTTTGATCAAACTCTGCGTTATTGGATCATCGGAATCATCCAAAATCTGAATCAAAATCTTCGTTTTTGGCCAGTCTAGATTACACACAGCCGCAATCGATTGCTGATAAACCTGTAAAAACCAAAACTTGGTTAAAAAAAGAAAAAATCTACAGAGGAAACAAAAACCAAGTTAGTACTGATTTAATTACCTCTTTCTCGTTACACATAGGGATTTGAACAAGAACCATGGGGAGAAAACAACCATTATCACCAGATTCAAGATCAGCGATAGCATCCGGTTTAAGAACCGGTTTAATCTTCTTGAAACGGATCCAGAAACAACCAAGACAAAGAATGAGCCTATCAAGACTCTGAATAAGGAAGAGAACGATGCAGCCATTAGCAAGAAACTGAAGCGGAGGAGCAAGATACTCAACACGAAGCAAAACCCATCTCGTGTAAACCCAATCAAAGAAGCCTTTCACACCAAAAGGTGTAGTGAAGATGAACTGAAGCTGAAGCTTAGAAGTTCCAAAGTGCCAACCTTTGAAATAAGCAGCAATCTCGAAACCCAGAAGGATTAACGAAAGCCATAGAAACACTTTCAAGCAAGAGTAGAAAAGTTTGGATTTTTTCGCAGGGTTTTGCCTCTGTGAAGAGACTTCGGAATCTGTACGGCCGGCTGCGATACGGCGACGTACGGCTGTGCCGAGAGCGATTAATGCTGACCCGAGTGAAGTGAGACAACCTGCAGCACGGTGAGCTTTGAGAAGGAGTACCCAAGTGAGCTGTCTGGCGTTCTTGTTTCTTGATTTCTCACGGCTTCTTACTAGGAAATCTTCGTCGGAAGGTGATTCAAGTTCAACCATCGACCAGTTGTTAGGGTTCTCCATTTTGACGACGACTGGTGTACCTTTACGGTTGTTGTTTCCTTTAGCCCACCATTCAAACTTTGGTGCCATTTTTAGGATTCTTTAGATCAACCAAAACCAGTAAAGAGAGACCTTTAAAAAAATAGAGAGAGCTATAAACTGGATCTCATTGCCAGCAACGAAGATTGAAGGAGACGCGTGTTACTGTAATAATAACGAAAGGGCAGAGAAGATGTAAGGAGAAGAAGAGAAAAAACTCTGTTCCCGAGATATATTGAGAGAAAAGAAAATGTTGTAGTGAGAAAAATGAGAAACTCTGAAGAAAAATTTAAAAGAGAAGCGACAAGGAGAGAAGTTTTAAAAAATTAATAAAAAGTGGTAACAGCTCAACACGTTTAAAAAAAAAAAAAAAAAAAAAGAGTTTGAAGAATATACTAAAAAAAAAACCCAGAAGAATAAATTGAGAGGAACAACACCAAATGGTCAAATTTGTTTTTTGTTTTTCTTTTATTCTCTTTTGTTCTTAAGAGAATAATATAAAACAGAAAAGGTGACGTTGAGGAAATTTGTAGATTGTCAGTCAGATCAATTAGTGTGTTAGAAAATAAGGAAAGGGATCAAATCAGATTTAATTCAAAAGACTTTTCTTTTGGATTTGTAGACAAAAACAACAAAATATTGTAAAAGCTGTCTTTACCAATCCAAATTTCTTGGCCTTGTTCTTGTTCTTCTTCCAAAAATACTTGCACTTTAATATTCCTCAGTGTTGTTTGGTACAATGTACACAATTCGGATCTTTGATATTCCGCGTGTGATATTAACTGGGGGAGAGATTATAGAAGTTAATGATCACACGCGAAACAGGAAAAAAAAAGATAATAATCTAAAAGGAAAATATCGTAATTTTTGAACAATATCCGCAAAAAAGACAAAACGTAAGAAAGAAGAAAAATAAAAATAGAAAAATAGATTTTCAGATATGGATTTTTGTTTTGCTGTTTTTTTTACCGTGGTTAAAATTCTAATGAGTGGACGAGAAAGAAAGAAAAGACCAAGTCTTTTGCCACACCGTTCATTTAGTAGACATTTGCCTCCTAATATGGCGTTTTTTGGTTTTTTTTTTTTTTTTACTGGTTGTTTTTTCCGTTTTGTAAACTAATCGTTACACATATGACATATCATTACTACTTACTATTCTCTTAGTCTTGTCTTTATCCTTTTCAATCGATAATGTCTCCCTGACTTCTCTGTTGATTTCTAAATGTAAGATATTGTCTAGGTGTTTACAATCGTTGAGGATAATATGATTTTTGTCCACTTTAACAAAAATGTTTCAACTCATGAGCACCTATAAATATGGATAAAAAGAAAACTAAATGAAATAAAGAAAAATGTTTAAATATTGAACTTTTTAAGAATTAAGATAAAAAAATCTTTGCCCAAAAAAAGTAATCTTAGAGATAAAAAATTAAGAAAAACTATTAGAGTTTATGTTAATCATAACTTAAATGTATAATAGAATTAACTAAAAATTAAATAAATAGTAAAATAAAATAAAATGATAAGTATTAATTTAAATTTATACTTCTTACTCTTAATTAAAAATCTATTACACATATTTAATATGGCAAGATTAGTAGATGACTATAAAATGAAAATAAATTAAGATATTAACCTTATGTCAGATTTCTTTGCAAACTAACTATTTTAAAGGTGAGGTCAAGGTTAAATAAATACCAAAATTCTTCATTATTTTTTATTTCATGGTTATCTACTATAAATACTCTTTTTTAATACATGTACATATCACTCGACTATTTACTTATTAACATTACTAGCAATACAAAAGGTGTATTTGTAAACTATAATTGAGATTTAGAAATGTGTGTGTTTGATTAGGCCTTTTTGTTTTTACTGAATTTTTGTCATCATTGAATTAACAAAACCCGATCAATAATCAATCTCTAGTATGCAGGATAACAAAAGTTGGTGGAGTCGAATTATGATGGGATCAGTCGCAAATGTGGTGCTGTTAATATATTTTATTGGCTTCTTCTGAAACTAGACGAGATGATAATATATTTTCAGAATAAATATTTAGGAAGCATATGTGGAAAAACAATTATTGAAGACAGAAAAATATAAATAGTTGGTTAAAATAAGGCCATAAAATACTAAAAATGGTCATGCCTCTTCAATTCAAAGAAGGGCAACAAATTTGGTAATTTAAGCTCATCTAGTAAATTTTTAAAATATTTTTTTTCTAATTACTCATATTTTTAGATCATTTACCTACATTACTCCACATAGTTATTTTTCTATGAATATTTGGTATAATTCAAATTCTAGTATTATTAATGTGGAGTTCAATTTGGTAGTATTCTCTAAAAAAGAACAATTGAATTAGGTACCGAAGAGTCACTCCTATACAGAGACAAAACAAAACTTTGAAGCCACACTTTTGATAAATTCTTTGTTTTAACCAGAGTTTTAGTCGTTTTGCTCAAAAAAAAAAAAAAAAAAAAAAAAACCAGAGTTTTAGTCGATATTATATTCCTTCATCCATAAGGGTACATGTATCATGTATGTAGGATTTGATTCATGAATACAAAGGATCATATTTCCAATAATATAAACTCTTAACACCTTAACAAAAAGTGAATCTGGATTTTTTTATAAGCCGCCATAACTGTTTCACCAATAGTGTAGTTTTAGTGTCCTCTAGGTTTCGAAACCTTGACACCTCCCTCTGTCTGATTTACTATGCATAAGTTATGTTACTTTAACTAGTGTAGACTTCTATGTCATTTATTTGAATTCCACCATAGTTTTCAGACTGCACTAATAAGTTTCGTGACTGCACTTACTAAATTTTGTGGTTATGAGTAGGAAGTCTAAAACAAGACTTAACGTAAGTTATTAAATATGCCGCCACCAAAGTAATTAATGATCAGTATCTCTTACCTTGAACTAAAATTATTTAGTACAATACCTAATTTAGTAATTAAAAAACTAACTAAATTTTAATTAAGGTTTTCTAAAAATAGTTGTATGAAACATATATATCATACACCATACAAAACAATTAACATTAAACAATGGTTAGTATTATTTCTTTATAGATCAGAATAAAAGTTCTTAGTTTATAAATACTAAGATTAGCATTAGAATTAATAATAGATATTCAGAACTAACATATGATTTGATTACCTCATCATTATTGAAAAACTATCTGACAGTTTAAATGAAAAATTAGGATAGTAAAACGAGTAACAGAAACACAAAAACGAAAATGAACCAAATGAAGATATAAAACTAGAATAGAAATACGGAAACACGACATGAAATTTTGTTTTAAAAGTTCTAAATATAAAGATTTCATTACTCTCTCGTGGCATCTTGTGAAAGGATTATGGTTGTTTTGAGTTTGTAGAATAGCCCTAACTATTGTCGGTGAGTGTTCATGGTTGGCCACGTTTGGACTTGTATATGGCCGTCTTTTACATTAGTTTAGGAGAGAAAGGAACTTTGATATGCCATATCGTACATTAAAATAAATTCAAATATTTATAGTTTAAATTATGTACATGGCATATATACATTGGATGTTTATGGAAGAGTTAATAATACCTACGTAAATGTCAACAAGTTTTTTAAAATTTGAGAAATACTTGAGGATGACGGTGCGATTGTGCGATTGACCAACAATTTTGCTACCTAAAAAACGTGCAAACATTACTAGATATATTATGCTTCCCATGTTAGTATCTCTTCATTTATTTAGTATTTGACTTTATTTTTTATTAAGTTTTTTGAATCAACTGAATTAGATTTCGTATTTATATTTTATTTTACAATAAGACAATGATTTGAGTTTTTAACAGTCGACTAATTTTGTTAAAATGAATATACATAGTCGTCAATAGCTTACTCACTGAATTTTTTTAGATGTATATATTTGTTCCGGAAAAAATTGACATTAGTTTGAACAAGTCAGAGAAAGTGGGAAAGTGATTTCGTTGACATATAAAATTGACTGCATATTGTATATCCAGTCTAGTGATTGTAAGGTAGTGAAACTTATTAGCTAGACTTCTCAAGTAGGTGGGTTCTGCCAATGGGTCCATATTTAGTTTGTCAAGACGTTATGGTAACGGAGTAGACATTGAGTTGCAGTCTGACATAGATGCTTGATGTAGAATGTATTTGGCATAGGCAGTTTGATGAAGGAACATACCACCCAAGTAAGACTGTATTTCAACTCCAAGGAAGTAGCGAGATGGTCCAAGATCTTTCATAGAAAAGGTCTTGTTGAGAGTGTCAGTGAGAGCTTGAATTAGTGTTTCTGAACTGCTAGTGAGAAGGATTTTATCAACGTAAAGAAGGAGAACAAGTGACTGCCCAATTTGCCGATAAGTGAATAGAGATGGATTTGATTTGCTTCAGACAAAGCCAAAGTCAATCAGATAGTTGCTGAATGTGTTGAACCATGCTCTAGGTGCTTGCTTTAAGCCGTCCAGAGTTTTAGTCAACTTGCAGACGTATGTTGGATGATTGGGGTCGATAAAACCTAGAGGCTGTGTCATGAAGACTGCTTCCTCTAGTTCACCATGGAGAAAGGCGTTGGAAACATCAATTTGCTTAATGTTTCAACCTTTTCCAGTGGCTACATCAAGCACCATTTGAATGGTAGTCTACACCTTCTTATTGGTCAAACCCTTGCCATGAGTCTATCTTTGAGTTTATCAACTGATCCATTAGGTCACAACTTAGTTTTGAAACCCATTTGCAGCTTAAAACATTCATTTCTTCATTTGGTAGAACTATAGTCCACATATGAAGCATATAAATTGTTGTCATCTCATCATCAACAACTGAGTTCCATCCTGAATGTTTTAAAGTAGTTGTAATAGACTATGGTTCTTCTACACTAAACTTGGACGTTAGAAGAACATACCAGCTATTTGGTTTGTGAATTCCTGCTTTAGCTCTAGTAGTCACAGGATGGAGATTCTCAGCTTGTTCTTCCTCAATTACTAGCATTGGCTCTTCTCCTATTGGCAATGCCTATGGTTCGGGGTTGACAGAGTTTGTTTCAGGTTTAGGTTCTACAGTGGAAAGATTGTCTGTAGAGGTTGTGACAGGTGGAGATAAAGCTCGTGAAACTTGAGACTAAACTATCAGTGGAGACAGAGGTGTTGCTGAGTGCCATGCTTGAAGAAGAGGAGTCTGATATCTTGGAGAGAGAGACTGATACAGTTTTTTGAAGGGAAACATTTCTTCATCAAAGACAACATGGTGATAAATGTAGACCTTACCTGTTGGCGGATAGAGGCAACAATATCCTTTGTAATGGGAGCTATAGCCGAGGAACACACATTGAAGCGATATTGGTTCAAACTTATGATGAGCCAAAGGTTTCAAGTGTGGTTAACAAACAGAACTAAAGACTCGCAGCATTGAGTAATCTGGTTTATGATTAAGTAGAGCTTCCACTGGACTTTGATTATTCAAGATTGTGGATGGGAGCATATTGCCTATGAAGCTAGCAATATAGAAAGCTTCGACCCATTACTTGAGTGGTGTGTGACTGTGAAACAACATAGATAGACCCGATTCGACAACATGCCTATGTTTACGCTCTACAATTACATTTTTGAGGTGTATATGGACAATAGATGAGATGTTTGATCCATGTATTGGCAAAGTGTTGTTTAAGAAAATTGCTGGAAAAATCTCCTCCTCCATCACTCTGAAACACCTTTATTTTTGTATTAAACTAATTTCAACCATCTTTTGAAACGTAACAAACACTGAGTATAATTCATATTTCTTATGCAAAGGGTAGAACCAAGAGTACCGAGTCTTTGATGCCACGTTGCTTCAGATGCTGCACAATGACGATTAGAAAAGAAGTAGTAAATTGTTGATTCTCCAACACATAGAGGCCATTACGCTGGTTTCCCTTTGACACCACTTTCTGAGAGTTCAGATCAATGATAAATATCTTGTTAGCATAAAAAAACACACCACATGTATAGTCATCACAAAGTTTGGATATTGATAGTTATGACTTCTAAATTGCAGGACACACTAAATATCATTCAAGGGGATTGCACATGTTGGTGATTTCGAAGTTGTGGAACCTTCATGCATGAACTGGATGCGGAATTCAGTTGGCTCTTGGTGTATGGGGGTCAGGCGATAGAGTTTTACGAGGCTCAGGCGAAGACGTTCCTCATGGTGGAACTACGCCACGAGGGCGGAGCTGGTTAATAGCATAGCTGAGATCGAGGATGAAATGAGAGTACAGGTCGTGACAGTCAGTCCAGTGGTTCAACCGTGGAAGGCTCCACAGTAGGTGAGTTCTGGAAAGGGCGGCAAGCGAGTGCAGGGAACAAATAAGAAGTGGGAGGGCACTCCGAGGGGTGAGTGGGCGAGCTATCCGCAAAAGAGTGAGCAATAGGCAGTGAAGGAGCGGTGGGCGGATACCCGAGTGTGTTAGCACTACAGGGAGACAAGGCACATTGTTAACATTGTTAGACAAGATTGCTGGTTTCATGCTTCTAAACATTGTTAGAATTTTGTTGGTATTATTCGATAATTGGTTTTGGATTTTGTTGTTTCTATTGTTTTAATTGCTAGAATTGATTATTGATTATAGGGTTATTAAGTTATTGATTAAAAAAAACGTGTCGGTTGTTTCAGTTTATTAATTGAAGATGAAAAGTAAAGTTGAAAACCAATGTAAGTACTTCAGCTATATGGTTTATATTGCATTTAATAGTGGATTACAAACTTCTTCATCTGTTTGTAGTAATAGCACTTCTTGTATCGCGTGTCCATGTCATTTAGTTTGCATAGCTTATTTTGTTTGTTGTCCCCTACGGAGTCAAAGTAGCATATTTTCTTGATGATTGGAATGTCTTTAGAGAGATTTTTTGTTATTGCTCCAACAACGATTTGTTCTTGTTTTGATTTTTTTCCCATCCTAGCTTATCCTATATAGATATATATATTTTCTTCGGATGAACCTTCAGTAGATGCTCGGAGATGATGTAGGCTGGTGTTTATGTAATTGTTGTAGACTTTTATGTTTTCTATGTAATGTGCTTCGAGATTCCCACTTTGTAGATATTTCTTCATGAGCGGTTTGTAGTTGTTTACTATTGCTAATGGATTCATGGCTATTGGTGTGAGGTTGAGATTCTTGGAAACTTTGTCATCTTTCGAGGCGATTGCTAGTTGATGATTCTACGTGTATGCAATGACGAATAGCTCGATAGTCAAATTCAGCTACTCTGGATATTATATCGCGTTGAACATCTTGTGGTAGAAAGTTTTCTAAGGGTAAACCATTGTTATCTTCTTCTGTGGGTTTGTATATGTGTTGTGGTTGTTAAGTTAATTTCTTATATACTTGTCATTTTTTTGAATTGTGTTAATTAATAGTGAATTGCTAAATTATTGTAATTGAGTTACTAAAGGCATCTCCATTGGGGGCATTTAGAGGGATTTAGGGAGGACTCTTATGATAAATAAGATCAAAAATAAATCAAAATTGAATTAAAACATAAGAGGCAACTCTTATTTAGTACACTTAAGAGGCAACTCTTATTCTTATTTCATAAACAGTACATTATATATTATTTAAAAATTCTAAACAGTACATAAGAGTCTCAAATTTAAAACTCACCATTGGACTTGCCCTAATGAAGTAATTAATACGAAAAATTGATTTAGGGGGTGGTATTGGTTTCTAATTTATAAAGATTTTTGATAAGTTCAACAAAATCATTAAAAGTGAATAAGTGAAAGATTGTTAATTGTTAAAGATTGCTACAGAGTTTTGTTGATTAGTTTTCTAAAATCTTGAAAAGTGCTCCAAATCCCTGTATTTTTGTGATACTTTACATGACTTTATTTTGTAAAGAAAGTGTTTAAAATCATGAACCAATAACATAAAAATTGAATTCATTAACAATCCTATATTCTTTTGTTTTTATTGAACAACACAAAACTTTTAATGATTTTATAAAAATATGAATCCAATAACCCAAATTTGTTAAGATTTTAAATGATTTTTTTACAAATCACAAACTAATAACATTAAATTTTAACAGAATTTAACAAAATCTTAGTCTAATAACAACAGATTTTACATAACATTTAAAATATTTAAAACTCTATTCAAATCTCAAACCAATAACCCCCGCTTATATTCGGAATATGAAAATTTAATGTATTTTGTAGTGTTGAAAAAAAATTGTGTTTGTAAATTGCTGATTATTATTATTTCTCCAAGCCAAAACTGTAAACAAAATTGATTGCATCCCAAATATATTGATTTTATCAGAATCACATATCCTTCTAAACTCCAATGTGGGAATCTCATATCCTAACAAATAATTAAGAGAGTATCATCACCTCTTCTCAAAATATATAACCCTGCGGATTGGTTTTATTACAGATTACAACAAAGAACCTTAATGGGGTAAAAAAGCAAACGAAAAGACTAATTAAATTAACCTATAATGGGAAGACACCCAAAGAAACCTGTTTTGTTCATTTGACAGTATACGAATTCCTTCAAAGCGCATGAAGAAAAAGTTTGATCTCGTTCACCAAAAAATATCACCTCTCTTTTCTTTCCTCTTTTATAGCTTCGTATGAAAGTAATACCTCTTTGAATTTTGCTTCAGCTACAACTGCAACAATCGATGTGACACCGTCAGATCTCACAGGTAAGATAGCAGAAGAGTCTACAACAACGTACCTTTGTTATCCTGATTTTGGTCCGGATGGAATTCCATAGCCTTTTCCCTGAATGCTTTCTGAATGTACAACAAATCCGAATCAAAACATACTACTTTTGTATAATAAGTATCTTACATATATAAACAATGACCATAGGAGTAGGTGAAGATTATTTTTATCAGAAGGATTCTAGCCAAGTTTACCTTAATCTCAGCTTCGGTATATGGAGTTGCCCTGGACCTACAACACAATAACACACCACATTATCCCTCGACATGTCGCCCGTTACTTGTAGAGACGGAATCAAAAAATGCACGTAAATTTTTTTGACTACCGACTAGCTGTTCTGGTTTACATTAACATACTTTGCTTCTTGCCGTGACATGAACAGGGCGAACCATCAACCCAATCAATTGTGTTTAATTCAGAATTTTATATGGGAACGAAAGCGATCCTTGGCTATAGCATATAGATTCAGCCACTTAATTATGTTGATCCATCTATATTTCACGAAATCTAAAAACTCAACGAACCTTCTGATAGGTTTTGTTTATTTACTAACATAGAATCAGCTATTATAACAGAAACCAATGATTGAAACTAAGAAGAAACAGACCAAGAACCAAGAACAACCCAAGTGTATTTTAAACTCTCCCCAAAAGCCTTAAGGCTCCAAAACAACCCAATGATCCAATCCAACAATCCTAATGTCCACTTTATTTATTATTCTAGAGCATTTGAGCTTTATTCCCTGTCACAACATATAGCGTGAAGCTAGCAACGTGGATAAAGTGAAATTATGTGTGAACTGTGTTTGTATTTCCTTTCAATATAAAATATTATATCATACCTGCTGAGCCCTAATACGGAGTAATGATGTGATAATGGATATACTCTTCTCTGGTTTGGAGGCTCCTGGTAATTGGTCCTTTGATTTCTTTGCGAAGACTCAGTTTTCCAGTACCAATCATTACGCTGAAACTGCTGATGGTATTGCTGTGCACCAGGATCAGTTTCTCTCCAGTTCTCGTATCCCCTCCTAAATTTACTCCTCTCTCTGTTGAAAACGCTTTGCATACGCCTGATACGTTCCTGTAAGAGAGCATTAACAAATCTGAACGCATGTTCAAGTGGAGTTTACACTACATTAACAGGGTTTTACAAAATCATGGATTAAAGGAGGACATATCACTTTAAAAGGTAATTTAATTTATTCTCATTGGTGTTACAATCTTAACGTCAACGAGAAACGATGCTGCTGCGATCCAAGTCTAGATAAAACAGTTTATTAATAACGTGCATGGTTGCTGAGATTTTGAAAGCAACTGCTGAAATTAGTTAGACCGAACTAGCATGTGAAATGGTTACACACTCTTAAACACCCACCCACAATGCTTTCTTTAGGAAAAAGTCACAATTAGACTTACCACTCTCTCCATCTCATCTTCGTACTCCTCTTTCATCCGTTTGTTGTACCTTCTCCATGCTTCCTCCTGATAAGCTGTTCGGAAAGAACCACCTTTGGTTGCTTTCCACGCTGACTGTGATCTAGCCTTCTTACATGACCAAATTACAAAAGTTAACAACTTGGCTAGTATGGAGAATGTGAATCACTAACATGAATAAATAATGGAAAAAAAAAAAAAAACAACTAATCAGAAATGTTTGGTAATTGCAAAACCAAAAGGCCGATGACATGTAAATTAACTATAAATTATGTTCAGTTTTCACCATTTCTTTTTGATAAAAGGTTTTCACCATTTCCTAATGCTTTAGGAATCAACAAAAAGCCTATAAATTTCCAGTGGATAAACTACTAAGAAAGTCACATTATAAATCAACTCTAAAGCTAATCATCATAGACTATAAGTACAATAGCACATAAAAACCGAAAAGTGAAGCTATTTCACGATCATAATTCCGATAATTTAACGAAAATAAAAGCCAATCTTCGACTCACGAAGAGAGTAACAACGGTTACGCCGATTACAGAAAACGCGACGATTCCCAAAAACTCTGCAAACTTCTGCTGCTGCGGTGGAGGAGGATTCCGTTCACCATCTTGGCCTCCCATTTTTTTTTAATTGTAAAATTTACGACAAACGAGAACAGAATCTTTGGGCTTGTGATGATTGAAATGAACCCGAAACCATCCTCAGGTGAATTTGATTGCCGCCTCTCTTTTCTTCACTTCTTTAAGATCAAAATTGGGGTTTTGATTTTTCTCTGTTTATTTTTCCACCACCGCCTCGCCTCGCCTTGGCTCGCCTCAACTCGTCTTTGAAAGATTTTTATTTTTATTCGTGAGAAAATATTTGGGCCCTTACTGGCCCGATTTAAGGAACTTACCAAAAAGGCAAATTTGGTTATTTTATAACATGAACATTTTAAAAAATTCGATTTAAACCGTTAACTTTGTGATCAATCTTATTTTTACTTGAGAAATAAAAAGATATGAAAAGCTTAACTCTCCCTTAACCTTGCTGAGAGAAAAAGTAAAAAACTCTTCGAGACCCGATTTTTGATGCAATCTTAAAGCAGAAAAAGGAGTTTTCAAATAACCGGATCTCACCTACTTTTTCATACTAAAAGTAGTAATATCCTATAAATTTACTCGCTCGGGGTAAATCCTTTTGGATATCCGAGCACCTCTAGTGCAAGAATCCAACCGAAATCACCCATCCCCGCCATCACAACCCTCCCTCAAGGCATGCTTGTGCAGGAACATCACAACCCCGATATGTTTTCTTGTTCATCTTGCTTAAACTTTTTCTAAGCTTGTGTAATCCTGTTGAAACCGGTTAACCGTGTACCTGAATCTTTCCTTGGAGATTTATCAACCTTCCAAAACCAATTAACTCAACTCTCCTAAACCAGTTAACTTAACTCCCGAGCTCACCTGTCCCTGTATCGTGTCGAAAAGAATACCCTATCACCTTAAGGGTAAAGAAGTTGACAATAGCTTCTCCCCTCCCCCTAGAGAAGAATCCGAGCCCCAAAACTTGATACACCTGCCTTGATAGAAGCAAAATCCCTCACCCACATGGGCGCCTAACAAACCCTCTTTTACCCAAAGACTATGGTCTCTCTTTTCATTTGTTGAAAACCGGTGGGACCTGAAAGGTAAAGAAATTGGTAAAGGCTGCTTTCAATTCAGATTTGAGTTCGAAAAAGACATGCAAAAAGTACTCACCAACAAACTATACCACTATGGCCAATGGATGGTTATCTTGCAAAAATGGGAACCCGTTATATCTGACACTTTCCCTTCCATGATTCCGTTTTGGATCAATGTCCAAGGTCTCCCCAAGCACTATTGGCAGCCAAAAATGCTTGGCGAGGAACTGGGAAAGCTACAAGAGGTGAAAATCATTAACTAGGCAGCAAAGATCAGAGTTCTTGTTAACGGCCTCAAACCACTGGTAAAAGAGACTATTGTCGACTTCCCAGAAGTTAATGAAGCTTTGATGACCCTCGAGTATAAAAACTTAAAGAATCACTGCTCCTACTATTTTCACCTCACACATGAGAGGAAACAATGCATGGGACTGCAACCTACAAAAGAAAGCTTACCAGTTACCTTTTCTCAACCAACCTCAGTATCAAAAGAAGTTTCCATGAACTACTATACCCCTTGGGAATATTTCAGGCCCCCAAAGGAAAACATAGACCACTAATAAACATGAAGATATCCACTTGTTGCGTCTAAGCCCTACAAGAGCCACAAGTCTGAGGGAAGCAAAAGGTACTCAGAGAGATCTCACCCTAACCAAGGTAGAAGTTCAAGTCGTGACCCCTCCTGCGGTACTATCAACCACATGTAAACCCAGGATGCTCTAACCAAAATCTGCAATGGAGGGAGAAAGCCCGAGTAATGGTGACTCCCATATTGAAAAAATCTGATTCCTCAAGGCCACGACGCCCTCCCCTAGAGAGAGAGAGAGACCAAAACTCCAGATCCCAATACTCCTCCACCCTCTCATCTTCCATACGCCTCTCGAGGGAACATGGAAGCAACTTAAGTGTCCCCACCAGTGGTAATACCTACAAAGGATCAAGTTATGAGTGAGCTCCAAGAATTCATTGTACAATACTTAGCTTGTGCGGATCCTACAGAGAGGCAGCTTGTAAATAGAGAGTGATACAAGGATAAGCTAAGAACTTAATGTCATAAACCGCATACAAATTCTACAGGCTGCTTCCCTTTTAGCCCCTAACCCAACTCCCCAATGATTGCCCACCTAGGAAGCACAAACTGATCATATCTCCTTCAGTGAGACTAATCCTACAATGATTGAAGGCAGTGGAAAAATAAGAAAGAGACGCAGAGTTCGTCCCCCTCTAGAAAAACCTCCCTTAAAGTCACCTATGAAATTAATTGGAGCAAAGAGTCAGAAAGATATTTGGGTACCGAATCCCCAAAGAAGCAAATAATCAGAGAGGCCTAACTCAGAGAAACATCTTACACGGCGGTTCAATCAAGACAAAAACTAAAAAGGGCAATGATCCTCAACTTACTGAAAATCAGAGAGAAGAAGCTCCAAGAGGAACATTAATACTTGCCATTTTGAAGAAAAATGTGGATTTTCACAATCCTCTTCCTTAAAGATGCTGAGCTGGAACGGTTCTGGGTTGGGGAATCTTATAACATGCGAGCGACTGTGTGAGATACACTCCTCTATCTCACCACATATTCTATTTCTCATGCGTACTAAAAAATCAGGATGATTTTGTGGAAAATACCCTAAGCTGGATGAACTATTTATCTAATGAACTGGTAGCTCCACATAGCCTAGGGGGAGGAGGCCTTGCGCTTTACTGGAAGAAAGAAGTGGAAGTAACCATCCTTTCCACCTGCTAAAATTTCATTGACACTAAAGTTAAAACTGCACGAAAGACGTTATATGCTACTTTTCTTTATGGAGAACCTCATAGATAAAAAAAAAGTGCTATGGGAAAACCTCACAATTAAAGGTCTTCATCGAGAAGAACCTTGGTTTCTAACAGGGGATTTCAATGACATAATCAATGCATGCGAGAAACAAGGAGGTCCAACTAGACATGAAGGCACTTTCGTTGATATCCGCTCCTTCATGTTAGAATGTGACCTATATGACTTAAGGAACTCAAGTAACTTTCTGTCATAGAGGGGAAAAATACATGACCATTTAGTTTATTGTCGCCTTGATAGAACATTGTTCAATGGTGCATGGGCTGAGTTACCCTTTATATCAGCGGTTCGAGGGATCTGATTATAGACCCTTCCTTACAAAAAAGAAGAAAAACGTATCTTTAGATACGAAAAAATGTTAATGGAAAATGAAAAAATAAAATCTCTGATCCAAGAAACATTGAAGGTTGATAGGAAAAAAATAAGCAAATGCCGACGAGAAATTATTACCTTGACAAAGAAAGAGCACCAAAATAGCCAGAGAGAAATCGAAAGTTAATAGACAAAAGTTGGAAGAGGCAATGTCTGGTCAAGATATGGATCCAAGTATTATATCTAATATTAATCTTGTGCTCTTAAGAGCTGATAAAGCAGAGGAAGATTTCTAAAAACAAATATCCTGCCTTATAAGCTCTTTGTTTAAAGGGATAATCAATTAGTTACTAATGCTCACATACTTTTGAAATATCAAAACACGGGTTATTTCCACGCTATTACCAGAGGGAGGTGGAGGTGATGTGTGTGGTTTTTCACTCCAACTCTTTTATCTTAAAAATACCACACAGCGGCTGAAAGTGCACAACTCATTGATGTAGTATTTAAGGATCGATCCCATAGAGAGAGAATTGTTGTTTAGAGAATCCGTCGGAGAGACGTAAGGCTAGAAATCAATAAAAAGGGGGTTTTGGTTGTAACGATCGTAAGTAATCAAATAAATGTAAATAAAAGCAAACAAAAAAAATGAGAAAAGCGTTGGGCATCAAAAGAATCACAGGGGATCGATGATCTATCTATCTAGGTAAGTTTAAGGTTAGTTTGTTTATCTTAAAGTTCAGACTGCAAAACACGAAAAAACCAGTACCTTATAGGTCACAAGCTAACCGTCTAAGATCTCTATACTCTTTTACTCAACTATCGCAAGCTACAACGCATAGATCAAAGCATTTTAAAAAGGTTAGATTCTAATCCATGAAGTTCCATATGTAAGTGGTGTGTGCTTCCTATGACACGACACACATCTAAGCAAGGTCAAGCGCACATGAAAGCTGTTAGCGACACACACACACACTTTAGATCATAGTTAGTTCATGAGGCTAACTTAAAGCATTAAGCAAAGACTTAGAATTAAAGTATAGAATAGACGAAATATAAATTAACAAACCCTAAAAATTGTCATCTAAACTAAGATCATCTTTCCCCTTTGATTATCCCTTTAAACCTAACTAGAAAACTACTCTAGCATGTTTAAGGGAATCGTCAGAACAAGGTTTAAACAATTCATAAACATAAAAGAATAAATAGATAAAAGGGTTTTAGATATTACTTCAATGATTGGTACAAAGTTATAAAAATCTTCTTCCTTTCAAAACAAAGTAAAACGAAATAGAAAGAGAGTTTGGTGAATCTTCAAAGCTTCCAAGGAACGGCGAGAAAGAGAGCACACTGGTCGTCTAGGGTCGCACAGCAGGGGTGGTTTAAGAGGCAATGAAGAGCGCACTGATATGCTCAAATTTACCCTAGATTTACACTTTCAAATTAAGAAACCATTGTATTATTTAGGGATCGAATCCACAACTACTCTCGACTCACACAATATTTTAATAGTCTTTTACTTATGTATTGAAATTAAATTGCAAGATGAAACAGAAAATATAAAAAAAGTTGTCAATCAATGAGAATAAACGCTAGGCGTAAGGAAATTCTCAGAAAATTATGGAAAATCAGATCAATCAATTAATCAAGCAGGATTTAAAATTTTAAGCACCTATCTTAAACTCTAAACACAATTGTAAAATAAATCAGTTAATGCAAATATTATCTAAGTTTAAAACCAGAAAATCCAAATCTATTAGTAAAATTCAAGTTAAAAACCAGCTTTGAAAACAAGTTTAGTTTTGTTCACAAAATTACAAAATCAAATCTTTTTGTAAAAAGTAATTTTGCTCACCAAAGGTTTATATTAGGAAAATCAGTTATATTCTCATATCAATCAATAATCCTAAGATTTGAATCCAGATGACTAATCAAAGATCTAACTTTAAGAACAACATATGGAGAAGAACAAGAAAGATAATGAATCCAAATAATCAATTAATCTAATAATCCATGAAATCCCTAATAAGAAACCTTAAACCTAACAAACAAATTGACTCAGCCATAATCAATGAAACACACATCATAGACTGAATAACTACATTAAGAAATTAAAAAAAAAAATAGAAAAGAAGTTATGAATCTTTCTGAAGGAGTCTTGATTCTTCTCTCCAAAAGCTCTCTAAACATCTCTCAGGGTTTTTACAAAAATAAAGTATAGGTCTAAACAATGACATAAAAATCCTATATATAGTGTAAAACACGACTCGGGCCTTAATTGCTAATAAGGAGAACTTTTGGAGCGAATTTGAAAATCTTCTGAACTTCAAATATATGAGAAATTTAGTCACCGTAAGAATGATGTGTAGCTCGACACTAGGGGTGCATCGATCGATGCTCTACACCAATTTTGCTCTCTGAGTTCGTTTCCTCAGCGTTATTCCTCTCGATGCTCCAAAATGCTCAAAAATCTACAAATAAGTCCAAGACGTACATAAACCTGCAAAGAATCAAAAAGATCCTAAACACACCAAAAAGACACAATAAATAGGATTTATATCGTGGCTAAAAACACCTAAAAACCATGATATATCACGCACTCTAAACCCTAGAGCTTAGATGAGTATTTATAAGGTTTTGAAGGCTTAGGGTTTTGTAAGGGTAAAAACGTCTTTTCTTATTGAGTACATGACAATGGGCGGCGAAGGAAGGTTCTGGACCGTCGTGAATCCTCTAGACCGGGCCGCCGTGAAGGTTGCTAATTGGGCCGTCATTAAAGTCCACTTGGCTTCAAACTTATCTTCTCGCTAGTTTATGACTTGTTCTAATAAATCAGGCATATCTTCCAAATGGCTGAACGAAATAACTTTATTTAACTTCGAGGCAAAAAATGACTCCTCCAACTTTCCATAGACACCAAGCTCGTCAAAATGTGAGTTCTGGAAGTTCTTCAAAAGTATCCCTTATGGTAAAGCTCTGAATCTGTCCTGAAACGTATTTTCCTTGTCTTTTGGTCCTTTAAGCTCTAAAACCTGTAAAACCTTCTTGAAACCTGAAATACTTGATAATAGAATTTTAATACCTGAAATCATATCAAAATCTTCCTAAATGCTTATGAAAACTATAGCTAAAATAGGTAAAATAATGATGTTATCAAGGAGGGCAGCAGTTAATAAATATATGTCATTGAAGATAGTGAAGGCATACCTGAGTATGAAGAAGAAAGGATACTCTCTGTGATCTCGGACTATTTCCATCACCTATTTGTTTCCCAAGAAGGAGACAGGTCCTCTCTAGCTCAAGAAGCTCTTGAACCATGTTCTCAACATAAACAAATAATGTGCTTATTGCTATACCATCACATGAGGAAATCAGAAATGCCTGTTTTACAATTCATGCGGATAAGGCACCTGAACCGGATGGCTTCTCAGCAAGCTTTTTCAAATCTCATTGGGATACAATTTCCCACCAAATAGAATTTAAAGTACTATCTTTTTTTCTCTTTTGATGCTTCACATGCAAACATTAACCATACTCATATTTGGCTCATTCAAAAGATCCAGAGTCTGAAAGTAATGGTGGACTAGAGACCCATTGCTCTTTGCACGGTCTTTTCCAAGATCATTTCAAAGTTACTCTCCAAGAGGCTCCAACCCATACTACATGGAATAATATCAAAAAATCAATCAGCTTTTGTTCCAAAGAGGGCTATCACTGACAATGTGCTCATCACACACGAGGTGCTACACTACTTAAAGACGTCAGGAGCAAAAGAACGATGTTACATGGCTGTTAAAACCGATATGTGCAAAGCATATGAACGAGTAGAATGGGACTTTGAACAAGCGGCAATGGAACTAATGAGACTCCACCAAAGATCCCTAACAGAGTTTTCTGGAAGGAAAAAGAAAGATATGTTTAACCTAATCATTGATAGGATCCACCAAAGATCCCTAAGCTGGTCTTCAAGACCATTGTCAATAGCTGGGAAAGCTACCATGCTAAAGTCTATTTTATCAGCCATGCCAACATATACCATGTCTTGTTTTAAAATCCCTGGTTCTCTCTCGAAGCGTATTCAATATGCTCTAACTAGATTCTGGTGGGACTCCTCTACGGAAATAGGAAAATGAACTGGGTGGCATGGTCAAAGCTCACAAAAGGAAAGAGTGAAGGAGGTCTGGGCTTCAGAGATATACCAATTTTCAAATAGAACAATCCCCATGGGACCACCAACAGAGTATTCTCAAGACTTGCGAGTAAATAGACTTGAGAGATCAGTCGGCAAAATTTGAGTGGTACAAGGAGATTTGGAATATTAATTTTTTTTCTTATAAGCTATGCGAAAATCCCAGGTCGAGGGGAGTAAATCCAGCAGCCCTTTTCCCACATTGTCAGCAAGATGAAACACCTATGCACTTGCTATTCATGTGCCGTTTTGCTTGCAACATATGGAAGATAGTGCCCTTCAAAGCAACAATTAAACCTAGCCAAATCACTAGCCTGCAAATGGGAATTGAAAGCTTAAACCGATTAACAAATCTACCTCCAGTGGGAATCGGGAGAGAACCTTTGGCCCTGTGGATCCTTTGTACCATATAGATAAGCCGAATTAAGAAGCTGTTTACACAAAAGCAGATCTTACCTTTAGAGGTCATTACCCTAGCGATAGGAAGCGCCCACGAGTGGATCGCTGCCCAAATCAACCAGCCAAAAGCCCCAGTCCACCTCTAGATCCTCAAGCATCGTCCTCTAGAATCGACATGATCTCCTGCCTTACAGATGCAGCATGGAGAGAGGACTCATCATATGCTGGTTTCGGGTGGCCATTCATTGACCATTTGGCACAGTTGGAGATCCAAAACAGCATGTCATCGCCAAATATTGTTTCACCACTCCTCGCATAAGCGATTGCCGTCTTCCTTGCTCAACAACAAGCCCTAGTTCTGGGTTTCAAAAACTTGGCTTTAGATTCACAAATGATGATCAAAGCCATCACTCCAGAGACTCCAACGAAAGAGCTCTCTACGGGATTCTCCACGAAATCCTCTCTCTTCTCTTGCTTTTAATGAAATTTTTTTCTCTTTTGTGCCTCGTGAAAACAATCGTCGAACTGATGAACTTGCAAAATCAGCCCTACGATCGGTTTGTAGCTTAGCAACTCTTGTACCGGTTTAATTAAATGAAATTCCTATCGGGTTTGACAAAAAAAAAAACTCTCTCTTAACCCTAATTCTTAGGTTATTCAAATTCCTATCCTAATTCTTGGGACTTCTTTATTGTTGATGGCTGAAGATTCTTTTTATAAACCTTTAACAAACGACTTAACTTATAAAAGAAACTAGGATTTAATTCGTGGTATATGAGAGGATAATGTTTTTTTTTTTTTTTTTAAATTACATTGTTTTTGTTTTCAACAAAAGTTATATGATTTAGCTTTTATGGTTTTAAAATTTAACCTGTGATACATGTTGTTTAGTAATTCAAACTGCGGTATATGGCAGGGTAAACATTTTTTATATATTTAGGGATTTATCTTTTAAATATTTTTTAATTTGGTATTAAAATTATATGATTTGAAAATATTAGTGTTATATATTTTTAACCCGTGACACATACGTGAACAATTTTTTTTTTAATAAAAGAATTAACTAGTAATCTCATACTCACTAACATCCTAACATCAATCAAGAAAATTAGCAGAATTAACAAAAACATTAAACCAACAATTATCCAACAATACTCCAATATATTGAATAACCAACAACATGATAAATGCCAACCAGCAACCCATAATCAAAAAATGTCAAGAGGAAATAAACCAGCAACCTAACGACATTCTACTGACCCGACTCTACCGACCTAATAGAATCAATACATCAATCAATCGAGCCACTAGAACAATTTTCTCTTCATTGTCTTGATTCCACGATTATGCTTTGTCTTTACTTGCACCGAAATACAAAAGAGATGCATAAGTACTTTCATAATTACTTAGTGAGGCAATTCTACCATCTACTGTGTATACATACAAGCATAGAAAATCTCAAAAAAAAAACAAGCGAAAACAAGCACAAACAAACCAGACAAAAAACAACATCAGCCGTCTGCTGAAGGTTGGTGTCGACCGACAACCTTCTAGTGTCGATCGACATCTTTCTGGTGTCAAAGCTCCCTACCAAATTTCACTATCACCTATAGCACCGCGAAGATCCCCACCAAATTTCAGCCAAATCAGACTCTATTTAATCCTCCAAATGTTGCTCCGAAGTAGCCATCTCGGACCAGTCCGTGCTGTCCGAATGTAAGTTGTTGGTGTCGACCGCGATCACATTAGTGTCGAACGACACCAACCCAGAAATCACGACCAGAACCTTCCTTCAAGCTCCTTTTCGCTACAAAATCCTAATCCTTAACAACTATTGATTCCCTAATCGATTAAACATCAAATAACATGACTTACCTAGATAACAGCCAAAAGAGAGCCTCCTTGTCTCTCCCTATCCACAGCCAAGAAATCACATCCTTCCTCCACACCTATAAAGAAGATGGATCTCATTTGTCCTCCTCTTATGCCCAAGCAAAAATCTCTTCCTCCAGCATCCTTGACGAACGACAAGAAAAGCTCCCCCTCAAGCCCACTGCTCGATATCCTCTTCTCCCTCCTGCTGAGAACTCCTTCCTTTTCTTGTCCATCCCCAAACCATCCTCTCTCTCATCCCTTTCCCAAGAGAGAACCCACATCTCTCCTTCCTTCTTCTAGGGCATGAGACGGCTCCCCTTAACATGGCGTCCAGATATCACTTATATACTTGAGCGCGAGGTCTCTCAAACCAAACCGCATCAAACCGACGATTAAAAATTAACCGCTAAAATTAAGAAATTTTTGGTGTTGACCGACACTCCTAGGATGTCGCTCGACACCCACCCCCAAAATCTCTTTTTGGTTCACGGGTGTTACAGGTGTTGAAGTAGCTGGTATGGTTATGGTGGTTGGGAACGTTTCTGGTGGTGCGGTGGCAGGTTCATTGTGGTGTGGTTTATGCTACGGTTTCTCATGTGTTGGTTGTAGTTGTAAAACAACAAACGAAGTTGATCAAGAAGCTCAGTAATTGAGGAAGATGAGCTACTAGCATAGCTTTCTTGGCTGGTGAGGTTCTTCGAACAGTTGTTTTTCGGTTGGCTGGTGCGGTGCTTGATGTAGTAGTGGCTAGGTTAGTTTTCAATGGTTTAGTAGAGAAAAACGCTGCAAACACACCTTGTACTGGATTATGACTATGATTAGTAAATTTCATGTCAATCAATGAATATTCAAAACACTTCTATCTCTAATTATGATTATGATTATGATTATGATCAGTCAATTTCATGTCTAGCCTATGAAATTTTGTAAAGCACCTCTATCTCTAACTGTCTAAGTCAATGTATTTTTCTTCTACCTAGATTAATATCTAATCTGTACCATCATTATATTGTAGGATTTTATCATTAGTTCGATGCATTTAGCTTGGTTTATTATGAAATACATATGCAAAAATTTACTTAATAGACCCTAGATTGGAAATGAAAATATATATTGGATTGATGTTCTATTTATATTTCAATATTCGTTATGTAATATTTAATTTTAATTTCATTTTTTTGTTCAATTTCATAATAACAACGCTTAATAATTAAACAATACAATATGGTAAAGTTTATTTACTCCGTTCTAGACATTCTATATGAATATTCAAAACCAAATGGATACTGTTATTAGTTTAATTTTTAAACAAATAGTCGTAAATTTAGATACATTATATTTTCTTAATAATGAACGCAACAACAGAAATCTATAGTACAATAGCCGTAATCATATCTTTGAGTTCTGCAATAACTATCGCACCCTTTCACACCTCGAAAATCACACAAATGTGGTGTGAAACATCTTTTCGTACGGTCTCCTAATCCATAACCTATTTTAATAACAACAATGAAGAAATCATTAACAAAGTACAAAAAGCTTGTGCATTATTAAATAGGAGGATATAGTAAATATGAAATAATAAATAATTACCTGGAGTTCTAGGGGACCAACCAGTTGTAGTATCACAATGAGCAGAAGACATGATAAAGAAGACAATGAAAGAAATTATGATAAAAGATTTCATAATGGCAGTCATTTTTTTGATGTTCTCTAAATGTTTTGATGATTTTTCTCTTTCCCTTGTACCTATTACTGTATATATAGATAATAACAAAAATATAGGTTATATTTTTTTCCTAGACAAAAATAGAAGATATCACATTAATTCATCAATCGAATTATTTTTTACCAAATAATTCTATTATACATAATCCTATTATACATTTCTTGTCAAGAGAAAACCAAATAAATTATTTTTTACCTTTTATTATGTTTGACCGTTGGTGAGAATGGGATAATATTTATTATCATATACATAATGAAATATGTAATATCTTTTAAGCATCTCTATATACATGGTAAAAATATTATTTGAATTTGTCTTGTGGTTGTAATTCTATTGGAAAATATTAGTTGATACTTTCTACACTTAACAGATATCATTTGGAGATTTACTTCTGATTTAACACTGATGTAATTATTTGGAGTGTGATTTGACATTCTTCCATTTGTTGGATATTTCTATTGAAGGAAATCTTGTTTCCTAGAGAATATTTCTATTTGGAGTGTGATAAAGATTTGGCAGGGTTTGTCGTTGTGTTTATAGACCCTTCATGAGGTAGTGGGCGATCTTGTCAATTTCTTGCCAAACATTTGTAGAGTTGTTGAAGATTTATACCAAATATTATCAAAAGTTCACTGAGAACAGATATGATCAAACCAAAGATCAAATTCCGTTTCTAACGAATGTAGAAATTTGGCTAATGGGTCTGTCTGTTATAATCTAATGTTAACAAATAAAAAAAATGTTAAACATATACTACAACCAATATAATCAATTAATTTTAAATTATTATAATCTAAATGACCTAAAAACTTCTAAAATCGAATAGGATTGTTTTCTTCCCAAAGAAACAAAAAAATTCAGCGGATGTTGCTTTCATAAATCTCGAAGATACCTGATTGTTGTCTTATTCCCAAGTCCTTGACAATTTCAACTCAAAACGTTCATTTATCAACTTTGGTTTTGGTGGCTTTGATCCACCTATTACTACCTTTTCTGAAAACAAAACTATCTTTCCAACTAGGTTCATTTTCAAAATGTAGATTTGTGCCAAAGATACAAAACTAAGATAAGAACGACATATCTAGAGAAGGAAATAGAGAGATCCAAAAAGCAAAGAAGGCTGATTATGAAGTGTTAAATGAAAAAAAGTAGATTATTGGGAAGACAACCACTCCTTCTGCTTCCAAACACAAACCAGTACAAAACAGATACTACAAACAAATCCGGAGTCATCAAAACACAATCATAATCCATTTTCAACATTGAATCTCAAGAGGCAACACGGATATTGTCCCCTGTCATGTAGATCGAGAAATCAAATCTTGTCTTAGCCAAAGCCACTCAAAACACATAAATGAGATCCCCTAATCTCCATTGCCTCTTAGTCGCTTCTGAGGATATACCAAAGAGAGTCCAAGGAGATATGGGAAAACTCCAAGCCTCCTTAATTGACCAGATCTGCCCTCTTCCTCTCCCAATATGATATTTTCATTCAAAAATTAAAATCCTCAAAATCACCAGCTACGACAGATCCCCACCCTCTGTATTCCACCATTTGAAGATCTGTGACACCCCGGTTTGCAGAGATGTTTAAAAAATTGATTTAACCACCTATGTGACTAAAATGCATTTATATTTTCAGTCAAAGGTTCTGAGAGAACTCCACAGTTAAGCGTACTTATGCTAGAGTAGTTTCAAAATGGATGACATTCTGGGAAGTGATTGTCAGAACGGTGCGAATGAGGATAAAACACAATGAAAGATCATGTGGTGATTTGTAGGGTCGGTAAACAAGTCTTCAACGCCTCCTAAACATAGCAAACGGTCGTTGGATATGGGTGAACCCACAGGACGGGAGTAAACATGAGACCCACTAAGAGAGGTGGACCAGTGGGCTGGGAGTGGACATGGGTCCTATTAGGAGATGGCGGTCGGAGCGTTACAAGGTCTCCGAATATCTTCAGTCTCTTCAAAATTCTCCTCCCTTCTGAAACCATAACATAACGAAAGAATTCCCAAACCCTGTGTCATAACCATAGAATAATCCACAACCACCAAAGATAAACCAACTCAACCCTAAGAACTAAGTGGAAAAAACTTGCCACTGCAACCCATCTCATTGTTGGTTAAATCCCTAGAGTACACCATCGCCTTTATACTTCAAAAGTACTAGTATAGATTTATTTATTTATGAGAATAATTATTGTTATTGTTTTTTACACCATCTGTTTTAAATTGGTTTATACACCATCTGTTTCAATTTAAATTTGATTTCACAACTTAAGTGTATTGGTTTTAAAACATAATAATCCCCTATATATTAAAAGAGAAGCATTTTGGAAAAAAAGTTGATGTGTTGTCGCCAGAGAGCTCCGTACCCAATTTATTGTTCACCCTTAGTATTTCATAAAATTACATAAAACTGCCACTTTTTCTTTTTGTCAACTGCCACTGCTATTTAATTTATTTATACACACAATATTTTACTCCTATAAATTCTAAAATTGGTAAATATTATTCAAAAATTGAAAAATATTATCTCGTACATATTTTCAAAATTAAATTAATTTCACTATGTATTGTAATATAATAATATAACTATATTATGAGACGTAAAAATATATATATTAAAATCATATCCTCAGATATATGAATAATGTTACCTTTCTAATAATTTTATAAATTTCCTATATATTAAAAGAGGAGCATTCTGGAGAAAAAGTTGACGCGTCGCCAGAGAGCTCTGTACCCAATTTATTGTTCACCCTTAGTATTTCATAAAATTACATAAAACTGCCACTGCTATATATATATATATATATATATTTTTTTTGTCAACTGCCACTGCTATTTAATTTATTTATACACACAATATTTTACTCCTATAAATTCTAAAATTGGTAAATATTATTCAAAAATTGAAAAATATTATCTCGTACATATTTTTAAAATTAAATTAATTTCACTATGTATTGTAATATAATAATATAACTATATTTTGAGACGTAAAAATATATATATTTAAAATCATATCCTCAGATATATAAATAATGTTACCTTTCTAATAATTTTATAAAGCTCTAATGGTGAAAGAATCGAAAATCATTTGAAATTGGCTCAATGTTTATTATTTTTCTAAAAACAATAACTATATTTGCCCAAAAAAACATATGATCACCTATTAAAATGACATGAATATATACTTTAATTTGAATAACTATGTAGTTAAAACATTATATATAAATATGTAGTTATAGTGTTTTTACAGAAATCTTAAAATTTAGAAAATCCAGTCCAATAAAAATGAAAACAAGTAATAATATTATACCAACAGCTGAGATATATAGGCATCTAATGACCAATTAAAATTTATAAAATCCAGTGATATAATACCATAACGAAGACCAATTATATAATGGATCTAATGACCAATTATAGTCTTCCCCCTCACGAAACAATTTTGTAATTTTATTTCTCCATCAATTACACACACATATATTACGTAAAAACGCTAATAATATCCAAATTAATAGAATTCTCCTTAATAAAACATCTTACTATGTTATTTACATTAAATTGTCATTAGTATAACTAAGGAATATTTCATTAAATAATTGAAAGAAATCTATACTATTAATTGGGGAATACACTTAAGGGTTCAAAAAAAAATCATATCAAATATTCATGTTGCCAAACTGACCCAACTTACATATTAAGAAAAAAAAAAGATTAAACAACAGATCCCCTATATATATATATATTAATAGAGAAGCACACTCTTGAAAAAGCTGATGTGTTGCCGCCAGAGAGCTCTGTGCACTTCTTAGCAAAATACCCTTAATTTTTCTACTTAATCACATTGACATGCCATTATATCTATTTTTAAAATTATTAACTGAATAATAATTAGATATGTCATTATTTCTCACCCAAATTTAAATATCACATATTAAAATTAATAAAATAATTACATACTATTTTAAGGCAAAATTTCACTAAAATTTACTTACAAATATACAAGTTAAAGTTATATTGATTTTAAGAAATCAATATAAATATTAATAACTTAAAATCAATATAAGTAAAATATTCTAAAAAGGCTATAAAAACTTATCAATTAATATAAAGTTAATACAAATAAAAAACATATAACTTATTAATAAAATCATATAAAAACGAAACGTTATTTTATGTTAGTATTATTACCGTAATAATTTAAATAACAAATTTTCAATAGTTATTATAATTAATTATAAAAAGAAGTATGTAAACTAATTAATCTCCAACTTATTACAAGAAACTTAATTATAATAGTGAATTATCTCCAACTTATTACAAGAAACTTAATTCCAAATAAATATAGATTTATATATATTCATAAATAAATATAAAAATGATAACAAATTAGGAGATATCATGATGTGTGATGATTTATATATATCTAAGTATGTAAACTAATTAATCTCAACATTAAGTGTGATTATTCATTAAAAATGGAAATATTGATAATCGAATAGGAATATACCTTCTAATTGTATATTCATCTATGTGCTATTAAAAAGGAATGAGACAATAACCCTTATCATTATAAATAAATTTAGTACCCACAAAAAAATCATAATATATTTAAAATGAGTGATTATTAAATTATGCAAAATTGTTGTAGTTACTCGATAAACCATAAATATAAAATTTGATTTTTAAAACACACAAAATTATTTATTGCCATAAACTGTAATATTTTATAAATATTCCTTTACCTGTTCACATGTATCACGAGTGAAATGTATTCTTACACGAATATGTTGATTTTGGAATTTCATTAATTTTTTCATAATGGTTTTTTTTTTTTTGGTAATAATCCATCATTTATTAAAAATATTAACAAACCGACTAACTCAAAAGATTTAAATAGCCTAATCAAAAATATTAAATCAATAAATTAGATTATCTTCAGAAAATTTAGTTTAGAATCTGATTGTTACTAACATTAAAATTAAATATTAAACTACTGAGTAATTTAACATATGTTGTTATGGTTACATAAGAAACATGCAAAATTGTTATGATTACAAAATAAAACATAAGAATATATGAATTTGATTTTTAAACCACACAAAAGACATATTGCAATAAATAGTAACATTTTATCAATACTTTCTCTACCATAAAATCTCTTACACATTCAAAGATTTCACGGGTGAAACATATTTGTTTACATTAAAAACACAGTTTTGAATAAAAAAATAAAAAACATTAGTTACATATTATGTTTGACACAAACATATATTGGTTCTACCGTTATAGGATAATAATTTTACTTATAATAATTATCTTGAAATCGATTCATCCCGCACATAGTGCGGGTTGTTACCTAATTTATTATATTTTAGGAAATATTCAAATTAGTTTCATAGTAATCAGGTTATGAAAATTTTTGGTGGGTAAATTCATTTATGACAAAATACGGGACGAGAATTTTAGGAACAAGAATTCAAGCAGAACATATGCGGACATACTCTTTACTAATATGAATTACGAGGAATAGAGTTTTTTCGGGTCAAAAAGAATTTAAACGTTGCAATCAGACATATTAGACGGATTTGATCGCTTGAAAATTATATTTTTAAAAAATTATGCAAAAATAACTCCGCACGTACGTGCGGGTTCGAACCTAGTGTTATGTTATTAGATGTTACATTAGGTGTCATTTATATCTTTAATGCATACTTTTAGTGTTTTATTTTCCTAATACTTGTTTTTAAAAAAAAAATAACACCTAACATAAAATGGAGAGTATGAATTAACAGAATTTTAACATTATATGGTCTGTATCCCTAGTAAAGACTAACGATTATGTGACTAAGTCACTAAGCTAAAGAGTTAGGTTAAAGTTGGGTTCCAGTGCTTGTTAAAGAAGCCTTAAGTGTAAAATATAGAGCGACAATAGTTGCATCTTTAACTCTAGTATTTTTAAATCACTTCTAAATTTCTTTTTTAAGTATAGTTATATTTCCGCGTTTGAGTAGATGTTAGTGAGAGAGACAGGTTAGAGCTAAAAAGCTTCATCTGGTTGTTTAGAATCCTTAAGATTCTTGACGCACGTACGTACGTACGACTTTTCCTTATTTTTACTCTTTAATTAATTTAATATAAATTTATATTTTAGTAAGGTTATTCAAATACATGTTTGCTGAAAATAGTTTTATTAAATTGGATATCAGATTCCTTTTTTAGACTTTTTTTTTTAACGTAGAAACCAAAACTAAAAATAAAAAATAATTATATGCTCTAAATGCATGAAAACGAACTACACGCGTTTATGTAGTAAGCAAAATCACATGTTTTGGTCTTATTTGTGATTGCAATCACTTTTAAGCATGGAAAATATTTTATAGCAGATGTCGTGTGATAGAGCATGATTCGCTCGAATCTTTTGTATAATTATTTAGTAGTTTAAAATTTTAGTATATATCATCATCTTTCTCTTATAAGAGTAATAACGTGCATATTTACATGAATTGATTTTCTTCGATCTCTGTTGCTTTGCTCACATGAATTATGAGGGGTAAATGCATCTTAGGCATACTCGAATGAAATTCATGTTCTCATCTCACATGCGCTTAACCTATATATATATATATATGTGT
The DNA here is from genome assembly GCA_024034495.1 of Camelina laxa. Lineage (NCBI taxonomy): Eukaryota > Viridiplantae > Streptophyta > Magnoliopsida > Brassicales > Brassicaceae > Camelina > Camelina laxa. Next base: position 13,848,270 of record CM043881.1, read on the forward strand.
GTGTCTGATTGAGAAACACTTGTAAACAACTATTTACTGTAGTAAAGAGTGATATATATATATATACTATTTTATTCACGTTTTGGAAATATAATTCTAGTACTTTTTTACTATTAAAAATATTCATCAAATTTTCACGTATTAGATATATTAATATTATTAGCATGTACAAAAAAGAAAATAAGACATGATTAATTATTTCAATATTTTATCATTATTATCCGAAAACTTTAACCAGTTCAATATTTTCAACAATCAATTATTTTGCTATTATAATAGCTAATATTTATATACATATAATATCAATTTATTTTCAGCCTAGCTAGCATGCATTTAATCTCCGTCATGATTCATTAATAGTCACACGGTTATAAAGATCACGTTTGAGTATTTCGTGCATCTTTGCATGATTTCATTTTCTTCTTTGGCTTTCAATCACTTCCGAACCTATGAGTAAAAAAAGCATCTTAGCTCGGAAAAGAATGCATAATTAAGAACATGCGTTTTACCACCGAATATGATTGAGAAACAATACCACCAGTTCACGTTTTTAAAACGTAATTGCACTATTTTCATCACTAAAAATATATATCAAATTTTTCTCATATAAAATTACTAACATATTAAAAATATAATAGAAAAGGTAACTAATCGACTGATTAGTTTTCAACGTATGTTTTATACTTACTCTTTGCCAGTTTAATTTGTTTTGCTATTAGTTATTCAACTAGTATTCCTCTATCACAGTCTTCAGCTAACATACAAATTTTTAAAAAGAAATTATGGTTCATGGCCTAGCATCTCCGTCATGATTCATTAATAGTTACACGACCACACAAACATGATTCATTAATAGTCATGAAACATTGATAGTCACACGACCATACAAACATGATTCATTAATAGTCACACGAGTGATCCACGACAACTCAAACACCCAACTATAGTTGCTAACATGCAATGTCTAGCCATCTAATTTTACAAAAGTTCATCTAGTTAAAATTGCTATAGTTAACATTTTAAAACAATAAAAACTCCAAAATTTTGAAAAACAAGAATACAGATTTAACATCTCACTTGAACATCACTTTGAAGATTTTAGCCATGAAATCAAAACTCTAAACAACTTATTTACCATGCTACGCCATCAAAAAGTCCGCAGCAATTCTGCTATTTGTTCTCTCAATCTAAGTTTTCTGATAAGTTTTGTAGCCGACTCAACAAATATAAAGTTAAAAACTTCCTTACAAGATTAATATATTACCAGAGAAAGAAGTGGCGACATAACAGAGAAAGTTTTTAACTTTATATTTGTTGAATCGGCTACAAAACTTATCAGAGAAAGAACATAACACTTGGACTGGACAGTTTTATAAAGCATTATTACATGGATGTTTGTGCATATATATCAGATTCAAGAATATTGCTACTCGGAAAAGGTTTCCACATTTTTTTGGCACAGTGTCTAAAATGTATGAGAGTCTCTGATAAATATTTACTATGTTTCTTATTAATTCATTTTCTATAAAAATATATTTTTTTCAAAAATGATAGATTTTAACCCTTTTTCAAAAAGTAAAATGATAGATTTTTGGTGTTTTTGTGCAGTATTTATAAGTTATTAGTGATCATTGTAAACTTTAAGAAAAATCTACTGGTTTACAGTTATAGAAAATTGTAAATCACAAAAATATAATGTATTTATAAGAAAATATTGGTATGTTTTTCTAAGTATATATATATATATATATGTGTGTGAAAAACTAAAAAAAATAGATTAAATTAGGAACAGAAAGAATATGCAAAATTCAGTCGCTTAAGTAATATTCTAGCTTCTCCACAAAATTTATTTGTATCATTACAATTCAACTCTTGCTATGTTTGTTTTTTTTAACTCTTAATTCTATGTTGTTTTTTTGTCGTTGTTCTTTACTACAAAATTGAATACGATGCAGATTATCTTTATCTCTATATTTTTATTAAGAGTCGGATGATATCGCAGCGATGACTTTAGCAGAAACTAATAAGCTATGATTATCAAAAATATGTTTCCTATGTTATTATATCTTAACGATCCACGATTAGAAAAAAGTAGATGGACTTTTGCAAGACATTAAAATTTAAATTAAATAGTCAACGTAAAGAAGATAAGACAACAGTCTGTATGATGTAGATTGATATTGGTTGTTAAATTAAATGGACACGTATGATGCTTTGGTAGATTTATTCTTATTTCGTTGGTACTTAGTCGTTTTAGCTCTTTGCTGTAGCCTAGTCTGAAGTCTGAACGTGTTGATATCTTCGACTTGTCATAAAACTCATTAATTAATTTACTGAATAGCACATTGTTGGTAAAATAATTCACTTGATTTAATTTATTTAATTACCGTAAATAGGCATTCATGCCTAGCATTATATTGATATACATTGATACGCATAGAACATCTCGGATTAGGAAGTACCCTACCCTAGTTTGTTTTCTTATTGAACTATATCTATCATTTCATGCAACAAGTGCACATCTCCACCTGCCATTTACGAAACTTCAACTGCGGTTCTTATGATCATTTTCTCAGTAGATATTTATTTCTCTCATGATCATTCAACATCAAAGATGAGTACTAATAAAAATAATTTACCAATTTCACGAAGTAGTATGAACTGATTTGTGACTTGCATGCATTAATCAAAAGTTCAACCTTTTTCGCTAGCAATTCTCATCTTGTATCCTTCAAAACTGATTTTCTATATGATGCGAGAACCTATATATGTTCCTTGCCTATGCGTTTTATAATTGATGCTAGCTTCTCTACATCGTCGCTTTTACTGAAAGTTTATTTACTTTGAGTGATTTGAAAAGGTAAGGTGACAAAAATGAGCGATTGTATTTTATTCGGTTAGTGGAGAATGGAAATGAGCGATTATATTGTATTCTCTTATTTTTCTTCATTATACATTACCATTTTGCTGCCCTGTATATAGCATTCTCTTTCTTTTCATTATTGTATTTTACCATTCTTTTTCAACATTATTAGTTATCGTTTTATTATCCAACCTCTGATAGTAAAATTGAGTTAGACATTTTCGTGTGCTTACATATAAAAAAAAATCTCTAGAACATAAATAAGGAACAATAAACTAGTTCTCTACCATTTCAAGTTAATTAATTCAGTACTTATTTAAAGGAAAAACAAAATTCCTCTAAATTTAGAGAATAGAAATGCGCGAAATTCCGTTTAGTGTTTACACAATAAATGAAATGTAGAGGAACAACAGAAAAGATTGTCTTATTGATTACCATGCTGGAAAAACATTATAATGGTCACAATAATAGATGGAGGGAACATACTATTCACAATAATAGAAGATTAAGATATAAAAGCTTAAAAGAAAGTGTTCCTTTAATTTCTGTCTTGTTTCTGTGTATTGTTGAGTATTTTGGTTTGAGAGTAAACTCATTACATGCTGAATGCCGCATTGCTTTCGTTATCTTTTTTCTCGACCAACCCGATTAAGCTTGATTGATATATTATATGATTCAAATTGTTTAAACCAATTGTATGATTAAAAATATCCCCGGTCTTATAATATGCATCTACGTTTTGTTTTACGTCCTTCCTGTCAACTATCCAAAATAAAAATAAAAATACAGATAGGATAACAAATACATCGGAAACTCAAAGGAAATGAGGGAACACATAATACTTCCAAATGATATACTCTAAAGTACTAAGGAAAAAACGAAAAAAAATATCATAGAAAACGATTAAATTATTATACGCATTAAATGGAAGAAAAAAAGTGTACGTGTGGGTGTGGGTCAGAATAATTAAATATAATTTGTACGTGTGCGTTTTTAGTCAAAAGAATCAACACCGTCTAGTATCACTATAGCTAATACTGTCGGGACATTGTCTCCTAATAGATCACCTCCCTTTAGTCTCCCTCTCCATTATATATTCACCATTCTTCGTCCTTGTTCCTCAACAGGGCTCACATTTCTCTATCTACCAAAACTTTCATTCTACTTCTCTCTATCTCTCTCTCTCTCTCTCTTTATTGCTGAGCTTACCAAGTGAAAGTACTTGTACTTGCTCTATAGTGATCACCGAGTTATTAAAAAAGAAAAAAAGATGTTGTCAAGCAAAGTTATCGGCGACTCTCATGGACAAGACTCATCCTACTTCCTTGGATGGCAAGAATACGAGAAGAATCCCTTCCACGAGACTTTTAACCCTAGTGGGATTGTTCAAATGGGTCTTGCTGAAAACCAGGTTTGTGTGAATCTATGACCATTTTTTAACACATAAAAACCTAAACTAGTATGTACATAATAATCTCTGAGTTTTTTTCTTTTCTTTTTGGCTGAACACCCACTGATCGGTTGTTGTTTCTGTCCTGTGCAGCTTTCGTTTGACCTAATAGAGTCTTGGCTTGAAGAGCATCCAGAAGTCTTGGGTCTGAAGAAAAATGAAGAGTCGGTGTTTAGAAACTTAGCTCTGTTCCAAGATTACCATGGCTTACCAGCTTTCAAGGATGTAAGTAACATCAACTACTTCTTCATATTGAGAGTTTTTAGTCCGAGTTTCACTTTAGTTTTTGACCTTCGTTTTTTATTTATTTATGAATATATATACCAAAATAAAACATTAAGTTTTATTGTTTTTATTTAAAATTTTAGGAACCGTTTAAGTGAAACATATCCTTCGTCATTTTTCTCAAAAAGGGATATTCTTTTTTGGTCGAGTTCGATCGGATTTGGTTTATTGGATAATAAGAAAATATATTCATTTTAACCTTTTTGCTTTTATGCAACAGGCTATGGCGAAATTCATGGGGAAAATAAGAGGAAACAAAATGAAATTTGATACGAACAAGATGGTGCTCACAGCTGGCTCAACTTCGGCTAACGAGACTCTAATGTTCTGCCTTGCTAATCCAGGAGATGCCTTTCTTATCCCTGCACCTTATTATCCAGGGTACGTGTATATTTACACTTAAACGATTTTAAATGAATTAGCATTGGTTACAAAAAAGACTAAATTCTTTCTTTGGTTCATCTCTTGAAGGTTTGATAGAGATCTCAAATGGAGGACAGGAGTAGAGATTGTTCCTATCCACTGTGTAAGCTCGAATGGATACAAAATAACGGAGGATGCACTAGAAGATGCTTACGAACGAGCTCACAAACTTAACCTAAACGTTAAAGGAGTTCTCATAACGAACCCTTCAAACCCTCTAGGAACCTCTACCACCCGTGAAGAGCTTGATCTTCTTCTGACCTTCACATCCACAAAGAAAATCCATATGGTGAGCGATGAGATCTACTCGGGAACGGTTTTTGACTCTCCTGAGTTCACCAGCGTTCTAGAAGTGGCTAAGGACAAGAACATGGATTTGGATGAGAAAATCCATGTTGTTTACAGTTTGTCCAAGGATCTAGGCCTCCCTGGATTTCGCGTAGGCTTGATTTACTCGGACAACGAGAAAGTGGTCTCAGCCGCGACCAAAATGTCGAGTTTTGGACTCATTTCTTCCCAGACTCAGCATCTGCTAGCCAATTTGCTTTCTGACGAAAGATTCACGACCAACTACTTGGAAGAGAACAAGAAGAGGCTGAGAGAGAGAAGAGACAGGCTGGTTTCGGGTCTAAAGGAAGCAGGGATCGGTTGTTTAAAGAGCAACGCAGGTTTGTTCTGTTGGGTTGACTTAAGACACCTCTTGAAATCCAACACTTTTGAGGCCGAGCACTCTTTATGGACAAAGATTGTGTGTGAAGTCGGTCTTAACATCTCTCCAGGCTCATCGTGTCACTGCGATGAGCCTGGTTGGTTCAGAGTTTGTTTCGCGAATATGTCAGACCATACGATGGAGGTTGCTATGGACCGTGTTAAAGGTTTCGTAGAGGACAATAATCGTGGTACACAAAAGAGGACCATGTGGAATACAAGGAGAAGGTCGCTGATCAACAAATGGGTCTCCAAGCTTTCTGCTGTTACTTGTGAATCAGAACGTTGATGATTTGTCTCAGAATCTCTCTTTGATTACTTTTCATATTATAATTGTTTTTCATGTTTTTTTTTTTTCACTCCAGATTTGGCGCAAGCCATTATTGGAGTTTAGCTCTACAAAATAAAGGAAAAAAGTACTGTTTTTTTTTTTTTGGGCTTTTTGAAGGGTTGTATTGAAGGGTCCTGTTTTTTTTTTTTCGTTTTAGTAACCAAATTGTATTATTTTATTCTTTCATAGTCATAAAACTTTAAAATTATTACTTGGGAAGTTAGCAAATTGCACAAGAAACATTTTTGTTACTTAATGTCAAAAATACAGAGATTTTTTCTATTTTCTTTCTATTAACTACATAGAAAAGTTGACAATAATATGTGAAACTAAAGCCGAAGAACAGCCGGAAATAAACAAATGTTCATACTAAAATTTATGAATAAAACTCATTATTTTTGTTTCTTGTGATTTTACTTTAAACTTTTTTTCTCTAATTTTCATCTTTTAAACTGATTACATAAATACTGTAGATCTAAGAAAATTGCTCTCCTACTTTTTGTACCAAACATAACAAAGTTGTAGTGTTCTACAACTATACTGCCGACACCCATATAAGCAATTGGGCTTAATGGCCCATGATCATTTAACCCTTTTTTTATTTCTTTTTTTTCTCCTCTTCTCCCTATGGATGCACATATGGTCCATATGCAACCTCTACGTGGTACGGAAAATGGAATACGCAAGTTCATGGGTTGATTGATGGTTACGACTTGTTCAGCTTCATAGATAGAACTGCGACAATATCCCACCATCATTGTTAATGGTACACACCATTTAAACTGCCCTTCTTGGGAAATATCTCTCCCCATCCAGCAACTCATCTCTACCTAGATTCCAAGCCAAACAGAGGTCAAATCAAGCAACCAAAGCATCGGCTAAAGTAATGGAAAAAGGTTACACAGTTGACGAATACTTTCAAGGGATTATTATTCAAGTTTACCAACTTTCTCTCCTTGGCAAGAGCATTGATCATGAAGATGAGATAATTTTTGAGTTTTTTCAGATGATTACAAACTAGTGGTCGATCAAACCGCCTAGTGAGTCTCCATCATCACCAGCCGCTCAAACATCTCAATTTTAGGCTCATCTGTTCTTCATCACTTCTACACCTCTTGCTATCTCAACAATGTCGCCACAACTTCCTCAATTAAATCTTGACTAAAACGAAAACATCTTTGTTAGAATTGTTGCAAGTTATAGATCTCTCCCTAACTAGTGCATATTATTGTTCCTAAGGCATGTGTACTCGCAGGATTGCACGATTCATAAATGTCTTACAAAAATGAAACCGTGTTCGAAGATAATTTGGTTTTTTGAAGACTACTGATCAACCAAAATACTATTCTTGAGTTATACAATCTATACATGATTTTTATGTTTGTTTGATCATTTTTTGGCTTTTGTAACTTTGCAAAGGCATGCAGAGGCGACAAATCCATTTTACTAAATCAATTTGTGTAGCCACCTTCTTTTTATCTTTTGATGACTAAAAGAAAAAAAAATTGAAGCAAGACATTTCAAATTAAAATACCATCTTCTTCACACATTATTAAATAAAACATTAGTAATATAAAAAATACACAAAATAAAAATAAAAATAAAAATAAAAATATAAAATGAAGGGATCTCTCTGACTAAGTCTCAAACTCCTCGAACGACATAAGACATTACAAAACGGGTAAAAATCAAAGAAAGCTATAAGTAGCAAACTGATGTACGGGGTGTTCAAAACATGAATTGTAAACAAGAAAGCAACAAGAGGTTGTTATTATGTGGCTAACACTTTTGGATGTTTTATGGGCCGAGACGATAAGGTCCATCACCCATGTAATGACCATCCATGTATAGAGCTGCGTGGTGCGGGTGCTGCAGACCATCCATCACCATAAACTGCATGTCTTCAGATGGTTTCCAGTGACGCTTTCTTTGGTTTATGAACCAATTGTTTATTTGTTTCTGATCTAACCCTGTTGATTCCGCTAAGGCCACCTTCTCTGATTCCTGCCAAGACAAATCAAACCAACCTTCGTCACTTTTGTAGTAATCAATTTATAAAAAGCAAGGCTAGAGATAATCGATAACCATTAAAAAAATTAGATAATTGGACGATGACCTAAAGTTTGTTGTTTTGAACGATTCCATAAGTAACGATTTACTCAATGTTGTCTTGTTATATTTTTTAATAACATGACGTCATTTGTAATTATCAATTTTAATCTTTTTATTTTCTCTATCACTACATTCGGTTAAAATTAGTTTAATTTTTTTTAAAACTGATTAACATAATTATCGTTCAAGATAGGTAGATAAATTTTTCATCACAGCTTAATTTTAATTAGTTTATGTTATTAATTTTTGAGTGAAAAAGTGATGTGTTAGAAATGCACAAGGGTTAGAACATCAAGACTAAAATATGTAGCATAGTGATCACTAGTAATAGTGTCGTCATCATTCGGATTTAAAACCATGCCTGTATCTTTTTCGGAACTACAAGGATATAAATACCATATTGGTCATGTAATGTGCCTATTAGGCCGTCTAACCTAGCCGGTTAAGAGGGAACTCCTAACTTAAAAACTGGTTTTTAAAATTCTTATTTGTAGTATATATTTTTTAAAAAATGTAAGAGCATAGAGAGATGAGAGAAAAATTTATACGTACAGAAGGATACGGCCACTTGTAATGCAACTCCCACCACGTAAGAAGCTTTTGCCTTGCTTCTTTTGGAAGTTTACCTTTCTTTTTCTTCTTGGACAGTTCTTGTTTCAAACTACTCAAGTATCCACTGTACTTCTTCAGCAAATGGTTCTTGAGTTCCCGATCTTCCGCCCTCGGGTCTATTTCCGGTAATTCTGTTTCCCCTCCACTGTTATTCTCTTGCTCTTCGTCTGATGATCCCATTCCCTCACTTTTCCCATCTGCTTCAACATATCATATTTTCATGAATTTGATGTTTCAGTCATCGATCTTTATGATTGGACTGCTTAAATTATGAAATTTATTAGAATTTATGATTTTGCATGATGAAATTGAACAAGGATGTACTGTGCCTAAACAAATCTTCACGAGCAGCACTAAAAGTTCTTGTGATAGTACTTTGGGCCGAGTGTAAGGAAATAAACCAAAAATAAGCCCCACCCCTCTTTGGATGGATTCCACAATGGGGAAAACAAGAACAAATATGGAGACCTATTTGTATCTTGCATACTTTCAACAATAATGCATCTCAATTATGTTAATTATTTTATAATCTTAATTATCACTAGAGAGTTTATCTATTAAGAATAAAAAGAAAAAAAAAACAAAAAAAAAATCTCAATGTTACAACAGTTTACCATGAACCAAAGAAACAGGCCAATTTTATGCGATCCATTATAAGCCCTACCTTGCCACTACACTTTGTTTTCTACAATCAATTGGTACATGTGCGTACATATATATATATATATATGCGTATGTGTATGTATATATATGTGAGATTGATGACATGTACCAGGATTGTTTAGGATGTGAATGGGGCCCTGACACAACATGCTAAGCTGAGATTCAATACGACGTATAAACTCCATTGCTTCTTGAATGGGCCGTGTTAGCTCCTCACGATATTTAACCAACATGTCACAGTATGCTTCCTGTTCATACAAAAAGAAAAAAGAGCATTAACATATATACACAATAAGAACCGAGCCTCTTAAAATTCAGTTGTGATTAGTATAATTAACCATGAATTGATCCAGTTCTGGGTCTTTGGATGAAGCAGACAAGGACGGTGTTGACCGCTGCTGCCTAGCTTCGAAGTCTTGCCGTGCCGCCGTAATTCTATCGACGACCTCAGGTGGGGCTCCAATCTGTATAAGCCATGACCCATGAACATATAAAAATATATCATCCAGAAGTATACACTAATTATATCATAATAATAAGAATTAAAAAAAAAAACAAACCTTTTGGCAGTCCAAGTAAGCTTGTAGGAGGGTAGAGTAGTGAGGATGAGCAATGATCTTGGCCTTCATGGCTTCTACATCGGAGACGTTATCGTTGTTAGCTTCTTGAGTATTGTGGATGGCTCTCATCAACATGGAGTAGTGATTGATCCTTGAGGAGCTAGCTTCGGATTTAACAGATGGGTTGTTGTTGTTGTTGGGTTGATCATGATCGGATCGGAAGCAATTCTCGGTTGTTTGTGGGAGAAGAGAACTCATATGTGGGAACAACATGTGTTGGTGATGTTGCTGATGATTGTTAGTATTATTGTAACCAGGACCATAATTGCTATTATTATTATTGTTATTGCTATCACTTGTGTTATCGTTTTTGTTGGAAGGGGAGATTGGAGAGTACAAGAAACTTACTCTATGAGGAGTGGAGCTGCTGTCATGCTGGTATTCTTCCATACCCAGATGAGTAAAAAAATTGAGAGAGAGAGAATATAAAAATCAAAGAAAAAAATAAAATAAAAATAAAACCCTAGAAAAAAAAAAGGGATGGGTGCAAGATGAAGGGGATGTATGTATTCTTGCTTTTGTTCTTAGTTCAATCAAAGGTCTCTGTATGACTATAACCACATCAAATCCAGATGACTAGACGACTCATCTATGAATCAAAAAAGGCCTAATTCAAAAAGAAATAAAAATAATAATAATAATAAGAAAGAAAGAAAAATATTGTGAGGTGAAGTTGCACCCAACAAAAACCAAATAAATTTATATTTTTGAGGAAGAAAAAACGAACTAGGTATATAGAATTCGTCAAGGAAGTGACATGGAAGAGAAGAAAATTAAAAAAAAGGTGAGAGAGAAGAAGATAGATAGAGAGAGAGAGAGAGATTAACAATAATGAAGAAGTTGGGTGGCTTGAGTGGATTGACAAGACGTCGTTTGCTTTGAGAGCAAAAAGAAATATTTGAAAATTAAAAATAAAAGGTAAGGAGAGAAGGGACAAGAGATAAGGCAAAGGCTTCCTTCTTCTGTTTTCCTCTCATAGGCTTATTTTATGTATTAAATAAAAAAATTTAAGTATTTTACTAAAATTAAAAATGTGGTTTGAAGTTTAGAATTAAGATGTACCACTCACTCAGTCAGTGTTTAAGCAACTAGGTCTTCGCGGCTACTTCAGCTATCGCTTCTTTGCTAGGTTGAATGACATATTTTGTACTCTTTTCTGGTAATTAAATGTTTTTTTTTGGGGTTAAAAGAATAGTTCAGAAAGAAGAAAATATGTAGTTTACTACTTCTAATATGATCTAAATATATTAGTTTTCTTTAAGATATTTTTCATGTGTAAGATATTGGTAAACTATTATAGATGTTTATGGAATTTGATCAAATGGATGAGAGAGTATGCTTTACTGGGATAGTGGATATTATACGAGATGCTGATAATTCCAACTATTAGCTCTATGATAAGACCATGCTGCACAAACACTTCTTTCAACACTTGTTCTGTTCCATGGTCAACATTCAGTTTTATTTTTTATTCATCTCAAATTTATATTTCATGGTTCATGAAGGAATGGTATAGAGTACCTATGAATTCTATTTTATACAAAAGGAAACGAAAAATCCTAGGGCTATAGATTAAAAAAAAAACATTGCTCAACGAAAGTATTTATTTTATTTTACAACATCAGTGCAATATATAGATTGGAACTTATACTGTGAGTTCGTGACAGTTAGCAAACAAGGAAAAATGTAGACGTTTTTCTTAAAATTAAGGCTACTTATACCGGACAGTAGTGATAGTAATAAAGATACATGTAGGTGTAAATATTATTATATTTGTGTTACTATTAGAATCAATATGTCTAAGAGTTCAACTTAAATTTAGTCGAAAGTATTTAAGGTTGTTGAACTTGCATTAGAAATGTGTTTTTTTTTTTTCCTTTTAACACCTTATATTATTTTAAGTTGGAAAAATGATTGCCAGCTACTTGAAGTATACACCAACACATAGTCACATATACAAACAATATAAATGTCTTGTTAACTACGTGAACTATTGTCATCACATAAGGACATCCATAAACAAACATATGTTATGTCTACAACACCATAAACATTCGAGGTTAGTCGGAATCCGGCGTTGACCGGTATTGACCAATATTTATCGGTGTTGACCGGCATTGACCGCTGTTGACCAGAAAAAAATATTCAAAAAAATATTTTTTTTCCTAATAATAATAAATTTTTTGTTTTTATGTATTTTTGAAAATACAAAATTAAAAAAAATATTTAAATAGAAAAAGTATAAATTTGTTATTGTTTATGAAAAAATCTACTACACATCAAATTTTGGTGGTATAGTTTTATTATATTATTTTTGGTATATTTTCTGTATTAAGAAACAGACAATTCGTGTGTTCACCCTTACGGGCGAACCTCTCTTATTCATCCTTTTAAATTAAGGAAACAAATCTTAATTAAAGAAACAAAATATGTTGATCAATCAATCTTATATTACAGTTTTTAATTATCACATCTGAAACCCTAACCATTTATTATAAATTCAAACCGATATATAATTTTGTTTAATTGTAAAATCTAAACCCTAAACACTCTTTTATAAATCCAAACAGGCATATAATTTTATTTAATAATAAAATTCAAACGCTAACCACTCTTTTGTAAACCCAAAGAGACATATAATTTCGTTTAACTGTAAAATGTATACCCTAACCACTCTTTAGTAAACCCAAACTGACATAATTTTATTAATAAAAGATCTCTTTTAAAAAATATGACATGACATGCCATATTATTTTATTCTGATTTGTTAATTAAGAGGGATGAATGAGAGTTGTTCACTTCTAGGCTTAACAAAATTAGTTACTTTACATACCACAAATTTTGTTTTTTCATATTATTTTTATTTTTATTTTGGTAAATAATTTTCTTGTATTTTTGTTGTTGTTATATGTTGTTTTGTAAATTAAACAAATCATTTATCTTTTTTATTTATTTATCGAAAATACATAAAAATAAAATCATTATTATTTTTAGAAGAAAAAAATATTTATTGAATATTTTCTTCTGGTCAACGCCGGTCAATACTGGTCAATGTCGGTCAACTCTGGTCAACGCCGGATTCCGACAGTCCTCGAATGTTTATGGTGTTGCACACATAACCTATGTTTGTTTATGGATGTCCTTATGTGATGACAATAGTTCACGTAGTTAACAAGACATTTATATTGTTTGTATGTGTGGCTATGTGTTGGCGTATACTTCAAGTAGCTGGCAATCATTTTTCCTTTTAAGTTTCAGTATGAGATGGTGAAACATTCACATCATTAAATATCATTCGTTAAGGTTAGATATTTGAATTCACTAGTCACTACCTTAATATTTCAAAACATAAGTGAAATAGTTTAAAAACAAATTATAACTAGATTTTAATCTGCGGTACACCGCTTGCATATAATTTTTATTATTATTTATATTTTATGTTGTATTTATTTGTTAAATATTGAATGTTTTGTAAATAGAGAAATAACTAAATTTTCTTTTACTTTGTACAGCTAAATGTTTATATTAATTTTTTAACGCGCAATATATTTCATGACCATTTGTTTGTTATATTTAGTTTGTTTTGTTTAGTGTTGGAGATTCTATTTTGATTTTTAATTATTATTTTTAAAAAATAAGGGATCTAAATACATAATAAGTCATTTATTTGTTATGATTAAGTCACATTGTTCCTAATGATTTAATTATTTTATACAATCTTAGTTAATTAACTTGATTTTATATGTCAAATATTCTAATATTAATAGTGTTGAAAAATAATTAAATGAGGATTTAACCCGTATTAACACAAATTTAATAATATTTTATTAATTTCAACATGTCTTTTTTATAACTCATCTATTATATAACCATATTATATAGTATTTTAAACTACTTTAATTTTACATATTCGTAATATTTTAAAATTTTGTTAAATTTATATAAATTATAATATCTTAATAAATGTGAATCAAAAAATTTTTTACGTTAATAGTCAAAGCTCACAAGTATTGGAAAACAAAATAAGAATCAAATTGTTGTTTTCTTTGTTTGCAAATGATTCAGAGATATAATATCTTCAAAACACAATAGAATTGTTGGTTAAATATATTTTACCTATAGTGTCAACTTTAAAAATATTATATATTGAGAAAATGAAACCATTTTTACTTTTTTACACCAACAAAAATATTTTTACCTAAATTAATTTATTGTTATTTTGTGCAATTTTTTAGAAATAAATGTTGTCAATAAATATAATTTAAAAGGTATAACACAAAATGTACTTCAAAAGTATTAGGGGGAGGTATTGGTTTAGGATTTAGACAGAATCTTGCTGACTCTATGTTTTTTAAAATCAGCAAGATTTTTAAAATGATAGAAAATTAGAAAGTAAAAATGAAGGATTTTATAAGAGATTGTTTAGGAAGTTATTTTAAATCTTGTTGATTTGTTTTTCCTAATCTTGTAAAATCTTTCAAAATCTTTCTATTTGATGATAGAGTTTTCATGACTTTTGTTATGAAGGAAATAATATAAAATCCTAAACCAATAACAGAAACGTAAACATTAATATAGATTTCATAGAATTCTATCTTTTAGATTAGGAAATTAATTATTATAACAATAACGTAAACATTCATTTTATTGTACTCTAAATTTATTAATCAACATTTTTCTCATAACTATATATACCGATTTGTACGAGGTTTATCATCTTAACCTGCAATGAAATACTAAAGAGACATAAATAACCTCAACAACGAGATGGAGTCAATCTCTGAATGCAAACATAATAACTTTTAACATAACTCTATCATTGGTCAAAAGTTAAGGAAATAAACGGAAGAGATGATAAGCTAGTCAAATCTAGAAATCGAAGGACATATATATCAATTGGCGAGATTAAAAGAACTGACTGTTATATATGCTCTAACTTAAAACCAAGAGTCAAGTAAGTAGTAATGGTTAATGAGTGGGAAAGAAAAAGAAAACAAAAACAAAAAAGAAGGAGAGGCAGTGGAAGTAAGAGTAGGGTGTGACTTATGCGTTGGATGTTTTTATTCAACGATTAATAGTGAAAACAATTTGGCAGTGAAAAAAATGACTGACTATACTCATTACTGTTCATCCTGCTTCAGCCCACGTGCGTGCATGTGTATCCTATATATTCATCATCTGTGTTCGTGTAGGTTTTATGTTCCGGGGTTTTTTTTTACGGTCTAAAACCATGCCACACTTAAATTTTATGTTGTTTTGGAGTTTAGATGGCGGTTTTAGTTCTATTTATTAAAGAGCTTCGATTATTAGAAGAAAGAAGACACGAGTGTAGAACTTTATTGTATTCTTATTAACTGCTAGAAACTCTGATTATTCTAATTTTAAAGACCACCAACCAAATCGGTTTAAGCAAATTAGGCTCAAAATCGTAACATACGAAATAACTTGGCAAAAAATGTGGTGCAGTACAAATAGTAACAAAATGTTAATATAGATAAATATACAAAGTAAAAACTTATGTATTAATTTTAGTAATTAATTTCAAATATTATTGTTCCCACATGTAAATGTTATGGAATTTTCCGATATTACCTATGTGGATTTATTTTGCCTTTTCTGGTATAAAAGCTTAGTTTTATCCTATCAATCAATCACTATTTAAAAAACTTGATCTGTATTCGAAAACATGCATAAAAATCAAACTTCTCACTAATTCATTGGCATTGATTTATAATCTTTTACCGCTAGATATATAGTATAGGCTTAACAATTACTATTAATTATAAAACGCTATCAAACACATTACTTTTTCACTTTTTCGATACCGCTTTATTTTACAATTACTTTATACCATTTTAGTATTCTTTACCATTTTTTTTAACGATTAAGAGACTTTGACGGTTTGACCGCTTCATATCACCAATTAAACCATTATTTAAAATTTCTACATCTTGCAAACTTATATTTTAAAGGGAAATCTATAAATGCATATGTAGTTATCCTAAATAGTTCTTTAACTTTTTTGTACACTCTATTTTGTACAGATAAAATAGGCATAACACAACTAAGAAAACAGCTTTACTATATAGGTGACCAAAAATTTAGTGGATTGGCAATTATTGTTTTAGGTAGTAAAAGAAAAGACAATTAAGTCAGAGAACAAAATATAACACTAACAAATGACTGTACAGTAACAAAATAGTAGTTCAATAGTAATTCTAGTTGTTGGTTTCTTAACAGTTTTAATAGTAAATGTGATTAATAATTCTAATATTAAAAATAAATATCATCATTATATAAAAACATGGTAGAAATAATATGAAACCAAACCTTTAGAAAGTAAACAACAAAAAAAATAAGGTATACCACACTAATTGGTTTTAGTAGAATACTCAACAATACCACTAAAAAGCTCGGTATTGCATCTAGAAAAGTTGTATAGCTGATTTAGGAAGCCTAATTAAGAATTTAAAATTTAAAATAGTTTCTAGATATGTTGCGATATTTCTATTAAAGGAGTGATTTAAAAAAATAAATTGAAATTGATACTTATGGGGTGTATTCAAACCATGATTTTGAAGAATTTGATGAGATTTGTGATAGATTTTAGGGAAGTTCATATGATTTTCAGTAAAATTCTTTCAAATCTCACCTAAAACCATGAGATTTGGATTTCTGTATTTTTAACTAAATAAATCCTCCAAAATCCTCCAGAATCCTAAAAGTTATTAAAATCCTAATCCACAAAACTGTTTTGAATAACAGTGGATTTTAAAGTAGATTTTTAAATCATCAGTTCAATAACAAGGGATTTTAATGGATTTTAAAATAGATTTTTAAATCATCAGTTCAATAACAATGGATTTCAGAAGACTTTTTAAAATACATGATTGAATAACATAGGATTTGTAACTCTTACACAAATCACTTAAAATGTCAAGTTGAATACACCTCCCACTATATTGTTTTTTATTTTTTGCATTGCCGTATGTTTGATTTTTATTATGATAAATGACATTCAAAATTTTGGTATTATTTTTACTTATTTCGGGTTTCTACCATTACTTACTTGTTTATCTTTTTCTTATTGACAATTTGACATCAATGAGTTAAACCCAAGTACCCAACTAATTCGGATGTGAGCAGACTATTTAGTATGAGTTTATGCAAACTCACTTCAGATCCGTTCTGTATGTAATATAACCAAACCTAGAACTTATGCAAGTTTATGTTCTAATGTCAAGATCTTCAACTCAGTTAGTGGTTCTAAGTTAGAACCACTGAAAACCTAACATATTATTTGTAACTAAAGGCGGACTCTTTTTCTTTTGGTTCTAAAAACCTAACATATTATTACTAAGTTAAAATTAAATACCCCATGATGGTACTAATTGTCTTTTTTTTTTTTTTTTCTTTCTAATTGGCTCTTTGTTATCGCTCTTACCCGATTCATAAAGAAAGACTTTTTTTACCGTCGGAAAGATCACTAATCATTTAGCTCAAACAGAAAAGATCACTAATCACACACCCAAAAACATAACATATTATTATTATTAGAGAACAGAAGAAGAAAAGACGTTGGTTTAGCGTTTCACTTGTTGACAAAAACAGAAAAAATAAAGGTATAACTTTAGACTGTTGTCATTGCTGATTTGCATGTGAGAGAGAGGGAGAGAGAGAGAGAGCATTGGGCCAGACAGAAAATACAAGTCCCCCGAGAGATGCGCGCTACAAAAGGAGAGATGGGACATTTATAGACGGACCCCATCTTCTGTCAGAACTCTATTCACATCATCATCAATTCATCATCATTTATTACAATTTTCTTTATATTCAAAAAGCAAATAACTTAAAAAAAAAAAAATGGGAATCCAAGACTTTATGGTGGGTGGTCTTTTAATCTTGCACTATTTTAAGAAGTGGCAGTTCCTTGGGCTACCCTTCGATCGATGGATCATCTTGCTCTTGTTTTTTGGTTATAAATGGAGTTGGCATATCCATGTCACCATGTGCATATAATATCCATATATCTATGTTTTTAATGTATATAATATATATGCATCTATCCATGTGGAATGTCAATAGGAGTCCAAGAAATGATGGTTTTTGGTTTTCTCCACTCGATACTTTCCTCTTTTTACTTTTGCCTTCAGCCTTCCTCCTTTTGTTTCTTCCTGCAACTACTCCAACATGATGTTCTATTCCCTTTCGTGCTTCATATCTCAACTACTGTTTATACCATACTACTGTTTTAAACATTGTATTTTCATACTTCGTATGTAACTAGTTTCAAGCATTGTATTCTCATAATTCATATGTAACTAGCTTAATTGGTTACATACACGGACAGTACCAAAATAGCCAAGTTTAAGCTTGATGAAATAAAGTTTGACAAAAGACGCTTATGTATTATCCTTAGATATGCAAGATCTACTTAATATATATATATATATATATATATATGCATAATTCAAATTGAAACCAACAAGGAAACAACTTCTTATTTTAGAAGCGTTACAGTAGAACTACAAGGGAGGCACATAAATGTTTTTGGAAAGTATTAATATTGAAACATTGTAATAAAATGAAAAGGACAGACGACAAACTCGCGACGGATTATATTACAACTGAAACAATGTAATAAAATGACAAAAAAAAAAAAAAAAAAAGAGATGAACTGGCGATGGATTGTTAGTTTGTTACCAACTTACCACTTAGATCATAGTAAATGAAATGAGATTATAATTTATAACGCAGAAAAGATGGAGCAACTATAAACCGACATGAAGACAAAGGCATGATGCTGTTTGTCTTGTGATGCAATTAATATAATATATGTAATATAGAATCTCGTGGAAACATATCATTCACATATTTTAGTTATCTTTTCTTTTTATTAGTTCATGATTTCGATCCATACAGCTGCTAAGCATTTTATATATTGATGTGAAAGAGAAGCTAAACAAACCCTTTTCTACTTTGCATTTACCTAAATATAGATACTCCCACCTTTTTTTTCTTTCTTTTTTTTTGCACCATGTAGTAAGCAAGATTTTAAACACGTAACATTTACGAGATTTAAACAATATATAGTAGAAAATTAAAACAAAGTGGATGAAATATCCACATATCAAAAGTCATTTGCATTATTACATAAGGTTACACAAGGTTAAAGACCACCATCCAATTATTAAAAGAAAACTCACTACATAGTTCTAGTTATGAATATTAATTTTGACAAACAATATAGTTTCTAATCTCTTCAATGTATGTTAACATTTGCCCATTCGGCATAATGGCATTTTCTAATAATATAACATTTTAGGGTATGAAAACTGTAGATGAATGTATGTATTGATTGGAAAAGCTAAACTATATACTAATCAGAGAATATTTTTGGCTTATCGATTATTAACATAGTAATTAAGATTTTGTGAAAAGCTAAAGCATCCAAAATATCTTTTGGCCGACAGATAAAGACAAGGACGTAAGCGTATTATAATTAGATTAGACGCATTCAACGGTCAAAATTAGTGTTGCGTTTATAAAAAAAAAATAGGATTTGGAGTGGATTATGAATAGTGAAGATGGACTTGATGAATAAATATGAAGAAAAGAAAAAAAAAAGAAAAAAGGTATAAATAAAAGAAAAAAACTCATGTATGATTGATTACTTCTATAAGTAGTAATCAAGAGCAACGACACAACCACAAGACATGGAAGTAAAATTATAGAATGGGGTTAGATTTAAGGAGACGAAAAAGATGAGATGAGAGTGGGTCAATTATTAAGTGACGACAGAGATACTAACAAACTGGGATCTGAAAGTTACCAGACGAAGGAAAAGAAAAGAGCTTTTAGAGACTGCCTCCTCTTCTCAGACCCCTCATCACTCCCACTTAGTCTAGTCCCAAGGACTGTCCTTTACTGTTCCTCTTATTTATATATTTGTTTTGTTATTACATTTACTATTTATTTTTTCTTTCTAATATTGTTATATATTTATACATTCAGTGGCCCACATTACATCTTCCTATTAAATTAATTTTATTAAAAAAAAAAAACTGTTATTTTCTTCTCTTGAGTTAATTTGGTAACTGGTAACTAGAAAACATTTATTTATGAAATTGTCTAATATCTTTAAGTTGATATTAGCTAATAACAAAGGACATTTAATTTGAGATGGATTTTAGCATGATATTTATTGGATGTGTTTTTAAAAATATATATTAATTTGGTGTTAACATAATTGTATTTAATGATATTTAAAACGCGAATATAAGTTAAGACAATTGTTTCAGAAAGATACAGATCACACAATAGAGTTTTTTTGACAAAATTTTATGTATGTGTTAGACAATCATGGAAAATCATGCACCAATAAGACATATGAATTGTAAGAATTTAAGGTGGAGGTAGTCAGTCTTCAACAAAAAACACGATAGTATGGGTCTTTCATCTTAAATGACTTTGATAGGTTCCATTCAGAATCACAAGAATACAAGACACAAATAGTTTTAGTGGGTAGTCTAAACTACTTCTTTTCTAATATAATTTTGGGTTTTATAGAAAAAGATTATTGAATCCTAGCAGAATAAGTAAACAAGAGATAACACCAAAATGACAAAGTGATAACACCAAAGAAAATAAGAGTTATCATATGAAAACCAAAAAACCAAAACATTAACACCAAGGCATCACTACTGCCTATTCCATGTACCGCGAATTAGACCTCCTCGATCTGACGGGCTGCTCTGACAATCGTGGCCCATCAATACTCCATTCCCGAACAGCATCTGTGTCCTCAAGAAATAGGGTAAACTACGGAAAACTAGCTAGAATTTGCTCTCCATTTTCCCACGTCGCATACTTAGAGGGTAGAGCCTTTTAAATTGATCAAGAGCTCCACCTCCAGTCTTCCACCAATTTGAACCTGCAACCGGATGGTTTGCGGACTATTCCATCCTGTCAAAGCATAAATCGTGATTTCCGGTTTAGGCTCATGGCCTTCTTCTCCATTGGATTCTCTCTTCTCATCATCCCTATCTCCTTCCATGATAAACAGTTGAGGCTGCTTACACTTGTAACTGGTACGTGTCACAACTGAAACACAAGACCATATTGTAACGCTCTGACCGCCACCTCTTAGTGGGCTCAATGTCCAATCCCAGTCCATGGGCTCACCTTTCTTAATTGGTCTCACGTCCTCTCACTAGGCCTGTGAGTCCATCTATATCCGACGGTAAGTTTGCTACGTCCGGGAGGCTATAAAGACTTGTTATTGTCCCTACAAATCATCACATGATCTTCCCCTGTGTTTTGTCCTCACTTGCACAGTTCCGACAGTCACTTCCCGGAAGATCACCCATCCTGAGACTACTCCAGCTCAAGAACGCTTAACTCTCGGGTTCTCTCAGGATCCTTAACCAAAAAGATAAGTGCATTTTAGTGACATAAGTGGCCAAATCAATTCTTTTAAATCTCTGCGCAAGTCTTTGAAACCGAGGTGTCACAATTCACCCCCACTAACAGATCGCAACGTCCTCGTTGCGCACCAAGACCGTCACCCCCGATGGTGTGAGCCCACTCGACTCCACACTCATCTGAGTTCGGCTCTGATACCACTTGTAACGCCCCGACCGCCACCTCCGCCACCTCTTAGTGGGCCCTATGTCCAATCCCAGTCCATGCGCTCACCTTCCTTAATGGGCCTCACGTCCTCTCACTAGGCCCGTGAGCCCATCCATATCCGACGACCGGTTTGCTACGTCCGGGAGGCTTTAAATACTTGTTACTGTCCCTACAAATCACCACATGATCTTTCCCTATGTTTAGTCCTCACTCGCACAATTCTGATAGTCACTTCTCAGAAGATCACCCATCCTGAGACTGCTCCAGTTCAAGCACGCTTAACTCTGGAGATCTCTAAGGACCCTTGACCGAAAATATGAGTGCACTTTGGTGACATAGGTGGCCAAATCAATTATTTTAAAGATCGCCGCAAGTCTCTGAAACCGGGGTGTCTCACATACTCCGCTTTCTCTTGAGCTCGTCCCAACTAAGCTTTCATGGTATTCGAGAGAGTGGATCCTTGCCAAGAGGTTCTATTTCCTTAGCTTGATTGAAAAAATTTGCGGATACCGGCATCGGTGGCCTTGACGTTGGGGCTCTATATCCACCCTTACGCCGCCGTCGCTGCAACTGCTCATCCTTCATCCTTGCCAAGTTCAACACTTCCTTGAGGGATTTTGGTCTAAACATTCGAACACTATCGGCTATATTCGTATCCAATCCTTTAATATAGGTGCCCATGAGCGCCTTTTGTGTCCAGCCTTCAACCTTATTTTGTAGTCTCTCGAACTCACGCTAGTACTCATGTAGTGTTCGAGTTTGATGGATCTTAGACAAGGCCTCGTCAAAATCTTCACCCTCGACTGGTCTGAAACGCACCCACAACTCTCCTTCGAACACTTGCGAGGTGAAGACAACAACATCTTCACACAACGCTTTTGACGTTGCCTGCCACTACTTGTTTGCTTCCTCTCCAAGTGGCAAGAAGCAAATCTGACTTGTTT
The DNA here is from genome assembly GCA_024034495.1 of Camelina laxa. Taxonomy (NCBI): domain Eukaryota; kingdom Viridiplantae; phylum Streptophyta; class Magnoliopsida; order Brassicales; family Brassicaceae; genus Camelina; species Camelina laxa. The sequence goes on from CM043881.1 coordinate 13,870,912, forward strand.
ATCTTATGGTGTTTGGTTGTAGCCAAAATACTGCTTCACTTTACTGATCCACGTGGTTAGATTGCCCCCTTTGAAGCACGAAAAGTCCAGTTTAACCGTGCGTCCCATAGTCGGAGGGTTAACCATCTCACCCCGCATCAAATTCACTGGTTGTAGCTGCTCTCGGTTCATGCTTTTTGTGGTTGAACAAAGAGCGCTACCATCACCTTCGTTGCTAGCTATTATGGCTGTAGTTAACCGGTATATTGCCGCATCCATCATCTAAAACCTGTCAGAGAACCCTTGATTCATTTGCTGAACATCCTCTTTTAGCTCAATCACGTTGGCCTCCAAATCTTCAAATCCTCTTTCAGCTCAATAAACTAATAGCAAAATTATTTAAAAAGCGGTAAGCAATAAGCCCGCGCATAGCACGGGTATTCATCTAGTATCAATAACAAACCAACTTCCAATAACATGAACAACTGAAAACATAACACATAATCAACTCTAATAAAATATCAACACAATATCATTCATGACCATTCTGTCCAGCAACCTAGCATACTTCTATACAAGGTTCAAATATTATTAACATAACCAAAGCTAACAACACATAACGAGACCCTAGATCATCCTCCTCATTGTCATGATTCCACGTCATATACCTGCACCACAAACAACAATTGAAATGCATAAGTATTATCACAAATACTTACTGAGAAAATCCTCTCATCTACTGGCTATACACACAAGCGAAAATACAAACACAAACAATGCAGAAAAGCAAGCAAACCAAACAACTCTGATCACATGCGTCGACCAACACTCCTTGTCGTCACGCTTGACACTAAGCCCTTGCGTCGACCGACGCACTCCTTACATCGATCGGTGCAACACCTTTGCATTGACTGACACACTCTTTGCATTGATCGATGCAACCTGGCGTCTTCACCAAATCCCTAGTAGCGTTGACCGACACCCTCTTGGCAACGATCGATGCAGTCACGCGGAACATCATCAAACACGATCTTTCTCAACTTCTCTCGGCTCCAACCGTAGCCACAACGTCCGTGAAGCCAAAACCGACCTCACTAGGCCACAACCACCACGACAACCACTCACAAACAAGTACACAAGCAATCAACACACAAAACACACATCTAATTGCTTAGATAAGCCATGGTCCTGCACTCACCCTTTAAACAAGCAGATATTACTCAAAAACGAAAAACACATCACCAAAGCAACCTACTCAACCGACCACCACCTTAGATCACCACTCATAATAAAAGTCAACTACAGTTACGATTTTTTGTCGTACATTTTCGTTAAATATATACTTTTTTGAAAAAAATTATACAATTGCTTATGTTCATTTTAGAGTTGTGTTTTTCACCTTAAAAAAACCATATGTCTACTTATGTTCATTATGGAATTGTGTATTTTCACCATATCTTATTTAAAAAATTTTATTCCAATAGTAGTGTTTATCTAAATGTGTATGTCTTTTGAACTTTATATATATATATATATATATATATATATTTGTCTTTTCTTATATAACTAACAGATCATTGTTCGCTGATACAAATTTTCATTTCATACTGAACCTAAATAATATGAATTTTAACAATATCCAACATAATCTATAATCTAACTAAATATTTTAGCATCGATTATAGTAATATAGAAATATAATCAAGTTTAATTATATAACTTAGAGTTGCGTCCATTTATCGTAATTCTTCGTAAAATATGTGTTTTTAAAACATTTAACTATTTTATATTTATTTTTAGAAATTTGTGTATTTTATTATAATTATTGGTTGATAAATTTTCACTCAAGATGAAATTTATTTTATTTATAAAGTTATTTTATCATAAATTTGTACTTATTTATGAGAATTTGTTAAAAATACCTTTTTGATATACCCCTTTTCAAAAATACCCCTTTTCTGGCCATTTTTATTTTTGCACTCCTTTAATTTTTAATGATCATTTTACCCTTAGATGAAAAATATTTTAATCAATATAAAGAAAAACAAAATTTTTCCGCCAAAAAAATTTCCGACATATTTTCCCGCCAAAAAGTTTTTTGTCAACAAAAATTTACAAGGTTTTATAAGGTTTCTACCTTATAAAAGCCTTATCAACACCTTGTAAAGGCTTTTACAAGATTTTTTAAAGAGTTTAAAAGGTTTTTTAAATACCTTGTAAACGCTTTTATAAGGTTTTTACAAGGTTTTTAAAAGGTTTTTAAAAGGTTTTTAAAAGGTTTTCAAATGGTTTTAAAAAAAAAATTTAAAAGGTTTGTAAACATCTTGCAAACGCTTTTACAATGTTTTTAACAACCTTTTAAAAGCGTTTATAAGGTTTTTAAAAAGTTTTAAAAGCGTTTACAATGTTTTTATAAGATATAAATTTCAATATTTTTGGCGGGAAATTTTTTTTTGGCGGGAAAATATTTTCGCTTTTGGCGGGAAAAAAAATTGGCGGAAAAGTTTTTGGCGGGAACATATTTTCGATTTTGATGACTATACATTCACTACAAAAAAATGGTCGTATTGATACCAAATATTTCGTCTCAATAATAACAAATTCGTAACAATAAAAAGTTTGTGACGAATTTGTGACAATTTTTAAACGGTTGCAATAAAGTCGTCACAAATTTTTTTTGTAACAAATGCGTCACAATATTGGGACGAATATATCTAGTAACTATATTGTAACAATAAGTGACAAAAAATAAGAGTAACAAAAACGTTATAATTACCGACTAAAAAAATTGTCTCAAAATCGTCATATTTATTGACTATCATAACGTCTCAATTATGTCAGACATTACGACAACACTGTTGTCACTAAACAGTCACAAGTAATGACTAAAAAATCGTTGGTTAAGCGTCACATTTACCGACTAAAAATATAGTCTCAACACCGTCATATTTTGTAACCATCACAATATCTCAAATATTGACTGTAAACATCATCTCCAAAACGAAATATTGTGTGACTATTATATTGCTCGAAGTTTGTAAACTATAACGTCATATTTTGTGTCTAAAATTTGTCTCAATTCTTATTATATTTTCATCATATATTTATCCACTAAAATTAGCATAAATAGTTAATATATATAATAACCACTAAAATAATTTGATAAATAATAAAACGGATTAAATTACCAAATCAACGTACAAAACGAAATTGTTATAAAAAAGAAACAAACGTGATGGTCTAAACTTCAGCAAACAAAAGCAAAATAAACTTAACAACAAAAACAGAAGCAAATAAGCACAGTAACATTAGCAAACAAAGTAAAACCAAACTAGGTAGCATGAGCAAACGAACCAACACCAATGGAAGTTTGTGGAGTAGATGGAGCTGCTGCATTTGATCCACTGGGACCTGCAAAAGATTGAATCAGTTGCTCCACAGAATCGAGTCGTTTCTGAATAACCACATTATCTTCACGACTCTTTTGCAATTCCATTTCCAGCTCTTGAACTCGTAGGGTTAATGTTCCTACTTCTTCAGTAGCTTGAGGGGGCACAGCCGAACCATCTAAAGACATAGAAACCCCACTTTGGAGTGATCCAAGTCCAAATACACGACCTTGTTTCGATATACCAGCAATCTACAAAAGAAAACACAAAGTATGCTAATAAGAATTCATTGACATGCAAAACTTTCTCAAAGCTCCAAGGAAACAAAAAAAGATTGAAGTGAAAAAAAAAATATACATTCTGTAAATAAGATACTATATTTTGATAATAGTAGGATTTTATAAAAAAAAAGCTACATGATATGCCAACAATCAAAAGTCATACAAGCATATCAAATAAAACATAATGGAAGTTATAAAAAACAGTAAGTATATATATTAGCTAGCTACCAAAAGACATATATTATGTAGAAAGCTACCTTAACATAGATGTCATTTTTCTCCTCGATGGTCAGAGAATCCATTGTCAAAACCTCTCCATTAGAGGACTTCATTTGTGCCAAGCGTTCTAGAAGATGTTCATCATACGCTTCAGCAATTAGTCGTGCTCTCTCATCAACATATGACCCATCGGATTTTTGGTGTGTTTTTCTCATCACAGCAATGAAGGAAGAGTCTTCATTATTTGCTTCCTGTGAACAAAATACAAAAGAAACTTTAAAAAATAACAAAATTTTAAACAAAAAAAAAACATATTCGCTACCAAAAATATAAACATTACCAAAACATCTTTCACTTTTGCATAAGAACGTGATCCAGCTCTGTGACAATGTGGACCTAAACCATCACGACTAAATAATCGTGAAGAACAAGCTTTTTCACTTTTTTCTTTGGCTTTTGGAGTCTTCCAGTAATCTACCATTTTTTTCCCAATGTTCAAACAGAATCCACTCAGGTTGTTTTCCCTTGGACTTTGCAAGACTAACCATTCCTTTGAGACGAGTAGCAGCAAGTGCATCAAAGTTGGCTTTAACTAGATGCTCAATCGTGGGATCCCACTGAAACCTTGTCTGTGTATAGATATATATATATATATATATTATTAGACATGTATTGAATATAAACTTATTTCTGAAAAATAGTTTATACATAACTAAATCAAACCTTAAATGTTGAAAACCAAGCATCTCTATAGTATTGCGGCACCTTATTCCAGCTATACCACGCTCCTTTGAAATTCCCTTCAATGATTTTCCTAACATGAGTTGATACTTCGGTGTTGTGTTTGAACCTGTTGCATGTGTATTAATTAATTCGCACTTTACTTTGTTACATTAAACAGTAGTGTCTGAAACAAAAAAATAAAAGGAAGAACAATACCATTTAGCTCCATTTCTTCGAGCCGGATTAAGCACTCGAACATCACGTTGCACAGGTAAATTTTCTTCCCTCTGCTCGACTGGTTCAACGTTTGCAGCTTGGGGATTCAAAATTCTAGGAGGCAAAGTTCTTTGAAAACCAGCAGCTTGAGAACTCGATGATTGTCCATACAAACGACCACCAATGTTGATTGGTGGGCGCATCTGTAATTAGCAAAGAGAAATAATATATAACATATCCAAACAATTTAGAAGAAATCAAACACTTTATAACAAAACCAAGAGAACTAGAGGATCGGGAAGAGAGTATCTACAAAATTCAAACCTTGAAATCGAAGGTTTTGGAAGAGCTAACTACAGCGGGGGATCGGGAGAGAACTGACAAGAGAGGAGGTTAAAATCGAAGGACCCAAGGAGAGAGGGCTCCGATCTCAACTTTATATTGAGACACTAGTCAGTTTCCTAGGTAGAGAACGTGGAGAAAGATAATACTTTACTTTTGTTTTCGTGAGTGGGAAATAGGTGTAAAAACAATATTTTTACCGGGTGTTTTTACCGCTTCTACTTTTTTGTCTTTCTTTTTTATCAAAAAAAAAAAACAAAACAAAACAAAAACCAACAATTTTTGCCGCTTCTATTAAATCTAACTTTCCCAGCAAAAATAGTTAACATTCTTTTAATTAGAACCATGAGTACAAACTTGAAGTTGAAAGAAAAGTTTTTTGTGGATTTAGTTTTGTGATGGTCTTACCAAAGTGTTATGATCAAATAATCAAAGTGTTATGATAATGACTTACCTTGCTGTTGTATAAATTGAACCATAGAAACTAAATGTTAATTAAAGTGTATATTCACATGTCGAAAAAGAATTTAAAATAAAAAGAACAATTGGACGCAAGTATAGGTTAGTATGACTTACATCAACTGATTCCATGATAAGAACCACATTACTCTCCTTGTGGCAGACAGCACTTTCGAAGTCTTCAAGAGAAAATCGCCATAGATGCAACTGCCTACCAAATGAGGTACAAAAGTCTCAAACAAGAACATAAAAAAGATGTAGTGAAAGAGAGAACAAAATAAGTTGATGATACCTGGAGTATAGTACTTGGAATATTCATCTATAAATCTCTGAGTTTCGGTTTTGCTAGAGCAGTGGTTTTCACAGTTATGTAGCCTTGAAAAGAAACAGAGGAGCTAGTTAGATCACACCTTTGAGAGAGTTCATAAAACAAAAGTGGTAAGGTCTTGAGCCTTTTTTTATACCATTTAGATTAAAGGTTCCAGCCCAAACCGTTGAATCTCTCAGTTTAGGCACTGCGAAAGCTTCACCGGTCAAGGTCTTCTCAACATACACCAAACATGGGAGCTCATTGCCCTCTGCATCAAGTTGTTATAAATAACCAAAGACCACATGTTCAGCACAGCTGAGAAACGATACATTTTGGAATTAAACTGAGAAACAATACAATCTAGAAACAAACAATATGAGGCTAAATGGTATTCAATCATGAATAAGAACGAAGAAAGAGACTGATTATTGAATCAAAGAACCCTAATTCATCGAGATCAAATCCTATTTCACATTACTCTAAATATCAAATCCATCAAATCCCAATTCAGATAACCCTAATATCGCATCTAATAGATAGAATTTAAAACAGATTGAATCGTACCATTAGAAAGAGACTTCATCAGGTTGTTGAGAAAAAATATATGGGACTTCATCGTACCTCCCTTGTTGAGAAAAAATATATGGGACTTCATCAGGTTGTTGTGTACGGTGATCATATCCATCATAGTGTCGATCTCCTATTCGATTTTTCGTCTTGATGTGGGGTTCAAAATAATAACTACAAAAAGTAGAAATTTCTTCATTGACGTATTGTTCAACAATTGAGCCTTCTACTTTTGCTTTATTTTTCACTTTTTTCTTTAAATGACCCATGTATTGTTCGAAAGGATACATCCATCTAAATTGTACAGGTCCTCCAAGTCGAGCTTCATGTGGTAAATGAATAGGCAAATGTTCCATAACATCAAAAAAACATGGTGGAAATATTTTCTCCAAGTTGCAGAGAACAATACAAACGTTTTGTTGCGATGTTGCAACACCGTCTTCGGATAATGTTCTTGCACAAATATCCCGGAAAAATAAGCTAATACCTACATAAAAGAAAATATAGATTTAGTTAAACATTAAATTATAACACTAAGCAAAAGACCTTATAATATATGAACCCATTGAAATTTTCACGTCAATAACTAAAAAAAAAACGAAAAAATCAAAACAAAAGAAAACTCATAATTGGCGATCTCAATCTAAGGCTAATCAATCGACGAACCATAATTGCATTTAATCCAATAGTTCTTAAGAATTCTATTAATAAAAAAAGCCAACTTAAATATAACAACAAGACCCGAAGACAATAATATAATTAATTCATCAAATTAAGAATATATGTATATATATATATATATATATATATATATATATATATACCAACCTGAAAGTGCTTCGTGTATAGATTTATCCATAAGCTCAGCAAAAGCAATTGGCAGTAACCGTTGCATTAAAACATGACAGTCATGGCTTTTCATTCCTCGTAATTTTCCTCTAGTTTGATCAACACATTTTGACAGATTTGATGAATACCCATCGGAAAATTTAACATCTTTTTTGAGCCACTCAAAAAAGGTTGCTTTTTCATCAGTTGGAAGTCTGAAAATCGGAATTGGTGCCTTTCCATCAGCTGTTAATTCCAGTTGTTTCCGATTACAATACTCTTTCAAATCGAGTCGTGATCTGATGTTATCTTTGGTCCTCCCCTGCACATTAAGTAGTGTATTGATGATATTATCATGAACATTTTTTTCGATGTGCATCACATCAAGATTATGTCGGAGTTTAAGATCCTTCCAATATGGTAGCTCCCAAAAGATGCTCTGTTTATGCCAGTTGTGAGTGTCACCGTATCCTTGTAATCGCCCATGGTTTCCACCACAATCAACTGTTTTAGGCAAAACATTGACTTTATTCCACAATTCTTCACATGTTAGCAATTGAGGTGGAGTATCATTCACAACCCGTCCTTTCCGAAAGTTTTTCTTGTTCCGCCTGTAGCTATGGTCATTCGGCAAAAATGAACGATGACAACCAAACCAACTCGTTTTTCTACCATTCTTCAGTTGAAATGCATTTGTCTGATCCAAACAATAAGGACAAGCCAACCGGCCATGAGTTGTCCAACCCGAAAGCATAGCATAAGCTGGAAAGTCACTTATTGTCCACATAAGTACAGCTCGTAAAAGAAAGTTCTGCTTTGTATAACGGTCATATGCCTGAACGCCGTTATACCACAAATCTTTCAATTCTTCTATCAAAGGTTGAAGAAAGATATCAAGACTTCTCTTAGGATGATTTGGACCAGGAACTAGAACTGATAAAAACATAAATTCTTGTTTCATGCACATTTCAGGTGGCAGATTATACGGAGTTAAAATTACCGGCCATAGTGAATAATTATGTCCTGACATACCAAATGGATTGAAACCATCTGTACATAACCCAAGGTATATATTTCTTGGTTCAGATGCAAAATCAGGATATACCTTGTTAAAATGTTTCCATGCTTCTCCATCCGATGGATGAGACATTTTTCCGGTCTTCACAAAGTGTTCTGCGTGCCATCTCATATCTTTTGCTGTATTATCAGATTTATACAATCTCTTTAATCTATCGGCTACTGGCAAATAAAACATCTGGCTATATGCAACTTTTTTCTGCTCAGGCTTTTGAGTAGGATGAAATCTGTCTTTGCCACAGAACTGACAGTTCTCTTTCGACGCAGCATCTTTCCAAAAAATCATGCAATTATCTCGACAAACGTCAATTTTCTGATAAGGTAAACCCAAAGATCGCATAAGCTTCTTTATATCATAGTAGGAATTCATTGAGTTGTTACCTTCCGGCGAATATTCTTTCACCATTTTAGAAATTGCGTCCATACAGTTTTGAGGCAAATTATAATATGTCTTCAAACTCATGAGTCGAGCTGCTAAAGATAGTTGTGAAAGACCTTCTTTACAACCATCATAAATTGGATTTTTTGCAGCGTCCAAAATATCATAAAACTTTTTTGCTTCAGCATTAGGCTCTTCTTCCATGTTTTGATCAAATCTTGACTCTGGATTATCAAATGCATCTGAAACCATTGTCACATAAGGATCCACTGGTTCTGTGTGAGACTCAGATCCAAAGGCATCTTCGGTAGAAGAATGAATATCAGCAGTATTGTAATTTTCTCCATGAGAAATCCAAACCCAATAGTTAAGCATAAATCCTCTGATATATAAATGATTTGTCACGGTCTGCTCATCCCACATTTTTCCGTTTTCACACTTGAAGCAAGGACAATGGAGTATGCCTTTCTCGAGAAATAAAGGTTGACTCTTAGCAAATCTTATAAAATTTGCTAATCCTTGGCAATATTCTCTTGAAACATCATTAATTGTGTGATCAATTCTTTCGTACATCCAACGTCTTGTTACTGGAATATCGTTGTTTGACGACATTAAATAGACCTAAAATATTAAATATCAATTTCAAAAACTTAATAACTTAAAGAGAATTAAATATAATTATTAGTAGTATAAACCCAAGAGAACTAGAAAAGTATTCACGAAATATTACACACAATAGACAGTTGTAATACTGCTCGATCGATTGTTGTTGTAACTAAAAAAAAAGAAAAAAAAAAGAAATTAGTATCTACGTATGATGTATGCACTTAATTGTTGTATCTCATATGTTCTCATTGATTAAACGTAGATACTAATTTCTTAAACACATGTCTAGAAGAAAACTAAGTTAATTATATATATATATGGACTAATATGAAGAAAACGTATTATATAGACATGTGTCTATGAAGAAAACGTAGATCATACAGAGCTTTATTATATATATGACCGTATGATCTTAAACACATGTCTAGAAGAAAACTAAGTTAATTAAAATAAAGATATATGGCTATCAAATTAAACGTGCAGAGGCCATGTTAATTATATTAGTCAACTTTTCACAGATCATGGAAACACAAACACATAAACAATGATGGACACTAGTTTAATTTCAATATAACACAAAAGTTTTAAGGATACCACATAAAAAAAAAAAAAAGAAGAAGTTGAATTAGACTTGTACCTATGAGAAGAAAAATCTTATAACTGCTAGACAAAAACTTCAAGATCTCGTCTATTTTTTTGGGTAGAGAAAACTTCAAGATCTCGTCTATTGTTCTGATTGTGATATCTTCCACAAAAGCAATAATATATATATATATATATATATATATATATATAGATGAGATTTCTATTCTCATTAGTAATAGAGAAAAAACTAGTTAAGTATTTTTGTTAACTTTATCTCATAAGAAAAAAAAAAGTTTTTAAGTTTATCTAAAAACAATAATAATAAAGATAAACTAACAAAACAGTTACAAAATCTTTTGCCATGTAAATTAGATGATTATCTTATTTTAACATATTAATATTATTGCAACTATTTCATTACAAATTAAGTCAAAATCAATAATTGTTAAAATCAATCACTATTATGACAAAAGTGTTACGAAATTACGTAACTATTTAATACAAAATATTAGGCTAGTCATTCGTACCAATTTGTGACTACAGTTTCGTCACTCTAATGTCACAAATTGTGACTCATATATCTGTTATAAAATTGTAACTAATTTACGACTATATATTAGTCACCGAATCATCACATTTGTTACAATCAATAATATCGTCACATTTTCGACATTAATTGTGACATAATTCGGTACTGACGTTAAACGTCACAAAATTGTGACAAAATAACTACAAATTAATGACAAAATTAGTTAGTCTCAATAACGTATTTAAAATGTCACAAATCTGTGACGTAAAATTTTTGTCACAAACGTTCATCTCAATATGACCATTTTTTTGTAGTGATTCTTGCTGTCACTCAAAGAAGGATAATTTGGTCATTTTGTATATAAAATGGGTAGTTTTAAAAATTGTCAACATGAAAATGTATTTTTAAAAAGGGATATGGAAAAAGGGACATTTTTGAGAATGCCCCTTTATTTATTATAATCTTTCATTTGATATTCTCACTTAACATCACTTCTTCAAAATATTTATTTATTAGTAATATAAATATCAATAAATGTTATAATACTTCTTACTCGTTACTATATTTTTTAATGAAATATCTTATACTTATAATGCAAAAAAATTTACATGGTTGCCTCGATTCATTATGACTTTTTATTTAATAACTTTTAACTTAAAGTTGAGTTTTTTTGCCATAATATTTTTATTTTGATGGTTGTCTGTTTTTATCTCACAATTATATATGTTTAATATTTACGTTGTTTTAGCCTTAGTTATTACTTTTCTTCTTTTGAGATAATTTTTTATTTTATAATTAACATATTTTTCAAACTATTTTATTACTTTCAAATGATTTTATAATAGATAATTCTAAATTTGAAGTTAATTTTTTTTCTTTCTGAAATACTTCCTTGCGACAAAGCAGGGTCTGAGTCCTACTATTAATAAAACAAACTAGGTACGGACCCGCACGTACGTGCGTGATTGATTTCAAAAACTATGTTTACTATAAGGTTTGTAATATATTATATACACATAAAGTTACATTTTTAGATATAATTATTTGTTAAACCATTTACAGTTCAAACTTATATTAGTTTGATTACATTCAGTTTGTGATTTTTGAAATAATAAAGGTTTCAGCACATACCCAAATCTAACGTTTACCGAATTAGTGATTAATCAGAGTTGTATAAAATTTGTAAATTATGAAACGATAAAAACCATAAAAAAAAAAAAAATTTAAGCGGGTCAAACCATCAAAAAAAGTTTTTAAGCGGGTAGGCTCGAAACGAATGACCTAAATTCTTAAGTGGGTCAAATCCATCCCGGTAGCCATATTCCATAAGGGTTATAATATTTTTTATTTATAAAATCTAGTCCCTCGAAATCTTTAAGAAATAATATTAAAATATGTATAAGATTTTATATTTTTTGTTAATTTTGAAATTAAGGAATCTTTAATATAAGTTAGTCTTATTATCTTATATATCAGAAATTTTCTATATGGAAAACTGAAAATCAGGATTTGCATAAATTTAAATATTTATAGTTTAAAGTAAATTTAAGATGCCGTCAAATTGTTTTTTAAAGATTTTTCAATATCTATTATTCAAAATTAATTTCAGTTTTTTTTTTTGTCAAAAAGTGTTAAACAATAAGAAATAATATTATTTATATTTTTGAAAATATGATTTAAATATATATATTTTACATTATAATACATAGGTTTTGAAAATATGTAGGGGATAATATTTATTAATATTTGAATAATATTTATCAATTTTAGAATTTATAGGAACAAAATATTGTGTAAATAAATAAAATGAATAGCAATGACATTTTTATGTAATATTATGGGCAAATAATAAATTGGGCACAGAGCTCTCTGACTACGACACATCAGTTTTTCTTCACGAATGTTTCTCTTTTAATATATACATGATCTTTTTTAAAACAACTAAAATTAAACTAGATCTTTTTTTCAATTTAAAAATACAAGTATTACACATCCAAAAAAATAGATAACATATTTTCAGTTTTTTTTTCCTGTAGAAAAATGACTTAAAATAAATTATAAAAAATGTGCCAAACACTTGCTAATTTTTTTTGAAAATAATTGAAAAAATATGTAAAACTTGTGATGTTATCAGCCACTATATACCAAGAAAAACATTTGACAATACTAGATATTTATGTATAAGTATATGAAAAACAATCAAACTGTCATCTCGACGACCCACCTTTCTTCTTCTCTCATCAACCAAGTTCTCTCATTCTCCTCATAATCGAGTATATATATTCAGCCATGACCAAAAGCTCAAGAGAAATGTTACCACAAATGAAAATATTCGCCTAATGCGGTTAAACAAAATTGGTGGGGGTCGAGGTCCTTCTCATTACCGACTCTCTTCTTTTTTCTTCTTCTTCTCACAGCTGTTCCTGCTCCTTATATACCTTATGGTCAAACTTTTGAAGTTAAAATTCCTAACGACCTCCTATTATAATTTATAAGTGGTCAAAGAAACTCTAGGTTTGCATTAAACCTGAACACTTTTAAGTTAACACCAAATCTAGCCCATTGTTTGCCCAAAAAAAAAATGTAGCCCATTAATGCTCTTAAACCATTGGACCATGAGAGTGTTCTTTTTAAACCCTACACCACATGGTTTAAGAAGAAAATGAAGAAAATTGTTTTTTGGTCATACAAATCCACTAGGTAACAACCCGCACATAGTGCGGTATAAAATAATTATTTAATGTTTTTACTGTAATTTTTATTTACAAAAATCTATTATATTATTGGGTAATTGAAATATTTAAAATTCGATTGTATAGTATATATTTATAAAAAAAAATTGATATAATAATTAAAATTTAACCCGTGAGAGTATTATAATATCAATCTTATATTATTATATCATATGAACAAAGAGTTCTTAAAATTCATTTTAAAGATTTTATGAAAATATAATTAAAGGATATAATTAAGTTAGAAAATAATAAAAATTTAATTTTAGGTGTTAATTGTATTTTTAGAAAAACACAATGATAAAAAGGAAATATTTTTCCCATGAGAGTTATTATAATATCAATCTTATATTATTATATCATATGAACAAAGAGTTCTTAAAATTCATTTTAAAGATTTTATGAAAATATAATTAAAGGATATAATTAAGTTAGAAAAATAATAAAAAGATTAATTTTAGGTGTTAATTGTATTTTTGGAAAAACACAATGATAAAAAAGGAAATATTTTTAAAAGCTAATGACAAATAAAGGAAAAAATGTCCTGAGCTCTGTAATGATGACACCTCAGCTTTTTTGCCAAAATGTTTCTCTATTAATATATAGGGGATTTTTCGTAAAATGAATTCAAGAATTGTCATAACAATCAAATATTCACATGCTTTTATTGCAAAGTGTATAAAACAATCAAAAACCAAGACATAACATAACTTTGTGTACATATGTTACATGCTTCACGCAAAACAAATCCCCATACATATAAGAGATACCAGGTCAAATGAAAAAAAAAAAAAAAAAGGAGAAAAAAGAAGAAGAAGAAACACAAACATCACAAAGAAGAGAGATCAATGGAGATAAGAAGTGGAGTGTCTCCTTTTTCGACGACGAATGTTTTGAGAACAATCCCAGCCGGAGTACAAATTTCGACGGCGTAAGTCCCATGGTAGCCTCTGAATGTGAACTCTGATTCATCATTGATGATCCCATATCCATGAGATAACCATTCTTGTTTCACATCCATAAATCTTTTTCCGGCTTCATTTATTTCTCCTTCTGCCTCCACCAGGTTTCCGTTCTCCCTATTCATAGATAGTTCCCAGAAACCCCATAACATTATTCCTGTTAACATCAAATATATATCCCAACGTGTTAGTATACACATTAGTAAGTTTCCCATATACTTCTGCTGATACTATATAAAAAAAAGAAGCAAATGTCTTGAAACATAAAATTTGTTTATCCACTAATGAACCATTCCCTTTAAAACAAAACTACATATAAATTAATATATAAGTACTTTTAGTTAGAGTAATAGAATATATATTAAAAAAAAAAAGGAGAAATTAAGAAAAGTCATATAGATAAAATTGGGACAGTGAAATGATACCTTCAACAGCAGGGTGGGCAAAAGCTTCCCACAACATGACTTCAAGATCCTCTCCTCTAACGTACTCATTGGTAGAGGAGATATCTATCTCAGTGAACCATATGGGATGACCTAAAACAGAGAGCTTATCAAGAGCAGAGCACACGATTGGTCCAACAGGACTCACCATGTGTCCTTGGAGCCCTATGCCTCCTACGGGTGCACCTTGAGCTTCCAAATCAAGAACTTGTTTTATATACTTCTCCGGGGATGAGCGTGTGTCATCGCCATCCGCAACATGGTAATCGTTTACAAAGAGCAGAGCAGATGGATCAAGCTTGTGTGCAATGTTAAACATGAGTGCTCGTGCACCTTTTCCAAGTCTGTCTTGATAGAAAGAGCCATGAAGCATCTCGTTGTTAACATCATAGTGCTTGAACTTACCTTTGTATCGTGTCAGGAGATCCGTGACACGCTTCTGGACCGCGTTCATAAGCTCGGTTTTGTTAAGCTGGCGAAGCCACGGCTGAACTCTGAACTCAACTTCCCAGAAGATGCAGTGTCCTCTAACGTTGATGTTGTTGCCGATACACAGATCCAACATGTCGTCTGCATCTTGGTAATTGAGTTTCCCACGTTCGGCCTCTGTCGAGTTCCACTTCAGCTCGTTTTCAAACACTGCCCAGTTGAAGTTCTTAGTGAAGAAATCTACGAAGTCTTCATTGTCTATGCTTGATCTGTTAATGCACGTTCCTAGTGGGAAACTGTTGTATGTTTGTTTCACCTTCACTATGTAAGGAAACAAATCGAAGGAGTCGTCGTCTAGTCCTGAGAATTTCAAGACGATGTCGCGCTTACGTACCTACCAAGAAACATCATTCTTGAATTCATAAACTTATTAAACTGAATAATCTAAGGAAATTTGAACATAATGTGAACCTGATCAACTTGTCTCTTGAGACATCTGATACGTTCTCGACGATCCACGGGGAAAATATGCAGTGCCGCGATCATCAAATCAATGCCAGCTGCAGGACCTTGAACGTAAACCATGACATTTTGTGGCTGCTTCTCGAGCCTAAAGGATCCGCCAATTTCATGCCATGCATCACCAACGGTGACCTCGAGTTGTCCTCCGTTGACCCATTCGTTATCAACGCTAAGTGCAATGTTCACATTCTGAGGACTTATACTACTACCACTCACTCCCACACCAACCTTGACCCATGCTGAGACTTGAAATGTCAAAAAGAGTTTGAGTTTATCGGTTATCATCTGAGCCGGACCCATCCAAGTTTGCGTTCTGTTAGTCACAAGAATGTAGTTTCCGCCTAGAGGTTTGCGAGGACCGAGCGTGTCTCTCGCCATTGGGGGCAGAGTGCGAGGAGCGCCTTGTCCCACACTCAACTTGCAGTTACCTAGGGTAAACCATGGCTGCGTTGTCCCATCTCCCATTTCACTGTTTTCGACTATATTGACTCCGAAACCAGGATTCTGCCAAGCAACAACCGATGAGTATCCCCAAATCCAATAAAACCGTTTTCACAGGCTAATATTTGGAACATGATCCATAAAAGGAAAACCATCAGACTAGCATCAATTAATTTATGGTAAGGGACTAACCTCGTAGAATGGTGGAGGCGATGGACGACTCCTTCTAGCATGTTTAACAACTAAACTGTTGAGAAGAATGTCAGATCCTGGAGGTGGACCTTCAAGGTATAGTATTGCCCTCGATGGTGAACCATGGATTATGAATTTACCCTTTAACTCTACCCAATTCTTATCAGTTGCCTGCACACTAGTATCATTCATTGACATACCAAAAATCTTATCAGTTTAATTAATTTATACCAAAATTTTGATGTTTAGCAATGAAGAAAATGAAAAAAAAAAGAAAAGATGGCGAAACCGACTTGGCAATGCCTATGTATTGTTCACGGTTGTTTGCGTTTAAGACCCAGAGAGTCGCCTGTACTGTTGCACTTGTGACATTGTTGCCAAATATTCGAACCACTGCTGTTACTTCGTACACACGCTTCCTCTGGAACCTTCCCGAAATCTCCTGTTGAATACCATTCCATGTGTCTTTACGCTGTGTTGCTGATGCGAAAACTTTCCCTGAGAGCGGCAAGATTTTCCCTCCGTCCATTGATTCGTGTAAGACAATCTTGCACGCTCTTCCAGTCCAGTTGTTCAGGCCATCCTCAAAATTAGGGTTTAGGATAATTTTCTCCTGCACTTCGTTAGTGTGATGCTGCTGCTAGACGTAATTAAAAAAAAAAAAAAAAAATCTCGTTAGCTTGGAGAGACATTAAGCATGCTATGATTAAGAAGTAGCTAAAACCCGACTAGCTATTTTAAACGAACCTTATCAACATTATCGTCACTTGCATAAGCATTGCTTATTTTTGTAATCTTTTCCATAGCAAGTTCCAAGGTATTTAAATTAAGAACAAAAATAGAGATAATGGTATCAATCAGACTATCATCAGGGAAGAGAATTGTAGAGCTTTAGGAGAAGTGTAGAGGTAAGTTAGTTGGTTGAGTTGTGTTCCTTGTGGAACCTGCTGTGTTATATATGCTTCAAATCTCAAAGACAGGACATAGAGAGTTTCAAGTGAACTCCAAGACAAGAAATAGACAATAATTAAAAAGGAGAAAAATAATAGTATTGATTTTTGTGATTTGAAGAAGAAAAAAGATAAAACTCTACAGTACAATTGCTTTGTCTTTAAACCCAGGAAAGTGTAGTTTGCTTGAATTGAAATAGAAGGCTTCAATTGTTGTCACAGAAAAGCATGTGAAAAGAATTCAACGCTGAAGCTCAGGTTTCGTTTTCCTACTTATGTGTTTATTAAACCTTACAATGCAAGTAAACCATCTTTTAAGGTTTCAAAAGGGCTTTTATCCTCATTACAATAATCAACATCTCGTAATGTCAAAATTTAAGGATTTCTCATAAAACAATGCATCCAAAATTGATCAATTTTTGTTGTTTCTGACAAATAAATTAAACCAATTTGTGATTGCGTGTTCTGTGCTTCAAACAAAGTAACCGATTAAAACCCAACAGAAGGATATTAAAGGTCAGCATAGTACAAAGCCAAGCAAATCATGATAGAGCAGTCAAAAGTGAAAGAGTAGTTGTATGACATAAGGGGGATCTCTTCACTTTCTCACATGGGAGACATTATCTTGAGATGCAGACATTTTTTTTTTCTTTTAGTGCAATCTCCCATTGTTCTTAGTACAGCACAATGAAGCTAAAGAACATCATCGAGTGAATGCTTTGTCCTGTACAGTAATAATGGTTGCAAGACAATTGCATAGACCAATCTTCTTCTTTTTTTGTTTTTTTTTTCTTTGGGGAGGGACAATGGTCTCTCCCTCGAGTTAGTATTGATCTGCCAAGGCTCGTTTCTTACACTGGCTTTGGACCACACTCAATAAGAAATCAGTGAATACATGCTCGTACTCTGGCATCTTCCCATATCCTGCACAATTTTTTATATTCTTAAACCACATGTTTGTGATCGACTATTGCAAAAACAGATGTGGAAATGAAACTTGCCTGGGAAATAGTTAATGTCGATTACATAGAACTGATCTCTTGTCCCATGCTCTCTAATTATGTCTAAATTGAACAGCCTTAGACCCTGCAACAAATTAGAAATCAGTAGAGTTTGATTTAAAAAACACCTGCTTGGATGTATAGTAGAGAGGACGGAAACATACTAATCCACGACGGAGTTCCTTTGCCAGTCTCTCCAACAATGGACGTGGCGGAAGCTCTGCAACGAGTGTAAGGACATTGTTAGTTCTTCAGGAAAGGATAGATGCAGACAATATCTGTGATGACGAAGAGGATTGTACCAGCGATGTTTGGGTCCAAATCTGCATCATCAGCAGAAGCTGCAGCACAAGAGACCCGTGGGAAATGAAATACACCAGCTGCTTTGGAGAGTTCTCGTCTGGAGACATCAGGTAGGGAGAAACGCCGGACCACTCTAATAGCTTCCCCAACAATGTAAACCTTGAAAAGAACACCTCCTACAAAAGGCCATGCAGTTGTTAGATAATCAAAATATTCGAGTTCTGAACCAGGTGACTGCCAATATCACTAACTTTTATAATCCCATACCATGGTTAACAAACTCCTGAAGAACAAGAGGAGGCTCGAGCTTCAGAAGGGAGTGCTGATCATAAGCCAATGAAAGCTCATGTGATTTTGCACTTCCATCAGCAACCAAAGGCTTTGCAACTGAGATTTTAGTAAACACCAAATAAAACAAATTTAACTAAAAAGCCATTGATAATTATGCACACAACTTAATCTTCAGCTGACAAACACAGCCCATGAATGCTTTTGTGAATGACAGCACGATGCCGCATGTAGCTAAACAAACGTCATTAATAGGATACAAGGATCATACCAAGAGGTAGTCTCAGCCCAGCTTTATTGACAGCCTCGGGGATCGAGGATGCATCCCTTTTAATTACCAGTTGTTTGGGGACACCAACTCGTCCTGCACAACCGGAACAAGTTATACTATTCAGATATGTTGAAACTCTAAATCCCTCATCCAAAGAGCAAGTATATATACAGATTACCATAACTATCAGACAGATTCATGTCCGCAACACACTGAAGCATTGACTGACGATTACGGAGATGTAGTATTGCATCTGGAGGATCAAGAACTGTGACATCTGGATGTCCTAGCCTATATTCCTGAAATTATAGAAACCGTGAGACTCTCTCCTACTCTAATTTTCAACAGCCAAAAGTGCATCCCTACTGTCACAAACATGGAAACTTCTACCCCTATATCACCGAGATCTCTTGTAATATTGGTTCACGACAGTTTTAAAAGTGGAATGACACTGTCAGTCTAGAAAATGTATCTCCCAAGATGTACTCTTCATTATCCTGCAACTAAGATTAAGGATTAAGCTATTTTATTGATAATAGTTGCAACTTGCAACTACACTATTCTATATCATCGGTGCACTCAACTATCCTCAGAAGTTGGCATTTTCCTGATGAATCATAGTGAGATCTGAATAGCTGTAAGATATAAAGACACAGAGATGCCGATGATTTTTTGCATCAAACAGCATACTTTCAGTTAGTTTTTCTAGCAATTATGAGAGGTGTGTTCATTATACCAACACAAAATCAGATGATGGCTCTAATATGTGTAGCAAGAGAGCATACTTTCTAATGAAAGATGGTATGATTTTGCATTCAACTATTGTCAGGAACAAATAAACCCATCAAGGACATTTAAAAGACATAACTGGTATATAATTCTAGAAGACCTGAGAGGTTACAGTTATATGCCCTCAAGTATAAAGTATCTCACATGCAGATTCTTAAAGCCTTAACCTCAAGTATGAATAAATGATTCATGACAGCGAAAGAGAAAGAGCTCTGGAAAATTTTCCATTGAGAAACAAGATTAGGAAATTGTAAGGGACTAGTTGCTATGCACTTTACCACCATATCTCATCTTGCAAAAGGTTACAACATAAGTACGATACATATGGTACCCATCACCACAGAAAGAAAAAGTTACACACGGTCTAATCATCTTACAAGTCAGGTCAGATTTTGCAACGGAAGATAAAATAAGGAAAGGAATCTTAAGACAAACCTCAAGAATGAGGCGCCATTCTTTTCCAATTTGCTGCAGTACATGTAAAACAAGAGGATTATCAGGCGTGGATGAAAAGAAGCTTAGCAAGAGGATGCGGACAAGGTTAGTTTCTAACAACCTGAGTAGGGGATGTTCCCAAGACATATCTTCTGACAAAAGGCCAAATAGGAAGCATAGGCAAAGATAAGATAGGTATCAGAAAACCAAGAGGGTGAACAAAGATCGAAAAAACTAACCTTATGTAACACAATATCAAACGGGCCCTGCTCTGAAAGTGGTTTCTTCTGATCTATTGCCACAAATAATATCCCCTTATTCCTGCACAAAAACCAAAGAACCACAAACTTGTCAACAGTGCGGATCAAAATTGTAAGAATCCCTCGAATCCAAAATGGACTAAGGAGACACAGTAGTAACTACAGCTTGCTGGTGACACAATGAAACCAGCAGCACAAACCATTAGCCAGTCCAGTACAGTAACTAACTTCAAGGATCAATGAAGCACTAATATATGCCTCTCCATTGAAATAAACAATTTTGTGAGAGGATCTCAATCCATTGTACCATAAGAACATCGTGAAATCGACACTCAACCAAGACGAAATCTCCGAGAAAATTTTCACAGAAACTATTTGATCAAAGAATATATAAAGGTCAAAGATTCCAAAACAACTGAAGAAAAATCAAACCAAACAAAAAAAAAAAACAATTTAATAGTGAAAAAAACGAATATTCTTCTTATGAATACTAATTTTAAAATTGAGAATCTGAAACACGAAACCACCAAATTCAAAATCCTATGCATGAAAACAAAAAAATTAGGGTTAGAAAATCACATCAGAATCACAAACCTAGCTAAACCTTCGAGTTTCGGTTGCAAAAAGCTCTTAATCTTCTTTGATGTAAGAGCATAACCTACAACGATCGATCTCTTTAACGGAAACTCTTCGATCACTAACGAACACGGCGGCGACGATATCTCCTTTTCTTCGTGCTCCGCTGTCTCCATTTCTCGACCTCCGTTCATCGTAACCTCTCCGTCGTCAATCTCCTTATCGTCTATTAGCTTCATCTTTCGAGATGTTTACCCAAAAATCAACGACACGATTAGGGGGATTATGGAAGCGAAAGAATGCGAGATTGGAGGAAGACAATTTCTGGCTTTTTGATGCGTTCACGACGGAGTAAAATTTGGGATTGGTTTTACCGGGTCGGGTTAGAATTAGTCGGAGCCGGTGTGAAACTTGGGTGGGTGTGCGTGCGTGGTTTGAAGTAATTTATAAGCGGCGTGAGAGAGGAGGCATGTGTTCACATGTGTACGTGTCTAAACCACGCTTTAATCGTGAGTACACTAATACTTCTCATTCGCCCAATCGAAATATATTACTCACACTCTAGTATAGAATAGATGATTTTTTGAAACCTTCACATAAATTAAATTATTTTTTAATATTTAGTAATAAATATATTATTATTCGTAATAATATATTTTCATAATTATTAATCAATAATAATTCATAAAAATTTTAAATTTTTTATCATTAAAATTTGTAATTTTCTAAAATTAATTGATAAAATATACTAAAAAAAAAGAGAAATACCCTCAAACAGCACTAATCTAAGTTTTTCTTCCAAACTTAGCACATACTCTCAAATATTCCAAAAGTAGCACAAAATTAAAAGGGAAGGAGAGATATCAATTATTAAATAAAATTAAATATCAATAAACTTAAAAAATAATATTTAAAATCTAAAATCACAATCTCATCTTTCTTCTTTTCATCTTACTCTTCGTCGATACACACAATACCAAAAACGAAAATCCAATATTCTTCTTCTTCTTTTTCTTCTGGCGAAGCTTCCAATCTCAGATTTGATTGTGTATCAGTTTTTCACCAATCGTGTATCAATGTTATATGAAATGCTGAATCATCACGATTCTCGAAGTCGTACAGTGCTGAAGTAGCAATTGGAAGCTCGCTCGTTGAGAAATCATCATTGGAATCGCAGGAGAAAAACGAAATGAGGAGCATGATTTTCAGATTAAGACTTTCGATTGCTGCGGTGAAGAGCTTAGGAGAACTCAATTTTTTTATCAAAGTCATCCTGAGATTCAAAGAAACCTTCTTGAATTTTGTAGAATCCTTCCTGAAATTTCCATCATCATCAACTAATAGAAGTGAGCAAAGCCAATTCTCCAGCCCATAAAACTGCGGTGAAATTGAACTGCCAAGAGATGTTTATTTCAAATGAAATCAAAACCTTCATAATCAAATCTGCTAATTCATATACCATTCATATACCACTATTTTCTCCTGTAAAGCAAAACCCTCAAAATCATAAATTCAAAAAAACTGCTTTTATAGGATTTACAAGAGTTGATGATGAAGATGGAAAAATGGGCACTTGAGTGGAAGTTGAGCTCGTCATTATGGAAGGTCGTCCTAAAATTCAAGAACACCTTCCTGAAAGCTCCTAAATTTTTTAAAAATGTGTTTATAAATCTCTTTATATGTGTTTTGCTTTATTGTATCACATATTTTATTTTATTTTATTTATTTATTTTTTTGAATAAAATGTAAAATTTATTCAGAAAAACATTTGTACATCGAGTGCAGCGGTTGTTTTAATACAAAGCATACATTTTAAAAGAAAAAACTTGAGAAACTTATGCCTTAGTTAGGAGGATAGCGTGTGGCGAGCCATGTGACCAGACCATCGCGTAACTTCCCATCTCCCTGTTCTTGGATTGAAAGCAATCGATTTCGAATTTGTTGATCGAGTCGTCGAACTAGCTGAGCTGAAGGAAGGATTGTGTCCCCATTGCGTCTTGTGTTTCGTTCCATCCACAGTGAATGAATGGTAAGCTGAAAAACATACCGTAATAGATATAGTTTGGTAGAGCCCAATGAGGTATCTGTCAATAACGGTACTTCATTAGTGATGTATAATGATTTGATTATGTACACATATTGGTGTTTTACAATAAAGGAAGCAAACAGAAATATCCAACATGATGTTTTAGGAAGACCTTTCTAAATGTCACAGACTTCTTCCTAAATTTTAAAGAGTTCTTCCTAAATTTTAAAGAGTTCTTCCTAATGCTCTTTTTTTTTCTTTTCATGATGGTCTTCCTGAAATTCAAGAAATCATTCATAAATATATGAGAATCCTTCTTGAATGTTACATTCAAATCCTTCTTATATGTTTACTGGTGAAAACATAGCTATCTACCAAAATATCGAGATAATTAATACAAAACCTTCATGAATATATTTTAAAACAAGTCTTGTGGTGAAAACCATCCAAACTATCTTTCATAACCAAAATCCTAATGCTAAAACAAAAACCATGTGAATACGAAGAATCAAACTGTAAATACTTCAATCTCATATGGCAACTAAAGCCTTCAATCTTGTATGAGCACCGTTCGTCTTTGATTCTGAGTGTTATTGCAGCTCCAGTTCTTCCTAAAATTTTTATGAAGGTCATCCTGAAGTTCAAGGAAACTTTCTTGAATTTCGTTCAATCCTTCCTTAAATTTCATAAGATGGAAGTAAGAACTTATATTTCTTAGAGCATACATGAAAACTAAAAAAGAGCAGAACATATTAACAAACAACAGTATGTGCAAGACCAACCCAGAAAAAAGCATAAGATAATAACAAAGAGATCAAGAATCTAAGAAAACATAAGATTATGGTACAAAAAGAAAAGAGACAATATAATAAGAAATGATGGAATTTTCCAGTACCAAGTAAGCATCATAGCACAGGGCCGGAGCAACACAAGTCCACAAGCAAGCAATTGCAGCCTCATGTGTTCCTTTTCTCAGCAATTCAATAATTTTTAGCAACATCAAAGAGAACCAAAAAAAAAAAAAGCGCTTACTATGAAGGTCATCATGAAGTTCACATAAGCTTTCCTGAAATTTCTGAATTCTTGAATTTCATGTTCAAGATCCTTGTTAAAAGCACTTCACTTCAAACAACTTCAACGCTCTGAGCATTAGAGATACTACATGATAATAAAATAGAGGATTACACTATTGTTAAGCATTTACATAAAGATAAATGCTTAACTAATGGGGAATGCTAGGCCTAACTCAATAGAATCAACCACAGTCTCATAAACACCCAAAGCAGCCTCAATTTCTTTGTTACTTGAATAACCATCAAACAGAAGGTGAAAGCATCTGGTACAAACCCCTGATCCTTCATTTCCTTCAAACATTCTATGCATCTTCCACCATCTCAGCTTTAAACAGTCCTGCAAGTGTTGAATGGTTTAATGTCATTTGCTTTCATACTTTCACTCATCTTAAAAACTCTTTTTCAGATTCCCAACTTTACAATCCATCAATCAACGTGTTATATGTTATCAGAGAGGGCAAAGTCTTCTTACAAGCATATCGTCGAACAACTGTTCTGTGTCCTTCATCCTATTCGCTTCACATAACCCATCGATAAGAAACTTTGTAAGCAAACACATTAGGAGAGATCCGATCATGCTTCATTTGATTAAACAATTCTAAACCCTTACCTACATCGCTCAATTTCATGACTGCTTAAATTGCTTACTCATACATGAACTTGCTTGGACAAATCAACAAAGAGAGAACGCCACAAACTGTTTCGATTTGATTATGCTGGAGAAAAAGTCGGAAATTCGGTAGCTTACCATGACTTTATATGAACCCCCCCCCCCTTGAAATTAACCAAAATCTAGTACTCGTTAGTTCCAATAAACATAAAAAAAGTGGAAGAAAAGCTTACAAGAAAATTAAACATGGCGTAGGCTTACTAGTTTCAATCGGACAAAGCAATCAGACCTAAGAATTGAATCCAGATCCGATAATGGAGAATCGAGATTCACATCCATAATCCAAAATCAAGCATGACTTGTGTTTAAAATCTGAGATTGAAGAAGTATTGCAACGAGATATGAGAAGCCGAAAATGAAAGGAAATTTTTTTAGTATTGTGTATAAGGAAGACGACGATTGCTGCGTTTTTTATATATATTTCTCTGTTTTATTATTTTTAATAATAAATCTCCAAAATATAAAGTTGTGCTAATTTTGTCATATTAAAGAGTGTGTGCTAAGTTTGGAACAAAAACTAAAAATGTTGCTATTTTTGTCAATTGCCCTAAAAAAAATCATCTATTAGGATACAAGACTTTTTTTTTTTTAAAGTATCTATTATGATACAGAAGTATTTCATTGGGATCAAATATAAAATATGTATAAAAACAAATAGTTATTACATATATAAAAGTAATATTACCATAACATATAATATATTAATATATATTCTACTATATTAATTGGGAAGTACAAATACGAAATTAACCTTAAAATGTGTAAAAATTTACATTCAATTGTCATTAGAAAATTTTAATTAAGATTAATTAATTAATTAAACAAATACAACTAATTAAAAATAAAAAATGCTGACATATCATATTTTGGTTTAAATGTTAAGATTTTATTATAATATTATTGGTTTTCTTTGATTACTCGAATGTGCAACTTTAGTAACTGTGTTCTGTATATATGCCTCATCCTCAATGTTACGATCAATTATTTAGTTATAATAGATTCTGATCGGTTGTGCTTTTATTGGCTGGTAAGTATCATTCAGAGAGATATCAATGGAAAGTGGAAACTAAACCAATCTTTATAACTCAATATCAATCATGTAAGTGTTGTCTCTCAAATCTAAAAGAAACATACAAAACCGCTATTGGGTCAGGACTCAGGTCAATTAGAAAAGCAAACTCCAAATTAAGAGAATTAGATTCGGGTAAGAATAATCTGAAACAAAGTAAATGGTCATCGGATTTTTAATCCAAAAAATAAAATTATAAATATAAACGTTAATTAATTTACCCAAAAATAAATTTATCTTCTGCGTTATTTCCAAAACAATATTCAGCCTGGTCCTCCAAAATAAGTTAGATAACCTGCTTCGATCACAAATATTTTCTTTATCATATAAAACCAGACTTCAGCGTGATTCACTGGAAACATTTAGAAAAACCAATTATAACTAAAGATATCAAATATCAAATATCAACAATTATTTTGATTACCAAACTAATCCTAAATTTGAGTCACTTAATATATTTCCAAATCAGATGACTCATTAATTACTATCATAAACTAACAAACCCCATATATTCCATAATTTAAAGAGAATATACCTTAAAACTAACTTAATTGTCTGACCAATCTACGTTTACCTAATTTATTCATATTAGTCATCTAGGTTGAATTCATCATAACTTTTACAATTTCTTTGCTTCATCTTCTTATCCATCCCTACTATTATTTTGAAAGATATTTATAGACTAAACCTTTATTTTGTAAAAAATTACAAGAGTATGCCATTGGAGTTATGACCAATTAATTATTTTGTGAAAAGGGTAAAACCGTCATTATCTAAACTGGGTAAACGGATAAACGCGCGGATCCTAATGACCCGGTAATGATATTTCGGATCTTCTTCTTTAATCTGGACCATTGCTTCACTTTCATCTTGGCCGTCAAAATCTACATTCATATTTTTGCATTAACATTTTTTTCCACATATTTAGCAACAAAAAAGGAATATATCTACAGAAAACCCGATTATTAACTCACACCACATTAATGCTGAAATAAACGTGAAAGGAATATATCTACAGAAAATCGTATGCTAATATGCATTTAATCAAATCAAACAGAATATTACCAAATAAGGTTGTTTTACATTTACATCCTAAAATATAGCAACACAATAGTCAACATAGAAAGAATGTGTTTAATACTCCTAAGATCTCGCAATCATTTAATATATAAATTGAAATCCAACGTACAACCTTCCTATAATACATTATCGATCCACATATCAAAAATGGAAATGTACATTTCATTCGCTTCATAATCGAACTAAATTTACTATAACCGAGCATATTTGACATATATACCTAATCAATCTTCTCTAAATCAAAACAAATCGGATCATACAATATCTTATAAACTTGCGAAATCCGGTGAGTAAGTTATTTCAATATCTTTAAATTAAACTTTCTCATCAAGATTGTATCAACTCACGATGAAAAAAACCCTACCATTCTACCATCATCTCAAACACTATATAAATGTCCTGAGTCGCACAACCAATAAGCACTTGCTACACCACAATTGAAAACTATCATAAGCAAAAAAACCCAAACCTATTTTAACCTCAGTGGCCCCTTATATGCAGTATGACTCATGTTTGATTTGTCAAGGCAAATGATGGAATGGTAAACCGTTTGATCAGGTTAGCGACTTACAAATAAGGAGAGAAGAACAAAACCATACAGCTCCAACCGTCAACACTTTTCTTCTGCAAATCATTCAGGAAGTGAAAGGGGTAAGTAACACTGACTCCTTTAGTGTAAATAACAGATTTAATTTGCAGCTTACCAATTCTAATATATAGACACAAGAGACATAAATTGCTACTTTACGACATATAGTCACTTACTTATTTTCTGGATTTTTCAGTCTTAAGACTTGGTTTACATTGTCCGACACCAGTTATGGCACCTCCTTCTGAATAATATGCACGCACACCACGTTAGTTTTTGAAATTTGGAATTCTATGTTTAATCATGTTTAACTCATTAATGATTTTAATTTGTTTTGTAGGAAACAAGGTATTGGTTCTACTTCATACTTCATGTACAACGACACCAACCAACACAATATGTGTCAAAAGAAAATTAATTCCTCAAAAACCACTTAGAAGAAGAATTTTCTAATGCACTATGGTCTCCATCTCTACAAGGTAACAATGTTCTTTTGTTTCACATTTTTTCAAACCTATCAAGTATATTCTATCATTAAACAAGATTTACTAACATTTCAGACTTATCCGATCAATCTACACACAAGAGTCAAGAATATATCTTTAACTATTGGAAAAGAAATATAGCTTACTGGGAAATAATTAGATTGTTTGGTTGTCTAATATGTAGACATGCATGCATGTCCCTCTCAGGTTGTATTTGTTGTAGATTCACCCTTCACCCTTGGTAGTGGAAGCTCTGGTGTTGAGAGAAGTGATCGAATCGGCCACAATTCTGGGGATCTTAAGTGTTATCTTTGAATCAACAAATTAATCAGAGCAATAACCTATAATTCAAGCTCTCGAATCCTCATGGTATCTCCGACATCGCCTCTTGTGCTTTGTCGGTTGTCTTTATTTTTGTTTCAGTTCCTGGATTAGCTAATGAAGAAGCTAATGTTTTAGCATTAAAGGCTTAAAAAGTCTATTTGTGTTAGTCTCAAATCTTTTTTTTTTTGGTTTAAGGCCCAAATCTTTATGCTGATTAAATAAGATAATTACTTTGCTTTACTCCACTTTACCAAAACAGTATCTTATTTTATTTATTTTGCTTTAAGTTTTCAGAGTTCTATTTTTCGTGTTTTTTCTCAGTAACCAAATCAAGTACTGCATATACACATTATACTTACGATCTGCATTTGCTAATTTAAAATGCCTTATGTAAGTTAAATTATGTAGTTACAAATGCCTTATGTAAGTTAAATTATGTAGTTACAAATACCTTATGTAAGTTAAATTATGTAGTTTTGCCACATTGTATTTTTTTTTGGTTTATTTGTTTGACGACGTTACAAATTATACCTCTCTTCGAGAAAGACCAGGTTCTAAGGATTTGGGAAAGAAACAAAGTATTTAATTTAAAATTCACAATTCAATAAAATTAGATATTGTTACCAACTACGAAACACATTGTTTTGTGATTATGTAATTTAGGTAAGGGTTGACTATGCGACAGGTAATGATCCAATTTGGAAGTTGATAGATTTTGGGTATTTTTGAAATGGAGAAATCAAGTTGTCTAAATTTCTTACCGTATACCTATTAATAAACATTGGCTAATGAGTAATAATTTAAAGAGAACGATCATAGGACAAAAAAAATTATGATGGATACAAGACAAGATGGGACATGACAAGACAAGATAAGACGGGATAGGATGGGGCGAGACGGGAAATTTTCATGTTAGTAGATATGTCTAGATTATATATGTACAATAATTCAAACTAAAACTTAATTGAAATCCAATATTTAGATTTAATATCAATATTATACAAATACTTATTTTATACATTTAAAATAATACGATTCTAACTCATTTTTCAAATTTAAAATTTATATGAGAAAGAAAATTAATATTAAGTTAATTTATATGAAAAGGTTTAAATTAAACAAAACCACAACATCATGTTATTAATGTTTATCAAAAATTTGAAAAATAAAAAATCAGAAATAAATATGAGAATAAGGTGGATGGATCGCTCCAATTCTTGGGACTATCATCAGGTGGCTGTTCCGGCAAATAAGGTGGTGATTGCTATCGTGAATAGTATTACGAGGAACAATAGGTTTCAGTCATATTTAGCACTCGGAGGGTTATCTTGGCTTCATGATCCAGTGCATGCCGAGGAATAATTTTGTTGGTGTTTATTGTTGTTCTTGGTTACTTTCGGTTCTTAAACTATTTTTGGTTCTATTAGATGACCAAAACAAGAAAAATATGAGAATATAAATCTCTTATTGTTCTACCATCAGCAGTCCATGCAACAATTTATTTTATGATTCATCATCACTATCACTGTCTTTGTTGAAAGCCATTATGCAATAAATTAAATTTCATGAGAAATCATTATTGTAAACACTTAATAAAGAAAAAACTTCTTTTTTTTGTGTGCAATTAAACAGAAAACATATAAAACTAAAAAATTGATGTATTATGTAAATGAAATTATGACTATGTCCGGCTATTTATGGTATTACAATGAGAAATAGAGGATGTGCGACGGAAACGGGTAATTCGTATAACAAAAAAAATTGCACTTAAACGATTTAAAAAGAAAAAAATTCACTATGTGACATATAAAGAAATAATATGAGATGGATATTTTGAGAATTTTGGATATTTTTGAAAATATTTTTAAATGTTTTGAGAAGTATAATTTCCACTAACTATATAAATTAAATATTCAAATGGAGACCTTATAGATTTCGTGAAGTAATTAACCACTTTGAAGCATGTTAGATAATTTATTAAAATTGTAATTTTTTTTTGGTAATTCTAGTTAACTAAATAAAAATTAAATATTCAAGAAGAATTCAAGTATTTCGTCTCAATTTCTTACCCAATCTCTATTAAAAATATAGCTTAATAAGTGATTATTTAAAAGAAAACGATCACGGTATGTCACCAAAGTACAAAATATTTTTATATAATTATATTATTTTAAATATATAATTTAAGTATTTGTACACTATTGTAAATATCCCCTATATATTAATAGAGGAACATTTTGACAAAAAGCTGAGTTGTCACCATTACAGAGCTCAGGACACTCTTTTCTCTATTTGTCATCAGCTGTTAAAAATATATTTTTTTTTTTATCATTGTGTTTTTCCAAAAATACAATTAACACCCAAAATTAAAATTTTATTATTTTTCTAACTTAATTATATCTTTTAATTATATTTTCATAAAATCTTTAAAATGAATTTTAAGAACTCTTTGTTCATATGATATAATAATATTGATATTATAATAACTCTCACGGGTTAAATTTTAACTATTATACCAATTTGTTTTATAGATATATACTACACAATCGAATTTTAAATATTTCAATTACCCAAGAATATAATAGATTTTTGTAAATAAAAATTACAGTAAAACCATTAAATGATTATTTTATACCGCACTATGTGCGGGTTATTACCTAATACATGTTTTATTCTATGGTTGTAAAAATTGGGTTTGATACTCTTTCATTAATTTTTTTTAATGTAACACTAGTCGGAGGAGAATGGAAAATTGCAGATTTTATGAAAAGCTTCAGAGTTTTTTTCAAATCGCTCCAACTTGACATTAGTTTTATTAACTTGTTGAAGCAATTTGACTTTGAAGCTTTTGATAAGATCCGTAAATCTCATCCTATGAGTATAGAGAAAAAAAATTAAGAAGCTTATGCATCAAACTCAATTTATAAAATCATAGAAGAAAACATGAAATGTTTTAAGCATAGAGAAAGTGTAACTCAATAAATAAACATCTGAATCAAAATAATGAGAACTATTATTATGCTCAAATCTCATGTCTAACCCACGTCAGATTTATGTCTCATGTCGTTGATAGTTTGCTGCTTTGTTAGTGATTGGCTATTGGCCTGTTCTTTTACTAATCACTGGAGTAGCGACAGCGACAGAGAAGAACGACGATGAAAACTGTAATCAACAAAGCAAAACGACAGCGGTAGATGCAAAATGACAATGACGGACCAGTCGCTAGGGTGAGAGAAAAGTGTCGCTGGGTAAAAGCAGAGTCGCTGGATTATCAAGCGACAGTTGCCGTGGTTCATCACAACACTAACGGCGACTCCTTTCCCAAATGCAGTGACTGTTTAATTATTTACGATTTCGTTTTTGTCTATTTTCTTTGGTCGCTATCGCTCGATGAGCGACATAAAAAAGAACAGGCCCTATATTTCTTTTAAGTTTCGATCAACGTTGTGGGAACAAAAGAGAATTCATAAGAATGGATATATCGTCGTCTATTGTACCTTTCTTCTACGAATTTAATATGTTTCCTGATTAGCACAAACCCAATTTTATCTACGCATCACTAATTAGGGTATTGAGTAAAAGTTCTATTAAAAATTATATACAATTTTATTAAAATAATGTAAAATAAAATCGACAAAATCACAAAAAAAAAGATTTGGAAATATTTTACGATACATGAAAATCTATTATTAGGCTGTCAGTCACAAATTATAGTTTGGATTTGGAAACTCTTTGATTTTTATATTCGACAATCATGAAAAAATGTTAATATGGAAATAAATTCAGAATTTATGGCTTTTATTATCATTCTACTTAATATATAATCTTCTTTCTATTATTTCTGTCAGTAATTTCTATCTAATAAATTCTCACACTATAGTGTCCATTTCCAATACCCCCCTAAATTTAGGCTGTCAAATATGATTTCTACCATATTCGACAACCATGAAAAAAAAAGAATGTTAGTATGGAAAGTAAATTCAGAATTTATGGCTTTTATTTTTATTATCATCCTACTTAAGAGATAATCTTCTTTCTATACTAGTTACCGAAGAAAAGTAAGTAAGGCATGTGATCGAAAAAGACATTTTTCATTTTAATTGTTCGATTACGCACTAGGAATTTATGTTAATAATGATATTGATGATCACACAAAAACGGAATATACTGTTTTAAATTCTACTAAATACACAGGTTATTAAAATATTCCCCAAAATCTGGTAAAAAATAAATAAATGATAAAATTAGTTTTAAGACCCCATAAAAATTAATTGTAATATTTTAACAAATATTTATGTCCAAAAATGAATTCTCGGATTTCTTACTTTTAGTAAAATTCCTTTTTACTTAAAAAAAAAAAAATCTGCAAGTGACGAATCTACTATTCCTCGCCACGTCAGAAACAACACTTCAACGACGGCACCGAATTTTTTGGCCCTTTCGTTCAAGTCATTCCAATATATTTAAAAAAAAAAAAACAAAATTAGTAAATTAAAAGAAAATTAAAAAAAAAAAGAAGGTTTGGCCTCTCCGGTGACTCTTCTTCTTTCTCCTACCGAACTTTTCGCTTTTCTTCTCTGACCAAAATTTTTCAACAACCTCTCTCTTCTCTCCCCCTTTCTTCATCAATTCTCAAAATCATCTCTCTCTCTCTCTCTCTCTCTCTCTGCCATGAACGTTACTCTCTCTCTTCTCTCCACCACCATCGTCTTCATCCGCCGCACAATCATCGGATCCAACGGACTCAATCAATTCGATTTCTCATCTTAAAGACTTTCTCTTACTACCACCACCACATGCATCCCTTCTGTTGCGTTTCCACTGTCGCCGATCACTCTCCTTCGATGCCGCCGTTACCGGAGCCACAACCGCCTTTACCTTTATACGCTACCTCCTCCGCAGCACCGTTTAATTCCGCGAGATCCGAACCGATTATGACTCGATCTGCTTCTCAGAGTTATAATCATCATCATCATCATCATCATTCAGGTCAATCTGATAATCACAATCTCATACATAGTCTCTCGTTTAATCACCACAGTGATGTCGCGAATCGATTGGGGCAACGCGTTTTGGCTTTGCCGGCGGCGGTTAGAGAACCTCCGGTTGATGTTAAGATTAACGATATCGTCGGGAATGGAATCGCTGGGATTTTGTATAAGTGGGTGAACTATGGTAGAGGATGGAGACCTAGGTGGTTTGTGTTGCAAGATGGTGTGCTTTCTTATTATAAAATCCATGGTCCTGATAAGATCTTTGTTAGTCCTGAAACCGAGAAAGGATCTAAAGTCATCGGTGATGAGTCTGCTCGTATGATCTCTAGGCATCATAGGCGTGGTGGAAGCAGTAGTAGTTGCCAACTCCGACGCAAGCCATTCGGAGAAGTCCATCTCAAGGTTCAATAAATTCATCATATCCATACTGTGGTATCGCTGTGATTTTTAAACTATTTTTATTCATGATGATTGTATTTTTCCTGTGTAGGTTTCTTCAGTTAGGGAGAGTAGATCAGATGATAAGAGGTTTTCTATATTCACTGGCACCAAGAGGCTTCACTTGCGTGCAGAGACGAGAGAGGACCGAACAACTTGGGTCGAGGCTTTACTAGCTGTCAAAGATATGTTTCCAAGGATGTCTAACAGTGAATTGATGGCTCCGACTAACAATTTGGCCATGTCGACAGAAAAGCTTAGGCTAAGGTTGATTGAGGAAGGAGTAAGTGAGTTAGCTATTCAGGACTGTGAGCAAATCATGAAGTCTGAGTTCTCAGCACTCCAGAGCCAGCTGGTGCTTCTTAAGCAAAAGCAGTGGCTTCTCATTGATACCCTTAGGCAGTTGGAGGTATTACATCTTTAACAACAAAAAGCTACTAAAAATCTTTCATTCAGATCTCATGTTGACTGCTATAATCTGTGTGCAATGGTCGTATTGATTTGGAGAGGCTGCTATGATCTATCAGTGTTCTACTGGAGGAAAAATTGTTAATTTCCTTCATTTTGCTGGGTATCGTATCCCGCATCCTTTGTGTTTATAGTGTTTTAGAAATCCTGCTAACTTTACTAGAGAGTTTAGTAGTATGAAAATTTGTTTATTTGTTCCCTCTTCCGGCTATGTTTTGCTAAGAAACTGCTCTTCCTGTATTGTTCTTTAGACAGAAAAGGTAGATCTGGAAAACACTGTTGTAGATGAGAGTCAAAGACAGGCTGAAAATGGAGGTTCCAGTGATTTAAGACATGAGAAGTTCAGTGGTGAGTTACCAGCTTCCCATTCTCGAGCCTAACATTCCTGCATATATCTCTTTCATCTACCTATGTTTTGATTCGAGTTTGCATTTGACTTGGTCCCTTTTTATCTCAGAAGGTACTGCCACCGAATCTGATGATGATAATGAACGAGGTGATGCTGCCGAGGAAGAATATGATGAGGAAGAAAATACCTTTTTTGATACACGTGACTTTCTTTCTTCAAGTTCTTTCAAGAGTAGTGGTTCTGGTTTTCGCACATCTTCATTTTCTTCTGATGATGGTGGCTTTGAGTCAGAAGATGATATTGATCCTTCCATCAAGACTATTGGATGCAACTATCCTCGTGTCAAAAGGAGGAAGAATTTACCTGATCCGGTTGAAAAAGAGAAGAGTGTTAGCCTTTGGTCAATGATCAAAGACAATATAGGCAAGGATCTAACAAAAGTCTGTCTTCCTGTTTACTTCAACGAGCCTCTATCTTCTTTACAGAAATGTTTTGAGGATTTGGAATATTCATACCTTCTTGACCGAGCATTTGAATATGGCAAAAGGGTAAACCATCTGAACGCTTGTTCCATCTTAAACCCTTATGGTAGCATCTTGACTGTTGCTAAGTACGTGGAACTTTTTCAGGGAAATAGCCTCATGAGGATTCTTAATGTAGCTGCTTTTGCTGTATCTGGGTATGCATCAACCGAAGGAAGAATGTGCAAACCTTTTAATCCATTGTTAGGTGAAACTTACGAGGCGGACTATCCAGACAAAGGCCTTCGATTTTTCTCAGAAAAGGTTTCAGTTCACCACACGCAGATCTACTTTTCTCTGTTTTACTCATTTGCTATAGCTATTCAGACCTCTTATTCGTTTTGGTGTCAGGTCAGCCATCATCCTATGGTTGTGGCATGCCATTGTGATGGCACGGGATGGAAATTCTGGGGAGACAGCAATCTGAGGAGCAAATTCTGGGGTCGATCTATTCAGCTCGATCCTGTTGGTGTATTGACTTTGCAATTTGATGATGGAGAAATCCTTCAGTGGAGTAAGGTACCAATCAAATTTTTACCAAGCAAATAAGCATTTTGTATGTTACTTCTTGCTCACTGATACTATTCTTTCTTTCAACTTGTAGGTGACTACATCAATATACAATCTCATACTTGGTAAATTGTACTGTGATCACTACGGTACAATGCGTATTGAGGGCAGTGCTGAATACTCATGTAAACTTAAATTTAAGGAGCAGTCGATCATAGACCGAAATCCTCATCAGGTACCTTTTAACTTTGATCATGTGTTCACATATTGTGATTAGGAGTGGACATTTGGTTATTCGTTTTTCGAAAAATTTATAACTAAATTAGAACTCATTTTTGGTTTTGTTCAAATTGGAGAGTTTCAGTTTGGTTTGGCTCTCGTTACATTTTGTATAGAATAGAAATCATACTTCAATGGATATTATATGTTATATAGTATTACAAAACGTACGTTTTTTTATACATACTAAAGAACTTTCAGTGTATTTTGCTCGGTTTGGAATAAGGTATTGTTACTGTTTAATTTCCAAAGTAAAAGTTTGGTTTTGGAATGAGATGTTTTGGATCTTCCCAGATCAAGTAGTGATAGTCTGAGATCTACGTTGTGGGGTATTAAGTAACTTGTCCTTGTCACAGGTTCATGGCATAGTTCAAGACAAGAATGGGAAGACAGTTGCAACTATGTTTGGTAAATGGGATGAGAGCATGCACTTTGTCGCGGGTGATTGTTCTGGGAAGGGAAAACTGAGTGAAGCTATGTCAGGAGCTCAACTTCTCTGGAAACGGAGCAAACCTCCAGGAAACGCAACAAAGTATAATCTAACACGTTTCGCAATCACGTTGAATGAGCTTACGCCAGGGCTGAAGGTGAATTCCATAGACAATTCCGTTTGTTATTTTCATAAATTAATTTATTAAGGAGACATTCTGACCTGAAGGAGAAATTAATGTAGGAGAGGCTGCCGCCAACGGATTCAAGACTGAGACCGGACCAGAGGTATCTGGAGAGTGGAGAGTTTGAAATGGCCAACACAGAGAAGTTGCGGCTGGAACAGCGACAACGTCAGGTAATTTAAGTTGCACCACCACTGCACAGATTCTTTTCTTTTGGTTTTGTTCCTCGAACTCACAAAGCGATAAACTGGGCCGTATGATGAGACAGGCTAGGAAGATGCAAGAGAGAGGATGGAAGCCGAGGTGGTTCATGAAGGAGAAAGGAAGTGAGTCTTACCGATACAAAGGAGGTTACTGGGAAGCCCGAGAGAATGGATTATGGGTAGACTGTCCAGACATCTTCGGCCACGTCGATTCCGATCAACAAATGATAGAGTAAAAAAAAGAAATTATAAGCCAATTCGATTCTTAAATCACGAAGTATTAATTTCCTCGTATCTTTTTTTTTTTTTTTACATCTCATTATTCTTTACTCGCCATTTCACGTTACAGGACCATCATTACCTTCAGTCTCTTTTTTTTTTTGTTCTTTGTATATCATGAAATAGTTCGCCTCACACCCAAAATTTGTCCAATCCTTGTAAGTGGAAGAATGTGCTGCCAAATCATATATGGCTATATATTGAATAACCAAAAGGAATACAGTTACCCTTTTCTGGGGACTTTATTACATCTGAATCACGGTTCCAGAACACTCATCTTATGGTGATTGTCACCAATATATATGGCGACAATATATATATATATATATGGCGATTGTCACCATATTCCAGGATGCAATTATTGATGGTATAATCTTATGGTGAAGCCCATGCACGTGGAACATGTTAAATGACCATTTCTAGTGCACCTGAAAAAGGTTGTTTTCCTTCAAAACAGAGAAGACAGAGAATATTAGTTTTGTGAGATAACAAGAGTAGTACTGTAGATGGTAAAAAAACTTTGTTGAGATGTTTGTCAGCTACTTGAATTATACGCCAACACATAGCTAGACATACAAACAATATAAATGTCTTCTTAACTACGTCAATTATTATCATCACATAAAGACATCTATAAACAAACATAGTTTATGTGTAAAACACCATAAACATTCAATTCAGGTGGTTGGTTCGCCGGAATCCGACGTTGACTAGTGTTGACCGACATTGACCAGAAAAATTATTCAAAAAAAAATTTTTTTTTTTCTTTTTCCCTAAAAATAATAATTTTTTTCATGTATTTTTGATAAATAAAAAAAATAAATGATTTGTATAATTTACAAAAACAAAATATAACAACAAAAAGTTATACAACAAAAGTTTATGTGTAGTAAATTTTTTCATAAAACTATAACAAATATATATTTTTTCCTTTTAACAATCATTTTTTGTTTTGTATTTTCAAAAGGTGGGGATTTTACATATATCTTCTTCTTTTTACTTATTTATAAAATTATGTCATTTGAAATATACCCAAGGCATTGCCAACTATTTCTTTGATTTTACAAGACCAACCTTTGATTTTACAAAATCAACTTTTGTTTTTTAAGTATCTTCTATATATGTCTTTCATGTAAATAAATACAATTTTCATTATTTTCTTCCTTTCTTCTTCTTATTAAAAAAAAAAGAAATAGTTGGCAATGTCTTGGATATATTTCAAATGACATAATCTTATAAATAAGAAAAAAAAAATTTATATATATATTTAAAATCCTCACCTTTAAAAATACAAAATAAAAAATGATTTTTGAAAAGAAAAGGTATATATTTGTTATAGTTTTATGAAAAAATCTACTACACATAAAAATGATTTACCATTATTTTTATATGTTTTTATATAAAAATATTTAATAGCATGCTACATAATAAAATATAATAGGGTATACAAATGATATGGTATAACATTAAAAACCAAATTTTGAATCTATAAAAGGAAAATGTATATTTGTTATATTATTTTGTAGTAAAAATTTATTATATAATATTTTAGTAAAGTTATGTATTTTTTTAAACTTTTGTTTTTTGTAAAAAGTAAATAAAATTTTTAATTTTTTGGTCAACATTGGTCAACACTGGTCAATACCGGTCAACACCGGAATCTAGCAAACAAATCATCGGAATTAGATGGTTATAGTGTTGTACACAAAACTCATGTTTATTTATGCATGTCCTTATGTAATGACAATAGTTCATATAACTAACAAAACATTTATATTGTTTGTATGTGTGGCTATGTGTTGGTTAATACTTGGCATAGCTGGCAAACAATTTTCCTTCAAATATATGTACCATTATTATGCTTACGAGTTATAACCATAACTTACTTATACACTTAAACTCATATTAAGATTCAAACCTAAAAATCGGTGAAAAAGTGTCGTTCATTAGAAGTTGTTCTATCAAATTAATATATTATATGTTTAGTAATTATACACTATATTAATCTAATTTAGTTAACCTCAATTATATCTTAGCAAGGTGAAGCTAACGATTTATATCCGTCTTGCATTGCATGTTTTACTCTTCCTAATGTTTTCTTTTGCAAAAGCTGCGCCTGCATGCAACATTACAACTTTGGCTTCAATGCTGTGCTGTGAGGGCATATAACTTGAATCTTAAGGCAAACACAATAACTTGGTTCCATGCATGTAGTGGAAAAAAATAAAAAAACCAGTGGCCCAGTCATTGTGGATAATTATTGATGCTCGTTTAAGAAATATGAAATTTATTATTTAATAGTACTGTTTGAATCGAACCTGACTCTACAACGAAGGAAAACAAAAAACTGGAAAGAAAAAAAAAACATTATATTGGAAACAAAAATACTAAAGAAGTTAACAAGAGAACTGATTAGCTAATCTCAAACTGAACAGAAAGCGGATGCTTATTAGTGACGGGGTTCAGGTCTTAAGGTGCGTAACCATCTCTCGAGGCGGTCCATAAGTGACAACTCAATCTCCATCTTCGGAACAACACTAATACTGGGGGAAGTTTCTGCTTTGGTGAGTGGTGGTCCGACCACGACTCGAAGCTTAAGCCCTGCCTGACATTGATCTGTCTTTGAGCTAATAAAGTAGTGGACTCCTGGTTTGGTGAGCCTGACGAGATCATCTCCCGTCT
Source organism: Camelina laxa (assembly GCA_024034495.1). Lineage (NCBI taxonomy): Eukaryota > Viridiplantae > Streptophyta > Magnoliopsida > Brassicales > Brassicaceae > Camelina > Camelina laxa. The sequence continues at coordinate 13,910,648 of CM043881.1, forward strand.
TATGCACAGCTATGGCAGAAGTCGGGTCGCATGATATGTAATCAAGATCTCCGGTGATCTCTAAGACGTCGGTGTGACTTCGTTTCCGTATTCGAAAAGAAGACTATCTCCAACATTAAACTGCGTCTTCTCACCCCACGTGTGATAGTAGTCACTCTCTTGAGAAACGCTCCACTCGACCTTGTATAATTTTCCCCATGGAAGGATCTTGCTTGTGTTGGGGTACAATCCAAGTCCTACATCTGAAGTTTAAAGAAACTATCATTGATATATAAAGGGTTAGGGTCAATCTACTAATTACCAATTGGTTTTTAGTTAGAAGCCCAAGTCGAGCCCAAATTTAATATGGTATCATAGCCCAAGGTTAAAAATTCTGGTGGACCTAGAAAAGTGGATACGAACATGCCGCTTATTAACCCGAGTAATGGAGGCCCAAGAAGGGGTTTATATCGGTCCAAATGAGATCGGTTCGAGATGGAGTTATCATCTCGAAGAGGCATGTTAATATCCCACATGTGGTCCTTGGTTTGAAGGGGAGATTGTTGGGGTACAATCCAAGTCTCACATATGAAGTTTAAAGAAACTATCATTGATATATAAAGGGTTAAGGTCAATATACTAATTGCCAATTGGTTTTTAGTTAGAAACCCAAGTCGAGCCCAAATTTAATAGCTTGGTGGTGGTGGAGGAATGGGACGTGACGGGTCATAGACGACAAGGACGTCGACCTTCTGTCCGGATGCGCATTGAGCAAGGTTTGAGCTGATAAAGTTGTGATATCCTGGCTCCGTGAAGGTTACCACATCATGTCCGGTTCTGTAGACGGCTTGAGGAGATGAAGAATTGCAGAATTCGAATTCTAAAGCACCATACACTTCAGTCACATCATTAACGTTGGGATCGTAATTGAAGACCAATGAGTCTCCTACATGGAACACTTTATCCTTGGCCCAATCGTAATAGACGTCTTCTTTGGCAATCCATCCATCAGAGTCCCCAACGGTGTAGACAGTAGCCGAGCAAGAACCAAAGAGAACAGTGAAGGTTGTTATCACCAGCAGCACGAAGAGGAAGATCTTCTTCATTGTTGTGGCCATGATTAGATGAACAAATTGACAAGGGAATAAGAAAGATTGTGAGATTTCGAACTCGCTGAATCAGAGAGAGAGAGTTTTGTTGTGTTGTGTTGATGAATGATGAGTTGTGAAGAGAATACGTAGCCCTATCAATGTTTATATATAAAATGCTTTACCATTCCTAATGCTTGGGTTTTATTTTGTTTATTTCTTATTTTTAAAAATCAACAACCGAAGATATATTTGTTTTTCCTTTTCAAGTTTTAGATTTTTTTTTATTTTTTGTCGTCTGAATTCATTATTGATTGCAAAATATGATAACTATTATATATGATTCTACCATGTACAATTTGTTTCCATTAATCTGCACAATTAATAAATCGCATTATCCGGGCTCGAATCCCAGACATCTCTGATGTAGAAGTATTAATGAATCTTAAGCCAGTCATTGAACCAAGGGGTTTCCACTCAAGTTTTAGATTAACCACTTTTCTTTATTTTTGATAATTTATTGGAAATCTTATCCAATTTTTTAGTAAAGAAAACTGATCGATGCCTTGTAGGAGCATAACTAGCTTCATGAAAAAGGTATAAATAGGTTTTTATATATCATTTTCGTTTTTCCTTTTTGCCGTTAGATGAGCCTCCTATATTGATATTGTCTCTACTTTAAACTGAATTTTTTTTCCAGTTTCAATAATTTACTAAATCGGAAACCGCGGACAAATAGGTGTCTTTTCATTTTTTTTTAAAAAGATTGTATATATATGTATTAGTATTTCGTATTTTGTGTTTGGTTTTCATAATAATATGCTTTGTTTTATAGTTTTTTTACAAAAAAAAAAAAATATACATAAATTTGTCGTTAGTGTACTGCAGCTTTGACATATAATCACAATTTTTTTAGCTAATTTATTTTACGATATTGAGTATTTGAGTTCATATGGTGTCATAGTTTTGTAGCATTTTAATAGTAGTCAAATATATTATTTTATTTCATTTACAATTTCTAGATTCATATGGTCAATGTTTTTGTTTTCATTGTGACAACTAACAAATATTAGCATATCTATTTTCTTGTTCATTTATGATGACAACCCGTCTTCTCTCTAGTATCCGACATAAACTTTTTATCATGTAACATTTTTTTTGTTATAGCTAGGTAATATCTCGCGCATATGCGCGGTTGTTGTATTACATATATTAATTTATTTTAATTTATTTCATAATCATAAAATTATGAGATTTTTCTGAGAATTTTTTTAATATATTTTTTTAAAATGGTATTTCTAATGTTGGTATTGAAAAAAATATATTTTTGAAATTCTTATTAAAAATACATATATAACAAACAAATTTCCTAAATATCAATAATACACTTTATTTATTCAAATTATAAAAATTTTACTATGATATTCAAAACTTACCTAAAACATTTAATAATTAAATTGCAAATTTATTTTTGAAGTATCAATTAAATATATTTCCTATAAAATCTATATGAAATGCAATTAGAAATCCCAAATATTAATTTAATTTTTAATCTCTTTTATATTCACCTTAATTTAAGCTATATTGCTAGGTTAAATTCTAATGATTTCTTCTTTGTAGTAAGATTTTGGAAATGGGAATATCAATTTGTTTTTTATATAGAAAATCGTTAAATTACAAAATTTTGAATTAAAGAAACACTATAATGATATTTATATAATTATATTTTGGATCAGAAGAACTAAATATAATGATGAGTTTACAAATTTTCAAAAAAAAGTTGGAGGTAAGAGAGAGTTTAAAAATTTTAATTTAATAATTCGATAGTAATAGTTAATTTTGTTAATACATTGCATACTTTTAACAATAAAATATATATACATGTATGAAGATGATTTCTTTTGATTGATTCTCTTATTGGGTTTTGATTAAAATTAGTGTTGTTGAATCTGCATCGATAAGCCACCAAATTTTTATTATACATATGTAATTGAACATTGAAAATAGTAAAAAAAGAAAGAAGGAAGGAAGAAATACATTAAAAAAAAAAATTGAATAAAATATAAGATAAATCCAGCAAAATTTATAATCACACTCTTACCATGAGTTTTGAATTCATGCAAGAACATAAACAAAACAAAGATGATAATCCAACTCTTACAACACATATAAGATATAACAAAATTTGATATTGGTGGGAGGTGAGGAGAGAATGATTGATTATAAGATGATAATCCAAATTAGATAATGGAGATGAATCTTTTAAAATAAAAACAATGTAAAATATATATCATGCAGTCTCTAAAATTTAAATTTAGCATTAAAATTTTACAATGATATTTCATTTGGTTTTTTGTAACCCATACAACAAAAATAAGAAATCAAAAACAAAAACAAAAAAAATAAAAAATGATTTGAGGTATTCTATATGAGAATGAGAGAAGTGGAAGAGAATGAGAGAATATGAAAATGTGAATGTAAAAAATGATAATATGAGAGAATGCTTTTTTATATGATAAGAATTTATGGAAGTTACAAAATAAAAGTGAGTGCATAATTATAACTTATTGTGTTTAAATAAAATTGAGTGGTGGAATATGATTAATGCATAATTTATTTATTTCAGTTATAATTTTGTTTTATTGTGTGAGTTATAAATATATTGTGTTAATTGGGTCTTAAATATTGTTTAAGCAATTGGCATTAAATGAAAATAAACAAATAAGGAGAGAGTGAAAATGAGTGGAAAAAGTCTATATTAAAGTGAATTATTTATGTGGCTAACTCATTTTTACACATTGATTTTTTAAAAGGAATATGAATATCTAATTCTCAAAAAAACTTGATTTTTTTCTGTTAAAACCAACATCTGTGAATTTAAATTTACCTATGGAAATTTAAAAAATAAAGTTGAATAGATTAGAAAGATAAGAAATCTAAAAGAAATATTTTATTTTTATATAAATAAAATAAAAGTTGAAAAAATGTTAAATATACATAATACTTTCTAAATTAAAATATATAATCAAACTCTTACAACACATATGAGATATAACAACATTTGACATTGGTGGGAGACAAGAAGATAATGATTACTTATAAGATGATAATCCAAAATAGATAATGGAGATGAATGTTTAAAAATAAGAACAATGTAAAATATATATCATGCAGTCTCTAAAATTAAAATTTACAATGATATTTCATTTGGTTTTTTGTAACTCATACAACAAAAATAAGATATCAAAAACAAAAAAATGATTTGAGGTATTGCAAAAGCAAATTAGAGGAATGGAAGAGAATGAGAGGATATGAAAATGTGAAAGTAAAATAATGCTAAATGAGAGAATGAGAGAATGCTTTTTTTTTTTTTTTTGACAACAACAACAAAAGAGAATGCTTGTTTATATGATAAGAATTGATGGAAGTTACAAAAGAAAAGTGAGTGCATAATTATAATTTATTGTGTTTGAATAAAATTGAATGGTGGAATATGATTAATGCATAATTTATTTATTTTCAGTTATAATTTTATTTTAATGTGTGAGTTAAATGTATTGTGTTAATTGAGTCTTAAATATTGTTTAAAGCAATTAAACAATTAGAAAGCAAATAAAAATATAAAAATAATTTAAAAACATTATATTAAAATCAACCAATAAAGACAGACCAAAACCTTACTTTTATATATATGATTATCCATTTTGGATTGATTATTTTAGAGAAAATTGGTCAAAAAATTCATTTCAGAATTTTATTTTAGATAATGTTTTCACATTTCAAAAGTTTGCAAAATAACATTTTAATGTCCATTATATCCTTAAAAAAGAGTAAATAACAAAATGCACACTCCTATTGCTTTTTTCGACATTGCTAAAATTGTATTTATGGCAAAAAAGTTATATTGAAAGGATGAAACACAAGCATGATTGTTCAGTAAAACACATAAATCCGCGTAGTTCGGATAATCACCTAATTCTTGTAATGTAAAAGCCACATCTGCAGTCAAAATGAATTGTCTGATGTCCTTTTAATAGATGATACACGATGTTAGAGGATCATCTTTAACGTCCATATTTTTCAATAAAATGAGATGGCATATAATATAATTACAATAATTTGTTTAACTCGCATCAGTATTCCCTACCCAATTTTTTTTTTTTTTAAAACATGCCTTCAAGAATCTTCAACTTCTAGCAAGCCAGGGAGACATGAGGTCAAATAAGCTTTTCATTTGAGTGCGTAGATGATCCTACAATTTACATTTTGCTTCAGGCAATCTCGATCCAGCTCATTCCAGATTCTTTAGCCCCCAACTTCTTAGCAGCTTCTCTCACTTCACTTAACTGATCCCACATTCCCAACGTAGCATAAACATTTGAAAGACATGTATAAACAGATGGATCTTCTGGAAACGCCTTGACCAATTTCTCAGCAACTACGGTAACCAGTCCGGCATTCTTGTGAGTTCCGCAGGCAGTGAGCAGAGACATCCATATTGTTTTATCTGGCTCCATCGACATTTGGTTTATCAATTCTTCTGCCTCTTGGAATCGCCCAGCTTGACCAAGAAGATCAACTACACAATAATAATGCTCTTGATACGGTTTACGACCATATTCAGACTTCATCAATTCGAGGATGAATCTTGCTTCTTCAACTAGTCCAGAATGTCGGCAAGCAGAAAGAAGCCCTAGAAAAGTTACCTCATTTGGTACAACTCCAGAACTGATCATCTTGTGGAAATACTGAATCGCTTCTTTTACTCGTCCGTTTTGTCCAAATCCAACAATTATCCCTGTCCAAGAGACAACATCTCGTTCCAACATACCATCAAATAACACTACACCATTGTCTATCTCACCACATTTTACATACATATCTACTAGCCCTGTCGCTGTGACATGCTCTGATTCATAACCTTTCTTCACACACAACCCGTGAATTTGCTTGCCCCATCCAAGAGTCGCTAAACTCGAACAGACTTTGAGAATACTTGAGACGATGAACTGGTCGGCATCGAGTCCTAACTTGATTAATTCTCTGAACAGATAAAATGCTACAGAATTGAAACCTGCTTTCACACAGCCTCTTATCATGCCAGAGAAAGCGATGATATCTTTATTAGGAAGTCTATGAAACAGTTTATACGCATCTCCTATATCCCCAAAGTTTGCATGTAAATCAACAAGAAAGCTTCCTACGATGCAATCCAACTCATAACCACTGGTTACTACTAAACCATGCACCTGACGCCCAAGTCTCAAGTTGACTAAGTTGATGCATATCTTTAAGGCACCACTCAGAGTGTAGGAATCAAAACACAAATCTGACTGATACATCCGCAAAAGCAGAGCTAATGCTGCTTCATTCTCCTCGTTGATCAAAAACCCTGAGAGCATAGAATTCCAAACAGCAACGCTATTACGGAGAGCCTGTTTTCCCTGATGAAAAACATCAGCTGCATCAATTAGAGAACCACAGTTCGCATACATATCAATAAGAGCAGAGCGTGCGAACGGGCTAGACTCCAAACCTGACTTCACAACACAGCAGTGCAGCTGTTTACCCATTGTTAATAAGCCTCCAAAACTGCAAGCTTTAAGACCACATGGTAAAGCAAAACCATCTAACACAAGTCCTTCTCTGTGCATCCTAACTAGAAACTCCAACGCACGAGGACTACCCTTATCGACAAATCCTGAGATCATACAGTTCCAAGACACAACATTTGGCTGCGGTATCCGGTAAAACAAACTAACCGCTTCGTCAATCAAACCTGCTTTACAATAACCGGAAATAAGAGTGTTCCACGAAGTTGAATTAGGCCGTGAAATCTCCCTAAAACTGTTATTAGCTTCACTAAGCCTCCCATTCTTAACATACATATCTACAACAGCATTCATCAAAACAACATCACCAACCAAATTCTCTTTACCAATTCTTTCATGTATCAAACGACCCAACTTAAGATCACCCACTAACCCACACGCTTTCAAAACAGCGGAATACATGAACTCGTTAGGCCCTTCTTCTTCTTCTTGAGATTCCAACATGCTTCTGTACAATTCAATAGCCTTATTGGGTTTTCCATCACAAGTATACCCAGAAACCAACGTCGTCCAGGTGACGATATTTCTCTTAGTCATTTCATCGAACACTTTATGTGCATCATCCAAATACCTAAAATCAACGTACATTGAGATCACGTTATTAGCAAGGAACACATTTTGAGAGATCCCTTGTTTGATTATATGAGCTTGAATCGATTCCCCACGCATTAAAGCTTGTATTTTCCCACAATGACGCAACCCTGCTGCTATAAGCTTGAAGTCCATAGCCATTTACAGTACCAAAATATAACAAAACGTTATAAATTCATCATTCTAGGAACCAAGAAAGCTTCTAGAAAGTGATAACACGGGTTTCAAGACATGTCTGTCTTGCCTTTCTTCGTTAGTAGTACTCGCAGACTTTGCGAAAACATAACGAACCATGGTATTAACATAAAAACGGAAGGTAGTTTATTTGGGAAAATCCGAAACGTCACACTGTTTGATTTACTAAAAACGGGACGATGTTCAAGGAAAGGAAGTCAAAATCTCATGATTTTTAGGATCAATCTGAAAATTATCTCTCCTTCTACTTCCTTACGCCGTCGACTCGTCGTCCTCCTCCACGAGCTCTTCTTTGCTAAAGCCAAAACTTTCAATCTACAGGTTTTTTTTTTCTTTCTGATCCTTTCTTCTGGTATTATTGTGTTTCTGTTTCCAATTTAGGGATTTCAATTTCAATTTCTCTTTATTCTTTTTCTTTCATTAGAAGAAAATGAGAGATGGTCATTACACAGTCGTACGTTTCGATTACGGAGGATATTATTCAAAAAACGGAAACGATGTACGATGGAATCGAAAAGAAGATCGGGTTTATACACTAGTGATGAAAGGGTTACTGGAGGAGTTCACTTATTCAGAGTTGGTTAATAGAATTTGCAAGAAGATTATGTTAGACGAAGCTACCACTATGTTGAGGTTAAGTTACATTCCGTTACTAGAGGATCCCAAGAGACAAACGTATATCTTGGATGATGAAGATGTTCTAGGATATTTAATGGAAGGAGATCAGAATCAGCGTAGAGATGTTTTGCATGTGGAACTCGTCGAAGGTGTTGAACAGAACCAGAGCTGTGGTGAGCAAGTTTCGAGAGAGGATGATGGTAGAAGTGGAATTGATGTAAGGAATAATGATGAGGTTCCTAGTGGTTCTAGAGTTAATGATGGTAACGCAGGATTTGAACCGTTGGAACAGTATGCGCCGTTGGATAACAATGACCCGTGTGATGATGTTGCGTACGTGGATAACTCTGGGATGTTTGTTGATGATGTTGATAGTAAACCTGATGTACGAGGGGATGAGGTTGTGAATCTTGAATGGGAAGATGGTATTGGTTTGAGTATAGGTCAAGAATTTGAGAGTAAGCAGGCAGTTCAAGATGTTGTTGACAGAGGTATAATCCGAAACTGTTTCGAGGTCGCTACGTTCAAGTCATCGACTAGATTATATGTGTTGAAATGTCGTGATAGTCGTTGCAAATGGTATCTACGAGTGTCGATGCTTAAGAATTCGGATCGTTTCTCTGTTAGAACTTATAACAAGATGCATACATGCTCTCGGTTAACGACAGGTACAAGAAGAGATAAAAGAATTGGGACACCACAGTTAGTTGCATCTGTTTTGCGTGAGAACTATCAAGGTGAACTCAACTCTCTTAAACCGAAAAATCTCATAAGCTTGGTTGAAGAAAGACTCGGTGTTAAGGTTTCATACTCTACCGCTTTGAGAGGGAAAAAACAAGCTGCTAATGATGTGCAGGGTGATTTACATACTCAGTTAGAGTAGAGAATAAGTTTACCGTTGGCATTGGTTCCTGATCATGCATCTGTTTACTTTTATTTTGTTGTTGTGTCTGTTTAGTTAATTGCATGCTAATGAGCTCAATCAGAACAATAAAAATGCATATACATTATGTTCCCTTTTGATCATCAACAAAACGTTCGGGACTTGGTTGGAAAAGAAATTGGTGAATGACTTCAGTAACCGTATAGTTCTGCAAAGTTGAAGAGGAGATTTGCGGTAGTGGGATGAAGAAAATATCAATCTTTTTGCTGGCATCATTTAACTTAGATCCTTCCATAAACATCAAGCAATCAACTTGTGAGATGATTAACACAGCGTTTAAGAGCAACATCGCAGTTTAAGAGCAACATCACAGTTTAGGAGCAACTTAAGCCTTATCCACGTGCTTCGAATTCAAATTGACACATCTACTTAGTTTAGTTAATTTACGAAGGATTAGAGGTGAACAACTTCACACGTTCATCTAAGTACAAAAAGCTTGACTAGACGCAAATACAAATACACCAGAACCTTCGTTCATTGCTTCCTCAAATTACAAAGCATCGTTTCAATACTAGATAATATGTATAAGATATAATTCGTTCGCTTATTCTTAGGCGCTCCATCCACATGAACGAGGTTCAGCCACAGCACGAGCCACATGCCGGTAGGGAATCTGAAAAACCACCAATAAAGTTATTCATTCATCAAAATTCATGTCAAAATCAAACTAGGAATCATTCACATTATCATCAAAAGGACTAAATATCAAATTCATCTCGGGTTACTTACTGTGGTCAGCTCCACGGATATCATTCAAGCCACGCACATTGTCTAGGCCCCCACGAGGAGGTCGAGGGGGTCCACCACCGCTACCACCACCACCCCCGCCGCCACCACCACCACCCATGCCGCCACCCCACTTCTTGTTAGCCTTAGAACCTTTCCTGTAAGCATCTGATTTCTCCATCTGACCAGTATATTTCATTCAAGTTAGCCATAGCTTGTGACAGCTCAGATAATGGAATGTAATAACTCAAGAAATGGAAGTATAATCTCACCGAGAACATGGTCATAAAGAAGACTTGTATCAGATTAATGATAGACAAGAAAAAATCTTTGATCGTCCTCAATCTCCATATTGGTCGCTTCGCTTTAACCACACCTGGTACATGTTCAATAGTTTGTCAGTGTCAAATACAGTTAATAATTGCGGTAACGATCTTCTCTTCTCTTCCCTAGTGTGTTTTAATGGAAACTCCTACATCCTCTCTAAGACCTCAAAAAAGCTTCCCAAAATCAAAACATTAATCTCTACAATGGCAGAAGAATGTACCACATAAATATAGTAATATATCTCCTAATGCGCTTACTACATTTATCCTGAAACGTTATTGATTACCTACAGCTACAGAACATCAATGATTCACAAACCATTAAACATGATCTCGCTTACACTATATTTCTCGAACGAATGCAAGGTTAACAATTACTCAGCCATTATTCACTAACTTGTCCCAATATCAAAAGTGAGACCTGAATGCACAATTTTAGATATTCAAAATTTAAGATGTCTGCTCATCGAGCTTTCTATTCAAATTAGATTTATCCAAAACGTCGTGGTCTTCCTATACATTCATACACTCATATTATCAAATCCCTCTATTAACCAACGCAAAAATTTCCCAAAAGGATACCAATTTAACAATTACTCAGTAAGAAATCTGCACAATCCACTAACTTCTCCCAATATATATTTCTCAAACGTTTTGAACTTTGCTCAAGTGTGACATGAATTGCACAATTTAGATATCCAGAGCCTAGAACGTTCATCGAGCATTCAATTCCAATTAGTTTTTCTAACATAATCTCACATCTTCCACAAACCATATGAAATTTATTCTCATCATATTGACACAGACTAACAAAAAAAAAAAATCGAAACCCCTTTTAAACAGGCATGATCAATCCATACAAAACCGAGCTTCTATAGAAATACTAAATCACCAAATTCTGTAGAAATCAACGCTAAATAGTTTCTAATTCCGGAATTTGTGCTCAAGTTATTGGATTAATTCGAGGATTGACAAACGAACAATCAGATTCGACAAAATCCCAAAAAGAAATAGAGAAAACGAAGAGAGTCAGAGAGAGAGAGATCTGAAGTTTCTTCGTACCTCCTTCGACGTAAGCCATTGAAGAGTAAAATTCTGGGTTCTTCTTCTTCGTCAACAACAACCTCTAAGAGATTAATAATATTTTTCTTTTTAAATTCCAAAACAAGCGATTAAGCTAGATTTTTATATTGTCTTACGACTCTTTGCGCGTTTTGTGTTTAGAAGTTTCGTGACGTTTACGTGGATTTCTCACGTGGCGCATTCTCATTGGAAGCTGTAATGCTTGTTTTTATTTTATTTGTTTTAACAAATAATTCACGGTAAAAATCCGTTAATATGTCAAGATGAGGCGAAGATTTGCTACGGTGAGTCCAATTATACAATGTCCTCAAATCTAATTCAAGGTATGTAGTTTATATTGTTCTGTCTACTAAGGTTAACGATTGTTATATGTGTTTGTATGGTTTGAGAACATCTTGAATTGGAGGACATTGTATAATTGGACACCTTGAATTAAAACTATTTTATTATGATCGAGGATGTGGTATTTGTGGCCATCTAGAGGAAACAATCAATCATCCTTTGATTCAATGTCCACCAGCTCGTCAAATTTGGACCCTCTCCCAGATTTAATCTCATCTTAAATTTTTTCCAGTATGTTCCTTATATGCTAATATGGATTATTTGTTTTAGATAATATGCAAACACGTTTTTGCCTCAGCTTTCCACCGGAAATTCAGGAACCAGATCCCAAGGACCATCTCCAAGGGGTGCGTACGGCAACAGTTCCCTTTTCCCCTATTTTTCAAGTTATAGTTGTTTTGTAGATGGCTTTTGAAAGCGAGCGAACAATTCGCAAGTGCAGGATGGTTTTGTATGCTTTTTTCAGGATTTTTTGCTGATTATGGGAGCCACCAATTTTCGACGTAGTTTTTTTCCATTGCATGCTGAAGTAGAAGCTTTCATTTGAGTTATGTGGTGCATGATCAGACATGACTATAGGGATGTAGCTTTCTTTACAGATTGCTCAGATTTGGTAAAGATGGTGTCTTCTCCTTCGGACTAGCCGACTTTCTCAGCGTACTTCGAAGACATTAAAATTGACAGAAATTTTTTTTATTTTTTTCTCTTTATTTGTTATCTCTAGAAATGCAAATGTAAGTGCAGATTTTTTTGCAGACTAAACGCATATCTCTCCGCACAATGTCTGGTATGTAAATAATTTGCCATCTAATTAACTCGTCTTTTGTTGGAAAAAAAATTAATACTATTCCCTCCGTTTCAAAATATAGGATGTTTTCACTAAAGCACGCAGATTAAGAAGTTTTTACTTTTAACAAGTTCAACCAATCATAAACAATACTGCATAATATAAAATACTAAACTAATCTAAAGGTAGCATAAAAATTTGAATACATTTTATATTATGAAACAAAAAACTTCTCTAAAACATATTATATTTTGAAACGAAGAGTATAGTAAATAACCATATAATAATAATAAATTAACCTATAAAAAATTTTATTAGCCTAAATGGTACCAAATCATTGACACAAACCAGGCCTAAGCCCATTAACGGTACAAACTACAGAATTTGTGAGATAGATTTCTGACTTCTGAGAGATTGAGAGAGCGATGAGAGGAGTCGGAGGTCCGTTGCTGTCAATCGGAGATCTTCTCGCCGATCTCGGTGAAGAAACTTCCTACTCATCGGAAAACGTTACAACTCCTGAAATTTCTTCAAAACCAGACTCTGATGATGCCATCTCTGGACCGTTGGATCTATCCCGACTCTTTCAGGTCCCTCTACTGATCCAAAATTTGCCTTCAACTTCATTCATTCAATCGTTTTTGTCATCGGTTCTGGTGTCATGATTCTCTATCATATGTCCACTCACTGAATTGCGCCGTAGATTATATATTAGTATATCGTTTAATTGTTTGTTCAAATTTTATGCATCATCCTGTTTGATTTGTATGGAACCCTATGAGTCTGAATCAAGGTGGTTTTTGAAATATATGTGGAAGAGCTCTACTGTAATGATGTACACCGAGTTGATTATGTTGTTATTATCAACATTTTTTCTGGGATTAGCATAGTATTTGAAAGTAATTTACTTGCTTAGTGTTTTAAAGTGGTGTAATTATAACAAACACAGTTGTTTTGTTTCAGGAGAACTATGATAACCTAAATGAGGCGTTTGCTGGATCTGATCACTCATGGACCTCCCTAACATTGGAGGTAATTTAAAAGCTTTTCCATTTGAATGCTATCACTTGTTATGTATTCTATATAGTTTATATATACTCTGTGAAATTTTAATAAGACGACATGGTTGGTGGTATGTTAAGGGTTTGATGTGAGGGCCTCATATAGAATTTCTTTTGGTTGTTTTATTATTTGTTCCGTTGGCTAAAATGATCAGTGATGCCAGATCAGTGATCAGTGAATTGACTAAATGATCAGTGATGCCAGTATCTGAAGCATATATGTTATGAGGTTGTTTTGATATGTTGTTATATGTAAGTGAAATGTTTCCATGGTTTGTGAAGTGACATATCTTTTTACTTCCTCCCCCTTCAATTTCAGCTTATGTATAAGAGACTCTGTGGATATGTTTTTTTCTTAGAAGAGACAAATGCAAATGAAATGTATGTTAATTAATCCTTTACTTGCTTCCCCTGCATTTTCAGCTTTGCACTGCCCTAGAAACCGCAAACAAGTTGGTCCATGCCACCACCTCGAATGCTAGATTGTTGTCAGAGAAGGTGGAAGAACTCGAGAAAATTGTAAAACGAGGAGACTCTGCAGTGGCAGCTGCCAGGACGGTTCACGCCACAGTTAACCAGAAAGGATTAGTGGATTACCCTCTGCGTGACAGTTAGGACATATGACCATTAAACCAATATCAATTTAATACTCTACCAAGGTACAAACCAACCTTTTGGGTTCTATTACTATATCTTTGCAAATGGGATCCACAACTTTGTTATTTGAGTCTAGATGTATCTTGAATCATACGACGATATAAATATATAATCTTCTGACATTTATGATAGAGCAAGCATGTATTTAATTTAATTGGATTATTGGAGAATGTAGGATTTGGTTCTATTAAAATATGATATGCTCTGATTGTATATTTTTGTGAAATTACATTGAAGGTAGAATTGTGAGTGTGACCACATGATTTTAGCTGGAAAACAACTTGTAAACTACTAAAATTGCGTCACTGCTTCTGTCACTTTTTTCCAAACCAAAACCTGTAATAGAGGTACGGGAGATAAGGTTCTGCTGTTTGCTTAGTCTACAATTGTGTTAAGAGACTAATCTGAAGATTGTTAGAACGATTCGGAGTTTATTATTAATTCGTTTTTGATGTGATGCCTCTTGATTGAGTTGATTAGATGTAAACCAAATCTCAATAATGTCTTGTCTTTTTCTGTTTGGCTCTTAGGTTCTCTACACAGCAAAGCTGGCTATATGCATTTTTATATAAAATATATAGTCCGTGCACTTCTATTTTATTTTAAATTGTCACTAGTTAGGTTAGAATGGACGCCGATTTTAAAATATAAAAAACTGATCAGTATGATTGGACTAACAGTTCTCACTTGTTTTGTTTAATTTCCCAATTGATAATAGTGGTGCATATATCCATGGATTAATATAGTTGGACTAACAATTCTCACTTGTTTTTTTTTCCTGATCACAGTGGTCCTGCTACTTGTTACTAGGACCACAGGTTGTTCGACCTCCCTGAAAGGGGACCATGTACTTTAGATTTGACTTCAAAAGATTTACATAAAAATATTCTTTTGGATCCCTACAACATTATCTATATAATTCTGCATTGCCCGTTTCTTCATTTGTACCTGCGTGACCATGAATTATCCTTACGAGGACTTCCTGGACCTCTTCTTCTCTACCAAAACCAACACGCCTGCCACAGCCGCAAGCACCTCCTCTTGTGGTTATAGCTTGAAGGATCTTGACATTGATTGGGACTGTGACTTCCGTGATGTCATTGAATCCATCATGGGTGATGAAGGAGTTACGATGGAAACTGAATCTGCTCCAATGCTTCATGGCCAGGAAGGAATTTGTAACTCTGCGTCCTCGGGTTTGTCTGTGACTGATGGGGTTAGTGTAGAGGAGCCTAAGCTAGATGAATCAAAGGGCTTGAGGTTGGTTCACTTACTGGTGGCTGCTGCAGAGGCATCAACTGGTGCGAATAAGTCCCGGGAGCTAACTCGGGTTATACTTGCAAGGCTTAAGGACTTGGTTTCTCCCGGTGACCGAACGAACATGGAGAGATTAGCTGTTCATTTCACCGACGGCCTTTCAAAGTTGCTTGAACGAGAAAACGTTCTGCGTCCCCACCAGCATCGTGATGATGTTTATGATCAGGCAGATGTGATCTCAGCGTTCCAAATGCTGCAGAACATGTCTCCATATGTCAACTTTGGTTACCTCACCACCACACAGGCTATTCTTGAATCTGTCAAGTATGAACGTCGAATCCATATCGTGGATTACGATATTGCTGAAGGTGTTCAGTGGGCCTCATTGATGCAGGCCTTGCTGTCTAGAAACACAGGCACATCAGCCCAACATCTAAGGATCACGGCTTTGTCAAGAGCCAGCAATGGTAAAAAATCTGTTGCTGCAGTCCAAGAAGCTGGGCGGCGTCTAACCGCGTTCGCCGAGTCTATCGGCCAACCGTTTTCATTCCACCATTGTAAACTGGACAACGATGTATTCAACACTTCGTCTCTAAAGCTTGTAAGAGGAGAAGCAGTGGTGATCAATTGTATGTTGCATCTCCCCCGGTTTAGCCACAAAACACCGAATTCCGTAATTTCTTTTTTATTGGAAGCTAAAACTCTAAGCCCGAAACTTGTCACTCTCGTTCACGAGGAAGTTGGCCTCATGGGAAACCAATGTTTCCTATATCGTTTTATGGACTTGCTACATCATTTTTCAGCCATATTTGACTCTCTAGAGGCAGGCCTCTCAATCACTGACCCGGTGGCACGGGGCTTTGTTGAGCGTGTATTTATCGGTCCGTGGGTTGCTTATTGGTTGACGCGTATCATTGCTGATGATTCAGAAGTCGAAAGCTTTGCTTCGTGGCCACAGTGGTTAGAGACTAATGGGTTTGAACCCATGGAAGTGAGCTTCGCCAACCGTTGTCAAGCAAAGCTCCTTTTGAGCTTGTTTAACGATGGGTATAGTGTGGAGGAATTGGGCCAAAGCGGCCTCGTCTTGGGATGGAAATCTCGACGTCTTGTGTCGGCCTCTTTCTGGGCCTCGCACGAGTCGAATCTGTAAATTCTCGTTTTTTTTTTTTTGCATCATAGTACCCTACATGAGACAGTGGTTTACAAAGACAAAAATATAATGGATGAAAAATAATAAAGGACATCATTTTATGTGAATACTACGATGTTATGATTCATCCTCTCTTAATTAACCAATTAAATATAATAATATGCAAAAAAAAAGTAAAATTTGTTGATTTTTTATTAATAAGCTTAAATATCGGTTTAAATTAAGAGGAATTAATTTTAAATAAAAAAATTATATATCGATTTGAATTTATAAACGAGTATTTAAGATTTAGATTTTACAATTAAATGAGATTATATGTCGGCTCGAGTTTAAAAAATAGGATTAGGGTTTACAATTAAACGAGATTATGAGTCAGTTTGCGTTCATAAAAAAAAATTAGAATTTAAATTTTATAATTAAACAAGATTATATGTCGATTTGGGTTTATAAATGAGAATTAGAGTTTAGATTTTTTAATATTAAACGAGTTTATATGTCGATTTTTACTTACAAAAGAAATTGTATAATTAAACGAGATTATGTGTTGATTTGGGTTCAACCAAATTATTATTTTTGTTAATGGTTTTTGTTTTAATGTTTTAATTATTTAAATTTTTATTTAAATATAATATAATATAGTGCATTTTTATTTGTTAAAACAAAATGGGTAAACAAAATGATTCACCCATAGAAGTGCACCCAAATATTGATATATATATATATATATATATATATATATATATTAAAAAGTTATTGTACTCGGTTGTTCAATAATTTATGGATCCTTAGATTAATATAAATTTGGGTCTTATTTCTTTGTTTTTAGAGCTTCTATAAGGGTCCAAAATGCGACCATGAAAGGTGACATAGAGCTTCGATAAGGGTCCAGCCATTGTTGAGTGCAAACTAAAGACTCGACCATGAAAGGTGACATAGAGCTTCAATACGGGTCTAAAATACAACCACTTGTGCTAAATGTAGATTCAGAAGCAACATATGACACTTGAACGGCAAGGACATCTCTAGTTAGGTCGGATAGGATTAGGAATTTAGAACTTTTACGTCTCCACCAAGATAAAACATCACTCCAATCCCAAAGCAATTGGATTCCTTGTCATAGGTTTCTCCAATAAGTAAATATCAAGCTCACTGCTACAGTCCTCATTTGCAGTTACATCAACCATCTTAGAATACAACGAATCCATCATCTGATAACCATCGTCATCTGACAAATCAAACAAAGCACTTATTCTAGGTTCAGTTATGGTTCCACCACTAGTTGATACTCCATGATCATTTATGCCCAGCTTCATGACATACTCCCCATACAATTCTTTTATCACACTCTTAATTAATGATATTAGATGAGTACTTTCCACAATGCCTTTTCCATATAGCTTGTCAAAGCAAAGACCAACAAACTGCATTTTGTTTCTGGGATCAAACACACTTGCAATAATCACAAACAAATTCAAGTTTAAGAGACCATCCCAATATATTTCAAACTTAACCCTCATCATCATTGCTTCTGTCTTTAGTAGCAAATCACTGTTGGTTCTTAGATTGATCAGATTTCTCTCAATGATCACAAGCTCATTATAACACACAGTAGAGGTCACTGTTTTGGTTGCTGAGAAAGACAAAGTGAAGTTGAAAAAGATCTTCAAGAATCTAACTAACCTATGCACCTGCTCCCAATCAACAAAAGTAGGAGGACCCACACGCTTTTGGCAATTCTCACCTTCATTCCCTTCAGTATTCTCTTCAGTCTCCATGAAGTACTCGTTATATAGCTTGTCTTCAGCCAACATCTTTTCAAATGCAACTCTGAACTTGATTTCGGCTGTGAGCATTAGATATGTTGAGTTCCACCTAGTTGCAACATCAAGACATAAGTTTCCTCTACCTATGTTTCCTGTCTCAACCCGCAATAGAAACGATTTCAATCTGTCACTTGATGATCTCACATACTTAATCTCATTTCTGATAGACACTATACTCATTTTTGCTTTAGATAAACCATCCCTCACAATCAAGTTTAAGATATGAGCACAACACCGCATATGAAGATACTCACCATTTCTAACTAATGCATCAAGTCCTCTCATGATCAAAGCGTCTGTGAATACCCTGAGATCCTTGTCATTTGTCTTAGCTTTATCCACAGTTACTGTGAAGACCTTCTCGATTTCCCATTCTTCTAAACAGCCAATCAAGTGCTCAACAATTGTATCACCTTTGTGATCTATGATAGGCTTAAAACTAATGATTCTTCTACAAATTCCAATCTCTATCAATCCAGTGAGCTGTTACCACCATGTAGCTACAAGAAGTAGAGGGAGCTACCCATATATTTGTTGTCATAGACACTCTATGCTTTTCCTTAGCAAAGAGTTCCTTCAAAACTCCTTTCTCTTTCACAAACATACCATATATGTCTGAAGTGGCTATCTTCCTTCAATGGACCGTGTACATGGGAAGAACGTTGCTGCATAATCTTCTAAACCCCTCGGACTCCACAAATGCAAACAGAAATTATTAAGGACAATCATCTCATTCACAGACCTTCTAAACAAACCATGATCATACTTGATTGCTGTCATTACACCACTGCTATCACTAGCCAATACATTCCGACTACCACTCTCTTCATGCATCTTGAACAACTTACCCCTATTAATGTGATTCTTCATGGCACTTGTTCCATGTATCATTGTGTCACATCTATCGCTTGACCACAGTACCGGCAGTTGGCAATTGCGGGCTCATGCACTTATTGAATAAAATGCTGCAAAACCGGAGATCTATGACCTAGCTTTTTCCTCGGTTGGGATGGAAGAACAGATATGGTTCCCTAAGACCATCTCCAATGGTTTTTCCTATTTTTTTCTCTATAATAGAGGTGAGTTTTACTCCAATGGTCATCTATTCTCATCTCTAAAAATTCCTCTATTTATAGAGGAGCCTTTGTAAAAAAAAATAGGGTTCCTCTATAAATAGAGGAAAATATAGCAATCTCTATATTAGAGGTGAGAATAGAGTACCATTGGAGTAAAACTCACCTCTATAATAGAGTTCTATTATAGAGGCAAAAATAGAGGACCATTGGAGATGCTCTAAGTTCTTCTTCTTTTTCCCTCCAACTGAAGAAGTTGGCGGACCATCTTCTCCATCAATCTCGCCAGGTAGAAACGGGTCGTTGTTGTGTTGACCAAAAATAAAACAATTAGACAAACAACCACAAAAAGAACATAATCTTCACATAAATATTTAAAATTTCATGAGAACAACTACCAAAACAAAGAACATCACTATGAGAACAATTTTAAGTCTATTAAGAAACCCTAAATCTATACTATGTATGAATCATAGAGAGACAACAATTTATATCTCATAACTGATTTTATTTACTCGGCGTGCAATTTAAAAGACCCAAATTCGAATTCCTTAACACACAATAGACAAGTAATTAGGTTAAGACAACAAAAGGGAAAAGAAATTAGAGAAACCTAAGAGAGAACAAACTTGGAGAATATTAAGAGATAAGAACTTACATTGAAGATTAAGAACAAGGATGATTCAGAAGAAAACGCAAGAATCAAATAGAGAATGGAAATCGAAGAACTCTTTCTCTCTGTCGCGGTCATAGAAAGCGATATTAAATTAGGTTTTTGGCCTAGGTTAGAGCTAATCAAACCGGTTTATATAGCTAGGGTTAATTTTTAGTTACTCGTCGATTTACCCTCTCTGAACCGAACTAAATACAAAACCAAAATTTTTTTAAACCCATTCCGATCGGATATCAAATACACTAATAACCGAACCGATTTGTCCAAATCTCGGTTCAGTTCAATTCGAACAAATCGGTTCGGTTCGGAATCGGAAGCCTAGTTTGAACTTTTAACCTATGTCTTGTGATGGTAAAGTAAAAAAAAAATGAATCCGTAGATCTTAAAACTAAAAAGCATGGGCCGAATCATTTGATCGATAATAAAGGCCCAAAACGTCCATTAAGAATATGAAGAAAAATTTAGAACATCTGACAAAAATGGGTGAACAACGCAAATGGCAGCGGCGATATCAGCGACTTTGGTGTTCGCAGCAAGACGTCGTCCTTTGACCTGTAGTTTATCGTCTTCCTCGACACCAACAAACACGAGAAGGCTTGTTCTCTACTCTAAACCTGGATGTTGTCTCTGCGATGGTCTTAAGGAGAAGCTTAACGCTGCTTTCTCTCTTTCCCCCGGTTCCGATTCACTCAACGACGTTGTTCTTCAGGTCTCACTAACCTAAAATCTCGCAGTTTGTTCACAATTTAGTATGATTTATTTGGTGAATTGAAGATTCTAGATTGATTAAGTGGATACATATGGAACATGACTTTGATTTTGTTGGGAATTGTAAGGTTATGGGGAATCATTGTGATTCTGAAAATGGTATTAGAGCCTCCTTGACGACAATTTAACACATTCTTGAGTCGTATGCAATGATTTCTAAAAGAATTTAAAATTTGGGAGTGACTCCTTTGTGAGATTGATGTGATTTTGCATTATTGTTAGGTAAGGGATATTACTACGAATCCCGAGTGGGAACGAGCTTATCAGTATGAGATACCGGTTTTGGCTAAAGAGAACTCTGATGGCAAAGAGGTGTGTGTGTATTGTTCTTAATCCAAAACCCTTCTTTGTTGTGTAGAAACTGTAACATATTTCATATATCCAATGATTACCACTATATGGCAGGAAACTTTGCCGAGGTTATCTGCACGTCTAAGTGCGGAAATCATACAGAAGAAGCTACTTGCTGCCTTTAGTTGATCAATTACGTGCACGACAATGGAAAAAAAGAGAAGAAAACGTGTGTAAGGTTGTACTCTTTTGTATGCTACTCACTAGGCACGTAGCAGCTACTTTCATCTGCAAGAACCGTGTTTTTTTCTTCATACTTTATTGCTTTATATGAATGGCCAGTTTCCTACGCTAGCCGCGTTTTGCTTCTTTGACTAATCCATTAATTTTGAATGTCTCCATGAGTGAATTTGCTTGAATTGTCGCCATAGTTTTCTTTTTTCTTCCTTTCTCTGTACTGTTATTGTTAGCTTTTGGTTTTGATTGTTGCCAATACTATGACGTCTACTAGGCACTTAACTTGTTCAGTTTCTATGTAACCATTTATATTATGTTGTTGCTTTCTTCTAGTGTAAAGAAAAAGGTTTGATGAATTTTCTTTTGATCATGAAAGGTATTGTTGTGGCAAATTGATTGTGAAGTGAGAGATTTTCTTAGAAGAAGTCTTACATTATTACGTTAACCATTTTGAATTTAAACATCTCTATGACTTTCACGGAACTGCCAGTCCTTCATCAACTAGTTTGATTTCTATATCTTTCCGCATTTATCTACTTTTTAGTATAGATTGCGATTTGTCAAGCAACACTAATTTTTCTTTCCATAACTTTCATGACTGACCATGATGTTTTGTGCAATGCCATTCCCAATATAGGTGTGCAACTTGTCGGTAACACCTTGCAACTCAGAATTCTATTTCTCTATGTCAAACTGAAAGCAAGTTTCCTCATGTAAGCTTTCATTATCTTTGGGATAAAATATCTGCTAGTTTGTTCAATCATTTAGGTCTCTTATGTTATTTGTCGATCGGGTTATATGAATCCTTTCTCGCTCTTCTCAACAGATATATTACTACATTCATACTATGATAACATATTACTATATTAGACGAAACAAGTTGGGGTATTTGTGGTGAGTGACAACAATGGTTAAGAAAATTGATTTTGTATATTCTAGAATCTAGAGATCCTGATGGTCCTCAGCCTAAAATGGTCCCTGCATCTACGACATATTTTCTTCATATTATCTTCACTTGTCACCCTCATTGTAAATGTATCTACCTGATAAGCCTTTTTACATATTATAAAAAAATCTTTATCGATCGATCAGTGGTTGCATCTTTTGGCTGTATTATTGAGTAGAAGAGCCAAAGGACTTTGGTTTAGTGGAAAGAATCAGTCTTGATCATATACTCATCATGTTCGTTAGTGCAAAATCTAATCTTTGCTTGAAACAAAACATCTTTTTGCTTAGTTGAACAAAAAGTTTGACGATAGTGTCGCATCTTGAATTATTCATTCTCTCTTTTTTTTTTTTTTTCTTCTTATCATTCTTTCGTTAAAGTATTGTTTATATAATCTTTATAGGGTGGGTGATAAAAGCAATTCGCTTTGCTTTTAGGCATACTCTTGTGTAATCTAGTTGGTACAAGTAATATGCATTTCCGGATAATCTGTTTCTATATTTTCCTCATTGGCAATGGACGGATGTTATCCTTGAAATTAGCAGATAATTTCTTGCGAGCTAGGTTTGATTGATATATATATTTTGTAAGTTGTCGATGTGAATTCCTAATGCGTATCAAATTTGAACTTTGGAGACAATTTCTTACCTATTTTACACCATAGTGCAATGTGAAGTAAGCAACGGTTTGGTAAGATAAGAAAGCAAATAACATTCTTCACAATAATCGTATAGTTGTGAAGATCTTTTTTTTTTTTTTTTTTTTTTTAACCTTAGTTTGACCAAGACCTCAAAATCATATTTATATCCTCCTATTGATGAGGATAAAGTTGGCCAATCTTTTGTTACTGATATATATAAATCTTTTGTCACTTGGTAAAGTTCGTCGAGCTAATCAAAAGTATGTATAATATTTGATACAAAGTAGGGTTTGATGTATTTGCAAATATTCACATGATAAATTATTGACTGCAAAAAAGATACTCAGCATATATAAAGTAAAATATATTATCCTAATGGCAATCTAATAAGACCAACATATGAGTAACTAACTATATTGATCTACTTTATATCATTCCGCATATATATAACCTCAATTATGAGTATTCTTCCCATCTATACCCTTACGCACTCTCCTAAATCACATAAATCGCTATTCTCACCATCATTGTTTTTATAGTTATATAAGTCTCGATCTGTTAACTACAATATGGATTATTTTTGTAGGTTTGATGAACTTATTGTTCATTTTATGCCTATATACTCTTTGTGTGTCAAAAGAAACGATGTTTTCGGTTTACTAAAAGTGATATTTATATTTCCAGTAAAGATTTAAGTACTTACATGTACTATTTAGACTTATAATTAGTTGTTTGTTATTCCTATGTTTCACAAAAAGTGTCATTTTGCACACTACACACAAATTAAAAAAAAAAACTAGAATTATACATATATGCTTTTATTATTCAATGAGTAGTTAATCATTTAAGTTTAATAAAAAAAAGAGATTTGGGTTAAAGGTAGAATAAGAAATTTGCCACACTAGAAATATAAAGTGACATTTTTTATGAAACAAAGAAAAAAATATAGAATGACACTCTTTATGAAACAGATGGATTATAAAATGAATCAAAATTTATTACTATAACTGTTAAATTTGATGAGAAATGTTTTATTTTATTATTATGGACAATTTTCTATACCTCTAAACAAATATTATTCATTAATTTGTTTTTTTGAAATTTTGTAATCCACCATCATTAATTAATAAAAATGCATCTAGATTTTTTAAAACCTGTTTTAGTTTTGAAAAAAAAAAATCTAAAATTTGGATTAAATAAGAAACAGAATACATGAGTATTTAACAGTGTGCACTCAAGCAAAACTTCTTTTATGTTTGTACAGATGGAGTATATGTTACCAAATCAATGTTAATTTTCTCGAAGATTAATAAATAAATCTATTAACATTTGCTTGCTAAAGATAAAATAATTCGCCTCAATTCTTTAGATCTGATAATCATTTTAATTACATCTTTTTATACCCATATATACGATGGTTTATTTATAAAAATAAATATTATTCATTTTCTTTTCATTTTTAACTAAGATTAAAGGAGAAATGAACTTTGTTTATCAAAACTAGATTAATAAAAACTAATTTGAACTGTTTCAAATATCATACAAAATACCAAATTAAATTACACCAATTTTTTTTTTAAAAAATATAGATATGAAAAGAAATGTTGAGTGGGTACAGTACTCTTCTTGTTATACGTAAAACGGAATGGAGACTTTCTTTCATGTTAAAAGAAAAGTATTGTTGATAAGGAAGTCCATATAATGCATGCTTAATACGCAGCAACCACCAAACCACACTTTCAAGTTTCAAGCGCCCATTTCTTTATGTCTTCTTATGACTCTCTCTCCACATATTTCGAATATTCAAAGATTTCGAAAATTTAGATATATACATTTATTTTCTTAGATGAAAAAAAAAAAAATCAGCGAGTTGAAGGAAAATGCAATTGTCAGATTACTTTTCTCGTATAGAAAAGCAGTACAAATAAAGTATCTTCGATAGTGAAGCCCATATCATAACTGTCATTAGCTCCAGGGGGCAGATTCATAAAACTAAAAAAAGAAAAGAAAATATAGATGATAATATTTTTTTAAAAGATATATATGAAAAATTATGGGTTAATGGTGGTGAGCATCAAGTAGTAGTATTCATACGTGGTTAAGAAAGAGAAGAAAATGAGGAGATGGGAACAAACACATGGAACTCCACTCTTTCAAGTATTTGTGATTCATGCAAGTAAGGTACCCCCACTAGCCCTTTCAATTCCTCATAATTGAATACTAAGTCATCATTCACTTTCTATTTTCATTAATATATATACAACAATTTATCCACAAAACCAACTTTTGTTGTATATATATATACAAAAATTAGACATCACAATAAAAGTCTGCTACAACAATTCCAATTATATACAAAAATTAGACATCACAATAAAAGGTCTGCTAGAAGAAAATTTCTAAACAAAAGACAACAAAGATCCGATGAAGTGTGTCTTAATCCGGTTCAACCCTGAATCCTAAAATCAACATGTGTCATAAGTTCGAAATATGTTCTTGAATTGTTTTCTCCTCCATATATATATAAGTTATTGTTATCACAGTGATCACTAGTACTGTCACTAGTAAGAGTCAAGTTTATATGAGTCACATAACATTTGAATTCACTTCCAATAATTTGTGATAAGAACCCTATATAATAATATAAGTTTTGTTTTCTTAATAAATTATATTTTAATCAAGCCTAATGATATCATGAATGGGTGGACAATCCTATATGAATTTTTAAAAATTAAAAGTGATGCATTAGTTATATTCCTATTAATTTTAAATAGGTTTTTGGGTTACACACTAGTTTTGCAAAGATAATCTTCAGGCCAAAGTTCAAGAAAACACTTTACTTAATACACTTCCATGTTTTCTAACTTTTGTTCGTAGTTTGTCGGGATAACCGTAGCATTAAATATATGGAAGGACATCCATATATAAGGGAATTAAAATTAATTAATATCCAATTAACTAAAGCACCAATAGGATTCATATAGTATTTGGGTATTATGATGTAAAGTGGGAAAAGGAAAGAACTTAAGAAATCTTGATTTTATCGAACATTTATTTTATCCACGTAGGCAATCGCCTTTATATACACGATTACAAGATAAGTTTAACATATATTCGATGTTTATTTATAAGATATATATATATATATATATCTCCATTCTCTAATCCTACTAATTACTTGGTTCTAGAACCATATCGAACATTTTCTAACATATTACACATCATACATTACTACTAAAAAAAATTAATATTATTCAATCCTATATTTTAAGTATTTTTATATGATTTTGACAATTTTAGATGAATTTTAAAAAATTGTTGTGATTTATTGTAAAATTCTTTGAAGTCCGGTTAAAACCAGCAGATTAATAGTTTTCAAAAGTATTTTTCCAAATTATTAGTCAAGAACACTAAAATTTACAAAACTTTTTAAAATCTATAAATGACTACTTAATACATTTATTCATGTCTTATTGAATACATCCCATTAAACCTCATGTTTGCCTTATGCTTCATTAATAACGGACTAGTATTGATTGTCATAATTAGTCGACAACGTAACAAACGTATCGCTTCGGTAAGGAACAGGAACTGATAGATTTAGAGATAATTTGTTTAAGTTACGTTGTAAATTTTTGGTAACTATATTAATCCAACGATGAACATTTCTATCATTGTTTATCGATGCATTAACAACATATTCTAGTTCCATCGTTGTTCCGTAGTAAAGCGTCGTTGCATTCGCACAAGAAATGTTACAGTAGTTGTTACATATTCTATAGTTCCATCATTGTAATTGTATGTTGTTTTCTTTCGTTTATTATGGGAGGACTAGCCGACTTCTCTAATTTTTTTTTCCTTTTATGATAAAAAGTACTTTACTCTTTTTGGAAAACCAAGAAAAGATTTGTTCTACGTTATAATATCTATTCTTGTTTGTGTTTTGCCCAAAGAAAAAAAAAATCTTCTTTGTGATCCAAATAAGTAACTATGCCTTGTTCTTTTTCTAATAGCTGAGATTAACATAAAAAGCCAATTAATTAACACACAAGTATGCAGAGAACGTGAAAAAAAATCATGAGAGAAAGTCGCTCGATTTTTACAGTGATGCATATTGTATCGCTGAAAATAACGTCGACTCAAATTTTTTCACTATTAATTGTCGATGTTTATGTTCAACGACAGTTATAGTGTCTCTATTATAATTTTTGCATGCATTTGATTCTCTGTCGCTGATGTAGCGATTACTAAACAAACATGCATATCTAATCTATGATATTGAGATTATGTTCTGTATTGAGTAATATTTTTATAATATTTAACTTGTAATCATTTTAAACATAATTAAAAATTCAGAGAAGCTACCAAATTAACCAAAAATAATCACTCTCTCTCTGCTTTTCATACAAAGAAAAAGACAAACATAAAAAATTTAGGCTGATTAATCTCATATTACATTTACACATCATTCTCTGCTTTTCGTACAAAGAAAAAGACAAACATAAATAACTAACCAGCGGTTTATACTCGAAACCCGAAGTCGCTCCCACGTGATTTGTGATGAAACATTTTAACAAAATATACGTTCGGACTCTTCGGGACACTTAAACGAAACATACACGTAGCTAAAACTAGACGTGTAGATTTTAGGTTTACTTGTTTATCAAGTTGGGCCAAACACTTTTAACAAAAAAAAGATAAAATTAAATTAAAAGCTTGTGACGTGTGCAACAGGATATTAGTGTTATAGCAAAATAATCATCAGAGCATTATATGTTAGTATTGTTTGCTTTACAATTTGCAAGAACCCATACCAATCAAAAACAGCAATTATTACGCCCTCTTTTTATTGAATAACGTATCTCATTGGTCGTGTCCCAATAGATATTTTCAAATAGATGTATACTTTATAGTTATTTTTTTCTTTTGGTAATCTACATGACTCTTGATCAGGGGGAAAACTAGTTCTCACGTTTATCCAAAACTCTATATCACCTTTTTGATGTTTTATATATAAGAAGACCCGTTCATCATACTCTCTTCAATAACCTTGACAGAAAACAAAACAAACAAAGTAACCATGGAGGGTATTTGTGCAACTATGCATAAGTGTAGGCCTTATTTTTTAATGATATTTTTGCAATTTGGAGCAGCAGGAACGTATATTGTCATTATGGCCACTCTCAACCAAGGCCAGAACCGTTATGTTGTAATTGTGTATCGTAATCTTGTGGCTGCTCTTGTCCTTGCACCTTTTGCACTCATCTTTGAAAGGTCAGTTTTATGTTTTAAACAATATTATTAATGCTGACAAAGTGACAAGATGTTTCTTAATTAGCATGTTGTTGCCTAATAACAGTGATTCCTATTGTTGCTAAAACATCAAATCAGATAATTATTTTGGACAGGACTAACAAAAACCTCTATGCTTTGAAAACTGAATGTTCATTTTCGATTTCGGTTTTGTAGGAAAGTGAGGCCGAAGATGACATTTTCAGTTTTCTGGAAAATAATGGCACTTGGTTTTTTAGAGTAAGAATAAGCTTCCCATTTCACATAAGTCTCGAAACAATAAACATTCTGTTTTGGTAAAGAAAAAAAAAAACAGAGTCATGATATATTATAAAGTGGCAAGTACCCTTAATAGATACTGTCTGGTCTGTGTGTAGGCCAGTCTTGGATCAGGGTTTTGGTTACTTGGGGATGAACATGACATCAGCAACATATACATCTGCTATCATGAACATTCTTCCTTCTGTCACATTCATAATAGCTTGGATTTTAAGGTAATCTGTGTTTTAAACACATATATCTAAACCTAGTTTAATATTATAATTAACGGCGATATATATACAGAATGGAGAAAGTGAACATAGCAGATGTTCGAAGCAAAGCAAAGATCATTGGGACATTGATTGGTCTTGGAGGGGCATTGGTAATGACACTGTACAAAGGTCCGCTTATTCCTTTACCATGGTCTAACCCGAGTATGGATCAACAAAATGGACATACCAACAGTTCACAAGACCATAACAATTGGGTTGTTGGAACCTTGTTGATACTCCTCGGTTGTGTTGCTTGGTCTGGTTTCTATGTTTTACAGGTTAGCTTTTTACTTTTTTTTTTTTTTTGTTTATCATACATACTATATAGTATATAATAATAAATACAAACCAGATAATTAAAGTCGAAGCTTTTTTTTACCGCATCTCGACCAATACTTAAAACATTTGTATATTTGAAAGTGCAGTCCATAACAATAAAGACGTATCCCGCCGATCTTTCACTATCATCCTTAATATGCCTTGCTGGGGCTGTCCAAAGCTTCGCCGTAGCACTTGTGGTGGAGCGACACCCCAGCGGATGGGCGGTTGGATGGGATGCAAGGCTTTACGCACCTCTTTATACGGTTAGTAAATATCAGTTTTTACCGTGGGTAAACTAATCTCTTGAGAAAAAATATATATATACTAACCCAATTTGGCTAAATATTGAAGGGGATAGTAAGCTCGGGGATAACGTACTACGTGCAAGGAATGGTTATGAAGACAAGAGGGCCAGTTTTTGTCACTGCCTTTAACCCTCTCTGCATGGTTCTTGTAGCTCTCCTTGCTTCTTTTATTCTTCATGAACAAATCCATTTCGGATGGTACGTTAACACACATTGCAAGTAATTATTAGTACACATCTAATAAATGCCATCATCTACACGTTCTTGATCCTTGTGTTTGGTTATGTTGCAGTGTAATAGGAGGGGTGGTTATCGCAGCAGGTTTGTATATGGTTGTTTGGGGAAAAGGAAAAGACTATGAAGTATCAGGATTAGATAACCTTGAAAAGAATAGCCTCCAAGAATTGCCAATCACAACTAAAGGTGACGATGACACCAGGTTGGCTTCTTCTATAGCCGACGGCAGCAATCTGAGCATTCCCGCTGGTGCGCGTCGTAACACATCTGGGGAATATAAGTGAAGAAAGCATTCAAGAGTTATAAATACATATTTGTATTTGACCATGAATAAATTAAATAATTATATGTATTTGTATGCATATGTTATTAAATTATGTTTATGTTTTGACAGTCACGTAAGATGTAACTGATCAGGTAGGAATCACTAAAATACAAGGTTCATGATTAGGTGTGTCTAATTTAAAAATTTATACAAATAAACAAGGTATCTTCTTTTTCTTTTTTCTTAAAAAAAAATAATTGTTTTGCCAGCGTAGAAATATGCTAATTGTCACTTAAAACGTTTACGGATAGCCAAACTCTCACATGTATCTGATGAGATACTAGCCTGGAAAGAGGGATATGTGAGGGAGGTTACATACACTAGACATCATATTGTCACTTAAAACGTTTACGGGTAGCCAAAGTCATATTAATCACCAAGTTAAAGTACTTAAAGAATTATACGTCATGCCGTCATGGTCATCTCCAACTTTGTTTACATTGTCAAGTTTCAAGTTATCGAGTCGACGAGCCGTGCTTCATTAAAGAAAAAGAAGGTATTTGCCTTGGGCAAAAAAAAAAAAAAAAAAAAAAAAAAAAATCAAAGACCACATTTTTTTTTCCTTAATATGGTGAGTATTTTATTTTAATATA
Organism: Camelina laxa; assembly: GCA_024034495.1. Taxonomy (NCBI): domain Eukaryota; kingdom Viridiplantae; phylum Streptophyta; class Magnoliopsida; order Brassicales; family Brassicaceae; genus Camelina; species Camelina laxa. The sequence continues at coordinate 13,941,120 of CM043881.1, forward strand.
GTGTTTCAGGCTTTTTAAAAAAAAAAAAAAAAAAAAAAAACTCGTATATATCATTAACATTCATGAAATTTTTTGTTTGTTTTAAAGCGAACAATATATTTTTTTCTTTTTATATTAAAGAAAAAAATAATTTCTCTCAAAATTAAAACGTGTGAAGCCACAATTTTAAAAATTTTCGTAAAGTCTCTATTGATCTTGGCACAGCTTTGAGTCGATCCATTATATGTCGTGTAATCGTGTTAATCCTTGAGTGTCTTTCTGATTTATTTGTTTTCCTTGTGATTTTTTTGTTGTTAAAGTGTTTTCCTTGTGATTTCTGTCACAAATTTAAAAATTGGTATAAAACTTAACCTTTTTACCAAAAAAAAAAAAAATTCATTGAATGTCCTCGGGATCCATGTTTGTGCATGGTGAGATCAGGCTCGTCACTTTCTAGCAGTGGATAAGAATCGAACTAAGAACATACGTCATAAGATTTATATTATACCGCTAGAATATCCGCTGTTGTGATTGCTTAGGTCATTAGTACACTCTTCATTCTCAACGACCTCCAGTTAGCTCCATTAAAGTTAGATCACTTTCAATTCATTATGTAGGATCTGTAGTTTTAAGATCAATAATAAGAAAATAAAGAAAAAAAAATCACAAAAAGAGAGTGCATGGACCCATGTTGAGCAAACTTGAATCTCAGCTGACACATGTATAATTTGTACTTCCTCTATTGCTAATCCAAGTTTTAAATTCTTATAAATTAAAATTTTACTATAAATACATTTTTTGTGATTAACAGTTTTCTGTAATTCTATACCAATAGTATGTAACTAAAAGTTTATATATTATCATTAACTAATAACAATGTATAACAAAAGTCAAAAACTAAGAAAAAATCTATAGATTTAAAATAATTAACTAATACATTGATGACTGATTTGATTGAATTAAAGCTAAACTTTTGATCCTACTAATCAACGATGTTTAGTGCTGTCATTTCACTTGTCACATTATTTTATTCACATTTTTCTTTCCTGTTTTTTTTTTTTTTGTTTTTGTTTTTAATTGGGCAATAGACTTATTTTCCTCCTTTTTTTTGTTAACTATTTGCTAAGAATGTAGATATTTTATTTAAAATGAGAATGGTTTAAGCTTAGTATTATCATAGACTCAAGAAATAGTCACATGGTAAACAAATGTAATTAATAATATGGAAGCATAATCCAGACACAAATTTTTTAGTACATTCACTCAACATAAATAAATAAATAATAAGCTAATGGAGTTAGACGAAGTGATAACGATTATAGCGTTATTCTTGGTTGATTTGCTAAAAACGAAAGGCGAATGAATATTCATATTTTCACAAGTGCCTATTTACGCAACGCAATTAGCACTAGAAACCTTTCATTGAGCCTCAGTGCCCTGGATCACTCAATTTTGTTTTTAATATAGTTATAAAAATCAAATGATTAAAAAATATCTCCAAAGTCGAAACAGTTTTGTGTTTTGACGGCAAGCATGCATGCTTGTAAAACAGGATGTCTCAGTGTGGTATGGTAGTGTTTATATGAGAGATATATAAAAATTTCGAGACGAGCATAATAATTATTTCATCATAATTTAGACAAGTTTTTCTCCATATTTAAGATTAAATCCACAAAAATTTGTCCCAAGCAAAACGACTCAGGTGAAGGTGAGAGAGACACTTCAAAAAGTATGGCTGACAGAAAGAGTGGCAAAACACATGTGAGATGAAAAGAAACAGAGACAATCCAGCATTCAAGTGTCGAGGGCATTCAAAGAGTATGATTGTCAAAGTTCGCACCATCACTACAATGAAAGCAAGATTTATGATTCTCATGTTCATTGTTCATGATATATAGTCACACATCCCTACATCCCTAAAAGCCAAAAAGTGATTATTTGAGCTTCAATCCGCAAAAACTGAGTTTGGAATGTCTTCGTACTTTGCTTACCAACCATTTTTGTAATTCAACCTTTGAGGTGGGCTTAAGCTAGCAATTTAAAATTCTAACTAAACTGTATAGCAAATATTTTTTGGTGATGTTCTAACAATTATACCCTTTTAATTCGTGTTTTGTTAGTGATAAGAACTAAACGGATGTCTTCTGAAAAATAATCTGGATCGGACATGGGAATATTTGTGACACCCCGGTTTGCGGAGAAGTTTAAAATAATTGATTTGGCCACCTATGTCATCAAAGTGCATTTATCTTTTCGGTCAAGAGTTCTGAGAGAACTCAAGAGTTAAGCGTTCTTGAGCTGGAGTAAGTTTCAGGATAGGTGACCTTCCGGAAAATGATTGTCGGAACTGTGCGAGTGAGGACAAAACATAGGAAAAGATCATGTGCTGATTTGTAGGATCGGTAAACAAGTCCTTAAAGCCTCCCAGACGTAGCAAACCAACTGTCGGATATGGATGAGCTCACATGTCTAGTGAAAAACATGAGACTCATTAAGGAAGGTGGGCCCATGGATCGGGAGTAGACACAGGATCCACTAAAAAGTGACGGTCGGTGCGCTACAATATTAAAATTCGTGTTAGGATACTACTAAGAACCAAGTGGGTGTTTTATGGAACAACAATGGATCATATTTGTAGTTGTACTGGATAAGATTTGTAGTAGTCCATTGGTTGGTGGAAAATGAAAATGTGCTAAAAACATTTTTTCTCCGGGTTGAGTTTTTCTAAAAACAAAAATCTCATCTAATAATTTTGAATTTGGGTTTAGGTCCACAAATTTAACTATATAACAATCTCATCTACCCCAAACATTAGCTGAAAATCAATTCAAACTCTGGATAGGCAGTGTAGTGGTCCTTTAGAAGAAGTTCACTCTATAACATATTGATGCATTCCTACCGAATCTACGAGATCAATTGATAAGGTTTATCTATGTAAAAAAAAAAGGGTTTTATGACACAAAAAAGTGCATACATTCTTATTATGGGTAATTACATATGGAAGACCCATAAATAACCATCTTGAATAAGATTCTAGCTTTCCAAATGTATTTACTACCAAAAAACATTAAATATTGTCTTTGACCTATGTTGTAAAAGAACATAAACGAATACATGGAATTATTTTGAAAAGAAAAAATAATTATTTTTATAAAAGTAAAAAATAGATACGAATTGGAAACATGTATATATTAAATAAAATATCAAAAGTTAAAATCATATAAAATAAACAATGACTGAAACAACTCTAAAATATAAATATTGAATAGTTTAACTGAAAGATAAAGATTTAATCACTCAGATTCATAAATTTAGGTTTTTAAATACCATATATTCTTGTATATGTTTATCTTAATAATTTTATTAGTCTTTTTAAGGTACAAAATTAGGAAATACTATATATATCATTAATCAGAATATTTTAAATTATTTTTATTAAGTTTTAAATTAATATAGATAAAATTTCGTCTTATTTTTAAATCAATTTTTTAGGAATTGCGATTCCATAATACTTTTTGGTGTTTTTCAAAATTTTCCGTATCATAATGTTTCGGAAACAAACAAACAAATATAGAAGAGAATGCAACCTAGTTTTTGACACATGTATAAGTATATTGTCTCAGAAATAATATACCTTTCAGGATACTCGATGAAAAGAATTAAGATTTTTGGAAATTATGAAACAAACTTCCATATGGAGATTATTTTAAAGGATCTAAAGCTAATTCCTTTGGCAAAATGTACCAGACAAATATTATTCTATGCCATCCAGTTAAAACCTTGCTTACTATCTTCACTTAAGCTTAGTGCGAAATTAAGTGGGATTAATTGCGTCACGTTAGAGCACTGAGACGAGACAGCACTTGGTGGTCAGTAAGGAAAAAACCCAACTTCTAATATGACAAAATATAAATAGGAAACTAACAAAACACAACACCTGAATAAATAAATTTAAATATGCAGGATAATGCATTATTCATTGCATGATCTCCACTTGAGCTATCCATTTCTTTCTTTCCTTTGGGTTTTGTTATTTCTAAGATTTGTTTTTTCCTTTTTTTCCTTCAAATATGTATATTTTATCATACCACTTGAATATGTATATTCTGATTCGGAGCATATAAGTATTAGGTTTGGTATTTTATCACTAATGGATAGGGGTATCTCTTAGTTGAAACTAAAATAAAAAGGGTATTAAGTAATTCTATATAAACAAAGAGGAGAGAATACTATGTCCAATGTCAAAAATTTGGATGTAAAACCACATATATAGTACTTGTATTGTTGTCTGAGTCAGTTTTCTCACATTTGAATCAAACAATAATTTAAAATGTATTTATAGACGTGTTTGATGTTTTTCTTGTCTTTTAGAATTCTATTGGTTCATTTCGTTGATCTTTTTTGCTCACAACACACAAAAGTAAGACATAAATATTAAATAATACTCTATATATGTTTGTCCAAAACATAAAAAAAACTAATACTCTCTCTATATATATATATATATATATATATATATATATATATATATATATATATATATATCTGTTTCAGTTTAAATACTTTTGCAGATTTTTGCTAATAGTTCTACTTTTATCCTCATTTTTAATCTATTGACCGACGAAAAAGATATTATTAAGTGTACTAATAAAGGGTATAATGAAAATTAATTTTTATAATTGTGTGAAAAATTTTAACAACACTTAAAAATAAAATGGAGAAAGGATGTTTCTGATTTGAAGGTTAATTTTGATGTATTTGTCTCCTTAAAGGTATTTATAAACCACTAAAGGTAAAGAGAAGTTATTTGCCCTCGCTTATGTTCGCTGGTTGGGTAGATGTGTAGTTCGGCGAACCAGATTTCTGTGGTTACTAATCTTCAAGACTCATTTATCCCATATTACGTACGTTTCCAAGTTACCTAGCATTTGAAAGACACTAATGGAAGATGGCCTTAGCCATCGACTGTTTCTAACTTTCTTATAGTTGGATTCATATACATCAACATGCACTTGCAGTTTGAGAGACCCTGAAACTTAAATCAGGTGTTTGTGCTACCTGATTTGCCTAATTAGTTGACAAATTGTTAAGTGATTTGTCTAACCTCATTTACAGTGACTCTAGTGAGGGGTAATGAAAACTTAAAAAGAATTAAAATGAATAAGAAAATAATAGTTTTGAATACTTTTCAGGATTTTAATAAATTCTGTCTAGATGACATTTTTCAATAGATAAATAGATTGATTTTAATATAATATTTTAAACAATGTGTCATCAATTAAAAATAATATACATGATATATAAACAAATTTTATTTTAAATGACTAAATTAATGTTTAGGCCCCTGAATATTGGCTGGCGTTCTCCAATATTTTAGACAAATTCAGCTTGCGATCCACATTTTTTTGTTTTTAAGATCATTTGATCATTAAACCTGAAGGCGGACTGACTTGCTTGATCTTCCAGATCGTTTATTTTTAAAACTGTTTTTGTAAGGTTTGGGCCACCAATTACGGAATTTTTCTTCTAATTGACAAAAAAAAAAAAACTATTTACAATTTTTTCATTGTTTGTTGTTTTTTGAAAAGTAAATAACTAATATATAATCAATTAATGCACAAACTCTAAAAGTTTATTGGTCCTTCTATTTTCATATTTTCCGTACGAACAAAAGAAATTAAAAATTTCCCATATGCCTTTTTTGTTTTGTTTCTTTCTTTTCTATAATGCCCTTAATTTGTTTTACGAAAAATAAATAAATAATGCCTTTTGTTTTTGTTACTCATATCTTTGCATTATAATATTCGAGAAGATACGTAGACGTATTATTGAACCAACAAAATAATGGTATTTATTTTTTAAATCTAACTTTTGATGGACTATAAGAAGGATCATTTCCCATTTGGTTTTGTATGCTTAAACAAGTATCTCTTCATCGTTCACGAAACATCTCGTATTGAGAGAGATATAACAATATATATATATAGAGAGAGAAATATATAAATAGATACTTACATCTGAAAATCAAGGGCACAAAAATGAAGGGAGGAGAAAAACAATGTGGGAAAGTGGATAAGTTGAAGCCAATAATAGCAATCATATCACTCCAATTCGGATATGCAGGCATGTACATCATTACCATGGTCTCCTTCAAGCATGGCATGAACCATTGGATCCTTGCTACCTATCGTCACGTCGTCGCCACCATTGTCATTGCTCCTTTTGCCCTCGTTCTCGAGAGGTATGTATGTTTCATGTTGTATGCGTTGTTTAGTTTGAAGTTTATATCTAAAGCCAGGGTGGCTAGATAAGTGTCTCAATACTAATTTATCGCACACTTTTCAGGAAAATAAGGCCTAAGATGACATGGCCATTGTTCTTTAGGATTCTTGCCCTCGGATTCCTAGAGTAAGCTCCGTATACATAAACCTTAATCCCTTTTCCATGTGCATGTATAATAGTGTATACGTGTGCATGTATATATATATATATATATGTTTATACATTAACATGTGCGCACATAACACACATATATATATACATATACTTATATATATAATATTCAAACGATACATTTAGATTAACGACATATAATTTTATAAATACTAAAGATGAATGAAAAAATTGTGACGTTGATATATTTTCATGAAAATATATGCGTCATGCATAAAATTTAAAGCACTTTTTTTGTAAAATATTAGAGACAGTTCAAATTAGTTTCTTAATCTTTGAAAATAAAAACTTTAAACAGAAAATAATAAAACCATAAATACATATTTCACCAATATACCAAATGAAAATTAAAAATTTAGTGTCATCAAGATTTGCATAATACTAAAAGGAGGACCTATGATAATTTTTTTTGCCTTTTTTGTTTATGTAAGATTTTAAAAATCGATTAATAAAACAAAGTTTTATATAAAAGCCAATTCAATAATTTAAATAAACAAAGCTTTTTCCATAGAAATGAGGTGTAAAACAATATTATTTTGGTCGAATCTATACGAAAAGATTCTAGTGGTGAAGATTCTTGATGAGATCATCACTCATTGCCGTCTTCTCATAGTCATTCACTTATTTGTGTTTCCTTTATCTTTTAAGAGTGATTGGTTGAGCAGCTACAAGATGATGATGCAAATTTGAAGCATATGATTAGATACATAATTAATAAATTGAACAATTCGTAATCGTTGTTGCTTGTCTATTCAGACCACTTTTGGACCAGAACTTGTACTACATAGGAATGAAAGCCACGTCAGCTACGTACAGTTCTGCCTTTGTTAATGCACTTCCTGCCATTACTTTCATAATGGCTGTCATTTTCAGGTACGTAATTTGTTTCTAACTAGATTTAATAGTTTTCTCTAAAACTTTTACTAGCAAAAACGTAAACATAGTTTTCTTTTTACTAATTTACTAATCATGTATTTGTTTAATATGATCAGGATAGAAACTGTAAACTTGAAGAAGGTACGAAGTCTTGCAAAGGTGATTGGAACAGCAATCACCCTAATAGGAGCGATGGTGATGACGTTGTACAAAGGTCCAGCCATCGAGCTCTTCAAGAGTGCTCATACGTCTTTACACGGTGGCTCCTCCAGCAGCTCCTCCGAGACAACTGACCAGAATTGGGTCACCGGAACCCTAGCGGTTATGGGTAGTATCACCAGTTGGGCAGGTTTCTTCATTTTACAAGTAAGCAAACATTAGTCTCTTACAATTCTCAATTAGTGTGTTCAAATTAGTCTATGTAACGCACCATAAATATTCTAATCACTATTAACATAACAAAGAGTGGTACCTAATTTATACATATATATTGGGTAATGTAAACTAATTTGTGATATATTGGTTAAAGCTACACATGCATAAGTATAAGATTTACATGGCATTCAAAAGATGAATAGTGTACGTATATTGAAGTTAATAAAATGGTTATTTTTTTTTTCAGTCATTCACGTTGAAAAAATATCCGGCGGAACTGTCACTGGTAATGTGGATTTGCGGCATGGGAACAATATTGAACACCATTGCTTCGGTCGTGATGGTGCGTGACTTGAGCGCCTGGAAGATCGGTATGGACTCGGGCACACTTGCGGCTGTTTACTCGGTAAGTTTTCACCGTTTAATACGAAACCATCTGATTTTATAAATAATCACACAAGTAAATTTTGATATTAATGGTAATTGAATGGTACTAATATCAGGGAGTGGTTTGTTCTGGTATGGCGTATTACATACAAAGCATTGTGATCAGGGAACGAGGCCCGGTTTTTACGACGTCGTTCAGTCCTATGTGCATGATCATCACTGCCTTCCTTGGCGTGCTAGTTTTGGCTGAAAAGATCCACCTTGGAAGGTAAACTATAGTTATATGGCAACGACACTAGTACAAACGATTAGATTAGATTATATGCAATATATGTAACTAAGTAGTTCTGTTTAATTTTGTCAATGCAGTATAATCGGGGCGATTTTCATCGTTTTTGGGCTATATAGCGTCGTGTGGGGAAAAGCTAAGGACGAAGTGATTTCGGTTGAGGAGAAAACAGGATTGCAGGAGCTGCCAATCACCAACATGTCCACAAAGACAGAGGGTACTGGTGGTATTCCCATTTCAATAGACAAAGGTGTGGCTAACAATACCTAAACAAAAAGACATTGCTCTCAAATTTTGGAAGACCAAATTTCTAAGAAGGGAAATTTGTTTATCTTACTTGTTTGTTTTATGTTGTTTACATTTTCAAGCTGTCTTGTAGTAATTATAAGATTCAACTATATATAAAATGTTGTATATTTTCTGTAATTTTGGAATATCACGAAAATGGAAGAAATTTTAATTTTCGTTAGACGCCAAATATGAACTTATCATTGACAAGAATCTTTGAAAGCCTATGAAACGTAGTGATGATGTTAAAAAATAAAAAAAGTTTGTTGCAAAGTATGGAGAACTAAATGTTCGTGGTTGACACTTGACATGGCGATTAAGAAGATATATAGGAGGAATATATAAAAGTTTAAAGTTGAAGAAAATAATTAAGACTAGAGCGGATCTTAGAGAGAGACGTGTGTATCTCATTGACTGCTAAAGATTAGCTAATGTTAAACTATATAGTGTTTCTTAATCAGTGTCGAGTACTCACTCAACTCTTATTTAAGCGAAGTCTTATGGTCGTAAGATTATATGTAAATGAAAAACTAGTTAATCTTTTGAGAGTTAAGCATGTTGTTGAATCTTAGTGAATCTTCGTGTGTGCTCTTTTTCCTATTTTCACAATTGGTATCGAACTAGGAACAGTAGTTAATTTAGTGGAACAAAAGCCAAAGCATATCATATTCATTCAAAGTTTTACCTGAAACCTAATCCAGTGTTATAATGCATCTCTTAAAATTCATATCCTAATGCCATGACCATGATTAAACACCTCTAAAAGTACAAAATATCACCACTCTACAACAACACAAAGAAACTAAGCTACATTGTTCCTGCGACAAAGCTAAGCAAAGCCGACGATCATAAAATTATACGCTTTCCTCTTCACCACCATCTTCTGCAACAAAACCAAGATAATCATCAGTTTTATAAAATATATTCAGCTGAAATTTGATGTAACACATAAAGGAATTCGCACCAGTGTTTGGTTCTCCTTCCTTTTGACTTCCCTCTCCGCCATCTTCATTACCTCCCTCGCCTTCTTCCTCGTCCTCTTCTTCTTCTTCTCCTTCTCCTACTACTTCTTCATCTTCTTCTTCTCCTACTACTTCTTCATCTTCTTCCTCATCCTCTTCATTATCAGAATCTTCTGATTCATCGCTCTCGCTTTCTTCTGCTTTTGTTGGCTTCGGAGGCGGCACAAAACTTGTTGTGGATCTTCTCCTTGAACTCGACACAATGTTGCTCGTATCAATACCCTCAAGCTCCTTTGTTCTTTCTTTTCTTTTTTTGACTTCCTTGATCTCTGTCACCAGGTCAAAACATATACATTGTTAATAATTTATATGGTCTTCACCCCAGAATATCTCGAAGGTGTCTTACACTTTCCTAAAGGTAGAAAGAAACTTCGTAAGTCTAAACATTACCTTTTTCTGAGGGATTTGCAGACAACCCTTCTTTGGCGAGTATCTCCTTAAGTTCTTTTACCAGAGTATCCTCGCGTTTCTCCTCAGGAGCCTGCTTGGCTTTCCTGTAAACCGATGGAGAAATACTAGCAAGAAAGAGAAAAAAATCAAAAAACCTGGAGTATGAGCCAACCACATATTGTAAAGATCTACCGGGTCAGATTAAAAACCTCATTCCACAAGATTTGATGATCGATTTAAGATGCTCAACACGCCTCCCATAGCCAGTCGTTGGAGTTTCCTGTTTCTGCAGTTAAAAGATATTAGACAAACGGAAACCAAACGTTCTATATTGTGCACTGTTTTAATAGGATTCGAGATAGGAGGAGCTACAACAAAGCAGCTATACCTTCATAGATTTTTCTGGAGATGATGCCTTTTCTCCTTCATCACTGTCGCTCTGTGAATCTGTTTGTTTTGTCTTCTTCACAGATGCAACTTTCTCCTTTTCACGTTTCCTCTTTCCGGTTCCCTCTGACTTTGATGACTTTCTTTTCTCAGCCGTCTTCTTTGTCACAGCTACTTCCATGTCCTCCTCCTCGTCTTCACCATCTGAATCAGACATTTCTTCACTGTCTGAATTTTTAGCTGGTGTGCTCTTGACGTTCCTGGTTACAGTTGGCCTCCGAGCCATATCCTTAGTCATACGTTTTGTAGTTTTCTTCGGAGCCGTAGCCTTAGTTATAGGTTTTGTAGTTTCAAGAGCTTGCAGTACCTAATTAGCCAAGAAAAGCTATAAAAAGAATGTGTCTCTCAGTTATAACAAGAAACATAGTAAAATATAGTTACTTACTTCATCTAATTCTTCATTAATGAATTTCTTGTAGGGGTCAAGAGAATACTTTTCTAATTTAAGATCTTTCTCCAAAAGTCGACGAAGTAAACCCATTGTAATTTTCCTGAAACAAAGCAAGCGATTATAAACAAAGATAAAGTTCCTTTCCCAAAATTATTGACGACAGCAAACTGACATATAGAGAAATGTTTCATAATGGTTAAAATATGGCATCTCAGAAAAGAAGACAGAATCGACTTACTCAGAATTAGCGTTAATATAAGAAGACCTTTTACGAAGGGCTTTCTTTATGTCACTCTGAAGGACCTCTTTGCTCTCCTCATCTTTTGTTTGCTCAGCTACAGATTTGGACGTGTTTTCATCTGTCAGAAGTCCCATCACAGGAGAATCTTCTGTTTTGTCATCATCACCAGTCATATCTGCCTTGACATCTTTTTTCACCTTGTTCTCTTCCGATAACTTTGCTGCTTCTTTCACTGGAGTTACAACATCTTTCTTCTCAGTTTCTTGAGAATTTTCTGAAATTTCATCATTCTCAGCACCTTCTAAGCACTGTTATCACCAAGAAAACATATCGGGACATAACTAGTCAGCTGCAAGTAGTAACATATTTTCTCTATTTCATGCAAAATTTGGCATTAACTATAGCAAAGGATACCTGAACCAAATGTTGTTTGACAAAGCTCTTATGCACATCCAAAGCATGTTTCTCCAATTTCAGATCCTCCTCCAGCAACCTCCGAACACTCTCACAGGTGAGGCTGCTGCAAAAACCAAATTCCAGATAATTGTGCTTCAAAAAACCTTTCTCCGATACTTATGACAATTATCAGAAACCCTTTCAACCATAAACTGGACATATCATCAATCATCAGCCATTTTCTTTCAATGAAAGTCTTAGTCTCATATACTAAACGAAGCGGAACCATTACGGCTCTCGTTTCTCCACAAAATCAAACTCTAAATCATCACCAAACCAATCTTATACAGAGCTAATATACCAAGGACAGTGATTGCTACTCGAACATCTCAATTCACAAACCTAAAATTTTCGTTTCTCAACCCAGCTTTAATCAAATCTATGCTTATGAACCATAAGGCTTTGGTTTCTCCACAAAATCCAATTCTACATCATCCATCACCAAATCTAGTCTACCACAGACACTGAATGCTACTACAACAACTCAATTCACAGACCTAGATTCTCATTTTTCATCGTTTCAACCATATTTCACCAAATTTAACAAACATCACTGACCACAAAACCCTAGTTTCTCCCCAAAATCCAACTCTAAATCATCACCAAAGGAATCTTATACAAACCTAGTCTACCACATACACTGAATGCTACCTCGAAACAACTCAACTCACACAGACCTAGATCCTCATTTTTTTCTTCGTTTCAACCATCTTTAACAAAATTCTAACAAAACAACACTGGTAATTTCCGTGAAATCGAAGCGAAGAGAGAGATGCCTTAAGCAACGATTTCTTACTCTGCTTTATCTCTGAGGTAGGTTACTCGGGACTGCATAGCCGCGAGAATCTGGGACTCGATATCTCCTTTTGTTGTTGTTGCCTCAACATCCTTCGAATCAACCTTGTCACCGACGATCTCCATGGCCGTGGACGTCGTTGAGTCGCCGCCAGACATTTCTCTAAGAAGACAAAGGAAGTTGAGTAGAAGAAGAATCTGTGATAGTAGAAAAAGCAGATTTTACCTCTTTAGTGTGAATCGAACATCATAGAAAAGGATGATAATAGTCAAAATTGTAATTCCGTGAGGTCAAAGGGTATATCTGCAATTTGCTTTTTCTTTTATCACCGTAAAAAATATTTTCTTTTTGAAAATGTAAAGTATTGTTAGAAAATTTGGCAGAAATAACCAAAAAAAAATTCTTGATTTCACTTTATAACCATATTAACCATACAAATATTATATTCTCTATATATTATATAATAATTACAAAATAACTTTTTTGAATATTAATCTTCCTCTCCACCCCACTTCTTCCTTCAGTTACTATTTCCTTTCACCACGTTTTCCGCCAACCTCTCCGACCATCACCTTCGGCAACTAGTTTGACCACCGTCTTCGGCCACCACCTCCTCCGGCAACCGCTCAGGTCAGCGCCTCCGACCACCATTTCTTCTGGTTCCCGACCATCACCACCACCAACCACCACATCATCAACACAAATGGTAATTCTCTTTATCCTTCATCCTATTTTCTTAATTTTTAAAAATAATGTACTATAATTTTAATTAAATCTTTGAAATTTGGTTATAGGACACATTGGCCCATTTATTTATCTCAACCAAAAAAATGTATTTAAAGCAATAAACAAAAATATTGTGGGCTTTTGTTCAACAACTAATATAACCCAGTACCAAACCAAACTCTTAAAAAATCTTTGAGTTTGGTTGTTGTGTCTTTGAGACTAAGCATGGATCCGACTAGTATCTGATTAGAATTCAATTGTTTTTTAAAATTGGATTGGTTAGAATATTTACGGATTCAAATTGGTTTCCAAATTTTATTGAAAATCTGAAGTTAAACCGAAACATAGTTAAGTTCGGTTTTAGATCCAGATTAGAATTTGAATTACACTAAAAATCTGACATAACTTACATAAAGACTAACAAAACGTTAAAACCAAACAGTGCAAAAGTTCAAATTCATAAATTAAACATAGAGTATTCAAAATTCAGACCATAAAAACCAAGATAACAATACATAAATAAGTTCCAAATAGAATATAATATTTGTTGAAAACAATCGGAGTTCGGCCTAGCCACACTCTCTCTAGCACAACCACCGAAGCCTGCTTCCTCGGCGACACTGAGTCCGATCGGCGTCCCTGGGTCTTTAGTTTTGCTTCTCCGTTGTCCTCTCTGTCCTATTAGCTCCTTTAGTTTTTCTGTTAGCTTCCTCGGAGTCCCTCGAAGATCTCAATTCTCAACTTTAAGCATGATTTAGCTCCATCCGCACCCTCCCTTCCCTTGGTATCCGGTGACCCCTTTCGGAGCTCTTGCTCCGGTGAGTTCCCAGCCACCGCCTTCCCGGTTTGAGACCCTCGAACGCCCCAATAGACTCAGACTTCGCTCTTCACACCGCCTCTTCTCGCAATCAACAGCGACATCTCTTTGCTCCTCGGATTCAATTCCTCTCACCAAGTATGTTACTTGGTTGCAGCTGGACGGGAGCTCTGTCTTGACGCTGGAGCCGGTGAAGATCTGGAAGTAGAAATCTCCATCCCCGGCGTTTTATGTGTCACCCTTGATATTTCCTTGGCCCAGGTTTGTACTCCACTCTATTCCTAGAACCCTGGCATTTAGGTTACTCTGCTTAATATATGGGACATCCATGATCTGGAAGCTATTTCGACCCTCTAAAACTGGTATGAACCCAACCCCTTTAGACCCTTGTGTCAATATGCTGGTTGGCCATTCTCGACAAGATATCTCTGGTTGTAGACCTTGCCTACTCAGATCCGCGCTTAACAAACATCTATCAAGACCCAAATCCTTCGAACTAGATGTTTCTGTTTGGTCAAGTCGAGTGTCACTCGGTAACAGAACGTTGGTACCCTATGATTTGCTTGAAACCCATTTGTGTCGAGGCCAGTCTTTTAGTTTGGTTTGGAGGATTGCAATGCTGAGCTCCTTTAATGTTTCTGTCCGTCAGTTTGGCGATTTTCGATACTTGCATCCTTTGTCCCTATCTGTCACCTATCACCATCTGGTCGACAAACTCAGCTCCAACAAGTAACCAGGATAAGATTGTCCCTTGATTGGTACAAGAGCTCTTTGAAAACCATGTTTCTAGAATCATCTCGGGTAAACAATTTTGAAGGAGACAACTTGATGAAACTTGGCATTATGATCCCGCCTCTATGGAGTGAGGGTTACCTATGTTTCACTAGCCTCTCTTCTCTATCTCCACCATGTTCCAAGCTTTCCAATGTGCAAAGCATCTGCTTTTTGAAGCTTCCGCCTATAAGTTTGAAGACTAGTGGCATTATGACCAACACTCCAAAGAGTTGTGGTTACCACAATCCCTTCAAGCTTACCTCACTCAACCACATATTTGCCACCACCATGATGATGAACGGCAACCAGAGCAGTCTTATCCTTGCTCTCATCCTTGGCAAAGCGTCTACAGCTGTAGCCTCCCTTTCTTTGTCGCTTAGTCTTCGACTCAAGACAGTGGCCACCGTCCTCTCCATCAACTTGTTCATGGGAACCGCTTCGATATGCCTTGATCTCACAGGTTTCAATATGCTAACTAGCATTTGGCTCATAGTTCTCAAACCCCTAATATCGCTTGCCTCTATCTACCAATGTACTTTTATTGCTTTTAATTTTGGAGTGTGTCCTCCTCTGCAGTTGTGTAATCAATCCAACTTTCTTTGTATGTCGAGTTCTATCTAATGGAATGAGATATATGTGTGTTCAAAAAAAACAAAAAAAAAAATTCCAAATATAAAGACCGAAAACTAAACAAACAATTAAACGGCATAAGCAAAACCAGTTCCAAATTTTCAAAAAGATTTAAATTTCAAAAGAGACATGTTAAACACTAAACAAGTTTATAATACAATCTTAGAGGATAAGTACACTAAGATATTGTACCGATTTATGATTTAAAATAAATAAGATATGATAAACAAATAAGGATTCTTCACTAAAATTACAATAAATGATCTCAAAGTTTTCGGCAAGATTGGTCTGTTTATAAATGCAATCGTTAGAATTGTATATGATTGAAAATTTCACGCTATTTATTTTAGAATATATGAAAATCATATTTGTAGAGAATACAATCGAATAAAGAGATAATATGAGGTAGCTTTTGATTACATACCAAATAAATTGAATAGTTAAAGTTGAATCTATCGTGTAAGGTTTGTTAAAAACCAATTTATTCGGTTAAATTTTAGGAAATACTTGATCCACTTAGGATACATGGTAAAACGCGCGCATCCATGGTCTAATTTTCCAGTCGATTAAAGTTTATCACTAATTTGCCCTTTTAATTTAGCGACTCATTTTGCCATATAATTTAGTGACTATCTTCTTTTGTACTTTTTATTTAATATAAGAAGATCTTTACTAATTTACAGTTAAACCTCTTTTAAATTAATACTTGTTAAATTAACAATTTCTATAAATTAATAAATTTCTCCGGTCCTGGATTAGTGTAATTTTGGACCCAATTCGATAATATAATAAATAATAACTTTTTTGAAAATTTTGTAAATATATGGTCTCATCAATAATATAAATTAATAATTTTATAATTTTTTTATAAATTAATAGATTTTCATGGTCCCAACAATATTAATTTATAGAGATTTTACTCTATTTGGCCTTTCTAAGTAAATAGTAATACTTTGAAAGCTCTAATCATTAAATCATTTGCATTTTTCTTCTGGTAATAGTATAGATTTACATTTTTTTTGTTTTTAAAATTCAATTTATAGCATATACAAAAATATTATAGGTTTTCTTTAATTTTATAAATAATGTGATGATTAAAAGCAACTATAATCAAACAAATTTTTCAGGTACAATATACTAAGGGCATCATTAATGGGGTAATTTTTTTTTGTGTTCTTAGATTATATCTATAGTGAAAATAATCTAATATCAGTAGTTAAGATCATATGTTAAAAAAATGGGAGAACTAATTTTGGTGTTCTTAGAATAAAGATATAGTATTCATAAACATTTTACAAATTAGAAAAACTTTTAAAATAACATTTAAATTGCAAACTTATAAACTTGTACTATAATTCAAAATACAATACCAAATTTTTATGAAACAAAAAAATATTGTAAAAAAAATGTTAAAAAAAAAAACAAACATACAACTCTTGTTGTTGTTGTTGTTGAGCCTTGAGGAGGAGCAGTTGAATTCATATTCGTGTTTGTTTGTACTGCTTGCTGAGATATCGGTCTCGGTTGAGGCATATTGCAGCGCGGGAAATGCGAAGAAGGACCTGAAGGAATTGGAGCTTCCGCTGTTGTGACTGAGGGTCGAGGAGGAGCAACTGAATTCATAGTCATGTCCGTTTGTACTGCTTGATGCTGCTGCGTTGGATGTTGGGTGCGGAAGTGAACACTTGTAAGCGTTCGCCAAGAGACTGTTCATGGCTATCAAACTCCTAAAGGCTCCACTCATACTCACTGCGTGCTTCAGCCATCTTTCTCTCGAGTTCAGCCTTCAACTCTAATGTCTGTTTACAAACAACAAGACAGTGAGCAGAGAAGACAGAAAACTGAATGAAGATTAGATTTTACCGAGAATAAACTAAATAAACTAAACAACAACAAACTAACCGTTTCTTCAAAGTTTTTCCTTAAGGTCCCTTGTTCTTTGTTCAGCTTCTCCAGTTCGTAGTCACATATGTCAATGCACGAAGGGAAATGCAACCGAGGAATCTGTCCCATAGGATTGTTGGGAAGAGATGTATCCGCTGATGCGTTGACTGTTGATCCACTATATGAGATGTTAGGAGGCTGAACACCTGCTTCATGGACATCCTCAAACTAGTTAACTACATAACAATCAATAAACGCACCAAAGCCTTTACATTCTAGTAAACACCAACTATTTAGTTAAAACATTTTTAATCACTATCTCTGGGAAGATCATGACCTAAATAAGCTGAGATTCTTCCACAACATAACATAATCCTATAGTTTTCGCTTAACCCACATTCAGTTTCAAACCAATGATTCTTACTTAGCTACGATTTTTTTGATTAATAACTAAAGATCGAAACCCTAATCCCCAAATAATCTCGTTTCCAGATACAGAAGCATCATCCTACTTAACCAAATTATCATCCAATCCAAATTTCAAACCCTAATTCCCAAATCCTCTCGTTTTACCAAATTGAAACCAAATCACCGACCTTCACCAACGGATCCGTCGCCCAAACCACCTCCACCTGCAACACACACATACACAAAGTACACTCCAATCAAACTCTACTTCCCCAAATTTTACAACAAACTATCTCAAAAGAACCATCGTTGAATTTTTTAGTTATCTTTTTGGAATCGATGGAGATACCAAAAGAAGGCTCGTGACTACCAGCAATGGCTGCTTCTGCTGACTCCACGGTGCGGTACGAAACGGATCCAAACCCTTCTTTGTCAATTCGGATCCGGGAGATTGAACCGTAGATCTCGAATCGTGATTTCAGCTGGAGAGGTTGTTGGAGAGAAAGAGGAACAGAAGGTGAAATGAAAAATGAAAAATTTTCTTTCTTTCCAAAAAATCTCAACCAATGAGGTACTGCCACGTTCAATTAGAACTAGCTTTAAATCAATTCTAACTGAAGAACAAAAAAAATGTTCTTAGACCACTGTTCAATTTATTTATGATTTAATTGGGCTAAGAACACACAATAGTTCTGCCGTTAATGATGGCCTAATATCTAAAATAGTTTAGTACCCCTGTTGAGGACTTTCTCTCTCTTGGCGATTTTCTTGATCCTTCGCGAATCTTCTTCACCGCTTCATGTTAATCGGTGATTCAGTCTTCCGTCGCCGGCGGATTTCTCAGATTAACTAATCTCAACCTTCTCCTATCATGGCAGAACAAGATATTTGGCTTCGTCTTGAGAATTTAAATCAGGGTTCGGATCGCACTCCACTTCAATTATCGGGAGAAGCTCGCAGGAAACGGGAAGAGGAGCATGCTCTTAGCCTTGTGGTTAAAGGTATCCATCCTTCACAAAACCCAGCTGGAATTAAATTCATGATGCCGAAGATCTGGAGATTGGATGGTAGAGTAAACAGTAGAATTAATGAAGATGGAACAGTTCAGTTTTTCTTTAAACAAGCTCACCATCTTAATACTGTTTACGAAGGAGGTCCCTGGACCTACAAGGGTTTGCTGGTAATCGTTGATAAATGGTATAGAAGAGATTACCCAGATTACCTTCGTGTTCTTAAATTTTGGGTAAAAATTCACAACATCCCGGATGACTCGAGAAATAACCGAGCAACCACTGAATTGGGGAGATATTAGGATCTGTAGAAGAAGTTGTTATCCAAGAGCCTAATATCAATCAAGCTGGTGAGGTTATGGTGAGGGTTAAAGTTGATGCAAACAGTAGACTAATCTTTGCTCGTTTCTTCTGTTTTGAGGACCAGAAGGAGCCTATCCTCATCAGATTTACCTTTGAAAAGCTCAGGAAGTTCTGCACCACATGTGGTAGCATTTCCCATGTTGCTGCAGCATGTTTGGTTCATGATTAACAGATTGAAAATAACCCTATTCCAATGCCTGCTGATGATACAATGGGAAAAGCAGCCAGTTCCAATCCAAATAATGAAAACTCAGAGCAACATCTTCAACTGGATCAAGAAAGAGATCTTATGGATCTTATAATACCAGAAACTTCTCAATTACATCCATGCCAAACGCTGATGATTCACGATATCACATCAACCTCTGCTGATGCACTTGAGCGAGGAACGAAGCGTAAATTTCATCAGACAAGTGAGGATGAGGAAGCATCAACTTCTAAAAGGAAATCAACTGAACAAACTTTGAACAATGCTTTAGGGGAGGTGGAAACCCTGAATCCACCATCCCCAAAATGAAGATACTGCGTTGGAATTGTCAAGGGCTGAGGAATCTTTTGACAATTTCTTATCTCAAGGATTACAACCGTAAATATAAATTTGATATCCTCTTCCTCATAGAAACTAAGAATAATGACGCGTATGTTCAGAAGCTTGGTGAAGAACTTTTTTTCTCTCAGCACTTTTTGATCCCTCCTAATGGGCTTAGTGGAGGGTTAGCAATATTTTGGCGGAATACGGTAAAGTGTGATTTTCTCTCAACCCCAACACTTTACCATACTGATATGTGTATTAGAGAAGGGCCCACAACTTTTTGTTTAACTTACGTTTATGGTAACCCGGAGAGATAACCAAGGCAATTACTATGGCACACAATGGAGAATCTGGCAGTAGAAGGGTTTTATCAAAATAGACCAAGAGTGGTTTTGGGAGATTTCAATGAGATTGAAAATAACTCAGAAAAGTAAGGAGGTCCACCTAAACCAGAATGGCAATTTGTCAACTTTAGGAGGTTCTTGAGTGCTTCAGGTCTTCATGAGGTTAAAACTTATGGTGGGCCCTATACTTGGATAGGTAACAGAAGCACCGGTACCATTAAGTGCAAGCTGGATCGAGTACTGGCAACTACAGATTGGAGAGAGCAATTCCCAAAAGCCATTGCGCAACTGCTTGATTGGGTGGGCACTGATCATAGGCCTTTATTGCTCCAAACAGAAGACAATCGATGGAGGGGTACTAAGCTTTTTAGGTATGATAATCGGTGGAGATCAGAGAAGTTCATAAGCTCATTCAATATACATGGCTTCATGAATGTCAGCAGTTACCACCATACCAGTTCAGAGAAGCGCTGTTGAGATGCAGGAATAGTCTGTCTCGATGGAAGTCAAACCAAAATCTCAACTCGAGGAAAAATATCCAGTAACTGCATTTAGCTCTCCAAAAAGCGTATGCTTCTCATCCTATTGATTTTCACTATGTTACTGAATTAAAACTTAAACTGCAACAAGAATATAGAAAGGAAGAGGAGTATTGGCATTCCAAAAGCAGAATACAATGGATGAATGGAGGAGACAAAAACACAAAATTTTTCCATGCAAAAACCAAACAGAGAAGAAGCTATAATCGAATTACCTCTATTCAAGATGCAAATGGGAATGTTCATCAATCAAATGAAAAGGTTCAAGAGGTAATAAATTCATACTTTTCTGACCTTTATTCCTCTTCTGGCAGTGAACACCTTGATGTCATTCTCCAACACTTACAACCAAGAGTCACACAGGAGATGAACCAACAACTCACTACCTTAGTAACTGAGAAAGATCTATGATGCTCTATCTAGCATGAACGTTGACAAAGCACCAGACCCTGATGGTCTAAGCGCGGGTTTCTACAAATATCATTGGAATGATATCAAACCAGGTGTGATCAAGTTTATTACTCATTTTTTTGATACTGGTTATCTAGACCCGCAGCTAAACCATACGCATATATGCCTTATTCCCAAAATTGCTTCACCCACCCAAGTAAAAGATTTTAGACCGATTAGTTTATGTAATATAGCATATAAGCTAATCTCTAAAATCTTGGCAGAAAGACTTAAACCCTGGTTGCATTATCTGATCTCCGAATTTCAATCTGCATTTATCCCTGGCAGATTAATTACAGATAATATTATTATTGCCCATGAGCTCCTCCATTCATTACGCACAAAAACAATCAAGACTCCTTTCATGGCATTAGAGCTAGATATAGTCAAAGCTTTTGATAAAGTTGAATGGAATTATATTGCGGCTATTCTAAAAAGATTAGGTTTGCAGATAAGTGGTGCCAATGGGTCATGAAGTGCATCGCAACAGTCTCCTATTCAGTGCTTATTAATGGCTCTCCCTCCAAAAAGCTCATACCACAAAGAGGCCTCCGACAAGGTGACCCTCTCTCACCATATCTATACTTGCTATGTACAGAAGGATTATCTGCTTTAATTTCAGAAGCAGTCAAAGCAAAACACATTCATGGTTTCAAAGCAAGTAGGAATGGCCCTATTATCTCCCATATGTTCTTTGCTGATAATTCCCTCCTTTTCTGTAAAGCTGAAGAAGAAGAATGCCAAAGAGTTATCAATTTGCTAAGGATCTATGCAGCAGCGTCAGGCCATCATGTCAATTTCAAAAAATCGGCTATTCAATTTGGTAAGACCGTCCATCCAAATGTCCAGCAAAGTATTATGAATTATCTAGGGATCAATAATAATGGCGGATTTGGGAAATATCTGGGTTTGCCAGAAGTAATAGGGCGAAATAAAGCAAATGTTTTTGCTTATATATCACAAAAAGTGCAAAACAAGTTGAATAGCTGGTATTCTAAACTCTTATCTCCAGGAGGGAAGGAAGTATTAATTAAAGCTGTAGCTACTGCTCTTCCAACTTATGCAATGTCTTGTTTTTTGTTACCTCTGAAAATCATAAATCATCTTACAGGACAAATTAGGAAGTTTTGGTGGTCAATAGCAAAAGACAAGAATAAAATACCTTGGATTTCTTGGGCCAAGATGACCAGGCTGAAGCAATATGGAGGAATGGGCATTAAAGATCTTCATCAATTCAACATTGCCTTACTAGCGAAACAGACATGGAGAATGCTTAAAGAACCTCAATCCCTCCTTGCAAGAGTCCTCCAAGCTAAATACTTCTCACAATCGGTGCTGATGGATGCAAAGTTGGGCCATCGGCCTAGTCATGCCTAAAGAAGCATATACCAAGGTATATAACTTGTTAAACAGGGCCTCAAATGGAGAATAGGAGATGGTATCAGTTTGAGAATATGGCAAGACCCGTGGATTGATAACCCTCCTCGTACAGCCAGAAGAGCGAGTCAAAGTCAGCCAAATCCAAACTCACTTAAAGTAGTGGATCTTTTAGCACCAAATACAAATCAGTGGAATGAGGAGAAACTACATGAATTAGTGCATCCAGAAGATATTAGACATATTCGGAGAATCAGACCACGTCTTGCCAAGGTACCTGACATCCCTACTTGGATATTTACCAACCATGGTCATTATTCAGTAAATTCAGGTTACCATCAACTCACAAAAGTGGATGTAGAGTCTACCCCATTAGTAAATAAACACTGGAAATCATTGTGGTCTTTGCATGTCCCATCGAAAATCAAGCACTTTTGGTGGAGAGTCCTTCATAATGCTCTTCCGGTTGCTAAGATATTGGTATTGAGGAACATAAATATCCCACGAGAATGTCATTTTTGTGGAGAAGCACAATAGACCATTATCAACCGCAGAATATCAAAAGAAGTTTGGGAGCTTTCTCCTGTGCCTATCACTGCAGGTCAGTTAGAATCTTACAATTCACTCGCTACAATAATTCAGACTTTCATCTCAGCGGAAAATGTAGCCTCCCCAAAAGAGTATATCTTTCCGTTCATTGGCTGGCGGATTTGGAAAGCTCGCAATGACCTTCTTTACAATAGCAAAAGATGGTCCATCCCCGATATTATACGCAAGGCCCTTATGAATTTTAGACTATGGAAGGAGGCAAACAATGGTTTGTCGACTCATGACAATAAGCATGGACAGCAGAAGAAGATCAACATAGCTACCAACGATGCTGTTCTAAACCAAACTAATTCCTTCTATTGTCATACAGATGGATCATGGCTAAATAAATCAAAGCAGAGCTGGGATAGGATGGACACTGCACAATGCCCAGGGGCAAACGTATCCTAAACGGATCCTCATCAATTGAGCCCACCAATTCAGCTCTTGAAGCAGAAGCCATTGCGATCAAAGAGGCACTCCTCCAGGTCAAGCGCTTGGATTACCACCCAGTAGTTTTCTGTGGGGACTCGAAGACCATTTATACATACCTACAGAAAGCTAAAGAGCAAGGCAAGCCACCGGATGAGATTACAGAAGTTCAAGGCCATCTGGAAGACATACTCGAGTTGTCCACCAGCTTTCATCACTTTAGTTTTGTTAGTAGGACATCAAATGCATTTGCTGATGCATTAGCCAAAAAAGCTAGAATTGAACAATCTCTTATGGTTATCTCTTGGGTCTGTTAATTCATGTAAAACTCTGTACTTTTTCACTAAAATAAAAAGAAATGTTGGCCGACAAAAAAAAAAATAGTTTAGTACCAAATCTTATTCATTCAAAATCAAAACCTATTAAGCACTTATTGGATAACCAGCATAACCTCAGTTTCCAAACCGAGATCAGACTAAACCGGGTTAAATAGTCTAAACAATCATAACCTTGTTTCCAAACAAGATTTTCAATTGGCTTCTTCGACAACACTCAAATCGCAGAGAAGAAGAAGGAAGAAACCAGATTCTTCTCCCTCTCTCTCTCTCTCTCTCTCTCTCTTCTCTCTCCAATGGCGAAACTTACGACGGACTCACCTATCTGCCGGAAAATTGTCCTTTCATTCTTGGATTTTCTCGATTCCGGTAAGCACCACCACTCATTTTCTACGAATTGCGTAAATCGATTTCACTATTCGTATCAGGAGATAGAACAAATGGTTTCGTTGATATTTAGGGTTTTAATCTTCTATGTATTTGTTGTTCTTTGTAGTTGAGGTTGCTCCAGGTGTTGATGAGGAAGGGCTTGAGGTTGCTAGAGAATGTTTAGGTGAAGCGTTTAAAGTGAATTCAGTTTCTTCGAGAGATGATCGTTTGACACCTGTTTCACTTGTCAATTTGTTCACTTCAATGGACCTACTGGACCAATTGGACCAAAGTGAACCTCTAGAAAACATACCACCACCACCACCACCATCATCATCATGGCGGCCATGGCCACCACCACCACCACCACCACCTGTTGCTGCTACTCAGGATCCTAGTTCCTCCTCAGGTTCTCATGTCTCTGTTGATACGAGTCAAGAGCCTATTTTTACTGGTAAGTAATGGTTTCTTTTATGTTCGTTTGACCAATGTGAGTGCTGGATAGTGTAATGGAGGTTGTTCTGATTTATATTGTTGATTATGCTACCTGTAGGGACTTCTAGAGATGAACTGTTTGGACAACTCTTTGGTGCGCTTGAGAAAGTACGGTATTTCAGGAATACACCTGAGGGAGATGATGATCCTGCTCAGCTGGAAAAAGCTACAAGAATATTTCATGATGCTGTCAATGTCGGTTTGATTTTAGTTGTTCGACTTCATTGAAGGTTTAGTACTACTTGGTAATTAGTTTGGTGATAAGTTTCTTATCTGCATATCAGGAAATGGAGAAGTCTGGATGCCAGACGTTTGATGTGAAAAGCTTGGCAGAAACACTCAAGTGTCAAGGTACGTCTGATTGCTTGTGTTATCTTGTTAATATATAATATACTTGTCGCACTGAGATCTGAACTCTGATAACTGAGAAGTTGTTTAACGTGTCTGGTTTTAACAATATGTAGTCAGTCCAATTTTCTTGGAATCATGGGAACCTTTTTCTTAGTCTTTAGTTGTTCCCAAAAGCCTATGTTAGAATGAGATCGATGAAGCGCCTATCTTTGGGTCTTTCTTACTTCTATTTGAAATTTGCTGCTTTTCAGGTAACAAGGCTATGCAGTCTAATCTTTATCTGGAAGCGATCGAGCTGTATTCTTTTGCAATTGCACTGACTGATAAGAACGCTGTTTTCTACTGCAACAGGTGTATGATCACTCTTCAACTTTAGTTTTAAGTTGTAGCTCTTTGGTGGTGTGCTTCCTGCATAAATATGATTTTGATGTGCTTAGATATTTTTCCCCTTGTCCTCTGCTTAACTATAAAAAACCATTTATCAGGGCTGCTGCATATACCCAGATCAACAGGTGTTCAGAAGCTATTAAGGACTGTCTTAAATCCATTGAGATTGATCCGAATTATAGTAAGGCGTACAGTCGTCTTGGGTTAGCATATTATGCTCAAGGAAAGTATGCTGATGCCATCGAGAAAGGGTTTAAGAAAGGTATGTATGTGTGTTCTTAGAATTTATTAGCATATTCCTTTCATAGGATCGATTGCTTTAGAAAAGGGCTACAACTTTGCTTCTCCGAGTTAGCTAGCATTTATTCAGTGTAACCTTTTTCATTACACTCATGGCAGCTTTGCAGTTGGATCCACATAACGAATCTGTGAAAGAAAATATCAGGGTCGGTCATTATTTCATACATTTCTCTGCTATAATATGATGATTCTGTGATTTACATGAGAATCTGATATTGACATGTTGCGAAACACAGGTGGCTGAACAAAAACTAAGAGAAGAACAGCAACGACAGAGACGCGGTCAGGTACACCTCTGACTCTGAGTCATCATCTCATGGATTAGAAATAAAACGAGAAATTAAAGAAACTAAAGTTTTGTGGTGTTGGAAGAGCAGAATACAAGCACAAGTCACGGTCAAGAACCAGGAATGGGAGGAGGACAGGGAATACCATCTCAGTTCTCAATGCCTTTAAGCCCCGATTTGATGAGCATGTTCATGAACATGGCGGGAAACACATTCCCGGGAAATCATTCTCATAACGAGGGAGGAGCAGGAGCAGATGGTAACAGAAATGGTTCGAATGAGCCTGAGATTCGTGTTGGTGGGAATATCAACATCGATCTAGGAGGCACAGAGCAAATGCCAGAAGACTTAACAGGTGCATTACGATCAATGATGCAGATGTTTGGAGGATCACAAGGAGGCACTGGTACGAATAATCCTCAAGATACTAATGGCGCACATGGAAGACCATCTGGGAATCAACCTTAGAATCACATGATGTGATTCTTTCTATTCTATGATGTTAATTTCTGAGTATGTGCTACAAAGACTTTGTTAGGTATTTGAATTTTAACAGCAAAAATGTAGTGAAGTGACATGTTATTACAAAATGATGATGGGAGAGGAGACTATTGGCATCTTGTTGATAAAACCTTTTTTTGCATTACACTTGAAATTAAACTTTTAACTATCAGATACATACATCATTTGGATGGTGGTGGTACACAGTTTTTGATAATAAAATTGGTAAACACTAATGACGAACGTACTTGAGCTAGTAAATATTCCCAAAAAGAAAAGGTAAACTGTTTTTACTATACAACTGATAATCCAAACCAACCTTATCAAAACAGTACCAAGCCGATAACAAACACTTCACCAAAGATCTAAATTGGATACTTTGAAGAAGACGTAGAATACCGGCGGGTATATACAGTAGTAGAACACTCACAGCAACGCGACAGCAGAGGAGGGTTGAAGCGAGCGGATCCTGATATCGTACTTTGTAACACTACCAGTCCTAGGCGATGTCGGATCTGAGTTATGTGTTACAAGTGCGTACTCAGGAGGAGCCTTCTCCTGAGAAGCATTGCCGATATGATTATTACATTTGCGACAGAGAAGCTTAGTTCTACGTCTGAACAAACCCCAAGAGTATCTGGAGAAGTGAGGCATGCATTGGAACTCATCGACCTGACTAAATCTACCTTCGTCGATGTTGAAGAAGGATATGATTCCACTCTTCATGGATTTACCATACTTTGATCCAATTGTTGATGTGATTCGATTCGTAGAGCTCAAGTTCAGTTCATACCCACAAGAACCGCAACTGCAAGAAAGTTAAAACTCATTCATCATTATCTTAAAAAAAAAAACACAACACCAAAACTGAAGATCAGAGTTCATAGACAACAACTAATGTTTTACCACAACAAAATTAACATAACAATCATCAATCAAATTTTAAAAATTCTCAATTCACATGATTCCTTGTCTCCAACTCCAAGTAGTCATAAACTAATGAACAATCTTTTTCCACTAAAGCAAAAATACTCTAACTAACAAATCAACAATCAAAATCAACAACTAATGAATCACATGATAAAACCCTCCTCAAGCTAAATATGTAAACATCAAAATTCTCAAACTCTACTGAAGAACACACTTACAAAGATAAAAGGGTTCTGTCTCAATGCAGATTTTTTAACAAAACACAGTAAAAAAAACAAAACCCCTGTTTTTTTTTTACTATCATTCCAAGGGTTAAAAAAGAACATTCCTTTTTAATCAAAGTAACAAACTTTGTGATCAAAGTATCAACACTCAAAAACCCTAAATAAAAAAAAGAGAGGCTAGATTAAGGCACAAGATATAATACAAAAATCAAATCAAAATTGATATGTGTACCTGTAATTGACATGTCTCATAGAAGAAGATGAAGAGAAAGATGGAGAATAGAAATGGTTTCCACCAAAACGGCCGTCGTTAACACCCACCGACGCCGATCTTTCCATCGTCGCCGAGATCACTCAGTTAAACGCCTGAAAATGATTAGAAACGGTATCGATCGGGACAAAAGTTTTGAAATTAGGTTGATGAAGAAGAACGTGTCGCAATCGATTCGGGTAACTTTGACTTCTTCTCTCCTCCACGACCAATGTCGTGGTCGCAGTTTCTAGTAACGATCGAATTCGAAGTAGTCAGAGATCTAATTTTTTTTCTTTTTCCTTTTAGTTTTAAATAAGTTTATTCTTTATGACCTAATTGTTTTGGTATTTTTTACTATTGAATGACGTGAATTCTTTAATAGTTTTCCTTATTAGACTAGGTTCTTTAAAAAAATGAGATTGAAAAATTATTTAAATAGCTATATATTGATATTAAATATGTAAAATTATTATAATTAGCCCTGGGCATTCGGGTTCCCGAACCCGATCGGGTTCGGGTTTTCGGGTTTTCGGGTTTTCGGGTTTAGACATATAGAACCCGTTCGGGTTTTCTATACTTTCGGGTTCGGGTTCGGGTAATACCTATTCGAGTTCGGGTAATTCGGGTATACCCGAATTCAATCGAACCATGAACAAAAAAAAAAAAACTATATTTTTATTTTATTATAAATTTTAGAAAACTTGTATATATATAAATATTTAACATTTCTTCTTAGGACAGAAAAACTGAAGTGGCAAAATGATTAAAGATGCATCTTTAAATGTTCAAGGTTGTGGGTTCAAATCCCCTAGAATGCATATTTTTACATTTAATTCGGGTTAGTTCGGGTGGGCATTCGGGTTCGGGTATTACCCGAACCCGATCGGATATCCGAACCTCAGAGGTATTGAACCCGATCGGGTTTTATACAATATCCGAACCCGAACCGAACCATCTACTTCGGGTCGGGTTCGGGTTCGGGTTTCGGGTCCGGGTAATATGCCCAGGCCTAATTATAATGTCGCTGTTGTAAATAGACGGCTCCGGAAAAGTATTGAATCCCAATTCAGGTTTGGGTTGGTGCTGCTGTAATGGCCATAATCAGAATTTATTGTTGGGTGTTAGATGTTTTAGAGCAATTCCATTGCACATCCTGTGAGAATGTCTTTTATTTATTTAGTAATATAATCTAAAAAAAGAAAAGCTTTATTACTAATATTTGAGAGACACAGGTCTCTGCACAGATCATTTTAGATCTTCAGAGACCCGAAACGTGTCATTTCGTTGGTTAAGAATGTTTTTTTTTTTTAATCTCTACTTCCTTTTCTTCTCACTCTCTCGACAAAATCGAAACAATGAGATACGAAATCAAAACGATCGGATTCCAGAAACTCGCCCACGTGATCTCGCCTCGTCGTCTTCTTCTTCCTGAGACGTTATCGAGATCGGATTCCAGAAACTCGCCTAGTGTTCTTTATCTATCTCTCGTGTTTCTTCCTTGTTTGTTTGTGTTTGGGATTCTCGATTGGGTTGTTTGATATTTCATAAATATTCTTGTTTCGTTTAAACTTGGTTACAATTTGGAGATGTGATACAAGACATATTGATTTCTTATGATTGTTAAAGTGTTTAAAACAGAGCAATTGGATTGGATTGTATCTTTGTGATTATATCTTAGAATATCTTGGAAAACAGAGCAATTGGATTGGTTTCTCGATTGGATTGTATCTTAGAATATTGGATTGGATTGTATATTTGTAAAACACAAACTTGGTTAAAGTGTTTTCTGAGAGTGGAATTAGACTGTATCTTTGTCTACTGCATATGGTGTAGTATTTTTCTCGAGTACCTTTTTATTCGAACTCTACACTTCAGTTCTGGCAGTTCATGTTGGCAGCTTTCAGAATACTTGAAATGTAGTGAATACGTTTTCACATTATTGCATAGGACTTAAATTCATAAAACCCCTTATCTATCTTGGATTCTATTCTTTCTTATGTATCAATAAAATATCTCTGCAGGATATGGATCCAGTGACTTCAACGATTGAATACCAATGCACTACAGCATGTATTTTTTACTAATCTTAGATGATGATCAAACTTTCATGGAATCTTTTATAGAAGCTGATTCTCTGTTATCTTATTTATGCTTCAGTGCTTAATAAATTTTTTTCTAGCGCAGAAAAGCTGGTGGATGAAGGGAGGACGTTTGATGATGTTCTTGCCTTAGAGGTACTTTTGTCTAGTCCATCTAACCTTTCAGCGTGGACCTTTCCGTTATTCAAACTTCCTTTACATTGAATGTATATCTTTCCGTTACATTGAATGTTATTCAAACTTCCTTTGTACAATGAAGGTCATAGAGCATGTAGCGAACCCTGCAGAATTTTGCAAGTCATTCTCAGCATTGACCATCCCTAATGAGGCTACCTTACTTTCTACAATTAATCACTCTATGCGAGAAGAGAAAGCGGCTGAAGAGCTGATCAAACTGGACCCTGAGTCGAACTGTCTTTAAATACAGGAGTAAGTTTGCTTTACCTTTTTGATCAATCTGTTTTAGTTTTATGTTTTCGTGGTGTACAAAATGCTATTGTTTTATGAGGTGATTGATTCAAGTGTAGGGGGGAGTTGAAACATTTGTTGTTAGCTTTCGTCTTTGCATTATGGGATCATGTTTGTTCTCGATTTTGATCTTTGACTATTCTGATGGGTGGTGTGATTGCTCTATATCTTGTTTTGCAGATAGATTTTTGCGTGATTAGTGGCAACAGCAGCAACAACTTCATTGTATGGTACCACCACAACTTCCCCAAACCAACTCTACTCCTATCTCTACTTCCGCAACTTCTTCTTTTTAAGCCACACTTTTTAGTATTGTAATTTATGTTTTAGTTTTTTATATTGTAATATATTTGTTTTTTATACAGTTTCTAATTTTATTTTCCTAATATTGCATACATTATATAACCAACATTTATAACATTATAAAATATACTTTAAACATATTTTTAATAAAAATTATATAAGACACTCCTATTTGGGGATGACTAATGGGAGGAGAAAAAGAAAAACATGGGAATGAAGATCATTAGTATTATTTTTAATATTATTAAAACTTAGAGACACTGATTTGAGGATGACCAATGGCCATGCTCTTAGATTACAATCATAAGAAAGTGGATTCCTCTTAATCTTCTTTCTATGCACAATACTTCAAATCTCACATTCGGTCCAGCCACATAAAAGCTTCAGCTCGATCGGACATCCTTACGACCTTTAAAAAACGCCCTTCATAACCCATCTTAGAACTGTTCATGTTTCTTAGCATAAATTACACCACTTTCCATCAGTTACTTGGCCAGAGCGTAACACACAAAAATATTTGAGTTAAATTTTTATTAAAGCTTTCTCAGTTTCTATGAATTCATATAACCTTTGTCTTCATCTTCCTTTCACTTTCTTTCTTTTTTTCCCCTTTCCCTTCCCAGATCTGACCTATCTTAGCTCCTCCACCACACTTGCCATAACCACACGGCATGAGTCCCCATATCCACCATGGTTTTACGTATTGTACACATATTTTTAAACTTTTTTATCGTTAAAAATTAATAAAATTTACACTTTTTATAGAGTTTTAAATAGTTAAACTTTCTATGTAGTTTATATATTTATATTATTTTTAAAAATTCTGTCAAGTTTAAATATTAGAAATATTTAAACCTTTTAAAAGTTTCTATATTTACAATATTTTAAACTTTTTAAAAATTTAAAATTATAATATTTTCTTTAAAAGCTAAAAAATTTTAAAGTTCCAATATTTGTAATATTTTAAACTTTTGAAAAGTTTTAATTTGCTCAAAAAAGAACTGGATTAAAACGAATAAAATTTTAAAATTTGAACACCTGATAAATCAAGCTTCCTGCTCATTCATAGTTGGAAGCATTAGTCTTATTTTAATCTATGTACAACGTCCCACTTTTTTTAGCCGATGTGGGACGTTGTACATAGATTTTTTCTTTTCTTAGATTTAAATTTAAATTTTTCCTTTTTCCTAAAAAATCTTAACAATATAGAAAACGATTATATTTTAATAAAATGTTAATCTAGTGAGATGTCTAATCCTTATTGGATGTTTAAAATAGAAAACTATTGATTTTCTTAAAAAAATAATAATAATGACATGTCTAATCATGATTGGTTGTTTAAAATCCTATGTTGACAGCTTTGGTAGTTTATAACTCCTACTTTTATTAGTATAGATTTACCCTAAACATCTATAAATTAACACTCTATAAATTAATAAACACTACAAATTAATAAATCTTTTTAGTTTTCAATCGGACTAATGTAAAAAATAACAAAACTAAATAAGATAATATTTTTTAAAAAATCTTGATGTAAAATATAGTTCTAATAATATCAGAAAATAATAATTATGTAAGTTTACATATATATATATGTTGATATAATAATGTATGTTTCTCCTAAAGCTTATATCTATAAAACAATTTTTGTTGGGAAAAATAAAATTCACTCTCGGTTATATCCCGATTCGGTAAGCTTAAACCGATGTTAGTCATTTTAATAGATCTTATATCATATTGATAAGACCGTATGTCATATTGATAAGTCTTATAACATTATGGCCTTGAATGAAGAAAGTATATAGGCAGAGCAGATTAAGTGGTTCAAGCAGATCAAGCAGAATAAAAGTAGATCAAATATTTGGCTGTTCAAGTGCAGATCAAGGGTGAACAGTATCAAAAAAGTTGTAGACCAGATCTGCATGTGTTTCTCTTGTATTTACCACAAAAAGACAAAAAAAATCTGAACTGCACACAATCCACCTGCATTAACTTTCAAAAGTAAAAAAAATCTTGAATGATAATTTAATGATAGGAGGACTACACTAAAGGGTGATATGCTATTTTTCTGTTCTCCCATTCAAAGCCAAGCTATATATCATGTTGAGGGTATATTCAATACAAAGATAAAAATAAGTTATATTTTCAATATACAATCCTTGTATGACCGCCATATGTTTAAGTCTAACCCATGAGGTTGCAACCGACAAGACTAAGCCCAACCCAGCTAGGACTAGGGTTAGTGGCAGCTGTAAAGAAAGAGTCCCTAAAGCATAAAAGGAGAGATGTGAAGAACCCGAGAATACTCAAGCTATAACCCTATCAAGCGACTAGATCTAACGAGGAGTCAATATTATTCATGAAGGAAGAACCATGGCTTATAAGGTCATCCTACAATGGATGTTAATATTGATTTATTGTAATTTTCAGCGTTAATCAATAATGATTTCTTTGCGTTCATTCCATAGAACTGTTTCAGTATGAATCGGTTAAAAATTTCCCAAACAATTGTTATGTAATATTTTCAAACTATAATGATAAAAATTACTTTATAGCATATCATGAAAATAGCTAATTTTTTTTTAAGTTTCAATTTCTAGATATGGATCATTTTGATAGTTTGATTAGACAAAGTTTAGTTTGATATGGCTATTGTTGTATAATTTTATATATAATATCACATATATGATTTGTAGGCCTTATTCGGTTTTGAGTCGCTACTGTAGCGACTGCGACTGATTTTAAAATATTTTCTTTTTGTAATTATGAGTATTGTAAAGGGTATAATTATAAATTCTGTAAATTCCCAATTGATTAGGTTAGAGAAGAAGAAGAAGAAGGGTTATGCAATTTTTATATCTCAAGCTTCCTTTATCTGATTTCAACAATGGTGATTTGATTATAGAAAAAGTAGCAACAATCGCTGGTTCAAATAATGACTTGAGTTTTATTGATGGTTTTCTTGGCGATTTCAAACTCTTTGAAATTTTAGTTGCAGCGATCAAAATTGAAGGAAAATTGAAGGAGAGATGAAGAGAGAGAAACAAAAAGCAAAGATAATTTCATGGTCGATGTCGCTACTGTAGCTACACATAAACGAACAGGGCCATAAACAGTTGGACCGTCTAAAATTTTTTAGATCCCAATTATATATTTTAAGCGTGAGACATTTCACTTTCTCAAACGTTAGACTGACAAAATAGTAGAGAAAAATAAAAAATAAAAGGAAAAATTGTTTAAATAATTTTTTCTTCTTGAATACTAAATAAGAAATCATACATTAAATTGTGTATTAAATTTTTTATTCTATTAATTTTAATACATTTGATGTTTAAATGTGCACTTACAAGTTACAACATATATGATTTATAAAATAAAAAAATTTGAAGCGTAAAAACAAAAGTCAAGATCTCAAAATCCTAACTTTTATTTCGAACTGTGAAATAACCTTATGTGAAAATTTCCTACTAAAAGGTTACTACTATTATTATAGTTTAAGGGTTTAATATATATACTAGGTAACAACCCGCACTATGTGCGGTATAAAATAATTATTAGATATTTTTACTGTAATTTTATCTACAAATTCT
Source organism: Camelina laxa (assembly GCA_024034495.1). Classification (NCBI taxonomy): domain Eukaryota; kingdom Viridiplantae; phylum Streptophyta; class Magnoliopsida; order Brassicales; family Brassicaceae; genus Camelina; species Camelina laxa. The sequence goes on from CM043881.1 coordinate 13,975,276, forward strand.
ATTATATTTATCGATAATTAAAAAATCTAAAAATTTAATTGTATAGTATATATTTATTAAAAAGATTTATATAATAATTATAATTTAACCCGTGAGAATTATTATAATATCAATCTTATATTATTATATCAAATGAACAAAGAATTCTTAAAATTCATAATAAAGATTTTATGAAAATATAATAAAGGATATAATTAAATTAGAAAGAAAATATAAGAAATTAATTTTGAGAAAAATACAATGATAAATAAATGTAAATATTATTAAAAGCTGATGAAAAATAAAGGAAATAGTATCCAGAGCTCTATAATGCTGACACCTCAGCTTTTTTGCCAAAATGTTTCTCTATTAATATATAGGGATTAAATGTTTTTACTGTAATTTTTATCTACAAAATCTATTACATTTATTGATTATTGAAAAATCTAAAATTTGATTGTGTAGTATATATTTATAAATTTTTTTATATAATAATTATGATTTAACCCGTGAAAATTATTATAATATCAATTTTATATTATTATATCATATGAACAAAGAGTTCTTAAAATTCATTTTAAAGATTTTATGAAAATATAATTAAAGGATATAATTAAGTTAGAAAGAAAATATAAGATTTTAATTTTGGGAAAAATACAATAGTAAATAAATGTAAATATTATTAAAAGCTGATGACAAATAAAAGAAACAATGTCCAGAGCTCTATAAAGCTGACACCTCAGCTTTTTTTGCCAAAATGTTCATCTATTATTAATATACTAGGTAATAACCCGCACTATGTGCGGTACAAAATATTTTTTACTGCAATTTTTATTAACAAAATCTATAATATTTACCAGTAATTGGAATTTAAAATTCGATTGTATAGTATATATATATATATATTAAAAAAGTATATAAATTTTTTGTATAATAATTAAAATTTAACCCGTGAGAATTATTGTAATATCAATCTTATATTATCATATCATATGAACAAAGAATTCATAAATTCATTTTAAAGATTTTATGAAAATGTAAAGGATATAATTAAGTTAAAAGAGAATATAAAAATTTAATTTTGGGTGTTAATTATATTTTTAGAAAACTGATGTAAATATTAATAAAAACTAATGACAAATAAAGGAAATAGTGTCTGGAGCTCTGTGAGTGCGACACATCAGCATTTTGTGCGAAAATGCTTCTCTTTTAATATATAAGAGACATATACTAAATTACGTGGTAGTTTAATTAATTAATTTTATTGTATGTTAGTAACAATCGGATTCTAAACTAAATTTTCTGAAGATAATCTAATTTATTGATTTAATATTTGTGATTAGGCTATTTAAATATTTTGAGTTAGTCGGTTTGTTAATATTTTCTAAAAATAACGGATTACACTATTACCAAAAAAATCATTATGAAATTTCAAAATCAATGTATTCGTGTAGGAATACATTTCACCCGTGAATTATGTGAACATGGTAAAAAAATTTATTTATAAAATGTTACAATTTATGGAAATATATATTTTTGTGTGTTTTAAAAATCAAATTTTTATATTTATGGTTAATCGAGTAACTATAACAATTTTTCATAATCTAATAATCACTCATTTTAAATATATTATGATTTTCTTGGGTACTAAGTTTATTTATAATGATAAGGGTTATTGTCTCATTCTTTTTTAATAGCACATAGATTAATGTACAATTATAACGTATATTCCTATCTGGTTATCAATATTTCCATTTTTAATGTATATATAATCACACTAAATGTTGAGATTAATTAGTTTACATACTTAGATATTTATAAATAATCACACATCATGATATCCCCTAATTTGTTGTTATTTTTATATTTATTTATGAATATATATAAATCTATATTTATTGGGAATTAAATTTCCTTTAATGAGTTGGAGATAATTCAGGGGTAATATATTTCTTTTTATAATCAATTATAATAACTATTGAAAACTTGTTATTTAAATTATTATGGTAATAATACTAACATAAAAAATAACATTTTTATATGATTTTGTTAATAAGTTATATGTTCTTTTTTTTCAATTAACTTTATCTGTTTTTATAGCCTTTTTTGAATATTTTACTTTTAATTTTAAAAAATCAATATTTTATATTGATTTTAAGAAATCAATATTTTATATTTATTTCTTAAAAATAATATAACTTTGACGACGACACATCAACTTTTTCAAGAGAATGTTTCTCTATTAATATATAGGGGATAGGGGATAGGGGATTGCCAGTTTACCCCACCACCGAGGTTGAAAAGCATCATCTTTAATTTTGGTTTAAACCATTAAAATCGTGACTACAAACCATTCCGGTTCAGTTCTGTCTTGACAAACCAAGAAAACAAATTTGGAGTTAACCAATTTAATTGCAAACCATTCCGGTTATAACCCAAGAAAAAACGACACCCTCTTCGGACAATCGCGAGTTTTTTCACTTCCCTCAGATTTCTAGGGTTCGCTCAAACAAACAAACCAAGAGAGAGCAAATTTTGTAATTCACAGATTTGGGGATTTCACAGATCGGAACCCTAAGCTATGCCTCGAAACAGGGACGAAGACGATGATGTTGACGAAGATTACGAAGGATTGGATTTAGAGGAAGAAGAGGAGGAAGAAGAAGAAGAGGAGAGAGGAAGAGGCGGCGGCGGCGGTTCTAGACGGAAGAGAGGACGATCAAGTTTTATTGATGATTATGCGGAGGAGGATTCTCAGGAAGAAGATGACGATGATGATGAAGATTATGGTAGCCGTGCAGGTAAAGGAGGTGCAGCAGCTAGTAAGAGAAAGAAGCCTTCTGCTTCTATTTTCTTAGACCGAGAAGCTCACCAGGTTGATGATGAGGATGAAGAGGAAGAAGAAGATGGAGAAGACGGTAAGTACTCTTTATTTTGGATTCGAATTCGACCATTCTGCTAATGTTTTCTTTAGATCGATTGAAATCTGTGTTCTTGTCGTTACTAGTTGATTTTTGTGATTGAGATTACAAGAGAAGAGATTTTTTTACTCTGAACGTTGAAGTCACCATTGATAAGAATTGACATGTTTTTAACAATTTCGTCTTAAATGGTAGAGCTACTTAAGCATCTATCGTTATCGTCTTTTTGCTAGTCAGTGGGAATTTTAACTCCTTGGAGGTTCTTTTGAATATTGCAGACTTTATAGTGGATGCTGGAACAGACCTTCCAGATGAGCGTGGTGATAGACGGTATGAACGAAGGTTCCTTTCTCGTGATGAAAATGATGAGGATGTGGAAGATCTCGAGAGAAGAATTCAAGAGCGGTTCTCTAGGCATCATGAAGAATATGATGAAGAAGCTACAGATGTAGAACAACAAGCGCTTTTGCCTTCAGTTCGTGATCCCAAATTGTGGATGGTGAAATGTGCGGTATGGTTTTACATAATTTGCGTGTTAGAAGTTATAAGTCTTGCTTCTTCCTCTTCATTACTTTTTTAATATTCTTTTCTGTGATACTTGGAACTGACTCTCCCTGATTCTTGCGCTGCAATCTTAGATTGGCCGCGAAAGGGAGGTTGCTGTCTGTCTTATGCAAAAATTCATAGATCGAGGAGCAGATTTGCAGATCAAATCTGTTGTTGCCCTTGACCATCTTAAAAATTATATATATGTTGAAGCAGACAAGGAAGCACATGTAAAAGAGGTACTTAATAGTTTCTCTCTGTGATATGGAATTTGAATCTCCGTGCCAGTGATAGTGTTCATTATTGTTGTGAATGGTGGGTGTAAAGACAGTATTTGCGCTGTTTCGTTTACGTGTGTTAGGCAATCAAGGGCATGAGGAATATATATGCTAATCAGAAGATCTTACTTGTCCCCATAAGAGAAATGACGGATGTTCTTTCTGTTGAAAGCAAAGCAATTGATTTATCTCGGGATACCTGGGTTAGAATGAAAATTGGGACGTATAAAGGTGATCTTGCAAAGGTATGATCCATTTTCATGTGTTGTCATTGGTAAATTACCCACAGACTGCTAAAGTGTTAGTCCTTTGCAGGTAGTTGATGTTGATAATGTGCGTCAGAGGGTCACAGTCAAGTTAATCCCGAGAATTGATCTGCAGGCACTAGCCAGTAAACTGGTATGGATTATGTTCATGTATAAGAAAGATGGTGCTCTTTGTGTTTGGCAAACATGTTTAATAGAGACATCGCTACCTTTAATGTGTTACGAAAATCATGGCAACTGTCCTATTGTCCTTGCATGCTAAGGTTTTTGTAGTGTGCTCTAGAAATATAACGATACAATAATTTGGCCATACTTTGCTTCACTAATAACAGGATGGAAGAGAAGTTTCAAAGAAAAAAGCCTTTGTTCCACCTCCACGGTTCATGAACATTGATGAAGCTAGGTACTCCGTTTAGATACTGTACGTTGTACTTTAATTTTATAAATCCTGTTATGGAGAAGGTCTATAAAAGTGCTCGATTTTAATAATTGTTAACCTATAGGGAATTGCACATACGTGTAGAGCGACGGCGTGATCCCATGACGGGTGATTACTTTGAAAATATTGGTGGGATGCTTTTCAAAGATGGTTTCCTGTACAAAACAGTATCATTGAAGTCCATTACTGTTCAGAATGTTACACCAACTTTTGACGAACTGGAAAAATTTAATAAACCAAGTGAAAATGGAGAGGGCGACTTTGGTGGTCTGTCAACTTTATTCGCAAACAGAAAGAAAGGTCATTTCATGAAGGGTGATGCGGTTATTGTTATCAAGGGGGATTTAAAAAACTTGAAGGGTTGGGTTGAGAAAGTAGATGAAGAAAATGTCCTTATCAGATCAGAAATGAAAGGTCTTCCTGTAAGCATCATTACTCTGGCTGTTACTGCTTGCAAATTTCTAAAATGATCCAGCCATGAATAATTGACGAGCATTACTCTTGTGTCGCAGGATCCTCTTGCTGTAAATGAGAAAGAGCTCTGCAAGTACTTTGAACCTGGAAATCATGTGAAGGTGGTTTCTGGGACCCATGAAGGAGCAACAGGCATGGTTGTCAAAGTTGATCAACATGTCCTGATCATTTTATCTGACACAACCAAAGAACACGTAAGCCAACTTTTGTTTATATATTGAGCTTATTTCTTACTAGTAGGGTAATTAAATTCCAAGAGAATATATTTGTAGGTCCGTGTGTTTGCTGATCATGTTGTTGAGAGCTCAGAAGTGACAACTGGTGTTACCAAAATTGGGGACTATGAACTTCATGATCTCGTGCTTCTGGAGTAAGTGGGATGCCTAATTACCTTGAAGTGAAACATATTTCGCATACCTTGAAGTGAAACATATTTCCCGTCTGAGAGCTTTATTTATCTATTTGATGCAGTAACCTGAGTTTTGGAGTAATTATACGACTAGAGAATGAAGCTTTTCAGGTAAGTTGACAACTTTTCAACAATACCCTTAACTGCTAAAATTTGAAAATCTTCTTTTGAGATATTTTTCTTGTTATGATTTAGGAATAACTCTGTTTTAATATCCCTAGGTTCTTAAAGGGGTTCCTGACAGACCTGAGGTTGCTCTTGTCAAACTCAGAGAAATCAAATGCAAAATTGAGAAGAAATTTAATGTTCAAGATCGCTACAAAAATGTCATTGCTGTGAAAGATGATGTCAGAGTCATTGAGGGTCCTAGCAAAGTGAGTACCTTTGCAGTCTGGTTGTTGTTGGTTACCTCGCTCAACTTTACTAATCTCACAATTAATATGTACATTCTAGGGTAAACAAGGTCCTGTAAAGCATATTTACAAAGGAGTCCTATTTATATATGATCGGCATCATCTTGAGCATGCCGGGTTTATCTGCGCTAAATGCACATCATGCATTGTTGTTGGTGGATCACGTTCTGGTGCTAATAGAAATGTAAGTGTCTTGTGATGTGGCCATGTGTTTTCATATTTTAATCAAACTGTAGCGTCACCTTATCCAGCACGTTTCTACTCTAGGGTGGTGAATCTTTTCCAAGGTATGGCAATTTCAAGGCGCCTGCTCCAGTACCCTCATCTCCAGGAAGATTCCAGCGTGGCAGAGGCGGATATAACTGTATGTTCATATTTTCACTCTCTATTTTGGTTATGAGTAAGAATACCTAAGGTTTTGTTTAGTTGATTTGTATTATTTTCTTGTCCGTTGTTCTTACCATTTCTCCAGAATAAGGCTATGTTTTATACTATATATGACTACAGTTTTCTGTAAAATAATGATTCATTGCTTCAAACCAATATTTCTTTGCATATCTTTGGTGAAATGCTTATACAACTTATCGACGTAGAGGTGCATATTCTTATTTGTATCTTTAAATGCAGCTGGAGGGAGGCATAGGGGTGGAAGAGGAGGGGGAGACGATTCTTTGTTGGGTACTACTGTTAAAATCCGTCTAGGACCTTTCAAGGGGTATAGGGGACCTGTAGTAGAAGTGAAAGGAAATTCAGTGCGTGTAGAATTGGAGATGAAGATTGTAACAGGCAAGCCCTTGTATTCACTTCTCCGCATGTGGGTTTCTTTCTACATGTTGAAGGAGTTCTAACAAAGTTTGTATATGCAGTTGATCGGGGTGCAATATCAGATAATGTTGCGACAACACCGTTTAGGTAATCTACTAATTTATTTGTCATTTGTTATTTTGACTTCAACTATAATGAAGGACATTCATTATACCATTTGAATTCTACAGAGATACATCTCGGTATAGTATGGGAAGCGAAACACCTATGCATCCTTCTCGGACTCCACTTCATCCTTATATGACTCCAATGCGGGACTCTGGAGGTTTGTTTTCTAGTTCAGTTTTAATGTGCTATGACACCTCTTCTGTAATATGTTCACGTGACATATTAAGCTCCTTGGTAAATTTCAGCTACACCCATCCATGATGGAATGAGGACACCTATGCGTGATAGAGCTTGGAATCCTTACACGCCTATGAGTCCATCTAGGTAAGTTTGTTGTTGCGTTTCTGTTTTGAGAAGTTGAATTTCTCTTTAATCTCCCCTATATTTCTTTTTGATGCTATTGTGAGTTTGCATCAATGTGAGGTTGTTTGTTATGTTTTATAATCATGGCAATGGCAATTGTGTCAATTATTTCCAGAAGTTCTTAACACATGTTTGAGAATTGTAAATCTTGATTAAAGAATAAACTTGTATATCTCTCAAGTTATGGTTATTATTGCATCAGGGACAACTGGGAAGACGGAAATCCGGGTTCTTGGGGAACAAGTCCTCAATATCAGGTAAGATTTACCCATCTATGATTTTGCTTTTTAACCTTAATATTGGCTTCATATCTCTGACATATGTAATTGTGCACTAATGTCGTTTATGTGACACTTGTTTCCAGCCGGGAAGTCCTCCTTCACGGGCATATGAAGCCCCAACTCCTGGCTCAGGATGGGCAAGCACTCCTGGTGGTAGTTACTCGGATGCAGGGACACCTAGAGACCATGGTTCAGCTTATGGTAAGATGCGTGTAATCTTTTCAAAGTGTTGACTCTTCTTGTTTGGCCAGTCTTTTTCCTCACATACCTGGTTATGCAGCTAATGCCCCAAGCCCTTACCTACCATCGACACCTGGACAGCCGATGACACCAAGCTCGGCTTCATACTTACCTGGCACTCCTGGAGGACAACCAATGACTCCAGGAACCGGCCTGGATGTCATGTCTCCTGTTATAGGTATGTCTGGGGTTAGTTAAATACGATTTTTGTTTTCTCCGACCTTGCATCTTACTTGTCTCAGTTCTCTGTAGAAGTTTCATTTTTCTGGCGGTTTTCTTAGCTTATTATTTGTTAATACGACAGGTGGGGATGCTGAAGCATGGTTCATGCCTGATATTATGGTTGACATACACAAGGCTGGAGAGGACAGCGATGTGGGCGTCATCCGAGATGTTTCGGTTAGTCTTGTGCCTTTCCCGCACTCCAGCTCTTGTTTATAAACAAAAAAAAACTACTAGCTAGTAATAAACAAAACCAGGACAAAAATTAAATGATCTTGCTAGAAGTGATACTGCCTGTGGATGCTGTTTAAGCTGAATGATTAGCTCCTTCGTAACCCCGAGTTTTCCTATGTGCTACTTATGTCAGGATGGAACGTGTAAAGTATCTCTCGGGTCCAGTGGTGAAGGTGACACTATAATGGCCCTCCCAAGCGAACTGGAGATAGTTCCTCCCAGGAAGAGTGACCGTGTCAAAATAGTTGGTGGCCAATTTCGTGGGTCTACTGGTAAGCTTATCGGAATCGACGGTTCAGACGGTATCGTTAAGATAGATGATAATCTTGACGTCAAGATTCTGGACCTGGCCATATTAGCCAAATTTGTGCAACCGTGATAGTCTTCTAATGAACGTTGAATTTTATCTCGTGTCATCAGACCGTATATTGTAATCTTATATTTTCTCTATAGTTTATAAAGAAACGTTGAACTATTTCCAGTTATCATCGGAAAAAACCTTTGAATCTGATTTCCAATTTTGCGATTTTCTTGCAATGTCCAATCCTTTCTACTATTTTAGTTATATCATGTCGATCGATGGGAACCTTCTAAAGTGAACATATAAATGATAGGAAAATTTAACCGTTTAAACATGTAGTCCAAAAAAGGACATCTCGAAATCCAAAAAAGACTGAATACAATACTCTCTATAACAAATTTCCCTTTATCTTCAGAGATCGGATTCATTCTTCTCCACTAATATCATTAAGCTTGGGATCTGGTTACCAAATATGAAATTGGGGATGCTACATTGAGTTGGCGAAAAACTACATGAAACAATACCACGCCAAACAAGAACGCACACAATAGATGCGTTAAGGTTATTCTTAGAACACCGATGGTATCAATCATTGGACTTTCATATAGTTACGGACAAAATGCCTATGAGTTATCAAATGCTACTTGTGATCAACCAAACGGTATAGACGTGCTTTTGATAAATTTAGTTACACTTTACACTTTAAAAAGTAACTTGTTCATTTATATTTAACACTTAGTTCAGAATGACCTTTAAATTATATGATAAACAATTAACAGTTAATATGATCATGCATAGCCATAATGCTAGTAAAGCAAATAAGTCGATAACAAGCAACAAATCCAGCACCATAGCCAATGAGTTATACAATCCGTTAAGAGGAGTATGATCAATTTTTGGTGTTTGGTACTATTATGCCTAATAACTAAAATCAGCGCTTAAAAAAACAATAAAAAAAAAACCCCAGAGTTTTCCATGCTCTTTTACATTAGGAGGATCACTGGAATCAAGTTAAATCATAGATCAATAGTCTCGATATGTTGAGGTGCGAGACAAGACAATCACCGTTGTTAACGAATCCATAAGAGCGCCTAAATTGTTCATCGTCTCCAATTCCTAGGAGCCTAACTCTTCTCATTGTTTTGGTTTCAACATTATAATAGAAAATTAATGTAAAAGGGTCGAACATCATGTGGCAACAACTTCTGTGGGGCAATAATGATCTCACCAGCCTTGTTGGTGCCAGGAAAAAAATATTTTGACATTCGCAACATAATCCCACACAGAGAAAGGAAAAAGACAAGTTTGCTTTCACCATACATGTTTCTTGAGGTCTTATAGTATCCATATCAAAACTGGTGAATTGACAATAAGGGACTCTCACAATGGAAGCCAGCTTCCCTTTGGAGTCTATCAATATTGCATCCTTCTTCCATTGCAGGACAACATTAGGTGCTTTAATACAACTTAGTATCTCAGATCTAACATCAAAAACACACGATGACTGGATCTTTGGTTTGGGATAAGCAGCTATAACTAAGCACCATAGTAGAGAAAACCGTTGATGCATACATTAGGTGGTATAAGGTTCAAAGGGTACCTTTAATGTGTCTCCATCCTCTACCATCTCCCAATGTCAACACTTTGTGACACCCCGGTTTCAGAGACTTGCAGAAAGGTTTAAAAGAATTGACTCACCAAAGTGCATTTATCTTTTCTGTCAAAGGTCCTGACAGAACTCCACAGTTAAGCGTGCTTATGCTGGAGTAGTATTAGGATGGGTGATCTTCTAGAAAGTGACTGTTGGAACTGTGCGAGTGAGGACAAAACACAGGGAAAGATCAAATGGTGATTTGTAGGGATGGTAACAAATCTTTAAAGCCTCCCGGATGTATCAAACCAGCCGTCGGATATGGATGGGATCATGGGCCTAATGAGAGGATGTGAGGCCCATTAAGGAAGGTGGGCCCATGGACTGGGATTTGACAAGGGACCCACTAAGAAGTGGCGGTCGGGGTGTTACACACGTAATGACCAATACGGTGATCACAATATCTCCAATCAAAATCAATGTATTGTTGGTCAATGGGATCGTATCCCAGGAAGCAGGTGGTATCGGGTAACGTAGTGAACTGCTCCGTGTTAGGGTTATAGAGTAACTTCCGAGGGACAGCTTCGATAGCGAGAATGTCATGTAAAGAAGTGCAGAACCCTGAGTTGAAACTAAAGCTCACTGAAGGCATTGCCATCTCTATGGTGGGTACCAAAGAAGAAGACTGATCCACTCGCTTGTCGTGTGGAAACAAGAAGAAGAATATAAGCTTCTCCTCAGGCTTGGTGAATAAATTGTTACTCAATGCGACTATAAACCGCAATTGCTTCTTGGAGGACATAGAGAAGTAGGAATCGATAAATGCTCGACTTCAGATGATGGAAGACCACATATTTGACACACATCACAACTTCATAAGAGACTTTGTAGGAAATCTAGTCAGTATAGCCATCTTTAGATTAAAAGGGAGCGAATCTAAGTCATGAATTGGGATTCTTGTGTTTTTCTCATTAGATTTAACAACTGGGCAAAGGAGTTTATTTTGGTGGCTCTTCATACGAGATCTAGTCACTTTAGCCATCATTGTATCAATAGGGATTAGGTTAATCCAATAGATCATTGGTATCATTGTATTCATGAGATTATATAGGAGTAGCTGTACAAGGTAGCCCTTAGGGGCTATTAACTAAGCTTCCTAATATACAAAGAAGAATCTATGTATTCCTATTCTAATAAATTTACCTCAGCTGCTACAGAACCTATCCTTCTCATCGACCTTGCATTTCATACCCTAACTTTGACTCTTACAAAATAGATTGAATCCGCAGAGATCTCAATTTGTTGGGAATCAAAATATAGGTTATCTCTTGTATGAAAAAGGTAATCTCATTATTTAAAACCTAATCAACTTTCTTTAGAAGCATAGGTTATTGCTTCCTTTTTTCTTTTTCTTTTTCTTATGAGTACGGATATTTTAGTGAAAAATATTTCAAATCCATAGTAGAGAGAAACTTTGATAGTTTATATATCTCAGCTTGTATAAACTATGATGGTTGAAAAACTTTGAGATGCCCCAAGATTAATGGATTTATTTCAATCTATTATAATAAAATTCATTGAGTTCATTAGACAATAAAAGATGGACAACAAGTACATGGATTTATTAGTGAGTAAATAACAACATCAAAAGAAGCAATCAAACAACAAAAATGCACTTGGTTGTAACCAGAGAGATACATTTCATATATGAAAATTTATTAAACAAATATTTAATTCCATGAATATGATGGCTGATAAACGAATATATCATGTATATGTTTGTTTAGTATTTTGGAGGAGGGAGAGAGCTATAACTATAGCTTGGAGGTGGTGGTGAAGTGTAAACATATGGAGGAGAATTGTAGGTGTAAGGAGGAGGTGGTGGCTTGTAAACATATGGAGGAGAGCTGTAGACGTAAGGAGGAGGTGGTGGTGGCTTGTAAACATATGAAGGAGAGATGTAGACATAAGGAGGAGGAGGTGGTGGCTTGTAAACATATGGAGGAGAGCTGTAGACATAAGGAGGAGGAGGTGGTGGCTTGTAAACATATGGAGGAGAGCTGTAGACATAAGGAGGAGGAGGTGGTGGCTTGTAAACATATGGAGGAGAGCTGTAGACGTAAGGAGGAGGAGGTGGTGGCTTGTAAACATATGGAGGAGAGCTGTAGACATAAGGAGGAGGAGGTGGTGGCTTATAAACATATGGAGGAGAGCTGTAGACGTAAGGAGGAGGTGGTGGTGGCTTGTAAACATATGGAGGAGAACTGTAGACGTAAGGAGGAGGTGGTGGTGACTTGTAAACATATGGAGGAGAACTGTAGACGTAAGGAGGAGGTGGTGGTGACTTGTAAACATATGGAGGTGGTGGTGGAGAAGTGTAGACATAAGGAGGTGGTGGTGGGGACTTGTAAAGGTATGGAGGAGGTGGTGGAGAGCTATTGACGTAATGAGGTGGTGGTGGAGACTTGTAAACATATGGAGGAGGTGGTGGGGAGCTGTAGACGTAAGGAGGTGGTGGTGGGGACTTGTAAACATATGGAGGAGGTGGTGGGGAGCTATAGACGTAAGGCGCGGGTGGTGGAGACTTGTAAACATATGGAGGAGGTGGTGGAGAGCTGTAGACATATGGAGGTGGTGGTGGAGACTTGTAAACATATGTAGCAGGTGGTGGCGAGTTATATACGTAAGAAGGAGGTGGTGGTGGGGAACTATAAACGTATGGTGGTGGGGATGGTGGAGAATATGTATATTGGGCACTTGTATGGGCAGCAATGGTGTACAAGCCCAAGACCAACATAAGAAGAGATGGCCAATTACTAGGATTGGCCATGTTGATTGAATTCGTGTGCTCTTGTTCTAGACTTAGCTTTTGTTAGTAAGATTCTTACTGCAAAACCGATTTGTTGTTGAATGAATTGTAATCTAAAGAAGGTAGTTTATATATATAGCACACATGGCAACAACTAGAATATTTGTTTATAGAAGTTTTATGAAAGCGTCTAACTAGAGCAATTATATTGTTTAATAAGTCAAATTAGTTTATGCTGATTGTGTCTAAATGTAAACAAAAACCCGAGAAGAATATGTCTTTGGTAAACCTCTTACCATAATTTAAATTTGAATATCTAGACTTTGAAGTTGTCAGTTTAAATTCGACATCATTTTTTAAAAAGAAAGTTTCTTACAGAGAATTCCCTTTCACTGAATTTGTATAACTCTAGTTCTATATTGCATCTTGGAGATTTATATATGGATGTTGTCATGAATCATAATTTTGAGCTCTTCTTTTGAGTAAATCTGCCAAATGTTTTTAATTTCGTTGACATATTATTTTGTTATGTGTATACAACTGCCCAATTTCAAATATATTAACTAAGCATAGTACCTTACCCTAACCATTTGATATGTTGTTCTCATTATGTTCTCTTCGTATTTCAATCCATCTTGTTGCACACTAAAAAAATGTCTATCCATCGTACATTATATGGACCTTTTCTTATTGTCTAGTTTTTCTGTTTTCTTATTTTTTAAAAATAAAATTCATCTTCGAACAAAATAAAAACTAATAATTTTTGTGAAAGCAATACTAATTGTATTAACAATCATACATGACATGTCAATTTGTACGGGGTTGGTGAAATTTGTGATCATTGTGAGGGTCAGTCATGCTCGACTGCCAAATTGTGTAGGATAGAAAAATTGACCATTAGGGAGCAAACAAAGCTACAATATTCATGTATATGTCTAGTGAAGGATCATCCCTTTGACCATTTCTCGAATGCGACCTTTCATTTAAAACTATACGATTAAGAAATTTTATTACAGGATTGAAAAAGATATGTTCTCCAAAAAGATGTTGTAGCTCAAGTTATAATTATGGATCATTGTGTTAACAAAGAAAAAAAAATGACAGTCTAACGGAAGGAGAAATAGTGATATATATTGTGCTATGTTGAAATGTAATTTAATGTGTGTATAATCTACCGTTTGGTAAGATTATCGTAGAGATGGATCAGGTTCTAAGGTGAAGTTGAATTCCCCAGAAAGCAACAGTAGCAATATTAATAATGAAGAGCCAACGACCGGCAATCTCTAGCTAGGCCATCTCTCTTTCGCAGTGGGAGATGAACTTATATGTCATTGAGATGATCAGTGGATCGTAAGATTATCTTCAATTTGATCGTAAGATGAACTTATAATGGTAAAATTATTTTTTTTTTAATGTAAAAACTGTTTTTACAAGGACTGTTACATATAGCTGAGTTTTTTGAGAGCAAAACTGAACAAGTGAGAAAATGATCTACAACTTATTTAAGCTAAGTAGGTCAAGTGGCAAACCATAAGGCAAGTTCGTCGTCATAAGAGTAGTCTCCTTGATTGTGGATTGATGTGAATCTGTTGCGGATGATCTTGTCGATAAGCTTAACAAGTCAAGAAGAAATGGGGTTCTCTCCATGTTGCCGTTTGTTACGCTCCTGCCAGAAATAATAAACAATGGTTTGATAGCTATACCTAATGGTGAAGAGACGGAGCCTATCACTATTGGTATTGTTGAGTAGAGACCTAACGACATTGGAGATTATATTTAGGAGTTATCTAAATATAACAAAAAAAAATTTAAGATAATAAGAAGTTTTCCTATTATGATCACTATCCAAGTGACCCCTAAGCAAGGAGAACGTGGGAGTGTGGTGCACTGGCACGTCGAGTATGAGAAAATTGACGACAAAGTTGCGCACCCAGAGACCTTCCTTGAGTTTTGTGTCCATGTATCCAAAGAGATCGATGAACATCTCCTCAACGAGGGATAGAGAGTACTCTTTATGATTGTGATTTCCATCCTATGTGCATACATATAAATATGTCTGCTATGAAGCATGCATGTTTTAATCTATGATGTAATAAGTAAGGAGCCTTGATAATATGAGTGATATATGAAAGTGGTATACTCTAAAATGTGTGTATGTTATGTTTAATATTATTTTCAAAATAAAAGCTTGTGGTCAATGATATATATGTTTGTCTATGATATCATGAAAGTTACATTCATGCATTCTTTGCTAGGTTGAGTCTCTTGTAATGGCGAGTTCTATGACTATGTGCTTCATGTTAATGTATCAACAGTTGAAGACCAACACATGTAATCTAGTGGTTTATGTTAGATTTGTTTTGAGAGGACAATAACGACTGTAGAAAACCAATAAATACTTTTTTCCAGTTAGCAAAACACAAAGAAATACTAATTACTACAGTCTACACATCCCACACTTGCCGTATGACAAGATATGTCGAAAAATAATGACATAAATATGCCACTTCCCTCTCACGAAACAGTTTGTTGAAAAGGATCGTACCTATTTTTTCTGAAGAAAAACGTGTTCATAATGTGTTATTCAACTCTTCAATCGAGAGCATCCATTAATTTTTTACGACAAATTAAGCTTTTACAGTTTTCAAAAGTTACATAAGTGTTGGGAAAAGCGTTGTCTACGGACATATCACACAAACTTCCAACACTTAGACTACCAAAAAAGTGATCATGAAGGCCTAATAAGTCAGTTCAAAAAAAAAAAAAGGCCTAATAAGTTTTTTAAATGTCATTTTAGTTACATATTTTTACTTCAATCACTATTATTTTCCGAATTATTAAACAAAAAGTTGATATGTCACTTTTTTTTTTTCTTTTTAATAATTGTTTTCAGGCTATCATGTTTATTTTCTGTCTAAATGTCAGAAAGTTAATAATTGTATAATATTTTCCCAATACACCTTTTTTTTTTCTTTTTCTTTTCACATTGCAAAATCGAAATCTTCAACATTTATTTGCTAAGATATTTGAGACCTGGTCCAAAACAAGCTCGCTTCTCACACTGTAAGTCCTTGTAGATTTCATGACAACTACAAACTTTCAGATCTGGTTAGAATTGTAACAATCCGCTGCATGAGTATTTACTTTGAGGTTCCACGCACGGACTAACAAAATTCAATTCCTACAACTGCATGAGTAAATTACACTTAAGGTTCCACGGACTAACAATATTCAATTTCTACCAAACCTTTTGGTCAATATATAGAAACGTGCTTAGAAGTGTAATTTGTCCTACGACTACGAGTCGTTTGTTTCTGTAAGATTTTGTAGGCAACTTATATTTTTAAAATTAAAAAACAAACCGGCAAACTAAAACACTGTAAATTTTTTGGTTAATAGATTATTTGTAAAAAAAAAAAAACAAATACATAAAACACTATAAAGAAGATAAGGTTTTAGGTGAAAATCTAAGTGAATATCTTTATGGGTCATAACGATGAGATGGTACTCAAAATCAAATCAGTGTTTTCTTCTTCTAGATATGCTCACTCATTCCTCTATATAAAGGACTATCGAAATACCAAGGAACTCACAGTCTAAAAAACAAAAATCTCAACCTCTTCAAGAAAATCATATCATCAGCTAGCCTTTGAAGAATGGCGGAGGCATCTAGTTTGGCGGGGAAGCTCGAAACAGACGTGGAGATCAAAGCTTCGGCGGAGAAGTTCCATCACATGTGGTCAGGGAAACCACACCATGTTTCCAAAGCAACTCCAGGCAACATTCAAGACTGTGTGCTGCACGAAGGTGACTGGGGCAAAGTCGGCTCTATCCTCATCTGGAACTACGTTCATGGCAAGTCAATGTTATATTCATCTTTTTCACGTATAGCCAGGAGATTTCAAACTAATTCTCAGACAAAAGTTAAACTAAGCATTATATGTGCGAATATATTAAATGATTGGTGTGCAGATGGAAAGGAACAGGTGGCGCATGAGAGGATCGAAGCGGTGGAACTGGAGAAGAACTTGATCACGTTTAGGGTTTTAGATGGGGATTTGATGAAAGAGTACAAGAGCTTTGTGATAACGATCCAGGTTACCCCTAAGCATGGAGGGCCAGGAAGTATTGTACACTGGCACCTTGAGTATGAGAAAATTAGTGACGAGGTAGCTCATCCGGAAACTCTCCTCCAGTTTTGTATCGAAATCTCCAAAGAGATCGACGAACATCTCTTGGCCGAAGAAGAAGAGGTGAAGCAAACTGAGACGTCTGGTTTGGTGGGGAAGCTTGAGTCAGACGTGGAGATTAAAGCTTCGGCTGAGAAGTTCCATCACGTGTTGGCGGGGAAACCACATCATGTTTCCAAAGCATCTCCAGGCAAAGTTCATGGCTGTGATCTGCACGAAGGCGACTGGGGCACAGTCGGCTCTATTGTCTCGTGGAACTACGTTCATGGCAAGTCAATGTTTTTTTTTGTTTTTTTGGTTATATTCATTCTTTTCATATATATAACCAGGATATTTCAAACTAAAGTTCAGACAAAAGTAATACCTATAAATAATCGATGCAGATGGGGAGGCAAAGGTGGCTAAGGAGAGGATCGAGGCGGTGGAGCCGGATAAGAACCTGATCACGTTCAGGGTTATAGATGGTGATCTGATGAAAGAGTACAAAAGCTTCGTGTTCACAATCCAGGTGACCCCTAAGGATGGAGGGTCAGGGAGTATTGTGCATTGGCACCTTGAGTATGAGAAAATTAGCGAGGAGGTTGCTCATCCCGAAACACTCCTCCAATTATGTGTGGAGGTCTCCAAAGAGATAGATGAACATCTCTTGGCCGAGGAATAGAGAAAATCTCCTCGTGCATCTATATGCGTGTCAGTAGTATTTGAGTTCAAAATATAATGCAATTAATAAGGACTATGAGCCATGCAATGTCCGAGTTTGTGAGATTTATATAAATGTGAGTGTGCTGTGTGCATGAATATATGTGTATTAACTATTAAGATACGTTGGAAATTGTAAGTTTGAGCAGCGACGTGCAGTGCTATTATGCAGCTACTACACTATGTAATATTGTTATGTTTGCTAAAGCTTTTTTTTGCTTTGTTTTGTTAAAGTGCTAAAGCTAATAATATATGTTTGAATTCATAAACCCCTATCTTTATGTTTTCATAATTTATAATTAATGAAAAAAAGAAGAAAAAAATAAGAAGAAAAAAAAGAAAAGAATACTGATATATTGATATTTGTATATATACTGGGACATGTCCGGGGGATCTTTCATCCCAATTATATCTATTGACATTATTATCCACTGCTAAGAAGTCCGATTGAGTGGGAGCTCTTCTTTGAGTACCTGTCGAGTCGGAAATCTGGATGTACACACGTCCACTAAAACGGTGATAAATTTTGAATCACGACTTGGATTAGCTTTAAATAACCGGCATTGGAAAGAAAAATCAATTCCCTACAACTTTGATGAAGACGTCGGAAGCTGAATCTCAAAGGAAAAGTTTCAGTCGACTCGATCAAAGAAGTGGAAGGACATCTTAGTCGGATCGTTGGGTAGTGTAGATCGAGTCGCTGGACTGCTTTCCTGCTCTATGTTTACTTTTTGATGGTTTGGAAATCTTCTAAACACCTGAAACAACTCCAATATGTAAGATGCATGCAAGACAAATGCAAGGACTACCTAGATATGCATGATGAAAAACAATGCAAAATAATGAGTTAAAAAGCAAAATGAATGACAAATGCATGATGAAAGAATGTAAAATATATAGATATCAAGCTACTGTTTGAAAAATGTTCTAAAGAATATTCTGTATATCGAAAAGAGGTGAAGGGGAGTCTTCTTGTTGTAGCGGTGTATGTAGATGATTTGTTTGTCTCAGGAACTAACACACATGTCATCAATGAGTTCAAGAAAGAGATAGCATCCAAGTTTGAGATGAGTGATCATGGGAAGCTAACATATTATCTTGGAATTGAGGTGTGTAAATATGATGGAGGTGTAACTTTTAAACAAAACCTCTATGCACATAAGATTTTGGAAGAAGCAGGGTTGAAAGATTGCTATCTCGTTCACACATCAATGAAAGAAAGATTAAAGCTGTCAAAGTCAAAAAAGAAACAAATATTGATGCTACAAGGTTCAAGAAGAATGTTGGTTGTATACGTTATCTTCTTCATACAAGTCAGATTTGACGTTTTGTGTAAAAGTATTGAGCCGGTTGTAGAGTTCTAGAATGTCATATTGAGGTGCAATGAAACAACGTTTGAGATATTTGTGAGGCACTACTACCCTTGTGTTGACATTCACACGCTCTGTTTCAAAATACCAAGACTGTTAGGCTACATCGATAGCATCTACAATGTTGATCTGGATGATGGCAAGAGTACAACCAATCACATACTTTATTTTGGAGAGAGTCCAATATCTTGCTGTTCACAGAAACATGACACCCTGACGCTTTCATCTTGTCATGTTGAATTTATGACAGGTACTCAAGCAGCAAGGCAAGCGATTTAGCTTCAAGATTTGCTTAGTGAAGTCACTGGATCCTCTAGTCAGTGCCGTGCCAGGATCAATAGAGGCCTAAGGCAAATAATAAAAAATGTAGCTTCTCACATTCCAACTTTGAGAGAAATTTTGATCTTATTTTTAGTATAAAAAAGGAAATATTGTTCATTTCAAAACAAATTGCAAAATTAAGTACCTAATGCAAAGGAAAAACAAACAAATTTTCCATAAATGTAAATGATACGAGTCTTGTTTCCAAAAAAAATCAACATTACATAAAAAAAAATGTTCAGCCTAATTTAGGAAAAAAGTGGCCTATTATTTATGTAAAATTTTTGTGGCCTAAGGAAAATGTTTTTTTTTTTATATACCTAAGGCTATGTTGCATGGAAACTCTTTTTGAGGTGCGTTTTCCGTTTCCGAAACGTTTTGGAAACGGAAACTCGGAAACAAGTCACAGAAACACGATTCCTAAAAAATCTCTGTTTGGAAACACGATAGAAACTCCGTTTCCGATTCAGAAACGCGATGGAAACTCTTTCTTATAATCAAAATTTAATAAATAAATAAATTGAAAATATAAGAATTTATGATACATATAATGATAAAAATATAATATAATTAGTAACATAAAAGTTAAAATCCCTAAATATATGGCGATGCTGGTAAAAAAAATTGATTTTGAATGTTTTTTTTTTATAATTTTATTTTTAATTAAACTATTTAATATTTATGTTTTGAATTTGTGTTGTTTCAGATTTTTTTTAATATAGTTTTTATGTTTGGGTATTTATTATATGTATATATATATATATATAAATATATACATATACGTTTCCTACATGTTTCCATTACTTAATTTTTGAAAAAAATCATTTCCCGTTTCTAAAACATTTCGTTTCCGCGTATCTGTTTCCGTTTCCATGCAACCTAGACCTAAGGCACGGCTCTACCTCTAGTGAGAAAGTCACAATCCTAATGGATAACAAATCAGCAATAGGTCTCTCAAAGGATCGAGTGTTTCATGGTAGAAGCAAACACATACACCAGATGTATCATTTTATAAAGGAGTGTGTTGAAAATGAAAAAACAGAGGTAGATCATGTTCCCATATCTTTGAAAATTTATTAAACATTAAATAAATCAAATTTTAATAAAAATACTAATACTATTTTTAAGGTATATAAAATAAATTTTACATTTGATTTTAAAATAAAATTTATGAATTAAATTTTATAATTCAGGTTAAATATTGATAGTTAACTGTAACCTACAATAACAATATAAGAGTAATTTAAAATATTTTTTAGTTTTTATTTACGATATAAACATCTCTTAAATTTATTTTACTATTCGTACAATTTTTTTAAATAATATATTAAGATTAATTTAACATGAAATTTGTATCAAAAATATTTTTTCTGCCAATATACTATGATAATATAAATATTATTGTATTACAAAATTGAAACAGTATTAATAAAAACGAATTTTTTTCTTCAATTTTGGAGAGAAACATTTTTATTCTATTATTCCTCGTTTTATGTAGGGGAATGATGTAGAAAGAATATTGAACAGTAAAAAATTAAAAAAAAACAAGAATATCACCTTCCTTTTCGTTTTTTGTTAAAGCATGATTATCAATTAGAGCCTATATAACCAAAGAACCAAATTAACCGAAAAAACGGAAGTTACATGGCTAATACAGTATCTCATAATCATCTCTACCTAATTAACTCATAAAGAAGAAATAAAACAATGTGCATTAGTAGTGTGGGTTGGTGAACCTAATTATTAACACAAAAACCCTGATCGGCGTGGCCGTATCCATTGCCGCTAATCTCAGCCGACTCTTCCAAAACCAAAATTACTGTTATACCCCCAAAAATGGCAGAGCGTGTGTCTCTCACACTCAACAACAACGGCAGCTTCCTCCTTTCTCCTCCTCCCAAATCCACCACAACCATGTCTTCTTCTCTCCGCACTACCACAGCTGCTTCTCGTCTCCTCCGCGCCTCCTCCTCCTCCAGATCCACTCTCACTCTCTCTGCTTCTTCTTCTCTCACATTCGCTAGATCTCTCGTCTCTTCTCCGCTCCTCTCTTCTTCATCCCTCTCTCAGGTATGCTTTCACTCTCTCTCTCTCTCTCTTCTAACTCGTAGCCTGATTTTGTCATGTTCTGTAATCTTACGACCTAATTTGATTCATATCTGTTGAATTTCAGAAGAGATGTCGAGTCGCGTCGGTTAATCGGAGCTTTAGCTCCACCGCCGCTACGAAATGTTCAGCTTCTTCGGATCCTGATCAGTTGAAGAATGCTAGAGAAGACATCAAAGAGCTTCTCAACTCCAAATTCTGCCATCCAATTTTGGTGCGGTTTTTTTTTTTTTGTTTTTTTTTCATTTCTTCTCTGATTCCTAAGAAACTGCTACGTTTTATCGATTTTGATATTTTGTTTGCGTTGTCTTTGAATCAAAGGTTCGATTAGGGTGGCATGATGCTGGTACATACAACAAGAACATCAAGGAATGGCCACAGAGAGGTGGAGCTAATGGAAGTCTCAGATTCGATATTGAGCTTAAGCATGCTGCTAATGCTGGTAAATTTTACTTTTATACCATATGTGTTAGTTGGCATCTTCTTAAACTTGTTTGTTTGCTTATAATAAGCTTTGTTTGTTGCTTTTTTGAAGGTCTTGTGAATGCTTTAAACTTGATTAAGGATATCAAAGAAAAATACTCTGGGATCACTTATGCAGACTTATTCCAATTGGCTAGTGCTACTGCTATTGAGGTGAGGTTGATAATTCGAAAACCTTGTTTTAGTGGTTATGAAAACATTTACTATAAAGTTTTCGGAATATTCAGGAAGCTGGAGGACCTAAAATACCTATGAAATATGGAAGAGTTGATGCCTCTGGTCCTGAGGATTGTCCTGAAGAAGGAAGGCTCCCAGGTATATACTGTCTTTATTTTTTAGTGTTGGTGGATGTTCATTGGTTACATCAGTATATCTAAGTTTTACTAATTACAGATGCTATATGTTTGTTCTATAGATGCTGGTCCTCCTTCACCTGCTAATCATCTCAGAGAAGTTTTTTACAGAATGGGACTAGATGACAAGGTGATTGCGGGTGGATTTTTTTGTGAGTTATGAAAGATCAATAAACAAAATGATCTATATCAAAGGCTTTTGTGACTGCAGGACATTGTTGCATTATCTGGTGCTCACACCTTGGGAAGATCTAGGCCAGAACGTAGTGGGTGGGGGAAGCCTGAGACGAAGTACACGGTATAATCCAGTTCTTAAATGTATTGTCTGATACGGTACTGCAAAACGTAAATGGAGTTGGAACATTTCGAATGTTTAGTTCTTACATGTGTTATTCTTTGCACTATAGAAAGAGGGACCTGGGGCACCGGGAGGACAGTCATGGACACCCGAGTGGCTGAAGTTTGACAATTCTTACTTCAAGGTTGCGTTTCAGAACTTAACTCTCTTTCTTCACACTTTGTTATGAAAGTCTTCATTTTTCCGTTTTTAATGTCTATTAATATAGCTATTGTTAACAGGAAATCAAGGAAAAGAGAGATGAGGATCTCCTTGTCCTACCCACTGATGCTGCCATCTTTGAAGATTCTTCTTTCAAGGTAAAATAAAACACTGAGGTTTAAAACATACATATCCATACTAAGAAACTTGTCGAATCTTTGCCTTTAAAACTGAACTTGCACTGCAATTGCAGGTATATGCTGAGAAGTATGCTGCAGATCAGGATGCATTCTTCAAGGATTACGCTGTAGCCCATGCGAAGCTCAGCAATCTTGGAGCACAATTTAACCCTCCTGAGGTTTGTAGTCCCTATATTTCTGTCATTAGACTACCATCATTATGAAGATGATCTTAAAAGACATTAATTTTAAAAGACAGTAGTGCAGGGGAATAAGAACTGATCAGTATGAATCTTTTGTGTAGGGTATCGTTATCTAATGGGGCACCTAACTTACTCGTCCAGTAAGCTTTCTTCTTCTTAACATTTATTTTGCGGTCATCGATCAAAAATTCCAAGTGTTCACAAGGTTTTTTTCTGTCTCTCTCTGGTTTTACCTCTTTCAAGCTGGACTTGTGATTTTAGAGAAACGTAGTTCAATAATGTCAAAGAAGAAAAGGGACGAATCGAGGAAGTGATGTTGAGAAGCAACATGTGAGAAAAATTTGTCGGAGAACTTTTACTATCGATTACTTTTGCAGATATCTTTTGGTTGATTTTGTTTAGCCAAAAGTATTTTGATCGTTTTCATTTTTCAGGGTTCAATTGTCATAATGGTTTCGGGCTTTCTGATGTTTTCCTTGTAATAATTTGCGATAGCGATTATCCAAAATCCTTACAAGTTTTGTTCTGGCACTGAATAAAATACTCATGTTATAGTTTTTTTTTTTTTTTTTGGTTCAATCACTCATGCTATATAGGTTTAAGTAAATTAACTAAACACTAATCGAAGGGGAAAAGGGCCTATATCACATTCACCAATTCCAATCGTGTCTTTTTCTATACAAAATATTCAAATAGCCTAACTGAACTTTAAATAAAGTACTTAATCAAAATTAAACACAATAAAAACTAATTATGGATTTTGCAATACATTTTATCCTTATATTTAAATTTTTCTATTTTGGGTTACTGGATTCAGATTTTTGTAAAGTTAATAAAAGTTTTGTGTTATTCGATTAAAACAAAAGAATCTAGGATTGTTAATGAATTTAATTATTATGTTATTGGTTCATGATTTTACACACTTTATTTTCAAACTAAAGTAATGGAAATTATCACAAAAATACCGAGATTGTTTGGAGCATTTTACAAGAATTTAGAAAACTAATCAACAAAACTATTGAATACTCTCTAGCAATCTTTAAAAATCTTTCACTTCTTCACTTTTGATGTTTTTGTTAAAGTCTTCAAAATTCTGTATAAATTAGAATCCAATAACACCCCCTAAATCCATTCAAATCCATTTAAAACAAATTGTGGAAGTTGAAATCCAAAAACAAATCACTAAACTAATAACAAAGATTTTAACTAGAACTTATAAATCATAAAAAAATAACACATTATTTTGATCATTATTTTAAAATTAATGATTAAATAAAACATGATTTTTATTTGGATTGCCAAATCCATTAAACTCCATGAACGGATAACCCTATCTAAGAGTATTTATAAAAAAATTTCCTTTAAATCTCTTTATATTCAATGCCACAACAATAGCGTTCATTTTTATAAATATAGTTATAGGTTTAGGTAAACTCTTTTTCATATTTGGGTAAATATATTCTGTAAAAATAGATGTAAAATTTTTTTATTAAGGTTACATCCTAATAAAGACAAGAGAAAAATCTTTGACAATCATTTTTTTTTAAGAATACATATATTTCTCAATAAAAATTTGGGACAAAAATAAGAAAAATATATAAATTTGAATGACGTTAATGGTTAAGTGGGAAATATTCTGATGTCAACCTAGTCCAGTTGTGGATTTAGAGGAGCTAAAGAATATAAGGTAAAAATTGTATAATTTTGAGTCTTGAAATTTGGAAAATCAATACAATATTCATAATAAAAAGTAAAAAAAACATTATTGGAGTATACAGTTGTTCTAAATTTATTACATAAATAGATGTCACTCAACAAGATGATGTGCACTATTAATATTTAATTTTAAATTAATTTTTAATTCATATGGGATTAGTTCTCTATTTTTTTATTGTAAAAAATGTAAAGGTAAGTTATCCATCTGCCTTTAACAAAATAAAAATAAATTATCTACCTGCTAAGAGATCTAGTTTGAATAATTTCTTATTAAGGTAAAAACATGGATCTTTGCAACAAAATAAATATTACAACATAGATTATCAAATTTTTGATTTTCAACATGATTTAAGCAGTTTTGGAGATTGTGACACAATGAT
The DNA here is from genome assembly GCA_024034495.1 of Camelina laxa. Taxonomy (NCBI): domain Eukaryota; kingdom Viridiplantae; phylum Streptophyta; class Magnoliopsida; order Brassicales; family Brassicaceae; genus Camelina; species Camelina laxa. The sequence continues at coordinate 14,000,474 of CM043881.1, forward strand.
TCCACAAGTCGTCTCTTTTCTTCAAATATTGTGTTTCACGGGAAACTAAGGCTGGTCTGTCAGCAATATATTTAATGAGAGAATCGTGACATATTTTTCCTTCTTGGACAAGATCGTGGCAACAAGAATCAGTGATGGTTCCATTTCCGAAAACGACGGCGACTATATCCAAGGCACACTTAGGAGTGATTTTAACAAGACAAGAATCCCATAATGATTTTGCTTCAGATTCTTCAACTGAAAAGACGGGAACAAATGCGTAAATCAGAGCTACAACAATGAATAGCATAGTAATATGAGAATTATATTTTGCCATATCTTTTTATAGATGAAATTTATCAACTAATATGTCTTGTACAAAAAGAATGTAATGAAATATATTTTGTATTTGATATTCTACACACGTAGTTACATAAGCTCTTTATAGTCACTATTGAAACATATAAAGAGCTTATGTAACTACGATGAAAGTAACTTAATAAATACAAAAGAGTTATATTTCTTGGTAAATTAATACACAATGACCGTTAAAATTATTTTCTTCAATAAATTTTAACAAAATAATAAAAAGATTTCAGTATAAGTAATGATATCTGATAACATAATTATTTTTCCTATTATAGTTATAGTTTTCATATGGATTTAGAAAGAGTTTGATATTATTTCAGGTAGAAAAGGTGTATTATCAAGTATTTCAGATTTCAAGAAGGTTTTATATGTTTTATAGCAAAAATAACCAAAATACAAAGAAAATATGTTTCAGTAAAGGTTCAGAGCTTTATAGTACGGACCCCTTTTGAATAACTTCCCCAACTCATATTTTGTCTGCGGAAAGCTAGAAAAGTCATTTTTCTCCTTGAAGTGGAATCAAATTATTACATTATATGTCAGATTTACCGAGACGTGTCACAGACCAGCAAGAAGACAAACATGTAGCCGATGGGCTTTAGCTAAAGGCCCGACCAGCAACCATCACTGCGGTCCGGTCCAAGCCTTCACGACGGTCCAACAACTTCCTTCGCCGCCCCTTGTCATGCACATAAGAATAAAAGACTCTTTTACCCTTCAAACCCTATAAATACTCTTCTAAGCCCTAGAGTTTGAAGTGTGCCTTTATTGAGACTTCATTGTGCTCTTTTTGTGATTGAAACCGCCTTCAGCAGCAGCCCTAGAGATGACCAGAGCCTCACAGCCGTCAAAGCTCGTTCTCTTTTAGTTCCTCTTGGAAGCCATCGCTGTTTGCCTTCGAAGCCACCAATCTCTACTCTTTCTAATCTCTTTCATACTTTCATCGCTTTTTGAGAGACAAGATAGTTTTGTGACAACTAGAGAAGTTTCTTTTCAACTCTTTTTATTTATTGAATCATTTTTGATGCTATACTTTATAATGTCAATGTCATTTCTTTGCATCATGATCGAGTAGTTTTCTTTGTTGAGTTTCATGAAGTGATTCAAGAAGATTTCATGGTTCGCTTCTATTAGGTTGTTAAATCTTTATTTTTTGGTTTCATGTTATATTTTTTTGGACATCTTTATCTTAATGCATGTGCTTGAATTGATCACCAAGTGCTGATTTAGAAAATGGGAGTGCTACCCGCGTTATCCTACTTCTTTGGACTAGTGCTATATCGAAACCTCGCGTCGTAACCTGCGTAATTTGAGTTACGGAGTTTGGTGAATGTATCAAACTCATTTTACTTGTTGGTTGACATTCGTCCTTTCCTGTGAAGGTTGAGTAACAGAGTATGAAGACTCTAGGTAACGGAGTATGAAGACTTTAGATTTTTATTCTATGATAATAGGTTATTAATTCATTTGTGTATTGTAGTTGAGAACCTAAACCGATTATATTAGTTACTTGTTCCATGAAAACCCTGAGATGACTCCCAAACGCTAATGCTTTAGCATTATTAGTTCAAACCGCTTTCATTTACACTTTCTTTCTTTGCATTAGATATTAGTGAAACCAAAACCCCCAACTATTATCTACGTCTTAGCCATAGTTTTTTTTCTTTTAATTCATTTGTGTTAGCTAATACTCTATGTGGGATCGATCCTAAGATACTACATTGATTAACTGTGCACTTTCACTCGTCGTGTGGTCTTTTTAAGTAAAAGATTTGAATTAAAATTCCACACACATCAATATCTTTCAATGTGAGAAATTATTTTTAAAAACAAAATCATTTCAACTTCTAAGCCAAATTACTGAATACTATGAGTTTAATAATTACATAGAGTTTTAAATATAATAAACTGATTCTTTCTATATATATTTAGCACACATAAAAAGATTTTCTTTTAAATATATAAAAGCCTAACTCACCTTTTTTCATATATATGACTAACGCTGCGGTTGCGGTTGCGGGAGATTGCGGAAGCGGGCGATTGCGGTTTCAAGCGTTTTGAACGACTGGTTTAGCGGTTTAAATTTGGTGCGTTTGCGGGAGGTTTACGACTGGTTGACCAGCGGGTGCAATAGCGGTTGGAACATAATAAATGTGATATATAATATATAAATGTTTAAAAACATCAAAAATTTTATTAAACTTGATTTATAATTAAAATTTATTAAAAAAATACTAAAATACTTATTCAAAAAACAAATAAATTTCATTTTGAAATACTTATTCATTTATGCATTTGGCTTTTCACCAAATATTTAATCAAGCAATTTGATAAATGACAAAACATATGCTTTAAATCGTAGATCTTTTCTCTTTACTCTTAGGTCGTGAGTCAGTAGTTGCATCGGTGGGAATGGTCAAGTGAGAGTTGAGAAGAGTCACTGGTGATTTGTTTTAATATTTTTCACAAATAATCTTATTTTCTTAAATTTCTGATGAAATATTATATTTATTTAGATTTTTGTAAACTTATGTGCGATGTGCCATTAAATTTACATCAAGTTTTCTGGGTTATTGTTAGTTGGAATATTATTTTCTTCTAATTGTTTATTTTATAATCTATGCAATCATATCCGTACTTCATTTTCTCCCATCATTAATGAGTAAAATGGTTAGATAGAAGATATAACAAAAAAAAAATTTCATTATCATTGATTTCTTTCAAGTTTTTTTACAAAAAAAAAAATTTCCAACCGCAATCGCCCGCAACCGCAAACGCTTGCGGGAAACAGCTTTTGGAATTCAGTGGTTTGGAGCGGTTGGAAGCGATTAGGAGTGATTGGAAGCGATTTGTGTGATTGGTTCCAATCGCTAGCAACCGCTGCCACCCGCAAACACAGCGTTTGCAAGAGGTAGCGGGAGAACCAGTCAACACCTAAAAACCCTGACACAATTTGATTACGGAATATGGCTGATTTACCAAGAACTCCACGATCAAATAAAACTATTTTTTGAAGGCAAGGTTCTCTATTCACGCTTAGACGATCTATCGAGGACAAAGTTGTCACTAGTCGCAGTAGGACAGTTTTATAGCTTGGACGACATGCTACATTTCTGGTTGTAAACCAAAATCTTAAGTTCTGTTTTATATATCTCTCTTTCAATTAGTTGTAAAAGTTATTATTATTATTTTTTATGTTGGAATAAAGTTTTGCATTACAACAAAGAAATTTGACTATTAGTCTTACAATAATTCTATAAACCAATTACAAGTGATGATATTTTCAGGACAATGAAGGTAATATACATACATAGATTGACATATCTACTCTATGCTTCTACGGTTTCGCTGTGAGATTAATAAAATCTGTGAGAAGAATATGTAGACGATCAGACTTCTCTTTCTCTCTTTATTTCCTTGACAACAATCATGATAGCGTTGTAAGGGCTGTAAGCAAAAAGACCATATGTCGTCCTTTCCCTTCCCGCTTCTGATCCCCGTTATAAGTCAGAAATTGAATGGTCTCCCAAAGATTTAATCTAAACTTTCCCATCAGATGTAAAGGAGCTGAAGGAATTGGTATTCAGGGAAGAAGTAGAAGAGGATTTGGTGATAGAATTGGTGCCTTTCGAAGGAGAAGAAGAAGGGATTGGAAGCTTCTTTGGGAGCATTTGTTCCCAATGGACTTGAGGGAATCTTGAAGCCTCTGACACAAGTAAAAGAAATGACAAAAGAGCCAAGAATGTACACATTTGTCTGCACCAAACAAACGGCGTCATCTTAATTGCCGAGGAAGATTGATCCAAGTGAAGATTGATACAAATATGATCAAGTACTAATGAGAGGGATAGAGAGGGAGAGAGAGAGAGAGAGATGATTGTATATAAGAGAAGATCAATGAGGCTGCCTAGGTGTTTGGTTTAGGAAAGATGATGTCAATTGGCCGACAAGAGAGACCACTTTTGCATTAAATAGTTTCTTCATGTATAGTGTATGTTTAAATTCGACACTAATACTAGTGTCTTTTGGAAGCTGTAAGAGAGCCTAATAAGATTATCTTAATTCCAACAATCATGGTAACACGAGTGTTTGTTCTTTTTATATACAAAAAGTTTTTTTGAAAATTGGACAAAAGGTCTTAAAAACAGCACCTTTGACACTTTTGTATCCTCTTCTGCCAACAATGGTGTTGTTATATAATTGCTTAAATTCTGTATTCGTGTAATGTGTAATAAGCCTATGTGTGCCGTTATAAAGTACATAGTGTAATTATTGACAACGAACAATGGCTTTGTTGAACGAAAGTATTATTATTCTTTAAAGTAGTTTAATGATAATTTAACTAGAAGTGCAGTTCAGGCAACGCCTAGAGACGATCAAAAGACTTTTCATGCACCATAAAGAATCTTATATACTAATAGAGAAATACAATAAAAAGAATGTTAAAATCAGTCACAATATTTACTGAGATCATGTGTAAAAAAAAATTAAGTACAATTTAAAAGGATAATTTTGGAATTCGAAAACAATCAAAATCAAAATCAATTTCAATTTCAGTTTGATTTAAGGAAGTATTCAAATATTAGCTCTCCCTTCATATTCCTTTTTAATTAATTTGAGATATTTTAATGATTTGATTAAAAATTCTCCTCTCATTTTATAATTGATCATATTTTAAGAACATGTAAATCAATATATAGTTCTTTTTTAAAAAAAAAACAAAAGATCAGCTCAAACAAGCCAATGAGAATAAGAAGGAAAATCGTTCACAAAACGAATAGGGTACGGAGATGTATGCGCTTGACGTGCCAAAGAATCTGCACTTACATCACTGTATAGTTAGTACAATGAAATATCTAATTTTTTTTCGCTTATGATGTAATTTTTAAATTTTGAAAAAGAATAAAATTTATTCAATAAGTGAAAAAAAAATGGAATAAACGTTTCACATTGGTTAAACATTTAAGTGGTGGTTCAACGACATATTATAAAAGGAACTAAAACGATTTTTAATCTAAATGATTATCAAACAAACATTAACCTGCGTCAAATGATTTGGTAATTTTGTTTATTTAAATAATTTTCTTTGATCATGTTAATGTTTGTTTGATAATCATTTAGATTAAAAATCGTTTTAGTTCCTTTTATAAACTTAAATGCTTAACCAATGTGAAACGTTCATTCCATTTTTTTTTCCAATATAATAAGTATTCATGAAGTGATAATAAATATTCATAAGAAACTATTTTTATACCAAATTTCTGATTTTATTAAGTTTTTTTTGGTCTAAACCACATAAATATATATATATATATATATATATATGTATATATATATAATATTGAAGCTGAATATTTGAAAGAACTTGTTCTTTTTCAACAAAAACTGAAAAAGTGAATCAAAAATGATAAATAAGTACTTAAAATGTTAAAAAGAAATTGCATTGTATCGGTAAGATCAGTGGGTTGGTGAAACTTGAATCGGGTAAATAATTAAAATTTTTAATTATGATACATAAGTTAACTATTTTACTATGAAAATAATTATTAATTAAAATTGTTGTAGTAAAATCATAGATTACAATCTAATATTTTAATTAAAACTTAAAATAACTTCTTCAATGTATAGCTATATGTAGAGTAAATTGGACGACTAAACTTCTTTCAACTCTCGTCTAAGAAGTTCAAAAAGTTTGTTTTGTCTTTGTGAGACGTTGTTGTAATGAAGCTGCCCATAAATTAGCTCGCTTTGGTTGTTTAAATTTGATATTTTATTATGAAGTATTGAATCTGCATCTATGGCTGGTTTCTCAACCATAATTTGATAACATTGATCAAATTAATTAAAAAACATTTCGACCAGAAAAAAAAGTAACTAAAAATTCAGAAGACTGAAATTATAAAAATAGAAAATACGAAAAACACAATATACATATACATATCGTATACAATAAACAATAAACAAATTTTTTAAAGTTAAAACTAAAGAAAAAAATACTTTAGCAACAAAAAAACAAATGAAAATAATATTTATAATCTTCAAATATGTTACTTATCATAAAATTTCAAAAAATAATAAAAACGTATTGTTGGATAAACGAATTCTATACCATCTCAAAAGTAAAGGCGTGGGCATGGTATATTCTCCCCTTCCCGGAAAGAGAATCCGAGCTCATGACCTGGATACTATTAGAATAGCTTGGTTTGTATATACTGCTTAAGCTTATTAGATTAATTTCTGGTTTAGTAGAATTTGGTTTAGCTTAATTAAGTGTAAATAACACACATTTGTAAAGTTTGTTACAATTGAGAAATACAGAAAACATTTCCACAAATCTCTTTTTGCTCATGAATTCAAATATGGTATCAGAGCTCTTCTTCCGCATTATTATGTGATTTCACTTTTTTTTTCTTCAAATTCTTCAAAATCTCACCGTCATTAGAAACAGACTTGAGTTTTTATCATCGTCAGAATACCTCGGACGACACCGTTGATTGCGAAAATGATGCGGAAAGAGGTAAAATTGAGAAATCTAAGTGAGACACCTGACAAGCATCCACAGCTAGGATCGTTCGCGGTTCTACTCTACTTGATGATCCTGAAGTTTATTTGGTGAAACAACACCGTCCTATTAGATCAAAGGGATATGGAGCTCATGGATCTTTGTCGCGACACTCTGCTGAGTCCGCTAGTCCATTCAGTCTTCAATCTTCCGATCATCCAGGTTTGATGATCGTTTCTCACACTTTTGATGGTACAAATTACAATAGCTAGTTGATTGCTATGAGAATTAGCCTAGAAGCTAAGAACAAGCTTAGTTTTATTGATGGATCTCTCCCTAGGCCATGCGAAAGTGATTATGACTTCAAGATCTGGAGTAGGTGTAACAGCATAGTGAAATCGTGGATTTTGAATGTTGTGAATGAGGAGATCTATGGTAGTATCCTTTAGTATCAAGATGCAGTTGAAATGTGGAATGATCTGTTTACAAGGTTTAAGATGAATAATCTACCGAGGAGATATCAGCTTGAGCAAGCAGTAATGACTCTGAGACTAGGCTTGCTTGATTTATCCAACTACTTCACGAAGAAGAAGACACTATGGGAGCAACTAGCCAACACAAAGTCTAGGACGGTGAAGAGATGTGATTGTGATCAAGTTAAGGAGTTACTTGATGAAGCTGATACCAATATAATTATTCAGTTTTTTAATGGGCTTGAATGATGATATTGGCAATATCATAAGCCAGATACTAAATATGAAGCCAAGACCGGGTTTGAATGAGATCTACAACATTTTGGATCAAGATGAGAGTCAGAGAGTAGTAGGCGTGTCTTCTCGACCAATCTCTAATCCTACTGCTTTACAATCTCAAGCTGTGATTCCGGATCAAAATTCAATCTTAATGCCACAAGGAAACTTCCAGAAACCTAAATGTTCTCACTGCTCGTGTATTGGACATACTGCGGATAAGTGCTATAAATTTCATGGCTATCCCCAAGGACATCCAAGGGAAAAAAAGAATAACTATGTTGGGAGTACTAACTTGGCACCGGTCATATTGAAGATGTTAAGGATTCACCTAAGGAGAGTTTCAGTGAGGATATGTCTAACGAAGAACTCCAACAGATAATCTCTTATCTAAGTATCAAGCTTCAGTCTCCAAGTGTCACTTCATGCCCTGATAAAGCCATAGCTTCGACTTCAAACTCTGTACCAACTATCTCACAGATATCTGGTACATTTCTCTCTTTATATGATTTCAGTTTTTATTACATGTTGAATTCCTCTATACCTCATGAAACTGAGTTATCTTTTAGAGCTTGGGTCATAGATTCAGGGGCTAGTCACCATGTAACTCATGAGAGAAACCTTTATATCGATTATATATCTTTAGATAAAATCTTTGTGAGACTTCCTAATGGTCAGACTGTCAAAATAAAGGGAACCGGTTACATACAGCTTACAGATTTATTGTCCTTACCTAATGTGTTGCATATTCCTAAATTTAAGTTTAATTTGTTGAGTGTTAGTGTTATCACAAAATCCTTACGTCTAAAGTTAGTTTTACTTCTGATAATTGTGTGATATAGGCTCTTACTCAGGACCTAATCATTGGCAAAGGTAGTCAAGTTGTGAATTTATACGTTATGCATTTGGATAAAACCCTTGTTAATGTTTATAGTTCTGCTTTTCCTGGTAGGTCTGTTTGTTTTGTCTCTTCAATTAATTCAGATATATGACATAAAAGATTAGGACATCCATCTATTGCTAAGACAAAATCTATATATGATATTTTGTTGTTATCCAAGTCTAAAATCAATAAAGATAAAACTCATTGTCATGTTTTCCATTTATCGAAACAGAAGCATTAACCTTTTAAATCGTTGAATCATATAAAAGACAAACCCTTCGAATAGGTTCATATTGATACTTGAGGTCCTTTTTCCATTCCAACGATTGATGGTTATAGATATTTCTTGACAATAGTAGATGATTTTAGTCGTGCAACTTGGTTGTATATGCTTAAACAAAAATCTGATGTTATAAATGTGTTTCCTCGCTTTTTAAAACTGGTAGAAACTCAATATAATACTAAAATTTGTTCCGTGCGGTCTGAAAATGCTCATGAATTGAAGTTTACTGATTTATATTTGCAATATGGCATAAAAGCATATCATTCATGTCCTGAAACCCCTGAACAGAACTCTGTTGTAGAGAGAAAACACTAGCATTTGTTAAATGTAGGTAGAGCTTTTATGTTTCAACTTGGGGTTTCATTAGAGTATTGGGGTGATTGTGTCCTTACAGAGGTCTTCCTTATTAATAGACTGCCCTCTCCGGTTATAGATAATAAGACACCCTTTGAGAGATTAACCTCTAAGATCCCAGATTATCATAGTTTAAAAGCTTTTGGTTGTCTTTGTTATTGTTCTACTTCACCTAAGTCTAGAACTAAGTTTGAACCTAGGGCTAAAGCGTGTGTTTTCCTAGGATATCCTTCAGGTTACAAAGGTTACAAGCTATTAGATATAGAGATATACTCAGTTTCAATTTCACGACATGTCATTTTCTATGAGGATATCTTTCTTTTTGCACCATCCACTATCTCGGATGATGCAAGACATTCTTTCCTCATATTTCTCTCCCTGCTCAAATCACAGATGAACATTTGCCTTTAGTGCAATCATCTTCCAATGCCCCTCACAATCATGATGAGACATCTTCTCTGGTTTCTGTTCCTTCTGAACTTAAACTAACTAGGCATAGAAAACTAGCTTTCCATTTGCAGGACTTTCATTGCTATAGTAATACTCCTACTAGTACTAAAATTTCTCCATATCCACTCACTCGCAAACTATATTTCTTATTCATACTTATCTCAGCCTTTCTGTGCTTTTATTAATACCATCACCAAATCGAAAATACCTAAGAATTATTCAGAAACTAGGCTGGACAAGGTATGGGTTGATGCTGCAGGTAAGGAGATTTTATAAGGACCGGAACTTGGAGTGTTTGTGATTTACCTCCTGGTAAGGTGGCTGTAGGTTTCAAATGGGTGTTTACGATCAAGTACCACGATGATGGGAGCATTGAGAGTTATAAGGCTAGGTTGGTGGCAAAAAGATATACTCAACGAGAGGGAATAGATTTCATTGACACTTTATCTCTTGTTGCAAAAATGGCAACAGTAAAGATGACTTTTTCCCTCGCACCTAAGATGCAATGGTCTTTACATCAATTAGACATTTCTAATGCATTCTTAAATGGTAACCTCGTTGAGGAAATATATATGAAGTTACCACCATGCTATGCTGAGTTACAGGGAGAAGTCTTTTCTCCTAATGCTGTTTGCAGGTTATACAAGTCGATTTATGGACTCAAACAAGCATAAAGACAGTGGTTTCTCAAGTTCAAAACTACTCTTGTGGTATTTGGATTCGAGACTTGTCATGGTGATCATACTCTTTTCGTGAAGAAAATAAATGGTCAATTTTTGGTGGTTTTGGTCTATGTGGATGATATTCTGATTGCCACTACTGATGCTACTTTGGCTTCTGCTCTACGGGATTAATTAAGTTCTGTTTTCCAGCTTCGAGATCTTGGTCCTCCTAAGTATTTTTTGGGCATTGAGATTGGCAGAAATGATAAGGGGATCTGTCTAACTGAAAGGAAATATGTTCTTGACTTGTTAAAAGCTACATGGTTTACAAATTGCAAGCCTTCTGTCGTACCCATGAAGCCAGACCAATAGATGTCATTGACCAGTTTTTCACAGCGCAAGAAGAGGATTAAGCAGGATTCTGAGAGTGATGAAGAGTTTATTGTTGATACTGCAAAACCTTCTGATGCTACTATTGAACTTCTTACAGATACGAAGCAATATCGAAAACTGATTGGAAAGCTTTAATATCTGACTATAACTCGTCCAAATATTACTTTTGTTGTCTCCAAACTAGCTCAATACTCATCAGCTCCACGAAGGTTTCATCTCCAAGCAGCTCATAAGGTTCTTTGTTACTTAAAAGGTACTATTAGGCAACGCTTATTCTGTGGGAAGGATGATGACTTCTCGCTTCGAGTTTTTTTCTGATGCAGACTGGAGAGCTTGTCCTGATAATAGGTGCTCTATTACTGGATTTGCGATCTTCACTGGTCAATCTCTGGTATCTTGGCGATCAAAGAAACAGGATATGGTCTCAATGAGTTCCGCTGAATCTGAATATCGGGCAATGAGTGTGATAAACAAGGAGTTGCTTTGGTTCGCTTATATTTTGAAGGCTCTACGGATTCCTTTCTCCCTACAGCTTATCTATATTGTGATAACCAAGCGGCTCTTCATATTGCGAGCAACTCTGTTTATCATGAACGCACAAAGCATATAAAGTTTGACTGTCACAAGATTAGAGAAGCAATTGAAGATAATATTCTCAAGACCATGTTTGTTCGCACGAACAATCAACTTGCGGATATTTTAAACAAAGCTTTACATCCAGCTATTTTCCGAGATAACGTTGGAAAGATGAGAGTCATTAACATTTACTCGTCTCCATTTTCAGGGGTGTATTAGAATAGATTGGTTTGTATATACTGGTTAAGTTTATCAGATTAATTTCTGATTTAGTAGGATTTGGTTTAGCTTAGTTAAGTATATATAACACATATTTGTAAAGTTTATTACGATTGAGAAATACAAAAAACATTTCTACAAATCTCTCTTTGGTCATGAACTCAAATAGATACTTTTAAGCTAAGAGGAGCAAACTCTCTAATTCTCATGGGAAGAATTACCGACCCAAGAATCCAAAAACTATGATTGTTGTTATGAATAGAGATTTAAAAAAGAAAAAAGTATTAACAGTATTTACGATTATGTTAACATAAACTATAATAGGTAGAAAATCAGAATTTCGGATAATTCACATTTTTCAGACAACCACTATAATAGGTAGAAAATCACATTTTTCCACCAAGACTTTTCAGACAAGTACTAATAGCAAATTTTCCCATTATTAATTGTGAAAATATCTAGAAATGGGAAGCAGTTATAAATTATAATCTGTAAAGCCTTATAACTCAGGAAACTTACTAAATCGTTTGAGAGACACAGACTTCTAAAACGGTGTCGTTTATGATGAGGAGACACCACCACCGATGCCAAATCGGCTCCGACAGCGAAACCGGATCCGATATCGATTCCGATACCGATACCGATACGGCGATGCGATGCATCTCCTGTCGAGAAGAGTACCTCCCTCGCGACGCTGGAACCTGCAAGGAGTGCTACGTTGAAGCCGGCGAGACTGAGGAAGAACTCAAACGCGAGATCGATGACCTCAAGGCTAAAGTTGCTTTCCTCCGTTTGTCTTCTTCCCTCGATCATGGCAATAGCTCAAACTCCAGGTCCTTCACTGATGTTGTTCTCATCGCCTCTGAAGATAACGCCGGAGCTCCTCCTATTCCTGCTCATAAATCCGTTCTGGTTCGTTTCTCTCACTTCACAAAAAAACTTAATTTCTCTAATGATCTGATTTGAAATTTCGAGAATTGACTTGTTCAGATATGAATCGATTTGATAGATTATGAAACCCTATAAGTGTTTGATCATTTGTTACTTAGGAGCCATTTGGCTAGTTTTGCGTGTTAGGGTTTGTTCTTGTATGTGTTCTTTTATTGTAGCTAAGGATTCATGATCAGTATAAGAAGAATAAGAACTGTTCTGTTCTTATTCTGTGGATTTTTAGGATGACATAGAAGTTGCAATCGTATTATATTGTTGACATTGTTTTGCTCAGTTCTAATGGAGGAACTATGTTTGCAAGAGCACTACTTTTTTGTTTTTATGCACTTGTGATTTTAGTAATGATATGTGTTGATATGACCCAAGAGCATGATGGAAACATTGGAATCTTAGGCTGTGTGTTCCTTTTGGCTTTGATTGTCTAGTGGTCTTTGACGTTTATTTGTTGAGTTACAAGACATTCTTTAGTGGAGTGAAACTTTCTTCCATTCTATACAGCACCAATGCGTTATAAAACTCTTTTCCAGATGATGTTTTCTTATTAACAACAACGTGAATATTGCTGCCAGGTGAGTCGTTCCCCAGTTTTCAAAGCAATGCTTGAGAATGAGATGGAAGAGAGCCGTAGTGGCTCTATCAAGATCAGCGATGTATCTTATGACGCTCTTCGGACTTTCGTATATTATCTCTACACAGCTGAAGCATGTCTTGATGAGCAAATGGCATGTGATCTTTTGGTAATGTCAGAGAAATACCAAGTGAAACATCTCAAGAGTTACTGTGAGAGGTTTTTGGTAACCAAACTCAGCTGGGACAACTCTCTCATGACCTATGCCTTTGCCCACCAACACAACGCAAAACATGTTCTTGATGCTGCATTGTCGCAGATCACAGAAAATATGGAAAAGCTTACTAAAAGAGAAGAATACATGGAGCTCGTGGAGAAGGATCCTCGTCTAATTGTTGAAATCTATGAAGCCTATCTCTCAAAACAGGTTAACACAGCAGCTGGAGGAACTAGCACTAGCAAATCTGGTTGAAAAAAGAGATGTTTATTTGTCGACCTAAACAAGAGGTAATGATTTCCTTTCATATCTCTATTAGGTATAGTATGGTTAGAGGCTCAGCAGAACATGGGTTTGTAAAGCACTAGAAATTTACCGTATTAAATACTTGAAATTATTGCAAACTAGTAGGAAGTATATTAACATTTCTTTTCCCTGATATTGTCGGGCCAGTGTCCATGTCTTTTTATTTTTGCATCGTTGCTTAAATGGAAAGGTGGTGGTTATACTCACGACTAGGGTTTGGCGGTTCGTACTTGATATTGTCAGTTTACGAAGACTTAAGTAATGGAGAAAGCTGTGTCATTAGTTTAGTTTTTGTTCAAACAGTGAGAACGGACATTGAAACGGGGGTTAGATATAGAGGTAAGGTAATCCATACTCGGATAATCTTAACGATGGAAAGTAAAATATAGAGGTAATCCTCAAAATCCTAATCCGCAACTAATTGATATCTTGTGTTCCACCACTCAGTCTCTCGACAACAGAACTCAAGAAAAAAAAAATCTCGATTCAAGGGATTTGTTATCGTGCACAACATCTCAACCTCCCATAGTTTGTTGTTTGCTTCAAGTCAAACCAAATATTGTCAAAATTTGTTCACAAGTACGATTACTTTTGGCGCACCATTACAAGGTTTAACGAGATTAATGGATGGAACGCATACAACAACAATAACAAAAAGACTATTTTGCTACTCAATTAATATAATGTCGTGTATGTATATATACTAGAGCAACAACTGAAAATAGAAAGAAGAGTCAATGGTGAGAAAGAAGACAAAATAGAGGCTGAGGCCTGAGAGGCCAAGATACTGCAAAAGAGGTCGGAGAAGGAGCGATCTCAACCATGTCCAGGCTGAGCTGCCTTGAGAGATGTAAGATTGGTATCGATGCTCTTTGCAGTTTCGAATGTCCCTTGATTACAACTCCAAGATTATGTGGCGAAACAGAGGAAAACTTTAAGGATTGTCAATTACCTCAACTCAACCATGTCGAGTTGTGGAGGCAAATCTCAGTAGTGTCTTTGCTAAGTACAATAAAAGTGGCCATGGGTCGGCTTTTTGAGTCAAGAAAACCGTAGGAAGAAACTTCTGAATTTGTTTGGAGTGGTCACTCGATTTAAAGTTAGAAAATGAAAGGGAAAAATTGATGTGCTATTGGCCATAACACAATACATGAAGGACGTTTTATTAAGACTATTTAGGGTATTTCTGCCCTTAGGGTTTTGCTTTATATGTATGATTGTATTCTCTATAATTGATGTTTATGATAATCGAAGATTGAGTAATTGAGCGAAATATTGAGAGAAGTTGTAGTTCCCAACCTTTGATCTATAAGTGAAATTATCAGTGGCAGAAAAGTAGACGTAGTTCTCACATTGCAGGCGAACCATTATAAATCTTGTGTCTTTTATTCCTAACAAACCACATGACGAGTCAATAGTTCATAGACAATTTTACTCCGTGACATATATCTCAGAGCAGAGTAGACCCAACAACTCAGCTTGAAGAGAGAAGGGGCTTGAGAATAAAAACGACGGCTATGAAACAAAGTGTCATCCATACTAAACCCCGGCAGATCCTCAGTTTCTACGAGAGTTGATCCACAAGCATCCAACATTGGGTTTGGTATTATAGTGTCTCGGTGGAATGCCATGTAAATAGTTCGGGAATTAGTCACAGAAACTATACTATCTGCGAGTTTGATTGATCAAAAGTCAAAACATTGTCAGACTAACATAGTAGTTTGCAAGTTTGGTGGAGACGACTTTCAAAACGTTTTGTCTACCTTTAAAATGATACCTAAAACTAAATTTAATCCTGCGGTATTCAAAGGGTAAAATTTCAAAACCTTATTTCATACGTTAGTGGTCAAACTTTTAATTGTTTACCCTTCCTATACGTTTATTTCAATATATCTAAACAATTATTTTTGTTCTAAACTGAGTTGTTTACCCTTCCTACAACGCTTTACTTGGAGAAAACCCCAACAGAGTTCACGCTCTTGTCCTATGTACAAGAGGCTACGAGCGACAATCTTGTATCAGATGTGTCGAAAAAGTGATTCAAGAGATAGAAACAGGTTGTCCGGATCGCATGGAATCTTTCAAGTGGGATAGTGACGATGAAGACAAAGTTTCTTGTCTTGTACGTTCCACAAACCATTCAACTTTCGGGGAACTAAGGCTTGGACCTGTTGTTACATACCCAAGTCCGGGAAAAGGGCCATTTCATACCCGTACACACTCCAAAAGTGCGAGTTACTATCTGTACAAACAAGAACTGCCAATTTAAACATGTACCATAAGACATTTCACATTTCATACCTGTACTCACAAAATCGAGCCAATTGCAGAGTCCACGTTAACAGAATTAAGTCAACCGTTATAGAAGCTGACTCAGAATCCACGTGTTTTTTGACGTAGCAACGAAAATGCAAAACGACGCCGTTTTGTACGTTTTTCTCGCAAAAAATTGTAGAAATTTGACACTCCAGAGATTCGAACTCATGACCTCACATGTGTTTACCATAGGACATAACCAGTTGATCCAAGAAGGATTCTCGATAATATGATACAAATTAATCCTCATAAACCTAACGTAACATCCATCGAAATCGAAATTTTTTTGGGAAATTCACACTCTCGTGGGTCGAACCGCGATCTCTTACATGTTTAGCATATGACTTAACCAATTGATCCCACAACAATACTCAATTATATGATACAATTTTATCTTCATAAAGGTAAAAAAAATCTAAGTCTCAATTAAATGAAATATTTTTATTTATATTTATAAATTAAATATAACTGAAAATATAAAGATAAATTTGTATAACTGATAAATTTATAAATTTATATTTAAATTATAAATTTATAATTTATAACTGAGGATTAAATATAAATTTGTAAATTAAATATAACTGAGAATATATTTATATTTAAATTAAATGAAATTAATTTATATTCAGCCAAATTTGCTTCATAAGGTTTAAAGTTTATAAATATTTCACTTAATTTATAAATATAAATTAATTTAATTTAAATATAAATATATTCTTAGTTATATTTAATTTATAAATTTATATTTAATTCTCAGTTATAAATTATAAATTTATAAATTTATAATTATAGATTTATCAGTTATACAAATTTATCTTTATATTCTCAGTTATATTTAATTTATAAATATAAATAAAATTATTTCATTTAATTAGGACTTAGATCTATTTAAAGTTTATAAAGATAAATTTGTATCATATAAATGAGTAGTGTTGTGGGATCAATTGGTTATGTCCTATGCTATTAAATATCTGAGATCGCGGGTTCGACCCACGAGAGTGTGAATTTCCCAAATTTTTTTCGATTTCGATGGATGTTACGTTAGGTTTATCAGAATTAATTTGTATCATATTGCCAAGAATTGTTGTTGGATCAACTGGTTACGTCTTGTGCTAAACACATGTGAGGTCATGAACACATGGATCAACTGGTTTCGTTGCCACATCAAAAAACACATGGATTCTGAGTCAGTTTTTATAACGGTTGACTTAATTCCGTTAACGTGGACTCTGCAATTGGCTCGATTTTGTGAGTACATGTATGGAATGTGAAATGTCTTATGGTACATGTTTAAATTGGCACTTCTTATTTGTACAGGTAGCAATTCGCACTTTTGAAATGTGTACGGGTATGAAATGGCTCTTTTCCCTACCCAAGTCCACATAGTATTGAGCCATCCAAGGACATGAACCTTTTCAGACAACAATGGGGCGCAATGTTAATCGCACCCGTGAAGCTGCCACGGAAGCTGAAACTTCCTCAGTGTTAAATTTGGGCTTATCTTGGGCTTCTAACTACAAACCAATTGGCAATTAGTAGATTGACCCTAACCCTTTATATATTAATGATAATCCTTTCAAACTTCAGATGTGGGACTTGGATTGTATCCCAACAATCTCCCCTTCAAACCAAGGACCAACATGTGGGATATTAACACGCCTCCTCGAGATGATAACTCCATCTCGAACCGATCCCACTTGGACTAAAAATAAACTCCTTCTTGGGCCCCCATTACTCGGGTTAACAAGAGGCATGTCCGTATCACATTTCTAGGTCCACCAGAATTTTAACCTTGGGCTCTGATACCATGTTAAATTTGGGCTTATCTTGGGCTTCTAACTAAAAACCAATTGGCAATTAGTAGATTGACCATAACCCTTTATATATTAATGATAATCCTTTCAAACTTCAGATGTGGGACTTGGATTGTATCCCAACACTTAGTACTTAAATACTATAGTGCCGCAGAAGCCGAGTTCACGGAGTTTCCAAACGTCTACATGCTGACGCAATGCACAGCTGACATAACTTCACGAGACTGCAAGAGATGTTTAGGAGATTGCGTGACGTATTTTAAAAAACAGTTCTGGGGAAGACAAGGAGGCAAGGTTAGTCGTCCGAGCTGTGTTTTCAGGTGGGATCTATATGCTTTCCATGGTGCTTTTGTTAATGTAACAAGAGTTCCGGCGCCTCCTCGACCTCACGCTCAGGCTCAAGCACCAGCAAATGGGAGCTCTATAAGAGACAAGAAAGGTAAAACAAATGACTTAGAAACATTGTCACAAGTTTTAAAATTGATATAGAGACTCTCAGATTTTAAAGTGTTATAACAATTGGCAGGAAGAAGCGTTAATTATAGCGGACACATTGCGATAATTGCGGTTCCTACTTTCATTAATCTTTTGGTTTTTATTTGTCTAATCAAATTCTATGCACGGAGGAGTAAATCAAACAGAACCAATGGTAAGTATTCATACCTTGTTTCTTGCTTCAATCAACCTTTAGAGAGGTATGCTTATTTTCATTTTCTTAATTGGTAATGCAGAGTACTCTGATTCGGATGCTATGTTACGTTTTGATCTTGGCATGATCTTAAAGGCAACGGATGGCTTCTCATCTGAAAATAAGCTTGGTCAAGGTGGATTTGGTACAGTCTATAAGGTACTTATAGTAATTTTCCTAATAATGAGTTCTTGATCGATCTTGGTCATGGATTGGTAGCATATCTTAGAAACCGGTTTCAGGGGACATTACTAAATGGGAAAGAGATAGCTGTGAAGAGATTAACAAGAGGTTCAGGACAAGGAGATATGGAGTTTAAGAATGAGGTTTCACTATTGACAAGACTCCAACATAGGAATCTAGTTAAGCTTCTTGGGTTGTAATGAAGGAAACGAAGAGGTTCTTGTCTACGAGTTTGTCCCCAACTCAAGATTTGATCACTTTATCTTCGGTAACCCTTTCAAAGAAAGCTGCATTTTCTATATTTCCAAAATATTTTTGGAGCATAATTATTCTGTTATTGACGTCTGCAGATGAAGACAAGCGTTCGCTTCTTACATGGGAGGTGAGGTGCAAGATTATAGAAGGCATTGCTCGAGGACTTCTTTATCTCCATGAAGATTCTCAACTAAAGGTTATTCACAGAGACTTGAAGGCGAGCAACATCCTTTTAGATGCTGAGATGAACCCTAAAGCTGCAGACTTTGGGACCGCAAGGTTGTTCAACACTGATCAGACCCGAGCTGAAACAAGACGGATAGCTGGAACCCGGTAAGAACTTATGAAACATAGTAAGTAGGTCTGGGCAAAATACCCCGATCCAATGATCCAATCCGAACCCGATCCAAAAAACCCGATACGAACCCGTATCCAAAATTGTAAAATACCCGAACGGGTGCTAAATCTCAAAATCCGAAAACTCGAACCCGAACCCGATCTGAACCGAAATCTGAACGGGTATCCGAATATACTTATATTATTAATATATAGTAGTAATATATTAGTAATATTTATAATTTTAATAATATAAGTGTCCAAAATATTCAGATTTTTAGATATTTTTGATAATTTGAAGTATTTAAACTGTTTATTAGTAAATTTGGGTAAAAAATACTCTAAATTTTCAGATATATTGCGTATTATTAAATAATTTAGACTAAATTAGATATTAAAATTTTGATTTTTGTGAACTTTGGGTAATCCGAATCCGAAACCGAAATACCCAAATCAAACCTGATCCGAATCCGAAGTCTAGAAATATCCGAACGGGTCCTATACCTCTAAACCCAAAAACCCAAAACCGATCCGAACCCGATCATGACCCGAATGCCCAGGCCTATTAATAGTAAGCCAAACACATGTATAAATGACCAAAAAAAGAATAATAACTTGGACGAGGCAGTCTTTAGAATCTCATATCTACAATGAGATGAGAGCAAGAAAAAGTATATGGTTCAATTCACTCGTTGCCAATAGATTTTGAATTGGCACTCAAAAAGATTAACATATTTAGATGCTCTATTCTTTAAACTTTTTTGCATTACGTTATTGAACAAATTATATATCATCAACTAATGTTATTTGTTCTATATACGCAGTGGATACATGGCTCCCGAATACCTAAATCACGGGCAAATATCAGTTAAATCTGACATCTATAGCTTTGGTGTTATGCTTCTAGAGATGATGAGTGGTGAAAGAAACAATAGCTTCGAAGGAGAAGGGATTGCAGCTTTTGTAAGCTTCTTCACATATTAATCTTTTTGCTCCATTCTTTTGTCTTCCAAATCTCTAAAGAGAAAGTAAGAACATGTCTTTTTGTTTTGTTCAGACATGGAAGAGATGGGTTGAGGGAAAGCCGGAGATTTTAATCGATCATTTCTTGTTAGAGAGTCCAAGAAACGAGATCACCAAATTGATCCAGATTGGTTTGTTGTGCGTTCAAGAGAATGCAGCAAAGAGACCAACCATGAGCTCTGTCATAGTTTGGCTTGGCAGCGAGAGAGTCACCATTCCTTTTCCTAAGGCTGCTGCTTTCACTAGAAATCAACCCCAATCTGAAAACGGTACAACGTCATCAGTGAGTGAAGTCTTTACGGAATTGAGTTCTTGTTGAGTTATAAACAAGATGATAAAAACTGTTTTTGTGAGGAAACAAAAAAACATTGTATTTGTTTTCATAAATGTATGAACTCGATGATTTACTATTAATGATCTCTTATACTTCTCAGTAGCAGTGTTGATCTTGATTTTGAAAACTCGTTAATACTTTGTTTTTCCCAGTATATATATGATTAAAAAAAAAAAAAAAAACAAAGAGACAAAAAGAAACCACCGAAGATATTTTCAAATCAAGTAAAAGTACCAAAAGCATATAAAACGTTTGAACTCTTTTAAATCAAAGGTCGAGGGAACACCCAACTGAATCTTCCAAACCTGAAGAAACTCTAAACCGCTAACTAAAAAACTTCAATCAACAACCATTTGTTTTGTTCCCACTCGCCTTTCCCTCCGCGGCTTCTATAGAGCTCGGAGCTTAACATGGTCAGACGGAGAAGAATCATCCGCTTTCCAATCATCAATCATCAGTCTTGTGTTTGCCGCCTTCTACTCACACCTCTGCTTCGAACCCACCGGTTCCTTGTGAGAATAGTGCGAAGTCCCCGGCTTGAGATGGCTGGAGCAAAACGTGGTTGTATACGACTCATGTCAAATCCTGCAAGTGATCCCAGCTCGAAGAATCCACCTTCAATACCATCATCTGACTCACTGTCTTCGTCGTCATCATAATCATCATTGTACGGCTCGAGCACATAGTCTCCAAATACCACAGCCCCAGGTGTCGACGACATGACTGTGCTGATTACATCACTCCTCTCCCTCTCCACTTCAAGCTTCTTCCATTTCTCCTCAAGCACAGGGTCTATGGCTCTTGGGTTTGATCTCGGATGTACTGCCTTAACATGCTTCTTGAGCTGTCTATAGCTTCCATAAAACGAGCAGTTATCTTTCATGCATGACCTTTTCTTAGAATTCAGATACTTCCGTTCCTTTTCCACAACTGTCCAACCTTTCACCTGACCCCTACAGAGCGGGCACAATAGCTCTGGCGGTTTGTCACTTTTCTCATCCTTCGCATACGCCTTTTTGTACTGCTCTAAACAATTTGAGAAACGACTTCCCGTGGCACACATGCAAGGACGGCATCCTTTGTGGTAAGATGAGCAAAGCAGGACGACCGAGTTGTGAGGAACCTCAAGACAGACAGGGCATGCCACACCTTTCCAAGGTTTTCTTTTCAGAGCCTTCACATATCCCTTTTCCTGGTTTCCTTTGTTTAAATCTTTTTTAAATGCAATATCTTTCACAGGGGCGGGTGGAAACCGAGTTAATGATGCCTGTTCCTTAGTTCTCCCCATCTGCTAATTAAATCCACAACAAAAATGATTATCAGAACTAGCATATTCTCACAAAGACGGTACTAACAGGGAATAACATAGTCTTAGGTGTTTCACATCTTTGAATGTGATCCAAGAACTAACTTCCGGAATGTTAAAACCTCACACTGTAATGATAATACCACAAGAAGCAGAAACTAATCCAAGATCATATCTTAAAGTGTCCCATGTTTAAAGAAACGCAAGAATCCTCCTTAATCCAGAAAAACAAAATATAGAACTTTTTGCAATGGGATAAGCCCCAAAAAACAAATTTGGAAGCCAAAGAAGGAACACAGTTCTAAATGATTCTTTTGTAAATAAAGCATCCTTACCTTGCCCTACACACCATCCTACCCAACCCCAACCCCAACACATCTTGCCAGCAGCTTTATCGGCGAGAAAAACACCCACAACTTTTGAGGTTCACGCCGACAATATTGGCTCAAACTCTACAGGATTTTCCTGCCGAGGAACTTCAAACACAATAAGTTTTCAATAATACCAAACATAACTATAGGCAAGTGAAGAAAAGATATCCACTAGCTATGAAACGTCCTAATTCGATATGTGTTTCCAATTAAAGGAAAGCATAACTTAAAACCAATTTTGTTTGTTTATTTAAAATCAATAAATCCAATGATTAGCAAGGTAACCTCAGTAAAAGAACAAAAACATTTCAAGGCTGGAAATCAAAACCAAAATAAAACAAACTCAATTAAGGAAGGTCCTCTTATGTCTCCCTCTAAAAGAATCCTCAAAGACTCGTCACTCTTCCTTTGCAACTACCAAGGGGAAGTACTCAGTGAGGTCTCTAGAGTCTAGACTATGACTTCAACATGAAATTAGCACATTAACACTACTCATAGGAAGAGTTATAGCCATACCAAGACTGAAAGATTTTACTCACGATTAGCAAATAAGAATAGTCCAAGTCACACATAGACCAAAATTAAGATCTCTAGAACAGATCACTAAGACGATTAAGTATGAGCAATTGCCATGTCCATATCCAAAGCATTAAAATGATAAAAAAAAATTCCAATGCACCAAGATGCTATCCAAATACAAACAAAACGAATATAAATCACACTCCAACACAACAAAGTGCTAATCCAAACTCCAATTTGTGCTAAAATTTCCTTTGATTCATCTAAATGTTCATTCATTTAAAAGTAAAATGGATCCAATGTTCCACGAATCAAGAATCAAATTCCAACTTTTCAAGGAAAAACAAAACCCAACACATCCATTAGACCAACCATACAACATATTCTTAATCAAGAGTGGTGAAAACAACAATCCCAAAATCGAAGCGTTGTTCAAACATAAACACAAGCACGAAAGAGAGTAAACTGTTACAAAGAAATGATTTTTATCATAAATTTGCATCCAGAGAAAAGACAAAAGAAGAACCATTAAGGCCAAAGAAGAGTAGAAATGATAAAGCGAGAAAACCCAAGAACTCAAATGGTGAACCCTAATTCAAATAAATCTCAGAGAAAAGATCGGAATCGCAAGAGATTTAACTTCAGTAGAAACAGATCGACATCGTAAGAGATCGAATAGATTAAAAAATGGAGCTTACCAGGCGATGAGGTTTGCTGTGGTTATGGAGATAGCGGAGGAGACGGCCCTAAGCGGCAGTCTCAGCGGTGGCGATAAATGTGACCTGACGGCGATAGCTTAATGTTTGTTTATAAGATCCCAATCCGTAGTTCGGTGTCATTTTGAAAATAATGTTACAGGCCCATTTATTATTTATCTGGGACTTTAAGGCCCAATACTTGGGTTTCATACATTTACTTGGTTTTTTTTTTCTTTTTTGCCAGCCATTTACTTGGTTTGTTAACCAAATAATTTTGAATTTAAATTATGATTTTGATAATTTTAAATGAACTTAAGAAAAAACTGTAAATAAAAAAGCCCAACACAAAAATGATTTTACGAATTGTTTGTTCACTCAAGTAATAAAGTACAATAGAATGTTTGGTAGTATATTTGGGTGCAATTCCCATAAATACCACTAATTTGGGTCTTTTACTCTAAAATACCATTATTATTTTATTTTCCAAAAATACCATTAAAATATGTATCTTTTCTAAAATACCATAAAATTAAAAATTACTTTTTATACATTCAAAACTAAATCCTAAACCACAACCACTAAATCCTACCCCTAAGAACTAAATTGTAAATTTTAATATAGTCAACTGGATTTACATTCTTGAAATTCAATTTTTATGTTTGTGGTATTTTTGGAAAAAAAAATTGTAATTTTTTGGAAAAAATAAATGAACATCTTGTGGTATTTTGGAAGAAAACAAAAATAAAGTATCGTATTTTGAGGAATTATCTATTTTTGGAACATAAAACTAATAATGGTGGTGACCAAAAAAAATACTAATAATGATATTCTATATTTTTTTTGAAAATGTGATCTTTGAGGAATATCTTAGTTTGAATCGAATGTTTTAAAAATTTCTTATTGTACACTATCAATATTCATAATCAATAAATATAAACATTTTAAAACCAGTAGCGTGACTCTTAAAAAAACATAGCCATTGTTTTCAAAGCAACGGAACTTTGGAGAGATGGTCACTAAGAGTATCTCTATAGAAGGTTTTTAACAATATCTTAAGAGTTGCTTAAGTTAAAAAATAAATAACGTTAATGAAAATAAGCAAATTTACCTAGTGATCGATCCTTATGTTAGATGTTTAAGGATCACTAAGGATCGAGGTTGTGTCGACACCTGATTGGCTGGGGAGAAAAATGATTTTTTTTTTTTATTTGTCTCGTTTGTGTCGCTCTCTCTCTCTCTCTATCAGTTTGCGATTCAATTTTTCCGAATTCTTCTTCTATCATCTTCGGTTCTGCTCTCATCTCTCCTTTCTACAATCATCGCTGATGATATCGTTCATCAAGACGATTCTAAATCAAGTAGATCGGAATCAGAGTTCTGAACCACAAATCCTTACAATTTTGTTCTTTGATTTCCTTAGATTATGTTTGATTATTAGAACGGATTTCGATGTTGATTAGCTAATTAGAGCTGTTGATATTATTTAGAGAGATTTTTACTATGATGATTGGTCAAACTCATGTTTCTTTGATAATTAGAGATTGATTAGTTTTGTAAAAAGGACACTAATCTCTTATACCCTATTTCATCAAAACAATTTCTCAAAAACCCCTCAATGGTAAAAAGACAATATTACACTTAATGAAGGTTGTTAAAGGTTAAATATAATTAAATCAGTAAATGTTCAACGAAAACACAATAGTTTAGTGGTTGCGAGCTTCATGCGCACGCGCGAGCGCCCAGGGTTCGAATCCTACTGTGCGGGATACAACTGGTACAACAGGGGTACAACTAGGGTGCAACGGGTACAATTAGGGTACAACTAGAGTACAACTAAAGTGCAATGCGTACAACTAGAATGTTCGATTTTATTTAAAAATTGTTAGAGGGGTAGTTTCGTCATTTCATTAAAGAATAGGGTATGTAGAATAAGTTGAGGTAATGCAGAAAAGAATTTCTGATATAGGGGTAAAACAGAATTAAATCCGTTTTGATTTCATGTTTTACAAATAAAAAATAAAACCATTTTGGTATGGCCACTCTGTTTTTCATCACTTTGTTTTCTTAATGATTATGCTCTGTTTTTGTCTGTGTTTATAGATGATTGTTGGGGTGAACTCAAGAGAGATTCTAAGGTTAATTAAACCCTATCATCGATGTATTTTCATTACAAGAGTGTTTGAGAATCAAAGAACCAAACTGAGATGTGTTTCTGGTGTATTTGATAGGGGAATTTGGTTGCAAAAGCATCGACATTTCCTTCAGGAATCAAAGCTTTATCAGATTATGTTCACAGCAAAGGGCTAAAGCTTGGGATCTACTCTGATGCCAGGTATAGATATAGATACATACAAGAGATTTATCTTATAAATCCAAAAATATTGTTAAGACATGGTTAATCTGGTTAATGATCATATATTTCTCGATTTCTAGGACTCTTACTTGCAGCCAAACCATGTCGGGCTCATCTGAACTAATTTCATGATCCTTGAAGTTGTGTATTTCTGTTGTGGTGTATTCGACAGGGGATTGATTACTTGAAGTATGATAACTGCGAAATTACAGGTACAAGAAAGATATCCAAAGATGAGCAAAGCTCTCCTAAATTCAGAAAGATCCATATTCTTCTCTTTGTGTGAATGGTAAGAAAGATCCACTAATTTTTTTTTTAATTCAGACAACTTTGGTCTGACGATATTAAACAAGAAACTGAGTTGTAAGTGCAGGGGACAAGAGGATCCAACAACTTTGGCAGGAGATATTGGCAACAGTTGGAGAACAACTGGAGATATCCAAGATAACTGGAACGAGTCTATGTTCTTTAATGGCTTCTTAGCCTTTTTTCTTCAATCTTAATAATACATGAATTTGAAGATGTTTCTCTCTTTTAAATGTATACAAGTCTTATAAATTTTAACAAAATACCAAAATAATTTACATTTACAAAGAAAAATATTTTTAGGAACCTCAAATTTAACAACCTTCAATGGACTTCTGAAATATTAAAGTTTTTTAAGAAGTTCTTAATTTCACTTTTTATCAAAATTAAATATAAAATCTGTTTTAAGATACTTTCATTACATTCTTTGATGGAGGTACTCTAAGGAGTCAAAATTCTTTCGAATAATTTTTATAAATCCATCAATTGCAATAAATTTTCAAAGGAGAATTATTGTAAGAAACAACTTGAATCATATAGAGACTTCAATGAAAGTGTCTTTGACCAGAATCAAAAATAAATGTTTTTACCATACTTTTGAATTAAGTGGAGCTGTATGAGATGAGACAAAAAAAAAAAATATATATAAATAAATAAAAATACAAAAAGCAGGAGCTATATAAGAACCAACTATTTTTATTTTCTTTTTTTTACATTAGGACATTAATGTTCCTCCGGAGCCCAATGATGGTAAGGGCCTTCTCACAAAAGGATGGTTCAGTAGTTCAGCTGCAGTTGGTCGCTCATCCGGGTTCACTTTGAGACACCTAAGTATGAAATCACGAGCGTCTTGGGATAGAGTATCGGGTAATTCCGGAAGCGTACCCCTTGCGATCTTAAACAGGGCTGCAAGCTGGACGTTTGCACAAATTATGTTAGTGAAGGTGCCAAGGTGAAAAACGAAATCACTGTGTTGAGACTAATCACTAAACTAAGCCAAGTGTTCACTGTGTTGAGACTAATCATTAAACTGAGCCAAGTGTTCGTGTGTATTTTAGAATTAGCTAAATAGTTTTAGTATGTAAACTCCCCTTAAGTTATATGAAAAAAGTTTAATAATCTTGAAGACTTACGGGTTGTAGATCAGAGTAAGGGATCCGACCAGTACACATTTCCAGCACAGTGCACTGTGCACCCAAGGCTCAATATATCAGCTGTCATACCCATCATTAGGCTTGGTGTTAATAACCCGATTAAATAATAAAGTTCCATTTAGAAACAACCGTACCAAGTACAGCCTAAAGTACAATCAAAATGGAAAGAATCCAAATATATCTGTCATTACACAAACATACTTACGGTTATAAACACCATAAACAGAAATAAAGGAATTTTAATACTCTGAAGGAAACAACAGTATAGCATCCAACATTGCAACAGGACAGCATCCAACATTGCTCTTCCTGAATGAGATGTTTGTCTTTCATTGTATTCACACAAACAAAAACAGTGGGAAGGATCCCAACACAATTACCTCCGGAGCCATCAAAACATGAAGTTCCCTTGCAGGACTTAATGTCGTTTAACTTTAACTCCTAAATAACAAAATGACATAGGTAACCAAGTACGGGGAATAAGCGATGTACCAGGTTATTACTTGAGAGCAAAAAACTATAAACATGTATTAGTGGAAAAGAACCTTTGCCAATCCGAAATCTGCAAGTTTGACGAGGCCATTAGCGTCCACCAGTATATTTGCATAGTTGATGTCCCTTTGTCGCATAAGATGAGAAAACTAAGCAACCTAGGAATTACAGGGACGGTTACAAGAGAGTCTAACCTGTGAATAAAACCTTTATCGTGGAGAGTTTTCAAACCATCAAGAATCTGTCTTGTGTAATTGGAGATTACAGAGTCCAGAAGCGGGTAACGTTGGTAAAGGTTTATAAGGGACCATTTGGTTACAAGCTCAAGAAAGATGTAAAACTTCGACCCGTCCTGCAAACAACGAAATGTTATATTTTAGCTATATTGATTTTGCAAAAAACAATTCTTGGCAGCTGCAAAGCTAGAACTGCAGGATCACACCTTGGCTGTGCCACGATATCGCACAATATTTTTATGCTGAAGCTGATTAAGTAGTGCAATTTCCTATGGAAAAATGAAAAAATGTGGTAGTGAGACCGTGCTACGATGGTAGTAGTGACGTACATAAACCAGGTATGTCTCACTTGCTCAAGGTGTTCATACACAGAGCAAAATGATTCTTGTCCCAGAGGCTCACCCTTCAGCCAAGACGTGACTAGAACATTGCTAAACTTTCCAATCTCAATAGACTCGGAACGTGTCGACTTAGTATTTTCCCAATTCGCAACACCACCACTATGACCTGCTTGACCCAAATCCATTTGAGAGGGCGTCATATAAGAAGAAGTTGAGTTGGAATCAACGGAGGAACTAAAAGAAGACTGACTAAGTAGTGCTATATCCTACAGAAAATGAAAAACATGGAAAAAATTAACACACTACTGCTACAATGGTTGCTGGAGCAGATCATAAACCAAACATATCTCACCGCTTCAAGTTCATGATGAATGCATTCTTGTTCATTACTTCCTACATCAAAAAGTGAAACTTCCTTGACAGCAAAGAAGTCCCCATCTCTACATTTAACATTTAAAACATCCATCAAAAGCCAAAGGCCAAAAAGGTACAAAGACTAAGAATCTGATTTCAAGTTCAACAAACTCATTAGGACTAACGCTTAAACGGCTTCGTACACAGAGCCAAATGATCCTCGTCCCAGAAGTCGACCCTTGTGCCAAGTGATGATAGATTCTCCAGCGGCAAAAATCAGCGAGGTTTCACGATCCCGACATTCCAAAACCCGGAAACTGATGCCATCCGGGAACTCCATAGAAGGCGTTATTGTCAAGGAACAAATATGTTACTCGGACTCAACTGAGCAACTAGCTAGAAGAAGACATGATACTATGATGACTAAGTAGTGCAATCTCCTATAGAAAATGAAAGATGTGGCAATGAGATAATATGATGCAGATCATAAACCAGATATACCTTACCTCTTCAATTTGTTGTATGCTTAGGGAGAATAAATATAGAGGTAAAAATTTCCAAGCAATTCGTAGTTGACGACGACGACTCGTAAAAGTAAGAAAGAAGTAAACAAAAGGTAGTTGACGACGACAACTACTTGTGAAACAAGAATTAAATTTTGGTTTACATAACTTAACGTAGTTCAGTAATAAAAATTGTATATTGGATTCTTAAAACTTGCTTAAGATTTCGAATTTTTTTTGTGGGAGACTTGTTAAAGATTAAAGGGAAAAATCTATCTATATGAACGTTTAATACCTAATGTGGTATTACAGTCCCTCTTCAGAGTGATGAAATTTTTCCTTAGGTTAGTACACACTGAAGATAAAACTATAACCCATTGAGACATGAGATGTGTACACAGTTACCACCAGGTTGAGCATAGTCTATAGAAGAACCAACTACGATTATACAATACATTATACTGTAATTTAACAAAACTAAACAAATCTATGCACGTTGAACCCAAAAAAAAAAAAAAAAAAAAAAACCTATGCACCAAAACGCCAAGGTAGACATTATCTGATATAATAGTTCCAGTAAAAATATGTCTCTTCAGTTCTAATATTAATCCCAACACACAGATAAACAACAACGAATAACAAACAAATGAAATGAGCCATATATTATTTGAAGATATGTCCCACGGAACTTAGCTCTTGCCTGCGCAACCCAAAACCGCAAGTGTGAAGAAGAATCATATCTCCACTCTCCTCAATAGTTTCTATGGAGTCTCATCTCATCTCTCACAAATCTTCTGATTACGCCTGCGCTCAGATAATAGGACAACCATGTTGGAATATATACAGCTTTTGATTCTAATATATTCTCATTAAAAGACGAAACTAAAAGCTTCACCTATAGAGGTAATATTTACTTAAATCAGCCTCATCTACGGAGATGTGGAGCTGCTGGATAAGGGCCTTATCATAAATGGATGGTTCAGCAGCTCGGCTGCAGTTGGCCGTTCATCGGGGTTCACTTTGAGACACTTAAGTATGAAATCCCGAGCGTCTAGTGATAAAGTATCAGGTATTTCCGGAAGCTTACCCCTTCCGATATGAAACAGGGCTTGAACCTGCGCGTTTGCACAAATTCCGACGTTAACTCATAAAATCCCATTATAACATAAAAGGACCGTTCAAATGTCGTTAGTCCTTATATATTTTGTTGTTAACAAAAATAAGAGCGTTTCCAATTATGTTAGCATCTACTAAATTAAAGGTTTAAACAACAAAGCACTGTAATGGAGTCTGCATATTAAACTGAGCTAAATGCTTTCTTTGTGTATTTATTTGTTATAGAAACCCAAAACGTTTGTGTATAATTCAAAATCAACTAAATAATTGTTGTTTTATGGGAATTTTCCTATTTTATCCAAAGAAAGTTTAAGAATCTTGAAGACTTACGGGTTGTAGATCAGAGTAAGGGATTTGACCAGTCAACATCTCCAACACAGTGCATCCAAGGCTCCATATATCAGCTGGACTTCCATACCCATCATTACCCTTGGGCCTAATAGCCTGATCAAATGATTATGTTTCATTTAGAATCAACCATACAGGTATAGCCTAGAGTACAATAAAAGTGATATGAATTCACATATCTGTTACATATGATTACTACTATCATACTTACAGTTATTAATAGAAAAATTAAGAAAATATAATCAAACACTTGAAGGAGACATAACCACTGGAGCCACCCAGAAATGAATAGACTCTCCAGGACGTAATGTCATATTAAGTGGAATGAGCAACAATTTTAAACAACAGATCAAGATGCAATTAAGTTTCTGTTGATGTATGATATGTTATATGTTTGCCGATCATTGTATTCACACAACAAAAAACAGTACGAAGGATCCAAAAACAATACCTCTGGAGCCATCCAGAATGGAGTTCCCCTGCAGGACTTAATGTTATTTGACACCTAAATGACAAAAATGAAACAGGTATCGAGTCAGGGGGATAAGTGATGGTTTTTACTCAAGAGCAAAAATATAAACATTTTATTAACGGAAAAGAACCTCTGCCAACCCAAAATCTGCAAGTTTAATGGCGCCATTAGTGCCCACCAATATATTTGCACATTTAATGTCCCTTTATCGCATAAGATAAGAAAAGTAAGTAACCCAATGAAACCAGAGTTTTAAGACATACTATGACAAGGGAGTTTACTAGTCAAACCTGTGAACACAGCCTTTATCGTGGAGATATTCCAAACCATCAAGAATTTGTCTTGTGTACAAGGAGACTACAGAGTCTCTAAGTTTGTATCTTGCGTAGAGTTTTTGAAGGGATCCTTGGGTTACAAGCTCAAGAAAGATGTACAAATTTGACCCGTCCTGCAAACAGCGGAGTGAGTTATATCAATTGCACAACAAAATACATAGGGAAACTGCAACTGAGGAAAAGAAACCTTTGCTGTGCCACGATATCGAACAATATTCTGATGCTGAAGCTGACTAAGTAATGCAATCTCCTGTAGAAAATGAAAAACGTGCAAATGTAAGGTGGATAAGCAACCTACTTCTGACTGATCAACGAGATAATGCTACAATGAAAAAAGTGATATACTCTGTGGATCATATTGTATGATTGATATATGAAACTTCCATACCCGCTCAAGTTGTTGTATGCACTCTTTTGCCTGACTTCCCTTTTGAAGAAGTGAAACTTCCTTCACAGCCAAGAAGTCCCCATTTCTACATTTCACATAAGCATCCATTAGCGAAACGCACATCCTGGCTAAGCACCACATTTGTCAACTGACTACCTTAGTATATCCCTCACTGAAAGTCTACTTTTTAAAAAACGAATAACCAAGTATCCAGTTTTAACGTAATTATGCAACCAGTTAGACTTACTCTGAAATGGCTTCGTACACAGAGGCAAATGATCCTCGTCCCAGAAGTTGACCCTTCAGCCAAGACGTCACTAGTACCATATTCTCCGGAATGTAACAATTTCCAATCAACTTGGAACGCGTCAATTTACGATTTTCCCGAACGTGGTGTCGACTACGACCTGCATCACTCAAATCCAATTTCCGGAAACTGACGCGATCCGGGAACTCCAAAGAGGGGGTCAGAAAGGAGCAAGTGGATTCCGAATCAATGGAGGAACTAGAAGAAGACATAATATCAAGATGTTGAAGCTGAATAAATTGTGCAATCTTCCTATAGAAAATAAAAGTCTATAGTTTGATCTAAAGACTGACATAAACATCCATCAAAAACTAAGAATCTGATGTTAAGTTCAACAGATATTAACACTTACTCTGAAATGCCTTCATACACAGAGCTAAATGATCCTCCCGGAACTTGACCCTTCAGCCAAGAAGTGATGATAGATCCTCGAGAGGCATAAATCGAAGAAGTATTGGATACTGTACTTGAGGAGTCACCCTTGTCTCTAGCGATGGAGCATGCCTCATGAGCCGTATCCCCCAACTGGATAAACTTACCTCCCGTCTCTTCCGTTTCCACTTCCTCTTCATCACAGCTATTATCAGAAGAAGAGGAACTCGGCCGCTGAAATGTTTCACTTGGAGCGAAATGCGTAAGGAAATCCCAAGATGATCCTGAAAGGTCAATAGGAGGTAGTTTCATTGCCGGAGGGGGCTTAAGTACTGGTGGTCCTACCGCTTTAATATCACCATCAACAGCCACAACACCATTAGGGATAAGATACCCTCTCGACTTCACCAAAATTCCATCGGCTAAAGTGTCAGCGACATCCATTGTAGTCTGTAGACGACGTCGACTAGAGAGAGAATATATATCGAAGTGGAAATTTCCAAGCAATTTGCAGTGACACTGACACTGAGTAAAAAGGAGGAACAAACAAAAGAAGTTGACGACGACTTGTGATTTTTTTTTTTTTTGCTGTTTATGTAAAATAAATGAAAAAAAGCCATCTATGATCTATCATATTACTTATTTTAGTAATTCTAATATAAAAGTTACGCAATTCTCGTGAATAAAATTAATATCTAATTTTCTGATGAAATAATCTAAAGTTAAATTGTATTGCAAGATTGAGTATGTAAAAATTTAATCAGGTTTTTTAAAAAACATCAAATAAAATGTAAGATCAATATACAAGATTTTATTTTTAACATATACTAGCTGGTTGTTAGTGCTACACGCGAAAATTTTATTATCTATTTATTTTAATTTTATTTATTATTTAATTTTATTTGTTATTTAATTTTTGTTGTTATTTTGATTTTTGTTTTTATATTGTGATTCATTGGTTTGTTTGTTATTTAATTTCTTTTTAAGTTAGGAAGTTTGTAATATTAATTATAATATAATTATTAAATTTAAAATAGTTATTGTATTTGGATTCAATGTCATTGATGCTGTACATGATGGTTGATCGAACAACCGCCAAAGTAGCTTAATAGAGTTGTAGTTTTGTTACCCTGAGTCCATATAATGATTGTTTGTCTTTTTCTAGCATTGATAGATCTTTGATTTGATTTGTTTCCAGCCCAACTTATCTAACCAGAATTTTTCTTCCACAATATTGCCTCTATATAACATTACAATTTTGTAAAGGTAAATACTACTGCTGTTCGTAAATATTCCAATCCTGAATCTGTGTTGTTTTTGTGAAAATATTCTTAAATTTGTTTTATGTAGTGTGTCTCCACATTTTGACTTGCGAGGTATTTCTCCATGAGATCTTTGTCTCTATTTATTGTTGATAATGGATTCTAGGCCTGGGCAGATTAACCGAACCGAATAAACCGAACCGAAATTTTGGTTCGGGTTCGGGTTCGGTTAGAGGCTAATAACCGAATGGATAGTGTTTCAAATATCCATGAATATCAGTTGAGAACCGAACCGAGATCCATTCGGTTATCCGAATTTACCCGAATCAAACCAAAATAATCTTAGAACTGCTATTGTCAAAGTTCGAACAGCTGAACTCTAGGCTTTAGAGGAGCAAATGCAACCACTACACCACCAAGACATTTTAATGAGTGGATGCATTTTGGATTAATAAAAAGATAACGTTTAAACTAAATAAACTAAAACTGGAACTAACCGATATCATATAAATTTAGACCAAAATATTAAAATATTTTCAATATTGTCAAAATATTATCACATTTTTATTTAAGTTTAACAAGTTAAAAAAAAATTATATTATTATGGATATTCGGAACCGAACCGAAAATAACCGAAACCGAACCGAACCCGAACCGTAATAGTAAAATAACCAAATGGTTCCTAAAATCCTATATCCGAAATACCCGGAACCGAATGGATATATCCGGAGCCGAATCGAATACCCGAACGCCCAGAACTAATGGATTCATACCTTGCGAACTTAAGTTGATATTCTTGTATCTCGATTGTCTCGGGCTGCCTTTGCAAGTTGTGGTGATGCTTCCAATATATGTTTTACGTTTTTGTAGGAAACGCGAGCAATTCGTGCCATTATATCTCCGAGGATGTCATTTGGGAGTTCTTCTAGGATGTATGGTTTTACGTGGTACATTTTTTGTATGTTTTTCTGAATTGTTTTGGTCATAATTTTTCATGTACTTTATAGTTTTGACGTGCGTTGGAGTTACATTTTGGTATTATGGCTTAATTGTTGGTTTGTCTTTATTGTTGGTTATTTGCTCAAAAAAAAAAGTCTTTTTGGTTGGTTAATTGTGTGTTTTATATTGAGGTTTTATGTAGTATTGCCATTACCTATCTTACTCATTATTTTATCACATCACTGTCTTAGTAATTGTGTTTAGTGGCGTTTTTGTTTATTATCCACTGTGTGAGTAATTTTGTTGTGTGGCTTGATCTCAAAAAATTTTTAAATTCTGTTTTAAATTTATTATGAACTTGTTGGTCTATACTTTTAAAATTTAAGACATATACTGTATTGAAGTTGTTGATGGTCTCTGAATTAACCATTTGCTCTATTTTTTTTTGTCCTAAATACTATTAATTATTATAACGTATTAAAATGAGGAAGTTTTCAGAGAAAAATGTGTTTAGGTAACTCTTTTTTTTAGTGTTTTGATGAAACCACCTTTAATTTGTATAACCAAAATGTTTTTGTTAACAATTTTTTTTTGTCTTTATTCATGGATCTAGATATTGTTGTTAATATTGTGGGCCTTATCAATATATTTGTCTGAGAGTTGAAGGATTATTTGTTTTTTTTTTGTTGTTGTCAAAATTAGAAATTAGAAATAAAACATTTGGGTTTAATATGGCCTTTCAAGTGTTATGAACAAATAAATTAGTAACTGTTTAGTGGATAAGTATTTAAGAATAAGCCCAAAAAATTAAAGAATGAGTTGCTGACGTGGCAGCACCAGGAGTGAGGAAATGTAACTTTTTATATATATAATTTTTATTTTTATCCACGTATTTTCGCTGAGCTAATCTAATATATAAAAATCATAGGCTAAAATACAAAAAATCTAAAATTTTAGAAAATATCACGTTCAAAAGGGGAATTGCACTGTATAACCCAAAATTTTTAATAATTAACTGTGTGACCATAGTAACCATTAAAACCTTATACTGCCTATATTTTATATAATATTTATACAATTAATCATGTTGCACTATCAACAGTCGCCTATTATGTCTCTATTGTGTTAGTGAAAAAACACCTCTCCTCATTTCTTACCTTTTTCTAGATTGTGTGATGGTGGTCCTGGTCCAAATTGTAGCCGCCACTTCCATGAATTGTAATTAGCTTATCTTCGTTATAAATTATCAATTTTGCTGAGGATTTGGGTGTGTCTCTGTTATAATCAATTATTTTTAATTGATTATTAAAGATGAAATCGATTATCTAATTCGTACTTGGTGTTGTTGAAGAGGAAGAACAAGCGGAAGCCCCTTATGTCTCTTACCAAATTCATATTTTCAGATTCTATCCATCACTACTTTTATCTAATTTTCCTACTCGGTGTCGATGTAAAAGGATCCAACGGGTTTGAAGATGAGGAAGCATGCTTTCCATCAATACCAGTGAGCATAAAGATGAAATATTTCCATTAGATTCTGTAGTTTTCATTTGATTCTGTAGTTTAGATTATTGTTGGGGAAAATCCAGAGATGCTAAAACAAGGTTCAGACTTGCCTACCTTGTATTTGACAGATCTTTGGTGCTCTAATATACTATGTAATGGATGATACTATTTTGCTCCTTGTTCTTTTCTATTCCATATTATGGAAACTGTGATTTCTATTTTCTGATTAGTGATATATTAACATCCCCAACCTCAATAGCATCCTTATTCTATAAGTCATAGTAAATTCTCAATTAACTGCCGCTCTCTCCATCTGACACCTGTCTTAAGTCCCAAATTATCATCTTTCACAATTTTTGCTTAACAAATTTCATTTTAAAACTTAAAAAAAAAACACTTATTTTACTTTTGCGACAGAAAAAAAAAAACACAAAAGATTAAAATTGCTACGCCGCTCCCCCCCCCCCCCCCCACGATCTCCACTTCGCCTTAATTCGCTCAGTTATTGAACAACAAGCTGATTTCATACAAAAAAGCTCTCAATCTCTTTTTTTCTCATTCCTCTTTCTGCTTCCTTTAATCGGGTACAAAAACTTAACCTCTATTATGAATTTAGGATTTTAATAGCTTTCTTCTTATGTTTGTATTCAATCGATTTTCTTATGATTTAGGTTTTTCATCGCTGTTTCAAATCGAAGATCTCAATTCTATTTTATTTTCTTCATCACTGTTTCTCTTCATAATACCCATCCAATTGAAATACCCATCTAATTGAAAATTTTACAATATTTTCTTAGTTTTCAGAATTATGAATCTTACATTTTGATTTGGAATTGCAGAATCATAATCAATACTTCATTCTCCAGATATGCCGCTTGATATTACGCCTATTTCCCAGTTAACCACTAGCATCAGATCCATGTAAAATCAATGTTCGAATTGTCCGCCTTTAAGATTTCCCAAAAAAAGATAAATTAGAAGAATTTTCAGGAATCGATCTTCTCCTTGTGGCCGAAAAGGTATGTTAAAGTTCACTTATGTTATTTTTAATATCTAATATTACTATTTTTAACTTTTGAGTTGTTAGGACAATGAAACAAGCTAAACTAACCTGTTTTCTAAGTTAATCTACCTTTTTTTTTTTTTTGACAAACAGTTAATCTACTTTAATCTATTAAATGTCTGTACTAATTTTTAAAAAACTCGTATATGACAAGATTTTTTTGTTCTATTTTGAAACAAGGAAGTATGATACAAGTTTCTCTAAAAGGAGAATTACTCTCAAAATTTTAGAAGGACTTAAAAGAAGGAGATTGTTGTGTTCTTATGAACTTTGAATTATGCCCCAATCTCGGAAATTTTTGAACTTGTGACCATCCTTACAAGATCAATTTCCTATTCTACACATGTGTTAAACCGAGCGAGGAAATTTCTAATCTAGAAGCGTCTTTCAACTTCTGTCCTCTTTCTGAGATAATAGCAAGAACAAACGATGATACTATATTCATCGGTACGTTATCTTCACCATTGTTTTTTACAAATATTTTTCTATATGTTATTTCTCTATGTAATTTTCCTAATTTGTAGACATTATTGGCGAAATTGTTCGGATGAATGAAGTTAAGAATCTCACTACTAACGAAGGTCCCACAAAATTGCTTAATCTTCAGCTCAAGGATCTTGGGTAGTTCTTTTTCTACGCACCGTTAGTTCATCTTTAAATCTATATTTTAATTATTTGTTTATCAGCTTTCTAAGGTCCTCCACTTTTTTTTCTCAGGGATTCATTAATTGATGTTGCCTTATGGGGTAAAGTTGCAGAAGATGTCCACTTTAATGTTAAATCCCAACCATCTGGTCCTGTTATATTCCTTGGAAGCTTAATGAAGACTTTGTTATATCAAGGTATACCTTATTATGCAATTTACCAGTTTCTCTCACTTATTCCAAAACAATGTCATTAACTTTGTTTGCCGTATATTTGATAAACTGGATGATGAGATATCTCATACGTGTAACTTTGTTTTTCCAGGTAAATGCACAATTCAAAGTTCAAAATTTACAACAAAAATTTATATCAATTCTCCTCTACTAGAGATTCTCCAGTTTCAAGAAGCATAAGTACAATTAGATAACATTTGTTCTCCCGAATTTCATTGCCCTATATTTTCATCTTCTAAACTCCCGTATTTTTTTTAGGCTATGCACCGAGGAACCAAGAACATCTATTACTGAAATAAAATCTTCAAGCTCAATTCAAATTTCCAAACAGTCGTTTCACTTATCTGAAAGGAAAACGATTAATAAATCTTCAACCATTTATTTTTACAATCGACAGTTACCATAATTATCTATTCTAATCAAACCACCTAAATACAAAGTACTCGACAGTTACTCTTTCTCCACCATTTCCATCTTCATACATTTCCAGTACGGTCTGAGTTCAGTTCCATTTATCAGTTCTCTAGTGTTCATATCAACCTGAAACTGATTCAAATAAAAGCTCTTTCCATCATCTAAGACAGAGAAAGATGAAGGTATCAACACCAAAGAAAATAAGGTTGGAGAGGATGGCAATTCGTTCAGAGAAGAAAAACAAACAAACAGAAGATCAAGGTAGTACAAAATCATGAAAGCTATTCTTCTATCTCATTTATTTATGAAAATAAGGTTCCATTTAACTTATTTCCTATCTTATATCTACAGAAAATATTCCTCCTAATTCTGAAGCCAACTCAACATCACCAATACAGCCAAACAGAGTTTCTCCTAATATCTTGATCGATATAACAAATGGTATTCTCAACTGCTAAGATTATATATTATTGGAACCTTATATTATGATGATTACACACTTATATCTAATGCTTTTAATAGAACATGAATCTCCAAGAATGAAACGGATGCGTATTATAAAAGAGACGAAAGCTAAAAGAAAGAATGGAGAATCATGTAAGTATATTGTTCACAATCAGAATCATGTAAAAAATGTGTTTACAAGCAGTATCATAAATATCTTACCTTCTTTTCAGCTTCTGCTTTAGGTAATAACTTGGATGAAAACGTTGAAGAACCATATATGGCACCTCATTTTGAATCAAGAAATGACAATCCCAAATGAGCTCCATCTAAAGGTACAAAGTATCCATCAACATCCTAATTTTAGAAAAATCTACAGTAAATTATAAACTCTGTTTTAATTCAAATTTTGCAGACCATGCATCATCGTCACGTTCACTTAACTCACTATATAACCCAGAAGGTAAGCTCAAACCTCATTATTTTATTATGAAGCTATCAATTGTGAATATGCTACGATGACAACGGAGATGCAACCTACAGTTGTGAGCATTGTGGAGCTTTAATGTGGTACAACGAGCGAATAGACAAAAGAAGCAAAAAATCTAATCCAAAGTTCTCACTATGTTGTATGCTCGGAAAGATTGATCTGCCACTACCACCAGAACCTCCCCAGAAACTTAAAGATCTCATGTTCAAAGGTGATGAAAAAAACAAAAATTTCATGGAGAACGTTATAGCCTATAATTCAATGTTCGCATTAACATCTATGGGTGGAACAATTGACACATCAGTGAACAAAGGACGCGGACCAAATGTTACCGACTTCATGGTCAAAATTGACATCGGATTGGCAATTTACTTCCTCCTCCAGGAAAATCTCCTAAATACAATCAACTGTATATACAAGACACTGAGAACGAGAATCAGAACAGGATAGACGCATTCAGGTTTTCTTATTATCACCTTTTTAATGTTATTATTTTCTATATTATCATCTTAAATTTATCAAAATATTAATCTCATATATATTCTTTGCAGTGTAAAGAGAACAAGTAAATTATCAAAATAAAAAATCCTACGAGATGATATTGTGGAAGATATCAAAAACATGCTAAATGAGTTTAATCCATACTCGAAGATTCTGAGAAAAACAAAAACTCGTTTTCAAGACACAGCTTCGTCAAATGTCAGCCAAATTTGATTTCAAGGCGAACTGCAGGTGCTCAAAGTGGTAAAACATACAATCTTCCTACTACATCAAAAGTTGATGTCTTATATGTTGGGGATTTCGATCTAGAAATGGAGCCAAGAGACATTGTTTTGGAAACAATGGAAGGGAAATTAAAAAGAATCAGTGAACTTCACGCTGGATATTTTCCATTACAATATCCGCTTTTGTTTCCTTCTGGAGAAGATGATTACCATATTGATCTAGAACTCAAGAGGACTACAACAGGATCCACAAATCCACGCACCAGGGTTAGTATGAGGGATTTTTTTGCATACAAGCTCATGGAACGTCCAAATCATCCCACAACTTCAATGAGCTCCCGCAAGTTATTTCAGAATTTTCTGGTAAATGGATTGACGATGATAGAGGCCGAAAGAATAGGATATTTGAACCTCAACCAAAAGGCTTTACATGTTGATAAATACGTAAACGTCGAGGCGGCTGCTGATAAAGGAAACATGAACACCTCAAAGGTTGGTAGGCGTATGGTGCTACCATCTACTTTTATTGGTAGCGCACGATGTACGCAAGAAAGATATATGGATGCAATGGCAGTTTGTCAGCACTTTGGATATCCAGATCTATTCATTACTTTTACTTGCAATCCAAAATGGCCAGAAATTACAAGATATCTACAAGCTCGAGGTCACCAATCAACAGACAGAGCTGATATTGTGTCTAGAATCTTTAAGATTAAGCTAGACAATTTGATTGTTATATAAAAAAAAAATAATGTTTTTGGTCCTTCAACAGCAGGTAAACATATCTAACACTTTTTGTTTTTGTTAGAATAATTGCCTTTAAGTTTAGATATATCATATTGAATATTTTTGACTTCTATCTTTTTTGCAGTTTTGTACACAATAGAATTTCAGAAAGAGGTCTGCCACATGCCCATATTCTACTATTTTGCAGAAGGGATCAAAACTGTCAACAACTGATGCCATTGACAATGTAATCTCTGCAGAAATTCCAGACAAAGCAACAAATCCAACACTCTACAATGTTGTCAAAGAATTTATGATACATGGACCATGTGGGCTTGCAAATCCACATTCACCATGTATGGATAAAGGAAAGTGCACAAAAAAGTTCCCTAAAGAGTTCAACAAAAGCACTTGCATCAACTAAGATGGATTCCCAGTTTACAAGCGAAGAGATGATGGTCGATCAGTTGAGAAAAATGGAACTTTGCTAGACAATCGATTTGTCACTCCTTACAACCCATATCTACTCTTGAAGTATCAAGGCCACATCAATGTTGAATGGTGCAACCAAACAAAAGCAATAAATTATTTATTCAAATACATCAACAAGGGAAATGATCATGTCATAGCTACAGCAAATCCAACAAGAAATGATGTTGAGTTGCAAAACCAAGTAGAAAATGATGGATCTTCAGCCCGGTTGTAGAACCAGTTATAGATGAAATTAAGCGGTTCTATGATTTCAGGTGAAGTAGTTTCAAAGAGTTTATACTACGTCTTTTGTTTTTTGAAGGTATTTCTTACATTTATCTAATTTCTTTATAGGTATATTGCACCATATGAAGCTGCGTGGAGAATTTTTGAATTTGAAATACATTATAGTACCGTTCATATTCAAAGACTGAATATTCATCTAGAAGGAGAGCACATTGTATGTTATGACGAGGATGAAGATGTTGATGATGTCCTAACCAAAGAAGGAAATCAAACCTCGCAATTGTTAAAGTGGATGCATATTAACAGTTTGGAAGATGAGGAATTAGCATTCGCAAAAGAGCTCACTTACGCTCAATTTCCTACTTGGTTTGTGTGGAACAATAGAAACAAAGAATGGACACTCTGAAAAAGAAAAGTTTCGTTCGGGAGAATACTTCATTTTACTCCAGCTGCAGATAAATTGTTCTACATGAGGATGATTTTAAACAAAGCAACGGGAGCTGCAAATTTTGATGATTTATGCACTTTTGATGGAATCATATATCCTTCCTACAAGGAAGTATGTTTTGCTCTGAATCTTCTTGATGATGACTCAGATTATATTGGTAAAATAACTGAAACAAGTCAATGGGGATCAGCACACTATATGCAAAGACTATTTGTTATGCTTCTTCTTTCAGAAAGTTTGTCAAGACCATACCATGTTTGGTTAGAAACGTGGCATTTACTCTCCGAAGATATCTTATATATGTAGCAGAAAATCCGTAAGATACCAGGTACATATTCATAAGTTTTAAAGCATAATAATACACAACTTTATACAAGCTTAACTAAAACTGATATTTTATATTTTAACTTGCAGATTATCTTATGTCCGATGAGCAAATCAAGAATCAAACTTGATTTGAGATTAGAAGACTTTTACTCTCTAATATTCTATAAGAAATTTCACTGAACTACCATTTCCGGATAATAATAATATCCCAGCTGCAATCAATAGACTCATAAGTGATGAACTATATTACAACAGGCATGCATGTTAACATGAGTTTCGTCGTTTGCTACCTTTGTTGAACCTTGATCAGAAGATTATATTTGATCTTATAGTGGTTGCAGTGAATTCAAAAGGAGGAGGTCTTTTCTTTGTTTACGGATTTAGAGGCACAGGAAAAACGTTTCTATGGAAAACCCTATCTACGTACATTCGTTCAAAATGAGAGATTGTCCTAAATGTTGCATCTAGTGCAATGGCTGCATTGTTATTAAAAGGTGGTTGAACAGCTCATTCACGATTTTCAATACTGATACAGGTACACGAGACTTCCACTTGCACCTTTTCTACTGATAGCGATATTGCTGCTTTGATTGAAGAAGCCAAGTTGATCATCTTGGATAAGGCACCAATGATGCATAAACATTGTTTTGAAGCTTTAGATCGATCTTTAAGAGATATTCTGAACCCTGGAAAAACTTTTAGAGGTAAAGATGTTGTCTTTGGAGTGATTTTCATCAAATTTTACCAGTGGTACCTAAGAGGAGTAGAGAACAGATTGTTCAAGCTTCATTATCTTCTTCGTCTTTGTGGAACTCTTGCCAAGTTCTTACATTAACCAAAAAAACATGAGACTTACTGTAGAGTTAGATCCATTAGAAGTGGACCTCATCATAGAGTTTTCTGAGTGGATACTAAAACTTGGAGATGGTAAACTTTCTGAGCCAATCGATGGTGAAGCGGTGATTGATATACCTGAAGATACGCTTCTGAAAGACTCTTTGGATCCAATTAATTCAATCACACTTAGCACATATCCGTCTTTGCTTCACAATCTTGATACTATGTCCTACAAATGATGTTGTTGATGAGGTAAACAATTACATGATGGATCTTCTTCCAGGGGAATCACATCAATATTATAGTTCATATAAGATCTGCAGTTCAGATTCTTCCAGCAAGAGAGATGATGGTCTCTCAACAGAATACCTTAATTCAATTAAGTGTTCTGGATTGCCAAACCATCTTTTGATATTGTAGAAGGGCGTTCCTGTTATATTGCTATGAAACATCAACCAGCAATACGGGTTATGTAATGGAACTAGGCTGCAAATAACCCAAATTGAAAAACATGTTTTTGAAGGAAAAGTTCTCACTGGGAATAACATCGGAAACAAAGTCTATCTTCCAAAAATGCTCTTAATGCCTACAGATTCTAGATTGCCTTTTCGGCTTCAGCGAAGACAGTTCCAATAGCTCCTTGCTTTGCGATGACAAGTAATAAGAGTCAGGGACAAAATCTCTCCCATGTCGGGATATACTTGCCGAGACTAGTATTTACACATGGGCAATTATATGTTGCAGTGTCAAGAGTCAAGAGTAGAAAGAGCTTGAAGATTCTTATCGTTGATGAAAATGGTGAAAAGGTGAACACTACAACTAACATTGTGTACAAAGAAATATTCCAAAACATATGAGGTATGTCCTACATCACCCAGATAGAAAACAATTTGTAATTTTACTACTTAGTTCTTATAAGTATCCTTTATCCGTTTATAATTTCTATCTTGTATCGGTTTAGATTTTTTTTTTAAAACCTTTATCATTATAGGAAGAGTAACATTTAAAATGAAACAGTAATGTTTAATTGTTAGTTTAGGTTTACAAATTACTATATTCTAGGCAGAGCCGGTCCAAAGGCCAAGCCAATGAAGCATCAGCTTGCGGCCTTATATATTATAAGCAAAATTCGGCCTTTCTGTCGTAATTGTTTCTTTGGTCTAGTGGTATAAACATAGTTGATTATGAGCCATTTACCACAGTTCGAGTAGTGAGGATGGATAAATTTTTGTTTTTTTATTGCTTTTCCTTAAACAAAACCCTAAAATAAAATAAAAAAAATCAGCCTATTTTTTTCTTTGATTGTGGCCTTACAAAACTTAGCGACGGCTCTGATTATATGGTATAGTTTTTTCAGTAAACACACCCAAAAATATTACGAGATATTTTAACTTATCTGTTTGGGTTCATAAAGTTCTATCTTGTAGGATTTAAATTTAATCAAGGGAAAATTGATTTGAAAGGATATTTTTTATTCAATTTGTCCCATTATGCTTTTTTTTTTTGAAGTTTGGTAGAGTAGGTTTTAGAATACTAAAAAA
This sequence comes from Camelina laxa, assembly GCA_024034495.1. NCBI lineage: Eukaryota > Viridiplantae > Streptophyta > Magnoliopsida > Brassicales > Brassicaceae > Camelina > Camelina laxa. Next base: position 14,045,172 of record CM043881.1, read on the forward strand.
AATCTATTATACCCTTAATAACTCAATTAAACTCTTAATTGTAGAAAAAACCAAAATTTCTTTTTTCTGTATTTCTTCTTTTTTGTATATTTCCTAAATTTAATAAAAAAATACATCTTTTTTTAAGCCATTTCTTTATTTTTTTTACAAAATCTCGACATTACTCGCCTACCAAAAATAAAAAAAATCTTGACATTACTCTCTCTCTCAAGAGATATCGACACCCTTTTGTAACCCACCGGCGAGAATCGACGACTCCGGTAGCTTTTTCCACCGGCAAGAATCAACGACTCCTGTAGCTTCTCCCACAAGCGTAGGAAAATGTTGAAAAACCTTTAACAAAATCGATTAAATATGTTTAATGTTTTCAGAACACGTTTTCTAAACATGTTAGAACGTAATCTTAAGAATATATATGATTAGCATAATTTCGGGATTACGTAAATATTTTGGTTCCTTAAATTTTGGATTCAGTTTCTAAATTATGGGGAACATAGAGTAAAGTATTGAATTAGTGTTCTAATTTTCGCATAACACATGATAAAATGTAGATTTCATATTCTGACTTCAGTAGAATATGTATAAAGTGAAGAAAACAAATTCTAAAAATTTGTAGAATATAGAGTTATGTGTAGAATATATATTCTAATTTCTGTAGAACACATACAAAATCCGACTTCTAAAAGTTTTAGAAGATATATTTATTCTAAAGTTTTCAGAACAAGTAAAGTGCGTAGAATTTGTAATCTACATTATTTAGAACATGTATAGTATGTAGAATTTATAATCTAATATCTTCAGAATATATACAATTAGTAGAAAATGTATTCTAAATGTTGCAGAATATTTTTTTTCAATGTTAAATCACCAAATTTTCATCAAAAACACCTTATGGCAACCTCTTTCTTATTTCTAGAATTTGTTTTTAGGTGATTGAAATTTTAAAATTATTTAAAAATTAGTTTCATTTTTTTAAATGGTAATTTAGGCATAATAACAAATTTAGCGTAGAAGGCATAATAGGATAAATTAAAAAAAAAATGTTTTTTTAAATCAAATTTCCCTTTAATCAATTAAAAATGTATTTAATATCGTGGCGTGTTTTAGGTTAATTTAATATCTTGTAGGATTTAAATTTAATCAATAAAACATTACAGCTACTAAACTAAACTACTCTCTTCCATAAAACTGATGTAACAAAATCGATTATGACTCCACTATACAACCTACGGAACTAGAGTGCCACGTACACCCCACCTTAACAGAGCGTAAATGTCACCTGAGAGTATAATGGTAATTTTACTATGCCCTTTGGTTACATACTTAATTTAGTGGATTAGTGGACTATATTCCTAATATCATTTGCCATTTTGGCTAATGGCTACCACACAAAATCCCCCATAACTAAAACTCAAAAAAAAAAAAAAAAACAAACAAACTTTTAACGCGGCAATATTGCAAGAAACAATGAAAGTGGCTTTGACCAAAATCTAAGAAAATGTTTTGACCCGTACTTTTCCAATTGAAACATTAGATCTCTTCAGCGTACAATAACACTAATAGATAAATATTGGTTCTGTATGCACGCATAATTAAGAAGAGATAAAAATATGAGAAAAGTTGAAGATAAAATCCATCGACACATGATATGTGTACACACAGTTACAACACGCAGGTACTATATAATACATTACATCACATTACATGATATGGGATACATGCCTACACGGCTACACATATAATTTAACAAGACCAAACAAGCCTATACACCCAAAACTCTAATTCAACTAAGGCTCTTCTTATACATTACATTGATACATGCATACACTATAATTTAACAAACCTAATACACCCAAAAATCTAATTTCAATCAAGGCTCTTCAGTTTAAAAAATAATTCCAAAACGCAACTCAGAACAAATAACCATCGAATGAGTCAGAAAATACCTGAAGATATGTCTCCAGGGAGTTTAGCTCTTGCTGCGCAACCCAAACCGGACGTGTGTCGAAGAATCATAAATCGTTTCTCCTCAATCGTTTATACGGGGTCTACTCCCTCATAAATCTTCTGGTTACACCTGCTCTCATACAATGGGACATCAATGTTAGAATATATAGCTTTTGCTTCAATTATATTCTCATTAAAAAGAAACCAAATGCGTCACCTATATTGGCAATCTAATAAAGTTAGCCTCGTCTACGGATAAGCGGAGATACTGAGCCTCCTGATCCCGAGGATGGTAAGGGCCTTCTCACAAATGGATGGTTCAGCAGCTCAGCTGCAGTTGGCCGCTCTTCCGGGTTCACTTTAAGACATGTAACTATGAAATCCCGGGCATCTAGCGATACAGTATCCGGTATGTCTGGAAGCGTACCCATTTTGATCCTAATATGGGCTTGAACCTGCACGTTTGCAGAAATTCTGACTTTAACTCATATAACCCCAATATAACATAAACATGACAGTTATAGATTTTTTAAGTTTTCCCATATATTTTGGTTTTCATAAAATTAACAGGGTTCAATTATCTAAGCATCAACTATAATAAAGGTGCAAAACCAAAGCAATATAATGAGACTGCATATTAAGTGGGGGTTATTGGTTTAAGATTTGAATAGAGTTTTAAAGATTTAAAATGTTATGTAGAAACTGTTGTTATTAGATCATGATTTTGTTAAACTCTGTTAAAGTTTAGTGTTAATAGTTTGTGTTTTATAAAATGTCATTTAAAATCTTAACAAATCTGGGTTATTGGATTCAGACTTTTATAAAATCATTATAAGTTTTGTATTATTCAATTAAAACAAAAGAATCTAGAATTGTTAATGAGTTAAATTATTATGTTATTGGTTCAGACACTTTCTTTACAAAATAAAGTCATGGAAAGTATCATAAAAATACAGGGATTGTTTGGAGGAATTTTAGAAAACTAATCAACAAAATTCTCTAGTAATCTTTAATAATCTTTCACTTATTCAATTTTTATGATTTTGTTGAACTCTTCAAAAATCTTCAAAAATCTCAAACCAATACCACCCCTAAACTGAGCTAAGTGCTTTGTTTGTGTATTTTTATAGATACCCAAATATAATTGTGTATATATCGAAATTAGCTAAACAATTGGTGATTTTTATGGTACTTCCCTATTTTATACGAAGAATGTTTTGAAAATCTTGAAGACTTACGGGTTCTAGATTAGAATAGGGGATCTGACCAGTACACATTTCCAGCACAGTGCAGCCAAGGCTCCATATATCAGCTGGACTTCCATACACATCATTAAGATCCGGGTAAATAACCTGATCAAACTATTATGTTTCTATTTAGTACGAGTATAGCCTAAAGTCAATGAAAGTGGAAGTAATCAAAATATATTTGTTAAAGTATGGTTATTGATTACACAAACATGCTGAACAGTTACAAACACCATAAACAGATTTTTAAATAAATACTTTGAAGCAAATATAATCCGGGTTTTTTGAGGTTAGCAAGCCTGGATCACGACGTATGCAACAAGTTGTTGCCAACAACATATTTAAGCAACAATTTAACATCCAACATTGCTATTCATGTATGATATGTTTTCTTTCATTGTATTAACACAATCAAAATAGTGGGAAGGATCCCAAAATAATTACCTCCGGAGCCATCCAAAATGGTGTTCCCTTGCAGGACCTACTATCGTTCAGCTTTGACACCTAAATAACAACATGACACAGGTACTAAGTCAGACAAATAAGCGATGTACCAGTTATTACTTAAGAGCAAAAAATATAAACATCTATTAGTGGAAAAGAACCTTTGCCAATCCAAAATCTGCAAGTTTGACGGCGCCATTAGCGTCCACCAATATATTTTCACATTTGATGTCCCTTTGTCGCATAAGATGAGGAAAGTAAGCAACCCAGGATACTCGAGGCATGGAAAAGACAGAGACGCATATGACAAGAGAGTCTAACCTGTGAACAAAACCTTTATCGTGGAGATATCTCAAACCATCAAGAATCTGCCTTGTGTACAAAGAGACTACAGAGTCCCGAAGCTGGTATCTCTCATAGAGTTTTAGTAGGGACCCCTGGGATACAAGCTCAAGAAAGATGTACAAATTCGATCCTTCCTGCAAACAGTGAAATGACTTATTAGTTACGCATGCTTTACGTAGCTGCAACTGAGAACAAGAAAGCCAAAACAGGACCATACCTTGGTTGAGCCACGATATCGCACAATATTCTGATGCTGAAGCTGACTAAGTAGTGCAATCTCCTGTAGAAAAAAAAACGTGGGAAAGATAAGGAGGAGTAGCAACCTACTTCTGGTCAATGAGATACTGTTACAATGAAAAAAAATTGATATATGCTGCAGATCATATAAGAAATCAGATATATCTTACCGCTTCAACTTGTTGTATGCATTCTTGTGCCTGACTTCCCTGATTAAGAAGTGAAACTTCCTTGACAGCAAAGAAGTCCCCATCTCTACAATTAGCATAAACATCTATTAGCCAAACGCATATGTTGGCTTAGCACCACATGTGTCAAATGACTACCTTAGTATTATCCCTCATTAAAGTCTACTTTCTTAAGAAAACGACCTGCAACTAAGAATCTGAGTTTAAGTTCAACAAACACAAGCAACCAATAAGACATACTCTGAAATGGCTTCATACACAGAGCCAAATGATCCTTGTCGCATAAGTTGACCCTTCTGCCAAGAAGTATTGATAGGTCCTCCGGAGACAAAAATAGGCGAGGTATTGGATACTGTACTTGAGGAGTCACACTCGTTTGTAGTGAATGAGCATGCCTCATCAGTCGTATCCTCCAACTCGATAAACATATCTCCCCCGGCTTCCTCTTCATCACAGCCATTCAACTTCAGTTTGATAACCAATTCTACATGGTATCAGAGCTAAGTTCTAGTCAAATTTCTTAATTTTTTCATTCTTTCTTGTTTCTTGCGTCACAAGTAAACGATGTCAGGCGTAGAAGATAGTTCTTCTGCGATCAAGTCTTTGGCTGCAGTGCAGCAACCAGACACGGTGGTGGTTTCGCCGTATCTATTGTCGAGTTCAGACAATCCAGGTGCTATGATCTCCTCGGTCATGTTGACCGGAGACAACTATAATGAATGGTCAACCGAGATGGTTAACGCACTGCAATCCAAACGGAAAACAGGCTTCATCAACGGTACGATCAGCAAACCATCTTCCGGTGATCCAAATTTTGAGAACTGGACAGCTGTGAACTCGATGATTGTTGGCTGGATTCGTTCTTCCATCGAACCAAAAGTCAAATCTACGGTGACGTTCATCTCCGATGCTCATCAGTTGTGGAAGGATTTGAAAGAACGATTCTCTGTGGGTAACAAAGTTCGTGTACATCACCTCAAAGCTCAACTTGCAGCATGTCGTCAGGATGGTCAACCAGTGCTCGACTACTTTGGACGATTGAGTAAACTTTGGGAGGAGTACCAAATTTACAAACCTATCAAAGCATGTACTTGTGGGTTGTGCACTTGTGGTGCTACTCTTGAACCACATAAGGATCGGGAGGAAGAGAAGATTCATCAGTTTGTGTTAGGACTTGATGAATCTCGGTTTGGTGGTATCTGCACAAACATTATCTCAATGGATCCCTTGCCATCCATTGGAGAGGTGTATTCGCGAATCATTCGGGAAGAAGAGAGGTTGGCTTCTTCTCGTCTTCATGAGCAGCACCGTGACTCTGTCGGTTTCTTAACTCGCCGTGATGGTTCCGATCAAACATCCTCGGGTTGTAAAGAGTCTTCATCTGAAGTCACTGCGTATCTTGGTCGATCAGATGCGACACACCAGTCTAGACCTAGCACGTCTATCATCAGGACTCCGGGCTCGAAGATTTGTTCTCAGTGTGGCCGAGCGAGTCATGAGCGCCGAGACTGTTGGGAGGTTGTTGGTTTTCCCGACTGGTGGACGGAACGTAATCAACACAGAACTGGCGGTCGTGGTAGAGGTGCTGGCAGAGGTACTGGACGTGGAAGAGGAAAAGTCACTGCGGCGGCATACCTCATCAATCGGACCCCTTCGTCTATTCATAATGGCCGGTCTCCTTATGAACTGCTTCATGGACATAAGCCGTCGTATGCTCAGTTGCATGTCTTAGGGACGGCGTGCTATGTTCATCGTGTGCATCGTGATCGGGACAAGTTTGGTGAACGAAGTCGTTTATGTATTTTTGTCGGATATCCGTTTGGAACAAAAGGCTGGAAAGTTTATGACATTGACAAGAATGAATTCTTAATCTCCCGTGATGTTGTTTTCCGAGAAGATCACTTTCCTTTTGCTTCGAATCCAATGAGTGATGTTCCTCCTACGCCTGCTCAAGAACTCTCTGAAACAGATTGGCTTCCTTACACGCATGTGGTGGACAGGGGGAGTCCACTACCTTCGACTGCCGTACCACCTGTGCCTCCGCCTATCTTGTCTAGCGACTCTGTTTTACCTCCGGTCATAGAACCTGCACTTCTGTCGTCACCTGTAGATTCTGCGGTTTTGTCCTCTGTATCTGAGGGTTCGGTCTCATAATTGGCTTTACCTGCAACGTCTTCATCAGTTCCTGCAGTTTCGACTCCTGCTCTTGAGGTTTCAGTTTCGAGTACTGCTACTCCTACACCTGAACTAGTTGTACCGGTTCGTCGCAGTGAGCGAAAACGTCATGAACCGGGCTACCTTCGAGACTATGTGACACACAATGCTGTTTGCTCTTCAGAAACCCATCACACTCTGTTCTCTTCTACATCCAAGTCTTCTATTACGGTCCAAGGTACGTGTTTCCTACCTCTAACAGAGTGTCTTCCTGATGAATTGTTTTCCCCTGTACACCGTGTTTACTTGGCTACCATCACTACGTCTGTGGAGCCTAAACATTTTAAAGAAGCTGTGCGGCTTAAGGTGTGGAATGATGCAATGGGGAAAGAGGTGGATGCTTTAGAGTTTAAGCGAACATGGGACGTCGTTGATCTTCCTGAAAACAAAGTTGCGCTTGGAAGTCAATGGGTGTACAAGACAAAATACAATGCTGATGGGTCTATTGAACGTCACAAGGCTCGTCTCTTCGTCCTTGGTAATGATCAGGTCGAGGGTGTTGATTACAACGAGACCTTTGCTCCTGTTGTTAAAATGACTACTATTCGTACTTTGCTACGTCTTGTTGCGGCTGAGCAGTGGGAGGTCTATCAGATGAATGTTAATAATGCTTTTTTACATGGAGACTTGGAGGAAGAAGTGTATATGAAGCTTCCTCCTGGCTTTCGTCATACTCATCCTGGCAAGGTTTGTCGTCTACGGAAGGCTTTGTATGGCCTTAAGCAAGCTCCACGGTGTTGGTTCAAGAAATTGTCTGACGCATTACTTCGTTTTGGGTTTGTTCAATCCTATGAAGATTATTCCCTCTTCGCATACACTAAGGCTGGTGTTGAACTTCGTGTCTTAGTTTATGTTGATGATCTTCTCATTTGTGGGAATAATGGTTACATGCTTCAAAAGTTTAAGGACTATTTGTGTCGTTGTTTCTCAATGAAGGATTTGGGAAAACTGAAATATTTCCTTGGTATCGAAGTTTGTCGTGGACCGGAAGGAATATTTCTCTCTCAACGTAAGTACGCCATGGATATTGTTGCTGACTGTGGTGCTCTTGTTACTACTCCTGTCGCAACGCCATTGGAACAGAATCATCGTCTAGCCTCTGATGATGGTCCGCTGCTTGCTGATCCAAAGCCGTATCGTCGCTTGATCGGTCGTCTGATTTATCTCACCAACACTCGACCAGACTTGAGTTACTCCGTCCATGTTTTGTCACAGTTCATGAAGGCACCTCGTGAAGCTCATTGGGCTGCTGCAGATCGTGTGGTTAGTTTTTTACAAGGTTCCTTTGGACAGGGTATCTTGCTCAAAGCCGATCCGGATCTTACACTTATTATTTATTGTGATTCTGATTGGCAGTCGTGTCCTTTAACACGTCGCTCACTGAGTGCATTTGTGGTGTTACTTGGAGGGTCTCCCATTGCGTGGAAAACAAAGAAACAAAACACTGTGTCTCACTCTTCCGCTGAAGCAGAGTATCGAGCTATGGCGGCTGGTCTTAGAGAGATCAAATGGCTTCGTAAGTTGTTGAAAGAATTGGGTGTCAAACAGTCTGAGCCAGCTCGTTTCTTCTGCGATAGTAAGGCTGCAATTCACATTGCTGCCAACCCCGTTTTTCACGAACGCACAAAGCACATAGAGTCTGATTGTCATGCGGTCCGAGATGCTGTTCGCGATGGTCTTATTACTACCGAACATGTTCGTACTACGGAGCAGCTAGCTGATGTTTTAACTAAGGCTCTTGGTCGGGTTCAGTTCGAGTATCTTATGTCCAAGTTGGGCGTTCACCCGTTTCCCGCTCCAACTTGAGGGGGAGTATAACCGGATAAGTCCGAATATATTAAGATAACGATGTATTCTATGTGATAAGGCTTAGGATCCTATTGTTTAGGCCTTTGTTCTAATCTTTTGTTTTGTATAAATACTCTGGTTGAGGTCATTAATAAAACAAGTTCAATTTGATAACCAATTCTACACATATGAAGTTATAAACACCATAAACAGAAATAAAGGAAATTTAATCAAATACTTTGACGGAAAAATAATTGGGGGGTACCAAGTGTCAAATCCCTACGGAGTATTGATAGGTCCTCCGGAGACAAAAATAGGCGAGGTATTGGATACTGTACTTGAGGAGTCACACTCGTTTGTAGTGAATGAGCATGCCTCATCAGTCGTATCCTCCAACTCGATAAACATATCTCCCCCGGCTTCCTCTTCATCACAGCCATTTTCAGAAGAAGAAGAAGAAGAGGAACTCGGCCGCGTAACTGTTTCACTTTCAGGAGCAAAATGAGTAAGGAAATCCCAAGATGATCCCGGAAGATCAAGTGGAGGTAGCTTCATCACCGGAGGAGGCTTAAGTACTGATGGTCTTACACCCTTAATACCACCACGCTTATTCTCTACCGTACCACCATCACCAACTTCCTTATACGCGCGAGGAAGATTTATTACCGGTGGTCTTACCCCCTTAATTCCACCACCAACAGCCACCGCATCACTAAGAACAATATACCCTCTTGACTTCACCAAAATGGTGTTTTTTTGTTCATCACTATCAACAACTTCCTTATCCGCCGGATTCTCAATCTTGTTCGACTCAGAAGGCATCAACTCAGTAGTATAATTCCCAATCTCCTTGGACTCGGCACAAATTGAATTAGAAGCAACAACAACAACACTAGGACCTGCTCCACTCGAGTCCTGAACCTTGTGACTATTATCAAGGTCAAGAGACTTAAACCCATTAGTAACATCTGAAGAGGAACGCTTCTTACGAGCTTCCCAAGCATCAAAAGCATCAGAAGAAATAGCCAAATCATCAGGACCAAAAACACCAATAGACTGATAAATCCGATCAATTTCTCCTTCATCAACTCCTCCGACTCGAAGACTAGTACGATTCGGGAAATCCAAAGAGCGAGTCGTCAACAAAGAAGGATCTTCAGCTGCATCATATTTGATATTCTTCGCCGCAACACTCCGCTTTAACTTCCCGCCCGGACTAGTCTTATCTCCTCTTCGTCCCGGCGATTTTTTCATAAGAGCTACAATTTTATCCATCAGCGAAGATGGTGAAAGGGGAATATCTTCATTGGGAACAAGCTTTCGTACCGGAGTACTTACACTCTCAATCTCGCTCGACTCGGAAGGCATCAACTCAGTAAAATCCCCAGTCTCGGAACGAGTCAACTCTGCAACATCCCGATTCGTTGAACCAGAAGCTAGAACGACACCACTAGGACCTGCTTCTCCCAAATCCACTTCCCGGAAACTGATGCGGTCCGGGAACTCCATGGAGGGCGTCACCAAGGAACAAGTCGAGTCGGTGTCAGTGAAGGAACTAGAAGAAGACACTGCCTCAGAGTTGATATGCCTCGCCGTGTCATGTCGCCGCACCGGTGACTTATCCGACGACTCCTTCATTTCATACGAACGATTGGGTCAAGTTGATTCGGAGACTTGTACAGACTTGCGATAGAAACTTCTTCTTCATATTAAATTAATGGGTTATTTATTTATTTTTTTCTTTTTCATAGTTTCAATAATTTTCTCTTTTTATGAAATTATCTCTTTAATGTTTATGTTTTCCTTTATTCTGTCTCACGCAGTATAAATGTATAATCATACATATATGTAGTGTATTAAATAGTTTTGAGGAAAATGCACTTTTTAGCATGTAATAACTATTAAATGAAAAAACATTTATAAATCTAAAGATTGTAATATATATTTACTTTTTGTTATTTTTAAAAAAGATCGATATTTGAAAGAATATCATCAAATCTCCAAAGAATATTTAATTAACCATATATAGGTAACAAAATCTCAAAACTTAATCACTCTCTCATTGATTAAGCGTGATTTCTGATTATGCTTCTTTTTTACAAGGTAACAAAATCCAAGCAGAGATGAAGAACGAGAATGTTAAAAAGGATGTTATAGGTAACGAAATTTAAGAAAGTTCTCACAAAAGAGGATTGGAAAATCATTGAGAAATTTTCGGTCACCAAAAGTGCTAGAGCACGGCTTAATTTTAATCACTAGATTTTAACTGTATACGAGCATGGGTATCAGTTACAGACAACCACATATTATCCAAAAAACATTTTTAAACAATCACGTAAATTATATTTTATATAAAGAGTGCAATATAAACAAAATGAAATTTAACCCGTGCTCTAGCACGAGTCATAATCTAGTTGTAAAATATTTTTTATAGCAACTGATGAAAAACAAAACAAAAATAGAAGAAACTCAAAATAGATAAATGTTAACTTAAGTTTGTATTGTGTTAAAAAAAATGGAAGAGAATCTCCACAGAATAGTGACATACAGACACAAAAGTTATACATTCAATTCAAATAAAATCTAGAAAATCGTAAAAATAACATACAACTAAACAGTCTAAAAACTCTAAACTACGTATTATTACATGGTTATGGACATCTCCAGCCCATTTCTTCATTTTTTTATTCTATTTTGGAGTAACTCCATTTTAGAGATGGTTTTACTCCAACATATTTCTCCATATTTTACTCCAAAAGAGAATATTTTTAGAATATTCTTCTTATATCTTATTATTAATTTATATAATAATCTTTTATTTATTAAAATTACAAACTTGACCCAATTATTTTATTTTTAGCAAAAAAAAATTAACATGTTATTTATATTTAAAACTTATTATCGAACAACATTATATTACATAACATTCATTAATTATTAGTATTTGTTGTACTAAGTTGTTTTAATCTTTAATTTAAGTCATATTATGTATTTTTGTCTATTTTCTACGTAATATATGTTAATTGTTGAATTTTAAAACTGTTATTTATAATTTTAAGCTTAAAAAATAATAATTAATTGTATTTAGATATAAAATATAAATTTATATAAATTTAAGGGACTGATTTACAAATAATTTTTTTTTTAAAATAGACAAATATAGAGATATAACAAAAAGGAGTCAATAACTATTCAACGCGGCAATATCATAAAGAATTTGGAAACCATAGACTTCAAAGTCTTCAATATAAGTGGCTTTGACCAAAATCCAAAATAAAAAAAAAAATTGACTCATGCCTTTTTCTATTACTATTATGACTAGAATAGCATATCACTTCAGCGTTAAGGATCAAAGACTTGCAATATTTGACATAAAATAGTAAGGCAAATAGAAGAACAAAATAACCCATCAGGACTCGAGATTTGTACACAATTACAACACTATATAAGAGAACCAACTACTATAATTATACATTACATGATATGAGATACATATAGATACACTATAACTAAACAAACCTATACACCCAAAACAATAATTCAACTAAGGCTCTTCAGTTTTAAAAATAAGCCCAACACACAACAAATAACCAACGAATGAGACATACACTACCTGAAGATATGTCTCCAGGAAGTGTTGTAGCTCTTGCTGTGCAACTCAAACCGCAAGTGTGTCGAAGAATCATATCTCGAGTCTCCCCGATAGTTTTCTATGGGGTCTAATCTCTCATAAATCTTCTTGTTACCCCTGCTCTCATACATTTAAGATATCAATGTTAGAATATAGCTTTTGATATTTAATATATTCTCATTAAATTGAAACCACAAGCTTCACCTATTGAGGCAATTTACTAAAATTAGACTCATCTACGGACAAGCGGAGACCCTGATCCTGAGCCTCCTGATCCCAACGATGGTAAGGGTCTTCTCACAAATGGATGGTTCAGCAGTTCAGCTGCAGTTGGTCGCTCATCCGGGTTCACTTTGAGACACTTTATTATGAAATGGCGAGCGTCTTGTGATAGAGTATCAGGTATTTCTGGAAGCGTACCCCTTCCGATCCTAAACAGGGCTTGAACCTGCGCGTTTGTACAAATACTGATTTTAACTCTTACATTAATGGGAAATGACCATAAGAAAATAAATAACCCGTTAACACTAAACTGAAGGTGGCAAGGTGCAAAACAAAATCACTGTGTTGAGACTAATCATTAAACTGAGACAAGTGTTTTGTTCGTATATTTTCTAAACACAAATGTTCACGTGTATTTCAGAATAGCTACATAGTTAGTGGTTTTTGTAGAGAAATTCCCCTAAGTTATATAAAGAAAGTTTAAGAATCTTGAAGACTTACGGGTTCTAGATCGGAGTAAGGGATCTGACCAGTCAACATCTCCAACACAGTGCATCCAAGGCTCCATATATCAGCTGGACTTCCATACCCATCATTACGCTTGGGGTTAATAACCTGATCAAGTAATTTTGTTCCATTTAGAAACAATTGTGCAAGTATAGCCTAAAGTACAATAAAAAATGGAAGGAAGCCACATATATCTGTTACATATGAAGTTATAAACACCATAAACAGAAATAAAGGAAATTTAATCAAATACTTTGACGGAAAAATAATTGGGGGGGTTTTGATGTAAAGACCCTGAATCGCATCGTATGCAACAACATATTTAAGCAACACTGTAACATCCAACATTGCCATTCATGTATGATATTTTTGTCTCTCACTGTATTCACACAATCAAAACAGTAGGAAGGATCCCAAACAATTACCTCTGGAGCCATCCAAAATGGAGTTCCCTTGCAGGACTTAATGTCGTTTAACTTTGACACCTAAATAACAAAATGATACAGGTACCAAGTCAGACGAATAAGCGATGTACCAGGTTATTACTTAAAGAGTTAAGAGCAAAAAACTATAAACATATATTAATGGAAAAGAACCTTTGCCAAACCAAAATCTGCAAGTTTGACGGCGCCATTAGCGTCCACCAATATATTTGCGCATTTAATGTCCCTTTGTCACATAAGATAAAAAAGTAAGCAACCCAGAATACGCAGGAAATTAGAGGCTTGAAATATACAGGGACAGCTACGACAAGAGAGTCTAACCTGTGAATAAAACCTTTATCGTGTAGATATTTCAAACCGTCAAGAATTTGTCTAGTATACAAGGAGACTACAGAGTACCGTAGCTGGTATCTTTGGTAGAGTTTTAGAAGGGACCCTTGGGTTACAAGCTCAAGAAAGATGTACAAATTCGAACCGTCCTGCAAACAGCAAAATATTATAATCTGCAAGAAAACTGCTTAGACAGCTGCAATTGACAAAATGAACAGGACATACCTTAGCTGTGCCACGATAGCGCACAATATTTTGATGCTGTAGCTGACTGAGAAGCGCAATCTCCTGTAGAGAATGAAAAATGTGGCAAAGGTAAGGACTTGGGCAACCTACTTCTAACAGATCAATGACATAATGCTACAAGGGTAGTGAAATATGCTGCGGCTCATAGACCATGTATATGAAACTTCCATACCCCCTCAAGTTGTTGTATGCACTCTTTTGCCTGACTTCCCTGATCAAGTAGTGAAACTTCCTTGACAGCAAAGAAGTCCCCATCTCTACATTTAACATAAACATCCATCAGCCAAAGGCATAATGGAAAGCTCGCTTTGCACGGAAGTTGTCAACTGACTACCTTAGTATCCCTCATTAAGTCTACATTCTTTTAAACGACCAGCAACTAAGTATCTGATTAAGTTCAAGCAACCAGTACGACTTACCCTGAAATGCCTTCATACACAGAGCCAAATGATCCTCGTCCCAGAAGTTGACCCTTTTGCCAAGAAGTGATGATTGATCCTCCAGAGGCATAAATCGGCGAAGTATTTGATACTGTACTAGAAGTGTCACACTCGTTTGTAGTGAATGAGCATGCCTCATCCGCCGTATCTCCCAACATAGCTCCCTTCTCTTCCGTTTCCAATTCCTCTTCCCTAGTTTCTTCTTCAACACATCCATTTTCGGAAGAAGAAGAGGTACTGGGTCGCGCAACTGTTTCAGCTGGAGCAAATTGCGTAAGGAAATCCCAAGATGAGCCGTGAAGATCAATAGGAGGTCGTTTCATCGAAGGAGGAGGCTTAAGTACTGGTGGTCTTACCCCTTTTATACCACCACCAACAGGCACCACATCATTGGGAACAAGATACCCTTTCGACTTCACCAAAATAGTAGGTTTTCGTTCTATACCACGCCTATTCTCTACTGTACCACCATCAACAACTTCCTTATCCACTGGAGTGCTTAAACTCCCAATCTCACTAGACTCGGAAGGCATAAACTCAGTAAAATTCCCAATATCCCTAGACTCGGAACGAGTCAATTGAGTAATGTCCCGATTCGTTGAATTAGAAGAAGCAACAACAACACCACTACGACCAGCTTCACTCCAATCCTGAGGTTGAATCCTGTGACTATCAAGCTCAAAAGACTTAAACCTATTAAGAACATCTGAAGAAGAACGCTTCTTACAAGCCTCCCAAGCATCAAAAGAAATCGCCAAATCATCAGGACCAGAAACACCAAGAGACTGATAAATCCGATCCATTTCTCCCTCACCTCCTCCGATTCGGAAACTAGTACGATCTGGGAACTCAAGAGAACGAGTCATCAACGAAGAAGTCGAAACTGAAAGATCTTCAGCTGACGAACTAGAACAAGACGCAGCATCATAATTGATATGCCTCGCCGCATCACGTCGCTCTAACCGCCGTACCGGAGTAGTCTTGTCTGCTCTTCGTCCCGATGATTTCTTCATACGAGCTATAATTCTATCCATAACCAGCTAAATCCATACGCTACTCACAAAGCTCCAAGTCAGAACAAAGAGAATTAAAATCGCACCTCTTACTTTGACTAGAACCGCTTCAATGGAGCTTGGAACTGGAAATTTTTTTCCCGAGAAAACTCGCGGGAGTGAAGAAGACCGAGAAATTGGGCAAAACCTGACGGCGAGGAGAGAGAAAGAGAAGAAATGTAAACAAATAACAAAACTAAAAAAACGCGGTGTTTCGTGGAATAATCGGAGATGGAGCCTTGTGTCTGCGTTTTGATTCCTCCATGAGACCTCTCTACTTTTTTTTACTTTGACGTGTTCACTAACTGGGCTTTCTTAATGGGCTTATTATGTTGGGGTCTTTTGGGTTTCAGTATTGGAGTGGGACATAAAACCGGAAATTCAAACACAAAACTGGAATCGAACCAAAAATAATTATTATTACGACTAGTGAATACTTTAAATATTAAAAATGATTATATTAATTAAAGAAACTTAATATTTAATAATATGTAATTTGGTACTACATAATTAGACAGATTGACAGTACCTTTTCAAATTGGTCATCTATTAATGAAAAGCTAATGTTTTTTTTTGACTTTTGTAGTAATTTATTTATTTGTAATTTAGTGAATATTATTTTTATAATATATAATTTGGTGATATATTTAATATATAGACAGATATGAAATTATAATTAGGCAATCTGGTAGTATATTATTAATGTTAATTAACTTATTATAGTATTTTATTTATCAAAATTTTCAAAAAAATTAATGTTTAGATATACTGTATGAATTGTATTAAGAATAGTATCTCTTTAGCAAAAAAAAGAATAGTATCACAAAATCTGGTAATATTAATGAATTATTAATTTTTATTAACTTATTACAGTTAATTATTTATCAAAAGTTTCTTTTAAAATTTTGATATGTGGAGCTGTCATGTAATAATAATACATATATACAAAAAATAGTATACTTTTAAAAAGAACTTATGACACATGTGTAGAAAGTAAGAAATTTATAGTAATACAATAGCTTAACTATATTTGGCTAAAGTTACATCAGTGAAATTGCTATATATATTAAAAAACGCGCGAAATAGTTTTTTCATAGTTCTTAGAAGTTGCATCTGCTAAACATATCTTAAAATCTTGATCCGCACGTCAATACAAGTATATCATTTTTCGCTCGTAAATATAACTAACTCTTATTTGACACATAAATACCGTTATATCATTTTCCCGCGTAAATTCAAATTTTTTTTCTATATGTTGATGTAGGTAAATCTCTATCGGTTTGTATAACCAGGTAAATCTCTTCTCACTCGTTAATACTCTTGAAATTTTTTTTCGGTACATAAATACGATCAAGAGTTTTTTTCCTGTCAGTGAATATGTTATTTTTCGTACGTAGATTCGTTTTTCTTTCATTCAAAAATAACATTAAAAATTACTTTTGTAACAAACTTGCTTGCAATTTTACCGATTCTGAATCAAAACAAATTAAACAGTTATGAACATCTTTGTCACAAAATTTTAACTTATACACAAATAAGGAAAACCTAGTATTACAAAAAAAAAAAAAAAAAAATTACAATAAAAAAATATATATAAATAAAAACTTGAGACAAAGAGCTCTCTCGGAAGAGAAGAAAGAGGCTGCTGTTTGTTCATGCGTTTTGTTCCTTGAACAAGTTTTCCCCCAAACAAAAAAAAAAACACACAGAAGCAAAAAAAAAAAAAAACATTTCGCCTCCTCTCTTCTTCTTCTTCTACCAGTCTCTTCTCTATCGCACCATCGCAAAAACCCTAATTTCGCTTTGATTTTTCTCTTATCACAAACCCTAATTGTTTCCACCACTCGCTTCTCTTTCCATCGTTTCTTCTCCGTTTGGGTTTGTTTTAAGAGTTCTTTTTTGTTTTTTGGTTTTTTTCTTCCCTTCTTGGGGAAGAAGCCATTGTTTCGTTTAAGCGATTGAATCTGTAAAACTCTGTTTGGGTTTGGGTTTGGGTTTCCCTCTTTCGTTGAACCCGTTTTTTTCGATTTTTCTTGTTCTGGGGAAAAAATTCTGATGATGCGTTGAACGAATTTTGCCGCTGTTGGGTTCAATTCTAGGGCTTAGGTTTGATTGGTATCGCTAGTGATAGGTATTATAGTGGTTAGGGTTTCTGGTTAGTGCCATCAGTGTGAATTCAGGCTAGTACCTTATTGGTGGGTTTGGATGATGATGATGATGATGATCTTCTAGTTTTGGTTTGGAGTATCTCTAAGCCATCTGTGGGAGAGATGGATGTCTAGAGGGTTTTCTCGTTATTGAATTTGAGTTTTTCTTGTGCTTCTTGAAAGATTCAGCTTTGAAATTGGATTTTTCTTCCCTGCCCCTTCTGTGGTGTGGTAGTTGATTAGGCTAGAGCCTGTCTCGAGAATTGAATAATCTTTCTTTTATCTGATGAAGTATAGCTTTCCTAATGGACAAACGCGAACCCTCTTTAGTACCCGAATGGTTGAGAAGTTCAGGACATGGTTCTGGTGTTGGCAGTTCAAATCATCTTCAATCGTCTAATTCTCAGTCAGGTATGCTTTAGTTTGTTGGATTTCGTAATTATTATATCTTGTTCATTGCCTTTATATTGATTTTAATACAACTGTTTGATTCATATGAATAGCATTGTGACTCTATTTCCTTTTCATTTTGGTGTAGATTCTTCTTCGTTATTACGTAATGGCAAGAATAGGAATTCTAGGAGCAGAAGTGATGTTGATTCAGTTCGGTCTCCTTTTCTCGATCGGTCTTCTTCCACCAATACAAGGAGGGGATCTAGTAATGGGTCTACAAAACATGCATATAGTAGTTTCAACTTCAGTAGGACCAACAGAGATAAAGATCGATCCAGAGAGAAAGATAGGTCGAGCTACATGGATCCATGGGACCATGACACTTCTATGCCTTTTGGAATTGGTAGGGGACAGGAGCCACTGAGACGATCACATTCAATGACAACAAGGAAACAGGGCAACCACCTTGCTCAAGGATTAGCAGTAGGATATACAAATGGTGGAAACATTAATCTTTACAACGGAACTAGCCCTGCAAAGAGCTCCAAAAGAACCGGCTTCGATAAGGATTTTCCTTTGCTTAGAGCTGAAGAGAGAAATGGAGTCCCAGACGTCGTAAGAGTCTCATCTCCTGGTCTAAGTCCTACTGTTCAGAGCTTGCCAGTTGGTAATCCAGCCTTGATTGTTGGGGAAGGTTGGACATCGGCTCTGGCAGAGGTTCCCAATGTTATTGAGAAGAGTGGTGGTACTGCCTCCCATGATAATGTTGGTAGTTCGGCTAACTTAACGGGAACAACTAGTCGTAACATGGCTGAAGCATTGGTGCAGGCTCCAGGGAGAACTGGTACACCACCCCAGGTATGATTTGCATCTTTGTGTTGCTTATAGGACACTACCTTTTCTGTTTTTTCTAATAGTTTTTTTGTATATGGGATCTGTAAAGGTACAAACACTCGAGGACCGAGCTATTAGGCAATCTAGGCAGTTGATACCGGTTGTACCTTCAGCACCAAAGGGCTCGGTAAGTTTTTTTTTTTCCTTAGTTGGTCTTATTTACCTTTTAGCTACCTTGGGCTACATTCAGTATATGTTGGTTGATATGTCAGGTTCATAACTCTTCTGATAAATCCAAGAACAAACCAATGTTTCGAAGTGGTGAAGCAGGTCTTGTTTCTTCAAGAAATGCCCACCAGCAGTCCTCTGTGATGGTTGGTAATCTTCAGTCTAATTCTGGTAGTCAGACCAAGTCTGAGGCGACTAAGAAACTGGTGATTCTCAAGCCTGCTAGGGAAAATGGGGTAGGTGCTGGTGGTTCACCACCCAACAGCCGAGCTGCTGCTAGCCAGCTGACCACTGCTCCATCCGCACAATTTACTGCTTCTGCGAGGAGTACCAATGGTCCAAGGGAGCTCAGGAGAGCTTCTGTAAACGTGATAGCTGGAAAAATCGCTGAAAAGAAACTTTCCTTGGCTCAAACTCAGAGCAGGCATGCATTTTACAGTGCTTTGAAGCAAAATACATCTACAAACATCTCAACTGATCCATCAAAAACTAGCTCGTGCATCTTTTCTTCAGTTGAGGAAAAGGCAAACAGCTCGAAGGAGCTTGTAGTAGCTAGTGACCCTCCAAGTGCACAGGCTGCAGAAAGAAATGACATCAAGGATAGAGTCGAGAAAGTTACTGATGTTGCAGAAAGGATTTGTAGATTTGACTTGGCAGTACGTCCAGATCCAAAAGAGGCTGCGTTCCTTAGATCCCTTGGGTGGGATGAAAACGATAGCGAAAAGTACGAAGGCATCACAGTGGAGGAGATCAGAGACTTCGCTGAACAGGTACATGACACAACAACTTTCTTCCTTGGTTGCTTTTTAAAATCTCTCATCATCTTTAACTCGGTTTTTCTTATATTCATCTTTGAAAACAGTGCAAGAAGTTGAAGCCATCACTGGTGCAGAAGCTGCCTATCGTATAAGAAGCAACCGAGGACATAGCTCCAGACTCTTGATCCGATTTTGTTCTGGTGTCCAGATGGAAGATAGTTTTTCGTTCTCTTTTCTTTATTTTCTTGGGGTCTTTTTATTTTGGTTACTTCGGCGCTGGCAAGAAGGTGGGAAGGCTTTAGTGCAGTAAGAGTGTTGTTTCTGCTTCTTCAGAGGTGCATCAAAAGGGAAAAAAAAAAATCTGACTTATTTTGTACATCTTTGGTCTGAAGATAAGAGGGTTTTGTCTTTGGCATTTCTTTTAGGTTTTCAAATGTTTGATGATCATTCATGGTGAGGGAAAGAGGAAACTGCTAATGGGGGTTTAAAATAGAAAATTTAAAGAATTTATTTTCTTACCTATTTATGGAATTCATCTTTTAGCCTTATATATTTTATATAATTTATCTATATTTATACAGTTATAAATATAATTACCCAATCTTTTCTCGATACTAATGGAGGTTAAATAGAGCATGTATGCACTTCGGAGTTCTGAAGTTCGGTTTTTCATCTTCATAGAAACACTGAAACACCTACTGTAATTCTGAAAAAAATTTCAACGACTCTGGTTAATTTTCTACTTCTCATTTCACTTAAAAAAAATCTTTTATGACTTTTTATATTTACGGCAATTTGAAGCATCAAAAATCATAAACCTTTTTTTGGGAATAATTATTCAGTATGCCACTTTGTGTAAAAAATGTGAGAAAGGAGATAAGACAATTAATCATGTGCTATTTACATGCCCACATTCTAGGTAAATTTAGAAATTATCTTGGATTCCGATATTATCATGATATTTTTCTTCCACCTCGATGTACACTATCTGGATTTCTTATTTTGGAGTTGTTGTCTCAATTGGAAGATAGAGATATAAATCATGTTTCCCTTGAATTCTATAGTTTTTATAGAAAAATAGAAATAAGAAAGTATTCATAGGAATGTACATTAAGAACCAATAGATATCACAACTCTAAGATCATTTCCATCCCACATTTTTATTTGATTGTTGGCATATTAAAAAATTTTAAAATAATCAAAAGTGTCTGTGCAGAGATATTTGGTGGTGGTGTTTTGGAGGACCATACTACATGTCTGGGATCTGGGATGGTGGTGGTTTTGAGGAGAAAATCAAACAAATATTACTGGGAGCTAATATTTGGAGATAAATGTCATCGATGAAGTCCCTCCCCCTATATTTGGATATAAATGTCATCGATGAAGTCTTTCCCCCATATTTGGAGATAAAAGTTTTACTATATGAAGATATCTTACAAAAAATATTGATTGTTAGGTTTTTGAATCATATGAGTAGAGCTGGTCGCGATGGTCCAATTTCCTGTAGAGTGACTAGCTATCTCCAACCTACTATATGATTTTGGGTTGTTTTGTGCCTCTTTTCCTATGTTCTTATCAAAGATCTTTTTGTCTTGTAATTATAAAACAAATTGTTTAGCTTTTTCTTCCAAATTTATGATTTCTAAAGTTTTTCTGTAACCTATTTTTTCTTATTACGCTATCAATCATTGAGTAATAATCATATATATGAAAGTTGACTAACTCTCTCCATATGAGTGTCACATCATCATTCCAGCGTATGTCACATGTCCATAATTAATGTTAACTTTGAACCATATAGTCTTTTTTCGTCTTCCATTCCAAAGGTTAATGATATATTCATTATTGTTCATATTTAATTGCAAAAATCATCATTAACTAAAATTGAACTTTTTCATCTTATATAAAGATGTTATGATGAGGGGGAAGGGTTGGCCCGTAAAGGAGAAGATCACACAAGGAGAAGATCACACAAGGAGAAGATCACACAAGATTGATGCAGACATTTAAAAGAAAATCAAATAAAATCAACATTGCTCAGTAAGCTAATTGTGTGGCAAATTGCTTTGTTCGTGAATTTTTTTTAATTAAAAGTTTATGTCTCTACAAGATCTAACGAAGCTTCCATCTTTAAAAGCGAAACAAGGTTATAAACGAATCTTATGATGTGTCTTTTATGTCAGTGATATTGTTGAAAAGGTTGCTAACTAGAAAAATACTTCAATATAAAAACTAGTTGTTCATACGTTAATTTCAATTGCATTAGTGAATAATAAAAAAACTAGAAATTACAATGATCAACTCATCAAAACATGACATTTAAAAGGATTAAAAAAAAGCCGCAGCGTAGCGCGGGTAATCACCTAGTTTAATTAATATGCGGTTGACAAAAAAAGAAGTAATGGTAAAACATTTAATGTAAAGATGACAAAAATTATATTTCCATTTTTATCTATTTGGTAGTATAATTTTATGTTTAGATGTTATAATCCTTATTAAGGTAATAAATTGTTCAGTTGGAAACTAGCAAAATATTTAATTTTAAATGTGAAAGAAAATTTATTCGTAAATTTTTAATTTGTTACATATTTTAAAGATATGTCAAGTTTTTCTACTTGTTAGAGAAAACTGATCATATTTGAATTACATAACTCACTTTTAAGTTTAACACCATTAACGTTTAGGTTGGAAAAGTAATCAAAACCTAGGTTAAATGAAAATGAAAACAGATACACGGAAGCAAAATGTCTCGGAAACGAAAAAATGGTTTTTTCCTTAAATTAGGAAATAGAATGTTTTGAAAACGTATATACATATGTATATATGTTTATCTTTATATATATAATAAATCACCAAACATAAAAGCCAAATTAAAAGGAATATTATAAACAACGCAAATTCAAAACATAAATTATGTATTAAATAGTTGAATTAAACACTAATAATAATACATATTTATGTATTATGTATCATGAATTCTTATATTTCCAAATTATTTATTTATTATGTTTCCATACAAAAAAAAAAGGTTTCATTGCATTTCCAAAACGAAGATGGGGTTTCCATTGTGTTTCCAAACAATTTTTTTCTAGATATCTTGTGTTTGTGGTTTGTTTATTTGTTTCCGTGTTTTCGCAAGTTTTCGTTTCCAAAACTTTGTTTTTGTCTGGAAACAGAAAACAGACCTAAGGAAATGTTGTCATGAAACATAAATAAAAACAAATAGTTCATATAACTTTTTTTTTTTTTTTTTTAACATCTGATAAGCTTTTATTGGCTGAAAGAGTGGTCCTCATTGAGGACATTTACAAGAAATCCAGGAATGTAAAAATAGCTGTTAAAAGAGATATTATTCGGTAAAGGTTCTTTAGCCAAACAATCTGCAGCTTTGTTGTTGTATCTTCGTGTCCAAGCAAATGTAACTTCCTTGAGATTTTGTTTCCAATAATTGATCTCTCGAACCCAGTTGTGTACACGAAAGTTGTGTTGGTCTCCAGTGACTAGTTTTGTAATTGTTGCATTATCTCCTTCAAAAGTTACTCGCTCAAAGCCGCGTATCCAAGCTTGTTGCATTGCAATGAGTAGGGCTTGAAGTTCTGCTTCCAAAACACTATCACATATCATGCCTTTGCTAGGGCCAGATGTTGCATAAAAACCTGCTGAGTCTCTAATTATCCATCCTGCTGGTGGTGTAGTATGCTGTCGGAACTGACTATCATAATTACACTTAACAAAGTTCTCTTGTGGTCTTGTACATTGAGAATGTTGTGATCGTTGCTGTCGATGGTTTTGATCGGTTTCTGTATCTTCAGACCAGCAGTTAACCAATTCTTTTGCTTCATTGACCGCTTTAGAAAGATCTTGGCGCCAAGTACTTCCTTTTTGTTGGTAAACCAACAGATTCCTATCCTTCCATATTCGCCGTAAAGTCCATATAGGTAGTTGTCGTTCAAGCTTAGTAAGATTCTGGTTGTTATAGCAATCCACTATACCTTGGAATTTGTCTTCAAAGCTAGTTGACAATTGCTGTTAGGATTTTGACTTCCTCTCCAAACCTATTGGGCCATACAAAATGTTATATATGTGTTATTGGGCCAATATGCGGTGGCTCAATATTATTGTGATGAAATTATGAAAAAAAAACAAAAAAAAAAAAGAATTGAGAGATGCCTATTTGGTTTTTTTTTGTTTTTTTTTTGATAAAGGCTATTTGGCTATTTTCATATGTTTGGTTTTTTGTTTCAAATTCAAATATTTGGGTTTAATTTACAATATTCTCGAATCTCCGACTACTCAGTATGCAAAATTCTGAAATAAAATCAGACCCTTTCGCGTTTTCTTCAACAGTTCCAAATCCATCGTCGTCACAAGCACATCACTCATCTTCAGCTCTGAAGCCACCTTAAAGGTAAAATTTCGTCGAGATCGTCCTTCTCCTTTTGGTTCCTGCTTCTTCGTTCCTCTTATTCCAATGCTTGATTCGCTCGCTTTACGGTCTGATTTCATCAGATCCGATGGAAGTATCCATTGCAATTCTCTAGAGATCTGAGATGAAAATTTTGTACCCGTTTCACAGTTTTGATGAGACTTTTTTTCTTTTCTTTTTTACGGCTTTGAATCGTTAAGATATCGAGCAGTGTTGGTCCAACGATGTTAGATTTTGATGTTATGATCTATCAGTTTCATAGCTTAGAAGAGATCTGATCGTAAAGTTTTGGCTTGGGAATCAAAATTGAATTATAGATTGGTTTTAACGAAGTATAACTTAGGTATGGGGTCGATTTGGTGGCAGTTGTGTAGAAATTTTAATTTCAGGACCGGCCTTGATGATCTATGATTTTTTTCTTAGATCTTAGTGTATCTATTCACAGAAATCAAGATCTTGGTTGAGTTCAGTGCTGATCTTGTTTCTGAGACCAAAGTCTGATTTTGTGTGTGTTTCCAGTGGTTATAACACTTTATTTATCACTGTTTCAGGTATATCTTGAATCAACAACAATGGCAGGGACTAATGTAAGTATATCTCTTAGCTAATTGAATACTGTATTATGTGAGAATAGTATAGCTTATTGAATACTGTTGGGATCATACTTGCCGGTATTCATAATGAAACCTAGTCTTGTGATGCTTTTGGGTTTGCTACTCTTATGAATTTTTTTTTAGTTTTCTTGAGTTGAGAACCCGTCATGTATGTTTCTTGGTGATAGACTCTGTTGTTTGTGTATAAAAAAACTATATCAGTTATTCGTCACCTTTGGCTTGACCAGATAGCTCCATGGGTTTGTAATGGTTTATATAGTCAAGCCATAGATGATGAGTAACTGATATAGCCATTTTATTTGATTGGCCGCAAATACTTAAGGAACTTAGGCTTTCGAGTTTGGACCCTGTGTGATTGTCTCTATGATTGGTGGTAGTTGGACTGGATATCTTTATCTACCTTGCTGTTGTAGAAGTTCAACCTTACATAAGCTTTACATGGATTCTCGCGTCTGCTTCTGTCTTAATTCTTGGATGCTGATTGTCTGATCTACAATGAACAGGATTCTTGTCCTTTGGTAAAGAATATTCTTCTTCTAGACTCTGAAGGAAAGCGTGTGGCTGTCAAGTATTACTCAGATGATTGGACTTCTAATGCTGCCAAGTTAGCTTTTGAAAAGTATGTCTTCTCAAAGACCTCCAAGACCAATGCTCGCTCAGAAGGTAAGACCAAATTGAAACTTCCACACATGCAGGTATTTCATATATGTAGTTCTCTGTAAGTTGTATCATATATGAGTGTAAAAGTTTCATGATTTTTATGCTTGTTGGCTGTCTTCTGGGTTTCCTGACACGGTATCTCCATATCCTCTGTCTTAAGTCACTTGTACAGTTGTACGTGTGTATAAATTTTTTTTCTTAATGTTACTTTTTGCAGCGGAGATCACACTGTTGGAGAATAATATTGTAGTCTATAAGTTTGCCCAGGACCTGCATTTCTTTGTTACGGGAGGTGAAAATGAAAACGAGCTCATCTTATCATCTGTTCTTCAAGGCTTTTTTGATGCTGTTGCATTACTTCTGAGGTATTTTAGCCCACCTTAACAGATGACTATGTGCCTGTGCCTTTTCGTGATACGAAATTAACGTTGAGTATCCGTTCTCCTTACAGGAACAACGTTGAAAAGATGGAAGCCCTTGAAAACTTGGATCTCATCTTTTTGTGTCTTGATGAGATGGTTGACCAAGGGTATGCTACATATGCTCTCAGATACTATTCTTCAATTTTTTCGACTAGGTTAATTTCGGAGATCTAACATTTTTGCCTTGCGCAATAGTTATACTCATATGCAACTTTTACACATAGGCGGGTAGAGATAAAAGATTGCTGACTTCAGCTTGCCATTGAAATCTTAGCAATTAGGTCCCTAATATGCTGAAGGAGTTGAGTTACATTACGGACATAGTGATATCTGGTATTTAGGGACTGAGAGAACTTATTGTTTGATTATTGGTGAACAACTTCAGGCAGTGTAGTAAGGTGTTCTTTAGAGTTTAGTGCAGGACTATTGTCACTATCTTACTATCTTAGGGGGTAAATTGTAGATTTGCGAGCTCAGCAACATACCTTACGTTGGTTAGTTGAGAGCTGAAGGTTTAAAAGGATAGCCCAGGAAATTCGTTGGGGCGTTTTGGAATTGTTGAGAGTTAAGAGACTTCCCTCGTTAATGGAGTCTCTTGTAAAGTGTAATTCTTTGGTGAATTGAATGAATAATATATTGGGGTTTGAATCCCTATCACTGCATTACTCATGTTTTTGTTGTCTTATGGAAATATGTTCAGGATGGTACTTGAAACAGATGCCAATGTTATTGCTGGAAAGGTAGCAATGCAAAGCGCAGAAGCAAGTGGTTCACTCTCTGAACAGGTGAGATGCAATATGGTTACTAACTAGTACTAAGTTACTAACTAAACAGTCTAAACTACACAACCTTTGACCAAAGCGATAGTCACTACAGCGATTATACATTTGACCATTTCATGTTTTTTGAATTGTAGACACTAACGCAAGCATTGGCAACAGCTCGTGAACACCTTGCAAGAAGTCTTCTTACATGATTTTTTCATCTTGGGAGCGAAATGGTATATTCATGAGCCCTTGTAACCATATCTGAAATGGTTGCCGTTCATTAGAAATTAATCCCCTATTGTCTCAACTATCTTAATGACTTTGTTTCTTTACGATTTTTTTTTCCGTGGAATTTAGATATATTTTTTCCCTTCTTGTATTCTCTCTATATGATGGTGTTCTTGCGGAACTATTTTTAAAGCTGAGGATCAACATATGCACTAGTGATTTCTGAGTTTATGTTTCTTATAAATAATAAACTAAGCAAATGATTTCTGTTTTTTTTCTTAGTTTTATGGAGAATCATTGAATATGATGTTCAATGTTTAATGTGGACTCTCTTTCGCATAATTATGAATATGTTTCTGTTGCTGCAATTGAAATAATAAATATTGGTGGTGGATCCTCACAAGTTCTTGTTTGCGTGGATAATTAGAAATGAATCAAATGATCTGTTGTACTGGAATCATTTTAGGATGTTTTTACGTTATTTAATTATATATCTATGATCATTTTCCATGAGAGTCCCTATCAAGTGTTGTGGTTTAACTGTTTTAAGACCTGTTTTAAAAATTTCCCGCTTAGCTCTGCTTACTCTCTGCCCAGTCGCTAGGCCTATCATATCATTAATGAGTAATTCTTCGAAGAAATTAGTTATTTGAATATTCTCCACCCAATACGACTACTCTTTTGCATAATCTTGGATATTCTGATTATTTTTAGATTGTAAGTGTAAAAAAAAAGATTCTATTTTTTGTTATTCATATATTTAGATTGAAAGTTTGTGCGCAGCGCATCAATAAACGAATCATGTAAACAACAAATTGAGAATCATATAGAGAACATACCGTGTACAACCTGTTCTTTAAGATGGCATTTTGAAGAAGAACCATTCTTCGGTACCCAGGATGAACTAATCATGTTCATTCTTACCCAGAAAATAATCCCAACAATTTTATGCTAAATGTTTTTTTTCCTACCTTCATCTGTTACAATTTTGTTACTATTTTAAAAAGATGGTCATTATTAACACTTTTTTATTTTGGATTTGGAGAGATTTATGTAAGTTTTTAGGAAATTTGGTGGAATTGTTAGATTGTTTTTTAATAGAAGATAAAACCAGTTTGTCATTTGGTGAGATTTATATGGGTGATTGTAGGAGATTTTCTAAACAAAAAAAAATAAAATGGAAAATTGGATTTCAGAAGAAAATTGGATAAACAAGCAAATGCAAAGAAAAGTAATGATACTCCCACCACCTGCTGCATTTCCTGGGAAAATTTCACGTCTTTTTCAAAGCGAAGACAATAAAAAAAATTGTAAGGTCATCTTTACGTCATGACTCATGAAATAATCATGATAAACAGAGCATTGTAGTAAAACTATACAGAGAAATGAACAATTAACTCGTTTCCAACTTACAAGAAAAGTCACGTTAAAAAAGTTATCTCACTTCGATGAAGAACATGAGCCAAGATGTACAAGCAACCATACATACCGCCAGAGCAAGATTATGTTTGTAGGCCTTTTCTCATGAACTTTATATTCCAAACTTTTAGCAACTACATTTTGGGATCAATTTGAAAACGCTAAGATTGTAATGCATATAAACGATATCTGATGCACTGAAAACTTAATGAATCAAACATTGATTGACCTTATTCGCTACTATTAGTGGGATTTGATTTATATATGTGTGATCATGTTCTGTAACAAACAATGGAGGATTTTGGAATACAAAATTGACCGGAGAATTTGAATCTGGATTCAATTCGAAATGGAACGTAGATCTCCAGTTTTGTTTTGTTTTTAAGAGCGAAGACGAAGAAGAAATGCAATGAGAACATGAGAGCAAAAAACAAAACAGAAAAGAACGACCAATTTTTTCCTGTGATTTTTTTTTTTGTTAATAACAAATCTTACAAAATAGAATTTTAAGCCTATACCAGTTCGTACAAAACCGGTAGTGTTTTATTTTTTGCTAAATGCTTACCTCTGGAGGTGTGTGATTCTTTCATTTCAATATTTCAAGTACAAAAGTGTTAAAGTATCTCAAATTAGTGTTTTGGATTATTTTCTAAAAACCTCTTATGATTTGAATAACAATTGATTTAATATGATTTTCATAAATTATTAATTGAATATAAAAAGATTGTGAGTGATTTTGAATGATTTTATAAAAATATCATATTAAATAACACTGGATTTGGTAAGTGATTTAAAAATCACAAGTTGAATAACAGAGGATGTTTTTTCAAAGTCAAAAAATTTCTGAAATCAACGTTTCAGTACCCCTCTAAGTGTCTACAAAAAAAAAGTCAATATTAATAAATTTAAATAAATTTAATTTTGGTTAAGAATAATGAGTTAGATTTTCTCAATCTCTAAATAATTAGTTGCATTGGTGATTTAATTAGTAGATTTGTTTCCTTATCAAATGGATTATTAGCAATTTTGGTCAACATTCATTAAATTATGCATTCATTTTCTAAAAAAAATCTAGGCATATATAATACATGTTGAATGTCTTCTTAGAAATGAACCAAATTACACCCTAAAATCCTAATCAAAATCAAGCAAACATGAGCAAATCAATCTTTGTTGTCTATATCAGTTTATTGGTTGTTCTGACCCCAACTCTAAATGCTAAAATGGTGAGTTACCCAAATGGCGATAGACACTGTGCGATGGCGCAAGGTCAAGTGATAAGTGCATGCTTGCAACTAGCCAACGGACTACAACATGCGGATTGTTGCTATGCTATAAACGACGTAAACAGACACGCGGAGACACAAGCAGGTCGTATATGGCTTTGCAAATGTTTCCAAGAAGTCGTAAAGTTGTCTCAATTTACAAAACTTATTGGTATGCCTGAAAAATGTGTCATTCCTAACGCTGTGCCTTTTGACCCCAATATGGACTGTGCAAGGTATGTAGGATTTTCATATTGTTATTATTATTATAAGAAAATATGATCTTATATAAAAAAGAGGTCACTAGATATATTAACATAAGATAGTTTATTAAAAAAGACACATGGAATTTATACCATTTGACAAAAAGATAAATAAACCAACATTTTGTTGACAAAAAAAATAAACAGCCGTATATACGAAAATGTTAACAACCGGTTTTAAATTTTTGATTTTTTAGAAAAATATATTTTAATGGTATTTTTGGAGGATAAAACTAATAATAGAAAAATACTCATTTTACTGATATGTACAACAGTACAAGATATTGCCCAATAATTTTCCTAAAGAATAATAATCTAGGACTCAACTTTTCTAATTTGGAATAATATTTTTGCTGCAGTATTAAGGTCTGAGGCGAAGATGAAGTCACAAGAAAATTAATTATAGCGATTAATGTACTTCAATTTTTACCCTTTTTTTTGTCACCATAATGTACTCTGTTCATGTTCCCGGACAAATAAGCATATGTTTTTAACTAGCAGTGTTAGAACATAATTTTCCTATGACAAAACAATGGCATAAATAATTAGTAACTAGCATAAAAAGCGTTTGCAAGTTTATTGAAATTAAAGATGTATGAGTTAAAGATCAAGTTTTGAGACATCAATACAACAGTAGCAAAACTGGACTGTATGAACTAGTGATGCAATCTAAAGAAAAGAGGCTCACAATTTTGTAAAAAACAAAAAAAGATGTTGAGAGAGTATAAAAAACAACTGTTAAGGTTCAATTGTTGAAATAATTCTTATGAAGTTAGAAGACTAGCTAGGATTTGAAAATTTTAGTTGCGATTTTTATTATAATTGGCCACACGAAAGGCTTTTAATGGCAATATACATATCACATTCCAAAGCATAAGATTTATCTCACTATCTTACAAGATAGGTCTATAAGAAGATTGTGAGATGTGCCAAAGATTACACTAAATAAGACTGCCTTAGCTTCTTTGGCCCGAATAGATCTCACACTAATTTTGTTCTCCGTGGTGTGAAAAGAGCCATCCACCTACATCACAACGATCTTGCTTCAAGGACACATGCTCATGTCAAAGTCATCTTCATTTGAGATTCAAACTTGTCGTGTTGCCTTTACCCCACACCAAGTTTGTAAGAGAGTATCAGTGGATCCATAAGAAGCCCAAAATCGTGTCCAATGAGAAGTCCATTAGTTCATTGTCATTAAGGTTTTAGCGAACAAAGACATAAATTTGTCTTTAGAACATCAATGTATACCTAGACAGTTGCCATTGGGAGCAACTCCCCTCATAACCCATTTATGAAATCAAATCTAAAGTAACTATGGTATTCTTGGTGACAATCTAAAGAGACATCTTCTTTACTTTTATCTTGCACAAAATAAAGCTCTAATAAGCTATTACATTTCAGTTTGATTTTCTATATTTCTATCTACCTTAATTAGCTCATTTAAACATTAATCTAGAGAAGGTTCTCTTACACAACTCATTCGCTTGTTAAGTCTGTTTAAGGGCAAAACTGACTATCAGGAAAAGCGGAGATTGATTGAATTGATTCAATACGAAAAGCTTTCAAGCATCCACTAAAACATATCCTCTGTATATTAATAGAGAAACATTCTCTTGAAAAATCTAATGTGTCGTCGCCAGAAAGCTCGAGACACATTTAGCAAAAAACCCGTAAATTTTCTACTTAATTACATTAACATGCCACTATATTTATTAAAAAACAATTAACTGAATAATAATTAGATATGTCATCAATTATCACACAAATTTAAATATCACATATTAAAAATAATTAAATAATTACATACTATTTTAAGTTAAAATTTCACTAAAATTTACTTACAAATATACAAGTCAAAGTTATATTATTTTTAAGAAATAAATATAAAATCAATATAAAAAATTGATTTCATAAAATCAAAAGTAAAATATTCTAAAAAGGCTATAAAAACAGATAAGTTAATTAAAAAAAAAAGAACATATAACTTATTAACAAAATCATATAAAAATGTTATTTTTTATGTTAGTATTATTACCATAATAATTTAAATAACAAGCTTTCAATAGTTATTATAATTGATTATAAAAAAATATATTACCCCTGAATTATCTCCAACTCATTAAAGGAAATTTAATTCCCAATAAATATAGATTTATATATATTCATAATAAATATAAAAATGACAACAAATTAGGGGATATCATGATGTGTGATTATTTATAAATATCTAAGTATGTAAACTAATTAATCTCAACATTTAGTGTAATTATATATACATTAAAAATGGAAATATTGATAACCAGATAGGAATATACGTTATAATTGTACATTAATCTATGTGCTATTAAAAAAGAATGAGACAATAACCCTTATCATTATAAATAAACTTAGTACCCAAAAAAATCATAATATATTTAAAATGAGTGATTATTAGATTATGAAAAATTGTTATAGTTACTCGATTAACCAAAAATATAAAAATTTGATTTTTAAAACACACAAAAATATATATTTCCATAAATTGTAACATTTTATAAATATTTTTTTTACCATGTTCACATAATTCACGGGTGAAATGTATTCATACACGAATACATTGATTTTGAAATTTCATTAATTTTTCATAATGATTTTTTGGTAATAGTGTAATCCGTTATTTTTAGAAAATATTAACAAACCGACTAACTCAAAATATTTAAATAGCCTAATCACAAATATTAAATCAATAAATTAGATTATCTTCAGAAAATTTAGTTTAGAATCCGATTGTTACTAACATACAATAAAATTAATTAATTAAACTACCACGTAATTTAGTATATGTCCCTTATATATTAAAAGAGAAGCATTTTCACACAAAATGCTGATGTGTCGCACTCACAGAGCTCCAGACACTATTTCCTTTATTTGTCATTAGTTTTTAATAATATTTACATCAGTTTTCTAAAAATATAATTAACACCCAAAATTAAATTTTTATATTCTCTTTTAACTTAATTATATCCTTTACATTTTCATAAAATCTTTAAAATGAATTTTAAGAATTCTTTGTTCATATGATATGATAATATAAGATTGATATTACAATAATTCTCACGGGTTAAATTTTAATTATTATACAAAAAATTTATATACTTTTTTAATATATATATATATATATATACTACACAATCGAATTTTAAATTCCAAATACTGGTAAATATTATAGATTTTGTTAATAAAAATTGCAATAAAAAATATTTTGTACCGCACATAGTGCGGGTTATTACCTAGTCTTATATTAAAAAGGGATCATAATAAGAGTAAGAAAAATGATCATAATTAAAAAAAAATGATGTTGATCGACACCAACCGTTCAACAAGTGACTAATAATTGTTTTTCCTGGTTTGATTGTTTGTTTGTTGTTTGTGAACATTGGATTCTCAGTTGTTTGTGTGTATGACCCATTAGATGAGAAGATTGTCTTACTGAGTATTTGTGATAATACTCATGCGTCTTAATTGTTGTTTATGATGCAAGGCAAAATATGAACGTGAAATCAAGACATGAAGAGGAAAATGTTCTAATGGCTCGATTGGTTGATGTCTGCTTCTATTAGGTTGCTAGAGTTGATTCTTTAGAATGTTGCCTAGAATTGTCGTTCATTGGTTTGTTATTCTTATGGAATTGCTTGTTAGACTTGGGTTGGTTGTTATTGGTTTAATTGAAGTAATTTCTGGTTTAATGATTATTATTTATTTCCGTTATTATATTGATTGGAGGTTAGGATATTAGTGAGTATGAAATCACTAGTTATTTATTATATTAAAAGCAAAAAAATGGGTCGGATCATTTCAGATACGAAAAAATAGAAAGATATTTTTTTTTTCTTTTATATATGATTTGATAAATACCACTTAGCTGGCTTTATACATGTCAGGTTCGATTGCAGCTCCTTTATCACGATTGCTCTTTGAGTGTCCCCGAACCAAGTACTAGAACAGCTCGTCGATTCATATCTTTTCGATTCACCAGTATATGCATGAAGAAGAACGACATTATGATCCCGTCTCCATGGAGCAGTGATTACCATATACTCTTCATTCTGTCAGCTCTGTCTCTTCCAAGACTCAAACCTCTCCAAGCACCTTTTAACAACATCAAGGAAAGTATTTGTGAATGTAGAGATGTAGAGAAGAATGGCATAAGGTTGGTATCAAACCTAACTCCTATTAAATCCAGGTCTGATCCAAGTTATTTTTGGTCAAACCTTAGCAGATGGTTGTATCAAGATTACAAACTCGTTGGCCGAAGACTCCAGCTGAGAAGTAATTCATCATCATGGCTATGGTTCTGTCTTAAGAAATTGAGATCTTTGGTACTAATATCCCTTATGTTTATGATATGTGAATCCCAAAGTGTGAAGTTTTATGACATGTGTGGCCTGACTCCCCTCTCCAAATCGCCTAAAAGATGTAAGCTCGGGTTTGTTTCCCCCTTCGAGTGCAAAACCGACTACAAGCTTTTTGTGGAATTCCTTAACCTCCATGGCCTTTGGCTTCATGGAAGGGAGGATCCACCTACTTTGTTACGGTTTTGCACCCATCACTTGAGAATCCCGATAGAAGCTTTACCTAAAGGTCTGTGCTTTGAGTTTAAAAGTTTAAAGACTGTTGAGTTATGGCTCTTGAACCGTCTCTTTCCGGCGAGAATCCTTACTTGTACCCTTCACATGGTACACCTTTCTAAAAGCTCGTATGCGTGTGTCGCACGAGCCGTCTATGACCACTTGTTGGTCGAGGAATTCGAGAAGTCTGTCTTCATGTTCGAATACCGCTTTGGTTCCAAAAGACTTTTCAAAATTTGCAAGCCTTTCAAGATCAAGCACCTTCTTGGAAAACTCATGAAACCCCTATTCTTATTCGCTTTGTATTTCTTTAGCCTTTGTTTGTTGTTGCTACTTTGATGTAAGCCCTATCAGTGTACTCTTGGCTTCATGTAAATTTGTTTCTTCTAGATAAATGAAAACAAGTTGTTTGACAACAAAAAACAAAAAAACTGGCTTTATATTATTTATTTAAAAATTTGACACAATTTTTATTTATTTATATTTTTTATTTTATATATGATTTGATAAAAATCACTTTGCTGGCTGTATATTATTTATTTAAAATTTTGAAACAATTTTTTATCTATTGATTTTTTTTTTATAATCTTGTTCTTAGTGTGGACTCATCATTTATTAACAATATAAATATAAATATATATGATGCGCTAAATAGTGAATGTAGTTTAGGATATATCTTTTAGTAGATAGTGCATCTTACCTTACACTATATTTTTTTTGGTGTACTTAAGAACAATGTTTAGTAGAAACTAACGGTCCTCAAATGATAATGGATAGTGATATATTATGGTTTTTATTGGTTTTTGACCATGATATAAGTTTTCTTTATAAAGGTTCTGACTATAAACACTCACACGCCATTTTTGAAAACGAGATGCTCTAGTGACTACCAATCACTAAGGCGGTTGGAGAAGATTTTTGAGATGAGCGATTGGAGTCAGCGGAAATAAAAGGCGGATGAAACTAATTTTAAATGTTAAGAAGGTGAAAACAAACCACCAGAAAATATGGATATTTGATAACTTCGGTTGCAAACAAAAAGATTTTTTATATAATTTCCAAAAAACATATTTATGTAGATATTTTTACAAACATAAACTTGAAATTATTATTTCTAGTATCTAAAAACATATTTAGAATATATTTACTAGAAATTAACATCTATAATTTAAATATTTTATATACTTTCAACTTGCTAAAAAACATTAAATTTATGCGAATTAATGAAGTGAGTTAGAGTTTATAGAAATATGATTGTATAATTTTTTACGTGTTATTCTACTGAAATACACAAACTATTTTTGTTTGATATTAACTGAGTTAATGAAATGTGATAGGTCAATCCTTACCTAGTACCAAACATAAAAAAAAAAAAAAAAAAAAGAAAAAAAAAAAATCCATCTAAAATTATATAATCTAAATATTAATCAACACATATTAAAAAAACATAAAAATACAATATACATTTAATAATTATTAGGGTTATAATATAGTTATCTTTCTAAAAGTATACTTCTCAAACTAACTCTATAAAAAACTAACCAGTCTAACCTATTTTTGGTACATTGGTTATCAAAACCAATTAAATTTCATACCGCAGCGATACCGGTTTACGGTTTACCAAATCAAAGCCTAAGAAAAATATCCGCATCTCTCTCGCTACGACGTTTACCCCTCCTTACACACACCTTACTGTTTAATTTCCCAATTTGTCGCCGACCCTCTCTATCTCCGACCTTAAAATCGCCGGTGATTCTCCCCGGAGAATATGTTTCTGGAATAAAATGATGATAAAACGATCCAGCAACTGCGCTATTTGCGATAATACTAATCGTGCTTGTATCTGTAGCGCTTGCGTTAATCATAGGTTTACATCGATTTCGCCAAAGCTTTGTTCTCTATTTTTCTTTTTCAGAATTCTCATAGTTTTTTTCTTTTCTTTTATTATTATTATTATTATCTACAGATTGATTGAGTATAACACTTTGTTGAAGTCACTCAAGACTCGCAGAGATACTTTACATTCAAGATTGAGTGAGCTATTAGAATCTAAGGTTTGGTTTTTGAGATTGTTCAAGTATCCATCTCTTTTGTTCTGTTCTATTTGATTTATGTTTTGGATTCGTTTTTTTTTTAGGGTAAAGCTGATGATCAGAAGAATTGGAGATTGATTCAAAACGAGAAGCTTTCAAAGTTGAAGAGTAGACTTAAGAGTAGTAAGGAATTAGTGAATCAAGGGAAGGTTAAGATTGAAAGAGGTTCTGGTGATCTTAAAGTTAAATATGGTGTTCTTGATTCAGCTCGTTCCACGGTACGAAAAAGTTCGATGCTTTATGTATCATAAGCATGATGGATACACAGTTCGTTGATAACTCTGTTTTTTTGCAGCTTGAGAAAATTAGAGTTGAACAAGTAGAGAAGTATTTTCCTAATCTAATATGTACACAGAGCCTTGGTCATGTAAGTAAGCTTAGCTCTGAATTGGTTTATCGGTATTGTATTTTGTGATGTGTGACGTCAAGAGTTGATTTTTCTTGATTGCAGATGGCGATTTCATCTGAGCGTCTTCATAAGCAGTCAGTTGTTGTGAAGCAAATATGCAAATTGTTCCCACTACGCCGGGTACATATATTAGTTGATAAATTGTTTCTGTTTATCTTTCTGGAGTAGTGTTTTACACTAGTTGCTATGTACTGTATTTAGGTATTAATTGTTTCTGTTTATCTTGTTGGAGTAGTGTTTTACACTAGTTCCTCTGTACTGTATTTAGGTATAAATTGTTTCTGTTTATCTTGTTGGAGTAGTGTTTTACACCAGTTGCTCTGTACTGTATTTAGGTATAATTTGTTTCTGTTTATCTTGTTGGAGTAGTGTTTTACTCTAGTTGCTCTGTGCTGTATTTAGGTTAGTCTTGACGGAGAGAGTCAGAACGGTTCAAGTCGTCAATATAATCTAATTTGCAATTCACGTCTACCAAGTGGTTTGGACCCTCATTCCATCCCATCAGAGGAGCTTGCTGTCTCTTTGGGGTAATGTTCTATTCTCCCTTTTTCAAGGCTATGCATTTGGGTTTTGACCTTTCCTATTCCATGGTATATATCCGGTTTTGTAAGACCAAATTTTGACATGTGGAGCAGGTATATGGTCCAACTTCTTAACCTTGTTGTTCACAACTTAGCCGCTCCTGCACTACATAGCTCAGGTTTTGCGGTATGATTGTTTTATCTTCAATACATTTGCATTGCAAGTCGAACAATCACCATACAAAATTAATCATCTATCAGCAAATGATTATAGTTCACTTTCTCCTCTTGTAAACTCGTCCATGTCTGTTGGTTTTTTCACCACACAGGGCTCTTGCTCCCGTATATGGCAACGAAATTCCTATTGGGACGCAAGTCCTCCTACTCGAAGGTACAATCCTTTTTCCCCGTTTTGGAGTCATCATTCTACATATATGTGCTTTGAAAGATGGTAAAATAAATGAAACTAAACCTGTCATTTGTTCTGTTTTAGCAACGAGTATCCTCTCTTCATACCACGTCGAAATTATTGCTCAACCAGCGTTGAAAACTCATGGACAGATAAAAACTCCAGTAATTTTGGTGTAGCTTCCATGGAATCCGATAGAAAAGAATCCCGTCTGGACTCTACTGGAAACAACAGCTTTAAGTACTCCGCTGCTTCTCCTCATTCGATTGAGTCACACAGAGATCTGCAGAAAGGGATGGCTCTTCTCAAGAAAAGTGTTGCGTGCTTGACAGCATATTGTTACAATTCACTTTTCCTCGAAGTACCTCTCGAGGCCTCGACTTTTGAAGCATTTGCCAAGTTATTGGCCACACTTTCGTCATCAAAGGAGGTTCGGTCTGTTTTCTCCCTGAAAATGGCTTCTTCAAGGTAACCAATATCATGTTTGACGCACATCTTTCGGATATCCTCTTCACACGTAGTTTCTTTTTTCTCCTTTTGTATTTGAATCTTTATATAAGTGTATAATTTACTGATACGTTTATGTGTTCTGATGATGCAGATCATGCAAGCAGGCTCAACAACTCAACAAATCCATTTGGAACGCTAACTCTGTCATCTCAAGCTCCTTACTTGAAAGTGCCCATCTTCCGGTATATGCTAATTCCTCTTTCTCCTTTTTTTATTTTTTTGCAGGAAACCTCCAAACATGATCAAAACACCTGAAGGACCCATTAAACGATTGAAAAATTGATATATAACTTCCAGATATGTCGTAACACATTAGATCTTTCATCCAAATCCTTTACAAGTGGCGAAACTTTGTAGATGTTGACATTTACTTGGATGAGTTGGGCACTTCGATTGATTGGTGTTTGGTTTTTGCATAAGCAGTTCATATGTTTTGTTGCCTCACGGTCACTTTCTAACGACACCTCTTACTCTTTAAATATTTTCGAGCAGAGGAGTGCAAGTTATAACCAGGATCCGAACTTAGGAGCCAGTTATCTCTCTGCAACTCCATCATCAACCCGGAAGAACAACGATATGAACGGATGGGATTTGGTGGAGCATCCTAAGTACCCGCCACCACCTTCACAGTCTGAGGATGTTGAACACTGGACTCGTGCTATGTTTATCGATGCTAAGAAGAAATGAAGGGTTGATTCTTGCTTGTTGAGTGAAGCGAATACTTTGGTATATATGTCTTACAATGTACAGAAACACAGATCGTCGGTAGATTCTCTATAATCGTCTTGCGTTTGAAAACTGAACAAGACCAGACGAATCTTAGTATTTTGGTGTTAGTTTCACTATTTCAATTTCTAAATTGAGGTTTTTAATAATTACAAATTTAAGTAAAATACCATTAATTCTATTGATCAGAGGTAGAGATTTTAGTTTCAGTAGTTAGAACTCCTACGTTTTTTTATTAATTAACCTAGTTAGAATTTCTAGTAAGTACTAATATTATTTCACATTAATGCCATGATTTGTTACGAATTTCAGTGAGAGATTCATAGAGACTTGGTCACGGTCCAGTTTGCCTAAGATCTTTGAAGTCAATGGGCTCATACAAAGGCCAGTCCACCAACACTTAAATCTTATGTATATACTGCTAAATATTAGTAATTTACTTTTTAGATGAATTGCAAATTTGTTAAAATAAATAGTCTCATAGATAAATAAATAGTCTCATAGTTTCATCTCCCTTTTTTCATAATTTACCTACATATAAAACATAAATTATTTACTAAATTCAACCTGATAGTGATTATAGTAAATAAACAAACATTAAATCCTTTCTACACATATGATTCATTACACTAATGTTGGTAAATATCTGACTCTAATTTTGTATTGTTTTATTTCCAAAATATTATCTTAATTTCAATAAGAAGTTGACTCAAAACTTCTTTTGTTAATATTTAATTTCTCTATATCCCAAAATACATATATGTATTAATTGTTTATCCAATAATTTTAATTTATTACTCATTTCAACAGTTAAGTCTATTCATAAACTTATTATAATAATAGTAAGTACTTTATAGTATAAATAATATTAATATAATAATGAAATATATATATGGAGTTGCTCAAGGTTCAAGGAGACAAAAAAGAAAGAAAAAAAACCCAAAAAATTGGAGTTATTACAAATCGACCCCCCCCCAACCCATGAGATTCCCGCTTCTCTCGGTCGGCTCCTTTGCTTCGCTCTTGCCTCTCTGTCTGAACATCGCTCTCCTTCTTCTTCCAATTCGATTGCCATCTAAAATATCATTTAATTTGTACACAAAGTATTAGACTCGTTACCTTTAAAATTTTCATTTCTCTGTAACATTTATATCGTAGTATTCTGTGAATCCGTTGCCCTCTGATTCTCTCCGGATCTGTAAGTTTCTTTATACATTTTTTATCTTTTTTTGGGATTGATTTTTATTGTTATGTTGAATTGATTTAGGAATCAGTCTCTAATTATTATGTTTCGAGTTTTTTTTTTTTTTTTTTTTTTAAAAAATAACTGAAAGCTAAATTAATGGTTTGAAGATGTGACAGTAATTGTGGTTTTTTTGTTTTGTCTCTTTGTTTGATGGTTTCGGAATTCTGTTGTTGTAGCATCGTCGTCGATGGATATAGAGAGTTCTCCTAAACATAATGTGGAACAATCAGAGGAGATGAAATCTGCTGAGATCATCGCCAAAGAAGTGTCTCCTAAACACAACAATGTGGAGCAGTTGGAGGATATGACGAAATCTGCTGAGATCATTGCTAAAGAAGTGTCTCCTAAACACAACAATGTGGAAGAAACTGATGAGGAGAAGAAAGAAGAAGAGATGAAATCTATTGATATCGAAGAGGTTTCTTGTAAACCCGTTATCGAAATCGAGGAGATGATGAAGGGGAAGGAGACGGAGGAAGAGGAGATGGAGTCTATAGATATACATGAAGAGGAAGGAGACAAGACTGTTTCTTCTATGGATGAGATTGAGTCTTTAGATAGTGATGATGATGATAGTGAGAGTTCGGTTGATTCAAAACATGACGATGATGGTGAACCATCGAAAGCTCTGGAACAAACGGTTAATGAACAAAGCAATTCTCACCATTCATCATCATCAACACCAGATGCTAATTCATCAGCTTCTTCCGCTTGGACAGAAAAAGCAGCTGCGATCAAGAACTTCGTTAGAGTGAAGAGCGAAGTTGCGGTGCATACACTGATTCGTCGCCTCTCGGGGAAACTAAATGTTGACAATGGTACTAGAGATGATGAGGTGAAATCAATGGAATCTCCTAAAGCAGAAGGTAAGTCTATGTGGAATCCTTTAAGTTATTTGAAGATGATGCAAAACGACGACGATGAGTCGGTTGATAAAGAAGAAGAGGCGGTATTGGAGTCTGTAGTGATGAAAGGTAGGATTATACTGTATACAAGATTAGGGTGTGAGGAGTGCAGAGAATGTAGGTTGTTTTTACATGAAAAGAGACTAAGATATGTCGAGATTAACATCGATATCTACCCGACAAGAAAGCTTGAGCTTGAAAATATTTGTGGAGGAGGAGGAGATGATGTTCCTAAGGTGTTCTTTAATCAAGAGTTAGTTGGGAGTTTTAAGGAGCTTAAGGTATTGGAGGAATCAGGAGAGCTTGAGGAAAAGATCAGACATCTTATAGAAGAAGCACCGCCTCGTGAAGCTCCTCTGCCACCTTTCTCAGGGGAAGATGATGCATCGAGTAAAGGTCCTGTAGATGAACTAGCTTTAATAGTGCTTAAGATGAAGCCTTGCATTGTTAAGGATCGGTTTTATAAAATGCGAAGGTTCAAAAACTCTTTCTTAGGTTCAGAAGCTGTGGATTTCTTATGCGTGGATCAAAGTCTTGAAAGAGAAGCGGTAAGTTATATATATATATATATATATATATATGATTAGTACTGTGATGTTTTAAGAGTAGAGGGTTTTGAAGGTTTTTATAATCTAATCTTGTTGTATAGGCAGTTGAAGTTGCTCGAAAGCTTGCAAGCCAACTCTTCTTTCAACATGTTCTAGAGTAAGCTTTTTTTTTAACAAACACCAATGGTTCCTCCTTTAGTTTGTGAATGCTTCTTATTTTGCAATTCTTTCAACCAGGGAGAATCTGTTTGAGGATGGGAATCACTTGTATCGGTTTCTAGACGATGACCCTCTAGTTTCATCTCAATGCCACAACATCCCTAGAGGAATCATTGAGTTGAAGCCAAGGCCGATCGCGGAAATCGAGTCTAGGCTCAGAC
Source organism: Camelina laxa (assembly GCA_024034495.1). Classification (NCBI taxonomy): domain Eukaryota; kingdom Viridiplantae; phylum Streptophyta; class Magnoliopsida; order Brassicales; family Brassicaceae; genus Camelina; species Camelina laxa. The sequence continues at coordinate 14,087,234 of CM043881.1, forward strand.
TTGTATATCGAGCAATTCTTGAAGCTTACACTTCTCCAGATGGAAAACATGTCGACTACAGAAGCATCCATGGGAGTGAAGAGTTTGCAAGGTATGGTTAATTATAATGGTACCTTCTTTATTTTATTTTTATGTGTTTATCACTGACTTGAGTTAAGTTTTATTTGATTCCTAAAGGTACCTAAGAATAATCCAAGAGCTTCATAGAGTAGAGCTTGAAGATATGCAGAGAGAGGAAAAGCTTTCGTTCTTCATAAACCTTTATAACATGATGGCTATACATTCAATACTAGTATGTGGTCATCCAGCTGGCACTTTTGATCGAACTAAGATGTTTATGGACTTCAAGTATGTGATTGGTGGCCACACTTACTCACTCTCGGCTATACAAAATGGGATTCTAAGGGGTAACCAGCGACCTATTTTTAATCCTATAAAACCATTTGGTGTAAAGGATAAACGTTCCAAGGTAAAACTTGTACTAGTGCTAGTATGTTGAGTCAAGTCTCATGGCTGATGATTCGTATGTCTCCTGTCTTTAGGTTGCTCTGCCTTATGTAGAGCCTCTGACTCATTTTGCTCTGGTTTGTGGAACTCGGTCTGGACCTCCTCTTCGATGTTTCACGCCTGGAGAGATTGATAAAGAACTCATGGAAGCAGCTCGCGATTTCTTAAGAGGAGGTGGACTCATTGTTGATCTCAATGAGAAAGTTGCATACATCAGCCAAATCTTTAATTGGTATAGTTTCTCAGACATATCTCATTCAAATTAAACTATAACTTACATGGTTCTGTCGAGGGACTAAACCCGGTTTGTTGTACAGGTATGGAATGGATTTTGGAAAGAGCAAAGAGGAGGTACTGAAGCATGCATCAACCTTCTTGGAGCCACAACTTTCAGAAGCTTTGCTTGATTGTCTAGTTGATACTCAGTTTGAAGTTAAGTACCAACGATATGACTGGGGGCTTAACAACTAAAAAGACTTGTGTATCTGCAACTTGTGGGACTCATGCCGCTTTACTTTGAGCTATATCGTTACAACAACATAATTTTATAACTTTGGTTCAATTGGTGGAACATTTTTTGTGAAAAAAAATCTCTATGTGGCTTAAGGGAGTTAGAATACAAACTCAACTTTGTTGCTGGAAATTTAATGTGTCTAGCTTTCTCTATGGTAAGTGTCTCATGAAACTCTCTAAGGAACACCACGGCATGTTACAGTTTCTGAAGAGAAATCTAAACAACAAATAGTATCCACACCATTTCTGCTACAGCACAATAGTTACTATGTTTTTACTCTGTATAAGCTTATATGAACTATCTCACAATTCTTTCAGTGGCTAAAAAAGGAACAAGGTTATTACTAATTCTTTGATTCTTTCAATAGTACTGTTGTGGTAACGAAGTTTTCATATTATTTATACAATGCTACATGTAATTAGCATATGCTACATCCTTAAAAGAGGTCATCTTGGTGGTCTTATCGTCATGCATGACATAAGCAAATTGACTAAAAGAGTTTATTCGGACCTATCGTCATGCATGACACCATCAAATAGCTTATTTGGTATTTACTTCAGTTAATATTCTGTCTTTTTTTTTTTCCCTTTTTTAACTAGTTTTGCCATGAAAATTATTTACATAATCGGATAATTCAAAAACATCCATACTCACTCATCATATCATCATCCGCAAAATTCTGGTTCCTAAAGAGAATCACTCTGTCTCTGTAAATCATCTTCATATTCTAATGCATCTAATTTTGCTTCTACGCTCACCTACTTAATCGGTCTCATAAACTAATTATTTTAAAAGCACATCTATTTTATCACACAAATCAACACTCATCAATTATATTTAATTTCTCTTTTACTCTTATATGAATGGTTTACCCTGTTTCCTTAGGTATGATCAGTGTATAATATGTCACTTTTAGATTAACGTAATCAACATATTAGTAGCGTGACATAATAAATCTGGGTTAAAATTGTTATCTAATGAATAGTTTTCCTTGTTAAGTTGACATTAGATGGAAAGATTAATGGACGCTCCTATTTAAGTTGACCTGTCAGTAGTGTTTTTGTCAGTGATAGGGATTGTTTTGGTCCCTTGGATGGTAGAGAATCAATCCCTTGGCTCCCAAGCAAATATACTTTTACTTTTCCAGTTTTCTACGTTTTCTATGATATCTCCACGAAATAAAGAAAAACCCAAATGAGGAAACAAGAAAACAAAAGAAAGAAAAATCAAATTTGGCCGCCCATGGCAAAATTCCATGTACCTACCTTTCTTACTAACCAACCCTATAAATACATCACCAAACTCTCTCTTATCCTTTAAACCCCATTCTCATATAATTTTCAGACCAATCTTGATTTTATAAGTTTCGGGTAGATTCTTAGATAAATTATATTTGGGAAGATGTACGGTGTCGGTGGATCGAGTACAGCAAGTTTCGCAGAGGCTTACGCGATGAGGAAGATATATAAGGAAAAGATGAAGATGAAGCTTGCAGAGACAAAAGTAGAGGAAGAGAATAAGGACAACGTTGAAGAGAAGAAGAGTAAAATCTGGATAACAAAGAAATCGAAGAAGACCCTCCAGACTAATCCAAGGGTTTCCTCTGCCGATGTTTAAACATCTTTGTGCCTATGGCTAATAAATTTTTCTTTACTTTTTTTTTTTTTTTTTTTTCTTAACTTTGTTTCTGATGATGGGCTCCTAAACTTCAATTTGTTCTTTTATGTATTATATTTTTCACTATTAATAATAAAAAGTAAAAACAAGTGGTTGTTGTAAATCTAATGATCGATCCATGTATACCACTAACTCATACAATTCATACATTTAGAGTATGAACACATACAGTACTATGAAGACTTTTTTCTTAAACAACATCTAGCGGGGTATATTCAAACTAATTTTGGATTATTTTATAGGACTTATAAAATTTGGGATTTTGGTAGATTTTAGGGAGGTTGATATGGTTTATGGTAAAATTCTTTCAAATCTCACATAAAACCATGAGATTTGGAATTCTATATTTTTAGGGAATGGTGTATTCAACTTGACATTTTAAGTGATTTCTGTAAATTTTACAAATCCTATGTTATTCAATCGTGAAGTTTAAAAAGTTTATTAAAATCTATTGTTATTGAACTGATGATTTAAAAATATATATTAAAATCCACTGTTATTCAAAACAGTTTATGGATTTGGGTTTTAACAAATTTTAGGGATTCTGGAGGATTTGTTTAGTTAAAAATACAGAATTTCAAATCTCATGGTTTTAGGTAAGATTTGAAAGAATTTTACCATAAATCATATAACTTCCTCAAAATCTATCAAAATTTCAAATTTTCTAAATCCCATCAAATTCTCCAAAATTATGGTTTCAATACATCCTTTAAAAAAAATCTTTTCAAATCTTCAAGAATTCCCAAAATTCATTAAAATTCAAATCCATAAACTGTTTTGAATAAGAGTGGATTTATAAAATTTTAAATAAATAGTTCAATAACAGTGAGTTTTAATAGACTTTTTAAAATCCATGATTGAATAACATAGGATTTATTAAATCTTACATAAATCACTCAGGTCTTCTTATTTTATAATTAAAATATCAACAACTTTATTTAGTTTGTTTCTAGTTAAGATGATAAAATTTGAAAATAACAATTTACATATAAATTACCCAATATCTATATTTGCAGGAGAAAAAAATATAATATATATTTATTCACACTTTAGTAATATGTGGTGTCGTGTGTCCTATGTTGATTTTTCATCCCTTATATATTAATAGAGAAACATTCTCTAAAAAATTTGAAGTGTTGTCGCCAAAGAGCTCGAGTCACTATTTTTATTGTGTATTCAATTTTTATGATACTAGGTATTAGTCTACATTGCGTGGTTGCATGATCAATGGTTTTTTATTATATTTTTTAATTTTTGTTAAAATAAATATTGTTCGTTTCTCTTTTTTTTTACCCTCAAGAAGAATTTATATTGATTTAGAAAATGTCATTACAAAGGGAAGTTTGTAACCATTCATGTACCAGTACAAACTCAACATAGGACTCCTGATCATTACATTCGAACTTTGCTAAAGTATGGGCTACATTGTTATGTTCTCCTTTTATGAATTTGAAATTAATCAAACTGAATTTCAAAGCCCAAAATTTGATATCATGCAGTAGATTTGACAAAGAAGCATTTTTAAAATTGCCATTGACAAGTTTACATAGTAATTCATTATCTCCTTCAAAATTCACTGTTCATATCCTTGTAGCCATGTTTGTTCAAGTGCCAATAATAATGTTTTTGCTTCAGCTTCTAGGAAGCTTTCTGCATCAATTAACTTCTTTGCACTCCAACCTAGCTCATGACCTTGATAATCTCTTATCATCCAACCTCATGTAACTTTATGGCTGACAATGTCGAAACCTGCATCAAAATTACATTTCATAGGAAACGGTGGTGGGATCCAGTTAGGTGATGCTGTTGGTGGATGTTTATTTTCATAAGAGCCTTGAATTTATGATATGTTTATCCACTCCTTTGTTTCAGCGATTGATAGTAATACTGTTTTTGAAGCACCCTCTCGATTAGTCAGTAAAAATAGAGTTGTTTCTAGCCTTCCAAATGCGCCATAGTAGCCAAAAAGGTAGTAAAGACTCAAATGTTGAACAAGCCTGTTGAATCGATTGGTTGATGATATTTGATAGATTGCCTTCTGCGTCTTGTTCCAATTGGTTAACGTTTGGTAGTGGAGTATTAGAGACACGCCAAAGCTTTTTTGCAAAAGGACATGTAAAGAGTGCAAGGAGAATAGTTTCATCTTCTTGTTTACATCGGGGACATAAGGCTTTTATGTTCACACCTCTTGTTCTTAGGCGGGTAGTAGTGGAAAGCGCACAAGATAGTATACGCCATAGAAAATGTTTTATTTTTGGCATCAGACGAAGTCGTCAAAGTTCTTGTCTGAGCTCTGTTGAACCATGTAATGTTATAGGATTCACAATGGTATCATCAGGATCATGTGTTAAGAACCAGTAACCAGATTTAACGGACTAGTCGCCAGAAAAAGAATAGTTCCAATGAGTTTGTCCTTCTATTTCGATATGGAGAGATGGGTCTTTTTCAATAGTGCACCATCATCACATGTGATTGTTGATGAAATTATTGATGTATCCCATGATCGACTCTGTCTCTGTTCTTGAATTAAGTTTTCCAAAAGGAAACTATGATCAGGAGACAGTGGTGTAATAGGGGGGGAGGATGAGAGGAAAAAACATTATCTATGCCAACTCGGATCGTTTTCCCATCACCAACAATATATTTGGTCCATCTCTTTATAAGAGCAAGCCCTACTAATAGGGAAGACCATCCATAGGATTTATTCTTGCGTGGTTTTGCATCAAGGATAGTATCCTCCTTATAGTAGCGAGCTTTCATCACCTTGGCAAACAAAGAATTTAGATATTGAAATAATCGCCATGCTTGTTTTGCAAGAAGAGCATTATAGAATTTCTCCATGCTATCCACCTTCATTCTTTGTTAGTTTGAGTTTGTTCCGTGCAATCCATGGTATGCCACATTTGTTCGAGTTCCTCTCCCACCAAAAGTTTATTAAGAGTGATTCCAATTCTGATGTAACACCCTTAGGCAATTTAAAATATGACATCGGATAGACTGACATTGAAATAGCGACTGACTTTAACATTATCTCTTTTCCTGCAGGGGATAGTCGTTTAGCAGTCCAGCCTGATGTACATTTTTTTAACTCTTTCTATTATGAAGTTAAACATTTCTGAATCCTTGCGTCCAAACTGTTCAGGTAGACCCAAGTATTTACCCCCTCCACCATGGTTTGCAATATTTAAAACCTGTTTGATTCTATCTTGAGTGGAACCATAAACTCTCGATCCAAATGTGATCATTGATTTGGATGTATTTATCTTTTGGCATGAATAGTACTCATAGACGTCAAACACATCTCTTAATGCTTGGCAGAAAAACAGTGAACCATATGCAAATTGAAGATGTGTGATACGTAGAACACTGATTCCAATCTGAATTCTTTTGATTGCTCTCTCTGAAACTTTTGAACTTATTAGATGATTTAGAATATCCGAACAAAGGATGAACAGGTAAGGTGATAATGGGTCGCCTAGTCGGATTCCTCGTTGAGGAATGATATTACCATATGGAGATTAATCAACACATAGTAATTTACAGAACGTATTGTTTCCATGATCCCTCCTATCCATTTGTTACAGAAACCAAAAAGTTTTAAGGTTGTTTCGAGGAAGTTCCACTTCACTCTATCGTAAGCCTTGCTAGCGTCTGTCTTCACCGCCATATAGGTCTGAGAGACTCGCTTTCGAACCTTCAAACTGTGCATTAACTCATGTGCGATCATCACATTATCTTGAATTAAGCGACCTAGAATAAAGGCTGCCTGAGCCTCGGATACGATGTTTTTAAGATGTGGTTTGAGTCTTTGGACTAAGCATTTCGACACTATCTTATATAGGACATTGCATAAAGCAATGGGTCAATAATCAGAAAGAGTTAAAGGGTTGTCTATCTTTGGGATCATGCAGATATTGGTTTGATTGATGCTCTGTTTCATTATTGATGTTTCAAAGAAATTTTTTACTTCTTTTGGCACATCCTTTCCAACTTTATCCCAACAGCTTTTATAAAAACGTGCTATTAGTCCATTCGGGCCCAGAGCTTTGTCATCATCGAGTAAACAAACAGCTTTGTATATCTCTTCATCACTGAAAGCTTGTGTTCGATCCTCATTTATCTCTGTTGTAACTTTTGACTCAAAGTCGGCAAACTCCTGAGGTGATACATAATTGCCATTAGTTGAAAAAAGATTAGTAAAGAATTTCTGAGCATGGTCACCTATATTCTTATCTCCTCGAAGACATTTCCACTCTCATCGGATATGGACATGAGGTTGTTTTGTGCAAATCTCGTTTGTGCACAAGCATGGAAAAAACTTGTGTTTCTATCACCTTATGTCATCCATTGGTTCCTACTTTTTTGTTTCCAATGAATCTTTTCATCTTTATACGCTTTAGTTAATTCCTGTTGTAAATGAGGGATACAAATCCGGATACCTCACAATACACTTTTCATGGCTTCATTCAATTGTGATTGCAAGAACTTAATCTTGACATCAACATTTAGGTGAGAACGGTGTTTCAGGTCAGCCATTGCTTGTCTGCAATTGCTAATTCGTCTAGAGATTGTGGTTTCGTAATATTTAAAGATTTATATCTATAAGGGAGTACTTTTTTGCATTTTTTCAATAATGACTATGCTGGATCTTTATTTTAGTTTAGTTCTGTTGTTGTATTTTTAGATTATTTATTTTAATTTATATTTTGCATGTATCTTCAAATTATCTATGTTCATATATCATCATGCTTATAAGTTTTAAAATTTATTAACTATGTCAAATTAACTGTTTTTTAATTTCTTAACTTTTATTGGTCTGTCATAACTCATTGCAATCGTTTGTTTATCTTAATTAGTTTTTTTTTCATATAAATATGTTATTAAATATTGTTATGTGATATATTTTTTCAAAAAAAATTTAGTACGGTTAAAGAAACTATATCTAAGTGAAAGTAAAGAAACATAAAATTGGCTTAACATAGAGTCATGTTATAAGTAGTGGATAATCAGCATATTTGATCAATAAAATATATTTTTAATGGTAAAACATATGATAAATTATATATATATATATATATATGTAAATAAGATGATGATTTAACTGGTTGTTTGCATGTAAAACATTTTATGAAATAATTTGTAGAATCATACTTTAGGTGAGATTATAAATTCATGTTTTCTTTAATTTAGCAATTATAATAATACTAATGAATATTTGACAAAAATTTTGGTTATTGATAACTAAACTTTAGTAGATTATTATGATAATTGTTACATTAAACTTAAAATATAGAATTAGAAATTAGTGTATTAAAATATAAAAAAACTTGTAAATTTTTTTTTGCTAAAATTGACTATATATATTTACTAAGAACATCTCTAAAATAGTTTGTAAAAAAAAAGTAAATTTAATTTATCAATTTAAAAACCTGCAAATCGGACAGGTCCCACAATACTGAAATCTAGTTTTGGTTAATTCCGGTTCAATACAAACATAACTATATTCCTTTTTTTTTTTTGTCAAAACATAACTATATTCCCATAAAAACAAAATGTACAGTGAAGATTTAGGGGGGTGTATTCAAACTATGATTTTGGAGAATTTGATGGGATTTAGGAAATTTAGAATTTTGATAGATTTTAGGGAAGTTCATATGATTTTCTGTAAAATTCTTTCAAATCCCACCTAAAACCATGAGATTTGGATTTCTGTATTTTTAACTAAACAAATCCTCCAAAATCCTCCAGAATCCTAAAAGTTATTAAAATCCTAATCCACAAAACTATTTTGAATAACAGTGGATTTTAAAGTAGATTTTTAAATCATCAGTTCAATAACAAGGGATTTTAATGGATTTTAAAGTAGATTTTTAAATCATCAGTTCAATAACAGTGGATTTCAGAAGATTTTTTAAAATACATGATTGAATAACATAGGATTTGTAACTCTTACACAAATCACTTAAAATGTCAAGTTGAATACACCCCCCTTAATTTTCCTTATTGAAAAAATTTCAATTTTTCGTTCCCCAAAAAGTTTTTTTAAAAACCCGCCTCTTCACTTTTCGTTTCTCTCTAGAATCTTCCTCCTTATAATATTATCACTCGAAATCTTAGGGTGAATAGTGAAACCCACACATTTCTCTCTCCATATCTTTCTCTCCGATCTTTTTGCCTCTCATCGGAAATGGGCGACGGTGTATCCAACAACTCGAAAACTCCGGCGGATGAATCTCTCAATTGCGGCCTGACCTGTACTTCATCTTCTCCTGATTGTTCTGGCAAAGCCGATCCTCTTCCTCCTGTTTCCGGCGCCGTGGAGCACGAATCTGCCGATGAGTCTTTGGCTGACGCTGATGGGCCTAAGGAGAAGAAGGAACAGTTACTGAGTGGTGAAGCCGCTGATGATGGAGATTTTGAGACTATCGATGCTGCTGAGGTCGCTGCGATCGTTACCTTCGCTGCGTTTGGTGGAAGCTTGAATTGTGTTTTGTGTTTTCAGATGCCTGAAAGACCCGTCACGGTTCGTCTTCTCTCTTTTTTAGTCTTTTGTGTGTTTATTGGCTTCTCTGAATCGTTTGTTGTTAAAGTTCGAATCTTTTTATTTTGGGTGTTGTGAATTTTGCAAAACATGAGCATGATCAAGAAAAATAAGAGAGAGGGCCACCTTTAGTTTCTAGGGAAAAGTTTGAGTCTTGATGTTGATGTGTTTGCTCTCTGGCTCGTTGCTATATTTGTGGATTCTAGGTTCGTTCTTATGCTTGTTAATGTAGTGTCTGTTCTTGGATTCTTGTATCCGTTTTCATATCTTAGGATTTTTTTGAGTTCTTTTTATGGAACTGTTAAATCTCGAATTTAGTTTAGTGTTTCTCCTTATTTGTCTAATCCCATTATTGTATATGATTGTCTTACACTTGAGTTACTACTTTCAGCTTGCAAACTGTCACAATTAATTAAGATGCTTGATACTACAAATTGAGTAGTGGAATTGTTTATACAACGGTATCGCCTTTATTGTGCTTACCATTTCAATCTTTTCACCTACATTTGATAGTTAGGGTGTGCCATTACGTTCTTAATACTTTGTTTTGGTTGGATGAGTTAGTTTGGAGTTTTATCATTGTAACAAATCTTATTGTGTATTAGTGTATTAGTAAAATGTTGTGTTCACTTTTTTTTATTCTATTTTGGTGTTTCCTTGCCGTTTATGGGATGTTTCTTTTGTTCATGTTTGACAAGTTGATGCACTTGTCAACGATAAACAATATTTGTATATGATTGTTTACATTTTTTAAGTATGACAAAGATATGAGACTATGAAGTAAGGTTGATGGATAATAATCTAGCATTTGTTTTTTTTTTTTTTTTTTTTTTTCAGATACCATGTGGACACAACTTTTGCTTAAGCTGTTTTGAGAAGTGGATTAATCGAGGGAATCTCAGTTGCGCAAATTGCCGTAGCCAGATTCCTAACCAAATGGCAAGCAATCCTCGTGTTAACTCGACCCTGGTGTCTTTCATCCGAGCTGCAAAAATCGCTGAAAGTGCTGGTCCAAAGAATGCCTTTAGAACCAAGCATGCACAAAAAGTCGATGAGACAAATTTTGGAGTATGTGTTACAACAACATCGGATCACTTTGGTCCTATACCAGCTTCAAATGATCCTGTCAGGAAACAAGGTGTTTTAGTTGGAGAATGTTGGAGGGACCGAACAGAGTGTCGCCAGTGGGGAGTTCACTACGCAATTGTGTCTAGCATTGCTGGACAATCACACTATGGAGCTCAATCTGTAGCAATATCGGGAAGTTACAAGGATGACGAGGACCATGGAGAGTGGTTTCTATTCACAGGAAGGTTTGCCTTTCATTACTCCTAGCTTTTGGTCCATTTAACTAATCCAAATCTTCTCTTATGTGTTTAGATTGTTGACAGACTTTTTCTCTGTCTGTCTTGAATATGTGTGAATGGTGTCACTCTGTAGCAAAAGAAGAACTAACGAGGATCAGAAATTTAAAGATTTGAATGAAGCTTTAAGAGTTAGTTGCAAATTTGGGTATCCTGTTCGAGTTGTCAGGTTAGCACTCAACATCTTTCTCACACTCGCTTTTTCTTCAATGTTCCTATATTTAAAATTGTACCATAAAAGTGAAATGTATTGTTCTTCTTTGCACTGAAATTATTTTCTTGATTGAGTAAAGAGTAGCTTGTTTGTATAAAAGAGTTAAAGCTAAAGCTTGCTGCAGTTATCCTGAGAGTTATTGGTGTGTTCCTTAAATACACCTCATAATTTCAGTATTTTTAACTAGGTCTTACAAGGACAAGAATTCTGCCTATGCCCCTGAGAAAGGAGTGAGATATGATGGTGTTTACAGGATTGAGAAATGCTGGCGAATAGCTAGAATGCATGTAAGTATATATAGCTAAACAACCCGTAATATTCCACCTGTTCTGTCCTGACCTATTCTTATGTTTTCCTCAGGATTCGTTTAAGGTCTGTCGTTATCTGTTTGTCAGATGTGACAATGAGCCCGCTCCTTGGACCAGGTTTGATCTACTTCTTGAAAGCGCCTTTTCCATATGCATTCTTTTTGAAGTTTAATGTTGTGATACATATTGCAGTGATGTGCATGGAGATCGTCCAAGACCTTTGCCTAGTATTGCAGAGCTTGATAGGGCCACAGACCTGTTTGAGAGAGAGGAGAGTCCATCATGGGATTTTGATGTAAGTTCTTCCAACACACCTTGATCACTTTCCCAATTATAACAGTTGGCAAGTGGAGCAGATATTGAATTTCTTCTGCATGATCATATTGTTAACCTATCCATTGTAACATGCTGATAATATGTACTTATTTGATCAGGAAGGTGAGGGTCGGTGGAGATGGATGAAGCCTCCACCTATGAGTCAAAAGTCAGTTCAAGGTTTGGATCATAAGGAGAGCAAGATTATGAGGATGGCTTGGACATGTCTTCTCTTTGTTGCCTTTATCATTTTCACTGGTTCATCATCTCTCTTATACCGGGTTTAGAAGAATCACCAGCAAATAACTTGGTTCTTTTTGGTTTGATCCCGTAGTTATCTCTTGTTTGTACCAGCACACTCTTCTCTGACAACTCTGAGTGTTGGAAACTTGAGTTTTTTTTTGGTTTGTGAAGTCGGACTCAAAAGGTTCGTTGATGGTTTTGAACATAATGATCAATCATCATTATATATAAATTATGTTATTCAGTGAATTTTCATTCTTTCTATCAAATATGATAATATCATGTTAAGGAATGTTCAGTTCTCATAGTCGAACAAGAATTGGTTAGCATGCTGATAACAGTATTTAATTTGGTTTTAGCTGTAAAAGCCAAAAAAGGAATATATTTTCAAGTGCACTTTTTTTTTTTTTGAAGTTAAATTTTCTAAAAGCTGTTTAATAGTGAGTAAAACCGTAGACTATAACAATTTTTTTTTTTTTTTGCAAACAGAATGTAACAAATTAAGGTGGCGAAAGAATTAACCTTTGCTGATGTGATTGCTAGATACTCTGAGTCTTGGACATCCCAAAAGAAGTGTGTCTCAACGCAACCAATCTTCAAGGCTGAATTTTCTTCACGCCATGCTAGAAAAGTAGTTATACAGTATGTAGAGAAGCTTATATAATTTAATTACTTTTTGGAGAAAAATATTTAGGGTATGATTTGGCTCATTATTCCCTAACATTCAGTTGGATGGATTATTTTCTATTAGCTAGAAATTGATTTTCTATATGTAGGGTAGGAATGTTAAACATATCAATCACGGTACTGATCAATATGCGCTGCGGTATTCACTATCTTTTAAATTGTGCTTTTTTTTTTTGTTTGATTTTGTCTCTTGCTGAGGTTCGTGATGTTCATTAATTTTCCGATGTTCAAGGTCAATCAAGAAGTTTAATTAATTAGGAAATAATTTATCACATTTATCGAATACAGAATTTTGAATTTGATGAATTTATTCCAAGCCTAAGCTTTCTATTATATGATAATATGTCAGTATTTGTATGGATATATAACATTTGTGGCAATGGTAGAAGATCAAATTAAGTAGCATATCACCTGGATATATATATATATATATATATATATATATATATATATATAGCTTCAGATTATTGTGGAGAAATGAGAGCTTTAAACTTTATACCAACTAGTTATGAGAATCATTTGAATAATTTCTAGAATTTTTCTTTCTATTTGAAAATGGTTAAGGTATACAAGAAAGATGGATGTATATTTATAACCATTTAATTTATTTTTCTCGGACAAGTGCTAATTGCATTAATATTGAAACTAGATGAAGTTGGTTCAGCCATAAAGTGTACGTATTTTATTTAATTTTGTTTATTATTTGGCCAGTATTATTAAAGACTTTTATAATTTATTGAGGTTTTTATTTATTCATAATATACGTACTAGTTGGAGTAAAATCTTCAGTCCAATTAATTTATTTTGTAAAGTGATTATATAAGATATACTTATACTAAAGTGATAAGTCTAGTAAATTATTTATTGTGTGCAGTGTGCCATTATACTAGACTTATCACTTAAGTTCTTAAATACTTATACTTAAGAAACATGTTTTCCAAATGTATATGTGTGTAAACAGGGGAACTTAGAAGTAATGGAGAGGTGATAGAGAAGATGAAGAACAAGGAAGAGGACAACGAAGAACATCATACGAAGAAGGTCAAGACACAATTGCTTTCCGGTTGTGGTGGAATCCGCGTGAAGTAGATGGGGATATACTGCTTACCAATGATTTTTTTTCATGTAACAAACAGAGACAAAATTTTTGCCTATCTGTGATGCTTTTTCTAGAAGTTAATAGAATGGCCAATCCTCCAATGTCAGGCTGAGAGTTCGCCTTCAATTTTAACATTTTGACGTCATACATAAACCACGACAAGTGATTTTAGTCTTAGGTATTTTGATATATATATATGTTTCAAAGTTTGAGAACCATGATCGAGTGGAAGAAAACTGAAATAAGCTTTGTGTGTTAATGTGAGCTGGCTCACTCCAAAATAGGTTTTAAGAGTGCGAGTGAATGTCTTCGTCCCTTTTAAGTAAAGAACGTACGAAGAGGCTAATCTCGATCATCCTGTATATATTTTCTTGGTTTTCCCTATATATAGAATTAGAAAAAGAGTGCAAGCATAGGGGTAACTGGGTAAGTATAACGACCATTTGGTAGGACTAGGAGCATAGACAATGCAATAAAGAAATCATATATCGTGCTTAAAAGCAATACAACATCAGTGGAGCGCATGCTACTGACTAGGGATGTTGTCGTGGGTTAAAAAACCCAGTCCAGCCCAAACTTGAAAAAAGCATGTCCAGAAAAAATCCAAGTTTGAAAACCCAAATTGGTCACTACAAGAGATATGTACATTGTTATCGCAGAAAAACTGCTATGGTAGGTGTTTCACAGCGAAATCGCAAATGTTGTGACATCGGCAGCCATGGTAGGTGTCACCCATACAATAGCGTTGTTTGCGTATGTTATGATTGACAAAGATACTATAGCAATATTTTGATGCTATTATTTGTTATTATATAACACGTAGATTTTTGTTATCGTAGGTCCTTATACAATAGCAATTATCTTTTGCTTTGAAATATATTGGTGCAGCATGACTTCAATGCTATAATATATTCTTATACAATAGCTTTTGAGAATTGTTATATATAATATACTTATAGCATTTTTATTAGCTGCAGTATAATGTTTGATAACAAATTATCAGAGCTATGATATATGAATTGAATTGTTTTTTTTTTTTCAATTATATTTTTTTCCAGAAAGCTGTAAACCTGTTTAAATCTATAAACCAATTAACAGAACAAGCCGAAATTTAAATCATTAAACATAAACCTGTCTCCAATTCAACATTCAGAACAGAAGTCAACAAAGTCATTCAACATAGGTTGTAAAGTTTGAATCCAAAATACATAACATTAGGCATATATATAAGTTGATTAATTAGCTTAGTCTTAACTAATTAAAACTAGCTAACTTGGACCAAAGTTTCTTCATTCCCTGCAACAAGCAACAATGTATTATATCAGTTATTTATATCACTCTGTCATATGTTAAACGAAAACACAAACATAACACATATTACTTACCCCGGTTTATAAACTCAAAAGATGACCAACTTATCCATCGGCCAAGCAATAGATGAACCGAGTGCATCTCTCATGTACTCGATTTCATCTGATGTCCTCCAGACTGCTGCATCATCTATCTTTACTACATCAACCCATACTCTAGCTGCATTTTCCCCCAAGCGAACAAAGTGGACTTTAAGATCTGGCTCGATTGAATGCACTCGTCCTTCAGCAACAACCTGCTTCTTTCCACTAATATCCAGTAACTTGCACTTCTGATTTTCCTTGAAAGCTCCATATTTACGCTGCCATGTTAACAATATTAACCAGTTTACAACAGATAGAATAATAACTAGAATGCTTTCTAAAATGACGTATCAAGAATATTTACCGGAGATCTTCGAAGAGGGGCTTGTGTAGCAAGTTGCGTTTTTCTTACAGGAGATTTTGGACATGTTGGTGAAGACTTATCAGTAGTATGTTTTGAACCTGTTCCTGAAGTTTTCTCACTACTTTCAGACATTTGGAAAGAAGATTTGTGACTTGATGCATCTGGTGAAGATTGAATGACAACTTTGCTGGCAGGCCATGCTACAAAAGATTTGACACAGTCCTCAAGGTATGCCACATCCACCATAGGCCTCCATATAAATGTTTCAGGCTGAAGCACCTTATCAACAAATACTTTGACTGCAATTGGTCTGATAGGAATGCCATTAACTAATGATGTTGGTTCTTCCGTCTGCCATCGTCCTTCTGCAACAACTACATCATCTGCAGACAAATCCAGTAGTATGCATTTATTCGGCGAATTTGTGCTTGGTCCCTCTCAAAGTCATTAACACAATAATCTGGTTATGTTAACTAATCATTCTTCCAAATAATCCTATAGCCATGATACTATATCAATATTTAATTTTACTAGCGGTCTAATATCTTCAAATTTGATCTCCTTTTCTAAGTTAACACACTTAGAGGCAGGCCATGCAATCATCTGTCCAACAGCTTTATCGAATGTCAACATGTTCAGCGCAGGTCTCCAAAGGAACATTTCTGGTAAAATAGCAGTTTCAACCAAAACTTTAACATCTGATGGGTCTAAGTGACAACCATTCACTAACTCCTCCGGATCAGAAGAAATAATGCGTCCCTCAGTAACATTTGCATCACCACCAGTCCAATCAATCAAAACACACTTAGGTTGTGTTTTTTTGTTCACACTCTATACAATTACCAATACAGTACATATCAGACAGTATATAGTAACAAATAAATAATCACGCATCGTATAAAAATTACTCACTTTAGCAGCTGAGTTTTCACCAACTTCTGTGTCTTGTCCTTGCTACAAATAAATAGCATAGTTAAATCTTGGATGCTAATTCATCATGTTAATTAATGCATAAATAGTTAAGTGTCTAACCTTGTTCTTGAGAAAGTCAATTATGTTTTCTAACTCATTGACCTTTTGCTGGAGATGAACATGCTTATCTTGCAATTCAGCCATAGACTTCTGATTCACTTGAAGACAAGCTAATTTGGTCTTAGACATGTTTCTTCCCATTGCCCTCATTCGACCAGGATTATCAGGTCCTAACAATTGGACAAGTGTATCGTCTGTTTCATTGGTAGTAGTTGGTGTAGTACCACTAATAATCTCAGCTGCCTTTTTCTGCAAATTACAATTTGAAATGATCACACAACGCACAGACAATATTCAAACCATCAGAGCAAGCACAAATATATAACTCACAATATTTTCAGCCGCATTCGTATTCACTGGGGTACCATCTTTCTTGGTACGAGACTTGACCCAGACCCTTTAGCCTCGTCACCTCTGATGGGTTTGCAGATTCCTTTTTCTAAACAATAAAAAGGACTTATTAGAAAGAACAAGTATTTAAAAGTAGAATGACCATAATAAAAAGGGATATATTTTAAAGGATACTGATCATATCTTCTGTTAGCCTAACCATCCCTCTGCGACTACATGTGTGAGGAATCTGTTTGCGCCTTCTTTCCTTATAACTATCGCTTATAACCTAATAGATGAATAATTATTATGTAATCTATGATATAACAAAGAAACTCATTTATTTGTAGATGCATACCTTGAATTCTTTGCTAGTTTTATATTTGACAAATTTACGCCACTCGAAAGGAGATATATGCTTGCGCAACTACGAGGACCATATGCCAACCATTTAAGTGCTTCTTCATGTCTGTTCGAATCAAGAGGTATTTGTAAAAAAACAATTAAAATTTTGATTAGTGCTAACTATAGAAACAAACAAGACAAATATATTCTGATCAGTGCTAACTAGCCTGTTCTTTTAGCCATGATGCAAAATTCTGAGTATGCAAGCTCCATAAACTTGATGCATCTCGTCTACATCTTCCATTCGATTCTTGTAGATGTTGCAGATGTTCACTTCGAAGATAACAAAAAAAAAAACAAGAAGGATCAACGACTGGCATAATAATTAATATATATAAATAGAAATTTGTGAAATTTGTGGCACTTACTCAACATAAGGATCAACGACAACCATATTTTGTATGACAGCCATATGAGCTATTTTCTTCTCCGTTTCAGTAAGAGTGATTGGAGTGCCTGCAGATATTGGACGTCCTTCCAGAATCGTGTTGTTCTCAAAGTCAGTGTTTCTATCCATCTTTTCTTGAACATTTGTAGTCTTTTTCAAAAATTCACTACAAAACCGGATGCATTCTTCTGAAAGGTAGCATTCAGCAATAACCCCTCTGGTCTTGCAGTGTTTCTCACATAGTCTTTAAGAACTTTCATATACCTCTCAAATGGGTACATCCATCTAAAATGAACTGGACCATCTAGCCGAGCTTCACGTCCTAGATGTACCGTCAAATGCACCATGATATCAAAGAAAGTTGGAGGAAAATATCTTTCAAACATGCAAAGAGTTTCAACAATCTCAGCTTCCATTGCCAATATCTGATCCCTATCAATTACTCGCTGACACAACTGATTGAAGAATGCGCATAAGCGTACAATTACTACCCTCGGACCTTTGGGTAACAAACCTCTAAGTGCAATTGGAAGAAGTTGCTGCATTATCATGTGATAATCGTGGGATTTCAGACCTGTGACCTTACAGTCTTGTAATGATACGCCTCTTGATATGTTTGAGCAGTATCCATCTGGGCCTTTGAAATCAAAAAGTCGCCTACAAAAAATATTTTTCTCTCCCTTGGACAAAGACCAAACTGCTGCAGGGAAGTATGTTCTTTTCCTTGTGTTTTAGGATGCAATTCCTTCCTAATACCAAGGACCTCCAGATCTTTGCGAGCATTAAGACCATCCTTAGATTTCCCACAATGCAACAATGTCGATACTATACTCACAGCCACATTTCTCTCCACATGCCAAGGTTATGTCTTACGGGTAGCTCCTAACCAACATACAAACAATAAACACAAATAAGTCTCAAACAAAGCCTAATTGAAAATATCAATTAAATAGAACATGTCAAAAGACTTAACACACCTCCCAATAAGGTAGTCTGAAAAAGATTGACCGTTTCTTCCATCTTGATATCTTCTCCTCGTCTATCTCTTCCTCTTCATCTTCCTCAGATTCACTAGATAAATCCTCACTATCAGAACCCAATCCAGTTGATGCCATCCTTTTCCTCTTACATCCAGACTGTTTCAAATTGCCAAAGTTGTTTTTGAAATTTTTCAAATGTTGAGAAATTTCTTGCCCACTTAATACTCTTTTCTTTCTCCCATGTTCAGCTTTTCCATCAAACCAAGACTTCTTCCACCGAAAACTATGAGTTGGTGGCAGACCCTTTCTATGGCACATGTAGACATGTTTTCTACTGAACTTCAACCACATACTGTCTGTATTTTTCCCACATAAAGGACATCCCATTTTACCCTTAACTTTGCAGCCTGCAAGATTCCCATATGCAGGAAAATCACTAATCGTCCATAGCAGGATTGCCTTAAGAGTAAAAGTTGATTTACTAACAGCATCATATGTTAACTCCTCATCGTTCCACATATGTTGTAGATCCTCAATGAGTGGTTCTAAGTAGACATCTATATTATTACCTGGCTGTTGTGGACCAGGAATTAGCAATGTAAGCATGATGTTCTCCTTCTTCATGAATAAGTCAGGTGGCAGATTGTAGTTTACTAACATAATAGGCCAGCAACTATACATGGTATTCTTCATGTTGAATGGATTAAATCCATCAGTGGAAAGTCCAAGCCTCAGATTTCTTTCTTCAGATGCAAATGAAGGGTATTTAGCATTCATCTGATCCCATGTGACTGAATCCACAGGGTGGCGGAGTTTTCCATCGCTACTCTTGTTATTAAAGTGCCACCTTAAATCCTTAGCCATATCGACAGACCTAAACATTCTCTTAAAGCATGGGATTATGGGGAAGTACCGTAATACTTTTTGAGGGACACCTTTCTTTACTTCTCCAGTATGCATGTTAGTTTTCCATCTTGAAGCCTTGCATTTAGGACAGTTCTCAAGCGTCTGGTACTTTTTTCTGAATAGGATGCAATCATTGACACATGCATGAATCTTCTGGTAACCCATATCAAAGGATTTCAAAATTTTCTTCACCTCATATAGTGATGTGTGCATCACATTGTCTTCTGGTAACATCTCTGGCAATGTCTCCAACAGATCATTGAAGCTCTTGTCAGACTAGCCATTCTGTGTCTTTAGTCTGAACAGTGATACAATAGCTGACAGCTTGCTATGGCTGACACATGATGGATATAATGGTGTTTCAGCATCCGCAAGCTTTGCAAGGAACTCATCTTCTTTCAAATCCTCACCCTCTGCAATCTGACTCAACTCATCCGTATTAGCAAACTCCTCATCCAGATATTCAGCCGCTTGATATAACCCAAAAATCTCATCATTCCACTGACTTTGATTGCTTTCACCATCAACCACTGGATTCAATTCTCCATGATGATACCAATCAGACCGCATCTATATGCTTCATCCATTCCTCTTGTTACTAGATGATCAACTACTATACTGCCAGCATGCCGATCAATATTACGGCAATCAATGCAAGGACATACAATCAAATCAACGTCTCCCATATCCGCACACACAGCTCGAACAAAATTTGTAGCCCCTCTCTCATACGCAGGATCAGCTCTTCATTTTTTTGCAGAGTTAACAAAAAAAAAACCAAGTAAAGACTCCAAACACCTACTAACATCTAAGTTACATAACTAAAATTCTTACCTGCAAAGATGCACCCAATCCTTGTCCACCATTATAAGTTCTAACCTTAATTTAAACCTTTAGAACCAATTAACAAACTACTCAAACACATATAATAACTCAAACACATATAATTACTCAAACACATATAATATATAACTCAATCATAACAAACTCTATAATTTTGTATATTTTAAACAAAGCAATCTGAAAACACACCAAAAGAAAAGACAACAAACTCGATTGGTTTACAGAATCAAAGAGAAGATGGTACTAACATGTTGTGTGATAAGAGAAAATAAGCTTCAAACTCCCATTGTACTACTCGATAACACTTGCGTAACAATATAATATTACAGAATCAGTAAAGTTAAAACAGATCTGCAGATTCAGAGAACATATGAAGCTAAAACAGAATCGATAACAAATCCAACAAACTCGATTTTAAGAAAACTTTGCAACAACAGACATGCAATAAGAGGAGATTCTCGACCAAATCATATAATAACATATACGCATGTGGCAAACCAAATCGGATTTTCAGAATAGATCCAACAAAGACACAAAAAATATGTTCTTTGTGAAAAAACAATTTTCAGACACAACAAGAATATATTCGGTGATAAAATTAGATTAAAGGAAGAAATTAACAGAGTAAGATAGAATTTTGCCTTTGATTGGAGCTCAACGCTGACATATTTTGGTGGATTTAGGGCCGCCGATAGTTCTGGTGATGTCGCGGCTGATTAGCTTCTAGTACGGAGGCGACGGAAGTGACAGAGATGACGGCGGAACCAATTTTAGGGTTTGAGAGAAACAATAGCAGTTGAAATCGAGGAAATGAGAGTGAAGGCAAAAAGTTTATCTCATAGGGTTTATCGAGGAAGAGAGAAATGAGAGAGAGTGAAGGCAAAAAGTCTTATTTTTGCTTAAGTATTTGGCGGAATTAGAGATTTTAGTTTCCCGCTTATTGAAATCCTATTATAGCGTTACTGAATAGCTATTATATGATAACATAAATTGTAATTTACCTTCAATAGCAGTTGAGCAAACCGTGCTATAACAATATGCTATCAATGTTGAGTTTTTTTTAGTGGGTTTTAGGTTCTAGTGGGTAAACCCGAATGAGTTTTTAGTTTTGTGGGTATACCCGTGGGTACCCGAATTATTTATCTTATGTAATGTTTATTTTGCATTTTATATTATATATAATTTTATATTTAACTTTTTGGTACCAAATGTGATTTATATTATGTATTTTGTGTATTTTGACGGGAAAACGAGATTTTGTAGTTTTGGCGGAAAAACGAGATTTTGCGGTTTTGGTGGGAAAAATGAGATCTTGCGGTTTTGGCGGGACAAATGAGATCTTGCGGTTTTGGCGGGAAAACATAATTTTGCGGTTTGGCGAAAAACGAGATTTTGCGATTTTGGCGGGAAAACAAGATTTTGCGGTTTTGGTGGGAAAACGAGATTTTGCGGTTTTGGCGGGAAAACGTAATTTTGTGGTTTTGGCGGGAAAACGAGTTTTCGTGTTTTGCGTTTTTAGTAGGAAAATATGATTTGATGGGTTTAGTGCCGGTGATTAGACTTGACAAAAAAAAAGTGTAGATGATTAGAAAAAAAATAAAACCCAATAGGTACCCATAACTGATAGGATAAACCCGTGTAAGATTTTATAATTTCGGGTACCTGCCTATTTTTAACCCGTTTGATTTCTTTGAGAAAAAACAGGTCCCAAAACCCAGTTTTAGGCATAGGTTTCGGGTACCCACTTTTAACATCCCTACTACTGTTGGTAAAGGACAAACAGTATTGCATGCCAACTTAAGCTCGTTTAGCTCCGCTTCTTCTTTGATTCGGGCTTACGTTGAAGAGACTTCCGCCTCGCTTTCCGTCATCATTTATTCATTTTTGTACTGCTCTTGCTTCTTGCCATGTTTTTGCTTAGAGTAGTCTCTTTAATTATCGAGTCCAATTCATAGTCTAGCTATAAGCTTCACCGCTTATGGTTTTTAGTGATGATTTGAGTCTCGAATGTTTAAACTTCCATGTTTTTTACTTTTTTTTTTTGTTTGGTATGGGACCATATATTATTTAGGATCACATCCTTAACTTTCATTTCTTGAAATGATATTTACATTCTTATATATAAAGAAAAAAAACATCAGTGGAGCGCATGCATAAAAATCACAATTTTTCTTCACCTACTAATTTGTTTTAAGTTGACAAAAGCAGCTTCTGTCAAAATAAAATGAAAAGCTAAGAGAAAGTTGCCAAAATAACCTTGTCGTGTGTAAATATTTGATTCAATCAGTGAAAGGAAAATATAATTAATGGACTTTTTAAAACCTAACTTCATGACATCATTAAAAAATTAGTAGTAAACAAAAAAAAAGTTTAAAGATGGTCTATATCCAACATGTCCAGTAAAATCTCTATAAATTTAATATCCGATAAATTAATAATTCTTCTAAATTAAGAAATTATAAGTTTAAGTCAGTATACATTTTTAAAAGTTTTTAGTGAATAATTCGTTTGAAAAAAGACTATAAAATACGTAAATTTATTATTTTACGTTGATATTATATATATATATATATATGTGTGTGTAAGAATGTATTAAACAAATAATAACTAGCTTTTTCACATATTCGAACTTAGTATCAATTTTGAGTCGGAATCATGGTTTATACAAAGGTGATTCCTGGCGATTTCAACGTAAAATAGCAAGTTTGCATGCATGTATTTTCGAAACATTTATATATATGCTAATAAAATACCAATTTTGGACAAGTCGGTTAATGTGTTTATCCACCATATGTATGTAATATACTAATGTCTAAGATGTTACCTACACACTAGGATTTCACCCGCGGTACACCACAAGTCTAAATTATTAATTATTGTATTTCAAACAATAATTTTTAGAATTTTGTTTAGAATTTTTTTTTCTTCTTCTTACGTTTTATAAAGTTTATAACCTAATTACATTAAATTTGTTTATTTAGATAGAATATAAAATTCTAGATTTGTTTTGTTCTCTAGAATTAAAGAGAGGTATATGCATATATAGTATGTTAATGTATATTTTTCTGTGTATATATATATATATATATATATATATATATATATATTTTTTTTTTTTTTAGAACATTAAGAATGTGTTATAGTTTGTGTAATATTTTGTAGTTCATATACTAAATAATCTAATAGTTAATTTTCAAAACTATGATTACAAATCTATAGTTTATATGAGATAAACTAATAATTTAGTGTTGGTTCTATAGTCCAAACCCACAATGCTAGGCGGGTCACGCAACATGTTCAAAGATTTTTAATCCGTAAAAACTCATCATACGAAACTCGTGAAAGTAAAATTATTTTTAAATAGTAAAAATAAATTTGTGAGCAAGCAATATCTTTTATATTTTATTATTATTCTTTGAATAAAATATCAAATTGAATGGTAAATATGTTTGTTACCTTTTAAAATCATACAGTTATTTTTTTGAATGATTTTTTAAATCCAGAATTTATGTAGAACAATTACACCAAAACTGATGGCATTTGCTCCTATAACAGTTAACTGAATTATGTAAAACACTTAGTTTCTACAAACAGTCTGCATTGTATGGAAATTTTACTACCTATAAAATATTCTCTTCTCAAAATCACTTTTTTTTTTCCTTTAATTAATCTAACTTTTTTTGTTAAGTAGGACCAATCAAGCATAAAAAATCATTTGGTTATCGTGAGGCTATCATAATTAAAGGCAAAAAATCTGAATTCAGTATTATAGGAAGATATGACATTAAAAAAAAATTATAGGAAACAATTTAGATTCTTATAGAGTTTTTTAAAAATAATTAGATACTCTAAAAATAATTATATTCATAATCACGTTATCGTTTTGCTTTAATTTCGAGATTTTAGCTATTACATTAACTATCTTTTGTTATAAATTGTCTAATTTGGAAACTAAGCTATTATAACCATAAAATATCTTAAGTGTAATTACAGATTTTTTTAATTAGGTATGATTTTATTTTCAAAAAAAAAATGTATTTTTAATATAGATAAGCTATTATAGTTATTATCAAAAAATATAAAATAATTGAATATAATTTGCATGAATTAAGAAAAAATATAAAAAAAGTATAAAAGACGAAAACTAAGACTTCTCTATTTTTGTTTTGATTCATCTTTGTCATGTTTATGAACATATATTTTATACAAACCAAAATTTTTGTGAAACTAAAAGCATTAAACATAAAATAAACAATA
This sequence comes from Camelina laxa, assembly GCA_024034495.1. NCBI lineage: Eukaryota > Viridiplantae > Streptophyta > Magnoliopsida > Brassicales > Brassicaceae > Camelina > Camelina laxa. The sequence continues at coordinate 14,111,602 of CM043881.1, forward strand.
ATTTTTTTTTGATAAAGTAAAATAAACAATAATGACTTAATTGTATAAGAAAACCTTATATGTGACAACTGAAATGAAAATCATCACAAAAAAAAGAATAATTATATTCTAAAATTCCAAGTATATAATATTACAAAATATTGATAGTGCTCTTTAACCAAAAAATAAAGTATAATAACCACTCCATTGTTTCTTCATAATTATATTTTTCTTATAAAAATTTCCAAGATTTAGAGACAGATCTAAAAATCAAGAACGAAAGAGTGTTTAAAGTTTTTTTTGAAGGGTTATGTAATTTTGATTGCTAATATATAATCGGGGTTTAGGTTTATAGTATTTATAGGGTGAACATTAGGTTGAGGAAACAAACCTTTTCAACCAAAATAATATTTGATTAAAAAACTAATTAGGGAGAAATTAGATGTAATCTATTTTATTTCTGGAATATTCTTGAGATATGATATATTAGCATTTAAATTTATTTGATTTTAAACATATATTTTAGGGGAAAATCAATGCGTTGAGATCAAAAATCTCGGCCACATATCCTCCTCCAAGATCGAAAATTCATTCGTTTATTGATAAGGCCGATTGTTTATGAAATTTGTGTACGAAGAAAATATTGTTTTGTAAAATTGAAAACTTAATATTAATTAAATTAATTATAAACTTAATACTTAATGTTAAAGGGAGTGGTTCTGATTGTTTTGGAAATTTATTTAGGATGAGAAATCTTGTTTTCAAAAACAGTAACTTAATATTAATTAATTAAATGAAAAAACAAATTAATAATTAATGTCAACAGCATGTTTGTAAATAGATTCCAACTTCATGATTTATTCTCCAAAAATGTATATATAGATAGTGTGATTACACTGATATTACATGTAATATCTAAAATTGGTAGAGTCTCCAATGATCTTTGGGAAAAATGTCATAAAAATCCCCAACTTTCAAATTTGGGACGTTTTGATCACCAACTTTCAAGATGTCATTTTAATCACAAACATTTTGTTGACTTAGCCATAAAATAGCAAAGTTTTGTTGACCACACCGTTTTAGGCACGTCGTTTATTTTCTGTTAAGGATCTTAAAAACAGAGTAAAATTATACGTTATCTGCTACCGTTTTGCATAAATGACCATGTTTATAACGCTAAAAACAACATCTTTTACCAATTTTTTTTTTTTGAATGAATGTAAAATTATATTCAAGCCAAAAAAAAAGTCCTCTTTACAATAAATGCGTCCTTGTTTTGAAAACATTAGAAAGCTGGAAAATGTTTGAAAGGTGTAGAAAGAAATTAGGTGTGAGTTGCCAACCAGAGCTGCAGACCATCCCCCCACTTGGAGGTTTGCGTTTGCAACGAGAGTAGCTTGTTACGAACTAGGCGATCCAGGAAACGGATGAGCTGGTCCGAAGTCGATGGGGTGTCACCATGCCGACGTCTGTTGCGTTCCAACCAGATTGTGTGAACCGAGGCCTGAAAAACAAGTCGCAGAAGAAACCGAGGAGTTCCGGTGACAGTTTGACCCGAGAGGAGAACCAAAATTTGAGGAAAGGAGGCAGAGGGGTATTGGGCAATAGCTTACGAGACAGGGACTGCCACACCCGAGAGGTAAATGGACAGCCGAAGAAGAGATGAGACAATGTTTCCAAAGGAGCTCGACAAAAACACAGGCGGAGTCGACACCTCTGTTCCAGGAGGCCATAAGATCCCCCGTGGCCAGCCGATTTTGAGCAGCAAGCCAAAGGATAAACGAATGTTAAGGGATAGAGAACGGGAACCAAACTCCCCTAAACCAATTGACCAGCTGACCCGGGAGACGAACCTGGAGCCAAGTCTCAGAGGTAGAGAACAGAGGTTTTAACTCGTTTGCTGAGTTCCTCCACAGAGCCGTATCATTTTGAGCCTTGTTGGCACGGAGTTTGACCTGAGTTATTGCCATCTCGATCTGATTAAGAGCAGCCGAACGGTGACGACGGCCTGTGTGGGAACATAAAACTGCTGAAACCAGAGCATTTGAGGGAATACCAAGAGCAATGAAGCCACTACCCCCAACAAGATCATAAAGACAGCCCAGAGTAGACCAATGATCATACCAGAACGACGTAGAAAGACCATTTCCAACCTCCATCCTGAGAAAACCTTTAGCCTGTTGTTTGTACTTGAGCAACTTCCGCCACATCCAAGACCCTTTCGTAGTTGATTCTTTGACTGACCAAAAAGAAGCTGAGCGCAACAACTCCCTCCGAATCCAATTGACCAAAATTAACTTAGGAGCCGAGACTAATCGCCATATTAACTTGAAACAGCTGATTTTAAACCAAGACCACCTTCGTTTTTAGGCAAACAAACATCTTTCCAAGCCAGTTTATTCTTTGATGCAGTAAGATCAGGACCTGACCAAAGAAAAGCCGCACAGATACGCTCAATCTCCTGAACAAAGGCACTAGGGAGGCGAAAGGCGGAGACCCAGAAGTTGGTGAGGCTAGCAATAACCAAACTCAGTAGCTGCAACCGCCCAACAAAAGACAGATAACGCTGTTTCCAAGAGCCAATACGAGAGCGTATTCTCTTAAGTAGAGGAAGGCAATCTTGAATTGTCATTCTCTTGGTGAGAAGAGGAAGACCCAAATAACAAACAGGTAGAGAGCCTACAGAAAAAGGGAATTGAGAAAGGATAGCTGCACGAGAGCGACCAGAAACCCCCGCAAGAAACAAAGTAGACTTCTCCACACTGAGACCCAAACCTGAGTATGCAGCAAACTCTTTAAAGACTTGGAGAATGCCATCTATAGAGGAAGCTCGACCATCCGAGAAAACCATTATATCATCGGCGAAACAGAGATGGGTAAGCTGCATACCCTTACAGAGAGGATGAAACCCAAATTTCCGGTCCCCAGCAGCCTTATCCAACATAGAAGATAACACATTCATGCAAATCACAAAGAGATATGGCGAGAGGGAACAACCTTGATGGAGACCTTTTTCACTCTTAAAAAAACCAGCAAGCTCCCCATTGATTTGAACAGAGAAAGAGGCAGTAGAGACGCATAGATAAATCCAATGGATAAACTTATCAGGGAGGTTCAGCGCCTTGAGCACATTGATGAGAAAAGGCCACTGCACCGAATCAAAAGCCTTTGAAATGTCAATCTTCATCGCACAACGAGATGAGATATCCTCCTTATGATAGTCTTTTACCAATTCCGTAGCTAGCAAAAGATTTTCCATTAGAAGCATGTCCTTAATAAACGCTGACTGGTTAGGCGCAATGAAATCATGAAGGATTGTTTTGAGATTATTCACCAAGAGTTTCGAGATAACCTTATAAAGAACATTGCAGCAAGAGATCGGGCGATAATCCTTCATCTCCTTGGCAGTGGTTGTTTTGGGAATGAGAGCAAGGATCGTTGAGTTCACCCCCTTTGGTAAGAAACCAAACCAAAAAAAGATTGTATTGCCTTGGTAAGATCAGGACCAAGAACAGACCATGCACCCTTGAAGAACTCAACCATATAACCATTAGGCCCAGGAGATTTATTGGGAGGCATCGAAAACAGAACCTGTTTCACCTCCACCTCCGTAACTTCTAACAGGAGAGCCTGGTGCTGGAGCGTGGTACACCGGAAAGGTAATAATTCCTGCAAAGCGGGAATAGAAATACCTGTGAAATCCGAAGGACAGTGAGAGAGTAAGTGTGAGAAAAACCTCACACCCTCAGCTTTAATGTCCTCCATAGCCGTAAGACTGCAACCACTCGGACCAATAATCTCATTGATAAAGTTCAGAGAGTGCCTTTCCTTAATGGCATTGTAAAAAACCCAGTTGTTTTTATCCCCCACATTCAACCAATGCAATTTCGATCTCTGTTTTAAAAACCTCTCCTTTAAACCCGCAACACGCTCCCACCTAGTGTGAGCTAAGGTTTCCTCCGCAATGTCTTGTGACGTAGGGTGAGCATAAACAGCTAATTTCTTAGTACAAAGATCATCATACGCAGCAGCAGCCCGGCGAGAGATATCTGAAAGTTTGTTACGGCTTAGTTCACGCAACTGCGGCTTCAATAACTTCAATTTCTTACTCAGGCGAAAGAGAGCAGAGGTAGAGTGATGTATAACTGGAGTGTCTTCCCAGTAGTTCGCAACAATAGGCAAGAATTCTTGCTGAAGAGCAATAACATTCGTAAACTTGAAAGGGCCCTTTCTCCTCTGCAACCCTGCGTACAAGTAGATCTTTCCCCGCAGATGATCTGAAACACCACCCGCTTCCATCACATAATAGGATTGAGGAAAAATTCGATCCCAGTCCACATTCTGTAGAACCCTATCCAGCTTTTTGCAGATAAGACCATTTTCCTGGTTGTTACACCAAGTAAACAGTGGACCCGTCATTCGTAAATCCACCAAAGAGCAATGCCGCTGTGTTGCTTGGAAATCACGCATCCCCGATGTTACCATTGGCGTGACTAATGAATTAGAATGTTCCTCAAGATCCAGAGTCTCATTAAAATCACCCATCAAAATCCATGGTTTACCTTGAAAGGAAGCTAGATCATGTTGGCACTGAATGTCACGCCAAAGTTATTTTCTCTCCTCTGCTGTATTTTGAGCGTAAATAAAAGAACACCAAAACTCCTCTATGCCTCCCCCTAGCATAATAGAGCAAGTGATCAAATGTCCACTCTTGAAGACAACCTGCAAGTTTGTTTGGCGGCTGCAAAGAACCCAAACTCTCCCCAATCTACTAAACTCATAGTTAGAAACTAAGTTCCAATCCCCAAAAGTTCTCGCCAGCACCCTACTAACATTCACCTCCTGAATCTTTGTTTCCAATAAACAACCAAAAGTAAAATTATTTTTCCGAACCCATTCACGAATAACATCCTGCTTACTTGACTTATTCAAACCTCGAATATTCCAGAAGAAACTAGACATTAAGGTTTTTTTTGAGGGGCCTTTATAGAGGTACAGCTAGAGCTTGTGCCCGTAGCTTTCTGAGTAGAGTCCGAGAGAAATTTATGAGCATTTTTGGAGTTCCGAGGCTGCTTCACACGAGTAGCAACTGGTTCCTTAGATGCCAATGGCTTCCTGACCGTCGCCAAAACCGTCTGTTTCCCAGTTTCCGAAACGTGTGGGAGAGTAAACCTTTCAACCTCTACACGATCAGTATCAGGCAAAAACTCCCCCTCCTCAGCACCCTTTAAAACATCAAACCGAGTGGGAGACGCAATGCTAACTTGACCATAGACCAATTTTTTATTGACACTTTTCCCATTTTTCCCTCCAGAATGTGAAACCTCTGTCCACTCTCCCTCAGTTGCGTGTTCCTCATGTCCCCCTACTGTAGCCTCTCCAACAACCTCCTTTCCATCACCCAAAGAAGGGATCACCTCACTTGCTATCTCCGACCCAGAAACAGAGGGGGGGATACTCACATCCCGCAAAACAGTCTCAACGATAACTGGCACAGTGGCAACGGGTGAGCTCACTGGCGGCAAACTAGCTTGAGCAGGAGCTTTGGCTAGCTTTGCCAAGCAACCATCCTCCGAATGCCCCCACCTGCTGCAGAAACCACAACGAGGTGGTAACCACGGATATTCATACTGCACACACACCTCTTCCCCTCGAACTGAAAAGAAATAGGTTTTGGGAAGTTTCTGCATAAGATCAACTTCAACAAAAAAATTTGCATCCTCAAAACTAGTAACAAGTTCTGTATCTGGATGCAACCGTTTAGGCTCACCCACTGGACTCGCAAGAAAGCTCAGGCCGTCCCAGGAGAACATAGAATGGGGGACATTTTTAATTGTAACCCACAGGGGAAAACGGCCAAAATATACCCAAACAATTTCTCTAGCTTTTTCATACCCCAATTTTAATACCCTGCAAATTACAGCCCCAACTCAAAGTTAATTCAAATTTCCTATCTAAACTCCATCAAATGTTTCGGTTTCGACATCCGTCCAAACAGTGTTAAGCGAAAGCTTAACGGTTGATTAGTCAGCTTTGACGTGGCATTTCGGCTTGACAAAAAGACGTCGTTTTGACATTTTGGCGTGTGTTGAGCACTGAAACAAAACGACGTCGTCTTACAATTGGGGGATTCAAATCGATTTCTTCCCCAAATCGATTTTAGGGTTCATATCGTTTGTTCGAACGAATTGAGAGAATGATTGAGTGTAGAGTGTAGAAATGAGAGAGTGATTGAGTGTAGAGTGATCGAAATCAATATCACTCTCTCTTCCTTCGAGCAAACGATATGAACTCTAAAATCGATTTGGGGAATAAATCGATTTTAATCCCCCAATTGTAAGATGACGTCGTTTTGTTTCAGTGCTCAACACACGCCAAAATGACAAAACGACGGCGTTTTGTCAAGCCGAAGTGCCACGTCAAAGCTGACTAATCAACCGTTAAGATTTTGCTTAACACCGTTTGGACGGATGTTGAAACCGATACATTTGATGGAGTTTAGATAGGAAATTTGAATTAATTTTGAGTTGGGGCTGTAATTTGCAGGGTATCAAAGTTAGGGTATGAAAAATCTAACGATAAATTGTTGGGGTATATTTTGGCCGTTTTCCCTAACCCACAGTGGCATAGTCTTGAGCTCAGGCTGAGCGTCCTCCGCAATCGGAGTCCATTTAGAAACAATCATTGGGAGAGCACAAATATTCCACATACCACGCCTAAGCGCACATAGTCTAGCTGAAGCGTTACCGATAGGAAACTTCACCGTTGTCTCGTTCACACTGTAAACATCAATCTTAATATTCTTATCCCCCAAGTTCCAGATCTTGTTCACAATAACATGAATCTTCGCTACATGGGGAGCCGCTGAAGGAAATCTACCGATGAGGAAGTCCTCCCACAAAGGCACTGAATCATTGAGGATGGCCTCAGGAACAGCAACCATAGCCTTCCCATCAACCTCCGAGAGCTCGAAATCAAACTTTGATAAAGTGGGTTTGGTACCAACAACATTAGCATACGATTTTGGAGAAGAAACTTCCTTCTGAGTATTCGAAACAGGGTCCGTAGCAACCCCAGAACCTTCCCCGACATGAGAACCAACGGTGGCGGCCGCCAGAAACTAAGCTTGCGTGCGGCAAACGGCAGAACCCTAATCGCCTTCAGAATCGCAGCCTAGCTAACGTGGCAGATAAAAAGTTTTTTTTACCAATTTGAAGAAACTAAATCCCCAAATCGATTCCAATTTCACAAATCCATAACTTTAGAAAGAAACCCCAAATGCTCTCTACACATCAATGGCACACCACACTCACCGACGCAACCAGATGTGTCAAAACTTGAACTTAAACTCATCGAAACAGAGAGATTGCATAAGAGATTTTGGTATTATTGAGAGAATTTGAGATTTTTTTTCTAGAGTTAGAGATTTAATAAATGTCGTGCATAAAACGGCATAGTCAATAAAAAAGTTGTGATTAAAATGGCAGTGATTAAGACATCACAAATTTAAAAGTTAGGGATTTTTATGACATTTTTCGAATGATCTTTGATTTAATTAGTTCCTTAAAAAGCTATTACGGACGGGCGTGGTCCCTCGTTTATTGTTTGAAATATAGATATTGCTATGGGACAATGACTAAATAAGTATATATATACCGGATATTTTGTTACTACTATAGTACTATTTAACGGGAATAAAGGTGACACATGTACGAAAGCAACGAGATAAGTGATTCATAATGTAATGGAATGGCCGAATGGGACATATTAATACTTGAGTGGTAGAGTTGCTGCCTCTTAATTGCAAACAGTTTGAAAGTAACCCTTCTTCTAACTATTTGCTTTATTTTTTTGTCAAGACTTACTACAACACATATTGAGTTTTTTTTTATGATTTTATTCATTCACCATAAAATTTATTTATACAACTTGCAAATGTGATAATAATTTAAAGAAAAAAGAAAAACATACATTATTATAAATTAATATGTACAAAGAAAATACAGAGACATATATATACTCCTAATTAGTATATAATATAATCTTGATATTTATAGTCATAGGCTAATATTTTAGTATTTTGTAGTCTCAATGATTTTACATAGTAACAGGTGGTGCTTAAAATTTGTGTATTTTAAAACCAAAACTCACCATCGCATCAACAGTTCTACTTTTAAATTCAGGCCAGATGTCTCAATGTCATTTTCATTGTATTTTGTTTGGCTATCTTTGCATATTGTCAATTTATTCAGTTTTTAAATGTAACTGACCCCAATCACAAACTTGAATCAGTACGTACCACTGAAACATGACACAATTACTCACTGCCATGTGTCCTCCAAGCTCCTCAATTATTTACATATTGCTTTAGAATTATGTCAAAACATTTTCAGACGTATTGTTACCTACCAACATAAGAGCATGTTTATCGATAGGTTGGTGTAAGGGGAGTTCTTAAACTTTTTATGAATTAATTGTGTATTGTTTGGAATATAAGAATTCATGATCTCTTAGATAAAATTTTCTCATTTATTAGTAGGTTTTTATTTTGGATCTCTTATTTTTGAAAATATTGTTTTTTTTAAATTTAAAAATTTTAAATAGAATAAAAGTGGTAAAAATGTGTAAACATTTAAGATTTTATAAAATTAGAAAATATTACATTTTAATTAATTTTCAAGCATACAAAACATAATAAAAATATTAATACATATTATAATAGAAGTGCAATTCATAAATGGAGAGAATGATTAATTTTAATACTGATTTGAAAATGTTACATTTAATTAATTTTTAAACCTACAAAACATAAAAGCATATTAAAAATAGAAATACAAATCATAAATAGAAAAAAGATTAATTGTAATCTTGATAGTAATATTGAGTTGTTTAATTCCCATATATTGTCATATGTTGAAGCTTATACAAGGAACAACTCACTAACACACACAATCTTATGATCTAACCAAAGAGTAACAGGTAAGTCCACAATTCAAATTTCAGACTCTTTCTACACAAAACTAATATCAAAATTAGAATACAAAGATACCACTAAAACCCCAAAACTCGATCAGATAAAAACCCTAATCGAATTCGAATTCGAATTAAAAAAAAAAAAAAAAAAGTAAGAAGGTTGCGAAATTCGTTTACCTAATCGCGAAATCTCCTCCGCCGATTCAATCTCCTCTGCTACGCCTCACCTCCGACCCCAATCTCCTCTGATTTCAATATCCTTCGATTCCATATTCTTCCTTGGTCGATTCGGCACTTCTATCGCGAGAGAAAGAGAGACAGAAAGAAATATTTGATCGTGCAAAATTTTTCTTTTCTCTTCTATTATTTTCTTTGACCAACAGAATGGTGACACGTAGAGTCTCTTAGATCAAATTTGGGTATACTATATAAGAGGCTCCCTTAGTTTTTTTATTTTCTTCTGATTTATTTTTTTTTCCACAAAACACTAAAACTCCTCTATAAATCCCTCTATGAACCCCTGATAAACAAGCTCTAATACTCTTTTTTTCAACGGCTAATACTCTCCTCCAATAAAAAATATTTTAGATTTTGATTAATAACCATGAAACAATATGGTATGGAATATAGTGCTTTAGTATTTACCAACCAAACAAGTAGTAAATTTGTGGATTTGGATATGAGTTCCAATAATCTACAGATGAATTTGGGTGTGAATTTTATTCCACGGTGAGAGGTTATGATCGATGTCCTACAGTACCAGCTTCGGACCTATAGAGGTAAGCTAGTGGTAGGCTAGTGGGGTCTACGAAACGGGTTCTCACAGTTAGTATGCATATTAAACGGACGGAAATACCAAACTTTGACGTATATATAGAAATACTTATTGAAAAGTATGCGAGACATGGTGCTTAGGAAAAAAATTAGTTACGAATGCCAAACTAGTTAATATTTCAAATATTTTTCTACATTTCATAAATCAATCCATCATCTTTCTTATGATAAAAAGTAATTAGTAGATAGTTTCTTCTCATAGAGAAATAAACAAATTAAGCACAAGTAAAATTTCGTACAATATCAAAAAAAAAAAAAAATCACCACCAAAGTTGCATGGGTTATAATGGAATAAATGCCAGAGATTTCATTTCACATCAGTGGAAGTTTCTCGCACTCTCCACGAGAGCCAAAAAGCGATTAGTGGTCTGTGTTTTTTCCCTTCAAATAATGTATTTCTATTTTATTTTATTTTATTTTACTAATTAAACAGAAGAAAAAAACTCAGTAAAATAAACAAATAATCTGCCATTGTCACATGAGTCTCACATCCATTTTATTAGATGAAAATGCAGGGCATTTACTGTAGATATATGTTACTAAAGGTGAGTACCCATGCATCACTTTATATGGTGGTACAAAGAAAGAGCCTTTCGTTCGCACTTCCCCATTCTCTTTAAATATATTTCTGGTTTCCTCTTGATTAGTTCTTCATCAACAAAACAAAAAGAAAACACTCCAAAAGGATTGGTGCGAGTGAAGATGGGTGTGGAAGGAACGATGGAGTATATATCGGACTTCTTAAAGCAGAGGAAGAGGAAAAAGAAGAAACAAATGCAAACAGTAGCTCTCCGAGTCGCTCGTATCGACTGCGAAGGTTGTGAACGTAAGATCAAACATATCCTCTCTGGCGTCAAAGGTATGTACTCGTTGATTAATGTTAGAAAATGTAACTCTTAAGAAAAAATAATATGAAAATTGGATTTAATTTACATTGGACTTGTTTGGGCAGGGGTGAAGTCAGTGGACGTGGACATGAAGCTGCAGAAGGTGACGGTGATGGGATACGTGGACCCGAAGAAGGTTTTGGAAGCGGCCAAGTCGACGAAGAAGAAAGTTGAGCTATGGCCATACGTTCCATACACAATGGTGGCGAATCCGTACATATCTCAGGCATATGACAAGAAGGCACCAGCAAACATGGTTAGGAAAGTCCCCGACACGGCCTCCGTCAACGAGACCACCGTCGATGACTCTTACACCATTATGTTTAGCGACGAGAACCCTAATTCTTGCTCTATTATGTAGATCGAAGAGTGTGCTTTTGTAAGTTAAGTAAGTCTAATAGATTATACTGTACTAATATTGAATTTTGGTAAGACGACTCGTTGTGTGGGGTTTGAGTTTTCATGTACTAACGTGAGAAAAATCGAAATTTCTGTTAACTACTTAATCCGAATTTAAATAAGAGATTTTCAAGATAGCTAAATATGTTATTAAAAACATATTCGCGTTGATATTAAAAACATTTTAACATATAGAAGCCGTTGAATATTTTAAGCTGAAAAGTTTTGAGAGAGGGAAGACAAACCATTCGAGGAACATTCACAAGAATTGCTCCATCGAGTTTGCAAAAGGTTAAAACAAACCCACAATAAGGAAGGAGACAAGACCATAGAAAAAGATTTTTGGGTGATGGAGTTCTTTTCCTATGAATTAGATATATCAAAGAACTGCCTTAAAGAGTGTGAAAGCATTTGTGGACACAAATTTTTTGAATAGACTGAAGTGAGTAGTAGTATCAAACGACGGTTACTCTTGGGCCTTTGGTTGGGCCTAGATCTGATCGTGCTACACATGGATTTGTTTCTTCATTTTTTCCAACACTTTAGTTAGGGGTTATTGGGAGATGGACTGTTCTATGGATTTACTAAAATTTTCATTGATTATTTTCAGATATTTTTGTAGATTATCATTGATTGTCATGGATAATGTGATAAAAACGAAGCAGCGAAGGTTAATGTGATAGATTTCAAATATTGTATAGATCTCAACTTTAAAGTACGTTAATGTGATAAAAACGAAGCAGCGATTTTCTTTTACGATGAAGACGTTTTACTACTACAAAATTTACAGTATCTTGGTATTTTGTTTTTATAGTTATTGCTTCAAGTTTTTTTTTGTAGAATTATGAATGTTATGAGAATTAGTTGAAACTTGAAAGATAACTTTTTATTGGAATTTGCAAATTTTTCCATGTTTTGTTTGCTTATAAAATTGGTTATGACATGATTTGTTTTATGAATCTTATTGCACATTGTTTTTAGTTCAAAATAAATAAGGTTATTGTGTGTATTCGTTGTGTTTTTGTGTGAGTGGGATATATATACACACTTTTTCTTTTTTCTTTTTTGTTAAAAGGCATTCAATATACACAGACTTCGAGCTATAATAAACTGATAATACTCGAGATGGCCGTTGCGATAATGTGAAACATAGATGCTAATTTGAAGTCCATGAGAACTGTCGATATATTAACTTAGACCATGTGCTCACAGTTTTCTTTTGAATTTTGATAGCTTGCGAGAGCAACATGCAGCTCGATATATCTTACCAGCAAGCTTTATTTCTTTAGGTTAAACTATCTATATATTGTAACAAAAATATCAATTTCTTTTTATGTAAGTCGGATTCCAATGTATTGGTAGGCTGTGGGCATTAAAAATAAGGTGTCATGCCAACCACGTTGCCGCTATTAGGAAAAATATACTATATGAACATATCCTTGACGACGATAAAATAGTATTTGGTTCATTAGAAAAAAAAATCGTGGTTTATATAGGCTAAATAAGTGTGTAGGAAGTCATATTCGCTGGCACATATTAAAATTCACAACGAGGATGTCTTCAATCAATTGTTCTTCGCTAATTCTCGAAATGATCACACTTGGCTGCAATCGTTAACGTATAAAATATGACATTCGGGTGGACGGCTGCCTGTAACAGTTAAACCTTGAAAACCAAAATCAGAAGAAAAAAAACCGTAATTTAACTATAGATGATATACTTCTACCGATCTCAACTCTTACCCAAATTAACATGATTTATATTCACAATATGGTTACCTATACATATGATTTCTTGATCATGTTTACATCTTTTTCTGAATTACAAGAATTTTAATTAAGTACCAACGAACTCTCTACAACTTTCTTTTCTTGAAATCAAGTGAAAGAATGTTGCTATAAGCATATCAAATGGTACAAAAGCAGGTTCTTGCAACTCAAAAAAACTTGTTTGTAAAGAATATATTTTCTGTATGTAAAATACTATGAAACTTTTAAAAAAATGTTTTTGGGTGATTGATATCTATGTTTGTTAAAATTAGCGAATTAAAATATAAAATAATATACTTTATTTTTTTATTACGTATGACCGTGTATCGTTGTTAAGTTATCTAGTTGTAACAGTTGATATATTAAAAAGTGAAATAAAATGTCTATGAGCATAAGTGTGTGATATATATTATCTTGAAGTTTGATTCTGTAAAACTTGGCTAAAGCATAAGGCTAAAGGTCAGATTAAACATCAAAAGAACGAGTATACTAAATAGTACCTATGAAGAAACCATGAAGGGGACAAAGCCTTAAGGACTGAACTCGAACCTAGACATGAGTAAGGCTAAATACATTTTATCCGACATGGCGCCATCTTTTCAGAGATTCTAGGACCCACGTTTCACAAATTCGTTGGTTCAGAATCTTATGGTAATAGCGGAAGTAAGTATACTATAATAAATTGGTAAGTCAAACTCTATTTTATCTTGCCAATGCACATAAGTTTTTTTCAAGTGTATGCAAGCTCTTTTTTTCTTTTTTAAAAAAGGTATATATAGACTCTGGTTGGAAACAGATTTTTATGACTTTAAAATTATTTAAAACATTTAAAATCATTTTTTAGTTTATCAGACTTTTTTTGCTTTTATTTTTTCTAAAACTTTGAAAGCCATTTTTTTTTTCCTTTGTTATTTACTCATTTTTTTAAGTCTCAAAAACATGCTTTAAAAACTAAACAATTATTAAAATATTTTTTTCCCATTTTATTTAAAAGCTTTCTAAAAGTATATATATACATATATTACATATTATATTTTTACAAATTAATGATTCTTATTTGTTTCTCTTTTTTTAAGATCCATTTCATAATACTTTTTATTTTTTCATCATCATTAATAATGGTGTAAAATAGTTTATGAAATTCATCGTTAGTAAGAGAATAACATTCAAAACAATACATTAATTAGTGTTTAATGAATTTTTGACTACTCATATAACTACTCAACTAAAAAAAACATACAAAACAATTAAAAATCAACAAAAACAAAAAATAAAACAGAATTTTCAAACATGACATATTTGATTGACTTACATTTTTTAATTTTTTAATTTATCATTAACAAAATTTATTCTTGTTATTAAATTGCTATATAAATTAATTTCTGACATAAATATATTTATTAAAATTATAGTATTAATATGTAATAATAATAATAATAATAATAATAATAATAATAATAATAATAATAATAATAATAATAATAATAATAATTTACATCTTTTAAAGTTGTTTGTAAACAATCAGATTTTAACATTTAAAGTTTTAAGAGTCAAAGCATATACAGCCAAATTCTCTACAGCTAAAATTTTAAAATCAGAGTCTCTACAGCTAAAAGTAATAGTCATTAGCAATCAGAGCTATAGTTGGTAAAAAATTTCTATAATTTTAAAACTTTGTCCATGAAATAGGAATTTTTAATGTAAGGAACTTGAGATAAAACAATTAACATGTGGCATCCGAAGATAAAACAACTCGGCAAATTTAGCTTCCTCCACGTTTGGCTTTCTCGAGACATGAACACTATAGAGGCCGGTTGGCAGGTTAGTTTCTATTAATTAAACAAGTACTATTTACAAAATATTTCTAGTATTTGTTATGTAATTTTTATTTTTACTAAAAACTTTATGCGTGGAAGATGACTATACCAATAAATATGCAATAATTAGTAAACTCTGTAACAAAATTTCACTCACTAGGACTCCTAATCATTCATAACCAGTTGACCACTAAAACTAGCTCCTCTTATTTTGTAAATTATATTTTAGAAAAAGAAAATTGGTAGATAGATTATAGACTTATACGTTGTGAAACCAGATAATTTGTATTAAACATAATTTAAACTAAAATCAATAGTTTTTCTGATCCTATCTAAGTGATACAATCGTTTGTTCAAAAAAAAAAAAAAAAACTAAGTGATACAATTACAATCTAACTTTTTTTCTTGTAGTGAATTATCAAAACCATATCTTTATTTCTTTCATTTTCTAATTAATAGTGACATGATGCTAGGCATTTTTTACTTTTAGATATACCTCAGGACTTGTCAGCGCCAATGCTACGAATTGGTAAAACAGAAAAAAAAAAAAAAAATCAATCTTTTTATTTACGTCGAAATACTGATTTAAATTGAAGATCAGCTAGCTCTTAAATACAGTATAGCTGTTTGTTAATACTAATATACTTAGTTGAATTTATTTTATGTTCCTAGAATTGACACACAATGAACCTGGACGGAGTGAGAGAGAAACAAATCTATGAGCACCACTTGTGTTTTGTACATTTAATGGGATGACAGCAGTAGAAGACAAAACAGTTGTAACTGTAGTACACCTTTGACTTTCTATTTTTCATGTCCAAAGTTCATCTAAATGATTCAGATTATTAACACGTAATGTGGGGGTAGATTTATCTTAAATTCACAAAATAGGGTTATTTAACATTTACAAAATTTCTTCGGCCCCTTTGAATAGTTAGGGTTTTAAAATAAATAAAAATGTGCCACAGAAGACTGCGTAAATGGACAGTAAAATACACCACGTCGCTGGGTAATCTTATATCTCACTAGACATATCATAAAAATGTATACTGAAACATCTACTAAGAAACATTGAGTTTTAACCAACATTTTGTCGAAAAAAATATTAGTAACCCAAACACTCGAAAGCTAGACGTATATCTTTTAACCAAAAATTGTGACACATCGGTGACACTGGTACAAATTATTATAATAATTAACTTGGTAAAAAAAAGTTGATTGGACGAAAATAATATAGGAGATCCATTTTCAAATTTTTGATGTCACAAATAAACCAAAATATATAGTTATATATGATAATGTTATACAAAAAAACTGTTGTAAGGTTGAACTTGTAAATGTGATAATATAACACTTTTATCAGTACTCCTCTAAATAGAATTAACATGTGTGAGTTAGGTTCATTGCGAATGAGTACTCCTCTAAACGTGTTATTAAACATTTTAAAGTTTGATTGGTTCTTTTCGTAATTATTCGTATATCTCACTTTTTAAAAAAACTGATCAAAATTACTAACTTTTAAAGATAAAAATCTATAAACATCTATAGTTACGAGCTATATTGGACAATTTAAAACAAAAATACAAAAGAGAAAATCATATAAACAACAAATAAAAATATATTATTAAGTAATATCTATATATATATATATGTATTGTTAATTGTTAAAAACTAATCATTTTCTAACTTTAATCTTCCAATATAAATAATTATATGTCTTTTACTATTAATTTTTGTCTGTTTCATTATTGAAAAATTATTTAGTAATTATTTAGTACTTCATATATAGTTTTTCATTATTAAATATGTTTATTTTTATATATATAATATAGCTTTGATATTTAAATTTTTTTCAAATTATATATTTATTTATTTAGGTAATTTATTTACCCGATGTAGTAGCAACTAATCAATTACTCATAAATCTTTCACAAAAACACTTAATTTTAATTATTAGAATACCATATAAAATCACGGTGAGTTTGACTTTCTCTCCCAGACACGAGTCCCAATACTCTACCAAAATAGAATGAACTTTTCAAAAATCCACATCTCACTAGCCTAATTATACATCGGTCCATCACCTGGTTCCATATTAACCAACAGTCCTTACGTGAGTCTCAGGCGAGGAACTCCCCTGAAACCCCCTCTCCGGAGCCTTGCTACGGATATAGAGAACTCAGATAAGGATGTTAAACCTTGATATGTAATATCTCCTTCGGTCCTAACCTTTATAACCCTGCTTAAGCCTTCAAATCTGAGTAACCCGCAAGTTTTTGTTTTTCCTAAAACCCAACCTCCATCTCTTAACCAAGCAACCCTGATACCCTAAAACCAAACCATGGAAAAAAGAAAACCTTACCACCTAAAGGGCATGGAAGTAGCTCTCAGCTCCTCCCCTCCTCACCGTAGGCGTATCCGAGCCCCGGACCTTGATACGTCCACTCTCATTGAAGAAAATTCTCTCACCCTTATGGGACGCCTAACTAACCCGCAAGCGTAAAGACTCTGGTCTCTTTTCCCTTTTCTCATCAACAGATGGAATCTAAAAGGGAAGGCAACTGGAGCAGATCTGGGGCGTGGGTGTTTTCAATTCAGATTTGACCTAGAGGAGGATCTGCAAAAGGTTCTCGACAACAGACCATACCACTACAGCCAATGGATGGTCATTCTCCAGAAGTGGAAACCTATTATCTCAGATTCGTTCCTGTCCAAGATCCCTTTCTGGATCGAATTAAAGGACCTCCCAAAACACTATTGGCAACCTCAAATGCTGGAGGCTATCGGCGAAGACTTAGGTGAGATAGAGGCCATGGAGATCTCCACGGAATCTGCCAAACTCCGTGTTCTTATTGATGGCCTTGAGATTTTAGTAAAAGATACCATTGTAGACTTCCCAAATGGTAGTGAAGCCCTAGTGACCCTTGATTACAAGAACCTGAAGAATCACAATGTTCCTACTGTTTCAAGCTCACTCATGAACTGAAAGATTGCCCGTCTCACATCCCGGTGAAACCAAACCGGGAAACCAGCACCTTTGACTTACCTTCCGGCCCTCAGAGGATTATGAGAAACTACTACACACCTAAGGACAATTTTAGAGCCCCAGCTACTCTATCTGGTCAAACAGCTGCTAGTCACTCCCAATCAAGGAACCTTGGCCTCCACAACCATCTTTCAACCTCTGCAGGCAAAAGCAGAAGCTATCAGCCTCGATCACCTAATCACCATCATCAACAAACAAATAATAGGTGATATGCTAGAGACATAACCCACCCATATATTCGCCGATCCTACAGTAGGGAGTCGAACCATTCAGGCTTACCCCCAAGAAATCACTGGAGTGAACATGTCTCTACCATGCAATGGAGAGAAAAAACTGCCCAGTAGGGACTGAACAACTGGAAAGATCTGACTCCTCCAGACCTCGCTGTCCGCCTCTAGAAAAGAGAGTTCGATGCTCCTGATCTAGTCATTCCACCCCCCTCATCCTCCGGTGGTACCTAAAAAATACCAAGTCATGAATGAGTTGAGAGAGGTAACCATTTAATACCTTGCAGTACCTGACCCCACTGAAAGTGCAGCTGGGAAACAAAGGGTGATCCAAGGTGAAGCAAAACACCTAAGTTCAGATACAGCAGATAGACTCATCCAAGCTGCTAGAGAGAACCTTATACATGATTCCATCTCTAACCCCCATGAGACGATTCCTGAGGAAACCTCGAGGGAAACTCGCCTAATGCCTTGTGAACAACCTGTCGGTCCTGCTACGACTCCGGAGATAAACCACAGAAGGGGCCGTGGTAGACCTCCCCTTTCAAAACCTACTGCCAAACAAAGTTTAAAATTAGTGGGAGCAAAGAGCCAAAAACGTAACTTGGCAAATGGTTCTCCAAAGAAAACATTAACTCAACGAAAAGCAACTCGAAAGCAAACTTAGCTAGTTCAAGCCGAAAAGTTTTGGGTAATGAGACGAGGACAGAGCAGACCGGAAATAGCAGTAAGAAGCCTCCCATGAGAACTATCATACCGGCTTCAGTGAAGAAGAAGGTGGATTTTCCCAATCCACCAATCCTCTTCCTTAAGGATACTGAGCTGGAACTGTTGTGTGTTGGGGAATCCCACAACAGGTCGGCGGTTGCGTGAGATGCACTCCACTATCTCACCTGATATCCTATTCCTCATGGAGACCAAAAACACTGATGATAAGGTCTTGTCCTCACTCCAATGGATGAACTATCCATCACACCTGCTTGTTCCTCCCCATAGCCCGGGAGGTGGTGTTCTGCTTCTATGGAAGAAACACGTTGAGATCAACATCCTAACAGCCTACAAAGATTAGATTGACACACACATCAAAACAGGAGGGAAATCGTTTTTCACAACGTTCATCTATGGTGAGCCAGATAGATCAAAAAGGAAAGCTATATGGGAAGAACTTACTGTACTTGGTACCACCAGAGAATCCCTTGGTTCCTGACAGGAGACTTCAATGACATCATCGATATCTCTGAGAAGCAGGGAGGATCAGAAAGACATGAAGATACTTTTGTCGACGTACGTTCCTTTATGGCGGAATGTGATCTATTTGATCTCCCACACTCTGGCAATTTCCTCTCTTGGAGAGGGAAACGCCATGATCATATAGTAAACTGCAAGCTTGATAGAGCAATGTCTAATGGCCTGTGGGCTGAAGAATATCCTTTTAGCAGAAGTGACTACTTACGCTTTGAAGGCTCGGACCATAGACCTCTTCTTACTCACCTGGATCTTATTACGAATGTTTGGAGTTTCAATGATCAAGAAGACATCCTCTGCAAACTCTCTTGTTGTCGACGAGAGATCATTACTTGGTCACGAGCAAAACATCAACAAAGCCAGAAGGATATTGACCTACAACGATAACAACTTGAAGAAGCCATGGCTAGTCAAATCCCAGACACCACCTTAATCTCCACCATTAACTTGAATCTCCTAAAAGTGTATAAAGCCAAAGAGGAATTTTGGAAACAAAGAAGTAGACAAATGTGGCTAACTTAGGAGACAAAAATACTGGGTATTTTCACGCTATCACTAGAGGTCGACAAGCAGTGAATAAGTTCTACGTCATTGAGGATGAAAGTGGTACCCCTGCATACAAAGAAGATCAGATACTGAAGGTTATCACTGAATATTTCCAAAAGCTTTTTACCTCGGAGGATGGAGATATAGCATCATTTATCCAGGACGCCATTGACCCCTGTGTCACTCCTGCTATGAACCAGACCCTCATTGCAATCCCTACATCAGAAGAAGTAAAGTCAGCCTGCTTCGATATCCATCCTAACAAAGCCCTTGGGCCGGATGGTTTCTCTGCGAGTTTTTTCCAATCTAACTAGAATACTGTGGGTTCTAACATTGTGCTTGAAATCCAATTTTTTTCCTGTCTGGCACTTTATCCACAAAAGTAAATGAGACTCATGTCAGACTCATACCTATAATCTTGAGTCCTCAAAGAATGGCTAATTATCGTCCCTTCGTTCTGTGCACCGTTTTCTACAAGATCATCTCCAAGATTCTGACGAAGAGACTACAGCCTATCCTACAAAATATCATATCGGAGAATCAGTCAGCTTTTGTCCCTAACAGGGCCATCATGGATAATGTGCTAATAACACACGAAAACCTCAACTACCTCAAGACTTCTGGTGCAACTGTTCGTGGTTTCATGGCTGTCAAGACACACATGAGCAAAGCCTATGACCGCATTGAATAGGAGTTCATTAGCCTGGTCATGGAAAGAATGGGATTTCATCAAACTTGGATAAATTGGATCATATGCTGCATCTCAACAGTGTCCTACTCTTACCTCCTGAATGGTGCTGCCCAGGGTCTGGTAAAACCTCAGCAGGGCATCAGACAAGGTGATCCACTATCACCCTATGTGTTCATCCTTTGCAGTGAAGTTCTCTCCGGTTTGTGCAACAAAGCACAACAGAACCATATATTACCAGGCATCAGAGTCTCGCAATCAAGTCCCAGAGTGAATCACCTTCTGTTCGCAGATGACACAATATTTTTTTTGCCGTTCAGACAGGCATTCCTGCAAATAATTAAAGAATATACTACTCAAATATGAGAAAGCCTCGGGACAAATGATAAACAAGAATATATCTGCAGTGACCTTCTCGGCTAAGACAAATGAAGTAACCCAGAATGAGGCTGTAGAGATCTTAGGCGTGAGACAAGCGGGGGGCCTTGGCAAATATCTTATTTACCGGAGCTTTTTGGCCGGACAAGCGAGACATGTTTAACAACATCATTGATCGGATAAAGCAACGCTCAAAAAGCTGGCCTAATAGATCTCTCTCCTCTACTGGGAAGACTACCATGCTGAAGTCAGTGCTTGCTTCAATGTCTACATACGCAATGTCTTGCTTCAAACTGTCAGGCTCTCTCTGCAAAAGAATTCAAGCGGCTCGCACGAGGTTCTGGTGGGATGATCTGAAAGGAAACAAGAAGATGTGCCGGCTAGAGTGGAATAAAATGACAAACACTAAAAAAAGATGGAGATTTGGGTTTCAGGGACATACCTAACTTCAATGATGCGCTCCTAGCCAAAGTGAGTTGGCAGATCCTCACCAAACCAAAATGTCTTCTAGCAAGAGTCCTGCTTGAAAAATATAGAGGGACACTCCTTTCTTGGATTGCACAGTCCCATCCTCTGCCTCTCACGGATGGAGGGGGATTTGTATTGGTAGAGACCTCCTCAAAAAGCACCTGGGGAAAGCTATAGGCTTTGGATCGTCTACTCGAGTGTGGTACGACCCTTGGCTGTCTCTTGTTTCCCTAACTACACCTATGGGACCTCCTACCGAACAGACACATCACCTTATGGTATCAGATCTTATCTGCCCGGAAACCATGAACTTGAATGTGGAAAAGGTTAAGCTTCTATTACCCGAGGCTGAGAAGGAAGTAATGTCCATCAGACCTAGTAAATTTGGTGCAGCAGACCGCTATATGTGGCTACTAACTAAATCGGGTGAATATACAGTAAAGACTGGATATCAGGCTGTTTCCTCGAAGCCCCCTATTCTTCTAAACAGCGGTGATGGTCTTGAAGGCTTTAATTGGGAAAAAGCAATCTGGAATTTGGCTTATCTCCCCAAGATTAAATTCTTCCTCTGGAAGCTAATGAAGAACGCTATACTTACAGGAGAAAACCTTTGTAGTCGTGGAATCAATCTGGCTGCCATCTGTCCTTTCTGCGGCCAAGATGAAACTCAACTCCACCTATTCTTCCACTGCAGTTTTGCATCACAGATTTGGAGTCAAGCCCCGGTCAAATGTCAAATACGTACCCTGTAAATTACATATATAAGATATGGGATTGAAGCTTCCCGACAACTTACCTGCCTACCACCGACTGGGGTAAATGATGGAGCTTTTGGAGCCTGGATCCTATGGACGATATGGACAAATCAAAATAAGTTGCTATTCGAGAAAAAGCGGTTACCCCAGGCGAAGTGATATCCCAATCTATCAACCAGATCTGGGAATGGAGCCAGAACCAAACCTCTATAAACCCTGCTGTCCATAGCTCACCTCCCTTCAGTAGTGGTGTAATGGATGCAAGTACTATCCGATGCTTCACGGATGCCGCGTGGCGATAGAATTCTCAGGCTGCGGGTTTTGGTTGGATCTTTACCAAAAACCACCTATCGCCTGAGAGATACGGCCAAGCAAACTCTTATCATATACGTTCACCCTTAATGGCTGAATCGCTTGCGATGCTCCTAGCGTTTCAACATGCATCCGATCTAGGCTATCAAAAACTTCAATTCGCCTCTGATTCACAACAGTTGATCAATGCGTTAAAATCGGATCTTCCCTTGAAGGAGATCCACAGGATTCTCCATGATATCCTTGTAGTAGCTTTGAGTTTTGAGGAAATCTCTTTCACCTTTGTGCCCCGAGAGAAGAACCGACGAGCACATGAGATCGCGAAAAACTCTTTATCTTCTCTTTTGACTCATTCTAACCTATTTTCTTCTTTACCTATAATCTCTTTCCCAAACCGTGTGATTAAACCGGACAAGTGTATCAATTTCTTCTTAATTTTATTGAAGTGGTTTGACAAAAAAAAAAAAAAAAACTATTTAAAATCACAATCACTCATTTCTTCAAATTGATCGTAACAATAACTAGTCTCTTAAATTTGTAAAACTTTAGTATATTGGTGTAGTAATTTTATATATAGTTTAAATTAAATGTCACATTTTAATATATATATTTTTTGTGCAACATGTCACATTTTAATTATGTTCTGTTTCGATGAACGAAATAATTATTTTATTTAAATTGAACTAGCTTTTTTCTTGAATTTAAAGTATAATATTTTTTGGGGGTATTCATCTCTGATCTACACCGCATAAATTGCCAAAGTCAACCTTTTGGTCTTTCACCCCACCCGATATCAAATCAGATATTGTTCAATGTTATTATTATATTTTTATTTATTAATAAATTGCAGTATGTTGGCTTTCGCTGAATTTATCAAAGTGTAACATGTTTTTTCTTATAAGAAATATGAAATCCAAATTGTGATCTTCAGAGTTGACTTTCAGATGTTTCGCAACTTATATAAACTACGAAGCAACATTCCAATCCCTCAATTAAAATCTACAGTACCCCAAATAATAATATCTTCCGTCTAAGGTTTGAAAACTAGACCTCATTGACACATTACAAAGCTAGTCATTACTTCATTTCTAAATCAAGTTTATTGGTTACAATTTCAGGAAACTAAATTTTCAACAATCATGGCGAGGACTAATCCACCGGACGGAGGAGAGTCCGGTTCAAGAAAAACATCAGATGATGAGACAACACACGTTCGCCAGAGAGTGTTAGCTCCTCCGAAAGTGGGTTTGCTCAAGGACTTCAAGTCAGTGGTTCAAGAAACTTTCTTCCATGATGCACCGCTTAGGGATTTCAAGGGCCAGACCAAATCTAAGCAGGTGTTGCTCGGGATCCAGGCTGTCTTTCCGATCATTGGGTGGGCAAGAGATTACAATCTTCGCAAACTTAGAGGCGATGTCATTGCCGGTCTCACCATTGCGAGTCTTTGCATCCCTCAGGTTTACTATTTATGACTCCATTTTTCTCAACTCCACGTACTTTTTGGTGCATTTCTTCCTTTCATATATATATCTCAACTATACGTTTCATGGATGACAGGATATCGGATATGCAAAGCTCGCGAATTTGGATCCAAAATACGGACTTTGTGAGTTTTAATATTTTACCTAAATTTTTTTTTGTATATCTGAAAAATTACAAGTATTGATAATATATGTGGCAATTCAACAAAAAAAAAAAAAACCATTTATAGTACACTCTTGTGTGCAAATATGTCACTCATGATTTTTTATTTATTTTTGCAGACTCGAGCTTCGTGCCACCACTTGTGTACGCGGGGATGGGGAGTTCTAGAGATATTGCTATAGGACCAGTGGCTGTGGTGTCTCTTCTGTTAGGAACGTTGTGCCAAGCCGTGATCGACCCAAATGATAACCCTGCTGATTATCTCCGCCTTGCCTTCACTGCCACTTTCTTTGCTGGTATTTTCGAAGCCGGCCTCGGTTTTCTGCGGTTGGGATTCTTGATTGACTTTTTGTCACATGCCGCGGTGGTTGGATTCATGGGAGGAGCAGCCATTACCATCGCTCTCCAACAGCTTAAGGGCTTTCTTGGCATCAAGACATTTACCAAGAAAACTGATATTATTTCTGTTATGCAATCCGTACTCGGGGCTGCTCGTCATGGGGTATCTTTTTGATTACTCAACTTTCTTTCATCATCTTCCACAATACATTTTCTTTTGTTTTATTTAATGGTAATCAAGAAGCTTCGAGCCTAGGCTCAATACTTCATATAATATCTCATTCGCTTTCATCTATTCATGATATTTCCAGTGGAATTGGCAAACTATAGTTATTGGCGCCAGTTTCTTGACCTTTCTTCTCGTCGCCAAATTCATCGTAACATTATTACTTTTCATCTCCAATATATATGTGTGCATCTTTGTTATCTCCACTTCTAATATGAAAATTTGATTATAGGGCAAGAGAAACAAGAAACTCTTTTGGGTTCCAGCAATTGCTCCTCTTATTTCCGTCATTATCTCTACCTTCTTTGTCTTCATAACTCGTGCTGACAAACAAGGAGTCCAAATTGTAAGCTTACACATGCATGCATGCATGTCTATATGTTTCTTCTTTTTTTTTTTTTTCTTAAATCGTCATTGATGAGCAGTAATATTTGATACATTCCCTAGTTTAACCAAACAATATTTTTATCATTTAAACTATGAAGGTGAGACATATAGATCAAGGAATCAATCCCATTTCTGCTAATAAGATTTTCTTCTCCGGAAAATATTTTACGGAAGGAATCCGAATCGGAGCCATAGCCGGTATGGTCGCCTTAACGGTAAGTCATGCACATATGCATATAAGTAAGAGATCATTAATGTTTTGTATTCTAATTCGCCAAGCTATGTCGGATGTAATATTTTCTAGGAAGCTGTAGCGATTGCAAGAACATTTGCGGCAATGAAAGACTATCAAATCGATGGGAACAAAGAGATGATCGCTCTGGGGACTATGAACGTCGTCGGTTCACTTACTTCTTGTTACATTGCCACCGGTAAGTTGCGAAAACGTTAAATTTTAAGAATTTATATAGTTGTTAAGGTTTATAGGTTTCAAACTTAAATCCCACTTCATAGGATTTCCTACTTATTATATACAATATATATTACAATCGCATTTTTGAGTATTTTAATAATGTTCTTACTTTTTCCACTACACAAATATATAAAGATTTGTACTTATCTTCGAAAAAATCTGAAGATGGTTTTATATGCGATGTTCGTATACGTTTCTTCTTTGATAAAAGACGGCCATGATGAGTAACTCACATATAACAAAATTATAGGTTCGTTTTCGCGATCTGCCGTGAACTACATGGCTGGAGTCCACACAGCGGTTTCAAACATAGTGATGGCCATAGTGGTAGCTCTGACCTTAGAATTCATCACACCACTCTTCAAGTACACTCCAAATGCTATCCTCGCAGCCATCATTATATCGGCTGTCCTCGGTCTTATCGATATTGACGCAGCTGTTCTCATATGGAAGATTGATAAACTCGACTTCATGGCTTGCATGGGAGCTTTCTTTGGTGTCGTCTTCATCTCCGTTGAGATTGGTCTCTTGATCTCCGTAAGATATCTCACTTATATAATAGATTGTTATATTTAAAGCTTACTTATCTTTGGTTTGTTGGTGAAACTATTTACATAGGTGGCGATATCTTTTGCCAAAATACTGCTGCAAGTGACAAGACCAAGAACTGCGATTCTAGGGAAGCTTCCAAATACGAATGTGTATCGGAACACTCTACAGTACCCGGACGCTGCTAAGATTCCCGGAATCTTGATAATCCGTGTTGACTCCGCCATCTACTTTTCCAACTCCAACTATGTCCGAGAAAGGTATATATATATATCTACACATCCTTCATTCGGCTAATATCTTATTTTTTTCAACTCAATTAAAAAAACTTAATTGACCAAAAAATATGATAAAAAACCAAACTTGATGTAAATGATTTGCGTTTTCTTTCGTATTAAATTATACAAAATTTAATTAGCCGTGGGGGATAATTCGATGGACTAATTCACTTTGATGTATATATGTAAGAGTTAATTAGATGGACTAATTAATAATTGAAATTTGGTGACAGGGCATCAAGATGGTTGCGAGAAGAGCAAGAAAACGCTAAAGCAGATGGCATGCCCCCAATCAAATTTGTGATTATCGAGATGTCACGTAAGAACAATCTTTCTATAGTTATAATGATCATCTTCTCTAACAATAATAATAATAATAATAATAATAATAATTCAACTAACTTGACGATCTAATATATAGTGAAAGTATTAAAACAACATTAAGTAATGGTACAATTACAAACTTATTGATGGTATACATACATATATATATATATATATGAGCAGCGGTTACTGATATCGATACCAGCGGTATCCACTCCATCGAAGAACTTCACAAGAGCCTCGAGAAGCAACATATTCAGGTATTTAATCTTCTATCGATCAATGTAACAATTTATCGGTTGAAATATAGATTATTTTAAATTGTTTGTTGTTACGTAAGCAAAATATATTTTGTATTTTTATTTGAGAGCTTTCTATTAAAATTAAATTAAATAACGAAATTTTGGTCACAACAATAAAACTTTACATGTATTTAATAATTGTTTTTATAAGAATGCGAATTGAATATTATTCTTTTTACGGTATACTAATTTTGATTTTACTAAAGTAAAAGGTTTCTTAATATACAATTACTGAAGTACAAAAAAATACATCTTTAGTTGTCCATGTACCTAAATTAGTGGTCTAGTAGTAGTAGTTAACAAGCGATCTATCTGATTGATTAATTGACGTGAAATTGAACAGTTAATTCTAGCAAATCCCGGACCAGTGGTGACTGAGAAACTTTTTGCTTCCAAGTTCGCCGAGGAGATTGGAGAGGAAAATATCTTCCTTAGTGTTGGCGATGCGGTCGCGGCTTGTTCTCCAAAATTGGCTGAGCAGCAAGCTTAATATCGTCTATTAATATATATATATATATATATATATATATATATATATATATACATCCATATCCGTATGTGTGTATATATATGAGAGGAACTGATTTAAGAACTATGGTTTTTTACTTTTGTTTTCTTTTCTTGAGCTGGTATTATAATATGTGTAATATATGCATGGTTGTTGAGTTTTTGTTTGAATCAAACAAAGGTGAAATGGGGAAAGAGTGGCTTTTATTTATCTATTTTATGTTCAATCTTTCGAATGTTATTTCTCTCTATGTTAACAATTGTGTTATGTAACCCGAATTGTCGGAAGTGTTCATATGTCTGAAGATTCATTTGATTTTTTCATCAATTCCCGCAATTTTTATTAGCTTATAAAACATTCAACTTAATATTTAATTGAATTTTAGTTTGTTTCTTGATTTCATCTGTGAGTTGGAATCTTTGTGTCCGAATATTCTAAATAATGTTAATTTTAAAGAGTTTATATGTAAGTATAATTTTATCTGTTAAATTGAACTAAACGTATGAAATCAAGAGAAGGTCAGCATAACCATCCCATCCCAATCTTTCAGAAATGCTCTGCATCAACCTCGACCTATATCATATTCTTAATTTATTCCTGATTGGCATTTTTAAAATAGATTGGGATATTTGTGTGACTAGCTGACAGCTAGATACTGTTCATAAAGCCACTTAGGAGGGTATATACATCCATCATTATTCCATGGCACAAGATTGACATTTATAATAAGATCAACCAAATTAAGTTAACCAAAGCAATGACCTAGCTACTAAACAATAATATATCATAATAAAAGTAATAATATATATAAGTTAACAAAAAAAAAAAAAATAATTAAGTTTTGTAATCTATTTTCAACCCTCTCCATTTTTAAAGAAAATGAAAGACGTAGCCTATTAAAAAAAAACCAATTTTACTGGTTACTCAAGTTAGAAGATGGTTTATATATATATGGACGATGGTCTTCGAACTTTCGTTTTTTTTTTTTTCTGAATTTAATGTTAAATTATATTCAAAAGAAAATAGCTGTGTTGCATCAAGTGCATCGTAGAGTTGAAAGTTTTTTAAACAGAATCATAAAAAGAATGAATTTGAAAATTTAAACTCTTGTGCTAAACCATGCTTGTAACCCATCATCATATCGCCGATCTCCCGTAAGTCCAATGGTTAGTAGTTGGTCACGCATGTGTCTATCAATCAGCCGGATGAGGTAAGAAACAGGATGGTGAATCTCACCATGAGCCCGGCCATTACGCTCTTGCCAGAGGCAGTAGATTGTCGTTTGCAGAACAGAACGAGCTAAAAAACCTTGAACCCGAGTATCCCATTTATCGCAGGCAGCAGAGAGGATCGTGTGCCACACAGTAGAGAACTTGGCCTTGTAAATGTTCTGAGCAGAAGCCTTCCATATCGCTGAGCTAAAACTGCAATAAAAAAACAGATGATCTCTCGTTTCAGTGGTAGTATTGCAGAGATTACAGGTTCCTTGCAGACCCCGCCTCCATTGGACCCTTTTATCACCAGTAGAAAGTCTGTTTCGGATGGCCAGCCATATGCAGAAGGCGAACCGCGGCGTTGAGTGAGTGAAGCAAACGTTTAAGTGCCACGCCACATCTGCAGACGACCTTCGAATCAGATTCCACGTTTCTTTGGTTGAGAATTGGGTTTTAAAGTATATACAGAACCATTTTAATTTAACGAAGATTTAGATTCATATTTTAATTTAAATTATAGTTATTATTGCAGTCGTCATATTTTATTCCATTTCTTATATTCGTCTTGGGCCTCAAGGTTTAGGTATGGCTCTGAGCAGACTTATTTTATAAGATCTTATCCTAATCGAATAAAATTGAGCAGCCCAACACATTTTTTTTTTCACTTTGTTTTAAAGAAAACATCAAAAGAATCATATCTTCAAATGACGACCATAACAATGTTCAATTCATAGAAGAAAATACAAATAAAAGTAAAAGAACAGCTGTGATTAATTGGAAAATGACAAAATGTAAGCAATAGAAGAAACCAAAACGGCAACGATGGTGAGTGCAGAAACTGAGATGATGTTTGTGCCAGAAGTGGGTGCCGGTGCAGTCATTGACGGTGTCTCATCCGAAGATGGCGAAGTTGCCGGCGACTTGGCTGCAGATGGTGACTTGGCTGCAGATGGGGAATTCTTGGGTGTTCCAGCCGATGGGGAAGCTGAATGCATAAATATCATTCATACATCAGTTTTAGCTACCAATGTAATGTGTTTTTTGATCGAGTGAAAGCGAAAATTGAACAGTTAAAGAAAATCTAATAATGAAATTAGCTAATGCCAAAAAGAATTTAACACTGCACTATTTCAATACCCTTTTGAATCAATCCCCAAGGAGAACAAACACAAAAGCCCTCAATATTGGTTACTCTACTCACATAATCGGTTTATCTAATTGAGGCAAAAACAAAATAAAAATTAAGAAAACATGAAAATAATCAACTCAACACGTACCAGGAGATGCACCTGGTGTCGTACCGCTTGGACTTGGAGTCATCATACCTGCAAAATAAAATAAAATAATAACACGTCAAAAACCTAAAAATTCAACACAAGAAAAGAAAATAGAAAAAAAAAAAAAAAGAAGAAGAAGAAGAAGCTAGCTTAGCATTTGAGACAAAATAAAATAATGTTTTTCTTAAAAAAACTAACCGCAATGGGGAGGAGAAATGGAGAGTTTGCAAGTCTTAGGAGTGGCAAGAGCTCTTGTGTTATTCAATTCAATTCCCATATTATTGGCACTCACCAAACCGGAACAAATGCACTGTGGGTTAAATTTCAAGACTGTTTCTATCCCATCACAACACGATTTCTCGGGCATAGTCTCGTTTGATCCGATGCTAAGGTAAGTGAGACAATCCATCATATTTAATATAACCGAAGAACAATCAACGCCGCCTGATGGTCCTGGTGCTGGAGCTCCAACGGGGGACTTTTCCGCATGTGGTTTGTTACGTGCATGGATCGGTGTAACGAGTGATGATGATGATAGTAATAGTAAAGCGATGGAAATAAGAAGAGACTGCTTCATTATTGCTAGTTTTTGTTTTTCTTTCTTTGAAGAGCGTATTGAGTTTATTTTGGTTGGTAGCTTTGATTTTTTTTTCTTGAGAGAATATATAGATGATTGGGGATTTTATATATGGAAGTGAAGCTTGGAAAAGAAAAGATAAGAATTATTGTTCCTTAAGGTAAGGATTGTGTTGAATTTGAAGTCCGATTCTTGTTCCTTCAATCTTGGAGAGTTTTGAAATTATTGTTGAATTGGTTGTTGGTTTGTTATCATCGATTTCATTGCTTTGTGTTATTTAAGTTAATTATTTGACTATCCGTTTTTTCTGTAAAGCGTTAGTTAATTATCTGTTATTCTTGAGCATTTCTGTTAGGATAATACGATTAAATTAAATACGTTAAACAATCATACTAACATTTTAAAATAAAAAAAATTGTCTTCTTATATTAATTTGAATTTTTGTATAACGGAAGTGCTAGTACGGTAATATTTATTTTCTCTACATTCCTCTACATTCTTCAAAATAAAATGTTGAATAAATACTAAAATTCGTTTTTTATTTTAAAATAAATTAAAAATATGTTTATTTATAATATTTCAATTTTGTAATAAAAGAATCATATTTCACAATGTATTGACAGAAAAAATATTTTTGATATGAATTTCATGTTAAACTAATTTTAAAGCTCTATTTGAAAACTGTATGAATACTAAAATAAATTTAAGAGACTCATGTTTATATCATAAATAAAAATAAAAAAAAAATATATTTTAAATTACTCTTAAATTTTACTGTAGGTTAAAATTAATTATTAATATTTAATATGACATATATAAAATTTAATTTTGAAATCAAATGTAAAATTCATTATATATACATTAAAAGTAATATTAGTATTATCATTGAAATTTGATTTATTTAATATTTAATATATTTTTAGAAACATTTTTATTGTTTGGTTACCATTTACTACAGTAGAACCTCTATAAATTAATAAACACTATAAATTAATAAATTTTGTTGGTCCCAAGTCGGACCAGTGTAAAAATTAACAAAATTCGATAAGATAATAATATTTCTTTTTGAAATCCCTATATAAAATATATTCCTAATAATATCATAAATTAATAACAATGTAAATATATATATATATATATATATATATATATATATATATGCTGAAATAATAATAATGTATGTTTCTCCTAAAGTTCATTTCTATAGAACAATTGTAATGTTGTATTTTCGAACTATAATGATAAAAATTATTCTATAACATGTCATAAAAATAGTTAATTTTTTAAGTTTTAAATTTCTAGATATGCATTTACAATTTGATAATTTGACAAAATAATAAAATATGACAATTGATATTATTATTCAAAAACTTAAATTTATTTATGTCATGTGTATAAGTGAATTTGTCTATAGTATTTGTAATTTATTGTCAATAATTTTTTCTAAATATTACAAATTCAATTCCTAAACCATTATATTTTCAACATCCAAAAGTCTAATCTTATTTTACTAAAATTGTCTCAATTCATAATTTTTAAAAACTTAAACAATAAAAAATATATCTATAAATTAATAATTATTAATTTACACTATAAAATAATAATTATTAATTTATAGGTAAATTAATATCATTATAAATTAATAAACTGTTTAGGTCCCAACATTATTAATTTATAGAGGTTTTACTATATTTTGTTCTTTCTCTACAGATTTTTCTTTCAATCTTCAAAAACTGTTTCCGTTCCGCATTGTTCTTTTTATTCATTTTTCTTTTGTTCTTCTAATGGTTACCAGTAGAAGCCTAAAAAAAACTATTTCTAACGTGGCTCAGTTCTTACAACTTCGGTTTGTTGATTGACCAAATCAACAAAACTAACAACGACGAAGTCTCAAACTAACAAATAACAAGCTTGTTAGTTATTTCTTTTTTGGTTTAAAACAAGCTTGTTAGTTTTCATACAACTCCAACAAATCTCTGATCTCTCCAGCTTGGACTGGACATGTTACACTAACATCCAGTTTAACCTTTGCCTTCTAGCATTCCATGCACTACAAAATGGTAGAGATCCCAGTTGAATCATTAATAAATTAGGTCTAATGAAAATGGAAGCGAGTGATTGAAAATATCTGGAGCGAGATCTAATATTTCCACTTCGGAATCATAATCATAACTAGAGATGATTAGCGGTAGGAGTAAAACATTTTTTCTTCCTTCTATTTATTATTATTTTAAATATATATATATATATATATATTTAGTATGTATATTAATTTTAACTAGAGATGAGTACTAAGAGGAAATGTTTTTCTTTTAGAAATTTAATTAATAATTACTATTTTAAAGTTTATATATTAATTATTAATAGATGAATAAGGGTAAACTTAGAAAAAAATCTTGTTACGGACAACGTGAATGTGTAAATAATATTGTTAATTTTTTATATTAAATTACACATTTTTATTAGTATGTTATTTTTTTTTTTTCAGCCGAAGACTTTGAACATGAAACTTCTAAAAAGTAAATAAAGAAGCTTAACTATATATTTTTTCTTCAGCAAAAATGATTTATATTATTGAATGATAATAATCGTTATACAACTGATCTGAGAGCCAGGATGGTGGCGAAATACATGCTGAATAGAAAACATCAAAATTACAACCATATTTTGCTAAACAATGAGCAGAGTTGTTACAATCTCTAATAGCAAAAACAAATTTAACAGTCCTGAATTTGGATGACCAAATCTTTATATCCTGAACTATGGTGTTTATTGATACATCAACAATTTGATCATTTAAAACTTTGGTGAGTATTTCATTGTCACCTTCAAACATATCATTAATTAATCTCCTGATCCAACTTTGTTGTATTGCTGCTAGTAAACCTTTTGTTTCGGCTTGTAAGGGTGACGCTGCATAGCCTAGAACTGAAGCTCCCCATTTTTGAGAAACATTATTTTGATCTCGTAGAATATATATATTAATAGAATCTTTGAATAGTGCCTATTTTTAGATACATCTTTTTAAAAACAGAAATTATCATAAATACCACTAAAATGATTTTTTTTTAAAAAAAAATACAATTTTTAGTTATTTTTTTTCAAAAATACGAACTAAATGTATTTTTTTTTAGATACCACAAAACTGAACTATATTTTAATATTAAAAAACTAATTCCTAAATCATAAAAACTAAATGTCTGAGAAGAAAAAAAAATTGTCATGATAACGTGGATATGTAAATAACAAATATTTTTTTATTAAGTTACGTATTGGTAGTACTAAGTATATAACTCCAAACAGTTTTCGAATATTAAACGCCTAAAAAATAATATAACTCCTTTAAAACGCATTTCTGAAACTCACTAATGTGACAAACAACTTTGCTTATTGGATACTCTTCAATCAAAACAAATTTGATCATCATATTCATAAGGTCTCTAACCAATAATGGCATTTCACTTTTTAATAAAGCCACCGCAGTAATGACTGACGACTAATCTACTACTTTTAAGACACAACCAAACACTCAGGGTGTGAATGGTAACTGCGGTCGGGGCGGACAAATCCATCTCGGATCAGACCGTTCTGTTTTAAGTGTAGACAGCAAACCGCTGCAGTCCAATTTTATTTGTAAAGAAAAACGGTCCGCAGTTGGTCCGCTGCGGTCTTATTTCTATTTTCTGTAGACCGTACTACTG
This sequence comes from Camelina laxa, assembly GCA_024034495.1. Taxonomy (NCBI): domain Eukaryota; kingdom Viridiplantae; phylum Streptophyta; class Magnoliopsida; order Brassicales; family Brassicaceae; genus Camelina; species Camelina laxa. Next base: position 14,145,723 of record CM043881.1, read on the forward strand.
CGGACTAAACATAATGAATGGTAAATAAAAAGCAGTCTGATCCGCAGATGGATTTGTCCACCCCAACCGCTGCAACCATTCACAACCTCACTCTTTCGCAAAACTACAGTTACACTAGTAACCGTTTCTCTAATTCGGCGCGTACGAGAGAGAAAACACACCACTCCACGCGCTTCAATCATTTTGTTCGTTTCACGTTTAAACGACACTTAAGTGCTTACTCTGGCCACTTCCCATTCACACTCATTAGTCTCTTCTGTGTCCCCCTCTCATTTAAAAAACCTAATCCTCTCTCAAACCTTTTCTGAGTTTCTCCAGTTAAAATCTTTCTTTTGCAAATATGTCCAAAGCGGTTTTACTGGTGGCTCTCTGTTTTTTACTGGTTCTAACCATCGCGGCTAGGCCGAATAAGAACCCGTTTGTCGTGCGAGGCCGTGTCTATTGCGACACTTGCCTCGCTGGTTTCGAAACATCAGCCTCTACTTACATTCCTGGTAACGTTTTACATTAACATCCGAGATCTAAGATCCAATCTCCTATGCATCAGATTTGCAATTTCCTATGTTTACATTTTTTTCTTTCAGATCGTGTTTTGGACTATGAATCAGTTTTGAACTTGCAGATCTGTGTTTTTATAGAGTTTTGATACAAAACTTGAGAATCTGTTATACGTTTTTCGGGTTTTGTTGTATAAGAGATTTGAGATCTTTACTATGCATAGGCGCGGTGGTTAGATTGGAATGTAAAGACAGGAGAACAATGGAGTTAACGTATAGCCACGAGGCGAGGACCGACTCCACAGGATCATACAAGATCTTGGTTAACGAAGACCATGATGATCAGTTCTGTGATGCAACGTTGGTTAGCAGCTCTCAGTTACGTTGTTCCACTCTCTCCCCTGGTCATGATCGTGCCCGTGTGACTCTCACCCGTTTTAACGGTATTGCTTCAGACGAGCGTTTTGCTAACACTATGGGATTTCTGAGGGATGCACCAATGCCAGGTTGTGCGGAGATCATGAAGCTATACCAAGAAACCGATGACTAGTTTATCTATGTTGTATCAGGGTTTACTGCGACCTGTTGGTATTAAAAATGTAATTGCAGCTTGTGTTTTGTGCATTGTATTGCTTGCACATCTCTGTTATGGTTTTATTACTAATCGAAAAAAAAATACATATGGAATCTCTTTGCGGTGGAGAACAAAATACGAAAAACATACAATGGTTGCAGCTAGAATCTTAGAAGGAAGTTACAAACATTGGATAACTCAATCACGGGACAGATCCCTTTGTCTGAGGTTGATGCTGCTCGTCGTCAGAGACATCCTGAGAGCTAGGGTGAGCACTGTTAGATGCGGCACCATCAGAGACTGATAAGATGCTGAGCGAGTCTAGAGAAACAGAAGCAATACCCTCCAAGGCAGCAAGTCTTTTCTTATCGTCCTCTTTCATCCTCTCTGAATGCAAGTTTATATCGAAACCCGACTCATCGTTTCCACCAAAAGCTGACTCCATCTTGTCCATGTCGAAATTCTCATCCATGATCTGCTTAGTACTTGGGTCATCCGAGTAAACAAACTTCACTTTGTTCCGTGTCTTTGGCTCTAAGAAAGGCCTCGCCACCTATATAATTAAACCCGACAGTCACACACTCATTAACGTTTTAAACCAACACAAGCTTTTAATGAAATTAAGCAAATTCTAACCTTCCAGAAGGGTTCAAAGAACTTGGGAGGATTGTAAAGAACAGCAAAAGCTAAACGCTCAGGGTAATGTTCTTGTAACACATGAGCTGTTTCTTTTGTAGTTCTTAATGATACGTTAGCCAAACTATAGCCGTGGAAGTCTATCATCCACACCATCTGTTCTTCCCCTGGTGGCAAATTTTGGACTGCGTTCTCCATACAATACACTAGGTATCTAATTTGGCCTTTCACTGACTTCGAATTCTGAACAACTCAGATCAAAAAACTAAATATGAGATCAAAGTAGACCAAAGATCCAAAAAAGAAGCTCTCTGCATTGCAATGGAAGATGAACAAACCTCAACACTAGGTCTCATGATAAGAACAGGTCGTCCAAGTTTATCGACACAAGTCGATCTATATATCTTCCCTGTCTCAGCTTCACCAGCTACTTCCTCCTACGAAACACACAACAAACACATCAGTCATACTCAACAAGATCAAAACAATGTAACTTCCATAAATAAATTTTCATATTTTTTTTTTACCCAACAAATCTCCTCAGGTTTGTATTGAACTCTCCATTTCAAGGTTTCTTTAAGCATCTTAGTAGCTTTCTTGACATGCCAATTCCTTGCTCTTAAGTACCTCATAACCGCATCATCCGAACAAAAACTCGAAAGTTTCTCCGGTAATGTACCTAGCAGCTTCCTCACTTCCTCAATCTAAAATCCAAATTAATAACAAAAACGCAAATCTGATTAGAAACCCAACTCTAAAACACTGAACCAGTTTAATGTTTACCTTTGCTTGTTCTTCTTCAGTTGGAACAGGTTTCACAAACCCATTAGTACTCATCAATGGATTAGGATTCATAACTTCGTAATTAACTTCTTTTTAAAACTCTACAAAATGTTTGGGAAAAAAAATGAACACAAAATTTATATCAGTTTATAAAACCCAAGTCAAATTATTACATTACATTACATTAAGAATCTTATTATTGAGATAAGAAAGAATTAGTGGTCGGGAAATGTCGATCTTAATCTTACAGACAATTTTGACCAAAAAATAAAGACAAAAATAAAAAATCTTACAGACAACAATCGTTTATCACGGAATCATAATCATGTGATAGAAAATGTCGTGTCGCCGTCGGGAGGATCGTTGTCTACTACCTAATTAGTACAAAGATCAAATTTCATTGAAGAAAGATTTCGAAGATTTAAGAACTTACCTTTGCAAAATATTGTCTTTGAGAATCGAAGGAAAGAGAAGGGTACGTGTTTGAAGTCAAACAAACAAAAAGAAACGAGGAAATGTATTGGACTATTTTTTATGATGAAAAAGATATATTATATTTTTGTGATTGAGATCTGATCTAACGGGTAGGTGAGTATTTTGCTCTTTTGTTACCATTATTTTTGGGTCAAGACTTAGTGGTAATTGTAATGACATGAGGTTACTTAATGATACTTCTAAGTTAATAAAATTTGAAGACTAGAGGTTGAACATGGAGAATCCTCAAAACCAATTACTGTATGTCCAAAATCCCCAATTTCGAAACGCCACGTAGGGTGGCAATTACTTATCAGCCTAGAGCTCTTTGCAACAACAACAAAGCTCCATACAGGACCAGCCAAAATGCCTATCTATTAAGAAGGCAAGCTCGAGATGATGATGATGCAACAACTCAAGGAGCTAGAGATGCAATGCAAGTCGCTCAAACCGCATAAGGCATAAGCAGACAAGCCAAGTCGTTAGAAGACAAGCCGGCGTTTTACTAGGACATGCTGAAGGTAACCCCAACCAAAGGGTATTGTAATGCATTCTCCACCGCACCAATCTCTGATTTCCGAGTCAACACAGAGAATAAAACCAATTAATCATGCCTCTCTCTCTTTCACATGAAGATATAATAACATTAACATGCATCAATTTTTTTGTTAGTATCTTTGTGATTCCGGTTCTAACGTTTATTGGAAAAAGAGTTATTACCGAAAAACATAGATTACGAGATATAATGTTGATCCAACCTTAACTTGGTCATTAAGGATTCCTCACAAAAGTCAACGGAAGATAAATTTGTGATCTACAATTAGTTGGTAGACCTTTGATTCTTGGAAGAAAATTCCTAGCTATGGCTGATATAATCATGGACCACACCAACAACAAAAAGTTATCTTCTCCGAAATCGACAAGAAGAGGTTCTATTAATCAATCCCTTGTGCAAGACCGATTCTAAGAAACAAGATGGATACAAGGAGTCACGAAATTGATAAGATGGACATCAAGGATGTCACTAAAAAAAACAAACAAGTCTATGGAAAAGTTCTATGTGACTGAATGTGAAAGAGAGAAGAGAACTTTGGTCTGTTTGTTAACAAACTCTTATTTTCAACAACTTACAATTGGGTTTTACACAGCCATTCCACTGTTTGTTGCAACGTAAAAACATCCTAAACCTGTTAGGTTAACACCTTGTGTAGCCCTTCTGGTTTGCACAACTTCATGTACATTTCGCAACAGTATTTGTTATACATTAGTTATAAGCTCAATAGGTCGATCGCCAATGACAGATACACAGATGTTGCTCTGCTTCAGTAACTCCATGTTTACTGAATTGTCAATATACTGCTCAGGTTTAGGAAATCATTCCTACTCTGATTAAGCCAAACCCGCTGATTCACAGTAGCACTTTGATGAAGCTACTATTAAAACGAGCTCGTAGAATGATTAACCTCTCTACAGGAAACGCTTCTGTATCCGTGGTTCTCTGGTTTCTGTGGCACAAAGCCTCTTTATTATTTGAGGCAAGTTGTGTATTTATAGGCAAGTTGGCACAAAGTTAGTTGGGATCTGTTATATATCATGGATAATCCAAACACTAGTAGCTTGTTATATATCATGAATAATATCTACATAAGTTTCTTCCGTTGGGCAATAAATTAACCATACAAACTAATACAACGATAGTAGCTTGTTCTAAGAGAGATTAATCAATCAACCTGAGATTCTCGTGCTCTTTGTACTTCCAAGTCAGTAAGGTAAATCTGGTAGATATATAAAGCGAATCCCACGAAGGCGATAAACATAGCGACCGTCTTAAGCTCAGTCAGCTTGTCGTGGAACACGGCAATGGCTGCAAGAGGTGTAACAATGAGAGAGAGCGTACCAATCAGGTTTGAAAACAGCGAAGTCACCAGAAATATCAGTGCCACGGCTCCAACAGAACCCAATTGCCACGAAACCGCGGTTCCAACCAAAGTCAAGACGTAGACGACTCGACCTTCGTGAAACTCATCCATCTCCAAACTCAACAGCATCCATTCCCCGCTCGCAAACAACCCGATAACCGCAACACAAGAAGCCACGAGGGACGTGTAGATTTGCATCTCGAGAACTATAGAGAAAGTCTCACTCTTGATAACCTTCTCGAATGACAACTGCATAAGAGAGAGCTGAAGAGAATAGATAAGAGAACCAAAAACAGTACAGAAACACCCAACTAAGTAACTCCACTTAGAATCTCCTGATGGGCTATTATTGGAATCATCATCATCGTCAAGAGAAACCAACACAGCAGAAACAGAGAGCAACAAAACAGAGAAGAAAATCAAAACAGTGATTTTCTGAGAGTTGATGTAATAAGAGAAGACACCATTGAAAGCTAACTGTGAAGCACATAGAATCGAGTAAGCTGAAGCAGAGAGATACGAAAGACCAAAAGAATATAAAAGATTGTCTAAACCAATAGCAAGACCGAGAGAAAGATAAATCCAAAGCAGAGTAGTGAAAGAACAAGAAGAAGAAGAAGAAGAGTGTGATGAAGCAGAAGGAGGAAGGAGACAAAGAGGGAGATAAAGAATGGGAAAGCCACCGGTTTGGACAAGAGTAGTGATCCATTTACTGTTTCCACCTTGGTTGTAATAAAACCGACCAAGGAGAACAGCGATAGCTTGAGCGGAGATGAGGAAGAAGATACTGATGAAGACAAGAATCCACCATTGGGTTCGTTTAAGCTTTAAGAGTTGAGTAGGAACACTCGTTCTTCTGTTGTTTCCTTCATCTTCTTCCTTTAGCAGCAGCAACACTTGTTCATCTGTTACAATCAAAACAACAACACATAAAGTTCACAGCTTTTGAAGAAATTTTTGTTCCTTTAATGGAAGAAAAAAAAAAACCAATTTTTTGGTTTTAATCACAGAGGAGGAAAACAGAGAGACCCTAAGAAGAATCCTGGGAATTAGGGGTTTTAGATCGAAATTGGAATCGAATTGAGGAAGAGTAGAGAAATTTACCCATGATGAAGAAGGGAGAGTGAGTAGAGTAGTTGAATGATGATGGAATCGATTGAGAAAAGTCTCTGAAAATATCTAGTGGACGAAAATATAAACATGTATAAAATGGATGTTATTTGTGTTGGTTTTGTCTTCATTTTAGAAATCTTGAGAACCCATAACTGACATGGCAGTCTTTGATTGGTTAAGGAGATAACACTTAGGATGCTAAATATTTGACACATGTATTTAGTTGTTGTTTAGACTTTAGACTTAATTAAGTTAAATTATTTATAGTTTGGATTTTAGTAACTACAGACCCACAAAACCAAAAAAAAAATTCTACATTTTATTCTTATATAGATATTTTTATTTTTGTTACAAAAATAAATATATAAATATATATATATATATATATATTTTCAGCAAAATATATATTTCAGACTTTTATCGTTATGAAGATGCATCAAACAAATGATCGATTTATCCGCTATTCTTATCCAATGAAAATGATTTACGATCATTTTTGTTTCTTATTTGCTTGGGCTCTTCGTAATTTCTCACTGATCTGTTTTAAATATGAGCATGATTATGAGACCAATGACGGGAGTTCTAATTCGATAGTATTTTTTTTCTTAATCGATTTTAGGTATTTATATTTAATTGTATTTGGATCTATGTCGATTTGCTCTTTTTATTATTACGTATACCAATTAAGTGGCTCATAAGTATCTGGTAAATAATTGTATTATATTTTTTTCCTTAGCTTATCCAGTTAAAAGTTAAAAGATGTAGTTAATAAATATAAAAGATAAAACTCTGTTAAAAAGCTTATGTAATTTTTGATGGATTTTTTCTTTACTACATAAGGAAGTGGATCAATTATTTGGAGACACTACTACTGGAGTTACAAAATTACGAAGAGAAAAAACTAAGAAAACTTAAACTAGACAAAAATTAGAGCTAAATTTAAGTTGCCAAAATTTTAGGAGATATATTAAAAAAGTTGAAGATGTAATTTGTGAGAATCTTAAAATATTATGTAATTTGAAATTAATTATTAGATTTCAGAAAATAAATTAGCAAATTGTAATGTGTGAGTATAGATTAAGGTAATCAAATTATGAAAAAGGGGGAAAACAGACAAACATTAAGAGATATATTAGAAAAAAAAAATATTGATGTGTTTTGTGGGAAACTTAAAATATATAAGAGAGAAAAATTATAGAAAATAGGGTTTATTTGGGTAATAGGTTGTTTGATTAAAGAAAAATAGTGTATGTGATTTTTGTTGGAGATTGTTCTCAATTGGGGAGAATGGTGTTAACATCAAAGAAGAGACCTGCGTTTTTTACTTATTTGGAGGAAACAAGGAGAGTAAGAAAACGCTTTTATTATTATCCTATATAATCAAACACCCCATATTTCTAGATAAACTAATGTTAAAACAAGTACACAATATTTGTGTTCAGCTACATTTTATTGTATATGTAAACAACTATATTTTCCTTAGTCTTGATGCTATGAATTAATATTAATTTTAAGTTAATTTTTTATTATTATAATATTAATTTGTGTCAAGTATTAGAAAATATGATTTTTGGAGAGATGACACAAATATTTTAAAAACCTGCAAAATGCAAATATTGAAGGAAAAAAATAAACAACATTGCATAAATATACGACTGTATTGAACAAGAGAAAGAAGATGGCATGTGCTTCTGTGTCTCAAGGCCTATGTTCTTAGATATTTTTTTATTGATTTAAGGATGAGGAGGTGAAAATCTTCTTTAACCAATAGCAAACAACTCTGTTTCTCTGGTATTGAAAGTTGTAAGTGGCTGCAATTTCTTTGGATATGTTGTTTGGAAAAAATGCCAAAAAAAAACACGAAATTATTTTTATTTGGAAGTTTAATACCCAATTGTTTTGGATTAGAATAAAAATACACCAAATAATAAAAATGTGTCATTTAAAACCTAAAATAATTAGTGTTGTTATTTCATACCCACAATTTTTCAATTTACCTCGGATTTCTAATTAATTATTAATTTTAATAAAAATATTTTTTTGGTTTTCTATTAACCATATCAAACCACGAAATTAATTCTCGTTATCTACTACTTCTTTCTCTCTTCTTCCCCATCCTCTCTCTAATATCCTCGTCGCTCTGTATCTGTAAACCATGGCTTTCCCTCAAGCGGTTTAGCCGCACCATGTTTCGTATCGGTGCTTCCATTTCTCCCGAAGAATTCGTCTCTCTCTCGCCGTTTCCTCCATATTACATCTATCCATGTTGACGAGTGTCTCTCCGTCTCCATCCCTTCCCTCTCTCCTTCCCCCGTAATGTTTTTTCCCTCATCGAAATTGGGATCAGATCCGCCTTTGTTTTAGGATTGTTAGTGGATTGAGTTGTGTTCAATTGACCTCTGCCTCTACGATTCAAGATTTAATTTGATTTAAATCTGTATTTGAATTTGGTTTTGTTTCTGTACATACCGAGAAAAAATGATAATTCAAAAAAATAAAAATCAAACCTTCATCTGTATCCGTCTCCACCGCACGCACAACAAATCTCCATCCTACGAACAAAGAACAAAATCAGTAAAGAAAAAACCAAAGACATTGTCCAGAAGCATCAATATAACGGAATATAAAGTAGCCGGTGATTGGAAGACCTACGTCGATGAACCAGAACGCCGACGAGTGAAGTCGACAGAATTGGGATTACTGAGAGAGAACTCCGACTCTATCGACATAGGTAACTCTGGATGAATGGATGGAGGAGACGGTGTTGAGAATTAAAGTAGTCATAGAAGCAACGGACGAGAGAGGAGTTGTCTCTGGCCGGAGATAAATCGTCTTTGGAGGAGCGACGAGCATATTAGAGAGAGGAGGAAGAAGAGAGAAAAAAGATAACCAGAGTTAATTCTCGGTTTAACATGGTTTACAGAAAACTAAAAGTTTTTTTTATTAAAAATTAATAATTAATTAGAAAACCGGGGTAAAAATTGGAATTTAGATTTTGTTGAAAAATTGTGGGTATGAAAATAACAACATTAATTATTTTAGATTTTAAATAACACATTTTTACTATTTGGTATATTTTTGTTCCAATCCAAAACAATTGAGTATTAAACTTCCAAATAAAAATAACTTTAGATTTTTTTTGGCACTTTTCCCTATGTTGTTTTTGGTTACGATGTATATTTTTACTCATCAGTGAGTTTGTCATTATTTTTAGATGACTTGCCAATGAAACTCCACTTTATGATGTCTTTTTATAAAAAGATAATTCCTTGCGTACTGTTTTATACCATATTTGTTTAAGGGCTCAGTTGACATTCTTTACAATCCCTTATGTCTTTCTTTACCTTAAATTTTGTACATAACTTATTATACCTCATGAAGTTTGGTTATTTCATTGATCCTTTATTCTGATGCAGATTGCTCAAGAAATTGGGTCAGAAGCCAAGTTTCAGAGGGACTTCTTAGATGAACTGGTATGTTCTTTATGTATGTAATCATAAACATATCCTAACATCAGGAACATGCACTTATTCGGCCAATCACTGGTTATATAGAATATTCGAACGTGTGTTTCCTTTTAACTTGTTTCAAATGGTTGTGCTCATTATTTTGGAAACTACAGCATCATCCGAACGCATGTTAGATATCAATTCTACAGTAGCTTACAGACCAATGAATCTTGATAAATGCACAGTTTAGACTGAAGTTCAGACTCATCTGGTCTGAATTATTGTGGGTAGGAATAGATGTCTTTCATCTCCGCTAATTAGGTGAATGCAACAGGAAATAGGTATCAACTTATCATTGTGAAGGAGAATATGGTGTTTAGTTCCTTCTGAAGAACATCCGAAAAACGATAATGACCAAGAACTTGATATGGTTGTGTGAGATTGCAGAAACATGAATGAAAGTGCTGTGATACAGAATGATGTCCTTTTGTCTGAAACATGAAAGCCTCAATGATATTTTTTTCTTCTTTTGTGACAGCAAATGACATTGATCAGAGCGCAAGCTGGGGTGAAGAACAACATAAGGAAACTGAACATGAGCATAAATCCGTAGTGGCAACAACCACATCATGCACGTGGTTCCTTTCGCACTCGTCCTCTTCTTTATCCTCTACATGTGGTCCAAGATGTTCAAAAGATAGATGGCATACTTGTGTATACCCCCCCACAAGAAGCCCCTTGATGAATGTTGGTGACAAATTGTAGAAATAAAAAAACCTTTTTAGGTTACAACATTTTGTGCTTCTTCTCGTTCCCGAGTGCTTGTTTGGAACAATTTTACATGAAGCAAAATTTAATACTTCTAATCTTTCTGTATGTCTTTACGGTGGTAAAGTCTTTACACTACAAGAGAAAAAAAGAAAGAAGAGAATTGGGTTTTGGAGATAAGAAGAAGAGAGGGGGAACTTCATCAATGGCTTCCTTATCCACTTCCGTTGTAGCCTCGGCTTCGTCGTCGCGTTTATGGAATCCTGCTTCCAATGGCAAAATCAGCGTTACTTCAGCTTAGCTCTCTCTGCATAATGGTTCAATGAGAGGGAGTCAGTGTTCTCTCATCTTCCTAGCTTCTCTACTGCTCGTTTCTCTCTTCACCTCTCTCCCTAGCTTCACCATTTTCTGGTAACTCTCTTGAGATTGGTTCTAATTATTGTTTCTGGTCACATGAACTTGTCCTCCTCCCTTGATTATAACTTTTTTGTAAAGTTATTGTAGGACGATTGTAAGTTTGTAAATAGCCTTAAGTTGAGCAGTGAATTATAAGCTTTGGCAGTTTAGCAGCAACAGACCTTATGGTCACTTGATAAGTTCAATGGTCATTTTGGACTTGTCTAGGTCTTGGTTCTGGGCAGTGTGTCAAGCGTTTAGGGTATCGTCTAATTAATCAAGTCTCTAGTATTGTATGGTGTGGTTCTTTGGTTAATTTAAATGTAGTAGTTTACCGATTCCAGTATTACCCAGCTTGATACACTACCAAACCTATAATGTCACATGTATCAAAATGTTGTTGCTGTTTTTTCAGGTTTGTCCATTGCGTTTGATCTCCGTGGTCAAACTAGTGGAATGAATTGCCAGAGACGCAGAGGCCTTGTGGTGAGAGCTGGAAAAGCTGCTCTGTGTCAAACAATGAGAAGCAGATCAAGAAAATCTCTGGCTAGGACTCATGGTTTCCGTAGGACCACTAGTGGTAGAGCGACCATAAAGCGCCGACGGGGCCTGCCCTGGAACCTCTGTCCCATGTCCAACCCTAGCAGTGGCAAACGGGCTTGAGTGTTCTTTCTCTTCTCACTTTTGTTGCATGAAGATACAATGGGTTAAACATGATTGATGATTCTATGATCCATCTCAGCGCCACTGTTGTACTTGCGTCGATCAATTTGAAGTTGATCAAATGCAAAAAGCTTCAAAGCCGAAATTACTAAAGTATCATACCTGATACGGACTTCCAAATCCACACAAACGTTAAACATCTAATGTCGGTTCTGCCTACACACGTTTCTGATACAATCATGGGACGATGTGGAAATTCCCCAGTGATAGCAAATCATGGATCATAGTGAGAGGAGTGAATGAAGCTCTGTTCACTGTTTCATTACAAACGGAAACTGAAAAGTAGATTTAAATAGTTTCTGAAAGATTATATATTTCTTTTTGGGTTCAATTCCTTAAGATTTTACTTTTTGGTTTCGGTATATTCATATCCCAGCTAAGGGGTATGTTGAATCCCTACCCCAACTATAACACTGAGCAAATCCATACGTTAACTCGAATAAAATTAAAATTTGCTGCATCAACTCAAGAAACTGTGTAAAAATATACACAAACCATAACGGATTTAAGAAACCGTTAGCAGCTGCTTACGTGGAAGCCACGTAAGAAACGGCGTCGTTTTGAAAAACGAAAGAAAGAGCTTCTTGTTGTCAAAACATGTCGTTTCTTACATCTTCTTCCTTTTTTCTTATTTCCCAACTCACTCGGGTTTCGTTGTTCTGTTTGCGACTTTTGTTTCTTCTTTTAGAGAATCAATTCCTTGTCGGTTCTCTAGGCAATTTTACAACAAATCGATCAAAACTCAAAATCTCTAAAGTTGATATGGCTTTGTTAGTTATCATCATATATCCGGCGTTTAACCGCCATGAAACGTTCCGACGTTGGACTGGACGTAGTGTCTAGTGAAGGCATCAAGATTAGTTAGATTGATTGTGTTTGTGTTTTCTTATTCAATCACTTTTCAGATTCTTCTCTTATTCATCTCTTTTCGTTTTGCTACTCACATAAGCTATTCAAACGGGAAGTTGCGGTGGTGCCACCATCTCCTCCACCGTCTCCGCATCTCAAGATTTCTCCTTCTAACTTCTAAGCTTCCACCGAGAGTGAACCGGAATCGAATCGTCGACGGAATGGTGCTATGCCGATATTGGATTTGTTTGAAATTGGTGAATTTGATCCAAAATTCTATTTCGATTCCGCATACGAGCTTAGGTCAGCAGAAGTTCGCTGGGTGAAGAGAATAATCGTCGAAAGATAATTCATAAGCAAATTTCTTCTCTTCTCTACTATCAGACACACATCAGAATCGATACTTATTGCTAATGGAATCAATTGAACTACGGATGTAGAGAAGAGAAGAAATCCCTAAATTGAGAACTAAACAAAGAACTCGGGAAAGGAGGAGGAAGAACTCGAAAAAGAAATAAGAAAAATAACAAGAAACGGCGTGGTTTAACACAAAATGTTTTTTTATTCCTTTCTCAAAACGACGTCGTTTCATACGTGACGTCCATATAAGCAGCCATTAACTGTTTCTTAACACCGTTACAGATTATGTATATATTTACCAAATTTTATGAGTTGGGGCTGTTAATTTAAATTTTATTTAACTTAATGTATAAATTTGCACAGTATTAAACATGGTGTAGAAATTGAACATACCCCCTAAGCTAGGGTATGAAATAATTGATTTTCCGCAACCTAAAAGTTTTAACTAAAATTTTGTAGGATCTATTATTTAAAACCAATATAATATAAAAGTTTAAGATCCAGAAAGAAAAAGTGAAAAAGTAATAAAGAATTTTTACTGGAGGAAAGAGAGGAAGGGATCAGATTGTGAAAAAATTGAGAGCGCCCAATAGTCGTAACAGGCTTTGGGTGGAACGCTCATCTCGCAATTTAGCGAGTTTTTACTGTTCCTCATTTCCCCTTCAACTTGCCTGAAGGATCATGCTTTCTAACAGCGCCAGCTCTTCTTCTTTTATAGGATACTTCACCACCTATCTCTCTCTGCCTAAGCGATGTGGGACAAAGTTAACTCTCTTTCTTTCCAAAGAGAGGCCTATAAAAGGCCTCTATTTCTCTCATTCCATAGTTTTAGTTTTAGGTTTAAAAGCCAAAATTGGACTTGGTTGAAGCAATTGGAAAGCTGAAATACAGATATGAACTCCGGCGAAAACAAAAAAAGATCACGTGATGGAAAAGAGAGAGAAAGAGGCTTGGTTGAAGCAATTGCCTCCATTGCGACTTGAACAACCAGCATATCATTCACTACAAAACCCTTTGATTAATCTCTTAGATCAGAAAGAGGCATAGATGCATGAAGTCAGCATATCCCCACCCGATTTTCTGTGGACTGAACCAGTTATCAACTGCCAGAAAAGAAAAAGAAAGAACTTGTATAATATTAGTCATCGTTGTGATTAAAGTTGTTATGAATTTTTTCACCTTAAATAACAAAGACATAATCTGAGATATATAAAAATTTGGGTCATGTACGCCACTCATTTCCTGGTGGCTCTGAAATAACAATGGATACTACTGTAAATACAAAACAATGAATATAGCATCCACTTACGTGGCCTTTCCAAAACGGTATTGGATTGGGATGGATTGGTTAGGAACTCGCGCGAAGCTTGGCTTGTACGTAAACCTTGTCATAAGGCTTTGCTTTAAGTACCTCTTGGGGGCCAAGGTTAAGGTAAAGCGACAAATTTTTTTCTTCGAAAAGTGCCAAAACCATTTCGAAAGATTCGTAAATTCCTGATCAGTAGTATTAGGGATATGTGCTTCTCCACTCATTGCCAATTGGTTTTGAGTTGGAAGCCCACTATCTAACAAGTAGCATTTGAAAAACATGTTAAACAATTCTTAATTAGCCACCAGATTTTTGCACTACTTATACTTGGTTTTACTACAAGTAACATTGTGAAACTTAACTCACCAGCTTTTTCCTCCGATGATGTACTCCTCTGATAGGTAATCGTTACACAATGTCGAGAGCCCCCGAATAAACCAGGTAAATTGTAACGCCCCAACCGCCACCTTTTAGTGGGCCCATGTCCAATCCCAATCCATGGGCCCACCTTCTTTAATGGGCCTCACGTCCTCTTACTAGGCCCGTGAGCTCATCCATGTCTGACGGCCGGTTTGCTACGTCCGGGAGGTTTTAAAGACTTGTTACCGTCCCTACAAGTCACCACATAATCTTTCCCTTTGTTTTGTCCTCACTCGCACAGTTCCGACAGTCACTTCCCGGAAAATCACCATCCTGAGACTACTCCAGCATAAGCACGTTTAACTGTGGAGTTCTTTCAGAACCTTTGACCGAAAAGATAAGTGAACTTTGGTGACATAGGTGGCCAAATCAATTCTTTTAAACCTCTCCGCAAGTCTCTAAAACCGGGGTATCACATAAATCTCAAAGAATGTAGAATGATGACATCAACGCCAAACTCCGCAATGGTCGACATCATAAAGGTATCCATTTTCAGGTTGTTAGACGTTGTTATAGGAAGAACCTTAGAAAATCTCCACATGGTTTTGGTTGCTCTAAATCGCCGTGCATCAGTATCTACGCGGCAAAACCATATATATAGACACATATCAATAGATATATAGATGCACCGGCGGAGCCGGTAAAGTGGGAGGGTGGTCAGCTGACCCCATAAAAAAAAGTTTATGGTATATTTTTAGTTATAAATGACAAAAGAACCTCCTCAAACCCCATTAAATTTAAAACATTCATCTTTACTAAAATTTTTTTACATTTTGACCCTATTAAAACAAAATTTATATTTGATCCTCCAAAAAAATTGCATTTTTACCTCAAAAAATAATAAAAATTTTATATTGATTTCATAAATTTTATATTTTTTATCTTATTAGAAAAAAAAAAAAAAAATTCTCACCCCTCTGAACTTTTTGTCTGACTCCGCCACTGTATAGATGTTACTATAACTAAAGAGAAAATGACATATTTAATTGTATCGAACGAAGTTACTTATATTAACCTTGTATAGTAATTTGTAAAGTACTTCTTTTGTTTCTTGTTGAAGACGTAAAATCTGAGATCTGCATGAACCGCTTCACGTGGAGAGGTGAGAGTTTAACTGTCTAAGACGATGTATAGGAAAATGTACCCAGTACAGTTATCATTCTTATTTCCCTTTGGTACATGACGACGAGCTCTAGATATCCTTTGACTCTCTCACTTCCAAACACAGCACCTCTCATTCTGAAGTCTCAGTTTCTCAAATTTTCACTCTCATTAGTCTCAGGCTCAGTCTCCCTCTCAATTTCTCAGTTTTCACTCTCTAATTTCACGAAGTTTGTGAGGAACGAAGATATTCGTTGAAGGTAACGTTGGTATTTAATCGATTCGTTTATCAAATGGTTTTTACAGTTTGGTATTTTCTCTCACTCGGATTCATTCTTTGCTCTTTTGCATGCAAATTTCAGGATTCGTTAGTGTTTAAGGTAGTGTGAGTTAATTTGCGTTTTCGATCTTCACTTTTGTCCAAGTGTAATCGATTTAATGTTAATTTTGGCTGTTGTTTCAGTGATTTAGGGTGTATTTATCTAATTTGCGTTTAATTTTTTTAATTTGCAAAGAAATCTTTAATGTTCGCATTCATCAAAGGACTCTATTTTTCTGGTGAGTAATTATATTAGAGTTTTAATTTATTCTGTGATGTTGTTCTCTTCGATATGTGTTTTTGATTGGTATGGTTTTATATAAGACATATAAATCTGAAAGTTATTATCTGATATGTCTGTGGTCGTGGAGTTGTGGTGGTTTTGTAAGATGGACAAGTCTAGGGTTTGGCTTCCAAGGTATGAATTTCTTTTTTTCCTAAGTATATATGTCATCATTCATAATGCGATTAACCTTTGAAATATTTTCCACTTGAAGGGCTAGCTTTGAGTTTCAGACAGGGGCAACTACTTTTGTGTATGCATCCGCAATGAGATTGGGTAATCCTAGTGAGATATTCTGTTCCTATATAAATTGCCGCAATTTGTGCAATCTGCTGATAGCTACAGTGTTGAATCATCTAGTGATTAGCGGTACAGATCAGAAATACAAGAGGAATTCATATTGGAGTAAGCATGAGAATAATAGGACTGATAATCCAGCTGATGATCCGAACTCTGACTTAAATGCTTATGAGTTGGTTAGATCAGCTTTCTATGATGGTGATTTACAGAGGATGAGCCACATTGAAGATCAGACATATGATGTTGATAGTAATGAAGAGTCTGAGTTTAGGAAGAAGCTAGAAGATGCTGAAACTTCACTATATTCCAGCTGTCCCAACTACACAAAGGTATCTGCAATTATAGAGCTTTACCGCATCAAAGTGAAGAGTGGAATGTTAGAAAACTATTTTGACCAGCTTCCCAAATTTTTGGCTTCGGATATGATGTGATTCATGCATGCAAAAACGATTGTATTATTTATCGGAAGCAATATGAAGATATGGAAAGCTGTCCAAGATGTAATGTTAAGGTATGTATTTAAATAAATCCTAATAAAACGTATGTAATCAAAACGCCAAAAAATTGGGGAAAACCTTGCCAACGTTACACATTCTTTCATACGCCAAAACATTTTTCATTCACCAAAATAAGCGAATAACCGAGTAACCAAAACAAAAATGTCCTAACAAACCGAAGTCAATGGGCTAAAATTTTCATATACACCACTTCATTCTTCTTGTGCCCCTTTGTTCAAGGTCTTTTTTTTTTTCAAATGTGTGTGTTTACCAAGTTCCAGCCTTGTAAGTAAGAGCAACTAAACGAACACATGTACACTTGACTATTGTGTTTCCCACCTTCTTACAATTGCTGCATAAGGAGTCTAGCTACAAAGACCTTTACTCCAATTGTTGCATAAGTAAGAATATTCAAAGCCACAATTTCAGAAATTTGTATGGATAATCTTCATGAATATACAAAAGAAATGAGAGATGAAAGTATTTCCATTCTCTCTGGAGTTGCTAAAAAATAATAATTTAACTATGAATTTATTAATATATTTATAGGTTTTTAAACGCCAAAAGATTAGAGAAAACCATGCCAGTGTTACACATTCTTTCATACCACATATTGCGTTTTGAAACATTAGCTGGTGTTGCCAATCCTTCTAGCAGAGATTCACACGTATTTATTCTATCAAAGGCCTTAAAAGCTTGGTTAGATGCTGACACATACGCATTAGACCTTGCAAACTTTCTAGCTTTTTCAAGTGCTGTATTTGAAAATTGATAACCTGTAATGCAAGACCCATATGGGATCATAAGCTTCGGATCATTTGTTGTTCTATGCAAGACTTCAATCATCGCCAGGTTCTTATAGCCCAACATTTCCGCCTTCTGGAAGACCGTAGCGACAAGACCGTTCAGGTCAAGGGTGAACGTTGTAGGGTCAGAGGTTAGCCAAGGGATACAGAAGTGCTTGTAAATTGTTGGTTGTGAACAGAGTTGGTCAAGAAATGCTTTTGTGACTTTGTCACTCGGTGAAAAAGAGGAAGACGAAGACAAAGGGGTAATTGATAGAATAAGGAGAAGAGCAAGAATTGAAAATACATTACAAAAAAAAAAAAAAAAATTGAAAATACATTCCTTCTCACAGCAGACACGGCCATTTTCGTAAGTGTTGATTTGAAGAATAGTTATGTTTTATTTTATCGTAGATGTAAAAGTTTTTGATATAAGAGATTTTTCTCTCTATTTATTTAGGATGTCCACATTATTAAGAAAGAAATCACCTTAATTAAGTAACAAATTTTACATTTTTGGGGAATTCTAAAATAGCTAAAAAATATTTATAATAAAAATAGAAATTAGCCTACTTTTTCTAATCTCAAGAAAAGTAAGACTGTTTGCAAGAAAAGTAAGACTGTTTGCAAGTTCTCTAATCTCTGTTACAAGGTAAATTAGTTTTCATTTTCATATATGTCAATTTTCATATCTTAGTTTAGATAAATTATATGATTCTAACATTGAATTTGGTGTCATTTCATGTTTCAGGAAGTCAAGAACTATTGGTTTATGAACTTATTGTTTTTTATTTCAAATTTTCATTTTAAAAAATAGAATTCAATGTGGTATGATGACGTTGGCTTTTTTTAATATATATTTGATGATTACAATCAGTTTGTTTAGCTAGTACTTTTTTTACATATATTTTTAATAAATTTGGATTGATTTAAATTTTTATTGAATTCAGACTGATTCCGAGTTTTTTTTACTTTGGTTTGGATTAAAAAACTACAGATCCGATCGGAACTTGAAATATAATTTGAGGCTTTGGGTGTAACCCGATGGCTGTTTATCCAAACCCGATCCAAAAATACCTAAATGGGTCTTATTTCTTTAAACCCGAAAACCCAAAACATCCGATATAAAACCCAAAGGGTACCCGAGCGCTCATCCCTAGGATAAGATCAACTGCTAGTAAGTCTAAAGATCGCATAAAGTGTGATGGACTTATGGTTTCAAATATAAGTATCCTCCAAAAGAAGAGGAGCATATATTAATTTGGCACCGAGGAAGTAAAAAGTTATAAAAAATCTCTAGAAGAGATCTAGAGACTTAGAAAGTAAGAAAGAGATTCAAGTACCTCAAAATCATAATAAAAGGAAATATCAACAAGTTGAATCATGTCTAGAATGAAAAGGAACCAAAAAGCAAATCGACATCGTAAATATGTTTGCATGCAGTGTTGAAGTTGATTATTTTATGGATAAAAATCAAGGATCATAAACTGCGGTTAATAGAAAAGTTTTATTAAAAAGTGTAATGACTAGTTGAAGTCTCTTAAAAAAATAATATTTGGACTTGCAGTCCGTATACTTGAAAGTGTAAAATGAGTGAGGTATAAGGGGACTTTTATGAGATATAATGTACGTTTAGTAGTACAATGATTCTCACAAATACTTGATATTGATTATGAGAAATGTATTCTCCTATGGTGGAAGCAACTATTTAGATCCATTATGAGTTTGACAAAAAGAAAAGTCTTGATTCAGTCTATCTAGAAGGTTTTCAAACTGTTGGAAATATTCTTTTAAGTGATTATATTGCTAGAAGCAATATTTTATAGCCCTCAAGAACGTTATAAAAGCTTTTTTAAACCAGTCTTGTAGCCTTTTGACACCTTAGGGAAGAAAAGATTGAGAATTTATCTCTATGAGATAATCATAGATGTAGATCATTGTTTTTGATCTTAAGGATCTCATAGTGGATTGAAAATAGACCGGGAACAAGTTAAGAGAAAATCTTAGGCTTGTGTAAATCCGAGATTGAACAGTAATTTTAATTGTATTTAAGAAATATTTTTAACAAAGTTTGAGGATGTAGACATTTGCTGAACCTCGTTAAAAGAAAACAAATGTGTGTTTCTCTTGTTTTTTTGCACTTACAAGTGGTTCTTGTTAAACGAAATCTATAATAATAAGTACAAAATTTGTTGATGATAAAAATCTTATCTGACCTCCGGTAGAGATTTCACATACCAAGGAATATATGGAGAAATAATCAATGATGAAATAATATTCCTGAAAAATGGAGAAATCGGATTATATAAGATCAGATCTTTCATGAAATTTCTTGAGGTTACAAATTTGACATCTGATGAAAGAGATGTTATCTCAAGATGCTTGCATGATCTTGCATAGAAAATTTTCTTGAAGTATCATCACTTAAAGAGAAAGTTTTACAAAGAGAGTATGAATAACTCCCATGTATAAGATGATGGTTTGGAAGATTGTATGTAAAAAAGATTTGGGATTGAAGCTCAAATAAATCTTCTGTATGGTAGGGGCAAATGACTTGAAGTTCAATGACCCGAGAGAATATATGATGATCATATGAGTTTGTACAGTAAAACTCTGTTTATAACAGTTCAGAATAGATGATATATATGATCATAATGCATAACCTGAAGATGATACTTTTAGGAGGGGGGGGGGAATATGATTATGTGTGTGGTTGTACTCTTTTTTCTTTATCATGGTTTTTATCTCATTGGGTTTTTCCGTGAAAAATTTTTAACGAAGAATAAGCGAAAGATAATTATCTGAAGATATTTATTATGATTCCAGTAGTGAAAGACTATCATCTTCAAAGTCTTTTGCATACATTAATGAGTATGTGAGAAACAAATATAGAGAGAAAGTTGAGTCACTTGCGAGATCCATGACCAATGGAAGAATGGCGATGTATATATCTTACAAATTTGTTCAAAATGAAGATTTGGCGAACCATTTACAAAGATGTTTTCAACCACTATTTCCAAGAAGCTACTTCATCATATTAGATCACGTCATTTCGAAGATTTCAAGTGATGTACTCAAGAGGGGAGTAAATGTGCGTTGCACTCTTTTTCCATTAACCATAGTTTTTCCTGGTAAGGTTTTAATGAGGCAACATCTTGCGTACATTTACAACTATTCGATTATAATGGACATCTAAGAGCATCATTTTCGGTGACACTCATTAAAATGTCTTTAAAACAAAACAAAAAAAATTTAATTGTACAATTATATTCTAATTTTTTAAAATAGTTGAGTCACTAATAGAAGAACAAGTGTTTATTTTTTTCTCATTCGGTGTCTCAAATGTCTACTGGAATACCCTAATTATTCTCTCTTTCCTATTTTTTCTTTCTTTATTAATTTTTTTGGTTTAGATATTTATACAAACCCTCCAGATGAAGATGGCCTCAGAGGAAGTATTATGTATGATTTAGTGGATGCCCGTTAGAGATGCATTAGTCTATCATCTATTACTTATCTTATCCAGTAAGATGTATCCTTATATATACTCTATTATCTCAATGTAATAATACAAGCTTTTCCCCTAAAATTCCTTACTTTTAGGGGAATTTTAGATCACTTTAGGTCTACCATAAAAGTCAACAACATAAATATTTTAGGAAGCAGATAAGGTTAATAAATACACAAGAGTCATGCTTAGAGGTGTCAATCAGGCTGATTCGGCCCGGCCCGGCACGAAACCTGTAAAGCCTGCATATGTTTGAGCCCGGCTCGGCCCGGCCCGAAATATTTCTGAGCCTATATTTCAAAGTCCGAGCCCGGCCCTAACAGGGCAACAGGGCTTTTCGAACTTATCTTATCGATCAAAAGTTCAAAGCAGTGTTCGAAGGTGCACTATAAAACAAATCAATCAAAAATTTAATAACTCATCTATATTCACTGCAACCAACTTATTTTAATAAAAAAGATTTAAAACTATATAAAATTTCAATACTTTAACCAAATAAACCAATATATAATTCATATAAAACATCATTAATAAAAATTTTAAAGTATAAAATATGGTTATTGAGTAAATATGAAAACTAAGATTAGAGTTTAAAACTTTATTTACAATAAATTATTAATCAAATATTGCAATCAAACAAAAATGTTAACAAAAAAATACAAATATATTTGTTAAAAGGTTTTTCGGGATAGCTAAGCCC
The DNA here is from genome assembly GCA_024034495.1 of Camelina laxa. NCBI lineage: Eukaryota > Viridiplantae > Streptophyta > Magnoliopsida > Brassicales > Brassicaceae > Camelina > Camelina laxa. Next base: position 14,167,486 of record CM043881.1, read on the forward strand.
AAAAAACTCTATAAACCAAATGGACTGAGTCCAAAAAGCACAATTTTTTCTGCAAATATATATTTATGTCCGAGCCTATTATTTTTCGGGACTGGGCCAGACCAGCCCACGGACTTTGACCTTAATTGACATGCGTAGTCATGCTTCTATTCTACTCCTAGAGTCCGTTTATCGCAAATTACAACAAAAAGCTATCAAAAGTTCGTTTTCTTGATAAAATCTTTTTACTCTCTTTTCTTCAAAATGATTTAACGAAAAAACAATTGCGACTTTACTTTCCATCAAAGTTCAATTTTTTCTGTCTTTTATCGGAAAAAACTTATTTAAAATCACTTTTTGTTTTTGTAACACGTATAAAATATTTCAGAAAATTAGTTGCCTGGTCCGACAAACAAAATAAACAACACTAGTTGTTTTGGAGTTACTTTCCATCAAAGTTTATTTTCCTCGACCCCCAAATACTCAACAGCCGCGAAGACAGTGGCCAAGACCTCCACAACGGCCACCGCGAAATCGGCCGCCGACATCAAGTCCGCCAAGTCTGCCGAAACGTCCGCTGAAACGATCGCGAAAACCTCGATCACCACCAGAATAGCCAGGGGAGGGATCTCTCATCAGTAGAGCCGTCTTAACTACAAGTTCCTTTCCCATCATAACACTACCATTAAGTTCCAATGCCTTCTTTGCGTTTTCTTTTAGATCAATGTAAGCAAATCTGTAAAAGAAATACACAACATAGCTTATATATAGTTATAAGCTTTTAACTTGTATAAGTTGTCATAAACTTGAGGAAGAAATAACAAACCCTTTGACAGCACCCGTTACAATGCTTGTTGGAACAAAAACCCTTGTGATCTCTCCACATGCACTGAAATGTTCACTTAATTTGGTCTTGATATCATCCTCCGGAAGGGAAGAGCCAAATCCTTCAACGTAAATCGTTTGAACACTGCCACAACACAAGTATGAGTGCTTTCAAGAGACAACATTATCAACACAAAAACATCTTCAACATTATCAAGCGCTCATACTTGTGTTGTGGCAGTGTTCAAACGAACTTATATTAAGTTAAAACCTTTAGTGAGGTCAAAATCTCCGGTAGATCATCTACATTGGTCGCCAACAAATCCACCTTTGAGGTCAACAAATCCACTTTTGTGGTCAACAAATCCATCTTTGCTTCCATCAGCTGAAGAAAGTCCATTGTCTCCTGTTATATAACGTAATTAGCCATTAAAACAATATGTAAGAGAACAAATAACAGAGAAATACTGAATTTAATCAGTACTCTCTCAAGAACATTAATTAGGCTTCCTCCGAATATTCAACCTTGTTCTCAGATTTTTTCTTTTGATTTTTCTTTTGCTTCTTCAGTTTTACTTTGGTCTCCAAATCATCTTCTGCCTCTCTCTTACCTTAAAAAAACACCAGCAAACAAAAAAGAACCAAGATTCACAAATCATTATTATTATTTTTTCCCCCTACCACATATACCCAAAAACACAAGAACACGTATCATATATGTAAGTCATTAAATAACTTATTCCCTCAGCCATATGAGCACAAGTCATATATTCTCTCATAAAGTAGTAAAGAGAGAGAGAAACATAAAAGAAACCTAATTTTCTTACCTTTCTTCAACGGCTTCGTGGTCTTGATTATAGCAGGATCTGCTTTAACCTGAAAATTTGAATAAATTAAACCAAAACAAATTCCAGTTTAGCTTTGCGAATAAACCAGAGCTTAAAGACTGAGTAGGAAGAACAACCAAGAAGAAAGTCATATCGTGGGTAACAAAATTAATTACTTTGGTGGTAGATTTCATGCTAGACTTGCCCATGGAGAATTGATAAGTAAGGAGAAAAGCTCAAAGAGACCTTATAGGTTTTCGACAGCTTAATTTTTTTTGTCGCCAACCTTTCCATTAATATTCTTTAAAAGTTTACATGGTAAATAGGAGCCCAATTAAAAGCCCAATTGACCCAAAGATTATAAGCACATGATAGAATAAAAGGAATATGTCAATAAAGGAAACGTCTATAACACGTGTTTACTCGCATGTTGAAGGGGATTGACGATTGACTCCACCGGAGCCCCCTTTCCACCGGAGCCCCTACAGCAGGTTAATAAAGATATTAAAAAAAAAAAAATTAAAAAAGATTACTTGATTCACTTTTAAAATTGAATTTTATTTTATAATTTTATTGTATTTTATTTTAGTGTTTAAATAAAATGTGGGAGATTTTTGTCTTCCCCACTCTTACCAAAAAAAAATAATAATCTATATATATATATATATATATATTTAAGTATATTTTGGGTTTTATCCTTTTATTTGTATTTATTTACAAATTTAATCTCTAGAAAATTTTTAAAAATAGCATTATTCCAGATTTGTTTTTCGTTTTTTGTTTTTTTTTTGTCAACAAGAAAATCAGCTCAAACGAGCCAATTTGATGGGAAATCGTTTACAAACAAAATAGGGTGTAGACTTACACGTGCTTGGCGTGCTAAAGAATCCGCCACCTTCACCAAGTCGAAACACTCCGTGAGAAAATTCACCTCCCGAAAATCATACCCAATCATACATCGCATGGCCCACCGAAATGCTTCAATTTCAGCATGTAGCGGGAAAAAACTGCGCCTGTAATTGGTAGCTCCGAGCAGAGGGGACTCTTGCTGTACAGAAGTACAACACCATCATGCACCTGAAAAAACATCGGACTCTTTCCAAGAGCCGTCAACAAAACATCGATACCCCGAAAAAAACCGAAGAAAGAGAAGTAGGACACTCTCGAGTCGTCCGAGCAGAGAGGGAAATAGGGGATGGACCCGCCAAATCTCCCTCCTCCGTTTGAGCCAGAAGCCAAGAGGACGCCTCCCCTTCGGCCAATCTTACCATCTCATCAGGATATTCCGTTCGGTTTTCAAAAACCTTGACATTGCGTGCTTTCCAAATATACCACCTAAGCCACGGAAAAAATTCAACCTATGAACCCGGATTATTCTGTCCTATAAAATGATCAACATTAGCATAAACCGACTATGTCGGGAAATTATGCAGACCCACCGGTACATGAGCCAGAGCCCAGGCCTGACGTGCGGGCGGACATAGAAAAAGAACAAGGTTAATAGTTTCTTCCTCTGCCCCGCACCGCGAACAACCAACATCACAAGCAACACCACGCCGTTTCAGGTTTGCCGAAACAGAAATACAACCAGTAAGAGCTTGCCACATGAAATGTTTTAATTTAGGTGGACACCGCACTTGCCAAACCCCGGCAAGGAGAGGGGTGATATCCGGCCCCGACCCAAAGGCTTTGAAGAAGCTGGGGACACCCAGCCGCGCTGTATCATACCCTGATTTAACCGTATATTTGCCAGATTTTGTAAAATGCCATCCCAAGGAATCCGCTTGCGGATAACTACTTAAAGGAATTGCCTGAATCAAAGGAACATCCATAGAATCGAGATGCTCGAGAAGCCGATCCCGTCGCCAAGTGCGCGTAGAAGGATCAATAAAGTGAGATAAGGAAATATTAGGATCTGCAGGAGACCCGTTTTTTAATGCTGGTCTTGGGGATTGGGCTGGAATCCAGGGATCCGACCATATATCAATGGTATCTCCCGAGCCAACCCGTTTAATAAGTCCTATATTCACCAAAGAGCGAGCAGAGACAATACTCCTCCATCCATAGGAAAGGGAGTAGGATCGCAATGGTTCCATCGGAGTAGAATTCCGGTAGTACCGACTTTTAAAAACCCTGGCAAACAAAGAGTCCGGAAACTCAATCAGAACTGTTTAGCCAATAACGCCGTGTTAAAATCATCAACATTTCTAAAGCCCAAACCACCTAACTGTTTGCTATTGCAGAGTTTGTCCTAGGCTAACCAATGCATACCCCCCTCCTGACCTATGGAACTCCACCAAAAGTTAGCAACTGCACTTGTCAATTTGGATGTGATTGTTTTCGGTAAACGATAACAGGACATCACAAAACTCGGGACAGCAGTCGCAACCGATTTAACCATAGCCTCTTTACCCCCTTTTGATAACAATCTAGCCATCCAACCAGTTGTGCGGCTCTGTAGTCTATCCCGAACAAAAGAGAAGACCTTCGTCTTGGACCCCCCCAAACTCTCTGGTATTCTCAAATATGATCCCATCCCGCCCAGAGTGGAAATCCCCAGAATCCCCTGCATCTCCAATCTAGCCGGTTCATCGACCGTATGACCAAATTGGAGTGAAGACTTAGCAAAATTTATCGGCTGTCCAGATCCTTATCGGCTTTAAAATATCCAAAACTACCCCACACTGATCCTTATCTACCTTGCAGAAAAAAGACTATCATCTGCAAACAACAAATGTGTTATGGGGGGGCACTTATTGGCCACCTTAATTCCCGTGATCCGCTTATCCGCTTCTGCCTTACGAATATTTGCTATTAAAACCTCTGTGCTAAGAATAAACAGGTAAGGAGATAGGGGATCCCCCTGCCGTAATCCTCTCTCAGGTATAATCTGACCATGTGGCTGACCATTAATAAGAACTTGATACTGAACCGAGGAGACACAGAACATTACCCATGAGATCCATTTTTCTGCAAAGCCCATTCGGCGAAATAAAGCCGCAAGAAACCCCCACTCCACCCTATCATATGCCTTACTCATATCCGTCTTAATTGCCATAAACTTTCCCTTACAAGACTTATTAGTCCGCAAACCATGAAATATCTCTTGAACAATCAGAATATTGTCCGAGATCAAACGACCTGGAACAAAAGCAGACTGAGTTGCAGAGATTAAACCAGGTAAAATCGTTTTCAAACGATTACACAAAACCTTTGTGAGAACCTTGTACCCCACATTGCATAAACTAATCGGACGCAACTCCGCCATTCGGGTCGGTTTAGTGACCTTGGGAATCAGGCATATATGTGTCTGGTTCAAACCATTTTGTTTTTCAAAATTTGATTCTCACTTAATCATTTTGTTTTTCAAAATCTGTGAGCTTTGATTCTTAACGTAAAAAAAACATATATTCACATTTATTTAAATATTATAATTAATATATATATATATAACTTATTAAAATTTTAAAATATTACGAATTTGTAAAATTAAAAAAAAATTAAAATACTACATAATATGGTTATGTAGTTGATGCGTTATAAAGAGGACATGTTGGAATTAATAAAATATCATTAAATTTATGCTAATACAGGTTAAATCCTCATTTTATTATTTGTCAACACTATTAATATTAAAATATTTAATATATAAAATCAAGTTGATTTAATTAAGTTTATGTAAAATAATTTAATTATTAAAAAATATGTAACTTAATTAAAGCGTATAAATGACTTATTATGTATTTAGATTCCTTATTTTTTGTTATAATAATTAAAAATCAAAATAGAATCTTCAACACTAAATCAAATAAACTAAATATAAAAAATAAATGGTCATTAAGTATATTATGTGTTAAAAAATTAATATAAAATTTAACCACACAAACGATTAGAAAATTTGGTTATTGTTTTATTTACAAAATATCCAATATTTAACAAATAAAAATAATATAAAATATAAATAATAATAAAAATTATATTTTTAAATCTAGTTGAGTTAAATAATCGAAACTTGATTATAGCTCGATCCTACGACATTGGAAATTTGTATGAATAGTTTTTGTCATTTCTCATGTGTAGATTAAACAATCATAAGAGACACGGATATATCAAAATAGTGGAAGTAAATATAGAGAAATGAAAACTGTTAAAATTTGTTTATTAAAACGAAACCTCGGAGCATTGGAAACAGAAAAAACGTTTTTCGATCGTTAAGCAACAAATCGAAATCTTTGTCTTTCCGGCGATTGTTTCTCGTCGGTTTTTGTCTCTCGCTAAATCCGATTTTGATTTTCTCGCCAAGTGCGAGATGTATTTAGCTTTTGTGGCTATCTTTTTTAGATTTGTGGCTACCCTTTTGCAGATTCCATTAAACATCTCTTATCGGTTGAAGAGGAAAAAGCTGAGAAGTAGATTCAGAGTTTCTGGATCTTCTGACTGCTCGATTTCACTCTTGAGGAGAGTAAATCCTCATACTATATATTGATGTCCGTACTATCGGCTTTGGATGATGGTTTCTCTTTGGGTTTGTGAATCGTGATGAGTGGATTTCGTGGCTGGTGAAGAACAAATTAGGAGAGCGAAGTTTTGCGACTAATTTGACAATCTCATCTTCTCGCGTCTTCCCGGAATTAATGGATCTGAAGATTTTAAGGTCTCTGTTTCTCTATACTCGAAAGAAAACTGCCAAAGAGTTTCGTGAACTTCGGAGTAAAGCTGAAATCTGCTGGACTTTGTGGTAAAAAAGGTGATTTTCTCACCGAAATTTTTTTCAGGTCATCCGATTTTAGCTTCGGTGGAAAGACCTAGCTTCTTCTTTTACAATATCATTTGTATTGGTTTATGTTTGGGCTTTGTATTTTGGTTATTGGACTCCGAAATTTCACTTTGTATCTCTCTTGTAAGCTGTCCTTGTTGGGCTAATCAATGAAAACGGATAGTCGACAAAAAAAAAAAAAAAAAGCAACAAATCGAAAAGGTCAAAAGTAATAATAAATACTTCTTATTATGTGAAAACGCAACAGAAAACGTGTTTGTAAGAGAAATCGAATCTGTCATACGGTTCTAATGGTTATTATGTGAAAACTCAATCTGACTTTGCCAAAACGTGATTAAAAAACATCATTCATGGCTATTTAAACTAAGTTTATTTTCCTCGAGCTCCAAATACTCAACAGGCTCTACACCGGCGAAGACCTCCACAACGGCCACCGCGAAATCGGCAGCCTACGTAAAGTCCGCCAACCCTGCCGAAACGTCCACTGAAATGATCGCCAAGACCTCGATCACTACCAGAATAGCCAGGAGAGGAATCTCTCATCAGTAAAGCCGTCTTAACTACAAGTTCCTTTCCTATCATAACACTACCATTAAGTTCCAACGCCTTTTTTGCGTCTTCTTTTAGATCAATGTAAGCAAATCTGTCAAAAGAAAAAATACAATATAGCTTATATATATATAGTCAAAAGCTTTTAATTTATAAGTTGTCATAAACTTGAGGAGGAAGTTACAAACCCTTTGACAGCACCGGTTACAATGCTTGTTGGAACAAAAACTCTTGTGATCTCTCCACAGGCACTGAAATGTTTACTTAATGCGGTCTTGATATCATCCTGCGGAAGCGAAGAGCCGAATCCTTCAACGTAAATCGTTTGAACACTGCCACACCACAAACGTCAGTGGCGATACTTCCAAGAGAGAACATTATCAGCACAAGAACATTTTTACGTAAATAGATCTCGCAAACATCGAAAAATCAGTTCACCTGCTTTGTGGAGGAGTGGATGCATCTATATTGCCACTCTCAGCAGCCACTTCTTCAGAATCTTTATCTGCTGAATCTGAACTGCTTGCATCCTTGCTAGTAAGCGGAGATTCGTAGAAGGTTTACATTTTCATAAACAAGTAATGAGAGAACCATTTGATATTATATATATATATATATATATATATATATACAAAATAAATATACATCAAAAGACTAAGTAAAAATAACTGAAAACTGATTAATAACACTACGAAAGACGCCTAAATTTAATCAATACTCTCTCAAGAACAATAGCATTCCTTATTTAGAATCGAACCTTGTTCTCGAGGATTTATTTGCTAAATGTCTCTAAAAATGTATACATAGATACCATCTCTGGCGAAATTTCATATCAGTGAGACTGGACATTGTAGTTCACGAATATCCATTTGGACTTCTCTTTTTAATTGAGTTTAGAGTAATGATCCCTACACATGTTTCCATGAAAAGAAAAATCAAGAGGATTTATTAGAACTGACTCTCTTTACTTCACAACATTTAACTGGGTCCAAAAAAATCCTTATTCAATAATATTACAAGATTAGGATCTTTGCTAGAGCACGGGTTGAAATTTATTTTATTTACATTATAATTTTAGAGTAAAATATAATTTATATGATTGTCTTTAAAAGTTTTCTTGGATTAAACATTATGCAATTTTGTAAGTTTTATGCATAAACATCTATTTTGTAAGTTTTATATTGTTAATTTTGTAATTTTATGTATGAGATATGCTTATTTTTGCGGTTTTTTTTTTATTTTAATTTTTAAAAATGTTTGGTGAAAGTGTTTTAATATGACCACGTGCTTATTTTTAACTGCACAATAAGACTCCAGAAATCACGATTAGGTGAGATTATTTGCTAAGATTTTATTCCTTTTTATGCTTAACAATATATATTTTGTAAGAATATATTGAATACTAAAGATTTTATTTTGAAAATTGTATAAATCATTGGAATATTCTCTTTCAGAAGATTCTTTGGGATATTTTTTAGTGTATATTGACCAATTAATCTATAATCTTTTTTATAACAAACCTATATTTAATTTATAACCTATTTTGTAACCAACTTATAAGAATTATATATTCTACAAAAAATGTTGTGTACTTCCGTTTTATTATATAGGGGATGATTTGTTAGCAAAAGATCATGTAGTTTCTTTGCTTTGTTCATGCCTTATCTAGACATATCTTCTTATATTCTTTTCACTTATTTGATTTAATGTGTATGTGGAGTGTGGTTAGATTTTGTAAAATTAGATACTTATTGAAAAATATTTAGGTTCACTTCTAGGGGTGAACCTTTTTGTTCACCTCTTCTTCTCTCAGCCAATCAGAATCTTCCATCTAACATTTCATTTTAAAAATAAATTAAAATTAAATTAAAAAGCAAAACAAATTAAGGAAACAAATTTTGTATACTTTTAATTAAGGAAAGTTAAATATTGGCTTGGTTTAGATTTTAAAAATTAGAATAAAATTATATGTCGGTTTGGGTTTACAAATGAAATGGTTAAGGTTTAGATTTTTCAATTAAAACGAAATTATATGTCGGTTTGGATTTACAAATGTGACGGCTAGGGTTTAGATTTTACAATAAGAACAAATTTATATGTCGGTTTGAATTCACAGATGAAATTGTTAGAATTTAGATTTTACAAGTACATTAACTACATAATGAAGATTGGTGATCATCGACAATGGAACAAAGAACTTGTTGCGGAGACTATCCAACCGGAGGACCAGGCACATATACTCAACATATATCTACCAAGAATACCACGTGAAGACAGGATTGTCTGGAACTATTCAAAGTCAGGTAATTATACGGTTCGATCTGGTTATTGGCTGTCAATGCACAACCCAAATTTAACCAAATAATTTGCCTCCGATTCCCCATGGATCCGTAACAATCAAAAACAAAATATGGAAACTGAACATTCTCCCCAAGGTGAAACATTTTCTATAGCGGTTATTATCCAAATCTATTCTGACCATTACCCGGTTAAACACAAGGGAAATGCATATGGATCCAATATATCCTAGGTGTTTTCAAGATGATGAAACAATCGAACATGTTATGTTTTCATGCTCTTATTCACAATCTATATGGGAAATAGCTAATATACCAATTGCCATGCTCTGTTCCGTATCTCTGAGTTGTGAAACATTACTAGAGGGAATCTTTGATCTCCAAAACGACGATAAAATATCTACACCAACAAAGCTTCTCCCTTTTTGGCTGCTATGGCATATATGGAAAGCTTGGAATAATTTCGTCTTCAATGGATTGCAAGATAATCCGAATAATATATTTTTAAGAGCTAAGGCTGATGTTCGAGATTGGATTCAAAACAAAGATAAATCAGGAGATACATCTACAGGTTCATGTAGCACAGTCAGTCACCATTGGAAACGTCCAGATACATCATCGATTAAGTGTAACTATGATGCAGCGTTTGATCCACTAACACAGCAAGCAAAAAACGGATGGATAATTCGAAACCATGAAGGATCTGCACTAAACTGGGGATCATGTCAAATAGGAACTGCTTCTTCACCTTCAGAAGCTGAAACTAAGGCGTTACTAATCTCAATGCAACAATGTTAGGTACGAGGACAAAGAAATATTATCTTTGAAGGCGATTGTGAGACCACAAACTTCATGATATTTCTATTGAAGCTATCCTTCAGGATATCACTTACTGGTCAAGTTTGTTCAAGAATGTCTCGTTTACGTATTGTCCCAGAACTTGTAATAAATCAGGTCACCTTCTTGCTAAGTATGGCAGCTTAAATACGCTTTTTTATTCTGAACTAGAATGAGTCCCACGCGTTGCGTGGGTTTAATAATATGGAAAATATACTATATAATTTAATATATTGAGATTTGTTTAGTTTTTTTTCTCAAATTGATTATTTTGTATTTCATATCAGTTAGAGTAAAAATTATCTTATAACTTCTTAACAAAGTACTTGTAGCGAAATATTAGATATGTGCAATACCAAAATGTAGGAAATAATACATTTAACAAATTGGACTACAAAAAATTTGAATGTATAATTAAGTTATGTAAAGTAAAGTTTTTTGTTTTGGAATACCAAATTTTTCTTTTGTTTATTGGCAATAGTTAAGTAAGAATTTTTTTTTACAAAAAAAAACTATAAAGGAGTCTTAATGATAAATGTTGAGATATATATATATATATATATATATAGTAAGTAAAACTTAATATTTGTTAAACAAAAAAAAAACAATGTCTCTATTATATTTGTGTTTCTATGCATGATTGAGAGGTCCACTGTTGATTACAGAATTATATTTATTATAATTATTAAAGAAATTTGTGTTAATTTGGTTGTAGTAACTCATTAGGATGATGGAAATACTGAAAATGTTATTATTTATTGTGCAAGTTGGAAAGAGTAAAAAGCTTGTTTTTTAAGGTCCAGGAAAACTATTATTTATAACAAATATATTTTGTGGAGTATTAATGTTTTTTAAAAACTTCATACGTTACAAATAGTAACTGCTCACTCCTTAATTTTTTTTTTAAGATTAATTACTTTCATACATTTAAGATTTGGAATTTTTAGAATTAAATGTATTTATTGTGGTTATTAATTCAAAAACTTGCTCTTTTAAACTTTCATGTATCATCTCTTCTTTTAACAGGTGTCTTCTAAAAAGTAAATATATTGTTACTTTTTGTAAACTGAATTTATTTATAGAAACATACTTAAAAAAATAAATATCAAATTGCATAAGTTAAAAAAAACTTTAAGATACAAAAGTTTTGGTTATTTCTTCATATTTAAAGTTAAAAATAAATATCAAATTAGATAACGCTAACATAATTTAAAGGTAGTAAGATAATAATAATTTTCCTTAGAAACACATTGTTCTAGATTTTCTTTGTTTTTTTCTTCATCATTTCAAGTGAAAAAAATAAACCATATTATGGTAAATATTAAACCAATAATATATTTTGCTGATTTGAATTCTCACGGAATTAAAAAGATAAGGAGGAAGGGTGGGGAAGAGAAAACGACGACGAGGAGGAGAAGTCGGAACTCAGATATTCTGTCGGTTTTTCTTTGAGAAGTCGTCAAAATTCTGTGGCCCATTAACCATTTACAGCCCATTACTAATTGGTTTAAACATGAGATAAAATGTTTAAAAAATAAAACAAATGTTCAAAAGTGCCATGTGGCAGATAGATAGAGATTTTTAGAGGGTGTAACCTTACTTTATTATATTAGATGTTTTACTCCACCTTGGTTATTTAAACAAATGTATGAAGACTTTTCAAATTCATTAATAAAAATTTAAGTTTTGATGAAAAAAAAAAATTGAACAGAATGGAATCATGACTACCAATATCTTATGTCTTGGATGATTTCTTTAATGCTTTCACACATATTATTAATTCATACAATTAAGCGAACTTAAAATTTATATACCAAACTCAAACAAAAAATGTATAGAGTAGAACAAATTTATAATAATTTTTTTTAATGATTTGTGGTGTATAACAGGGTAAATCTTAGTTTATTTAATACTAGATAAGGGCCCGCATGATGTGCGGGTTTAAAAATTATGGAAGAAAATAAATTCTAAACCTTAAACAATTTTTTGAAAATATATAAAGAAATTTTATTTCCCAAAGTAAATATATAAATAATTTAAGTTAGAGAATATTTGTATTTACCTTCATACATTTATTTATATTTATATATTTTAATATATTATAACAATTATTACAATAATCTAAAGCTAAATTATATCCCACTGAAACTTTTGCCAAATACTCATCATTACAAATATAATTATCGTCAAATTTTAAAAATGTTTCACAACTTATTCACAAAATATTTTACATGCAACAAATTCATCAAAGTAATATCTAATAAGTAACCACGTACAATTTTACTCTATGTTTTACCATTAAAAATATGTTCTTACACCCAAAATTATTTTATTGTTAAAATATGCTCTTTATCACCATCTATAAAATGTTTTCTAAACAAATTAAACAAATTTTATGTTGTTTTACTTTTATTTTTGGCATAATTCTAGTTTTTATAATAACTAAAACTGTTTTGTGACACCATGAAGATTTTTTTACTCCAAAGATATTTTGGATGAAAAACTGGTAAAAATTATCTACTCGTTTACAATGATTTTATGACTAACTCTATAAAAGTTGAGAAATTGAAAGAAATTTAATTTAATATAAAAAAAATAAATAAAAAATTGAAAATTATAATCAGGATGGTATATATAAGTCTTAGATAATTCAGAACATGACACATATCATAATCACTTTAGGGATCAACGACCTATTTACTCTTCAGAAGTATCCAATTGTACCAAAATAACTTAAATCTATGACCTCGTCTCAAATATTCTCGAATCATAAATTCTCAACTTATTTTTACCTGAATCAGAAGTTCTCATATATTTCTCCATATATCTGGTTTAAATGGTTTACGAACCTAATCCGATAGAAAACCACATAAATCCGGTTTGAAACCAATTTTAAAATGGTATACCGTTCCAACTTCCTAATTTTGAAACCGCTTCTCAAGCAGCTCTTGTTTCAGTACCAGAATCATCAACATTATTCAGAAAAGACAACTCTAAATTTTGACCATAAACATCTACCACCGATTTATCTTTTAAAGCTTTCGATATAAACATGTAATGTTATGTAGATATAATGTTATTTTCTTAATTAGCTGTCCTATTATGTTTTTTAAAAAAATAATTCTTTTGACTTAACTTATGTTATTCTTTTTAAATTTGTTATTCACTATTTATTTATTAATAATAATATACATGCTTAGTGAATTACTTTTTTTATATACATGTCAAAATCTTATTGAGAAAACACGTATAATATAAGTAACTTACAATGGAAAATAAATTAGTTTTGTTAATTTTCCTTTTTGATTTAGAAATCTTTTTCAGATATAAACATGTAAATTTTATTTAAATTTAATGTTATTTTTTTAATTAGCTGTTTTGAAAAATAATAATTTTGACATGTGTCAACATCTCATCAGTATATTTGACACATGTCATGATCATGTTAATGGCTAATTTGAAAACCCAACTTTATATAATAAGATTTTTAATATGATAAACAAATTAGTTCAGACTTCAATTCAAACTTTTTTTTTAAGACTGCCAATCGGTTCTTCATGATCTTCGTTTTCTTCGCATGTGCCTTCACAAATCTTGTTGCAGTACTCAGTGTCCGAAATTGGCTAAACCATAAAGACATATATATATATTTTTTTTTTGGTGCAAACAAAGACATAAAATTTAATGTGTTAGGTTATATGGTATGATTATACGACTAAATATGGATGGCATATAGTATATTTATTTTACCATGTAGTGGTTGAGAATCTTTATAACAGTGAAACTTTGATATGGATGACACATAGTATATTTATCTTTTTTTTAAAAAAAATATAATAAGATTACAATTATCTTATGCTTTGTTTACCAAGTTTGAAAACTGTGATTTTTGATCGTTATAATTAACACATGTCATGATCTGATGAGTTACTAATTTAATATGTAATCGTTAAAATTGACACATATCACGATATATCTGGTGAGTTTTTAACTTTAATCTTTAATTATTAAAATTAACATTTGTTATGATCTTGTGAGTTACTAACGTTGAGAACTAAGGTTTATATAATAATATATATATAGGACTCAACTACTACCAAATCTTTTATCTTATAATTTACAAGTCACTTAGCAATAAAAATTAGCCACATAGATTTTGCAGTCATTTTAAAAAAAATAATAAAAATAAACCTCCTACTTTAATCACATAGTGTTAAAAGCAAAAAAAGAAACCATATCGACAGTTTCTCAAAACAATTCATAATCCACGATCTACAATCCTTATTATTCGCCCATGATCTATGCCTACATATACCCCCATATATATTAGATTAACACATAAACATCAAAAAAAACAAAATTAATTGATCGAAAACAAAACAAGATCATCCTCTTCCTCAGTTTGAAAACCAACCCTAATTCCATATTAGGGTGTTAAACAGAGGTATATTTTGGCTACATGTCTAAATTAAAAAAATCACTTTGTTTTCTCGGTAAATTAGTTTCACAATTTAGTACATATTTTTTCAGGTCTTCGTCTCGACGACGAAAAGTTTCACTCTCAAGAATGGTTGGAAAAGTCTGAAATTTGAAGAAGCATTATGCTACCTTTATTTTTTTCTCTCCATGTGTTCTTCAAATTTATGTGTGGCTATGCACGTACATATATGAGTCTTTTAACTATGCTTTCAAATCAACATGCCGTTTCTATTAGCATATTTAATAGTTTAGTCATGTCAGATGTACAACTTATTATTCATGTCATTTAGACTTACATGGTATAGCATAAAAACTAATGAGTAAAATAAATTTGATCACTTTACTGTTTCCATTGGTATGTAGTGATTTATCAATTGTTGATTTGTCTTCACATCTTTGTGTTACATGGTGATATTTTACTTTCTATTGTTTGCAGATGGAGATCGTGACTAAATTGCTCATAGATCAGCTTAAGAATTAGAAAAAATACATGAGCAACATAGCATGACATAAAGAACATGGAAGCTTTATTATATTAACGAGCTAATATAGATCAATGTAAGTTATTCACTTTTCTTTATCCAACTTATAAGTTTTCCTATGTTTGTGGTTAATCAATGATAATGTGTTAATGTTTGTTTATGCATATTCATTTTTGTAAGCCTTTTAATTTATTATTATCTTTTTTTGGTCAAAGCCTTTAATTTTTTGTACATGTAAGTTTTTGTTATCAATAGTGTTTTGCAGAAATTTGTACGCCCGTGCTACTATACTACTGGCATATATTACAGCAGTAAGCAGCCTCTTTGGGTTTGACGAGCTACAGCAGCCTCTTTAATTTGACAAAGTAAAGCACTCTTGTGGTGGTGGTGGGTCTCAACCACTCATTTGAATTCTGTAATCGGAGTCTGAATCTGGACTTTTGTTGTCATCCGAAGGACTTACTAGGTCGTCAACTTCAGTAGTCTTATTAATTAAAATAAATGATCATTTTGTAAAAAAGTGCAAAAATATTTTAGAAATGAGGAAACACCGCATGGTTGTAAAAAAGTGCAAAAGTATTTTAGAAATGAGGAAATATCCGAAGGACTTACTAGGCACATGGTTTTTATGTAGCGGTCTGTGGTAGACTCATTCTTATTGTAGCGGTAGGTGCTCGACGCGTTTTACGATTTGGGTTATCTAACTTGATTAAAGATGTGCGCTTTGTTCTATGTGTTTTTTCGCTTTTAAGCACATGATTACTTTTTATTACAGTATTTTCTTTCTTTCATTTCAGATGATGTTTAATGTTTTTAAACATAACTGAAAATTACATAAGTTTTAATTAATAAACATCTTTTACATTAAAAACACCAATGATTCAAGTTTCAGTGGAGAAAAGAAAACAACATACTGTCAAAATAAATGTTAAAAACCTTAATGTATTTAATTTTAGTATAGACATTTGAAAATATCTTAAAGTGAATTAAAAAAATCATTAAAGCATCATTTAAACTGATAAGAGAAGATATATAATAATAATTTAATATATATGAATTATATGTGTATTCACTTTTCTTATGAATCAACTTATGACAATAATAATAATAAATAAATAAGTACAACTAGTGCATCAACTTCATGTAATACATAAACACTGGTATAACCCTGAACAAAAGAGAAGGTAAGTTTAATAAATGTAAAAAGAAAAGTATGTTCAAATGTTAATTAACTAATTAGGATGAATGTGAAAAAACATAAAATTATGTATTAGAAGCACGTGATAATTAAAGTTTTTTTAGACTTTAAAACCTATTTGCCGAAAGAAAAAAAGAAAAAAAAAAGTTTGCATGTAGTTAAAGTGTGAAAGTGAAAAACAAAGATTATAGGATACTCAAATACGTGATAATAATAAGTTTTCTTAGACTTTAATACCTACTTGCCAAAAGAGAACACAATACACAATAATCATTCAACAAAACACAATGTCTTACCCAAAGTTTAGTGTTCCATATGTAATACAGTAATAGACTATGCACGTATACTCCACTTGAATAAAAAATATATCATATAATCCACTAAAGTAAAAGCCGCCAAGCTAGAACATTTTGCCTACATAAAGAATCGTTAAGACAAAACCTACATTCACTCAAATCAAACCATCACCAAATCATTCTCAAAGAGTGCAACGAAAATGCATTCCTCTTTGATAAAATTGGGATTTGTTTTTCTTCTTCTTCAGGTATCATTGTTTCATGCTCAACTAAGTCCTTCCTTTTACGATAAAACATGCCCACAAGTCTTTGACATTGCGACCAAGACCATTGTCAATGCTCTGAGATCAGACCCTCGCATCGCTGCAAGCATCCTTCGTCTTCATTTCCACGACTGCTTTGTCAATGTACGATATCACTAGATTCATGTATATAAATATATATATATATATATATATATATTTAAGTATGTCTTTTGGTTCTCTAATAGTTTATGAATGTGATACTTGACCAAAAATCTGAAGAAAATATGTTGTTTTGATAAAGGGATGTGATGCATCGATATTGTTAGACAACACAACATCGTTTAGGACGGAGAAAGATGCGTTTGGGAACGCAAATTCTGCTAGGGGTTTTGATGTGATCGACCAAATGAAGGCTGCTGTGGAGAAAGCATGTCCTAAAACAGTTTCATGTGCTGATTTGCTCACCATAGCGGCACAAAAATCTGTTGTTTTGGTATGCAGTTTTAACAATACATACTAACCAAATACACATCTTTGGGTATGCATGTTGTTGATTTTTAAACAGAAGAAATTTTATAAGACCAAATATAATTGTTTTTTCCATATATAGGCGGGAGGTCCTTCATGGACGGTTCCAAATGGAAGAAGAGACAGTTTAAGGGGGTTTATGGATCTTGCTAACGATAACCTTCCAGCTCCATTCTTTACCCTAAAAGAACTTAAGGATAGCTTCAAAAAAGTCGGACTTGACCGTCCTTCTGATCTCGTTGCTCTTTCCGGTACGTTATCATTTAATTTAAAACATTTTCATCTACAGTTGTAATCATTAATTACTATATATCACTATTGGTTTAGTTTATTTATTCTTCTGATATATTTAAATGGTTTTAGGTGCTCACACCTTTGGCAAAAACCAATGTCAGTTCATAATGGACCGGCTTTACAACTTCGGTGAATCCGGTTTACCCGATCCAACCCTTGATAAATCTTACCTCAGCACGCTTAGAAAACAATGTCCGCGTAATGGAAACCAGAGTGTCTTGGTAGATTTTGATTTACGTACGCCAACACTCTTTGACAACAAATACTATGTGAATCTTAGAGAAAACAAAGGTCTTATCCAAAGCGACCAAGAGTTATTCTCAAGCCCTGATGCTTCAGACACTATCCCTTTAGTCCGGGCATACGCTGATGGTCAAGGGAAGTTTTTTGATGCCTTCGCGGAGGCAATGATAAGGATGGGAAATCTTTCACCTTTAACCGGGAAACAAGGAGAAATTAGACTAAATTGTAGAGTGGTTAACTCGAAATCAAAAATCATGGATGTGGTAGATGCTATTGACTTTGCAAGCTCAATGTGAGGAAATGACTTTTTCCAATAATTAATAAATTATCAATGTTATCAAGATGTTAAATTTTTCTATACTTTTTTTTTTGTTTCTTTCACTTTTAATTATATGTAATAGATATGACTATCAATGGTTAGATCGATAACTATTTTTACGTATAGAAGAATAATAAATTACAACTGATGGTCATATAAGTCGATAATAGTGACGGTGGCCGAAAAGTATATGGATTTGGTGGTTCAACTTTATGGGATCATACGCTACATAGTTAGTGATTGGGATTAGGTCTTTCTTAGCATTTTTTGTAGAATGGTTTGGGAACTGTCCGGCACAAACTCTACACATGTGCACCGCGTAAAACCCACAAATTGATGATCAGTCGAGTTAGGTGTCGTGGAGCAATGAAACTCTAACGCTAGCTCGATATTCTTGGGTAAGAGATGAAGAAGATAAACCCCCCATATAGGCTTACATGTTTTTAGCGGCAAGAAAATCTACACTTCTATGAGCTTCGAGTATTCGTCTAGAATAGCGGAGGACATATTAACAGTATGCGAATAACGGCACCGGATTTTGGATTTGGTTTTGATTTGGGTATTACATATTAACCAAGCGGTTTTCGGTTCGGTTTAGCGAAAACTCGATAACAAAATGAAACGTAAAACATTACTCGTGGTTCTCGGTTCTGTTCAAATTCAAGTGGTTTTGACCATATTTATAATTTTATATGGTTATGTACGGGTATCTTCTCGTTTTTTGTTAAATCGGGTAGTTTGGGTAGTTTGGTTATTTTTGGTTACAAAATAACCAATCAGAGCTGACCCGTTAGAACCCAAAATTTTCTCAGATCTTACAATTGAAATTTCAAATATTCATACCGAAACTCTCATATTTGGCCTACGACTCACCGGTTTAAACAAAAACTCTATTAACAACATAAATCTTTTTCAGGCTCAGATGGAAGTCGGGGATTTGGAGTGCCCATCCACTATTTCCTTCTCTCCTCCAATGTCTCGGGGGAGCAATTTTTCTCCTCATTTGGTTTATTTGGGGTATCGATGTTTTGTTGACGGCTCTTGGAAAGAGTCTGATAGATTTTCAGGTGCAGGATGGTGTTGTACTTATGTACAGAGAGAGTCCCCATTGCTCGGAGCTACCAACTACAGATGCAGTCTTTCCCCGCTACACGCTGAGGTTGAAGCTTTTATGTGGGACATGCGATGTATGATTGGTCATGATTTCCGAGATGTGACTTTCATTACAAACTGTTCCGACTTGGTGAAGATGGTGTCTTCTCCTCAAGACTGGCTGGCCTTCGCACCGTATTTAGACGACATAAAGATGGACAGAGAGAAGTTTTCTTCTTTTTCTTTGATTTATGTTTCTCGTAACGCTAATGTTAGGGCGGACTCCTTAGCACGCCAAGCGCGTGCAAGTCCGTACCATATTTTGTTTATAAACAATTTCCCACTAAATTGGCTCGTTTGAGCTAATTCTTTTGTTGACAGAAAAAAAAAAAAAAAAATCTTGTTATCTTTTCTTCGTAGCTACATGTAAGTTTTTGTATGAAAGTTTTTTCTAAGTAGTTTATATCTTTTATAAAGGGATACTTTCAATAGCTTCAATTAATCTAATGTATGTATGTAGGATGTAACTACAACTACTACGTACTAACTACTAAATCACATATATTATTGGAGCCTCTTTGGTTTTGACTGTTTGACGAATTATAGCAGCCTCTTTAATTTGACTAGCACCCGGTTTGGATTCATCAAACCATGCAACTTTTTTTCATTTCATATCTTAGTTTGGTGGGTCTCTCAACTACTCCTTTGGCTCTCTCTTATTCGTATTTAGGACTTTTGGTGTCATATGAAGGACTGGCCACTAGGTCCTCAACTTCGGTCGTCTTTTAATAATTAATATAGATAAGTTTGTGTCAAAGTTGCAAAAAACAAAATAAAAAAATGAGGAAAAAGAAAACGCTAGCACATGGTTTCTTGTATGGTATGTGTTAGACACATTCATCTTTATATTCTTGACTAACAAAACCAATATAGTATTCATGATTTGAATATGCCAACTTAGGTAAAGACATGCCCCATCGCTTCGTTTTATGTGTTTTTCACTTTTAAACACATGGTTACTCTTTAATACTTAAGAAACTACTTTTATCCACGTATTCACTCTTTTCCTTTCTACAATCACTGATAAAAACAATCAACGAAGCAAAAAAAAAGAAGGAAAATATATTGTGATACAAGGATTTAAAGTCCCCCGGTGTTAAGCTATATCTACCATTCCTAAATAATCATTATCTTATATATATGTATATTAACGTACAATATGTTTATCAACTTTATGTGAATACAAACATATATACGAACTTACGTGAATGGGCTGATCACATTGTCGTCTAACTCCAAGATAAAACACATAACCATATTATAGTGGAAAAAGTAAACTAAAATGTTTTTGAAGTGTGGAAAAAATAAGATTCGGTTTTAGAGACACGTGATAATTATAGTTTTTTAAAACTTTAAAACCTATTTGCCGAAAGAAAAGAAATGCTTTAAACCACTTTGTACAGAAAAATTCAACAAAACACAAATATGGTATTGTTGTATTGAAAGAATACTCTTATCTATGTATTCAACTATATGAACGTATCCACCACTTGAATAAAAAAAATATGTCAAAAAAGTAAAAGCCGCCAAGCAAGAACATTTTGCCTATATAAGAAATCGTTTAGACAAAACTTACATCCACTCAAATTAAAACTATAACAGCAAAATTATCTAAGAGTGCAAAGAAAATGAGTTCCTCTTTGATAAAACTGGGATTTTTTCTTCTTCTTCTACAAGTATCATTGTCTCGCGCTCAACTAAGCCCTACCTTTTACGATAAATCATGTCCACAAGTCTTTGACATTGCGACCAAAACCATTCGCGATGCTCTGAGATCAGACCCTCGCATTGCTGCAAGCATCCTTCGTCTTCATTTCCACGACTGCTTTGTTAATGTAAGATATACCATTAGACTTAATATATTTTACGTTATATAGTACTTTCATAGTTTATCCTAAAGAGTTGGAATGCTTTACTGATATTATAAACTTAATTGAAACCAGGATATGAAAATGTGATAAACATTTCAGTTTCTTGTTCAACTCAAAATATTCGTTTCACGGTTTTTCTTTTCCAATATAAGATACTCAAACTGTAAAATTACTAAAATACTCTCTTTTTAGTGCTGAAATTTTGGCTTTCTTTTGGGCTATAAAACCAATAGTAAAAACTGGGGTTGATTAAAGATAAAAATGGCAAAAGAACGTTATTTATACGTACAAAAAGAAAATAATTAAATTATATTTCTGAAAGTTCGATTCTATTTTTTTAAGTAGTTTCAGTTCAATATGAAAGGCCTATAGATATGATCACTGTTTTAAATGGACTAACCACTTCTCATCTGTAATATTAATATTATATTATTAGTACAACTCTACATAGATTTCAGTGCTTTCTTATCTCAAGTTTCAGATTATGTCATCAAAGATGATGAGATAAATAATTTAGTACACTCATACTTGTTTCCCTATATAACTCGATCGGCATATTTCTAGAATAATGGATTTTTAGTAGATTAGGTAGATTTCATGGCCAATTTAATTAATGCCTTGGGCCTCTTGGCGCATTATGTGGCACATATTAACGTTCTCTTTGGATTCACGTGAATAAGTTTAATGTTTATGCTAGTGTAGTGAGTAATATAGTGTGATACTAGATTTACTATTTGCTTGCGGTAGAATGATTAGAGTTCGGGGTAAAATATGTATGAAAAAGTATAAGTGTATAACGTGTTTGTACTGTATATAAGATGTTGTGATTTAACAATGTGGTTAGTTGACTAAATGTGAAGATATATATTTTGTTTTGCAAAAAGGGTTGTGATGCGTCGATATTGTTAGACAACACAACATCGTTTAGGACGGAGAAGGACGCCTTTGGGAACGCTAAATCAGCCCGGGGTTTTGATGTGATCGATAAAATGAAGGCTGCCGTGGAGAAAGCATGTCCAAGAACCGTTTCATGTGCTGATTTGCTCACCATCGCGGCTCAAGAATCTGTTGTTTTGGTATGAATATTTTGCTTTGCCTATGCAAATTGTATCTAGACCATTTTAAAAAAAAAATTAAGCAGGATAAAATATTTGGACTAAATATAATGAAAATACAATAGGCGGGAGGACCTTCATGGAAGGTTCCAGGTGGAAGAAGAGACGGCCTAAGAGGTTTTATGGATCTTGCTAATGACAACCTTCCAGCTCCATTCTTTACCCTTAAACAACTTAAGGATAGCTTCAAAAAAGTTGGACTCGAGCTTCCTTCTGATCTCGTTGCTCTTTCCGGTACGTATCAATGGAATTAAAACGTTTTCATATATAGTTGTAATTGACTAATAACTCTATATGACTATAGGTTTAGTTTATTTAATCTTTTGATATTCTTCTTTGTTTAGGTGCTCACACCTTCGGCAAAAACCAATGTCAGTTCATAATGGACAGACTTTACAACTTCAGTAACACCGGTTTACCTGACCCAACCCTTGATAAATCTTACCTCAGCACGCTTAGAAAACAATGTCCACGTAATGGAAACCAAAGTGTCTTGGTAGATTTTGACTTACGTACGCCAACACTATTTGATAACAAATACTACGTGAATCTCAAAGAGAACAAAGGTCTTATCCAAAGCGACCAAGAGTTATTCTCAAGCCCTGATGCTAAAGACACTATCCCGTTAGTCAGAGCATACGCTGATGGTCAAGGGAAATTTTTCGATGCGTTTGTGAAGGCAATGATAAGGATGGGAAACCTTTCACCATTAACAGGGAAGCAAGGAGAAATTAGATTGAACTGTAGAGTGGTGAATTCGAAACCCAAAATCATGGATGTGGTTGATGCTGATGATTTTGTCAGCTCAATGTGAGGAAGTGACTTTCTTCTAATAATAAATAACTTATCAATGTTATCAAGATGTTATCTTTTTTCCTTACTTGCTTGTTTCTCTCACCTTAGTTATTTATAATCTACATATAACCATTAAAGCCTTTAAAGGTTACCGGTTACGTATGGAAGAAACATTAAATTACAATTGATGGTGGCCGTGGCCGATAAGTGTATGAATGTGTTGGTTCAAATTCATGGTACTATACATGCTCCAGCGTTAGTGGTTGGGAATAGATCTTGACTAGCTTGTGTTTAAGGGAGTTTTGGAAACTGTCCGGCACAACTCTAGGTATGTTCAAACTAAGGTAGTGACCGTCGTATGGAATGACAATACCTCCTCTGTTGTTTTGTCCACAATTGTTAGAGGCAATGGAGTGGCCTTCTCCCTTGAGTTGAATTTGTGTATAATACCACGACCAAGGAACAACGCCACTCGAAACCCTTTTGGGATGACCCCATCACTGTATACGATCAAACAAGCAACTAAGTATCTTTGAAAAGGTACAAAGTTAAATGATCACCTCATCTAGGTAATAATAATAAGATGAAACAATAAGCCGATGTCAAACGGAGAATGTAAAGTTCAAATAAGGCCATCGGTGTTTCTAAACTTGTACCTATATTGGCAGTATGTCATGCTCCGCCAGACATCTCAAAAGCTCTCTCACAAAGTTTGATGGTCCTTTTCATTTCCAAGTAAACGTACATGTCAGACAAGTCACTTACCGCCTACAACTTCCGGATGATACCCATATACATCCTGTTTTCATTGTCTCCTTACTGATAAAACGTGTAGGTTCAGATACAACTGTAATAGGTGAAAACATCTTATGACTCAACCACGATGTGTGAGGACAAGGTTCATTTATCTATTGAAATATTGTGTTCTTATTTTTCTTAGCTTAGCTTATTCATGAGACCTTTATTATTTTGTTTCACATTAATTCATTTACAATTTACCCAAGAAAATCACAACTCCAAATTTCACATCACGTTCATCAGAGATCTATTGAGACCCGTTGCTGCAAAACAAAGATGGAAATACAAGGATTCTTTAGTTCAACTGCTTGGTCCACAGAAACACAAGTTCTGTTCCATTCAGAATTTGTCAAGTATGTATTTTTACCTTATCAATAGGCATATTTGTTCTCACCGAGTCAATAAGTGCAAAATCAATATCTGCCACGACAATGCCAGTCGAAATACGATCTGCAACGGAGAAAAAATCACCATTTAGTTTTGATCAGGAGAGACTTTTGTCTAGTACATCTAGATATATATATGATGCCTTCAATCATTCCGGGACTCTCACCGGGTAATCTTCCAATTACAGTTCCCCATGGATCAATGATCAGTGTGTCCCCAAAACTTTCTCTTTTCTCATTATGCTTTCCAGCTTGAGCAGCAGCTATGACCTTAAGATTAACCAAGCAATGGAAATTGAACAGAGACTGTTAATCTCAAATGAAATGAGAAGGTTAAAGAGGGAGAGAAGTGTGTAATCACATACATAACATTGCGTTTCAATTGCTCGGGCTCTAAGAAGAATCTCCCAGTGTGCCTCACCAGTAACCTTGGTGAAAGCTGATGGTACTAGTAAAACCTGCATGGTTTTTAAGTTCACTGGACAAGCATTAAGACAGACAGTACATACTCAAGTCTGTGGATTTTTTTTCTTTAGGAACTCAGTTTTATCAAATTGTTTCATTTTTTCTCCTTTCGAAACACATATATTTCAAGTCAACCACAATTTTAGCTTGTGTGATTCTACCATTTCTTTCTTTGGCTGACTTTTCTAAACAATGCCAATAATACTTTTCAAAAAAATATATATATACAGGTTCATATTAATTGAATTGCATTGGATTTTACCTGAGCTTTGTGATCGAATCTCAGTTGCTGATAAATCTTAGGAAACCTCAAATCATAGCATACAGTGAGGCCTAAGCGCCCAATAGGGCTGTCTACGGAAACAATCTTTGTCCCTGACAATAAACAGGACAAAATTTTTATCTCAAAGATATGTAATACATCAGTTCTTAGTCTTCTTTAGTGTGAAGACAAAGGTTGCACAAGAAAAATAATCTATTAGAGATTATCGGTGTCATGATGTGATTGACTAAGTGTTATTGATTATGGATTCTTTGTGGTTTTGCATTGCTTATCAGGTTGTGATACCACTTCATGTGTTTTAAACAATATATTCGGATTTTTTGGAAGAATGGACCTAAGTTACTTTGTATGTCGGATTGTTCAGACATTATATCAACATTAGATTAGATAAAGACCATTCTAATCAGGAATACTATGCTTAACAAAGTTTACCTGGAACCGTAAAGCTGCTTTCCTTGTAAGAGCTCCCACCAGGAACATCAACATCAAACCTTCAGAAAACAGAAGTTGTCACTAAGTGATTCTAACAAATACAGGATCTTAAGAAACTCTAGAACTAAAATCTGTGATAGATATGCACAACTAGTTTTCTAAAATCCAAGGAAAGTCGAAAGGAGTTTACAAATGCATTTTCTGGTAAGTATCCCGGATCATCCCAGCATCATCGATCACAACATGTGTATTACACAAATGGGTATCATCAAATCTCTCTTGAAAGCCTCCTAGAGACAACCATATATTAGAATCCCTGCAAGCACAGAACATGTTACACAAGACCATAATTATGCTAAGCAATGCAGAGAGGAAACAACTCAATGTAGTACCTAAAACCGAATCAACGCAAAGGAAAACATATTTTTACCTGGCTAGAGAGCAGTATCGTTGCATCACTGGCCCATCTAATGCTTCAGCAATTTTAACACTCTCCCCTAGTTTATCTCCCACAAAGGAGAAGTTCTCAGGGAAGCAAATCAGCTTTGCACCGGCCAATGCTGCCTCCTTTTGTACAGTTAAACATACTCAAAGATTAAAAAGACTCAACAAAAGTAGTAAAATTTCGAAAGTAGTAATCTCAAAGATTAAGAAGACTTTACAAAGTAGTATAATTTTGGATAAAAATTGAAACTTTCAAATCTCAATCGCTTCTAAAATCCTCATAAAGTTTCTAACTTTCTTATTCTTAAACTTCAAAATCCAAAATTTCGAAGCAATAAAAGCAAAAAGGGTAGAATCCAAAACTGAAAATGTTGTCATCAGATCTCTAATCGTAATCAGATAAGTCAAATTACTAACATAATCAAATTGATCGCAAAAGTCTTAAACTTTTTTATTGAATCGGAAAACGAAATATAGAGATTGGGGAGGATTTTACTTGAACGAGTCGAGAGCAAGTGGCGAAATTGGCCATGAGATCATTCACTGATGTCATCTGAGCAGCTGCCACACGAACTGTTTTGTTTACTGTGGCCATGGCAAGAGGAGTCTGGGCAGAGAGAGTGATGCGTGTAAATAGAGAAGGTGGTTTCGTGAGGTCGAGAGAAACAAAGTAAACGTTCATCCGCAACGTAATGACGAGGCTACCGTCAGGTCTTTGTTTATACTTTTTTGACTTTAAGTTAGTCAAGTGTGAAATTTTATGTCCATCCTTGTGAATTGTCAATTGTTGTTAGGGGACTTTAAATTTTGTTTATTTGCTTTTAATGATTGGTGTGATGCGGTAGAAAAACCAACTTACTACACTACACTGGTATTGAGCGAGCTACCGGATCATGTTGTGGATTACTGGATTTGAGTGGAGGATACTACAACTGAAGTGAAGCATAGCAACCCTCGGAGACACCAGTGACCAGTTACTTTACCTTATGAATAGCAAATCAATTCGGAACTAAACCGAATAAATAAAATTGAAAAATACTTAGGTTAAAATTAAAATCTTCCATCTAATATTTTATTTAAAAAATAAATTAAAATTAAATTAATAAACAAATCAGGAAACAAATTCTGTATACTTTTAATTAAGGAAAGTTAAAAATTGGCTTGGTTTAGATTTTTAAAATTAGAACGAAATTATATGTCGGTTTGAATTCACAAATGAGATGGTTAGGGTTTAGATTTTACAATTAACACGAAATTATGTCGGTTTGAGTTCACAAATGAGATGTTAGGGTTTAGATTTCACAATTAGAACGAAATTATATGTCGGTTTGGGTTCACAAATGAGATAGTTAGGGTTTAGATTTCACAATTAGAACGAAATTATATGTCGGTTTGGGTTCACAAATAAGATGGTTAGGGTTTAGATTTAATATATATCGGTTTGAGTTTATTAAAGAGCGGTTTAAGTTTTTAATTTTATAACAATGTATACATATTTTATTTCTATATAAGGGGGTGAATGGAGAGGTTCACCCCTAGGGGTGAATGGAGAGGTTCACCCCTAGGGGTGAATGGAGAGGTTGTTCAATAAACTTTATATCTATATTAACATTTTTGAAGTACATTTTGGTTTATGCCCTTTAAATTTTACTTATTTAATCTTTTTTACAACATTAACCCTAAAACAATTCTATAAATAACATTGCAGAGAAACTCAAATACTAAACTTTCTTAAATTGACCAACATTTGTTACATCTTTGCCTTAAAATCTTAACAACATCTATACATTCCGACTTTTCCAAAAACAACTCTACCCATTAAAGTTTTAACCCATTAAATCTCTATAACTATTTTTATGGATGCTATAATCTCTCAAATTTAAATGATATACAACAGATTTTCCATAACAAAAATTTACAATATCCATAATTATATTAACATTAATAAATTTCCTAAACCAAAAATCTAATTATAAAATGACACATTAAATATGATGAAACCCCCCATATAATTTGGTTTATTTTTTATTTTTTGAGGAATTACCAAAAAAAAAATTCTATTAATTATCATAAACTATATATATTGACAAAAACTAAAAAAAACTTAATAAAAACTATAAAAGTATGCTAATTTGGTAGAAAAGTTAACATAATTAAACTTGATAAAAAACTTATTTTGATTATTTTTTTTACGCAAAAACTTATTTTGATTTTGGTAAGACGGGTTGGCATTAATCTCATATAGGGAGTTAAGTGGAAATGTTTTATTTTTAAACACTTTTAGATGTGTATCAGGAGATAAATGTATTACTAGACTATATACATATACCACACGGGTTAAAACCTTGAAAACACTACAAAAATCTTATACTTTGAATACTTATATCATATACCTATAAAATTTTATATTTTTAAAATTAATAAAACAATAATAAAATAATAAATAAATACAATATAAATTTTAAATTTTTAAAATTAAATATATTGTCCTGCGGTATACTGCGGGTCAAATTCTAGTTATTAGTACAAAAAGCAGGACAAAACAAAAAGTTATACAAAACTTACTCTACTACAGTACTAAGATACATGAATTTGGGAATTTAAGTGATTTCTCTAAATTTATAAGGCCCAATTGAAAAAAAACAAGAAACAAAAAAATTTTGTCCTTCGAATGAAAATAGTTAACCTATAAAAATTATACGAGAGAATAGAGATGAATAAAAAAGGAAATGAAAAAGACCACAGCCGGCTTAACTGCTTAAGCGATCACACACGCGCAGCTCTTCGTTTCCTACGCGTGAGAATTGGCTCGACAGAAAGTAGAACACAAGTTAGGTTTATTCCTATTGTTGTTTGGAGTTGACGATGGAATTCGTATCGGGAGTAAGTTCCGGCTTGGTCAAAAAATTGGGAGTGGCTCATTCGGAGAGATTTACCTAGGTTTATTCGTTACCTCTATAATATTACCAAAATATTTGCTTGCTTTCTGATATAACTAATTAACTATGTCAAAATATTTGCAGGAACTGATGTTCAGACTAATGAAGATGTTGCTGTTAAGTTTGTGAGTGTTCTAAACTTTTGTTGAAGTTGTACTGAATCGAATCAAAAAGGCTGATTTTAATTTTTTTTTTTTATTGTGTATTGTGTAGGAAAGTCTCAAGACTGTGCATCCACAATTGTTATATGAGTCAAGGATCTATAGAGTTCTTCAGGGTGGAAGTATGATATATGTTTCTCATCCGCTATGTATGTATCGCGCTCCGTTGTTCATTTTTTTTTTTGTGTGTGTGTTTTTTGTTAATGCAGCTGGGATTCCAAACATGAAATGGTGTGGCGTCGACGCGGATCACAATGTCTTAGTGATGGATTTGCTTGGTGGAAGCCTTGAAGATTTGTTTAGTTATTGCAACAGGAAATTTACTTTGAAGACAGTTCTCATGCTAGCTGATCAGATGGTAATAATGCTTTTGGATTTTATGCATTGTCACTTGTTGTTAATGGTGTTTGGGTTTTAACCAACTTTTTTTATACCAGATAAATCGGCTCGAGTTCATTCATTCTAAGTCGTATATTCATCGTGATATAAAGCCGGATAATTTTCTTATGGGTTTGGGAAGGCTGGCAAATCAGGTCATCTTTCTTCATACAGTCTTTAACGCTGAATTTGGGATCTCACTTTTTTGGGTTCTGTTTCTGTAGGTTTACATCATAGACTTTGGCTTGGCTAAGAAATATAGAGATAGCTCAAGCTACCGACATGTCCCATACAGGTAACAAGGTTTTGGTATGTCACAGATTCAACATTTTTCGGCAACTTGGTTTATTATTTGTAAGTATATTAACTTGTGTAAATTGTTCAGGGAGAATAAAAGTCTAATTGGGACTCCAGCTTTTGCCAGCTTGAACACTCACCTAGGGATCGGTATACTCCATCGCTAATCGCAGATCTTATTCTATTTTCTTCGCGTACTACTTTTTCTTATTTCAATCTTCTTGTTCATCTGTAACATTCTACACTTGGTAGAGCAAAGCCGGAGGGATGATATAGAATCACTTGTTTATATCCTCATGTACTTCCTCAACGGAAGGTGAGTAACCTTACTTTATATCCTGCTTCTTGTCACCCAAACCATCTCTTATCCTATTTTCTTGTAGTCTCCCATGGCAAGGACTGAAAGCTGCAAACAAGAAACAAAAATACGACAAGATTAGTGAGAAGAAAGTTTCAACTTCCATCGAAGTAAGTTTTTTCTTATTTGACGCACTTTTTTAGAAACTTTTATTTCAATGTACTTAAGTAAGTTCTTCTTATGTGATTTTCAGACGTTATGCAGAGGTCATCCAACAGAGTTTGCATCCTACTTCCATTACTGTCGCGCGCTTAGGTTCGAAGATAAGCCAGACTATGCATATTTGAAGAGACTATTCCGAAACCTTTTTACTCGTGAAGGTCATTCATTTAACACTCTGTACTTTTTCCTCTTAAGGCTACTAATTAAGTTCATACATAAGCTTCTGTTGACACCAAATGATTATTTGTTTATCTCAGGTTTTCAGTTTGATTTTGTGTTCGACTGGACGGTATTAGAGTATCAGCAATCACAATGCGGAAACCCTCCACCTCATCCCCATGTACACTCTTGATGCTATTAATTTTGTATCCCCTTCATGATACATAGATGATAGATGAACAATGCAAGATTGTGTGATGTTACTTTTGTTAGCAATGGTGGAATAATGAATATCTGAGATCGCGATAATCTTTCCCTTGCTTGTAGATTGTTTTTATCGATAAAAGTGAGCATCAAGAACAATATAGCGGTTTAAGAATCAGGCTAGCATTGTCAAATTGTAGTTTAGCATCAAGAACAATATAGCGATTTAAGAAACTACAGTATACCATAATCGCAAGAACTGGCAAGTGGTCCTCTTACAGAATTAAGGAATTCTATAACAAAATGTACACTCTTCCCACCAGTAATGTTAATTGCTAGTGAACACAAGGTAACAACACACAAACTGAATTGAATTGGATACAAAAAAAACAACAAATTTAAAAATGAAATGGCTGGTAAGTAATAAAAGAGACATATCACAACAACCTGGCTGGATCAATTTTAACATGTATTGATCCCATCTTTGCAATCCGTGGTAAGGTTATAGAAAGTCTCAACACGCGTCTTTCCTCTATAAAACACCTCTGTATCAACAGCTACTCTCATGTACCCATCAAACTCGACCGGTTTCCCATTGTTCAAGAGACTTGTCTCATTGTACCACTCACTCTTGTTTCCCCACAAATAGCTATAATCATCAAGCAAGTGAACCTTGTACTGAGACCTCAACTTGTCAAAGTAGTTGTAGAACGGTTCATTGGTGGCGATATACAAATTCCTCCACACCTGAACTATTCCTTTAAGTTTGTTTAAAATTGCATCAGGCCATGTATCTGCATCCAAATGTGGCCACAGCTTCTTGTTCTGCGCTTTCTCGCCTCTAACCACATGAACCGCATCAAAATCCCAGTCCATTTTCCCACTGATCTCAGAGACAATGTTCATCAATCTCTTCGATTTCCACAGTGCGTGCCACGGCCTCTCCACAAACTTTGACGCTTGCCCTTCACACACTCTATACCAATAGTTTTCAGGTTCAGGAGAATCAAACTGCCTCCATATAATCGTACTCTTATCTTTACTAAGCTGCAAAGGCGACACTCTATGCGTCTTAACCTTTCTAACAGGAACTTTACGCTTATGAGACCGATTCCATTTCTTCCAATCTCTTAAAAACTCACCTTCTTCAACAATAGATGCAGTCTCCTTAAGATGCTCGAAATCAAAGTAATACCTAAAATCTTTCCCTTCCTCATCCTTCCCTTTAGAGCTATAACTCGCAGACAAACACAAACTCAAATCCATCACAAACGTCCTGTTCAAGTACATTGCTTCCCCTAACCCACACAAGAAACTCCACATATACTGATTCATCCCTTTGCAATAATCGCCACCCCGCGAGTAATACAAATACTTCCCTCTCCTGAAATTAGTCTGAGAACCAAGAGTCGCGATCGTATCATTAATCTCGGGATCACCACCACCGCCACCTCTAGCTCCTCGAGCCGAGCTCGGTCTAACCCTAGGCCTACGAGCATTAACACCAGAGTGCCAACCACTAGTATGAAACACTTTATAAGTACAATTCTCACCAAATCCAAACTTAAACCTCCTGAAATCTCTATATCTCCTCCAAGACTTCTCTTTCTTATTCCTAAACCTCCAAGAAACATCGCATTCGTTCGGATTCGATCCGTTAACCGGAGTTTCGTAATCTAAGAACACAATCGATTTGAATACTTTCAGATTAAACCTCTCAACAGCGACCAAAACCCTAGGATCAGAACAATTCACAATCTTCAAATCATCATCACAACCCGCAGAGCTCTTCATCACCGTCATGTTCCCAATCTTCTCCTCGGATTTCTCAATCGTCGCCTCCGTTACCTGCGTAGAGTTCGCCGGAGCTGAGACAGGAGATGAGGCGATGTCTTCACCGGTTTTGAGCATGGAGCCGTCGATTTTGAAAGTAGCGTTCTCGGTTTGAGTGAGGAGTTTGGTGAGAGCTGGAGCGGATTCGAGCCATGGATCTGGTGGTTGGTAAGTGACGGCGATTACTGTGAATATGAGAACTGTGAAGACGAAGACTGAAAAACAAACGTTGCTGATTAGCTTGATTAGATTCTGAGCGATTGGTTCGGTGGTTAGATCTGATTCCTTCATGGATTTCACAAGATCCCAGAAGAGGAGAGCAAGATCTGATTCCAAATCGATTTTTAAGCTTTTTTTTTAGGAGTAATGAAAAAAATGGACTCCCTAGTCTTCTTTTTACTTTATATATATTTTTTTTAAGTATAGGAATGAAAAATTTAAAATTTTTGAGTTGGAAGTAAAGTAAAATGGACTGAGACGTTGGAGCTAGTTTTTGATTCGAACATTTTACCTACGTGTGTTATAATGACTTCTGGAACAATTACTTCTGAATTTTCCAAATGATGGTTAAGACCTTAGTTTAGAAATGTTTTCAGTGTTAAACATATGATTAAAAACGGGATTTGCGGAATTGATAAATGATGTGATGTTTTAAACCGAAAAACTCTAAAATTGTCCCACCTAAGGGCCTGACAGGTTCAAACGCTGCGGTTGCGGTTGCGATTGCGGGAGATTGTGGAAACGGGCGATTGCGGTTTCACGCGTTATTAAGCGTTTTGAACGATTGGTTTAGCGGTTTAAAATTGGTTCATTTGCGGGAGGTTTACGACTGGTTGACCGTTGACCAGCGGGTGCAATAGCGGTTGAAACATAATAAATGTGATATATAATATATAAATGTTCAAAAACACCAAAATTTTTATAAACTTTATTTATAATTAAAATTTATTAAAAAATACTCAAATAATTATTCAAAAAACAAATAAATTTCATATTGAAATACTTTTTCATATTAAAATACCTATTCTTTTATGTATTTGGCTTTTCACCAAAAATTTAATCAAGTAATCTGATAAATGATAAAATATATGCTTTAGATCGTAGATCTTTTCTTTTTTCTCTTAGATCATGGGTCGGTAGTTGCATCGGTAGGAATGGTCAAGTGAAAGTTGAGAAGAGTCACTGGTGATTTGTTTTAATATTTTTTACAAATAAACTTATTTTTAAAAATTTCTGATGAAATATTATATTTATTTAGATTTTTTGAACTTATTTGCGATGTGCCGTTAAATTTACATCAAGTTTTCCGGGTTATTGTTAATTGGAATATTATTTTCCTCTAATTGTTTATTTTATAATCTCTGCAATCGTATCCGTACTTCATTTTCTCCCATCTTTAATGAGTAAAATAGTTAGATAGAAGATATAACAAAAAAAATTCATTATTATTGATTTCTTATAAGTTTTTTTACCAAAAAAAAAAAAAAATCCAACCGCAATCTCCCGCAAACGCAAACGCTTGCGGAAAGCAGCTTTTGGAATTCAGTGGTTTCGAGCGATTGGAAACGATTAGGAGCGATTGGGAGCGTTTTGTGTGATTGGTTCCAATCGCTATATTTCTTATAACGTTTGCGGGAGGTAGCGGGAGAACCAGTCAACACGAAAATTTTTTATAGAAGGAAAATATATAGTACTATATTTTTTTTTGGCTTCTCAAATAATACATAAACTAGTAAACATATCCTACTTAATTCACAAAATGACAATTTTTGACGAGCCCCATAGATTAAAGAGAATTTTTGGACCCTAAATTTTTTATTTTTCGTCAAAAGGACCCTAAAATTAAGGAGGTTTTATTATTAGGTTTTAAATATTCCAAATTTGAACAACAAATAGTTTGAAGGATTTCAAAATTTTAATGAAACAATTAGAAAATGACAGTGTATAGTAAGTGATAAAAACGATAACTTCACATGTATTTATTTTCTTTTCCTGGTATAATTTTTATAAATAAATTAAAAATAGTATGAAATTGTCAATCGATGTGGTGTTTTAGGAATGCGTTATACTAAATTATCCAAAAACACTTATAAGTCTACTCGTCAAATAATCGAAAAAAAATAAAAAGGAATAAAAAGATCAGTGTTGTTCATAGAAGGTTTTTCGTGTGTATATATATGTTATTTAGGAGTTTTAGCTGAGTTACTCAACTTTGTTTGATAATTTTCTAGTACATCTAGCTATTGACTAAATGATCTAGCAAATTCTATTATGCATCACACCTTAGTTGAAGGAACCAAAGTGTTCAACACTTAGTATATCACCATTCATAATAATTATTGATCTAATCTAAGATTAAAAAGTTTTTCCATATATATAGTGTATTGTCTCCTTTATTATATGCACTGTGCCATTGTGTTATTGTTGTCATTTTAGACTTTTAGTTATATTTTCTCTCACATGTTGATACAAAGTACTAGTAGTAACTTTATTTTGCAATGCCACTGTACCTTGTTTTCTCCCGAGATAGTATTAGAATTTAGGTTCTAGAGTTTTGAATTTACTAAACTTATGTATGCATGGTTGCTTGTTTCTGGCGGTATTTGTCAAGCCGTGGTGACACTTGTTTGATTGGCATTTGGCGAGAACACTTGTCTCACTCAAACTTGAAATCTTTTAGTTATAAATAAATACTGATCCAATAATCTTAGTTTTATAAATTTTTATTTTTTGGATTACCTTTGACACGACTTGTTCATGTTGTTGTTAAATTTGTAATCTGAAAATTATCTCCTCAAATGATAATAAATATTTATAAATAGTTCATATATAGTAAAATTAATTTGCAAAATAGAGTATATCTCTTAACTTTGAGTCGGTCCAAGTCTAAACTAACTAACTATACAATTACCTATAAACCTAATTTAAGCTGAATAAAATGACACCAAAAATCATATTGAGTCAATAAATAGTAACCTTTTGTTACAATTTATTTTAGCCTCTGGTGTAAACAACAAATGGCACTGGATTCTAATTCTTAAGCTGACCAGAAAAAAAACAAACAAACTTATACGAAAACAGGAATATATTTTTGAAAATAATAAATTTCACTGTCTTTGTCTCTCTCTCCAACTTTTTTGTTTTTCTTGTTTCTGCAGGAGGTAAGGAACAGTAGTACAATAGGAGGAAGCAGCCGTCTGTGTGAGTCATAAGAAGACAAATAGAGTCTGTCTCCGTACGTACAAAGAGAGCCACGCTTCCCTCTCCCCATTCCCTGCACCTGACCGGACTTGACCTTTCTCTATAACAATCTGATAATCCCCAAATTCCCAAAATCTCTGAGACATTTTCCTGTAAAACCCCAAAAATCACTTTCTTCCTCTTCTTCTTCTTCTTCTCCTTCTTCTCTCTCTCTCTTGTTACTTTTTCGTTTTGTCCCTTCTGCTCTGTTCTTCCTTTTTCTCAGAAATCATAAAGGTTTCAACTTTTTCTTTTTTATGTTTGAAGAGACGAAGAACAAGTTCATGGATTTTGGGTTTTTTCCTAGTGATTTGAGACAGCGAGGTTCCTATTCTGATCTGGGTTTTAGTGGGTTTCCTCTAACGTCTTCCGTTTCTAATGGGTGTCACTTTTCCGGCGACCGTACAGCTCCTCCTCCGATCACAAACCCTTTTCTAAGCCTGAATACTATGGCTTCAATGGCGGCGGATACTGATCTGGGTTTGTGTCAAAGCCTCGGTAAGCTTAGTATCTCCGATGAAAGGAGCAGTTTTTTAACTTCGGTGTTGAACCAATCTGGTTTTCACGGTTCGAGAAGCAGCTTCCATGGGTGTTCTAAGCTTGACCTGGGTCCTGAGGGTTTAGTACAGAGCTTTCATCATGGTGAAGCTTCTATGCGTGGTGGTTATGGTGATTTTCACAGGCTGGACCAAGATCTGATGAGAGCTCGTCGTGAAGATTTGGTACAGAGCTTTCATGGCGAATCTTCTATGAGTCGTCGTTATGTTGGTGTTGATGATGATCACAGACTCAGATTGCTTGGTTTACAAGAAGCTCATAACCCTAACCCTAGCTTTAACCATCCGAGAGGGTTTGCAGAGTCAGAGAACATGTCTCTTCGTAACAGAGATTACATGTTTGAGCATTTCAATCAACAAATCCGACGAGACGTTTCTCTGATGCCACAGAAGTCTCGACTAGCTTTTCAAGAAAACGATGTGTTGGACCCATTGATGTACAGTGGAAACAGGACTGTTCCACCATTTTCAGCCATGGGAAGTTCTAGGGAGCTTGAAGGTATGAAGAACAACACGTCTTTCAAGGAAGAATTATTGGATCTGCCACTAACCCTTGCTTCCATTGTTGATATCTACGGCTCTGTGTACTTAATGGCTAAGGATCAACTGGGGTGTCGATTCTTACAAAAGCTGATCGAAGAAAGAAGATTTCTTGATGTAATGATTATATTCGAGGAAGTGATTAATCATGTCACTGAGCTTGGAATGGATCAGTTTGGTAATTATTTCGTTCAGAAGCTTCTTCAAGTCTGTGATGAAGAACAAAGAACTCAAATCCTCATTAGGTTGACTTCAAAACCTGGACTTCTTGTCAAAATCTCCATCAACAATTATGGGTAAAGCTTCCTAATCCTTTTAACTGTTGAGTAGAAAACTTTGGAATATCATAGCATTGTGCATTTAATGTTTCAGAATATTGTTTTTATAATGACCTGAAAAGTAAGAACTAGACGTTTAACTTTTTTTTCCTCAAAAGCACAAGTAGTAAGGAGAGATGAAGTTTTGTTGCACATTTATGGGAGTAAGGATGAGATCTTTCCTTGTTCGAGAAAGAAGAAACCTAAGCTATTTTAGGAAAGAAAGAAAAAATAAGATCTTTGAGAAATTTGTCAGCTGCGTTGATAGAGAAAAAGGTGAATTGTTTTGACTGATTTAGACAAAACTTAGACCTTTGAAAAGAACATTTCAACTTCATGTGGTTAAACCTTTGACTTGACTTGATGGATCAAGTTTTTGGAAATCTTTGGTTCTGCTATATTGTGGTTAAAGATGAAGGCTTTTTTGATTTGATGTTTTCAAAATGGGGCAGGACACGGGTGGTGCAGAAGCTGATTGAGACGGTGAGTACAAAGGAGCAAATCAGTCTGCTTAAGTCAGCTCTTAAACCGGGAATTCTCTCTCTGGTTAAAGAATTAAATGGAAACCATGTGATATTAAGTTGCTTAAGGTTCCTTGACCCTAATGATAACAAGGTTTAACACATAAAACTCTTCCTTAATTAACTCATATTGTTGGAAATGTTCTAATATCTTGGTGATAAGTAAGTGATAACAATATATTCTCTTGTGCAGTTCATTTCAGAGGCTGCTACCAAGTTCTGCGCAGAGATTGCGACTCATCGCCATGGATGCTGTGTGCTTCAACGCTGCATTTCATACTCGGTTGGGGAGCAACATGAGAAGCTCGTTGGTGAAATATCCAGAAACGCTCTTCGCCTTGCTCAAGACCCTTACGGGTAACATTACTTATATATGAATCAGTACATGTAGTTCTGCAAGAAGAATTCCATACTGTTATCATATTATGGTTAAACTACAGGTTCGTCTAAAGAAAAAATGATAGGCCTTGAGTGTTAGTAGTGTTCAATAAACTTGAATATTATAGATATATATGTTGCGTTACATAAATTGTTACTATAGTACTTAAGTGGAAATGGGCTAGATATTGCTAGCTAGAACTTGCATTATTATTGTGAATGATGATCATAATCTTCAACTTTAGATCTTCCTTTCATGTGTTAAAATCGATGGCAAAAACAATGCATATTATACTGAATGATGCTGAAATCTTCAACTTTGGAGCTTTAATATCGTGTGTGAAATTTGATGGCAGGAACTATGTGGTGCAATACATAATAGAGAAGAACGTTGGAGGAGCGAATGTAATGTTCGAGTTGAAGGGGAATTACGTGAGATTATCTACACAGAAGTTTGGTAGCCATGTGGTTGAGAAATGCCTCAGGTATTATCCAGAGAGCAGATCTCAGATCGTGCATGAACTCGTCTCTGTTCCAAACTTCGCACATCTTGTTCAAGACCCTTATGCTAATTACGTTATCCAGGCAGCTCTATTCAAAACCAAGGTCAGTTAACCCTTGTGATCAAATTTGATATCAGACTCGAACACATTTAGTAACGGAACTGATTGGGTTGGACAGGGCTTTGTTCGAGCGAGCTTGGTGGAGAAAGTACGAAGATGTGAAAACCTTAAGATGAGT
This sequence comes from Camelina laxa, assembly GCA_024034495.1. Taxonomy (NCBI): domain Eukaryota; kingdom Viridiplantae; phylum Streptophyta; class Magnoliopsida; order Brassicales; family Brassicaceae; genus Camelina; species Camelina laxa. Next base: position 14,206,187 of record CM043881.1, read on the forward strand.
CCATATTGCAAGAAGATATTCTCCAAGAACCTCTGGAAGAAGTGACTTTAGATGTAACCCCTCACACAAGAAACCAGTTGTTGTTGTTGTTGTTGTTGTTGTTTTGCTCAAAGTAGGATTTGACTTGACTCTTTCATCTTCACTAAAAGAAGAGCTCTTTTGTGGTCTATATCTTTGAACCTTACAAGACGAAGAGCTCCTTTTGTTGTCTCTGGCTTTTGTTTGGTGTTTTTAATTTCTTGATGTTGTTTGTTTATGTAGTAGTCTTGAAACTGTGACCAGACGAGTGATATGTTCTTTACTGGTATAACTTGTTGGTCTTCAGAGTTAAAAATCAGAATTGATTTTACTTTCCATATTTTTTTCTTCTATAAAATAATTAGCGTTTCGGATTAGAAATACATTTCAATTTATGTGAGGTTTAGAGCACTAAAACATGAATCTTTATGGCCTAATCCATATGGATATGAATTTATGATATACCCAAAAAAAATCCACTAAAGTTCTCTGTCGTTATATCAACAAAAATTACAAGCTACTACGATCCAAAACTTGTTCATTCATCAAATAACAACACCTCTTCTCTCCTTACTATACCCGTCCGTCTGGCACTCTGAATCTTGTCTCCCTGCGTTTCTTTTTATGTCAAAACACAGAGCAACAACATTGTTCTACTTAAGGCAAGCACGTGAGGTCTGCGTGCTGATTCCCACGAGGCCACGACTGTAGACTGGGCTGTTCAATGGGCTTTATCTTTTGACCCTTCTATTAATAAAACACATCTATTCATTCATACAAAACGTTTGAAGAACGAGGTCCCTTGTTGTTGTCAATAACGTATGAAGAAGCTTAGAGCAAGTTTATTGGGGGTTCATATAAGGGGAGTTCTTAAATTTTTTATGAATTAATTGTGTACTGTTTGTAATATAAGAACCCATGATCTCTTAGATAAAATTTTCTCTTTTATTGGTAGGTTCTTATTTTTGGTCTCTTATTTTTGAAAAAACTGTTTTTTAAAATTTTAAATTTTTAAATAGAATAGTAGTGGTATAAATGTGTAAACATTTAAGATTTTATAAAATTAGAAAATATTGCATTTTAATTAATTTTCAAACATACAAAACATAATAAAAACATTAATACATATTACAATAGAAGTGCAATTCATAAATGGAGAGAATGATTAATTTTAATATTGATTTGAAAATATTGCATTTAATTAATTTTTAAACCTACAAAACATAAAAGCATATTAAAAATAGAAATACAAATCATAAATGAAAAAAAGATTAATTGTAATCTTGATAGTAATATTGAGTTGTGCCAAAATTTTAGAGAATTGGACTATATATACAAAAAGATGAACATAGTAATATTGAGTTGTGCCAAAATTTTAGAGAATTGGACTATATATACAAAAAGATGAACAATTAAAGTCGACATTATTGTGTATTAGCAAACAACATTGGTGAATAGAGAAACTCATAAATGGAATGCATTCGATCGATTAAAAACGAGGAAACAGATTGTAAACCTATACTAAGAAACGAAATCGAGACTCACAAGACCCGTACCCGCTTGATTTTGTAGATTTTGAGACCTTCGATCCGAGATCCAAGGAAGTGAGAGTTGAAGCCGAAATCCACAACTCAAAACTAATTTGATAATCGATTCAATTTGGTAGATTTAGAATAAGGTATAACTGATTGAAGAAGAAGAAGAGAGACTCTCGAGAGAGAGAGAGAGGAAGAAGAAGAAAAATAAAGCAATCGACCAAAAAAAAATTTTCTCAATTAAACGGTTTATCCAACAATTAATTGACACGTCACAGGCTCTTATATGAAAGTTGAGATTACTATATAAGAGGAGCTCTTGATTATTTTTCATTTTCTGATTTATTTTTTTTCTTCTTTTCTCTTAAAACTCCCCCTTGAACCCCTCTTGAACCCCCCAATAAACAAGGTCTTAGTCGGTACTCAGTACAGCCAAACATGGTTTATACTAGCATTCAATTTTTTTCTTTATAAAAAGAAAGTAATATTTTATTTTTGGGTGATGAATGAGACCGGTGTTTTATTTTTTATGGTTGTTGGTTTTAAATGATTTTTAGATGATAGATTTTGGTTTTTAGTTTTTTTTTGTTTTCAATGATTTTTAGATTTTAGATTTTGGTTTTTGATTTTTGGGTTTTTTGTTTTTTTTTGTAAAACATATTTTAGTTTTTAAATAATTGAATGGTGAATTTTATTTCTAGTTCTTTCCTTTACGACAGAATAAGAGAAGAAAATGATGTTGTGTTTTTTTTTTTTTTTGAATCTTGAATTAAGTGGATTTTAGTTTTTTATTAACAATTGCAAACAAAACTAAAAACTGGGTTCTCTAATTTTTAGGAAATTTATTAATTCTAAAATCTTAATGAGAAAAAGGGTTTTTAGAAAACAAAATCCAAAAACTATGGTAGAATCCATTAGTATTGGTCCAATACTATTGGAGAACTAAAACTTTAACTCAATCACATGTGTTAGCTTACTGCAGTTCCATAAAACCACACGGTAGCTACTATGAAGTGACTTTTGACTAGCCACATTTAGTCTTACGATGTTTTTATGATTGTAAAATAGAGTATGAAAATAGAGTATTTAACGATAATTTTTATAAAGATTGAGTAAATAATAAAAGAAAAATAAGTAAAACATAGGCTAAATATAAAGAAAACATAAGTGAATCGTCAACCCTCTTGTGCTTTTGACGATTAGAAAACTGATGAGTATGTTTAGGGATAACGGGGCACTAAATTCAATAGTGAAACTAGCAGATTTGATTATTGGGTTTGGTTTTATCTTAAACCATATCAGACGAAACCAAACTGTTTAAAGCACAAAAAAACTTAACCGAATGGTTTGTGCATGAATCATGGTTAAGTTGATTCGGTATGGTTAAAATACCCACCCTTAAATTGAAAAATTCAAATACAAACAAAGAGTAAGGACATTCTATGAGTGAGAAAAATAAAGAAACATACTAATCAGACTGTTAACATTCCACAAAACAAATATATTGACACATAATCATGGAAAAACAAACTAATAACGTATTACGTATATATAAACTATATGTTTGGTAAAAGAAGTCAGAGAAGGGACAAGTTCTAAGAAAAAGCAGTGGAGATAGAGAGCATTGTTGGGCGAGAATGTGGATCAGACTGTAAGCACAAAAGTGCAACTTTCAAAATCTCTAGGATCTCGTCTTTGGTCTCTGCTGTCGGATCTTGTAGCCTGTGGTCGGAGATTTGTTTCAATGATAAAGTCGTGTCCGGAGGAGACGATGACAGAGTTGAAACTAAATCTCCCGGATGCTCTCCTTTGATCACTTCTAGTGTTAACACCCCAAAGCTATATACATCGCACTTCTCAGTCACTTTCATTGCGTATGCTAGTTCTGTCACATCCAATTTCACAAACATATTAGATACCATCAATTTTGTTATATGCTAAATCCAAAACAGGATTCTTAAGCATAGACTCAAATCAAACCAAAATGAGAAACCAGACAAAATCAGTTAGTATTTGAGAAAAAGAAACCAAAGTAAAAATTTTATTTCGTAACCAAATTTATAAATGATTTATGTTACAAAATTTAGATGGTCTAATGTTATAATAGAACAAATTCTAACTGTTTACTTAATTTGCAATTTCTTTTTCTTCATTACACCTAAACCAAATTCAACCTAGAAGCATAATTTTCTCGAACCGGAACAAATAATTTTGGTTTTTAAAATTTTAAATGGTTTAAATTTTGAACTGAATCAACCAAAAATGCCGACTCCAATCTAACGGGTGATTTCGACCCGGCCCTAACCTAGCCGGGTAAAATCCAGATCCAATTTCATTAACGGGTCAAAAAATGTACCTGGAGCAACGTAGCCGTAGGTACCAGCAACGGCGGACCAATTCGAAGAATCCGGCTTAAGAAGCTTCGCCGTACCAAAATCAGAGATCTTCGGTTCGTAATCCTCACCGAGAAGTATGTTCCCACTGGTAATATCACGGTGAACAATCGCCGGAGACCGATCATGATGCATATACGACAACGCATGAGCCACACCTTTCACTACATTGATCCTCTTCCTCCAATTTAGCTTCTTCGCTTCGTCATCGCTCGCCAAAACCTTCTTCAAGCTCCCTCTCTCCATGTACTCGTAAACCAGGAACGTGTTGCGGCGGTGCGAGCAGAATCCGAAGAGTTTCACGACGTTCCGGTGACGGATCTCGGTTAGTGCTCTGATTTCGTTTAGGAACTCTTGTTTTACCGATGGATTTGAGATCGATGAGTCTGTTTCTTCGTTTAGCTTCTTCACCGCCATGATTGCGTTTGGTAGCTTAGCTTTGTAGACTTTGCCATGTCCCCCGGTTCCGATTAGGTGTTTTGGATCGAACTCTCCTGTTGCTTTGATGATCTCTTGGTATCTGACTTTGCCGTCGAAGCTGAAGATTGATAGTGTTTCGCCTCCTGATTCTGAATCTGTGTGTTCTTCGATTTGTTTGTTTCGTTTACGGAAACAGATGAAGACTCCGGCGCAGATGGAGAGGATTATGATTGCTCCGATGATTGGAACTAGTATGTAGATGATTAGGTTTCGATCTTTGTTTGATTTTTTCTTCTCGGTGGTTGATGAACATGGCTTCAAGGCTTTGTTTTCACCACACAAGCCTCTGTTACCTTCTAATGCGTTTGGAGTTGCGTTTCGAAAGGCTGCGTTGTTTGGAATTGGACCTGAGAGGTTGTTGTTTGATACATCGATGTGTGTTAGTGCTAGCATATCTTTGAAACTTGGTGGGATTTCACCTGAGAGATTGTTGTGTGAGAGGTCGAGCCTTTCGAGGTTTTGCAAGGAGCTGAATTGTGATGAGATCTCTCCGTCGAGCTGATTGTAGCTGAGGTCAAGAGTTTGTAACTGAGAAAGCTTTGTTAGACCTTCCGGAATGGTTTGATCCAAGTCGTTTCTGCTCAGGTTCAAGTAATATAGCCTTGGCAAGGAGTTGAGCGTTGCGGGGATTTCGAACCCGAATCTGTTTGAGGATAGATCAAGATACTCAAGATTGGATAAGAGTCTTATTCCTGAAGGGATTTTTCCAGATAGCTGATTCCCGTTTAGTTGGAGTTTTGATATTCGGTTGATTTTGCTGATTGATTCTGGGAGCTGGCCGGTGATGCGGTTGGAAGATAGGTCGAGCTGACTTAGCTGTGTCATGTTCCAAATCTCTGGTGGGATGGCTCCAGTGATGCTGTTGTTGGAGAGGATGAATGCAACCAGCTTCTGACTTTGTTCCCACTTGGGTGAAAGTTGCCCATGAAACTTGTTGTTACTGAGATCAATGAAGTTGAGAGTCGGGTAAACTCCGAAAGACTCAGAGAGATCTCCGGAGAAGCTGTTTCCTTTGAATCTCACTCTGATCAAGCTCTTGCAGTCTCTCAAGCTCTTAGGAACAGGACCTTCGAAGTGATTATCATCTAGCGTGAGATTCTCAAGCTTGCCACTTCTACAGATAGTATCAGGCAAGAAACCGGTGAAGTTGTTGGTGTCGAGTTGCAGGACGGTGAGCTCTGAAGAGTTAGCAATTCCCGGTGGGATCGGACCAGAAAGCTGGTTATCACGGAGGAACAACCATTCCAAAACGGTTAACTTTCCAAATGTATCAGGAACAGGACCAGTGAGTTGGTTCTCACTTATCTCCAAATCAATCATATTTTCCATGTTGCCTAGTTCCGGCGGAATCGAACCAGTAAGCTTGTTGAGGTAAAGATGAAGAATGGCTAGGTTTTTGAGATTTCCTAAGGTAGAAGGAATAGATCCGGTAAGCTGATTTGTGTGGAGGCTAAGGGTATCTAAAGCGGTCATATTACCAATCTCAGGAGGGATTTCGCCAGAGAGCTTATTTTCAAACATGTTGAGAAGGGTTACATTCTTCAAGTTACCAAAAGTGGAAGGGATTTTACCGGTTAGGTTGTTTCTATCGAGACATAGCTCTTTAAGGTTGGGTAGGAAACCTATTTCTGGAGGAATTGAATCAGTAAGAGTATTGATAAAAAGGTAGAGGTTAACTAGTTTGGTAAGGTTTCCAAAAGAAGAAGGTATTGGTCCGGTTAAAAGATTGTCATACAAGGCAATCTCTGTAACCTTAGTTAACCGACCGATTTCAGAAGGAATTGAACCATTTAACTTGTTCTCAACAAGATGGAGAGTATCAAGATTACTCAAATCACCAAGCTCAGGTGGGATTTCGCCAACTAACTGGTTAATGGACAAATCAAAGTAGACGAGTTTAGAGAACTTCCCCCATAGAGGAGAGATGGTCCCGGAGAAACGGTTCATACTGAGATCAACATAAGTGAGGTTGGGGAGAGACGAGAAAGGAAAATCTTCGAAAGTACCTTCGATATCGGTATTCGTAAGATTCAACCGCACGATGCTACCGCGCAGGCAGGCAACACCATACCAACTGGTGCAAAAACTACTTGTGTTTGGATTGACCCAAGAAGATAGCTTTGAAGAACTTGTCTGGTTCGTGAAAGTTGACTTCCATTTCAGAAGAGCATTTGCTTCTTCAACGGTCGCGGAAGATAAAAGAGAAGAGCTCAAAACTATGGATATGATCAAAAGAACTTGAAGATCAGAACCACCAGCCATTCTCTTCTCTTGAATGAGATAAGTGAATTGGTAAGTTTTTCTTTTTCGTTCTGGGTTCGTGTTCAGTCATACGACTTGGACATTATATTATCTTAGGTCATTCATACAACTTGGACATTATTATAAACTTGGAATTCGGATTTCGTTGACTAGTCCGTGATAGTTGACCTATGGGTTGTCACTTGTTAATTGAGGACAAAGAAGTCAATATATTGAATTCTCTCTTTAATTATTGGCCATATACTTTGTCAAATCTCGAAATTTATCATGTTAACAATTTCACATTTATATAAAAACAGATCACTGACCTATATGTAATTGTAAGCTAATTGTTTTTCTATTTATGTAAAATATTAAAATATTAGTTAGTCAAATTCTTTGAATGTTGTATTTAATTAAACACTAAAATGGAAGATCGTGACATACTAACATGGTTGGTGGATTATTTATTAAATATATAAAGATTAGTCGCCTTGTTTATTTGAGTGAATAATATTAATTTTCTTTTTCCTTAAACTAGTCTTGTTGAAAGGATCCTTATTGGTAATGTGAAATTGTACTTTAGTAAGAATTAGTCTCTTTCTTTATTTTCATCATTTCATGCAAATCTTTTCTTAGAAAGAACTAAATTTATCAGTTTATCTTTTATAAATGAAATCTATTAGACAAAAATTGCAGAGTTTATTGCGTTATTTTTAACACCTTGTATATGATTCGGAATCTTAAATTGTTGCAGTGTATAAAACATGGACGCCTCTAATTATTTAACCATCATATATCCAAAAAAATTGTTTTATTTTTGTTAAAAGAAAAAAATTTGGTGAAAACAACATAAAATTTTAAATTATTGTGAAAAGATCTACGACAAAACTGGTTGACTTTTGAAAGTCTTGCACAAAACTAACTAGCCCCCCAGTGATATCTCATATTCTCATGGATCTTTCTTATTTTATTGAAGGTTTTCAATTTATTTAAAATGTCGGGAAAGGGTATAAAATGTTTGCGTTGTTGATATATTGTTTTCTTAGGCCAGGTATTTTAAATAGTTATTAAACTAAACATAGCGTTCGTTGTTAAATCTAGGTGTCTATTTCACTAACAATTATTTTGTGGAAAATATTGTGTGAAACCAAGTCGTTTTAGGTACATAAAGAAGTCAGACAAAACTAGAAATATTTTCTTCAGAGAAAATTAGAAACTGGACAAAAGCATAATAGGAGACTCTAGACTTAATTGATTGAGTAACGTATAGACTTTGCATAATTCTAGCTAATTAAGATTACGCGGTTTTTTATCTACGGCATAGGCCGAGATCAATCATTTCAACATTGTTTTCTTTTTTTTGTTAAAGCACTTCAACATTGTTTAAACCGTAAACTATAATCATTTCGACCATAAATTTGTAAATGCATCATGAATTCATGATAATGATCAGTCCTTTTGTGTTGCACAAAAAAAAAGATCAGTCCTTTTGGAATGCATTTTTTTTTCCTTCTTCATCAAGCTAAGGAACAATTAAGTCATAGAGAAAAAAGCTGGAAAGCTTAGATCTAATGTAATTATTTTTAGTTTTTTTTCCCAAATATCTTTTACCATAATTGTAACTGTGCTACACGATAGCCAGAGTCTCTCTATTCTTCTTGCTCATTCCTGTTATAGATGTCCCTACTGTTAAACCAATCTCTCGTACGTATTCTCACCAAACACACGTCTCATCTCCATTGCCAAACTATATATTGGCTTCCATTGGTAACCACGTTTTAAAGAGGCGATTAAAAATTTCATAGCAATTTTAAATAATACGGTTAAAAGGAAAATGACTAAAGATAGCAGATATAAAAAAATAGAACGAGAAAAGAATCGGTTGAGTATTTAGTTTGATTGGTAACATTATAGCGGTTGAATAGTATAAGTTACAATAAATTAAAAAATTTGAAATTAATTTAGTTAAAAGATGAGAAATGGAATTATAAATCATTATCTAACTTATAAATAGAAAACATTAAGATATTTAAATAACATTAGCAAAATTGTTAAATTAGATATTAACGAAATTATCAACCGTCTATTTTTTTAAATCTTATATTAAAGAAATCATAATTTCTGTTTAAGAAAAAGAAAATTACTATTCAAATCATAATCTTGATTTAATATAATTGTGCTATTTATTCTCAACAGGTTTTTTTTTTAAAAGGTTAATAGCCAAAAGCAAAAAAAGAAAAAAAAGAAAAAAAAAAAGAAAACTATGCAACTTTTTGTTAAGAAAAAATTGTGCAACCTTTTTATGCCAAACATTGATTTTTGTTAGTGGTTAGGATTGGTGTTTGCAACCACTAAAAATAGGCTCTAACTACTATCTTCAACTGCTTACTCCAAACATGATATCCAACCGTCTTCGCCAAACGGTTTGTTGATTGGCGATCATTTGAGGGGTTTGTTTGAAAACAAAACGTTTGATTGCTTACAATCAGACCCATTAAAAATAATCTACAATATGCTATACCTATACGCGCATGAGCCATATACAAAATCAAACATGGACAGAAAAAAAAGTTGAAAACTACATGGTGGATATATAATATTTTGTCAAGAAAAAATAGTGTAACGCCCCGACTGCCACATATTAGTGGGCCCTATGTCTAATCCTAGTCTATGGGCCCACTTTCTTTAATGGGCCTCACGTTCTCTCACTAGGTTAGTGACCCCATTTATATCCGACGGCCGGTTTGCTACGTCTAGGAGATTTTAAAGACTTGTTACTGTCCCTACAAATCACCACATGATCTTTCCCTGTGTTTTGTCCTCACTCGCACAGTTCCGACAGTCACTTTTCGGAAAGTCACCCATCCTGAGACTACTCCAGCATAAGGGCATCATTAATGGGGTAACCTTTTTTTGTGTTCTTAGATTAAATATATAGTGAAAATAATGTAAGATCAGTTGTTAAGATCATAGGTAAAAAAAATGGGGGAACTAATTATGGTGTTCTTAGGATCTATATATAATAATATAATATTCTTAAACATTTTACAAAGATGTAATTTATTATTAACTATAGACCAAAACTTGAATGAGAACAAAGATACAAACCAATATCTGCACAGGACTAAAACCTCAGATCATTCTTAACATCAGGTTCCCTAACTTTCCTACCGATCAATCTCTTTAGCTGCGAAATGGTAGATTTGGGATGCATAGTAGCAGAAGCAGCAGCAGCAGCACCCATGAATCTCTGCTTCTCACCGAACGAAACCACAGCAGGATTCTCTCTGTTGGACTCATCGTTCAACAGAACATCGATCCCTCGTTGCTTTGCAACCGCAATGACACAATTCTCATTCCCAACATCAAATCCCATCACACTCATTTTAGCAAACCTCAACAAACCAAATAGATAACCGTATAACTTAAAAGATCAACTCCAATTCCAAACAAAATCTCTACACTATGAGCTTCCTGCGAATATAAGAAACCAAAACCACAATCACATCAACCACTTGAGAGAATCTATCTAATAAAGCAATCGGATCAATGCAACATAGAATTTAAATACATGTAACCCCATAAAAGGTAAGCACAGAACCCGTAACAATATGAGAAACGACGTATCAACTTCACAAGAATGTGAAAAGATAGCAAAAGATTAAAACAAACACCACTTAGTAGAAAACCACTGAATTGCAACTACTGACCAGTTTCTAACTCTTTTACCTAATTCGTAACATCAAAGACAATGATTGCAGCAGCAGCACCCCTGTAGTACATTGGAGCCAAACTATGGTATCGTTCTTGACCCGCTGTATCCCAAATCTCAAACTTAACAGTAGCATCGTTCACAGCTAATGTTTGTGAGAAGAAAGCAGCACCAATGGTTGATTCCTATAAACACATAAACAAAAAAACATCAAAGTCCAGAAAGCACACACAAAAACAACAGGACGATGATCAAATAGGAAGAAGAGGCATATTAACTTGGAATTCAACAAACTGATCTTTGACAAACCGTAAGACAAGACTTGATTTCCCAGCACCAACATCTCCAAGTAACACCTGAAGAAGACTTAACCAAAGTACACAGAACCAAAATAAGTAAACCAAAAACAATGTTTTGCAAGCATCTCGGAGCTAAATCACTATAAACCCTGTTACGAAATCAACTAAATCAGATTAATCCAACATAAAACCCTAACAATAAAAATCCGATTCAAAGTTGTCCAATTCAACATCACAGATCAAAATTCTCCCAAATTAAAAACAAAATCACATCCCGAAACCCAAAAAAAAAAAAAAAAAATTAGCAAAAGTTTCTCTAAATTCAATTTCACGATCATCGGAGGGCAAAATTCAAAAGGGAGCACAAGAGAAAGACGAAAAGACGGACCAATTTGGCGTTAATGCTCTTGTTTCCAGCTGCAGCCATGATGATCGATCTGATGAGAGAATCACAGATATGTCGATACGATTTCGATGGAATGAGAGAAATGAAAATATTTCCTTCTCATTTTTTTTTCCGACCAATCAGAAGAGAGGAAGAATGTTAGAACAGGCTTTGGATCAGTTCTGAACCAAGACCATTATTTTTGATCTAAGCCCACTGTTACATTTTTTTATTATATAATTGGGCTTAGAACAGGGGGAGTGTCATTAACGATGGCCTAAGCACGCTTAACTGTGGAGTTCTCTCCCTTGACCGAAAAGATAAGTACACTGTCGGAACTGTGCGAGTGAGGACAAAACACAGGGAAAGATCATGTGGTGATTTGTAGGAATGGTAACAAGTCTTTATAATCTCCCGGACGTAGCAAACCGGCCGTCAGATATAAATAGACTCACGGGCCTAGTGAGAGAACGTGAGACCCATTAAGGAAGGTGGACCCATGGACTAGGATTAGACATGGGGCCCACTAAAATGTGGCGATCGGGGCGTTACAAGTGGTATCAAAGCAGCAGCCAGTGGCTGCGGATGTGAGAGCTCATGCTCGTTATGTGTCTATGCTGAGAGAGATGCATAACATTGATACTGCACGGTTTTTGGGTGGTACGGATCCTACCACTGCAGATGCGTGGAGGACGAGTGTAGATCGTAACTTCCAGACTCTGAGATGTCCTGAGGAGTTTTGGGTGGACATAAGTGTTCACAACCTGATTGGTGATGCTTAGGTGTGGTAGATATCAGTGGCTGCTATGAGGGTGCAAAGAGAGATGACTTGGGCTGACTTCATGGAGGAGTTCAACCGCAAGTACTTTCCGAGGGAGGCATTGGACCGGTTGGAGGTGCAGTTGTCTCAGGGGACACGAACAGTGCGGGAGCTGGATTTGGAGTTCAGTCGACTTCTGTCTTATGGGGTCGGACTATGGAGTCTGAGGAGGCCCTGATCAAGAGGTTTATGAGGGCTCTTCGTGATGATTTGAGGGTTTACTGTAGAGGACGAAGTTATGCTTCACGTGCAGAGCTGGTCGAGGCTGCAGCAGAGATTGAGGAGGATATCCGGGCACATGCCATGGCGGTTAGTCCATCAGTTCAGATGAGTGAGACTAAACCAAAGCAGGGACAAAGGAAGAAATTGGAGGGCACTTTAGGGGCTAGCCAGGGCGGTCGAGGATGCTTTGGATGCGGGAGCAGGGATCACAAGCTGGCAACTTGTCCCAAGAGGGATGGTCCGCAGGGGAATCTTCGGGTGTGCTTTCAATGTGGGGAGGTGGGGCATGTAAAGTCTCGTTGTTCTAAGGTACATCTGTTGGCGGTGGCGGTAGCTCAACCAGGGGTACAGCCGGGAGCACAGACGGGAGGAGCACCGTGAGATTACACGATTAGGACGACGGGAGGACCGAGTAGCACATCCGGAGCTTGTTTTTTTTTTAATTTTTGTCAGTTGTTTTGTTTTTCATTATCTTGAGCTGGCTGCTGCTCTGATACCACTTGTAACGCTCCGACCGCCACCTCTTAGTGGGCTCCATGTTTAATCATAGTCCATGGGCCTACCTTCCTTAATAGGTCTCACATTCTCTCACTAGGCCCATGAACGTATTTATATCTGATGGCCGGTTTGCTATGTCCGGGAGATTTTGAAGACTTATTACCGTCCCTACAAATCACCACATGATATTTTCTTGTGTTTTGTTCTCACTCGCACAGTTCCGACAGTCAGTGGCGTATCCAGGAATTTTTTTCACCCAGGTCAAAACATAGTAAAAAAAATTCTTTCATATTAAAAAAAAATACAACGTCCAAGAAAAACATCCTACAATAGCATTCTATGATTATTCATGTTCTGAAATCTTTTTGTCACAGTCTCATTTGTAATAGTATTGAACACATCTTTCTCGATAAAACAAACTAAACAATCATTCAAAAATTCATCTCCAATCCGATTACATCGATGCGTCTTTATGAATTTCATGGCTGAAAAACATCTCTCAACCGTTGCAGTAGCGACCGGTAAAATCAAAACCAACTTCAAAAGCCTGTAAACCAAAGGATATGACATATGTTTTCGTGTTTCCACCAACAATCGAGCAAGGTCCCCTAGATTCTTCAAATTAGAAAATCTGTCATCATTTCGTACATTATCAATGTAGATAGATAATTCTTGCTCAAGAGATATGAACTCCCCCGAACTAAAGTCATCTGGATAGAACTTAGATAACCTCAATAACTTTGAGTGATCAAACTCAGAAAATGCATCAATGGGAGATAGAGAAGCAACACAAATAAGCAATTCAGTGTTCACCTCATTAAAGCGGTCGTTAAATTCTTGAAGCTGCATATCCAAGACAGCATATAAGCAATTGACCTTGTAGTGATGCATATTTGGTACTCCTGTTTTTTTTCTTCGTCTCTTTGGGTCAACAAAATCTGCCTCCATCTCAACCGTTTCAAGCTCATGTTTCTCACAAAATGAAGAAACTTTCATCATGAGAGAATTCCACCCATCATCCCTAAACAATTGAAGTTGCCTCTTAGTTGATCCTACCAATGACATAGCATTTAAAATATCTTGATCTTGTCTTTGTAGCGCCATTGACAAATTCTCTGTGAGTCCTAAAAGGTGTATCATCATTTGCAAATAAAACACAAAATCAAAGCTATGCAAATAGTTAAGGAGACCATTTGCTTGACGTCTTTTCAAGTCATCTACACCTTCATTGTCAATGTACTCGAGCACCTCGATGATAGAAGAAAATAACTCAATCAATCGCACTAGAGTTTTGTAGTGAGAATTCCAACGGGTGTTTCCTGGTCTTTGAAGAGAGATCTCTTGATTCAACCCTGTTCCAGTACTTCTTTCATCATTATTAATTTCTTCTTGAATCTTTTTTCTGTGACACTCTCGGATCAGATCTTTTCTTTTGCATGAAGCTCCCACCACATTCAACAACAGAGAAATCATATCAAAAAAGTCTCCAACATTAAAATGTTTTTTTGCAACTGCTATAACAACTAACTGAAGTTGATGAGCAAAACAGTGGACATAATATGCTGATGTGCTTTCCCTCATAATTAATGCTCTTAATCCATTGAATTCGCCTTTCATATTACTTGCTCCATCATAGCCTTGCCCTCTCAACTTTTTAATACTCAATCCATATTTAGCAAACAAATCATCAATAACAGATTTCAAAGATGTTGCAGATGTCTCACTCACATGTGTAATACTCAAGAATCTCTCTTTGACTATCCCACTTTTATCAACAAATCTAAACACTACTGCCATTTGTTCTTTATCAGAAACGTCAGCAGATTCATCCACCAACAAAGCAAAAACATCATGATCAATCTCCTCAATAATAGATTTGACTACTTCCTCTGCAAAACAATGAACAATATCTTTCTGAATATTAGGACATTTCATTTGATTATTTCCAGGAGCATTATTAAAATAACCTTCCTTACAACTTCATTCTGATCAGCAGTGTACTTCAAAAGTTCAACAAAGTTTCCTCGATTAGCAGATTTTTCAGACTCACCATGACCACAGAAAGGTAATCCTTGTCGCAATAAATATCTGGAAGCATCGATCAACTGAAGCATTCAACCGAATACGATACTCATTTCTTGTAATATCATCCTGTTTATGCAAAGCATGCTCAATAGACTGACCTTGTTTCATCAAATTTTCACACTTCATAACTGCGTTGTTATGAAAACTATCAACATCTCCCACATGATCTGAAAAACTTTTGAAATTATTCCACCTACAGAATCTATCTGTGATAAATGCATCACTTCTCACAGCTTTCCCAGCACTATCTCTGAACAAGTAACAACACAGGCAAAAAGCTTTTTCTTCTTTCACACTATACTCTAACCAGTTTCGGTATCGATCAAACCAAGCTGGATTAAAACGTCTCGGTGTCTTTCCTATCAGAATTTGTTTAAAAGTATGCCCACGAGGTTGACAAGGTCCTCTAATCAAGTATCTTCGAATTACCTCATCTCTTTGATTCGGATGATAATCAGCTATTCTTTTTCGATCTGCTGGATCCCAAGGTAAGTCAATATCATCTGATTCACTCCGAGGTGGAGATGGTTCTTTTCTTTTATAATAATTTTTCAAAGTGTTCATTGTTCCGAGCTTTTGACTGAAACAAAATTATGAAAACAAAATTGTCAACATTAAATAAAAATATATATATATATATATATGTATATGCCAAATGAATTATGATACACACAATTTTTCTTCTTTTTTCTACACAGTTCATCAACACCAATTAAACCAAAAGTCTACACATGATCAAACAACAAATTGGTGTACGTACACGTACACGGTCAACTATTAATAATAAACAGTAAATACGAGTTCAATAAAAGAAATTTTTAACTCATTAATTATGATCACAAAAAGTTGGATTATAAATTTATAATTACAAATTGTTTACCTTTTATACAAGCACAAAATTTTATTGTAATTCTAAGACTTAACTCTTATATATTAATATATATTGAAATTTCAATACAATTTAATTAAATCATTGTAAAAACAAAATCTAGTTTTTATAAACTTACTTGATTAATCGATTGAAGAGGTCGACCTGCTCTGTTCTGTTCGTGAATCGTGAGTTGAGAAGAAGAAAATTACAAAACTGAGGCACGTATGAGACAAAAGTTCTTTTTTTTCTTTATTTAAACTTACTTTGGTTTGACAAATATTAATAGTTACGTTAAAAATATGGGACTAATTTATTTCTAATTTAAAACAAAACAAAAAAACTTTGTTTCATTGTGGGCTGGGCCTTCGATGTCACCATAAAATTAGGGAGGTCAATTTGCTGCAATATTTTATATTAAATTTGATTTAGACATACAAAACCTATACTACTAGAAAAATTTTCAAAATTTGACCAGGTCAGCTGACCACCCTTAACTCAACGTGGGTCCGCTGTTGCCGACAGTCACTTCCCGAAAGATCACCTATCCTGAGACTATTCCAGCATAAACACGCTTAACTGTGGAGTTCTCTCAATAACTTTGACCGAAAAAATAATTACATTTTGATGACATAAGTGGTCAAATCAATTATTTTAAAACTGTCCGTAAGACTCTAATTGAGAGTGTCACAAATAGAAACATTAAATTTGTCCAGTTGTGTGAAGACGAATTATAAAGATATCTTATATATATGCAAGATGGGCAATATAATTCAAGAAATTGGGGTTTCAAGTCAAGCAAGTGGATATGTATAAGAAGAAGATACAGTATATTACAAATCTAAGATTTAGCTAAAATAGTCCAAGTCACATTGAAGACTTGGTCCACTCTTTTGAAGTTAGTTCACGTAGACAATAAATGCTTCAATATCATCCGTTACTCTTGTTAAACATCAACTCTTCCCAGTAGATTTTCTCGAGTCACACATTCATTTTTCAGCTGATTTATTTATTTATTTATAATTATTATATGCATTTACCAAAATACAAAATAGTCTTGAACCTTCTTTATTTATTTATTTATTTATAATGTACCTCCCGTTTTATATTTTCCAAATGTAAGATATTTGAAAATTTTCTCCATATGTCGAAGGATAAATGGTAGTTGCATGTAGGATTTGTTTTACATTTACCAAAATTTACCAAAATAGTCGAAGATAATATGATCCATTTGTACAGTATGTGTTTGAAACAAATGAACAATTTCAAAATATTATATCAAAGACTTATATAGAAAGGATCCGAAAAAAGTGTCATGAGCAAATTAGCTAGAGGAGAGGGGAGTTATGCATCACAAATCATGAAATGATTTACGAATGTAGTGTTGAAAAGCTCATTAATTTAATACTCTCTCTGTTACAATATATTGGATGTTTTGAGGTTTATTTAGTGTTTTAAAATATAAGATATTTTTAATTTTCTATGCAGCTTTTAGATTAGTTTATTATTTTATATTATACAGTTTTGTTCATGATTAGTTGAACTTTTATAAAATAATGTTTTTATAATTTGCGTGTTTTACTCAAAACATCTTATATTTTGAAACGGAAGGAGTATTAAGTTTGGCCATTTTTTTGGGTGTTTAAAGTGTACGAACATCATCTATTGGTTTAATGAAATATTTTTGATATCATAAATAGAAATTTAAAATGGTAATATTAAATACTCATCTTTTGGAGCATGTTCATCAAACCGGTGTATCTTTTGCGTTACAGAGAGGTTACATGGCATTTTACATCTTATCAAAGTTAGACTTTATAGGAATTGGCGACTTCTTGGTTTTCATATTAATTCTCATTCGATCGACGAAAGCCATTGTTTTCTATTTATGTAAAATGACAAATTATGATTTAGTCAAACTCTTTGAATGCTATATTATAAAACTAAAATTGAAGTTTGTGACTGACGACTAGAGTTGGTGTATTATAATTTATATGGATCGACAACGATGGCCAATTATTGATTAGAAATTAAAAAGTTTAGTCATGGTCATTTGGATAACAAGATTATTTATTTAGTTTTCTTATCCGGTCATTTTTTTTTTTTTTGTAATGGTACGTACGTACGTAATAGCTAGGTTCAGACTTCAGAGGCACTAAATCTGCGGATTCCATACATCACTCCATCGATCTGACTATTTTAGTTATGGGCTTAGGGCGACGCTGGACCTGTAATTTGTTTTCTTCCTTCTGCAAGCTTTAATTGAAAGCCTGGAATTTTTTTTTTTGTAACGATTACTTAAAAAGTTTAATTTCATTTTGGTTGCATTCTCGATAATAATCTATAAAAAGAGAAAAATGATGGCGGTGTTGGGTATAAATTTATCGTCCCTATTAAATAAATAAATTTTATGATTAGTTCTACAAATCCGATAAATCAGACGAAGAAAAGGGAATATCCGTAAAGACATTGGATAGAGTCAACACATATTCCATATAACAAAGTCAACATAAGTCTGCCAATCTAACAAGAAAAAGTCGCGTGCTTGAATTTGTCAATGGGTTGAAAACCACGTGACCGGCTCCATCAATGGATTGACAGTCACATGACCGACATTGTCAATGGGCCAAGAACTGGTAACTGACTTTGTTAATGGGTTAAGAGTCCCACGACCGACTTTGTCTACAGGCTGAGAATCACGTGATCGACTTCATCAATGGCACATGACTGGATTTCTTAATTGACCAAAGAGTCTAATGACCGACTTTACTTGTGGGTCAAGAGTCTCTTGACCGACCCTATCATAGATAGAGTCGACTAGTCCAAGACATATCCTAAGGGATTAGGCTAAAGAGATCTCTATATAAAAGGAAAGCGGCCTCAACGAGAGAGAGAATCGAGAGAAAAGCAAGAGACCTAAAACACAAGACACACGACTAAACTCTAGAACACGATTAGGGTTTATAGATTGATTTGTTGTTCCTTGAATTCTTGTATTTGAGCTTGAGACTTTGATCAATAAAAACGACTATACAACTTCTATTTCTTGTTTTCCGTAGTCTCTAAACGAATTGATTATTTTTGCCCAAACAATTGGCGCTAGAGAGAGGGGCTAGAGTAATCTACGTGAGATGACGGGAAAGAGAAGTGACACGACTAATATCGATGCGACTGTCGCCACTCAGCTGGAAGTCCTAACTGCCAGGATGAACGAGACAGTGCAGAAGCTGACGCACATCGAGGCCGATAACTCTAGGCTACGTGAGGAGAACACCTCGCTGGTGACAGCAGAAAGAATTTTTACTGAAGCAAGCTGAAGATTTTGTGGCGTACAAGACAATCTGATGCAAGATCTCAACACGACTCGTAAAACTACTCGAACGACGCCCACGACTGAAGACGAACGACTAGAGACTCCACGGGAGGAGAATAATAAAGAAAACCCTAGCATAAGGCAAACCCGCGAGAACCTTGTTCGAGAAGAAAACATGTATCAACATCAAACTGTTAACGCGCCGCACGTTACAGGGGTCGAACATGAACCATATGCCATGTCAGCCGAAGCCTCTTACTTGGAAGCTATGCTTACAAAACGTTTGGGTGCAGTAGAAGCCATGATCAAATGACTGCCAGGTGTGGCTCCACCGATCCGAAAAAGCAACTTGCACTTGTATGCCGATACACCTTTTTCTGATGAAATTGCATTCACTAAGATGCCGAGAAATTTCACGTTACCAACAATGAAGATGTATGATGGAACATCCAACCCGGATAACCAGATAGTACAATACAAATAGCGAATGTTCATGACGGCCATCCAAAAAAAATGCTGGGAAGCTACTATGTTCAAGGGTTTTGGCTCAAGCCTTACGGGTGCAGCACTTCAGTGGTTTATCAACTTGCCAAACTGCTCAATCAACTCGATTGCATCGCTGACAGATCTCTTTGTTGAGCAATTCACAAGTAGCATGAACCTGGAGAAGACAGCGTTATGAGGTACGACAGAAAAGAGATGAGTCGTTGCGTGACTATATGGGACGCTTCAACAAGGAGAAAGTATCAATATCCAGTTGCAACATGTCAACCGCCATCTCGGCATTCAAAAGAGGCTTGATTCTTGACGGTGACTTGTACAAGGAGCTTACAAAGTATCAATGAAGAACAATGGAAGATATGCTCTCACGTGCATGGGAGCAGATAAAGTGGGAGGAAGACTCGGCTTATCGCCAGCGACGTTCACAATGATCTGATTCCTGTGTGGTGAGAAACGAAAGAACAAGTAGGGATGACAAGCCTTACCAAAGACCTCGTGACGATAACACCATGAATGGAAGAAGGAACACGTATCGACCATTGAGCGGAGCTGACGACAGAAATCCTAAATCAACAATATGGCCAGATATTAGTAACCTCTCGATCTCACATACACAATTAGTCCGTGTATTGAGGGAGATGGGTGGAACCGTGAGATGGCCTCCAAAGATGAAAGCACCTGACAGTAGACATGAAACCTCAAAGTGGTGTGAGTTCCACAATGATCATGGATGCAGAACAGAGGATTGCATCATATTGAGGATGGAAGTGAATGAGCTGCTGAAAAAAGGACACTTGAGAGAATACTTGTCCGATAAAACCCGCATGGATGGAGAGAGCAACAAGCAAATAGCAATTGTAAACGCTCCGGTTTTGCCTCCAAAACATGATCGAGTCATCAATATTATCTCTAGAGGATCAGAGATAAGTGGGATAACTCACTCAGCTGCAAAAAAAAAAAAAACACTAGAGTTGTCAAGAACTCTCAAAGCAGAAGACACGCTACACAAGGCGATACACCGCCCGTGACGCGAGGTGACAAACTTGGTGTAGACCTTACGAGCGTTGTTTCTATCCACTATTATCTAAAAATAATGAAGTTATTAATGACTGGATGAAACCAAGAAATAACCCCTCACGTGCGAAATTATAGAACATCTCCTTTAAGATCAAACAATAAAAAATCTACTGTTTAAATTTAATCTCTATCGAATTTGAATATCAGAATAGTGGATATTGTCATGATTCGATGGGTTAGGTCCACTTACTTTTTTTTTTTATTTGTCGATTTCTAATCTATCGAAAAATCGGTTAGGTCCACTTACTTTTTCTTTTTTATTTGTCGATTTCTTTTTGATTATGGATCTACTACCAGAAATGAAATGCGTAATCTTCGCATTCAATGTGTAGAAATCCGTACGAGAAAACTCATTTAAGTAATCTATACTGATATATTATATTATCAAAAAATATATCTTATCCAGATCATAATCTATATGGGATTTCCTAAATTATTAATTGAAGATAAACCCCGAAGAGTCGAAGAATTACAGAAGAATGTTCAAAAGTACCCCGCCTGGGGAGTACGTTCGCAAGAATGAAACACTATAACTTTTACGACTGATGAGAGCAGCGTACCAACTCTGCATCATGATGCGTTCGTCATACAGGTGACGGTTGCTAACTGTTTGATGATGAGGATATTAATCGACAATGGAGGCTCAAGCAACATCCTTTATATGCAAGCATATAAAGAGTTGAATCTCGATGAAGGATGATTGACATGAACATCTATTCCATTAGTGGGGTTCAACGGTGAGGTCAAACATAGTATTGACGAAGTCACACTTCCAGTGTATGCAGAGGAAGTTAACAAACACACTAAATTATGGGACACCCTTGGATTCATGAAATGGGGGCTATTCCATCGACTCTACACCAGACTATCAAATTTCCCACCCCATGGGGAGTGAAAGAGATAGTAGAGGAACAAAAAATTTCACGTTCATGCTATCAAACTACCTTAAAAGGTAATGATCAACAGTTATATTAGTTGTAGAGGCCACTGCTGGTACCTAACAGTGAAGAACCAGAGGTGGAGCAACTGGACGAGAAACAAGAAACAATAATACCATGTGAAGTAGGCGTGAAAATGGCACGAACCGAGGACCCTAACTTGCAGGAAAACGAAGAGTTGATGAGTCTCGATCTTGATATACTGGAAGAGAAACGAGAGACATGAAGCTGGATAACTCGGTCTCACTTGGGAAGGTCCTTACAAATCATTGAAGTGCGCGGGACGGGAGCTTATAAGTTGCGAAACAGAGAAGGGAAGAATCTTACCAATGTTTCATGAACATTTACTCCAAGTTATGGACAGCGTTTTCAATAAAATTGGATTTTTCGATTTATAAAGCAAGTCTTGCAGTGAGTGGAAATGTCATGAGCTTTACCCCTCAAAGATAATGCGTGTGATACTATCTCTTGAAAATGTCATGAGCATTGTAAAAGTAGCATGTGCTTGTCGTAGATATGAGATGTGGATCTGTGTCACGAACACGAAGATAATATCGCGATCATATAAGTAGTATCGCAACCACATCACATATGTAATGCCATGAGCATGTGAACAATGCTATGAGCACAAGACAAACAATTTCATGAACATTGTTATAAAGGAAGTGAGCATGTGACAGTTGTGGAACACGACTGTCACGAGCACAAGCACTCAAACGATGTCATGAACATTGTTATAAAAGAAGTGAGCACGTGACAGTTGTGGAACACCTGACTGTCATGAGCACAAACATTCAAACAAATTGTGTATACAGTATTATGTATATAGTATTATGTATTTTATTATAAGAATATAATAAAAGAATTGTTATGTTAATTTTGTTTGTTGGTGTTTCTTTATTTACTTAAGTTAAATTTTCCGGTTGTGTTAATCTTGATAAGCAAGTGGTGGAAATAAGGCAAATAAGATTTTCTTATATATATAGACCACATTACATCTCCAAAGTATTCTAAAAAGCTTATTTAAAAGAAGAAGATACGAGAGAACAAGTTTCGTTGCGTCGTAGAAACAAACATGATGTATTTACTGAACTAATTTATGGACCCTTGGTTCTTATTAACCAGCAGTTTGGGAGGTCTTATTTTGGTTTACGTCTTGGGTAAATTATATTGTTATTGTACCCGAACACAAGATGAACCTAATTATAGTGTGTAATCTTTATCAACTATTTTTTTGTTTGTTTTAGTAAACTATTTTATAATTAATGTTTTTATTTATATCAATAATTATTTCTATTTCATTTTTTTCTCTATAATAGATTCAATGAAAGTGTAACTCTATTTTATATTGATACTAGAATTTGTACCCGCGCACGTGCAGGATTTTAATTTAAATTATTTCTTATCAATAGAAATTGTTGAGTTCAAATATAATCATTCCAACTTTTGAGTATAAATCTATATAAATACTAAACTTACTTTACTCAGTGATATACAACGTATATATTTTTGAAAATAATATTTCTTTGTTATATCTATTTGCAATTTTACGTAAGATTTTAGTTAAAATTTTTATCAATAAGAATCATTGAATATGAATATAATTTGAAGATTAAAAGATAAATCTAAATAAATGTCGTACTTATTTTATTAATCTATATAGAACATATATTGTCTAGTGTTAATATTGTCGACAATCTTCTGACATTTTATCTTTAAAAGAGTTCATTCCATATTCATATCCCATGAAACATAATTTTAAAAGTTCTAACGTCAATGTTGATCATTGACCTAATTATAGAGACCATTTAAACATATCGATATCCTACATTAAATGCGAATATACAAAGTTTCATGAACAATTTTAGTGCTAATGTCGCTATAATGAGGTTGTCCAAATGCATCATCTGCCATAATAGAATTTCTAACTAAGTCAAGAATGTTTAAATGATGAAAGGTTTAAACCCCACAATGAATATCTATTCACTAATCCAAGTTACATATTTTTCTAAAATTTCATATGTTATTTGCAGATGTTAATTTTGTGATGCAACCCGAGCTTCGTCTTCTCAAAAAAAAACATAGTGTACTTTATATATGTTGTTTTTGTCAATGTTTTGGGTTAAAAGCACTTGATAATATATATATATATATATATATGTTATATTTTTTATATATGTTTTATATCATGTTGATAATATACCTTATGAGATATGTTACACAAATCACATGCCACTTTTTGTAACGGTTTTTATATTATTTTTTCTATATTTCCTGACCATTGATTTTGTTTTTTAGATAGATTATTTTTTCAAAAAAAATTTTCATAGTTTTTCCAAAAAAAAAGGTGTACCCCTTACAATGTTTTTGTTTTAGATCAAAACTTTTAAATTAAGTAATTAATCTTTTCTTTCTTCTAAGTAAAATTTAATAATAAATCTTTATGGTATATGTTTCTTAGAAACTAATGTTTCACTTAAATTTTATTTTCATGTTTTAATTTTTATAAATACAATTACATAACTTATTTTTTTATTCCACCATGCATTAAATTTTATTTATATTCTAAATCTCATTAACCCATTCTTAATTTTGGAATAGAATTATTTTTTGGTTATAAGTTCAATAATAACATTATTACTAAAACAAATTTACAGTATTATTTTTACTATAATAAATTTTCATTTATTTAACTTCATTTATTTTTAGATAGTTATTATTTTATTATTTATTAAAAATTATATTATTGTTTATACTATTTTAAATTTTTTTAAAATTTAGTTAATTTGTTTTTTATTTATTTTTTACTATTATTAATTATAAGCAATAAATATGCAATGAATGAATATTAAAATAGTATTTTTTATGAAAAATATAAATTGTTTAGGTGAATGCTGATGTGGAGGAAGGAGGAGTGAGCAAACTTAACTTTATATATATACTAGCAATTGATCCGCGCTACGCGCGAGAGTTAAAAGAGGATTTTTTTCGGTTGTTTTGTTATTTTATTTGTTGGTTATGTATTGTTGCTCTTTCTTTCTGGTTATGTTGTTCGTATGTTTTCCTTTACTCTTTTCTTTGTTTTCTATATGTTTTTTTCAGCTAGTATAATGTAGTCAAATTTAATATTTTTATTAAATTTAAATCATCATGATTATTTTTGTTTTCAAAACATATAAAATTAGAAGTTAAATTTGTATAGTAATAATTGTTGTCTCGTTTTAGTCGTTAGTTATGCTTAATTAAAATTATTTTTCATTTTGTCATTGGATTGTTATTTGGTTTGATTTTATACGGTTGTAGATAATCTTTTCATTATTTTATTATTTTGTTAGTAGCTTGTTTGGATATTTTTTTGTTAATTCTTTTGTATTTGTAGTGATTAGTTAGTGGTTTTTGAAAAGATTTGTAGCAGGTATATTTATTTTAATAATTCAAAGAGGGTGTATGAGTTGTGATTAGTTTTTTGATTTTTTAGATGAGTTAGAATTGGGTTGTTTTGGATGTTTCTTATCTAGTGGGTTTTTGTAAGATAACCTTAAAACATTGGGGACTAATGGGTCATTTTTAAAATTTTAAACAAATTGGTAAAGTAGTTAACATGAGGGGGAGTCGCACGTAGGTCGACATTGGTGTCTGCTGCATCTTAGATCTCGCTGGCTACGGATGACAGCGAACCAATTTGGAGTAAATCCAGTTTCATAATCCATTTTTGTTTCCGAGTAAAGAACATAATCCATTTTGGAACTCTGATTTCGAAGTTTCTTTTTCTTTTTATATCACCAATTGTATCGTTGCGATTTTCTGACTGTTGCCTGTTTGATCGGCTGCTTATGTCCTTGATTCCAATTCGTTGTTGGAAATGCTGGTCTAATTATTTTTCCCGGGTGATGTATATTATTTAATGTGTTAATTGTGAGTTGCCGAAAATAATTGTGAGTTGATTCTCTTTTCGCGTAGTGACGAAGTAAATTTTAAGTGGATCAGACTTTTTTCTTAGTGTTTTAGCTATCTTATCCTTAATCCGTTTTGCATAACCAAACTTTTTTTTTGTTTAAACAACTTTGATCGGGCTCTTTTTTTTTTTTTTTTGTAGCCCAGCTTATCCTTCCAGAGATTGCCTTTCATGTTTTTGTCCGTCCCTAACATTATAATTCCATTAAGGTAAATATTTTTTTTGAAATATATGTCCCCTGCTGTTCGTAATTGTATGAATTTGGTACTTGAGTTGTTTGCTTGTAAATTTTCTGCAATTACTTTGATGATGTGTTCCAAATATATGTCTATGAGGTTTATGTCGTTGAGGTCCTTCTATCTACTAATTGCCGGGAATGGTTTTATGGCGAGCAGACCTATATTGATGTTATTGTCAATTTGATTGTTTGGGGGTGCTGTTGGAATGTGTTGTGATGCTTCGCTATTTAGTGTTATCTTATTTTGTTTGAATTTAAGTTTCTTTTTTATACATTATTTATGTTTGTTTTTCGTGTTTGGTTTTGTATATATTCGTTTCTATGTATTGGTAATCAATATGAAAAATAAATAGAAATGCTTTTATTCGAATTGTTGGAAATGATTTGCTCATGATAACATTGGTAAACCTTATAGTCTAAACGAACATGATGAAATTGATCATTTATTTGTAGTGGTAGCAGTGGTCACATCTATTTTCCATGTCATTGATGCTACAGTTGACTGTTGGTTGAAATGTGGCCAATGTAGAGTAGTATCTTTGTAGCTTTTGTACTTTGACTCTGTGTAATGCCCTCTTGATATTTTTCCAGCATTGATCACCCTTTGCTTTGTTTTCCTTCCAGCCTAGCTTATCCAACCACATATTTCCTTCCACTATATCGCCCTTGCATAATTTTACAATTCTATAAAGGTAGATACCATCTTTGTAATTACCTTCTGCTGCCTTTTTCAAATGTTCCAAGCCTGCTTCTGTGTTGTTCTTGTGAAAATACTCTTGTATTCCTTTGTTGTAGTGTGCCTCCACATTTCCACTTGCTATGCATTTCTCCATGAGGTTTTGTATTTGGTAATTTCTGCTAGTGGATTCATAGCTAGTGGCCTTAGGTTGATTTTCTTGTATACTCTGTTGTCTTGTGCTGCTTTTGCTAGTTGTGGTGATGCTTCCATAACATGTCTGACTGTTTTGCGTGAAATGAGAGCAACTCTTGAGATGATATCTCCTAGGATGTCGTTTGGTAGTTCATCAAGGGAGTAATATTTCTTTTGCTGCATTTTCATAGTGTTTGCTACGTATCTCAGTCTGGATTTTTAAGAGCGTACTTTATAGGCTGGATGTCAATTGCAGTTACGTTTGTGTTTTGTTTTCCCTAATTGTTGTCCTGCTATTATATTGTGTATTCGGCGTTTGATATTGAAGATTTAATGATTTTTTGCCATTACTTAGAATCATTATTTTTGGGTGTTATTAGTTGAGTAATTGGGTTGAGTGGGTTTTGTTATAATTATTTCTATAGTTGAGGTCAGCGAATGAAAAAACAGAGGAAGTCATATTAGTCAGAAAAAAAGTAGAAGACAAAGTATAACCTGCGCATCATGAAGTTCAAGTGGTGGCTTTATATAAGACTACGACTTAACTCAATTGAAGAAATGAGTCGTGGGCTAAGCATTAGATAAGAGAGCTTTGAACGACACAAATTTCCGTTTAACACAGACCCGTGACAGTGGAAATTAAAGAGAGGGCATGCTAAGGGTGTCGAGGAGTGGGAAATAATATCTAATTCATTTCTAACCATTGCAATGTGAGAATATAAAACGCGAGGAACATAGAACGAAGCAGGAAACAGATGCCTGCGATTGAAGACGGCGAGTAGGAGGAGATAAGGTTGTTGTTAGGACAACTAACAAATTTGGGTTTGAAATGGGCCTTTCAAGTGTTAGTGGGTAAGTGTTATTAAGAATAAGCCCACAAAATTAAATCAGAGGTTGCTGAGGTGGCATTACCATAAGTAAAAAAAAGCCAACTTTATATATATATATATATATAGATATTTTAATCATCTTGTTGAAATCTTCGTTACAGTATCAATTTGTCATGTAAAGTCGTATCTGTCAAATATGAGTGTGTCACGTGTGTGTACGCTTAAACCATGTCGAGATTAGTCCGTAAACAAACTACCTAAGCAATCTCCAAAACTCTTTTTTTTTTATTTTTTTTTGGCTTTCGTCAACTAAAGAACTGTATATAAGATACCAAATAAGATATTTTATCGTTCCGATATGTCTAAACTAATTTTGACACAGATCGCAATATGTCAAATATCAATTTTTACAAAATGTTACGAAATATTTTATTTAAAAAGATAGTTTATTCAAACTGTGTTGATAATTTGATAGTTCTTTCAGCCTAAAAGGGCCAATTCATAATAATTTAGTTCGATGCTCCACCTATCCAGCCACACTTTATTGCATATTACAAGCTTACACGATGAAACACTGGAAGCATAAAACAAACCAGAAACCCAAAATACCATTTAGATTCATTTAGACATTTTTGCCGCTAGCTCTCTAACAAACTTAGCAGCTACCATTGCCGTCATGTCGTCTGCGGTATCGCGCTGCGGGTTGTACTCAACAACATCAGCCCCGACCAAATCTCCCTGAAGGTTGTGTAAAATGTTAAGGACGTCTCGGAAAGACAGGCCTCCTGGTTCGTAATGGGATACTCCGTGTGCGAATCCCGGATCAAGACAGTCAACATCAATCGAGATATACACGCCCTTCACTCCTTCCCCTAGTTTCTGTACACACCATATTCTCAATTTATGACTTAATAATATGTACAAAAAAAACTCTACAAGGAAAGTATATAATTAAAGACCGAACCAAATTCCTCAAATTAAAACCGAACCAAACTTTATTACAAAACCGAACCAAAACTGAACTCTAATTTACAACCACAACAACTTTATTATGTCTCATCTAAACTTAGAAATAGATAGATAGATCGATACCAGATTTTCCAACATTTGGCGATCTTTTGAGAAGGTCCGCATCTCATACTGTTCTACTCCGAACCGCTTGCCTTGTTCTCGTCCTTCCTTGTTTATCGATCTAATCCCAACCTACAATAAAAGTTCGGGTTCTCCTTAGGATTATGTTTTTGTAATAGCTTGCCCACGTATATACAAAAAATAGATATTAGACACCAACCTGTAAAAGTCTCCGGGCATAGCCACCTTCCATGATACGAGCAAAAGAAGATGCATGAGAGTAATAATTGCCTTCGAAACGGTCATATATATCTGGATGTGCATCAAGATGAAGAATGTCCACAGGTCCTCCAAGTTTCTCGGAAACGGCTCTCACAACAGGGTAAGATATAGAATGGTCTCCACCTATGACCAGCGGGCGCAATGGTTCCTTGACACAATTAACAAAATCACAGTTACTTCATTGGCCTAAACAAGAAATGTATTGCTCTCAAACATTAAAGAACTTCTCCAATGATGGCATAAGACAAGATCGAATGGTCAAAGAGCGTACCTCTTCCATCACCAGCTTCACAGATTGGCTTACTACATTCATCAGTCTTTCATCATCAACACCCATTTCTCTAATCTCTTGTACCGGAATATCCCCAACATCACTTAGAATCCGTGGATCTTTTAGCTCCATCCCTATAAACAGAGTATTGAGTAATAATCTGTATATAAAGTACCATTTAGACTATTTTATGGCTATACAAAACATGAGAGTGTGCAACATTTAAAATACAAGTTGGTAATACATAGAAACTCATGTTACCTTCTTCAGTGGTCGAGTTTGTGCTACCACACCAAATAGCCTCCCTTACATGAGGAGGAGCCAAGGCTGGGCCTTCAAGGAAAGAAGAGTTGTGACCAAGTGGTACTCCAAGAAGAGCTGTTGTAGCTTTAGCTCCTCCAATGAGTCGCACTAACTCTCCCTACACAATATATACAATACTCTATTTATTTCATACAACCTAAAGAAAAGAAATCATGAATTATAAACGATAACCTATAAGTGTATACTTTGACATATCCAAAAACAGAAAAGAAAAAATAAACATTATATACTTTGAGTTTTGCTCTTTCACGGATGAGAGTTAAAGAGGCATCAATGACACGATTCTGCCCTGTCTCGACCAAAGAAGTAGGTAAGGACTGCAAGGTCGTGAACGGCGCAGACATGAGTCTCTTGACATAGGGGTTTCCTCTCTGCCCAATCTTCCACATATTTGAAATTGTAAAGTCGATGGCGGTAAGTGTAAGGGAACCAGTGATGATTGCTTTGCGGTACCAGTGAGGAGCCATTCCGATTTTATGTCCTTATATACTAAAAGAAAATGAGAATATACATGTATATTATCACATGTTGAAAATGTTTATAAATTATATGTAGGGATGTTAAAATGGGTGAAAAAACCCGGTCCGGCCCAAACCCGAAAAAAACCCGCTCAAAAAAAACCCAGATACAAACAACCCGAACGGGTTTTAGGTCTAGTGGGTAAACCCAAACGGGTTTTAACTCCTGTGGGTAAATCCGTGGGTACCCAAATTTTTTTTGTCTCATATAGTGTATTTTGCATTTTACATTGTGTATTTATATTTTGTATTATGTATATAAATGTGATTTTTATTATGTATTTTGTGTATTTTATTATATCTATGACAATTTTCAAAATAATATCTAATTAGATTAAGCAAAAACCAAAAACAAAGATTAAATACATAAAAGGTTCAGCAACTTTAAATACATAAAACCAAAAACAAAACCAAAAACAAAGTCACAAAAACAACAATAATTTTTTTCTCATTCTTCCTCCTATGGTTCTTCCAAAACCTAATCAGAATCTAAACAACAACAAAACAATGAAATTTCAATCAGAATTTCATAATTACATCTTTATTCTTAAGTAACAATCTTAATGAAACGTGAAATTTAATCTGTTTCCAGCCTCATATGAAACGTGAAATGAAACGTGAAACCCAAAAAAATATATAAACTCTGTTTCCAGCCTCATATGTGTATTTTGGAATAATATCATATATGTCCCCTCTATTTTGGCTAAAAATTTGATTTGGTTTGATAAGTATTTAAATTACCTAAAAAAAAAAACCCAATGGGTACCCATAGTCTTATAGGGTAAACCCGCGTAAACCCATATAAAATGGGTACCCGCCCGTTTTTTACCCATTTTTTTTTTCTGATTGAAAAACAGGTCCCGAAACTCTACATTTATTACGGATTTCGGGTACCCATCGGGTTTAAACCCACTGTTAACATCCCTAATTATATGTATATACAATATTTAAAATATTTGTGATATTCAAACCTTGTCTATCCAAAATAAAATTTTATATAAATAATAAAATGTATTTCGGTTGCTGGTTAGATATATTTTATACATGATGGTGAAGATATATGGCATTGTTCAAAACTGAAATAATGTTTTGTATTGGAGATTGATTGGCATATAGGACCACCGGCCGGGTATGGTTACCGGATAGTTGTGCGCTTGTTTGTGATTGGATTTTAAGTCTTGTTGTGCTGCGTGAAGAGCTTAGTGGCATGTGAACTTGGTGTTGGAACAACGTGATTGATGGATTTAAGTTTGTTACAATTTTGCTTTTTATCGCTTTTGTAAATTACTGACCAATTAATAAATGGAGACAACAACAACTCAATTCTTGTTATAAGAATGAATGGCCATAATAAAATCTAGCAATTTTCCAAATTAGCGATGCTAAAAACACAAATAATAAACGAGTGTCGAATTGTAGCTGGTCCCAAATAGTTATGTTTAATCGACTTGGAAAATGACATAAGTAATGCGTACGTGTCAATGGGTCGCTGTGCAAGGGTGAAAACAACAAAAACGTGCCCACTTTTCTACTCACTTCTAAATAAAATTTAAAACAATAACGTACACTCTTTGCTTCTTTTAGATAAGACGCTCATAAATTGATCAAGAAAATGGATTTTTTTTAAGGCTAATTTGGTGATAACCAATTTATTAACCTAGTTATCGATATAAAATGTTTTAATTATTTGCATATTAGTATTGTGGACCTTGATCGGCTAACTCCTAGCGATCGACTTAGAAGGATGGGGTTTCAAGTACCGTCCAATTATTTACTCATAAATATATAAATATTTTTTTTATGTTTTTATATGGGTTAAAAATTGAATTACGATATTATTGTAAAAAATTTGATTATATATTTGGTTTAATATATATTTTACATTGCTATCAATTTTATTTTTTTATTTGTTTTCATTTACTTCTTCCCATTTTTCTTTATTTTATTATATATATATATTAAAAAAATAGAATACAGATGTATACTATTTTAGTGGCTATAAAAAATTTAAATTATCGATAGCAAAATTTTTATATCCTTGACATAGACACCAATTTGGAATCTTTCCGAGTAACCAGAAATAATAGTCATTACAAGAAAGAGCATAGACAAGAAATAATAAGACAAGGAAACATAAGAAATCTAAGAATCTCTTCAATTGTGTTGTGTGCACATTGCAGTGCTTATTGAAGCTATGCCTACACGAACAGCAGAGACGACTCTGTCACCTTGAATCCAAAGAAACAGAGCAGACTCTTTTACTAATTACAGATCTCAAGTAACTGAGCTTTTGTCTCAAGGTGAGAGGATCTCGTCTCATCATGATCAACAACAAGAAGCCAGTGAGAGACATTCTGAGAGTGTTATAGGATCTGGGATGTCCAATTTCGAGAAAGAGAATTTGAATGTCTTGTTTTGGCGGTGTGTTAGGAATCTAACTCCTGAAGTTGATGAGGTACATTAACATCAATGTTCAACTTACTGATATTGTTTTGTTGTTAGTATGGTGAAGGAGTATTTGATGTTATTGCAATTTTGTTTACATATGCAGCGATGTGTGTGTTCCATGTACCTGATTTCACGGCTAGGGAACAAATGTTAGTCATCTTCCACTTTCGTTCTTGAAGAATCCGGAGGGGAGAGAGTATGTCTTTTACTTTTCCTTACATTTTTGTTAATCCACTTGCTTGAAACATATGCCACACATATATCTTTCCGTCATGGCATTGTTTTTGTAACCGGGTGTCATAATTCTCTTCTTCTTCTTTTCTCAAAATACTTTCAGAAAGATGACATTCAGCTACTTCTGAGTTCGGACCCTGATATGGTCAAGAACATAGCGTCCCAGTATTCTAGTATTCTGCTGTCCAAAGTAACTAACTTCTTCTTTTGAATCTTACCGTACATTGTTAGCTTGCCGAAAGATCAAACATCTAATATAGCTTACTTCTGCATATGTAGGACGGAGAACATGGCATGTAAATCAGCTGGTGAAGAGCCTTTGTCGGAAGAGGATCTTTCAAACCGATCCCTGAACCATCAAGGCTAGAGAGTTTCCTCATCATAAACCAAGTCTCAAACTTCTGTGGCCAAATCAATGGGTATGTTCTCGTGTTTACTCTTTATAACACAGTTTCACCATTTCTAGCTTTTGGAAAGAGATTAAAAATGTGTCACCCGTTGCAATGCAGAGTGGCTGGCCAGAACTTTAGCAGGCTTTACCTGACCAAAGCATTGCACAAAAACTGATTGCAAGAGTAGCCAAGCTTTTGTCAAACTGAGTCTCGAAATGTTTGAGCTTAAGCAAGACAACATCAAGACTGATGAACCCAAGCAAGAATAGGCTAAGCCTGCTGAAGCCACTGAGGTAATATAACTTAATATTAAGTGTATGAATTGTCCTTGTTGGATCAAATCTCAATATTGTTTTGGTTGTTTGTTCATTCAGAACTGATCAAAAGGCTTGGAAGTTGAATGAGATTAGATTCAAAAAACTATATTTTTAAAAATAAGAGACGCAAAATTATATTCTACCATTGGAGGGGATAATTTTAATTAGAATTTTAAGGATTCTTATTTTATAAACAGTACATAATATATTCATTAAAAATTACAACAGTAAATAAGAGAATTAAAATTAAAACCCACTGTTGGTGTTGCCCTTATGTGACTTAGGTACTTTCACATAAACTATAACCCACAAGAAGGTTATAGTTTATATACAATCATCAGTCATGCAATGCTACTTTCAGAAACAGCATGTCTCAAGCTAGTTGGTGTGTTCAATTTGGAGTCTAGACTTATAGAGGATCAACAATTTTCGGACAAGCTAACTAACTTCTTAAAGCATAATGTTTGACATTTTAGATTGCAGAATCATAATAATAAAGTAAAAACAGAAAAAAAAAAAAAAAGGTTCCCATAACAGAAATAGTTGAAGGAAAGTTTTACAAGTTACTATTAAACGAAAGTTCTCATAACAGAAATATAAAGTTCCAACAAATAAATGAGACAACAATAGAGAAACATTACTCAGTACTCACTTGCCACATTCACAGTCTACGATGCATTTGCACTTGCATCTGCATCAGTCGCAGCTACAGTTTATGCTGCATCGACCACAGCTACAGTTTCCGCTGTATCGACCGCAGCTACAGTTTCCGCTGCATCGATCTCAGTTACAGCTTCCGCTGCATTGGTCTCAGATACAGTTTCCGCTGCATGAGTCTCAGCTACTGTTTCCGCTGCATTGGTCTCAGCTATAGTTTCTGCTGCACAAGAATTCATTGAAGCTTCGGGGTGTAACTTGGCTCTCTTATTCATGCGTCTTCGAGTTCTAGGAGCAGCTTGAGGAGTGGGGAAAAGCACTCCTTTGAACTCTTCTGATCCCTTCTTCACGGTTACCAGGTAACCGCTTTCAAACTTCCCATCGATGATCCCAGTAACCTTGGTGCCAGGTTTCAGTTCTTGAGGATCTGAATGAAATTCATAACGCAAATCTCAACACTCCAAAATAAGATAAAGTAAGAGAACCTAAAAAACATATTGAACTATATATGGATACAAATTAAACATGTAATGATGCAAACATATCCAAAACATTCGATATTTTAAGTACCCATGCCTCGCTTTGCAGCTCTTCGGACAGGGCGCTTCAGTGCTTTCTCTGCGAAAAAAAGGAAGAACATGTGTATATTAATCTTGGAGGTCAATTAGAGATATAAGAAAACATATATATGATTGGTATTTTTCTCAGACCATTCCCCTTAAATGTAGAACGCGGAGCTCGGAAGTAATACACATGCTCAAACTCAAAGAGCGTTCTTTCATAATTAGTCCTTAAAACACTTGCTGCATTTGTTACTACTGTCTTAAAGTTGAATAAGCCAATCACTTCTTTGCATCGGCCATCCTTGATCACCTAGAATCAAATATGATATAATTATTAAACATATATATATATATATATATTAATGCATGAAACAAATATAGCTTCAAAACTTCATGTTCAATGGCATTCACAAATTACTTGTTACCTCTCGAAGACCACCACGAGATGTGACCTCGATGAACAGCCGATGCAGATCGAGACTGTTTCCATCCATAACAGGGATCCTTTACAAAAGGCAAAAAAAAAATCATAAATATTCCATAAAATGAAATTTTATTTAAGATAATAAATCAACTGAAGCACAAACAATGAACATATCAAAGAGGAAAAAGCAATTTCCATTTCCATACACTTTACTTTTAAAACATTTTGGCACTAACGGTAACCCAAAAAAACAAAATATATATCCTTAACCTATTCATGGTTTAGCATTTCAAAATTTTGTTGAAAGCAAATAAAAAATTGATTTTGGACTAACAGATTTAAGGACAAAATAGATCCAATTCAATAAGCCACACACATTTTCGTGCCCTAACGATTCTCAAACCTAATGATATTTGGATTCCCCTCTCCAAATAAATTTCATCAAAAATTTCATGAAGACCTTAAATTTCTAACACTAGTAATTGACCAAGAAAAAAGAAAAAACAATACAAGTTAATTTTTTTTTCGGAAATAAGTTTTGGGCCAAAGCCCATGTATAGTTTATCTTAACATGATTATCGCTTTCCAGATTTTTCCTATTCACCATTCTATAATCATTTCTCGAACATAGGGAATCACGTCTTCCTATTCCTTTTGAAGGATGCTTTCGCCACTCGACCACACAAGGGATTGCAACAAAATTGCTTAAATCTCTAATAAACTCATTAATTTAATGTAGACTAGGCTTTTACATCCATAATAATAATGTGTAAACCAATTGTTTCATCAAGAAAATGCATAATGAAAACAAAATGTCATATAAGGAAAACAAAACTCACTTAAAATGTTGCCCAGAAGATTCGAAAAAATTTTGGAGCGTATCCCAAAAAATTTAGGATTTTGGACAAGATCCTCGTACATAGATGTACGAGAGGAATCGCCTTTTTCTAAAACCGAAAACCCATTAACAGGAACCACTTCAATTTGTGATTTACCTGTTGACATCAGTTCTTTTCTGGTGTTTTTTGGTAGAGCGGTAAAAAAAGTGTTCAACCTTTAGAGATAAAATGAACTTTAAAGCATGGTTTTTTTATAACCTTCTTCTTATCTGAAATTAGGGGATATACAATACAATTTTCTTTCTCTCTCCGCCATATAAAAATACATTACATCTTTCTTTTAATTTACAACTTGTAGCATAATATTGAATTAATTGTATTGGTCTTTTGGTAAATGTTTTAAATGTAACTAGGTACTAACCCGCGGTATACCGCGGGCTGAACTTTATATTTATATGTAACTTTTTAATAATTTATTTTGCTACTATATTGTTTATATTCATTTGTAATTATAAATTCAGTTTGTTTATATAATTTTTGTATTTTTAAAATATTTATTGAAAATCTTTGTCAAAAAAATAAAATGACATTCTTGCTATAGTTCTGAAATAAGTAAAAGAATTGTCACATTGACAGTTTTGTAATCTAGGATTTATAACCAATTGTCTCGAGATATTCGGTAAGTTTTCATTTAATTCGAATCATATAGTATCTTTATATAGTTCTATAAACCCTCTTTGTAAAGGATATATAATTAAATATAGTAGCATGATGTGTAAATGACTTAATCTCTGGTAGAACACTACATTAATTTTTTTTTTTTTACTCAAATCAGATTATATTGATTTAGGAAATGTCATTACTAAGAGGGGGAATTAACTATTATAGACTCAATATAGTACTCATCTCTACAACCAAATTTTGCTAAAGTATGAGCAACATTGTTGTGTTCCCTTTTTATAAATGTAAAACTGATGAAACTGAACTTTGATGCCCAAAACTTTATGTCCTGCAATAGATTTGATAGGGATGCATTCGTTAAAGAGCCATTAATCAGCTTGCACAAAGATTCATTATCACCTTCAAAGATGACTGCATCATGTCCTTGGTGCCATGTTTGTTCTAGAACCAATATTAATGTCTTTGCTTCCGCCTCCAGTGATTTTTCTGTGTCAGTTAGTTTCTTTGCGCCCCAAACCAGTTCAAGAAAACTACATTAATTATTGAGTTTATTTACAGTGTTAATATTCATAATTTTTATTTTGGGTATCAATAATATTATGTGTAATTAGCAATAATATGACTAATTTTTATAACAATAATTTTATTTTATTTTTATTTTTGATAAATATTAAGGACTATTATTTTATTGTACATACATAATAATACTGATGTCAAAAAAAAACAAAACATAATAATACTGTATTCTGTTTTATTAAAACATCGATAGAGAATAACTCAGCTATTGTTAGTGTAGGAATGCATCATCTTTTTCTTTCTTAGGAAGTATCCTACTATCCTTATAGTCCATCTTTTGGGAGTCTGCAAACTTTTTAGTAAAAGTTATGTTACTATTAAATCAATACTATAATAATAAATGAATATCATGTGGGTATATTACCTGTTTTTGAAATCCTCGATTTCTTGTAGTTGAGGAGTAACTAAGACTTGTGAACTGTCGAAACATTAGACACACTCCTATATCTATTAGATGTAAAAAAAACCATAATAAATAAGTTTTTTTTATTATGAGTATATTCTTATTTTCGGTGATGGAAATATTATGAGTATAATCTTATTTTTGAGTAAAGAAATAATCAATATATCTTATGAGATTTTTTTTGTTAAGAGGATAAATATTTGGTAAATATATATAATACTATATATATGGGATTCGAAATCTAACCTGTTGCACAAAACTGATATATTTTGTATTTGGTCAATGTATCTAACCCGTGATTTTCTGATTAATTAGATAGTTAAATGATTATTAATTATCTTTAATACCCTCAATTATTTTAGTTTTGATTTAACTATTTTTAATGGCATTTGAATGTAATTTCTTACACTTTTTAAGGTTAGTTTCCTTTTTGTACTTCTCAATTAATATAGTAGGATAAGAGAATAAGATTTGAGAGTAATAAAATATTAAGTAAGTAAATAGTTTTTGCTTTAGTATTTAAATAATATAAATTGGCCATCATAATCTTTGGTTATATCCCCTGTTCAAAAACACGGCCGCGGAGGCCGCTTAGGCGCCTGTTAAACGCTCGGCGGCGGACCTCCACCTCAATATTACTCAAATCGCCCTAAAAATCGGAAAACAAAAAAAAAATTTATAAATTTTGTTTTTTTTGGCCTAGAAAAGTCTATTATATCTTAGATCTACCATTTGTTCATCGAAACCAGTTGAATCCAATGTGAATTCAGTCAAAAACAAGGTAATAAAATGACCGCGGCCATGGATTAGGGTTCCAGGTATCGGGAAGTCGTGCAGAGAACATACTTCCTTTCATCATTTTTTTAGCTAATCAAATGATGTCATATTATATTAAATTAAAAAAATCTACATATTTAAAATTATTAATAAAAATAATTTAATTAAACCCAAACCAACTTATAATTTTATTTAATTATAAAATATAAATTTTAATTTCTTTTTACAAATTCAAACCAACATATAAATTTATTTAATTATAAAATCTAAATCCTAATTCTCCTTTATAAACTGAAATCGACATATATTTTTGTTTAATTGTGAAATGTATATCCTAATTTTCTTTTATTAACCCAAACTGATATATAACTTTGTTTAATTGTAAAATCTAAACCCTAACTCTCGCTTATAAACTCAAACTAACAGATATTCTCGCTTAATTATAAATTTTTAATCCTACTTCTGTTTTAAAAACCCAAACTGACATATCACATTATTTAATTGTAAAATATAAATCTTATATATAAATTCATATCAACATATGACCTTATAAAATCAATGCTAGCTCAAGAATATGTTATTAATTATCTTAAAACTATAGAAAATATTAAAATATTTATTCATTTCCATTTATAAAGTGGTATATTCGGACTGGTGAAAAAAAAAAGATTTATTTATTTATTTATTTTTTCTTTTGGCGGCCAAAAAAAGTCACCCCTCTTTTTCGTTTTCTTTATTATCGGATATAACCAAAAATTTTTTCCCAATACAGTATTTATTTAATCAATTCATGAGTTAAAAAAATATATACAGTATTTATCGAATGTATATATTTTAAATTAAAACAATCGTTAGAGGTAATTAAATACAAAACAAAAAATTAACTAAAATCTATCGCATTATCATTTTTAATTTTTTTTTTCACTCGTACGATAATTCCACAATAATTCTATTCCTATTCCTAAAAGAATTGCTATTGTGCTCTCATCTCCATGGGTATATATAAAGCTATAACCCCCAACAATCCAATCTTCAACAGTCGTCATCAACTAAACCAAATCCAGTGTGTTTTCAGATATAATCGCTTGTTGGTAAACACTTCATCTCCTTATATTCAATTTCTAAACATACTACTAAATCATATATCTCTTTGTCATTGTTATTTTGATCTTTCAATGTTGTTAGACTAGAATCGTTTCTTTTCGTGACAACAACTTCTATATATATTGTAACAATTGTTTACACTTCTTTGGTTTTCAGATCAGAAAAAAATATATTGAGATGGCGGCTAACGAGGAAGAAGGAAGCATCTTGAAAGCTCTTGACAGTGCAAAGACTCAACTTTACCACTTCAAGGCGGTTGTAGTCTCCGGTATGGGTTTTTTCACAGACTCATACGATCTCTTCGTGATATCTCTCATCACGAAGCTACTTGGCCGGATCTACTATCAAGTTCCTGGCTCCTCTTCTCCTGGAAGCCTTCCTGACGGCATCTCGGCCGCCGTAAGCGGTGTGGCCTTTGCTGGAACGTTTCTTGGACAGATTTTCTTCGGGTGCCTTGGTGACAAGCTTGGACGTAAGCGAGTCTATGGTTTGACCCTCTTGATCATGACCATATGCTCCATTGGTTCTGGTCTTTCCCTTGGTCGTGACCCCAAAACCGTCATGGTAACTCTCTGCTTCTTCCGCTTCTGGCTCGGGTTTGGCATTGGTGGTGACTATCCACTCTCGGCTACGATCATGTCCGAGTATGCTAACAAACGAACTCGTGGTGCGTTCATAGCAATGGTTTTTGGTATGCAAGGAGTTGGGATCCTTGCCGCAGGAACTGTTTCTTTACTTGTCTCGTATATTTTCGAGAGTACGTTCCCATCTCGGGCCTATGTATTGGACGGTGCGGCCTCAACCGTTCCACAGGCGGATTACGTATGGAGGATCATCCTCATGTTGGGCGCCTTACCAGCTCTCTTGACATACTATTGGCGTATGAAGATGCCTGAAACTGCTCGTTACACCGCTCTAGTTGCCAAGAACGCTGACCAAGCGGCTTCGGATATGACTAGGGTTCTTAACGTAGATGTTGAAGCCTCTTCAGCGAAACATGACCAAGATAGGGTTTCCACTGACGAGTTTGGCTTGTTCTCTAAGAAATTCCTTCACCGTCACGGACTTCACCTATTCGGAACAGCCACCACTTGGTTCCTCCTCGACATTGCTTTCTACAGCCAAAACTTGTTCCAGAAGGATATCTTCACAACCATCGGATGGTTACCTCCGGCTAAAACCATGAACGCAATCCAAGAGCTCTACATGATCGCCAGGGCTCAAACCCTAATTGCTCTTTGCAGCACAGTCCCCGGTTACGTTGCCACTGCGTGTTTTATCGACAGAATGGGACGGTACATAATTCAGATAATTGGATTCGCTATGATGACTGTGTTCATGTTGGTTTTAGCCATACCGTACCACCATTGGACTTTACCAGCTAACCGGATTGGTTTTGTGGTTTTCTACTCTCTCACTTTTTTCTTCTCCAATTTCGGACCTAACGCAACTACGTTCATTGTCCCGGCTGAGATTTTTCCGACAAGGCTTAGGTCTACTTGTCACGGTATCTCGGCGGCGTCAGGTAAAGCCGGTGCGATGGTTGGTG
Source organism: Camelina laxa (assembly GCA_024034495.1). Lineage (NCBI taxonomy): Eukaryota > Viridiplantae > Streptophyta > Magnoliopsida > Brassicales > Brassicaceae > Camelina > Camelina laxa. The sequence continues at coordinate 14,246,899 of CM043881.1, forward strand.
CATTCGGGTTTGCTGCTTTGGTTAAAGCTGTAGGTATGAGCACGACGTTATACATCATGGCAGGAATCAATTTTGTTGGCTTGGCAATCACGGTACTTGTAATTCCGGAGTCTAAGGGGAAATCACTTGAGGAGCTTTCCGGCGAAACTGAACCGGAGAAGATTGTTGTTTAGGTTTTCTTTTGGTTTTATTTATTTTTCTTTATTTCCGAATTTTGTTAGGATTTTGTGGTGTTTTGTCAGATATTTAGATCCTTATGAAAAGATATTATATTATATTGGTTATTGCTGAGTTTTCCCACTTATATATATATATATATATGGTTCTTGCTGAGTTTTCCCACTTATATATATATATATATATATATACTAGTATTTTTCACCCATTTATTAACATAAAATAAATACTGTATATATGTAAAATGATTTTTTAACAACCAATATTTTGGATAATAGAATATTATAAAATTTCAGAGAAATTCACATTGGATATGTGTACACATTGGATTGAGCCACGCTTTAGCCATATCAAATATGAATAACATTTACGATCCTGCATACATCTAGCTAGATTAAATAAAAAATCAAAAAAAAAAAAAACAAATAGAAATGATCTATACACACTGGATATGGCCCTGTTCGTGAGGTGCTAGATTAAAATCTTAGAAATTTGGAGTCGCCGGAATAAACAGCGATACAACCCAACCTTTAAATTTGAAGTATCGATTGTGTTATTTTGCAGTTGGGCTTGACATCTTCTTAATGGGCTATGCAGCGACTGGACTCGACTCTGTGTTCTTGGGCTGCCAAACCATATTGTTGGGCTTAGGACCATTAGCTGTCTTTGTCTTGTTGTTGTCGGAAGAAGAACCAATTAGGTCTTCATTCCTCAATCTCGATTCTCTTTCCTCTTTTCTCAAGCTTTCCGAGTGCGAGATCTCAGATCCTCTAGTAGATCTCAAATAATTTTAACAACAAATATTTTAGATAATAAAATATTATAAAATTTCAGAGAAATTCACACTGGATATGTATACAAATTGGATTGAGCCACGCTTTAGCCATAGGAATGATCTATACACACTGGATATGGCCCTGTTCGCGAGGTGTTAGATTAGAATCTTATATTTGGAGTCATCGGAATAAACAGCGAGACAACCCAACCTTTCAATTTGAAGTAGCGATTGTGGCTGCTATATTTATTTTGTAGATCTCTAAATCCAAATCAATCTACCATTACCAGTAAGTTACAGATCTGTACCACAACCAACTTAAAAAGAAAAAATATTCAAAATACTGTCATTTAGAACCACTCGTTACTAAGAGTCGCAGCAACCGCTCTGATTGGTAATGGCTGTTACTTTTGGACTTTGACTTTAAAATTTTAGCTGTAGAGAATTTGGCTGTAGATGCTTTGACTGTTAAAACTTTAACTGTTAAAATTTGATTGTTTACCAACAACTTTAAAAGCTTTAACTTTTTATTATTATTATTATTATTATTATTATATATTAATAATATAATTTTAATAAATATATTTATGTCAGAATTTAATTTATATAGCAATTTAATAACAAAAATAAATTTTATTAATGATAAATTAAAATAAAAAAATGTAAGTATGATGATGAAAAAATAAAAAGTATTATGAAATGGATCTTAAAAGAAAGAGAAAAAAATAAGAATCATTAATTTGTAAAAATATAATATGTAATATATGTATATAAATACTTTTAGAGAGCTTTTAAATAAAATAGGGAGAAAAAAAAGAATGTTTTAATAATTGTTTAGTTTTTAAAGCATGTTTTTGTGGCTTTAAAAAAATGAGTAAACAACGAAGGAAAACAAAAAAAGTGGCTTTCAAAACTTTAAAAAAAATAAAAGCAAAAAAAGTCTGATTGGCTAAAAAATAACTTTAAATGCTTTAAATAATTTTAAAGTCATAAAAGTCTGTTCCCAATCAGGGCCTAAATGTTGTTTTGATATCCATTGAGCAAGCTATAGAAAGCCGTATTGACAAACCTTGGAGGGATAAAATATGCAAAATAGATCAATCAATATGAAAAAATTGTATGTCACTTTGATCATGCTTACAACTTTTAATGTTGATGGGCTATAAATGGAAATCCATGTACCAAACAAAAGGTTCTATAGTTAGATGGTAAACCAAAAGATGTAAAAACCTCACAATCCAAAATCAATTGGTAAATAAAATAATAGGTGAAAAAGTAGAGACTGCAATTTAGACTATGAACCTGCAAAGCCAAATGTAAAATCCATAATGCATATGTCGTGTATCAATGATGAAAAAAATGAAAATTAGAAAGAAGAAGATCATTACAAGAAATATGAGTTTCGGTAGCAGATCGTTGTAGCACAAATTTACTAACTGCTACTAAAAGTACCAAAATCGGATGTCAAGTATTTCGTAGCATTAGATTAACGTTGGAAAATGTTTTTCATTAAGCGGGAACAAAAAAATAACTATTGTATCTTGAAAGTTGCTGTGATGGCAAAATATTTTGGTTTTTCCCCCTTACCAAAAAAATATCGATTCTCAATATATAGAAAATGTTTTTTAGGTTTTGTTACACTTTGAAAAAAGAAAGCTTTGTAGAATTTCTCAACGATTACATCGATTCTTAGTTTGAAATCTCAAAAATTTTGATTCTCAATCCTGAAATCTCGATACCCATTTCCTGAAATCTCGATTCATATTCACGAAAACTTGATTCTCTGTCACTTTCTGTCTTCATCTATCTCCGCCTCAGTCTCTCTCCGCCTCCATCTTTCTCCGCCTTCATCTCTCACGGTCTCTGTCTCAGTAGCCTAGCCGATCTCTGTCTCTTGCCGTATCTGTCTAAGTAGCTCAGCCGATCTCTGTCTCTTGTCGTCTCTGTCTTAGTAGCATCGAACTCAACTGATCTCATCCACCTGAAAGGTATACGACATTCAATTGATGTATTTGATTTCTTGACTGTTTAGTAGTATTTGATCTCTTGACCGTTTTAAACATTGAAAGGTAACATTGAAAGGTAATTACATAGGTTAGTTGTAAAACAACCGCAACCGGATTTCCAATCCTAGCACATGATCAACGGGAAACGATTTCTCTGGAACACCATAATTCCGACGAGACAACCAACGTAGAAATCGCTCATTACAAAAATTTCCACAAATATACCAATCACACCTTATCTAATTACTGAGTCGCACAACCAACCATCCCTAACGACAGAATAACAAGAAAGGTGGACTAAAATATTTGATTTAAAATATCAAAAGAGAAGAAAGAGAAAATAAAAAGAGAGAGAGAAAGTGAGCAAAAGTTAAATGTTTTATAGGAAAAATGTTTGTCAGCTACTTGAAGTATACGCCAACACATAGTCACACATACAAACAATATAAATGTCTTTTTAACTACGTCAACTATTGTCATCACATAAGTACATACATAAACAAACATAGGTTATTTGTAAAACACCATAAACATTCAACTCCGGTGGTTGGTTCGCCGGAATCCGGCGTTGACCAGTGTTGACGGACATTGACCAGTTTTAACCGATGTTGACCAGTGTTGACCGACATTGACCAGTGTTGACCAGTTTTAACCGGCGTTGACCAGTGTTGAAAATACAAAATAAAAAATGATTTTTTTTAAAAAAAGATATATATTTGTTATAGTTTTATAAAAAAATCTACTACACATAAAAAATGATTTACCATTATTTTTATATATTTGTTATATAAAAATATTTAATAGCATGCTACATAATAAAATATAATAGGGTATACAAATGATATGGTATAACATTAAAAACCAAATTTTGAATCTATAAAAGGAAAATGTATATTTGTTGTATTATTTTGTAGTAAAAAATTATTATATAATCTTTTAGTAAAGTTATATAATTTTTTTTAACTTTTGTTTTTTTTTTAAAAATAAATAAAACTTTTAATTTTTTGATCAACATTGGTCAACTCCAGTCAATACCGATCAACACCGGATTCTGACAAACAAATCATCGAAATTAGATGGTTATGATGTTGTACACATAACTCATGTTTGTTTATGCATGTACTTATATAATAACAATAGTTCATGTAACGAACAAAATATTTATATTGTTTATATGTGTAGTTATGTGTTGGTTAATACTTGCCGTAGCTAACAAATATTTTTCCTCATTTCGTCTACAAGTTTAGCTCATTGTTAGTTTGTTAATTCTTTTTGAATTTATAGTCATTTAGTATAAATACTCTTTCTACCTATGTTTTTAATGTAATTATATTAAATCTTTTAATTACCACCATTGAACTTTTTAATAAACTTAATTATTTAAAAATATATGCATGTAACGTAAATTTTTAACAGTTGATAATAAAACCTTTTAATGTTAGTTTCCATTTTGTATATTATGTAACGTAATTTTTGGTTTCTATCTTCTTGGTCACTGATTCGTTTTCGTAGCGGCGCAACATAGGTATCTCAGACGAATCTTGTGTTGCCCAAATTTGATCTGTGAGTTCAGATCCAATTTCAGATATGTCGAGGATTATTGGGAAAAGAGGGATTCACCACTTCTACAGGCTCAATTCTGCATCGTTCACGACCGTGTCTGCTTCTTCGATCGAGAAAGGGCAAAATCGTGTTATTGATGCTTCGTTAACTCTCATTCGTGAAAGGGCTAAGCTCAAAGTATACACTTTTTTTTTGTAAAGGTTTAATCTTTTTCAATGTTTATTGGTCTTGTCTGTTGTTTCATGATTGATTGTGTTGTGTAGGGAGAGTTAGTGCGTCTTTTAGGAGGAGCTAAAGCTGCAACATCACTTCTTGGAGTACCACTTGGTCACAACTCTTCTTTCCTTCAAGGTCCTGCCTTTGCTCCTCCTCGTATTAGAGAAGCTATTTGGTGTGGTAGCACAAACTCTGCAACTGAAGAAGGTATTAACATGGGTTTCATTAGGAACTTAAAAGTTTCATCTTTTGTATAGCAACAACTTGGGTCTGAATTTGGAGTTGTTTCTCGCATTGAATGGTTTATAAGAGTGAAATGGTTAGGTTTCTGTTGTTACTAGATGATCCAACTTATGCTCTTCATAGTTTATACAGCTATTGATGTTCGGTTTTTACCGTTTTGCAGGGAAGGACTTGAAGGATCCACGGGTTCTAACTGATGTTGGGGATGTTCCGGTGCAAGAGATTAGAGATTGTGGGGTTGATGATGATAGACTGATGAATGTAATAAGTGAATCTGTGAAGTTGGTGATGGAAGAGGTAAAGCTATTTGACCATTAGGTCTAGATGTTATGCTACCTTACCTAATTCAGTAAATATGTTTTGAATGTTCTGAATCTTTAAATCCATGGAGAAGTTCTTTTTGAGATCTTAGTGTTTGAGGTCAACACATCTCAGTGTTGTATTAGTCTTTTGTTATACTTATTGGATCATCTTGGTGTTATTTAGGACCTGAAGTTTTTCTGTTTTGGTCACATTTGATTGACATACTGGTTTAGAGTCAATAAAGCTAAAAGTCCAAATAACTGATATTTTGTTATCTGTATCAGGAACCATTGCGTCCGCTGGTCTTAGGTGGAGACCATTCCATTTCTTATCCTGTTGTGAGAGCGGTTTCTGAAAAGCTTGGAGGGCCTGTGGACATTCTTCATCTTGATGCACATCCCGATATCTATGACTGTTTCGAAGGAAACAAGTACTCTCATGCATCTTCTTTTGCTCGTATCATGGAAGGTGGCTATGCTCGGCGGCTTTTACAGGTTTGTCCGATTTCTCTGTTGTATATATATCACAATCTCTTGAAAAGATAATCTCCAACGGAGAACCAAAATTTTATTGTAGGTTGGGATTAGATCGATAAACCAGGAAGGACGGGAACAGGGCAAGAGGTTTGGAGTAGAACAGTATGAGATGCGAACCTTCTCGAGAGATCGCCCTATGTTGGAAAATCTGGTATCTCTATCTCTCCCTATATGTAGAATAGACGAAGAGTATTAGAAGTAGTGGTGGTCATTCAGTTTGAAACTTGTTGGTTCAGCTTTAGTCTGAGGAATTTGGTTGGGCTTTTGTATGCATTGCTTCTTGAATGCTTATTAGAGGTTTTGTGCATTTGGTACATGTTAAGTTATATATATTGAATGTGGTTTGTACAGAAACTAGGGGAAGGAGTGAAGGGAGTATACATCTCGATAGATGTTGACTCTCTCGATCCAGCATTTGCACCCGGAGTGTCCCACATCGAACCAGGAGGTCTTTCTTTCCGAGATGTCCTTAACATCTTACACAACCTTCAGGCAGATGTTGTCGGGGCTGATGTTGTCGAGTTCAACCCACAACGTGATACTGTGGACGGTATGACGGCAATGGTTGCGGCTAAGCTTGTTAGAGAATTAGCCGCGAAAATCTCGAAATGAACCAGAATGGTTGTTTGGAGTATCTTGTTTTATCATGTTTCTATGTTCCATTGTGCAATAAGTTCATATAGGTTCTTGAATGCAATAAGTCTGCCTCTGTTGACGGACTATCGAACAAACATAATATGAATTCTGATCTTAGGTTATAATATCAATGTTCATACCCTCATATAATCCTCTGTTTTTTTTCGCGGAACATTTCCCTTAATAATCTCAAATTGTCAGTAGAGAACAGTTCATGATCTTAAGTTTTAACCATCGCTCGACCTAGCAGGTATCTTGGCATTCAATATAGCTCGTAAGCAGGGGCCAAAGCTTAGATCCTGACTTGCAAATCTCTGAATCAGATAATGGTCGCTCTAGCACGAATACCCAACCAGTTCTCCGAGTTCAGTCATATATATCTTAATAAGAATGCCTACACTATGATCATGCATTTTAAAAGTAAATGTCAATGAAGGCCGACTAACTATATTATTATTTTTTGTATGTGTTGGGTTTGATCGGTTCCTTACGGATCGTTCTTTCGTTAAAGATGCTCTCGACCAACAAAACCACCTCCTGATATTGTAACAGCAACGTTAGTGCTATGTGTTGTTAAATCATGAGGACATCTTTGAAAGTGCAGGTATTTTACTCTGGTGGAACACATGTTTGAAACCTTTCTTGTCCAGGACAAATCAAGTTTTACAACGATAGCATGAATCGTTGAGACGTAAATACTGTCACCACGTAGTAGTACTATATCAGATATACTTCCTAACTCTGTATTCTAGAACCTCAAGGTAATGATCTTTCCCGTTCTTGCAAAAGGCTAAATTAGTTGCACTATACTCGTAACTGAAGTACCAAACAACAACATACTCTTCTTTCTTCTCGTCTACCCAAAAGACCTCTTAGCGCAAGTCCAATGGTAAATTAAGAATTTTTAAACAATATATAATGTACTGTTTATAAAATAAGAATAAGAGTGCCTCTTAAGTGTACTAAATAAGAGTTGTCTCTTATATTTTAATTTAATTTTGATTTATTTTTTATCTTATTTATCATAAGATTCCTCCCTAAATCCTCCAATGGAGATGCCCTTAGATCTTCTACATTCTGCGTATCGACCGAGGAAAATCTGGTTCCTACGTCCATGATTTTTTTATCTCCTAGTCTCCCAAGATTATATTGGTCACGTTTTTTTGCTAAACAAATCTGTGATATAGAGATTGGATTTAAGATCAAGAATCAAAAAGTTACGTGAGTTGGCAAAGAATCGAATCGCTGATAATGTTAGAATAAGATATGACTATATCCAGTATCTTTATTGTTGTATAGATTCTAGTCGGTAGTTTAGATACTCTTTTACTCACTATATATATTGACATATCAATGAGACTAACAGCTCAAGGAGGTTAAATACAATCCTACATGGTATCAGAATTGCGATCTAAAACCTGCTAAATTCTCTAGGGTTTTACGCCGCCTTTCGATCGTGCTCCACCTCCCATTACTGCTTCATCAACTCATGGTCTACTCCACCTCCTCAACCATTGTGGCCGTATGGAGCACCATATCCATACCCATACCCATACGTGTATGTTCCACCCGCAACCTCCTCAGCCCAACTACTATTATGGGTCACCATACGTGACACAACCTCAGCACCATCAGCAGCACACTTCCCATTCTGGTAGTCTCCTTGGTCTTCCTCCACGACACCAAAGTGAGACACACCTTGCTCGAACAGCTTCGTCTCTGTCTTCCACTGAGCATATACCAACGGCTCTTACCAATGCGTTCAACACAATGAGCCTCCAAGACCCGTATGATCCAAAATGGGTCATGGACACTAGTGCAACAAGCCACATAACCGTTCAACGAGGTACTCTTCATTCTATTTTTAATTCGGGCTCTCGTCATCTATCGGTAATGGCTCTTTAGCTCATGTTACTAAAATCAGTCATGGGAGCATTCCGTCTCCCTCTCACTCTTTTCACTTAAATAACATTCTTGTGTACCCTTCTATCATTTAAAATTTGATCTCTGTTTGCTGGTTTGTCACTTACAATCATTTTTAGTCAAGTTCTAGTGGAATAAAATATTATTTGCTTTTTCTTGATCACTATTCTCAATTTGTTTGGATTTATCTTCTTAAATGCAAATGCGATGTGTTCAGCAAATATCTCCACTTCACGGCTTATGTTAATACGCAGTTTCAACGGTCTATCAAAGCCGTTCAATGCGAAAATGGTGGGGAGTACAACAATCGCCAAATGTTGGAGTTTTTTTGCTTTCTCATGCCCTCACACGTCGCAAAGAACAGCAAGACAGAACGGATGCTTTGTACGATTAACAAAATCGTCCGTACGTTGCTTGTTCAAGCATCCATGCCACTAAACTTTTGGGTCGAGGCATTTCACACAGCCGTCTGCTGAACATCATCCCTTTTGTGGCCATCCAAAATGCGGTTCCATTTTCTCGATTGTTCAAAACACCAGTCTCCTATACTCACCTTTGTATATTTGGTTGACTTTGCTATCCAAACCTTCTTCCCGTCACACCACACAAACTCGCACCTCGTTCCCCAGCATGTGTTTTTCTTGGATACCCACATGATCATCGTGGTTATCGATGCTTAGAGCTCTCCACTCAAAAAATAATTTTCTTTAGGCATGTTATCTTTGACAAAAATGTGTATTCTTTCTCCTCACCTCTGCAGCCAAACGACCAGCCACAAGCCGTGCCTCTTACGTCACCATCTCCAATTCCTTGGAACATATCTCTTCCACCTCCTCAGCCAAAATTACAGCCCATTAACCCAATGAGTGCTCCTCCCCCTCATCCGTCAAATATGCAGCCTAACAATCCACCTCCATCGCATCCCATGACCACTCAAAGCAAAAGTGGAATAACAAAGCCGACACATCGGCTTGATCTCAATGTTTTGACAATATCTCCTCTTTCTTTCTCTCATATTCAGGCTACTAAAGATCCAAATTGGAATGGATCCATGACCTTAGAACATGGATCTCAAATTAAAAATAGGACGTGGAATCTTGTTCCGCGGCCAATTGCTACTAATATTATTCATTGTATGTGGATTTTCAGTCACAAGTATGATGCACATGGCAACTGCGCCATACAAATCTCGCCTCGTTGCTAATGGCTGCTCACAGCAAGTTGACGTGGATTGTGATGAAACCTTCAGTCATGTGGTTATGTTGGCTACCATACACGCATTACTTGGGGTTGTGGGTCTCTCGCGACTGGTCACTGCATCAGCTGGACGTCAAAAACGCTTTTCTCAATGGGGATCTTGAAGAAACGATATACATGCATCAACCCCCCGGTTTTGTTGATCCTCTGAAACCTAATCACGTTTGCTTGTTGCGTAAGTCACTATATAGACTTAAGCAAGCTCCACGCGCTTGGTACAATCGTTTTGCCACCTATGCTAAAAGGATTGGGTTCACGCAAAGTAAGTGTGATCAATCTCTCTTCATCTACAATCATAACAAGGAACTGTCGTATCTCTTTCTTTACGTTGACGACATCTTGCTCACATCATCTTCCTCACGCCTTATTCACTCCATCATCTCCTCTCTCAATGCCGAATTTGAAATGATGGACCTAGGCAAACTTCACCATTTCCTTGGGATTTTGGAACATGTGATGCCTCCGGTTTGTTCTTATAGCAGTGACAGTATGCCACTGAGATCCTTGCTCGGGCTTTTATGTCCAACTGCAGTCCGTGTCTTACTTTGGTGGATAAAGTTTCCAGCTGATGCCGGTCCACCAATCGTTGATGCCATGTTGTATCGCAGTCTTGCTAGCGCCCTTCAATATCTTACATTCACTCGACCGGATATCGCCTATGCTGTTCAAAAAGTGTTCCTTTGCATGCATGATCCCTGAGAGGGACATTTTAATTGCATTAAAATGCATTTTGCGGTATGTCAAAGGCACTTTAGCTCATGGCCTTCGAATGTATCGCTCTTTGGTGGATAGCTTTGTTGCGTATTGTTTCTTTCTTGGTGATAACCTGATTTCCTAGTCGGCTAAGCGTCAACAAACCTCTTCCCAGTCAAGTGCCGAAGCAGAGTATCGTGGAATAGCCAAAGTTGTGACCGAGGCGACATGGCTTTGGAATTTATTTCTTGTGCTTCATCTACCGCTGTCCAAGGCTATGATATTCTATTGTAATAATGTCCTTTCTCAACCATTTTAACATCAGCGGACTAAACACATTGAAATTGACATTCATTTTGTCTGGGAACGTGTCGCTCTCGATCAGTTTTGTGTCCACCTATCAGTATGCTGACATCTTCACCAAAGGGTTACTTTCTCCTTTGTTCCTTGACTTTCAATTCAACCTGAGCGTTCGTTAACCTCCCGCTCTGACTGCAGTTAGATTAAGATATGACTATATCCAATATCCTTATTGTTGTATAGATTTTATTCGGTTGTTTAGATATTCTTGTACTCACTATATATTGACATATCAATGAGACTAACGGCTGACAGAGGTTAAACACAATCTTACGAATAAGTCTCTCTTCATTTTCTAAACTCTAGCTTCATCAAGGTTGTACAGTGCACAACCACCATCATCTGGAAACAAAATCAGCCATGGAGATTTATTTTTTTGTGTGTTTCGAACACAAATACCAATTCGGGTTCACCATCTTAGCGTGGTTGAAATCGACAAAACTCAGACGTTCTGACAAAGATCTTATTATGTCCATAGGAAGTTCCCGACTAGTTGATAGAATGCTTTTTAATCAAAGTGGATATGTATATGGAAGATGTTGATTAGAAAATTTCGTTGAAAAACAATTTATGGAATCAAGCCTATGAAATGGTTGCAATGGAGATTTGAGGTAAAGGAGATTAGGGATGTAGAAGAATATGTTGATGCTGAAACCGAGTTCTTGACCAAGCGTTGAGGGATGGTGATTGAGAGGGAACCATATAAAATGCTCTTGTCCATAGCCTGAAAGGATGTAAATGGAAAGAGACCATATAAAATGCTCTTATCCATGGCCTGAGCGGATGTACGGACCTAGGTCCAGAACCTCTTAGTAATTCAAATATATACATGTACGTATGTATGTACTGTATGTGATTTATATATCATTTTCTAAACTCTAGCTTCATCAAGGTTGTACAATGCATCATTGTAAAGCATTTGGGCCTCTTTCTAAAAAGCCCAATGATCTGAAAGAGTTGTTTTTGGAAAGTCATATAAAGGGAACTCGTCATTTTTATATAACTTAATACTCGTCTATAAAAACATCATGGTATACTAAGAACACGACCAGATGCTCAATTTGCACTAAAAAAAAAAATTAATAAATGAAAGTGATTTTAGTCTCTTTGTTCTTAACAACTTCCTTAGCCATTCTCTTTCTAAAACATATCCTCAAACGAACCACCAAGGCAAACCTACCACCGTCTCCGTGGCGGTTTCCGGTGATTGGAAACCTCCATCAGCTCAGCCTCCATCCGCACCGCTCTCTCCGTTCCCTTAGCCTCCGATATGGACCGCTCATGCTTCTCCACTTCGGTCACGTCCCTATTATCCTAGTCTCTTCTGCTGAGGTAGCTAGTAATGTCATGAAAACACACGATCTAAAGTTTGCCAACCGCCCGAAAACAAAAATGGTTGATATACTTCTTAATGGTGGGAGAGATTTAGTATTTTCCCCCTATGGAGAATATTGGAGGCAGATGAAGGTATATTATTTCATTAATGTTTTGTATTTTAATATAGAGGTTTGTGTTGTCTTGACTCTTGAGGAGAGAATATAGGAAGCAGATTAGGGATTTTTTTCGTTCTCAATTTTAAAATAAATTATTTTTTATGTCAATAATAATTTTGTGTCGCAAAAGCCAAACACTTATAAGTTGATGTTGATGTTGAGCAAAAAAAAAAAAGAAAAACACTTATAAGTTATAAATGTCTTCCTTGCTTATTTAATACCCATTATTCTTTTCTTTTTGTTTATTAGCTTTATGGTAAAAATATATGCGCATTCATCAACTAATAATCGAATTCTAGAGATACACATAATTTTCTCGAGCTTCAAACAAATATGTATTTACAAAAAAATCCATTTTGCATGAAAGTTTGTTTGTAATTATTAAGTATAGATAGTGGAAGTCTTTCACCAATATTAAAATAAATATAATAGAAAGAAGGAGAGAGAGAGGAAAATCCATTCTCAAATAATGACCTATCAATCCTTCGAAAGATTCATTTTATTAGTTTTTATTGAAAGTTTTTAAAATTTAGGATCAATATTAATCAAAAGAAAACAAAAGTAATTTCTCGTACATATTTTCTTTAAATATAATGACCATATATATATATATATATTGTAACGATCTTAACGCTTTGAAAATTTGTATTCAGTTAAATTATTTTTGAAGTTTGTTAATTTTATATTAATGACGACCAACACCGAATCCTTAACTTTTTACAGTATTATTTGTAATCGGGTCAAACATGTTTGTGATTTGTGAGCATTATTATTTGAGTGAATCGAAGAATTATATAATGCCATTAGAATTTTACACATGTAAATTATCTCCAATTAATTTCTTCATTGGGATGCATGTAACACATGTAGAGTATCTGCGTTCAGAACCTCCTCAACAGCAAAACAGTCAGGTCCTTTGAAAATATAAGAGAAGACGAAGTCAATGTGATGATGGAAAAGCTAGAGAAAGCGAGTTCTTCCTCTTCAACGGTAAATCTAAGCGAGCTCATCTCGGATCTTACAAACGATGTTATAACTAGAATTGTCTTCGGAAGAAAATATAGTTTTGAGGAAGGTAGTGAGATTTCAAGGAGCATATTAAGGAAATTCATGGAGCTCTTTGGTGCTTTTCCTCTCGGTGAATACATTCCTAGCTTAGCATGGATCGATAGGGTACGAGGTCTTGATAACAAAGTAAAAGAAGTAAATAACCAGATTGATGGGTTTTTAGAAAGAGTGGTGCAAGAACATGAAGGTGCTGATAAACTCAAGTCAAGTTTTTTTAGTATATTGCTAATGGTGCAAAGAGATAAGACCGCGCAATTTGAGCTCGATCGAAGCGGGTTAAAAATTATGCTCTTTGTAAGGCAAACTCATGTTTTTCCTTTAAGAAAAGTGAAGCTTGCAGAATCAACTTAATTAATTTGTAAATTTATTTCTTTTTGTAGGATATGTTGCTTGGGGGTTCGGCAACAACTTTCACACTACTTGAATGGACGATGACAGAGCTTATGAGACATCCAGAGTGTATGAAGAAACTCCAAGATGAAATTCGTTTAGTTCCAACGCGTAGTTTATATGTATCGGAGAAGGAAGTTGAGAAAATGAACTATCTACATGTTGTTATTAAGGAGGTCCTTAGGTTACATCCGCCGGCTCCATTACTTCCCCGGCTATTGAGTGAAGATGTCAAATTACATGGGTATGACATAGCTGCAGGAACACAAGTAAGTCTTTACATCTAATAAAATCCATATCGAAGTTCATGTCTAAATTAAAAATATGGTTGTTAAGAAGAAAAAAATTAATTTGGGAACATAGGTGCTAATCAATTTGTGGACAATCCAAAGAGACACTAAAACATGGGGAGCAGATGCAGAAGAATTTAGACCGGAGAGGCATTTAGATTCACCTTTGGATTTTCAAGGACAAAATTTCAGTTTCATTCCATTTGGATCTGGGAGAAGGGGTTGTCCTGGAATCGACTTTGCCTTGGGTTTGGTTGAGGTGACACTTGCCAACCTAGTCAACCGGTTCGAGTGGAGAGTCAAGGGAGGTGGTAAGCCTGATGTTTTTGAAGCAACTGGTATTGAAGTTTGCCGCAAGTTTCCTCTTATTGTATGTCCATCTTCTACTTTATTCTCTATGTAAGACTATTTCTGAAGCGACTTGTTTTTTTTTTTTTTTTTTTTTCTGTTTTTTATTCATTCATCAATGGTCCCATACTTAATTTTTTTTTAAAATTTGTGAATTTTCATTTGAGAAAAATGTATTGTAGTAGCTACAATAAGTTGATACAATAGATAGGCCTTGCCAAACAAATAAACTCAAGGGCTATCATGGAAGGGGTTGAAAATAAACTTCTCTTACAAAAACTTTAACCAGTCGCTGAGGAGGTTTTTGAAGAGCTTCATGTGGCTCCTTGCTAGAATAGCATCTCTGATTCCTCTATCTACTGACCCGAACAGAGCAAGCAAGGGAGTAGTGGTGCTGTTGTGCAATCGTTGATTCCTTTCCCTCCAGACGGTGTATATGACTGCCTGTGCCACTAGTCTCATGAGAGTGAGGGAAGAGGTAGCATCAGAGGAGTTTAACCAAGCGGAGAAAGCCTCCCAGGTGTGAAAAACGAAAGGGCGATAACCCAGTCTTTTTGTTGTTTGCAACCATATCTCCTCAGTGAATACACAATGTAGGAATAGGTGATCACGAGTTTCTGGGCCAAGTCCACATATGCAGCATGAAGTCTCTATTTGCATTCCCCAGCTTGCTAATCTTGAACGAGTAGGAAGTCGATCAAGGTGAGTGAGCCAGAAAAGAAACGCATGCCTGGGTGTGGCTCCTTTAAACCATACTTGTGTTGTCCATGATAGCGGTTCTCGACGCTGCCTTAAAATCTCCCATGTGTGTTTTGCGCTAAAGTAATCTTTTTCCTCCCCATCAATGTTCCAGAGAAAACGATCAGGTTAAGGGCAAATAGCAGGAGAGTGAATGGTTGATTTTAACAGACCTACTGAATTAACCGAACCAATAATTAATCAAACCATCGAATAAACCAACGAAAATAACATAGACCACATGAACCAGGAATAACGAAACATCATAAATCAAGATTCAGGAAACCATCATCAACTTAACATCCTTTCTAACAACAATTATTACACGAAAACTAACATCTTAGCACAAACCATAACAGAATAATCACAACACCAAAAGAGTCTAGATAATCATCTTTCTCATTGCCACATTTTCACAGTCACAATTTTCTTTTACCTGCAGCAAACATAAAAGAAAAAAAGATTACCAAAAATATATAATTAGCGAAACAATTCTCCCATCTATTAGGCAACAAACTAAACTAACCACGCCTGCTGGACCGTAATATTGATCGACACCGTACTCGACAGACTTGGTGTTGATCGATGGGAAAGGGCCTATTTCACACTCAATAATATCGATCGAGTGCGTATTCCAAATTAAACAATCAAAAATTTAAATATCCTACCTAAATTTTAATTATAGTGCTTTAGTCAAAATCCATTGTTGATTATCGTGACTGGGACCAATGTGACGATGATGTGGCAGCGAACTAATAAAATCACTCCAAAACGACGTCGTTTTGGGCGTCAAAATGACAAAAAAAAAATTAAAAAATGCAAATTGACTCTACTCGAAGGATATAAACCAATACTTTATTAAATTTCTAATAATTTCACAAAAACATAAATACAGTATAATTTTTATAAATTTTTATAAATTTTTATAAATTTTTATAAATTTTTATAAATTTTTATAAATTAATAAATACTATAAATTTCTAAAATGTAAAAATTAACAAAATCTAATACAGTAATGAAAGAATATTTTTCAGAATTTCTAATTTCTTTTTTTAATAAGATAACTAGGATTTAACATATGATACACCACATGACAATTATTTTATATATATTTTTACTTTATTTTTTTTTTACAAATAGAGTGAGTTTTTATGATTTTTAGTATTGATGTTACAATGTTATATATGTTTTGGTGTTTTCTGTATGATATCTAATATTTTATGGTGACCTACGTATTTTGTTTTTTCTTTCCAGAAAAACTCTTACCAAAAAAGATCACAGTTTTTTTTTTTTTCACTAAAACATTAAAATCTTTTAATTTAATAGTAAAACAAAAATTGATTATATAAAATTTAGGAATAATCAGTTATTGTGATTTTGGTGTATATTTGTAACACTCGCGAGCCAAAAGAAAGATTTGGGGTGGATATTGATCGACACCATTTATTTCTAACAGGTCGGTTTGGGTTTTAATCACCGGTTTAGGTTTTAATCACCGGTTTGGTTTGGTTCGATTGTTGGAAAACCAATGGCTCTAGTTTTTAAGGCCAAAACTCGACGCCACTGAGAGGGTAACCACTTTTATCGTTTCCCAAAGAGTTAGAAAGAAGAGAGAAAGTTCAGAGAGAGTTCTGTGAGTTCCTGCAAGTTTCTGAAGATTTCTGTGTCGTTTCTAGAAAATTATAGCCTTGGGAGTGGTGATCTAGAGTGGTGGTCGGTTGTGAGCTCATTGTAATGCCTTGTTTTCGTCGTGGTCGACTCAGTTCTTCCTGCTTCAGATGTGTGTGCATGACCATGGCTTATCTGAGTTTCTATGTTTTTATGTGATTTGGCGGATTAATTCCTTGCTTGTTGTGTGTTTTTCATGGTTTCTATGGCCTTGTGTGGCTTTTGTGGTGTCCTTGGGAGAGTTGGCAGCGTTGTAGGCCAAGTTTCTGTCAATGGAAGTCGATGTTATGGCATCTGTGTCGATCAACACCATACGGGTGTATAGGGAATTAGCCATGAATTTTTTCACATTTTGTAACTACAATTTACTGATATTTCTGATGCAATTTGTAACTGATAGTTACAGAGAAATGTAACAGTTAGTAGCAATTGGCTACATATTTTTCTATGAATTTGCTACAAAATATTTAGTAACTATATGAAGTAAAATTACTAGTATGTAGATGGAAGGGTTTCCTCTTTTTTGTTGCGGTGCATGTAAAGGTAAAATGTTATCGTGGAATCAAAGCTATGAAGAGGAGGATGTTCTAGTGGCTCGATTGATTGATGTCTGGCTCTGTTAAGTTACTAGAGTCGGGTCAATAATATGCTGTTAGGATGCAGGTTTATTGCTTCTTGACATTGTTGGATTATAAGTTGTTGATTATTTGGTTTATTGGTTATTGGACATTTGTTGGTTTAAAGTATATGGTATTTTTTGCTGCTTGAATGATTTGTTTATAGGTTGTTAGTGTATATGAGACCACTAGATAATTATTATTATTAAAAAATGGGTCGGGTTGTTTCAATATTAATTAAAGTTTATTGTCAAAATTTACCAAAAGTTTTTTTTTTAATTATTTTTTCAAAATTCCAAAAGATTATTTTTTTTTTAACAAAAGATTAGATCAAATAAACCAATTTAGAAGGAAAATTGTTTACATACAAAACATTACGCGGAGATGTGCGCGTATGGCGTGCCAAACAATCTGCTTTTACATTTGCATTTCTAGGAATAAAAAATAAGGAAAAAGAAGAAAATTATTCCATGTCTATTTTGAAAAGATTAATTATGTAAATAAATATAATTTAAAAGGCAAACATTATATATAATTCAAAAATGTTAATATAGATAAATTGATGATATTTACTTTTTGTTTATTAATGAGATTACATATTTACATAAATTGTTGATATTAATAGGTCATTGCCATATCATGGCTACGTTGGCCATCTATCACGATCGTACGTGAACATCAACCTTCGTGTATGCGTGTATGTTGAAGACGATAAAAACAAATGTAAGATAAATTAACGATCTATCTGATATCTTTGTAGATCAACATATACTTTTATATCGAGAAAGGTGGGTGGAAGATCAACATATACTTTTAACGCATGCGTAGCTTTTATTTGTTAGCTTATCTTTAATCAGTACGAAATATCAATTAGGGATGACAGACCCTTCGTTTCTTTTTAATAAACCGTACTAGTAAGTAATGACAGAGCCTTATTCGGTTTCTCTACATAATTCTTATATAATTCGTCACTAATCCGGGTCTACATAATCGAGCGACAACAACGTGTTGACAGTGAAAGTATAACAACCATTGCAGTGGTGACTACCAATCAGATTCAACAAAGATAGTATAAAGTAAAAAAAAATTAATATAAATACGTTTGATATGGTTATCAGAAAAAAAGGGGTTCGATTCACTAACTATCTCATTGGAAAATAAACAAAGTGGATTTGATTGGTATCACTTACTAATGTTGTTTGCAAACAAACCGTTTGGCTGGGAATCTTGGTTGGAGAAAGAGAGTTAAAGCTTAATTTTGATGGTTGCTGACACCAATTTTAGTCACTTTAAATTAAAAAAAACCAACATTTGGTTTTTATAAATGTTGCACAGTTTTACTTTGTCAGTTGCTCTTTATTGTCGGCATTACTTATTTTTATCTTACAAAAGAGAGAAGAATAGTGAATATAATTTGATTTTTCTCATACTTTTCAGAACATTTATTAACCTTTTGTATAAAAAAGTTATTGAGAAGAAACAGAAACAAAACTTTCTCTCCTTCTCATATATGTATGTGTTTGGTATAACGCCATTGTCATTATACAAGTTTTCTTCCAACACAGAAAGTAAAAACACTTTCATTTTGCTCGAAAATTAGTTCTTATTTCACAATCAACTATTGTAATGACAAAAGTAAAATTTTAGCATTGTAAAAGTCTCTCATTTAACTATATAATTATTTCATATTATGAATAAGATAATAATTTATTACTCCATATTTTCATTTAAAAATTGATTTCATTTTTATATTTTATTATGATTTATAGTATTCATTTCAGTTTTTATAATTTACTACAAAATTTTATAATTTATGATATTTACTACTATAATCTATTGTCATAATGAAAAAATTAATTCTTTAGCATTATAACAATTATCATTTAACATTATTCATATTTCATATCATGAATTAGATAATGATTTATTACTCCATATTTTTCATTTTGTAACTTAACTAATTTTTTATTATTATTTATTATAACATATACTCTCTCCGTTTCATAACATATGATGTTTAGAGGATTATTTTTGTTTCATAATATAGGATGTTTCCAACTTTCTACGCAACTTTTAGATTAATTTTATATTTTATATTATGCAGTCTTAGTTATGATTGGTTAATTTTTTTAAAAATAACTTTTTCTTAATATGTGTGTTTCTACTAAAACATCCTATATTTTGAAACGGAGAGAGTATTATTCAACCATCACAAAGTTACTAATCAAAGTTACAAAGTTAAGCAACCATTTCTCGTTTTTTTCTTTGCTATCATTAAACGTGTTCTTTTTAAACATTATTTGTACTACTGTTATAGTTTTATTAACTACCTCGTTTAAAGGTTGTTATCAATCAGAACTATGTTTTAAAAATCTCCGTCTAGCACCAATTACGCCCTGTAAAATCGTTAAATACACACTCTCTGCGTCAATTAATGACTAATCTCCTTAGCATCAATTATCTGATTATACATATCTAATTTGATTATAAATTCGTCTAATCCGATTACTTTCCGCTTAATTTGTGAATATCAATTGTTTTTAGAGCCAAATATAAATCAAATATATACCTTTTTGTTATTTAGACATTTAGATTAAGAGTTTATGATGTTTTACAATAACTAATTGAAACAACTCGACCCAGCTTTTTTTTTTTTAATATCCTATTATCTAGTGACCCCATACTCACTAGCAACATAATCCCCAATCAAACAACAGATAACATAACCATTATATTAATACTCCCTCCGTATCAAAATATAGGATGTTTTAAGTAAAGCACTCAGATCAAGAAGTTTTTACTTTTAACATGTTTAACCAATCAGAAACAATACTGCATAATATAAAATACTAAACTCATCTAAAAATTGCATAGAAACTTGAAAACATCCTATACTATGAAACAAAAAACTTCTCTAAAACATCTTATATTTTGAAATGGAGGGAGTAACATTTAATGAATAAAATGAATAACAAATAACCAATAGCAATTCAAAACATAAAAAAAAGTCATAGAACCATCAACCTAATATTCGTTCTAGACAACTAAGTTCCCTCTAACATCCAAATAGAAGCACATAGCAAATAACCGAACCTCTAGAACATCTCACCATCACACTTTTATTTTACCTACACCACAACACAAAAGAGAGGCGTAAGTAGTAACATAAATACTTAGTGAGGCAATCCTTCCATCTACTGGGCTATACACACAAGCAATAAGATCTCTTCATACCACAAACAACAATCAATAAAAAAAAACCAGGAGATATAAAAGCAGTCACAACATCAACCACTACTGAAGAAGGGTGTCGACCAACACCAGGGGTGTCGATCGGCAGTGGCCATCTGGTGTCGACCGACACCTTTCTCGACATCCCCGAAATCCTAGCAATGTCAACCGACACATCTACAGGGTGTCGACGGACACTCGCCAAAGTCCTCGAGCCTTCTTCGCGTTGGTGTCGACCGACACCCTCCTGGTGTTGAGCGACACCGATGTCGAGCATCAATTTTCTTTGATCAGGAACTCCGAATCTTGCCTCCAAACTCCTCCTATGCGACCCACGCATCCTCAGAAGCAAAACTCAGACATAGGAGCCACGAAAACTCACAAAGAAATTAAAGGAAACAATCACACAACACACAAAGTTACAGAAATAGAGATCTTAGCTTAGATAAGCCATGGTCATGCACTCACCTTTGCCAATCAGAGAAAATCGACCAACCCACGACCAGAGAAATACCACAGCAAGCTCCTTCCACGTTTTAACGCCCGTGTCCCGGAAAATAATGAAATATTGGTGTTTATATCAGAAATTTGGTGGAATCAGTTTCGTGTCGGTTTAGATAAATTCTGGTTTAATTTAATTAAACCAAAGAACCCTAGATTTTTCTATAACTCACGCCTCTTTACTTTCTTTCGGTGGCTGTGGTCCTTTCTGTAGAGAGAAAAAAGATAGCCTTTTTGTGGAGAAGAGGTGTGAGGAAGGGGAATTTTTATTTTGGTGTGTATAGCAAGGGAGACAGAACTGTCAGGTTTTTGGGGAAAAGAGGTTTGAGCATAGCAAATTGTACCCAAAGGTAATGATTTTTTGTGGAGTTATAGATAAGCCTTTTATTTGGATCCTCATTTTTGCGGATGTGGATTTTAGTTAATAGTAAATAAGTTATTTACAGTTTCGTGAGGTGCTTCGTCTCAGACGCGAATTGAGACCTACGGAGATTGTAACTGAGATCGTGGTCTCGTCTGGTTTCTGATCGGCACAAGATTTTGTGAGAAGCTTCGTGATGTCTAGGGCTAGCTTTTAAACGGAGATATTTGATAGTTAACTGTTGGTTTTTATTTTATTTTAGGATTTCGTCTTTGAGACTGTTCTTTTCTAATGAATTTGTCTAGTTTGCTTCAAGATTGTTTTTGGTTGTGTGACTTGTTTTAAGACGTTGCTAGACTGTTGCAGAAGCAAGAAGAGCCTCTTTTCTGGCTGTGTTTATTTTTGTGAATCACTTTGATAAGGTGAGTGCGGGACCATGAGCTTATCTAAGCGATTAGGTTGTATGACTTTTTTTGTGTGATGATATGTAGGTGTGGTGAATGTGTTATCGGGTGTTCTATTTAATGAATGGTTTGTTATGTTTTATTTGTGGTTGTACTCTTGATTAGCTTGTGTGTATAGCTTGTAGATGGGAGGATCGCCTCAATGGATATTTATGGTATTACTCACACATCTCATTGTGTTTGTGGTGCAGGTAATATGTAGAGTGGAATCATGGCGATGAGGAGGAGGATGATCCAGGGTCTCGATTGTGTGTTCTTGGTTATGTTATTTATGGTGGAACCTTGTGTAGAAGCATGTTAGGTTGCTAGTTTTTATTGGTATGATTGGTATTGTATTTTAATAATTGAAGTTGGTTTGATATGTCTTCCGCTGTGTATTTTCGGTTATTGATGATTTGTTGGTTGGTTATAATTAAATATTATGAGATATTTAATTATATTGTGATTATATATTATTTAAATAAAAAATAAGTCGGGTTGTTTCACACGTCCTTAGCCTCAGATCTCAAGTCTCAAGCATAAATCTCTCAAAAACAAGCAAGGAACCTCATAGAACTCACATGAACTCACTGAAAAAGCTTTTCTTCTCCTTCTTTTCTCTCTGGAATGAGAACGGTTGAAGAAAAACCCCTAGGCGTCAAACTTAGGATTAAATACGACCCCAAGATTATTCCAAGAACCACACTAAACCAGGGAAAACTAGAATTAACTTGGACCTTAACCGGGCAGATGGTGTCGAGCGACACTCTTAGTGGTGTCGATCAACACCCAACACATCGACTAGGTTCATGGGCGTTACACTAATGTATTAACTTTTATAGAAATTCATAACTTTTTTTTAAGAAATTGTTATTATTTTTTCACCGTAATTTTAAATAAATTACTATAATTTTATTTTATACATATATTTAGTAATGTTTTTTTACCGTAAACATAATTTTTTATATATGTATATATTTAGTATTATATACTTTTATTTAATTATTAATTAAATAATAATTCTAAAACTAATCTCTGATTAATCTCTATTTAAATTTTCGATTTTCTCGCTAGACGCTATGCCCATTCCAACTATCGGACTAGCACTTAGTGTTTTTTAAAACAGCGGTCAGAACCGGTATATAATTATATATAGACAAATAGGTAAGCAGATAAGCACGTTTGGGATAGGTCTTTGATTTTTATCATAACTAATTGGTTGCTTAATCAACCACACTTTATGTAAAGAAATATTTTAAATGAAGATGTGGAAGTTCCTAATCTTCATAGTCGAATCAAATGATATTTTATGTACACAACTTTAATAATAGTCGATGAAATCATTAAAACCGTACCAAATCTTTTATGCAAAAAATGTTTTAAATAAACAAGTGGAAGTTCCCCATATTCATGTCCAATAACATGAACTTTTTAGTTTTTATAAAATTTAATAATAGTCGATGAAATCATAAAAGCAATACAAAATCTTTCATGCAAAGAAATATTTTAAATAAACAAGTGGAAGTTACCTAAACCCGTCGTCTAATCACATGAACTTTCCCTAGTACCCAAATTTAATAATAGTCGATGAGATCATAAAACAAATACCAAATCTTCTTATATATCTACAGTAGATATGCATGCAAACGAGTGTTTATTTAAAAAATTTATAACTCGTGTAAAAGAAAAAAATAATTAGGTGATACGTGAAATAAAATAAGTTTTCTAACCATTTTCATATTCTTAATTTTCTGTTGTGTTAATTGCAATTATTTTTTTGACATTCTTTAGATATTTTGGTTTTAATCCTATTTTGAATGAAGTTTAATTATAAATTTTGTTGTTTATCTTTTAAATTATTTAACCAATTGATTATCTTATTCTTATTGAACTTATAAGCTAATCAATTAAAACCCACGCTTTATATGATAAGATAATCAAAACAAAAATCTATTATTTTTTCTGTTTTACAAAAAAATATTATTTTAGAAATTTATCATTGATTCATAAAGAGTGTCATTGTAAAATTTCAATGTAATTTTTACATATGTTCTATAATTTACATTTTCCCAAAACTATATATATTTTTTGTGCAAACCGTTAATTGAAATTAAGAGCCGGTTAAAACCGGAAGCTTTACAATAGTTTTGAGGGTATGATTTGCTAACGCATCAGCTGCCCGATTACAACCTCGAGAGACATAAGAAAAGTTTATGCGATCGAAAGAAGAAGATATAGATAGGATATCAAAGATTATTCCGTGGAGTTCCAACGGTGGATTCTCCGAGTTGATGGCTTCTACCAATTGTTTACAATCCGAAGCGACTGAGAGGTTAGGGAGACCCAAGGAGTGGGCATCGTGAAGGGCATGGAGCAAGGCGGAAGCCTCTGCGAGAAGTGGAGATCGGGTGTGGGAGATCGCTATCGATCCATTGCAGTGTTGTCATATGGGTTCGTTGCTGAAGATCCAGCCACACCCTGCAGATTTGGACTCCTCGTGCCAGGCTGCATCGACATGACACAAGACCGTGTCTGATTCTGAACAAAGGATTCGATCTCGTCTTGGTCTTGGTGGCGGAGGGGCTACTGGAAGAGGTTCCTGGGCATCGCACCATTCCCGCCCCATCTTTATAGCGGTCGTTATGGTTTGTAGCGGGGAGGTTCTTTTTTCGTTAAAGATCAGCTGATTCCGGGAGATCCAGATCGCCCACGATATCCAGGGAGCTACCGGGCCAAGTCCTACTCCACACGGAGGTAGACAGGTTAGCTCTTTTGACTTTTCCAAGAGGTCTCCCATCGACTGGATCGGTGTCAGGTCCAGTGGGATTTTTAAAGGTGCCAGTCTCCAGACCTGGGAAGCAAAAGTACAATTAATAAAGAGGTGAGTAGTGGACTCAACCTGTCCACAGAAGGGGCATTTTGCTTCCGCATGGATTGATCTGGCTCGTAGGTTTTCGCCTGTAGGTAAAGCTCTCTTCATTGTTTTCCATAGTAGAAGTTTGTTTTTTGGTAAGGTTTTCAAATGCCATATGTTCTTTGACCAATCAAACTCTTTAGGTGCAGGGATTGGTGAATTGATGGTCTGGTCAACCCTGTTGATGCTTTCATAATATCCTGACTTGGCCGTATAGATTCCATTTTTTGTGGCGAGCCATACGTAAGCATCCTTTGCTCCTTGTTTGCTTAACTTGATATCGAGGATCTCGTTCTCCAGTTCCGGTAATAAGAGTCTAATCTTTTCTTCATCCCAATCAGCACTTGCCGGGGATATGAGGTGTGAGACTTGGAGATTAAGAGTCTCCTCCGTTGGGGGACCGACAGGGGTTTGAGGAGATTCAAGTGAGAGCCATGGATCTCTCCACAATGAGGTATCTTGTCCATTTCCAATGACCCTCCCTAGCTTTTGTTTTAGTAAATCTCTTCCAATACAAATTCCGCGCCAGCCATGGGATGAGTTTGTGGGTGGGACACTGTCGAGAAAAGGTACGGAGTGACAGTATTTCCCTAGGAGGATTTTTGCTAAAAGACAGTTCGGGGAGGTAAGGATTCTCCAGCTTAGTTTTGCTAGGAGAGCATCATTGAAGCTTTGTATGTCGCGGAAACCAAGACCACCTACCCCTTTTGCTTTTGTAAGTTCTCTCCAGGAAACCCAACACATCTTCTTCTTTTCTGGGGAGTGGTCCCACCAGAATCTTGTCAAGACTGACTGTATTCGTTTGCAGAGTAGCAGGACATCGTGTAGGTAGGGATTGCAGCTAAGATAGACTTCAGTAGGATCATCTTTCCCGCAGTGGATAGAAATCTTGATGACCAGCTTTTTGCCTTTTGTCTGATCCTGTCTACAATGGCTGTGAACAGGTCCTTCTTTTTACGCCCAAAGAGTTCTGGTAATCCCAGGTATTTCCCTAAACCTCCTTCTTTTGATATTCCCAAAAGGGTTTGTGCTTGTGCTTTGAGTGTTTGTGATGTTTTTGCAGAGAAGGTAATGGTTGACTTCTGGGGGTTTATCATTTGGCCTGAAGCTTGTTCATACTTCTGGAGTACCTTTAGTAGTTCTGTGCATTTTGTGTGGTTTACCTTGCAGAAAAACATGGTGTCGTCAGCGAAGAGTAAGTGATTCAGTCACATTGAATTATTGTATATTTTCAATGTGATTTTTACATACATTCTCTAGTTTACCCTACCCAACACTATTTTTTACTGAACTAAATCATTAATCACTTAGTAAATATGAGCATATATGTAAAATTTAGAAATTTTATTAATTTGTGTGAAATGTGTTAAAATGACATTTTTTATGCAAGAAATATAGTATATAATAAAAACATAAACCTTTGAAAAAGAAACAATTATGTTAACACTTAATATAGTCTATCAATATAAAACGGTTAAAATAGTTAAAGACTATAATTTAACCCGTTATACATCACACAACAATTATTCTTCCAGCATCATGATTGAATCAACTTTATATAATGTCTAATATTATATGATGTCTAATATCCTAATGTTTGTGGTGTTAACAAAATTATGGTACAATATAGGTCAATGATGTTTTGAATTTATAGTAATGTCTATCCAAACTCGGTCCGTCATATAACCCATCCGAGGTAATTTAAACTTTTTATAGATTCAAATATTTTATAGTATTTTAAACATTTAAAATTATTTTCCTGGTATAATTAAATGATTCGATTTAATAACTGAAAAACTAATAAAAACCTTTAATTTAGATATTTTTTTAGCTAAGTTTCAAGCCCACTTGCATTCAGATTCAGATTTAATTTGACATTACTATAATATGACTTTG
This sequence comes from Camelina laxa, assembly GCA_024034495.1. NCBI lineage: Eukaryota > Viridiplantae > Streptophyta > Magnoliopsida > Brassicales > Brassicaceae > Camelina > Camelina laxa. Next base: position 14,273,545 of record CM043881.1, read on the forward strand.
AATTATTGTCTAAAGTTTGTTGGACACAGTGCTGTTTATTTTTTAAGGTTTAGGACGAGAGTAAAATATGATCTATTTTATCTAGTTAAATAATTAAATGATAAATTAAAAAACTAAAAAATGAAAGAAGAAAAACTAAACAAAAGCAATACAAAGCCAAGTCTTCAAATAAAATAATTAGAATCAATGTTACTAAAATATATAATTTAAACAATTTATATTTGGAATTGTGGCCTAAAATACTGGATTTTGGTTAATGGCCTTGGACACTTGCCCATTTTTCTTGTAGGTGAGCATGGCTCTGGTTGGACATACACATTTTCTTCATTAATTAAGAAATATATTTCTGTTTTTTGAAATTGGTATCAGAGCTTTCTGTATTATTAATTAACTATTTAACAAAATTCTAAACTAATAAAATATTATAGTCTGAACATTATTAATTTATGGAGTTTTTACTTAACCCTGAATTCGCTAATACATCTTCTTGTATTTTAATTTCTGTAACCGAAATACAACGTTCGTTATCTCCAAACTTAAATTACATTGAGTTATATTGTGGAATACTTTTGGCATCGCGAAATTTACCTCCATTTAATCAAGACTAGGGATCGACCCGCACTTACGTGCGGGGTTTATTAATTTTTTTTAATATAACTTTTGTTTGTATTTTACTAAAAATAATGAGAGACCTATATTACTTAATTAGTCTAATTTAATTCAACCCAAAGTCAAATTTAGAAGTCCATTCTATTTTTAGATGGATCGTATGTTGAAAATTATATGAGACTCATTCTTTTGTATTGGTTGAAGTTCTGATTAAAAAAAAAATGAAATGACAAAAAACAATTGGTATCTTTATCTGAGAATAGTGGTTTAGATTATTATTATAATTTCCATATAAGGTGCATATTAATTATTATTTTATTTTCAATATTTTCCCAAAATTCCGTTAAAAAAAAGATGAAGATCCGTGTTTTGATTTTCTGTATCCAAATTACTATTCACGATCCGAATATGAACAAACTCGGATCATAGTATGTTAGGCTATTTTCGATTTTTTTGTGTGTCTAAACTGTTTTTTTGTCTATATAATAGAGGTATTTTATGGAATTATGTTTTTTTTTCTTCTTAATTTTCTTATTTTCTTAAGTGTACTCCCCAATGGTCTACACATTGTATAAATCTCTCTAATAATTAGAATATTTGTTAAATATTGAGATATCTTATATGTAATCATTAATATAGTTTCCTAAAATATTTGAATTTATTATTTATAACCAATATACATAAAATATAGGACTGTATTATTTATAGTTAATATAGTTTCCTAAACTACTGGAATATTTTGAATCATTTGTTTCTTTATAAACTGTTACCATTATTTTAGGAATTTGTTTTTTAATTATATAGGTAATCGGATTTGTATGGCAACATAGATAAATGTTATGTTTTAGTTTTTTTTTATAGGTGTAAGTGTATTTCTATTTAATAGTATAGATGGACGATATAAGTAGAAAATAACTGCAAATTTTATTTTATTAATATTTAATAACATTGTATATATTGATTTTTTTAGAGTTTTACATGGAAAATAAATTAGAATCTGGATAGATAATGAGAGGAAACTTGCGACAAACATCGATACCATTTGCTTCGACCAAATCAGGCTTATCATCTCCAAGTGGTCCTATCTTGACTCTCCAGTCAAATCGGTTTACAAGGTTTGCAATCGTAAGCTCGGCCAAGGCCAATGCAAATCCTATTCCAGGACATTGTCTTCTCCCTGATCCAAAAGGAATGTACTTGAATTTTGGCCTTGAAAATCAACAAGAGAATCCAAATGCCTCTCAGGCCTAAATTCCTCTGCATCTGATCCCCAAGTTGCAATGTCTCGTTGGATCGCCCATACATTGATTAGCACCTGTGTCAAATAGAACTTCTTTAAAGCATCTTGTGTCATTTATATTTTATTTTTATAAGATATAAAGACATACTTGTGTTCCTGCAGCTATGTCATATCCATTAAGCTTGACATCTTCACTCAGTAGTCGCGGAATTAGTGGACCTGAAGGATGTAGCCGAAGCACCTCCTTGATCACAACATTTAAATAGTTCATATGCACAACTTCTTTCTCCGATACATATAAAATACTCTTCGAAACAGAACGAATCTCGTCTTGGAGTTTCTTCATACACTGTGGATGTCTCATAAGCTCTGTCATTGTCCATTCTATTAGGGTGAAAGTTGTTGATGCTCCCCCAAACAACATATCCTGAATAAACAAGAAAAGTGTTTTTAACAAACAAACAGAAAGAAAATTGAATAAACAAGAAAGTTGTTGACGCTGTTATAATTGTTTTAACAAACTCATTTTCCTTGAAAGAAAATGACATCATTTTACCAACAGAAGGTTTTTTAAAGCGGTTCTGTCAAGCTTGGTAGGCGTCGTTTTATATTTTTGAATAGAAAGCAACATATCAGTGAAGTCTGATCTGTTTTCATCTGCATCTACATGTTCTTCCACCACCTTTTCCAAAAAACTACGGATCTCATCTTTTACTGTCTCCACTTTCTTATCGAAACCTCGGATCTTGTCTATCCATGCCAAACTAGGAATGTATTCACCGATAGGGAAAGCGCCCATTAGCTCCATCAATCTCCTTACTATGTTCTTGGAATTTTTGCCGCCTTCCTCGCTGCTATATTTTCTTCCCAAAACAACTCTAGTCATTACATCATTTGTAAGAGTCATGAGGATTTCGCTTAGATTAGCTGGGGAAGACGAGGAACTGGCCTTCTCAAGTTTCCCAATCATCACGTTGATCTCTTCTTCTCTTATATTCCCAAACGACCGTACAGTTTTGTTGCTAAGTAGATTCATAACGCATATGCTCTGCATACATCCCAAGTAGATATTGAAGATAAATTAGCAATACTATTTGGGATCTTAATCCTAAAAGTTTCTATACTATTGTATAGATTTGATGTACGTAATATTTGTTCTATAAATAAAATTAGGGAACAATCTTGTGAATAATACCATATATTTTAAAATAACATCAACTCATTGTTAAATGAATTATAAAAATGATAAGAGAGTAGAACAATAAACCTTGAACTGCCTCCAACATTCTCCGTAGGGGGCCAAGGCCAAATCTCTCCCACCATTAAAAAGTTTCTCGGCCACTCTTGATTTTGGCCTATGAGAAAATTTTATGTCGTGTGATTTCATGACTTCATGAGCATTGTCAGCGGATGAGACAACAAGTATGGGGACACGGCCAAAGTGAAGGAGCATTAGTGGCCCATAGTGAAGGCTGAGGGAACAGAGAGAGCGGTGAGGATTTAGACTTAGCAGGTGAAGGTTTCCGATAACTGGAAACCGCCATGGAGATGGTGGTGGGTTAAGGTTTTTTTTGTTGGCTCGTATGATCAGGATTGGCTTTAGGAAGAGAAAGGCGAATATAGTTGTTAAGCACATAGAGATCAATATCATCTCCACTTTTAATTTTTTTTTTTAAATTACTAAAGTTGATTTCAAGCTCTTCTATTTAGAGTGATTTGTTAGCATTTGAGTTCTCTATACTATCTTTTATTATATACTCAAATTTGATATTAAAAGATAGTATAGAGAACCCAAATTGTAATACCCAAATGATACTAACAGCCTTGCAGTTGTAATACTCTAGCCGTGAATTCACAGATACTCTAGATCACACAATAGACTTATTAATATTTTAATTATGCTAAATCAAAATATTAATTTAAAAACAATACATAAACATAATTAAAAAGTGTTGTAAATTCAGGAAATTAAAGAATATTAAATTAATAAATTAATAGGGTTCAAACAATAAAAAATCAGATATAGAACTCTAAACTCTTATGTAAAATAAATCAGTTCTCACTGTAAATATTATATAAATTTAAAACCAGAAAATCTAAATCTCTTTGTAAGATTCTAGGTTAAAAATCAGCTTTAAAAACAAGTTTAGATAGATTAAGTATTAAAAAAACTCTCTCCTCGTTCCAGTTCGCCCTAGCCGCCATCGAATAGGCAAAGATGACCCTGCCCTCCGGCGCCGGTGTGGCTTTTGCTCTCCGGCGCCGGACTCTGTCTTCTCTTCGTTTCTCCGCTCATCTCCCGTCGGCTCCAATCTCGCTTCAGTTTCAGTGTTTGGTTGAACCGCACTTCCGGTTCCAGATCTGGCGTTATTTCTGCCGTGTCCTGTCTCTTTTTGTCGCTCGCCTTCTTCTGGTCATGTTTTTGGCCGCTGCCGCTTCACAGCCCGTGTCGGGATCTGTAAGCTCCTCGGCGAGATCCCAGAGAACCTTCCTCTCCCGATCCGCAGTCCTCCTTCACATGGCGTTGTCATCATCCGCTTCTAACCTTCGGTTGCTGTCCTTTGGTCTATCGGAACTCCCCATTCACTGCTTACCCTTCGAGCTCATTTCCGCCGCTAGTGCCAAACCGAAGAACCAGGCGAACCGGATGGTCTCTTTTGGCCGCCGCCATGTTGCAACTCCTCGCGACACTTTCTGCTTCCTCTCTCAACAGAGCATCGGATACTTCTCCGACTCTCCCCTGCCTGATCCGGATACTTCTCCGACAGGTCCTCTTGGCAGTCAGTCTAGAACCACTGTTGTCGGTTCAGAATCCGCCCAAATGTGGCGGTGTTTGCTCACCGGATCTTCCGCCGACGTCTCTGTAGTTGATGATTATGTGTTGAAGCATCAAGACTCTGCGCCCCCTCTGGCTCAATTTCTGCCTTGTCATGTTGAGGAGAGACCTTTGGCTTCTTTCTCCTGCCTGAAGGAGAGCTTCGTCCAACCTGCATCCTTGATTCCATGGCTTTTTGTTGTGGCTCTTGTGTTGCACGACCAGTCACTGTTCTGGTAGGATGTTCTACAAATAACTGTTTCTCTGTTGGTCTTAACGGCTCATCAAATCGGTGCTTTATCACCTCTCTTTTGACAGCCAATTCTGGGATTGTTTGGTTTGCCCTTGTGGCAGTTTCAATCATGTGCAACAAACCACCTTGTGTGTTTTTTGTTGTCCAAGGCGTCCTTCCACTTCTCTGCTCTAGTGTTATCAAGGTTCGAGGATTCACGATGACGTCTATTGCCTAAGTGTTAGACTCGCTTTGCTCTATCTATCTATCTACTTTTATCCTTTGTTTTGCTTTGCTTTTGTAGCAGCAGGATTGAAAACTTCGAAGGCTTTTGCCTCTTTTGTAACTTTTTCCTCTTTTGGAGGATGACTAGTAATTTTAATCGTTTGGGTGACAAAAAAAAAAAAAAAAAAAAAAGACAAGTTTAGATTGTTTACAAAATCACAAAATCAAATCTCTTTGCAGAAAGTAATTTTGCTCATAAAAAGGTTTTATCTGGAAAATCAATTATATTCTCATATCAATTTATTTTCCTAGGTTAATAATTCTAGGTGATCAGTCAAGAATTAATATGAAGAACAACCAAAGATAAAGATCATAAAAGATAATGAACCCTAAAAATAACAGATCTAATAAACCATAAAAACCCTGTGAAAAACTCTGAACCTAATAAGTAAACTACTCAGACATATTCAATGAAGAACAAAACATCTTTTCTGAATAATAAGCAATAGATATTAAAAAGTAAGAAGGGAGTTTAGGAATTTTCTCTCTACACAAGAATTCAGATATGTTTCTCCCAAAAAGCTCTCAATATCTCTTCTCTCAAAAAGGTTGCAAAAATAAAAATTGTGTCTAAACAATGACCATAAAAATCCTATATATATTGTAAAATTGGGCTTTAATTGCAAATAAGGAAAGCTTGGGCAATTTTTGTTAATCTTCTAAAGCTCGTGGGAAAACTTCCGATTCGGCTTGTGGGAACTGCATCAATCGATGCTGAGGTTGCATCGGTCGATGCATACTCCTGAACTCGTCTCCCGACTTCACATCTCAGCCTAAATGCTTCATTATGCTCCAAATCTTCCTTTTTAGCTCCTTTATGTTCCATCCGTGTCAATGAGTACTGTGACAACCCGTCCCGTGGAACCCACTAGCCTCACTGCTAGCTTGCCCCCATAGACTTGCATATCAAATGGTGGCAGCTTGTCCTGTGGGAAAGTTGTTAAAGGGTGGGGACCAGGGTTCGAGGAACGCCTGGCGCACCAATAACCTATTGGTGGATTTGGATATCCACAGTGAGGGGTTAGGATCGATGCCCTGCAGGACCAGCTTGGGGCCTACGGGGGCAAGCTAGCGGGGAGGGTAGTGGGGTCCGTCGGACGGATTGTTACAAATACCTAATCCTATAAAGACTCAAAAACAACCTAGAAAACAAATCAAAAGACTCAAAAAGCACACTTATATCATGGTTAATAACCATAAAAAACATGATATATCAAATAACTAGAATCAAATCCACACTAAAATATAGAGAAATATTTCATCAATTAATATAATTTATAGTAAAGTAAGAATATATGTAATTTTATTATATAAAATTTAGTTTTAAAATTACTCATTAACAAGATCATGACATGTGTCAATTCTATTGATAAGATGTCAACACGTGTCAATTCTAAATTTACTAAAACATAAAAAATGAAAAAGCAAAATTTCTAAACCTATCATTGTAGGGAATCTATACATAAGTAACAACAAATAACTGATATATGCAAAAAAAAATTAATTTCTAATTATAAACCCAAATTTGATATATATAAAGGTTTGTTTCAAAATTAGCCATTAACAAGATCATGAAAAGTGTCAAATCTCTCGATAAGATTTTGATACCTGTCAAAAAGAGTTTAAAAGAAAAGCTAACAATTTTATTATATAAATGTTAAAATTTTGTGAAGTGACCTTAGTGCAGTGGCAGGAGGTAAGTCCATTTGCAGAAGACACCACTACACTCGGGATCGAGTCCCGGTTCCTACGAATGTAGGAATTTGGCTAATGGGCCGGCCACAACAATTTAACATATTGACAAGAGTCAAAATATGTCGTTGACGTGATCACGACACATGACATTATACAAAGCTTCGTTTCAAAGTTAATCACTAACATAATTATAACTATAATATATTTTTATGTTATATTTATATCTTTAAAATATTGTATATGAGATTACAACATGTATAAAAGATGATGACATGTTTCACGATTTAATTCAAAATATTATATTATTAATTTAATTGTCATATTAAACTTTAAATATGTGATGATTAAAATTAAATTTAGTATAATATATTTCAATTTCTTTTTCCAGTTAATTATATGAAAGATCATTATTGTAATATTTTTAGAATTTACATTATTTATTTTAATTTCATTTTCAAATTAGAATTTCGTGATGATATTATATATAATCTATATTTTTTTTTGAATATTTTTTTCAGTTAAGGATATGTAAGATTTTAAATATTATTATGTTGTATTAGTTTTGTGATTTGTTTTATTTTTTATATTATATCTTTGAATTATCTAAGACTTATATGTAATCGCATAGATATTTATTTTTTCAATTTTTCATATAAAATAATTTTTGAGTAAACAATTTTAATGGTTAAAGAAATTATGTGTGACACCTCGGTTTCAGAGACTTGCGGAGATGTTTAAAAGAATTGATTTGGCCACCTATGTCACCAAAATGCACTTATCTTTTCGGTTAAGGGTCCTGCGAGAACTCCATAGTCAAGCGTGTTTGAGCTGGAGTAGTCTCATGATGGGTGATTTTCCGGGAAGTGATTGTCGGAACTGGGCGAGTGAGGACAAAACACAGAGAAAGATCATGTGGTGATTTGTAGGGACGGTAAACAAGACTTTAAAGCCTTCTCAACGTAGCAAACCGACCGTCAGATATGGATGGGCTCACGGGTCTAGTGAGAGGACGTGAGGCCCATTAAGGAAGGTGGGGTCATGGACTGGAATTGGACATAGGGACCAGTAAGAGGTGGCCGTACACTATGTCACAAAATAATTTTAGTGGTTAAAGAACCTACGTAAAAGTGAAAGCAAAGATACATAAAATTGCTTTAATTTGTTCATTGACACATTTGATAGGTAGTGATAAAGAACATACTTTAAGAGTGAAATATTTTTTTGGTGTAGGAACATATTTTTTGTGGTCCATACACTCTTGACCAACCCAACCAACACACAATTCCCGAGATGAACAACTATCAACCTCCAAAATCTCCATCTAGTCACTATGCTTCATACATGCGTATAAGACATCATTTTCTCCCAACTCAATCACTCTCAGGTCACAACCTTTCAGCCATACCGTTCTCACTCTTATAACGCAGTAATTGTGTCATAACGTCTCACTCTCGGATCGTCATCTTCGTGTAGCCCAGTATCTAGAAAACAAATTATCTGCTCACGAGAACTAATCATCTCCTCTGCCACTCTTAGGGAGTACCGCCCCTTGAGCTAACGATACACTAGGGAAACTAATCGTACTCTCAGGAGAACTAATCATCTCCGATCCACACGAGAACTAATCTTCTCCTCATGAGTTACTTAGGACCTTCCCTCCTTAGAAGAAAGCAAGTCTAAATGCGTATCATCATCTCTTGACAGAATTACCATTTGTGGCCTCTGTACAACATCACAACGCCCGACTACCCGTTTTTATTATTATATGTATTAAATACCCGTAATATTTAATTAAACCATTATTCACAACTATCAACAAACCAATAATAACCAATCCCAAATAACATCAAACCATCAACATTCACAAGAAAACAAACAACATATTCAGCGACTTAATAAGTTTCTAACCAAGGTTCCAACCACCAAAATTATAACGTATTAACACACACCATATAACACCCCGAGCCCAATTTTGGATGGGTGTAGATTGACACAAGGATAGTGTCGATCGACACCATCAAATTTTGGTTATGCGGGTTTTTTTGTAATCGTTCGGTTGAACTTGGTTTGGGTTTGGAAACCCTAACTCTCGTTTTAAAAGGCACGAGCAACCTCTCTTTGTTGGTTTTTGTCTTTTTTCGCTTCTAGAGAAAGAGAAAACAAAGAGAATTGCCTTGGGAGCCTGATCTAGAGGCTTAAAGAGAAGTTTAAGGAGAGTTAAGAGGAGCATAAGGGCTTGTTTTGGTGTTGTCAAGGAGAGGAGAAGAAGATCAGCATCTTTCTGGACGTGAGTAGGTTGCTGTGGCGTGTTTTCTTGCTGTTCTTCATCTCAATCTTCTCTCTTTGCTAGGGTATTATGCGAGTAGAATCATGGCGATGAGGAGGAGGATGATCTAAGATCTCAGTTATGTATTATTGTTCTTGGTTATGTTTAATAAGTGGGAATCTTGTATAGTAGTATGCTAGATGTTGGCTAGAATGGTTAGGAATGATATCCGTTGATTATTTATTGGAGATGGTTATGTCATATGTATTCCGCTGTACATGTTATTGGAAATTGGTTAGTGATGTCTATGTTGTTGGTTTAATTAAGTAGCATGGAATGCTTAATTATATATTATTATTAAAAAAACGGGTCGTGTTGTTTCAGTTTGGTATTATAGCCTTTATGGTTCTAGGGCGGGTTAATGGTTTGGTTAGAACGATTTATGGGATTTAATTGGTTGATTAATCTCCATGTTACTTGATGTGTGATGTTGATTTGTGGTTGGGTGTTTAAATTGATTATGAAAAGTTAGTCAATTTGAATGAGTATGGAGTCCTAGTATCATCCTCTTCGAGCCTTCAATGAGATTTTATGGTAAGTTGTGTTTTTTTGTGCGGTTTGAATTGATTGCTTAGCCTTCTGTTCATGGTAATGCAAATGGCTAGAGGTGATGTTGTTGCTGGTCGTGAACGGGAACGTGGTCGTGCTAGGGGTAGAGGCCCAACTGCTAGTGACACCGTGGACCAGAGTGTGATGGTTCAGGGCATCGACAAGTCGAAGGCATTACAGGAGGGGTCAGTGAGTGTAGCCGGTAGTGGTACCGATGGGGATGTGGGCACCATTGGAGCCGGTGTAGGCGGTGTCGGTGCCGGGTTGGCATGTGGTGCTCGGATTACGGGTACGGAGATCATAGCAGGTGGAGCCCTTTGTGGAGATGTTAACCTTGCGAGCTTCTTGGCACCGTTGTTGGAGCGGTGGCCGGGAGCAGTTCTGTTGCAGGCTCCGGTCGTGCCGCCTGTGGTGGCGGAGGTGTAGCAGCCAGTGGCTGCAGGTGTTGGAATTCATTCTCAGTACGTCAGTATGCTAAGGGAGATGAATAGGATTGTTACGGGGCATTTCTCGGGTGGTACTGACCCTACTGTGGCAGATGTGTGGAGGTCAAGGCTGGAATGCAACTTTTAATCTCTCAAATGTCCCGAAGAGTATCAGGGGGACATAGGGGTCCACTACCTGGCAGATGATGCCCACTTGTGGTGAAGGTGCAAGTCCTACAATTGTCTCAGGGGACTCGGTGTGTTCCTGAGCTTGAAGTAGAGTTCAGTTGGCTTTGGGTGTATGGGGACCAAACAATGGAGTCTGAGGAGTCGAAGGTTAGGAGGTTCATGAGGGCGCTTCGTGGGGATTTGAGGGTCCACTACAGAGGGAGGAGTTAAGCCACAAGGGCGGAGCTAGTGGAGACCGTAGCTGAGATCGAGGATGACCAGAGGAAGCAGGCCGTGGTGGTTAGCCCAACAGTTTATATAGACGAGATGTCGGAGAAGATTGTTCCTGGCCAAGGCAGCAAGCCAGCGCAAGGACAGAAGAGGAAGTCGGAGGACACGTCGAGTATGTGGCAAGGGGCGCGTGGGTGTTTTGGGTGCGAAGGTAGGGATCACAGGTTGGCATACTGTCCCAATAAGGATGACACGCAGGAATATCGTCGATCGTTTTATCATTGTGTGGAGGAGGGGCATATCATACCTTTTTATCCTAAGTTGAGGCAGACGATGGAGGTAGTGGCGCAACCGAGGGGAGGACCGGGTGCCTAACCCAGAGTTTAGTTTTAGCTTCTTGTTCTTTTTCTTTCGGTTATGTATTTTTGTTTGGAGTTGTAAACGGTTATTGCATTTGAGGTTTTAATGTAAAAAAAGTATGAAGTTTCTTTTTGGTTATACTAGTGTGTCTTGGATATAAATGGTTATGCGGTTCTGGAAATAGAAGGTTTTATGAATAGTTAGAACTTTTCTATTTTTAGAAAGAGTGTGTGTGAACATCCAAGTGATAGGGATGTTTTGGAGTGTGGCCTAGGAGTGGCCAAGGTGGAGGTGATGTTCCGGGAGGGAATATGGTGGTTGGTAGGACATTGTGATGTTTTACGCAGATCACGGGTTGGTCTTGGTTAAGTAAATGCATATAGACGTTATGACCGTTTGTTATAAGGGGGGGGGGGGCTGAACAACTTATGAGAAAATGGGGGTTCTCCTGAGGGACGGGGGGGGTTCCCTAGATACTGATAGCTCAGGGGACTACGGTCCTCAGTGTGGCAGAGGATATTGGGATTCTCCTGGTACTTAAATCTTGCGGGTGACGATCCGAGAGTGAGACGGTATGGCTCGAAGACGGGTGGTCTGAGAGTGAAATCGGTATGGCTGGAAGGTTGCGACCTAAGAGTAAATGAGTTGGAGGAAAAAGTGTCAAGGACATGGGGATAAGCATAGCAACCTGATGCGGATCTCGAATATTGATAGGGGTTCAATCTCAGACTTTCTGTTGTGATCAGATGCGGATCTCGGGGTTGATGGGGGTTCAAACTTGGAGTTCCTCAGTGTTGACCAGGAGGGTCGGTTTGTGTTGACCGGGAATGTCGGTTTGTGTTGGCCGGGGGCCAGAGTTGAGTTGGCCAGTCGGGTGTAGGTTATGGTGGACGGATGAAATTGGTGGTGTGAACCGTTGCGATGGCGGTTAAGCAGGATTTTGCAGAGGAGTTGCGGTATTTTCAGATTCGAGGATGAATCTTTTGTCAGAGGAGGAGAATTGTAACACCTGAGCCCAAATTTGGGTGGGTGTCGATCAACACAAAAAAGCAGTTTGTTTTGTAATAGCTTGGTTTGGGTTTGAAAACCCGAAGTCTCATTTTAAAACCCTAAGCCTTTGTTTGGTTCTTTTTGTCTTTTGTCGCTTATGGAGAAAGAGGAAACATATAGAATTTCCTTGGGAGCTTTATTTTACTCGCATAAGGTAACGCACCGTTTTGCTCTGTGGCGACAAAAAAGGCGATTTAGGGTTTTTGATTCCTACCCACGTTCTGATGCCGCCAGAGGATACTCCGCCGGGGCTCCCTGATTCTTTGAGTCCAATGGGGGCTGGAGGTTCTTGGCCAGTCGGTTGTGGAAGAGGGGCTGGCTAGCGATGTTGTTACGGGAGATTTGAGAGAAAAGTGTGAGAAGGGAGATCAGGTTACGAGTGCGAAGGGTGATCACGAAACGAGTGAGAAGCAGGAGGTTGCTATTGTTGATGGGGCTACCAGTATATCAAAGGATTATATGGGCTCTCAAAACGTTGCTCCCCCTGTCCAAGAGAAGCGTTCATGGGTCTCCATGGTTAAAAACTCGGAGGAGATGACGACGGTGTCTTTAGATATTGAAGAAGTTGATGGGATGCCTATGGTGCGTATACCGGATAGCGTTTTTGAGGATGCACATCCTCTATGGGAGGATTTTCTGTTCGGAAAGTTCCTTGCAAAAGCTCCCTTTGTGGGAGGTATCCATGCTCTGGTTAATAAAATTTGGACTTTGGGTGATAAATCCATTAAGATCGATGTTATTGTCGTTGATAAAACAACAGTTTGGTTCCGTATTCCGGATGAACGCACACGGCTGCGTGTCTTGCGCAGAGGTATGTGGAATTTGTGTGGTGTTCCTGTGGTGTTAACTAAATGGACCCCCATTGCAGAGTCTGAACAGGAAGATCTGAAAATAGTCCCTTCATGGGTAATCGTTAAGAATGTTCCGGCAAAGTACTTTTCTTGGAAGGTACTGAGTACCATCACCAGACCTCTAGGGACACCAAAGAAGCTACATTCTGATATTGTGGCGTGTAAGTCTTTTGATGAGGCGAAGGTGTTCGTTGAGGTGGATCTCACGAAGAATCAACCAAAACACGTTTCTTTTAAGTCAGAATAGGGTGGTGACACAGTTGTTGAGTTTGTTTACCCTTGGTTGCCTCCATGGTGTACGACATGTTTCAAATGGGGTCATATACACTCTGACTGTTTGCAGAGGAAGATGCAAACGATGCAAGTTGTCGCTGTTACACATGCTGCGATTCCCGCTCAGAACAATGTTGATCTGTGGTGGCACCAACTCAGAGTTCTGTAGAAGAACCTCAAAAAGCGCAAACAATTATCGCACACACAAATGATGAAGAAGTGGAGAAGGATGTCGCAGATGAGGCGGAGGATCAAGGTTGGTGTATCCCAACGAAAGGTGTCCGTAGTCCGGGAAAAACACAAGAGCTTCGATATGGTGAAGTCTCCATTATGAGTAATTCTTTCGCTTGCCTTAATGACAAGGGTGAGCTAGGGGAAGACATGTCAGAGAATAAACGGGAGGAAGTTCCAGAACATGTTGATGTTGTTCAGGCAGAGCAGAATGGTACTCAGTTGTAGACCGAGGGTAACGCTACTGATACACACACGGGAGCACTGCGACCGTCTTTACCTCGAGCTTCCAAAGAGGGACACAAGTTTCTTTCAAAAGATGTGCAAAAGAGTTGCTGGATTCAACCTCCAGGAGCAATGAAGACACGTCTATCCTCAAAAACTCTCTGATGTCGGGGTTTTTTTGGAATATCCGCGGATTTAACAAAACTGAAAAGCATAGAGTTGTCCGCGAGTGGTTGGCTCAAAGGCGATTTGATTTTGGTTGTTTACTGGAAACAAAGGTGAATCGAATCGACAGGATTGTGCGCTCTGTATATGCAGACTGGTCTGTCCTCTCAAACTATAAAGAGAACCGGTTAGGCCGAATATGGCTGGTATGGAGGAGCAATGTGAGAGTCACACCAATTTATAAAACATCCCAACTGATCACTGTATCGATTCTCATGGATGATAGACAAGAGGAATTTTTTGTTTCTTTTATCTATGCTGCGAACCTTGCTGCAGACAGGAAATCTCTCTGGGAAGACCTGAAACACCATCATGATTCCCCTCTATTTAAGGACAAAGCATGGATCCTCTGTGGTGATTTCAATGAGATTCTTGAGGGAGATGACCACTCTTTGTATGGCACTAATCCCTCTGCTTCTCCTAGTATGCGTGATTTTCAAGATTTGGTTCGACATTGTGAGCTAGCGGACATGAGTTATCAAGGACATCGGTATACATGGTGTAATAAACGGCAAGATGGGGTTATCTGAAAGAAAAAGGATAGGATTTTAGTCAGTAAGCAGTGGATTCAACAATATAATCAGTCCTACTCAGTGTTTGAACCTGGAGGTTGTTCGGATCATATGCGATGCATATTTTATATTGCTGGGGAAGCAAAAGGATTAAAAGACCTTTTAAATTTTTCAATGCAATCACTACTCATCTGAATTACCAAACAGAGATAGCACAGCGGTGGCATGCTTCTTCTCCTCTGTTATACTCTACCTCTGCCATGCATCGATTCTCCAAGAAGTTAAAAGCTTTGAAACCCCATCTGCGACTTCCAGAAACAGACAATGGCTAACCCCTCATCGAGTGCAGTTAGTCAGGAGGCGGAGGCATATAAAAAGTGGTAAAGACTTTCTGGTATTGAGGAAAGTTACTTGAAGCAGAAGGACAAACTTCATTGGTTTAATGTTGGTGACCAAAACCTTTTCATGCATCTGCTACTATGAGGGAGTTTCAGAACAACATCAAGGAAATATAGTGTGATGATGGGACCATTGTCACTACACAAGACCAAATCAAACTCGAAGCAGAGAGATATTTCAAAGATTTCCTCACTCAAACTCCTGCAGACTATGTTTGCTGGTCACTTGAGGAGCTGGAAAACCTTCTAGCGCATAAGTGTACTGACAGTGATAAAAACCTGCTTATTCATGAGGTTACAAAGGAGGAGGTTCGTAGGGTTCTTTTTTCAATGCCAAACAATAAGTCTCCGGGTCCGATGGTTTCAATGCTGAATTTTACAAGAAATCATGGTCTATTGTGGGTGATGATTTTCTAGTGGCAGTCCAATCTTTTTTCAGAACCGGTTATCCACCGAAAGGAGTAAATTCAACCATCTTAGCTCTGATCCCTAAGAAGAAGAAAGCTAGGGTGATGAAAGACTACCGTCCAATATCCTGCTGCAATGTTTTGTATAAGGTGATTTCGAAAATTCTCGCTAACCGGCTCAAGATTGTGCTTCCCAAGCTTATCTCCCCCAACCAATCAGCCTTTGTTAAAGACAGATTGCTAATGGAGAACGTCCTTCTAGCCACATAACTAATTAAAGACTACCGAGAGGAAACAGTTTCCCCTAGATGTGCAATGCAGATTGACATATCTAAAGCTTTTGACTCAGTACAGTGGAGCTTCCTTCTCACTACTTTGAGAGCACTTGGTTTTCCTGAACAATATGTGCAATGGATCCAAACTTGTGTTACGACTGCATCATTTTCTATACAAGTGAATGGTGAGTTGGCGGGTTATTTTGGCAGCTTACGCGGTCTCCGGCAAGGCTGCTCTCTCAGTCCATACCTCTTTGTTATTTGCATGAATGTCCTTTCAAGCAAACTTGACATGGCTGCTCGAAACAAAGAATTTGGTTTCCACCCAAGATGTAAAAAATTGAAGCTCACCCATTTATGCTTTGCTGATGACTTGATGGTCTTTGAGGAGGGAAACAAGACATCAATCACAGGTGCTTTGGGAGTTTTTGATGACTTTTCAGTGCACTCAGGCCTCCACATCAGTCTCGAAAAATCAACAATATTCATGGCAGGGGTACCGTGGATCAACGACAGGCTATTCTTCAACAATTCCCTTTTGCAACTGGTACATTACCGGTGAGATATCTTGGTTTACCTTTGCTATCAAAGCGAATGTCCTCTGCAGATTACTCACCTCTACTGGAGAAGATTAGACTGAAAATTGGCTCGTGGACAGCTAGGATGCTCTCCTTTGCTGGCAGACTGCAACTCCTTCGCTCAATTATCTTCAGTATCACCAACTTTTGGATAGCCGCTTTTAGGCTTCCAAAAGCTTGTATCCGTGAGATAGATAAGCTGTGCTCCGCTTTTCTAGTGGTCTGGCCCATCTTTAAATGCAAAGAAAACAAAGGTCTGCCTACCGAAGTGTGAAGGGGGTTTAGGCTTACGATCGCTTGAGGAAACTAATAAAGTGAGTGTTTTGAAGCTAATTTGGAGACTCTTATCTGCTAAAGGCTCTCTATGGGTGGATTGGGTGAAGAGATATCTTTTCCACAGTGGTACTATATGGGCTGAGAAAGATAACACCAACAAGGGATCATGGATTTGGAAAAATATCTTGAAATACCGTGAGATAGCAAAACCATTCCATCGGACTGACGTTATAAACGGTGAATCCACATCTTTTTGGTTCAACAATTGGTGTTCTTTGGGCTGTTTGCAGGAGTTAGTCGGAGAAAGAGGTCCCATTGCTATCGGTATACCGGAGACAAGCACTTTAGCTGATGTCATGAACATGTCAAGAAGGAGATGCCAACGACATCCTCTCTTCATATCAATTGAAGAGGAGATAACGAAACTTGTTTCAATTCTTTCTCAAGCAGATGATGTGGCTCTATGGAAGGGAAGGAACAATAGCTATCATAAAGATTTCAGCACAAAACACACTTGGTTAAACACTCGCGTAGCACGTCTAACAATGGCGGATCACAAAGCTATCTGGTTTCCCAATGCCACCCAAAGTATGCTTTTATTACATGGCTGTTGACAAAAAACAGATTGGCAACAGGGGACCGGATGATCCTATGGAACACAAATGCTAATTCAAGTTGTGTCTTCTGTGACCATTCCATGGAGACTCGGGAGCATTTATTTTTTCAATGTCCTTTCTCACAGCAGGTGTGGGAGCATCTGGTGAAAGGGCTGTTGCAGAACAAATATACGGCGAACTGGCGAGATGTTATGGCTCTACTTACGGGTGATGCACTAGACGCTACGC
Source organism: Camelina laxa (assembly GCA_024034495.1). Classification (NCBI taxonomy): domain Eukaryota; kingdom Viridiplantae; phylum Streptophyta; class Magnoliopsida; order Brassicales; family Brassicaceae; genus Camelina; species Camelina laxa. The sequence continues at coordinate 14,290,626 of CM043881.1, forward strand.
ACAGGTTTCTCTTGGGATACACCTTTCAAAACACTATACACTCTCTCTGGCGAGAACGAAACAACATGCGTCATGGAGAACCGCTGTCAACACTGGAAAAGCTGGTCAAGTTCATTGACAAAAATGTTCGAAATCGCATGAGCACCATGGGGGAAGGGGATGACTGTCGAATTCAAGTTTGGTTTGCAGCCAAATTACTTCCAAGATGATATGATATGTTTTTAAAAACTGTATTGCATTTAATTATGTAAACAAGTTTGTTTTTCTTTTGAATATAATTTAACTTTAGATTCAAAACAAAAATTAAGGAGAGTTAAGAGGAGCATAAAGGCTTGTTTTGGTGTTTTCAAGGAGAGGAGAAGAAGATCAGTAGCTTTTTGGGCATGAGTAGGTTGCTCTGGCGTGGTTTCTTGTTGTTCTTCATCTCAATCTTCTCTCTTTGCTAAAATATTATGCGACGTAGAATCATGGCGATGAGGAGGAGGATGATCTAAGCTTTCAGTTATGTGTTGTTGGTCTTGTTTATGTTTATTAAGTGGGAATCTTGTCTTGCAGTATGCTATACGTTGGCTAAAATGGTTAGGAACGATATATGTTGATTATATATTTCAGATGGTTATGTCATATGTATTCCGCTATGCATGTTATTGGAGGTTGATTAGTGATGTCTATGTTGTTGGTTTAATTAAGTATGGAATGCTAAATTATATATTATTATTTTAAAAAAGGTCGGGTTGTTGCACACCATAAAAATTGAAACCCTAGATCATCATCCTCTTTCTCATCGCCATGATTTCATGTCACACTTTACCTTTATCACAAGAATAAAGATTTGTGAGTATTATCTTAAATACTCAGTGACATGATCCTCCAACCTACGAGGCTATACCCAAAAACGATAAAATCAAACACAATCAACAAACTCAACACAATAAGCAAACCAAACAATGAAGAACATCACAATTTGCGTCTGATGGCCACTGGTGTCACTCAATACCCATGCTTGACATCACCACTTCATGTCCAGGTGTCAATTATCACCTCTACATGGTGCTGATCGACATCCACCACTAAACGTCACTAACACAACCTACGGTGACGATCAACTTCTCCATATGGTGTCGATCGGCATCCATCGCAAACCACTCGCGATCCTACACACCAAGTGTCAATCGTCACCTATCGCAAACGACTCGAGATTCTATACATTTGTATCGACCAACATCCACCTGGTGTCATTAGACACCGAGACCCTCGATATCCTTTAATCGATCTCTCCGCAATGAAAATCTAACTCCAGTCGTTCATCCCACAACCAAACACGCAACAACAACCATGCAAGGATATCACACACATACAACACACACAGAAAATCAAGCAATCAATCACACATCACATGAACACACAATGTAATGTTTAGATAAGCCATGGTCCCGCACTCACCTCGAAACATGAAGACTCTGACAAGAAAACGACACAACAAAGCAAAACAATGCGTAGACGTCACCACACACTCGAATCTTTTCTCTAATGGACAGATTTATCCAAAAACAACAAAGAAAGCTCTCCTTTCAATCACAAAAACTCTTAGGAAGCTTTTTCTCTTTTTTCACAAAAAAAGGATGAAAAGTGGCTAAACTGCCGAATCTCCCTCTTTTAAACGAGTTCTAGGGATTTTCCCTTCAACCAAACTAAACCGGGAAAATAATTGAACCTTAACATTAACCAGATTATAGTGTCGAGCGATAACCCTAAAACCAAAATTTAGTTTATGGGCGTTATAATTTATTATGTGTTTTTAAATTTGATTGTTAATTATGTTATGATGTATTTCTTTTTGTATAGCTCAAACATTTTGTAGGCCTATGTGCAAATTTAATAAATAAACTCTTTAATATATTAAACTATTAAAATTTTTGTTCATTTTGATAAGCAAAAATAAGTACCGTTCATCCTACCCAAAAACAAAAACAAAATGGTATCATCGTTCTATGGATTATTTTTTTCAAAACAATTGTTTGGACGCCTTTTATTCATATGAATTATCTATGTGAACCCCTTTTGTTCATATAATTTCTTTTGGACCTAAATTATTCGTAGGAAAAAAAGTTTGGACTCTAGTAGTTTATGCTCTCTTGTAGATAAGCGGATATTTGTACTTTCAATTTTATATGTAATATATGTCATTCTATATTTTAAAATATAATTTAAATTCATAATTAACATTACCATTTATAAAATTTAGTAAGATATAATAACAAATAATTTCATTTGATATAATAAAATAGAACTATTTAATTTAAGTGATTGATTTGCATGACAGAAAACATCAACTCCAAGATGTAAGACACAAAGGAAAACACAAAAGTGATTTGGTTTTGGATTCAAAGATTGAAACAGGCTCAACACTGAAGCCCACACTAAAGTCCACTGAACAGAAGAAGACAAACAACACACCATCGTCGAAGCAGAGTATCAATGGTGACATTGTTCGTGAATCTTCACCTGAGGATGACTCATCCAAGACAGCTAGAGGATAATATATCTTCTCAGTATTCTAGACTGTTCCAAAAGTGTAGTCTATATAAGACAATTGTATATGACTGTTTGTTATTATCCAAAGAAAGAGTTTTTTACCAAAACAGTCCAAAGTTCCCTCATCTCTTTCATGGTATCAGAGCTTTTGTAAACCTTAACAGGTGAAACAATGGCTGCCACATTTCCTTTCCCAGATAATGTCCATGTCACCAGCTCTGTCACTTTGAAGCTGACTGACTCAAACTACCTCTTGTGGAAGACACAATTTGAGTCTCTGTTATCAAGTCAAAAACTCATCGGTTTTGTCAATGGTGCCGTCAGTGCACCACCTCAGACTCGCCTCGTCGTTAATGGTGAAGTCTCTAGTGAAGTCCCGAACCCTCAATATGAGTCATGGTTCTGTACCGATCAACTTGTTCGTTCGTGGCTGTTCGGTACTCTGTCTAAGGAAGTCCTCGGTCATGTTCACAACCTCCAAACTTCGCGTGAGATCTGGTTGTCTCTCGCAGAGAACTTCAACAAGAGCAGCGTTGCCAAAGAATTTGCTCTTCGTCGAAGCCTGCAACTCCTGTCCAAGAGAGACAAGACTTTATCAACCTACTGTCGTGAGTTTAAGGCGATCTGCGATTCCTTGAGCTCTATTGGGAAACCTGTTGATGAATCGATGAAGATCTTTGGTTTTCTCAATGGACTAGGCAGAGATTACGATCCTATCACGACAGTTATCCAAAGCTCCTTGAGCAAGCTCCCATCTCCAACGTTCAACGATGTGATTGCAGAGGTTCAAGGCTTTGATAGCAAGTTGCAGTCGTATGAGGACATCTCCTCACCATCTCCACATCTCGCCTTCAACACTGAGAAAACGAACCCGTGTGCTCCACCGTACCAACCAAACAGTTGCGGGAGAGGTCGTTTCGGTCAGAACAGAGGCATAGGTGGTTATTCATCTAGAGGTCGAGGCTTTCCACAGCACCAGTCCTCCTCTTCATCTCAAGGAGAGAGACCAGTCTGTCAAATCTGTGGCCGTATCGGTCACACAGCTATCAAATGTTACAACCGTTTCGACAACAACTACTAGAGTGAAGTTACAGCTCAAGCCTTCTCGTCTCTGCGTGTTTCTGATGACAGTGGAAGAGAGTGGCACCCTGACTCTGGAGCTTCCGCACATGTCACTTCTTCCACCACTGGTCTCCAAGATGCTACGGTCTATGAAGGTAATGATGCTGTGATGGTAGGAGATGGAGCTTATCTACCTATCACACATGTTGGTTTCACCACCATCTCCTGTGCTAAAGGTATCATTCCTCTTCATGAAATGTTAGTATGCCCTGACATGAAAAAATCTCTCTTATATGTGTCAAAGTTGTGTGATGATTACCCGTGCGGTGTTTTCTTTGACTCTAAATATGTCTATATGATTGACTTAACCACTCAGAGAGTGGTGTCCAAGGGTCCTTGTAGAGCAGGGCTCTATGTGCTGGAGAATCAAGAGATTGTGGCTCTTTATTCAAATCGTCAGTGTGCAACAACAACAGATGTTTGGCATCACAGACTTGGTCACGCAAGCTCGAAGATTCTGCAGCAGCTTCAAAGCAGCAAGGCAATACAAGTAAATAAGAGCAGCACTTCCTCAGTTTGTGAGGCTTGCCAGATGGGGAAAAGTTCTAGATTACCATTTTTAGATTCTGATTCTCGTGTGTTACACCCCTTAGATCGAATTCATTGTGATCTCTGGGGTCCCTCACCAGTTGTATCGAACCAAGGATTCAAATATTATGCAATATTAATTGATGACTTCTCCAGATACTCTTGGTTCTATCCTTTGGATCACAAATCAGAATTTGCCTCAGTCTTCATTGCGTTTCAAACAATGGTGGAAAACAAACTTAACAGTAAGATCAAGGTTTTTCAAAGTGATGGAGGCGGTGAATTTACTAGTAACAGGCTGAAAACTCATTTTGCTGCTCATGGGATTCATCACATGATCTCCTTCCCTTATACTCCGCAGCAGAACGGCTTGGCAGAACGTAAGCATCGTCACCTTGTTGAACTTGGGTTGTCGATGTTGTTTCAGAGTCATGCTCCGCTAAAATACTGGGTTGAGTCTATCTCCACTGCAAACTACATCAGTAATATGCTGCCATCGTCTGTTCTTAATGGCGTAAGTCCCACAGAGATCCTGTTTGGAGCAAAGCCGGATTACTCCTCTCTTCGTGCCTTTGGTTCAGCGTGCTACCCGTGTCTCAGGCCACAAACAACACACAAATTTGATCCTCGTTCGCTGCAGTGTGTGTTTCTTGTTTTCAATAGCAACTACAAAGGCTACCGATGCTTGTTCCCTCCCACTGGCAAGGTATATATATCAAGGCACGTTATATTTGATGAGAATGTTTTCCCGTTTAAAGAGAACTATCAACACTTGGTTCCAGCTTACCCAACACCTCTTCTCCAAGCGTGGCAACATAAAGAAAACACAATTCCCTTGGCTGAAGATTTGAGTCAGGTTCAGATTCTACCAAAACCACTAATCACACCTGAAGCAGAGGAACCCCAGGCTACTGCACCAGTCTTGAATAATGAAGCAGGAACAAAGGAAAGTGAAGCAGACACTGAGCAAGAAGATGAACAGCTTGTTGAAAATTTAGTTCCTGCAACAAACACTCACACAGTGACCACTCGACTCAAAGATGGGATACAGAAACCGAATCCAAGTTACATTTTGCTTGCCTCCTTACTCACTGGTGAAGAACCAAAGTCTATTTTTGCTGCAATGAATCACCCTGGCTGGAATGATGCGGTTATGGAAGAAGTACGACGTATATATCTTCTCAGGACATGGCACTTGGTTAAACCTACTGTTGACATGAACATTCTCAGTTCAAAATGGGTCTTTAAGACCAAGTTCAATCTAGATAGAACTGTTGATAAGCTTAAAGCTCGCTTAGTTGCCAAAGGTTTTAATCAGGAGGAAGGAGTTGACTATTTTGAAACGTTCAGTCCTGTTGTCCGCACAGCCACAATCAGGCTTGTTCTTGATGTTGCAACTGCAAAAAATTGGCCCCTAAAACAGCTGGACGTGTCTAACGCCTTTCTCTATGGTGAACTTCAAGAACCTGTATACATGTACCAACCTGCAGGGTTTGAAGATCCAGAAAAACCAGACTATGTTTGCTGTCTCACTAAAGCTCTTTACGGCCTAAAGCAGGCTCCTCGCGCATGGTTTGACACTTTCACCAACTTCATCATTGATTTTGGCTTTGTTTGTAGTACAACAGATCCATCCTTGTTTGTATGTCATCACGGAGGAAGAACTCTAGTCCTGCTACTCTATGTTGATGACATACTCTTAACAACAAACGATCTGGATGACCTGCTTACAACTCTCAACAATCGTTTTGCAATGAAGGATCTTGGTCGACCTCGTTACTTCTTGGGAATAGAGATCGAGACTAACAACAATGGATTATTTCTTCACCAGACGGCATATGCTAGAGATATCCTTCATCAAGCAGGAATGAGCGACTGCAATCCTATGCCTACTCCACTACCAGAACAGTTGGACAAACTGAGCTCCGAGCCATTCTCAAAGCCAACATATTTCAGAAGTCTTGCTGGGAAGCTGCAATACCTGACTATCACACGACCGGATATACAGTTCGCTGTCAATTTTATTTGCCAACGAATGCACGCTCCAACAATTTCAGACTTTGGATTAATGAAACGAATTCTTCGCTATGTAAAAGGTACAATGGAGATGGGGATGCCAATCAAGAGAAACACTGATCTCTCGATCTCTGCCTTTTGCGACAGTGATCATAGTGGTTGCAAGCTGACAAGACGGTCCACAACAGGGTTCTGTGTTTTACTCGGTTCAAATCTGATTTCTTGGTCTACAAAGCGTCAGCCAACAATCTCTCACTCCTCAACCGAAGCAGAGTACAGAGCTCTCACCTATACAGCACGAGAGATAACCTCGATATCCTATCTCCTACATGACATTGGTGTCTCACAATTTCAACCTACTCAAGTATATTGTGACAATCTCTCAGCCGTCTACCTCTCCACGAATCCAGCTCTTCACAATCGTACAAAGCACTTCGACAGAGATTATCATTATATCAGGGAGCAAGTGGCATTGGGACTCATCGAAACACACCACATCTCTGCTGAAGAACATCTAGCCGATATATTCACAAAGTCATTGTCTCGCAAGCCGTTCTTTGAATTACGCTTCAATCTTGGTGTGTTTGTCTCACCCACTCCAAGATTTCGGGAGAGTGTAAGACACAAAAGAAAACACAAAAGTGATTTGGTCTTGGATTCAAAGATTGAAACAGGCCCAACACTGAAGCCCACACCAAAGTCCACTGAACATAAGAAGACAAACAACACACCATTGTCGAAACAGAGTATCAATGGTGACATTGTTCGTGAATCTTCACCTGAGGATGACTCATCCAAGACAGCTGGAGGATAATATATCTTCTCAGTATTCTAGACTGTTCCAAAAGTGTAGTCTATATAAGACAATTGTATATGACTGTTTGTTATTATCCAAAAAAAGAGTTTTTTACCAAATCAGTCCAAAGTTCTCTCATCTCTTTCACAAAATAAAGAATTCCATTTTAGAGTTGTAAATGGAATGGAGTTGAAAATGGTCTTTGAATATATATATTATACGCTCGTCATCGAACATATCAAAATCCAGTTTGGAAAATATGCATATAATAACTCCATATTTTAACAAGAAAAAAGATTTTCTTTAGGAAAGGAAACAAAAGGAAAGCACAAAGGCTTGTAAACAAATAGAACAATAGTACATTAAAAGCACGAGCTGATAGTGGAAGAAACTAAGGAGCGCAATCCCCATTGCCTAATACACAGTCCCCTAAACCAAGTTTTGGAGGTTTGGAGTAGCCAATCTTCGAACTACGATTCAAAGGTCTTTAAAGACTGAATCGGTTGACAAATAAAGAAGGGATGTAGTAACTGCTGATTTTTCCTTCGGGATGGGTCAATCCTTCACCGACAGCCACATTATAGGCGACGTTGGACGTGCGGGCACAGTCGATCACAGTCTTCAGAACCCGAAGTGGCACGTCATTTGTATTTAAAAACTCTTCCTTCATCGTCTTGTCCATGTCCGAAACAATTTTACGAAGCTCCTTAATGGCTTCCTTTTCGGCAACTCCATATTGCTTCATATAACATTTGATCCCAGTAGTGACATATCCTCTATTCATATCGTCCTAGTCAAGACACGCATAATAATAATAATAATGATAATAAGAATAATAATTACTATTATTATTATTATATCACAGATACTACCCGATGAAATGGAATTACTCCTTTCACTAGAACATAGTTGTATGATTTTTAATCTTAATTTTCTGGACGGTAAAATATATGATATGAATTTTCATATTTTACCATAGCTCAACAAAACTTAACAAATATATATGGTTAATAAAATGGGATTTAGCTAAACACTCTTCATAGCAAAATTTGACGAAACAATTGTTGAATGTGTTTGTCCCTCGAAGCCGGCAATGTCATTCAGTAGACGTGCTTTGGTACATGATGATTCAATGAGTTTAGGTCTAGATTTTAGCCATTGGTATGCTTCTTCCTTGACAACCTCTCCGATACCCATCAAAGCCACTGTTAAAAGCGCGTACACTGTAATCTCGACTTCACCAACTTCCATATACTCAGTAAAACTAGGTATGTGAGATTCTAGTGCCCATTTGGCAAGGTCATGGTTGGCTTTCACAAGTCTCTTGAACTGTAACCATATATGTTATTTTCAGTAATTTTAAACAAGCTACAATTAGAATATGCATCTTACCATGATTGAGAGAGAATGGTTTGATTGGTTACTTCTTCTATTGTTTCTTTCAGGCAGTATAATCTTCCTTCTGGCCCCATTTCTGTTTCATACTCTTCAAAGGCATCAAATATAATTTTGCATACAACTTTCAGATAATTTGGCAGATGATAAATGGCATTGACATCATCAGGAGTCCAGCTGCATCATCATCAATTCATCATCTTCATGATCATCATTTTTTTTTTTGGTTATTTTAGTATGTATAATTGTACCTTTCAAGGGCGTTAGTGAGGCTCTCCGCCTCAAGAAGAGATGCATATCTATCATAGGTGTCATCTAGAATTACTAAAATTGTGTAGAACTTAGTCAGCATAATCCTCGCACGTGAGAATTGTGGCTCAAAAAACATTGCTAACACAAAGAAATGCAACTCTACGATTCTGTCTCTGTAGTAAGGTGGCAACCTTGATGGAAAATCTTGGTCCTTGTACCACCTTTTGAACCGAACATATAAGATAAGAAATATATAAATCATTTAAGTAGTAAACGTAAAAATACTTATCACTGAAGAGATTACATACTCTGACACGATTTTGAGTTCTTGAGTGTAATGGAGCTGAAGTAAGTTGAAATTGAGTTTGGAAAACTTGAGCAGCACTACGTCGTGGTCATCTTCTTGTTCATAGAATGGGATATATTCCATTGCGACTATTATCTCCATGTTGTGGTACTGTGATATACCAAGAGCATTTCGTATTCGTGTTGAAAAATGAGACGAGCACATTTTGCCAGTGGAAAAGTATTCTAAGTGGGTCGTCGCAAAGCTCAATGCTTCGTCCATTACATAATCAGTTTTCATCCCCATGTTAGCTGCTTCATATAAGGCCAGAATACCCTTAGTATCGTTTATAAGATGTTCCTTGAACTTCCCATCGTCTGTTTGGAATCTCTTGAACACATCTATCGAGCAAAAAAAAGGAGAGGCAAAACAAATGTTTGTATATGTGAACAATGGATCTTTAAAAATCTAACTAGATTTTCCTTACTGGAAGACATGTTGTGACGGTATGTCCTGAAAACCCAAAAAATGATGGAAACTTTGTACAAATCATATTCACCAACCATAATGTCCGTTATGCTTTTGAAACTCTCTTCAAGACTCTCTTTGATCTCATCCTCAAAATGCCACGCAAGACCAAGGCTGACCAGCTGATATATCAAAAGGATTCTCTTCTTTTTGGCTTCAAGGCCTTGGGAAGACAAGAGCATTCCCCTCACTTTTGGCTTTAATGCCTCGATCTCTCTCCGAAGCACATCCATTTCCTCAATAACCAAGATCTTTGTCAGTGATAAAACAAAGAGTTCTCCTCCAAGATCTTTGTCAGTGGTATACACAACAACTATATATATATAATTAAATCCCATATAATCTTCAATTAAATCCTGTATAATCTCTGATTTTTTCCCTAGGAACTAGCTTTACCTCGGACACCAGAATAGAGCCTAGCGACTATTTGAACAGTATATATACTCACCGAGTTATCAACCCGAACAGAAAGGAAGTGATGAGTCCATTCTGAAGGTGGCAATTTCTTGAATTTACGATTACTTTCATGACCATCGAAAGCGGAAGTAGCAGTGGCCTTCAAAAGAACTGTCTTTGGTAGCTTAAGTGATTTTGACGTCAACAGAAAGGGAGAGTGTTTGCGTACCGGAAATAAGTTGCAATGGGTACGAAGAGGACGTTGGGGTCGGAAAAAATTTATGACTTCCATGTAATGTAAGTATTAAGTATATTATATGGAATGTGCTTATGGAATCCATTATTCACTGGCAATATATATAGGCGTGTTGCAGTTTTTGCAATTTCTTCACATGACCTATATAATAATCAATTAATTATAAATAAAGCCACTTAGCTTATCGTGTCTTTTAACATCAATCATTGATTTTATATATATATATATATATATATATATTTTTGGTGAATATATATATATTAGATAACAACTCGGACTATGTGCGGGATAAATCGATTTTAAAAAAATTATTATCCTAGAACTAATATTTGTTTGTGTCAAACAAGATATGAAACTAAACTTTTCTGTTTATTTATTCAAAACTGCATTATTTCGTGTAAAAAATACGTTTCACCCGTGAAATTTTTGAATGTATAAGAGGTTTTATTATAGAAAGTATTGATAAAATGTTACTATTTATTGCAATATGTCTTTTGTGTGGTTTAAAAATCAAAATCATATCTTCTTATGTTTTATTTTGTAATCATAAAAGTTTTGTATGTTTCTTATGTAACCATAATAACATATAATAAATTACTCGGTAGTTTAATTATTTAATTTTATTATATGTTAGTAACAATCAGATTCTAAACTAAATTTTCTGAAGATAAACTAATTTATTGATTTAATATTTTTGATTAGGCTATTTAAATCTTTTGAGTTAGTCGGTTTGTTAATATTTTCTATAAATAACAGATTATTACCAAAAAAAAATCATTATGAAAAAATTAATGAAATTCCAAAATCAGCGTATTCGTGTAAGAATAAATTTTATCCGTGAAAAATATGAACATGGTAAATAATATATTTATAAAATGTTACAATTTATGGTAATATATATTTTTATGTGTTTTAAAAATCAAATTTTTATTTATAGTTTATCGAGTAACTATAACAATTTTGCATAATCTAATAATCACTCATTTTCAATATATTACGCTTTTTTTTTGGGTAATAAGTTTATTTATAACGATAAGGGTTATTGTCTCATTCCTTTTTAATAGCACATAGATGAATATACAACTGGAACGTATATTTCTAGTTGGTTATCAATATTTCTATTTTTAATGAATAAACACTAAATATTGAGATTAATTAGTTTGCATACTTAGATATATATTAAAAATCACACATTATGATATCCCCTAATTTGTTGCTATTTTTATATTTATTTATGAATATATATAAATCTATATTTATTGGGAATTAAGTTTCTTTTAGTGAGTTGGAGATAATTTAGGGGTAATATACTTCTTTTATAATTAATTATAATAACTATTGAAAACTTGTTTTTTAAATTATTATGGTAATAATATTAACATAAAAACAACATTTCGTTTCTATATGATTTTGTTAATAAGTTATAAGTACTTTATTTTTATTAATTTTATATTAATTGATATGTTTTATAGCTTTTTTAGAATATTTTACTTATATTGATCTCTTAAAATCAATATAAAACTTTGACTTATATATTTGTAAGTAAATTTCAGTGAAATTTTGCCTTAAAATAGTATGTAATTATTTTATTAGTTTTAATATGTGATATTTAAATTTGTGTTAGAAGTGATGATATATCTAATTATTATTCAGTTAATTATTTTTTTAAAAAATATAATGGCATGTTTATATAATTAAGTACAAAATTTAAGGGTATTTTGCTAAAATGTGCACCGAGCTCTCTGACGGCGACACATCAGCTTTTTCAAAAATGTGCTTCTCTATTAATATATAAGGGATATATATATATATATATATATATATTATTAACTTTTATACGTAGTTTATTACTTGATATGCCATTAAAATTCTTTTACATAGTAAAATTTGGTAGATGGTATATATTTGAAACAACCAACCCATTTTTCTAATTAACTAAGAACTAACTAGTAACCATATACATATTAATTAATCTCTTCAAATTAAAACCATGTCAAAATCAATACAAATTAACCATAAAAAATCAGAATTCAATATACAATAAGCAATTAATTGTAACAGGTTGTGTATCAGTTACAAGCAATTTGCGGCATAGGAAAATAAATTATGATTTAGGATGTGCCAGATGCAGTTATTTTAGAAGAAACAATAAATCATACCTTCTTTCTTTGTCCCCTAGTGTTACATAATTGGAAGTTTTCTCCGCTTCCAATGGCATCAGAGATTCAGAGGTGTTGTCAACGGAATCGTTATATGCAAATATGAGTGTTTTATTTTTGAAGATACTTGTCGATCTAACATTTCAATATTTCCTTGGATTCTGTGATATATTTTGAAAGCTAGAAATGATTAGATTTTGGGTAATGTTGATAGAGATCCAAGAGACATTCTGGGGTTGGCAAAACAGAAGGAGCAAGTTTGAACCTCAACACAAAAAGAGATACAAAATGAAAATCATGCTCCAGTAATAGATCAAACTCAAGATACAAATATTTCTGGATTCATAGGTCATATTGATGGCTTTTAGAAGGGAAGTGTGAAACTAGGATTTTTATGTCTATCCTAGCAGGTTTAATTAACCTTATACATTGTAGTACTTAAGGTGTCAATCCAGATAGGATGATGTTAATCACATAAGATCCAATCAAGATAGAACAAGTTAATCCAAGGGTGATTCTAACAACCTAATAAAGCATAAATGAAAATGCAATAATCAAAACAACTTAAAACAATACTAAGCAGAATTAAGCTACAAAACAAGTGCAATAAACGATACTAAGCAAGATAAACTAGTAAGCAGAAGCAAACATAAACAAACTAGAACAGAACAAAGCAGATACAACTAAGCGAATAGAGCTCGAGCTAGCACTCGGACGAGCATGGTATGAACCAAAGTCGAGTGCATGGTCGAGTGATGCAGAATGAAAGATTAAATGCAAAACCAAAAGCATAAACAATAAAGCAGACAATAACAAGTAATTAAATGCAAGAAACAGAAGCAAACAAGTAGCAAATAGATCGTAAGGATGGGAATAATTGGTTGGTATTAAACTTAATCTATCTAGGGTTCTTAACAAAACTCAATCAACAAAGAACTAATCCTTAGACAATGATCTCATAAACTTCCTAATCCACTCTCATGACAATAGCAATCAAGTTTAGTAACATCCTAACCCAACTCTCATTGGTGAAACCATACTAAACAGGCATTAAGATCCTGATTTATTATTTGTCAAAAACCCCCCTAGACAACTAATCTCTTAGGCTATGCACATTAATCTCCAGTATTAGTCTTATCCAACATTTTAAACATCTATTGGAAGTTAAGACACCTTAGATCTATCCTTAACTTCTCAGAACAAAGATAGCATAGAGAACACCTAATCCAAAAAGGATTCTATAGAACTCAAGCTTGAACAACCTACAGAAACTAAGTTCTCTACCAACCTAACCCATCCTTAAGAATTTATCCCTACTCAAATCTAATAAATAAGATTTAAGAACAAAAACCTAGAAACTGATGAAACAGACATAATCAAAAAGATAATTATGAAATAAGCAACTTTGTATAAGAAATCAAATGAAAATACTTAACGAATCTTCATTCTAGTGGATCTTTGAGGGGATTGTCTTGAATCCGACCGAGTGTTCCTTGACAACGGTCGAGTGTGTGCTCGAGTCCATGATTGAGTGATTTCTTTCCTTCTATTTTGAGCCTTATTCCCTTGCTAGATGTATCCTTTTGATCACAACTTCTCCTTGGTGCTTCCAAAATACCTAATTCACCTATTTATGCACATAAATATTAAGATACAATGCAAATTCTAACCTAATGCATAAACTGAGAATAAGAGACTTAAAATGTGCTAGAAATAACTCTAAACAATGCAAAGCAGGAGATAAATGCTAAAATATGGTAAAATATAGAGTCATCAAAGTGAAAAGATTTCTATGGTTTTGTACTCACTAAAGCGACTCATCTACAACCATGGGAGCTACCAACCTCCGACGAAGCTTTACCTCCTTACTTACTGAAGTGGAAGCACTAGTGTAGGCTATGAAATACATGATTGGTGCATCTTACTGCAAAGTAGCTTTCTTCACAGACTTTTCAGACATGGTGAAGATGGTGTCTTTCCTACTCGAATAACCAGTCATTTCAACATATTTGGAGGAGATCCAGAGTGATAAGATAAGTTTAGTTCATTATCCTTGTCTTTCATCGCGACAAGCTAATGGCAAAACAGATAATTTGACACATAGAGTACATACCAAACCGCTTTTAAGTTTTTATAAACAACATTCCTCCATAGTGGCTCTTTGAGCTTTAATTCTAAAGTTTGTTTTTTTTTGTTATAAAATATAAAATTTATTCGAAAAACAGTTTTTACATCAACTGCAGCATGGTTTTAAAGAGTTTAATGGTTAAAACATTGTATAAACTTCTAAACTATCTTGATGCAAGCCAAGCTAACATGCATTTATCATATCTTGTATCTCCTTGTTCCCGAATAGAGGTTAAGCGATTGTCTACCACCATATCCAGCTCTCGAACTACTTGTGCTGAAGGAGTCGGTGCTGCACCGTGACGGCGATTATTATGTTCTTTCCAGAGGGAGTGAACTGTTAGCTGAAAAGCGTATCTCAACAAAAACAGACCTTCATTGCCCATAGACTTTTCTGTGATTTTAAGCAGATCATCCCAGTTTGTTGAGTATCGCTGAGAGAGAAGTTTACCAACTAATGCCGACCAAATCCCTGCAGAAAACGGTCATAAGAAAAACAAATGGTTGCGGCTCTCTTCTGGAGCATGACAGAAGACACAAGGTGGATCCACTGCCACGTTCCAACTTGTCATTCTGTCACCTGTTGACAACCGATTTTTAATAGCAAGCCAAACGAGGAATGAGTATTTTGGTGTAGAGTGTGAAAACCATACACCTTCGTACCATTCTCCCCTAGGCCTAGCCTCCCTTATGGTTCCCAAGTACCGTTTGTGGTAAATTTTGCCTTAAATTGGTCGCCCTTGCCCTTCCATAATACAATATCCTCTGTTTGTGGTTGCTTGTGAGATTGGAAAGCCTCTAATGTGGTTTCAATCTGAGTGAGGTCAGCAGATCGATGTCTCCTCGTGCTTTAATTCTAAAGTTGTTGACCAAATAAAAGCTAATAATAATAAGTCACCAACATAAACCAGCAAATTATGCAGCAATCCTAACATGCTTCTAATCTAACGTTCCACAATCCTCAAAATAATAAAATGACACCAACATCACGGAAAAGAGACCCTAAATCATCCTCTCTTCTTTGTCATGTTTCCACTTCACACTTTATCTCTATGTGTACCAAGAAAAGAGATGCATAAGTATCCAATAAATATTTAGTCGGCGATCCTCCGATCTATGAACTATAACATCATGATACGCTATCAATAACCAAATAAAACGACCAAACTAGACAATCAAGAAGGTGACAAGCTCTCGGATGGATGCTAGTGTCGATCGACACCAATCCAGCATAATTTTGGAACTGATCCTTGTCACTCTTAGCATCAACTTTCCCTACACCAACTTTGAGTCTCACACGAACAAGACACTTCACAGAACATATTCAAAAACTGGAAGCAAGCAACAACCCGCTGATCCATCCCAATTCAGCCTTAAAAAACTCAATCAACACATCAAAACATCCCAATTTGCAAAAATAAGTCACTGTCACGCACTCACCTCGAATTACAAAAGATTTCTGAACAATAACAACAACTCAACCAGCAGTGACTCGCTTCACACGCCCAACAGCTACTGATCTCCCTATCCTTCTCTTGCCAGCACCAAAGCCTAACCCCTTTGATTCTCAATGCCTCACACCCAAGTCCTCTCCTCTCTTTCGATTAAACACACCCAAACTGTCTTTTCTCTCTTTTGGAAGTGAAGGATAAAAAAGGGAGGCTTTGAGTTTTATTCGGATTTAGGTTTCAATTAGGTTAAACTGAAATTTACCTAAATCAAACAATCGATATAATTGCTGGTATTGATTAACACTCCTTCTTTATTACGATTTTATAAAATTCTACGTGTTACAATATTGATGTAGCAAGGCTATATTATCCTTATTTCCAAACACTTTAACTCTACTGATCTTTTTTACTTTAACCCTACTACCTTTTTTCCAAACATTTTAAATTCCATATAATTTTTTATTTTTATAATTCAAAAACTAATTGCCTAATATATATTAACTTTACCAAAATGAACTTTTTCATTCAAACAATGAAGCTTTCATACAAAAATTTAATTTATCGTAAATGCATTGTGTTTTTCAGTTGAAAAATTAAACAATATAAAAATCAGAAAAACTCTTTCATATATTATAAATTTTGAAATATGCATGCCTAAGCTAATGAATGACGTAAATGCTCATTTATAATAATACTAGAATTGGACTGTGCTAGAGCACAAATTAACATTTCTTTTATTTATTTTGTATTTTTTTATTTAAAATGTTATATATATAATTGTTTTACTTTTTTATTGAATATATTTTTTTTTTTGGCTCAAACACTCTCCCATGAAATCATATGTTGAATATGACTTATGAAAATAAGATATATTTTATAAGATCTATTTTAGTAGATCTAGATTTTAATTCGCGGTACACCGCAATTTTAAGTTATTTGATAAAAATAATTAATTTTTCTTTGTTAATTTATTTGATTTGTTATGTTGTATTTTGATTGTTAATTCTATGACTTGACCCACAGTATACCGCATATTAATTATTTTGTTATAGTATTAATTAATCAATTTAATTAGATATGACTATTAATCTAATATTCATATTGTTAAAAAAATAATGAAATGATATTTTACCCATGTAACACCAAATTAATGACATTTTTATTTTCTATTTAATATCTGCACAAACATATCATGCCATATAACACCGTCGTGTGATATTTTAATTTGTTCTACACCGCAGAAAAAACTTCATAAAAATCCAAATATATTATTAAATTTTAAAATGTTTAATAAAGTTTCTTATTTTTTAGAAATTGAAATACTTATAATACTTGAACTTCTTATAAAGTTATTAAAAATTGAAATTCTTTAAAATAAAAAACCATGATAAACTGCATAAATTTTTAAATTTCAATGCCTGGTAAATCAAGGTTTATGCTCATTCGTATTCATAATCATTTTAGTCTCTTTTTTATAATATGACTTTGAATCTTTGCCTAACTTTCTTAGGTGATGTGGAGTATTTTATATATTTTTTTATTTATTAGTTGATAAATAATTTAAGTTACATCACATGCAGAAAAAAATTATAAATTTTATTAACTAAATATATTATAAAAATTTTAAAAATAATTTTAATTTAAAATCAAATAAAAGTGAAAAAAAATCACATATTTTTGTTTTAATTAGGTTGATACATTTCCTTATCTTTTAAATGTTACCTACAATTGATCTATATTACCAAAAATCAGAATAACTCATATATTATGATACATCTATGTCACAAGTTTATAACCAAAAAATCATAAATATATATATATATATATATATATATATATATATATGTATATATATATATATCCTACTATATTAATTGGGAAGTACAAATATAAAACTAACCTTAAAGTATGTAAAAAATTACATGCAATTGCCATTAGAAAATTTTAAAAATAAAAAAGTCTGACAGATCAAAATAAAAAAATATAGAAAAGTAAACAAAATCTATTCAAATCAAAACAAATTTATATCTGAAAAAAATAAAAATAAAAAATCAACAGCTAAGATTAAAAAACATATAATTATTAATTAAAAATATATATTTTCTCTCTCTAATAAAAATATAGACGAAAATTACTAAATATTTTATTAAAAAACATAAACCAATCTGTATTTTAAAAACTAAGATTTTGTATCCAAGTAGACGATAAAATGATTTTTAATAACTAGATTTCGAAGATTTTATTAAGATTTCAAATTATGATTATCCTATCATCTTTCTTTTATTTATTTACAAATTTTTTAAAATTTTCATATAATACTTATGATTAATAAATATGCAGTCTATGAAAAAATATATTACAAAGATATATTATTCTTTTTTAATGTAAAAGATATATTACTCAGTCTATGAAAAAATGTTTGTTTTAATTTTCACATTAGCATTTGATAAAACTAAATTTATATAGTTGATAAATTAATAAATTTTATTTGTTCACTATTATAATATTAAAATTATTACTTCATAATTCACAAAATATTGATGCAAATACAACAAACAAATAATATAAAACTGTAGTGTACATAAAAAGAAATAAAGTATTATAATATTCTAAAATAGTTAGTATTAAAAAAGACATATACAGATTTATATAACAATTAAAAATAAATATTATCTTAAACAAAATAATTTTTTTAAAGAAAAATAATAATTATTATTATTATATTATAATTTAAAAAAAAATATTGACCCGTGCTTTAAGCACGGGATATCTCCTAGTATATATTATATAGTCTACAGAAAAAAAAAAATTACTTCCCGAATATTATAGTAGGGATAAATTATTAAAATAATTGAAACTTAAGTCATCAGTTTATACTTATACTAATCGGTTGTGCTACTGGTTGAAAAACACAACATCGATAATAAAAAATTGAGCGTTAATTAAACTTTTTTGATTCAAATTACCAACTAGCTAGCAATTGAAGTTTTCAAGTAATACACAACATCGATAATATGAACGTGAAAAATGCTCTTCCACCTTCCGGGATCCCTTTCCTCCCTATGCTCACAACATCGATAATTTTTGAAGTTTTTAAAAATGCGCAGGCCTACCACGCTTCGCGCCTGCGGCGTTTTCGCTAGACGGTCTTTGCCTGTAGTGCCATCCTCCCCGCTGGCTGTATGGGAATTTCTCTCCTATAAAAAATCTTTTGTCTTCTTTTCTAACTTTTAAGGTTCCAAATAAAAGTGGAAATTTTCGTACTAAAAAATCTTTTGTCTTAGGAAATCTTAGCAGATCTTGCAAATTAATTAAATATAGTTGTTGTTTAAGTGGCTACTATATATGTTAAGAATATTTGAAACACATAAATAAAAAAATGACACTACACAGTAGTGGATTCGTACTTTTTTCATCATTAGAAAATGAATGCATCCATCGTAGATATCCTTAATTTTTGTTTGCACTAGGTTATATAATATTTAAAACTCATTACACTTTTACTTTTGAAATTTAAAGAACTGAACGTGAGAATATTTTCAATCCATCTCTATATTTGTTTTTTTTACTAGGATGTCGGCCCATGCGTTACCGCACAAGAAAGTAAAAATTTAAAATAGTTAACATTGTTAATTTCACCTATCGAGTGAAAATGTTTTGATAAATTTTTAACTGTATAATATAAAAGTCATAAATAATGACTAAGATGAATGAACTAAATTAGTTAAATAAGATATTTTTTATATATATAAAAATGAAAAATCAATTCAGTGACGATAAGAAAATAATGTTAAAGATATATAAATCTAAGTTTACCGAATCATACTTAGATAATTAGTTTTGAAAGATATTCACATAGAATAAAATTTAAATCATTATTCTATCAAAATTTATAAAAAAAAATAATAAGAGAATCAGGGAGAAAGAGCTCATAGCTGCAACTGCAACCAACCAAATTGACTAAAAAATAAATCTAGGAAAAAATAGAAATCACATTTAATTATCTAAATTAATACTTGAAAGAGATGATCAATACAGTTAGATGGAAAACGACACCAAACAAAAGTTAGATGAATAAATCAATAAATAAAACAATCTAAATTGTTTAAAAAAGATGAGTGAATTAATGTTGATTAATAAATTGAAAGAAAATAATACTCATAATTTTTAAATTTGGAGGTATTAAACAATAGTTAAATAACAAAAACTCTTTTCAGGGTCCATAAAAATATAAATATATATAAACAAAGAGGAGTGAAACAAAAATGTGCGAAAACTAACAAATGTGAACATTGAAAGCTGGGAGTACGACGAAGAAACACAATTGTTGGATCAAAATAGTGCAACTTTTAGGATCATTAGCAAATCGAAACAGTTAGATGAGATAATAAAAATAAGCTTTATTAACTGGACCCCTAAAAGTGAGTTTGCTATAATATATAAACATATAAATCTATGATTTTATTTATTAACTTGTAAGTTTAAAAAATACTCAGAAAACAATATATTCAAAACTTGTTTTTGTATTCCATTAAAATTTATATATAATAAACAAAGAGGTGTAAAATATAAAGGAGTAAAACATAGAGGTGTGAAAAAATGTGAACAAATTAATAGGTGCGATTTTTGAAAGATGGAGGTACGACTAAGAGATGCAAAAATATGAAAATAAAGACATGTGAAACAAAAAGGTGTGAAACAAAAAGATGCAAAAACTAACAAGTGCAAACATTAAAATCAACGGGTACAACAAAGAAACACAATTATTGGATCAAAACACTGTAACTTTATATAAACAAAGAGGTGTAAAACAAGAAAGTGTGAAAACTAACGGGTGCCTACATGGAAAGTTGGGGGTGCAACGAAGAAACACAATTGTTGGATAGAGTCTTTGAAACTTTTGAGATCATTAACAAAGGGTAAGATCATTAATAATACTTAAATAACAAAAATTATTTACAAAATCTATCTGTATATATACTAAAATCAAAAAGATGTGAAAACAAAGAGGTGTGAAACAAAGGTGTGAAACAAAAAGGTGCAAAAACTAACAAGTGCAACCATTGAAAGCTAGGGGTACGACGAAGAAACTCAATTGTTAGATCAAAAAACATTGCAAATTTATATAAACAAAGAGGTGTAAAACAAAAGGGTGTGAAACTAACGGGTGCCAACATAGAAACTTGGAGATGCAACGAAGAAACACAATTGTTGGACCAAAACTTTGCAACTTTTGAGATCATTAACAAAGGGTGAGATCATTAATCATACTCAAAGAACAAAAACACTTTTCAAAGTCCATAAAAATCTGTATGTATATAAAAACAAAGAGTGTGAAAACAAAAAGGTGTGGAACAAAAACGTGCGAAAACTAACAAGTGCAACCATTGAAAGCTAGAGGTACAACGAAGAAACACAATTGTTGGATCAAAACATTGCAACTTTATATAAACAAAGAGGTAAAACAAAAGGGTGTAAAAACTAACTGGTGCCAACATGGAAAACTTTGGGTGCAACGAAGAAACACAATTGTTGGACCAAAACTTTGCAACTTTGAGATCATTAACAAAGGGTGAGATCATTACTAATACTCAAAGAACAAAAACACTTTTCAAAGTCCATAAATATATATATATATAAATAAAGAGTGTGAAAACAAAGAGGTGTGAAACAAAAAGGTGTGAAACAAAAATGTGCGAAAACTAACAAGTGTAACCATTGAAAGCTAGGGGTACGACGAAGAAATATAATTGTTGGATCAAAGCATTGCAATTTTATATAAACAAAGAGGTGTAAAACAAAAGGATGTGAAAACTAACATGTGTCAACATAGAAAGCTGGAGGTGCAACGAAGAAACACAATTGTTGGATCAAAACTTTGCAACTTTTGAGATCATTAACGAAGAGTGAGATCATTAATCATACTCAAAGAACAAAAACTCTTTTCATAGTCCATAAAAATCTTTATATATATAAAAACAAAGAGTGTGAAAACAAAGAGGTGTGAAACAAAAAGGTGCGAAAACTAACAAGTGCAATGCAACCATTGAAATCTAGGAGTACAACGAAGAAACATAATTGTTGGATCAAATCATTGCAACTTTATATAAACAAAGAGGTGTAAAACAAAAGGGTGTGAAAACTAACGGGTGCCAACATGGAAAGCTGGGGGTGCAACGAAGAAACACTTTGTTGGACCAAAAATTTGCAACTTTGAGATTATTAACAAAGGGTGAGATCATTAGTAACACTCAAAGAACAAAAACTCTTTTCAAAGTCCATAAAAATCTGTATATATATAAATAAAAAGTTTGAAAACAAAGAGGTGTGAAACAAAAAGGTGAAACAAAAAGGTGCGAAAACTAACAAGTGCAACCATTGAAAGCTAGGGGTACAACGAAGAAACACAATTGTTGGATCAAAACATTGCAAATTTATATAAACAAAGAGTTGTAAAACAAAAGGGTGTGAAAACTAACTGGTGCCAACATGGAAAGCTGGGGGGTGCAACGAAAAAACACAATTGTTGGACCGAAACATTGCAACTTTTGAGATCGTTAACAAAGGGTTTAATAGGTGCGATTTTGAAAAGATGGGGGTACGATGAAGAAACACGATTATTGAAAAAAAAAACTTGCAACTGTTGGGATCATTAATAATTTTAAACCATTAGATGGGATAATATAAACAATCTCATCCGTTAGATTAAAGTTGACCCCCAAAAATGGGTTTGCTATTATATATAGCAAAAGGGTGTGAAAACTAACACGTGCCAACATGGAAAGTTGGGGTGCAACGAAAAAACACAATTGTTGGACCGAAACATTGCAACTTTTGAGATCGTTAACAAAGGGTTTAATAGGTGCGATTTTTAAAAGATGGGGGTACGACGAAGAAACACGATTATTGGAAAAAAAATTTGCAACTGTTAGGATAATTAATAATTTTAAACCATTAGATGGGATAATAGAAACAATCTCATCCGTTAGATTAAAGTTGCTATTATATATAGATTAGGTGGAGTTCCGTGTGTTGCACAAATTTATTTATATTAAATTTTTTTAGTTAAAAGTAACTGGAGTTTATTAATGTATTTACTGTGTTTTTAATATTTTGGTACTTTTGGGTTTATTTTATTTGTATTCATAAATATATAGTTTATTTTAATTGATTAGCCTATCTTTTTTCAAATCATGAATAATTTAAAATCCTTCCAATAGCTTAAATATTATTTTCTTATTGATGTTTATTTTATTGAATTATAAATTGTATTATTGTTTATACTATTTTTATTATACAATTAGGACATGTTGTTTTGTGATGTAATCAAGATACAATACATTCATTGTAGAATTTGTGATTGCAATATAGAATGTTAATATTTTGAGATCCTCGTAGGTCTTGAAGGCAGATTGAGCATTATCCTTCTCCATTTTGCGTGGTTCGCGTTTGTGTTATTTGTAGGTCTTCAAGATATTTCGCCTCTCTTTTCATCCTTTCTTAGCAGCCATGGAAGCCAAGATACGTGTGAGAGAATCATAGAAGATGTTTTAAGGTATATATAAACTAAGTGTAACACCCGCAAACCATTTTCTGGGAATTTTGGTGAGGGTGTCGATCGACACCACAGAGGGAGTGTCGATCGACACCAGTTGTGGCCGGTTTGGTCGGTTCAATTTTAATTGTCCGGTTTGTGTGGTTGGTTTAGGGAATCCCTAAATCGAGTTTTTAGAGGTAGAAAACGACCTAGGGACGTGTTTTTTTGGTGATTCGCCGTTTTTGAGAGAAAAACACAAAGAGAGAGTGTTCTTGAGATTTTGGGAAGAGTTTGAGAGATTCCTTGCTGTTCTTGGGAGATCTAAGGCTGGGAAGGTGCTAGAAGCTTGCTAGGAGTGAGGGATTCGTTCTTATTGGTCAGAAACTTCCTGCAAAGAGGTGAGTGCATGACCATGGCTTATCTAAGCTAAGATTTTCTAGATTCTATGTGATTTGGTGCTTATGTGGTTGTTTCCTTGAGTTCTCTATGTTATTTCGTTGCTATCTGGGCTGGTTTTGGCTTCTGGGAGTGCAAGGAGCGGATTGGAGAAGATTGGAGGCGAGATTCGGAGTTTCTGATCGAGGGAAATCGCTGCTCGGTATCGGTGTCGGTCGACACCAGTTGGGGTGTCGGTCGACACCAACGCGAGGACGGCTCGGGACTTTGGCGAGTGTTGATCGATGCCATGAGGAGGTGTCGGTCGACACAAACTAGGGTTTTCGGGAGTGTCGGGCAGGGTGTCGGTCGACACCAGTTTGGCGTCGGTCGACACCAGATAGTCAGTGGCGATCGACACCATCTGGTGTCGGTCGACACCCCTTGTTCAGTTATGATGGATGTTGCATGCTTCGTATATTGCCTGGTTTGTTTTATTGATTGTTGTTTGTGGCATGTAGAGATCTTATTGCTTGTGTGTATAGCCCAGTAGATGGGAGGATTGCCTCACTGAGTGTTTATCAAATACTCATGCATCTCAATTTGTGTTTGTGGTGCAGGTAAAGGCAAAGTGTGATCGTGGAATCAAAGGCAATGAAGAGGAGGATGTTCTAGGGACTCGATTGGATGTTGTCTGGCATTTGCTAGGGTGCTAGAGTTGAGCCATTAGAAACATTGCTAGGTTGCTGGTTTTCATGTTTCTTGTTGTTTGGTATTGAGATATTGCCTTGCTATAATATTGGTTATTATTGGGTTATTATTGGTTATTGATTATGTTTTCCGCTGTTGAATGTGTTGTGGTTAGGTGGCTAGTGGGTATGGGACCACTAGTTGTAGTTGTTTTAATATATTATATTTATTATTTAAAAAAAAAAAAAAAAGGTTGGTCGTTTCATTTTGGTATCAGAGCCCTTACGGTTCTAGGTTTGGGTTCACTAGGTTTCTGTGGTGATGTTTGGGATTGCATGTCTTGATTGATTATGTGAGTTAGTCAATTGTGTGTGGTATGGAGTCCCAGAACATCCTCTTCGAGCCGAGTGTGTGATTCCACGGTGAGTTTATGTTTCTGTGTTATAATAGAAATTGTTTGCTTAGCCTTCTGTCCATGGTAGTGCAGATGGTTAGAGAGGATGCTGTGGCTGGTCGAGGTCGTGGACGCGGACGTGGTCGTGGACGCGGACGTGGTCGTGGTAGGGGCAGAGTCCCAGTGGTTAGTGAGACCGAGGACCAGAGTGTGACAGCTGAGGGTGTTGGCGAGTCGCAGGGTGTTCCGGGATTCCGTGAGTGTGGCAGGAGGGGGCGGTGTTGATGCTCCAGTGGCCGGTGATGCTAGGGTCCCGGGTGTGGGGGTCCCAGCGGGTGGAGTCCCTGGTGTTGACCTTGCGGCTTTGCTAGCACAGGTGTTAGAGCGGTTACCACCAGTGGTACCGGCTCAGGCTCAGGTAGTGCCACCAGTGGTGGCGGAGGAGCGGCAGCCAGTGGCTGCGGATGCGGGGGTCCATGCTCGTTATCTCAGCATGTTGACAGAGATGGGTCGGTTGCGTACTGAGCAGTTTTCAGGAGGTGTAGATCCTACTGCTGCGGATGCGTGGACGAGAGTGGAACGTAACTTCCACACTCTGAGATGTCCGAGGAGTTTTGGGTGGACATAGGGGTCTACTTTTTGAGTGGTGATGCTGAGTTGTGGTGGAGATCTGTGGCTGCTAGGAGGGTGCAGCGGGAGATGACTTGGGCTGACTTCGTTTTGGAGTTCAACCGCAAGTATTTTCCTAGAGAGGCATTGGATCGTTTGGAGGTGCAGTTCCTTCAGTTGTCTCAGGGGACACGGTCAGTGCGGGAGTTGGACTTGGAGTTCAGTCGACTTCTTTGTTATGGAGGTCGGGCTATGGAGCCTGAGGAGGCTCAGATCAGGAGGTTCTTGAGGGCTCTACGTGATGACTTGAGAGTTCACTGTAGAGGGAGGAGTTATGCTACGCGTGCAGAGCTGGTTGAGACTGCAGCAGAGATTGAGGAGGATATCCGGGCACAGTCAGTGGTGGTAGCTCCAGCAGTTCAGCCTAGTAAAGCTCAGCAGCAGGGTGGTTCTAGCAGGGGCGGTAGGCATGCTCAGGGAACCAAGAGGAAGTGGGAGGCTACGCGAAGCCGAGTGGTGCGGGTTGCTTCGGTTGTGGGAGCAGGGATCACGGGTTGCTAGTTGTCCCAAGAGGAGTGTTCCGACGGCGGGACCTCGGGTGTGTTATCATTGTAGGGAGACAGGGCACATCAAGCCTTTTTGTCCCAAGCTGCAGCCGGCAGCGTGGCAGCGTTGCAGCAGGTGCAGCCTGGGGGTCAGCAGGTGGCACGGATTGAGCAGGGCCTCGGGTTTACACGACAGTGGAGACTGGTGGAACCAGTGCCGGGCGATCACAGTATAATTTCTGGTACTTAATCTTTGTGAATTTTAGTAGGGTCAGATTTTATGTTCCTGTGATAAAGTGTTAGGTTCTCAACACATGAGGTTTGTGTAGGGACCTTGTTGGTGGGCGGGTTTAAGTCCCACGTTATGTTTGATTCTGAGCTTCGCATAGCTTCATTACTCCAGAGTGTGCAGAGTGTGCGGGGATCAGCGGGGATCTGGAGAGCGCACAGGAGTTGTTAGAGTTGCGGGAGGCAAGTTCCTGAGAGTTATTGGACGAGCTAGAGGAATTGATATTCAGATCGCAGGAGAGTCATGGCCAGCGGATTTGCTTATCAGTCCCGTGGAGCTGTATGATGTTATTCTCGGGATGGATTGGATGCATCGGCATATGGTGCATTTAGATTGCTATCGGGGTAGAGTGGAGTTTGAGCGACCAGGAGGGAAGTTGGTCTTTCAGGGTATTAGACCGACTTCAGGAGTCTCGTGATCTCAGCCATTCAGGCTGGGAAGATGATCGAGAAGGGCCGTGAGGCTTATTTGGTCACTATATCTATGCCGAGTCGTGGGGAAGTCTACGGTTAGCGGTATTCCAGTAGTGGAGGAGTTTGAGGATGTGTTTCAGTCTCGCAAGGATTACCACCATCTCGGTCGGATCCTTTTACCATTGAACTGGAACCGGGGACGACACCGTTATCCAAGGCTCCTTACAGGATGGCTCCAGCAGAGATGGCAGAGCTGAAGAAGCAGCTAGAGGATTTATTGAGTAAGGGATTCATCCGTCCTAGTGTGTCACCGTGGGGAGCGCCGGTGTTGTTTGTCAAGAAAAAGGATGGGAGTTTCCGGTTGTGTATTGATTACGGGGTTTGAACCGGGTCACTGTGAAGAACAAGTACCCTCTCCCGAGGATTGACGAGTTGTTGGATCAGTTGAGGGGTGCTACTTGGTTCTCCAAGGTGGATCTGGCATCGGGTTATCATCGATACCGATAGATGAGGCAGATGTGAGGAAGACTTTCGGGACGAGGTATGGGCATTATGAGTTTGTGGTGATGCCTTTCGGGTTGACTAACGCACCAGCAGCGTTTATGAGATTGATGAACAGTGTATTTCAGGAGTTTCGGATGTATCTGTCATCATTTTCATCGACGATATCCTGGTTTACTCTAAGAGTCTGAGGAGCATGCAGTGCATTTGAGGGCAGTTATGGAGAAGCTGCGGGAGCGAAGCTGTTTGCCAAGTTGAGCAAGTGTAGTTTCTGGCAGCGTGAGATGGGCTTTCTGGGTCACATTGTTTCTGTTGAGGGTTTCAGTTGATCCAGAGAGATTCAGGCTATCGAGATTGGCCTAGACCGCGAATGCCACGAAATCAGGAGTTTCCTTGGATTGGCAGGTTACTACAGGAGATTTGTGCGGGGTTTGCAAGCAGAGCACGTCCTATGACTAAGTTGACAGGGAAGGATGTTCCTTTTGTCTGGTCGAAGAGTGTGAGGAAGGCTTTGCAAGCCTGAAGGAGATGTTGACTACTGCGCCGTGTTGGCTTTGCTGAGCAGGGAGAACCCTATGTGGTTTATACAGATGCATCTAGAGTTGGGTTGGGTTGTGTTCGATGCAGCATGGGAAGGTGATTGCTTATGCTTCGCGGCAGTTGCGGGTGCATGAAGGCAACTATCCTACTCATGATTTGGAGATGGGTGTTGTAGTTTTTGCCACGAAGATTTGGAGATCTTATCTTTACGGTGCAAAGGTACAGGTGTTCACAGATCATAAGAGCCTGAAGTATATATTCACTCAGCCTGAGTTGAATTTGAGACAGAGGCGGTGGATGGAGCTTGTGGCAGATTATGATTTGGAGATAGCCTATCATCCGGTAAGGCTAACACGGTTGCGGATGCTCGAGTCGGAAGAGGGTAGCTTCGGCTCGGGAGCAGGAGATGGAGTCTCTGGTAGGGAGATCAGTGCTTTGAGCTTATGTGCTGTTTCACAGGAACCGTTGGGTTTGGAAGCAGTAGATAGAGCAGATCTTCGAGTAGAGTGCGGTTGGCTCGGAGAAGGATTTGGGGCTAGTGAATGCCTCTAAGGATGTGGATTCAGAGTATCAGGTCTCGATAATGGTACTATCTTGGTGCACGGTCGTGTGTGTGTGCCCAAGGATGAGGAGTTGAGACAGGAGATTCTGAGAGAGGCTCATGCGAGCAAGTTATCCATTCATCCAGAGCGACCAAGATGTACCGTGACCTCAAGAGGTACTATCATTGGGTCGGGATGAAGAAGGATGTGGCTAGTTGGGTTTCGAGGTGCGATGTATGTCAGCTAGTGAAGGCTGAGCATCAGGTTCCTGGCGGGTTACTGAAGAGTTTACCCATTCCTGAGTGGAAGTGGGATATGATCACTATGGATTTCGTGGTAGGATTGCCAGTGTCACGGACCTTTGATGCTCTTTGGGTCGTTGTGGACCGGTTGACTAAGTCAGCACATTTTCTGGCCATTAAGAAGACTGATGGAGCAGCGGTCTTGGCTAAGAAGTATGTGAGGGAGATAGTCAGGTTGCATGGGGTGCCAGCGAGCATTGTGTCGATAGGGATTCTAAGTTCACTTCGGTGTTCTGAAGGCATTTCAGGCAGAGATGGGCACTAAGGTGCACATGAGTACAGCTTATCATCCCAGACTGATGGACAGTCAGAGAGGACGATCCGACGCTGGAGGATTTGCTGAGGATGTGTGTGCTGGATTGGGGTGGCCATTGGGCAGATCATCTGAACCTGGTAGAGTTTGCTTACAACAACAGCTATCAGGCAAGTATTAAGATGGCTCCTTATGAGGCTTTGTATGGGAGGCCATGTCGTACACCATTATGCTGGACTCAGGTGGGGAGAGGAGCATGTTTGGTGCTAGTTTTGTTCAGAGACCTCGAGAAGATTCGGGTTCTCAAGTTGAACATGAAGGAGGCTCGGGATAGGCAGAGGAGTTATGCAGATAGGAGGAGGAGAGATCTTGAGTTTCGGGTAGGAGACAGAGTGTACCTCAAGATGGCCATGTTGCGGGGTCCGAACAGGTCATTGTCGAGACTAAGTTGAGTCCGAGGTATATGGGTCCATTCAGAGTGATTGAGCGGGTTGGACCAGTGGCATATAGATTGGAGTTACCGAGGTGATGCGTGCATTCCATAAGGTTTTCCATGTGTCTATGTTGCGGAAGTGTCTCCGTGAGGGAGAGGAGGTGTTGGCTAAGATTCCTGAGGATCTTCAGCCTAACATGACTTTGGAGGCGAGACCAGTGAGGGTTCTCGAGAGGAGGATCAAGGAGCTTCGGAAGAAGAAGATTCCTTTGATGAGAGTCCTTTGGGACTGTGATGGTGTTGAGGAGCAGACTTGGGAGCCCGAGACAAAGATGAAGGCAAGGTTCAAGAAGTGGTATGAGAAGCAAGCCGCGACTTGAGCTTGTTTAGCCGGGTCCCATCTGTAATCCGTGGCTGGAGCGGGAATGGAGTATTCCAGCCCATCTCTCTTGTTACTCGGTCGCTTGGGGTGGTTGGTTGTGCGACTCAGTAACAAGATGAGGTGGTGATTGGGGTACAAAGTTTCCGTGAGGCGGGGTTGTGAAGAGAAGTTTCCAAAAGTGGAAAGTTTCCAAAATGGAAGGTGCTAAATATGGAAAGTTTTATGGGAGTTAGAATTTGTCCATTTTAGCGGTGGAGAGCCTTAAAGGGGGCTTGAGTGTGGCCTTAGTGGCGGACTTTTGAGTCAGTGTGCCCGTATGTGGCGGTCTTTTTAGACATTGTGGGGTCTTTGTGACGGGCTTTTAGCCAGAGTGTCTTTGTGACGGTCCTCTTTAGGACATTTGTGTGGCCTTGGTGGCGGTCCTTTTTAGGACGTTTGTTTGGCCTTTGTGGCGGGCTGTTTAGCCAGAGTGTCTTTGTGACGGTCCTCTTTAGGACATTGGTGTGGCCTTGGTGGCGGTCCTTTTTAGGACGTTTGTTTGGCCTTTGTGGCGGGCTGTTTAGCCAGAGTGTCTTTGTGACGGTCCTTCGGGACAGATGGTCTTTGTGACGGTCCTTCGGGTCAGATGGCCTTTGTGGCGGGCTGTTTAGCCAGAGTGCCTTGGTGGCGGTCCCTTTTTAGGACATTTGTTTGGCCTTGGTGGCGGTCCTCTTTAGGACATTTGTTTGGCCTTGGTGGCGGTCCTCTTTAGGACATTTTGTTTGGCCTTGGTGGCGGTCCTCTTTAGGACATTCTGTTTGGCCTTTGTGGCGGCCCTTGTGGCGTATATGATCCTTGTGTGGTCATGAGGTATTCCAGTGAGGGAATATGTGGTTGGTAGGACATTGAGATGTTTTACGCGAGCCACGGGTAGGAAACCTGGATAGGGATAGGACTCGGACGTGTTCGAATCGTTTGCTCGCGACTCTTGGGGACTTAGGTTCTCCTAGTACTGCCACTTTCGAGAGACTTTGTGGCTCGGAAGAATGGTTAGTATATCGACTTCGGATGACGATCCGGGCGCGCTGTAGGGTGGCAACCCGAGAGACGAGTTTGGACTTTTCCTTATATATTATGGCATGCGGGCTTCGGCCTGATGAGGAGCCAACATTTGGCATGCAGACTTAGGTCTGATGAGGAGCCAATAAAAACTCAAGGTTTAGGCCTATGAGTAAAGGAAAGTCCAAAAAGTCAAGAGCAAATGACGCTGGAGCGTGAGTCTATCGCCTAGAGGTGACCTTCGTAGATCGGTCGGAGGAGTGCGGGCCGTGGAGACGGTTGCACGGGAGTCCTTGACTGATGGTTGTTCGAGATTCGAGGACGAATCTAGATTGGTGGGGAGAATTGTAACACCCGCAAACCATTTTCGGGAATTTTGGTGAGGGTGTCGATCGACACCACAGAGGGAGTGTCGATCGACACCAGTTGTGGCCGGTTTGGTCGGTTCAATTTTAATTGTCCGGTTTGTGTGGTTGGTTTAGGGAATCCCTAAATCGAGTTTTAGAGGTAGAAAACGACCTAGGGTCGTGTTTTTTGGTGATTCGCCGTTTTGAGAGAAAACACAAAGAGAGAGTGTTCTTGAGATTTTGGGAAGAGTTTGAGAGATTCCTTGCTGTTCTTGGGAGATCTAAGGCTGGGAAGGTGCTAGAAGCTTGCTAGGAGTGAGGATTCGTTCTTATTGGTCGAAACTTCCTGCAAAGAGGTGAGTGCATGACCATGGCTTATCTAAGCTAAGATTTTCTAGATTCTATGTGATTTGGTGCTTATGTGGTTGTTTCCTTGAGTTCTCTATGTTATTTCGTTGCTATCTGGGCTGGTTTTGGCTTCGGGAGTGCAAGGAGCGGATTGGAGAAGATTGGAGGCGAGATTCGGAGTTTCGATCGAGGGAAATCGCTGCATCGGTGTCGGTCGACACCAGTTGGGGTGTCGGTCGACACCAACGCGAGGACGGCTCGGGACTTTGGCGAGTGTTGATCGATGCCATGAGGAGGTGTCGGTCGACACAAACTAGGGTTTTCGGGAGTGTCGGGCAGGGTGTCGGTCGACACCAGTTTGGCGTCGGTCGACACCAGATAGTCGTGGCGATCGACACCATCGGTGTCGGTCGACACCCCTTGTTCAGTTACGATGGATGTTGCATGCTTCGTATATTGCCTGGTTTGTTTTATTGATTGTTGTTTGTGGCATGTAGAGATCTTATTGCTTGTGTGTATAGCCCAGTAGATGGGAGGATTGCCTCACTGAGTGTTTATCAAATACTCATGCATCTCAATTTGTGTTTGTGGTGCAGGTAAAGGCAAAGTGTGATCGTGGAATCAAAGGCAATGAAGAGGAGGATGTTCTAGGGACTCGATTGGATGTTGTCTGGCATTTGCTAGGGTGCTAGAGTTGAGCCATTAGAAACATTGCTAGGTTGCTGGTTTTCATGTTTCTTGTTGTTTGGTATTGAGATATTGCCTTGCTATAATATTGGTTATTATTGGGTTATTATTGGTTATTGATTATGTTTTCCGCTGTTGAATGTGTTGTGGTTAGGTGGCTAGTGGGTATGGGACCACTAGTTGTAGTTGTTTTAATATATTATATTTATTATTTAAAAAAAAAAAAAAAAAAGGTTGGTCGTTTCACTAAGAATCTTAGAAAACTAAATGAATTCAAATAGGTGTCTAAAGTTTGATCGTAATACTCCATACCATTAATGGGTGAGACCTTAGGAGGTTTGATGTTTTTGGTTTTTTTTTTCTGGTTGCAACTAGAATGCACTTCCGTCTATATCTTGTTGTATTATCTGCAGATGTTAAACTTGTAAGAAACTTGTAAGAGTCAAAGTTATATGAGAAGAAGCAGCATGTGGAGTAAGTATGATGTTAGAAATGAGAATGCTCTATAAAAATGCAAAACTAATTGGGAATGAGAAAATTAATTGGGAGTTTGATCTAGAAAAATAGAACAAAGTTTTGGTAGGAAAAGAGAAAGAAGTTTTGGTAGGAAAATAGAATTAAATTTTTGAAGGAATATAGAGTGAAATTTTTTATGGAATCTGGAGTGAAAGATTCGAAAGAAAATAGAATGAAAAGATTGGAACGAAAAATGTGAGAAATTTTTGTAGGAATACCGAAGGAAATCTTAGAAAAAAAATCGAAGGAAACAATTTCCTTCCAATATATCAAAGGAAAATGGACGATACCGTCATTCACCGTTCTTTCTTTTCTCCTACGAGATTTCCTTCAAAACTAATTTCGTAAGATTTTCGAAATATATTTTTTTCCAAATTCTCACTACTTTTTGATTTCCTTCGGGCTATTTCCTCCTTCGTTTTTCGTAGGAAAATGGTAAGAACAATTGTTTTCTACTAATTTCCTTTGATTTCTGGGGTAGAAAATCAATCATTTTCTTGGAGTATAAATGGCTCCACATATCTGGACCTTTGAAAGCTAAAAATTTGGGATTTAAATAATATGAAATTTAATTAAGTAATACTTGCTATGTTTTGTTCAAAGAATAACTAATGTTACACACCACATGAAATCATATATATATTAAACAAAGCCTATGTTAAAAAAAAAGAATTCAATAAGATTAATAGAAATATTTAATTAAGAATTTTTATATAATTTAATTAAAAGCTTTATTCTTAAAAATAATATTATAATAAGATATTTATTGAAACCTAATTTATTATAAAATTATTGAGGTGGTGATGAAATAACAGGTTAAATTTTGTTTAAATTGAAAAACCATTAAACACTCCAAAAGATGAATATAGCTATGAAGATGGAATAAACAGGAAAACTTCAGGAAACCCAGAAAAAATAAAATAGCAAATTTTAAAAAGTGAAAAACAAAGCTAATGATAAAAGAGGCTGAGACATTGACTCTAACTATCAATTTTCAAGAATGCTATACATCATCTTCGAGGGTATGATAAGTTTGTTGGCTACTCAAAAGTATACGTCATGATGTTCATAACATAGGAATAATATTTCTACACAGTAATAATATCTCAAAAACTCACCTCTATTATAAAATTTCTCTATTTTAGAAATAAAAATAGAAAAATACATTGTAAATGATCTTAGTTAAAACCTTTTGATTCAAATTACCTGACTATCAGTTGAAATTTGATACATCATGTTCAAGTATTTGTTTTCTCTGTTATGCCATGAAACAATCTCGCAACTATTTATCAACGGTTTGGGATCATCAAGATGGAGGGTTATTATAGAATCAATACTATTCCAACTATGATGCTCCTCATATCCTCAACCGCTTCATTCTTAGGTATGTCTTTCAAGCCACCTTTCATTCTGTTTGGCATGAACGGAATGGTAGGCGGCATGGTAATGACCTTATGACTCAAGAGACTCTCATCAAGCTCATCGATCACCTCGCCGAATTAGACTATGCTCCTTCCCGCAACAAGGCAACTTTAAGTTTAAAGATGGCTTGTAAATCTGGTTGGCTCTCTAATTGTTCTTTCTAATCACTACAAGAAAAATAATTTTATTAAAACGTAATATTTAGTCAAAATAAAAGGTATTTAATCACAATATAAACATTATTACGAATTTGTGACGATTTTTGAATGGTTGCAATACAATCGTCACAAATTTTTATTTGTAACAAAAACGTCACAAAAGTTGCAACCAATATATTAGTAACCATTTTGTCATAAGTAATTACAACCTGAAAAAGTAACAAAACTGTCTCAATTACAGACTAACAAATCGTCTTTAAATTGTCACAATTCATGTTTAAATTAACGTTTTAATTATGTATCTTATTATTACAAAACTATAATCTCAAATGTTCACAAATGATAACTAAAAATTTGTTGCAGGATTTTAAGAAATACTCGAAAATATGATATTTTGTGACTATCATAATGTCCAATCTCATCATTAGAAGTTAGTTTCAAATAGTCACAAGTTATTACTAAAAATTTCATTGCATATGATAAAAATTATAACTAAAAAACTTAATCTCAAAAAAATATTCCTTTTAAAATTTATAATCATACAAATTTATTATAATCATAAACTTTAGATATACATTCTAATCTATCTTTATTCTTACAAAAAAAAAAATCATGAATTCGACCAGATTCACATATTCGACCATAACTCTCATATTAGAACTCCTATAGAAACAGTCTCAGGCTCTCTGGAAAGGTAAGACTCAGATATTTCCAACGGCGGCTATATCAGCTTCTGGTTCAGTTTGTAGCAATGGAAAACAATTTCACAAGATGACTGATGTTAGTTCGCAGATCTGCACAGAATAGGTTTGAAAAAACATGTATAACTTTTAATCTACAAAAGGGGTTACAAATCCTTTGGGGAAAACTTACATCTATGGGTTAGGAAGTTGCTCACCAAACTTCGTCCATAAAAGAATCCGTTTAGCCTTTCTTTTCCATTATCTTCTAAGAAAAGTAAGATATGTCCTTAATCTCAACTGTGGCTCCTTGTTCTCTTTCTCTCAAATGGTTTATTCTCTCTCTCTCTAGGTTTAGGAGGCACGAAATTATGAAGAACAAAACCATAATCATCTCTGAAATAAGTCTTCTTAAATTAGGTTTAGAGACTTGGCTTAATGGACTTTGTATAAATGACCTAACAATTTATACTATTTTATGACTAATGTTTACTCATTTTAATGTCACAAACTGTGACTTGCATATCTGCTATAAGTTCATAACTAACTTGCAACAATATATTGGTCACAATGTAGTCATAAGAGTGACGATTAATATTATTGTAACATATTCGTCACTAATTGAGAAACTTTGGTTACGATTTTTTCCGTCATAATATAGTGATGAAAATACTATGAATTTGTGGCACATAAATTTAGTTATAATATCGTATTTAAAATGTCACAAATTTGTAAAGAAACTTTTATGTCTCAAAAATACGTTATTTTCTTGTAGTGAATTGTTAAAACAATTAGAAAGATACATAGGAAGCACTTAGAGTTAAAACAACACAAGCAAAGCTATATTTTTGAATTGTTCTTTCTAATTGTTTTTCAAAAGCAAACTCTACCAATCGATGCATATATTGCAACAAAGCTTTTTTGGTCGAATAAATTTAACATTCATTCAAAAAAAAATTATATGTTATTTATAAATCTATACTATTAATAATTAAGACTGAAGCATTTATAGGTTTTACACTTTTATTTTGTAAATAAATATATCAAATGTTATTGGTATTAAGACCATTAAAAAATCTTAAGGCTACAACTGACAATTGAATTATAAAAAAATTTATACTTTCTTCAAGTGATATTAAATAAATACAAAGCCTACAGAATGTATGTTCTAATTTTCTCACAATATAGAGTAAAAAGTAGAAAACGTATTCTAACGTAAAACATAGATAAACCATATAAAATTTATTTAAAATTTGATTAAACATAGAACAAAGAGTAGAATATTTTTTCCAAATTTTCTAAAACAAAAAAATAGTTCTACATTTTAATTTTTTTTTTTTTTTCCAACCAAACATTAATAATTAATTAAAAGAGAACTCCAAGATTGGTTGCCCAAACAGGAGGATAAAAGTTTACAAATAACGATTCGGAAGGTAAAGATCTTGAAGACCGAGCAAGACAATCTGCTCTTACGTTGACGTCGCGGGGAATCTTGACGAGGGAGAAGGATGGATAGAAGGAGCGAAGCTGCGAGAAATCCGCCAATAAATTCGTGAAAGCGGGCCAATCATCTGGCGACTGCACCATCGCAACAAGCTCTGCACAATCCGTCTCGAAGGCTTGACAACTCACTCCAGCCGCCAGTAAAGACTCCATAGCCCAGATCAGCGCTTGCAATTCTGTATGTAGGGGAGAAAGACCACGTCTGAGGCTCCGAGCTCCTAAAAGAAGCGTAATATCATCACCATTACAGCACCACCAACCCAAACCCTGAAAAGGGTCGGTCCCTTTCCAAAACCCATCAACCTGACAGAAAATAGAGGAATCCCTCACCTCCACTACGGGTGGAGGGAGGGGATTGTTCACTGAATAAGATTTGGCTTCCTCCCAAATTAGCTTATCAGTTGCCGCTTGATTTATAATCTCAATTGGCTCTAGCTCAATACCCTGGAAAACCTTTTTATTCATGTCTTTCCAAATTGACCATAAAATCCAGGGAAGAGAAGAGATGATATCAGAAGCCCCGCCTTGAGAAGTCGCCCTCCAAAATATGAAATCTAAATTCGCATAAATCGAGGCAAATGGGAAACCTCCCGGTTCCAACAGCATCGGGACCAACTCCCAAATACTACGCGACCGGGAGCAAACAAACAGTGCGTGGTTAATAGATTCCATTTCCGTCGCCAAACTGCACCGCTTACACAAAACATCACAACAAACTCCCCGATACGCGAGCCGTTCTAACACTGGAAGGGTACCCGAGCCAATTTGCCAGAAAAAAATGTTGAATCTTCGGAGGTACATCTAATTTCCAGGACTGAGCCCGCAGAGAACTGCACGATGGCCCATACTCCACTTCCGCTATTAATTCCCGGGCTAACCGATAACCTGATTTTACCGAATACCTGCCTGACTTAGTATAATGCCATAACAATCTATCGGGTTGAGAAGTTTTACTAACCGGCAAACTCTGAATAAGTGGTATATCCACCGGATCAAAGAACTCCTCTAGAATAGGCAAATGCCAATCCTTTGTAACTGGATTAATTAAATGATTAACCATCAAACTCGGGAGTAAAAACCTCCCCCTACCATTTGCACATCTTGGACGAATATCCGGTAACCATGGATCCCGCCAAACCGAAATAGAACAACCAGAACCTACAGCCCATCGCGCACCCTGTTCCACCAATCCCTTAGTTGAAAAATTGCTCCGCCAGGCAAAAGAAGGATTATTCGGTTTCTTTGCCATAAGAGGATGTTTGTTCCTGAAATACCGTCCTCTCATCACCCGGGCCATTAAAGACGACGGATTGTGAATTAATCGCCAAAACTGTTTGGCCAGCATAGCGTCATTAAATTGTTCCAAAGCTCGAAAACTCAAACACCCTTCACTTTTATCTTTGCATAGTTTATCCCACGCAACCCAGTGCAAATCTCGAGCCTTATCATTAGATTTCCACCAAAAAGTGGACATTTTAATATTTTTTAGAACATATATCAATTTGAAATTT
This sequence comes from Camelina laxa, assembly GCA_024034495.1. Taxonomy (NCBI): domain Eukaryota; kingdom Viridiplantae; phylum Streptophyta; class Magnoliopsida; order Brassicales; family Brassicaceae; genus Camelina; species Camelina laxa. Next base: position 14,328,488 of record CM043881.1, read on the forward strand.
GTAAAACATGTAATTAAAGTGTGTAAACTATATAATCCATTTCTTAGAATTGATACAAATAATAGAAAACATAATCTAAATTTTAGAGAATGAATTTCATTTATCTCAAAGACTACTCATTTTCAACAAAATGACATAGTTTCTTCTTTAAAGCTTATTCGTACTTGTCTATGAACATGTTTTCAGGAATTTTTTTTTTTTTAACTGTTAAATAATCATTTATTTCCATACTAAAGTGGTATTCTGTATAACCAATAGCTTCCTCAACAGCGCGGGGCGAATGTTAGTCTAACAATTGTTACTGACACAGAATCGGGAAGATAAATAAAAACTAAATCATTAAAGAAAAAATACCAAGTAGAAATTGAGTAATGGAATTATATATGAGCATATATTTCAAACGATTTTGTATTAAACGAGTTAGGGAAATACGTGTTAATACATATACATAAACATCTATGATCTATCCTCATAGGCTCATACACAAAAATTAAAATTTTAATTTAATTCATTGGGAATATGTGTCAATCTATATATAAAGTTAACTTTGTTCACTTCTCCTTCCTCCACATCAGAATCCACCTAATCAATTTTTTTTTACATAAAAAAATTATTTTTAATATTCATTCATTGCATATTTATTAATTATAATTAATAATAGTAAAAAATAAATAAAAATCAAATCTATATATATAAAGTTAATTTTGCTCACTTCTCCTTTCTTCACATCAGCATCCACCTAATCAATTTGTTTTTACATCAAAAAATTATTTTTAATATTCATTCATTGCATATTATTAATTATAATTAATCATAGTAAAAAATAAATAAAAAACGAATTAACTTAAATTAATTAAATTTTAAAATAGTATAAGAATAATATAATTTTTTTAGTAAATAATAAGATAATACTATAAAAAAATTTTAGTAATAATGTTACTATTAAAATTATAACCAAAAAATGATTATATTCCAAAATTTAGAATGTGTTAATGAATTTTAGAATGTAAGATTTTAATGCATAGTGGAGTAAAAAAACAAGTTATGTAATTGTATTTATAAAAATCTAAACATGAAAATAAAATTGAAGTGAAACATTAGTTTCTAAGAAATATATACCATAAAAATTTATTATTAAGTTTTACTTATAAGAAAGAAAAGATTAATTACTTAACTTATTTTTACTCAAATATTACTTAACTTAATTTAAGTTAAAAGTTTTGATCTAAAAGAAATACATTGTAAGGAGCATACTTTTTTTTGTGAAAACTATGAAAAAAAATTTTGAAAAAATAATCTATCTAAAAAACAAAATTAATGGCCAGGAAATATAGAAAAATGATATGTAAGCCATTACAAAAAGTGGCATGTAGCATATCTCATAAAGTATATTATCAACTGGTGCTGCAATTTTCTAACATGATATAAAACATATATGACAAATATAACATATATATATATGTATATTATCAAATGCTTTTAACCAAAAATCTTGGCAAAACAACATATGTAAAGTACACTATATTTTTTTTTTAGAAGACGAAGCTGGGATTGCATCATAAATTTAACATATGCAAATAACATATGAGATTTTAGAAAAATTTGTAGCTTGTATTAGTGAATAGATATTTCTTGTGGAGTTTAAATCTTTCATCATTTAAGCATTTTTGACTTAGTCTGAAATTCTATTATTGTAGATGATGCATTTGGACAACCTCATTATAGCGACATAGCAGTAACACTGTTCATGAAACTTTGTATATTCGAATTTAACGTAGGATATCGATATGTTTAAATGGTCTCTATAATTAGGTCAACGATCGACTCTGGCGTTAGAACTTTTAAAATTAAGTTTCCACGTAATATGCATATAGAATGAACTCTTTTAAAATAAAAGATTAGAAGATTGTTGACAATATTATTGCGACACTAGACAATATATGTTATATATAAATTAGTAAAATAAGTACGACATTTATATAGATTTATCTTTTAATCTTCAAATTATATTCATATTCAATGATTCTTATTAATCAAAAATTTAACTAAAATCCCACGTAAAATCGTAAATAGATATAACAAAAAAAAATATATTATTTTTAAATATATATATATGTTTTATATCATTGAGTAAAATAAATTATATATTTATACACAAAATTTGGAATTATTATATTTGAGTTCAATAATTTCTATTGATACAAAATATTTAAAACTAAAATTCCGTGCGTGCGCGGGTAAAATTTTTAGTACATATATAAATCTACCCTCATACACAAAACTTAAAATTTTTGAATTGTTAAAACACTTTAATTTAATATTTAATATTTTAGTTTTAAAGTTTTTATTTTATTTTCAGACCAAATTATTACTAGTTAATAATAAAATGTAATTTATTAGTTTCGTCTAGAATTTTTGGAAAGAAATTAACCATTGAAAATACAGAAAAACTAGGTATTAACCCACGGTAGACCGTGGGCTGAACATTTTATTTAAAATAAATTAAAATATTTTTTCTGTTATTTTGTTATTAATAATCTTTTGTGATTTGCAATTTATATAAGCACATTTTAAAACTGTTTTTTAACTTCAAAATGAGTTCATTGTTTTAGTGTTGATTGTAATAGTTTTAATTTATAATAGCAATAATTTGTGTATATATACAACATGTAAATAAGAATTTACTTTGAAAATTAATTTTTATTTATTACTTTCAACATCACTTTTTATTTATTATTAAACGTACATGGAAACTTTAACCTTACTATATTGGATAAATTTAAAAGAAATCCTACTAACTAAATTTGAAAGAAATAATAAATAAAATCTATAATGCAAGCAAATGTGAGTAACCTTTGAAAATGTGAATGCAACATCCTACTTACAAATCGGATTATTGCTGCAAAAAAAAAATCTGTATAAAATCTGATTATTTTTATGGTACTATATCAGAAAAAAATTTAGTTGTTTAACTGAATGGATATTTCTAAATATATTCGGTTAGCATCAAATTTAATAAATTAATTTTTGTTTATTCTAGTTAAATTGTCTTAATTATCCTTAATGATCATATTATTTTTTGAACTATTTTCAATGGCATTCTATTGTAATTTTTTACATTTTTAATGTTAGTTTTATAAATGTACTTCTCAATTAATATAGTAGGAAAAAAAATCTGTATAAAATCTGATTATTTTTATGGTACTATATCAGAAAAAAAATTAGTTGTTTAACTGAATGGATATTTCTAAATATATTCGGTTAGCATCAAATTTAATAAATTAATTTTTGTTTATTCTAGTTAAATTGTCTTATTTATCCTTAATGATCATATTATTTTTTGAACTATTTTCAATGGCATTCTATTGTAATTTTTTACATTTTTAATGTTAGTTTTATAAATGTACTTCTCAATTAATATAGTAGGATAATTCCCATTAAAAAATATGACGTTAATTTCATTTGGCAGATAAGTACATGATGAATTTAATCATGAACATTTCCAACAGAGTACTAAATTCATCGCGAAGTCTTCCCAACGAGTTCTTCATTAGATATTTTCACCGGGAAATTATCGGCTACTCGTCTATATTCTTGGCCATGGCTAACATATAAAATCGACATATTTATTCGTTGCAAATCTGTAACGCCTGTGATATAAAAAGTGAATTTTTGGTGTAATTTGGTTATGGTTTGTAGTTTGATTTCTAAAACACGTCCAGTTTAACGGTTTTTCGGAAATCCTAAACATTTCTTTTAAAATCTTGACACTTCTTTTTTCTTGGAGGGTGGCTGTTGCTTCCAAAGAAAAAAAAAGAAAGAGAGAGAAAGCACTTCTTCTTATGGAGATATCAAAGAGATCAAAAGAGGGCTTTGAGAAGGGTTAAGAGGAGCAAAGGAGTTGTTTTATGTGATATCAACAGCAAGAGGACAAAATCAGTAGCTTGTGGGATATGAGATGGTTGTTGAGGGTTGCATTCTTGCTGTTCATTGTTGAAATTCAATCTAAATCAGAAGTGAGTGTGTGTAACCATGCATGGCTTATCTGATCATTTGATTTGTTTTGATAGTTTGTGTGATTGGTTCCTTATTGTTTTATGTGCTTTTGTGGTGTTTATGTGATCATGTGTGGTTGTGTCATTGTGGGAGTTAGATGTGGTGGAAAAATCGGGTTGACTGATGGAGGAGATCATCTACCAAGGCAAAATGGTTTTTATTGTGGATAGATGGTGTCGATCCATACCAGCTGTCTGTGAGTGCAAATTGTGTTTTTGATTTTTTTCTAATGATTTTATGTATGTTTGATTTTAATTGCTTGTGTGTATAGTTTAGTATTACATAACTAATCATGTAAAAAAACAGAAACGGGTTGTTTCAAAATCTGTTGCAAATGTCACTGTCTGACATAATTTTTTACGAATACCTCCGCATGAAACAGGCTGTTATTTTTTTGTAGTGGTATAGACAAGGGCATGTCTCAGAAAATTGATCTTATAAGGCTTTGTCTACATCTATATACATGCATGGTTCCATTGGAGTGAATTATCCTTATGATTTATGCATATTAGATCGTGCTAATCTTTCCGTGATAGTAGTCATCAAGATCTAAGCAATTTTTTCACAAATTTATCATTTTTTTTCCTTTAATCAAAGATATATACCAATTATATTGTATAGGTTTCTCATCTCGAGCAAAGATAACCTAAATGTTACATGATGAATAATACATACTGTGTCAAAAAAAAAAAAAAGATTGATTATGTAGCTCTGAAAGTAAAATCCAGCTTTTTATTTGTCTTCTTTTATAGTATAGAGATATTTCGAAATATACGATGTTTTAGCTACAAATATGCAGATTAAAAATTGACTACTTTAAAGTTTAAAGTAGATTAACCAATCATAATCAAGACTGTATAAAATAAAATATAAATCAATCAAAAAGTTGTATAAAACATCCTATATTATGAAACAAAATTATTTTTCTAAAACATCCTACATTATAAAACGTAAGGACTATCACTTAAAAGAAAAAATATTATTATCCGAGAAGAAATCGAGGAATTAACATCTACATTTTGAAACGTACAAAGGCATGCATTGAAGTCTCGTATCCTTCTTCATCTTCTTCTCCAATTCAACTTCACTTTCAAGTTTCAACTGTATTTTGATATGACTCTTTGACAATAAATGGGAACCTTCACCGCCTCCATTTAAGGGACACCCGAAAATTGGTACAGTATAATTGCAATCTCTCATTTAATGGTATTACTATGAAAAACGTTTTATTGTTGCACCTGTCTATCTACTTCTGAAAAATCTACGGTTGTAGTTTCAGATTTATTTTCAAGTTCTCTCTTGTCTGGTTCTAGCTGTTGTTTTCACTAGATCTTCTCGTCGGCTCTTGCATATTATATTAATGTATATATAATAACATTAATTATGTACTAGAATTTTTTCATTATAAATAAGATTATATATTGTACCGTAACCTACCATTGATTATCGCTGATGATTTTGCTTAAAATTAATTGATAATGTGCATATATGATATATGTCATAAGCTTAGTTAATTAAGGCTGACCAGTTAGTTGAATGAACAAATACTTTGTCTGCTCCGGTGGTTGAGTCTTGTAATTCAGGGGGCATGGCGTAAGCTCGCATCCCACAAATATATGTATCCAACTAGCTAGAAACAAAAAATACAAGTGTGTGGCCGGCCGGCACTAAGTCAAAACTCTAGTTGAAATTTGGAAACCCGGTGAACTATAATGTTTTGGTAACTTGTTCACTTTAGAACATCTTCAATTGTTGAGTTCTAACATGAGTTTCTTAATGTTGGAAGTTTTTGATGAGTTTATTAACTATTTAACATACAGACTAATTTTTGAAATATTATTTTTTGCTCTCTGTCTAAGAAATACCCATGTTTAAACCTCTCAATGGAGGCGCTTAGCCGGGTTCACTCGTATCATCATGTTTAAAAGAAAAAAGCTACAATACATAAATCCATTTCAAGTTATAACGCAAAATATGGTTTGATCCCAAATTTTAACTATCATACTATAGCTAAGGCGTTAGCTCGTTCATCCCATATTGGTAACTTGCGATTTACTCTTGTAGGTTCGTGGATTGGTTCTCCAATCCCGGTAGAAGCATTCAATTCAAAAAAAAATATTAGTTGGAAAAACTCCAATATAATTTATAAGTCATTATTATATAAGTGTTGCAATAAGTCCTATTTCTTCAAAAAACCATCTAATTAGTACGTAGGCATTACTATGCAACTCTAAAAAATAATTTTATTCTCAACGTGCGTAGCATTATTTTTTTTTTTTATCAACCAAACATTAAATTAGAAGATAACTCCAAGGTTGGTAGCCCAAACCAGAGGAAAAGAGATTACAAAAGAAGTAGCAAAAAGTAAAGATCTTAAAGAACGGGCAAGGCAATCTGCCGTACATTGGTTGTACGCGGAATCCTCAAGAGCTTAAAGGAAGGGAAGGCTGAACAAAACACGCTGAATTCATCCAATAAATTGGAAAAAACAGGTCATTCCTCAGGAGATTGCACCATCGCCACTAATTCTGCACAATCTGACTCGAAAGTTTGACAGTCTATCCTTGCCGCCAATATGGATTCAATTGCCCAAATCAACGCATGAAGCTCTGAATGCAAGGGTGAAGGACCGCGTCGCTGGCTTCGTGCTCCTAGTAACAACGTTGTATCCTCACTGTTGCAAAACCACCAGCCTAGTCCTTCCAAGGGATCCGAAGCTTTCCAAGAGCCATCCACCTGACATCGGGGGACAGATTCCCAAAACTCTAGAGATGAGAGAACTTGAGAAACTTAATTGAAGGATTTTACCCCTTCCCATAACAGCTTATCAGACGTTGCCTGGTTAATAACCTCAACTGGGTCCACCTCAATACCCTGAAAAACTTTCTTATTCCTATCTTTCCAGATTGACCAAACAAGCCATGGTAAGGTAAAATGTAAACCCAAGGCAACCGACTGAGGCGGCACCCTCCAATAAAGGAAATCTAAATTCGTGAAAATAGAGTTATATGGGAAGCCATCCTGACATAAATCCATTAAAAACAGATCCCAAATCCGACGCGAACGAGGACACTCAAAAAGAGCATGATTAATAGTCTCCACCACCTCACCGCATCTATGACAAATAGGGTCACACCGGACTCCCCGATAAGCCAGCCGTTCCATCACAAGAAGGGTACCGGAAGCAATTTGCCAGAAGAAATGTTGTATCTTTGAGGGAACCTCAAGTTTCCAAGCTAGTGCCCTAAGAGCCGTACACGTCGGTCCAAATTCGACCTCTCGAATTACCTCACGTGCTAATTGATAGCCGGATTTGACTGAATACCTCCCTGATCTAGAATAATGCCAAATTAGTTGATCCAATTTAAATGATTTACTGATCTTCATCGAAAGAATGATTGGGATATCCGCCGGATCCATGTACTCTTCGAGAATTGGCATATGCCACTCCTTCGTATTGGGGTTAATCAGATGATTAACCATGAGATTGGGATGTAACAACCTACCACGGCCGTTTGGAGGTCTAGGCTGAATATCCGGAATCCACGGGTCTCGCCACACCGAAACATTACATCTCGAGCCTATTACCCATCTAGATCCATGTTCCACCAATCCCTTAGTGGAGAAGATGCTCCGCCACGCAAAAGAAGGAGAGTAGGGCTTCTTAGCCTGTAGAGGGTGTTTCTTTCGAAAATATCTACCCCGCATTACCCGAGCCATCAGAGATGATGGACATTGAATTAACCGCCAATATTGCTTAGCAAGCATTGCATCATTAAATTGTTCCAGGGCTCGAAAACCTATCCCGCCATCACATTTATCCTTACACATTTTATCTCACGCTACCCAATGTAAACCTCGTGCCTTATCGTTGGATTTCCACCAAAACTTCGAGATGGCACTTGTTAGGTTAGACGTTAATTCCACTGGCAATTTATAACAAGACATGACAGGAGTAGGGAGAGCCAAAGCAACCGATTTAATCATAACTTTTTTACCACCCTTGGATAAAAGCTTAGCCGACCAACCATTCACACGGTCATCCAAACGCTCGTTAACATAACTAAAAACCTTCGTTCTCGAACCCTGTAAATTTTCAGGGATTCCCAAATAGGAGAAGTCAGTGGATATCAGATTTATTTTGCCTGGGTGCGGCCAAATTAATTACAAACTGTCCAAGACAACAGAAGATGAATAAATAAAGGTAATAAATTGTGACCTCTTTTCAAAATACATCCAATACCTTATTGAAATTGAATTAGCTTTTTTTTTTGTTTATATATTTGAGAAGGAAGTAGGAATAAAGAGCGTTGGATATATTTATATGCATCAGAAGGTTTTAAATTAGCTCTCTGGTTGCAGTAATTGAAGAGGCGAAACTTTGAATGCACGTCATGCATGGGCAGTGTAGTAGGCCCATAAATTATTTATTTCTCTTCTTTTCTAAATTAAAACAATATTTTTGCTTTATTCAACTGCCTATATAAATGGTCCTCTCAAACAGTTTGGCCTACACAAAAATAAGCACATCGTACGTATAGTTATATCTCTACGTGATGTTAGAAGTTCCAAACAAAGGAAACCTAAACTGGTTGTTAAAGAAACGAGAGATCGCTTCGTCTTATTACATGGAATCTGAGAAAGGTTCTAAAAAAAGAAAGGGTCAAGAGGTTTTAGCAAATGATGAGCTTGCCAACAGATCCGAAGCAAAAAAGTTCATCGATACTTCGTTCGATCAGAAGGTAAATATCGTCTTGCATATGTTTATGTTATAAGAATCAAAGGGTATTATATATTTGAAGATTATATATATGCAATTTTGTTTCATTTTCAAGCATTTGTTTCATTTTTTTAAAGAATATTTCGTAATAACCGGGAGGTGTATATAAGAATTGTTTCGGATCTCATGTTGTAGAGGAGACGATTCAGTGAAGATTCGACAAATATAAATAAGAATATCGACGAAGGATATTATCACCACCACATGAGCCTTGATCTTGAACTCAACTTGTCACCATCTCTCATCGATCTAAATCATTATCATGGTACGTGTACTTACAATAAACACTATGAGGAAGAGGAAAAGAAGAAGATGATGGAAAGTGGTTTGGTGTTGGGGTTACGGACACAAAAAAGCATGGCAAAGGTTGCTTTTGATCTCGAAGACGGTTATTGCGACCGCAGTGGCGTTGGCGGAGGAAGCGAGGAGGAGATGGTGGCGAGGGTGTGCATAAAGTGCCATATTCTAGTGATGTTGTGTAAAGCATCACCGGCATGCCCTAATTGCAAGTTTATGCATTCACCTGAAGACACCTCTCTATCACTTCTCTTTACTCCTAAGCCTACTTTGTTAGCGTAATCATTTATTTTAGTTTCTAATCATATCTATATCTAATCACTAATTAATGCTAAGTATTTAATGGTTTCATCGAACAAATACTTGATTTGTTGGGATGTTGTTGGACCTTTAATTTGATTTTATAGTATAAGATCATTAATGCGATCCCCCTTGCCTTTTTTTGTTATTGTTGTTGTTTTTTCTTTCTCGAAATCATCACATTGTAACGTTGAGAAAATAAAATTGGTTGGCGATCGTATAAATGCATAATATATAGTTTCCTGTATTTTACTTTCACCTGGTCTCACTGGGCCTCATCAATATTACCCCATTTGGAGAAGTTATGTTTGAACATCTTTGCACACGCGACGGCCTGAACATCTTTGCACACGCGACGATAGTTTTTCTTTCTTATTCAAGATTTATTTTTACAAAGGTGTTTTTTTTGGGTGTAAGTATCTCAGTATCTGTTTATTAAGGGTTTTAAACATATTAAGTACTAATAGATATTTTGGTAGATAGAAAAACCCATAAATTTATTTAAGTAAATAACAGTTTGGTAAGTTGCTATTCGAAAATAACAAAAAGTTGTCACAAACAAAAATCGTTGTACCTTAATAAATATTTTTGTTTAGTATACTTGTTCAAAGATACACCAATATTGTATTAGAGACTTTTTGTGGTTATATTGTATATTTGCACGCTTAGATAATGGCAATGAAATTTCATTTGAGAAATTTGGTAATTTGCGCTGAGCTTATTTTCTTAACTTCTCTATTTTCCTTCTTCCGCAGTTTTTTAATTTAAAGATAAATAGACTCAAACTTCTAGATTGATGAGATTTGTTAATATTTTTTCGGTAAACTCTTTCCTTCGTAAAATTGCGATTGTGGGATGGTTGAGCAGATTGGTTTCATCTGGTCTTACAAATTTCATTGTAACATTGAGCAGTGCCGGTCCGGTATTAACAAATGCCCAACGCAAAATTTAAAAACATGCTATTTTATATATTACCAAAAAAATATAACCAATTATATATAAGATTTTATGTTTAATGTTTTGAAACTTTATTAACACAAAGTCACAAACCAAAGCCAAAGTATTAGATTTGATGAAAGAGTTTATCTTATAGTTTAACAAAGCAAACAATTAATCTCAAAAGGGAAAAAAAAATCAAAATCAAACCAAAACTAACAATTAACCACAAAAACTATGATTTTCACTTATATTAAAGCTTACATATTTGTAAAAGTCTTTAAACATGTATAAAAAATTTATAAAAAATTTACAAAAAAATGCCATAATTTTTTTGATGTCCTAATCAATTGCTTCAGTTGATTGTCCTGTGGGCCGGGCCTGACGTTGAGCAACTAATCAAGAAATTTCATTTGTATATCAATGTGCACAATGATTATTTATTTTATGAATAATAATACAAAATTTTGGTTGAATCTTGAAATAAATTTGAAGTACAAAAAGCAATAAACCTCTAAATACCACGAATACTTCCTAAAACTATTTCATTCCACAAATATATGCACATGGGCTTTCTAATGCTGCTGAATATATCCATAAGAATAAATAAGAGAGGCACATATTTGACAAAATATATGAAATACATGATTTACGATTCAACAAAATACCGAAATTATATGGAGGTAAAAACTCTGAACTTTTTTGGTCTACATTTAACATAATTTTTTTTATTGCAACAAAATCTAAACTTTATTTTAGATAACTTAGATTTTTCTTGTTCATAACTCTTATTTGTAAAAATTAAAGTATGAGGGCCCAACCGGGTTCGAACCGGTGACCTCTTGATCTGCAGTCAAATGCTCTACCACTGAGCTATGGACCCATTGTTGTTCATAATTCGAAGGTGTCATTTGCTTGTTTTTGTTTTGTTAAACCTTAAAAGATTTTAGACAAGTCACTTATTAGTTTTGTAAATGAAAATTATACTAAATCCCTCTAAAAGAAGAAAAAAAATGAAATGACACTAGTGAATTAGGAAAGAAAACAGTCTAACTTATCCAACATTCAAGTTCCGATTTTAATTTAACTAAAAACAATTATGTCAAAAAAAAACCTTTCACAAAAAATTTTCTAATTACCTTATTGGCCTTCATGTCTTTTGGAAACACATACTTGTTTAGGTTTGTGATTTAGTACACAAGTTCCTCGAGTATATGTAGTAACTAACTAAGAAAAAAAATTAACTAAATAACTATGGTTTAAACAATATAGGTTCACATGGATTTTGTACTTGTTTTTCTTTTGTCAAAACATTTTGCTTCATTCATTCAAGATATAAAACCACCACAAGTACAGTGAAGGAGTAAGAGCCAAAATTTAAAACATTACAAAATAGGCATTCCCCAATATGAAAAAGTGATAAAAAAAACACATCAATAATAGAATCTAAGAGAGCTATGAACCAAAAGCTTGATAGCCTATTGGCACATGTGAAGTAATGGTACATCTATAGGCCATCCTCGAGAGCTTCAACGGACAGTTGAGTGGTCACGATCATCTGACACTGTGATATTGAAAAGAGAGTCAATGCATCGATGTCCACCAAGGCGATAGGAACCCACAGTAACAGGACATCAAGGAATCTAGAGACTATGTTGAATAGTCGGTTAAAGGTTGCTTTGATACCCAAAGCATAATGGTTGGATAACTTTGAGAAATCGCAAAAGGTACTGTTTGGTATGGGATCTGTGTGATGGAGATGGTTGGGAGACGATGCTTGAAGTCATCAGGTGATCAGCTTAACTGGTAGCCGTCATTGTGAAGGCGTTCAAGATCAAGAGTACCACTTCTGCTAGAACAGTTCAAGGAACAGAGACCATATATCCGTATACTTTTAAACTCAAACCTCAAATCCCTGAAATCAGCTAAAGCTAGGTTCCAAGTAAGATATATAAATAACCAAAGCAGCATTGTGGTTAACTCTCTCCAATGGAGTTTTCGACCATTGAGCAGAAGAAAACGACACAGAATATGGAAATGATAAAACATGGACGATGAAGTAATAGACTTGCGCTTGCTATTTTTTCACCAACCTAAGGAGAATAGATGTATTTGGATCGTTTTTGCGCTAATGGGCCTAATTTGACACCTAGGTCCACTAGGAAAAATCCTAGGTTCCCAAGAGAAAGCCGCAATAGACGTTTTGGTACTTCAACCTGATAATTTTGATCTTTAAACAAGACATTATTATATCTTTTTCTCCGCTGAACTTATCATTTTCAGTAGACGTATCTGCTTACTTTACCATTTCCGGTAGGCGTATATCTCTTTTTATGTTTCACCATCTCCGCCTGATACTCTCATTTGGATTTTAGTTTTTAGTTCTCATCATTCTTTACAAATTCCTTTTGCGACTCCAATTTAATCATCATCAGTCTTTACCATCCAACCCATTTGTCGACTTTTTTACTTCTTCTTTCGCGTTCTTACCGATCCTCTTTTTTCCAATTGAAAACTTTTTCTCTTTTAGTTGTTCTCTTGTCTACTTCTTTCGACTGTCAATTTAGAAAAGAAAATTGCAAGCCAAACCTGTTTTTCTTATTTCACATATCATCAGATCTCTCATTTTTTCAACCCTCTCGGAGCTCATAATATCTCTCATTTCTTTTTTGCTGGATTTTCTCCCTCTCGTTTTAACCACCAGTTCTCATTTTTTTCCTCGCCAAAAATTTTACCCCGTCGTCCACCAATTTTTTAATATAAATCCTCTTTATAATAAAACGAAAGTACACAACATTGTTTTGTAGACTATATAATTTTAATAAGTTGGTTACAAATAAGTTATAGATTAATTGATAATTAATTGGTTACAAGTTAAATAATGGGTGCAATATTAATTTATTTTTGGAAGAGTTTATTAATAGAGCACGTTGTTTCCAAAAAAATTGAAGAGAATATTCCAAAAAATCATTTGATATCATCTAACTTACCATATTAATTTCCTTTATTAATTTATTCATCAAATAAAATCTTTTGATATCTAACTTAACATATTAATTTGTTAATTATCATTATATTTCATCTCTCATTTTAATATATGAATCTATTTTGTAAAACAAATAAATTATCATATCCTCTTTATAATAAATTATGATATCAAAATTCGTTTCGTTACTAGGGAAGGGGGACAAGAATTAATTTTCGGGTTTTTCAAAACAGAAAAGCAAGAATTAATTTTCTAGAACGGTGTAAAATGAAAAGTTGATGTGAAAGTTTTATCCTACATAAAAAATTTCTTTGAGTGGCTATACTTTTCTAATTAATACACAAAATGTTACATATCGATATCACAAATAAAGCATAGACTAGGATATATCCCGTGCTTAAAGCACGGGTTAACATTTTAAAAGAAATATATAATATAATAATAAAATTATTATTATTAGTTTTTTAAATATTTTGTTTGAGATAATATTTATTTTTAATTGTTATGTAAATTTATTAGTCTATTTGAATACTAATTATTTTAGAATATTATAGTATTTTATTTTTGTCGTATTATTACAGTTTTATATTGTTTATTTATTGTATTTGCATCATTAATTTGTGAAATATAAAATAGTAATTTTAATATTATATTTGTGAGCAAATAAAAATTATTAATTTATCATCTATATAAATTTAATTTTACCAACCCGCCAATGTGGAAACTAAAACACACATTTTTATATATTGAGTAATATATCTTCGTTTTAAAAAATTCAAATCATAACATATGAAAAAAAAATATGCAATTTATTTATTATAAATATTATATGAAAATTACAAACAATTTGTAAATAAAATAAAATAAAGATGTTAGGAGAATCATAATTTGAAATCTTAACAAAATCTTCGAATTTGGTTATTGAAAATAATGGTATTGTATACTTGGATATAAAATCTTAGTTTTAAAATTCTGATTGGTTTATATATTTTTTAAAAAATTAATTAGTAATTTCGTCCATAATTTATTAGAGAGAGAAAATACTTTTTTAGATTATTTAGATTTTTTAATATTTGATCTGTGAGTGTTTTTTTTACTTTTAATTAATTATAAGTATTTAATTTAGTTAATTAAACTTAATAGATTTTTTCTAATGGCAATTTAATGTAATTTTTTACACATTTAAAGGTTAGTTTCATATTTGTACTTCTCAATTAATATAGTAGGATTAGTAAAATTATAATATATCCCATCTCCGCACCAACATATCGATTATCATAACCTCTTTTTATCTGGTTTAGCTAAATTTATGTTGTCAGAATTCAGATGAATAGTTATAACATTTATTATCATAAGCGCAACGGATGTTTGCATGTTTGCATCTTCATATTTAGACAGGTGTATGCCCTATCGAATGTTCCATTGCCACAGTTGGGTTTCTCTAAACATGAGTTGTTAAAGAATTGGGAACACTTAGTGGCGTTGATACAGGAAGAGCGAATCCCTGAGGAGATGTACAGATCAATCCCATGAATTCTGTGGGACATAAGGAAATGGCGGAATAACTTTGTTTTCCAAGGCAAACAAGGTAATATAAGAGAATTGGTGGTGAAGGCTTTTCAGGAACCCTCTCAATGGTTGGCAGCTCAATCAGTTTCTCATAATCTAGCCCTTCACTGGGAGGAGAGATCGCCAATTCATGAGGTGAAATGGCAAAACCCGTTGGTAGGTGTTGTTAAATGTAACATTGCTGCATCATGGCATAACACTACAACATTGGCTGGTGGCGCATGGATTACGAGGAATCATCGGGGTGAAGTACTGTATCATGCTAGACAGGCACTACAGCCTACAGAATCACAGGTTTTAGCTTCCTTGAAAAGTTCATTATGGGCACTTGAGGCACTGCAGACTCTACATATGGACCGGATTGAAGTGGTGTTGGATAATACTGCGGCTATTGAGGCTATAAACAACCCACAGGAAAGGCCACGGTATGTTTTTCTACTAAGGGATATCCACAATATACTAGGTAGCTTTACCTTGTGGGAATGCCATCGAGTTGCGGTCTCAGCAAATAAAGTGGCAACGGCTATCGCGAATAGTGTCACACGTGATGGGCGTCTGCAGTCTTACTTATCACTTGGGGGCCCTTCTTGGTTACTTGACCAGGTGAGGAATGAGGCGGAGACTTAAGTGTTTTGACACACTCATACAGTGGGGGGAATGTTAAGTGCTTTGGTCATGTCGGATGTTGATCCTTAGGTTCAACTGGTGCACTTGGAGGATTTTATGATCTCAGTATCAAGTGAGAGTTGGTGGGTATTATTTATTGTTTTCAGGCCTTCTTGTTTTCTTTTTCCTAGTTGTACTACATACATTCTTTTGCTTTATCAGATGACAAAAAAAAAAAAAAAAAAAAAAAACTCAATGTGCTCCCAACATGATAAAATTAAAATTCGGCCAAAAAAAGATGGTTGTAATGAATAATAGATGGATGTTCATTATAAGCCCCATCTTCTAGAAGTCTCTAAAATTACTTGTAAACTAGGTTTACTTTGTCATCAAGCAAAACTCTCTCTCTGTACTCCTATATAAATGACCTTTCATTCATTAAAATAAGACACTAATATATTCCTCCTCTTTTCTATCTATAACACAGTTATCAGCACGCTCTTTGAAGCTAAAAGGTATAGAATTTTTAGTTTACTTATTTATTTACTTTGTTCTATATTAAGAACCATGTTTATTATCAACTCATGGTTCATCGTATACTGAAACAAACAATACACATAATCCGATGACTATTATTATATAGATCGGTGAAGCATGATTCAATGATTCAACGAAGAGGAGAATCATGTTTATTTTTTGATTCTTTAATTATCATACTATGATTCAACGATTCACAAGAAGAGAATCTATTATTATTATAATAATATTGAATTATTTTATTATTACTTATGTATTACATAATATTTTATTATTTATTCTATTTTAAATACATAAGATCTGTTTATAGATTAATATTTTATTACTATAATTTATCTAAATTTTTACTATTTGGTAAATATTATGAGTATTATTTTCTTTACTTTTAATATATAAGATCTGTTTATAGTTTACATCTAATATAATTTTTTGTTACTATAACCTACTCATCTACGTCTTTATTTGGTCAATCTAATGTTTAATATATGACTTTGATATAATTATGCACGTATGTGTACTAAAATATTAATGAACGTATGCTTAATTTGCTGTTTGAGCTTTTTCTACGTCACTTTTGATTTTTCCAATTGTGTTCGGTTACTATTTGATTGGTTATTATTTATCTTCATTCTTAAATTTTTTCTAAGAATTATTTATATAGCACACTAATACGTGCACATTTTCATCTTAATTGATAGTTATATATTTATGAAATTTAATTATTGTTCAGTCATGTCAAAACTCACTAGTCTTGAATTTAGAGCTCTTGACATCAGTGGAGAAAACTACTTGGCATGGACACTAGATGTTGAAATTCATCTAGATTCAAAAGATCTCCTTGACACCACCAAAGAAAGAAATCAAACTGAAAGCAAGGACAAGTCCAAAGCTATGATTTTTCTTCGTCATCACCTCCATGAGGGTCTCAAGAATGAATACTTGAGTGTGAAAGACCCACAAATCCTTTGGAATGATCTAAAGGAAAGGTATGATCATCAAAAAAACTGTGATTTTGCCTAAGGCTTGCTATGATTGGACTCACCTGAGATTACAAGACTTTAAGTCTGTAAGTGAGTACAACTCAGCTTTGTTTAAAATAACTTCCAAATTGGAATTATGTGGCGAGAAAGTCACGGATGCAGAAAAGTTGGAGAAAACATTCTCCACTTTTCATGCTAATAACATTGTCCTGCAGACACAATACCGTGACAAGGGTTTCGTGAAATATTCCCAACTTATATCTTGTCTTCTTGTAGCTGAGAAACAAAACGAGCTGTTGTTGAAAAATGATGAACTACGCCCATCTGGTTCTGCTCTATTCCCTGAAACGAATGTGACATCCTATGATAAGACCAATAATAATGGTCAAGGTCGTGGCCGTGGTCGTGGTCGTGGTCGTGGTCGTGGACGTGGATACGGTCGAGGCTGTGGTCGTGGGGTTCAGTTTAAGAACCACTCTCACCAGAAGTGGGAAAACAAAGGTGGTAACAAACAAGAGAACTCGGCATATCCGAATATATGTTACCGTTGTGGAGGAAAAGACCATTGGTCTCGTACGTGTCGTACCCCAAAACATCTTGTTGAGCTCTACCAACAATCAATGAAGGAAAAGGGAAAGAAAGTGGAGACAAATATGGTGTTTGAAGATGGAGAAGATGATTTTGACTTTGGTGATCTCGCTCACCTAGACATTCCAGATCTCTTCCCTCCTGAAGAAGAGAAAAACTGATCGAGCTAGAAGAGCTAGATTTATTCAACCTTGTCTCTTATTTTATTGTTTTTGGCTTTTAGTTATTTGGATTTCAGATTTTATTTTATTTTATTCTATGCATTTATGTATTTTGAGATATGGTTAAAGTTGATTTATAAAAATATTTATTTATTTATGAATTTCTATTTATATTTTTTTAATAAGTAATACTCATATGAGATTAATTTATTTTTGTTTACTTATTTGAAGAACAATGAATGGTGGAGATTTATGCTTGGCCGACAGTGCAACTAGTCATACAATTTTTAAAAATAGGAGTTATTTCTCTTCTTTAATAATGAAAGAAGCAAATGTAAGTACCGTAACCGGTAGTGCAAAGATAATTGAAGGCTCTGGAAGAGCTAATATATCATTGCCTATGGGAACAAAATTAGAAATTGTTGATGCATTATACTCCCCTAAGTCTCATAGAAACTTATTAAGTTTTAAAGATATCCGCATAAATGGACACCATATTGAGACAATGAGCAAAGGTAGCACTGAATACCTTCAAATCACAAATAATACCCAAGACTCTAAATATATTGTGGAAAGACTGCCTGCATTTGCCACTGGGCTTTACTATACAACAAATAATACAATTGAAGCAAATGCTATAGTAAATCAGAAGTCCACAAAAACTTTAAGAGTTTGGCATGACCGGTTAGGTCACTGTAACGCCCCCGAACCGTTCTATGACCACGAAGGCCATCAGACAGCCACGGAATGATACTTATGAAACTGCACCGAGGTGATCCGGTCGAGGGACGGAAGCTGCAGATTTCCTGACCGGTCCTCCCTGGCACAACTCCACCCGCAACCGAGACTACTTAGGCTTTGCAACCCTTGTGACCTGGTGCGTTGTGTTAGCCCGGACTAGGCCGAATATCATTTGCAACTTACCATGCTTTCCCTGAAAACCGTATATATTACTTTAATAAAATATTTATTCGAAAATAAATCATTAAAGCAATATACAAAGATAGTCGGATAATTTTTACATAACCGTTTATGAAAATATAGGGTTTTACAAAGAACACAAGAAAACCCTATATTTTCATAAACGGTTATGTAAAAATTATCCGACTATCTTTGTATATTGCTTTAATGATTTATTTTCGAATAAATATTTTATTAAAGTAATATATACGGTTTTCAGGGAAAGCATGGCAAGTTGCAAATGATACTCGGCCTAGTCCGGGCTAACACAACGCACCAGGCCACAAGGGTTGCAAAGCCTAAGTAGTCTCGGTTGCGGGTGGAGTTGTGCCAGGGAGGACCGGTCGGGAAGTCTGCAGCTTCCTTCCCTTGACCGAATCACCTCGGTGCAGTTTCACAAGTAGCGTTCCGTGGCTATCTGATGGCCTTCGTGGTCATAGAACTGTTTGGGGGGGGTTACAGTCACCCCGGCACAACAATGATGCAAAAGATAATAACAAATTCATGTGGTCATTCATTAAAGAACCCAAAGATTCTTCCTAATGATTTTTCATGTGTTGCTTGTTCACAAGGAAAGTTGATTATACGACCTTCGCCAGCAAAGATAAATTCAGAACAAATTAATTTTCTGGAACGCATACAAGGAGATATATGTGGACCTATTCACCCATCATGTGGAACCTTTAGGTATTTTATGGTCTTAATTAACGCATCTAGTCGATGTTCACATGTATCCTTGTTATCAACTCGAAACCTAGCATTTGCAAGATTACTTGCCCAGTTGGTTGAACTACGAGCACACTTTCCAGATTTTCATTTGAAGAAAATCCGTCTTGATAATGCTGGTGAATTCACATCTCAAGCTTTTAATGACTATTGCATGTCTATAGGGATAAGTGTTGAACATTCTGTAGAACATGTTCACACATAGAATGGCTTAGCAGAATCACTGATCAAGCGCCTTCAGCCGATTGCTAGACCATTACTAATGAAATCAAAACTCCCTATATCTGCTTGGGGACATGCTATATTACATGCGGCAGAACTGATTCGCATCAGACCCACAAGTCATCATAAGTTCTCCCCATCACAATTAGTTTTGGGTCAGGAACCAAATATTTCTCATCTTAAAATTTTTGGATGTGTTGCATATGTTCCAATTGTTCCACCACAGCGAACTAAGATGGGACCTCAAAGGAGGTTGGGAATATATGTTGGATTTGATTCTCCATCAATAATAAAGTATCTTGAGCCATCCACAGGGGATTTATTCAAGGCTCGATTCGCAGACTGTCATTTTAATGAGTCTGTTTTCCCAACATTAGGGGGAGAAAATAAACAGCTGGATAAAGATTTAAATTGGAATCAATTGTCAATGGCTTATCTTGATCCTCGGACTTAAGAGTGTGAATTAGAAGTCCAAAAGATAATTCATTTACAGAGTTTAGCAAATCAATTGCCAGACACGTTTGCTGACCCAAAAAGTGTAATCAAATCATATATACCAGCTGTAAATGCTCCAATAAGAATAAATATCCCCGAAGGACAAAATCAAACTGCTAATGAGTCTAAGACACGTTTGAAACGTGGTAGACCCGTTGGTTCCAAAGATAAAAATCCTCGAAAAAGAAAAGGAGCAGAAATTAGCAATGGTGAAACAGAGGAAATAATTATGAAAGAAAAATCTCTGGAAGAGACCTTAGACATGACAAAGAAAGAAATTCAAGTACCTGATAATGAAGAGATCTCAATTAATTATGTCTTGTATGGAATAAAATGGAACCGAAAGCAAATCGACGTCGATGATATGTTTGCATACAATGTAGCAGTTGATGTTATGGATGAGGATCATGAACCAACATCTATTGTAGAGTGTACACAACAAACTGATTGGCGAAAATGGAATGAAGCAGTAGATGCAGAATTAAAATCTCTTGCAAAGAGAGAAGTTTTTGGAGCAGTAGTCCGTATACCTAAAGGTGTAAAATCAGTGGGACATAAATGGGTTTTTGTGCGAAAGAAGAATGAAATTGGTAAAATTGTGAGATATAAAGCATGTTTAGTTGCACAAGGTTTTTCACAAAGACCTGAAATTGATTATGAAGAGACATACTTTCATGTGGTGGATGCAACTACTTTCAGGTTCCTCATTAGTCTAGCAATAAAAGAAGGACTTGATTTACGTTTAATGGATGTAGTCACAGCCTATTTATATGGACCATTGGAAAATGATATTTATATGAAAGTTCCAGAAGGATTTAAACTGCCTGAAGCAGTGAAACCTGATTCTCGAGATCAATACTGCATAAAATTAAATCGATCTCTCTATAGATTAAAACAGTCAGGACGTATGTGGTATAATTGTCTTAGTAAGTACTTACTAAAAGTAGGCTACAAGAATGATCTTGTTAGTCCATGCATAGTTATAAAGAGATTTAAGAAAGGATTTGTTATAATCGCAGTATATGTCGATGATTTAAATATCATGGGAACTCCTGCAAAGATTTTTTTCACAGTATAATATTTGAAGAGAGAATTTTAGATGAAAGATCTGGGAAAACAAAATTTTGTTTCGGACTACAAATTGAACACCTAAAAAATGGTATTTTGGTGCATCAAGAGACATACACGGAAAATGTGCTTAAAATGTTCTATATGGATGGAGCACACCCCTTAAGTAGTCCAATGGTTGTAAGAACACTTGACGTGGAAAAAGATCCATTCTGCCCTCGGAAAAATGATGAAGAAGTTCTTGCTCCTGAAGTACCATACTTAAGTGCAATAGGGGCATTAATGTACCTTGCTAGCCATACAAGACCTGATATATCATTTGCGGTGAATTTATTAGCAAGGTTTAGCTCATGTCCAACTCGACGGCACTGGAATGGGATTAAACATATACTTCGTTACCTTCAAGGTACGAAAGACATGGGTTTATTCTTTTCCAATTTATCCAAGAAAGATTTAATTGGTTTTGCATATGTAGGATACTTATCTGATCCCCATACTGGTAGATCACAAACAAGATATGTATTCACATGTGGAGGTACTGCTATTTCCTGGTGTTCTATGAAGCAAACTATTACAGCCACTTCTTCTAATCACGCATAAATTTTAGCCATTCATGAAGCTAGCTGGGAGTGTGTATGGTTAAGATCCATAATTCATCATATTCGAGAAGATTGTGGTGTATGTGCAGGGAAAGATGCTCCAACAATTTTGTTTGAAAACAATGTTGCATGCATCGCACAACTTAAAGACGGATACATCAAAGGCGATAGAACGAAGCATATTCTACCAAAGTTCTTCTACACACATGACCTGCAGAAAAATGGTGATGTACGCGTTTTAGAAATTCATTCGAATGAAAATTTGGCGGACTTATTTACCAAGGCGCTACCTACTGCTACTTTCAAGAAGTTGGTTTATCATCTCGGATTACGTCGTCTCAAAAATCTCAACATGTGTACTCATCAGGGGGAGTAGTTGCGCGCTGCACTCTTTTTCCCTTAACCATGGTTTTTCCTATTGGGTTTTCCTGGTAAGATTTTTAATGAGGCAGCATTTCTGGCGTTCTGAGTTACATTTTTATAATGAACATCCAAGGGGAAGTGTTATGAATAATAGATGGATGCCCATTATAAGGCTCATCTTCTAGAAGTATCTAAAATTACTTGTAAACTAGGTTTACTTTGTCATCAAGCAAAACCCTCTCTTTGTACTCCTATATAAAGGACTTTTTATTCATTGAAATAAAACACTAATATCTTCCTCCTCTTTTCTATCTATAACAATGGTTAGTTTTTATTTTATTTTAGAAACCTAAATCGACTTGTCAACGGAGTTTTAACTCTTATTCTCTTATGGTAACACTCTTCCCACCACTATATATTTATATACTTTTATTAAGTGAAAATATACTAGTTTGACACAAATTTGGCAATTAATTACTAGATTAACACTTCATCCTATTCAATAACTAGAATGACATAACTTTTATGTAAAAATACTAAAAATCCAAAAACCATTTTTTAAAATTTTTTTTTTTTGAGAAAACGAAAAAACCAAAAAGTTATAGTATTTAATATTTTTATTTATAAATATGAATAGTGAAAAATATAAAATGATTAAAAAATATAATGTTTATTTTTTAATATAATTTATAAAAATAAAAATGATTTAAAATATAATGTCTAAAAATAAGATTCAAAAATTGTTTATAAAAATAATGTTCAAAAAAATATTATGTATAAAGATATGATTTTAAAATATAAAGATTAAGATTATATAGTTTAAATAAGTTTCATAAAAAATATAATGTGTGAAATTATAACTAAAAAACAATGTACATAAACAATATTAATATAAGATTTATGAAAATATAATATAACATATAAAAATATCATTTTAAAATCTGATGCTAAACTTTTTAATATGATTAAGAAAATTAAAATGTATAAAATATGCTTTAAATATATGAGTTTAAAATATGATTCATAATATGATTTTTTAAAAATATAATTAATAAAAATATGACTGGAAAAAATATAATTTAAAACAAATCTGTTGTCAGTATATTTACATTTTACATCTAATAAATTTGTTATCAAACACAAGATTTTTAGAAGCAAATAAAAAAACTGTCATAGCCTAAACAAATCTGCCATAACATATGGTGTTCACATTGGTCATTTTAGCAATTTTTAAAAAAAATTATAAATCTGTTATCAAACGGCAGATTTTTGGTTAAATTAAAAAATCTGTCGCAACTTAAAAAAGTCTATTATCAAAAAAAAAAAATCTGAAATAACTGTGGAAGATAAATGTGCCAGACATTATATCAAATCTATCATATATTGTGAAAGTCTGTGGTGTCTTTATAAATAAGTCTGTCGTACAAAAATAATTGTAGTTAAAAAATCTGTCGTCAAAATAAGTCTGTTATAAAAAATCTGTCATACAAAAATAAATCAGTTGTGCAAAAATAAATCTATCATACACAAATAAATCTGTCAAGGATAAAAAAAAAATAATAATAAATCTGTCACAACTAGTCCGACAATTTTTTTGAAAATATTTTAATTTTTTTAAACAAAAGTTTTGAAGAATAAATTTGATTTTATTTTTTTCTAACAAAACAAAAAAGAATATTTTAGGCCAAAAAAAAAACTCATATAACCTTCACATTTTATGATGAGATACTTTAGTTATTAATCTTTTAATTTGGATCAATTTAGTTTCTCTCTTTTATTAAAAATAAATAAAGAAATAGGAAAAGTAAAAGTCTTAAAAATTGTTTAAAGGCAAGGAGGGCCAACCATATCCATCTCTCGCCCACTTTTGCTAATATGTCCCTCTCTCTCATATCCTAAACTTCCAATAAAATTTCAGAATCATCCTCAGTACATCATTTGTATGATTTCGCTATTATCCTTAGTAATCATTTAAAAAAAAAAAAGAATAGACAATAAAAGTAAAGATGTTTCTCAATCCTGATTTACCGATCGGAAACAAACCAAACCAAAATACTCGATCCAAAAAAAAACATATTGTAATATAGTTTAGAAATAAATTCATTTTTTTGTAAATCTAGAAACCGAATCAAAATCCAAATTGAACTGAAAAAAAAAATTAACTTAAAACCACTGTAATCGTACAAACTAGGAATATATTTGACTAAAAAAAATCCAAACCCAAAAAATATAATTTTTTCATGACCCAAAAATTAATTAAAAAAAAAACAGAAATCCGAATTGAATACCTTCTACTGTATATTAACGTACAATGCTTCCAAAAGAATCCATGTATTTAAAGGAATCAGATTAATATATATATATAGAGTTATAGACTATTATTTCTCCTATTATTATTATTTTAAATTATATAGAATATGTTCTAGAGAACTAAAGTATACGGTTCTTCTCTTTTTATTATTTTTTAAACAAAAAAAAAAGGAGGAAATTTAGGGAAAGGAGTAGAAAACTTGTGAGTCACAGTTGATTTTGGTTCAATTGGATAGGGATAATATTTCCCAAGTGGGAAAGAAAACATAAAAAAAAAAAATTAAAAAAAAAAGTAGTGGTGGAAAATTTTCCAATAAATCTCGTCGTGTGTGAATTGAATCATTATTTTTTAGTGTCAATCTTCTTTTCTTCTTCACCTCTCTCTGTCAACCTCCAATTTTTTCTATTTTGCCTCTTGGATAATTTATTATTATTTTTTGGATTCAAGTGAAAAATTAGTTTAATATTTTTGAAACTGTAACGTAAGAATATAAATAGGAAATTAAAACTAGAGAAATAAATGTAAATAACGCATATTGCTTTATTTTCGGGTCTGACTTGAGATGTCTAAAATTAGGAAAAATCTTTTTAGGTGAATAATATTCCCAAGAGTAGTATAGTTGCATTTTGCCAGAGAGGCACTCATAGAGAGATATTCGTAAAGATAAGCTTCTTTTTTTTTTTTTCTCATCAAAAAAACATATTTTTTTTTGTTGTTGTCTTTTCTTCTCTCGAGAGAGAGATAAGCTACCAAAGGGTTTTCAATTTCTGCAAAAGTTTGAATAAAAAAGTAATTTTTATCCCTAAAAGATTTGGGTATTTTTTTTTATGCTTATTGGCAAAGAAAAGGTTTTTAGGGTAGGTTTTTTGAGTTGAGTGATGTCTGGTTCTGTTTCTGGTGGTGGTGGTTCTAATGGTGGTGGTGGTGGTTGTAGTATTGTATGGTTTAGAAGAGATCTTAGGGTTGAAGATAATCCAGCTTTAGCTGCAGCTGTAAGAGCTGGTCCTGTGATTGCTGTGTTTGTTTGGGCACCAGAGGAAGAAGGACACTATCATCCAGGTAGGGTTTCTAGGTGGTGGCTCAAGAACAGTTTGGCTCAGCTTGATTCTTCTCTTAGAAGTCTTGGTACTTGTCTCATCACCAAGAGATCTACTGATAGTGTTGCTTCTCTTCTTGAGGTTGTTAAATCCACTGGCGCTTCTCAGATCTTCTTCAACCATTTGTATGGTCTGTTCATCTTCTCTCCCCCTCTCTCCTCTTCTTTGTTTTTTTTGGTATCTGAATGAAAAGATAGGATTTTTGTGGTTGGAATCATCTCTCTTCTTATGGGTTATGTTTTGTTAGGTGTGATGAAATTGAAAAATGAAAACTTTGATCCACTATAGTATTATTCAGTTTTAAAGTTTTGATTTTTTTTTTGTTTCAGATCCATTATCCTTGGTGCGTGATCACCGTGCTAAAGATGTTTTGACGGCACAAGGCATAGCGGTTAGATCATTCAACGCAGATTTGCTTTACGAGCCATGGGAAGTGACTGATGAATTAGGCCGTCCTTTCTCTATGTTTGATGCGTTTTGGGAAAGATGCCTAAGCATGCCTTATGATCCTGAGTCTCCTCTTCTCCCACCTAAGAAGATCATTTCAGGTTTGTTTCTTAGCCCCACACACACTCTCTTGTGGCTTCGGCTTGTCCAAATCTGGTTTTTATTCACTCTGATTTGTATTGTTGTTGCAGGGGATGTGTCTAAATGTGTTCAGGATCCATTGGTATTTGAAGATGACTCAGAGAAAGGAAGCAATGCACTTCTGGCTCGAGCTTGGTCTCCTGGATGGAGTAATGCTGATAAAGCTCTCACAACGTTCATAAATGGGCCATTGATTGAATACTCCAAGAACCGCAGAAAAGCTGATAGTGCCACAACCTCGTTTCTTTCTCCACACTTACATTTTGGGGAAGTGAGTGTGAGAAAAGTTTTCCATCTGGTTCGGATCAAACAGGTCGCGTGGGCCAACGAAGGAAACGAGGCTGGGGAAGAAAGCGTGAATCTTTTCCTGAAATCTATTGGTCTCAGGGAGTATTCTAGATACATCAGTTTTAACCATCCATACTCCCATGAACGACCACTTCTTGGCCATCTAAAGTTCTTCCCTTGGGCAGTGGATGAGAACTATTTCAAGGCATGGAGACAAGGCCGGACTGGATATCCTTTGGTCGATGCTGGGATGAGAGAGTTATGGGCTACCGGTTGGTTGCACGATCGCATAAGAGTAGTTGTTTCAAGCTTCTTTGTTAAAGTTCTTCAACTGCCATGGCGATGGGGGATGAAGTATTTCTGGGACACCCTTCTTGATGCAGATTTAGAAAGTGATGCTCTTGGTTGGCAATACATTACTGGTACTCTCCCGGATAGCCGGGAGTTTGATCGCATAGATAACCCTCAGTTTGAAGGGTACAAGTTTGACCCGAATGGTGAATATGTAAGGAGATGGCTTCCAGAACTCTCTAGACTCCCAACAGACTGGATACATCATCCCTGGAACGCACCTGAGTCTGTGCTTCAAGCTGCTGGTATTGAGCTTGGATCAAACTATCCTCGACCAATTGTAGGATTAGATGAAGCAAAAGCACGGCTTCACGAAGCGCTTTCACAGATGTGGCAACTAGAAGCTGCGTCAAGAGCTGCAATAGAGAATGGATCAGAAGAAGGGCTTGGAGATTCTACTGAGGTGGAGGAAGCTCCTATTGAGTTCCCAAGGGACATCACAATGGAAGAGACTGAACCAACTAGAGTCAACCCAATCAGGAGATATGAGGATCAGATGGTTCCTAGCATTACTTCTTCTTTGATCAGACCTGAAGAGGAGGAAGAGTCGTCTTTGAATTTGAGGAATTCAGTAGGAGATAGCAGAGCAGAGGTTCCAAGGAACATGGTTAACACCAACCAAGCTCAGCAGCCAAGAGCCGAACCGGCATCAAACCAAGTCACTGCTATGATTCCAGAATTTAATATCAGACTTGTTGCAGAGAGCACTGAAGACTCAACAGCGGAATCTTCCAGCAGCGGAAGAAGAGAGAGAGATGGAGGCATAGTCCCCGAGTGGTCTCCAGGCTACTCAGAACAGTTCCCTAGTGAAGAAAATGGGATTGGTGGAGGAAGTACCACATCTAGCTACTTGCAGAATCACCATGAAATACTCAACTGGAGACGGCTTTCACAAACCGGGTATATAACTTGCAACTACATGTTTATTTACTTAAAATGTTTCAAAACGTTTCCAAACTGGAAGTTTTTACAATACAATTGGAATTTGGTACGATTTTCTAACCAAGTAGTATCAATATTGCTGTTGTATGTCTGCTTTTAACAGGTGAAAAGAGCAAATCGAGGTGCAGAAGGAGAGGAACTTGACAAGGGATGTAACTCCGGTTAAACCAGGTTGGACTGTAAACAGGGTATACATTTGGTATGCGTTAATGTAATGGAGCTGGAGAGAAACTTTGTAGGAGCTTTGTCTGATGTACATTTTTTATTTCTCTGGTTCCCATATATTGTTATAATACACTGTATAGTAAGTATGTTACTTGTGGTATTAGACCAGGTCTCATACTTGTTGGCTTTCAAAGTTTTGGTTATAGTCAAACACATACCAATTCTTAATCGTAAACTCATATATAGTTTACATTTATGCTAAAGACTTGTTAGTAGTGTACGTGAATATACAACATGAATCGTCTACTACAAAACCAAAATGGTCTTGAAATTATATGTAACAATTTTAGCAGTAAATGTTTTTTCTTCTCCAACCTGTGGTTTTGATTAACTATTATAAAAAGTGAGGAAGAAAAGTTTTGATTACCCATTTTGTTAACCTGGGACTCTTTCATTCGATCATTTGTTATTCAGCCGTGCCAAACACAGATCACAGGTAAAGCAAAAAACTTATAATTTTAAATGTTTATGGATGATTATACATTATTCGAGTAACAAACATAATTCTAATCACACATAAGAAAGATTTTATATTCTAATACAGAATTTCTAAGATAATATAAAACGAAGATATATATTAAAAAAAACACCCAAAAATGTAAGTTACATCATTCAACATGTAAGCAAATGAAAATAAAGTATATTTAAATGATAAAGAAGGTGAAAATGATAATTTATGTAATGGAAGTGAGGGAAGGTACACTCTCAAAATAAATGTTGGAAATATGTGTACAGTGTTTATTTTGTTTATTTACCTTTCCATTCATTTTTGTATTTAAAATGAGGAGAGTTAAATTCTAAAAATAAATCATATGATATTAACGGTAACAACCAGATCCGTTTTTGTTTGTTTATTATTTAACAATCTCATATTTGTTAACTAGCCTACCGATCCGAATTCATGTCATCAAACTAAGAAAATCATCAATAAACTAGCATAAGCAAACAAATAATAAATAACCACCATCATAAACCAAATAACGCAATGTTATCAAAAACCAGAGATAACAATGCATGGTGTTATCTATGAACCGAACAAAAGTTTAGCAACGTAAAAGCAATTGATGAATGTTTTATAAGGAAGTTTACATTAAACATATATACGTATGTTGATTAGTATCAAAATCGGATTTTCTGCAGTAAAGTTGTTTATAATATTCGCTTATAAATAAGTGAAAGGTGGCCAAATACAGCTATAAAAGTTGTTCGTATTATGTTAGCTTGGTGGAAAAATATCTGACAATAGGACCTCAAAATTGAAGTAGATGGACCTCAAAGAAAAAATGTGTTCCTCTGAGAAAGCTGATTTAAGTAAAACAAAATTAAGATCAATCCGTATTCAATATTTTCTTATTTGATTTTCGAAAGCATTCTTATACAAATATATGAGAAATCACATCTTGAATTGAAAACTGATGTATCATACACTTTTTTTTTTCTTTTTCTTTTTTTGTGTGCTTATAACAATACAGAGAAATAAAATGACAAGTAGGACTGTCGAGGACACTAAAACGTGAGATTAATGATAGTCCTTTGATTAATGGCGACCCCCACCACCACCGCTACCGCTTCCGCTGCCGGAACCATGCCCGGAGCCTCCACCAACCCCAACACCTATTCCTATCCCAATCCCAATGCCGACTCCTCCTCCATGACCTCCCCCAAGACCATGTCCTCCTCCACCTCCGGCACCACCGCCAAGTCCTCCTCCCGCACCACCTCCAACTCCTCCTCCAGCTCCAAAACCACTACCGTGACCGGATCCACCGCCCACACCACCTCCCCCACCGCCACCTCCTCCACCGCCTCCGCCGGCACCACCTCCTACTCCACCCCCTACTCCTCCTCCAGCTCCAAATCCACTACCGTGACCAGATCCACCGCCCACACCACCTCCCCCACCACCACCACCTCCACCACCTCCGCCGGCACCTCCGCCAGCCCCTCCTCCAACCCCTCCCCCGGCTCCAAAACCTCCACCGTGTCCGGATCCTCCCCCAACACCACCACCTCCTCCTCCACCGGCTCCACCACCGCCACCAACTCCTCCGCCTACACCAGCTCCACCGCCTACACCTCCTCCAGCTCCAAACCCACCTCCGTGACCAGAACCGCCGCCAATACCTCCGCCTCCACCACCCCCAGCTCCGCCTCCACCACCAATTCCTCCACCGGCACCACCGCCAACTCCTCCGCCGGCTCCAAAACCTCCACCGTGTCCGGATCCTCCCCCAACACCACCACCTCCTCCTCCACCGGCTCCACCACCACCACCAACTCCTCCGCCTACACCAGCCCCACCGCCTACACCTCCTCCAGCTCCAAACCCACCGCCGTGACCAGAACCACCGCCAATACCTCCGCCTCCACCGCCCCCAGCTCCGCCACCACCACCAATTCCTCCACCGGCACCACCGCCAACTCCTCCTCCAGCTCCAAACCCTCCACCGTGTCCACCCCCACCGCCTAAACCTCCCCCACCACCAAACCCTCTTCCACCACCGCGTCCAAACCGGCCACGTCCACCACACCTCCGGCCCCACCTACAATCATCATCTCTATACCTCGCAGGCCCGACCACAGATCCATCTCCAAGAACACTTTCGACACATAAATTAAGCAAAACCAAAGAAAGAATCAAACAAGTAACACTCTTAAGCTCCATGCCTATCTAGAGCCTAGAGAAATAACTATAATTTATCGTCTCTTCTTTGTATGTCTTGTGGTTATCTCAGTCACTTGAACTGAACATTCCCTTATATAGTAGATAAATGAAATCCTCAAAGTTATAAGAAATAAGCAAGTTGGATGAAGAAGCCATTAATATGGATCCCCCATGCATGTTACGTTCTACGCGTTTGGGGCCGTTGAGCCATTGGCGGGAAACATTTAATGAAAATTTTCCTTCTACTGAGTCAAAATAGATCTACACTTATTAGTTCAGACTTTTCAGTAGGTTTCGATCTTTCGTTTTACTCATTGATTACTTTCCTTTATTATCCAAAACTCGTTGATATCTTCAAACAAAATCATCACATCCGTATATATCACCATCATAACGAGTTTTGCAGATACTTATTTGTTCTAGCTAATCTCTACTTTGACGTTGACCCTTTATATTTTGAAAATTGCTAATGCATGATTCACTATTTACCAGTTTATTGGAAATTTTCCAATGTAGTTACTAATCTAATATCTTTCGCTTGTAGTCTATATATACGTTGTGTTTTTACTTTTTGTTTTCATAATAGTGCTTAGTTTTTCACCCACATTTGCCATGCGGGTAAAGGAAGTATTACACCTATGAAGGCTATGGACATAGGAACATAAACTTAAGAACAAGTAGTGAGAGTCAACGGTACCGACAATAGTCAACGGTTAAAATGTAGAGAGAAAATAAATTTGGTTCACATGCAATTGTAAGTACTGTACATTGTCTAACTATATAAACGTATTTAATGTCGACTTATACCTCCCCAACTAAAACCACCAATTAATACCCACTTCCAATAGTTAATTATATATCTAATTGTATAAATTCATGCATGCTTTGAATAAATCCTTGTGATATTGGACATGATGGTTTAGTTGCTCAACTTATATTATCCGAAAGTGAAAATCATCGAATACATATCCGAGTTTGAGTTCTACTGGTTTGGCTTGGCGCATGTATGTTAGGTTTTCTAGAGATTATAAGGTTCAATTTGGTTCAAAGTTA
Organism: Camelina laxa; assembly: GCA_024034495.1. Taxonomy (NCBI): domain Eukaryota; kingdom Viridiplantae; phylum Streptophyta; class Magnoliopsida; order Brassicales; family Brassicaceae; genus Camelina; species Camelina laxa. The sequence continues at coordinate 14,360,237 of CM043881.1, forward strand.
AAAAAATGGATGATAGATTTTCTGAATATTTGACCTATAATAGTCGGAGACAAATCTTTTATACTAATCAATATAATATGGAATCATTAGGTGCTCCGTGCTCGTGTAAGCTTCACTTCCAGATGGGCTTTTCGTATCGTCTATCTGGGTCACCTTTGAATAATAAAGACAAATATTGGACATGATCAGTAGAATACATTTTATATTTGTATATCTTTATTGAATTATTTTATAGTCTTCTAAATCTTAGAATTTTCTACCGATACATACATATGAACATCTACAAATTATAGATGTAATGATGTATAATGGACATACATAGCCGTGCACACAGTTGTAGAAAAAGAAACAGCAGCTTCGGGCATCCAAATTTGAAAAATAATTAGGGCATATATTTATCAAGGTCACATACTCACTATAACTAGTTTATCCCCATGGGTTTATAATATTGCAAGTTTATTTTAAACATGGTCATAGTATGTTAATGAACTAAAAAAAACTGGACACATACTTTATGCTTAAGTGTCTTTTACGACACGTTAAGCTATTAAACAACTAGACATTAGGGTAACAAATTCAGTTTTGATAGCTTTCTCTTTAGTCTTTAAACGTTATCTTTTGATTCTAATTAAGGTAACACAGTAACAAATTTTTCCTTCAACATTTTCTCGCCAAATTGATTTTATCAAACTTAAACTGTAGTTATATATTTTTTCTTTTCTATTTATTCTGTTTGGTTAAATATTTCTTTTTTTCCTAAAATTACAATGTGATAGAAAAAGAAAACAAATGTTTAAGAACTAATATTTGTTTTAGTTTGTTTTTTATTTAGTCTTGTTATACGAAGATGCGAACTAATACTAAGGCATTTTATTTTTGTTCGCTTCTTATACTAATTAGTCTTCGCAGGGCTTCTGTGGACATATTTACACACAATTCGGATTGAACATATCCAAACGACATACACAAAGAGAAAACACAATGGCATGGTACTAAAGGCAATCTAATCGGAAGTCGGAACAATATTTAGTTTGAATATTTTCCTTTCTATAATATGTGGCATACATATGGAGTATTTAATCGAGTAGAGTAGCAATGAATACTAGAGGGATTTTACGCCAAGTAAATATATATAGAATTGAACCTGAGTTCATTTATATAATCAACAAAAAGAAACTGAGTTTAATTTGGTTAAAAATCTATATATATAAAGTTAGATTTTCTCACCTAAGCAACATTATTTTTAGTTTAAAATAAACTTAAACAATTATTTAATGCATATATATGTTACTTATAATTAAAAGAAAATTTAAATAAATAAAAAAGTAATTATTTAAAAGAATAAAATATTGAAATAAAATAAAATTAATATTATAATTTTTTTTTGTTAGTGGTAATAATATAATTCAATTTTTTTTCAAACGGATCATAGTTTAACATTTTAAATGTGTTAATAAGTTTTAGAATGTAAGTAAATTCATGGTAGAATAAAATTTGAAAGGAAAATATTAGCTTATAACATGATCAAAAAGGAAAAACAAATTTGATATTTCATAAACTGAATCAAATTTTTTTAACCCAAATTTAAGTATTGAAACTTGAAAGATAGTAATTAAAGAGAAAATAGTTATAATATATCTTGGTATCAATTTATATTCTAATATGTATTATATGTGAGCCAATAAAAGCTGAAAAGAAAGTAAAATTCTAAAGGCAACAAATGTGTAACACCCGCAAACCAAAACTGTGCGTTTTGGGAGAGGGTGTCGATCACACCACGGGTGATGTCAATCGACACCAATATTCTCTGGTTCGACCATTTCGATTTAATTATCGATTTGGACCGGTTTGGTTTAAGGAAAACCATTGAATCGAGATACTAAAGTGAGAAAACGATCTAGGTCGTGTTTTGTTTTTGTCTCACGCCGTTTTTGAGAAAACAAGAGAGAAAAAGTGTTCTTGAGCTTTTGGGAAGAGATTGGTGAGATTTTGGCTGTTCTTGAGAGATTTGGAGCCAGGAAGGAGCTAGAAGCTTGCTAGGAAGGCTGGGTTCGTTCTTATTTGTCAGAATCTTCCTGCAGAGAGGTGAGTGCATGACCATGGATTATCTAAGCCTGAGATTTTGATTGTCTTGCTTGTTTGGTATTGTTTGTTGTGTTTTCTTGCTTATTTGGGTTGCTATAGGGTTCTTATGGCTTCATATGGCTTTGGGATTGAGTATTAGACAGATTGGAGGAGTTTGGAACCGAGATTCGACTCTCAGCTTCGAGCGAAACGCGGTTGCAGAGACAGTGTCGATCGACACCAGGAGGATGTCGGTCGACACCAGTAAGTGAGCATCGGTCGACACTGTGGGATAGTGTTGGTCGACACCAAGAGCCAGTGTCGGTCGACACTTGGCTGGTGTCGGTCGACACCTTCCTTCCAGCGAGACTATGTTTTCTTCCTGGTTTGTTTGTTTTGTTTGCTGATTGTTTTGGACATTGATATCTCAGTTGCTTGTGTATATAGCCCAGTAGATGAGAGAATTGTCTCACTGAATGTTAATAAAATACTCATGCATCTCAATTTGTGTTTGTGGTGCAGGTAAAGGCAAAGTGTGATCGTGGAATCCAGACAATGAAGAGGAGTAGGTTCTAGGGACTCGATTGGTTGTTGACTGGCAGTGCTAGGTTGCTAGAGTTGGGTCATTAGAAACATTAATAGGTTGTTGGTTCTATGTTTCCTGTTGGTTGAATATTGGATGTTGTTTATGCTATAATATTGGTTTTATTAGGAGTAGGTTCTAGGGACTCGATTGGTTGTTGTCTGGCAGTGCTAGGTTGCTAGAGTTGGGTCATTAGAAACATTGTTAGGTTGTTGGTTCTATGTTTCCTGTTGGTTGAATATTGGATGTTGTTTATGCTATAATATTGGTTTTATTATTGGTTATTTATTAGATATTGGTATTTGTTATTCCGCTGTTGATTGTGAATGTGGTTAGGTGGCTAGTGGATATGAGACCACTAGTTGTAGTTTATTTATTATTATTATTTATTTTTATTTTTCTTTTAAACGGGTCATGTCGTTTCAAAATGCATCTTAGATAATGACGAAAGAATTGCACTTATAAGTGTTTGAAAATAACTAAAAAACTTAAACAGATAATAATGCACATAACTAAATTAAAATCTTTGACATCTCATTCATTGGGTGAAACAAATGAGTTTGTAGAAAAACAAATAACATACATTCTTAAATAGATTATTAGATTCCAAGTCGGGCTTAATCATTTGGTGAACTAATCATAGAAAGTGAGATAAGATAAACATATTCATGAAATGGTGGAGAATTCTGTTATGGTATATTTCACTTACTTTGATGGGTAAAACAAGCTTGGTAAATATGTTATAACAATATGATATTATATATGTACCTTTACACTAAGTAATGTTCATGAGATTTGGTATATTCAGATTTATATGGAATAGTGTTATGTTAGTATCAATATCTAATCATAAATGATATATACAATTAGGTCAACAATCAATAATCAACATCAAAGCCTTTAAAGAATGTTTTCATAGAATATATATAAGAAGAAATTTCCTTAAAGATAAAATATCATGAGGTAGTCATTAGTGCCGTTTATTTTTCCTGCGAGTTTTCTGTGGTGATCTTAGTTACCGCATACTATATAAAAAATTATTTATTTGTCAAGGAAACATTATCATCAACAATATATGTTTTATATCACTTAGTAAAGTAAGTTTAGTGTTTATATAAATTTATACTCAAAAATTTACATGATTATATTTAAGCTCTGAAATTTATATTCATAGAAAATATTTTAATTAAAAAGTCCGCACGTGTGCAGGTACAAATTCTAGTTTAAACATATATTATTGAACAAATAGATTGAAGTTGTGAAAGGCAGAACAGGTGATCTTTTACTTACCTCGAAAAATAAGTGTCTTCCATCTTTTTCTTCGAAGCAATCGAAAGAATGAGATATCAATTGGATCAAATTCGAGCCAATCTTGATATATAAAATAATCCATTGTTGGATAATTCCAACTTGAGGAATAAGCTATCTTCTTAGAAGTTGCCAAAAGAGATAGAATAGGAAAAGGAAAAGTTCCTAAGATTAATAAGTTGTATTATGTTAATTCTAATAGGTTTAGGAAAAGTTTAAACCTATAAATATAAGAGTCTATGGAGAGGTGTTCTATAGGACTTGAGAGAGATTTAGTTTTTGAGAAGTTTTCTAACTCAATAAGAGAGGTGTTCTTATTTTTCAAGTTCTTTAATTCATAGATTTGGTATCAGAGCCTACACACGCTGGCCCGTTAATTAATCTAGCCCGGAAAGAGACCCAATCACCCCATTAATTTATGGTCAAAGGAATGCTCAATTCCATCGAGATAGCTAAAAAAGAGAGCATTATCTTGAGGGGGCGTGATTGGATACTGTCGAGATTAATGGCCGGAAAACCATTATCTTGAGGGGGCGTGTGGAGAAAAGATCCCACATCGGGTAGATGTGAAGGGACTTGAGTAATGTATAAAGGATTAGGGTCTTTCCACTCTTTGCTAATTGGTTTTGAGTTGGAAGTCCATAATAAACCCTAAATTTAGATTTGGTATCAGAGCTAAGGTTGTAGTTCCGATCAAAGGCTGTGGAGAAGAAGTTGTTCATAACCATGTATGGGGGACGAACAAATTGCACCGCCGCGAACCAAGGACCTTGGTTCACCGTCCATCCACTGTCCTATGTTAACTTCGAGAAACTATACAGTTTGGTCGATGCGTATGAAAATTACACTTCGAGTCAGCGAGTGTGGAATACTATAGATCCTGGATCGAAAGATGAGAAGAAGAACGATGTGGCGACTGCTCTTCTGTTTCAATCCATCCTCGAGTCACTCATCCTGCAAGTTGGAGATCAAGGTTCGGCTAAAACCCAATGGGAAGCCATACAATCACGTCACCAAGGTGAGGATTGTGTGAAGGAAGCGAGGCTTCAGACTCTACTTGCAGATCTTGATCGGGTGAAGATGAATGATACCAACTCTGTTGATGATTTTGCTGGCAAGATCTCAGGCTTGGCGTCACAATCAGCTTTTTTGGGAGAAATCATTGAAGAATCAAAGTTGGTAAATAAATTCTTAACAGGGCTTCCAACAAACTATTTTAGATAGATCTTTTCTTTGGTTTTGATTCTGGTTTTGTACTTGATCTATAGTGTCTCCTCCACGATTATGGCCATTGAACATTCCTCTTCCCCTGCCTCTGCCAGAACTATCTCCACTGTAGTTACCTTGACCAAAACCACCTCGACCATATCCGCCTCGACCATATCCTTCTCGACTACTTCCTCTTCTACCATAATCTCCTCTGTTATAGCCTCCTCTGTTTCATTGATAACCACCATAATTCACTTGATTTTTTGAATTTGAAAACATAAGTGTTGCCTGGTCTCCTCCCCTCCACGCTCTTCATAGGCTTTTATTCCGGCCAACTATGTCTGCAAATCCGATTGTCTTTAAGTCTAAGACTTGTTCCAACGATGCAACGATATGGATATATTTGTGTTTTGGAAGCCCTGTTAAAAAAAAAAACCCTTCTTAATTGGTAATGTTAAATTTGGACTCTAATACCATGTTAAATTTGGGCTTATCTTGGACTTCAACTAAAAACCAATTGACAATTAGTTGATTGACCCTAACCCTTTATATATTAATGATAATCCCTTCAAGCTTACGATGTGTGACTTGGATTGTATTCAAACAATCTTCCCTTTTAAACCAAGGACCACATGTGAGATTTTAACACGCTTCTTCGAGATGATAACTCCATCTTGAACCAATAATAAATCCCTTCTTGGACCCCCTTACTTGGGTTAACAAGAGAAATGTTTACTTGGGTTAACAAGAGAAATGTTTGTATCCACTTTTCTAGGTCCATAAGAACTTGAATCTTGGGCTCTGATACCATGTTAAATTTGGACTTCTCTTGGACTTTCAACTAAAATTCAATTGACAATTAGTTGATTGACGCTAACCCTTTATATATTAATGATAGTCCCTTCAAACTTATGATGTGTGACTTGAATTTTTTTCGAACATCCATATCGTTGATCATTTGCGTTGATTCTCATCAATCATCTCGAAACATAAAATCAGTTGGTATATGTTCACTTCTTTTTCGACCTTTGATCCTGAAGAAGTGTAGCCAACAAGAATGTATTAATCCCAAGCGCAAGAAAGATGAATATAAATGGTTGTTGAATGCATTTTGGTGTGGTTGTAAATTATTGAGATGCATGAATTTTGAAATGAAAGTAGAATACTATATAACTGGCATTATATTATTTATTTTTTACAGATTTTAACAGTTGTCTCAAAGTTAGGATCTTGAGAGACAAGTTGTTCGAAATCTTTAGCTTGTTTGATATGGTTTCTTATATAGTTTTTATAGTATGAAATTTGTGGTATCTTCGTACATATATTTAAATTAATAATAATAATAATAATAATAATAATAATAATAATAATAATAATAATAATAATAATAATAATAATAATAATAATAATAATAATAATAATAATAATAAACGTAGTTTGCTAAAAATAATAATAAAAATAATAATAATAATAATTCTGGAATACAAATTACAATTACAAATGGGTATCTTAGTGCAACTAACAAAAATTTGCGCCAAGAAAGGTAACAAACTAGTCAAATAGAAAGAAAAAAGAAAGTCAACAAAAAATTAGACGATTAAATATGTTACCCCAAAGAGAAGATTTTTTTCTTTTTCTTTTTTTGGGTAAAAATCAAAGAGAAGATTTGTGATTTTTGTGTATTTTTGGTCTCTTTATAAGGCTCATGTAAACTATGTAATGACAATCACCTCTCTTGTCTTCCCTTGTAGAAATTGTTCAAAGCCTTGGCTCTGTGTGTTTTGTGTGAGGTTAAAACAAAACTTTTGTTCTATATGAGTTATGTCTTACAAAAAAATATCGAATAAATGTTCAATGAGCTTTTGTGTTTTCATGTATAATTTTGTTCGAGCATTTCATTGTTATATCAAGATATAATGTGAAATAAATGATCTGAATACTAAATATGTTGTTTGTTTGTATTTTGGATTATTTTGTATTATATTATATATATGGTTTTCAGATTTTTTTATTATTATTATGACTTAGCTTGCGATAGATCTCCACCATTAAATTGTAGTTCATGTTGAGAGATCTATGTTGATCTATTTTTTCTTTGTCTAGGGTAAGAATCACCAGTCGCTTTCGAGAATGCCAACTAGAAGTGCTGCACATGTGTATCTCAAGATTGTGAAGAAAGAGTTTCATGATAACCCTGGAAAATATAATACATTTGTTAAGGTTTTGAAAGACTTCAAAGCTGGAAGGTATATTTTTGTTTTTTTTTCCTCTCTCTCTCTATCTATCATATTGTAGGGTTATGCTCTAATTCATAAGTTAAGAGCTTACTTAAATTTTATGGAAAATTGAATTGATTAGAATTTCATGGCAGAATCGGTACTAATGCTTTCGTTACAAGAGTTAAAGATCTCTTTAATGGGAAACAAGAGCTACTTTTGGGTATTAATGCGTGTTTACCCAAAGGATCTGCAATAACAATTGAGAATGATCAAAACCCACCAAAGAAGTCTGTTAACTTTAGCGATGCAATGCGTTTTATGCACAAGGTCAAGGTATGTGCACAATCTTATATAATAGAACACAAATATGGGAAATAAAGTTCACGGCTTCTTTTATGTTTCTATGAATCCTAAATGAAAACTGAAGCCATGTAAGATCATTTCTTAGTCTAAGCTTACTAGAAATTGTGATTATGTTGTCTCTTTGCTTCTTTCTCTTAAATAGTGTTTTATTTGTAGACAAGATTTCAGGACGACGATCATTCATACAAGTCATTCTTTAATAGTCTGAGTTCGTTTAGAAAGGACCACAAGAGTGTTGTTAAGGTCATCAGTGAGGTATATATGGGCGTAATTAACTACATTGTGTATAATACTCATAGTAAACTTTGTTTTATTATCTCGTATTTGGTTTGATGATAAATCTATTTTTACAGATGACTGTTCTTTTGCAAGACCATGATGATCTGCTTGAGGAGCTTTCTCTTTTTCTCCCTCCATCATTTGCGAAAAAAACCTAGAAAAGGGTGGACATGCGGTTTAAATAAGTTATAATAATAAGCCAGGATAATGATTTATGTGTATGCAATGAGCCCTTGTTGTATCAGTAGATTGTATTGAACTGGTAAACTATTTCTATTTTATTTTGGGATATTTTTCATCATACAAGTTTTTTAGTATTTCACATAGTTTAAATTTAAAGGCTAATTGTTTTGTTTTGGTCCTTTTGAATTCTTTTTCTAAGGATTTCTTTCGTAGTTACCTACCCTCATGATTGGGGTAATACAATATTAGAACTTGTTTCGTAGTTACCTACCACTGTTTAAGAGACTTATCCTTTGTGAAGACTTCTTATGGTTGGGTTGTCTCTATTGATAGTTTAGTGGAAACAAGTTCTTACTTTGTGGATTTACTGCAATTACTTAGGCGTTACAACTCTCAACAAAAAGACACTGGCACATTAGGAGCCAGTGGCAAAACAGATTCATTCAAAAGGTACCAACCATCATATCTTCTTGCATTTGTGTATGAAACGATTCTTTGTTTTTAACGTACAGTCCTAGCTTAGTAAGACAGTTAGAAGATCTTGATGATTCTCAAATTTGAGAGGACTTGAATGACAATACGGAGGTGCTTGATTTGATTATATATTAATTTTATGTATGATTTTAAAGTTTGTCTTAACATTTTGTGTTACAATCTTGACAGTTTAGATATGGCTAAAACATATTCTCAAGGTCCACATAAAGTGAGAAAGTGATACTGGGTAATATTAAAAGTTAAAGCAAATTAAAGATACTAAATGCATTTGGAAAAAATAGTTTGGCAAGAAAAGCTTATGAGATCGTATAAGTCGATGTTTCACTATGTAGGTCTATGTGATTTAGTGACTTTTAATGACTGTATGAAGTATTTGTAGTTTAGTTTGTAATGATGCTTAATTGTGTTTTCTCCTGGCAAAGAACCAAGTCGAGCAGAAACGTTCATTGCATCACAAACAAGATCAGATAGAAATTTAATTTGCAATGAAGCAAGAATATGTGCAGTAAGTTCTATGTTCCTTTAAACATGGTGTTTGAGGATTAGTTTAGTTTTTATTATTTTCTGTTTTAGTCTTCTTTGATAGTATTTTTGAAATTTGTAGGAGAAGCTTACACAAGTAATGAATCAAAATAGCAAAAGTGAAGCATCAAGTAGTGAGTCTGGTCCTAAGGATTTGAACAAGTATTTGGTTCCAAGCATTATGGAAGAGTCGATGTATGGGACGTGGTCCAGCACAGTCCAAATATTTTCATAGTTTGGAATCGCAGATAATAAGTAACTCTGAGATACTTGAGCTGAAGTCTCGCATGAGAGGACTTGAAGATAAACTTGATATCATGGCTAACACTCTTCCAATTATTATGTCAAACAGTCACTTTCAAGTAAGTGCATATTTCACTTATTGTGTACAAACATATATTCAAATTTTGCATTGAGAATCTTATGCCATGTCATAGGTCTGTAACTAAAGAGGGGTGTTGAAAACAGTAGTTAATTGCTTACATGATGAGGCTTGGAATCTATAATTGTTGTGTTTAGTTAAAATGGAGATATCCAAACTTGTTCAAATGTTCTAATTTATCTTGATCTACAATTTCAGACTAGTAGCATGAAAATTACTAAAATTGACCAGAGTGATCATAAAGTTACGTGATATGGAGTTAAGTCAATTTTGGTACGTTTATCTTTGTCTCTTACAACTATGCATAATGTGTTAAGTCATGAATGATGCATTTGGTTAAGATTGTGCAATTGGTTCATTTTGATCGTATCCTCAATCTAAAAACATTTTATTTTGGTAATTGAATCTAAATCTATATACTTTGATCAGTGGCGGATGCAGAAGTAATTTTTGTATGGGGCACCACTTTAATGAACTAATAATTTTGTTAAATTTAATTGATATACTACTTAGCTTAGCATTTTACCTGTGGCACAACCTTAAGAAACTGAAAATTTTTGTTGATTTTAATAGATATACCACACAACTTAGCTAATAATTTACAAGAATTAAGAAAATGAGTATGGGGCACTTGCCCCACCCCTCATAAGCCTAGATCCGTCCCTGACTTTGATAGAAGATGATGGCGAATAAAATATAGAAGAGGAAGAGCCAAAAAAATATAGAAGAAGAAATATAAAAGATAGGAGATTTTTTTAATACAATGTTATTTACTTTATATTGTCATGTACATAAGAACACAAGAATATTTATCACTTGAATCTTGTGTTCTGATTACTTTCTCTTTCGTTGTTTTCTTTTCTTTTTATATTATTGAAATTTAATGCTAAAGCAAAGATAATTATCTGTACTTACATCGGTTTTAAAAGTGACTTGAAGAATATATATATATTTTCTTTTAAGTCATTTTTTAACTGACACTAAAGAAAAAAACTGACGTTAGTTTATTGGCGTTTGACTTAACGTCACTTTTTTAACGAAGCAAAAAAAACCTAACAACGGTCCATGATACGTCGATGTAGTAAATGACATTTTGTTTTCAAAGTCAGTTTTACTTAATGTCGTTAACCCTGGAATAAACGACACTAAGTGCGGCATTTTTTTTGTAGTGGGAAAAGGCGATTTAGGTTTGGCGAAGTGAATACGGAAAGTTCTAAGGATATCATCACATTAACATTAAACGATGATGTGAAAAATATTTAAAATGTATGATGATCTAGCCAAGTATAGAGGAGAATATTTCCATCTGATAGAAGTTCAAAGGCAAAGAGAAGATATCCTTGATTTGTTCTTTCTTGACTTCAATCCACCGAGCAAGAAACAACCTACCCATGTAGTGTGCATCCCAACTAAACCGGACCTTATATAAACCACTCCACGGATCATTCAACCATCAAAATACTTCACCAAAGCAATCCAATTTCAAACTGGCTAAAAACTAAGGACGTGTAGGCTTGAAGATTTCCTTCAAAAAAACTACCTCTAAGGATATTCTAGATTGAGAGAAACTACCTGTAAATCTAGTGTAATCAAGAGATAACCTTAACAAATCAATCAAACTCTACCACGAGCATTGGACCTTCCCCAAATTTGAATTTGTTCAAGCATTTGTTTGAGGCTCCAATACTCCTCAAGAAACTCCGTTAGAGAAATTTTTAATGGAAGATCATGGGGTTGCTAGTTTGGATAAAAGCACTATAAAAGCACTAGACCATACCCCCCCCCCCTAATACACACAACACTTGGTAGAATACCCCAGCCAACCCAAAAAAGTCAACAACTAAAGGATGATACACTATGAGAATCAGCCCACATCAGCTCTTGCATGTTCCATGAAAAAAATTAGATACCTTTATTTGGCTTTCCTTAGGTTCATATTAAGGTATCTAATTTTTTTCAAACTAAAGCTGCGACCGGACTAGGAAACCTTCTTGGATCATCAAAGGTTTCCCTTTAAGACAAGAAACACATACAAATTAATCCGAACACGTTGGAGAGGCATCAAAACAGCAAGCAGAATATTCACTTGCTTTATTTAATGCATTCACACAACGATTGTTTTTCTTCAACACCTACAATCAATAGCGGGCGTAAGTAGTGGTAAAGTGGGGCAGTTGCCACGGTTAAAATTTTAGAAGTAGTGTTATTTGGTAAGAGATTTTAATTCTGCTCCTGTTGAAATGTTATTAATTAGTGCCCCTATTACTTTTTTTTTCTACAAAATACACACATTTTCTTTTTTGTATTGTATATATGTATATAATTATATTAACATTTAAAGCCATTACATACAAATATTAGACAAAACCCAATTTATATATGTTTCTTTGTTAACAAGTCCATAAAATTGTTTAATAACAGTCATTACTTTTAATTATTTTTTAAGGGTCAATGTTACTGCTTCGGATTAAAATTTATTGCTGGATCCGCCACTGCCTACAATTCTACTGGCAAAAAAAGAACCTACAAGGCTTTTTAGCAACAAAAAAAGAAAATGTGGATCTTGGTTTTTCCAATATGCAACCATCATATCTCTGAAACCTTCTCTGTTTATCAGATGGCTATCATATCTAAACATATTCCTTCGTTGTTCAACTATGTTTTATCTAAACAACACCAAATGTCAACTGTGTGACTTTTTCTTGTCCAACAGAATCTATTTCCAATAGATTTTTAAATCATGGAAATCACATGTAGTGATCATGCGCCTGAATTCAGAATGAACTCTCTGACCTACGAGGGTCTCCTCTTGTATCCTTATTGCCCCTAATATCGTTGAAGTCTCCCATTATTAACCAAGGTTTTGGACGGGAAGCTGATATGTTTTCTAATAATTCCCAAAGATAGTGTATGCGACCTTGGTCTAGAAAGCCATACACAACCAACAAACAGAAGGAAATTTCATTAAAGAAAATTTACATATCTACAAGGTGAGTTGACTGAGAAATAACTGAAGCAGAAATGAGAAATAACTGAAGCAGAAATGGAACTTTTTCAGAGACCAACAATTCCACCACTCATACGGTCATACCGTATAGTGGAACCGTTACAAACCACAAATCATAAGCAACTTCATTATTCTTGGCAACTTGGAGATTCTTTCACTGAGGCATCACCGGTCGACCCATGAGAATGTATCGGTTCTCCACCGCTGCCTGAAGCCACTATCGCTGCCGGAATTTGGACTGGCTCATCGTCAACCCCAAGGTTAACATCATGAACTGCTCTTTGCAAATTTTCACCCTTTTTGATGATAACTTTGTATCAGAAAGGAAAAAGTAAAATCAAATCAAAAGCAATGAATGGAAGTGATGAACTATCCATTCTAGAACTGAGATTATAAATATAGAGGAAGTTCCTTGTAACCGGCGTAGCGGTATCACGTATGATTCGGGGAATCAACATGGAGATAACTCTCTGTGTAGTGGTTCGAAAGAAACCCACTTCGCCGGCAAAATCGCAGAGAACCGTCGTCAGAGAAATTCGAAACGATAACTTTTAAAAAATCGCCTTATTGGTCGTTTTTTCTCTCATTATTTTGTTTCTTAAATCATGATTACTATTCGTTCAAAAAAAAAAAAAATCATGATTACTATGCATTGACTTTTTTTATATACAAAGTTAACTAAAAGTATTACTTCAGTAATTTTTTCATTAACCGTATTTACCAAAAAAAAAAATCTAGGTTCATGAGCAAGTTCAGGCGTAACATGTTTTATTTGGTCTTAGGTAATTAGGCTTTGTACCAATTCATTAACCATTTTGCTCTAGAGAGCATGTTTCTTCGACAAACATATCTTATAATCCAAAGACAAAAGAAGGTTTCAGATTACATTCTATTGCAAGCTAGAATGAAACATGTAGGTTGAAACTGATAAAATTAAAGGTTGACATGTCGTTGTAGATGATGAATCATAATTTCATATAAATTTTTACATAGTGAATGACTAAGAAAAAAAACTCCACTTGGAAAGAAATACTGTAAACTAGGAAAATTAAAATCTTTCATCAAATTACTTTTATCTTTGTTTTACCAATAAGTAAAAGGTGAGGGCTTTAAAATTTATAAATTAAAAAAAATATATATATATATATATTTGAGGAGCTTTTTATTGATTTTAGTAGCTAATTTTAGAAAAGTAAAGCTTTTTTAAATAATATTTATCCATTTTCCTTAATATTTTTAAAAGAAAAAAAAAACATGTGGTCGGCTGTTTAACAGCGCAACGATGCTGATTGACTCGAGAAAACAAATACTAACATTATTATCTTTTTCTAGTTTTGATTTTTCTTTGTGTCAGTCAGTATTTGACGTCTGAAACAAACAATGTCAACATAACAATTTTGATGCCAAAACATTTGTTTCGTACGAAACTGCTTCTTCTCCTCATCTTGTTTCTTTTAGGTAGTCCAAGAATTTTACGTTCATAAAACAGACCGGATCGGATCTTTTTTGCTTTTTTCTTCTTTTTCCAATCTTCCATTTTCTATTTAATCTGTAGTAAACGCCGTTAATTTTTTGTTTCTTGGCGACAACGACATGTCAACCTTTCTGGTTTGCTGGCAGCAACACCTACCTTTGTCATCATGTCTGTATCTTAATTTTCTCCAAACAAGTTTTGTATAGCTATTTCTTCTTCTTCTTCTTCTTCTATGGAGAAGAAGCTGATTCCGTTGTTCTTGGTAGTGATTTTGTTCATAAATCTAACAAAAGCCGCCGTTAGGGTTCAGATTTGTCCTAGAGGATCTGCAAAGGATTATATCCTAGGGTTTCGAGGTAGATCAGTTTTGCACCGTTCTGGTTTTGTATCTGTTACAGAGGTAATTTCAGAACCCTTTATCTCTCGGTTGATTTCTTGAATCTGAAGTTTGTGATTTATGTAATTCTTGTTTCTAAAGGGAGATGATCGGTGGTTGCAAATGGCTTCTGATATGATTGATCAGAACAGGTGTGACTATGTGGCTTTACTCTTCTATGCATCTTGGTGTCCTTTCTCCCGATTACTTAGACCAAGCTTTGATCTCATCTCTTTGCTGTATTCATCGATTCCTCACTTTGCAATTGAGGAATCATCAGTTAAATCAAGGTGGGTTTCTCTAAAAAGGCCAAATTTTGTTTTATTTTGATCTAGAAACTAGAAACTTCATTATTTGATACTCTTATTTGTGTGGTTCCAGTACCCTTTCCAAATATGGAGTTCATGGGTTTCCTAGTATCATCCTTATGAATTCAACAATGCTTGTAGCTTACCGGGGATCCCGAACACTAGATTCTCTTGTTGCCTTCTACAGTGATGTTACTGGTAAGGCATTTTGAGTTGTGCTTTTCGCTATATCTTAGTGTTGTCCATTTAGAAATGAATAAGCATTTAGAATTGTATGCTTCAGTCTTGTTGTGGTTGGTATTGTGCTCTTGTTATTTGGTTGTGTATATATAGTCTCTTTAAGATCTCAGCTGATGAAACTAACTAGGAAGCATTCATGGATGTAGGAATTGAGAAGCTGGATGAAACTTGGGTCGACAAAAACAGGCTAGTTCCTTACTTTCACACGGAGCAAGAGAATTGCCCTTTCCCATGGGCAATAAGATCACCGGAGAATCTGCTTCGTCAAGAGACTTATCTGACTCTTGCCACAGTGTTCGTCTTGTTAAGATTGCTTCACTTGATATCACCCACAATGGTGATGTTAGCCAAATTCACTTGGGGACGGGTAGCTAAGAACATGAGACCACAAACCCTCTTAGAGCATACTGTTGCCGTGTATCACAAAGAACCTTGCATGAGTAGCAATTTGCAGGAAGGAACCATGAACGCTAGAGCCTGGGCTTCCAAGTCATTAGCCACTGTCTCAATCGGGGAACCAAGCTCGTCAAACAGAAATGTTTCAGCTTCACAGTGACTATAATATACCCTTTTTGGAGGATTTAACCTTCTTGTATAATAAGACACAACAGTTCCTCTGGACAATGAGGGGCTTAGATTCATAGCTTACCATTTTGTAGCAAAGTGTAAACTGCTATCAGATTACAACATTGTAGCCTAATTTATTATACAAAAACTGATACTAAAACCACTTGAGCTGTCTCTTGAATAGAGTGAACCAGAAACAGTAGTTAAAACTCGTTACTGTCGTATCAGGATTGGTCCATTAGCTGCATATCTGCATACTTATACAGCTTCTCGTTAAACACAACCTGTGGATCTTTACTAACCAAGACACCATTCTCATTGTAACCATCCTTCAAAAACACAGTCCAATTCATCTCAGTGCCAGCCAAGTAAAAAGTAGTAGGCTGCTTCTTCAACATCTGATAAGTCTGTCTAGTCAAACTAAACTCATCTTTAAATTCCACGATATGATGAATCGAAGCTCTCTTCTCCAACGTCAAGTTCAAAAACTCGTGCACAACCCCAACACGATACTTCTCCGCTTCTAAAGTCCACACATCAAACTTCCAACCATCCGAATACGGCGAAACCAGAGGAAACGTATTCAACAGATTCAGTTTCCTCGTATCCTTCTCTTCCAACTCCAATTCTTTCCCATGTTTCACCGGAAACTTAAACGCTCTCTTCGCCTTATCTTCGTCAACCATAAACTGTCTCTCGAGCTCACTAACCGCAAGATTCGTATCCCAATTCACCAACTCAAGCACCCTATTCCCATCTTTACCCGTAACAACCCGAAAATACTCTGGATATTTCGCAACCCTGTCTCTAAAATCCTCAGGAATCCCAAAAATCAAACGAGTGTGATGGATTTTACTCAGCAAGATTCGTTTATCTTTCGTCATCATCAACAGCTTACGAACACGATTAACTCTATCTAACTCCATTGAATCAATTAAACTTTTCTCTTCATCTAACAAACCTTCCATAAACTCAGTAAACCCTAACCAAATCTTCCCATCGCTATGTCTATACGTTTGTAAGATCAGAGGATGTTTAGGTATGAATCGAGTCACCTTACGGCCTCGCGGGAACCCGAGCTCGCGGTAAAGCTTTCCGGCGTCATCTAGCCGGAGAATTCGCTCCGGTTGCTTCGAGATGAACTCTTTGGACCGGATTAGAAACCGGAGATGTGCGTCGCGTGAGACGAGTGATTCGAAATGTGGGATCTTGGTTGATTCGTGTTGGACCGGTTTTGTTCTGGCGGATTCTGGTTTTTTGCGTTTTTTTTTAAATTTGTCTGGTGTTTTTGTGATGAGAAATGAGGTTGAGAAAGGTAAGGTTCTGAGATTAGGGTTTTGATTTGGGGAAGAAGATGAGATTTGGGATTTTAGGGTTCTTGAAAAGAGACGAAGCCAAGCCATTGAGTGTTTACAATTACTCAGGGTTTACGATTAGTAATAGCTGAGTTTTATAAATAGGTGCCAAAGCGGGAAAGAGTTTATTGGGCTTTAATGTTGGGCCTTAAGATATAATACGATGACAATACTCATCTTTCTAAAGTGACCAAGAAAGGTACACGAGAGTTGTTAGATATTAGAATGTGACAGGATTAGAAATTCACTGAAATTAGTTCTTTTATCAATCACTCAGAGTTTATACTTAATTTTTGGAAGCAGCAAGCAAAGACAAAAAAAAAAAGGTCAATATTCATATTTTCATGAAATTTTTAAAATTTAACAAAAATTAGTAAACTGATTATATCTTATTATATAAAAGTCTAAACATATATTTTTAACTAACACAGTTTCAATATTTTCTTACCAGTTTTTAAATTTTAATCAAATATAAGAAATTTTGTTTTATTTTTTTTGTTTTAAAGAAACGAAAAAAAAATATATATAGAGTTGAACATTTTTGTGTTGTTCAAACGGGGACATGTGATTCTTAATAACCGTTAGATCAATATATATCACAATAATAAGACTACAATTAAATTATAATATACAACATCACAAACACATACTTCATAGACTTAACTCAATAATTGGCTTTGACTGAAGTTGTATGATTGTATCTAGCTATAACACTCACAAAAATTTGTGAAACATAGTGTGTGGCTGAAGGTTTTTTGTTAGTGTCATTGAAGTATTTTAGTCAGTGAGTTGGGGACTAGATAAGAAAGTGTGGAGGTACTTCGTGATTCAACAAGTATATTGTCCATAAATTAAAGAGTTCCTTAATCATTTAAAACTTTTTATAAAGTACAACAATTTTTATTTATTTTATTAATTTATTTTTAAAACCAAAAGAAATATGGGTTTCTTCTTTACTCGTTCAAACTCTTAAAGACTTTAAAGCATCAAGATACTTCAAGGACTTCACACAAAAAGGTCAAATTGTGTTTAATCTTTTACCTTGGTTCAGATGAATATCACCTTTGCGGATTGTAACAATGACCATCAAAAATCCCTAAATGACTAGACAATCATTTAAGATTCCTCTCATGCGACAGACAACTATCCCACATTCTTCTTCTCAAGCTTATAGAAAGCCATAGTCATGGTGAAAGAGCAAAGTAGAAAACAAACTGAAAACTAAGCATATTGTTGGTAAGTTGATGTTGTGTTCTCGAATTGTCTAGAAATTTTCCGCAATGGTTTTCGGATGAGACATAAAAAATTAGGCGCAAACTTGTTAAATTTTTGTCTCTAGCTATTCTTTTATTTCTTGTCTAGGCGACCTGTTAAAAGAAGAACAAAACTTAATAATGTGCTAACAACAAATTTAACACATTTGACGTAAAAAATAAACCTAGTTTTGAATGTTACTAAGATAATTTTGTGTATTTTAAAATCATACATAGTTGAAGTTTATGCTTTGCTAATAATCAGATTCATATTTTTCTATAATTAGTTAGTTGAAGATTCATAAATTTTGTTGATGTAGTTTCAATCGCTCTCCGAAATTTACTTTATGAAAACAATGTAATTCTTTTAGGTATCTATACTCATTTTAAACAATGTCGCGGAATTCCATGACAAGAGAAAGAATAAACTTATCAAATAATTGTACTGGCTAAGATTCGTTTATTTCATACTTTCGATGCATTTTTAATATAGATAGTGTTATTGGGGTACAAGAGAATGGTGCATGAACTGAGACATCATATAGTGTGATACGTCTTCCATGTAGAAAAAAAAAGATTGTCGTATTTCGAAGTAAAAATAATAACGAGACGGAGATAACAAGAAAGAAATGAGAAGATAAAGTTAGGGATAACCCATTTAACTGACTCCATTAAACAATGAAATGAATTAGGTGACCCAATCAAGAGTGGTGTTATTTAATTTGTTTCTTAAGGGCATGTGATTACCGCAAGTCCCTTGCATTCTAATTTTACATCAACACTTCATTGGTTTTTTTACCAAAAGTAGAGCGAATACCGTTATTTTGTATCGTTTTGAACTATTGTTTACTGTTTTCTCTACACAATGGTATAAAATAGCAATAAAGAAAGCGATTCAAAAAGACTAAGTACATTGTTGATGTAATTTTTGTGGATGTTATGCACTAATTTTAAGTGAGAAAATGTAATAATTATGTAAACAAAGCTTATATCATATACATGTAGGATTCTGCTAATTTGGACAATAAAAAGCATAAATGTTCGATAGAAGCAAAATATAGGATAACCTAAGAAATATAGAAAAAAGGCAAGCATAAGATATGAATGGCACACAAAAAAAATACTTTTAGACAGGTTCCTCTTATTCTAAAAGAGTCTTTGGTCTTCTAGAATATAGAGTTTTAGCGTGGAAAAACACTTTCCCTTTAGCTTTTACTGCCTGTTTACACCCTGTGGTCGATTAAATCCTCTTTCTTTTAACAACCCTAGTGTTTCTCTATTGTTCTTCACGAAGCAAACAGTAGACTTGGGTTTGATTTTGGCTTTTCGGGAGAGGTCAGTGTTTCAAGTTTTCGGTTGTGGATACTAGCTGGTGAATTGATTGTCGAAATCCCCGGATCTACTACAAAAAGAAGATGTCGGTGGCTATGGACAAAGCCCTGATGGCTATGTCACTTGAAGATGAAGATGCGCCGTTTAATCTACCGGATCTACCAGAATTTAGTTCTTGTGAACGGAATGCTATGAGTTTGGTTGGAAGAATCTTGAATCCAGATTGTCAGTCAGTTGCGGGAGCGATTCATGAACTGCCAAGAAAATGGCAGAAGTATGACAAGGTCCGTGGCATAGCTCTGTCAAAAGAAAAGTTTCAGTTTATCTTTGATAGTGAGCACGACCTAAAGGATGTTCTACGAAGGGATTCCATACTGCAAACGAATGGGGTATAGTGGTGGAGCGTTGGTCGAGATCCCACCACCAAACTCGCTTCAATTCGTAACTCTATGGGTTCAAATCCGTAACATCCCAATCAACCACTACACAGCTGTAGCGATTACCTCAATAGGAGAGATTGTTGGCCAAGTCCTCCAAGTTGCCTTCGACCCGATATTACACAAGCAAATCCTTATGTCGAGTTCAAGTCAAATTCGATGTATCTAAACCGTTAAGGAAATCTAAGGTTATAGGTCTGCCCCATAACCAGTCAGTAGAGATTTTCTTCCACTATGAAAGAGTACAGAAAAGATGCTACTCCTGCCAGCGTCTTACCCATGAGTCGACGGTTTGCCCAATCCGGGTAAAGGCTAATCAAGATGCCGCTTTGGCCAGAAGAAAAGGGGAGCACATCCCAAAACCCAAGCTTGACCCTGTCCTGAAAGAATCTGACCCTCTCTTTGGGGTTTTAGGTGAGCATCAAGTGGGCCTTAACCCACTCTCGGTCGCCCGTATTGCCCCTTGGAAGGTATGCGTCAGTATCTTCTTACTGCAAATGGAGAAGAGCTTGTAGTAAAGGAAGGAAGAGTTAAGAAATCAGTGGCAGAGGCCGAACAATCACCCTTTACTCAAAAGTCTGTTCTCAGCCTGGAACCGGTTCCTATTGTCTCTCATGACGTGGATATAGGCAAAGGAATTGTGTTCGGTTATGAGTCTGATGGTTCCTCTACTCAACTAAGAACCAATAGCCAGTTGAGCCATTCAAAAAGGGGTGGTGGTCTAAATAAGTCGGATGAGTATGGTTCTTCGGAAGGAAGACTTTCTGTTAATTCTGTTGGCCAGACCCTTCGGATGCTTCTGATGTTTTCAAGACTAGTTCTTCGGTTTATAGGATAGGCTTCTCTGAAGCTGGTCCTTCCGGCTCTAGTCTGAAAAACAAGAAGCCTAGAAAGAGGCAACAGAAGATAGCTAGAAAACTGAAAGGTAGAGATATGGGAATCATGCCTGGGGTTATGATAAAAGAACCTGGTTTAGCTAAAGGGAAAGCAGAAAAACGGAAGGCGGATACTGTTCTGGATGGTGATTCCAGTGCTGGAAGAGCAAAAGCACCATTGATGGTCCCAAAGGAGGGACTGTCGCTCATCTGATGCGAATTCTGAGTTGGAACTGCCAGGGATTGGGGCGGCCTCAAGATCTGACAGTTCCTAGGCTCATGGAAATGCGCAAAGAGCATTTCCCTGAGATCTTGTTCCTAATGGAGACGATGAATTGTAAAAACGTCATTGTAGATATTCAAGTTTGGCTGGGGTATGACAATGTATATACAGTGGAACCAGTTAATACAGCGGGTGGACTAGCCATCTTTTGGAAGAAGAATGTTGATATTTCGGTTATTTATGAAGACAAAAACATTTTAGACCTAGCTGTACAGTTTGGGGGGTTCAGTTTCTATCTTACTGGTGTATATGGGAACCCAAACGCGTCTTTTCGAAATCAGGTGTGGGAAAGACTAACAAGAATTGGTATTGCTAGAAAAGGGTGCTGGTGCATGTGTGGGGATTTTAATGAGATCCTGAACAACTCAGAAAAACAGGGAGGACCACGAAGAAGTGAAGCATCCTTTCTACCCTTTTCTTCTATGCTCAAAGGATGTGGAATGAGTGAGCTGAGCAGCTCGGGAAACAGTTTTACATGGGGAGGTCGCAGGGGTACTCTCTGGATTCAATGCAAGCTAGACAGGTGCTTTGCAAATAAAGAGTGGTTAACAACTTTCCCTGCGGCAAGTCAATGTTTCCTTCCTAAAAGAGGATCTGACCATCGTCCGGTTCTGGTAAGCCTCCTATCTTCTCAAGATACGTATAAAGGGTCATTTAAGTTTGACAAAAGGATGCTCCACAAGCCGCTGGTTAAGGAAGCAGTGTGTATTGCCTGGAATCAATTCACACCATCACATGAAGCACTGGTATCTGAAAGGATTAGGAACTGCCGAAAAGCACTAAGTCAGTGGAAAAAGGTCAATAATCTTAACTCAAAGGAAAAGATTGTTTCTATTCAGAATGAGTTAGAAATTGCTCAGTCATCCTCATCTCCGTCGTCTGAGAGACTGAGATTTTTGAAAAACAAACTTGTTGAAGCAAACAAAGAAGAGGAATCGCACTGGCAACAGAAGAGCAGAGCTAATTGGATGCTAGAAGGAGATAAAAACACCAAGTTCTTCCATGCTTCTGTCAAGCAAACGAGATCAAAGAATGGCTTAGACAAACTCCAGGATAGCAATGGAGTTTTACATAGGTCAGAAGCGTCAAAAGGAGATGTCGCGGCGAGCTATTTCCAAAAGCTTTTCACGTCTTCGACTCCAGTAGATATCAATGCTATGTTGGATGGTCTAAACCCTAGAGTCACTCCTGGAATGAATCAAGCTTTGCTAGCCAGAGTTACCAAAGAAGAGGTTAAGGCGGCAGTCTTCTCTATAAAACCGTCTAAAGCGCCAGGGGCTGATGGTATGACTAGCCTTTTCTTCCAACAGTATTGGAGTGTGGTTGGATCTCAGGTAACAAGTGAGGTGTTGGCCTTCTTTGAAACAGGAACTTTCCCTAAAGAGTGGAATTTCACACAGATCTGTCTTATCCCAAAAAAAGTAAACTCTGCGCTAATGAGTGACCTAAGACCAATCAGTCTCTGCTCTGTTCTGTACAAGGTGGTGGCAAAGATCTTAATGGCTAGACTTCAACCTATGCTCTCTGAGATAGTCTCTCCAAACCAATCAGCTTTTGTCCCAGAGAGACTTATCTCAGACAATATCCTAATTGCTCATGAGGCTGTTCATGCTCTGCGAACTCAAAAGGACATCTCAAAGGATTCGATGGTAGTAAAAACGGACATGTCAAAAGCCTATGACAGGATGGAGTGGGATTATTTGGAAGCTGTGCTTGTTGGTCTGGGGTTCCACACCCGATGGATCCAATTGATAATGTTCTGTGTCAGATCTGTCACCTACACAGTCTTAATCAACGGTCAGCCTTTTGGACTCATCAATCCGAAGAGAGGACTGAGGCAAGGAGACCCCTTATCCCCAGCTCTGTTTGTGCTCTGTGCGGAAGGTCTCACCCATTTGTTAAACAAGTATGAAAGGGAGGGTAAGATATCCGGGTTCCAATTCTGTCCTCATGGTCCGGCGATCCACCATCTCTTTTCGCAGATGATAGTCTGTTCCTGCTCAAAGCTTCAGTCGACCAAGCATGTGCCTTGAAAAGTATCCTAGCAGACTATGGTAATGCCACAGGACAGTTAATCAACCTCGATAAGTCATCGATCACCTTTGGAGAGAAGGTTGATTTGCTTTTAAAAGGAGAAGTCTCTGATAAACTTGGCATTGTAAACGAAGGTGGGGCAGGCAACTATTTGGGATTGCCGGAATGCTTTAGTGGCTCGAAGGTGGAAATGCTAAGCTATATCACGGAGAGATTAAAATCAAGAATGTCAGGTTGGTTTGCTAGAACTTTATCCCAAGGTGGGAAAGAGATTCTCCTCAAGTCAGTGGCAATGGCTATGCCGGTCTATGCAATGTCATGCTTTAAGCTTCCCAAGAAAACGTGTGAGAACCTAACCTCAGCAATGTCCGCATTTTGGTGGAATTCTACAGAAGATAAAAGAAAAATGCATTGGATTGGGTGGGAAAAGCTCTGTATCCCTAAACATTTAGGAGGGCTAGGCTTCAAGGATATCCAAATCTTCAATCAGGCTCTTCTTGCTAAACAAGCCTGGAGGATCTTGCAAGATGAAGACTGCTTGTTTGCAAAGTTTATCAAGAGTAGATACTTCCCAGACACTGATTTTCTCAATGCTGTTTTGGGGGACAGACCTTCGTTTGCATGGAGAAGTATCTTACACGGGAGGGATCTTTTGCAAAGAGGGCTTCGACAAATGGTTGGGAATGGAACAAAAATCTCGGTCTGGACCACTAGCTGGCTGTTAGATGGTGTGATGAGAGCTCCACTTATGAAAAATGTCATTTTTGATCTCGACTTGATGGTTAAAGACCTGTTGGACCCAACCACTCAGACTTGGGATCTGTCTAAACTCCAGTACCACTTCTTCCCAAGGGATGTTGAGTTTATACTCAAAATCAAACCTGTCATGTCTTCTGAAGACTATTGGATATGGGAGCATACAAAGAGCGGAGCTTATTCGGTCAAATCAGGTTACTGGTCGGAATACCAAAGAGAGAAGATTGATCTACTAAGAGAGGTCATGATGCAACCCTCCATCCTTTCTATTAAAGAGAAAATCTGGAAGTGTAACACTGCTACAAAGATCAAAAAGTTCATGTGGAAAGCAGTTAGTGGAGCAGTACCAGTGGTTGATAAAATGTTGGAGAGAGGCTTAAAAGTGGACTCAAGATGTCGAGATGTGGAATGGAAGGGGAATCAGTTAATCATGTACTTTTCTCCCGCACCATTGCAAAACAGTGTGGGCTCTCTTTAACTTCCCATCTCCAGCAAACGGGTTTGATCCGGTTTCGGTGTTTGAAAATGTCTACTACCTTCTGCTAACAAGTTCAAACATAAATATCCCACTGGAAATAAGGAAAGCTTTCCCTGGATATTATGGCAACTCGGAAAAACAGGAATCTGTTCTCTATTGAAGGGAGATGGTTCGTACCTCTGCAACTATCGCTAAGATAAGCGACAATGTCTCACAATGGTTCCATGCGCACTCCCGGCAGGAATCGATATAGTGAATTCAAGAATCACTAGTCAGTTTGTTAAAAAACGCTGGTCTCCCCCTCCCGATGGTTGGATCAAATGTAATGTAGGATCATCTTGGGACAAAGCTTCAAAAATTGCAGAGCTGCCTGGGTTCTCAGAGACGAGAAAGGAGACACACTTTTGCATAGTAGAAGATCCTTTGCCTCGGTTTGCGGTAAGATGGATGCTACCCTACAATGCTGGTTATGGGCTATAAACAGTATGAGAAGTCATAATTTCTCGAACATCATATTTGCTTCGGAGGACAGTGACCTTATAGGAGCGATTACTAGACCCCGCTTGGCCTTCCTTCAAGTTTCAGTAAAACAAATTTCAGCTCTGTTGAGAAACCCTTTGGATTGGAAATTCTTTTTGGAAGACAGGAGCTCAAACCTCGCTGCACACTTGATAGCAAAGAGTGTCACGAGAGAGGATCGCCGTCAATCGTACGTAGCTATGGGGTTCCCTTCTTGGCTTGCTCAGTTGTTTGACTCAGAAAAAGTAAATGCTTCCTGAGTGGGTTCTTTTTGGACGGCTATATTGATTGCCTCTGCTCCTTTTTGGTTATGTTTTTTGTGTTATGTCAAGGTTTCAGTATTGTAAATCCTTGAAACTCCTTTTATAATACAAATCAATTCAGTGAAAAAAAAAAAAGATAGAAAAAAAAAACAAGATAACAACAATGAAGCTTGATTTGAAAGCTAGTGCCTTTGTACATGGAAAAGATCAGTGTCTCTTTAATAGATTAATGCTTGGGATATGGGCGTGTGGATTGGGGAGTGGTCCATATTGCCTAAGCTTTTGAAATTTTCTAGTTGCAACTTTTTTTTGGTAAAAATCTAGTGGCAACTTACTTATCTATTATTATACACTGAACTTGAATTGCATGGGGCTCATAAATATTTGGGCATGGGATATAACGAGTACGCATATGTAAATACTAGGAGAGGATACAGCCATGCTAGATATTTTTTTTGTTACAGTTGAGCCATGCTAGATATCCGAATAAAATAGTTTGAAGTATTTTTGTTTTCGGGTTTTTGTTGATTTAACGTAGTATAGTTTTCACAAGGAGATAGCATAGTTCAATAAATGATTTCTTTTTGAAAATATAATTAGCATTTTTATTTCTATTACTTAAGGATACTTGTGTTGAACAGCTTTTGTTTCTATGAAAACGAAATAAAATATTACAAATAATTAACACTATATATGTTGCAAGAACCATACAAAGTAATTGTTAGTTTTAATGATAATAGTTTAATCAAGAAGAGTTACTAGTTAGGGATACGATATTATGGGGTTGTAAAAAACTTAAAATAGGTCTTAACATTATTTAGGGTGATACTGTATTACAGATGACATGGTTTTGGCCAACGAGTTCTATCTAAAGGCAAGAACTCTATAACCACAATTCGTAACAGATTTACATATCATTAATTAATCCAACACAACTCGTAAAGATCATCTATGACTATGATCCTATAACATACAAACTGAGGATACAGTCCTTAGAGAACTCTGACATTTTGTACCATAGAATATGTAGAGCAAAATTCGAGCAATATTGAAAAGAGTACTTGAATGCTATAATTTTCGGGGCTAAAAAAACTAAATTATCTACCAAACATAAGCATTGTTCTCAAGATGACTCAGACTGCCTCCAAAGTCCAAACCTAAAACGGTGCAGGTTGACGAATAATAATGTGGTGTCGAGAGAGATCCAACCATAGTCCAGCTAATGTTTTTTTGTTAGTAGTACCATAACAAGCTCCTCCCCTAGTCACGAGCTTTCACCCACCTGCTTCTATCACCACCACCAAACTTAAAACAAAATCAATGATGACGTGGAAGCGCGTGGCACCACGTGCCGACATCGTGTCAGTAAATGCCTCTATACCTATGGATTAGGAATTTTTAGGATTACTCTCGTCTCCTCTACCTCTTTCTTACTAACTGCCAGCTGTACACAGTTCCCCATATCTCTTTCAAAAATTAGTTTAAAGTGTGTCCTGTCTTAAAAACTAGTATTATCCAGCCTGTCCGAAAGATTTTTAAAGTCTCCTCAACGTCTCTCAGAAGTTTCACAATTTTCTCTTTAACTGCCCCAACACGCGCTTTACCCAAAAAACAGCTTGCATAAAGGGTATTTACGTTATTTTAGCTTAAGGTTCTGTCACTAAGCTGTATATTCCACACATTGTTATCGATACGGTCAATTTTGATTCCTCTTTTATTACACATTGGCTGTATGTAACTAGGAACATTGCTTAATCTGACACAATCAATCCTTTACTAATTTTTCAACAGTGTTTTATTATATATACTTAACAGTTTTTTATTAGTCCAACTTGATTCAATTTCTTATTTTACTGATTAAATAAGAAAACATCACCTGTGTACAGCTTTTTACCACAAGAATCCTATGTCTCCATTCTAGGCTCCAAGAGTCTTATCCAAAATCCAAATTATACTTGCATGAGACTTGTAATTATCACATTAAAGAAAATGTGTAATTTGTAATGACAAAATAACCATTCGGTAATTAAGGAAAATTCGAATTTTGACATAAACCAAAAAGTTGTAGGTAACGAAAAAAGTGTATGACTCAATGGTTCATTCATTCCTTAGCTGTCAACAGTACAATGGTCCATTAACTCTTTTTATCTTTTTTCTATTTTCTCTGCAACTTCTCTTTCTCTTTCGCTTTAAAGCATATCTTAACATCCTTCTCTCTCTTTTAATCCACCTTTATTATTTAATTCATATTCAAAATCTTACCTTCATATTAAATAATCTACTCAGAGAGGCATATATATAGCCCCCATCACACTCTCTATTTCTCACAAACCAATCTAAACATCCAAATCCACTATTTCACAATATCCTCTCTTCTCTCTCATTTCAAAATGTATTCGTTAGTGTTTAAACTCTTTCTATTTTTGTCTCTTCTCCAAATCTGTGTCTCTGCTAGGAACCTAGCATCAGAAGAACCAAACCAGTTCAAATTACTAAAGTATCACAAAGGAGCTCTTCTCTCCGGCAAGATCTCCGTTAACCTAATCTGGTACGGCAAATTCAAACCTTCCCAAAGAGCAATCATCTCCGACTTCATCACCTCTCTCACACACACTTCTCCAACGTCCAAAACTCTCCACCAACCTTCCGTCGCCACGTGGTGGAAGACTACAGAAAAATACTACAAGCTCGCCGCGTCTGCTAAAAGCTCATCTCCTTCTCTCACTCTCACTCTCGGGAAACAAATCCTCGACGAGTCTTGCTCGCTCGGTAAATCTTTAACCGATGGAGACATACGTAAGCTAGCTTCAAAAGGTGACCAACGGGACGCAATCAACGTCGTTTTGACTTCAGCTGACGTGACGGTACAAGGATTTGGTATGAGTCGATGTGGGACTCATGGACACGCACGTGGTTTAGGTAAACGTGGCTCCAAGTTTGCTTACATTTGGGTTGGTAACTCCGAGACACAATGTCCAGGGCAATGTGCGTGGCCCTTCCACGCGCCGGTGTATGGCCCACAGAGTCCACCACTTGTGGCACCAAACAATGACGTGGGACTCGATGGTATGGTTATTAACTTAGCTAGTCTTTTAGCTGGAACCGCAACGAACCCTTTTGGTAATGGTTATTACCAAGGTCCACAAAACGCACCGCTTGAAGCTGCGTCTGCTTGTCCTGGCGTTTATGGTAAAGGTGCTTATCCTGGTTACGCTGGAGATTTGCTCGTGGATACTACAACGGGAGGTAGTTTTAATGCGTATGGTGCAAACGGCAGGAAGTTTTTGCTTCCTGCTTTGTATGATCCCACGTCGTCGACTTGCTCCACTATGGTCTGAGAATTAAAAGGATCCAATGTTTAGTCTTTTGGTAGTAGAAAATAATATTCTAGTGTAATTCTTTTTATTTTTATTTTTTATTTTGGTTACAAAAATCTAGTGTAATTCAATTTATTCATTAATATGATTATCATTTTTCCCTTATTTCTCGTATATCATTTTGATATTTTATCTTAATTAGTTTAAAGATCGTCTCCGAGTATTATTGATTCAAGAACCTTGTCGCTTGGACGATTATTTTAATGGAATATTCTTAGACAATTTGGCTAAACCGTTTATTTTTGTCCCAAGTTTCAAACAAAAAGCCAATCCAACTTGTTAGACAGAAAC
This sequence comes from Camelina laxa, assembly GCA_024034495.1. Lineage (NCBI taxonomy): Eukaryota > Viridiplantae > Streptophyta > Magnoliopsida > Brassicales > Brassicaceae > Camelina > Camelina laxa. The sequence goes on from CM043881.1 coordinate 14,389,069, forward strand.
AAAACAATGTAATTAAATAAATTAACTAATTATTTAGTGACAGATAATTGAATCGTAACAAGCCAAAGCCAAAAACACAAATTATAAGGTCCAAACCTTAAGTTTTCATTTGATATATTGGTAAAAATTAAAAATACCCGTGTTATTTCTCTTGAGTTTAAAGGTCACATAATAAGAAATAACATTACTTGCCTTTGGTAATGTACAATTTGTTTTCTGATGTTAATTTTACAGAAATATGTATAAATAATAATATTTTTATTCATGTAAGGCCCTCAAAATTTATGCACAATCATGGCCAAGATAGAACCTAGAAAATGGAACAACTTGAATTAAAAGAAAAAGGCATAGTGGTTGATGGGTACTCAAAAGTATTTTGATATTTTTCGGTGGATTTCCCCAACTTCAACTAGAGTAGGTCGCGTGATGGTCTGATGGTCATGTGATCATCCTCCTGGGTGCATCGGTCGGTGAACGGTAGGGACGGTTGGTAACGTACGCGCTTTTGGTCTCTTGCCGAATGTTTTAAAAACTTCTCGTATCAAAAATCTTTAATGTCCCACCACCACTCATTTGTTCCTTCGTATGTAAAACGTAGCATCGTTCCCTGCCTTCACGATACACTACACCTATGCATGCTTTGACTTTGTTAAATCAATGATTTGGTGGGTCAAGGCTAGAAGTGTCAAGCGGGCCTGCCCGCGTCCAAGTAGCCCGCCCCGCCACGGACTTTAGTTTTCGTGGACCGCAGCAGATCAGTCCGTTTAGGACCGCGGGTTTCATATTCATGTCCATACCCGCTCCGCATAACTAAACGGGTAAACGAATTGGCCCGCGGGCAGGCTGTTTGTATGTGTTCTTTTGTTTTTTTTTGCTTAATGCAATGATGTTCTATGGTTTTATTTGGTGCTGAATGCTGATCAGTTTGCCAACAAATAAGAAAAGCTTCTATCTTTAACCGGTTTTTGCTTACCTATCACTTATGTGAGTCGAGAAAACATAATTGTGGACTAAAGAGATTGAGTTTGTTGAGTTAAACATAAAAGAGTAGTAAAACATGAGTTGAGAGTCTGAAAACTGCTGAAACAAATTAAAACCTGCAATTCAATCCAAAACCTGCAACTTTAAAAAATATCAAACCTGCAAATAAAATCTGAGTCTAAAACCTGCAAACATGCAATAAAATCTCACAAATCACACAACCTTCAGCTTAAAACCTGCAAATATAACAATGTAACTAAACAATAAACATTGGAGTCTGCAAATAATATCTGAAACTTGCAACTTCAAATTCAATCCAAAAGAACATAAAACTGAAAACTGAAACATTCGTACATGTTCAAACTTGCAGACTGAAAAAAACTAAAATCGAACTAAAACAAACTCCAACAACTCGAAGATGAACTCAAACTCAATCTTCTTCTTTGTTAGCACCTTTTGTCTCATCTTCTCCATCATATACTTCATTTTCTTCTACATATATCACAAAGTAACATTGTTAATACACAATTGGTGCATTTAGAACTTTTAAAACGGGTAATGTGCTTACCTCCTTCATAAGATTCAAAACCCTTTAACCAATTGCGACAACAAATTAATGCTTGAACAATCTTCGGTAGAAGGCGGCTTCTATATTTGTTAAGAAATCTAGTACCAATACTGAAAGAAGACTCAGAAGCTACAGTCGAGATGGGAATGCTAAGAAGATCACGGGCCATGGAAGCCAAATCTCCAAACCGTTAAGAGTTATCTTTCCAATATCTAAGAATGTCCAAACTCTCAAGACCATTCATTTCCAATGCAGGTTCCTCAAGGTACAAATCCAAAGCTGACTTCCCACTGACAACCACAGTTGCTTTACGAAAGGCCAAGAAATCCTATGACATTATCAAAAACTTATTATCATAAGAGAAAAAAACAGAGAAACAAAACATAACATAATAAGTCAAAACACAGCATAATTACTAAAGTTTCCTCTTGGTTCTCCATCATTATATTGAACATTTTCACTTGTCTTTGTTGAAGGTTGTGTCGTCTTTGATTGATTCTCATATACTTTAAAAAGCTTGCGTAGTTGAGAACGCAAATGGTCCATCTTTCTCACACAAGAGCTCATATCAAGTTTTCCAAAACAGTATTCTGCAAGACTGAGCTTCAACATCGGATCAAAAACAGTTGCCATTGCAAAAGTATCACTAACTTCTTCCCAGTACTTATCAAATCTCTCCTTCATTGGCACAATCATTTCTCTGATCAGTGCATCTTCGTTCCTCTCATTCATTGTCAACCAAGTTTGGATTTTCCAAACTTGCATAAAGTATAAGTTAGAAGTTGGATATGTAGAACCTGAGATAAGATTAGTGATCACATCAAAAGGCTCTAAGAAATCACTCAGCTGCTTCAATCGATGCCATTCCTCTTCTGATGGGTGACACTTGTAGTTTTTGGGATCTACAACTTTCAGATTACCAAATGCAGCTCGATACTTGAGAGCCCTGTCCAGCATTTTGTACGTAGAGTTCCACCTTGTTGTAACATCCAACAACAAACCAGCCTTCAGATTTAAACCAACATTCTGAACACACTTCGCAAATAACACCTCACGATGTGTAGATCCTTGAACAAACTTGATACTTTCCCTAATCTTGTCTAATGAACCACCAATTGTGACCAGCCCCCGTTGAACAATGATATTAAGAATGTGTGCTGCGCATCTAACATGGAAAAACTCTCCTCCACGCAACAAATCATCTCTGATCATAAGCTGAGATTTAACCATGTCTTGCATTGTATCATTGTTACTAGCATTGTCTACTGTGATGGAAAAAACTTTCTTTTCAATCCCCCAATCCTTCCATTTCTCAAGAATCTCCATTGCTAAGTGTGTGCCTGTATGTGGAGGAGGCAAAGCACAAAAAACTAGGATTTTATTTTTCAGAATCCAGTTTTTGTCGATGTAATGTGCTGTTAAGCACATATACCCCTCATGCGTTATTGCAGTCCACAAGTCAGTAGTGAAGCTAATTCTTCCAGGAACATTAGCCAATTCTCTCTTTAAGTTATCATCTCACCCTCATAGAACCTATAAACATCTGCTGCAGCTGTGTGACTGAAAAACTTTACATCCGCATTCAAGTACTTCCAAACTTCCCTAACTCTCTCATACTCAACATAACAAAATGGGAGATCATGCTGGATAATTGACTTAGCCACCATTTCCCTGAAAACATGCTGATCTATCAATAACAAAGTAAGTAAATAATCAAACAAACACACAATGACACAAACAGAGATTTCTCAACCTGCAAATCACAGATGAACACATAAAGTATCGTAAAATCATTCTCTTATTCTAGCTATTGAAATCAATAAATCATATACAGAAACCTGCAACTGACAAGTTAGAATACAAAACTTTAAAATCAAAACACAATCACACTATTTTTACCATTAGAGATGTGGTTATGGCTTCAGCCTCCAAACCGAAAAACCTTCAATGTTTCAGCCTCCAAATCTCTGCAATGTCGTAAGTGATTACAAGAGCAGCAAACTTAAAAGTCTGTTCAATTTCCTTGATAAACAAACCTAATAGGGTTTTCGAGTTTCGACTTTTTGTTTCAATACACAAACACAACTACACAAGAAAAGAGACTCTAAGAGAAAAAAAGGTTCATACTTTAGCGGATCACCCGCAAACCCGCTATCCGCAACAGGTCAGCCCGCGATCCGCAACGGACAAGTCCGCTAGGCCCACCATTTAATGGGCTTGAAAAACGTCGTCCAAGCCCACCCGTCATGGTACTAATTGGGCCTGCCCTGCGAGTATGTGGCCCGCTTGGCACCTCTAGACAAGGCATGCGAAGTGACAAATATTAGTGTTGATTTGAAACAGTAATTGTAGTCTTATAGTAAATGGAACATTGTCTACGCGTTTTTCTTTGTTTTTTTTTTTGTTCAACATACGAGCAATTGTCAAGGCAAGAGTTGTACATGTTACAGATTTACAAATCAAAACCTAACCATCTAAGAAAACTAAACGAAGTCCACAAGGAGAAAGAACACGATACAAAAGTCTCTTTTAACCACTCACGAGTCACGACAATCTATTGGAGCACACTTAAGTTTGAGCCAATGAGTCAATTAAATATTTAAATCACTTTGAGCCCTTGTTTTAGAATTCTCGGCCTAGCTTCTATCACTTCCTGACTAATGCATCCTATTTGTATGATTGATCCGGTCAAAAAATCAGTTTTCCTGTTATTTTATACCTAATTCGATTACATTTCGTTTAATCTTGCGTATCCCCATTATTATTATTTTTTATTACTTTTCGTTTAATCTTGCATATCTCATTATTTTAAGATGACATATATGAAACAACTTTCTGTTTGTTATTTAGACATTTGATAGAAAGTAATTATAGTTATGTGTTGGATAATATTATTGATGATGATAAAATATTATTAAACTATATATATATATATATATATATATTTCTGGAAAAAAAAATTAAAATTGTATTTTTGCAAAAGGTGGTATTTTTGGAAAGAAAAAAAAACTCATTTAAGTGATATGAGAATTGCCCTTAATAATACTAATAATAAATGAATTTTAAATATAAATTAATAAAAGATATTTGTAGATAGATATATTAAACAATTAATAACACTATATAAAAATAACATTATTCAAAAACAAGATTGTCGTTTGCCAAAAAAAAAAAACAAAAACAAGATTTGTCAAAAAAAACAAAACATTATTTAAAATGTTAGATATCATAATTTTTTTGGTTAATGAACCGGCCCGTTGTGGCCCAATAAGGATAAATATTTCATTAACCCTTTTGCTTTTACACTCTCTCACCTGAGTTACGTCTCTGTAAACACTGCGAAAATGGAACCTCCAAAATCCAAAAACACGCCGGAAAAATCAACCTCCGAAGCTCCAGCCACGGTTTCCTCCGCCTTTCCTCCGTCCGGATGCTGTACTAACTGCGGCGGACCAACGATCTCCGAACCACCACCACTAGCTTCATTCCCGGAGATGTCACCACCACCGAACTACCGCCCGATCCGAGCTCCAGCCATCAATCTCCCACACAACTCTCAGGCGATCATCCTCTCTCCCGTTCCTCACGCCGAACAAGTCCCCGTCGTAACTCCACCGTATCAATTCGAGACTCCGGTCAAAAGAATCCACTCCCCCGACGATATCCGCCGATTTCAGGAATCTGCTTCTTGTAAGAACTTCTTAGGATTCGTTGTTTCGTTATCGGAATCGATCCGTGGGCAAAAGATCTCAGATCCTTGTCATATCTCACCAACCGTCGCCGCCATAGTTTCAATCCTCGAAACTTTGTTACAATGGATCGATGAGATTCCTCCTGCTCAGCAATCAGCTCGATACGGCAACGTTTCGTTCAGGTCATGGCACGAACGGCTCGGTGAGAGAGGTGAATCGCTTATTCTTGAGTTTCTACCTGAGGAATTTAAAGGATCTAGGATTGAGATCGTTCCTTACTTCTTCGATAGCTTTGGGAACTCGAGTAGGATCGATTACGGAACCGGACACGAGACTAATTTCGCGGCGTGGTTGTATTGTTTAGCTAGGATGGGGATTGTGAAGGAAGAAGATTACCATGGTTTGGTTGCTAGGGTTTTTGTTAAGTATTTGGAATTGATGAGGAAACTGCAAATGGTTTATTGCTTAGAACCAGCTGGATCTCATGGAGTTTGGGGACTTGATGATTACCATTTCTTGCCTTTTATATTTGGGAGTTCTCAGTTGATTGATCACAAGTATATGAAACCGAAGTCGATTCATAACGATGACATTTTGGAGAATTTCTCTAGTGAATACATGTACTTGTCTTGTATTGCCTTTGTGAAGAAGGTGAAGAAAGGCTTGTTTGCTGAGCACTCGCCTTTGTTGGATGATATAAGCGGTGTACCGAACTGGAAGAAAGTGAATAGCGGTTTGCTTAAGATGTATAAGGTTGAAGTGCTTGAGAAAGTTCCTATTATGCAGCATTTCCTCTTTGGCTGGCTCATCAAGTGGTATGATTCATCTTCTTCTTTCCTTTTGTCTCACTTTTAGCACATCTCCATTGCTTTAGAATAGAAACCTTTGGTTGTGTAATATTGGTTTGTATTGGATTATCTATTCTGAGATGAATATCTAGAATGACATTTCATTTTGGTGATCTTAACCTGTGATGATTCTGAGAATTCGTAACTGGCTTGCCAAATTCAGAATAGATGATACTTCAGTGGAATCCTAGTCTTCTGAATGATCAGTGGTCTACTGGGAAGTCATAGCTTCTCTCGATTCTTTTTGTATGAAATTTGCTAATCCTGTTAGGTAGAAATTTTGTTAAGTTGGCAGATCGAGGTTACATAATCTGCTGACGGTTTTCTAGTTTGCGGTTTCACATGTGTGATCATTAATTGAATACTTGTAGAGAATTATTTGCTAAAAACTTATGGGAATGCATTTGGTACCTCTGCACAATTTTGTTTGCATCGGCATTCTCTACCCAGTGTCATTGTGTAAAAAACTGACAGCTTCGTATTAGTCCCTTTAGCTAAAAACATCTCTTGTTGAGTTCTACACAGCTGGATTGTTTATTTTGCGCCCTTGAATGGCAAATGTTTTAAAACATCCTCGTAAATCTAATTGTGTAAAAAATGGTGTTGGCAGGGAAGAGTGATTTACTTTAGTGCCATACATGGAGGCAAGGGCAGCGATCTTCTCATTCTTGAGGTGGCTTAACATAAAGTAGAGACGCTTTTGCTTTTTGCACTTAATCCGATAGGCATGGTTTATATTTGGTGGTCTATCATGCCATCTTCTTATTGTATTCTCTGCGTTTTAGACTTCACATTGTCTTTTTGATGATTCCTTTCTGCCTCTTATACTTTGAAAGTATCTAATAGTGTTCAGAACCAGATCAAGGGAAAACGACAACTGAAACAATGAGGCTACTTTCATGCTTGTGATGTCACACAAGACTCTTATTTTAGAAGAAGAAAAAATAAAATGGATAATTTTATAATTTTAATCACCCAATATCATAACACAATGTGAGTGACTATGGCTTTGCTAATCAGACTTTTATATTTTATAAAGTCTTGTAAGCCATTTTTTTCTTTTCTTTTTATTGTTTTCTCAGATTTTTTAAAGCCTCAAATATAAATTTTTTATTTTTTCTCTCCTTTTATATTTAAAACCTCTCCACAAGTTTATATATATATTTATATATTTTATTTTTATAAATTAATTATTCTTATTTTTTTCTCCTTCTTTTAAGATCCATTTCAATAATAATTATTTTTATTTTCATTATCATCAATAATATCATCATTTCTTGTCAATATATTTTAATAATAAAAGTAACATCTATAACTTTAAAGCTTTAAAATGTTTGTTACCAATCAAATTTTCACAGTTAAAGTTTCTACAGTCAAAGCATCTACAACCAAATTCTCTACAGCTAAAATTTTAAAGTTAAAGTTTTTACAGCCATAAGTAACAGCCGTTACCAATCAGAGCCTATGTTGATGAGAGAAAAATGCATATGGTCAGCATATACCTAATGAACCAATACGCACAGCATTTTGACATAATCATTGAATCAATAATATCTCTTTATATGAACGATTTTTTAATTAAGAAGGAAAAGAAAAAGTTGGTGCATATGAACTAATAACTAAAGTGTTTATAACAAATATTAATATATTATTGGTAATAACCAAGGTTGGTTCTTGAATTTTGGTGGCCTAAAACATAGTTAGATAATTGATTTTCTATATAAAACTAATAACTTTTTTTCACTACAATACTAAAATATAACTTAAAAAAATAGAAAAAACTATTGAATACTTTAACTATGTAAAAAAATCTAAAAATTAATTCTTCTAACTTTTATTGCAGCAAATTCATTGATTAGCTTTTCATAGTCTATTACTATATTTTTATAATAAAATAAAGATTAAAGAGAAGAATTAATTGAAAAAACAAAAGCTTACTAGCAGCAGTGATCGATGTTTTGTATAGAATTTCTAAATTTTAGTTTTGTTTGAAGAAATTAAATATTATAATAACTAGTAATTAAGTTAAATCAAATATTTGCAAATTTTTTGTTGTTAAAAACGGGAATTAAGGGTGTTGTGGCTGCGATGGCAAAAGAGAACAGTGAAAGCTGAGATGTTTCTATAGAAAGGGAAAAACGATGTTTTCAGATCACGTTTCTCCACTAAAGATACTTGGAATCACGTCTAAACAATGTCAAATACAGTCACTTGACATGTAAGGGTTTGGTTCTCATGCTACTCCGAAATATTCCTTTTGTGTTTGGTTGGCGGCTCTAGATCAGCTCTCCACAGGTGCTCATATGGTTAGGTGGAGCGGTGCTGCCTCAAGAATTTGTGGTTTTTGCCAATCATATTTGAAAATTCGGGATCATATGTTTTTCACCTCCACTTACTCTGCAGAAATGTGGACTGCTCTAGCAAAGGGCGTCTTACAATCATCCTTCACCACTAATTAGTCAGATCATGTTGCCTATATCTCGCAGAGGAACCATGTTCGCGTGGATGGATTCCTTATACGGTCCATCTTCAAAGCTGTCATCCATACCATTTGGAGAGAGTGTAACGAACGAGGCCATGGAGAATCACCTAATCCAACAGCTCGCCTCATAGGGTGGATTGATCGTCAAGTCGAAGATCAACTAACAGCGATTCAGAAGATGGGGGATCATCGACATGCAGATGGTTATAAACGTTGGCTTCAATCTCGTTCTTAGCTACCCGTCCTAGTGCTCTAGTGTTTTACCATGCCTCAGCCTATGTTAGCTTCTTTTAACTAGTTTTTTATCAGCAACACGATGCACTAGTTGTAACAACGTTAATTTTTCTTTGAATATAATTTAACATTAAATTTAAAAAAACGGGAATTAAACAAACAAAAGTAATATTAATTTTAAATTTTTCGACTATCCCAACCAAAAAAAAAAAAGAAAACAAAAACTTTAAAATAGCAAGCAGAGTTGAAGGCTCAATTCCAAGACTTGCCACATGATTTGGTCACCTATGTCACTAAAGCGCACTTATACTTTCAGTCAAAGATCTTGAGAGAACATCATAGTTAAGCGTGCTTATGCTGGAGTAGTTTCAAGAAGGGTAATCTTTCGAGAAGTGATTGTCGGAGCTGTGCGAATGAGGACAAAATACAGGGAAAGATCATGTGGTTATTTGTAGGAACGGTAAACAAGTCTTTAAAGCCTCCTAGATGTATCAAACCAACCGTCGAATATGGATGGGCACACAAACCTAGTGAGAGGACTTGAGGCCCATTAAACAAGGTGGACTCATAGGACGATTGTGGAATGGGGCCCACTAAGCAAGGTGACGGTCAGGGAGTTATACATGTTCTCTAGGAAAATTGATTATAAGGCCATCGCCAACCAAAATCGATAAAGAATTACCAAAAAATTTTGAACGAGTTCAAGGTTACATTTGTGGACCTATACACCCATCATATGGACTATTCTATTATTTCATGATAATGATAGACACATCTAGTAGATGGTCACGTGTTTATTTGTTATCATCTCAAAATATGACATTTGCGAGATTTTTTTGACTCAGATAATTAAACTAAGAGATCAGGTTCCTAATTATCATATTAAAAGAATTAGACTAGATAACACTGGTGAATTCACGTCCCAAGCATTCAATGATTATTGTATGGTAACGGAAATCAATGTTGAACACCCTGTAGCCCATGTGCATATAGAAAATGGTTTGGCATAATCATTAATTAAATGTTTGCAGTTAATTACAAGACCATTTATCATTTGATCAAAACTTCCAACCTCAGTATGGGAACATGCTATTTTGCATGCGAATAACTCATACACGTAAGACCAAGTGCATAGCATAGTTATTCCCATTACAATTAGTATTTGGTCGAGAACCAAATATTTCTCATTTAATGTGCCATTAACCTTTTGGCAAAGTTCAGCTTATCTCATACACAAAGATATTGGAGTGGGATAAAACATGTCTTTCATCACCTTCAAAGGACAATTGATTTAAGATTATTTTATCCTAAAGATTCAAAGGGTCAAATGGTAGGTATTGCAGATGCAAGCTGTTTATCAGATCCACATAAAGTTCGATCACAAACTGGATATGTTTTTACCATTAGGGACACCGCCATATCCTGGCGTTCTTAGAAACACACATTAGTAGCTACTTCCTTAAATCATGCTGATATCATCGCACTTCATGAGGCAAGTAGAAAATGTGTATGTGTTAGGTCAATAGGTCAACACATTCTATCAAGTAGTGGAATCCGCGTAAATATAGAGCCAACTATCTTATATTAAGATATGTTGCATGTGTTGCTCAGACGAAGGAAGGGTATATCAAAAACGATAGAACCAAACACATCCCTCCAAAGTTCTTCTTGTATACCCAAGAACTTGAGAAGAATAAGATAATTGAAATAAGATATGTTCGATCATATGACAATACAGTAGATCTTTTCACGAAGTTATTGCTTATTTCAATATTCAAAAAATATGTCCATAACATTGGGATGCGTCATCAATGAAATCTCTAGAGTGTTGCATTAAATCTTTATAGGGGGAGCAAGTGTGACTGTACTCTTTTACATTACTATTGTTTTTAATGAATTTCCTAGAAAAGATTTTAATGAGACAACACAACACATCAAATGAACAAATGATAATGAACTCCAAAGGACACTGGAGTGTTGCAAAAGTTAATACTTTCCGTATTGCAATAAAAATAAAGTCCATTTATCATTATAACTTACATGAATATTTGTCTTAGTTTAAATACCAATGTATTGGTTCATATAAAATATACATTTTCGATTGCAAGTAAAAACCATGTAAACTCCTCTCACTATTATTCTTCTTATGCCATATATATATATATATATATATGTATATATACTCCATCCGTTTCATTATATAAGATGTTTTAGACAATTTTTTTGTTTCATAATATAGGATGTTTTCAAGTTTCTATGCAAGTTTTAGATTAGTTTAATACTCTATATTTTGCAATCTTATTTATAATTGGTTGAACTTGTTTAAAGTAGTCATTTTTTAATATGCATGTTTTATTCAAAACATCCTAAATTTTGAAACGGATGAAATATTATATTATATAATTCATTATACACTTTATTACTTAAATAAAACAATTAACTCATTTTTTCCTTTTTGCATATATTTCTTCAAAATGATTCCATTTTTTTCTTCTTCTTTGGGATTGGCATTTGCAATTTACAAAAATATATATTCACTGTCACATAATTGTAAATCCGTTAAAAAGAATTGTTTTTGACATTAAAAAAAAATTATGACGTTAATGATATTTATGGCAATGACATTGTTTTGAATCAGAATTTGATTTGTGAAAAGTCTCAACTTGACCGGACCAGATTCTGGTTCGTGAAAATTAGACATCTGTGTTCGAAATGGGCTTTGATTCTCGTATTGATCACGCTTTTACTCTTTTGGTCCTAAAACACTTTTTCTCAGCTTAGATTGTGTCTGAATTTATTATTGATTTAGGATTCAATAAGTCAACAAGTTAACGTCGGTAGAGAACTAGAGATCACACAACAACATCTACAAACACGCGTACACTATCTTCCATTTTACTCACCGGCACGTACCGGTAGTTTCACCTACAAGTAAAACTCATCCATTGCTTCAATAATGTCAAAAATGTCACACATTTACACATAGACACTTGGTCACAGTAATACCCAAATTCCACGGCACCTATTTGCCATCAAAATCAATAAACTAAAAAAGATCAAACTTTATTACTACTACTTGTTTATTGCGTTTTCCCGAGAGAGACGTAATAAGAAGAAAAAAAATCAAAACTTTATTACTTTTTTTCTTTCTTTCTAATATCTCTCTTTTTGGTTGGAGAAATTTACATAAAAGTTCTGTAGATTCTCTGATCAGAATCGTGTGAAAAAAGGGATTCTCTTTTTTTTTTTTTTTTTTTTCTTACTTACTTATTGAAGAATTAAAGTAAGTAAAATTAAAGTAAATAGTTTCTTGTTTATTCTGTTTCCTTCCATTAAAATGGTGCAAGATTGTACAATTCTACTTTCTTTTAAAAAACAATAATTGATTTATTATTCTTGGAGGGACCCTTTTTGTTGTCATAGAATTTACTCGCTGCGTTTTTTTACTGTTGTTGCTTTGTTCTTGTTGTTTGGTTGTTTAATTCTTGATGCTTTCTCTCTCGTTAGGTGAAGAAGTGTAGATCTCTCTCTCTCTCTCTCTCTCTCTCTCTCTCTCTCTCTATCTCTTACTCTCCCTCTCTTTCCTGACCAAGTTTTTGTGGTGAATATTGAAGAAAAGTTTTGGAGCTATTTTTCTATTTTCTGGTGAATAAAAGTTTGGTTTTATTATCTTTTTTCTTCTTCTGAATTTGTCTTTGTTTGCTTAGTTTTGAGTTATCAATCAGTTCTTGATTGTTTTTGGGTGTGTAAAAGTGGTTTCTTTTTTACTTCTTTTAGTATCTTTCTTTCCAATTCTAGTAACTTCACTGGTTCTTGAACCCTCTTTCAACTTTTCTTTTGTTTTCAGATCTCTCTCTCTGTGTTTTCTGATCTTTCTGCAGTGGGAGCTTCTGAGTTAAACTAAAGAACAAGTTAGTTTTGATTGTACTTTCGAATTTAGTCTTGTTTGCTTTTTCCATACTTGTGTGTTCTTGCTCTTAGACGACTTTGGTTGTCGTTTTGTGGAGTTTTTTTGTTCATGTGGGTTTGCTGGATCTTTGAGTTTACTTCATTTGTTTATCATCTCTCATGGATCTTGATAAAAAAAGATGGATTTTTGTGATTTTTTTCATGAGAAAGTTAGATTTGTTAGATTCATAGATTTGATCATTTCGTGTATTGTTTTTTGTAGATGGAATCAGATTGCGAGTTTAGGCATTGGGATGAGTTAATCCCAGACGCTCTTGGTTTAATCTTTAGCCACTTACCTCTTGAAGAAGTTCTAACAGTGGTGCCTAGAGTTTGCAAAGCATGGAACAGAGCTGTTACTGGACCTTATTGTTGGCAAGAGATTGATATTGAGTTGTGGAGTAACCGTTGTCACCAGTCCGATCAACTTGATCGGATGCTTGAGATGTTGATCCCTAGGAGCTCTGGTTCTTTGCGAAAACTCTCCGTCACTGGCCTTCGAAATGACTCTATCTTCTCCTTCATTGCACAACAGTGAGTTGCTTTTTCATGAATTTCCCCTGTTTCTTATGTATTATGATCCAGTTGAGAAGAAGACTTTGCGGTTTTTAGGTGTAATGTAGGTTTTTGTGTTATATTATCTGAAGCTGAGTCTTGGATCTATCTTTTTAATGGTCTATTTAGTTGAGATTGGATCTGTTTTTGGATGAGATTGAAGCAACATGGCTTTTGTATCTATCATTTACTGACTGATACTTTTATATGTTTCCTTGTATTTTTCTGGTTAGTGCTGCTTCGCTTAAAACGTTGAAGGTGCCGAGAAGTAGTCTGACAAATTCGGGTGTGGTAAGCGTAGCTGAAAAGCTTTCATCTCTCACTTTCTTGGACTTGAGCTACTGCTGCAAAGTGGGCGCAGAGGCGATACAAGCCATAGGCAAGCACTGTAAATCCCTGAGAGAGTTTTGCAGAAACATGCATCCATTGGACGTAGCTAACGTTGTCTCTCACGACGATGAAGCTTATGCAATCGCCAACACAATGCCAAAGCTGAAGCGATTAGAAATCGCATACCACCGAGTCAGCACAGAAGGAGTAGTCAAGATCTTGTCGTGCTGCATCTTTCTTGAGTTCTTGGAACTTAGAGGTTGTTGGGACGTGCAGCTCGATAACAAGTTCTTCAAAGACAAGTTTCCAGATATGAAAGTGTTGGGTCCACGGGTGATCGGATTCTATGATATGATAAATGATTGGGAGGATTGCTGCTCAGATTATTTGTCAGATGGGTCTGATTACTTGGCTTGGGAGTTTCTTGAAGATGGTGTAATGGGAGAATTCTATGAAGATGAGTTTGAGCATGGTTGGGACGATAATTTTTATGCGGACAACGCAATTTTAGACATGGAGCCACATATTTGGCCGCCATCTCCATGAATCAGGTCTTGTTAATGTTCGAAGTCTCTACCTAAAGTTGCTTCTACTAGGAATGGTTATAGCCTCTTATGTGTCTTCTTGATCTATGTATGCTGCTTGAACTTGTGTGGCTTATTTGTTGTGTTATTCTAATTTAAACCGGGCTGGTTCATGGCTTTAATCTCTCTTTACTTAGATATGTTCAGAATCAATCATATATATGTTTTGTGTGTATGTATAGAATTGGAGATGTCAAGTTGATGTATAAGAAACAAAAAGTAGTGAAGTAAAAAGGACAAGCTATTGAGGAAGAATTCAAATGAGATGGGGTCACTTTATCTATCTGTCATTTTGTGTAGTGTTGTGTCTTTTCTTCATTTAAGTCTCGGTCTGTTTTTATTTTTGTTACTTTTTGTCAAAATTTCACACTTGAATTAAATTGAAAGAAGGATCAAAGTTAACAAATTGATCAATCATGAACCAATAACTCAACTTTATTGGCATAGTTTGCTAGCTTCTGAGGCCTTTGGTTCTGAATGCTTGTCCTAAAAACTTGTTGTTGGTATTGAGATCCCAAATCTATGCCATAAGTAAACGACTGAAACAATATAAAAAGAAGTATCAATTATGTTCGTTATCCTTTACTAACACCACTCTAATTATTTACAATCAGTAGAGAATAGGTCATAAGAACGGACTTATAGATTAAATCTTTTACTAGGGGTCATAATTCGTATCTTTTAGTATAGATTATGATGCATTAAGTCTAGATCCGCTATTTTCTTACACCAACACACAAGCAGCATTTGACAAAGAAAAATGAATCAAAAGTTTAGAGCATTTGCTACTTTTAGAGCATGAAGCCAAGAAATTTTGGAAAAGGATTGATTAAAAAGATATCAAGCTTGAGTCAAGAAAAAGAAATGATCAAATGAGTGCTTGGTCGAGGCAAGCGGTGTAGTGACCAAAAGAAATTTTCACGGACCAATAACCCACGATGAAAATCGTATAATTTTCACGGTCAAAACCATCTTTCGACGGACTTCAATGTCCGCGGAATGTTAAACTGAACACAAAGAAAACGTTACTAACCAGCCACTCCCTAGTTCTGCTAGAGCATTCCCTAAGGATAATAGAAAAACTCAAGATTTAAAGAGCAACATAGACTTATATAGTAGCAAACAGACCAAAAAAAAAAAATCATATTAATTCAAACGCTCTAAGAGCTAAAGAATGTTCGCTAAAATCAAGAATTAGGGTCCAATGAATCTGAAAAACCAACAAACTGAATTGATAACTAATATATCTCTACTAGGGGAAGAAATACTCAACAAATCTTATCTACTCATTGAAAAATAGGAAAAAAGGAGTTTGGTCATTTCTCGGAACAGAGATCCAATGTTTGATCGGTGGCACACACACACATACGTGTGAGTGAAAGAATCATCAAACTGCTTTGAGCCTATGTAATTGTTGAAATATCTTAGATAAATAAATAGAAGTGCACAGTTGAATCCAGCATAGCGGAACACAAGAATAACAACAACAGAGAGACCAAAAACAAAGCTTACAACATGCATGAGATCTCACGAGTCTCTCTCTTTTTTAATCAACACAAATTCGCATCATTCGTTCGTGGGAGAGGTGCAAGTGGTTGTAGATGAATCTCTTGTCGTTGCCGAGAGCGTACCATTGTTTACAGGTCGTTTTGCAACGTATCAGAGATTCGATTGAAACCTTGGAGAAGATGTCTTCTACTACATCAAGAAGTAACGGCAGTGTGGAAGTGTCAACTTTGGAGGTAAACGCCGTAACTGACGTCATTCTTGCAAGATACAAGTACTCAAATGTTCGTCAGCAACCCATGAGTCCATAGGCCATAGCAATTGACGGAGGTCAAACCGGAGTTATTTGCGTTGCTTCGTAGCCAAGAAATTGCAGAAACTGTCCAAATATGTGCCAAATCTGAAGCTGAAAAACTTGTCCAAGATGGCTTCTTCTAAGAAACCTCTGGAGGTCCAAAACTTGTTTGATGGGGACAAAATTTGATATAGGCCTTCATGATACTACTGGTTAAATAGTGAACGGTGGGATTGCGATCCCAAGGGTTAGTTGTGAACTTATGCGTATGTGTCCGAAACAGTTTTAGTTAGAGTAAATTGGCTGAAGATTTGTAGGAGCTTTTGTTACTTTCTTTTGTTAAAGTTTCACACTTGAATAAAATTGAAAGGAGGATCAGAGTTAATAAGTTGATCAATCATTTTTAACCAATAACTCAACTTTGGCATAGTTTTCTGATGAGGCCTTTGGTTCTGAATATAGTCCTAAAAACTTGTTGTTGGTATTGAGATCCCAAATCGGACCACAAGTAAAGGTTGAAACAAAATACAAAAGGAAGTATCAATTAGGTTCGTTATCTTATTACTAACACCAGTGAAACTTTTAATGGTTAATGATTGATCAACTTATTAACTCTGATCCTCCTTTCAGTTTTACTAGTGAACCTCTCACTGCAAATGAAAATGATTCTGCATTTATTGGGAAAGAAAAGATGAGAGAAACTTTGACCAGCCTAAGAAAGATTGAACTATCACCTCATCTCTAAACCCAGGTAATGACGCTGCAGACCCAGATCTACAGGAAAATTGAACCATGGAAGATAGCATGACTTATTTGATGAGGAGATATATTAGTTATCCTGGAATTTGCAAGAAAAAAGATACTGATATCATGACTTCACTAAATTTCATGAACAGTCTAACGAGCTCTCCCCAGTTCACTAAATGCAAAAGGGTTGCAAGCAAACAACTTAGTTAAAA
Source organism: Camelina laxa (assembly GCA_024034495.1). Lineage (NCBI taxonomy): Eukaryota > Viridiplantae > Streptophyta > Magnoliopsida > Brassicales > Brassicaceae > Camelina > Camelina laxa. The sequence goes on from CM043881.1 coordinate 14,406,051, forward strand.
TCGTAACGTTGGGTTACCGATATGTTGATATTAAATTACGTTATAGCTCGAAATTATGGGAAAATGTGTTTGATAGATTTAGCAAAGGGGCAAACCGGAGTGCTTGAGCAATGAAGTTGCTTACGACACGCCCATCATCTATGTCCATGCGTGGCCGATAAGTTTTGAAGAGAAAAATTAGTTAAACTTTGTTTGATGTATACACATATACATAGTTTTATAATAAAATTTCCGAAACTTTATCCACCATTGACTTGGGGACCTCTACTCCTTGGGTCACTCTATTGGCTCTCTGAGTGTCAAGAAACCAAGGTATTATCTTTCCATCTTCACACCGAAACTTTTCAAGTCCTCTCTAAAACTACCTTTGCCCATGTAAGTGAGCCTGCCTTGTCCGTCCTTGATAACCGCATGTGCATATCCATGGAAGAGTGGCCCAACCGAGTCATTTTGTCGTTAAGTGGAAACAACCCGAAATCTACAACAAATAACTGAAACACAACATCGATTTACAGAGTTGATAATGCAAACTACGGGTACTTCAATAACAATAACAAGCATTTAAATACAAAACCATAGTTCAACTTGAAACTAGAAAACATGAGATGAAGTTATGCCGTTTCTTCCTTCTGTGGCTTCTTCAATCTACACAGATTGAATGATAAAGGTAAGAAAACATTAAATGATAACGGTCAGAAAACAAGCCATCTCAAGACCTTAAACCTGCAAGGAGAAGTGTATGGCCAGAGCCTAGAAGCTTCTCATATTTAAGATATACATAGAGGAATATTTTAATGTCATGCAATGTATCAGACGAACGGCTCCTGCCTATTACCATTACTTTATACTAGATAAGCGCTAGTTGTTGTTTAAAAAATTATGCTAGTATGTTGTTTTTTTTGGTAGTATGTTTATTTTCTGTGTGTTATTAGTAGTATTAACAAAGTTAGATCCTCTTATGTAGTTACAACTTGTATGGTAAGATTTATCTTTAACTTGAAATATTCTTAATAAATTGCTAGCTTTTGTGGAGTATATTGTATAAACCTATCATATAATTGCACCATAATCCTTGCTTGGTCTGATTTATATGATTACTCTCAAGAAGTCCATGTCATTTTCAAATCATCACATTATTAAAAATATAGTTGACATTCGCAAACAAGTTGGTTCTCCCAAGGCCAGTGTGTGCATAGAAATACTAGAACAAGCACACTAACGAGTTTCATGGCCTATAAAAACTTCTCGTTCTAGTTTAGTGGATACAGATGAATTAAAGACAAGGTTGCTCTTTCTTCAAAACCAATGTATCTCTTCTTCCTTCATTTCTTAGTTATACGATCAAATTAACACATGATTAGGCTTTTCAGTAAAAAAATAAATAATTGTTGTATATATATTATTTAGTTGCACTAGCTCGATCTCTTTTTCCAATTATGAAAGCACTAGTTGCAGTGGATGTCGGTTTGGTAAAAAGAACAAACATGTTTACAATAGTAGAACTAAACATCGAACCTTTCACATTCCAACAATAGTATAAGAGTAGACAACAAGAGAAGTGGTATAAATCTACTCTTGAAATGATTACATGCTATCATAACGAAATGTTGATTCCATTATAATCGCTATAATATTTGAAATAAATTGATAACTAATAAGCATAATATAAACAAAATATAAGCAAAATATAAGCAAAAAATAAAAAAGTATAAAAAACAAAAGATAGAAAGATAAAAATCGTAGCTTGGAAACGATGGTTTAAGTAGTTTTTGATATGTATCATACATGCTCCAAATTCAACTATTTATATGTCAGTTATTTATTTAACAATGTGTTTATTTGACACGAGCAGTGACTTCTTAAAACGAACTATTCAATAGATTCTTGTATGCTTTCCTACAAATGTTAGAAAGTTTGAGTATGACAAAGATGTCTTTTGTGTAAATTTATTTAGACCGTCACCTCTGAAATGAAAATAGAAGACTTATTTAATTTTCTTGTGATGGAATGTAGATTAAGTGTTTAACCAATTTCACAATTGGTACAACAAACTAATTGTGAAATGTGGAGGGCAAAAGCTTTTTTTTTTTTTTTTTTAATTTAGAACAAAAACTAAATAAAGAACTTTCACTTTCGGTATGAAATTAATCCTTGTCTAAGTTAAAATTTAAATATAATAATACATACATACTGTATTTTTTTACTTTACTTGAATTTATGAAAAAAATGAAATTTATTATGAATTCAAACATGTAGTAAAAATTTTAAAATGTTCATATAAATTAACACATAACCTAAGATTAATTTTATTTTTTTAATTTCTTTGTATACTTACCTTAATTTAAGTTATATTGCTGATAATATCTTAATTATTTCATATTTGTAGTAAGATAGATAGGAAATAAAATATCAAATAATTTTTTAACATAGAAATATCTTTAAACTACAAAATTTAATTAAATTAACATTATAATAATGTTCATATAATTAGAGGTTTGATCACAAAAACTAAATGACCATAATACCCTTTATAATCATTGAAAAATTCAAACTTGACCTAAAAAGGATCTGAAAAGCCAGCGCCTTTTTTCGTTAGGAATCCGTGTTTATGCCAGCTTTCAATCCAACGGCTCTCCTCTCTTCTCCTTACCGTAATCGTCGCTCCCCACTCATTCATTAAAAAACAATTAAAAAAAACACACAAAACTCCAAAATATAAACAAAAACAAAAAGAGCCGATCAAAAAAAAAAAAAAGTCTCTCTCTCTCTCTCTCTCGTTCGCAGATCTGAGAATCATCTACTTCCTCCTTTGTTCATCATCTCCGATCTAAACAACAATGGCGGCACCAGCAGCTTCATCAGCAAGGGAAGAGTTCGTATACATGGCGAAACTCGCGGAACAAGCCGAGCGTTACGAAGAGATGGTCGAATTCATGGAAAAAGTCGCGAAAGCCGTTGACAAAGACGAACTCACCGTCGAAGAACGTAACCTCCTCTCCGTCGCTTACAAAAACGTGATCGGAGCTCGCCGTGCTTCGTGGAGGATCATCTCGTCGATCGAACAGAAGGAAGAGTCTCGCGGCAACGACGACCACGTTTCCTTGATCCGTGACTACAGAAGCAAAATCGAAACCGAGCTCTCTGATATCTGTGACGGTATCCTCAAGCTTCTCGATACGATCCTCGTCCCCGCTGCTGCTTCTGGAGATTCCAAGGTGTTTTACCTTAAGATGAAAGGTGATTACCATAGATACTTGGCTGAGTTCAAATCTGGTCAAGAGAGGAAAGATGCTGCTGAACATACACTCACTGCTTACAAAGCTGCTCAGGTTTTTTTTTTTATCTCATTTCTCCGATCTGGTTTCGTTTTGACTTTTGATTTTGTTTGATTTAGGTTTCTGAGATTTTGGCTTTTTTGTTTTGGTTTTGCAGGACATTGCTAACTCTGAATTGGCTCCTACTCATCCGATTCGTCTTGGTCTTGCGTTGAACTTCTCTGTGTTTTACTATGAGATTCTCAATTCTCCTGACCGTGCTTGTAACCTCGCTAAGCAGGTTTGACTTAATCAGAATCATGTATTTTCAATGGTTATGTATTGCTCCTGGTTTATGTATGTGTGTTTGTTTGATGAGTTTTTCTAATGGTCTCATTAGGCGTTTGATGAAGCTATTGCTGAATTGGATACTCTTGGTGAAGAGTCATACAAGGATAGTACTTTGATTATGCAGCTTCTTCGTGATAACCTCACTCTCTGGACTTCTGACATGCAGGTATTTATACTTTTGCCTTATAAAGTCAATGGTTTAGTTTTACATTTTGATGCAACGTCTGGCCTCTTTTGTTGCTTGTTCTCTGAAACGATTAGCCGATTTGGAAATAAATCTGTTTAGTTTACATGTGATGCATTCTTCTGACCTGATTCTGAGATTGTAGTGATTTTCAAATGTGTTTAATCCTGTTAATGCCTGTTTTGTTTCTTGATAATTGATCTCTGAAAACGTTAGCCTGTTTAAGCCATTAAGAAAGACTAGATTTGGAAGTCAAAAGGTTTAGTTTACATTTTAATCCATTATTCTGGTCTGATTTTAGTGATTGTCAGATGTGTTGAATCCTGTTTCGTTGGTTGTTTTCTGAAACCGTGAGACTTATTAAGCCGTTGACGAAGATTTGATTTGGAAATTAATGGTTAAGTTTGCATGTTGTTGCATTCCTCTTTTCTTGATTCTTATAGTTTGATTCTGATTATAATGATTGTCAAATGTATTTTATCCGGTTTGTTACTTGATTACTGAAAATCATGAGCCTTATTAAGTTACTAAGGAAGACTAGATTTGGAAATCAACTGCTTTAGTTTACATTTCGGTGCATTCCTCGTTTCTTGATTGTTCTGGTCTGATTCTAAATTTAGGTATTGGCAAAAGTTTTTAATCCTGTTTGGTTGCTTGATTTCTAAACCATATAAGCAAGATAAGCCATTGAGGAAGACTAGATTTGTAAATCAAATTGTTCAGTGTACATTTTGATGCATTCCTCATTTCTTCTCTCTTCTGATCTGATTTTGAGTAATATTGTCAAATGTTTTTAATCAGGATGATGCCGCCGACGACATCAAAGAAGCAGCACCAGCAGCACCAAAACCTGCTGAAGAACAGCAACAATCTTAAGTCTTGAGGCGAATTTGTTGTTATTTCAGTATCTAAAACTTCTCCATTAATATGTTTTTCTCTTGGAGGAGTTTCTGTGTTGGTTTCTGATTTCCTTTTATCCCGAAGCTCTCTGAGGCAGTCTAATTCTTGTCCTTGTTTGCTTTTCCTAAACGTGGATGCGAAAACTCGTTTTCTATTATTTTTCTTTAATCTGTTTCCATTTTATCGTGATTTGACTTATTTGATCTGTTTCTTTGTTTGTAATGGATTCAACCTTTTTTGTTTCAATGTCAAGAAAAATCTTTGGTTTATTTCAGCAATCAATTGCGGAATGAGTTCAAGTTTGGTCTCGGGTTATACATATAGTGTACATAATAACTTATAGCTTGAGTTTGCTCAGATTGATCCGTTCGACGGGATATGTGTATGCCTCGAAGTTGATTTGCTGTCCTAAGCAACTTAGCTTTGTAAATGCTGTTATCAGATCAACCTGCAAATATGTTTGTAAATCAAACATGAGCTTGAGTATCGAAGTAGGTGAATATATATGATAAGGGGAATCTGAGTGAAAACAAACCTCGTAATCTGTCTGAGATACGGTTTCACGGCTTCGTTGGTACTTCTGAACCCATGGAGCAACTTGAGGGTCAGTAGCCAAGAGCTGTTCTGTTGCGACTTGATCAGGACCCAAGAATGCAGACATCACAGCTAGCTACAGATACCCAAACATTGATTCAAATACAGGTTATAGTAACTATGACTGATCTTGATCCCCTACCCGTATTTTGAAACCCAAAAATCTTGTACCTGACGAGGACCCAATCCAATGGCAATGAACTTATCTTTCATCTCTTGCACAGTTGCTTTTCCCCACTGTGGGACTCTGCCTTCTGGATCTGCCTCTGTTGCATCAGTCCTTCCAAAATTTCTATCAAACAAGCCCCACTAACAGATTCACAACAGTTCAGTCTCGATTTGAAACAAATGCGTCACGACTCGAAACGCAAAAGAGCATCAAACATGACATAGGTACCTGACCAGCTGAACCATATGCTGTATAAAGTAAGTTTCCTTTTTCTTCATTTCCACCACATTTGCGGATTGCTGATGCTAAAAAAGTAGACTTGACCGCTGATTGTCCTACAAAAGAAAACAACCCAAGAAAGACACTTCAGTCTCACAATGATAATACTTTCCATGAACACGTTTTGGTGTACACAATAACATCATCACCTGCCAGTTGAATGAGATCTGCGTATGATATAGGCCCACCCTTAGAGATAGAGTCAATCTCCTTCTTCAGTTCCTCTATCAAACCCAACCCATCAGAAAGCCCCTCGTTCTCTGCTCTACTTAACTCAGAGCTTCACATAAGTACAAAACCAAGTCTAAGATTTCATGAGACATCATGTTAAAGACTACTATGATATTGTTCTTTTACATCATGTAAGTACCTGAACCGTATGGATCCATTAGCTCCTCCAGATTTTGTAGCCTAGACAAAAAAAGCCAACATCAATAAGGTTAAAAAGAGTTGTGCAACCACCAGAGAGAGATGGATAAGAGACTTTTTATGAAGCCTGACCTTATCATAAGTCATTGCATCATTAAGTGCTAGTTTGAGTATGGAAGGTACAAGCTCCGATTTAGCCTTAATGGTGCTCGAAAGCGTAAGCTTGATTTTTGCTGCATAGTAAAAAACGAAACCGTTAGTGCCAATAACAACCTCTTGGTACTACTACACTTGTGTTCTTGTTTCAGAACTCACATAGAAGCTCGGATCGCTGTCTACGTTGATTCAAGTCAGCAGCTTTCGCATCACCCACATGGTTAATGAAGCCATTGCCTATTAATTCCTAACAAGAGAGATCATCACTGCCAAGAACTCATCAAATGTGACATAAAGATATGGACTTCAAGAATTGAGTCAAGTGTTAAGGTACCATTCCGACCGCAGTTCCGGCCAGGGTGAGAACATCACGGCGGTGGAAAGAGAAACTTTCGCCGGAAACTTGAGGATCAATTTTGCAACATCGTATGACAGCCTGAAATTGATGATCATAATTCATATCATTCAAAATTGTTAGTGGAAGAATGTTAAATGGTTTAAAAGATAAGAATGCAACAATGGTTGAAACTCACAGGGCGATGTGAAGAAGAAGAGAGTGTAGTGAGATGTTGATGATTGGTTGTGTTGGTGAAGGAAGGAACAGTTGAGAGGAATGACACTCCTCCCATTTTTTGGTTTGTGATGAGACAGAGAAGAGAGAGAGAGAGAGAGAGAGAGAGAAACAGATGTCTGAAATGGAGAGAGAGGGAGAGTGTTTTGGTTTTGTGAAGGATACACTTTTGTGGATTCTCTGTTATCCAAATCTCCCAATCATATTGGTCTATTTGATTTCATCATTTAGCTCTTTTTTTTTTTTTTTTCAATAACAGTTTATTCATATTATTGATTAAGTTAATAAAGAAAATCTTATCACAAGTTTAATCTATTATTATTTGAAATAATTTAATAACTTTTATTACAATAAATTAAAGAGGTTTATTTGCATAATCTTGAAGTGGTAAAATCAAAAGAGTAAGGAATTGAAGTGGAGAAATATGGGAGACTAGGATAGTTGGATTTCAATTTAAAGCTTCTATTTTATTAGCTCAATGTCGCCATAACTTGCTTGTATCTTTGAATAACAAAAACCAATTAAGGATCACAGAAAATCATAGTCCTTAAGTGAAGCTAATGAAGACTTAAAACACATATTCCTTGGACTTGCTTGTATCTTGGACTTCTTCACTTGGAAGCTTCAGTTGACTCGTTTGTTTTGTTGACGTCTACAGGGCATTGAGATACATATGGTTTCAGCTGTAAAATACATATAGTCATCAGCAAAGCTCTATCACACAACAAGCGTAATGCAAGAAGTAAAAAGCATTTCACTTCAGATTCTCCGCACATATCATCATGAACACAGATTCTCCAGTAAGACTTGCAAAAAGTTTTTTTAAAGAAATTTGTTCTCATCATGTTCGATTAAGATGTGCAAGCTACATAGTCAGCTATTTATATAGAGGAATCAAAGAAAAGGAACAGAGGATTTGGGTGAAATGCAAAACACACAACAAGCTCAATGCAAGAAGTAAGCATTCCATTTCAAGTTCCTAATACGGAACTAACATCGAGTAAGATCATCAGTTCACAAACCTGAGGAGCATGTTCAATTAGGATGCAAGCCTACTTAGGCAAGGGATTCACTAATGTCCGATTAGGATGCAAGCTACGTAGTCACCTATTTATAGAGGAATCAAAGAAAACAGAAGAGTCTAGGGTGAAATGCAAACCTTAAAGCCGGTCAGGTCAGGGACTACGTAGTTTGGCAATTTATCTGGCTGCACAACATATCCTCCTGCAAACCATGACACAAAAGTGTAAAATAAAGTCCAGAAACCAAATCTCAATATTTCATATTATACATCTACAAACAATTATATGACCAAAATAGAGTTCAAACTTCGTAACTTTTCTCCAAAAGAATCAGGTATCTTGAAACCATGTAAAATCACTTTCCTCAGGTTACATATATCTAAAATTCAAAAAACCTTAGTCATAGCTGGTTACTATTTCCCTAATCAAGAACTACACAAATGTTACATGTAAAACAACTTAAATCTTAATTGCAGCAAGTATGAGAAGGAATTTGCCAAATTTTGAGTTCCAAGTTCTTAGCTTTCCACCTAAATATAATCAAACTTGGCTAATACTAATAGAGATTGCAAACATCTAATTCAAACAACTTTGTATCAATCCTCAATTACTAAACAAATGGTACACTGAAACAACTTAAAATCTCAATTCCGGCATAAAAAGGGGCAAAATTGAGTTCAAATTTGGATTGGAAAAAAGTGAAACCTTTACGAGTGTGGAAACCAGAAGGTTTACAGTTCTTCCCCTTGTAAAAGTCTCGAGGAGCTCGTTTGGGAGAGAGAATGTCAAGCGACGAAGCTCGCTTTCTTCGGAATGATCTCCCAATCCCCAATAACAACCCTAGTGTCATCTTCCAAATCTGAAGAAAAAAACACAAATGTATTGCTAAAAATCGAAACTTTGGTGATTTCGAAATGTAGAAGAAGAAGAAGAAGAAGAAGAAGAAAAAGAAGAAGAAGAAGAAGAGCTTTTGCAGAAGAAAAGGTGAGAGAAAATATAGGGTATAGGGTTTTTGCTTTTTTATGGAAGGCCCAAAATTAAGAAACAAGGCCCAAGCTATTGTTTGTTTAAGACAAACTATTAAAGGAACTCACAAAATAAGATGATATATTGTTTGTGTTGGTCCTGTTGGATGATGTATGGCCTTTAGTGGAGAGTCCTTTGCTTAAGAAGTTCCAGATTGACATACGAAATTATAAGGTTTTGCTGTTGTTGCGAAGATGACATAACTCTGCTCATGAAGTGGACATCAATGTAGATTATGCAATGTAAGCTATAAGGTGATATCGAAGATCTTGAGTTTTCGATTAAAAAGATTTCTTCCAGAGTTAATCTCTGAGACACAGTCTGCATTTGTAGCAGGACGATTAATAACCGACAACATTCTTATCGCTCAAGAAAATTTCCATGCCCTTCGCTTTAACTCAGTTAATAGGAAAAAATTTATGGCTCTCAAAACGGACATGAGCAAAGCGTACGATAGGGTGGAATGGCGTTTCCTCCAATCCTTAATGGAGAAAATGGGTTTCAATGAGCGATGGGTGGGGTGGATCATGCAGTGCATCACTTCTGTGTCATATCAGGTTCTTATCAATGGGGACCCCAAAGGACGCATTAGGCCGACGCGTGAGATTCGACATGGGGATCCAATTTCTCCGTACTTGTTTATTTTATGTACGGAAGCTCTCATCTCTCAAATTAGAAGAGTAGAGGCAGACGGAGAAATTCAGGGTCTTAGGGTCGCTTGTGCAAGTCCACGAGTCTCACACCTCCTCTTTGCTGATGATAGTTTGTTCTTCTGCAAAGCAGATATTCAGCAAAGTAAAGTAGTGATTGACATAATCCGGAAGTATGGCGAGGCTTCAGGACAAGAGATTAATTTTGTTAAATCTTCTATTATGTTTGGGAATGAGGTAGAATATTCTCTTCGTCAAGAAATTAAATCAATTCTGGGAATTTCTCAAGAAGGAGGCATGGGGACCTATTTGGGTCTCCCTGAAAAGATTCATGGGTCAAAAGCCCAGGTCTTTGCTTTTTTCAGGGATAGATTATACAAATGAATAAATCCATGGCCTTTAAAATTCCTCTCTAAAGGAGGGAAAGAAATTCTTATTAAGGCGCAAGCACAAGCCCTTCCGACATATGTAATGTCGTGTTTTCTATTGCCAAAAGCAATATGTTCTAAACTAACTAGTGCGATATCTGATTTTTGGTGGAGTAATAAGGCGGTTAGTAGGGGTATACATTGGATATCTTGGGACCAATTATGCTTGCCACTTTCAGATGGAGGTCTAGGATTCAAAGCCTTAGAAGACTTTAATCTCGCACTACTAGCGAAGCAATTGTGGAGACTATTAAGATTTCCTAATTCTCTCCTTAGCCGTGTCCTAAAAGGAAGGTATTATAAGTATAGTAGTCCTTTGGAGATTACGGTATCCAACCGACCGTCGTATGGATGGAGAAGTATGTTGGCTGCTAAAGATGTTTTGAAGCATGGAATTCGGAAAACTATAGGCTCGGGGTTTGGCACATACCTTTGGACAGATCCATGGATACCAGATTCCCCTGCGCGCCCCCCAAAAGGACTTTCAGATGCTCGAGATCCATTGATCTGTGTGAACACCTTGATTGACTTCGAGACAAAACAATGGAATCTAGATCGCCTCCGGGAACTCTTTCCCCCAGAAGAAATTACCCTCATTTTAGGGCTAAAACCGAGTTGTATTGCATCGGATGATGGATATTGCTGGACTTTGACTAAGTCTGGAAATTATTCAGTCAAGTCTGGGTTATGAGGCCGCGAGAATCATTTCTCGTCCTGCTTGTGAACTCCCTTTTCAGGGGCCTAGTGTTACGGCACTAAAAGCACAAGCTTGGAAATTAAAAACTACACGGAAACTGAAACATTTCGTGTGGCAATGTATTGTTGGGTGCTTGGCAACAAGTCAAAAACTACATTATCTCCATATTGGTAGAGACAAAAGATGTTCTAGATGTGGAGCAGACGAAGAAACCATTAATCATGTGCTCTTCGAATGTCCCCCAGCTAGACAAGTCTGGGCTTTGTCGAAGATCCCTTCATCACCTATGTTGTTTCCATCATCGTCGATATACAATAACTTTGATTATCTATTTTGGCGAGGGAAGGACGTGGGAGCAAATGAGGAGAGCTTAAGAGTATTTCCATGGATTATATGGTATATCTGGAAGGCGCGAAATAAAAAAGTCTTCGACAATATTTTAGAACCACCACAAGAAACTCTTGATATCGCTATCCAAGAGGAAGAAGCGTGGAGGCGAGCAAATATGAGAGAAGATCCCTTAGTAGAGATAGAGCCCAGAGTGGAGTTTATACCAGTTCCATCTTATGCTATCGTTTGTTTTATTGATGGGTCTTGGCATGCGACAGATTCATGGAGTGGACACGGCTGGATTGTGTCTTGTGGAGGGAGAATGAGGTATTTAGGATTGAAGGGCTCGCGTAGAAGTCTTTCCCCCCTTCATGCAGAGTTGGAGACCCTTTTATGGGCAATGAAGTGTTTATTGGCGATTCCATTGGCAAGTATCCTCATTATGACAGATTGTTCGGACCTTCTTGCTATGACTTCCAGCCCAGAGGCATGGCCTGCATTTGCAGCAGAGCTAAAAGATTATGTGTATTACAGAGACTTATTTTCTTCGTTGATTATTAGATATACCCCTCGTAGTGGTAATATCTCCGCTGATCATCTTGCGAAATGTGCAAGAGGTCGCGGGTTTTGTTTTTCCCATGTAAGTTCAACGGTTCCAGACTGGCTCTCTCTAGCAGAGATTTCTCAACCGTGAACTAGTATATGGAGTTCAGACGACAAAAAAAAAAAAAAAAAAGTGGACATCAATGCAATCAGTCAATCATCTTCGCGAGAAGGTATCCCTTAGAGTAAATCTCTACCCACAATATATAGTAGTTCAAAATTTATTTTATTTTTGGCTGTGGAGTTTACTTTTTTTTACTTGTTCGTGGCTAGCTACAGATTTTAAAACATTGCGGGTTGCCACTGGTCACTAAAGTAGTCTGAGATCATCCTTTCAACCAATGAGAACGACTCGAAAAGAAAAGACAACAAAAGCCATTCATATATAACAAAACACAACTAAATGCATTAAAAAAATTATTTTAAACTGTAATTAAGCTAAATATCTACACATTTTCTGAAAAGTTATGAAAACTAATACATTTCCCCTAAATATAAGCCAATTATTAAGGTTCTACTTGATATACATTCGGCACATGTCCTTTTAATTCGTTATTACCTCTTTTTCCCTAATAAAATACATGCATTTACATAGTTATTTGAATTATGGAAATATTCATTGTATTTAACAGTGAACGCTGTAAATATATTACGACGTTTCTTATCTACATAAAGCATATCAATTGCAAGTTAATTATTGTGTATTACTTCCTTCTTTGTTTACCATTAAAACTCCTAAACTTTTAAGTTATTGCAATGGATGATTATCACATGATTTTGTCCTTGTCACCACAAATTATAGGCTGGCGTATTTGTGTGAAAGTTTTTAGAATGTATGAAATCTATATATCGGCATCAAAGTTTATATTGGCTCTAATTTTTGTTGATTCCAGCGTAAGTTTTAAATCTAAATGTATAATTTTAATTTTAATTTCTTTTTTCCTAATGGTGTTTTGGAATGTTTGTTACACAGGGAATACGTATTGAGGCTAGAATTCATCCAGACTACTCAGCATTATACAAGGAACGAATCTAGGAGAGTCATTGGAAATCTTTCACAATCTTTGAAGTTTGTCTAAACTCCGACCCAAGAACACCCAACTTGCCGAGAAGATCCACACCAACCACGCGCCACATCAGCTATTTGCTTCGTTAGCACGTTGTAGGTTCTTGATATAGACTCCTGTTGAAATCAGCTGACTGTCTTCAACAACAACTTGTTGATTTAGAGTCGAAACTTGGTAAACACCAAAACAGGTGCCACAAACTCACAACGAGTTGTGGTAACACCAAAAAACAGAGACCTCATAGGTACTCTTGAACGAACACGAACATATAAGCCCAAGGAAAGCACAACAGGGAGTTGAGCCTGATAAGGAGTTGATCCTCGAACCAAAACAGATCTTGGCAAACCATATCACGAAACCAAACGAATCAACCAAGACCCTAAAAACACTGAGATTTATCCCGTGAACCAGATATTTTTTCCTTTTTCAAAACTAAAACTCTAATTCTAAGAACACATTCCTTCCTTCACCACCAGAACGAAAAAGTCAAGAAAAAAACCTAGAAACAACAAACTAACAACGAAGAATAAAAAATATATTTTTTTTTCATAATTGTGGAAGCAAAACAAAAATCCTAGAAAATAGAACCTAGAGCTCTGATACCTGATTTAGAGAATGCTTTTGAGATAATATTATTGTGTTGTGTTGTTCTTGTTGAAATAAAAGACATATATATATATATATATATATATATATAGGATTTAGGGTACGTTAACCTGAATCTCATAATATTAAATCTTAATAGATTAAAGTCCGTTTTAATTCAGTGTCCCATGAGCCATATTCCTTCGGTAGCTAGACACAAGGAGTCTGGTTTTTCTCACCCAACACCAAAATTCTCATTTTGTGTCACAGTGTCTGGTAACCAGTAAGAAACCGGCCCTCAACAACAGGAGATCAAATGCTCTCCTTTGCAACAACAATATCGAATCTCGGGACCATTTGTTTTTCTCTCGTGCGGGTTTGTCTCAGGAATATGGGAGGCTTTAGCCAAGAACATCTTCAAAACAAGGTTCTCAGCGAACTAACAACAAACTCTAATTACGTCCGTCTCTGGTCCTTAATTGGCAAACATTGAGTGGAGAGTTTAATTGCTTTGCTATGTCTTCCAAGTTACGTTTACACACTATATGGCGACACATGAAACCTCTGACTCATTCCGAGTCTTTCCTCTAACAATTGAATCCGAGATAAACCGGTTCAATCTCCAAACCAATCCCAAATTCTTGTACCAAATGTTGTGATTCTGATCAAACCACACTCCCCCCTCTTCTCGTACAAGAAGATATTTTCCGAGAAAAATGACAAATCGAGAAAAATTTCCGAGAAAACAATGAAAGCTAAACACAAGAAGAAGACTCACTTCCGGATAAAAAAAAAAAAAAGAAGAAGACTCACGCTTCCGTTCACGTGGCAATCACTTCAAATGAACGATTCTCCTTGTTTCTCCCAAAGTCCCATCACAATCACAAAACCCTTTCTCCGAGAATCTCACTCACTACTACAAAAGAGTAAATAAGATTCGCGAAACTCCGATCGTTGAAGCAAAGAAGAGATGCTTACTTCATCTTCTTCCTCATGTGATTTATTTACTTCCATTTCACCTCCGTCGCTCCGTAATGCCTTCTCTAGCTTCACCATTCCGATGGGGTTAGTTAGTCAATTACTACTCTTCTTCGTCTCCTTCATTTTGATCGGGATTTGAGTTTTGATTTTGAGTTCTGATTCGTATTTTGTAGATCTAAATTGAGTAGGAGAGTGACTGGACTTCGAATTTTCTCCCGTAAGGCACGTCTTCTTCGTAATCAATCCTCAGTCTCGTTCTGTTTCTTAGGTTTTACCGAGTTATATGATCTACATTGTTTCATCGTAGTTAGGTTAAGGATCGTTCTACACTTAAGGTCTCTTCTCGTCGTGCACAAGAACGCGTGGTTGAGGTTAGTCTCTTGTTGTTTTAGTCCTTTAAAACACTTTAGTGATTGATTCGTTATATATTTTCATGGCTGCTTCTGTGTAGGAAGAAGCATCATCTACAATGACGGAGACTAGAAGAGAATCATTTAAAGTTTCTTCTGGTGAGGTATCTCCTCTTGGTGTGTCTCAACTCGACCAAGGAATCAATTTTGCTTTGTTTTCTCAGAATGCTACTTCTGTCACACTCTGCTTCTCACTTCCTCAGAGGTTTTCATTTTTTACTCTGTATAAGGAGATTTTGAAGTTTGTTTATGTCTTGCTTACTTAATCTCTGATGCTCATGTTCTTTGGTGGCAGTGATAAGGATGATTTGAATTATAAAGGTATGATCGAGTTGGTTTTGGATCCCAGTGTGAACAAGACTGGGGATACTTGGCACATTTGTGTTGAGGTAGTATATCATACGCCTTAGAACTTTTTGAAGACAGTTTTTATTTCTTGCGCTATCTTTTTGTCTTCTCACTACTACTCATGGTTTTGATGTTTTTTTTCTTTACATTATTATGGTAGGATTTGCCTCTCAGAAATGTTCTTTATGGTTACCGTATTGATGGTCCTGGAGAATGGCAACAAGGACATCGGTTTGACCCTAGTATTGTGCTTTTGGATCCCTATGCTAAGCTAGTTAAAGGCCGTAGCTCTTTTGGAGATAGTAGCCAAAAGTTTGCTCAATTCTATGGAACTTATGACTTCGAGAGCTCGCCATTTACCTGGGGAGACGACTACAAGTTCCCTAACATACCTGAGGTAGAAACGTCTTTTCTCTTCTTCAGCTAGTTGTTGCATAATTCTGTTGATGAGCTATTTTTCTCACTGGATTATGGAATTTATATTACTACAAGATTTATGGGTTTTTTCCCAGGTTCCTTACTGTGTTTCAAATTTCTTGTAACTTTTTTAATCATAAGTTACTGTTTTGCAGAAGGATCTTGTTATTTATGAAATGAATGTTCGTGCTTTTACTGCTGATGAATCCAGTGGGATGGATCCAGATATAGGGGGCAGTTATCTTGGTCTTATTGAGAAGGTAAACTACATATTACCTCGAAAGTGTGTTGAGATGCTAAAATTACTAAATATTCGTGCTAGCTGATGAGCCATGATCAGGTATCATAAAACAATAACACATGAAAAGTATGAAAAAGCTTATGATAGATACTGAGGATATGTTTCATCTGCTTCTATGTTTTACAAAGCTTCTCATTTTTTTCGTTCTCTTTAAAGATCCCACACCTTCAAGATCTGGGTATAAATGCAGTGGAGCTATTGCCGGTGTTCGAGTTCGATGAACTGGAGCTTCAGAGGCGCCCTAACCCTAGAGAACACATGGTAATCACGAATCAGCAAATAGCATTTCTTTGTGATTGTAATATTTTTTGTTTCCACTATCGCCATAATTTTTCTCATTTCAATGTAATTTAGCTTCATCAATAGAAATTTCAGTCTTTCCCCTATCTGAAAGAGATTTTTACTAGGTTAACACATGGGGTTACTCGACAGTTAACTTTTTTGCTCCAATGAGCCGTTATGCTAGTGGTGAGGGAGACCCTATTAAAGCTTCGAAAGAGTTTAAAGAAATGGTTAAAGCCTTACATTCTGCTGGTATAGAGGTAGCAATGCCATTCTCTTGCCCCCTTTTTATTGAGACCGATTGTTACTTTTTGGCCTATGAAGATTGTTCCTTTTTGAACTTATTGTTACTGATTATTCTTCGGAAGTATTCTTACAGTTTTATCTCTACAGGTCATTTTGGACGTAGTTTATAATCATACCAATGAAGCAGATGACAAATACCCTTATACCACTTCATTTCGTGGCATAGACAACAAGGTGAGTCATAGGTAAAGAGGATTAACCTTCATGTCAGTTTATTTCTTTTCTTATCTTGGAACTCTAAAATAGTGAGATCTATTCTTCAGGTTTATTACATGCTTGATCCAGACAACCAACTGCTTAACTTTTCTGGCTGCGGTAATTTATTTTGAGGCTTATATTCGAGGCTTTACTGTTGAAAATTCCATACTTCAAATGAAAGTTTGGTTTACAGTTAGCTGTAATATGTGTGCTCAACGTTTTTTACTTTTTTTTTTTTTTTTTTTTTTCTGTTTCCAGGGAATACACTGAACTGTAACCATCCTGTCGTTATGGAACTAATACTAGATAGCTTAAGGCACTGGTATGGACACAATCTATGTTAGCCACTGTAAATAATTGGACCGAATATCTTGACATTGATTTGAAAGAATTGCTTGTTGACTTTTCTATCTTCTTGACACATCGGGCTTACTTCACATAAGTAATCATTCCTGGTTCTTCGTTCTTCTCTTTGCCTGACCGCAGGGTCACTGAGTATCACGTGGATGGTTTCCGATTTGATCTTGCTAGTGTGCTTTGCCGAGCAACAGATGGATCTCCACTCAGTGCTCCCCCACTGATAAGGGTAGGTTTAAATGCATTGCCCTTGCATTTTCAGAAAATAAAATATAAAATTGTTTCCATGATGTTCTTTTTAAATTTTCTTATTGAATCAGGCAATTGCCAAGGATTCCGTTCTGTCAAGATGTAAAATAGTTGCAGAGCCTTGGGATTGTGGAGGATTGTATCTAGTCGGGAAGTTTCCAAATTGGGATAGGTAACAGTTTTAGCTTCATAACTAGCTTATGTTGATGCCACCCAATAGTACTATACGTGGTAGTTCCGTCCAAAGTTATACGGTTATCAACTTTGTGTAACCGGTATGGCTACTGGATTTTTCCCAAGTCAGGTGGGCCGAGTGGAATGGGATGTACCGGGATGATGTTAGAAGATTTATCAAGGTATATTATTGGAGTATTTTATATTACCTGGTCTTTGGAAAGGCATGACTTCTTGCGAAAACAGTCTAATCTTCCATATTGCTAGGGCGACAACGGCATGAAAGGAAGCTTTGCTACTCGGATTTCAGGATCTTCTGATCTTTACCAGGTAAGATTCATTCAAGTTATTATGTTTTGTATGAATTCTGAACTTTATTCAGGTAAAGCTTATATGCAGTTTATCATGAGTAAAATCTTGAATAGGTTTCGTGATAACGTGACAATTCCCCTCTTCTCTTCTATAGGTAAACCAGCGGAAGCCTTACCACGGTGTAAATTTCATCATTGCACATGATGGATTCACATTGCGCGATCTTGTATCGTACAATTTGAAGGTAATTTTGATTTCCAATATATTGATTTTAAAACCCGAATGAGTCTGCTTTATATATCTTTTCTGTATTTTAGCACAATGAGGCCAATGGAGAAGGAGGAAATGATGGATGTAATGACAATCATAGCTGGAACTGTGGTTTTGAAGGTACAATTAGAACCTCACTTCACAACATTCAAGCATTGATGGTTCCTATGTATAATTTCTTATTACAGCATTCAAGTTTTAATAATCTGTTTCTTGACAGGTGAAACTGGTGATGCTCACATCAAATCTTTACGTACTCGGCAAATGAAGAACTTTCATTTAGCTTTGATGATTTCTCAGGTACGTATTGCCAACAGCCACCTGTTTAAATACTGTTGAGAATTCTAAATTCGTGTGAGACCAATTCTGATCAATGATCAGGGAACACCAATGATGCTAATGGGAGACGAATATGGACATACGCGGTATGGTAATAACAACAGCTACGGTCATGATACCGCTCTCAACAATTTCCAGTGGAAGGAGGCAAGTCTTAAATGTTGCTGTTTGTTCTTCTCTGCTTATTATGGGAGCGCCCACGTACACTGTAATCAACTAATCATATATTCACTTTATATCCAGCTGGATGCAAAGAAGCAGAACCATTTCAGATTTTTCTCGGAGGTGATCAAGTTCCGACATTCACACCATGTACTCAAGCACGAAAATTTCCTCACTAAAGTAACTAACCTCCTCTTCTTTTACATTTATAATGTATTCCTTGAAATTGAATGCTAATCTCGAATGTCCAATGTTTATCTAAAGGGTGAGATTACATGGCATGAAGATAATTGGGACAACCCTGAGAGCAAGTTCCTAGCTTTCACGTAAGACACAAAAGTCCCAAAGTTTCTTACTTAGTCTGTTACGCTGCTTAACGAGTACATCGGATTTCAGATTGATAAGTGATTCATCTTGCAGGCTCCATGACGGTGTAGGTGGCCGTGACATCTATGTGGCATTCAACGCCCATGATTACTTTGTCAAGGCTCTGATTCCACAGCCACGACAGGGAAAACAATGGTTCCGTGTGGTCAGTCTCTCTTTGTTTCCTCTTTTTTGGTTCTCTAATTCTCTATGATTGACTCAGTTGTCATGTTTCTACAGGCTGACACGAACCTCGAGTCACCGGATGACTTTGTAAAGGAAGGTGTGGCCGGCGTGGCTGATACCTACAATGTAGCCCCATTCTCTTCAATCCTTCTCCAGTCCAAGTAAGATAAGCACTCACACGAGCAGCTTCAAGCCTTTCAGCACAATAATGCACGGTAGAGGAAATATAAGGTATATGAGTATATGACTTATGAGGAAAAGATCCATGACTCCATGAGTGTCTTGTAAAACTTGATTACATGTAAAATTATAAAATGTACGAAATTTCCGACTACAAATAAAAAAAATATAATCATGGAATATAGTCTTTGGATATGAACTATATATAGTAATGTTACTAATTTACATTTAGTTAACTACCCTTTTGTTTTGACAGCAAAGAGAACACATGAAGTTCATGATTGTGGGTTCCACAATAAGTTTATATAGTCATAGGATTTGATTTGCAAGATACATTTTTACATGATCGAAAATTATATTTCACGAGACTTTTATATAGTATTTGGATCGGGTCTGCTCCTCTGGCATATATAAGAAGGTGTTTAAGCTTCGAACCATATCCTCCACAATATGTAATAAAACTATGTTGGCAAAAACCTATATAGGAAGGAGTATTAAAAAGTCGTCACTTCTGTCTTTCAGCTTAAGGTGTGACTCACCACCTACTTACCACATTTGATATTGTAATCTTCGAAGAATCCAAACTCTTTTGTTATTTTAAACACAAAGAGCATCCGAAGTTCCCAATTGTTGAAACAATGAAACGTAACGTTAAAGCGAAAAAAAAATGAAATAACAAAATTCCAAAAGAATAGATGAAAACAGATGCTTCGATTGTAGAGTCAGAGTTTAATAATAGTAGTAAAAAGCAAAGAATCTACAAAGGCTAATGCGAAACACAGCCCCGTGGTAATCATAATGGTAAGTGAAAAACTAATTAATCTTGATACTTTAGGTCACACTAGTTATTAAAAAAGTGATTAATCTTGAAAGTTGAAACTTTTATATAAATCTTATCCACGTGGCTAGGACAGTCTTTGGAAACAACGCGTAGTTGGGTATTGTTGGGTTCGGTCGGTGGTCGAAAGACCTCTTAGCCAAATCCATCGGACGGCTCATGTAAGAAAAGGTTTGGGTGGGATCAAGTTTGGTCGGTTTGGTGGTTACTGATATTCCAATAGATTTGTTCGTTGAACAACTTTATCAAGAGCAGAATAATAGATTAACAACAATTATATTTTAGTTAGTTAATAATATTGTGGTTCTTTGTGTGTGTCAAACACTAATATTTGTTTTCTTATAATGTATATTTGACACATAAAAATTTAATTCCTCACGACAAAAAAAAAGGAGTTAATCCTTCAATATATTAGTATCAAATAAGGATCATAAACACTTGATCAATCATTTAAATAGAGTTTGTACAGTTCTTGTCTCCTTTTCTCTAACTACATTTGTATCATCTCATTATCCAAAAAATTTGAAACACATGTTTGAAATATGAAACTAATTTGACTTTGTCTTCATTTAGAAAAGTCCAAAAACTTTGTTTGGATCTCATGACTCATGTAACAAGAAAAAAATACAAACGGGCCATAAATTATACTCAATAGAAACCCTAAGGACTTATTTACAAATTAACAATAATCATTGACACGTCTTCTTGTAACCATCACTTCGTCTCCTCTCTTCCCTTATATAAACCCCTCTTCGTCTCCTCTCTCTCTGCTTGAAACAGATCCTTCACTTCTCTAAAACTTGTCTCAAACTTACAAAACCATGGCATCATCAAAACCCGTCGTCGTTTTGATCATCCTCGCTCTCATAGCTTCTTCAGCTATAGCTCAAGCTCCAGGACCAGCACCAACTAGATCTCCTCTTCCATCAACTCCTCCACCACCTGCTCAAGCTCCAAGAACCGCCGCAACAGCTCCAACTCCTTCACCAATCACCACAACTCCTCCACCAGCCGCCACTCCCACGGCAGCTCCGACTTCTCCTCCGGCTGGTTCACCACTCGCCACCTCTGCTTCACCACCCGCTCCTCTAACGTCTCTCACTCCTGATGGAGCTCCAAACGCTGGTCCAGCCGGATCCACTCCCGTCGATAACAACAACGCCGCCGCCGTTGCTGTGTCCGCCGGTTCTTTAGTCGGATTTGTTGTATTCATCTCTTCTTTGCTGGTGTAATTTTAGAAAATCTTATATTGAGATAGTTTTAAATTTCTATTAATGATTTTTTTGTTCGTGTTTAGTTTTTGGTTTATGTATTAAGGATTGAGTTTACCGTTGGACGATATTAGCTACTCGATTTGTGTTTTCATTAGTCGTTTTTAAATATTATCATTTGTGTCTTACTATTATACATCTCCAGTTAAACACTTCGTGTTATATATATATATATATATATACTGTATCGTTTATTATTATTATCACTAATGTATAATTATGGTGAATTAAGTCTTACAACCAGTTTGATTATTGCGTTTGGATTTGAATTAGTGATGCCTTTTCGAATTCGAGATTGGTGAGGCTAACTTTATAGTAGTTAAGTTATGAGTAATGACTGATGAGGTCAGCAACGTGTGCGTGTGTAAAAGACACGTGTCGACGTGTCCAAGAACGGTGAATTTGTCGTTTTATTGGTAGTGGCAAAAGAACAGCTGTTTGGTCTCTGTCTGATTCTTCTTCCTTTTTTTTTTTTTTTTAAACACTTTTATTGCGTTTAATGATATAAATGAGATTGGATAACTTTTGTAATTACAAGATTGAAAAGGTCTGTAATCTTTTAGGAGATTAATTGCGTTTAAAATTGAAATACTGGTTTAAAAAAAGTCATTGGGTTTGGTCAGAAAGGTAAAGAGTAGGTGTTGTCACATGGAAACAGCTGTAAGAAAGAATACACATACAGATAAAGCTTTTTCTTCAGGATTCTTCTTAATTGGCTCAGCCATGTGGGGGGCTTCTACGTATATTATATCACCATTTTAGGTTAAAGGTGTCGTAACGAAATATATTCACTCATATTATAAGTTAACTTCAAATATGAAAAAGAGTTGAATTAAATGCGTTTGCTATGAAAGGTAGACGGAAGATTCCATTGTTTTTTACTTTTTTAGTTAACAGAAATAGGAAAAGGAAATTTGAACGTTTTAAGGAACTCTTTCCTCAAAAGAAATTATCCTTATTTTGGGGATTAAATCGAGTTTGAATACTTCGAGGGACGGTTATTTTTGAACTCTGACAAAGTCTAGAAATTATACCGTTAAATCTGGATACGAAGCTGCGAGAGATATTTCTCGCCCTGCTTGTGACCTCTCTTTTCAGGGACCTAATGTTACGACACTTAAGGCGCAAACATGGAAGTTAAAAACATCACAGAAGCTTAAGCATTTCGTGTGGCAATGTGTGACTGGGTGCTTGGCAACATGTCAACGCCTGCATTACCGCCATATTGGTAGAGACAAAGATTGTGCTAGATGTGGAGCGGAGGAGGAAACTATAAACCATATGCTATTTGAATGCCCCCCGCACGTCAAGTATGGGCTTTATCGACAATCCCTTCCCATCCTGTGGTGTTCCCTTCATCTTCCCTATATAGCAACCTCGATTTTCTATATGGGCGTGGTAGAGACTCTGGTGCAACTGATCAAAACTTGAAAACATTCTCGTGGATGATGTGGTACATTTGGAAGGCAAGAAATAAGAAAGTTTTTGAAAATATTTCCGAATCTCCGCAAGATACACTGGAGAAAGCTATCCAAGAAGAAGAAGTTTGGAGAAGAGCAAATAACAGAGACTTAGCACCAGCGGTAGTAGAAGCATGCATACCTTCGGTCCCAATTCCTCAAGAATCTCTTGTATGCTTTATAGATGGATCTTGGCATACAGAGGTGGATAGGAGTGGGCATGGCTGGATTGCGTCTATCGGTGATAGAATCCTGCACATGGGGCTAAAAGGATCGCGCAAAAGCTTATCCCCATTACATGCAGAGTTAGATACCCTTATTTGGGCTATGGAGTGCTTATTAGCGTTGGACTTGGATAAAACTCTTTTTGCTACTAATTGTTCAGACCTCCTAAGGATGACATCTAATATCGAGGATTGGCCGACGTTTTCATCAGAATTGAAGGATTTTATTCACTTCAGAGATAGATTTGCTAATTTTAGTATTAGATACATTCCCCGAGAGGATGATATCCGTGCCGATAAACTTGCCAAAATGTGCAAGAGCACGAGGTTTCTGTTTTTCCCATGTAAGCTCATCGGTACCTAATTGGCTCTCTCTCGAAGAGAGTCATCTCTAATAACTTAATACTAGGTAATAACCCATGCTGTTGCACAGCGTAAATTTTTTGTTTCAGATATTACATTTGTAAATATATTTATTTAGTATAACATTTATAATACAAACTTATATTGGTTTGAATTCATCAAGTTAATGAAAGTTTAAAATATTAATTATTTCACCATATTTTAGATTGACATGATGGCGGATCTGAATCGAATGAGCACCGAATTAGTGATGAGTTAGATTTTATCAAAATCTTGAACTATCAAATCAGATAAAAACCACAGTAAAACTAAAATTTCATAAACTAAATTATTTAGATAAAATTGTTAACCTGGTCAAACCCGTCCGTTAAGCCATCCCGCAATGGATTTAAATATTTTGAGCCGCAAAATATCTTTGCATCTATTCCGCTTGAATTTGTGAAATCCGCGGTAACCCTCATGATTTCAATAACTCATTTTTTCTAATATATAAAATATATTTACAGCTTAAACTTAATTTATATTAATAAAGTTATGTGATAAAGTTTTTAAGAATAACACATTTGTTTTTTTTGTTTGTTAAAAACACAATGGCATATAGCTGTAAATAATAAATCAAAATGAGGCTAAATTAACTAAATGTGTTTCAGCTATTGGTATAATATTATGACTTTTTCTTCATTTTTATTGGACTGGATTTTCTAAATTTTAAGAATTCTGTAAAAACATTATAACAACATATTTATATATAATGTTTAACTACATAGTTATCCAAATTAAAATATATATTCATGTCATTTCAATTGGTATCATACATTTTTTTGGGCAAATATAGGTATTGTTTCAAATGATCTTCGATTCTTTCACCATTAGAGCTTTACAGAATTATTGAAGGTAAAACTATTTATTTTTCTGAATATATGATTTTAAATATATTTTTATATATCTCATAATATGTAGGAGATAATATTTATCAATTTTTGAATAATATTTACCAATTTTGGAATTTATAGGAGCAAAATATTGTGTATATAAATAAAATGAATAGCAGTGGCAGTTTTATGTAATTTTATAGAATAGTAAGGACAAATAATTAATTGGCGATAGAGCTCTCTGGCGAGACACGTCAGTTTTTTTTAGAGAATGCTTCTGTTTTAACAAACCAAAATTTTGCACTTTTCACTTCTCTTCTTCCACATATTTTTGAATGGTTTCAAATCAGCAACGTTGTTGAAAGAAGCCATGAAAAAATAATAGGTAGAATGTTTTGAAACTTTGAATAAGTTTGATGGTGAACTGATGGAAATGATGATGATAGGAAGGTCGTATATATAGTACTTTTGTAATTTCAGTAAGGTTTTTCGTATTAAAGTTTTGAAAATACAATTCCCACTAATTAAGTTTTGTCATGGATCACAAAATCTTGGTTTAGGTAAATGATTTCGGAGTTTAAGAGGCAATTAGTTTGCTTGTTGTGAGGCTCTTAATAAGTAATTTCTTTTTTGAAAAAAAATTAGGCAAAATTTCTCATATAACAAATATTATTGCGTTTTGGTGTATATTTGATTTTATTATGTGCTGATTTTTTTGGAAATACTATGAATTCATTTAGAGGACTCGCACTTATTTAGGACTCGTAAATGAAATCTTAATTGATATCTTAATATTAATATATAATTGAGAGACGTGATAATTATGTAGTATTTTGAAAGAGATTTATGTAGGTGTTAATTAGGTAATGAATATTCTTTTTCTGATTGATTGATTATTCACATATATTTTAGGCGAAATTTTCCTTAAATATTAAACAGTCTATGAGTTAAAATTAGATAATATATATCATATTTTTTATTTTAATATTTTTTAATTAAAGAATTAGTGTTTATTTGATGAAAGTAATTGATTTTCTAAATTATCAAAATAGATGTATTTTCGTTTTTGAAAATTTGATGAGTTCAAATAAGATAATATATATCGTCTTAATATTTGTAATTAAAGAATTATTGTAAATTTACATGACAGTATGAAATGGATAACAGTTGATTTACAAAATCATAAAATAGATATTTTTCCGTCTTAGAACTAATTAGTATATAGTTCCGGAGATTACTATGATAGGGTGAATTTACATGAAAGTATGAAATGCATAACATCAAGGGGGTTTAGGCTATTACGTCATAACCATGATGAATAATGATTTACGTAAAACTTGGCGAAAGAAACATTTGATTATTGAAGATGGATTTTTTTTTGCTCTGGCTATAACGCTGAAAGAATGTATTTATAGGTGATAGGCATGGATGGGTAGGGTTTTGTTTATGGACTTTTTTTAAAAAACAATTGCCAATAAATACAATGATACAAAAATGTAATTAATTATAATAATTGAGAGAACTTTGCTAAATGGTGCACTGAGCTCTATAATGCTGACACATCAGTTTTTTCACCAAAATGTTTTTCCTTTAATATATAGGGGATATGGGGTCTGATTGTAAAAAAAAAAAAAATATATAGGAAAAGGAAAAAAAAAAACTCACTTCTTTATAGAGTTTTTTTGCTCAAAAGGAGGATAAAGAAAAAAGAAAGTCGATGAAATTGTTCCTTTTAAAAGGAAAAAAGAGAGGCTGGAGGGCATTTGCTTGCATTCAATAGCTGTGGAATTCGATTCGCATCTGACGATGATGTTGATGATTCATTCCCTCCTCAAAATATTCCAACTCAAACCAAAATGAGAAGTCACAGCAATTTGTCCTTTTTCATATACCAATGTCTTTTTTTATTCTTTTCTTAACAATTGATACACTTTAGAACATATATGCCCACATAATTTGAAAAAGAATGAAAGAAATAGTACAAGAAACTTTTTGGAACTATAGTACTCTAGTACAAATTTTTATATTGTTTTAGCAGTTGAGCTTACAAATTACTAGTATAAACTTTTATAAGATTCTTAAGATTTAAGGTTTCATATATATAAAGAAGAATACACATTACACACTATAACATATAACAAACGCGAAAAAAAAAAAAGCAATCGAAACTAGATGACAGAAAAAAAAAAAGAAAAAAAAAAGCATTTGTGTTTGACTTAACAAAGCAAGTTTCTCAAAGCCACATGGGGTTTCTTTCTTAAGATTTGATCTGCTCTGAAACTGACGTTTTGGTATACTCGGACTCTAATTAGTTTTCAGTTCTAACAAAATCGGTTTTGTACTTCTTATTTCTCCACCAGTTACTAAAGGTTTGGTACTCGTATGTAACCACTCCTCTTGCTGGTCAAAAACTAAGAAGAAGAAAACCTAAAAGCTCGTAAAGCTTCTTCTTCAATTCCAATACCTTCCAGCAACAATCCTGCAACACAGACTATGTATATATAACCTGACCGATCAATTCAGAGCTCAAAGTTGATGATGATGATATAACAGAGCCAGGAAATGAAAACAATGAAGCTTTTACTACCTCCTCAGTTTTCTGCAGCTGGAGTTTCGTCCTCTGTGGTCACTATCTCGGACTGAGATGGTTCCTCCTCCTCCTCCTCCTCTTCTGGTGGCTGCAACCCTTCTTTTGCTTGCAACTTAACAAACTGTTTGCTACGTGCTAATCGGATTGGTCTTCCCATAAAATCCTGCGTATGTCAATATCACAGACATTGAGTTTTACCAACTAAATCAACCATGTGACATTAAAACTCATTCGAAAGCTGTTTACAAGCAACATGCCGTTAACTCTTCTGTTCTACATTTTTGGGACTAAGTTCCATATTCTCTGTTCTGCCTACAATAACGGCTGAAAGAAACCCATTTCTATATTTGTCTCATTGATGCATAAAGAGTCTCAACCTAGAAAATTAGATTTAGGGTCCATTTATGGTATCAGCAACACACCAAAAATGAACCAAAACACAAACACTCTCTTGTACTTTGGATTCCATTTAACTATATCAGACAGTAATCCTGAGCTTCAAGTTTGCTCCAGAACTGACTTAACTGATAAGTCTAGAATAAGTCTAGAATGCTATTAAATTATGATTAGATTACTATTATTATCATGTATAATAGCTTGGATTACCTTTCCTTGGAACTCAATAATCGCTGCCTCGGCCTGTTTCTTGGTTTTGAAAGAGACAAACCCGTAACCACTCGACCTCCTTGGATTTTCATGGAATATAACTTCAGTGGACACAACGTTGCCAGTGTCTGCATCAAAGAACTCCTTAAGATGCTTAGCCCTTGCTTCAAATGCCAAGTTTGCAACAAACAAATTGAATGTAGGCACTTCCGAAGGCTTCTCCCGCGGCGCATATGTCTTCTTCTTTTTGGCCTTTGCATAGTCTACCTTTAAACGACGACCCTCGTATTCCTAAACAACACACAATTCAATGAAACATGAAGATCAAAGAAAGAGCAAGAACCAAAGAAACAACAAATAAAATCAGATGGAGTCAGCAATAATTGTGGACAAAAAAATCTATCTTGGGATACTGCAACATGAAAGAGCATAATAGCACTACCACTTCTTCTGATGTAAAGTCATATAAGATGAGACTAACACAACTAAATGAGAGCAGGGAGCAAGAAAAACAACAAAAATCAATCAGATGAAGTACACGTAAATCTTGCTCTACCAAGTTTTGGTCCGCAAAAGCTATCAATTTCACGGGATACAACAACACAAAAGAGCCTAATAACACAATCTACAACTTCTGCTAATGTAAAGTCAGATAAAATGAGACAAAACACAACAAAATGAGAGAAATATCTCAATGATTCTTTGCCAATTCATAGAGATGGAGGAAGCAATTGCAATGTTCCTATACACAAATATCAATCAGATCGGGATATCTGCAACATAAAAGAACCTAATAAATACAATGTACAGCTTCTACTAATCATAAAGTCAAATAAAATGAGACAAACACAACAAAAATGAGAGAAAAATGTAATCTCTGAGCCAGTTTAGAGATGAAGGAAGCGGTTGCGACATTCTTACACACAAAAATCAATCAAATTGAGATAACTGCAACATGAAAGAGCCTAATAAACACAATGTACAACTTCAACTATCATAAATTTAGATAAAATGAGACAAAACACAACCAAATCTGAATGATTCTGTGCCAATTTAACTATGGAGTAAGCCACGATTACGAAGTTCTCACATATGATTCGAGAGATTTGAGAGCTGTAGCAGCTTCTTCAGGAGAACCCATTTCAATGAAAACCAAACCTCTATTCCTTTCTTTCTTATGCATAGACATCTACATAAACAAAAACACCCATTCGTTAACCAAAACAACGAAAGATTCAATTCAATCTCACTTCAAGGTTTTACAAAAGAAGAAAAATCAAAAAACACCTCAATGTCGACGACACTGCCGTACTTCTCGAACAACGATCTCATATCTTCGGGTGTAGCTGCCCATGGAACGTTCTGAGCAATCAATCTAGTTTTAGAAATCTCGTCTTCTACTTCCACAGAAGAAGAAGAGACAGTAGCCGCAGAATCGAGGATTGGCTCTTGAGTAGTAGCGGAGAAGTACGAAGTAAAGTTTCTCGATTTTGCTTGAACTGAGGAGCTACATAGCAAAGAAGAAGAAGACCAAGTGAGAGAGTAATTGCTAAGAGAAACCTTGGGATTAGGGTTCTTCTGGTTTGATTTGTGACCTAGAATTTGGAGGGAAACGCAAGGAAGACGAAGAAGAGCCATGGCTGAGTGAGTTTTGGTCTTTTGGATAAGAAATCGAAAAAGCTACGCAATTACATTTTATTGTGTAAGAATAAAGTAACGACGTCGTTTCATAAAAGTCAATACGTCACCATTTAGTCAAATTCACACTTGGAAGATAGCAGTTAGAAACATGATTTTCTGGTCAAATTTTTATAGCAATACATGTTTTGTTAGTGACAATATATAATCCGAATCTGGTTTTTCACAGATATGAATAATACAGAGAATGTTTTGATTCATACTCATTATCTATCACTTGTTTGAATTATTCCACACAGGTGATAGAGGCTTTCTGCTGACTTCTGGACTGCTAAACTCAAGCTTCTTTTCCACCGGGCTGGTCATCATCTTCGGACTCTTTCTCTTGTTTGACTGTAAACATAAAACACTCTTTAAGTTAGAATCAAAGAGGAGAGTCCATATAGCTGCTTACTATCTTCTTTTTGTGTTGCTCTTTACCTTAGCAGATGCGCTGTTTCTGTTCCTGTCTGCAGAACAAAGAGGGCTTTGTTGCCTTAACAACTTACGATTTTCTTTATCCAGCTTTCGGTTTAGTGTGCTCACAAGCTCCACCTGTTAAAAATTTGTGGGTTAAGTGGAATAATTTCAGAACAAAAATAAGAGAGTGTTATCGTTTGTTATAGTTACCTCTTGCTCGGCTTTAGCGAGATTCAGGATGATGCATTCTTTTTCCTTTTCAAATTTCTTTGCCCTTGAAACTAAAGCAAGAACCTTTTGCGTTGAAGGCTTTAAGTGATCCCATTTGCTCAACAAAGTTTGACACGATTGGTCGTGGACATTTGCCTCCAAGAAGAGACGCCCCATCGTAGTTTCATCTTTGCTTATGAGTGATCCCAAAACCGAATCAAGGAAGTCTTCTTCTGACGGTGTAGTGCAGTTGTCAACCTTTTGAGAGAAATGAAAATACAGACTTCTATCAGAACACAAAGAAACTAATAGATACATATTCTGACTAATGTTCACACTAGCGAATCTTTCTAATCTTCATTTGTTTAATGAATATTATATGCTACACCTCAGGATACAGAAAGATAACTATTGGATGGAACAAGCAATCTTTCAAGCATCATAGACAATCCAACACTTATCAACTCCCTCTATCCACCTAAAGCTATCAAAAACGACTAATAACAGTGGATATATGAGAAACCCATTTGGTATCCAAATCAGAAGCATCCAAAGAACGATAGGGTGAAACACAATATATACGAACAAATTATATACTGTATATCAATCAAAGCAAGAAACGTGACATGGACTAGCATAGTGTCTCTTTCAAGTGCATCAATCAGATCATATCTACAATTTTAAAACTTTCTGAAAAGCAACATAACATAGATGGACTTATGAATCAATGAGAATAGCATTGTCAACTTAACAGAGAAAAACCAAATGATGGATCCCCAAGTGACAACAATATCTACAAATTTGAAGACTTTCGGCAAAGCAACACGATATGGATGGACTAATAAGTCAATCAGGCAACAAACTTAGAGAAACTGCAGTGTCAAGTTATCAGAGAAAACCAAAATGATAGATGCCCCCAAGTGCAAAGAGGCTACTAATTTACTAAAGGGCATTGCAATTTAAAGAGACTTTAAGGGATATCTTACTTCAACATCTCCGATTCGACGCTTGCAAATCTTCATTTCCTCAGACAATCTTCCAATTTCCTCCTCCAATTCACGAACCCTAGCTTCTGCTTCTCTAGCCCTCTCGTCAGACTCATTCCCAAACTCCATCAAAGCATCACGGTCTTTATGATAAAGCAAACACTCCTTCTCCAATCTCTTACACTGACTCAACAAATTCCCACATTCACTAGCCAGTTTCTGATTCTCATCAACAAACTTCTTCAACGCTTGCGCATTCATACTCGCTTCAGACTATTGAATTGGACCCAAAAAAAAAAAAAAAAAACACAAGATTTAGATCTAATCAATCAATCACATCTTTATAACGACCAAATCTATGAAAACCCAGAAACAAAATTACTATTACTAACCCTAACGCGATCGATGACATCATCTTTCTCCTTTAATCTTGAAACAAGGGAAAGATACTGTTGGCGAAGACGGCGATGGGTTTCTTCAGTTGTATAAAGCTTCTTATGAAGAGCTTCCATGGAGATCGGAAGACCCAAGGAGTGATCTATTGTGTCTTTGATAAAGTCATCGACTTCTTGAGAGAGATGATTCGTTCCCGTTCTCGCCCTCGTCTCTGCTTCGTCTGAATCGATTCTCTCGCCGCTCCGCATGGTTAATTTCGAAAAAAATCAAACAAGAATTGAATCAAGAAGAGAGCAGAAGGTTTCTAGGGTTTTGAATAGGGAGGAAGAAGGAAGAGGAATTTGTAAAGGGAGATGTGAGAGAGAATTCAAAAAAGAGAAAGGGAGAAAGTGAGAGAGTTTTGTAGCCGTTACAAAAGTGATTGCATCTCGATTGAGTGGAGACTACGTGGCAACGCTTTTATTGCTAATAGATTTTGGCTCCTAACTGAGGGAAGAACAATCCGGTTTAAATTGTGGTTTTTTTTCGGGAATTTAGTGCAAAGTACCACATTTGGATATAAATTTTTCAAATCTACCACAAACTAAAACTCTTTTTCTATTCTAGCATAATTCACATGTACAACGTTCTAATTACCCTCTTGTTTTGTAGTAGAAAATTAGAATTAATTATGTACTTTTTTATAACACCAAAACTGAACACATATTGTACTATGACTGTATTGACATTTATTGTGGATGAGTGAACACTAAAAATGAGTTGTAAATGATTTACAAAATAAAAATAAAAATTTAATATATATCATGGTATGATCATGATGGACAATTAATTGATTAATTGTCCACTAAATTTTAGTGTTAATTTGAAATAGTTAAGTTGTGAATGTTAAATATTGTAGTTGTCTACGCAGCAATAAAATCTGCTAATTTATCTACAAATACTGAATCTAAAAAACAAAAGAAAAATTGGAGAACAACAAAAACAGTTGATAGACATTAGATACAATGGTCCAAAAAGAAAAATATATTTTCCTAGTTCATATATTTTAATAACTTGTCCACACGTTTATGTATACGGAGGACAAGTTATTGTGGAAAATTAATTTATTGTCTGCTTGAAAATAGACAAGTTGCCACCATCATGACATTTTAGTAGTTGACTTCAAAGTTTGTCCACAGTTTTTTATATGTGTGGAAGACAATAAAATCCGCTAACTTGAATCTAAATCCTAATGTTAATTAGGGGGACAAAAAATAATTAATAGACAAAACACATCATATGTAAACTATTGTCTATAGAAACATTGATAGAAAAAGTCAAAAACATTTTTTTAAAATACAGTGGACAGAGTCCTTTGTAGTATTAATGTTCTTTTCTCCATATAAAACTTTTCAATTCAAAATTTTGGGTTGTGATGTTTGGAAGAAAAAGGTTCAAAGCATTTGTTTGGATTTTCTAAATTTGGAGAGAGACAATTAATAGAAGAATAAAGCGTTGAGAAATGTGGAAGAAGAGAAGGTTTTTTTTAACAGAATTTATAAAATTATTTTTTAAAAGGTTAAAGGAAAGAAGAAGATAAAGGATATTTTAGTTTTTTTACTTTATGTTTGTGGTAGTTCTAAAAAGCAGTTATTAAATGTGGTAGAATCAATAAAAAAATTTTTTTTGAATGTGGTAGAATTGTTAAAAAACTCTTTTTTTTGTTTGCCTCCGGTTTTGTTTATCTGTGTTTGATTTTTGACAAATCAGTTATATTGAAATTTTATGTATATAGGAGGAATCTATGGTAAAAAGTTCGAGATGATTTTGGTTGTTTTTCTCTAGTTTTGTTTGGTTTTAATTTAGTTTAATGTGATTTAGTCCGACTTGCTTTTTATTTTTGGTTTTTCGTTTGTTTTGAAAAACATTTTTGAATATAAACAAATAATGATTTACTTAAGATTTCAATAATTTTTACTTTTATATTATGGTTTATTGATGTATTTCTTATTATTTATATATTTCTATGAGTATTTCTTTATATATATTTCTTTTTTTTTTACAAATAGAAAGTAAGAGTGCAAATGGATAACTTAAATTAAAAGATTTAAAAGGTTGAATGAGCATTTATCCAATTTTTTTTTACCATTTTAGATGAATAAGTTGAAACAATCCATTCAACCAAAAAAAAATGGATTTATACTAAATTTATTATTATTTTGAATCATTTTAACTTTCTTACCTAAAATAATTTTTCAGTTGATAACTATATTTTTATTATTTTTGATGGATTTATACTCAAAGAAGTTCCATCCCTAGACTACTCTACAAACAAGGCTCATAGAGAATATGGGTTTGCCTAAGTATGAATATCTTTTACACTGTATTAGGGATCTTCGCAGGGTGACTAATATTATTAGAGGTGTTGGGCAAATAAAAATTTAGAACCTTTTGGGTTTCCAACTGGGTTATCTTCTAATTTAATGTTTGGTTGACAAAAAAGAAAAAAAAATTTATGGCCTTTAATAAAAAATGTAAACTATTTATTTCTGATATGATAAAAAATGAATTCAATTTTTAATGTGCTTAAGTTTTTATTTGGACCCTTTTTATAACTATTTTGTAAAATTAGAACCTTTTTTATTTTTGACTATGGAATGGGCTCCAAGCTATTAGTCGTACTTACGGGCCTATGCCCTCAAGTTACCTTGCTTCTTAGAAGTGTATTGGGCTTGTTATAGAGATATTGTAGTACAATATTTTTGTTATATATAATTTAAACGAAGTCGTTTTATCGCAATAAAACCCTATTTTTTGCTATTTATTTCATTGTAGCCGCCTCATCTTTTATCTGATAGGATCATTTTCTCACAAAAATCGTCACCATAATCTCCTTCACTGGTAAGTATTTCAGGCTATCCAGTCATATATTCGCTTTAATGGTTAGATGATTTACACACTAAATATTTTTGCTTAGATGAGATAGATAATTTAGATAAGATAATATAAAATTTGCATTAATTTAGGTGAATTAGGAGCGATTCCGAGTTTTGTGTATGAACATAAATGAATTTTCTATCAAAATTTTATTCAAATAGATATATTTGAGTTGTGGTTCTTGAACTAAAAATTTTTGACATATAAAAATCTGAATTGAAAAATAAATCATAAACAATTTTTTGATATTTTAAACAAATATTTGCAGTAATATGTATACTCCGAGCAGGTTTAATGAAAAAACTATTGTTTTTTTCTGAAAGTTGATTACTTAAAAAAAAAAAATTAGTGAATAAAATTTGAACATCATGCACTCATTAGATATCTTACAAAAAAATTTGGTCAAAAATTGCTTAATTTTTTTCCTATAAGAATAAAGATGTCTACTTCTACTTTATGATATATATAGTAGATGGTTCATTTCAAATTTTCTAAACTTTTTCTGGGTAATGGAGTTGTACAACCGTGTTAGATTTGTAAAGATGCACTAAAAGATCTAAACCTTCTCTTTGAGTTCAAAGTTGATATCTATGTGATGGATTTTGTGTTTATTATACATGCATTCTTGAATAGTTATATTATATTTAGTGTATAATTTCTTTTGAAAATATATTTTTTTTGTCATTTTCATATGAAGCATAAGTTCTCTATCAAAAAAAAAAAAAAATCCGTGTTATCAAGTATATAGGTTAGTGAAGTTTTGGTAAAATAAAAGTTTTAACTTTTCATCAATTTATTCTGGTATTTTTATATATCCTAATACAACTACACTGGGTAAGATGTATCCTCCTTTTTTTTTGTTTTGACCCACTAGATAAAATGTCGTATGTGTCACATTTTGTATATACTTGTAAATTAACTGATACAGTTTTTAGTTTGTTAAATTTTGTAGTCGCTGTGATTTGTTGTAGCTCCCTCCAAAACAATGCCCGTTAAATGGTACGTTTGAAGAACCATTCGTGATTTTTTTTTTTAATAGAAATTGTTAAGTTAACCTCTTTTTCATTCTTTTGGTTTCTTTTTCCTAGGCTTTTGTATTGGAAACCAAATCAAAGATCAGGAGTAAGCAGCCAAGTCCTAAAGGAAGCTACAGAATGCATAGAGAGCCTCAATGGCGTCAAAGAAGCAAAATGGAAAGCCACTCTCGACTATTACAAGCCCATTCTGCGAGACGAGTCTAAACGAGCGGAGTTCCCTAGAGAAGTTGTGAGGGTTTCGCTTCCAGAGGAGCCAAGTAAGAACTATTTCGTCATCAGGAAGCAGAGGATCGTCATGGAGGCAGATTTGTCGTTTCAACTGATCATCGAGAAGCTCAAATCTTACACACCCAAGCTCTCGTTTGACTTTGAAGGGTTTCAGTATCAACTTGGTGATTTCCGATTGAGAGTTGGTAAAGTTATTCCTACTCATTCCCCGACCGTTAGAGCCGTAGTCATGGAGGTAAAGAATGATATAGCTTTTGAATAAATTGAGATGGTTCTATAAACAATGTTGTTGATGATCTAATTCAGTTAAAATGTTGATGCATACTCATACAATTTGTAACTCATATTGATTAAAATTGTGTGTGTGTGTGTGTGTGTATTATTCAGGTTGAGTATCTTCCTATATCATCAATGGAAATGGCAAGTAAAGTGAAGGAGGAGTTCTTGGAGATATGGGAAGAAGCTATGTTGAAAAGATCGTTGCCGGGTAAGTTTAAGAACATAGACTTCAACTTTGAAATGTTTGGACTTGGAGACAACTACACTCCGAAGCACACCGCTGTTCGATATGCTTTCTTCATGGGTAATTTGATGGCAGCGATCCAAACTAGGGTTTGAGGTATTATTGCTTTTAGAAATCAATAAGCATAATAAAGAAAATAATGGTAACTTAAATAAAGTTTGAAGAACAAGTTGTAAAAGTCAGAAGACTTGTGATATTGGAGCAGACTTTGAATTCAGTTTCTCTAGTTTGATTTGAATTCTGATTACATGTTTTTTTTTAATGCACTTTTGGTTTTAATGATTATGAATAGGGATGTTAAAAGTGGGTAAAAACTCAGTGGATACCCGAAACATATGTTTAAATCTATATTTAAAACATGGTTTTAGGATCTGCTTTTTTTTCTAAGAAATCAAACGGGTTAAAAATGAGCAGGTACTCGAAATTATAAAATCTTACACGGGTTTATCGTATCAGTTATGGGTACCCGTTGTGTTTTTTTTTTTGTCTTTCTAATCACCTAAACTTTTTTTTCTTGTCAAGTCTAATCACCTACACTAAACCCGCAAAATCACATTTTCCTACCAAAAATGCAAAATACAAAAACTCGTTTTCCCGCCAAAACTGCAAAATTACGTTTTCCAATTTATGAATCTTTCGACCCTATGTAGTATGTACTAGGGTAACAATGACAAAACTACTCAATTATTTTGTAACCACAAAATAAAACCATATAAAATGTTGGATTAGTGGGCTTGGGATTATTTGAGTGAGTCATGGAGTTGGGTTGAAGGCCCATAGATGAAGAGAAGCCCAAATGCAGAATCAAAACGCAAAAGTGAGTTTTGGCGGGTGCGGTTGCATATTTCTTCCAAACAGAGCTTTAACAATATATACAGAGAGAAACAAAAGAGTGAGAGTTTGAGAGAGCTACAAGTTGAAGAAATCGAGTAGACTAAGAGAACCAGAGAGACAGAGAGAGAGAGAAAGATCCAGGTTTGATTCTTCGTCTTCAACCTCTAGGAGACTCATTTAGGCGTCTGTGTAGTTTTTTGTTTTCTCTCTTTTGTACCGATTTCAAAACTTAAAAGCGATTAGATGAAGATCTTACCTGAATCATGTTAAAATCACTTCAGAGAGCTATTTTGCTTTCGATTTTGGTTTCGTGTTATTACGATGTCGGACTAAAACTTGTATATGATTCACCGGATCGTTTTTTTTTTTTTTTTTCCTTGTTGATCGTTCACTTTGCAGGTAGGTTTTGCTTTCGTTGCATTGAGTTTACCTTAGTATTTGGCTTTGAACACAAAGTTTATATTTGATGTCTGTTTAGTGTTTGATGAAATTCCTCTGAGTAATGTTTCTTTGATAAGCAAATTAATGAATTAAGAGCTGTGATGAAGATTATGTCCTTAATTATTCCACATCCAGATGAGAAAAATGGAGGTCTTGCCTTTGAAATTAAGCTTGATCCTTCATTGGTATGTACTGTATTATTTTCTACTGAATTAGGGAAGTTTTAAGATATTCCACTGAATTTGCTATGTCCTTCCTCGTCTTTTCTTGCATTGTTAAGCTTTGTTCGAGGTACATGGATCTTGTACTTTGGAATGTCGAATTATCCAGGGCATTAATCACTCTCTCAAGAGTTATGTGGCCACTAGCAACATCTTGAATCCTAAGATGGTACACTAGTTTTTTCATACGCTTCTGATCTGATACCAATCTAGTTTATTTTTGTAGTTTGATATCGTGATGCTTATATACGCTTGGTTTTCTCTTAGGATGATCTTTTCTGTAAGCTTGAGTATATACGTTGTTCAGACGGTGTTCAAAAGCCTAGAAACCGTAGTTTCAAAATGTGTATCTTCGACAGCAGAAAACTTAGCCCAATGTTCACTAGGGAGAGGAAGTAGTGTCTCTAATGTTGGGGAATCAAGATTGTCCTAAAGCCCTAAAGCTACTAGTACTGAGATAATTAAGTCTCCTATGGTCAACTTGTATTCTTCTCCCACAAATACCTTAATAATCCTAGTTTTCTTACGTGCAAAATTTCACCCGCCATATAGTACATTCACATATGGAATTATGTTGGAAGAGATAGCAACCTGACATGAAGACAAGCAAGTCTCTGCTACTGGGATCTTGCTTTCGCCTAACGGTCTTAAAAGTCTTAGAAACTGTATCTCCAATGCAATTAGTGAATGCAAATCCAATGTTGGTGGATCCAGATTGTCTTAAAGCTACTATAACTGAGGTAAGCAAGTCTCCTATAGTCAACTTGTAATTTTCTTCCACAAGCACCTTAACACTCCCGGTTAATCTTGCGTACAAAACTTAACTAGTCAGAGTGTATTCACATATGGACTTATGTTGGAAGAGATAATAACCCGAGATGAAAACAGTAAAGTCTCTGTAAATGGGATGTTGTTGTCGCCTAACGGTGGAATCAGTGTTAATGGCCCTCCAACAACTCTAAGTGGTAATGGTATTGATCACATAGCCTCTCTACAAGCCAACATAACCTGAGACAACACCAAGCTTGTGAATGGAGCTATTGTTAGAGAGAGGAATGTCTTTTAGGTTTTGTATAAATCCCTTGATAGAAGTTGGTGTTGTTACATTACAAATTTTTTTCACATAGTAACACAAATGGCAGGTGGACCAAGGCTTGGGTATAGGAAGCAATTTCCCGCTCTTCAACCAACACCAACTAACACTAACAAGATTCAATCAACTGAAGCAAGTAGAAGAAGGATCAGGTAATCCACAACCACCAGTTCTAGTCGTCCACATTACGGTGGATGCATAGGCGATCCTCCAAGCTATGATGCTTTTGTTCTTGGTGGACCTAACTCTGTTCGAGGCTATAGCGTCGGAGAGCTCGGTGCAGCTAGAAACATTCTCGAGGTTAAATATTAAAACAAAACTCAATATCGTCCCTTATAACAATCTAATCATGCTGTTAAATTGAATAGGGTTGGTGATGAGATTAGTATACCTGTGAAGAACACACATGTGTATGCCTTTGCTGAGCATGGGAACGATTTGGGAAGTTCAAAGGATGTGAAAGGAAAGCCAACAGCGGTTAACAGGAAAATGGGTCATGGTTCATCGTAAGGTTTGGGTGTGAAACACGGTCAGGTGCGAGCTGAATATACTATACGTCACAATCGTTGAACCGGTGCTCTGTTTCTCAGGTTTGGAGAACGATACTAAGTTGATGTCCCTGAAGACTTTGTGCTCCTTTCCTTTGTTAATTCTAATACTGTGGGTTACTATAATCCTTATACTCTCTAGTCATGTAAATGCATGCATCGCAAGTCAATCAGTTTAAGCTAGTCTTCTTCGAGCTTCCCATGATAGCTATGCGATATACGAGCTTTTGGTTATCTGGTGTCACCTGCTGAGGAAGGTGTCGACCGATATTGCCACATTGGTCATCTGGTGTGACTGACAACTCGACATCCCCGAAAATCTTAGCAGTATGGACCAACACCTTCACATGGTGTCAACTTACCAAAGTCCTCACGCCGTCCACAACTTGGTGTCGACCGGCACCAATACCAATCATCGATCTCCTTTGATCTCTAGCTCCGAATTCCGCCTTTGACCGCACCAAGGTCAGCCAAGGTTCCTCCAAATGTCTCACCAAGCAATAGAAGGCCCGAAATCACACAGATAAGCAAGGAATCAAACCAGAACTCACAAAAAACACCAAATAGAGATTTTAGTTTTGACTACCCATGGTCATGCACTCACCTTTGCAAAACATAAAGAAATAGATCACACACGACCAGAGTCAGTACCACCGCATGCTCCTAACACGCTCGCAGCCTCATATCTCCAACCACAGGAACAGATCTTTCAGGAACAGCTCAGAACTCTCGTGAAACTCTGTGGAGGCTTTCTCTCTTTCCAAAAAGGTAAAAATGGCTAAACTTAAGTCAAGACTTCGGAATTTCTATTAAATACCCGAGCCCTAGAGTTTTCAAACCCAAAACACAACCAAACGAACGTGTCACTTAAATTGATCCCCAAAAAAATTGTTGGTGTTAACTAACACTAGTTTGTGTCGATTGGCATCTACCCTCAAAACCAATAATTTGATTCATGGATGTTACAATAAAACTATGGATACTCACTAGATTTTTTGTTTTCTTAAAAATCTCAGTTACTAATTAAGCAACGAAGTTTTGCGTCCCAAAATTCAAAAGTCTAACACAAGAGCCCTTAAATCCAATTAAGACACGAACTCACAGTCACCTTTAAGGGATTAACAAATTTATTAATGAACTTGTTCAAGCAATTGACTAATTTATCAACACTTTAAAATCAGAAAAGTGAAACACAAACTCATCTTTGTGTTTCGTTTTTTCAATCGATTTCTAATTTATGATAGACATTTGCTACTTTAAGATTTTTGATTAATTAATTTATCCATACTAGTTTTTCTGTTTTTTAATTTGTGTAATTAACTTATTGATTCTAGTTTTACATACATAGAACTCTTTGTGTGATATAATTGCAAGTTGTCTAGTAATTTCATAATCGTATTGTCTTGATTTTGGTATATTTGGTCTAATTTCATAATCGTAATTTGTCTTCATTTTGCTATATTTTTTCTAATTATCATATTTGGTTAAGCATAAACCTAAAGAAAGAAAGAGAAAATTAGGATATTCACGAGTAGCTCTAGTATCATCGGATTTTTTTCGGGTTTATCCACAATATTTAAAACTCGTTTAGATTTTTTGAATTGAAGTTTTTTTAGACAGGTTTTTCTTGGATTCAGATCGGACTGAGATTTTTATCCACCATAACATCCATAATCTCGTAACAAAATAGAAATTCAATTTTACCCTTAGTTTTATATGCAAGCTTAATTAAAAATTCATACTTGGCCATCATAATTCATTAATAATGATTAAAGAAATGTTTACTAGATCAACCATCACACTATTTGCATCACTTGCATCAAGATCATAGATTTCTTCTAATAGGCAGCAATTCGAAATAAAAAGTTAGGTCAAGCAGTATACTTTGATTTCAGATTCAGTCTTTATTAAATAAAACTACTTCCTCTGTTTCATAAAGAATGTCGTTTTGACATATTCACACAAATTAATAAAAGTTTGAATTATATGTGTTTGTCTATATTTAATAAGTGGTTAATGATCTAAATTCAATAAAAAGAATTTTAGATTTAGAGGTAAAAAAAAAATTTAATATTAACATTAAACACTCATTAGAAATGTAAAATAACACTCTTTGTGAAACAAAAAAATTGACACTTTTTATGAAACATAAGGATTATTTTTGTGGGCATGCACAACCAATACAACGGTTTTGAGGAGAAGAGCAATGAGGAAGGAGGCAAAAAGTTTTTGAGTCCAAAAACTGTACGGAACATCATAATGAAATAGTGGAGCAAGACGTACGTAGTCTTTGATATATGATTTATTTTGGAACTTGCAAGCTTCACACAGATTTGGATTCATTGTAATTTGGCTCGTTTCTTTGGAAAAATAGCAAAACAAAGATTAACAACAACTTTGGTATTTAAATAGCTTTGTGGGCCAAAGTGATGAGCTCAAAGTGACACAAATACCATCATCTATATGATTAATTAACATCGTATATTCGTTATTGGTTTCACATTCGAGCCAATTAGATACCAAGTTTGATGTAGTTTCCTTCTTTCTCTATCAAAACACTCTACCCTCTTTGTTGCATTCAATTGTAAATCCGTTTTTTCTTTTTTTGAATAAAATTTTACAGTCATAAAAAAAAAAGATTCTCTCAAGAAAAAACAGAATTTCGAACAAACTGAATAGCAGTTGAGTCACAATACAACATAGGTTTTTGAGCATTTATGACGCGAAATTCTTGAAGGAACTGGACTAAGCTCACAAGTTACAAACAATACTCACCATTCTTAATAAGTTCATGCACCCAATAAAGACATATAAGCAATAATACTGCTTAATGAGTATGGGTTATCTCGTCTCACTAGGCTAACATAATTATAGTTGTTCATACATATATTTCTAAGTCCTAATTATCCATGGAATATCGGTTCATTTGATTCAGTTTCCACTCAATCACTTAGTCGGTCTAATTTGTCATTGCCTTTCGAAAGTCCACTTTCACTTTTGTTCGACCTAATTAAATTAATCATAACTAGATCAAATCATGCAACTAATCAAACAATCAAGTTTGTTTTTAATGATCAGGATTAGGATTGTCAATATAACAAATACTATCATTTATTTTTATAATAAATCACTAGTAATGCCATTTTAAATACTGAATAATTAAAAATTATACATGCTCGACTACAAATTAATTTACATATGTTACACATACCAACATTTTTTGTTTGACGTCACACGTACCGACATAATATCTTCAAACGAATTAATGTCATATACGGTATGTGAATATAAATAATCATGTTTACATTGACATTACGGTATGTGATTATAAATAATCATGTTTACATTGACATTTTTGACTTTTTTTTTTTGTGAAGTTTGATCGGTGTTAGTAAAATATATCTCAAAAACTTCAAACTCGTTTAGATTCCTTCAAATTGGTTTTTGTCTAAGAAACTATAAAATTAGCAACTAGGAAAGTGCAAGAGTCGTTGCACTTGTTTATTATGAAACACGAAGAAGCACGGTGGCGCGTGGAAATTACCTAGAAACTACGAAGAAGACGTGAACTCCACGTTCTTTCTCTTCCATCTCTTCCCACTACAAATCTCAAGAAGATGCTAAAATCCGAAACATGTCATACTTCAAACGAAACGAAGGCACAATTTTTTTCGCGTTTGCGAGCATAGGGTTCATAGCGTTTTACTGCATCAATTACTTCATACGGCGATGTAGAGACCGGTCCGCCTCAGCCGGGAACACCTCGGAGGAAGTTGGAATGAGTTCGAGGAGACCACCGCGAGGGCTTGACCCTGAGGCCATTGAGTCGTGTCCTTCATTCGTTTACAAGGAAGCTAGAGGGATTGAGCCAGGTATAGGCGAGCTAGAATGCGTAGTGTGTTTAAATGAATTCAAAGACGACGAAACGTTGCGTTTGGTACCTCCTTGTGTGCATGTCTTTCATGCTGACTGTGTAGACATATGGCTTTCTCATAGCTCCACGTGTCCTATCTGTCGTGCTGCTGTAGTTCCCTAATCGCGTCAGCTACTCACGTTTGACTTTTACATGTGCCGTTCAAGAATTTGTATTTGTGAATACTATTGTGTTTATATAGATAAGTTCTTTCCAAACAAAGATGATATTACTCCTTTTCTCCTTTCGGGTAAAAAAACTGAGTGTATAAAACCAAACACAAACCAAAAAAACTCAAGCTGAACTAGATCGCAACATTTGACGTCAGGTTTTAGATGATATTTAGCCAGAAGCCTGGAACATGAAGATCAAGACCGGTTTAGGTAATATCTAGAACGTGAAATCCAAGTAACCACCATTTGTTTTATCAAACAACTAACTCAAACTAGACGTGGTTTGGCTTAGTGGCGAGCCATTTTCTATTTGATAAATAAATAAAAAATTATTTACATTTCAATGGTTTTTTTTTTCTTTTTTGGTGTTAGATCTCATCTCAATGAAATTTGAAAAAGAGTTTTGTCAATTGGAAAACATTACACATATCATTTTATATATTAAGAGAAAAGAAAGCTATCTTGGTATGTCAAAAGTATGATTCATTTTATATTTTAGAAACTATGGAAAAACATGGACCATATTTTTTTCTTAGTTGGTTATAGCATAAGTAAAAAGGTAATTGCTGAAAAAAAAAATCTAAAAAGGTAATTAAGAACAACTGTAGTCGTCACTTGAAACATACATGTACAGTTTTGAGTTTGATTTTCATTTGGAACAAAGTTATGGCGCAACGTAGAAACTGGGACTGAGGCCCTTGGGCTTTGCTGCAATTGAAATTGTTCCGCTGGCCAAGCTCGCTCTACACGCTAGTCCATCATGTGAATAATTGGATGGCTTAAGTCCATTTTTGTTGGACCAGATTATATCATAATGACCATATCGTTAATAAGTTAAACATATGATGGTGGTATCAGTGCTGGCTTAAACATATTACATGCGTCTGGGCAAATTAAAAAAAAATGTATCTTATTCTATAAAAAAACTTATTGATTTTTTTTATGTCT
Organism: Camelina laxa; assembly: GCA_024034495.1. Taxonomy (NCBI): domain Eukaryota; kingdom Viridiplantae; phylum Streptophyta; class Magnoliopsida; order Brassicales; family Brassicaceae; genus Camelina; species Camelina laxa. Next base: position 14,449,912 of record CM043881.1, read on the forward strand.
CTTTGGTTCGTATTATTTTTTGTGCTTCTTTCTAGCTTATAAATTTTATTTTTGTACTTCTTTAATTTACATTTTTTTTTGTGTCTTTTTCTAGTTTACAAAATTTTTTTTTTGTGTTTCTTTAATTTATAAAAGTTTTTTTGTGCCTTTTTTCAGCTTACAAAGTTTTTTTTGTGCTTCTTTAACTTATAAATTTTTTTTTGTGCCATTTTTCTTATATGTATATGTCTCTTTTATTTATGTACCCGGGGCGGTTGCACTACCCGCTCTCCTAGTTAAACCGGCACTGGGTGGCATGGTGCAAGCACCTTATTCATCAGTCACATCCCATTGAGGACGTGAACAATTGTCGACGAGCAAGATTAGGTCAAAACTGTCGGAAAAGTCTCGTTGCGTATTCAATAAGTTAACAGAGAGGAGACTAGTGGGCTTGTACTTGTTTTACGTCTACAGTGGACGTAAAGACTTCTTCAGAACTAATTAACGTTAGAGGAAAAAGCCAGACCAATCATTCGAACCAAAACAAAAACTAACTAGCATAATAGTAATACAATATTTAGTGTTGTGACGAACATATCTTATTGCTACGATCGACTTCTTCTTCTCTTTCTGTTGCTCTAATTCTCTAACCAGAGACATGGAGCCCAAGTGATCCACCGGTTAGAGTACAAAAGGGTGATTCATATCATGAATATATTCACGAGAGATCTCATCCGTCGTAGAAAGTGTTTTATTGCCACTCTTCCTTTTCCATTTCTTGCCTTACGTAACCTGCCAGCAAGAGTCGGAATCCGCAGACCGTAATAGAAAAACCAATTTCTCCAAGGAATTGATCATTGCAATCATTTTGCTTGTAACATTTATTTCATTAAGCACGGTCGCTTGTTGCTTGCATAAAATATTCTATAGCGCAGAAATTGAGGCGGCAGGCCATGAACTGTTTCACAGCAGACCCAGGCGTGGGCTCGAGAAGGAAGTCATCATCAAGTCCTTTCCATCTTTCTTCTATTCGGAAGTTAAAGAGCTCAAGATAGACAAAGGCGGAGTAGAATGTGCGATTTGTCTAAGTGAGTTTGAGGATCAAGAAACACTACGTTGGATGCCTCCCTGTAGCCACACTTTCCATGCTAATTGCATTGATGTGTGGCTCTCTTCTCGGTCCTCATGTCCGGTATGTCGTGAGAATCTCTCTCTGAAACCGGGTGAAACCTTTCCATATCCGAGCATTGATGTTGAAATGGGAAATGTACGAAGAGGTGTTCAAGAACACCCCGAGGAGAGAAGTTTCACAGGTAATAGTTTGGCATGGAATAATAATGCAAATTATGGAATAACTCGATCGAGATCTACCGGGTTGCCGTCTAGCTGGCAGATTCCTGAGAAATTCTTCTCTCGATCTCATTCGACTGGACATTCATTGGTACAACTAGGTGAGAATCTAGACCGATTCACACTGCAGTTACCAGAGGAGGTGCATAGAAAATTGGTTAGCTTGAATCTGATAAGGATAAGCCACATGGCGTTACCTCAAGCCATGAGTTCGAGACAGGGCTACAGGAGCGGGAGCGATAATAGCGGTTCCTCTCTCTTTCTCTTTTCAAGCCTTGGGACAAAGGCTCCAAAGGCTTTTGTTTGGTCTACACATAACAGGAATGATCAGTTCCGAGAGACTTCTGAAGATACGAACAACAACTTCGGTGAGAGGTCGTTCGAACGCCTCATGCCAGAGAAGGTATAACTTTTTTTTTTGGACAAACCCAGAGAAGCTATAACCTATGTATAGTTTCACCCCTTCAAAAGTCGATCTCCTTTATTATATAGTTTTTCAATTAGCATCTTTGGAATATCTTATACAGTTTTTTCAAGGTATGCTAAATGCAATGGAATATCTTATAGTTTACATTTTTTCTATAGAACTCCGCAGTTAAGCGTGCTTGGACGAGAGTAGTACTAGGATGGGTGACTTCCCGGGAAGTCCTCGTGTTGCATCCCTCCCTCTTTTAGAAAAAAAAGAATTTAGACACGTCAACATAGGTGCGATCCCAAAGGCGATTAGGGTTTTGTCGTCCACCGCAAGTCAGAACTGACTTGGTGGTTCGCCGCCAGTGGATACCATGACGGAGGAGGGCTCCGGTGATGGTGGTGTTCCGGTTTCAGGGTCTCAGAGTGGGATCTCCAGTCCTAAGTCATATGCGAATGCTGTTGGAAGTAAGCCAAGTCTCTCTAAGTTTGATTTTCACATTTCTGTGGTGGATGGCAAATCTCTTGTGGCTGTGCCAGAAGCTATTCTCAATGATTCAACACCTCTGTGGGAGGACTTTCTCATTGGGCGGTTCCCTTCGGATGCGCCTCATGTGGCTAAGATTCATGTCATAGTGAATAAGATATAGACTTTGGGTGATAAGAATATTAAGATTGATCTCTATAAGGTGAATGAGACCACTGTCAAATTCCGGATCCGCAATGCCTCTGCTCGGCTGCGTGTGTTGCGACGCGGTATGTGGAACATCTGTGCTTTGCCAATGATCGTCTCTAAATGGTCGCCAATTTTGGAGGACGCTCAACCAGAGATCAAAACGATGCCATTGTGGGTTACTATCAAACATGTTCCGCACTCCTTGTTCTCGTGGGATGGTCTCAGTTTTCTTGCGAGTCCTGTAGGGGAGCCTAAGAGGTTGCACCCGGATACGGAGCTCGTTACAAGTTTCGAGGATGCAAAAATATTTGTGGAAGTAGATTTAATGCAGGAGCTTCCAAAAACGTTTTTTTCAAGATTCGTGAGGAAGAAGTTTGTGTGGAATATGAATATGCTTGGCTGCCTCCGCGGTGTGGTTTTTGTCGCAAGTGGGGACATTCTGATGAGGGTTGCTTGGCGAAGTTAGCAAAACCTGCTGCTTCTCCGGATCGGGTGCAGGTTGTGGCGTCTCCTGTCCAGTCTCCTCCTTTAGGTTTGGAGTTAGGACAGCGGGACACGACTAATTCGGATTCACAGTTGACCGTGGTTGAGTCTTCGAATGGGGTTGTGGTGGGTTCTGGGGGTGCTGCGCGGGCAGAGTCCTCTGTTTTGTTAGATGAGAATCAAAAAGCTTCTTTATCTGAGGGGGATTGGACCCAAGTTACCAACTCTGGGGGGAAAAGTTCGCAACAATTGCAGAAGCAACTATTGTTTGGAGAGGTCAGCATTGCTTCACCCACTCGCTTTGATGCATTGAGGGATGCAGAGGATGGTGAAATCATTCCCGATACTAGCAAAGTTGAGGTTGAGAAGTTTGCTCTCCCGCCGGTTTCTGATTCAGCGAAGGAGACAGTTCTCTTAACGGTTCGTAAACCCCCGATTGCGAAGGATCCTGTTGATGTGCGCGTGCAACAGACTCGGAACGCTAAGAATGCGCATAAGTTTTTGGCAGACTCTTCTCAAAAAGCTAAAGACCCAGTCTCTAGCAATCTCAACAAACGAAACTCTCAGAAGAACAATTTATGTCGGGTTTCTTCTGGAATATCCGCGGCTCAAATAAATCAAATAAGCATGATGTTGTCCATCAATGGATCCGAAAGAATGATTTTCAATTTGGCTGTTTGTTAGAAACGAAGGTACAAGAGCACAATGTAAGTACGGTGTTGCGGAATACTTTTGGGAATTGGAATTTGGCTTCAAATTATGAGTTTAGTCGCCTTGGGAGAGTTTGGGTTCTTTGGAACCATAAAACAAAGTTACAAGTGTTCAAGAGTGGGCAGCTCATTACTTGTTCAGTTAAACTCGGAGAAACTAGGGAGGAGTTTTGGTGTTCTTTCATATATGCACGTAATACTGCTGAAGAAAGACGAGAGTTATGGTCTGATCTCAAGCGTCAACATGATCTTGCATCTTTTCGAGGTAAACCATGGATGATATTTGGGGATTTTAATGAAACCATTGATGTTGAGGAGCATTCTAATTCTGTTGTGGCACCTTCTGTTACCTCGGGAATGCGTTACTTCCAAGAAACTATACGACATTGTGCACTTTCGGAGATGAGGGCCACAGGTCCGCCCTTCACTTGGTCCAATCATCAAGAGAATGGTCCACTTTGCAAAAAATTGGATCGCGTTCAATTTAATGTGGACTGGCCGCAGGTTTTTCCCAATGCTTACTATGTGATGGAGGTGGGACGTTGTTCTGATCACCTGCGTGGTAGGATCTGTCTTGGCTCGGACATACAGAGGAACAAAGGGCCCTTTTTATTCACAAATGTCATGGCCTCTCAGCCTGATTTTACGTCGACTGTGGAAGCTCACTGGGGCGACTCTCCTGCTTTATATCATTCTACCTCCTCACTCTTCATGCTGAGTAAAAAACTGAAGCAACTCAAGCCTTTGCTACGCACTATGAGCCGAAACACACTAGCGGATATTTCCCGCAGAGTTTCAGTGGCCTTTGAGGACCTCTGTACTAAACAAATGGCTGCTTTGTCGAGTGCCTCGCCTCAGGATACTGCCGATGAATTGCTTGCACATGATAGATGGGAGAGGGTTGCAGGATTGAAAGAGAATTTTTTGAAGCAGAGATCCAAGTTGCATTGGTTAAATGTTGGGGATCAGAACAACAGAGCTTTTTACTCTGCCATTAAAGAGCGTCACACTCTTAATTATATCCACGAGATCACTGATCCCAGTGGAGTTTGTTTAACGAATCTTGCGGATATTAAGGCTGAGCGAGTGCGTTTTTTCTCACATCTGCTTTCCTCTACGCCTCCTGAATTCACAGGCATTTCTGTTGCTGACCTGCAATCTTGTTGTCTTTTCGGTGCTCTCTGTCACAACAAGACTTTCTCATCAAGGATGTCTCGGCTGGGGAGGTCAAGCATGTGCTTTTTTCAATGCCTTTAAACAAATCTCCGGGTCCTGATGGCTACACGGTGGAATTTTTCAAAAGTGCTTGGCCTATTCTAGGATCTGATCTAACCACGACTGTTCAATCTTTCTTTAAATTCGGTTTTCTCCCAGAAGGTGTTAATGCAACGATCTTGGCTCTCATTCCAAAAACGCCTTCTGCGTGTGAAATGAAGGACTATCGTCCTATTTCTTGTTGTAATGTTTTATACAAGCTCGTCTCCAAGCTGCTAGCAAACCGCCTCAAAAACCATCTTGCCAGAGTTCATCGCACCAAATCAGTCATCTTTTGTTAAAGATAGGCTCTTGATGGAGAATCTGCTTCTTGCCACTGAGCTTGTGAAAGATTATCACAAGGAGGATGTGTCTTCACGATGTGCTATGAAAATTGACATTTCGAAAGCATTTGATTCGGTACAGTGGCCTTTCTTACTGAATGTTCTCACTGCACTAAATCTCCCTGCCATGTTTATTCATTGGATTCACCTCTGCGTCTCTACTGCCTCATTCTCTGTTCAGATCAATGGGGAGTTAGCGGGTTTTTTTAAGAGTGAGCGAGGTTTGCGTCAGGGCTGCTCTCTCTCTCCGTATCTTTTTTGTGATCTGTATGAATGTCCTATCTTCCATGCTAGACAGAGCAGCTACGGTTCGCCAGTTTGGTTTTCATCCTCGTTGTCGTGGTTTGAATCTCACTCATCTCTGTTTTGCGGATGACATAATGGTTTTTACGGATGGCAAGGTTTCATCTCTAGAAGGGGTGTTGGAGGTCTTTAAGGACTTTGTGGCATATTCAGGCTTAACTATAAGCTTGGGAAAATCCACCTTGTTCTTAGCGGGAGTTTCTGCTCAAGACCGTGAAGTGATAACAGGCCAGTTTCCTTTCGCATCAGGTTCTCTGCCAATTCGCTATTTGGGGTTGCCACTGCTTACTAAGAGAATGACTCTTCATGATTGCCTTCCGCTTATAGAGAAGATTCGCTCGCGTTTTACTTCCTGGAAGCATCGTGCACTTTCCTTTGCAGGGAGGTTGCAGCTTCTCACCTCTGTTATCGCCTGTCTCACTAATTTCTGGGTTTCTGCGTTTCGACTTCCTAGTGCGTGCGTAAAGGAGATTGAGCATATCTGTGCAGCTTTTCTCTGGTCTGGTCCAGAGCTAAATGCAAAGAATAACAAGCTTGCTTGGGCTGATGTGTGTATGCCTATACAAGAAGGAGGGCTCGGTTTGAAGTCTTTAGTGGAGGTTAACAAAGTTAGTTGTTTTAAGCTCATTTGGCGTATCACTTCGGCAACTAACTCTCTATGGGTTAACTGGATTAAACGAGAGTTGCTGCGTTCGGCGTCCTTCTGGTCGGTTAAGGAATCCACCACTAAAGGTTCTTGGATGTGGAAAAAACTTCTCAAGTACAGATTGCAAGCTCGAGAATTTCAGAGGATGGAAGTGGGGAATGGCACTTCGGTTTCTTTTTGGTACGATCACTGGTCCTCTCTCGGGAGGTTGTCTGGACTTTTGGGGGAGCGTGGGTCCATTGCTTTGGGTATTCTGGCTAATGCTTCCGTTTCTTTGGTTCTGCAAACGCATACAACTCGCCATCATCGCTCAGTTCTACTGAATCGTTTGGAAACAGAAATCACTCAGCTGTGTGTTCGCAGAGATACGACGCTTGAGGATAAGGCCCTTTGGAGGCGATCAGATGCTCAGTTTGTGCCTAGTTTCTCTACTTCACAGACTTGGCAGCAGATTCGAGTTGCAGGACTACAAGTCAGTTTGTATAAGGGGGTCTGGTTCTCTAATTCCATCCCAAAACATGCTTTTATTCTTTGGCTTGCAGTTCGGAGTCGCCTTACCACGGGAGATCGAATGTTAGCTTGGAACAGGGGAGTGGATCTGGGTTGTGTGTTTTGCACGGCATCCCTGGAAACACTACCACATCTATTCTTTGGTTGTCCTCACACTGCTCGGGTCTGGCAGGCTCTCTCTAGCCAGCTTATGTCTCGGCATTGTACTGGTAGCTTCCCTCAAATACTGGCTCTGCTCTCTGGTTCCACTCTGACAGGTACCATTAGCTTTCTACTGCGTCTTCTCTTCCAGGCTGCGGTCCATACAATCTGGATGGCAAGGAACCGGCGACGACACGGTGATATGTCCAGCACAGTTGACTACCTAATCCGGTTTCTAGAACGTTTGATTCGCAACAAACTCCTCTCCCTCCAGAAGAAGACCACTAAGTTTGGGGATGCTCTCCAGCTTTGGTTATCAACACGTTCTTAACACTATATGCTTTCTTTTATTTCTTTTAAACTGAGTTTGGCATAAGGATGCATTTCATGTAAAAAGGAACTTTTTTTTTGGTTTGAATATATTTTCACATTCATTCAAAAAAAAACAATAAAAAAAAAATTAATAATGTATTTTTAAGATTTGATTATTCCAGACAAAAGTTATATATTTGATCATTTGATGAATGTAACATGTGACGCTCCATTTTGCAATTAGAGACTAGTAACCTTCACTCTCTGGTCTATGTCTTCTCATTACAAAGTGAGAAGATATGTTAAAATTTGCATCATGTCATACTTCAAAAGAAACAAGGGAATAAATTTGTTTTCCTTTGTGAGTATCGCGTTCATAGTATTTTACTGCTTCAATTATTTTATCTGGCTATACAGGATTGAACAACCGCAGCGAGGGCTTGACGGTGAAGCCATCGTGTACAACGAGTCGTTTCCGTCATTCATTTACGTGAAAGAGAATTCATGTATGTTTGAAGTCTGAAACAAATTCAGAAAGCGATGAAAATAAACATTGCGTTTGGTACAAGTACCTAGTGTACATGTCTTTCTTTCTGACTCAGTGACTTTATAGACATATGATTTGACTCTCTTACTGCTAAACATGTCCCCTGCTGTTGTAGTTCCTTAACCAATTTCTCACCTTTGACTTTAAATTACCTTTCCTTTTTTTCTCAAAATGATTTTACTCCATAGTTCCATGTTTACGAGACTTTTCTCGACAGTTTCCAATATGCAATTGTCTAATTAGGTCAAAACCATCAGAAGAGTCTGCTTGCGTAATCAACAAGTTAATAAAGAATCGGTGGAGAGATGTACTTGTTCTACGCCTACGGTAACATAAAGACTTCTTCAAAGTCAAACGTCGTAGGAAAAACCTTAATCAATCATTCGGACCAAAACAAATCTAATATCTTATCGTGACAGGCAGATCTTAGAATGATCTACGAATCAGATTTTATATAATGACCTCCTTCTTTTCTCTTTGTCTCGCTCTTAACGGGAGAGACTTGGAACCTAAGTGATTCACCGTGATATTACAGAAGAACCATTCACATAATGACTATCATCCACCAGATCATCGCATGTACTTTATTGCAGATCTTCTTTTTTCAATATTTGCCTTGTGTAACCTGCCAGAAAGACTGGGAATCCACATACGGCAATAAAAAGAATAATATCTCGACGTTAGCAATGGTTGGAATAATCTTTCTTGGGATGTTCGTCTCCATTTTAATATTTTGTTTCTCGTTCTTTGCTCTATTTGTATACTATTATCGTAGATTGATTGCAGAGGAAGGCGATGAAGTACTGCACAACGGAATAACCATTGGGGTCGAGAAAGAAATCATTGAGTCATTTCCGTCTTTCCTCTATTCAGAGGTCAAAAGGCTCAAGATAGGCACAGGTGGAGTGGAATGTGCCATTTGTCTAAAGGAGTTTGAGGATGAAGACACGCTACGTTGGATGCCACCTTGTAGTCATACTTTCCATTCTAGTTGCATCGACGTATGGCTCTCTTCTCAGACAACATGTCCCGTCTGCCGTGCCAATCTGTGTATGAAACCGGGCGAGAGCTTTCCATATCCGAGCATGGATCTTGAAACTGGAAATTCACAAAGAGGTGTACTAGAACCCCCAGACGAGATAAGCTTGACAGATAGTAGTGTGACATGGAACAACAATGCATATGATAGAACAACTAGATCAAGATCTACAGGGTCATTGTCGAGCTCGGGCATGGCTCATGAGATATTATACCCGAGATCTCATTCGACCGGACATTCATCCGTTCAACTAGGTAAGAATCTAAACCGATTCACTCTGCAGTTACCGGAGGAGGTGCAAAGACAATTTTTTAGCTTGAATCTGATAAGGAGAAGCCACATGGCTTTACCTCAAGCCATGAGTTCGAGACAGGGCTACAGGAGCGGGTGTGTTGTGAGCGAGAGAAACGGTTTCTCTCAAGGAAAACAAACACTTCGGCAAGCTCTATCTAAGTCTCTCTCTTTCTCTTTTCAAGCAGATCATGTTCCGTCCACAATTGGCAGGAACGATCTATTGTTAGAGACTTCCCAAGTCAAGGACAAAGATTTAGGTGAACAGTCGTTCCATAGCCTCATGCCAGAAAAGGTCTAATCTGTGTAGATATGTGTCCTATATGTCGTGCTGATGTAGTTCCTAATCGAGTCTCTTAGCCTTTGACTTTTCTTTGTCCGTTCCAAGCTTACCTTTGTAAATAAAATTATCTTCTTTTTTTTTTTAATTTTATTTATTTACGATGTGTACAAGTAGGATTAGGTCAAAACTGTCAGATAAAATCTTGTTGCGTAGTCAACAAGTTAATAGAGAGGGCATGACTCATGAGTGGGACTTGTACTTGTTCTACGTCTACGAAGAACATAAAGACTTTTCCAAAGTCCAAAATGTTGGGGGAAAAAGCCAAACCAAACATTCTGACCAAAACAATTTTCTAACATATTAATTAGGAATTGCAATATATTTGTTGTCGTGAAGGGCATATCTTATTGATCTACAAAGCAGATTTATGGGGAAATTGATTTAAAAGGACATTTTTTCTTCAATTTGTCCCACTATACTTTTTTTTTTGAAGTTTGGTAGAATAGGTTTTAGAATACAGAAAAACTCAGTTATACCCTTAATAACTCTATTAGACCCTTAATTGTAGAAAAAACCAATATTTCCTTTTTCTGTATTTCTTATTTTTTGTATACTTTTTTATATTTAATCAAAACAATATTTAATAATCCAATTCCTTATGTTTTTTTTTACTTTTTTTTTTGTATTACATTTTTTTACTACTTACCTACCATAAAGGAAAAAAACTAGACATTATCGATCAGTCCCACCGGCGACTATCTCTCTCTCTCAAACGATATCGACTCCGTTAGTTTCTTCCACCGGCGAGGATCGACGACTCCGGCAGCTTTCCCACCGGCGACGACTCCGGTAGCTTAGAACGTAATCTTAAGAATATATATGATTAGCATAATTTCGGGATTACGTAAATATTTTGTTTCCTTAAATTTCGGATTCAGTTTCCTTGTCTAACATAGTGTTGAATATACTTTCTAAATTAGATTTCGACATAGAGGAAAGTGTAGAATTAGTGTTCTAATTTTCGCAGGACACATGATAAAATGTAGATTTCATATTCTGACTTTAGTAGAATATGTATAAAGTGGAGAAAACAAATTCTAAAATTTGTAGAATATAGAGTTATGTGTAGAATATATATTCTAATTTCTGTAGAAGACATACAAAATCCGAATTCTAAAAGTTTTAGAAGATATATTTATTCTAAAATTTTCAGAACAAGTAGAGTGCGATGAATTTGTAATCTACATTTTTTAGAACATGTACAATATGTAGAATTTATAATCTAATATCTTCAGAATATATACAGTTAGTAGAACATGTATTCTAAATGTTGCAGAATATTTTTTTTCAATGTTAAAACACCAAATTTTCATCAAAAACACTTTATGGCAACCTCTTTCTTATTTGTAGAATTAATTTTAGGTGATTGAAATTTTAAAATTGCTTAAAAGTTAGTTTCATTTTTTTAAAGGGTAATTTAGGTATAATGACAAATTTAGCGTAGAAAGCATAATGGGACAAATTGAAGAAAAAATGTCTTTTTAAATCAATTTCCCCCAGATTTATATTGTATATCTCTGTGTAGGGATACATGGAGCTCAAGTGATCCACCATGATATTAGATGCTCTCATCCTTTTCAAATTAATAAAGAGAACCAAAAGCAAAAACATTAATTGGCAACACTACATGCCGAAGTGAGAAGTGAGAAGCTCTATGAAAAAGCTAGGAATGTAACCAACTGGGGAATGCAAGAGTCACTGCACTAGTTTTAATTAATGCCAAACAGGGTGGCGCGTGGAATTTATCTTCTCATTACAAAGTGAGAAGATATGTTAAAATTTGCATCATGTGATATAATTCAAAAGAAATGAGGGAACACATGTATCCCGTTCATGGCATTTTATAGTGTCAATTACTTTATCCGGCGATACAGATATATATCGTGCCACCCCAGCTAGAATGTGTCGTGTGTCTGAAGTCTGAACATTTTCAAAGACGAGGAAACGCTGCGTTTGGTACCACCTTCATCATGAACATCTTTCATGGTGACGATATGATATGGCTCGTCCTTTATCATTTGACTTTGCATTATCTTCCTTTTTTTAAATATTTTTCAAAAAGACTTTCCCGACAGTTTTCAATTGTCTACATGTAGGATTAGATCTTGTTGAGTAGTCAACAAGTTAATAGAGAAGGCATCAGTGAAAATGCACTTGTTCTACGCCTACGGTGAACAAAAAGACTTGTTCCAAAGTCAAAACGTCGGAGATAAAAGCCAAATCAAGAATTTGGACCAAAACAAATCTACCATTATGTATCATGACAGGCAGATCTTAGTGATCTACGAATCAGATTTTGTATAATATAAGGACTTTTTTTTTCTTCTCTTTCTATCGCTCTTAACGGAAACATAGAAACTAGTGATCCGCCGTGATATTATTGAAGAGCCGTTCACATCATGAGACTTCTCATTCATGGGACCGTAGCATGTGTTTTATTGTTTTTCCAATGCTTGCCTTGCGTAATCTGCCAGCAAAACTGGGAATACGCAGACTACAATAAAGTACCCAGTGTCTCGCCGGGAGCAATTATTGGAACAATTTTGTTTACGTTGTTCCTTGTAATTATGTTCTTTTTCTTCGTCATATATGGAACCTGCGCTACGGACGGTGAGGCGGGAGGCCATGAAGTATTGCACAGTAGAGCAACGGTTGCTGCGCTTGACAAAGAAGTAATCGAGTCTTTTCCGACTTTCCTCTATTCAGAGGTTAAAGGGCTCAAGATAGGCAATGGTGGGGTTGAATGTGCTATTTGTCTATACGAGTTTGAAGATGAGGACACGTTACGTTGGATGCCTCCTTGTAGCCACACTTTCCATGGTAATTGCATCGACGTGTGGCTCTCTTCTCGTTCCACATGTCCGGTATGTCGTGCAAATTTGTCTCCAAAACCTGGTGAGAGCTTTCCATATCCGTGCATGGATCTTGAAACGGGGAATGCACGAAGAGACATTGTTATAGAATCCCATGATGACATAAGGTTGGTAGATAATATTGTGACTTGGAACAACGATGCAAATTATAGAGAAACTCGATCAAGATCAACAGGGTCATTGTCGAGCTGGCGTATGGCAAAAATATTCTACCCTAGATCTCATTCGACCGGACGTTCATTGGTTCAACTAGGTAAGAATCTAGACCGATTCACACTGCAGTTACCAGAGGAGGTGCGAAAAAAAATGGTTAGCTTGAATCTGGTAAGGAGAAGCCACATGGCTTTACCTCGAGCCATGAGTTCGAGACAGGGCTACAAGGACGGGTGTGTTGGGAGCGAAATAAGCGGTTTCTTTGAAGGACAACAAAAAATTAAGCGTGAAATATCTAAGTCTCTCTCTTTTACTTTTCAAGCATCTTCTGTTCGGTCCACAATTGGCAGGGACGATCTAGTGCTTGAGACTTCCCAAGTCAAGGACAAAGATTTGGGTGAACAGTCGTTCCAACGCCTCATGCCAGAGAAGGTTTAATCTGTGTAGACAATAGACATGTGTCCTATCTGTCGTGCTGATGTAGTTCCTAATTGACTTTTCATTGTCTGTTCCATGCTTACCTTGTGAATAAAATAATATTTTGGTCTTAGTCTTCTTGTTGCAGTTGTCTACAAGTAGGATTAGTTCAAAACTGTCAGATAAAGTCTTGTTGCGTAGTCAACAAGTTAATAGAGAGGGCATGACTCTTGAGTGGAACTTGTGCTTGTTTTACGTCTACGAAGAATATAAAGACTTTCTTAAAGTCAAAACGTTGGAGGAAAAAGCCAAACCAATCATTCGGACCAAAACAAATCTAACATATTAATTAGGAATACAATATTTATTGTCGTGACGCGCATATCTTATTGATCTACAAGTCAGATTTGTATTGCATAACGAACAACGACTTCTTCTATATCTCTCTCTGTAGGGAGACATTGAGCTCAAGTGATCCACCATGATATTAGTAGAAGAGTTCTTCACATCATGACTATCTTCACAAGAGATCTAAGCCATCGAGTTGTACTATATGTTTTATTGCTGCTCTTCTCTTTCCAATTTCTTCCTTGTGTAACTTGCCAGGAAGAGTTGGAATCAGTAGATCCCAATGGAAAAAAAGTCACGGCGGAATCTGTAATTGGAATCGTTTTGCTAGCGATGTTCCTATTAGCTTTGGTCGTTTGTTGCTTGCACTACGGATTTTTTAGTGCAGAGATTGAGGCGGGAGGCCATGAAGTATTGCACAGTACAGTGAGGCGTGGGCTTGACAAGGATGTCATTGAGTCCTTTCCGGCTTTCCTCTATTCACATGTTAAAGGGCTCAAGATAGGTAAAGGCGGAGTTGAATGTGCAATTTGTCTAAGCGAGTTTGAGGACGAAGAGTTGCTACGCTGGATGCCTCCTTGTAGCCACACTTTCCATACTAACTGCATCGACATGTGGCTCTCTTCTCGGTCCACATGTCCGGTATGTCGTGCAAATTTGTCTATGAAACCTGGCGAGAGCTTTCCACATCTGAGCACGGATCTTGAAACGGGAAATGCGGAGAGAGGCGTTCGGGAATCCCCTGGTGAGATAAGCTTGACAGGTAATAGCGTGACATGGAACAACAATGCAAACTGTAGAACACCTCGCTCGAGCTCTACGGGGTTATCGTCGAGCTGGCGTAAGGCTGATATATTCTTCCCTCGATCTCATTCGACCGGACATTCATTGGTTCAGCTAGGTGAGAATCTAGATCGATTCACATTACAGTTACCAGATGAAATGCAAAGACAACTGGTTAGCCTGAATCTCATGAAGAGAAGCCACATAGCATTACCACAAGCCAGGAGTTCGAGACAGGGCTACAGGAGCGGAAGCGTTGGAAATGAGAGAAGCGGCTTCTCTCAAGGACGGCAAACACTCAGGCGAGCCATATCTACGTCTCTCTCTTTCTCTTTACAAGCTGCTCCTATTCGGTCCACATTTGGCAGGGACAATCTAATGCGAGAGACTTCCCAAGATAATGACAAACATTTTGGTGAACGGTCATTCCAACGCCTCATGCCATAGAAATTTTAATTTATTTACATTCTTCCCCTTCAATCGATGAGGATAAGTCACAGAGAAAGGAGTTTGATGATTATGGTTTCGGTCATCATGTGTGCCACAGTTTGGTTTAACCATAAAAATTAGTTCTTGTTTTCATTCGAAGTCTGGAAGCATAGTTAGAGTTAATGGAAGCCTACTCATATCAAAAGTTCCATCTGTGATCAGCGGTTTCAATTAGCATCGTTCGAATATCTTGTACAGCTTTTCAAGGGATGCTACCTGAAAAAGAGTAAAAAGACTGTAATTAATGTCTGTGAGATTTGATTTTCCAGAAAATTTTTTTTACTTAATGTAAATGTAAAGCTCCGTCTAGTAATTGAGAGAAACAGTAACCTTGACAAAAGTCCCATTTGAAGCCATGGCGGCTGGTGGCTTCAAGAACAATCTCATAGATGGAAACAACACGTGTTGGATAGACCATTCACGTTGTGCCCATGCGTTCTCAGCATCTGAAAGAAGGTCTTGATCAAGATTTTCTTCCATCTCAACGTTACCCCCTGCAACAGTACAATGTTCAGATGCTCTCATCCCTTTCATATGCAGTAAACCAAAAGAGAAAACATTGGTCACTAGAGACACTTGCACACCTAAACCTGTATTATCCTGAGCGCTCTCACTTCTCTTAGTGTAGAACTGAATACCGTCACCCGATGGGTTTGGCAAAAGAGGAGGATGCATCGCGTAAAAGTTCCCAATAGCTGCAGAAACTCCTTGAAAGCAAGTCTTCTCATCTTCCCACTCAACCTAAACAGTACGTTAGGTTTCTATTAGAACCCACTGTTCCTCTGATCAGTAACATTTTTTCAGTGGGAGCAAAATTGCAGATATTTAATAATACAAATAGTATTATCGGAACTCACATCATTTCCCAAGCATAGTAAAAATTCGGGAACTCGGTCCATGTCAGGTGTATACTGGTCGAGTATGACAGGAAGCCGACACAAATTTCCATTGGAGTCAATGTTAATGCTGAAATACTCATCTAACATTTCCGTTTTTTCCTTCAGAAGATCTGTATTCATCTACATATTGAAATGAAATGAGTTAACGAAATCCATACGCAACACTACAGTCGCAGGAACTTGTTACTGTTGACTGTTCAGGATACGAACTGAACCAAAGGAATAGTTGGTACAAAACCAGTAGGCAGAATACAATTCAGAAAGCAGAACTTACTTTAGCGATTCTTTCTTTCAGATCATCATTTTTCTCATTTCCTAGATCTAGATCCTCCTCGTTCAGAGCCAACAATATCAACTCCGACAAAGGGGCTGGATCGCTAAGCTGTATAGCATTAAAATGAGCAAAACGACGAAGAGTTTGCTGATACATAAGCTCTTTGCTGCAAATCCAAAAAAGATGGTATATACAACTATGAGGTCTTTTTGTAACATACAGCTAAAACCCGTTTCCATATTAATACAGTAGACTATCCCCCCAAAACATTAGATCTGAAGAATAATACCTAAGGTTCACCACATTTGCTAGATATAGATGGGTGTTATACTGAACTAAAGCAAAAACATCATCTGCCATTCCAACATATGTGCAATTCCTAACAGTCTCCAGCATACCTAACAAACAATAATTTCAACATAAGCTGTTACAAAGATTGGTTTAAACTTATGTTCAAAAGAATATTTATGCAGAGAAAGCTACCAGGATGGCAGCAGCTGTCAACTTCAGCAATGAGTTCCTGCACACTAGAAAGATCTGCAGTTTCCTTTGGGTTTCTTCTTTGCCTTACAGAAGACCTGCATGTCCAGTAGCAATATCAAGTGATATAATAACACGCTTAAAACATTTAACCAATAAAAGAATATCATGCCAAAGCAACACTGGCAGCAAACATTTTCAAGGAAATCATAGGAGTGCAAAACTTTGGTAAATAGAACGAGATTTTTGAAGCGTGGTGAAACGGGAATGATTTGTTACTATGAAATTACATATCTTGTATCAGGTAAGGTCTTACCTTACTACACTCAAACTAGAAACCTTGTCAGGGAAATTATGGGATTTGGGTTGCAAAAAGGCATGTAACCTTCCAGCTGGATCTGATGAATCCGTCCTCACCATTTTATTCACAGGAACTTTCTGTGATTTTTGTCCTAGTAAATGAGAAGAGCACAATGCTTTTTAGGAAGTGGAAAAGGAAAAAAGAGCATGCAACGGGAAAGGCTTTTAGGCTATATAAGGCATTCAACTTAGATGATAAATACCAGAAAGCAACGGAGAAACTGGAGGATCACTTCTCGAGGATGTTAACGTAGATTGAATGTATTCCACTTTCTGCAACATGAAAATAGAAATGAAACTTATGATTAATAAACGAATGTTTTTAACCTCCAATATTGCTTCAGGTTCTTTTTCAAGCATACCTGCTCTTGAAACGTCCTAGTATCATTTGCATTTCTCAGTTTTAATTCAACCTCTGACTGAATCATCTCGATAATGATTTCCTGGTTTAGAAGGCTAACCTGCAGGTAGACCAAAACATCTATTATTTGATGTATAGATAAGGAATCTCTTTTTCAAGCAAGTCAAGCAACAAGTACACAATCTTCTCTCGTAATAGCTGAACCCATATACATGAATTTGGAACTAAGCCTCAAAACTAGCATATAAGGAGGAAAAAAATAACCTCTTTTTTTGTTGGATGAATATTGATATCAACATGTTCCCGGGGCAAATTTATTGACATGTAGACAAAAGGTTTCGATGCTTTTGGCAACGTTGCAGCATAAACAATCTCAATGGCTCTTTTTAAGGCAGAGCATTCCACCAATCTATCTGTTGTAATCAATAAAATTAAAGGTTAAATAGGCTTATCTTTGATAAATCAGTTATAACTTTTCATTTCTACTAAGGAAAGAAAATCTTCACCATTAATGAAAAGCACCAATATGGTCTTCTTAGCAACATAGTTTGAATTGGATATGAAACCTTCCATATCAAAAGTACAACCAGAGGGGTCACAAGAGGAGACTTCTACTTTCATCAAGTTCTTTGCAACTGATACCCCATAAACAGAGCGAATTGAATCAAGCCTTGAAGGCGACACAACTGAGTGAACATCAGCCTTGACAGCTCCATGCTGGTGAGAAATCATCATAAAGGAACTAGATCATTCGCTTCACAATTCCAAAATACCGCTTCCCAAAGAGGTATACTAATTTAGATAGTAAGTATACCAACCTTTCGACAAGAAAAGCTGACATTATTGTGATGAATGGCCATACGGCTAAGCAAGTCTACTATTTTGCCATAATCATCAGCAGAATTTTGAAGTGTCTTCCTTCTAGCAATCATATTGTAGAACAAATTCTCCACCTAAAATTCAAAGACATCAACATGGAAAATTACTGGTGGAATTCGCTTCTCCCGCTCTTTGCTCAACCAATTTGATAATTATAACAACTAACCATTATCTGTGTTCCTTTGACAGCAGCACACGCCTTTGGTTCATGCTCCATGACACCATCTCTATAAGACACTCTATACAAAAATTGCAGATAGAACATAACACTGCGTCTTCACAGACTCAACAGAACAAAACATAAGTGAAATAAAACACTGTTCCAAACCTGTAACCATGAATCTGGCCTTTAGTAATTGTGGTTACAGTAACATGAGCAACATAAGTCATACTAGCCAATGCCTCTCCTCTAAATCCCATTGAGCTCAGAGAGAACAAATCCTCATACTTAGTTAGCTTCGATGTCGTATGTCTCTCGCATAGTATCGGCAAATCTTCACGCTAAACAACAAGAACACAAACGAATCATTTCTCACCAGAACTGAAACAAAAAAAATTCCCAATTTCGAAAACCAAAATGAGAGTGTGTAGAGAATCGTACTCTAATACCGTGACCGTCGTCTGAGACTTGAATGAGCTTCAAGCCACCGTCCTTAACAACGACGTTTATGGAAGTTGAATCGGCGTCGAGGCTGTTCTCAACGAGCTCCTTCACCGCTGAAACTGGACGCTGGATTACTTCACCAGCTGCGATACGGTTGACTACTGACTCTTCTAGGCGCTGAATCTTTGGTGGCTCTCTAGGTGCAATCGCCGTCGCCGGAGAATCTTCCTCCTCCATCTCCACCGTAAGAGACGAACCGTACCGCAGAAAATAAAAACCTCGCGCCAGATACAAATTGGGTTCGCTTTAGGTCTGCACTATAATTGGGCTAGGCCCAATTAATAAAATCCTATAAATTGAACAACGCCGTTTCTTGCCCTCATCCCTAGTCTTACAAAAAAAAAAAAGAAAAAAAAAAGGTTTTTGAAGGTTGAAACAATGTCGAGGACGAGGACGAGGATCTCCAACCTTCCAAGGGATTTGATAGAGGAGATTATTTCTAGACTTCCCTGGAATTCTATGAAAGCAGTGCAATTAACTTGTAAATCTTGGAACAATATAACCAAAAGTGAGAGCTTTACGAAGATGCACATTGGTAAAGTAAGAAGAGAAGGGGAGGCTATGATGATCGTGAAGGAGCCTCACGCTCTTTATTTAATGAGCGGCGTCGTAGACTTTGATCCATCTATAAAGCTTATAGGTCAACCTCGTTTCCGTAACAATCAAGTGACTATACATAGAATTCTCCACTTTGAGGGTTTGTTGTTATGCATCTTGAAAGAGGCTGGTAGGATTGTGGTTTGGAATCCGTATTTGGCGCAAACAAGGTGGATCAACTTCTGACACTCTCACCGTCCACACGGATGGGATTATTTCAATTATGCTATCGGATACCAAGATAAGAAATCTTGTCGTAGCCTTAAATTCCTGAGGTTTATAGATTATTATGGAACTAGACCATATGATTTTTTTTGGTACGAAATCTACGATTTTGACTATGGTACATGGAAAACTCTCGATGTCACTCCACACTGGAGTATATATCCTGCTTCCAATTGTGTTTCTATTAAGGGAAACACTTACTGGTGTGCTAAGGAAAGGAGCTCAAAAAGTCATAACATTCACATAATATGTTTTGATTTTACAAGAGAGAGATTCGGGCTGCTTCTGCCTATGCCTTCTACCATTAAGGATTTTAGATATGTGACTTTATCTTGCACTAAAGAAGAGAAGCTTGCAGCTTCATTATGGCAACACGAATCATCTGAGCTTGAGATATGGATCACGACCAAGATTGAGGTCCAAATGGTGTCGTGGAGCAAGTTCTTAAGAATTGATATGAGACATATATAGAGTAGATTATCCACGTTATTTCTTCGTTGACGAGGAGAAGAAAATCTATATGGATTTCAGTCGAAACTATGAGGGTTACTCTTGTCGTTTCAAAACATATATGAACATCATTGGAGAGGCTGGATACTTGGAAAAATTGGATGTTCAAAGATATGCAAATGATGTCTCTTATGTAGTCTACTCTTATGTTCCAAGTTTGATCCAAATCAAGAAACATGCACGAGGCAAAAGGGTAAAACAAAGTAGTTTAGAAAAGCGCCTATTAGATCAAAACAAGTTGAGACTTGCCTCAATTGAAATGCTAGTCTAGGAGCAATATATATATAAGGAGGAGGCGCAAAAGGAGAAAACATGTAATTTTCTGTGCTCTTGCATCTTAGGTATTTAACCGGAAGTGAAGCTTATGGTGATTAGTGTGACTACACTTGTAGTCTGCAAGGAGCGGAAAATTGAGAGAAGATGAGGTCGAGTATTGAAAACGCTTCAAGATGATCTTAGAACCATATGAGACTTTCTTGCATTGTGATCCCTATCTTGCCGTCTTGCGTAATAAAGATTCATGCTATGTTTTTGGTATTGTTGGGGTTCTCTTTTATTTTCTGTTGTGTTTTTTTTTTTTTGTAAATTAACTGATACGAGACTATGGTTAGGTATAGATCGAGTATGGTTAGGACATTTTAATTAATTAGTTTTGGTGGTTTACATTATGAATTTGGTTTTCCTATATATTTTCCTTTTAATTTTAAAGTGATTTCTTTATGCATTATGTTAATTATGAATTTGGTTTCTCATTAGCATAAAGATCACCTATATTTATATTGGCCAAGATTACAACTTGAAAAGCAAAACCTAAACGTGAAAAGAAAACAACAAAACCTAATGTTATAGTATAACTAACAAAATCTAATGTTGATTAATAAATCACTAAACCAATAAAAACCAAAGCATCACGTAACATCCTAAACCTAATCACGTATCACTAATGTTATGTGTTGTGAATCATTGAACTTGCTTGTGGCCAAGAAAAAAAAAAACATAAGTGGTGTTTTGTTACTAGTCATTTATATGTGGTGAAGTTGATGTATGCTTGACTCGGGCATACTGAAGAGTTCAATCAATGTGGAACAAATAGATATGTAAACAATCAATGTGGTTTCAATATGTTTTGTCCTAGTAAATGACAAGAGCACAAACTTGTCTATGAAGCGAACAAGTACAACATAACTTACTATTATCTGTGTTCCTTTGACAGCAGCAGAAACCTTGGGTTCATGTTCTATAACATGCACCATCTCTATAAGACACTCTACACAAAAACAGAATAAAACATAACTTAATTAAATCACTTTTCCAAACCTGTAACCATGAATCTGGCATTTAGTAATTATGGTTACTGTAACATAATTCATACTAGCCAATGCCTCTCCTCTGAAGCACCAAAAACACAAACTAATCATGTCCCTGCAGAACACAAAATTTCCAATTTCGAAACCAAAATGAGACTGTGTAGAGAATCGTACTCTAATACCTTGACCGTCCTTAACAACGACGCTCATGGAACTTGAATCGGCGTCGAGGCTGTTCTCAACGAGCTCCTTCACCGCTGAAACTGGACGCTAGATTACTTCACCCACTGCGACACGGTTGGCTACGGAATCTTCTAGGCGTTGAATCTTTCGTGGTTCTCTTGGTGCAATCACTGTCGCCGGAGAAATTTCCTCCTCCGTCTCCACCATGAGATAAAATATAACCTCGCGCCATATACGAATTGGGTTCGCTTACGGTCTATACTCTATACTATATATTGTCATCTCAACATATAATTTTGACATTCTACATTCCACAAAATCATAATTCCTTCCATTTTATAACTAGTTATATTAAGCCCGTTTGTTATAACTTCGATAGACTAGGCAGATTTTCAAAAATACCATTTTTTCTATGTCACTTTTCAAAAATAACTTTTTATAGTGTTCATTTTTAAAAATACCCCTTTTTAATATATAAGATAACTAAATTATAAATCCTAAACCCTAAATACTAAACCTTACCTCCTAAAAACTATAGTCTAAATATAATTTTGAGAACCCAAACTTAAAATTTTTTTTTTTAAGAATTAATTTAACATATTGTAATTGTGTAAAAGAAGGTAAAAATAAAAACATTAAAAAAAAAGTTATTTTTGAAAAGGATATCTCAAAAAAGGTATTTATAACAAATTATAAAACTTATAACTATTTTTAATATTTTTATTATTAAGAAAAAATCAAGTTAGAGTATTCTCGTAATTGTTATGGTTTTAATATGTTAGATACTTCTCTTATTCTTTAAAGATACCAAATTAAACTATTTTAAAATGTTTCTCACTAAAATATTTTAATAATTTATTTGTCATATAAAATTATGCATTTTAACCAAATAAATGTATGAAACTAAATATAAATATTCAAAAACTAACCAACTACAGAATTTTGGTGGAATATATATATATATATATATTATTCAGTCGGAATTTTTGACTCATTACAATTTTTTCCATAGATTGAACAATTTCTACTCGGTTAAAAAAAAGTTTAAATCATAGCATGTGAGGAAAAATATAGTTCTTACTATTATATAGATGATATGATATATGATTTTTTCATAAAAATATAATTATACAAAGATAAGAGGTGAGATATAATGATTAGTAACAAATTAATAGGGTAAGTTAGAATCAAATCTTTTATGTTTATTGTATTTGGATATTCATTTTTTGAAATTAATAATGTATTTTTTGTTTTTAAAATTAATTAAATTCCAATAAATTATTTATTAAGATTTTTATCTTGAATGACTATTATTAGTTTACTCTTTCGAACATATATTTATAATGGCATTTTCATGTAAGTAGTTACACATTTTGAGGTTATATTCAAAATGTACTTCTATTAATATATTAAAGAGAGGATATATATATATATATATATATATATATATATTCTGTAATATTAATTATGCTCTCTTATAGTTGAACTTTAGGTTTTTTTTTTAATATAATTTCTTGAACTTATATTACTTTGTTTATACAATAAGTTCTAGGTTTGAACGGCAAGATAATGTAAGTAAGGTGAACTTTTTTATATAGAGATATCTTCATATGATATTTTGAGATATCACCGAATCAGAGCCATTTTATGTTTCTGGAGTTCTGAAGGTAGTCTGACATCAGTGGCTATTATATGATTGGCTATTATAAAAAAATTCAAATCATAGCATGTCTGGCATCAATAGTCTGACATCAGTGACTAAGTGATGCAGTATCTATTACCCTTATCTCGTCGTTGAATCAAATGCGCGGTAATTATTGTGCCAACTATCTCCCAACGCAAATATTTAGCCACCCACTACATAATACACCCTCAAAAACGTTCATCAGTTTTTGAACCAAAGATGGTCCAAATTACAAAATGAAACTTTTAATCGTCTGGGACTACTAGGATCTAGTGATAATCTGATACATGTGTAAACTATGGAGGAATTCAATTCTTCCTTTCTTTTTTCCAACTAAATTTTGTTTGTTTCATTTCCGGGTGGAACAATTGGTAGCCCACAATGTGCATACCAAAATGCATGTCCAGTACACTATTGTACTTGATATATTTATATTTTACCCTATTTAAGCACACCTTTAGTCACTTTTGCATTATTTAGGACTTCAATCATAAGCATTTAGGACTACTCTTCTCTGTTTTGCACACTTACATTGTTTACCATATCATCATGTGCATGCATTTATGTATTTGGAGTGTTACTAGGTATTTTTAAGCTCTCAAAGGCTAAGGAAGAATCTTGTATTATTTCTGGAGGTAAACAAGAGGATTGCAAGCATCAAGAAGGGGAAATAAGGCACTCGACCGTTGCCACTCGCCACTTGTTCGAATTCATGACAATCCCCTCAAAAATTGACTCCTATGAAGATCTTCCGTTGGGATTCAGCTTCAGAATTCTGCATCAAAATTGTAGGAAATTGAGATTTCAAATACCGGTGATTTCAGGCCAATTGGAGGTGTCTTCCAAGAGGTATCACTGTTTTAGTGCATGTATAGACATCTTGATCGAAGACTAGGGCCAGATCCCCACATTCGACCTTGTACTCGATCCCCACACTCGAGTGAAGCCATACATGACACTGTAATCGATCCCCACAGTAGAGTGAAGCCATACTCGACCATGTACTCGACCCAGTCGTTCAAACGAGAATAGGAGATGAAGGTACTCGAATCCCACACTCGGCCAAGAGATCGAGTGGAGCCTCTACTCGACCCTCTACTCAACCCTATCACTCAAGCAAGAAAAGAAGAGGAAATGAAGGTACTCGACCACGTACTCAACCTTCTACTCGACCTATCACTTAAGCAAAAGACTTTGAAAACTGTACTACTATACTCGTTACCTTTGAAAATTGTACTACTCTACTCGTTACTCGATCGGGTGGGTCAGTATGGCTCCTAAATCACCTCTTTATCTTACTCCCTCCGTTTCAAAATATAGAATGTTTTGAGGTTTATTTGGTGTTTCAAAATATAAGATGTTTTCAAGTTTCTATGCAGTTTTTCTATTATTTTAGTATTTTATATTATGCAATCTTATTTATGATTGGTTGAACTTTTATAAAGTAGTGTTTTCTTAATCTGCGTGTTTTACTCAAAACATCCTATATTTTGAAACGGATGGAGTATTTTTTATGTATTAGGGCTTCTAGTTTTACTATAAAGTGATCTCTTAAGGCCTAAGAAATCAAGTTTAAATCTGCTCAACAATAATTTCCTGGAGTCTTGTAATCAAATTACTTCTGATTTCTTAAGTTTTAGTAATTGTTTCTTTGAGGAATCTTTCTTTATCTCCTCCTTATCTTTAAAATATGCAAGTTTTAGTGATTTTTGGGTTTTGTGTTCTTGAGCATGAATTCTAGATCAAAGTAGTGACTAATGAGGATATGATATATTAGGTGGAAGTCTTTAAGGTGTTTAAGCATAGAATTGATTGAATCATTTTTGGGTTAGTTCTTTTAATGCTAGTTTCTTTCTGATCAATCGAAACAATGTTTTAGAATTTTCAGCACCTATTAAGTTTTTAGTGAAATGCCTAAACCAACTAGTACGCTCATGGTGTAAGAGTATTAATTAACATTTGGTCAACAATTGAACTCTGTTAAAAGGCTTAGCCAAGGGAGTTTCCATATATATAAAAAAAACTTCTGCTTCACTTGTTTTTTTGAAATTTGTTTTGCATTACAAACTTCTATTGCCACTTATAAAACAATTTTATACAACCTCATAACTAGAGTAATTGTAGATGTGTTTACTTATATTGTATTTATTATATTTGCTTCTTTAACTTACACTAACATGTATGAAAATTTTCTATCAATACAACTGGTTTTCTACATATATATTCTTCTCTACTATATCTCCAATATTCCTTTAAAGAGCCCTGATTTTGTAGGCATCCCACGAAAAAAAAGGTGCTTGTTACTTGTTTTTTGTTCTTCTGATTTAACTTTAATTTATTTTCAAAACTATACAAACCGGACGACTGAATTTTTATCTGGACCACCCGGGATTTAATAACTGATGTAACGTTTTTTTGTAGTGAATTAAAGTATTACTACATAACATACACATATTATTGGTATGTCTCCATCGGCAAAATAAAATAAAATCCCAATATTTATTCCCAATAAATGTGTCAATTGGTTGGGGAATTTAACAGGTAAGATGTATGCTTATTAATGCTACGATAAAAATCCTAAGGCTAGAACTAACTTTTTCCCGCGTATAAAACAAAAGAAAAAAATGGAGGGAACAATCAAGTCTCCGGCCAACTACGTTCCTCTCACTCCGATCAGTTTCCTCGATCGATCTGCCGTCGTCTACGCTGACAGAATCTCCGTAGTTTATGGCTCGGTCAAGTACACGTGGCGCCAGACTCGTGACCGCTGCGTCAGAATCGCCTCTGCGCTCTCCCAAATCGGGATCTCCACCGGTGATGTGGTTAGAAGAACTTTTTCTTCCTTTTATTTTTTTTTTACTTTAGCTTCATTTATTACTTCTCTGGTTGCATGCCTCTGTCTGTTCTGTGATCGTAGCTTGAGATCGATCATAGTTTTCAAAATTTTCTTATATCCCTAATTAAGAAAGTTTTCAAGTTGTGATTCTGATTTCTCAATTTTGTCAGGTTTCAGTGTTGGCCCCAAACGTTCCAGCTATGGTTGAGTTGCATTTTGGTGTTCCTATGGTTGGAGCTTTGCTCTGTACACTCAACATTCGTCATGACTCAGCACTCGTAGCTGTCTTACTGCGACATTCAGGGACAAAAGTGATTTTTGCAGATCATCAGTTTCTTCAAATAGCTCAAGGAGCTTGTGAGATCCTCTCCAAAAACGGTGACAATGTCCCGCTTTTGGTCTCGATCCCGGAGCCTCTTGTTCAATCTGTTTCAGCAGGGAAGAAAAATTTTATGGAATACGAAGATGTTGTATCCATGGGGAAATCGGATTTCGAGGTTAAACGACCAAACGACGAGTGTGATGCTATATCTGTCAATTACACATCAGGTACCACTTCAAACCCCAAGGGTGTTGTGTATAGTCACAGAGGTGCTTATTTGAATTCTATGGCTGCGGTATTGCTCAACGAAATGCACTCATCGGCTACGTATCTATGGACTAATCCCATGTTTCATTGCAATGGCTGGTGCTTATTGTGGGGTGTTACCGCTATTGGTGGGACTAATATATGTTTGAGGAATGTAACCGCAAAGGGTATATTCGAAAATATTTCCCAGCACAAGGTGACTCACATGGGAGGTGCGCCAACAATATTGAGTATGATCATCAACGCGCCTGAATCCGAGCAGAAACCGCTTCCTGGGAAGGTAACTGTTTTAACCGGTGCTGCTCCACCACCAGCTCATGTGATTTACAAGATGGAAGAGTTGGGATTTTCTGTGTTCCATTCCTATGGGTTAACTGAAACTTATGGACCAGGCACGATCTGTTCATGGAAACCTGAGTGGGACTCTTTGCCTAGAGAAGAACAGGCAAAATTGAAAGCCCGACAAGGCGTTAATCACTTGGGGATCGAGGAAGTACAAGTTAAAGATCCGTTAACCATGAGAACTTTGCCGGCTGATGGTGTGACTATGGGTGAAGTTGTCTTCAGGGGAAACACAGTGATGAATGGTTACTTAAAGAACCCTGAAGCAACCAAGGAAGCTTTTAAAGGAGGCTGGTTTTGGAGTGGTGACTTAGGTGTTAAATACCCCGACGGATACATAGAGCTCAAAGACCGATCAAAAGACATTATAATCTCTGGAGGAGAAAATATTAGCTCGATTGAAGTTGAGTCTACTCTGTTCACTCATCCTTGTGTTCTTGAAGCAGCTGTAGTTGCGAGGCCTGATGAGTATTGGGGTGAGACTCCTTGTGCATTTGTGAAGCTCAAAGACGAGTTTACGGTCAGCGCCGAGGAGCTCATAAGCTATTGCAGGGACCGGCTTCCGCATTACATGGCTCCGAGGAGTATTGTGTTTGAGGATCTTCCTAAAACATCGACTGGAAAAGTTCAGAAGTTTGTTCTGAGGACCAAGGCTAAGGCTATGGGAAGCTTACCGAAGAAAGGCAAGAGCAAGTGATGAATTGGTAAAGCTTTTTCGTTATACTTCCACTCTCTTCGAAATGTGTTACAAATTACTATTGTCTATGAAATTATGTTGTATGAATGAAAAAGTACTTAAACCATGTGTTATGTTTCTAATATAAATCAGAACGAATGAAACTGAATTCCGGAAAACTAAATTTTTAGCCTTAGGTATATAACCGTATAAGTGGATATATATATATCTTAATTATCAACTTTTTGTTGTTCCATGCAATTTGTTTATTAGATATCGATTTTTTTAAGAAAACTAAATAAAGTATTACTGTAGTTCTCAGGAAGTCTGATCAACACATACATCACACATGATACATGGCATTGTACAATATACGATCAACATAAGTGTAGAATCATTTGTAATAATTCCCATGAAGGCGTAAAGATAAACAAACGATTAAAACGTATAATCTACAATTTGCAAGCGAATTATTATTATTATTTTTTCAATCGATACACAATTGTGTAACTAGACCGGACCTTACTCGTGTAAGATCGTAGTTGTAGGTGGATGATCTCAAACCGTAGATTATTTTCCCGAATTTGGTTTGGGGTACGAATCCCCTCAAACCGGCTCACACCATTTATGTTCAGCGGTTGTGACAAGACCAAGCAAACGGAAAACAGTGTAAACAGACAATACAAAAAGAGTATACTTCTTAGGCAGTTCAAGTTATTGTTGACTTAACTGAATATAGTAATTTTCAAATATTCTACATTTTTCTAATAAAGAAGGAAAATCGTAAGGACGATATAAAGAGTACACCATTATGGAAATTGAGACAGTCAGTTCTTTTATATCTGTTAGTGCATCTTGCTGCTTTTTGGATCCATGACCGAGTACGCATAATATAGGAAGGTAAAAAGAATTAACTAATCTTGTCATATCTGAAGAAACTGAAGAAAATGTCGTAGCATTTGCACATGTAAGTACTAGAAAGTACAAACACATGGCTATAAACAATGTACGTGTGGGCATGAGGTTCTGAATTTAAAAAGTATGAATCGTAAATATGGGGTTAATATAATATCTAGGCCCAAACAAGAAAGAGTCTTTCAAAGCATTACTTTCCAATTAGATGGCACTAACATCGGAACATAATTAAGGAATTAATATATACTATGTTAGATCAACGCTACGCTGCGGGATACTTTTTTATAACTATTTTTGAAAATATGAACTTTCTTTTTTGGAATTGGATTAATTGTAGAAGCTATGGTTTATACAATGATAAAATTAGAAAAATGCACTAATAAAATAAAAATTAAAAAAATCTCAAATTTAAAATCGCTTATAAATTTTTACATTTAAATCGGGTGTATTTAATTGTATAAATAGCCTAACTAACTCTAATGTATGTTATCTTTTATTTTCTTTACCCTAATGTGGGAGATATATTAGTGTGGTTTGAATTTGTGGTGTATTTTTTTGTATTTAATACAAATTTAATCACATATTGTTTTATAGTGTTTTTTTAATTGTTAGAAAAGTTAATATTTGTCAAAGTACATAGACATATTTTGGAACGCGACTTAGTGGAATCGAATTCCAGTCGAATCGGTCGTAGAGGTGGTATTATAAGCCTGTAACCACTTGACTAAAGACACTATCTTTTGATTTTGTGTGTTATTTTAATACTATTATACTTTTGTTGAATAGCATAAGGATTAGGTTAATTTTAAAGTAATTTTTAAGCAGATGATTATTTAGTTTTCACTGCTTGAAACTATAATATAAAACCTTCAATTTTAGAACTCATATATTGTTTAATTTTTCATTAGCTCGTGTTATAATATATAAAATCACTCTCAATTTTACTCTCAAATTTTTATTTTATTACCTTGTTATGGGAGTTAGAAATATTAGTGTAGCTTGATTTTCTGGTGTATTATTTTTTTAATTTATACAATTTAATCACCTAATTTTTCTAATAGTTTGTTTGTTCTCAAAGAAGTTATTTATTTCTCTTTTGTTCTTTTTGTAAAATCTAATTGTTTTGTTTTATTTGATAATAATTACATTTAAGTCAATATACACATACATATTTTTTAATTAGTTTGGTTTTGTGTTATTCTTGGTTAATCGTGATTTATATTATATTTGTATTATATCTATATTTTACTAATATGATACTTGTGTTGTATTGATTGTATTAGTATACTTTTGTTTTTAAAGTTGTAAATGATTTATTAATTTATTTTAAATTTAGCTATAATTTAAACCCATGTTTTTGGAAATATTGATACAACACAAATGATTAATATACTTGGTTGATATCATTATATTTCAAAAAACTGTAAATGATTTATTAATTTAGTTTAAATTTAACCTATAAATTTAAACATTTGTTTTTTTGAAAAATATTGATATGATATGATGTATAATATTTCTTATAATTTAATTGGTTACACAATTTTAATGATGTGTTAGTTCCTTAAAATCTAGAAATACTTATGTTGAACATGAAATAATTATTACTGGTTGAGATAATCTAAAAACACAATTTTAATGATGTATATGAGTTGTATTAATCGAAATGTTTTTATTGGATATCAATTATTATGATGTGTCACTCTTAAAATACTCCAAAAAGCTGATGTTCAAACAACACTTTGAAAACACACAATAACAAGTACAATTAGATTATTATTTCAAAACCAAATTTAAAATTACATTTTTTAATTTATTCATAATTGGAGAAAAAGATTCAGAGGCTTACGGTAACAAAACTGCAAAAGGGCATCAACTTTGTTTATATACTAGGTATTATCCCGCGAAAAATCGCGGGCTGAACTTTTTTTGATGAAAATTTGTAATAATTTATTTTGTTATATATTATTTATAATGGTTTGTGATTCAAAATTTGTTGCTTATGTGATAATTTTTGTATTTTAAAATTGTTTATTGAAATCTTGTCAATAAAACATTTGCATGTAAGGAATAAAATTATTTAAATCTTTGTGAAATTTTTGCTATAGTTGCGAAGTAAGTAAAGATATAACTAACATGTAAAAAAAATATTATCTATTAGTTTTTAAGTACAAATTAGTTTTGATTCTAACAGATTTTTTTTACTTTTCTATAGTATAATTTATTTGATGTTTCCCCTATTTACGTTTTTTTTAATTAGAAATATTTATTTAATTAATTATTAATCTTAATTAAGTTTTTCTAATGGCAATTGAATGCAATTTTTTACACATTTTAAGGTTAGTTTTATATTTGTACTTCTCAATTAATATAGTAGGATTAGGTTAATAGGTTTTACTATTTACGTTTGTAAAATAAAATAAGTTGGGCCACGAATTAAAATTAAGGCCCAAAACAATTTGATGACTTTTTGTTTCACCTTCTCCGATCGAACAGCACGAGTCCATGAAGTGACGTGGAACCGAGGATTATTATTAGAGAAAAATAATGAGTTGTATTAATTCTTATAATTTGATTGGTTATCTATTTTAACTGAGGTGTCAGTTTCTGGTTCAATACAAAAGTTGATGTGTCATTTGATTGGTTATCTATTTTAATTGAGGTGTCAGTCTCTGGTTCAATACAAAAGCTGATGTGTCATGCTCTGGAGAGAAACATCTTCTTCTTTTATTGTATTGATTGATATATATGCTTAGCCTTCAGGAGACAAGAACAATTAAAGATCACCTAAAAGCTCATGAATGGAATAGTTTTAAACCTACTTGACATAATGGTACAGATCGGCATAATGGTACAGATCGGCATAACTAAATTCTAAATTTAAACATCTGAAAAGAAGCAATCACTCACCTCTAAATCATCTATCATACCAAGAAGACGTGGTCCTAACGGCCTCCCAAAACAATCTCGATCGGAGCAAAAAAAGACAAGAATAAAAAAAAAATGGATAGTTGGTCATTCTCATAAATTCTGCTACCAACATAAATTATGAAAATACTCAACTATGATTTTGGGTGGCAAAGCTATGCATAAGAACTACAACGGAAAAGGGGACATTTCTAAGATTCATCTGGTTTTGATATATCATATAGTAATACTGATATCTGTAATTTTACTTCACACAAACACAACAATATAATTCATCAAACTTGATAATCAAACAAAATGCCATAAAACACCACTATCTTATCCCAGAATGTTTTGTATCCTTGTTTTTAATTTTTTTTGCTAAGGATTCAAAATTCTTTAGGTTCCATACGTTATTGTAAACCCTGATTATTCATTTATATGATATTTACAATTTGGCAAAAAAAAAATGCCATAAAACTTGATAGCTCCAATCTTCATACTATGATTGCCTATAAATGATGTGCTATAGTAAAAGCTATTTTCGTCATTGTACGTAGATACTATGGCATTTGGAAAAATAATTGAACAAACACACTTCATGACATATATATACATATTTATCTCTACTACAAACCACATTCCCTACTTACTAACAAGTAACAATCATTTTTTACCATCATCACACCAATTTTGACCGCTTGACCACCGTCGTATCATCGACGAACCACCGCCAAACCACCATCAGACCATCGCCGAACCACCACCAAACCATCGCCAGACCATTGCCAGGACACCGCCAAACCACCGCCAGAACATCGCTGGACCACTGCCGGACCACCACTATCCCTATACCATAAATTCAATATTCATTTACAAAAGAAAAAGAAAAGGAAAAAAAAAACTCGAAATTGCACAAACCCAAACTATAATTGGACTTTCAAACTAATTTACAAACCCAAAATCTACCCGACGTCGTTTTATTGGCTCAATACAGGAATAGATGGAAGAGATTGTAATTCTCCTTAGGCCTGGGCAAAATACCCGACCCGAAATATCCGTATTGGAACCGAACCGAAAAACCCCGGTTCGGATAGGGTATGGATCCTCCCCAATATATTAGTTGGATCGTCATTGTAAATACTTTTGGATATCGGGTATTACCCGATCCGAACTGATACCCAATTGGTACCCATGTATATCTGAACCTATGATGCTTATGTTCCAGAGTTTGATGGTGAAGTTAACTCAGTTAGATTCATAATCGAATATAAGGTAATTTCATGGTCTTTTGTTGCTTGTTACTTGTTAATACACTACTACACTTAGTAACAATCTGGTCTGCTTTTGAAACACGGAAACAGTGAAGACGCCTACAATGCTTCACCACATCGAAGACGCCTACAATGCTTCACCATATGCCACCGATCTCGTCTTTGATTCTTGTTGTTTCTTTCAATTTTCTCAATACCTACTTCTAGCTTTTATAAGACTTTTGAGTTTGATTTTGGATGTTACTACTCTACTACTTATTTATGTTTTGGATTAGACTTTTGGATTATGTTTTCTCTTGCTTGTTTTGCCTATCTTTAGTTTCTAACTTTGGTTTAGTTATTTTGGTATGATTTTTTAGTTATAACTTCATGAAATTTGCTATAGTTATTCAATTTATATATAGGGTATTTTAGTTATGTATGAGTATTTTGGTTCTAAATGGGTAAAAATACTTATACCGAACCGAACCCAAAACATATTAGATATATTTCGGTATTCCAAAAAAATACTCAAACCGATCCAAACCCGAAAAAACCCGAACCGAACCCGAACCGAAATTTCCATAATACCTATATGATTCTATAAATTATAAACCCGAATTACCCGAAACCCGAATTACCCGAACCGAACCCGAACCGATACCCGAATGCCCACCACTAATTCTCCTCCTAGTTTGAAAATACGGATAATTCTGGAAATTTCCACAAATTACGGGTCCAATTGGAAAATAAATACAAAACGCGTATCTTCTCTTCTCCTCTCTTCTCTTTGTCTTCATCAAAACAAAACACAATTCAAAAACAACCTAACGAAACAAAAACAAAAATCAAATCTCTCCGCTCTGTTAAACATCTCACCGACTGTGAACATTTGTGTTTCTCTCTCGTTTCCAAATTAATTTTGACATTTTTTTTTTTCCTTCTGTAATCACTTTTTGTGTGATCTACAATTTGTGTGGTTGTGATAATCAATGACGGAACCGGAGCGATTAGGAGGAGTCTCCCTGAGTTTTCCGGCAAATGAGGAAGATAACGTAATTACATCATCACCCAAGACTCTTCCCCGGAGACTCCGTCGTCGTCTTCTGGAACCCAGGAGTCCTGTCTCCGCCGAAGAGATCGATTCCAAACTCAAAGAAGCTGATCTCCGTCGTCGGGTAATTTTAAAGCTTGAAACTTTACGTCCTTGATGGGTTGAAAACAGAACGGATTTTTAAAAAAGATTGTTACTTTATGGAATTTTTGCAGCAATACTATGAGTCATTATCGAGTAAGGCACGGCCTAAGATGAGAAGTCCCAGATCAGGTAGTATAGAGGAGCTTAGTCAGAGACTTGAATCAAAGCTTAATGCTGCTGAACAAAAGAGGTTAGAAAGATACTATCTTTTTGGTGATTTTGGTGATTTTAAACAATAGAGGATGAAATGTGAGGATTTATTATTGATAGGTTAAGTATTCTGGAGAAGGAAGTGGCTCGTTTGGCGAAGATGGATAATGCTAGACAAGCTGCAAAGAACGGACTTGAGCAACGGGTTGAGAAAGAGCGTGATGAGTTAGAGACTAAGGTTGAAGAAAGGGTTTTAAAGGCAGAGAAGAATAGGATGCTTCTTTTTAAAGCTATGGCACAACGGAGAGCGGCTAAGAGACAACGAGCTGCGCAGAGTTTGATGCAGAAAGCTATTCAGGAGAAGAGGTATAAGGAGAGTGTGCGTGCAGCGATTTATCAGAAAAGAGCAGCTGCTGAGAGTAAACGGATGGGGATTCTTGAAGCGGAAAGGAGAAGAGCGAACGCGAGATTGACTCGTGTGTTTGGTGCTGCTAGTTCTGTGCAGAGTCATAAGGAAGCTGAAAGAAGGAAAATGAAGGACCGTTTAGAAGAGAGGCTTCAAAGGGTATGTTAATACATTCTAGCCGTTTCTTTTGGAAGACCATATTGCAATTGGCCATAATTATTGTTGTTGTGACATTTGTTAGGCCAGGAAACTGAAAGCACAATATATGAGGCGAAGGAGACGAGTGGACAGTTGTTCATCTTCAAGATCAGAAACATTGCGAAAGAACCAAGTACATCTTGTGAGGATGCTAGAAAGGTAGGTATATTTCCCTGTAAAAATATTGTAAGATGTTTCACTGTCTTACCTTGATGGTCTGATGATTGTCCTTATTAATCTCAGATGCTGGAGGAGGTTTACAAAATACAAGAAGTCTACTTATGGCTTGGCTAGTGCCTATAACGGCCTTGGGATCAATGAAAAATCCATTGAGTCAGTGCCGTTTGAGCAGTTTGCCATTCAAATGAACTCAGTTTCTGTTATTCAAACAGTGAAAGAATTTCTTGATCGCTTGGAGATCCGACTCACTCTATCTCAGGGATCCAATGTGGAGAATATTAATCATCTTCTTAAACACATCTTTCCCCCATCTCGAAGAGGAAACTCACCCAGTTCCATGAGTAAAGGCGAGAAAAAGTCACCCAATTCCAAGAAGACAGGATATCAAAAACTCAAAAAGATTGCAAGATATCCGGCTAGAATATTTCTTTGTGCCTACATGATCAAGCAACATCCGGGTGCAATTTTTAGAGGAAGAGGTGAACATGAGATTGCGCTAGTGGAATCTGCAACTTATCTTATTCGGGAGTTTGAACTCCTAGTGAAAATTATATTGGAAGGACCAGAGTGTACTCTCCCGGACAATGTGTCTTTCGTAGCTCCACGTCCGAAAAAATTCAGATCTCAGCTACAAGCATTTGATAAAGCTTGGTGCTCTTATCTGGAGGGATTTGTTGTTTGGAAAATTAACGATGCTAAGCTTCTTGAAAAAGATATAGCCTCAACTCAGGAGCCAGAGCTGTCTGCGGTATCGAAACATACTTCCTCTCCCGAAATAGTAGACAGTGGCGTGAATCTGAAGCCGGTATTTCCCATTCCCCTCTTTTGCATTTACCTTAACTGACTTTGTGTACATAAGCGTAAAGTAAGCTTATTAATAACAGACCATGTAATGCCATAAGCTTGATAGGGAGAGAATGACTTATCTTTCTTTTTTTGCAGCTGAAGGTATCTCCTCCAACTAATCGGGATTTATTCTCTGAAACTGATGGAGAACGAGAATCAAAAGCACCTGCAGGTTCGCATCTTCCATCTTCATCTTCGCCGGGCTCATCAAATTTGTCCCCCTCTTTGAACAGTGGTAATATATTCAATCTGGATAACCTTTAAAGCTCGCTAGATAATCTGGCAAGCCTTCAACCTAACACAAGTTTTATTTAGCAGGAAGCGAGGGCATTTCTACTCCAAACGTGGCAGCTAATAGCTTTGATGCAGCATTGGCTAGTGAGAACGAAGTAATCGTAAATGAAATTGTCCATGACAATAGCAGTAGTTTTGCTGATAGCTTCGACACTAACAGTGGGGATACAAGCAACATTCAGGTTCATAAATATAAGCTCCATAAGGCTTTTGTGATATGTGCTGACTTCCACTATTCTGATTCGTTAAGTTGTACTCGAAATTTATCGAGTTGACTCATATTTTTTCACTTTCGTGATATCCCAGGTGAGGGTTAAGGAGACAATGGAAAAGGCTTTCTGGGATGGTGTCATGGAATCTATGAAACAGTCGCAGCCAGACTTCAGCTGGGTTATAAAACTCATGAACGAAGTTAGGGATGAACTCTGTGAGATATCTCCCAAAGATTGGAAACAAGAGATTGTTCAAACTATTGATACGGATGTGCTGTCACAGGTAGTTCTTACTACATTCTTGTCTTAAGTATTGGTACATAAGATATGTTATGTACTTAAATGTCTTTTTCTCGTGGCATGATTCAGTTACTGGCTTCTGGAAATGTCGACATGGATTATCTTGGAAATATTCTAGAGTTTTCCCTTGGCATTTTGCTGAAACTCTCTGCTCCAGCTAGTGAAGAGGAAATCAGGACTACTCACCATAAATTAATGACAGAACTTGGAGAGATCGTTCCAACTGAAGGCCAGTCAAACTCTTCATATGCCATCTTAATGGTTAAGGGGCTACGCTTTGTTTTGCAGCAGATTCAGGTATGCACATTTTTTACTTTCGTACTTTGTGGACATTATGATTGATCATTTTATGCTTTATGAACATGTACTATGAAATAGAAACTTGTAGATGGGTATATATCTATAACTGTACTGAATAGAGAATAGGGCAAGGTTCGCAAGTTGCTACCAACTTTCGCCAGAATCTCCACAAGCATCACTGTAATAAACTTCCCTTTTCATGTAGTGCACTGTGTTAACCACCACTGCTAAATACAGACCTAGGGAATAAATTTGGTAGTGCATTTTCACGTCATATGTCCTTTTACTTACAGATTCTAAAGAAGGAAATCAGCAAATCTCGTTTGAAACTCTTGGAGCCTCTTCTTAAAGGACCTGCTGGTCTGGAATATCTGAAGAAGTCATTTTCCAGTCGGCATGGTTCCCCAGACCAAGCTTCTTCCTCGCTACCATTGACAAAGCGTTGGCTTTTAAGTGTTCGAGGAGAGGCAGAGAGGGAGTGGAAAGAACACAAAGATGCTCTTTCTGCTGTCACAAATAACCACTCTGGATCATCAGGCCTCCCTTCGACCATCATGCGAACTGGAGGCAATGTCTCCTCTGTTTCAAAAGTCCATACCCCTTCGTCTCCATTTCCAGGTTTGGTGTCAATCTGTCAACTTTATCTATCTTAATGGGAAATTTTATTTCCTAAGATCTCATTTTAGCTTAACACAAACCAACTGGTTTAATCATTTTATCATAATGATAAGACCTTGGTCATTTGTTGTTCTTTGTAATCATAGTTGCATGCTGGTGATATTTTATGCAGGAATTGAAATGTCAGAGTGCAAGGGAGAAACTGTGGATCTTCTTATTCGTCTCGGCCTATTAAAATTGGTGAGCGAAATCGGTGGTCTTACTGTAGAAACTGTCCCTGAAACATTTCAACTTAACCTCTCTAGGCTAAGAGCTATTCAATCCCAAATCCAGAAAATCACTCTAGTCTCCATCAGGTCAGTAATGACAAAACCTACGTCTTAATTGCACAGTTATGATTATAAAACCCTCCTTTTAACCTCTCTGTTTCTTTCTCTTAAGTGTATTGATCCTTCAGCAAACACTTTTAAGCGATAACTCATCCCCGATTGACATGGAGACCATTACATGGACTTGCACAAACCGGCTTTACGAGATGCTAGATGCAAAACCTGATGCGGGTCTTTCAGAAATCATGGAGACACTCTCAGAGCTTCTTGATTCGAATGATGCAGAGACAAAGAAACAAGTACTTGCAAACATGCTTCTAAAAAGCTTACAAGCAGGAGATGCAGTATTCACACATGTATCACAGACCATATACCTAGCCATTAGAGCCGCGGTTTTGGCAGGAAACAATACTAAGAGAAAGCAGTTGATGGAAACAATGCTAAGAAAGATCGGAGCAGCTTCTCTCTCGGACAAGGTCACAGAGGTTTCAGACATTATTGTGCTTGTGGCAACAGTGTCACGTTCTGTTCATGGATTGTGGTATGAAGAATTGCTGAAGAAACCAAACTAAATATAAGAGTGTGGATTAGTGGACCAGTGTGGTTTATCTATGGCTGGGTCAAAGATTTTTAAGTGTTTGTAGATAGAGTCATAATAACACACCACGTTTGTATTTATAACACTATTAGCTGTGATACTGATACATGTGTACTACACTGTACGTACAAGTATTCCGGTTTTATATCTATTGTGATTTATTCGAATTAAACCGAGTCTAATTTCAATTTGAATCCGGTTAGATTATTTTGGGGCTAACACCATTTAAATTGATTCTTTTAGTGACAATACGAACAAAGTGCTGTTAAGGGAAAATGTCCCTACAGACAATTACTGACTAAAGAACTAAAGGTAAAACAAAAGCTGTTACAGTATTTGATTATTTGAAGCCAACTGAATATAAAAGAAAAAAAAAAGTTCAAGGAATAAATAAACAAAAGAAGACAGTTCAGCTTTGTGACAAAATTATTTGAATTTTCTTCTGTGTACTACTACTACTACAGAACTTATTATCGGTAACAAACAAATACTTCCTTTTAAAAGTCTTAGTTCAAGTTTACTATTGTCTAATTGGGTTACGCATTAATTTAGTTGTTTATATCTATCTCCTTTAGGTTTAGTTTGGTTGTATTTAATCATTTGTGTTGTGTCCATATGAAAACATCTTGAATGAAGAAAACATTTCATAATATATTTTGCTTTTGGATTTAATACATGAACGGTAGCTTTAACTAGTACTGATAGAGATGTTAAGTGAGAGACCTAAACAAACTTTAATTCAACAAATTATTAGTTGGGATAGTTTTCGGCCACTAATTTTATCGCGATAAATATTTGATCTCCAACATACAAATAGTGTTTTCGAGAACTAAATTTCGAAATTATTTTTTCGAACCTTTTAACAAACTAAACATTGTTTTGTCATAAGAAAACTACAAAACATCTACTATTACACTTGTGCGGAAGGGCATCCGCATCACAAATATGCCAAGCTGAACATACTAAAATGTTATCAATAATCCCAAGCTGAACATACTACACAAAACAAAATAATCATCTTATCTCTACCAAAAAAAACAAAGTATCCTACCCAAGAGAGTATAATCATCTTATCTCCACCAATTATTCATAATTTTGGTCCCATGATATGATCGACCAAACTCATAAGAACGAAACTTGGTTCTCAAACTCGGATCAGATATTGTCTCGTTAATATTAATCAAAATTCTATATTTTCTAAATTAATTATTCAATTGTTAATTTTTTTTGTAAAAAAAAAAAAAAAATTGTTTTTCTATATAGTTTGTAATGAGAACTTTGTCACTTATTAGCTAAAACATTTAAACTCCTACTCTGTTTTTGTCCTTCTCATTAACGGTCTTACCTTGCTAACGTAAGTTCTACTAGCAATTCAACCCAAAATGTTCAAAAGAGCTCTAACTACTAAACCCAAAAACAAATGCACGAACATGGGGGGTATCATTATTTTAGTGGTTACAACTTACACCAAGGTAACATAATTTAATAAAGTACTGGTTACATTTATTATTTACTTTAAAAAGGATAAAGACATC
The DNA here is from genome assembly GCA_024034495.1 of Camelina laxa. Taxonomy (NCBI): domain Eukaryota; kingdom Viridiplantae; phylum Streptophyta; class Magnoliopsida; order Brassicales; family Brassicaceae; genus Camelina; species Camelina laxa. Next base: position 14,489,416 of record CM043881.1, read on the forward strand.
TTTTACTTTATTATTAAGACAGCTTTTTGAGTTGTAAATTTTAGAGTTACATTGGATACCCTTCTTCTTTCTTTGACCATTCTCTCTCTGGTCTCTCTACCTGAAAAACCCGCTAACATTGCTCTCTCTATCTGTCTCTGTCCCTTTCTTCTTCCTTTTCCAATAAAACTCAAATAAATAAAAAAATGTCTCAAGATTCTCCAACCACTACTAGTACTACTACTACTCCGCCGCCACCTTCAACCTCCGGTGAAGAACTTGAGCCAAAGCTTGTAACTTTGGAACCAGAGGAGGCATTGGGGATTCCGGAGCCAAATCCTCAGCTACCTTTAATGCCGGAGCTAGAGCAGCCTAACCACGTGACGGAGGAGGATTTAGAGCAGACGCATGAAGTGACTTCGGAGCTAGAGTGTCTCAACCACGCGGCAGGGGATTCAGAGCAGACACAAGTAATGACCCCGGAGACTGTGACTTTGGAGCCTAAGGACCTCAACCATGCGGCGGATGATTCAGAGCAGCCACATGAATTGACGCCGGAGACAGTGACTTTTGAGCCAGAGCCGTCCGAGGATGAGTTAGAGAAGACGGAGACAGAGCCATCACAGAAACTGATGTTAGAGCAGAGGAGAAAGTACATGGAGGTAGAAGAATGGACAGAGCCGGAACTACCAGACGCGGCTGTGTTAGAAGCTGCAGCATCCATACCTGAGCCGAAGCAACCGGAGCCTCAGGCGGTATTAGAAGAAGCTGCAGCATCCATACCTGAACCAAAGCAACCAGAGCCTCAGGCGGCGGCACCACCTACTACTACTGCTTCTTCCGGTGAATCTAGATCGCTGGCTGATATGATGAACAGAGAAGAAGCTGAAGCAGAAGAGAAACCAAAGATTCAGACTCCTCGTAGTCTCGGCTCATTCAAAGAAGAAACAAATAATATCTCTGACCTTTCGGAACACGAGTTAAACTCACTTCACGAGCTCCGTCACCTTCTTCAAGAATCACAAGATTCAGGCAAAAGCTCTATATGGGGTGTACCACTTCTCAAAGACGACCGAAGCAACGTCGTTTTGCTAAAGTTCCTAAGAGCAAGAGACTTCAAACCTCAAGAAGCTTACTCAATGCTCAAGAAGACACTCCAATGGAGAATCGAATTCAACATTGAAGAGCTTCTTGATGAAAACCTCGGAGACGATTTAGACAAGGTTGTGTTCATGCAAGGACAAGACAAAGGGAATCATCCTGTCTGTTACAATGTCTACGGTGAGTTTCAGAACAAGGACCTTTATCAGAAAACGTTCTCGGATGAGGAGAAGAGAGAACGGTTCTTGAGGTGGAGGATCCAGTTTCTTGAAAAGAGTATAAGGAATCTTGATTTTGTAGCTGGTGGTGTTTCAACGATCTGTCAAGTAAACGATCTTAAGAATTCTCCAGGACCTGGTAAGACTGAGCTTAGGCTAGCTACTAAGCAAGCTCTTCATCTTCTTCAAGACAATTACCCTGAGTTTGTCTCTAAACAGGTATGAATCTCTATTACATAGACATTGAAAATAATGTTTTCATGATTGCTCAGATCTGATATTGTAGAATATTGAATGTGTATGATCAGATATTCATCAATGTTCCCTGGTGGTACCTTGCGTTCTATAGGATTATTAGTCCTTTCTTGACACAAAGGTCAAAGAGCAAACTTGTTTTCGCAGGTCCTTCAAGATCTGCAGAGACACTTTTCAAGTAATAACCAAAATCTTTTTTTCAAGTTTTTGTTTTCGAATTATTTTCATAACTATTGCAAAATGTTAAGCCACTCCCTTGTCTTTCGGTTTTATAGGTACATTTCACCAGAACATGTCCCGGTTCAGTACGGTGGACTAAGTGTGGATAACTGCGATTGCACCTCGGATTTTACACATGATGATGTCGCTACTGAGATTACTATTAAACCAGCAACTAAACAAACCGTCGAGATTATAGTGTACGAGGTGAGACATTTTTGTGTAACTCCTTTAAACATTGATTTCTTTGTTTGCGTTTATATGTGAAGAGTGTTCCAAAACCTACATTTCCAGTTTTGCATAGTGGTAATTCAAACAGAGTTTTTTCCTTCTATTCGAATTTTGCTTTCGTTTTATCAAATAAAATATTGGATTTCGTTTAAATGCTAAGGATTATGGTTTCAATACTAAACACAATTGACAAAAAAAAGTATTGAAGATTGTGGTTTCAATATTAAGTTTTCAAGATTCAGCTAGGTTTGTGGTGTTTTCTTACATTTGTGCCTAAAAACACTTTGTATGCAGAAATGCACGATCGTGTGGGAGATGAGAGTAGTTGGCTGGGAGGTTTCGTATGCGGCAGAGTTTGTGCCGGAGAACAAAGAAGGGTATACAGTGATCATTCAGAAACCAAGGAAGATGGCTGCGAAAAATGAACCGGTGGTGTCTCAGAGCTTCAAAGTTATAGAAGTTGGTAGGATTTTGCTAACAGTGGATAACCCGACTTCAACCAAGAAAATGCTTATCTACAGGTTCAAGGTTAAGCCTTTGCCATGTGAGTAAGTAAATTCGCATCTTTCTTCATGTGTTCCTTAGTTTAGAACTTGATCATATGATTTGTTAGTTGTGTTTTTTCCTTATATGTTGGTGACTTATATGGCTTGTGTTGTTCTGTTTTTGCTAATTCTTTTGTTTTATATTGTATTTTCTCTCATATCCAAATTTCACCCCAAGGACGATGATGTTTTGTGTGTTGAATTGCTTTTAAAGGGAAACCAAGCCTTAGGCTTCAAGTAGTATCTTCAAGTCTAGTGCATAGTCTCGTCTTTAAAGTCTAAATAAAACATTCATTGCCGTCAATGTTTGGCATGAGTACTTTTACGTGCACTAGGGAGGGTGTATTCAAACCATGATTTTAGAGAATTTGATGGGATTTAGGAAATTTAGAATTTTGATAGATTTTAGGGAAGTTCATATGATTTTATGTAAAATTCTTTCAAATCCCACCTAAAACCATGAGATTTGGATTTCTGTATTTTTAACTAAACAAATCCTTCAGAATCCTCAAGAATCCTAAAAGTTATTAAAATCCTAATCCACAAAACTGTTTTGAATAACAGTGGATTTTAAAGTAGATTTTTAAATCATCAGTTCAATAACAAGGGATTTTAAAGTAGATTTTTAAATCATCAGTTCAATAACAGTGGATTTCAGAAGACTTTTTAAAATACATGATTGAATAACATAGGATTTGTAACTCTTACACAAATCACCTAAAATGTCAAGTTGAATACACCCCCTAGATTGCAAAACAAAAATATCATAAATTGTAATTTATAAGACTAATCATGATCAATTGTGACTTACATCAACGACAAGGATGGGTATGCTGATAATAAACTTCAGGTTTTATGAATAAAACTGGTCACAAACTATAAAAATTAGAGTAAAAGCATAAACTGAGATTAATTGGACATATATTCATTTATCTACATTTTAAAATTTGGAGTAAAAAAAGGAATATTCACATATAAAATTTTGAAGTAAAACAAAATAAAATTACGACAAAAGAGGAACCCTAATTAACTCACGTTCTTGATCGCCGTCGTCATCTTCGCAAATGGATCTAGCCAAACTCAACTGATCATCTAAGTATCTATGAAGCAAACCACTTTCTCCATTCTCATCTTCTACTTCAACTCCAAACCCTTCCTCACATCTCCGGAGCAGTAAATCATATTCATCGACGGCCACGACTTCTTCTACGACTACGGCAGAGGAAGGTGGTGACTTCACGAACCGGCTAATGAGGCAGGTGAAGATCTCGACGGCACATAGGAGAGGGATTGAAAGACAGAGAAGAGGTAGAAGGAGAGGTGAACAGAGGAGAAATAAGAGGATGCGACGCCACGGCGTATGGAACCAAGATGCAGCGGTTAGCATGACGTCAGCGGTTGATACGGCGGAAGGAGGCGGCGGCGTGCATGACTTGCTACTCTTGTGATATAAGACTTTTTACTCTCTTTATTTTTTATGTACATATTTGACGCTTACCGACTTCGTATGACATTTTTGGTTTTTTTGGGTTAAATTCAATAAAACTTATGGGTTAAAACTTAAAAATAAAATCGACGAAGAGATAATGGTTGAACTAATTTTAGTTTGACATAAAATACTTTTACGTAAACATTAGTGATTGTGTACATCTTAACCTTTTTTTTTTTTTTTAAGGAGACTATTATTTTAGTTTAAATATAATCTATATCAACTGAATAATAATTAATTAAACACTAAAACTAACTGATGTGGAGTTACATATAGACTATTTTCAATAACAGATTTTATGTAAGTTTTCACCTTTAATCCTTAAATAAGTCGACAAATTTTGGAAAAGCAACAACAATGTTTTCAATCTTTGAACAGTTGAACAGACTTTTCAATCCTCATGGCACAGACAAAAAAAAAAGCAAGCAAAGAATAATATTATTTCTTGGTGAACAAGCATATTTTGACTATTCGCATTTTCTTGAGGCCCAAACATATTTGGTATGCTCCTCAAATATAATATATACAAGACATTGATAATCCGACACTTCATCAAGTCTCAAATCAAAATAAGCAAACATGAAGAGTGAAGGTCGTCATCAAGGCATCATAAGGACGGGAATGATTCATCCGCAGGGATTTAATCCGCGACCCACCAACCGGCTCTATTCACCACCAACTAATGGAGTATTTATCAAAATGCCATCAAATACTACCAATCATTCAAATTTCACCGGAGAAAGTGAACGGTCCAACTCCAAGTATAGTAATTGCCATGTGTCGCCGACTATCAAGTCGAGCCACAAATCTAAGGGTTGCCGTAAGATACAGCCGACGAGTTGGTGGAGTGAGGATAAGTTAGACCGGCTCATTGGGTCGGACTCGTCTTCTGTTAAAGAGATTTTGGATACGTTATGGGATGAAGAACATAATTATGAGCATTAGTTATCATCGTGTCTAATCATTCGTTTGAGATGTATGAAAATTATTGTTTTTTAATTTTATGTTTGAACTTTTGATCAACAATGATAATAATTATGAGACGAAATGTAATACTTTTACTAAAAATATGACAAAATATGAAAAATATATATTTATATTAAAAAAAATATCCTGCAATATAGCACAAAGTTTTATCTAGTCATCGATTAAAAAACGAAATTAACCAAAAAAAAAAAATAGAAACAAATCTGGAGAAGAAAATAATTAAGATGTCATAATTTTGTTTTTCAGTGGGTTGTTTTTTCATTCTCTAACCAAAAAAGCCAACGCAGCTAAAATAAAAAAAGTCGCATTTTTCAGACATATCGGCAATTAATAAGTTCAACTGAAATTGTCGGACTCAGAAGGTGGAATCAACGAGCATCCATCGCGAGTGGTTGTTGAATAAACTGAGTGGTGTAAACCATAATCTTATTATTACCAAATAAATAAAAAAGGAAACAAAAGAGAACAATGACGTTAAAGCAATGTTACTCTGTTACGCGCTGACGTATCTCTAACCTTTAAAGTTTTAGGTTCTGTACTATCTTTAGTCAAGTGTTTGGAAAGTATCTTAATCAGACGGTTAGGGTTCTTTATTAATTACTAGCCGCAATTTTTGTATTTTGACAAAAAAAAAAAATAATAATAATAATAATCCAAGAACAATCTGGTCTGCTGCTGAATTAAATTAAAGAAAAAAAACAGAGCAAGAAACCAAAAAAAAAAATGTAAAGAAAGAGAAAAAAAGAAAAAACATTTGTAGTGTCTATTGAAACCAGAGAAAAGCCAAAGGGGATGCAATCAACATCCATCGGTAGTAGCGGCGGTGGAGACGACGAAGGAAGCAGAGGAGGAGGAGGAGGAGGGCTGAGTCGAAGTGGACTGTCTAGGATCCGTTCAGCTCCAGCGACTTGGCTTGAAGCTTTACTTGAGGAAGATGAAGAAGAGTCTTTGAAACCTAATCTTGGTCTCACAGATTTGCTTACCGGGAACTCCAACGATTTACCTATAAGTCGTGGCTCTTTTGAGTTCCCGATTCCGGTTGAGCAAGGGTTGTATCAACAAGGTGGGTTTCACCGACAGAATAGTACTCCGGCAGATTTTCTCAGTGGTTCTGATGGATTTATCCAGAGCTTTGGGATTCCGGCGAATTACGATTACTTATCCGGGAATATCGATGTTTCTCCCGGAAGTAAACGGTCTAGAGAAATGGAAGCACTCTTCTCTTCTCCTGAGTTTACTTCTCAAATGGTAAAAGAGTTGTTTCTATAAATCATTTGAGTCAACCAAGAATGAGTTCTTTATTTGTGGTCTGTATTGTTTTTTACTTTCCAAAAATAGGATGAACTTAACTAACTTAGCACTTGTTTCTAGATTTGTCAAGTTGTTTGAAATTGTTGTTAAACTGCTGACTAATGTTCTCGAGACCAGTCTTGTCTTAAAATTGACAACTTGTGTGTTTTTCTGAACCAAAAGCCAGCAGCAGCAAGTTGCAGTTTTTATTTTAACCAAAAAAAAGAAGGTTGCAGTTTTTATTTCTCCTTTTGTTGCTGTACTCTATTGCTTTGGTGTGTGATGTGAACATTAAAGAATGCTCATATGGGCAAGTTGTTGAGAAGAACATAAGTCCACATGATGGTATATACTATATACTTATTTGGTAATGTCGATTTTGGTGGCTAATGTATATATATGTATTGATCCTCCACACCATGTGGTACATTATATTGTTTGGATGGTAGGGAATACATGTATAACCTATGCATTGCGTGATGTTGATTAAGATTTAAAATGTTGATTGGCTCTTTCCGGAAATCTTTTTTGTAAGTAGAAAGGAGAGCAAAGCAGCGGTCAAGTTCCTGCTGGGGTATCAAGCATGACGGATATGAACATGGAGAATCTTATGGATGACTCGGTTGCCTTTAGGGTTCGTGCTAAACGTGGTTGTGCCACTCATCCTCGTAGCATTGCCGAGAGAGTAAGATATCTTCAATCTTTTCTTTCATTTCATTGAAATTTTGGTGATAAAGTTTTATATTTTACTGTTAATTAATTCGTGGAAGTTTAGCGATAAAAATGTTCTATATTTACTTTCCATTCATTGAAGTTCGTGATTTACAATATGCTCCATTGAACATAGAATTGCTCTGTTCCTTCCTTGTGAGTGTCGAATAAGCATTTATGTATTCTTCCTACCTTTCATTTTGCAGGTACGAAGAACGCGAATAAGCGATCGAATAAGGAAGCTACAAGAGCTTGTACCTAATATGGATAAGGTAATATTACTATCAAAGTAGATACAATTTGACTTGACTAAGGATGTCTTATACGATTATATTGATTGTAAATGGGTCAAAAATTATACACGTTTTCAGCAAAGGTTAGAAGTTAGTGGTTAATAATTTAGCCTTAAAATTAAAGAGACCATAAAATATGAAAGTTGATGATTGTGATGCAACTTCAAAATTACGGTGGTCATCTCCGGTACTAAGGTTTAAACTATTCAAATCCAATGGGAAGGATCTTGAAAATAGACTCAAATTGTTGTCCCTTCGATCAAATACCAGATTTTTTTCAGCGTGAAGTATGAATTTGGTTTTTATCTCCCTATAGATCATGAACAAACTGAGGAAAACTTTAAGTTCTCGCATATATATATAGGCTCTAAGGATATCCGTTTATTTTTTTTCTTTCTTTGTTGCAGCAAACCAACACTGCAGACATGTTAGAAGAAGCTGTAGAATACGTGAAAGTTCTTCAAAGGCAGATCCAGGTAAATGATCTAAGTGAATATATGGTAACCCAATAGATGATTTAAAAATGATTAGTAAAAGAAGTATATAGTAAAAAAGAGTTTTTTAACATTGAATTATCCATTTCTGATTTGATTTTAATTTTGGTGTGCATAATTTAGGAGTTAACAGAAGAACAGAAGAGGTGCACATGCATTCCTAAAGAAGAACAATAAGGTCTGCCCCTGATTTGTGGATAAATGGCAATGATCTGATCGAAAAATTCGGAAGATGATCTTAGCTTGAGTTAGATGGGTGTGTCAGGTTGATAAGTATATTATTTGTTAAATGGATGTAGGTGTAAAATATTTTTTTTTGGTACAATAATGAAGAAAGTAACAAATATATATTCTTTATAAGAAATGACTTTTGAGGATGCATTCGTATTATTAATTTGGATTAAAAAAAAAAATTTCAGTTCATTTTTTCACTCTGTTTAATGATATTAAAGTATTTCTAAAAAGTTTACCAACGAAGAAAGAATCGCTCGAGCTTTTGTCTACATATTTAGTTATGTCGTCATTCCTCACTTTCTAGTTTATCATACCGAGCAAACTAAGGGTAGAAACCTCTCGTTAAAATAGAAAGTCCAAATTCGAGAATATGGAATCCGTCGGCATCACCCACTTGTGCTGAGGCTTGAGGGAAATCCGGAAATGTATCAGTTTTGTAGAGCTGGACGGCAATAACTTTATTATGGTCTCGCTTTCCAAAGAATGCATTTTAGCTTCGATACGTGGCTCTCTGACCGTGTAAACTCTAGATTTTGTGACGTACCAACTGTAAGAGATATGTAAATAATTAAGGATCTAATTGCAATTCTGTATAAATGTAATACCTAGGTCTCTACTTGTATCTACTATATATATTGTAAACCTTACATCTAATAAATCATTCAGCCCACATTATTACATGGTATCAGAGCCACTCGATACCTAAGAAAAAATAAAAACAAAAAAAAAACCTAGATATTTTTTTCTTCGCCTCCATTTCCTTCCATCTTCCACAATGTCGACCTCCAACGTCTCATCTGCTGATATCTTTGCTGTTTCTAACAGCGGCAATCTCGTTCATGTTAACACGTCTAATGTTACAAAACTCACTGCTTCCAACTTTCTTATGTGGAGTCGCCAGATCCACGCCCTGTTTGACGGGTATGATCTTGCCAATCATCTCGACGGCACTGTCACCGTGCCAACCCCGACGGTCACCGTTGCTGAAGCCACCACGGTGAATCCCGAATACACTCTCTGGAGACGACAAGATAAACTTGTTTACAGTGCTCTCCTTGGCGCCATCTCCCCCTCTGTCCAGTCGATTGTCTCTCGTGCTACAACAGAGTGAGATCTGGTCTACCCTTAACACTACTTATGCTAAATCTAGTCGTGGCCATATTCTCCAACTGCAGCATCAAGTGAGACAGTGGACAAAAGGTAGTCGCTCTATCGATGACTACTTTCAGGGACTTGTCACCCTCTACGACAAACTTGCACTCCTTGGTAAGGTTGTTGAGCTTGAGGATCAACTCACGACGATCCTCAAGGGACTCCCAGATGACTACCAACCGGTCGTCGCCCAGATCGAAGGTCGTGACTCGACGCCTTCCCTCGCTGAAGTTCATGAGAAGTTACTTCTTCATGAAGTAAAACTTATGACTCTCGCTTCTTCCACTCTTGCTCTACCTATCACGGCAAACGTAGCAAGCTACAACAAACACAACAACAACCGTGGCCACAACTCAAACCATCGTGGCAACAACTCCAACAATCGTTCCAACCAGAATTGGCAACAGCACCAATTCTCTTCGCGACAAGACAATCGCTCTCCTCGTCCTTACAATGGTCGCTGTCAAATATGTGGCATCCATGGTCACAGTGCTAGGCGGTGCTCTCAGTTGCAGCTCCAAGGACCTCCGGCACCTTACCAACAGCCTGCTCCATGGCAGCCGCGTGCAAATCTAGTCACTGCCCACCCACACAACACCACTCCATGGGTTCTTGACAGCGGTGCAACACATCATCTGACAAGCGACCTCAACAACCTGGCGCTCCATCAACCGTATCTTGGTGGTGATGAAGTCACAATTGCTGATGGCTCTACTCTTCCCATCTCGCAAACTGGTTCCACCACACTCTCCACTTCTTCTAAACCTTTAATTTTAGACGATGTGTTGTTTGTTCCGAATGTTCACAAGAACTTGATCTCTGTTTCCCGTTTGTGTGACACTAATCAAGTATCTGTCAAATTCTCCCCTGCTCATTTTCAGGTGAAGGATCTCAGCACGGGGGTCCGGTTACTCCAAGGCAAGACTAAAAACGAGTTATACGAGTGGCCCATTCAATCCCCAGTCTCGATGTTTGCTTCGCCGACACCAAAGACGAGTCTCTCTTCGTGGCACTCTCGCTTGGGTCACCCCTCTTTACCCGTTTTAAAAACTGTTGTTTCCCAAATTTCTCTTCCTGTTTCACAGTCTCTGCAAAAACCTTTGTCTTGCTCTGACTGTCATATCAATAAAAGCCATAAACAACCTTTTTATTCCAACACAATCACTTCCACTCACCCTCTCCAATATATATACTCTGATGTGTGGACCTCACCCATTGTCTCCATTGACAACTACAAATATTATCTCATCTTGGTGGACCATCATACTCGTTACACCTGGCTGTACCCTCTCAAACACAAGTCGCAGGTCCGTGATACTTTCATAGCGTTCTCTGCCTTGGTCGAGAATCATTTTCAATGCAAAATTGGTACTCTATATTCTGATAACGGTGGCGAGTTCATTGCGGTACGACCTTACTTGTCATCTCGTGGCATTGCTCACTTAACCTCACCGCCACATACTCCGGAACATAATGGCATCTCCGAGAGGAAGCATCGTCATGTTGTAGAAACTGGTCTCACACTTCTTGGTCATGCCTCAATGCCAAAAACATTTTGGACGTATGCCTTTGCTGTTGCCGTCTACCTTATCAATCGTATGCCAACTCCAATACTGCACTCACTCTCACCATTTCAGAAGTTATTTAGTAAACCTCCAAACTACCATAAGCTGCGAGTTTTTGGTTGTATGTGTTTTCCTTGGCTTCGCCCTTATGCTAAGCACAAACTCGATGACCGCTCCTTACGTTGTGTCTTCATTGGATATTCACTCCATCAAAGTGCATATTTATGCCTGGATCCTACAACTGGTCGAATCTACAGCTCCCGTCATGTCACTTTTGATGAAGCAAGCTTTCCGTTCGCTGCTAAATCCATTTCATCACCTCAGATGTCGGAGACAGCAATCCCCACGCCGGACCTTCCTGCCACCGTCATTCCAGTTGATCGTCGGCCACTCGTAACCTCGTTGCCTGGACTCCCCCGCTCGGATCCTCACCCTCAGAACACCACCGCTCCGCCCTCATCTTCCTCGCCACGACAAACACAGGTACGTGATTCTTTATCCCTAAGTCCAACTCTTTTGGGCTCTAATAACCATCCTGGCCCATTATCAAATTCCCTTCCTAATCCAAATAATCCAGGCCCATCAACACAAACAAGCCCACCTGCACCCACTATCCCTCACCCATCGCCGAATCGCACAAATCCATCACCACCTCCCTTACCTTCTTCTCCGACTATCGTCCCATCACCCTCACCAACACCTACCCCAACTCCTTCACCTCCACAACATCCATCTCCTCCACCAAATCAACAACCACTACATAATCCCCAGCAACCTCAGAACCAACATCCCATGAGGACGCGAGCCAAAAACAACATAACTAAACCAACAAAAAAACTCACCCTAGCCGCCATTACCGCTCACTCCCCCGAACCGACGACTGCAATACAGGCTCTCAAGGATCCACGTTTCCGACCAGCGATGTGTGACGAGGTCAATGCGCTAATCCGCTACAACACTTGGGATCTGGTACCACCTACTCCGAACCAAAATCTTGTTGGTTCTCGATGGGTTTTCACCACTAAGTACCATCCCAATGGCTCGATCGATCGTTATAAGGCGCGGTTCGTCGCCAAAGGATTCCATCAACAACGAGGCCTTGACTACTCCGATACGTTCAGTCCGGTCATCAAAACAACCACGATTCGTACGGTCCTCGAAGTTGCTGTTAACCGCGGTTGGGTCATCCGTCAACTCGACGTCAATAATGCTTTCCTTCAAGGTACCTTGACGGAGGATGTTTATGTTGCTCAACCACCTGGCTTCGTTGATCCGGATCGTCCTCATCATGTCTGCAAGCTTAAGAAGGCGCTCTATGGTTTAAAACAGGCACCACGAGCGTGGTACCATGAGCTCCGCCGTTACCTTCTCACCATTGGCTTTGTTAATTCTCTTGCAGATACATCTCTCTTTGTTCATCGAGAAGGCCGTGATATCACGTATATTCTTGTATACGTTGATGATATCTTACTCACTGGGAGTAACCCGTCCATCATTACCAAGATCATCTCCCTACTCAGCAACCGCTTCTCACTCAAAGACTTGGGGCACCTAAGCTACTTCCTAGGTGTTGAAGCCATTCGTACACCTACTGGCCTTCATCTCATGCAACGCAAATATATCATCGATCTCCTCACCAAAACAAAGATGCTCGCCGCTAATCCTGTCTCAACACCCATGTCACCAACTCCGAAGTTAACACTCTCATCCGGATCACCTCTTGCTAGTCCGACTGAATTTCGGATGGTTGTTGGCAGCCTCCAGTACCTCTCTTTCACCTGTCCCGATATTGCTTATGCGGTCAACCGTTTATCCCAGTTCATGCATCGACCAACAGATCTCCATTGGCAAGCAGTCAAGCGCATCTTGCGTTATCTCGCTGGAACACCGTCACATGGCATTCTCCTTCGACCAGGTACACCTTTGACACTTCATGCCTTCTCAGATGCAGATTGGGCTGGCGATACTGAGGACTACGTCTCCACTAACGGTTACATCCTGTACCTTGGCGGCCATCATATCTCCTGGTCTTCGAAGAAGCAAAAGGGTGTCGCCCGCTCCTCTACCGAGGCCGAATATCGTGCAGTGGCAAACACCGCTGCGGAGCTCCGATGGGTATGCAATCTTCTTACGGAGCTTGTTATACGGCTTCCTTCTCCTCCGGTTATTTATTGTGATAACATGGGTGCTACCTACCTCTGCGCTAATCCAGTCTTCCACTCCCGCATGAAACACATCACCCTTGACTATCATTTTGTACGAGGTACCATTCAGAGTGGCGCTCTCCGTGTTGCTCATATCGCCACTAACGACCAACTCGCTGATGCACTCACTAAACCACTTCCACGTCCACGTTTTCAACTGCTAAACAACAAGATTGGAGTTCGACACCTCCCTCCATCTTGAGGGGACGTGTAAGAGATATGTAAATAATTAAGGATCTAATTGCAATTCTGTATAAATGTAATACCTAGGTCTCTACTTGTATCTACTATATATATTGTAAACCTTACATCTAATAAATCATTCAGCCCACATTATTACACCAACAGTATATCATTTAGAATATATTTTCGTACTCAACTAGGTCTTGAATTCGGTTTATGTTCACGGTTCACCATTTAGTCTCTTGGTCAAAAATCAATGAATCAACACTTTAAAAAATTGGGATATCAATCTCGTAATTAACCAGAATATTCTTGCAACAAATTCTGATGATGATGCTTTTATTATTAATATTTTTTCTTTCAATATTGTCCCGCAATAACATTAATCAAACTATAGCATATTAGCATAGCACCAACTATCACACAGATTGTTTCGTCCTATTCAATCATCTTTGGAACTTTGCCTAAAGTATTGCATATAGGTACATCGTACATGTACACTACTAAAGTTAAAAGGATATTAATTACGCGTTGAACATTACAATAATAACAGGCCTCATGTTTTCACCTAAGATGCAATGTAAAATTTTCAAAGATTCCCACAAACAAAATTTTATTTTTCCCGACATATAAGGTTTATATGATAGGTTACAAGACCACATATTTTTCCACTGATTCTGTGTCCACTGTTATAACAACGATTTTTTCCATTGGCTCATTTGAGCTAAGCTTTTGTTGACAAAAAAAAATGACTTTTTTCCTTTTTAATGTTGAAAGCATATTAAAAGATGAAACTATAATTCGACTTCGTTGTCGATGACTCGTTATTAATGCAAACAAGGACTTTTGTGAAGTTTGGATTTATAAATAATTAGTAGATGTATTTTCTCAATATCAAACTTCAAAAAGGCAGTAAGAGAAATGAAGGAGAAGAGAGCTTTGTTGAAGTCACTGATCCTATCCATGTTATTTTTTAGTTTAACCTTCGAAATGGTGGCTGCAGAGAGCTACTGTCATGCACAACGTCGGGTATTAGTAAACGCGTGCAAGAGGTTGATTTTTTTAGGCAGTCTCCAACTGTTGTTTGTTGTGTTAGAATAAGGAGGACTCCTATCTGGTGCGTTTGTTCTATCATAACCCCGCAGCTCGCGGCTCTCGTCAATGCCAATGATGTCAGTTACATTGTTGGGGTCGTCCGTCGATGAGGTCGTCCGTCGATGAGGTCGACCCGTAGCTCGCGGTACCAAGTGTGGAAGTAAGTGTATATATCAATCAATCACAATTAATAATATGAGTTGTTACCATATCTGGTCTCCATTGCTTGAAACAAATATAATTTACATATTTTCTAAATAAACAAATTACTCTATGTTTAGTGTTTTTCAGAATTAATTTTTGCTTAGCCGTAAAATTATTCAAATGGAAAATAAAAATAAAATATTTGTATTTCACGTTTGCATTTACATTAATTGTAACAATACTTTGCGAGAATCTTGAAAAATGCCTTTAATTATTAAAAGTGAATTTCTTTTTGAACTTTTTTCACATGTACATCCATACGCAGAAATTGGTGTTTGAAACAATCATAGTACTATACAATTACTTTCTTCAACTTAAGTTCGGGATGTGCAGGTCTTACAGCTCCATGAGCAGTTCTTGGCGGACAATAAAATGTCGGCGTGTCTAAAACACTATGGTCTATCTATGGGTACTAATATCATGAGCGGATCTAGAAATTTTTTTAGGGAGTCATACTATATAGTAAATTTTTTTTTTTGATGAAAACTATATAGTAACATTATGAAGTAACTGAAAATACACATATAAAAAAGTCTCCAAAAAAACTTTTAACTAAAACAACAATAAAAATATATAAAAAACAATAAAAAAGTGGTGGGTATGGCCTATATAACATAAACAAAACAGGAGAAAGAAATATATCATTGCTTCAACATAGATTTGAACTCACGTTACGGGAGTCAATTACGTGATTGTCAACTAACTCTACCAAAATCAACAACGAATAAATGGTAACATTTTTTATTTTTATATTTATGGGGGGTCATCTGACCCCGTTCATGTGAACGTAGGTCCGCCCTTGGGTACTATCCGGACGGGACCCTACATTAAAGCCAATCTTAATCTTTTTTTTTTTTTGTTAAAGGATATTCTATTAAAAATATATGTCCAATGGGTTATTTCCTGATATAAGTCCATACAAAATCTTCTAAGGGCCCGACCCGTTACATCAAACCGAACTAAACCAATGAAATATAAAACCGACTGGGTTTACAAATCGAACCAAACCGAAAGCTGAAAACCCTAATCTACAAACGTAAAACACGTTTGTAGCCGCCGTCCAACAGAGCTGCGGATGCTTACCAGATCAGGACCTCCGGTAAGCCTGGACGACGTTAGCCGAACGGAGATGGTGATCCAAGATCCGTTTCTATCCCGCCACCGTAGAGCCGCGTTTAGGAAGAGGAAGAAAATCGAGCTCGCCGTCGTTGAGGAGGGTTCTTGCTCAGTCGTGAATGAGAAAGACAGTGGGGAGTAGATAAGAGATCTTTGACGGTGGCTTAGCCTCGCCGGATCAGAGTCTACCTCCCCGATCGAGACCGTTCCGGCGAAACCTCTAGAATCTCCGATCCCAGATCTAACTGTCTTCCTCAGCCGTTCCTCGCCGTGAACCTCCTTTCCACTCTGCGTTGCTATTCCGCCGGTAGAGCTCTTACCAGAGGGATCTCGCAGATGCTTCTCCCTTCCACTGCCCCCTTGATCTTGTTTCCATGGTGTCGCCGAGAAGATACGGAGTCGCGAATGAAGCGGCATGAGCCGTAGGGTCCTCATCGTCACCGGAATTGACGGAAGACCCGCCGTCGGTGCAAACGGTTGTGATCAGAAGAAAAAAGTTTTTGGGAGAGAAAAATCGCCGCGAGTGAATATCACGCGCTCGACTTCTCTCTCGTTTGATTGAAATCATGTAGCCAATCCTAATCTTTGTTGATTCCTTATGTTCATGTCGAATCCGTATGTTCATGTCCAATAAATTAGTTATTAAAAAACTTATATCCAGTCTAAATCAATTTACTTCATGGACGACTGAGATTTGCTTGGAAGAGATTGATTCAAATAATATCAGCTTATTAAAATTTAAAAGTAACATTTCTTCTTTATTTGCCAACAGCCAAAAGTTTCAACATTCGTTTTGTGAGGGCCGGTAGGTAACAAAATGTACAATCAACTTTATATTTGACGGGATCGATCAACACTAGTACACTACTTACTAGCTAGTTAGATACTATATGTGTTTTAAGCACTAAAATTTTAAAGATCAAAAAATTATATTTTATTATTGTTTTATTTTAATAAAATATTATTTTGCATCCCAAATTGGACGGAAAAAATGGTTACAATGAAAACAACAAAATTACCAAATAGTGAGATATTCCGGTGACGATCACTGGAAAAAGAGATATGAGATGCTACTGGACTTATAAGGAGCCTAGGGTTGAATGGGATGCTAGAGCGCATGAGCTGACTAATACAGACCGTTTGACATTTTCGCAATAATTTTGTTTTGCATCAGTTTTCAACATTACTATATAGAATTTTTATTAGTTTATTATAAATAGTAGTATCACTATCAATGATAGTTTGAAAAAATAAATTAAAAAAATTACGTTACATAAGATTTAACATTTTTGTCGAAATAACAATGCATTAAAACATTTATTACATTATATATTTTTCCGAAACTGTTGAAGATGTAATCTTTTGTGCGGATGTAAAAAAAAAAAACATGTAAACTAAACTCTGAACTATATTAAAATTTTGAAGAGGAAAAGAAAATAGGAATTGGTAAAGAAAAAAAAAAAGTAACTCAAAACAGATAATAAAGAAAAGAGCAACTTTGATAGATGACTATGGATTTAAAAAGAATAGAGAGAATAGCCTTGTGTCAGAATTCATTGGTAAATAACGTTTTATGAAATGAAAAAAATACTAAAATATCCTTATGTTATTTTGTATTTACAAAATGGAACATTTATCATTTACTGGATTTGATATTTATAAACTCATATGATTCTACAAAAATAGCATGCTATATTGATATAATACATGTGATGGTTGTGTAAAATTATTAAAATTCATGTGATTCTGTGAAATAACATGATAAATGGAACAAAATATGTATGTTGGTTGTGTAGAATTGTTAAAACTCATTTGATTATGTGAAATAACATGATATATGGACAAAAACATCATGTGATTTTGTTTCATAGCATGAAATTTTTATATGTGTTTTGAAAAACAGATTTAGTTCTAGATGTTACGTCAGTGAGTTGCGGAGAAATCCGACAAGAGGGGGAAACAGAAAATGAACTAGGATGAGAGAAGGATAGATTTCCAGAGAGAAAAAGGAGAAAATTGGTGGTAAAAAATATGATGAAAGGGATATAAAGGAAAAAGAAAAAATAAAAAGAAATTAAATCTGAGGGTGATAACTACAAAAAAATTAAGAAGAATTGAAGAGATTATAGATATGGTGGTGGTGGCTGGCCGATGGGGTGAGGGAGGTGGATATAGAGGAGAAAAGATAGACATGATTTTATAAAAATGTGAGAAAAAAAAGAGAAAGGAAAAGAAAGAAAAGAAAAGAAATAGAGAAAACTGAAAGAAGGAGAACTATGTAATTTCAAGAGGCATGGCCAAGAAAAAGGTATGAGTCATAGTTAGTTTATCATTTCTTTTCAAAACCATAGTTATCTACTTATCTAGTATATATATTAGTTTATTATAAATAGTAGTATTACTATCAATGATAGTTTGGAAAAATAAACTTAAAAAATTACGTTAAATAATAAAACATTTATTACATAATATATTTTTTCAAAACTGTCGAAGATGTAATATTTTGTGCGGATGTTAAAAAAAAAAAACATGTAAACTAAACTCTAAACTATATTAAAAATTGAAGAGGAAAAGAAAATAGGGATTAGTAAAGAAAAAAAAAAAAAAGTAACTGAAAACAGATAATAAAGAAAAAAAACACTCCGGTTAGACACAAATGGGAGAAGAATAGAAAAATTAATTAATAAAAATATACGGTTCTTTGAAAACCGGTTTAACATAAATTTGTTCTGGTTTAATCGTATTCCTTGTTCATTCATCATTTCATTTTCTCTGCGATTCTACTACTATTTTAGGGATTTTGGATTCAGACGATTAGGGTTCAATGGAGTCCGAAGATTTAGAGCTTTCTGCTATTCGAAGTGCGATAAAGGAAGAAGAACTGGCAAAGGAGCTTTTTGCGGTCGGCGGTTTAGATGAAATCGCTTTTGTTTCGCTGAATGGGCTCTCCGTGAAGTACACCGGCGCTGATAACGGCGAGAGAATTTTTCAGGCGGGAAATCCGGTGCCGAGGAACCGTATTGCTTATTACTCCGAAGTTTTGATCAAACATGCTGGTGAAAAAGGAGAGATTACTATTGGTGTCTCCAAAGAACACCTCCTTGGAAAAGGGTACTGTTTTCTTTCCCTTTCATACATATGAAAAAGCTTCAAAGCTTAGCTCACTTAGAATAGATTTCAAAGGTTAGGTTAAAAGATTCAAAGCTCAATTAGGGTAAGTATGGAAGTCCGTTTAGGGTAAGTGTAGTAGAATAGCTTCAGAATCCAGTAGTAAAGCAAGCACAACACACCTTTTCTTTTATCTTTTTTATATATATATATATATATATATATATATATTGATTTCTCTTCTGTAATAGTGTAGGCATAGGGTGGAACACTATGGCTATGCCGCTAATAGTGGATTCATATATGGAAAAGATAATCAAGATGTTGTATTGGGCCAAAAATAGTCCACTAATGACATAGTGGGATGTGGAATTGATGGGGTTTCACATGAAATTTTTTTCACGTAAGTACCACCTCCTATCTTGTTCTTTTATCTCAATCGAACTGCTTTATGTTTGGAAAAGTGTCATCAGTTACCTCTTATTTTCTTGTCAGGAAAAATGGGGATAGGGTAGGTACAATCCGCAGGCAATTGAGTCATCCTCTGTACCCGACCATAGGCTTTGCATAACCCAAACGAAGAAGTTACTGTCAATTTCGGACCGATGGGGTTTCTTTTGATTTTGAGGTATGTACTATTGAGAGTAAACAAGATGATGATATACATCTCTTTACATATTTTTTTGTGATATAATCTTCCATATCTGATCTCCTTTCTATATTAGAAATTTGAAGACTCATTGAGGGATAAGAAAGATATGGAAATTGAAAATATTTCCTTGTCGCGAAGCATTAGTCAGGGGTGAGCACCTTTATCACTGCAAGGTTCTCTTGTTTTTATTTGTGCTCAAGCTTCCTTAATCTTTTTTTCTTTTTCTTTTCAGGCTTGTAAAAACCTTCCTCCATCATTTTGGTTATGAAGATTCCTTTAGAGCTTTTACCCTGGCTGCAAGTAAAGTTCCTCATACTGATGCTGGTTTTGATGAGTATGAATTGCCTCTACGGAAACATCTCAGAGAGGTACTTTTCACTGCTATCATTATCTTGCTCTTGTTGTTTTTTTGTATTTTTTTTGTTTTGAGGTAATGAAAATCAAAAGCATACTACATTGCTACTAATTTCATCTTTGATTCTTTGTTGTTTCATATCGAACTGATCCATGCATTCGGGTTTGTTAAAGCTTATAATGACTGCTGACATTGATTGATGCTGCTTTTGCTGAACTCGAGAATAGATTTCCCCAACTTATCGAGGTGTGTTGAGGAACTAGTTAATTTTTCCAGTCACTTACATTGTTAGTTTGAGATATGAACTCTTCCAACAAATATATATATATTATCTGCAGGAAGGATCAGAAGTTTACTTCCTCCTTGTCTGTCAAAAGATCATCGAATTAGTACGGGTATGCTCTTTAATCCTTTTATATTTACTACGCATCATTTCCATGGTTGTATGTCTCTAATTAAATTGCCCTGTGCAGGAAGGAACAAGAGCACAGGCTAACACATATGCAAAGGAGAACAACTTAGAAGACTTAAGAGATTCAGATCAGTTTAAAAACCTTTTCGATGTTAGTACTGTGATTCTTCAAACCTTAGGTTGGGATTTCGATATTTCACTCATAGTTTTGTTTTTCTGTTTCAGGACTGCAAGACTCTCCTTTGGTGTGATACTGTTGAGGAATCTGGTGCTGCTGCGGGTCGTTTAGGAGAGACACCAAAAGAAATGGTAGCAGATGCTGTCAACGAAGCAATTTTATCAACAAATCCAGACTACAATCCTACTTCAATTGACATGGTTCTTAGACAGGTTGGAGTGACCTGCGCCCTCTACCGCAATTGATGAGAGAGAAGCTTTAGTTGTGTAAACTAATTTCCAAATTTCTAAAAAGAAGAAAAGAAAAGGTCGTCCTTAACTATATTTATTGACCATTTTCATTTATTGGAGCTTAAGAAAATTTATTACAAGTACTAATCGTAAATAGAATAATGCTACGGGTGGACTAATGATTTTTTTTTATATATATTTTTTTATAAAGAGTTAAATAATAACTATAATTTTAAAAGAAAACTGCTTTCTCTCTCTCAAACAGTGCGACACCCGGGCGATTTTCTTCAACCAACTTTTTCCTCCAATCTTCGATTCCGGCCGGCGCTGGCTTCTCCGGCGTCGGTCGGCCTTGTATTCTTTTTTTCTGTTTCTAGTTTTCTTGTTTGTTACATCGTTTAGCAATAAAATCGATCATGATTCATCAATCTGAATTCGTCCTCACTCTTATGATGATGGTTTCTATTCTCTACGCCGGCGACGTGGTTTCCATGGGTCATCTTTACTACTCTCTGGCAGTTATCCCCACACCGAAGTCCATGATTCGATGTGATGCACTTACTATGTTATCGCTGCGTTTATTTTCAAGCGATTATCATAGCATCAGTTTTGAAAATCGATTACACCATGGTTGTGTGATTGATTCAAAAATTGATGTCTCCAACTTGAGACAGATTTCTCAAACCCAGATCTGGGATCCGGGATTGTCAAGTTTAGAGATTGGAGATGGTGCAGTGAAATCACGGTCAAATCATACCAATACAGTGTGTCGATCGACACAAGTCAGGAGCAGTGGCAAACATCGCGGTCGGTGCTTTCTTCTTCTCGGCTTTGGTGTTGGTGGATGATGTGAATAGGATGAGAACCAGAAGATCAAATCAACAACACATATGGGTTTACGGTACAATCACAAAAAATCATCTCTTTTTTTCAGGAGAGTTCTAAAATCTATGGTAACGGATGGATCGCAGACTTTGCCTTTCGAAAGCGTAAAAGATGGTACATCGACAAAAAAACAGATGTTTCCCAAGCTAGAAAGTGACACAAGATTGACGGATAGGACGAGAGCAACTAAGCATATTTTTCGGATTGTGGCGCCTAAACTTCTTTGCTTTTTCGTTACAGAAATATTTGATTGTATCTATATCCTTATGTTTAACATTACAATCTTTGGTTCATATTAATAAAGTTATGATTTGGAGGGAAAAAAAAAAAAAGATATAAAGAGTTAAATATTTGCATTGGATTAAATTATGTTTGTAATCGACCAATCACATTCGTTGCAGCCATTGATAAACAAAACAGAGCTTAGGAAGTAAGAACAGAGAGATGAGTAGATATTGAGATAACTCTTGTTCAGAACAGGATAATGACAAAGACGTTCTACTTCTTATCTAATTAGTTCTCCTAGTCCTTATCTACTTAGCTTCTGTAACTCTATCTCGACGATTGTATAAATACTCTTTTACATCGACGTGAATAAACAAGCTTTCTACAAACGAATCAGAGCCATCAAAGTTCTAATAATCAGTTTCTTTTTCTACCTTTTATACAAAAGCGTCTTATTAATCTAACAAAAGGCTTCTCCTACATCTTCTAACCTATGGCTACTACTTCTTATAGAAAACCTTCTACTACATCTTCTAACCTAATGGCTACTTCTTATACAAAACCATTCTCCTACAACTCCTAACCTAATGGCTACTTCTTATACAAAACCTTCTCCTACAACGTCTAACCTAATGGCTACTTCTTATACAAAACCTTCTCCTACATCTTCTAACCTATGGCTACTACGTTGTTATATACTAAAGGCTTCTCCTACATCTTCTAACCTAATGGCTAATTCGTTCTGCACCTCCAGATTCTACAACTTCCGGTCAAACAACCCAACAAACTTCAAAATAGAAAATAAAAAAGAACACAAACAACAAAACAAAATTATTTCTTTAAGTAGCTTTCTATGAACCGTTGTTTATACTAACAAGTACTACCGAGGGTTCCATAAGAGCGAGGCCAAAAACTCCCCCTCAATCAATATACACACACACATGGTTTTTATTTGTTTGTTTGTTTGACGCAGATCAGTTATATTTCACACTATATATGTTCTTTACTCTCTGGTAGAGGAGAAGGATCTCTGGTAGAGGAGAAGGATCATTCTGTGAGATCCATGTGTGGATACACATAAACATTCTTTTCATCCAATTGTTTTTGGGTCCAGATCAGCTTTTTTAGTAAGCGATCAAGTTTGGGCCCTGCAAATAAACATAACATCGATCACACATTGAAAAACTGGTTTTAGGCATCATGATGATAAGCTCATTATTTATATTTTTGTTTACCTTTTGCAGCAGTTTGGCTTGTATAAATGGCTGCATTTACTTGGCTGGCTACATTGAACCAGTGTGAGTCGCTAAACAACTCTTTAGACGGACAGTTTGGTAGATCCTCGGTAACGAGAATACCAAAACTTTGCTCGAATTCTCTTTGAAACGTCTCCTGCAATAATAACACGTATGGACTCAACGAGCAATATAAAGTATATAGATAGGTGCTTCAATTCAAACATAGGGATGATATAAAGGTGAGAAGAGTAACAGAAGGACACAGAGAAGAGCAAGCAAGGGATGAAGAAGACCTACGTTCTCTTCAACAAGTGGTGCAAGCTTATCCTGAGCAAATGTAATGGCCTCCTCGGTCTTCCCGTCGCGGATTAGTTCTATCAACATTTTCTGGTGGAGATGAAAACTCGTCTTCAGTATCTACAAACACATGAGTGTTAAAAAGAAGTTGCCACCAATTCTTCTCTTAAGGATCTCTCATTCAAGTGTTTTCTGCAGAGCATTGTTGTACCTCAGGGTTTAAAGCATTCAATTTCTCAACAGCATGCATCCTCGAGATCTCTGGATTCAATAGCATTGACTACAACCAGTCGTTCATTCATACTCGCAAGATCTACTTGTACTGTTACATATATTGCAAAGTTAAACACACATTATCATCAACAACATCATCATCATCAAAAGGGATACCATACCTTGAGTTCTAGACTCCTCTTGAAATCTCTCAGCTGCTTCCCCAAATCCTTCAGCAACAAGAAGATCCATAACGAGCATGTTAGCGTCTTCTAGCGAGAGTTCTATCTCTTCCAGCTTCAATTCCCAATCTTCGATGTTTCCTGAAGGAGAACAAAAAGTAACCAATTCGTCCAATTTTACATCATCGCTTCGCTGATACCACACGACACGAAGAACAACACGTTCCGTGAAGATATTACCATAATGTCTTCTTCCTTCTCTTCTCTTCTCTTCTCTTCTCTTCCCCCAAATTGAGAGCAATTCCTAAGAAACTACACAAGAAATTAGCCAGCTTTTAAGGTCTTCAGCCAAAGTTCGACTTCCGGATGCACAATTCACAATAAGGACCTAAAGGTAATGCAAGATTTGAACTAATTTTCGTTTTCCCGAGAAAATACCTGTAGAACTTTCCGAGAAAATTTTGGAGACTGATGATGCTTTGGAGCCAATTCTAATTTTTTTCTTTCTTTCTTTCTTTCTTTTGCCTTTCTGTGAACGAAACACCCAAAAACTCAATCTTTCCCCCTTGTTTATAAAAACAGGTCCCGATTGAACCGCTAATAAACCGAGACAATTTTATTGGTTTTACATAAAAACAGGTTTCGATTGAACCGCTACTAAACCGAGACAATTTTATTGGTTTTACATAAAAACAGGTTTCGATTGAACCGCCACTAAACCGCCACAATATAATTGGTTTTAGATATTATTTCCCCCAGATATCAATTTCTAGGTTTTTTTTGGTGAACTTGAAATATATTATATATTTTTTTTAATTTATAAAATTTGAAATAATATACTTTATATTTTTTTAATTTAACTTTTTTTTTTCCTTTATTAATAACTTCAAAAAAAAAAAAAACACACAAAATTATCAAATGATTTGATTTTTTTTTTACATATAATTTTTGTAATAAGTCTTTCATTTTTTATGCCAATTTTTCCCCCTATATAAATCGTTTAATCAAAATAATCACAACAAATTTAAAATTTTTCTATCGAAACCTATGTGTTTTTTTTTTTCATTTAGTCATGATTTTAGATATTAATTAATTTTAGAGAATTTTTCTTAATTTAAATATAAATATATATTTATTTATTTTAATTTATATTATTTCATCAAATATAATTAAACTAATAGAAACAAAATATAAGTCGGTATTTACTAAAATCAACCTTGCTAATAAGTTAACGTCAAATGATACAAGTCTATAAATCAGCCGAAATTTTTTTACATGTATGAATTTGAATTTTTACTTTGCAACGTTCTTGGATAGCTTCCTATAACCCTCTTAGATATTTGAAACATTGAGGATGAAAAATCGGTGAATTTCCATGCTCTTTGTAAATTTGAAACTAGTTTTATTTATTTTTTAGGTACATTCCTGTGCGTTGCACGGTTTGTTGTTTGTTGTTTTTTTAACATTTTTGTTTTTATAAATTGAATTGTTTTGTCTCATTTTATTTTATTTTTTATTTTATTTGAAAATGAACATTCTCTTTTATTATTATTATTATTTTTATTTTCATGTGTTTTTGTATTTTGGAATTTGTGTTTTTTTCACTACTGTTTGTTTCAAATATATAAAAATATATTTGTTCACCCTTTTCGAAATGATCAAAGAAGTAAAAACAGTCTCGTAGTTTGAAACAATTTTATTATTCATGATTGTTTTGTTAAATTTAAAATGTATTAAAGGTTATACTATTTCTGTTCTACAATTGGGACTTATTGTTTTATGATTTTAACCAGCTTGTGATTTATATATTATTTACAGGTTCAATATAAGAATTTCCATGCTCTTTGTTTATATACACCAACTACTTAGTATTTCGATAAACGTATACTCGATAGAGACTGATGATGATTCTCTTATCAAAATTTGTTAATAACTATGGAGACTTGAAGCTTAATTGAGTCAAACGAAACAAGTGAAACAAGCAGCTTGGTTGTTCAAAGGCGTTTAAGCCTTTTTCCCAATTGCCCTTACCATGTCTCTTCTCTCCCAGACACACTCACACCACACACGTTCACTTGCTTTATGAAATTTTCTTGATCATGCGCGGATGCATATTATTAATTTATTATCATGAAAATAGGTTCTTGAGTTCTGCTCATGAGGTATATGAACGTTACGTAGTAGTAGTAGTTTGTGCATTATCCACAATAAAAACATGTTGGGACTTTTAAGGAACTTATTAAATCATAACAAAAATGTATCTTCTTGATTATAAAAAACTAGGTTCGGACCCGCACGTAAGTTACGTGCGGGGTTGATTTCTAAAATTAAGTTTGCCATCAAGTTTACAATATATTATGTAAGTGTTAGATTATGTTGTAAACGTATTTTTTATGAATATTATTAACATTCATAATCCGAACTCGTCGATTTGTTTTTAATTCGGGATAAGAAAAAATAATCTAATTTGTTTTTATTATCATTAATGATACATTAAAAGAATAATAAGAGAAATGTGATATGTTTAAAGTTTAAACCCGTCTCTTCCCTTCGTGTAGACTATCAATTCGTCTCGTCCATACCAGAACTAACAGAAAACCCATACTGAACCAAAACTAACAAAAAAAACCTGTCCCATCTCGTCTCGTGAATTATCAAACCAGATAAAATCCGCCAAAAGGATTAAAACTTCTCAAATTGGATGACCTAAATTGTTTAGCTGGACAAATCAATCTCGTTAAGCCTACTTTGTAATGGTTTTGTACCCATAGAAAACCCGTCCTGCAAAATCCATAAGTGAAGTGTCTCCATTCATTTTGTTTGATTTTGCAAAACTTATGGATAACAAACGTTTGAATAAAAAAATTTATAAGATAGAAATTATTTTAAGAATTTAAAATATATAATTTCAACTGTATTATATATATTACAAACTATTAAACTATTAGATCATTTATAACTAAAAATCATTTCTATATTACTATTGGGCTTAGTTGGGCTGTGATAGAAAATGATTGTAAAGTTTCTTTTTTTTTCCGAAAGACTTATGTGTTTTTTTCCTCTTCCTCCCCTCTACATCATCTCCCTTTTCTCAAACTCCAGATTAATTTCAGCATATATTACAGATTAAACAAAAATTTTTGCTTTTATCTACTACACTAAATAGTAATTATCAGTACCTTTTAGGGAAAGGAATTTAACGGAATCAATCGGAAACATAAACCCCGGCCCCAAGTCTGCAATTCGTGCATTATATAACTGAAATCATAATTATGAAACTCATTTTTCCCATATAAAACATTAAAAAAAGAATAGGATGGGAGACGTCGGTTAACGTCACTTGTTAAACCGACTTTAAACCAACCTTTGTAAATATATTTTTAAGGCCATCTTTAATGGCAGAACTATTGTGTGTTCTTAGCCCAATTATATTATTAAAAAAAGGAATAGTGGATTTAGATCAAAAATTTTGATCTTGGGATAGAACTGATCCATAGCCGAGTTCTTCTTTGTTCCCTGTGTTGTGATTGGTTGAAATTTTTTTGAGAGAACGGAAAATATTCTTTTCTCTCATTCCTCTTCGAAATCGATTTTAAGAAGACCAAAAATTGGTGACGACAAGCATCGGCGGGGCTCCGTGGTGGTTGCTCGGTTTCGGCGGGTTCCGACGATCCCCACGTGCTTCTCCGCTGCCGCGAATTCAGACCTTCTTCGCTCCCAGCTTGATCGGAATTCGGACCTTCTTCGCTCCCCAGGTTCTTTGAAATTTCTTGGACTTTTGAAAGATGGGAATGTGGGTTTTTTTTAGCATTGTTAATTCAATGATTGATGTCAATTTTGAAATTTTATTTTCTTTTGCTGTTGTTGTTGTTGTTGGTGGTCCAGCAAATAATAGTTTTGATTGATGTCAATAGTTTTGGTTATTCTTTTGTTTTCAGTTGTCTGAGAAATCTATCTGATTCAGTACGTATCTTTGGATCTTTGGATCTCGAAGCATGTGTGTCAACCATTTCGTTTATAGGATTGAGTATGTATGGTCAATCCCTCTCAATTTCGTTTATAGGGTTGAGTATGTATGGTCAATTCAGTTGGTTACTCTTTGAGTGTGGTATTAGTCGAGCTGTTTAGCTGCTCTGCGTGTTAAGCAAACTGGAAGGTGTATATATATGTGGGTCTGACGTGATAAACACAACAAACGCTTACAAGTGTTCACGTCGAGTGAAGAGTGCAGCCACGGATACTGCAACTGTTAGAGGTAAACAATGACACTCACACTTTGGTGATACATCGGTAGGGATGTGGTCGAAGCAGCTGGAGAGGTTGTTGGAGATGCAGCAGTTTGGTGATACATCGGTAGTGATGTGGTCGAAGCCGACAGTAAGGAGGAAGACAAAGATTGTTTGCACCGTGGGTCCTTCTACCAACACAAGAGAGATGATATGGAAATTGGCTGAAGCTGGGATGAATGTTGCTAGGATGAACATGTCTCATGGTGATCATGCTTCACATAAGAAGGTATTGTATATTGAATTTGGTTCTCATGGTGATCATGCTTCACATAAGAAGGTATTGTATATTGAATTTGGTGATCATGCTTCACATAAGAAGGTATTGTATATTTATATTTTGTTTCATAAAAATTTGGTATTGTATATTGAATTTTAGTAAAAATTTATAAGTTTGCAATTTAAATGTTATAAACATTTGTAAAATGTTTAAGAATATTGTAAATCTTTATTCTAAAAACACCAAAATTAGTTCTCCCATTTTTTTTACCTATGATCTTAAGGCCATGTTTATTGGGATATCACATGGGGTGATCTAAGGCTTTTTAAAAATCAAATTAATTGAACAGTGGCTATAAGATCAGCCCAATTGATCTTATTCAAGATCAGTTCTTGTGCTTGATCTAAACGTGACGTGTCACACTCTCAAGGAAAGAGCTTCTTCCACCGTCTTTCTCTTTTCATTCGAAATCGGCCTTCAATCTCCAATGGAAGAACGACGAGTTCGGAGATCTATATTCCGACGTTCTCCAGCCGTTTCAACCTCCCGTTGTTCTCCCTCCTCCGCCTCCTCCTCTTCTTCCTCACCGTTCAATCGACCTTAACCTCCGATCCCAAGATCAAGATGTGGCGGAACCGAATTCAGCTCCAGTCTCTAGGGTTTTGAACAACGACGCTTTCAAATTATCATCCATCACTCTCTCTCTCACGACACCACCACGATCACCCCATGTGATATCCCTATAAACATGGCCTAAGGGTTTTTGGTAAAGAGAACATTTTTCTCCGACGCGAGTTTCCAGCGATGAAGAGTGTATCAATTTCTCTAATCCGTCACTTTCGATACCACAAATTCAGACCAATCCAACCTCTACTCCACCTCAACGATGCTTCTTCTTCTTCTTCCTCCTCTGCTCTGTTCTCCCCAACACGAAAAATCTCCACTTGCTGCAAAACCAATCCCCTGATCAAGAGTCAATTCTGGGTTAATCCATATCGGAGTTTTAATACCCATGTGGAAGAACCACCGGAGATTTCCTCAAGCGATCAGGAAAAAATCGATCTCGAAGAAGCGTTCGAGTCAGCGACCACCACTAATGAAATGGTACGTTTGTTCAAGGAGATGGAGTTATCATTCGAAGGTAACGAGTTAGGTCTATCAGCTCTTAAACTAGGGCTCCATCTCGATCGTGAAGGTGAGGATCCTGAAAAGGTTCTGTCTTACGCTGATAAAGCTCTTAAATCATGGAGATGGGAATAATCTTCTTGTTGCAATGGCGTTGCAATTGATGGGTTATGCTAATTTCGGTTTAAAACGTTTTAGTGATAGCTTAGGTTACTTGAACAGAGCTAATCATATTCTAGTTAAGTTAGAAGCTGATGAAGATAATGTTGTTGTGGAAGACGTTAGGCCTGTTTTACACGCCGTGCAGCTCGAGCTTGCTAATGTTAAGGAGAGAGGAAGCTATTGAGAATTTGAAGAAGAGTTTGGAGATAAAGGAGATGAATTTTGATGAAGATAGTAAAGAGATGGGTGTGGCGAATAGGGGTTTGGCTGATGCTTATGTTGCGGTTTTGAATTTTAACGAGGCTTTGCCTTATGCGTTGAAGGCGTTGGAGATACATAAGAAGGAGTTAGGGAATAATTCAGCTGAGGTTGCTCAGGATCGAAGACTACTTGGTGTGATTTATAGCGGTTTAGAGCAGCATGACAAGGCTTTGGAGCAGAATAGATTGTCTCAGAGGGTTTTAAAGAATTGGGGAAGGAAATTGGAGCTGATTTGTGCTGAGATTGATGCTGCTAACATGAAGTTTGCTTTGGGGAAGTATGAAGAAGCGATTGATATATTGAAGAGTGTTGTTCAACAAACTGAGAAGGATAATGAGATGAGAGCGATGGTGTTTATATCTATATATTTATTAAACATTTTTAAATTTCTATAAGAATATTATATTATTAAATCTTAAGATCATACACATGTTTTCTCAATAACTAAATTCTTAACAAAAGTTCTTAACTACTGATCTTACATTATTTTTATAATATTTATACTCTAAGAACACCCTAAACTGATCTCCCTATAAACATGCCCTAACAACTGATCTTACGTTATTTTCTCTATATATTTAATCTAAGAACACAAAAAAAAATTTCCCTAATCACCGAACTTAAAATGAGAGATGTTCTAAAATGTCCACAGCTTCCATTGTGACCGCCGCCGTACTCCGTTCATTCCAATGTACTACAAAATTGCTGGTTTGCTCATTGCTCTCTCCTTTTTTTCGTCATCATCAATTATCTAACTAAGGCTATGCTAAATTCTCGTGGGAAGTTTTAAATCTAGAAAAATAAAGTTATTTCTGTTATTTTATTGAAATTGAAAATATTTTTCATCAAAACAGACTGTTTTAGATCATTGGCATTGAAGATACTTTCAGCCATTTTTTAATATCACTTACTAATGATTTTATATCTTATTCATGTATTGGTGTTTAGTACTGAGAGTAGATATAAACAAAGATTTAAGAGATCCATGTTTCAGTGACGCATAAACCAAAACATCTTTGTAAAAAACAAACCGAAAGTCTGAAGTTTATTCAGCACCACAAAATAATAAATCATTATATATTAAAATCGATTTGGTTGATGATTTCTATTAAGAAATTTCAGAGTACTTATATTATGTTTACACCAATGATTAATGCTATTGATATGAAGCAAAGTCCATGAGTGAAGAAGAAGATGATGATGTCAGCTCAGAAGACTTATAGAAACCAAAGCATGGTAGCCAAAGAGATGATGTCCTTTTAAATGATGATCTAAGCCAGGTAGACAATAGTGCTAACTCTGGTAGAGATAAAGAACAAATAAAGATTAGTATAACAGTATACAACAACTTATTCAATTATTTTTAAAAGGATACATGTATTCATTGTTCTAATTTCACACTTACAGGTACATAAAGAAGTTACATATTTTTTGATCATGTTATCAAAACCATTGAATCACACCTTATATCAGAGGTTAGTTCATATATTACTTATCTTTTTTTACATCAATATATACTATTTTCAAATGATTTTTCTTCTTAAGACTTTCAATTAATAGAAGAAAGATATACAAATCATAAATATTGAATATGAAATTCATTTCACACATGTAAAATAGAAAAATTTATTACCTTTGTAAGTCTTGATTTTAGCAAATCTGACAAAACAAATCATAATCTCACCACCAGATTTCACTGTTTCACCATTCTCCTGGAACCGTAAGCCTTCCAAACGATTCAGATGCTTTTTTCACTGAATCATGAATAAATTTACTCTGTAAATATTCATGTGATAAAGTAAAAAAAAAAAGTTATAAATAAATAATTCTATGCTCACTTGCACATAAGTCATGATCATGTCAAAAGTCTTAGCGAATCCGCGTCTGTTTTCATTGGGACATATTGTAAAATATTTTGAAAAGTTTAAAAGAAAGTAAATGAACATACTGCAGTGTTGGCCAATATCATCTCAATGGTCTCTCCACTGTTAGTTGTATATTGCTTCCAAGTGTGGACGATTTTGACTTTTGGTTTTCCATGCTGTTTTGAAGGGTTTGATATCGGACACATGAGTGATACCATCATTGGCGGCCATCGATGTTATTAAGGTGACTTTCTGTTTTGTTACTTGTTTGATGTGTTTGGTAGAGTATGTCGTCTTCTTTGGTTTTTATAGTAGTAAATGGAGGTGATTTATAGTAGTCGAATATTCTGTGTTAAATTGTTATTATAGAGGATGTTTAGAAATTTGATTGATCTATTTTAAAAAAGTTTTGAATGTTGATTCGTAGATTGTGGAGATGATAGAGTCCAATTTTGTTAGTTTGAGTAAGTTTCGGGTTTATAATATTTTTATTTGAAATTTTAGGAATGGTTAGTGTATTGTTTGGAAGAATCAATTGTTTGGAGTTTATGTCGAACAGATTTGATATGGTAGGTAGTTAATGTCGGTCAAACACAATTTATTATGATTAATTAGAATATTTTATCTCTTTAATTATCCTTTCAATTTGCTTACAGATTTCGTAAGAAGTTCATGTTTGGAAACTTGCATAGTCCAGCAACGATCCGAGTAAGGTTAATTCGGGTCATCTAGGATCCGCGCTTTTTACACCATCAGATTACCAATTTGCCCTTAATTTTTTTTTCCTTGTTCTTCTGATTTTTTGACGTGAGGGTATTGTATGGCATATTGGTTTTTTTGTTTTTGTTTTATTCCTAAGTGTGCTCCCAATTAATAGTATAGATATATGTTCTCGAGTTCTTCGGCATAATTAAGATGTGTATTTTATTCAAGAAACGTTAGATGTTGGCCAATATATTTTATGCAAGATAGAAAAAACCAATATAGAAAGCCAGATACTTCACTACCACGAATTTTAAAGAAATTAGTAAATCATGAAAAAATTCCTTCAATGAGCCAGAGATTAAAAATAAAAATCATTTTAAAAATTGCATAACGTAAGAAAAGAAAAATGAAGAACAAACCTCTTACAGCCACAAGATGAAGAAATCTCTCAAATCTCAATGTGATGTGATATAATAGTAAACTCTTTCATAAGATTATATCCAACTTTATCAAGTAGCATAAGATCATATCCAACTTTATCAAGTCGCCTAATATCGTCTTCTGTAATTCCTCCACACATAACTTCTCTCATACTGCTTCTCTTCGGATCAACATACATAATACGGAACCGTTCATATAAAACCCTATCCAAAATCATAAGCTTAAAAGCTCTGTAAGATGTGTACATAAATTCACCAGTCTCAGTAACACCCACAAACTTCCACTTTTCTTTGCTGAAATCATGAGGTGAAGGAAAATGTCTATATATCCATTGTTTGTGATTCTCTCCATCCTCCAAAATCCATAATTCAACTCCAGAGGGAGTGGAACTTACCAAAGCTAGTCTTCCCTCAAAAGATGCCCAAAATGTATTTTTGTCATATTTCTTGGGATGTTTAATCAAAATGAACTTTTCCGATTTGAGATCAAAACTCATTATCGCACGCACTTGGTTCTTCAAAGCACAACCAAAATAACCTTCATAGTAGATAACTCCATCAATGCATCGCCCACAACCTGTCACATAGTAATGACTAGGGAAACCTTTAGTTAGTATTCGCCATGATTCTTGATCTCCCAGTGTAAGAATCCCAATCTTGTTTACTTCCATAAGAATGCATAGTACTTTGTGTCTACCGTTGATCGGATCATAACCCAAAAATCCTGCTAGGGGTCTGCCTTGGTTGCAATCAAGTTTAGGTAATGTGAAGAAGCTTTTCATGATAGGGTTTCTAATAAACATGACATGTCTAGAAGTTTCCACGTAAATCAAGCCGTGGACGGATTCGTAGCGTCGAATATTCTCATTATTGGGGATGGTAAACTGAAAACTCTCCACTTTAGGACCAGTGTGTAGCAGAGACACAAAAAAGAACAGCTTGTCCTTTCTTCTGAAGATTAGCATAACACAATGCCGTGATGACAAATACCGTGTCACGACCGAGTTGATGTGTAACACCCGCAAACCATTTTCTGGGAATTTTGGTGAGGGTGTCGATCGACACCACTGAAGGAGTGTCGATCGACACCAGTTGTGGCCGGTTTGGTCGGTTCAATTTTAATTGTCCGGTTTGTGTGGTTGGTTTAGGGAATCCCTAAATCGAGTTATTTGAGGTAGAAAACGACCTAGGGTCGTGTTATTTTGTGTTTTCGCCGTTTTTGGGAAAAAACACAAAGAGAGAGTGTTCTTGAGATTTTGGGAAGAGTTTGAGAGATTCCTTGCTGTTCTTGGGAGAT
Source organism: Camelina laxa (assembly GCA_024034495.1). Lineage (NCBI taxonomy): Eukaryota > Viridiplantae > Streptophyta > Magnoliopsida > Brassicales > Brassicaceae > Camelina > Camelina laxa. The sequence goes on from CM043881.1 coordinate 14,523,317, forward strand.
CTAAGGCTGGGAAGGTGCTAGAAGCTTGCTAGGAGTGAGGGATTCGTTCCTATTGGTCAGAAACTTCCTGCAAAGAGGTGAGTGCATGACCATGGCTTATCTAAGCTAAGATTTCTAGATTCTATGTGATTTGGTGCTTATGTGGTTGTTTCCTTGAGTTCTCTATGCTATTTCGTTGCTATCTGGGCTGGTTTTGGCTTCTGGGAGTGCAAGGAGCGGATTGGAGAAGATTGGAGGCGAGATTCGGAGTTTCTGATCGAGGGAAATCGCTGCTCGGTATCGGTGTCGGTCGACACCAGTTGGGGTGTCGGTCGACACCAACGCGAGGACGGCTCGGGACTTTGGCGAGTGTCGTTCGATGCCATGTGGAGGCGTCGGTCGACACAAACTAGGGTTTTCGGGAGTGTCGGGCAGGGTGTCGGTCGACACCAGTTTGGCGTCGGTCGACACCAGATAGTCAGTGACGATCGACACCATCTGGTGTCGGTCGACACCCCTTGTTCAGTTGCGATGGATGTTGCATGCGTTGTATATTGCCTGGTTTGTTTTATTGATTGTTGTTTGTGGCTTGTAGAGATCTTATTGCTTGTGTGTATAGCCCAGTAGATGGGAGGATTGCCTCACTGAGTGTTTATCAAATACTCATGCATCTCAATTTGTGTTTGTGGTGCAGGTAAAGGCAAAGTGTGACCGTGGAATCAAGGCAATGAAGAGGAGGATGTTCTAGGGACTCGATTGGATGTTGTCTGGCATTTGCTAGGGTGCTAGAGTTGAGTCATTAGAAACATTGCTAGGTTGCTGGTTTCATGTTTCTTGTTGTTTGGTATTGAGATTTTGCCTTGCTATAATATTGGTTTATTATTGGGTTATTGTTGGACATTAATTATGTTTTTCCGCTGTTGGTTGTGTTTATGGATAGGTGGCTAGTGGGTATGGGACCACTAGCTGTAGTTGTTTTAATATATTATATTTATTATTTATTTATTAAAAAAAAAAAAAAAAAAAAGGGGTTGGTCGTTTCATTTTGGTATCAGAGCCCTTACGGTTCTAGGTTTGGGTTCACTAGGTTTCTGTGGTAATGTTTTGGGATTGCGTGTCTGGTTGATTATGTGAGTTAGCCGATTGTGTGTGGTATGGAGTCCCAGAACATCCTCTTCGAGCCGAGTGTGTGATTCTACGGTGAGTTTATGTTTCTGTGTTATAATAGAAATTGTTTGCTTAGCCTTCTGTCCATGGTAGTGCAGATGGTTAGAGAGGGTGCTGTGGCTGGTCGAGGTCGTGGACGCGGACGTGGTCGTGGACGCGGACGTGGTCGTGGTAGGGCAGAGTCCCAGTGGTTAGTGAGACCGAGGACCAGAGTGTGACAGCTGAGGGTGTTGGCGAGTCGCAGGGTGTTCCGGGGATTCCGTGAGTGTGGCAGGAGGGCGGTGTTGATGCTCCAGTGGCCGGTGATGCTAGGGTCCCGGGTGTGGGGGTCCCAGCGGGTGGAGTCCCTGGTGTTGACCTTGCGGCTTTGCTAGCACAGTGTTAGAGCGGTTACCACCAGTGGTACCGGCTCAGCTCAGTAGTGCCACCAGTGGTGGCGGAGGAGCGGCAGCCAGTGGCTGCGGATGCGGGGTCCATGCTCGTTATCTCAGCATGTTGACAGAGATGGGTCGGTTGCGTACTGAGCAGTTTTCAGGAGGTGTAGATCCTACTGCTGCGGATGCGTGGAGGACGAGTGGAACGTAACTTCCACACTCGAGATGTCCCGAGGAGTTTTGGGTGGACATAGGGGTCTACTTTTTGAGTGGTGATGCTGAGTTGTGGTGGAGATCTGTGGCTGCTAGGAGGGTGCAGCGGGAGATGACTTGGGCTGACTTCGTTTTGGAATTCAACCGCAAGTATTTTCCTAGAGAGGCATTGGATCGTTTGGAGGTGCAGTTCCTTCGTTGTCTCGGGGGCACGGTCAGTGCGGGAGTTGGACTGGAGTTCAGTCGACTTCTTTGTTATGGAGGTCGGGCTATGGAGCCTGAGGAGGCTCAGATCAGGAGGTTCTTGAGGGCTCTACGTGATGACTTGAGAGTTCACTGTAGAGGAGGAGTTATGCTACGCGTGCAGAGCTGGTTGAGACTGCAGCAGAGATTGAGGAGGATATCCGGGCACAGTCAGTGGCGGTAGCTCCAGCAGTTCAGCCTAGTAAGGCTCAGCAGCAGGTGGTTCTAGCAGGGCGGTAGGCATGCCCAGGGAACCAAGAGGAAGTGGGAGGCTACGCAGGCCGAGTGGTGCGGGTTGCTTTGGTTGTGGGAGCAGGGATCACAGGGTTGCTAGTTGTCCCAAGAGGAGTGTTCCGACGGCGGACCTCGGGTGTGTTATCATTGTAGGGAGACAGGGCACATCAAGCCTTTTTGTCCCAAGCTGCAGCCGGCAGCAGTGGCAGCGTTGCAGGTGCAGCCTGGGGGTCAGCAGGTGGCACGGATTGAGCAGGGCCTCGGGTTTACACGACAGTGGAGACTGGTGGAACTAGTGCCGGGCGATCACATGTATAATTTCTGGTACTTAATCTTTGTGAATTTTAGTAGGGTCAGATTTTATGTTCTGTGATAAAGTGTTAGGTTCTCAACACATGAGGTTTGTGTAGGGACCTTGTTGGTGGGCGGGTTTAAGTCCCACGTTATGTTTGATTCGGAGCTTCGCATAGCTTCATTACTCCAGTGTGCAGAGTGTGCGGGGATCAGCGGGGATCCTGGAGCGCACAGGAGTTGTTAGAGTTGCGGGAGGCAAGTTCTGAGAGTTATTGGACGAGCTAGAGGAATTGATATTCAGATCGCAGGAGAGTCATGGCCAGCGGATTTGCTTATCAGTCCCGTGGAGCTGTATGATGTTATTCTCGGGATGGATTGGATGCATCGGCATATGGTGCATTTAGATTGCTATCGGGGTAGAGTGGAGTTTGAGCGACCAGGAGGGAAGTTGGTTTTTCAGGGTATTAGACCGACTTCGGGAGTCTCGTGATCTCAGCCATTCAGGCTGGGAAGATGATCGAGAAGGGCCGTGAGGCTTATTTGGTCACTATATCTATGCCAGAGTCAGTGGGGAAGTCTACGGTTAGCGGTATTCCAGTAGTGGAGGAGTTTGAGGATGTGTTTCAGTCTCGCAAGGATTACCACCATCTCGGTCGGATCCTTTTACCATTGAACTGGAACCGGGACGACACCGTTATCCAAGGCTCCTTACAGAATGGCTCCAGCAGAGATGGCAGAGCTGAAGAAGCAGCTAGAGGATTTGCTGAGTAAGGGATTCATCCGTCCAAGTGTGTCACCGTGGGGAGCGCCGGTGTTGTTTGTCAAGAAAAAGGATGGGAGTTTCCGGTTGTGTATTGATTACGGGGTTTGAACCGGGTCACTGTGAAGAACAAGTACCCTCTCCCGAGGATTGACGAGTTGTTGGATCAGTTGAGGGGTGCTACTTGGTTCTCCAAGGTGGATCTGGCATCGGGTTATCATCGATACCGATAGATGAGGCAGATGTGAGGAAGACTGCTTTCGGACGAGGTATGGGCATTATGAGTTTGTGGTGATGCCTTTCGGGTTGACTAACGCACCAGCAGCGTTTATGAGATTGATGAACAGTGTATTTCAGGAGTTTCGGATGTATCTGTCATCATTTTCATCGACGATATCCTGGTTTACTCTAAGAGTCCCGAGGAGCATGCAGTGCATTTGAGGGCAGTTATGGAGAAGCTGCGGGAGCGAAGCTGTTTGCCAAGTTGAGCAAGTGTAGTTTTGGCAGCGTGAGATGGGCTTTCGGGTCACATTGTTTCTGCGAGGGGTTTTGTAGATCCGAGAAGATTCAGGCATCGAGATTGGCCTAGACCGCAGAATGCCACAGAGATCAGGAGTTTCCTTGGATTGGCGGGTTACTACAGGAGATTTGTGCGGGGTTTGCAAGCGAGCACGTCCTATGACTAAGTTGACAGGGAAGGATGTTCCTTTTGTCTGGTCGAAGAGTGTGAGGAAGGCTTTGCAAGCCTGAAGGAGATGTTGACTACTGCGCCAGTGTTGGCTTTGCCTGAGCAGGGAGAACCCTATGTGGTTTATACAGATGCATCTAGAGTTGGGTTGGGTTGTGTTCGATGCAGCATGGGAAGGTGATTGCTTATGCTTCGCGGCAGTTGCGGGTGCATGAAGGCAACTATCCTACTCATGATTTGGAGATGGGTGCTGTAGTTTTTGCCCCTGAAGATTTGGAGATCTTATCTTTATGGTGCAAAGGTACAGGTGTTCACGATCATAAGAGCCTGAAGTATATATTCACTCAGCCTGAGTTGAATTTGAGACAGAGGCGGTGGATGGAGCTTGTGGCAGATTATGATTTGGAGATAGCCTATCATCCTGGTAAGGCTAACACGGTTGCGGATGCTCGAGTCGGAAGAGGGTAGCTTCGGCTCGGGAGCGGGAGATGGAGTCTCTGGTAGGGAGATCAGTGCTTTGAGCTTATGTGCTGTTTCACAGGAACCGTTGGGTTTGGAAGCAGTAGATAGAGCAGATCTTCTGAGTAGAGTGCGGTTGGCTCAGGAGAAGGATTTGGGGCTAGTGAATGCCTCTAAGGATGTGGATTCAGTATCGGGTCTCGATAATGGTACTATCTTGGTGCACGGTCGTGTGTGTGTGCCCAAGGATGAGGAGTTGAGACAGGAGATTCTGAGAGAGGCTCATGCGAGCAAGTTATCCATTCATCCAGAGCGACCAAGATGTACCGTGACCTCAAGAGGTACTATCATTGGGTCGGGATGAAGAAGGATGTGGCTAGTTGGGTTTCGAGGTGCGATGTATGTCAGCTAGTGAAGGCTGAGCATCGGGTTCTGGCGGGTTACTGAAGAGTTTACCCATTCCTGAGTGGAAGTGGGATATGATCACTATGGATTTCGTGGTAGGATTGCCAGTGTCACGGACCTTTGATGCTATTTGGGTCATTGTGGACCGGTTGACTAAGTCAGCACATTTTCTGGCCATTAAGAAGACTGATGGAGCAGCGGTCTTGGCTAAGAAGTATGTGAGGGAGATAGTCAGGTTGCATGGGGTGCCAGCAAGCATTGTGTCTGATAGGGATTCTAAGTTCACTTCGGTGTTCGGAAGGCATTTCAGGCAGAGATGGGCACTAAGGTGCATATGAGTACAGCTTATCATCCCAGACTGATGGACAGTCGAGAGGACGATCCGACGCTGGAGGATTTGCTGAGGATGTGTGTGCTGGATTGGGGTGGCCATTGGGCAGATCATCCGAACCTGGTAGAGTTTGCTTACAACAACAGCTATCAGGCAAGTATTAAGATGGCTCCTTATGAGGCTTTGTATGGGAGACCATGTCGTACACCATTATGCTGGACTCAGGTGGGGAGAAGAGCATGTTTGGTGCTAGTTTTGTTCAGGAGACCTAGAGAAGATTCGGGTTCTCAAGCTGAACATGAAGGAGGCTCGGGATAGCAGAGGAGTTATGCAGATAGGAGGAGGAGAGATCTTGAGTTTCAGGTAGGAGACAGAGTGTACCTCAAGATGGCCATGTTGCGGGGTCCGAACAGGTCATTGTCGAGACTAAGTTGAGTCCGAGGTATATGGGTCCATTCAGAGTGATTGAGCGGGTTGGACCAGTGGCATATAGATTGGAGTTACCCGAGGTGATGCGTGCATTCCATAAGGTTTTCCATGTGTCTATGTTGCGGAAGTGTCTCCGTGAGGGAGAGGAGGTGTTGGCTAAGATTCCCGAGGATCTTCAGCCTAACATGACTTTGGAGGCGAGACCAGTGAGGGTTCTCGAGAGGAGGATCAAGGAACTTCGGAAGAAGAAGATTCCTTTGATGAGAGTCCTTTGGGACTGTGATGGTGTTGAGGAGCAGACTTGGGAGCCTGAGGCAAAGATGAAGGCAAGGTTCAAGAAGTGGTATGAGAAGCAAGCCGCGACTTGAGCTTGTTTAGCCGGGTCCCATCTGTATCCGTGGCTGGAGCGGGAATGGAGTATTCCAGCCCATCTCTCTTGTTACTCGGTCGCTTGGGGTGGTTGGTTGTGCGACTCAGTAACAAGATGAGGTGGTGTTTGGGGTACAAAGTTTCCGTGAGGCGGGGTTGTGAAGAGAAGTTTCCAAAAGTGGAAAGTTCCAAAAATGGAAGGTGCTAAATATGGAAAGTTTTATGGGAGTTAGAATTTGTCCATTTTAGCGGTGGAGAGCCTTAAAGGGGGCTTGAGTGTGGCCTTAGTGGCGGACTTTTGAGTCAGTGTGCCTTGGTGGCGGTCCTTTGTAGGACGTTTGTTTGGCCTTTGTGGCGGGCTGTTTAGCCAGAGTGTCTTTGTGACGGTCCTCTTTAGGACATTTGTGTGGCCTTGGTGGCGGTCCTTTTTAGGACGTTTGTTTGGCCTTTGTGGCGGGCTGTTTAGCCAGAGTGTCTTTGTGACGGTCCTCTTTAGGACATTTGTGTGGCCTTGGTGGCGGTCCTCTTTAGGACGTTTGTTTGGCCTTTGTGGCGGGCTGTTTAGCCAGAGTGTCTTTGTGACGGTCCTTCGGGACAGATGGTCTTTGTGACGGTCCTTCGGGACAGATGGCCTTTGTGGCGGGCTGTTTAGCCAGAGTGCCTTGGTGGCGGTCCATTTTAGGACATTTGTTTGGCCTTGGTGGCGGTCCTCTTTAGGACATTTGTTTGGCCTTGGTGGCGGTCCTCTTTAGGACATTTTGTTTGGCCTTGGTCGCGGTCCTCTTTAGGACATTCTGTTTGGCCTTTGTGGCGGCCCTTGTGGCGTATATGATCCTTGTGTGGTCATGAGGTATTCCAGTGAGGGAATATGTGGTTGGTAGGACATTGAGATGTTTTACGCGAGCCACGGGAAGGAAACCTGGATAGGGATAGGACTCGGACGTGTTCAGAATCGTTTGCTCGCGACTCTTGGGGGACTTAGGTTCTCCTAGTACTGCCATTTTCAGAGACTTTGTGGCTCGAAGAATGGTTGGTATATCGACTTCGGATGACGATCCGGGCGCGCTGTAGGTGGCAACCCGAGAGACGAGTTTGGACTTTTCCTTATATATTATGGCATGCGGGCTTCAGCCTGATGAGGAGCCAACATTTGGCATGCAGACTTAGGTCTGATGAGGAGCCAATAAAAACTCAAGGTTTAGGCCTATGAGTAAAGGAAAGTCCAAAAAGTCAAGAGCAAATGACGCCTGGAGCGTGAGTCTATCGCCTAGAGGTGACCTTCTGTAGATCGGTCGGAGGAGTGCGGGCCGGGGAGACGGTTGCACGGGAGTCCTTGACTGATGGTTGTTCGAGATTCGAGGACGAATCTAGTTTGGTGGGGGAGAATTGTAACACCCGCAAACCATTTTCTGGGAATTTTTGTGAGGGTGTCGATCGACACCACTGAAGGAGTGTCGATCGACACCAGTTGTGGCCGGTTTGGTCGGTTCAATTTTAATTGTCCGGTTTGTGTGGTTGGTTTAGGGAAACCCTAAATCGAGTTATTTGAGGTAGAAAACGACCTAGGGTCGTGTTATTTTGTGTTTTCGCCGTTTTTGGGAAAAAACACAAAGAGAGAGTGTTCTTGAGATTTTGGGAAGAGTTTGAGAGATTCCTTGCTGTTCTTGGGAGATCTAAGGCTGGGAAGGTGCTAGAAGCTTGCTAGGAGTGAGAGATTCGTTCCTATTGGTCGAAACTTCCTGCAAAGGTGAGTGCATGACCATGGCTTATCTAAGCTAAGATTTCTAGATTCTATGTGATTTGGTGCTTATGTGGTTGTTTCCTTGAGTTTTCTATGCTATTTTGTTGCTATCTGGGCTGGTTTTGGCTTCGGGAGTGCAAGGAGCGGATTGGAGAAGATTGGAGGCGAGATTCGGAGTTTCGATCGAGGGAAATCGCTCGGTATCGGTGTCGGTCGACACCGGTTGGGGTGTCGGTCGACACCAACGCGAGGACGGCTCGGGACTTTGGCGAGTGTCGTTCGATGCCATGTGGGCGTCGGTCGACACAAACTAGGGTTTTCGGGAGTGTCGGGCAGGGTGTCGGTCGACACCAGTTTGGCGTCGGTCGACACCAGATAGTCGTGACGATCGACACCATCCGGTGTCGGTCGACACCCCTTGTTCAGTTGCGATGGATGTTGCATGCGTTGTATATTGCCTGGTTTGTTTATTGATTGTTGTTTGTGGCTTGTAGAGATCTTATTGTTTGTGTGTATAGCCCAGTAGATGGGAGGATTGCCTCACTGAGTGTTTATCAAATACTCATGCATCTCAATTTGTGTTTGTGGTGCATGTAAAGGCAAAGTGTGACCGTGGAATCAAGGCAATGAAGAGGAGGATGTTCTAGGGACTCGATTGGATGTTGTCTGGCATTTGCTAGGGTGCTAGAGTTGAGTCATTAGAAACATTGCTAGGTTGCTGGTTTCATGTTTCTTGTTGTTTGGTATTGAGATTTTGCCTTGCTATAATATTGGTTTATTATTGGGTTATTGTTGGACATTAATTATGTTTTTCCGCTGTTGGTTGTGTTTATGGATAGGTGGCTAGTGGGTATGGGACCACTAGCTGTAGTTGTTTTAATATATTATATTTATTATTTATTTATTAAAAAAAAAAAAAAAAAAAAAGGGTTGGTTGTTTCATGATGAAACCTGGAGTGGTAATTATTGAAGACAATAGCTTGGAAACGGAGCTAAGTCTCACAATCGATTTAGCTGGCAGTCTTGAGAATATCTCAATGGTTAAATCAAGGGGAATATGCTCTGAAGACTGTATTGTTCTCTGGATTTTTCTCATCTTTGATCGCTCCACTGTTTGACCTTTTTAGAACCTCACCTTGTTCTGCAACAGTTTTTGTTTCCAATGAGTGCATCAAACGATAGTACTATACATAATTATGATCAATTATAAAATCTAATGAGATAACTACAGAGACTCTTGAATATATATATACTTTTTCAAATTGACTAAAAATTTCAAAAACCTATACTCATCACGAAGATTTAGAGAGAAACATATCCAAAATCCAGATTAGGGTTTCACACAATTATTTCTTACGAAACAAGAAATCGTCGTGGTTGTTAGAATTTACCTTTTTCTGGCGTTGTTGACGGTTCTGCTGGATTTCCTGACACCTCCTCTGTCAAGAAAAACCGTAAATATGGTCCAGATTGCTTATTAATGACCAAAATTTTCTTCCAAAAAACCCCAACTTGAACCTGGAATTTTATCTCAACAACTTCAGACCTTAGTGATTTTTTATCAATCTCCAAAACCCTTACTTGCAACAGTTTTCACTTCTTCTTCGTCACAAGAAAAGCCAGTTTTTTTACCCAAGGATCCAACAAATCAAAACTCGATCTTTCAGAAGGAAAAGATATAGATAAGTTAGGTATCCTTACCTAACAAACAAGTGATGACGAAAGATCGCCTCTGGTAAACAACGATAGTGAGCGATGGCTCCGATGGCTACGGACCCTACGGTGATCAACGGAGAAGACCAAAGGTGACTTTAGCACTAGTTCTTCTCCCTGCGGCAACGACGATACACACACTTAAACCCTTGTTGAGTTGGTACTTTACTCAACTTGGACCTTAGTGGGCTGGATTTTCCTCTAATAGAATGTGTGGGTTTTAGACCATTATTAATTTGAGGAGGTTACATGTTAACGTTTACTTATGTGTTTTTTTTTTTTTTTTTACAACGTTTACTTATGTGTTTTGTCAATAAAACTTATCTTCTTTTTTTTTTTTTTTTTTTTGTCAATAAAACTTATCCTAAATAACATAACGTGGCCATTAAAAATATGATTTGTTTTTTTTAATATCAAACGTGAAATCATTTCTTTCTTTCGGTTTAACATGGAAGAATCTTCTACTAATGTTTTGAGTAAGATGAATTGTTTTTGCAACATACATAGCACTGGAACATGTGAAGTAAAAGTCTTTTATTAGAGAATGTATACCCAATAGAGATGATTTTCTGTTGTCTATAAGTTAGAATTTTTTCTAAAAACAACAAATTCAAGTTGAATAATTATAGTTGCCTTATATATCAAGCGAACAATTGCTCATAATGGTTTCTTAATCATACTCGTTAAATGACATATCAACAAAAAAATTATCGTTTGAAACTTGAATTAATTTGATCTATGTTGTGATCAGGCCCAGCTCATTATTTTCTGGACCCTGAACCAAATAAAATTTTGGACCCTGTTTCTCATACTAAAAAACAAGATAAAAAAAAAATTTGGACATATATATTTTTCATAATTGAGTACTTTTTAGAAATTTAAGAAAATGTCAAATAATATATGACTAAGATAAAAAGGCTTGCTTGAGTTTATGAAGATAGAAGCATTTTGACATGCCTATTTTTCATGTTCTTTTTAAAAAATATTTTTATCGACCATTTTCAAAATTACTCATTTTTATGTATAAAATGATCAAATTATCTTTTTTTTTGAGTGATAGCAAGAATATACTGCGAAGTATGGTCATTTGTTCCTCGCGTCGCCGTCAAATCCCTAACTGCATCGATCGATGTAGTCGCGCGATGCATCGCCGAACGCAATCTCCTCCATCTCCTCTTGGCTCTATGATGCCGAAACCGACTTCTAAAAGCCTCAAAACTCACAACAAACACTCACATATGAGCACATAAGCATTAAACACCCAAATCACATAGAAACACACATCTAATCGCTTAGATCAGCTATGGTCACATACTCACCTTTGAGAATGATGAATCTGAAATCCACAATAATAGCCTCCTAGCAAGCTCCTCTAACGTCATTAGCCTCCAATCTCCATTCTTAAAGACAGATCTCACAAGAAACGGCTTAGAATTCCTCAAGAAGACTCACAAAACTTTTTACAGAAGGAACAAATGACCAAACTCGGCCAAGAGCGTCGAAGTATCCTTATATACTTGACTCCTAGGGTTTCCTAAACTCAAAACACAACAACACGTGCGTTTAACTTAAGTTATTTCAGAAACGTGTACCTCCCGTCGACCAACGCAACCTTGCATCAATCCATGCACCTCCAAAACCAGAATTTTGGTTCGCAGGTGTTGTTGGATTTACCATTCAAACTAATTTGAGGATTTTAACTATAAAATGAAACTCCGAGTTGCTGGATTTACCAGTCAAACTACATGTCGAATATGAAAATTTGGATCAAACCTTTGTATACTGTAATTGTTTCTTTCTAACCACATGCAACAAATGTTTCGTCTAATTGGGCCTTAATTATAAAAGTGTAGGCCCAATAACGTCAAAGATAGAACGAATATTCTATAGCCCTAGAATGTTCTTTCACCTCGGATTAGGGTTACAAATTAGTGTGAGACTCTCTCTATATATAAATCTTTTTTGCCTCCTACGAGTCACAAGTAAGCATCAACAATGGAGCAAACTTTCATCATGATCAAGCCTGACGGCGTCCAGAGAGGACTTGTAAGCTTCTCTTTCCCACTCAATACTAACTTGATGTAACTTTGGTTATGTTCTTCACTTCCTTGGATTGATTCTTCTTGAAAAAATCGAGACTTAGATAAAGTTTTGTGTTTTTTTTTTCAGATCGGTGAAATCATCTCTAGGTTTGAGAAGAAGGGTTTCACTTTGAAAGGTAATCATTCTCCTACTTAACTTGTTGGAGCGATATTAGATTTTAAGATTAGAGATTTCTTAGATCGAAGATTGAGGTCATAGTGTCACTTCCATAGTCAGATAACTTGAAATTGAGGTTTATGTAATTTGGAAGAGAGATTTCAATAGACCTTGCTTGGCTTGACAAAGATTATGCATGTGTTGTCTAATAGATTTTAGATTTTAGTATCTGTGCCTAAGAATGTGTTATAGACATGTCTGTGGTTATGGTTGGTCTAGTTTCTGTGGAATAGATTTTGGTTATGGTATATGTGTCTTATGATTTGTGCTGTGTGTAGGTCTGAAGATGATCAGTGTAGAGCGCTCTTTTGCTGAAAAGCACTACGCGGACTTGTCTTCAAAGCCTTTCTTCAATGGACTTGTTGACTACATTGTGTCCGGACCTGTTGTTGCCATGATCTGGGAAGGAAAGAATGTTGTCTTGACCGGACGTAAGATCATTGGAGCCACAAACCCAGCAGCTGCTGAGTCTGGAACAATCCGTGGTGACTATGCAATTGACATTGGAAGGAACGTGATCCATGGGAGTGACGCTGTCGAGAGTGCACAGAAGGAGATTGCTTTGTGGTTCCCTGATGGACCTGTCAACTGGCAGAGCAGCGTTCACCCTTGGGTCTATGAATCATGAATGATCTGTTGCTTTTTTCAGTAGTGTGTTTTCTATGTTCCCGACATTGCTTGCTCTTGTCATGACTCCTATATTTTAAGTTGAATTTGATTCTCCTTCTCTACATTGCTTGCATAGTTACATATGAATGCAACTAGTCCTCCTAATGGCAGGTTATTACAAATTCGAAAGTTCATCAAATCTTTCCCTTTTATTTTGCTGATCTGACGGTTTGATTACAAAATTCATTCTTATTAGTGATCTTATAATCTTGTTAGTGTCTGAGATGCTGTCAAAAATTCCCTTATTCCACTGAAAACGTTAGAGCAAGTTGTGTTGTTCTCATCCAATGTTCGATATGCTATTTGTCAAAATTGATGGCTAACAAAACTTGCAGGAGACAATGAATGTGGTAAGAGAGAATCTTTGTATGAAAGTTTCTATTTGTCTACTGAACAAAGCAAACCTTTATAAAATGATCTCGAGCTTAAATTTAGATAAATAAATAAATTTTACAATTTTTAGTTCTTCAAAGTCTTACATAGAAAAAATCCAACGGCCACAGGTTCAAACTTAACCCGATCTCAACAATCTACGTTGACCGCTTATTTTAACTGCCTAGTTCATCTGACCGGATGAAACGATTCAGACTCAACCACCGTCAACCTGCTTTTTTTGTCCTCTTCCGATTGCTGTTGTTCATAAGAAGCTGGTGAAGCGAGAACACTTCTCCTTGACCATCGTTAAGTGACCGCATTTCCAGACCGCCAGCCGTGAGTTGTCGGAGAAGTGTCTCCAGACGAGAATGCGACGACTGATCTTTGGTGTTTGGACTTGTAGATAAAATTGCTGCATTCACTGCGTCTGCCACTACTTCTCTTTGAGACTCTGCTAGGAAATATCCTACAGTCGATTCTTGAGGGCGTTCATATACAAGCAGGGCAAAGCAGTCCTGAAATAGATAAAACAAGTCACTCAATCTATGACTTTGAAATCGGTAAATATGGATAAAGTCAACAATCCATCACTACGGTTTATGTGTTGCAGAAGCATCAGTACCTCTATAATGTCTTTGAACGCAGTTAAACCAATGAATTTTGCTAACTCCACTCTTCCATATTTCACAGCTTCTTCTAGTGCTCCAACCTAAAGTATCTCACATTTTTTCAGAGTATTTACTTAGAGAGAGAGAGAGAGACAGTCTAACCACAGTGGATCTGATGTGTAATTCATATATAAGGAATTAAGAGCATACCCGTACTAATTCAATGAACTTTTGACAGTGAAGGAGGAAGCATACTTCTGATTTATCGTTCTGCAGATGACACAGTTGGGATAAGAGTTCATATTTCAATGTAACAATAAGTTTTGTTCCTCAGGCTACCTGTACAAGTTGGGGATAGCAATCCCGGAGTTTAGCAAGAGCAGCATCAATCTCACCCTTCCCTATAAGCTTTACCAACCGAAGTATGGATCAGTTCAATAATAACGAAAGAAATGATTGGGGTCAAGGAGTAAAAAGGCACAAGATAGATCAACAATACCTGTCTAAAAATTTTCCTTTCATGCAATGCATACGATGTATCTTGCACATCAATATTATCTTCTTCAGCTCCATTGATAGGACAAACTATACTTTTAGTAGCCAAGTCAAAAGCATGAAGAGTATCTTCGTATCCATAGTGAAGCAAGTAGTTCTTCACAAGCCTAATGACCAAATTTGAAGCTTTTAGTTATGAGGATTGATTATTACCAATCTGACAACACAAATGAAGAAAAAACACTGCACCTCAATTACTACAGAAAACGAGTGCACTCACCCATGACAAATGTTTGGAGGTATGGGCATCATGTCAAATTCTATTTGTTGCTTATTCCTCTCCGATGCCTCATATCCCTAACACAACATAAAAAGGGTAACAGCTGAATCAAACGATTACATAAACACATATCTAATCCATACCTCAAACACATAACTAAGACAGAAAGGGAAGAACAAGTTTCTTTCAGCCTATATAAATCTTAATCGTTTAGTCTAACAGGTCATGCTTGATCAAATAAGAATATCAAAGCATGCATGAAACAAGCAATTATGGACGAAATTTTTTACATGGAAAACATCTGCCACATTATATGTTTTTACCATCTTGAAAAGATGCATATTTTCTAATACTGTTCACAATATCCCATGTCCAAATCACTCAAGCTAAGAAGTAGCAACGCTACTCGTATGTAAACAAAATTGAGAATCTTACCTTAAAATCAAAAGCAAACTTCTCTTGGCCAAAATTGACAGTAACCCTACCAAGATTCAGAACATAAAAGTAAACCACATGATAGAAACTGAGATAATTTACGCTAACATCGGCATCAACAAACAAAGATAAGAATAAGAGCATACTCCTCGTTTTGGCTATGCACAGCTACAGTAGGAAATAGAGGACCCTTGATGTACTTGGAGACAGTCCCTACGAGAGTTCCATTTACCCTGGCATCACATAAACGAGGATATGTCAAAATAGCAACATGAAAATAAACCGGAACTAGATATTTTCAATTGATAGCAAAACATTTCTAACATACGTGAAAAAGAATTCCTGCGAATCATAGTTTATACCCCCACCGACTGTATCACCGGTTGTATAAGTCGGGCCAAAAGCTTCACCTTGTCGTTTTCCAAGATATATTAATCCATCCTCACCATGATAGCCACAAGTGTTGACTTCCCATCTAGCCACATTACAGAAGACATAGCCACACGTGCTAAGTTCAATTTGAATGAACAGCAACAAAAGATATAGATGATACCTTCTTGCATAACCAGAACTCACGCGATCGAACCAAATTTAAGATCTTTCGGAACCTACTGAACTTAAAATAGAACTAACACAACCAAACTTGAAAGTTTCCTGAACCAAATCCAACTTCAAAAGAACTAACGCGATTCAAACATAATTGAACACAATTTCAGATTGTCTAGAACCTAATCAAAGCATAACTTCCTCTCAGAAACAGGCCTGAACTGAACTCCAAATCAAATTACTTCATCAAAGAATCTCGAGTCTACAAAACACAAAATCGAAACCGAAAAATCAAAAGTACCAAGGCTGGCTCGCAATTCTGAATTTATCCGATATAGTGATCCATATGATCATAAAACAGAGCATATACATATGATTATGATTAAAATTCAGATAGTCCTGAACCTAATCAAATCAAAATAGAACTCACAGAATTGAACCAAACTTCAGAACTGTCCTGAACCTAATCAAACTTAAACAGAACTCACTCAATTGAGCCAAATTTGAGATTTTCCTTCATAACCTAATCAAATTATAACAAAACTCACACAATTGAAACCAAAAATTTCACATTGTCCTAAACCTAATCAAACCATAACCTTCCCTAACTTCTCAGAAACCATTACACAACAGCTAAAAAAACACGATTGAATGTAATTAATACCCAGGCTGTCTCGCGATTCTGAAGCTATCGGTAGTGAAACCAATGGCGACACGTCCTTTAACACCAGCATCTTTGACATAAATCTCGAAGTAGTAAGCGAGACGCTTACACGGAGCAGGTTTATTAGACTGAACAACGCCGACGTCGTGACCGTGTTGGGCCACGCCAGTGTATTTGAGAGAAAGCTTATCGGGAGAGATGATTACAAAATTGCTTAAACCGTTGATCGTGTTTAGCTCCATCGGTGATTCTTCTTCTCCTTCCTCGTCATCTTCCATCGCGTAGTATGGTTTCGACGAGTGACGAAATTTGTGAAGGAAGTAAGAGTTGTTCATTCAAAATCGGATTGGAGGAAAACCCTAGAAAATTTCGGATTAGTGATTATAGAATCAACAATTCTTGAAACGAAAATTTTTTATTTCTTTTTCTCAATAATGTTTATATGTTCTTTCGGTTCGGTTTTGTTCGAATTACTCGGTTATTTCGTATTTCAAAATGAATATTTTGTAGATTTTGAAAGAGATTTTGGTTTTTGTTCTTCAAAATTCTATTTTTATATCTATCAAGATTTTAATATTTTGGGTTCCTTAAAAATTAGGAAAACTTTTTTTGTTGTAATTTATTTTTCATTTTAATACTCTTATAATTAAATGTAGGATAGTAATTACTAGATAGTTATAAAAATTTAAAAGGTTTTAGAAGGTTTTCAAAAAGTATTTCTAATGGTATGGATAGAATTTTACACACATATAAAATTCGTTTATGTATATTCTTGTAAGTTACACACATGGTTGAATATGTAGATATTGTATTTTTAATAAAATTCTAGAAATGGAGCATTTTTGAAAAGTGCTATTGGAAAATAATATTACTGAATTCTCATGATATTTTATTAACCAAGAAAGAAAAATGGTTTTTACAAAAAATAAAAGCTAATTTCTAATTATTAACGAAGGTTTATTTATATTGCCGTTAACATTATAGAGAGTATCACTTAGAAGTAGGAACCACTTTCCCCAGTCTCCTGGTTTGTAGGAATCCATGATTTCATGTTCATTTCCACGTTTGTATCTCTTATTTAAGGATCACAAGAAAACAAAAGAAACAATAAGCACAAATTTTCTCTACAGAAACAAAAATCAAAACTATTGTTCTTATCAAAATTTCATCCTTATTTTCATTTCGTATCAAAACACAAATTGAAGCATGGTTGCAAGTAACAAAGACAGACTTGATCTACTCGAAGTCCGGTTGAGCAATATCCAGGGGGAGCTCGTGAAAATGCATGCAGAAGCCAATGAGAAATTTGCTCTCATTGAAGCGTCTTTGAAAAAGCTCATTGAGACTACGACGACACAAGCCATGTTCACAACGTTGGAGTTTCCTAAATTCTCTAGAGGAGACCCAACAGCTTGGCTGAGTAAGGCCAAGCATTTTTTTGAGTATCAAGATATACATGAGGATCAGTTTCGCGTGCAATATGCCTCTTACCATCTCGAAGACGAAGCATACCAGTGGTGGCTGGCAATGACCAAGACAATTAAGGAAGATAATACGGTCATTACTTGGAATGTATTTGAAGAAGAGATGTTGGATCGATTTGGTCCGACCGAAGATTGCGATGAAGCGTTATGCAAGATCAAACAAACGGGCAGCCTTGAAGACTATCTACGGGAGTTCGAACGTCTTTTAAGTAAGGTCAACGGTTGGACACAAAAAGCCTTGATGGGAACATTCATGGGAGGTCTTCACTCATCAATTTCTGATAGTATTCGAATGTTTCGCCCTCAATCCTTGACGGACGTGATCATGCTGGCTAGAATGAGAGACGAGCAACTACAGAAGGCGAAGAAGAGATCGGCCAACAATCAGTATTAGGCCACACTCTATTTATATTTTCAGTCTCCTAGTACTAGTTGAGATAGATTTTTGTTATTTCGTTCATTCATATTTATAACAAAGCTTAGTCAAAAATGTTTATCTAGCACCTCTAAGAAGGATTGAGTTAGGTGCTATACATGTAAGACAGACCTGAAAGCTTGTGTTCCTATTTCCAAAAACTAGTGAATTCCGCATTATTTATTGAAATTACTAATTTTTTTGTTTTCCCATTGTTTATCTATTCTTCTTCTTAGGCTTAAGGATGTGACCAATTTGATTAGCTAGGCTTTAAATAGAGCTCTAAACAAACACACACAAGAAAACAGTAGGTAACAACTAAAAATACCATTAAACCCATAATTTGTTTCATATTATCTAATGACTTGTAATTGTTCATGCATCTACATATATAAATATATGAATTTTCCATGTATATACAAAGGTCCTTACCTAGTAGGCTAGTAAGAAGGATCTTTGAAAACAATCACAAACACTATACAACAAACAGCGAATAATATGATGAAAATATCGAACGTGAGAGCAGTCATAGCTTGATCACTAAGGTCCATGTTCTTTCCACCTAACCGGTCAACCATATCAGGTATTGATTCATAGCTTCTAAACTCTTGCTCTTTCGGATCCTCAAGCTTCATCCTCATCTTCTCAGCTTGGCGACTCGCTACCTCTTGTGCCAATGTCCAGTCATAAAACCTCCGAGTCTCCACATCGCTCAAAACATTGTAGACTTCTCTTAGTTTCATGAACTTGTCTGAAGCTGTTTTAAGTGGTAATGAAGTTGTGTCTGGATGATACTCTTTGGATAATCTCCGGTACGCAGATTTTATTTCTTCAAGATCAGCATCTGTTGAGACACCTAAGAATCTGAAAATGATAAAAATTACAAATTATGATCAAGAAAAAAAGCAAAGGCATGTTGAAGTAATGAGAATTTTTGGTTTTGCTCAACTGGTAATGAGAATCAAAAGAGTCTTTGATTAGTTCTGCAAATTTTTCATCACTGAAGAGATTGGTTTTGTCCTCTTCAACGGATTTGGTCGAGTTGGATCCTCCTCCGATCCAGCCTTCATCCGGGCTTTCCCAGTGGATTCTTGTGTCTACTCCGGGAGATGGTTTTGGCGGTTTTGTCGGGCCTTGTGACGCGTAAATACCTATCACTCTTCTTGCTGTTATCCTTCTAAGTGCTCTAGTTTCGTCTCTGAACTGCGTGGCGTTATGGATTTTGGGTAGGAGAATACAGGACGTTCGAGCATATGTCGAAGTTGCACAAGCCATGGATTTGTGCTGAAGATGGTTTGGTCTTTCTTCTCTTTTTCCTTCATGTTTTTGGTTGCTGTTACGCCTCAGAAACTTGTCTTAGAGCCTCATGATATGTGTGGTCTGAATTTTTTTATATCTTTATTGTCCTATCTTGTGTCCATACTCCATAGAACAACAAAAACAAAACTACCTCGTCTCTGTTTGGTCATTATGCAAATTTTTACTGTAATCTAAAACATTCAAATTACAATCCACTTCAATCTGGTAAGGTATGTAAATAAATCATAATCCATGATTTTTTTATTTATTCATGATTTACTAAATTACAAATTAGAGTAAGTGTTTGGACTTAATTTTCTGAAGGCCCATCTCCAAACCCAACTTTGATAGCCATGTACAAAATGCATACTTAGAGGTTGTATGAGAACCACACCCCCTAGTACCATTCAACTTGATTTGAATGTCATTCAAATCTTCAGCCATGTATTTCTCGAGTCAAAACACAGGTTTGTACGAGTTACATTTGCTTCTCCACATGCCTATATCTTCCTCATCCGAGATTGCTTTCGCCCACAGTCATTTAACCACTCATCCCGATGTCTACGAGGTAGACGATTACTCCAAGCCTCAACCACTGAAGCGTGTGTTGAGATTCCCATGTCTGATGTCTATCACTCCTCGCGGACCTATTCTATTTTTTTTTTTTTTCAAGTCATAAAAGTCATTATCTTTTCCAAACATTCACATCTCTAAAAGCTCTTCTAGAATATTTCACCTACTCACAACCAACATAACTAAATTTTGCTGATAATACATCAAAGCCATAAGAATCTACAACCAAATTTCTTGCAGTCAATTTGTTTCCCACTACCTCGTAAGTATGTAACTACTAAAAACGTATAATAAAGTAAACTTTAAAATAGAGAAAAGAATATAAGATTTCAGATAATATTTAAGGAAAATTTACAATATTTTTCCTTTTGTATTTGTCTTAACTCCCAACTAAATTATAAGTAGATAGAGAGGGAAAGAGAACCAAAAAAAAAAGCAAAATCTAAGGAGAAAAAGTATGGAAAAGACAAGAAAAGAAGAAGGTTGCTTACCTACCTAATCCCCACACAACACAGCAAAGCACAGCCTCACTTTATCTCACATAGTCACATGTATGTACCAAAGTTGGTCAAAGTCACCTCCTCTTTTTATATAACCCAAACTCTTCACATCTTTTGATCTCTCTTTCCCTCTCTTCTCTTAACAACATCTTCTTCATCCCTTCACCATGGGAAGATCTCCTTGTTGCGAAAAAGCTCACACAAACAAAGGAGCTTGGACTAAAGAAGAAGACCAACGTCTCATCGATTACATCCGTAATCATGGTGAAGGTTGTTGGCGTTCTCTTCCTAAATCCGCTGGATTGTTGCGTTGTGGTAAAAGTTGTAGATTGAGATGGATTAATTACCTTCGTCCTGATCTTAAACGTGGTAATTTTACTGATGATGAAGATCAAATCATCATCAAACTCCATAGCTTACTTGGTAACAAGTACGAATCTTTTTCTCCTCTCTCTCTCTCTCTCTATCTTTTTCTTTTTATGGAAAACAGAGAGAACATAGAAAAAAACAGAGTACTTCTCTTCTTCTTTTATCTTTCCCGGGGAAAAAAATTTGAACTTTCCAGGAGATAGAGAGAAAATAGAAACTGGGTTTCCTTTTTTCTTCTCCTCATCTGGTTTTAACTTTCCCAGGAAAAATATTTCGACTTTCTAGGAAACAGAGAGAAAATAAAAACAGAGTATTTGTTTCCTCTGTTTTTGGTCTTTCAGTTTTACTAAATGTTGGTTTGTTTTTGTTTCAGATGGTCATTGATAGCTGGGAGATTACCAGGAAGAACAGATAATGAAATCAAGAATTATTGGAACACTCATATTAAAAGGAAGCTTCTTAGTCACGGGATTGATCCACAAACTCATCGGCCGATCAACGATACCAAAACGGTGCCGTCTCAGATCGTTGTTGTTGGTCCGATTCAAAACGACGCCGTTGAGTACTCTATCTCCAACTTAGCTGTTAAACCGGAAAATTCCTCCGGAGCTTCCACTAGTGGCACGACGACAGATGAGGATGTCCGGCAGAACGGGGAGTGTTATTATTACAGTGGTGATAATTCAGAACGCATAGAGCTGAATTTGGATTTAACTCTCGGGTTCGGATCCGGTCCGGGTCGGGTAGTTGGAGCCGGGTTATTGGCTGATTCAAAGCCGTGGCGGGATCAGGTGATGGCGGCGCGTTTGTCACTGTTGTAAGAATTACCAAACCGGCACAAAAAAACCCAAAAATGGGGTTTTAGATTTTTTATTATTATTACATATTTTAATTTGTGTTGGTCGTTTTGGATAATTATAGAAATTATTTACTTTTAGTTTCTTTGGTATTTTGGTTTTTGTTTTGGTTTTGTTCATATATCTATCTTTACCTTTTGAAGAAAAAATATCAAGATACATAATTGTTTTTTTAACAAAGTATGTTCTACCACAAGGAGTGAAAATGGTCTAATTTGATATCCAAATAATCAATTCTTAAAAATAGCAGTAAAATATGTTTATGTTTCAAAAATACTATCATTAGCTTTATTTTTCTAAAAATAACATTACAATAGTTAGTTTTTTAAATTACCACAAACCTAAAATTAAATTTTAAATTTTCAAACTAAATCCTAAACCTAAAATACTAAACAAAAATCCAAATTTTTAAATCATTTTGAAGGTATATGGTATTTTTGAATTCCAACATTTAGTGATGATATTTTAAAAAACTTTTTAGTATTTTAGGATATTTCTCTTTATAATATAATCCAAACAAGAGTGAAATGTGAACATGGTTTTGGTCTTTTTGGACTCTTATGGATCAACCGTTATCCATTTTTACATGTAGATAGATATTGCATTTTTTTTTTATGCAAAGGCTTCTAGAAACTTGAATTAGGTTATGATGGGACCATATAGTAGCAACTAGCAACTAGCAAGTTACAATAAATATCTCGTTCACTATGTTAAATATAAAAATATTTCATAATTTTTTGGTGTTGGTTTATACTTTATTTCATAATCTATGATAATTGTAATTTTAGTAAAGGAAACTAATCATTTTAAAGCTTTTTTTTTTTTTGACAACATTACTCTTTTGCTTTCATTTATGGACAATTGCTTATTACTTTAAGTAATTGGATGTCAACGAAATTAATTATATAAGTTAAACGTATGGAGTAAGGACGCAAACATGAAAAAGAATGTATAGAAGCAGCTGATTTGAAAGAGATAAATAAAGTATATATAAAGGGGAATAAGATAAGGTAGGAGACATGTGACATGTTTTAGGCAGGTAGGTGGCGGAATCTATCATTATAACCATAATGTGTACCAAAAATAATTGACTGTACCTAATTTATAATACGACAATATATATATTTTTAATTATACATCATACATTCATACTATAACATTATCTGAAACAGATATAGACATATTCGAGTCTCGATAAAAACATTTATGAATACGGTCTTAAAGGCAAATCAAAATTATTAGTATTTGATAAAAATGTTTTGTCACTAGACAATGTTTGGTCGACGTCAGAAAAAAAAAAGAAAAAAGAAAGAAGAAGACAAGAATTGGTTTGGGAGACAGATGCTATCACATATGTATAAAAGTGAGAAAAGTATAAATGTAAAACAAAAGAGAGAATCATGTGCGTAAGAAGAGGAAGAAGGTATGGGAATGTGAGATTTCGGTGAGATCCAGCCAAACATGACTCCCTCCTTTTCTGGAAATTAAAAAGAAGTTGTCACTCTCATTTTTTTATATAAAAAATCTATAAAATTCTATAACGACTATTAAATTATTTTATTATATTAATTGAGAAGTACAAAATTAAAAATAATCTTAAAAAGTGTAAAAAATTACATGTAATTGCCATTAAAAATTGTTTAAGAAAAATTAAAACAGTCGAGACTATAAAAAATAATTAGTAATTATTTAAAATTAAAATTAAAATAACTATTCGACATTAAAATTAAACAGTTGATTGGAAGAACATATGAAGAAGCTTTTTTAATTTTATCATCCAATCAACATTTATTAGGAGAGCATATAAGTGAGCATTTAGAAGCTGCAGATGCTCTCATATGCTCTATTCATGTATGCTCTCATTTGAAGCATTTCCCAAGTATTTAACTCTAAAATATTAATATATATTAAAATAATTTCAAATAATTAATTTCTTTTATAAAAAAAGAAAATTTATGATATAATAAAAGATAAATTTATTTGTTATAAGATAATATATATGAGAAACTACTTAATGTTATTATTTAAAATAATATAATAATTTATTTAAAATTATTAAAATATTAATGTGGATATAAAGTTTATAATATATATTATTTTTTATTTTAGTTTAATGTGTTATATTTTATATATTTCAAAAAGTTATTGAAATTTAAAATGTAAATATAGATATAAACTTTTCTAAAAAATTATAATATATATTAATTATTTGTAATTAATGTGTTACATTATAAATATATATAATTAGAATTATTAAATTACACATTCATATATATATATATATATAATAATTTATAAAATTTATTAAATGTAAATATAATTTTTAAAAAAATATATAACAATAAATGATAATTAATTTTTTTAATAAAACACATTTAAATTATATTTTTTTAATTAATATTATATATTAAATATAAATATAATATCTAATAACTACTATACCAATCAACTAAATGTGTTATATTAATCAAAGCATACAGCTTATGTACCTTAATGCTTATGCTGCATAATGCTAATGCTCTAGTATATGTTGTTCCAATCAAGCCCTTAACCAGAATCACGGGCTTACATGCATAAAGAATCCAACTAATTCAAATATTCAAATACATAAACCAAACAATCGAAAAAAAAAAATATTCCCTTAATTATTCACCCATAATTATTTCTATGAACAATTACAAATATTAATATAATATAAACTGTTTCTGGGCAAAAAAAAAAGTAAAATAATATTTTTATGTGCAATATTGGATATTAATTAGTATGCAATATTGAAATGTTTATAAATATTCAAATTCTACTATATTAATTAAGAAGTACAAATATGAAACTAACTTTAAAATATGTAAAAAATTACATTTAATTATCATTAAAAATTTTAATTAAGATTAATTAATTAATTAAACAAATATAATTAATTAAAAAACGAAAATCAGGGATAATTCAAATAAAATAAATTTTAGAAAAGTAAAAAATCTATTACAATCGAAAATAATTCACACTAAAAAAAATAACAGCTAAGATTTTAAAACTTTAATCGAATAAAATCTACAACTACAAATTTTATTCAAAAAAAGTCAGATTAAAATTTTTATCAAAAATATAACTGAATAAAATAGATAATAGTTCCGTTTAACAGCTTAGATTTTAAAAATTAATAAATAAAAAACAAAAAAAATATAATATAAACAAACCAAATGTTTAATCACAAACCATTATAAATAACATAATAACAAAATAAATTATTACAAATTATCATTAGAAAAAGTTGAACCTATTTTTGCGGGTTAGTACCTAGTTATTATTATTTTATATGAATTGCTAATACCTTTTTACATCTTCTAGATACACTAGATTACCGACATTTTATACACCGAATATAATTATCGTATTTGGTAGCAAATAGCAATTGGCGTTATGTTTTTATCTAAAAGATTTAAGATTCCACAAATATTGAGATGTTAATTTGATGACTAAAAAAACTTAAAAAGTACGTACGTTGTTATACTTTACAAAAGACGGATGGATGTAATGTAATGGGAGCGTTACGTACGTAGCCACATGTGGATATATAACCAAAATGAGCTGCCATTTTATTTCTCAATTATTAAAATTTATAATCACATGCATTTTGATATATCTTTTTTTAGTTTTTTGGTTTTCTTTAGGGTTTCATTGTAGGAGACTCACATGCATGCATGACGTGCACACTTCCATACCTGAGAGAACACATGATTTCCAATAATGTTTAACATTTTTTTTTCTCTAAAATTTCTGGTTTTTTAAAAGCGATTATATAAGGAAAAAATAAGGATTAAGTATCACAACGACAATGAATCCGGGGTGAACAAGCCCGGTACAAGAACAATAATAACGTTACCAAACTTACATATAGAGTTAGAGATCGGAGCCTCAAAACCATAGTTGGAACATGTCATGAAACTTCGGGATGTGCTTTCTGGCATGTGTTACCGGTTACGGATCCCTCTATCAAGTAAAGGGAACAAACCTTCAGCTGGAGTGCGCATCCTTTGTAGATTGTGGATTGGCATTTCATTCGTGCTATATTGCATAGACTATTGCGTGAGCTGCAATAAGTCTAAGTGAATCCATTGGCTCTTCATTTGATGGGGATTTAAGCCAAACAAGGAGTACCTGTCTCAAGAGTTAATTAAATCCCATAAAATGATTCTGCAGTGTAGAAACACACCACCTCCATAAGTCAAACCTATATGGACATCTTAGGAAATATGCTCTCTTGTTTTAAAATAGATGTCCCATAGGAAATAATGTTAACATTGTGGTTGTGAGTTGTGTTATTCCTTATTACAAAAGTTAAGAGACGTTGTCTCTCCTTTGCAATAATAAGAGT
Organism: Camelina laxa; assembly: GCA_024034495.1. Lineage (NCBI taxonomy): Eukaryota > Viridiplantae > Streptophyta > Magnoliopsida > Brassicales > Brassicaceae > Camelina > Camelina laxa. Next base: position 14,548,916 of record CM043881.1, read on the forward strand.
CTGTGTTTATATTTGAAATTGTATCACAGACGTCGCAAACAACATGTTTTCTACTAATGCTAGAATTTCCGGGACCAATCAATATTCATGGAGAGGTTGTAGGAATAAACAAATCATCAGATTAAGGCTTTACCGGAAGATCAGCATCTTTAATTCCATTTTTCGTAATTGGATTTGTTAGGGGATGAATCTCACTCCAACAAAAGGCCCAGCCCAAAGACATGCCCAAATAGATTATCATTTTTAAAGGGTATAATAGTGTTTCGACTAACGAACCGACACACTAACCTATAAAATAGTGGGTTACTGTGTACGGAAAAAGGGCAGATTTTTTGGAAGAAGTACAAGAGAACCACTTTTCAAAGTACAGAATCTACGAGCTCGCAGCTCGTCTTTTCCGCTTTTATCTCGCCTTAAAGCTCGTCAATCCAGCTTGTAACTCGATCTTTCAATAAAGAGAATTTCGACCCCCATTTAACACCGAACTAAATATCTTAATTGTCCCGATCTGAACATCAACAATTTGGCGCGCCAGGTAGGGGTCGAACCTACGACCTTCTGCCCAGCCCATTACCAGTATCGACGAGCTCTTTCGTGGGATACTGATGCGACTCGACCAGCAAGAGCAGAGAACTAGCACTCGTCTGGATGCGCTAACCGTGGCTCAGGCTAGCTCTCAGGAGGAAATCGACCACCTCCGCACCTTCCAGCATACCACAGCAGGTAACCTCCCTGTTGAAGCGATCGGCAGAAGGCCCCAGGCGCGAGCTGACCAGATAGAACGAAACCCGATCGCGCAAACTGACAAGACGACTGACGAAGCGAAAGCGGTAGAGTTAAAGCAGATTAAGGAAAAGATGCAAGAAATGGAAGCGAGATTCCACAGGGTAACAAGCAAAGCACCAAATGTGGATCTTGTGCTTGAGGCGACACAACGAACCCCATTCTCTAAGAGGCTCGCCACTACGACAGTTCGCCGGACGATCAAGCCCAGATTGGGTTATTATGATGGAACAGTTGATCCAAGGGACTTTCTACTCACATTCGGAGTAGCGCTTGCCCCCTTGCAATTCAGCCCAGAGGAGTATGACGCGGGGGCATGTCAAGTTTTTGCCGAGCATGTGACAGGAACGGCTCTGAGTTGGTTCTCGCGGCTCCCATCCGGATCAATTGATAGCATAAAGGATTTTATGACTGAATTCATGAAGCAGTTTTCGGTTTTAGTAGAAAACAAAAATTCACATGCCGATCTGTACTCGCTAACTCAGTCTCGATAGGAATCATTTCGGTCATTTATTGCACGGTTCAGAGAAGTCGTCGTCAACGTATCGATACCAGATGCAGCAGCAATCGTAGCACTGAAGAACGCGTTATGGTATGAATCACGATTTAAGGAAGAGTTGTCCTTGACACACGTCGAGACAATCGCGGACGCGCTAAGCCGAGCCGCGAAGCATATCAAAATGGAGGAAGAAAAAGCTGTTCACGCCAAGAAACATGCGCCAGAAAAAAGTACCGTAGCCAAAGAACCAGCGCCTACAGCCCAGAAAGTCGATCACGTCGAACCACGGCAACACTTTGTTCGCAATCAGGACTGAAACCGCCAAACTTTTGCGATCAGTAGCGATACACTAAGCCTGCCATCGAACAAGTACATTAGAAAAGAGGTTGGGGAAGGCAATGCCTCTCAATTTTGCACCTACCACCAAAGTAATACTCACGCAACCGAAGAGTGTCGTTACCTCTAGAACGTCTTAATGGAGCGGTATAAGGAAGGCACGATAGTTGTCGAGTCAGACAGGGCTAAGGTGGTGCGACCTGGAAAGCCAAACGTCAAGCGAACTGAGAGCATTGCTCGAAAATTCCTTAAGGAGCAGCAGCAGCTCAGCGAGCAGAGTGAAGAAGAAGCTGAAATGGAGGAAAATACCACTCACGAGAAAAGAGCGTGAATTGAACGGCAACCCAAAAAACTACCCCCAACGCCGCGACGACGGATCAACATGATCATGGGTGGGTTAGCAGGGTGTAATGATTCAGTGCGATCAATAAGGAATTATACAAAAAGGGCAGAAATGAAAAAGTCCTGACCCTCGAGAGTCGAGCCCTCCAGCATGCCAATTTCTTTCGATAACAGTGATCTAGAGGGATTGGATCTTCCTCACAATGATCCATTGGTAGTCGAGCTCCTAATCAGTAAAAGCCAAGTCACTCGGATCCTGATCGATACGGGAAGCTCAGTAAACGTCATTTTCCGAAATGTTTTGGCACAAATGGAAATCGGCGAGTGCGACATAAAGCCAGATTGTAACTCCCTAACCGGTTTTGATGGAGATCATATCATGTCAATTGGAACCATCGACCTTCCAATTTTCGTTGGCGGGATAGCTCGGTATTCCCGGTTCGCCGTTATCGATAAACCAACCATCTACAACGTCATCCTCGAAACTCCGTGGATCCATAAAATGAACGCAGTTCCAGCCTCTTACCATCAGTGCGTCAAATTCCCAACCACAAAGGGGGTGTACACACTGCGCAGTAACCAGCAGACAACGATACAATGCTTCCTTATCGAACATAAGATTCGTACGTCAAAGAAATTATAGCAATCAAAGCACCAGGTCAGCGACAGCAGCCCGTCACCGACCGATGGGCGACCAACCCCGATCCAGCAAGGGGTTATTGCTACGGAAGAGGTCAATATTGACGCAACCAATGCTAAGCGATGTGTGAACATTGGAACAGAAATAACCCAGGGAATGCGTGACGAGCTGATCGAATTCCTCAAGGTCAACGTCCTCACCTTTGCTTGGACTGTCACTGATATGAAAGGGATCGACCCGACGGTAACAACCCACGAGCTTAACGCCGATCCAACCCATAAACCAGTTAAGCAGAAACGGCATAAGTTAGGACCCGAAAGGTCGCAAGCAGTAAATTATGAAGTCGAGAAACTCCTGGGCGCCGGGTCAATTATGGAGGTAAAATACCCAGAATGGCTTGCTAATCCAGTGGTCGTGAAAAAGAAAAACGGGAAATGGCGGGTTTGTGTAAACTTTACCGACCTAAATAAAGCCTGCTCAAAGGATAGTTTCCCTTTGTCCCGCATAGATCAGCTCGTCGAAGCAACCGCGGGAAACGAAGTTCTAACCTTCATGGACGCTTTCTCTGGGTATAATCAGATCCGCATGCACAAGGATGATCAAGAAAAGACATCGTCCATCACGGATAGAGGAATTTACTGTTATAAGGTGATGCCCTTCGGTTTAAAAAACGCAGGCGCGACATACCAGAGATTGGTTAACAAGATGTTCATCGAACAGCTCGGCAGAACAATGGAGGTTTATATAGACGACATGCTCGTCAAATCGCAACACGTCAACCAGCACATTAACCATCTGCGTCGGTGTTTCGATATTTTGAATAAATATGGAATGAAGTTGAACCCGGCAAAATGCACTTTCGCAGTCAAGTCAAGTGAATTCCTTGGATATTTAGTAACTCGGCGGGGAATCGAAGCCAACCCAAAGCAAATAAAGGCGATCATCGACCTGCCTTCTCCGAGAAACGCTAGAGAATTGCAGCGTCTAACCGGGCGAATTGCCGCCCTAAATCGTTTCATATCAAGGTCAACGGACAAGTGCCTCCCCTTTTACCAACTTCTCAAAACCAAGGGAGAATTCGAATGAAATGAAGCTTGTCATGATGCGTTCAGAAATCTGAAAGATTACCTCTCAACACCTCCAGTCTTAGCCAAACCAGAGCACGGAGAAGTTCTATTCCTCTACATCGCAGTATCGACATCGGTAATTAGGGGGGTGCTAGTTAAAGACGATCGTGGGGAACAGCGACCCATCTTTTATATAAGTAAGTCGCTTGACGAAACTAAAACCCGCTACCCAACAGTTGAAAAGGTCGCCTTGGCCGTCGTTACCTCCGCAAGAAAACTCCAACCATACTTCCAGTCTCATACCATCGCTGTCCTAACTAATCAACCGTTGCGATCAATACTGCATAGCCCGAACCAGTCTGGACGGCTAACTAAGTGGGCGATTCAGCTCAGCGAATATGACATCGAATATCGCACCCGCCCGGCTGCTAAGTCCCAAGTTTTAGCCGACTTTCTGATTGAATTACCTCCAGAAGGGATCGACCCGGCACCCGCCGACCCCTCTGATGGACTATGGACCCTATACGTAGACGGCGCATCTTCACACCTAGGATCAGGCGTAGGAATCCGACTGACATCCCCAACCGGAGAAGTATTGGAGCAGTCATTCCGTCTGAGATTCCAGCAACTAACAATGTTGCCGAATACGAAGCATTTATCGCAGGCCTAAAACTCACCAGCGGGATGCAAATCGAACGCATTCGGGCATATTGTGATTCACAGCTCGTTGCCAGCCAATTCAGCGGGGAATTTGGTACAAAGAGCAAGCCAATGGCTGCCTACCTTGATGTCGTTAGGGTACTCTCTAAGCGTTTCGACGAATTCGAGCTGATCAAAATCCCTAGGGGAGATAACACCCCGGCCGAAGCCTTGGCAGCATTTGCTTCAACGTCCGACCCAGACCTGAAACGCATTATCCCAGTCGAAAGTATAGACACACCCAACATCAAAGAAATTCCAGCAGCGACCTGCCTTGCACTTCGTCAGACGAGCTCCGAAGCCCGACCTGCTTGGCAGCCCACAGCCTTTAAACAACAATTCGAACCCCCTGACGACAAAAATAAGACGGACTGGCAAGTCGAAATTTGCGCATATTTGGCAGACGGTGACGTACCAACAGATAAGTGGGCAAAGCGGCGGCTAAAAACAAAGGCCGCCCATTACACTCTTATGAAGGAACATTTGCTTCGTTTGACCACATCAGGGGCCCTGTTGCTGTGTCTACATGGCGACGACACAGAGCGAGTCATGATGGAAACCCACGAGGGCGCTGGCGGGAACCATTCAGGAGGCAGAGCCTTGGCACTTCGAATCAAGAAGCACGGTCACTACTGGCCAACGATGATATCGGACTGCGAGAAGTTCCTCGCCAAATGCGAAAAGTGTCAGCGTCACGCTCCAATCATTCATCAGCCGACCGAATTGCTACGAACCGGCGTAGCCCCGTACCCCTTCATGCGTTGGTCAAGACAGAAGCGTTACATTCTCGTCCTTACCGACTATTTCACCAAATGTGTCGAAGCCGAATCCTATGCCCTGATCAAGGCCAGAGACGTGCAGCTTTTCGTCTGGAAATTTATTATCTGCCGACACGGACTGCCATATGAAATAGTTACCGACAACGGATCGCAGTTCATTTCCCTCCAATTCGAAGATTTCTGCGTCAAGTGGCGGATTAAGTTGAGGAAATCAACGCCCCGATACCCCCAAGGCAACGGGCAAGTAGAGGCGACAAACAAGACAATACTCGACGGCCTTAAAAAAAGGATGGACGCGAAGAATGGTGTATGGGCTGACGAGCTTGACGGAGCGCTCTGGTCTTACCGGACGACCCCGCGGCAAGCCACAAACCAAACTCCTTTCTCTCTGGCTTATGGGATGGAAGCCATTGCTCCCGCTGAGGTTGGCAGCACCTGTCTCCGAAGAATAATGCTAGTCACCAACACAAGCCTCAACAATGACATGATCATGGATCGCCTCGACGAACTGGAAGAAGAACGCGACAAAGTCCTTCTACGTATCCAGAACTACGAACTCGCCGCGGCTAAATACTACAACAAGAAAGTGCACAATCGACATTTCGATGAAGGCGACCTCGTTCTCCGAAAAGTCTTTGAAAATACCGCCGAGCCGAATGCTGGAAAGATGGGAGCCAACTGGGAAGGACCATATCAAATATCCACAGTAGTTCATCCCGGCGTATACGAGCTATTGACCATGAGTGGTGAACCAGTCCCACATTCCTGGAACTCGATGCATTTGAAGCGTTTTTATTATTAAGAATAATAAGATGGCTCGACTATCTTCAAGTTTTGGCTATGTAATGTGAACTACGAGCGGCTTGATCCTTCCTGACCGGAGGGTACGTAGGCAGTCCCGTTCACGGGACACAGTTGCCAATAAAACAAATTTTCTTTTTCAAGATCTTTTGCTACAAAATTCGTTCTTTTATGAACAATCTGATAATTAGTTTGAACGATCGTTACCCTGGCCCGGTAACGACTCAGGGTTCCAATACTCTCTAAAGCCGAGTCGCTACTCGCAATTTAGGAACAAGCCGATCGCCACGAGTCGCACCTAAATAAAAGCCGAGTCGCCACTCGTAAATTATAGTATAAGCCGACCATCGCATGTCGCACATAAGTAAATACAGCCGAGTCGCTACTCGTAAATTATAATATAAGCCGACCATCGCATGTCGCACATAAGTAAATACAGCCGCGTCACTACTCGCAAATTATAATATAAGCCGACCATCGCATATCGCACATAAGTAAATAAAGCCGAGGCGAATCTAAACTCGCAATATAAAGTGATTCATTAAAGATGGGGTGCCAATCCTAGCACGGCAAGTTGGACATAGGAGCCGACCCCGAGACAACGACAATTATTATTATTTTTAAAAAAAGGGGAAGGGAAAGCTAGCCCAACCTCAACATACAGAAAACTATTATTACGATCCAAGATCAAAGTCCGACCCCCATGTCGGAATTAGTCGGCTCATCAAGCTCCAACTCCCTGATCGTCTCTCGCCAAGCCCGGCACTCCTCTCGCAACTTTTCTAACGTGTACGCCGAGACCTCCGCGCCTTTACCGACCATTTTTTCAAGTACGCAAGAATCCCTTCAGCGCGACTGCTCTCAATGACACAACCTCTCGACCCGAGCTCGGTACTCCGCGATCTCCGCATGGTCGTCGAAGGGCCCCTGGAGAAGAGGCTCAAGGTCGCCCTCCTCACACTTAGGATCTTCCGCTGCGGAAAACAACGCCTCACAGCGCGAGCACGTCTCTATGAGCCGATCTCCTCTCCACTTTGACAAAAAGAACTCGTCTGCAATCATGTGTTCAAGATATTCAATCGTCCCATCGACATGATGAAACTGAACACGAAGCTCGAATTTATGACGGGCCGCCACGATGTATGCCCTCAACCTCTGAACCCTCGCACGATAGAACCCGATCTCATCGCGAATCACGTCGTCTCGCGAACGTCTCGCAGCAAGGTATTCACGGGTTCTCTTCAGCCATACTGACCTCGTCGTTACAGGCATGGTGGTAATCTCAAGTTACTTACGAGAAAGAAGAGCGCTCGGAGGGAAGCTGAATTTTAGTGGAAAGAAGAGAAGTGGTGTAAAGAAGTAATACATTCCAATTTTATAGAATGAAAGATGCAATTCTCGAGGCAAAGTGACCACTACCGCGGCCCCTCGAGAATCACACCCATTAATTGATTGACGCGAGGCAAACAAAGACGGAGAATCCAAAGCAAAGTTGGTCCATTTTTTTTAAAAAAAGTAAAGGTTCAAAAAAAAAAAAAAAACAAAAATAACATGCCTATTAGGCCCGACGTCTGCGACAAGCGGGAATAAGTTTGGAATATAAGAAAGAAACATAAAAGCTAAGGGGCAACAAGACCATCCACCGGGGAACTCCCGCCGACCTCAGGAACAATGGTTGAGTCGGCCGGCGCCGCAGAAACTGTCCCGACAGCCGACTCATCCGGCACAGGAGGGTCAGTACCTCCTTCCTGAACTTCGTCGCTGGACTCACGCTTCGACCTGTTAACCTCGCCTTCATCAGAGGACGACGAGTCTGAGTCACTTGAAGCCCCAGGGAACGGAACCCAAGTAAGCGATTGGGGGAGAGGGTCGGCGAAAATAGTAGACATGTTGAAATCACCAGGGTTGAGATCCGGGATCTCAATCTTCTCGATCTCTTCCTTCAGCTCGGATACCACGACATCGATCCTCTCTTTCACTCTATCGGATAGAAGGGAGATCTGGCCATCTGCAACCAGCGTCTCGAGCATTTGAGCGTTCCCCACGGCTTGATTGTACTCAAGTAACTTTGGCCGAGACTCATCGATTGCAATAGCTTGCGCCCTATGACGATTCAACATCCTCTGAGCGCGGTCGGCAATGTTGCGATATGCGGTCATCATCTGAAATTGACCAAACTCGCGACGGCAAGCCCTTAACCATTTCGTTTAAGAATCCAGCGTAAGTTGAAGTTTGGCACAAGAATCCTCTGATGCCTTGAGCCTCGAACGAAGATCGGCTTTTTCCGCATTGGCTTCTTCTTGCTGACGTTCAAGCTCGGAAATATTCTCGCTCAACTTGTTGTTTGAACGAATTGCCTCCTCAAGCTGGCCTACAAGCTTCTTGACCTCGTCGATCGACGGACCAGAGGATGCAGGAGCGGAGGTCTCCATGTCATACACACGTCTCTCGTAGCCAGAAGCGAGACGGTTGATCTGAGCATTGAGCTGCCACGGCAAAAGGCCGGTTAAAAAAAAAAAAAAAGAACCCAAATCTAAAAAAATATACGAGCTACGAACCTCAAAGGCAGAGTTCGCCACATCAATGATCTTGTCACCTTCTTTCATCCTTTCGATCGGCATAAGGCGGCCAGCCCCAAAATGGATCTTGCGAAATAACTCAGTGCACACCCCCGAGTCATTTGGGAAAGCTCGCACAGCCGACGTATGCGAGAAATCCCAACGATAGTCCACAGTCTGCTGCTTTTTGGAAGGATCAGACCGGTCCGAAGGGCGATCTGCTCTATTGTGCGAAGAATTCGGGGCTGACACGCTCCGACGGTTCAGATCACCTGTTGGTTTTCTCCCTTGGGGAACGACTCCAGCAGGAAGAGTCATGATATTCGGTCGTGACCCCGAGGCCGGCCTTTTCCCAGCACGGATCTCAGCCGAGCGAGGATCTTGGGGAGCCGAAAGAGACTTCTACAACGAGCCAGTTCCAGAAGGACGAGATTCTGACTTTCTTCCCGAGTGAGAAGATTGAGCAATCGCAGGGGGATCAGCAACTTGATGGTAGCAAGCAGAAACGTTAGGAATATCAAAGTTGAGTCTTCCCATCGTGCTAGCTAAAAAGAAAAAATAAAAAATCGGTTGAAAACTCAGACTTTTAAACGGATCGCCAGAATATTCCAAACAAAAAGGGGGGAGGGAAGAGCTACCTGTGGGACGAGAATCTGTTCGCGTTCCCGAAGAAGCTCGTTGTTTCTTTGGACGACCTCCTTTTCTTTGTCCAGAACCCGGCCAAACGTAAGGACCTGCTGCCCTGATCGCGTCATTCTCAGCTCGAAATGCGGGGGGGGGGGGGGAGGGGTAGGGGAGAAGACACCTCGGAACAACAACTGCAGGAGATAGACCGGATGAGACCAACCAAAAAACAGATATAACAAACAAAATAAATTACAAAGAAAGATTAACTACCAGGTGAAAGGTTTCACCCAGAAAATAAAGGGATCGTAGGATCCTCGACGATCCCCGGCACCACTTTCAAGTTAAAATAAGACCCCTCCCAGTTATGGGTCTTCCCTTTTGCTCCTTCGACGAGTTGGGGCGACCGCGAGCTAACATAGTAAACACCAGGTTTCTTGTGCCTGTCGGATGCCGTTAAGCGGGTAAGCTCCTCGAAATGGTCAACTGTGAGATCAACTCCAGCCCTCTTCGCCAAAATCGCAATACCGATATTGCCGCTTCGCGTTTGGCGAAATACGACATGAGAAAGGAAGGAAGGGGACATCCCAGGGACGCTGGGTCTCGCTGGGAATTATGATTGTTGGTTCGGAAGGTAAGGAACCGATTTGAACCGCTTCCAGAGCCGAGTCGCGGGTAGAGGAAGTTCTTGGAACAAAATGGAGAGAATGTTCTCTGGCTCTTAACGAGGTAGCGACCATCGGAGTAGGGTCGCGCCCAAAAACGCGATCTTCCAGAGGTGTCATATCGTCGAAATCTTCGTCGATAAGGGAGGGGATTTCGCACGGCAAAACAGACGAACTCGGTGCGGCCGCCTCGGAGGAAATACGACGCTGGAGCTCAGCCAAATTTGTGTCGTCAGAGCTAGTCGAGGACCCCGACGAGACGAGGCTGCCCACTGGAGATCTAACCCTACGACGATCTGATCTGCTAGAGCCACTGGAATTCGACGAGGTGTGAAAGACTTGATATAAATATGATTTTCTGGATAGGAAGACTTGATATAAATATGGTCGAACTCCAAAGATGGAGTTGTGTTAAATAAATAAAAAAGTGGATTTTAATTAATTTTGGTTTAATTATTTATTTAATCAAGTCTCTGTTTAATCTAATTAAACTAAAAGCCCTAGTTATTTTTAAAGTGTGGTCTCCTTTTTTTTGGTGGAGTGTCGACAGTGAGAGTCTCCGAGAAAGAGAGAGAGCCTTGGTCGATTTGGTGTGAAGGAGAAGGAGAAAGAGATCAACAAAGCTTTATCTTAGAGAAAAAGAGAAGGAGCAGAATCATAAGGGTTTGAGAGGAAACAGTTTCTACATATCAAATCGTACTCAAAGGTAACGAAATTTGGTAGACTTATTCCCAAGTCTTTCATCGTGATTCTCCTTTTTACAGAGGTAAATTTGAGTTAATATTATAGGAGATATTGACAGTTTTGTGGGACACGTTTTCTCAGACGCAAAGTTGAGACCATCAGGGATTGTAACTGAAATGGTGGTCTCGTATGATTTCTGATTGGCAAGATATTTTGTTCGAAGCTTCGTGACATCTAGAAATAGCTTTTCACCGGAGGGATTTGATAGTTAACGGTTGGTTTTTATTTTAAGGTTTCATCTTTGAGACTGTTTTTTCTGATGTTTCTGTCCAGTTTTGCTATAAAGTCGTTTTTGGTTGTGTGGCTTGTTGTAGGGCGTTGCTAGGCTGTTTCAGACGTTAGGAGAGTCTCTACTGGTTGTATGTGTTGTTATAATCAGTTTGATAAGGTGATTGCGTGACCATGAGCTTATCAAAGCGATTGGGTTGTATGACTTGTTTTGTGTGATGATGTGTAGGTGTGGTGAATGTGTTATTGGGTGTTCTAATTTAATGACTGGGTTGTTATATTTTATTTATGTTTGTACTCTTGATTTGCTTGTGTGTATAGCTCGTAGATGGGAGGATCACCTCAATGGATATTTCTTGTAATACTCACGCATCTCATTGTGTTTGTGGTGCAGGTAATGCATGTGTAACGTGGAATCATAGCAATGAGGAGGCAGATGATCTAGGGTCTCGGTTGTTGTGTTGTTTTTATGTTATTTTGTTGTTGGAACCTGGTTAAGAAGCATGCTAGGTTGATGGTTTATATTGGTTATTATTGGTATTGTATTTAATATATTGGAGTTGGTTTTAATATGTCTTCCGCTGTGTATGTTTTGGTTATTGATGGTTGTTGGTTGGTTATAAATAAATATTATGGGGTATTTATTTATATTGTTATTATTATTAAAAAAAAGAAATGGGTCGGGTTGTTTCAGTTTGGTATCAGAGTCTTCACGATTCTAGGGCAGGTTAATGTATGGTGTTAGAGGTTTAAGGGAATTTAATTGGTTAAAGATCGTCAAAAAAAAAAAAAAAAATTGGTTAAATTATTTTCCTGTTGCTTGGTGCATGATGTTGTGAATCGTTGTTGTGTGATGGAAACTGATTATGAGTAATTAGTCAATTTAAGTGAGTATGAAGTCCTAGAATCATTCTCTTCGAGTCTTCAATGAGATTCCAAGGTAAGTTGTTTTGTGTGTTCTTAGTTGTATAGTGTTTTTTAGCTTATGTGCGGGAAGTGCAGTTGGCTATTGAAAAGTATTGGACAGAGGTGGATCGGGAAATACCGTTACTGTTGATTTGTGAAAGTGGATGTGTTTCAAATAGATTTCCGAGAATTTAAGATGGAGATTTATTATGAATTTTTTTTTTGGGACTTGTGTGTCATGTGGAAAAGGAAATAGCTCGGGATTTCTAAAAATGGAAAGTTTCCATAAATAGAAAGTTTCTAAAAATGGAAAGGTTTTATGGGAGTTAGAGCTTTACTATTTTTGGGAAGTGTATGGGAGCTATCTTGAGGTGTGGGGATGTTTCCAGTGTGACTTGGTGGTGGTCATGGAGGTATTCGAGAAGGAGTATATGGTGGGTAGTAGGACATTGCGATGTTTTACGCGGACCATGAGAGGTAATACTTGTTGGATTTGAGTTAATATTCTAGGAGATGTTGGCAGTTTCGTGGGACACGTTTTTTCAGACGTGAGTTGAGACCATCGGGGATTGTAACTGAGATCGTGGTGGTCTCATATAATTTCTGATCGGCAAGAGATTTTGTAGGAAGCTTCGTGACGTCTAGGAAAAGCTTTTCACCGGAGGGATTTGATAGTTAACGGTTGGTTTTTATTTTAGGGTTTCATCTTTGAGACTGTTCTTTTCTGATGTTTTTGTCCAGTTTTGCTAAAAAGTTGTTTTTGGTTGTGTAGCTTGATGTAGGGCGTTGCTGGGCTGTTTCAGACGTTAGGAGAGTCTCTACTGGTTGTATTTGTTGTTATAATCAGTTTGATAAGGTGAGTGCGTGACCATGAGCTTATCAAAGCATTTGGTTGTATGACTTGTTTTGTGTGATGATGTGTAGGTGTGGTGAATGTGTAGGTGTGGTGAATGTGTTATTGGGTGTTCTAATATAATGACTGGTTTGTTATGTTTTATTTATGGTTGTACTCTTTATTTGCTTGTGTGTATAGCTCGTAGATGGGAGGATCACCTCAATGGGTATTTCTGGTAATACTCACGCATCTCATTGTATTTGTGGTGCAGGTAATGCATGTGTAACGTGGAATCATGGCAATGAGGAGAAGGATGTTCTAGGGTCTCGGTTGTTGTGTTGTGTTTATGTTATTTTGTTGTTGGTATTTTAATATATTGGAGTTGGTTTTGATATGTTTTCTGCTGAGCATGTTCGGTTATTGATGGTTTGTTGGTTGGTTATAGTTAAATATTATGAAATATTTAATTGTATTGTTATTATTATCTAAAAAACAAATGAGTCAGGTTGTTTCATGGAGAAACCACAAAGGATGAAATCATATAATTCTTGATAACGGTAGATATAAGATTATATCCAGCAAAATTTGTTTACCGCTTTCGTCCCTTGCGCCACACCTAAAACGTATTTTTCCTTACCAATATGCCAATAGTATAGTATTTGGCATAATGCTAAACATCCTAAGAGACATTGCTACATAATTTAATTTTGGTTTTCGTGTGGTTATTATGATTTTGTCATACTTTTATCTGAGTAATCGAAGCACCATATCCTTATAGAGGGGATCGCAAATAGAAGAGATAAATCCACTACAAGAAAAGAAAAATAGGATATTTCTAACTACAATTGGCGACTAAACCAGTAATCACCAAATTTGGTAACTATTTAGCTAGTGACTGTTTTAGTGACAATAACAATGTAGTCGTCAATTAGAGTTAATTTGCGACAAAAACATGTAGTCGCTAAATTAGTCGGAAAATAGCGATTAAATAGGGACGGAACAAGAAAGTTGTGAATATTGTAACCACATAGTTGCCAAATTAACAACTAACAACGTAGTCACCCAATATAGTCGTAAATTTGGCGACTAACTTGCGACACTTTCAGTAGGTCAGAATTCTGTGGAAAAACAGTCGCTAAATGTTTATTTAAAATACGTTTTCATCATTTCGGGGTAGGTGTACCTGTTTTTTGGTGACTACGTGATATAGTTACTTTTTAGTCGCTAAATATACCTTTATAAACAAAACTCACCTAATCGTTCTCCTCATTCGTAGAAATACAAAACTACACTAAAGAAAAACGTGGTCATAGAGATTTATAATAATGTCAGGAAGTTACAATTATAGTAATTTCCGGGAGCGGATGTACAAGAGCACCGCTGAGGTGACGGGAATGAGGAGATTTCTCGTAACCATTCATCACCTCATCGATCCTTTTGTACATCCACTCCTCGAAAATTACTATAGTTGTAACTTCTTGACATTATTATAAATCTCTATGACCACATTTTTTTATTTTTTAGTGTATCTTTGTGTTTCTATGAATGAGGAGAACGATTTGGTGAGTTTTGTATATATAGGCATATTTAGCGACTAAAAAGTGACTATATCACGTAGTCACCAAAAAACCGGTACAGCTTGTAACGCCCCCGAACCGTCCTATGACCACGAGAGCCAACGGACAGCCACGGAACGCTACTTTATGTGGGAACCGCACCCTGGTGGTCCGGTCGAGGGACGGAAGCTGCAGCTTCCCGACCAGTCCTCCTGGACGCGACTCCGCCCGCGGTCGAGGTTCGCTTAGGCTTTGCAACCCTTGTGTCCCACGCGCGTTGTGTTGACCCGGACAAGGCCGAGTATCATTTGCAACTTGCCACGCTTTCCTGAAAACCGAATATATTACTTTAATAGTTCATTACACTTGAAGTAAAACTTTAAAGCAATATACAAAGATAGTCGGATAAACTTGCAAAAACGATTATGAAAATACATAGGGTTTTACAAGAACACAAGAAAATCCTATCCGGTACCCTATCGTTTGCTCCAGTTCTAAACTCACTTAGGCTTCCCTGCAAGACAAAATTCTATCATGAGTAATCTAAGATTACTCAGCGAGCCTGGGCACCCCTTTAGAACTCCTAAACAGGATTCTACTTCCCACACCCGACTACCCCGGCAAGCAAGAAAACGAGCAAGACAACAAGCTAGCAAGTAATCAAAGCAATGCAGCCGGAAACAAAGCGGAAGCAAGAACAACACCTGCGAGAAAAGGTTAGATCGACTCGACTCCACTCAGACGATCTAGACTCGCAAAGACGACTAGAGAAAGACAAGAAACACTTGAATTAATCTAGACTCTTTCAGCCAACCAACAACCAACAAACAAGGACGTCTAGAGAATACAACAAGGAACACTTGAAATACCCTAGACTCCTTCACCTATGGGCCCTCGATAATCTGCTCCTTTCCACAACAATTCCCATGCCGAGACCACAAAGGTAACCGGCATGAGCCGCATCATTGCTACATCGTCATGTAGCGGTCACACTAGTAGCTAGCTAGTCGTGACATTGTCCCGCGCGAGTGGTCATCGGGAACTCTCGCGAGACAAAAAACCGCATGGAGGCAGAAGATCGACACACAACTCTAGCTAAGACTCAAGAAACAAATTCAAGAGGCAAAGCTAAAACACACCAACAGCTTCAAGTGAGAAATCTAGCAAAACAAGCGAGAGATTCAAGCAAGAAGAGCATGCAAAACTATCCAGCAACAAGATGGAAAAATCATGCGACAGAGCTTGTTCTATATGCATGCAAAACTCCTTAACAACTTAAGCAAATTAATGCAACAAGTTCGAACATGCATGCAAGCCAATTTACGCGATTTAAACCAATTTTAAATCCTTTAAGCCTCAAAAATGCATGCAAGCTAACCTCATCGAAAAATGCAATAAATCTTGCAAAAACTTCACCAACACTTTGATCATGCATGCAACCGGTTTTTAAGCAAAGCAATGCTACAAGAACCGCTAAACTTCAACATGCAAGCAAGATCCTTAGTCCAAATTTTAAGCATGTCCAAATACTTAAATGCATCCAAATTCGTTTGCGGTTTAACACGGTGATCATAGCTCAAATTCGATGCTTCTACACATGATTCTAGCATGAACCTTTCAAACTTTGCATGCAACAAACTTAAACGATTCAACCATGAATCTAGTCTACATGCAACACACAGTTTACCGCAGACTCACCTCTCTTCACGCGATCAACGATGAATGGACTCCACTGCACCGCGGATCAGACAAGTCTCTCTTCGCGTCCAACGATCTCCCAGATCCAACGTCCACCTCTCGGTCGACTCTCGGTTCGGACAGCGCTTCGCTTCGGCTTCTCTCGGTGATCCTCCTCGGCGATCACCCTCTCGTCTCTCTCTCTCTCTCTCTTGGAGAGAAAACGTTTTGTGTTTTAGTGAGAGAAGAGAAAATAAGAAAATGAGCAAATGAATCTCAAGGCCTCTATTTATAGGCTCGATTCTCCCTCTTCTCCCTTGCATGTAACTCGACAAATGACAAGATTTTGGCTGCATGTGGCGCGTGCATTACACCGCCCAATGCATGCGCACCATTTTTATTTTTTGGCAAAATCATCTCTGCATGCCTTGCATATAAGGTGATTGGTCGAATTTCGAAAAACAAGAAATTTCTTGTTTCCTTCGGCCACTCGTCCCTTCCGTCCGACAGTCTCGATGGTTCTCGGCATTCTCCCTCGGACATTCTCGGACAACTATCAGATGGTCCTCTTGGTCAATTTCTCGAATGTCTCGGACTCGACCGTATCATCCGACCGTGTATTGTCCCGTCTATCTCCTCTCGGTCCATGGACATATCCCTTCGGTCCACCTTCAGTTTTTGGTCCGTACCATTTCCTGGTACCATCTTCACCTCGTGACTCGATCGTTCGGACATGGTTCACTCGTCCCGGCATGGTCCGTACTGATCCGTACCGTCCGTTTGACCCATCATGGTCCGTACCATTCCCATCCGTGTACATACGCAGATTTTCTACTCGTACCGCCTTCGTTCGTTCGCGTCCAATGCTTCCGGTCCGCATGGTTCCTGTCCCGCGTACCTATCCCTGTACCGGCCAACGGCTTCCGACTGGATACTAAGTCATGTTCGCACCTCCGGTCACTTAAGTCTTGGCTCGGCCATCGCTTGACTTATGAATTTTTCTTCGGACAACTTCCGGTCTATCTCCTTTATTTCTCTTCCTCTTCTTTCCTAAGTCTTTCCAAGCCTTTTCCTCGAACTTTCATTTTGAAAATTCTGCCCTTAGCAAGGGTCACTACACAGCTACTCCGTAATGATGAAAACGTGTTTTAAACAAACATTTCGCGAATGTTTTCCAACAGAATTCTATCCACCGAATGTGTCGCAAGTTAGTCGCCAAAATTACAACTATATTGGGCGACTACGTTATTAGTCGCTAATTTGGCGACTATTTGTGGACAATATTCACAACTTCCTTGTTATGTTCCTATTTAATCGCTATTTTTGACTAATTTATTGACTATATGTTTTCATTGCAAATTAACGACTAATTGGCGACTACATTGTTATTATCACTGAACAGTCGTTTCATAGTAGCTAAATAGTTGCCAAATTTGGTGACTACTAGTTTAGTCGCCAAATTTGGTGATTACTAAGTTTAGTCGCCAATTGTAGTTGGAAATACCCTGTTGTCTTGTAGTGCCATTTTTAATGTTCGATGTTGATTTTAATTTTGCCGTTAAGGAGAGCTATATATTTTTGTTGACATTCCAATATTATTTTATTATTTTCTAATTTTAAATAAACCATTCTATTTTCTGAAATAACTTAAATATTTGATTTTCTACTATCTTGTGATTAAACATTTTTTATAGATATCATTTCAACTATAAATATCTATTTATAATAACAATGATGTATTTCTATTTTCTTAGATATTGTTAATTATTGGATTTTTACAATAATTTTTTTATAGCCATATATCATATTATATTATAAAGAGAAATTTCTTTCTTTAAAGTTTAAACACATATCACTTAAAATGATAAAAATACAGTTAAATTATATATATCTAATTATAAAGACACATTTATGTTTTCCTAAATATGTTAAAGTCTTTGACTTTCTACTAATTAGTGGTTAAAGTTTTAGAGACATGTCATTTCAAATTATAAAGATATATTTCTAATTATAAATATATATATTTATTATCCTAAATAGTTTTGAATCTTTTGTTTTTCCAGAATCTTATATATTATATAAATATACACTTATAAACATGCACATATACGTATGCTCACATAGGTATCCCAAAAATAAAAGTAGTCGAAGATTATTTGAAATTATCATTTTCAACAATGGTCAAAATGTCATCGCTATTGACAATCCTTTTCATCTTTCTATCTTCAATCATGATCAACCATCTCCATGTGGTTAACTCTAAACAATGGTGTGTAGCAACACTGACCGCAACAAATGCGCAATTACAAAAAAATATTAAATTTGGATGTAGTCAAGGAGTTGATTGTAGGCCAATCCGACCTGGTGGATCATGCTTTAATCCTAATACTCTTATAAATCATGCATCATTTGTGATGAATGCTTATTATCAGAGCCATGGTCGTACCAAAAAAGCGTGTAGTTTCAAAAATACTGGCACATTTGCTGTTACTGATCCTAGTTTTGGTAGTTGTGTCTATGGATCTTAGAAATGTTTAATTGATTTTAATAATAAATATAAATGTTTGGATGAATAAAATCATGGGTTGAAGGTTTTTCTTACCCAATATTAATGGAAATCTTTCATAATTTAACGTGTACAATTCTATAAAAAAGTATTGAACTTAATTGAAAATTTGTCAGAAAAACATGTTTTGTATTGTTTAAAAAAATGCATACAAAGACTTGATAGCAGATAGCATAGGTGATGAACCCAAACCAGCCTTGATCGTTGAAGACGTCAACTTCTGATCATTCCTACACTCCTACAGTTTTTATTTTTGTCAAAAAAAAACACTCCTACAGTTTTGATCCCTTTCTTTATAGCCAAAAGCTAGGCCTTTCCCTTTTACAATATGTTGAGAAACAACCGGAATAGGCTCTGGCCTCAATATGGATTTATGGCCTTTAGCTCTGAACCCTCTAGACTCTCTTCTCTTATTAGCACTTAACAGATGTTAACGTTGCTGCATTCTTTCAAGAACCACACTGCTGCAAATCTTGGTCTATCCGTGAGATTATTTATCCCAACTTGTTCTTCACCCAAGACACCAAATAAAAGATATGAAACTAATTAACAACACCAGTTCACACTTGGCCTTCTCTTTAGCACCTCTATTTTTCCTTTCTCCTCTCAGGTTTTTTTTTTTTTAATTTTAATTTTTTTTTCTTCATATGACAATGGGTCACTTCTCTTGCTCAAAATCAAAGAGAAATGTAGTTGAGTCTCTGGATCAAACGCCACCTCAGTGACGAAAACCAACTCACTAATAACATCATATTTCTACCCATTTTTATTATCATTCTTTTAGGGGTTTCAAAAAATATTTAAAGTTATATGGATTCCTTTCAAGCATTTACGTACCATTTGTAGTCTCAAAACTTTTTTTTTTGTTTTTGTTTTTGTTATATTGATAAGATGGACGTAAAATGAGCAAATCAAACATTTTGAAAACCATGACAGCTAGCTTTTGTACCAGATATTCGTTGAAAGACTTCCTGATCACAGAATTGGAATTTGTTGATGTTATTGGAAAGAATTAAGAATCGGCTTTTACCTCCAAGAAGGTGTAGGAAACCATTAATTCAAGAATTAATGAATTATAAAGACAGATAAATTTTGCCAGCAAATGAAGAAGGTGTAGGAAACTAAGCAATGATCGACCGAAGCGTGAAAGAGTTGGACCGAATCCCCGAACCAAATTAATGCACGACCGATCTGTAAAGTAGTTTGACTGAATATTATGATGCTCGATCAATCCATAGAAGAGGTCGACCGATCTCCGAGTCTTTTGAGAAAAATGGAAATATTCTCTGAGTATTCTGATTCATCTCAATCCTTTTAAGATATGATTTTATTCATCCCTAACACCTATATAACTTATATAAGGGCAGACTCGACCTCTACATTAACACACCTTCACACATGATCATACACTTAACTATAAACTTGTAATTATCTCTTTACATAATTACATCTAAATACTTTTCTTTACATTTCTTGCTTTTTTTTGGGAAATTAAGTTTTCAAAGAAAAATTTGACGAAAATAACTTTTATAAATCCGAAAGTAGAAAATTTAAAGTAAGAAAATTTGATTTTTTTTTGTTTGTTTGTTTGTTGACATTTTTGTTGTAATAATTACCTTGGAAAACTGAGTTAGACACAAATGTGGAAGTTTTCATAACGTATCTTCGACAATGTGTTTAGAAAAGAATTAAGATTAACTAATTCATAATGGTAAAAAATCTAATATAGTACTTTTAAGTATATTAGATTTTTGTTACTATATAATTTGAAACTAGAAATATGAAAAAGAAAATAGCTAAAGAGAATTCTGGGAACATTTTTTAAGAAAAAAAATATAATCATATAGAAGCTGTAAATCATGTTTTCTTTGAGAATAAGATGGTACCTGTAAGTGTGAGATTAAACGTGAGACCTTTTTCTCACATATTACTAAATGCTTTAATATATGTAAAGATATATTTCTACTTTCCTAAATATTCTTAGATCTTAGTATTTCTAGTATAGTAGTTAACCAACTTTTTGGTTTTGTCATCATTGAATCGACAATGTCCGATTCATAGCCAATACAATGCGGGATAACGCAACTTAGTGGAGCCGAACTCCGGTGAAATCGGTCGCAGAGGTGGTGTTGTAACCACTTAATTAAAGAAACTTCCTTTATCCAACCTTTTTATACACACTTTATTACAGATTCAAAATATATATTTTTCATTCTTCTAAATACCGTATGTTTAAAGTTTTTTTTTCTACTAATAATAATTTATTGTATACATATAATTTTAAATTTAAAAGATTTCTTTCTATTTTATAGACCTATAATTTAAAATTATAAAGCTACATTACTAATTAAATATATATATATATCCTACTATATTAATTGAGAAGTACAAAAAATAAACTAACCTTAAAAAGTGTAAAAATTTACATTCAAATGCCATTAGAAAGAGTTAAATAAAGGCTAAATCATTGAGAGTATTAATGATAATTAATAATTAATAATAATTAATAATCTAATTAATCAGCAAAGAAAACATTGTTAAGGGTTACACACCGTTAGAGAGATAATGCAAACGCATTACTATCAATAAAGAAATATACAACAACAACAAAACTTAAATTAATTTATAGATTTGTTATAGAAAAATCCTACTATATTAATTGGGAAGTATATATATGAAACTAACCTTAAAATGTGTAAAAAATTACATTAAATTGCTATTATAACAACTTAATTAAGATCAATTAATTAATTAAATATATATAATTAATTATGAATGAAAATTGAAGACATAAAATAAAATAAATTGTCGAAAAGTAATTAAAAAATCTATTAGAATCAGAACTAGAAAAGTAATAAAAAAAATTAACAGCTAAAAAATTCTAAAAATCTAATCGAATAAAATTTATATAATCACAAATTTTATCATAAAATATTTTCATCACGGGTTAAAATCTTTATCAAAAATCTAATCGAGTAAAATATATAATAGTTTCGCTTAACGGCTTAGATTTTAAGCATTAATAAATAAAAGATATAGATATAGTATCTTATCTGTTTAAAAAAATTATATTTTTATTTTAGCCACACCGTTCTTTTAAAAATAAAATTAAGTTCAGATATAAATATATTCAATACTTGAAAGTGATTATTCAAAAAGTTTTTGAGAACCTTCATTAGCTATATTTAATTGTTCTTTTTAGATGTTAGTTATATATTTTTACTTCACAAGTATAGCAAGAATTGTGTTTAATTGACATAAGTTTAAACAATTTTATTTATTACAAAAACAGTAAACATTTTTAAAATACAAAAATTTTAATATAAACAAATGAATTTTAAATCACAAACCATTATAAATAACATAATAACAAAATAAATTATTACAAATGTTCATCAAAAAAAAATTCAGCCCGCGGTTTTCCGCGGGTTAGTACCTAGTATAGAATTAAATATACATACATACTCCTATTTTTCTAATATTTAAAAATCTTAGATTTCCTACTATCTAGTGATAAAGTTTTTATAGACATCATTTCTAGTTATAATGATAGATTTCTTTTTTTCCCAAATATTTTAAAATCTTTAAATTTTTACTATCTAGTAATTAATTAAAGTTTTTTTGTAGACCTATCAATTAAAATTGTTTATTCCATTTTACTCAAATGTTTGACTAGAATTTATAACTAGAAATAATATGTCTTAAAAATTAAAATCTATTTTTTAATTTAATATAAATAGATATAATTATTAATATATATAAATACACCTATACCAAAATAAAACTAGTTGAACATCATTTTAAACAATGGCCAAAATGCCTTTGACACTCCTTTTCATATTTTTATCTTACATCATGATCAACCACCTCCATGTGGTGAGTTGCAAAACATGGTGTGTAGTAACTTCGACCGTGACGGATGCGCAGCTAGAAACAAATATCAATTTTGGATGTAAACTTATACTCGATTGTAGGCGAATCCTACCTGGTGGATCCTGCTATGTTCCCGACACTCTTAAAAGCCATGCATCGTTTGTGATGAACTCTTATTACCAGAGCCACGATCGTACGAAAGAGGCGTGTAGTTTCAATAATACTGGTAGAATTGTTACTAAGGATCCTAGTTATGGTGGGTGTAAGTATGAGTCTTAAATATATTTTAATTCATATACATAATTGATTTAAGTGATGAATGATTGGGTGAGTAAAATAATGGTTTGGAAGTTTTTTCACTGTTTTAAGAAAAATACACAACATAATTTTTATGCAACTAAAGATACCACGTAATTTTCTTTTCTGATCTCCTCAACACGATTTCAAATCTAAGCATACCTTTAATAAAAATATACATATAATAAATAAACTACAAAAAATAGCGTAAATTTTCACCAAAAAAAAAAAATATCTCAAAAGATTGTTGAATCCCCTTGTTCTCAGCGAAATTGAATAAATAGAACATGGGCGCTGAAAGATGGCTTTTCTTTCTGAGGGCAATTTTTTGGGCGATAACCGCTTTGTTCTTCGTCCTCCTCCTTCTCCGATTTAGAGTTTCTTTCCGACAATCAAACACAACTTTTGTATTTGCTTTGACGGTTTATTTCTGTTACAGTTATCTGTTAACAGTTTTTCTTCTCGAAATTTCTCGATTGATAACCGCTATAAGAAACCGCCATGGACAATTCAGTATATAAGGAGCCCTTCGCACTGTCGGATTCAGACAACAATTTCTCTTTCTCAATTTACTTTCGGTCTTCATATCAGAAACATGAGTGACAACATTTGCCAAAACCTTCAAAATCTCGACTTGGGTATCAATGACGACCCAATTCTATTGCCGTCGGATCTCTGCGGCCACGCTGCCAACATCAACCGCTTCTTGCTAATCGTCTCGGTTCTTAATTCCAAGAAACAGAATCTAAGAGCGATAATGGGTCAAATGCCTAAAATATGGGGACTCGCTGATCAATGTTGTGGTCGCATTCTGGGTAATGGCAAGGTTCTGTTCATCTTCAAATCTGAAGAAACACTCAATCTGGTGCTTCGCCGAGGCCCTTGGGCTTTCAATGAATGGATGGTGACGGTTCAACTGATGGTACCCAAACATCTCTGAAGAATCGATGAAGTTTATCCCGTTTTGGATCCAGGTTCGTGGTATACCAGTCCAATACTTAACTACTGCTATGGTTAACTATATTAGAACCAGACTAGGTCCTGTTGAGGATTTGATTTTAATGAGAATGCTAACATTGTTGAGTTTGTGAGAATCTGTATCAATTGGAACTATGATCTGCCACTGCGATTCCAGAGGATCTTTCAGTTCGCTAGGGGAGAAAATACGATCCTTAAGTTCCGCTATGAGCGACTTAAGGGATTTTGTTCTAAATGTGGTGCATTAACCCATGATGCGAAAGATTACCCATTGACATTTGATGATCCACCCAATGATGATGCTTCGGATGATAATCCACCAGAAGATGACGAGGCGGGGGACCAGGACCAGGATGAATACTTTCCGCATCTTAACCAGTTTCCGGACTCCCCTGATGCAGGAAGAGACAATATCCAATCCATTGCTCCAGAGGGTTACATTCCTCGACTACAACAAGTTCCACAAGACAAGGAGTTTCTCATATCCGCGACTGATGATTCCTCTTCTCCCAGTGTGTTTGAAGACACTGAACTAACCGCAGAGAGGCTTTGTTATCTCCTTATGAAGTTCAACAAAGGGAAGTTTCAGGTGACTGAAAATCACAACTCTACCAATGCAAAGAAGCGCAAGAATGAAGACATCGAACTCTACTATCAACAATGGGAAGCGAATGAAGATTTGACGGTCCTGAGTCAGATCAAGAAGCGGACAAAGGCAGAATCTGAGGCATCGTGCAGCAACCTTCATTTGGATGGAGCCGCGGGGGAGGGGGGGGGGGGTTCCCCAATGCTTCCATGAGAGTCGTCTCCTGGAACTGTCAGGGCCTCTGCTCTCCGCTGACACAAAATAGACTAAAACATCTATGTCGTATTCTTAAACCTCATGTACTATTTCTGTGTGAAACTTTAAACTCTTGTAATATTGTATGTAACTTTGGTTATGTTTTAGGATACAATAATATTGTAACTAAACCCCCTCGAGGTCGAGCTGGTGGTTTAGCCATGATGTGGTCTGATGATGTTTTATTATCACCTTTGTATCAAGATGATCGCATCATTGATGCTCACATCAAATTTAATGATAATAGCTTTTATTTTTCGGGTGTCTATGGCAATCCAAACCCGAGTCTTCGTCATTTATTTTGGGATTATTTAGAACAACTAGGAGCAAGCAGAACTGGTCCATGGCTGATTGCAGGTGATTTGAACGAAATAAGATCAAACTCAGAGAAGGTTGGTGGACCACAACGAGAAGCATGGACCTTCCGCAGATTCAACCATATGATTGCAACCTGTGATTTAGTTGATCTCAAATCGACAGGAGACCGTTTCTCCTGAGTAGGAGAGCGACGCAATTATACAGTAAAACAATGTCTTGATCGAGTATTGGTTAACTCAGAATGGGCAGCTCTCTACCCAAATGCAATGGCTGAGTTTCTAGAGTTTAATGGTTCTGACCATAAGCCAATCTGAACAAACGTTACCCCGACAAAACAGAGTACAACGAAACCTTTTCGTTTTGATAAGCGACTCACCGAAATAGACAACTTTTCTCAAATAGTTGCACAAGGCTGGAATATATGCAAAAAGCATAACCATTACTCAATCTGTGATCAGATAAATACCTACAGACGATTGATGGCCAAAAAGAAACATACTGCTAACCTGAACTCAGCTAAACGTATTGAATTTTACCAGACAGAGTTAAACAGAGCTATGGAGAGCATCAGCAGATCCCTACGTCGACATATACCTCGACTCCAAGATGCACTCAATAAAGCTTATAGTGATGAGGAGTATTATTGGCAAACAAAAAGCAGAAATAAATGGTTACATTGTGGGGACCGAAATACACAATTCTTTCATGCAAGTACCAAAACTAGATATGCTAAGAATCTCATTTCCTCCATTAAAGATGCAGAGGACAATGAATATAATGGAGACATAAACATCGGAGAGCATGCTCAAGACTATTTTTCCACGATGTACACTTCTAGCAGGATACCGGTGTCCCCAATAGACTTTGCAGACTTCCCCTCCATGGTCACTCCGACCATTAACGAAGAACTCACCAAGGAATTTAGTTCGGAGGAAATATATCAGGTGCTTTCTTTTATTGGTGATGATAGGGCTCCTGGCCCAGATGGCCTAACAACAAGATTTTACAAAGAATATTGGGAGATCATTGGACCAGATGTTGTAAAAGAGGTAAAAGATTTCTTTGAGACCTCCTACATGAAATTAGGCATTAACCATACCAACATTTGCCTTATACCAAAAATTGCTAAACCAGTAACATTTTCGGACTTTCGACCGATAGCATTGTGCAATGTATTGTACAAAATTATCTCTAAGTGCCTAGTTAATAGACTAAAACAACATTTGGATAGTATTGTCTCTGATACCCAAGCTGCCTTCATTCCTGGAAGATTAGTTACAAACAACATTCTGATAGCTCATGAGGTCATGCACTCTTTAAAAGTTAGACTGAGGGTTCCAAAAATTACATGGCCATAAAAACTGATGTCACTAAAGCTTATCATAGAGTAGAATGAGATTTACTAGAAACTACAATGCATTTATTTGGGTTCTCCAATAAGTGGATTCAATGGATAATGGCAGCTTATCGCTCAGTCAACTATTCTATACTTATTAATGGTTCACCTCATGGAATGATAGTACCTGAAAGGGGAATTAGACAGGGAGATCCCTTATCTCCCTACCTATTCATACTATGTGCAGACATTATGAGCCATTTAATTAAAACTAGAGTAAGTGATGGTGATAGAAGAGGTGTACGTATTGGCAATGGGTTCCAGCTACTACATATCTCCAATTTGCTGATGACTCATTATATTTTTGCCAAGCAAATGCAAGGAACTGTCAGGCAATCAAAGAAGCTTTTGAAGTTTATGAATACTACTCTGGACAAAAGATTAATACTACCAAATCTCTAATTACTTTTGGATCCCGAGTGCCGGGACAGTTACCGAACAGATTAAAAGCTATATTACAGATCCCTAATCATGGTGGTGGAGGTAAATACCTTGGCTTGCCAGAACAGTTTGGGAGAAAGAAGTGTGAAATGTTCAGATACATCATTGATAAGGTGAAAGAGAGAACAGCATCTTGGCGTGGTAGATATCTATCCCCTGCTGGTAAAGAAATATTGATCAAATCTGTTGCAATGGCGATGCCTGTTTTCTCGATGTCTTGTTTCAAAATTCCATTGGGAGTCCTTTCTGAAATCGAAAGTCTTTTACAAAAATTCTGGTGGGAAAAAGGGAATCATGATAGAGGTATTCCTTGGGTATCTTGGAAACGATTACAATATTCAAAAAACGAAGGAGGCATTGCTTTTTAAGGACCTAGATAATTTTAATTATGCATTACTTGCCAAACAAGCCTGGTGGTTAATACAACATCCTAACTCACTCTTTGCGAGAGTTTTCAAGAGCAGATATTGTCGTGATGATTATATATTAGACGCAAAACAGAGAGCAAACCAATCATATGGTTGGGCGTCAATCGTAGAAGGTTTCAAACTCATCAGACAAGGATACAGATATTTAGTAGGTGATGGACAAAGCATTCGGGTAAACCAGGATAATGGCATAACAGATCATCCCCCTAGACCGGTAACAAACTCTGGAACAGAAGAAATATCCCATATCAGTGACTTAATTAGCTCTCAAGGTGAATATCGTCATTGGGATAACACAAAGAACATGGAAAATATAGCCATAGGCGATCAAGACCAGATTACTAACATCTATCTCCCAAGAAGAAAGCTTCCAGACAAAATAATTTGGCATTACAATAAAACAGGGGACTACTCAGTTAGCTCGGGATATTGGTTATCATGACACAACCCTCATCAACCCCTTGATTTGCCTCCAATTCCTCATGGTTCGGTTCATCTTAAACAAAAAATTTGGAAACTAAATATCCTACCAAAATTAAAACATTTCATGTGGCGCATTCTATCAAGATCACTACCAACTCTTACACGTCTTGGATCGCGAGAAATGAAACTTGATCCAGTTTGTCTGAGATGTTTTCAGAAGGATGAAAAAATCGAACATATACTTTTTCAATGTCCTTATGCTGAATCTATATGGCTTTTATCTGGCTTACCAACTACTCTTTGTTTTAATATTTATGCAAATCCAGATTTATTCATTGAAGCCCTGTTTGAATATTGTAACAACAACAGATCATGGACTGATGCTTACCAGCCTTTCTGGTTACTTTTGCATATTTGGAAGAGTAGAAATAGTTTTATCTTTGAAGGTCTACAACAAAGTCCTAGCCAAATTGTTTTACGAGCACGTGCAGACCTTCGGGATTGAAATCGTGCGCAAAAGGCAGATCATTTACCAAATTCTTCGACACAAGTACAACAAAAGAACACATGGAAGCGACCATTATTTCCTAACGCAAAGTGTAACTACGACGCCGCTTTCAATCAGGCTACGAATCCAGCAAAAGGAGGATGGATTCTTCGCGATCATAATGGTGTCTCGCAAGGTTGGGGAGCCTCGATATTACATCATGCGTCTACCTCTCTTGAAGCGGAAGCTAAAGCTTTACTGGCTGCTCTACAACAAACATCGATAAGGGGACTTACAAATGTGGTCTTTGAAGGAGATAATGTGACTCTATGTAAAATTCTCAATAACAAGGTCACGGACATGAGTATTTATGGTATCTTACAAGACATAAAACAATGGTCCTCTTATTTCAAATCTTGCCAATTACATTTGCTCCAAGAGATTGTAATCATTCTGCTCATTGTTTAGCAAAATTTGGTTGTACTTCCAATAATTTCTATTACAGTTGTTTTAATCCTCCATCATGGTTATCAAAACAGTTATGTATCGATTACTTTGATTCATCAATATAATTCATTTTTGCTGAAAAAAAAAGAACATGGGCGCTGTCTAATCGCATTCTGGACGGTTCTGATAATCACTTGTGATAGAAGGAACTGTAACCTAGCTGGCAATTCAGAACGTATGACTATGATATATTATATAGAAGGTAAAGGGATTCATATTCGCTGAATTACATATATAGTATTTAAAACCAATCAAAAACTTGAGAGGAGATCGATGTCCCAAACATACGAAAACACAATATCAAAAAGATGATAAGATGTTAAAGTAGAATTTGTGTAAGGCCTTTTGTTCATCTCATTAATATAGAGCAAGCGTGCATGGCTCAGCCATGGCAACATTTGAAGAAATAGATAAATCTAATCGAGAAACTAATTCGGTACGTACATGCGGTGCCTGGCGGTCTCTCATTGGAAAAGGAATATGGTCATCGCCAAGTGTGGTGGTGGCGATGGTTCGACAAATTAGAGCACCACTCTACAAAAAGCAATCGAGCATATATAGAGCATGATGATTTATCAACCAGGGATGGAATTTATGGATGGTGGAGCCAGGGGTTTAGATATGTGTGTGAGAGGAAATAGAGTTTGAGGACAACCTTAAGTCGAGGAGGGGAGTAATGATACACATTTACTATAACTTATCATCGCAAGAGTCTCTCACGTGAAAGTGGTTTTCTATTTTGGTGTTTTAGTCTTTTTTTTTTCTTTTAGTAAATAGTTTTTCTTTTCGCTTTAGGTTTTGATTTTTCCTTTTAAAGTATGTATATCGTGGCCTATATAAGTTCTAAGAAAAGAACCAACTTCCAACAAATCCATACGTGTTGGTATTTAAGAGAAGGATTGGCTAGGTCAGATGTCAAGTGGTGTGAAGGAAAGTGTCGACAAGCCTAGCATCGACCGAGGGATATGGCTTAGAAAATCGACTTTGATTTATGTTCTTATTGAAACTGTTATTCTCACTATATTTCTGGTTTTGATTGTGATTTTGATGTTGACGAGGACGTGTGTAAGTTGCGTGTGAGACAATTAACTGGAGCATCAGAGGTGGTGGAACTCACGGAAGCTGAAAACTGATTATATGAACCTTTGTCACCAAAACACTTATCCAGCTTGCATTGCACCCATTGTTTATATATCATGCCTCCGGAAGTGAAGCTATTATACCATGACTTTTAAGCTCAGAAAAACCACAACCCTTGATTATATCGACAAAAGGCTAGAATGATTCATTGCTTCTCTCCATTCTCGAGTATAAAGAACAACACTAAAGTTGGTTAAAAAATGCACCTCACTGACCAAACCCACCAGCTCAAGAGTATAATCGACTCTACGGTGAAATGATGAAATGGTAAATTTCTCAATTGAACCCACACAAGAATAAACCAAAGATAGTCCGCCAGAGGTCTCTTTACCCCATCTTTCTAAGAAAACCGTCCACTGGTTGAACGACTAAACACCTTTATTGAGTATGCTCATACCTGAAGATGAACTGAACCTTTCTCATTTGTTATAGCTACTCCAACCTGTGGAAATAATAAGAGAAGGAAAAAATATCTCAGCCAAAAGCCTTGCATATATATGGACGTTTATGTTCTATTGTCAATTTATAATATGTACTTCGAATTTGTTTAAAATACAATAAACATCGTACAAACCAGAACAAAACAAAAGAAAGTTACTTCATGGATAAGGACATCGTCATTCACTCATTTATCACGTTGATTGCTTTACCTAATCTTATCCTATTTCACCTAATCTATCCTATTTCAATGAAGAAGAATCAAAGCAAGTGGCTGATATCTTGTGTTTTTATGTGATTTTAAAGCTTAATTATTCATTGTTTTGTGCATATTCATGAGCATTTAGGTTGTTTAGGTTGCATTTTGCATCAAGTTTGGTATCTGAGGTGTTGCAGTAGAGATGTACAAGAAAAGTGTACTCTGGAGCTAAATAAGTCAAGAATTAGCAATCTAATGGAAGACACACATTTGGATACACACAAGATGATTGATGATTCGGGACCAGTCTGCAGTCTCTCAAAGATCGACTCGTATGAAGATCTTTCCTTGGGATTTAGCTCCAGCGTTCTTCATCAAAGTTATTGGAAATTGAGTAAGCTTTGTAATGGAGGTGATTTCAGGACAATCGGATGTGTGTGTAAGGAGTTACACCTGTTTTAGTGAGCGTATATACAGCCAGAGGAAGATCACGGCCACACGCGGCCACACCACCCGGCCAAGTCATGGCCGCTGGAGATCAGATGGACCAGGATCCGAAGACACGCACGGTCACACCACGCAGCCAAACAAAGACCGAGTATAGAGACGCGGCCACACCACCCGGCCAAGCCATGGCCGCTGGAGATCAGATGGACCAGGATCCGAAGACACGCACAGTCACACCACGCGGCCAAACAAAGACCGAGTGTAGAGACGCGGCCACACCACTCGGCCAAGCCATGGCCGAGTGAGCCAACACCACACTTGTTTTATTTTTGAACCGGGTTTGACCCAGTTTGTTTTGGGTTGATCCAGGTTCTCTTCTACTTTCATATAAATACTCTAAACCTATTAAGGAGACTTATCCAATCTTTATCTTATCTTTTGTTTAGCAGCCACTTAGGGTTCTTAAGCTTGTCTACTCTTGGTTTATTGAATCTTTGGTTGATTTCCCAGTTTTTAATAGCAATTTCTCTTTCAATTTCTCTTAATCTATAAACTCTTATTATGATTTCACAAAGATCAAACATTTTCCTTTGTGTGATCATGATGATGAGTGAGTAGATCCATTAGATTTTTGGGCTAGGTAGATTAGGGAGATAGATGATTGATCTTTGATGTCTAAGGCTTTATTTTTATGTTTCCTATCTTGATTAATGTTAATAATGCTAGATAGCTTTGATCATGCTTAAAATCTAGATGTTAGGATTTCCATGCCCATAAGGTGTTTGATGAATTTCCTGAACCAAATTAATCAAGAGCTTTGCATTCCTAGCCAATGGAAATTGATGATTAGGGTGTTTAGTGGTATTTGGATTTGATCTTAATGCATGCTTGCTCTGTGATTGTCTTTGAAATTGTTGATTATCACTTAGCTAGCATAGGAATCTCTATCATGGAAATGGATTGATTTGCATAAGTGTTCTTAGCCTTAGGATTGTTCTTGATTGTTACTTAGACATCTAGGATTGATTAGCTATCTCCCAAGTCAATAACCTTGCCCAAGGTTCATTTATTTAATCTTGATTTAAAGTTTATTGCAAATTGTGTTATGTTTCTTGAATTTGCTTTGTTTGAATTATCTTATTTTCTCACTTTTAATCAGTTTGCTAGATAAGATTGTGACAAAAGAATATTTCCTGTTTAAGAATAGATTAAGCATCTTTGTGTATTCTTAGTGTGTTGATAAATGCAAATTGTGGATTGATAAAATAATTGATTGAAAAGTACTACATCAGTGGCCAAAGAAAAGAAAAACAAAGAAGTAATCCCCTATATATTAATAGAGGAACATTTTGACAAAAAAGCTGAGATGTCAGCATTACAGAGCTCTAGACACTATTTCCTTTATTTGTCATCAGCTTTTAATAATATTTACATTTATTTACTACTGTATTTTTCCCAAAATTAAATTCTTATATTTTCTTTCTGACTTAATTATATCTTTTAATTTTATTTTCATAAAATCTTTAAAATGAATTTTAAGAACTCTTTGTTCATATGATATAATAATATAAGATTGATATTATAATAATTCTCAAGGGTTAAATTATAATTATTATACAAATATTTTTTATAGATATATACTACAAAATCAAATTTTAGATTTTTCAGTTACTGATAAATATAATAGATTTTGTAGATAAAAATTACAGTAAAAACATTTAATAATTATTTTATACCGCACTATGTGCGGGTTGTTACCTAGTTCTTAATTATTGTTGGATCCATTGTGATTGATTTTAGTAACGTTCTTCCTTCGCTGTCTTGTCTTGTGAATGTTTTTTTGTTGTGTCCTTCTTAAATTAGCTATTCTTTTCTTTTGACACCTGTTCTTCTTGCCTCTCTTGTGACTTGTATTCTTTTTGTGGTGATTTATTGGCTCTCTTCTCTAGAAGTTATCTTTTTGTGGTGATTTATTGGCTTTCTTCTCTAGAAGTGATCTTGTGACTTGGTTTTGTAGTGTTCTTCTTAATTAACTTATTCTTTTGCTTCTGTAATCCACTGACTTCTCACTAAATATTTTAATCCACCAAACCAGTCTCCAAGTTCATATAAGGGTATTTCACTGCACAACAATCAAAGCAAGGGACGAAGAAAAAAAAAGAGCTTATACTTCTTTTTGAATTCTTGAATACTTTGTTTCGTTGTTTTGTTTTGTTTCTTTTTACAATTTGGGGAAACGAAATGGATTCAAAATTCCATGCTTTTATGTTCCCCTGGTTTTCTTTTGGTCATATGATTCCTTTTCTACATCTTGCAAACAAACTAGCTGAGAAAGGTCACCGAGTTACATTATTGCTACCTAAGAAAGCTCAAAAGCAGGTGGAACATCACAACCTGTTCCCAGATAGTATTGTCTTTCACCCTCTCACAGTCCCTCATGTCAATGGCCTCCCTCCTGGTGCCGAGACAACCTCGGATATCTCAATCTCGGAGGATAATCTATTGTCCGAAGCCTTAGATCTCACTCGCGGTCAGGTTGAAGCTGCGGTTCGTGCTTTGAGACCGGATTTGATCTTCTTCGATTTTGCTCACTGGATTCCAGAAGTGGCCAAAGAGCTTATGATCAAGACTGTGAGTTACATCATAGTATCTGCAACAACTATTGCTCATACACATGTCCCTGGTGGTGCTTTAGGTGTTCCCCCACCGGGTTATCCTTCATCGAAGGTGCGTTTCGGTGAAAACGATGCTCATGCCTTAGCAAAATTGTCGATCTTTTACAAGAGACTTTATCATCAGATCACAACTGGTTTCAAAAGATGTGATATCATTGCATTGAGGACATGCAAAGAAATCGAAGGTAAATTCTGCAACTATATAGCGCATCAATACCAAAAGAAGGTTCTCTTGACTGGTCCAATGCTCCCTGAGCCAGACACAAGTAAACCACTTGAAGAACGCTGGAGTCATTTTCTGAGCGGGTTCCCACCGCGTTCAGTAGTATTTTGCGCACTTGGCAGCCAAATCGTTCTTGAGAAGGATCAATTTCAAGAACTCTGCTTAGGGATGGAGCTGACAGGTTTACCCTTTCTTTTAGCGGTAAAGCCACCGAGAGGATCATCAACGGTCCAAGAAGGTTTACCAGAAGGGTTCGAGGAGCGGGTGAAGGGGCGTGGTGTGGTTTGGGGAGGATGGGTGCAGCAACCATTGATATTGTCTCATCCATCAGTAGGCTGCTTTGTGAACCATTGCGGTCCCGGAGCAATATGGGAGTGTATGATGAGTAATTGCCAAATGGTTTTGCTTCCATTTTTAAGTGATCAAACTCTCTTCACAAAACTGATGACCAAGGAATTCGAGGTCTCTGTAGAAGTGTTGAGGGAAAAAACAGGATGGTTTTCAAAAGAGAGCTTGAGAGATGCGATCAAGTCTGTGATGGATAAAGACAGCGACCTCGGGAAGCTAGTGAGGAGTAACCACGCCAAATTGAAAGAGGTTCTTGTTAGTCCTGGATTATTGACTGGTTACGTGGATAACTTTGTAGAGGCATTGCAAACGTATCTGATTTGAAACATTAATTTGATAAACGTATCTGATTCTCACTTACTTTTGGTAATTAATTCTGAAATTATTTGGTTTGTACGATATTGGATTTGGAGACAGGAGTTCTTCTTGAGTCGAATTTGGCCTACATCATGGCCCGTTGAGTAAATCCCTCTATTAGTTCATGCATCTTTTAAACCAGTCAGCACAACCTTTCTCGATGTACAGTATTTCTCCTCTATTATTTTTTATTTTTTTATATGTTATCGGCTTTAGAAATGTAATTTTTGATAAGGGAACTGGTCCTTACTCCCGAGAACCATAATTTCCCATCTTCAATACGTCTCAGATGTGAGTGGGGTGCCTCCAAAGACAATGACTTGTACAAAACCGGCTAGAGCGAACTCTCACAAGTAAATATAGGTTTCTAAAGAGAAAAAGGGGCGCATGGGAGCTTCTTGAATTCAACTCTTACGAGTAATTATGTATCTAAAGGAAACGATCCTATAAAACTCAACAACGTAACTCAGGTAAGTTTAGATATGTTCAATGATTGGGTAGTTAGTATCAACTAATTAAAGCTAGAAATATGATTCCAATCTTCTTCAGAAAGCAACAGCATCTTGTGTAAATTCTAATTACTAAACTGAAATTTTTGACTCATACAAAAGGAAAAAGAAAACTACATTTGGACTAGTCGAGTTTGAACCCTCTCCTATCTTGCCCTCTCTCATCTACAAGTTAAGTGGACAAGGCCAGGTATCTTCCCGGAGGGCCCAAACTGTTCGCCCTAGATCCCCCTCCTTGGTTTACCCCAAATGTACCACTCTCGACTTGTTAGCATCAACCAATCAAAAGTATGTTTATTAAGTACAGGTGAAAGTTCAACTAACAGTAGAGATTCGAGTGTGTGAACTTACTCGGTCACACAATTTGTCGACCCATTTCATAAGGGATGGTAAGAGCTTGTGGGCTACGTAATTTCTGCACCAACCAAAGACCAATTGTAGTATCCTTTATAGATAAAGTATGTGGAATATATTGTCTTATTATGAACAATCGTCAAGATACTTAAACAAGTAGAGACCTTGGGGAAGAGGTTAGAGACCTTGGAGAGGAGGTCAATACAAATTAATTACAAATATATACTTGACATATCTAGAGGGATATTATTTCCTTACATCCCCCGCAAGATGAAGGGGCCTTGGACACGCCAATCTTGGATGTCAGTGTTTTGAAAGGAGCGCGCGCGAGTGGTTTTGTGAGGGCATCGGCTAGCTGGTCTTTTGTGGATACGTGAGCGACATGGAGATCGCCTGCGGTGATTTGGTTACGTATAAAATGGTAGTCGAGGGCAAGATGTTTCATCCGAGAATGAAACACCGGGTTTGCACACAGGTACGTGGCACCGACGTTGTCGCAAAAGATGACATGACAAGAGGGTATCTTGATGCGTAGTTCAGCGAGTAGCGAGCAAAGCCAGCGAATCTCTGCACTGGTGTTAGCGACCGACCGATATTCCGCCTCAGTGGAGGAGCGAGCTACTCCTTTCTGTTTCTTTGAAGACCAGTAGACAGGATTCCTCCCAATGTAGACAATGTGAGCATGAGTAGAGACGTAATCATTACGGTCGCTCGCCCAGTCTGCGTCAGATAACGCATGAATAGAGTTGGTGTTATAGTGATGAAAGAAGAGCCCAAATGTTGACGTGCCCGCCAAGTAACGAAGGAGCTGCTTGCCAGTGAGCTGTGGTCGGCCGATGCATGAATTGAGATAGATGGTTGACAGCGTAGGATATGTCGGGTCGAGTGAAAGCTAAGTACTGGAGACTGCCGACAACCGTACGATACTCTTTGGGATCACTTAGTGCACTCCCGAAACTGAGACTGGGTTTCGGAGAGGAAGCCATTGGTGTTGCCACTGGTTTGGCATGGATCATGTTGCAACGGGTGAGGAGGTCAAGAATGTAATGACGTTGAGTAAGGTGAAGACCGGTGGGGGTCCGATGAGCCTCAAGACCAAGGAAATAGTGTAAGTCTTCGGGATCCTTGATACTGAAGCGAGTGGCTAGCAACTAAAGGATTTGTTCGAGCAACACCTTGTCGTTCCCTGTGACGAGAATTTCATCAACATAGACAAGGAGATAGATCCGGCTAGAGCCACGGTGAAGAATGAAGAGGGATGCGTCAGCCAAGGAATTCGTGAAACCCGCACTCAACAAAAAATTTCTTAGTTCTTGGTACCACGCCCGAGGAGCTTGTTTCAGCCCATAGAGTGCTTTGTGAAGGCGGCACATGGTCTGGATAATTAGGATCGACAAAACCTTGAGGTTGTTTGATGTAAACTTCCTCTGTCATAGTGCCCTGAAGAAAGGCGTTATTTACGTCGAGCTGTTGAATTGGCAAGTCACAAGCGATGACGGTCTGTAGAACAACGCGAATGGTAGTTGACTTGATCACCGGGCTGAAGGTGTCGTGGTAGTCGATGCCGGGATGTTGATTATAGCCTTTCGCAACGAGACGTGCTTTGTACCGGTGAATGGAGCCGTCAGGGTGGTATTTTAGCCGGAAGATCCATTTCGTACCAACAATGTTCTGGCCAGGCTGTCGTGGAACAAGAGACCATGTGAAGTAGCATATTTGAGAGTTGAATTCGTCCGACATTGCGGGTCGCCAGTTGTCATCAGCGAGAGCGTGTATCACGGTTCGCGGTTCCGGCGAGACAGCAGCAATTGCAAACGCATATTTCTTGTTTGGTTTGACGATGCCTTTCTGAGATCGAGTAGTCATGGAGTGCGACGGAGGAACCGGAGCCGGAATTGGTTGGGTATGAGAGCGAGTAGAGGTAGATGTCGATCCAGAAGCATGGAGTTGCTGCTGGGCCTGGTGAGAAGAAGTTGGGCTTGTGTCTCGAACGGGTTGTGCAGTAGTGGGCCTGGTGGTCTGATCTTGTTGTGTTTGGTGTTGTTGGGCTTGGGATGCTCCAGAATCGATCATCGGGGATGCAGATGACGAAGCAGAGGGAGAGTCAGAGTCTGTCGACGATGACGGCGAGGTAGAGTCCTTATCGATGGAGGACGAGACCAGTTCGTTGGTTGGTGGATGTGGCGGCGAGACTGGCTGTGAAGGCGACGGTGTTGTCGAAGGTGACGAATCGAGACTCGGGTTCGGCGGAGAAGCTGGAGACGAGACGACGAGTGGGATCTCAGCAGCGGGAGGCACCCATGGTGTCGAAGCAGGTGTTTCTGGAGGCAACGAGATCTCGGAGAAAGGGAATTTGTCTTCAACAAAGCGTACATGGCGAGAGACATATAAACGAGAGATTGATGGGTCGAAACGAAAGAAGGCACTTTGGGTAAGGGAATAGCCTAAGAAAATGCAGGGACTGGAACGAGGCTCGAGTTTGTGGGAGTTGTAAGGGCGGAGCCAAGGAAAGCAAAGGCAACCAAAAACTTTGAGTTTAGAGTAATTTGGGGCGATGCCAAAGAGAAGATGAAAGGGAGATGAGAGCCGAAGAACCGGAGTGGGCATGCGGTGGATGAGGTAAGTTGCAGTTGCAAAGGCGTAGGTCCAGAAGGTGTTGGGAATTTTGGCATGATGGAGGAGTGAGAGACCGGTTTCGACGATGTGCCGATGACGTCTTTCGGCCAAGCCATTGTGTTCGGGGGTACGTGGAGGTGATGTGAGGTGCGTAATGCCAGAGGATGCGAGAAAAGGTCGTAGAGCAATGAACTCTCCGCCGTTGTCGGAAAATAGAGTGGTAATTCGTGATTGAAAACGGTTTTCAACTAAGGATTTGAAGGAGATGAATATTTGTTTGACATCAGATTTGAGCTTGAGAGGGTAGAACCAAGAATAGCGCGTAAAGTGATAAACAATTATGAGATAGTGTTTATAGCCATCAAAGGAGACTATGGGAGAGGTCCATAGATCCGTGAAGAGATATTCAAGTGGACGGGTGGTGGTGATAGAGGTTTGGGAAAAAGCAAGCTTGTGACTTTTATTTGAAAGGCAATCAACACATGATAGAGTTTGTGTAAAAGTATCAGAAAGCGGTAAAGAGAAATGAGAAACAACAGATTTGAGGATAGGTAAGGACGGATGTCCGAGACGCGAGTGCCAATCAGAAACAGATGCTTTGATGGTTGGTGTAGCAAAGTAGGATGCGGCAGCAGCTTTAGGGATTGGCGACTCATAGAGCTCCTCTCTAGGTCGTCCTTGGAGTAATTACAAATATATACTTGACATATCTAGAGGGATATTATTTCCTTACATCCTTATCCCAACAAAAACTTATGTTCGTTTCTTACTCTTTTAGACCACGAGTGATCGCAGAGCACATAGTTCCGAGCTCCATCGATAGCGATGAGAAAGCATTCTTCACTTGTGAACATAACAAATCAAACATTCATCAAAATCATAACGCAACAAGTGTTCCACATGATCATGATGGCAAATCAACTTACCGACAACTTCTCAAGTAAAAAGTTTGATTCAAGTCATAAGATTTATTATGATCACCGGTAAACTGAGCAGAGGATATGGAATTGGCGTTTGAAAACTTCTTTCTTGCTTCATCTGATTCTTCAACCTAGTAATCAGGTTGGTTAGAACATGATTGTAAATGGATGCTATCTCTGTTTCAGACATTTTACTAAAACAAATGGCTTACTAGAACTTTTAACGACCAAAAGAACAAGAGACTTACCTTCGTAGTAGTCGGTGCACCAAGACTACCAATTTTTCTCGTCCCTTTTACACATATACGTTTCTTAAACGTACTGGGAACAACTGTGGAAGAAGTGGCACCGGTGGCTTCTGGAGGTAGAGCAGTATTAGTTTCTTCCGCCATGGCTTCAGCAACTTCCTTAGCAAGAATCTGGCTATACGAATGAGCAGCTTCTGAAGTGTACTTTGCCTCGATATCGCCACTGTTTGTCCATCCATATTGCTTGAAGAACTCCTGCGCAGCGCGGTAGTTGCCACCAAGCATCATAAACTTGAACTGCTCAGGGCTCCATGAGTCTATAATTGTTGACCTATACAAAAACTTTGAGAATGTATTTGGCAATTAAGACAAAAGAACCAGTTTGAAAATGTAGTCAATAAGGGATCGTTGGTTTGATGAATCATTCTACTTTCAAGAAACTAGCGTAATAATTGAAGTCAAGATTCTTAAATTTAGCTGATTATTCATAGCACAATCGCATTTGTTTAACCACACTCGAGTAATACTATCAGATTAGGTGTTTAACCTGTTATGTTCTCACAAACCACTCAAACTGTAAGCAAGAATAAGCCAAAGAGTCTGAATCAGATGCGCTGAAGATTGTATGTTCCTAGGAAAATCCGAAGTTTACCTCACGAAGCTGATGTGAACACCGAGATTTTGATGAGCAGATGAACAATCCATGTAGAGAAAAATCCCATATGTAATCGATGCCCATGTTGTAAATGCATCAGAGCTATGCCGATGACACGATGCTGTGGAGAGTCCCAGAGGTCTGATTAGCTGTGGTGAAAAGCTTGTTCGGCAAGGTGACAAGGCATTAGATTTGGAAGGAATAAGCAATCGTGATATACTCGAAGATATTGAGAGTATATCTCGATAAGGGAATAAGGATATTCGGAAAAGATAGTTTCCTTATTGTTAGGATGCACAAAGCCACAAAGATTTAGGTTAGAAATCTTTGGTGTAAGTATAAGTAGATGAGGGCTTGCCTGAAAAAAGGCAGCACTCGTGGGAATAAAGTGGATAGATTTGTAACCTTCAAGCAATCATAAAAAAGGCTTGAAGGAG
This sequence comes from Camelina laxa, assembly GCA_024034495.1. Taxonomy (NCBI): domain Eukaryota; kingdom Viridiplantae; phylum Streptophyta; class Magnoliopsida; order Brassicales; family Brassicaceae; genus Camelina; species Camelina laxa. The sequence continues at coordinate 14,588,776 of CM043881.1, forward strand.
AGTGTGTTAGTTTCTCTTAAATCTACACAGGGTATTGTGTTAGATAGATAGGAGAGTGAACTGAGATTCAAGTCTTGTAAGAAACGTAAGTTTGTGTATAAGATTGAATAAGAAGTGTTTGCTTGACGCGGTTCCAAGTGGATTAATCATCTGTGTGTGTCTCTATACCCTTACACATGTCCGATTCCTCGCACTACATTCGAAGCAGACCTAATAATCCAAGAGACGTATAACCAAATATTATCATGAACAAACAGCTTTCGACCATGATTTTGGAAAAGCTGCTACTGGAAACAGAGGGTCTCAAAATTTTGCTGTAAAAAATCTATATATATAAAGTTAACTTTTACTCACTCCTGGTGCTGCCACATCAGCCACTACTTAAGTTTAATAAGCCCAATTTTTTGATACAACCCACTAAGCAATTCATATTTTTTTGTTTCATATTTCTTTAAAAGTCCAGTTTCATATTTCTTTAAAAGCTCAATCCATTAGTAATACATGTTTTATATGCTGTAGAAATAAAACTCTTCTCTAGTAAGCTCCACTCCGTCGTCCGCCGGTGTGCGACCTGAAGCGTCCCTTCCCTTCTTAATTCTTTCATCTCGAAACACCTAAAGGATATCTTTCAAATTAATCTTTTAGCTTAAGAAAAAACAGTAAGATTCACCAATGTTATCATCCTCTAAAAATTTCCAAAATTCAAAATAAAAGTATTTGTTTTCCTCCTTCATAAACATTACCTACGCCTTCAAAAGAATTGAAACAAGAGAATGAGAGAACACAACTGAAAGTATAGCAAGAATACAAACGATTGGGAAAAAAAAAAGTCCACCAATTACCATGACAACAAAAATAAAACATACAAGATCAACATATATTAAAGAAACTTCCCACAAACAATTTCAAAAACAGGTCTAAAAGTATTACGACCACAAGGAGATAGACATATGCAAAAAGGTAGCTTCAGGGACACCTATATCATAAAAAATGTCGGTTTCGAAAAACATGACTACTTAAAAACCAAAAGAAAAAACAACTCAAACGAAAAAAAAAAAGACAAGCACTTACAGAGGGAAAAGATGCTGAAATTCGAATTCCAAATTTTGTTCACATTAGACTTAAATTGAATGACTTACTAAACCGGCCACAAAAATATACACCCCACAATGTTTTTAACAAAAGCATCATAGAAACAAAAATTAAATTTTACAACACACAATTCACATCCAATCGAAAACTACACTCTGGGGCTAACCGAAACAAAACTTAAAACTAAGATCTCAAAAACAATGGATAAATTGAATAGGAAATGAAAGGAAGAAAATAATTATTAAAAAAAACAGATTTGCACTCCAATTAACACTTTACTGGAACAAAAACATTAGGGGAGAACCAATTACCCACTACAGATGCGAAGCAAATAGAAAAACACCCAAATACACCCAAAAAAAAATGTGTGCATCGATGAAATGGATGAATGAAGAAGGATAACAAGTATCAAATAAATAGTTTCAAAACTCTTACTGTCCTGTAGATCACAAAAATGACTTCTCTGCTATCCGTTCACGAGACATCACATTTTCAAAGGGAACAAAGCAATTCCAACCTCAATGACATACCACTAAAGATCCAATGGACCAACACAATTTTAAGGCTTACAGAAAATAAGGCCCAAGGGCAGTGAAAAAAAAAAAAACAATGAAAACAAAATTGTAAGTAATTGAGATTTCTAAACATTTTAAATCAAAAACTACTAACTAATCACTACAAACACAAAAGTATTGACAAAAACTACTCACATAGGTTACTAATTAAATAATAAAATAATTAAAAAATTACCTAGAACCACATATAATAATACCAAATAACAATCCAACCATAAAATGATAAATAATTTTAATTAAAGTAACGACTAAAACGGGACAACAACTATTACTATACAAACTTAACTTCTAATTCTATATATTTTTAAACGAAAAAGAGATCATGATGATTTAAATTTATTAAAAATCGAAAAATTGACTACATTATACTAGCTGAAAAAACATACAGAAAAAAATAAATCAACAAAAGAGCAAAGGAAAACATACGAACAACATAACAAGATGAAAAGAGGAAAAATACATAACGAAAAAACAAATTAACAAAACAACCGAAAAAACACCCTTATCTAACTTTTGCGCGTAGCGCGGATCAAATGCTAGTATATATATAAAGTTAACTTTGCTCCACCTAATCAATATTTTTTTTTGCATAAAAAATATTATCTTTAATATTCATTCATTTCATATTTACTACTTATAATTAATAATAGTAAAAAATAAATAAAACAAGTTAACTAATATTAATTAAATTTTAAAATATTTAAACAATAATATATTTTTTTAGTAAATAATAAAAATAATAACTATCTAAAAATGAATTTAAGTAAAATAAATGAAAATTTTAAAATAATAAAATAATACTATATATTTGTTTTAGTAATAATGTTATTATTAAAATTATAACCAAAAAATGATTATATTCCAAAATTTAGAATGGGTTAATGAGTTTTAGAATGTAAGTAAGATTTTAATGCATGGTGGAGTAAAAAAACAAGTTATGTAACTGTATTTATAAAAATCTAAACATGAAAATAAAATTGAAGTGAAACATTAGTTTCTAAGAAACATATACCATAGAGATTTATTATTAAATTTTACTTATAAGAAAAAAAGATTAAATACTTAACTTAACTTAACTTAAAAGTTTTGATCTAAAACAAAGACAGTGTAAAGGGCACACTTTTTTTTGGGAAAACTATGAAAAAGAATTTTAAAAAAATAATCTATCTAAAAAACAATATCAATGGTCAGGAAATATAGAAAAAATGATATGTAAGCCGTTACAAAAAGTGGCATGTGATTTGTGTAGCATATATCACAAGGTATATTATCAAAATACAATTTTGATAATATGTAATGATATAATATGATATGAAACATACTAATATAACAAATATAACATATATATATATATATATATATATATATATATATATATATTATCAAATGGTTTTAACCCAAAACATTGGCAAAAACAACATATTTAATGTACATTTTTTTAAAAGACGAAGCTGGGTTGCATCACAAAATTAACATCTGCAAATAACATATGAGATTTTATATAAATATGTAACTTGGATTAGTGAATAGATATTTATTGTGGGGTTTAAACGTTTCATCATTTAAGTATTCTTAACTTAGTCAGAAATTCTATTATGGCAGATGATGCATTTGGACAACCTCATTGTAGCGACATAGCATTAAAAATGTTCATGAAACTTTGTATATTCACATTTAATGTAGGATATCTATATGTTTAAGTGGTCTCTATAATTAGGTCGTCGATCGACATTGACGTTAAAACTTTTAAAATTATGTTTTCATGGGATATGAATTTGGAATGAACTCTTTTAAAGATAAAAAGTCAAAAGATTGTCAACAATATTATTGCAACACTATACAATATATGTTATATATAGATTAGTAAAATAAGTACGGCATTTATATAGATTTATCTTTTAATCTTCAGATTATATTCATATTCAATGATTTTTATTGATAAAATTTTTTACTAAAATCCCATGTAAAATCGCAAATAGATATAACAAATAAATATTATCTTCAAAAATAGATATTTTGTAAATCACTGAGTAAAGTAAGTTTAGTATTTATATAAATTTATACTCAAAAGTTGGAATGATTATATTTGAGCTCAACAATTTCTATTGATAAGAAATATTTTAAATTAAAAGACTCGCGTAAATTGATTGACGGAGTAAATTGGTTTCGCATTTATAGTCCCGTAGTAATATAAGTAAGAGAAAGAAAAAATTGTAAGGGGACCAGAAAATTTTTGGCTGGCAATAAGAAAATTATTTTCACATCATAATAAAAACAATTGTTTAATCAGTTCAGAACTAGTAAGGTGATAGCTCTTCCGTCCCTGAAAATCATTTTGGAAACAAAAGTTCTACCTCAGATCTCACAAACTGTTAGGCCATCTTTATTGGTGTAACACTTAGAGTGTTCTTGGACTTATATAAATTGGAAAAAATGATAAAGTGGGCTTAGATCAGTAAAATTGATTTGATTGTAGAACTGTTTTTTGTGTTGTTCTTGTGTGACGTGTTCAATTTTCTTCGATATTTTCGAGCTAGAGTTTGTTTTTGTTCTCTCCCAAACGGCGAAACGGCGATTTCAATTTCTTCTCTTCGATATTGTGCCAATCTCATCTTCTCAATTTGAAACGGCGATCTCATCTCTACGGTGTTTCTTCTCTTCGATTTTGTCTCGCAAGTGATCTACTTTCTTCGAAACGGCGATCTCCTCGTCTCCTCTGTCTCCGTCGGGAAAAAAGGTTTTTTTATACCCCAACTATAATGATATGTTCAATTCATACATGATCTATGATATCGTGCCAAATCATACTTTTATTATACAAAACTTCAGATTCACTACATTAACTTATGGTTTTGTGTAAAACCATACCTGAGACATAACAGTGTTAAATCGCCGTTAAAACTTGATTACATGGCTGCCATGTGTTTTTTTTAGGCCAAAAATGACATTTTTAATATGTTATTATACAGACGACGTAGTTTTGGCCAATACATCTTGAGTTCTCTTCTTCAACCTCCCAACGAGGAAACAAGATTTGAGACTTTCAAAACTGTTAAATGTTAATTAAATGGCATACTGAATATTAGAAATTGAGAATGAAGACAGCAAACAGGATTATGATTCATCTCCGGACAATCCTTTTCTTCCAAGCGAATTTCAGCTGGCCTATCTAAGCTCGTCGGCGGAATTTGGATCAAATTTGTCGATTTCAAACGAATCCGACATCGACATAACTGTCAACATTAAGCCTAATTGACATCCATAACCATTTCTGTCGACGATTCGATTCTGGTACACTGTCGGTGAAAGCGGAGGAGGCGCAATCTTGAGATGCACACACGATGGAGGAGATGCTGCCACTGTCGCGACGGAGGTTATGTCGGGTTTGAATAGCTTATGTGACATTTGCGGAGGAGGAGATGGGTAAACGAAGAGATAGATAAAAGAAGAATCTGAGAAGTGATTGAATAAGAAAATTTTGAGATCGAAATTTGAAATTGTTGAGATCGAGCAAAATCAATTTTCGTGATTTTAAAATTTGCTTCATTTGTTGTAAAATTGATCAAATGACATGGGAGGAATTAATGAATCAGACGTGGATGTGGTGGTGAAGAAATTGATGTGAGAGTGAAGGAATGATATTGATGAAATGTTTAAAGAATATACAAATTTAATTATTTATCTAAAATAGATTATGAAGACATTGAGATAACAAATCTGTATCGTTGCTAATAGCCTGGATTTCACTAACCCCAAATAGTTGTGTTCTTCGGCGAGAGGTCAAAGAAGAAGAATCAAACAGTGCAATGTGGCAACCATGTTATCACAATTTAACGGTACTTTAACACTGTTATGTCTTAGGTATGGTTTAGCACAAAATTATAAGTTAATGTAGTGAATTTGAAGTTTTGTATAGTAAAAGTATGATTGGCACGGTATCATAGAACATGTATGAATTGAACATATCATCATAGTTGGGGTATGAAAAAACCTTTTTTCCGTCTCCGTCGTCTCGCCAAGCTCCTCGTCTCCTCTGTCTCCGCTGTCTTGGCAAGCTCCTCGGCTCCTCTGCAAGAGATCTCCTCGTCTCCTCTGTCTCGGCTGGCTCGCAAATCTCATCTCCGGCGAACAAAGGCAAAGGTAATCTCATCTCCTTGGTTTCATCGATGTTTCATCGATTTAGGGTATTGAAATCTCTGAATTAGGTTTGGATTTAGTATAATGTAATAGGGTTTCGTCTCATCTGTCAAAGGTTTTGATTAACCAATATAGGATTTGTTTGAGTCAATTTTGAGTGTCGTGTGTTGTTTGAGTCAATTTTGAGTGTCGTGTGTTGTTTGAGTCAATTTCGATTATGCTTTAGCTTTACAGTGATGAACATTAATCGATTTTGCTTTGTTTATGAGGCTTGCAGGTGAGGTTATACATGGGAAATTAAATCGGATATCCATCATCAAACCTGCATTACTCGATAGTAAACGGTAAATCACAAGGTTTGTCACAAGGTAAGTGTATATTGACAGTTTTGTGATTGTTGCTTGTTTGATTAGGTTTATTTCTTGTAATCGGATATCCATCAACAAACTTTACAACTTGGATGATTTGAGTTGTGTTGTGGTTTAGGTAGTAGTGTAACTTTTAAAACTTTTGAAACTGAGTTATATATGAAAGCTTTGAAACTTGGATGATTTGAGTGGTGTTGTGGTTTAGTTAGTAGTGTAAGTGTTGTGTGATCGCTTGTTTATCTCGGATGTTTGATTAAGTATATTTCTTGTACTTGAGTCTTAAAACTTTGAAAACCTAATTGAAAATTTTAAAACCTTTAAAACTGTAAAAACTTTAAAAACTTTTTTAAAAACACTCAATGACCTTTATTTACTTCTGATTTGACTGAAGTAGGTAGTGGTTATTTAGAATTTAAAGGCTCTAACAACAAAAAACTTTTGATTTAATGATCCTCTTACATTCTCTATATTACATCCATCGTGTTTGCTTCTTTCTTCCAATCTCTAATAAGCTTCTTCCTTGTTTAAGACCTTTCTAATAAGCTTCTTCCTTGTTTAAGACCTTTCGAATAAGCTTTTTCCTTCTTTAAGACCTTTCGAGTAAGCTTCTTCCTTGTTTAAGACCTTTTGAATAAACTTCTTCCTTCTTTAAGAACTTTCGAGTAAGCTTCTTCCTTGTTTAAGACCTTTCGAATAAGCTTCTTCCTTCTTTAAGTCTGATTGCTATGGCATCAAACAATACTCCTAACAGTCAGTCTCAGTCCTACTTTAGCCTTCTTAACTTCCCATATGACAGCTTTGCTCCCAATGTAAACACTGGTTTGTCTCAAATCCCTGCTTTTAGTTCACAAACTAGTTCACAGCCGACTCAACCTCCTAGTCAATCAGAAGAGACAGCAGAACAGCGTAGGGAGAGACGGTTATGGTCTTCACAAGATGACTTAGTCCTGATAAGCGCCTGGTTAAACACATCGAAGGATGCAGTAGTTGGGAATGGCCAAAAGGCATGGTCCTTTTGGATCCATATAGGAGACTATTACGAAACAAGTAGTCATGTACGTGGTGGTGCTGAGCCTAGGCGCCCTGACCATTGTAGACAAAGATGGCAAAAAATCAGTAAGGAAGTGAGCAGGTTCTGTGGAGCTTTTGCAGAGGCAGAGGGTGAGAAAGCTAGTGGCATGAACGATGTAGACGTTTTACAAAATTCTCACCAAATCTACACGAAGCTGTACAATAAGAAGTTTGCTTTGGAGTATGCTTGGAGTGTGCTACGCTTTGAACAGAAATGGGCAAACCTGGAGACTATGAACCCCACTCCAAAAACAACCAGTTTGAACAAAAGAAAAGCTGCTGATGCTGCTGGATCTACAGGTTCTGTCGTTGGTGAGCACAAGAGCAGGCCTCCGGGCATAAAGGCAACAAAAAAAGTAAGGAACAAAGGCAAAGAGAAGGCTACACCATCTGCAGAGTTTAGTCACATGTGGGAGATAAAACAGAAGAATTTAGAGGGCATGAAACAACTCCAGAAGATGTCCATTCTTGACACTCTCATTGCCAAGAATGAAACCCTAGACGAAGATGAAAAAGCACTGAAGAAGAAGCTAATGGCGGAACTGTTTTAACTTAGAAATAGCTAATGTCCGTTGTAGTCTATGCTTGTTTGTTTTCACTATGCTTGTTTGCTATGTTGTTAATGCACTTTAAATGTTTGTTTTAACTATGTTAGTCCTATGTTTCTAATGAATGTCGAATGTTTGTTTAACTATGTTAGTCCTATGTTTCTAATGAATGTCGAATGTTTGTTTAAATTATGTTAGTCCTATGTTTCTAATGAATGTCGAATGTTTGTTTTACATATGGTATAATCCTATGACAGTTTATGTTTTTAATGAATACTCGAATGTTTGTTTTCATTGTGATATAGTATTTGGAAACTTATAAATGTGTTTCGGTTTCAGGTTGAACAAGTCATGGACTCTTTATACGACTATGGTATAAACAGTCCATTAGACTATAGTACTGATTCAGAAGAAGAGGCTGAGCCATGTTACTATCCTCCGCAACCATCAGTTGAGATTGGATTCACAAGTCTGTGGAGCCATGAAGCTCAACCAATTCATGATTATGAGAGACAACTCATCCAGCTCAAAGACCAACTGATCCAGCTCAAGGACCAACAAAACCAGTCAGATCAGAGGTTGGTGAACCTCGAGAGGGTTGTTACTGAGTCACGAGAGAAGAAAGCATTGTGTCAAATGGCCCCTGAATTTGTACTTCTTGTTTGCTTCGGTATGATTGTATTGCTAGTGGTATTTATCTTGTTTAATTAAATTAGATTAAGCTTTGGTATTTGGATCGGTATGTTGTTTGTTTTGGATTGTAGTTTTAAAGACTGAGTCACATGTATTTGGAATTTGGTGTTTAGAAGAAAAAGTCACATGTATTTGTTTTCTTTGTTTGGACAGAGTCACAAGAATTTTTTCAGTTTGTCTGATTGTTCACATGCATAACATACACTCTTGTCCGATTGTTCACATGTCAAATGCATAACATACACTCTTGTCCGATTGTTCACATGCATAACATACACTCTTTTCCGAAAGTTCTATATATATGAGAAGAGAACAAGATCAAATCATACACTCTTTTCCGAAAGTTCTATATATATGAGAAGAGAACAAGATCAAATCATACCAACTCAAACATACATTTTATCTTCTCTCTTTTGTTCACCTTCTCTCTTTTTCTCTCTTTTGTTCATCTTATTCAAAATCAAACCATTTTCTTTCTCTCACCAAAAACATTTTCTTTCTCAACCCTTTTATGGCATCTTCTTCTAACAATTTTTCACTACCATTATGATCCCAATAATGATAGTTTAAACCAATTCTTTCAAGAGCAATTTAGTAACCAATTTCAAGCTGTTGAAGAGGAAATTCCGGTCGAAAGGAAACCACGTACATATATCGATAGAAAATGCGAAGAAGGGCATGAACGATTGTGGAACGATTATTTTCTGATAATCCGACTTACAATGCTCACCAATTCTGCCGACGGTTTCGAATGAACAAACCGTTGTTCTTGCGTATTGTGAATCGTCTCAGTGAAGAAGTTCCATATTTTAAGCCAAAAAGGGATGCAACCTTCCGGAATGGTCTATCACCGCTACAACAATGTACTGCAGCAATTTTGACTATTAGCATATGGGGCTGGGTCGGACTCGGTTGACGAATATATACGTCTTGCTGAATGTACTGCTCGTAAATGTTTGAAACATTTTGTCGTCGGAATAGTTGACTTGTTTGGCACTGAATACCTACGCTGACCCACACCAGAGGATCTTCAAAGGCTACTCTTTTATGGAGAACAGTGGGGTTTTCCCGGGATGGTTGGAAGCATCGACTATATGCACTGGAAGTGGAAAAATTGCCCAACCGCTTGGAAAGGAATGTATTCACGAGGCATCGGTAAGCCAACAATTGTTTTGGAGGCGGTAGCTTCACAAGATCTCTGGATATGGCATGCATTTTTTGGAGCTCCAGGTACTTGTAACGATTTAAATGTTCTTGATCAATCACCAATATTTGATGACATTATTTACGGTCGAGCTCCCGAAGTTACGTACTATGTCAACGGAAATGAGTATAATTTGGCTTACTATCTGACGGATGGTATTTACCCCGAATGGGCAACATTTGTTAAATCCATCCCACAACCACAACACCCCAAACATCGATTGTTTACAGAACGTCAAGAAGGTGCACGAAAAGATGTTGAGCGTGCATTTGGAGTCCTGCAATCTAGATTCGCCATGATTAAAAATCCATCTCTTTTATGGTCAAAGGGTAAAATTGCATATATTATGAGAGCATGTCTCATACTCCATAATATGATTGTCGAAGATGAACGCGATTCATACACACTCTATGACGAACAAGAATTCCAACAAGAATATGGAACCGGAAATACTCCGGATCTTACGTTTTCAGTAAATTGGCCTTCAAATCTTGAAGGTTTAGGTGATGGCCATACAATGATTCGTAATAGACAAGCACATCAAAAATTAAAGGAGGATTTGATTGAGAATATATGGAATAAATTTGGACCTTAAACTATGTATTAATTAAATTTAATGTTTGTGTATTTTAATTAATTAAGTAATATGTTTGTTTGGTTTTTTTAAAAAAATTATTTACAATGTTTTGTTGTAAATAAAAATTTGGTATTGTATATTGAATTTTAGTAAAAGTTTTATAAGTTTGAAATTTAAATGTTCTTTTATAATTTTTATAATTTATAAGTTTATAAGTTTAAGAATATGTTTAAGAATATTATATAATTGTAATAAGTTTAATTGTAATATTATATTCCAAATTAATTAGATTTTATAATTGTAATGTTTAAAAATATTATATTATTAAATCTTATGATCTTAAACATGTTCTCCCTGTAACTAACTTTTTAGCAAAAGATCTTAACTATTGATCTTAGATTATTTTTCTAATATATTTAATCTAAGAACACAAAAAAAAAGTTGCCCCTTTAAAGATGCCCTTAGGGAATTCAAGGGTGAATTCCGAAATCTTAAACGTTATATTCATTCATTAAAGGTGAAGCCTCCGATGTCAAAAAAAGATGAATTTAAAACAAAATAATAAATATAATAAAGCTTTAGGATGAACCACTATAAGATCAAATTTCAAGATATAGATTTTACAAACAAGAGAAAGAAACTTAATACATGATTTTGGAAGAAAAAAAAATAGATAATAGAGCTTTAAGATCAACTACCATAACAATTGTTAAATCATATACCTAAAAGTAAGGTTTCACTTTCTCTTTATTGGTCCATTTGACATTTAATTTTTTTAATTTAATAATTAAACAACACATTTAATCATATCCATTAATGCATACTTTAAATTTATTCTTTACTACTAAATTGTAACTGAAATTACATAAATTGTGAATTGGCATTTTCTCCTCCATTTATTTTCATTTAAACACACTATTAATTATAATTGTAAGTCTTCTAATTTAATTATTTTAGAAATGTAACTTCCATCACTTTTTATCCTATAAATAACCATTCTCGCATCCTCCTCCACTATATCCCAAATCCTAAATATTTTCTTTGTTTTTTATAATGCTCTTGCATAGGTTGAAAACCCAAGTAAGAGTTTGATTATATTTTTTGTTTACTATATATTTTACATTGTTCAGAATTTTATTGTTTCTTTGTTTTATGTACTTCTTTTTTTTTTCTTTTTTTCTAATATTATTTTGATTTAAAATACATATGTATTCTAATATGTATAGTCAAATTTTGATGACCATAATAATATTTTAGTTATAACTATCTCATAATAAGGGAATCAATCTAAAAAAACTATCTTAATTCTTTACTTTAGATGTTTGATTAGTTATTACAAATTCATGTACATATTGATTTTATTCTTAAAATTTGAAATGTTCTCATAAAAGAAATTTTTGTAATATTATCAAAATCACTTTTCTTACCTCTCTCTTACCTCCAACAAAATTGTAATAAATATATTTTAGAATACTCATCATTATATTTAGTTTGTGATTCAACATATAATTATATAAAAATCATTATTTTTAAATTTAATTCAAATATGTACTTTAAGGATTTTATAGTATAAAAACCCAATTTAATATTTATTTTCTTTCTAGCTTTTACTACAAGGATGAAAAATTAAAACTAAGCCTAGCAATATAACTTAAATTAGGAGAATATAAAAAAATGGTAATATAATTATCAAATCAATTTTTCTTAACTCTCACTTACATCCAACAAAATTGTAATCCTTTTATTTTAGAATAATAATCATTATATTCAGTTTGTGATTCACTATTTTTTAATTCAATTCAAATATGTACTTTAATGATTTTTCTATATAAAAACAAATTGATATTTTTTATTTTCTATCTAGCTTTTATTACAAGGATTGAAAATTATAACTAAACCTAGCAATATATCTTAAACTATATTATCAAAGTTGAACAATAAAAAACAAATAACTTTAAGAGATATATATATATATAGTGTATGTATGATTATATTTAAATAAGTTATATATTTTGATATTGTATGATTTGAATAAATAAAAGTGTAAAAAAATTTTAATAACATTTAAATTATTTTGTTAATTCTTTTTTATGATCATCAAATAAAATTTAAATTTAATTAATATATTATATTATATAACAATCCGCGCATTTGCGCGGGATATTACCTAGTTCCTACAAAATACGAGACTTCCAATTATTAACAAATTATAGATAACTCAAAGAGAAATAGTAAGAATGAAGTATTTACCATGAGGACTTATGAAAAAAAAAGGACTCATTATGTAAACTTTGAGGAATCTATGCATTAGCTTTCACAAGTTCCTTTTTATTTTCCTCCAATTTTTAAGCAATTGAAAGGCAACTTCACTTGCACACTACGTCAATTCTATATGATCAGCAGCAACAGATGCAATTTCATGTAAAGCACGACATATATGGCTATATCACCTTCCAATCGATTGCTTCACTGTGTCATTAGGTGTCTCTGAATGATAATAAGATATGCTTCATGCTTTTTCCTCTTTTCTCCATCTCTTTAGAATGTAGGTAGATGGAAATCTTCGAACATTTTTCTTGTGCAACACTTTCAATGCATGACGACAAAAGATTCCAGTAAAAGAAAACTTCATGCAACCACACTGTATTATTTCATTTGCAACATCATAACTAATCAAATGCTCTCGTGGTACACCACGATAGGATATTTTGTATCATAAACCATCTCAGACTTACTGACCTTTTTGGCAACATAATCACCGATAACTATGTATTACTTCTGGAACAAGCTAAAAACTTCTGGTGTATACACTTCCTCTACATTTTGCAACATTTCTACAGTAGGACATAATATAGGCTGAGGTATGCATCATATTGAATCAACAATCTCTTTATATCGTCGATCATCCAACAATCTAGTGTTTAAAAAAGCTCAACAAGTCCTAAGTATGCTTCAAATATTTTTTCATTATATTATTAATACTTTCACTACGTTGTCTGCTCACCGTATCTGATGCGAAAGTATGATATCCATATACCAATGCCCATTTTTCTCTTTGCTCAAACAAATTTTTCAACCATTTATTCTCTGTTAGATTATGCTTCTTGAGCATATTATTCCATGCCAATAACCAATCTTCTTCTTCCCCATGGTCATATACACACTTACTAAAGTCCATGGCAAATTGTTCTGCTCCATGAAATACATGACTCAACTTCTTTGCAGCATTTTGGTAAATATGCCAAACACATAACCTATGTTTTGGTTCGAGAAATACCTTAACTATTGCATTCGCCATGGCTGCACATTGGTCTGTAAGAATTTTCTTTGGTTGTTTTCCAGACATTGCTCCAAGAAAAGTGTCGAAAAGTCACTTATTAGACTCAATGATTTCATCGTATAAGAGAGCAGCACCAAACACAACTGTTTGCTTGTGATGATTGACCCCGACAAATAGAGCAAGGGTCTATCATATTCATTGGTCTTATAAGTCGTGTCAAAGCAAACAACATCTCTAAAAAATGGTAATCACTTCTTGATCGATTATCTGCCCATAAGATAAGTGATCATATCGTCCTCATCAAGTTGCATTGAGTAAAAAAAGATGAATTACCCTCTTTCTTTGTCTGAAAGTATTCTAAAATAGCTTCATCATCTCCTTTTTCCATTTTTGCAATTCGCTTGCAGTATATGTAATTGTGATAGTCTTTCTCTAAAATTCCAGATTTGCTCGCCCCCCCCCCCCCCACCCCCAACTTATGTACTCATCATTTCAATGATTGCTTTTGCTGAAATTCTTGACATCTCAACATCATTAGCATATTGTTTTTGGGAGACAGAGAGTGTTTGATTTGATTTCCTCTCAACAAATGATTCATAGGCGTCCTCACTAAATCATGATTATGATTAGGCTCGAAAGATACAATCTTATGTCTTCCAATCTTCTGAAGATAGCAAGTCATATGAGCATTACAATCACACCGTGGAATTAATTGGTTGTAAATAAGATCTTTTAATCTTTGTTTCTTTCCTATAACCCTGTTTTGAGCAAACATAAAGAATTACTACCTTATCTTTTTTTATCGTTGTTCTTTGTTTCCTGAAACCATGAGTACCTCCATACTTTTTATAAGCTATATGTGCAGCCTCATCAAAACTAAACTCCATCCCAAAATCTTCCCACAAAATCTCGGGACGATCATAAACCAGACGAAACCACGATCTTAGTTACAATCCCCGATGGTCCGAACTCACGTCTCAGAAAACATGTTCCACGAAACTGCCAATAACTCACGGAGTTTAAACCCAAATTCACTTCTGTAAAAAGGAAATCTACGAAAATGGCTTAAGTACAACTGTACCAAAAATCATTACCTTAGGAAACGATTTCAGCAATCGAACACTCCTTCTCCCAAACCCTAACAATTCTGTTTTATTTTCTTCTCTCTAAAACAAAGCTTTGTTGATCTCCTTATTCTTCTTCACACCAAATCACAAATCTGTCACAACTACTTCGACAGACTTTTAAAAATATTTTTGATTTTTTTTGTTAACGGGTAAATTTGACTTTTTCTTTTATCCTGACAAAACAAAAAATGGTATTTTAGACATAAAAATAATCCAACTAACCCTTATATTTTATTAATTAATTGAATTGTTTATCTTTTAATTTGGGTCAGTCTAATTTTTTTTTTATAATATCTACTTTTGAATTTTTTTAAAAATACAATAAACATTATACAAAAAAAAAGAAACTTACTTTATGGATAAGGACATCGTCATTCACTCATTTATCACGTTGATTGCTTCACCTAATCTTGTCCTATTTCACCTAATCTGTCCTATTTTAATGAAAAAGAATCAAAGCAAGTGGTCAAAGAAAAGAAAAACAAAGAAGTATTTCTTATCTATTGTTGGATCCATTGTGATTGATTTTTGCAACGTTCTTCTTAGCTGTCTTGCCTTGTGACATGTTTTTTTTCTGTGTCCTTAATTCTGTTCTTTTCTTTTGACACATTTTCTTCTTGCCTCTCTAGTGACTTTTATTTTTATAGTGAATTATTGGCTCTCTTTTCAAGTAGTGAGTGAATTGGTTTTGTAGTGCTCATCTTAATAAACCAATTGTTTTCTTCTACGTAGAACTGGGCAATATAATCGGTAACCAAATAACCGACCGAACAGAATAAAAAAAATTGAACCGAAATCAAACCAAAATTCTTCAAAAAACTGAATGTTTAGTAAAATCTTATATCCATACTAACCGAAACCAAACCGAAGCAAACCGATAATTAAATAATTAACCAAAATATCCAAAAATCTAAAAGGTACCAAAAATAATATCTAATATATATATATATATATATATTTTCTCTATTTTCCTTCCTCCACATCAGCATCCACCATTCCACCTAACCAATGCTATATATTTTTTTGTATTAAAAATACTATTTTAAATAATCATTAATTGCATATTTATTATTTGTAATTAATAATAGTAAAAAATAAATAAAAAACAAATTAAGTGAAATTAATTAAATTTAAAATGGTAAAAACAAAAAAATAAGTTTTTTTTTGTAAAATGAATTAAGTAATATAAATGAAAGTTTTAAAATAGTAAAAATAATACTATGAATTTGTTTTAGTAATAATGTTATTATGCAAATTTTAACCAAAAAATGATCATATTCAGAAATTTAGAATGAGTTATTAAGTTTTAGAATGGAAATAAGATTATAATGCATAGTGAAGTAGAAAAACAGTTTATATAATTGTATTTATAAAATTATAAACATAAAAATAAGATTGAAATGAAACATTAGTTTCTAAGAAACATATATTACAAAGATCTATTATTAAATTTCACTTAAATAAAAATAAAAGATTAATTACGTAAATCAATTTAATTTAAAAGTTTTGATTTAAAATGAAGACATTGTAAAGGTCACACTTTTTTAGGAAAACTATGAAAAAGAATTTTGAAAAAATAATCCATCTAAAAAAAATAAAATCAATGGTCACAAAATATAGAAAATGATATGCAAGCCATTACAACAAGTGACATGTTGTGTAGCATATCTCATAAGACATATTATCAACTAGAGCTACAATTCTATAAAATGATATATATATATATATATATATATATATATATATAACTTGAGATTTCATCAATTTTATCAAATGCTTTTATACCTATAACATTGATAGAAACAACATAATTAAAGTACAATATGTGTTTTTTAGAAGACGAAGCTGAGATTGCATCACAAAATTAACATTTGAAAATAACATATGAGGTTTTACAAAAATATGTAACTTGGATTAGTGAACAAATATTCATTTTCAAGTTTAACGGTTTCATCATTTAAGCATTCTTGACTTGGTCGGAAATTCTATTATGGTAGGTGATGCTTTTGGACAACTCGTTGTAGCAACATAGCACTAAAAATGTTCATAAAATTTCATATATATGCGTTTAATGTGGGATATCGATATGTTTAAATGATCTTTATAATTAGGCCAACGATCGACATTCGACGTTAGAACTTTTAAAAATATATTTTCATGGGATATGAATATGGAATGAACTCTTCTAGGGATAAAAGGTCAAAAGATTGTCGATAATATTTTTTCCTCTTCCAATGAGATTATTAACTCATTTTTTTAAATTAAAATTTCTCATGAACACGGATACAAATTCTAGTACTTGATATTATGCAAAACTATAAAATAAACTTAAAATTTTAGTTATTTCTACATTCAAAACAATTAAGTACTTTAAATAATCAATATAATTTAATATTATTATTTTGAATTTACAAAATTAAATATTATTTTGTAAAATCATATCAATATTTTTTCTCCTTTTTGTTTTTTTTGTTGTTATTATATTTTTGGTTAATTTTGGTAAATATTACGTTACTTTTGATTATATTAGGTTTATTTTGTTTATGTTAGTTATGGTTACCGAAAGAAACCGAACCATTAATTTTAAAATATACAAATAGTATTATATTACTATATTCAAACTAAGCAAAATCAAACACAACCGAATCGGAACCGAACAGTTAACCGAATGCCCAGCCTAATCTAAACATGTGCTTTTGTAATCCACTAACTTCTCACTAAATATTTTAATCCACCAAATCAGTCTCCAAGTTCATATAAGGGTGTTTCACTGCACAACAATCAAAGCAAGAGACGAAGAAAAAAAGAGAGCTTATACTTCTTTTTGAATTCTTGAATATTTTGTTTTGCTTCTTTTTACAATTTGGGGAAACGAAATGGATTCAAAATTCCATGCTTTTATGTTCCCCTGGTTTGCTTTTGGTCATATGATTCCTTTTTTACATCTTGCAAACAAACTAGCTGAGAAAGGTCACCGGGTTACATTCTTGCTGCCTAAGAAAGCTCAAAAGCAGGTGGAACATCACAACCTGTTCCCAGACAGTATTGTCTTTCACCCTCTCACCGTCCCTCATGTCAGTGGCCTCCCTCCTGGTGCCGAGACAACCTCGGATATCTCAATCTTGGAGGATAATTTATTGTCGGAAGCCTTAGATCTCACTCGCGGTCAGGTTGAAGCTGCGGTTCGTGCTTTGAGACCGGATTTGATCTTCTTCGATTTTGCTCACTGGATTCCAGAAGTGGCTAAGGAGCTTATGATCAAGACTGTGAGTTACATGATAGTATCTGCAACAACTATAGCTCATGACCAGGTCCCTGGTGGTGCTTTAGGTGTTCCCCCACCGGGTTATCCTTCATCGAAGGTGCGTCTCGGTGAAAACGATGCTCATGCCTTAGCAAAAATGTCGATCTTTTACAAGAGACTTTATCATCAGATCACTACTGGTTTTAAGAGATGTGATATAATCGCACTAAGGACATGCAAAGAAATCGAAGGTAAATTCTGCGACTATATAGCGCATCAATACCAAAAAAAGGTTCTCTTGACTGGTCCAATGCTCCCTGAGCCAGACACAAGTAAACCACTTGAAGAACGCTGGAGTCATTTTCTGAGCGGGTTCCCACCGCGTTCAGTAGTATTTTGCGCACTTGGCAGCCAAATCGTTCTTGAGAAGGATCAATTTCAAGAACTCTGCTTAGGGATGGAGCTGACAGGTTTACCCTTTCTTTTAGCGGTAAAGCCACCAAAAGGATCATCAACGGTCCAAGAAGGTTTACCAGAGGGGTTCGAGGAGCGGGTCAAGGGGCGTGGTGTGGTTTGGGGAGGATGGGTGCAGCAACCATTGATATTGTCTCATCCATCAGTAGGCTGCTTTGTGAACCATTGCGGTCCCGGAGCAATATGGGAGTGTCTGATGACTGATTGCCAAATGGTTTTGCTTCCATTTTTAAGTGATCAAACTCTCTTCACAAAACTGATGACCAAGGAATTCGAGGTGTCTGTAGAAGTGTTGAGGGAAAAAACAGGATGGTTTTCAAAAGTGAGCTTGAGAGATGCGATCAAGTCTGTGATGGATAAAGACAGCGACCTCGGGAAGCTAGTGAGGAGTAACCACGCCAAATTGAAAGAGGTTCTTGTTAGTCCTGGATTATTGACTGGTTACGTGGATAACTTTGTAGAGGCATTGCAAACGTATCTGAATTGAATCATTTGATCAATGTCGCCGATTCTCACTTACTTTGGTAATTAATGCTGAAATTATTTGGTTTGTACGATTGGAATTGCTCTTCTTGAGTCGAATTTGGCCTACTAATTGAATTAATCCCTCCTAATTGAATAGTTTTTTTAACAAACTAACATTAGTTTTTTACAAAATTACATATCCATACCAATGGAAACAAAGCAAATTAATTTATCTACGAGAGGAGTAATATTGTGAGACGTCATTTGAGCGTTTACTAAACAGATAAAGGCACCGATTACCGGAAAGTTTTTTAGTTTAAAACTATCAACTTCGTGCCCTTTCAAACTACCGCACACGGATTCCCAATTCTCACACAGGACACACGAGAAACAATCTCAGCGGAACCCCATAATTTCCACAAGACAACCGATATCTACTGCTGCTTCTTACGAAAACTTCCACAGATACATAGTATATCCATCAAACCCCATACTCTGTAAATACATACTCTGTAGCCATATGAACGTACTTAACTTAACAAGCACCTCAACTATTCACAAATTCTAAACTCTCCTCCAACCGACCACTTTGGGTTCCACCGAACAAGCCGCTTTATTCCACCTCACGAAACAAACTTCACTTTAACATGTATCCCAAACACCTCCTCATCTAGTTACTGAGTCGCATAACCAACCACTCATAGAAACACTTCTCCGGTGTACCCACCGTCACCGTCTTAGCTTTAACCCTACACTTTTGAGCTATAACTTAGTTCTCCAACCACCATGACCTAACACAACTTGACACAATTCAATCCATACAAAACCTTCATAACAACAATCGAATAAAACACAAAATAACGGTTAAATTCGCAGTTCCACCGTTGGATATGGATCCAGTACTATAAAGAGTTTCTCCACCAAATTTTGTCCCGATCAGGCTATTTTCGACCTCCAAACGTCGCCTAGGAAAAACCATCTCGGAATAGTTTTTAGAGTTCATACTTAACCCAGATTTTACAGTTTCCAGCAATTACTTGGCCAGAAAGCAACGCACATAACTCCTCGAGATTAACTCCAAATGAAGCTCTCTCAGTTTCTGTAAACTCTTGGCTTAATGGAGATTACTTCAATATCACCAAGTTTCCGGTATAATGTCAGATACGGCGCCGGCGAGCATCCAAAGTTGGCTCCTCCACACTGCCTTTATGTCCAACCTTATACTTCCTCCCTCCATTTCACCTCTTTTCACTCCAGCTTGGTTCTCCCATTACTAACAAAGCTTCCCAAAGCCACAACATGACTAACCAGACCCACAAGAGGCTTCCCCACCTCTGTCCCGTCTCATTCTCTCTCTCCTCCCCACGACCCCATCTCTCTCTCCTCACCGCTTTCTCTTTTCTCACCGTCTCTCTCTTTCTTGATAACAGCACAACAATGCTGACTCAACGAATCTGGTTGCTTCTCTTCCTCATGCGTCGGAAAACAACACGAACATATCATAGCTCCCTCGCTCACTCTCTCTCTTCCTCTCACGCCACCACCGAGACTCAACTCCGCCTCTTTCCTCATTACTATGTGATAGTTATAACCCAAGGGTTTCCCTGCTCCGGTCTGCTCTCTCACAGATCCGAAGTCCCACACGCACACACAAACACGACACCGCAACTCTACACGGAACCACAACAGATTTACCACATCTCCCTCTCTTTCTCTTTCTCTTTCATGGGCTGTCAAACATGATAGAAAAGTGACCCAATAAACTATAGTGGGAGTGGGTGTTACTAACTTCCAACTTCCTTTGCAAAAAATTCGGTTGGTCAAAGAAATGCTATAGTTACTATAATAATCAGACTATTAAATTTAAATTGTAGATATGTAAACTAATTTTATTTAGTTTTATATTTTGATTTATTTCCGACAAATCAATTTAATTCAATTAAATAAAAATAAATTATGTGTATAAATAATTAAGGAAATGAATGTTTATAAGAATTCTGGCTCTCTCCGCGCTAGGGCAACAAGGGTTCTAAGAGTTTCTTTCTTTTGATCATGCAGTTTGGAGTATGGCTTTGTGGGATTGCTCTCTCGGTTTTTTCCTTTTTCGGTATTACTGGTATATGTGAGGGAGATCAGTTCGGACTTTCTCTGCGGTTTGATTGGGTGTTCTTAACGGAAAGGAAGGTCCTTTAGCAGATCTCTGATTAACAGAATTTGATCTCGTTTTGATCCTCCTCTGGGTTTTGGAAGACACTTTCGAGAAAGTTAGGCACCAATTTTTTTTTTCTACTACTTGTCATCCCCAAACGGATGGACAAACTGACCTGGTAAACCAAACTCATTCTACTTTACTTAGAACTACTCTTGGTAAAACATGGCAACATGGATTGATTGCATTCCTTTTATCGAGTTTGCTTATAATCGTACTGTTCACTCGGCTACAAAGCTATCTCCTTTAGAGATAGTTTATGGAATCAACTCTTTGTCTCCATTAGATTTAGCACCCTTGCCTCAGATAGAACAGGTTTGCCAAGATGGGTTAAGATGAGGAGAAATCATCAAGAAGTTGCATGACAAGGCTAAGGAGAATTTGGAAAAGAAGAACGCCGACAACAAACGCAAGGCTGATTGAGGGAGAAAAGAGATGATATTCAAACCAGGAGACTGGGTCTGGTTGCATATGAGACATGAGAGATTTCCAACACAATGAGCCTCTAAGTTATTACCAAGAGGCGACGGCCCATTTAAAGTTCTTGAGAAGATCAATGACAATGCATACCGTTTGGAGCTACCGGAGGAGGTTAAAATTTCTCACACTTTTAATGTAGCTGACTTTTCTGCTTGTGATCCAGGAGATTCAGTTTTGAGGAAAAAAAAAACCTTCTGAAGAGGGAGAGAATGTTGCGGACATCAAACCTACCACCCAAACCCGTTGAACCAGATCCTATAGCACATCCTGTACCGGAAATACAAGAAGGTCATATGATGTGATCTGATAACATCAATATTTTATCCATTTCAGCTAGTTTTCATATGCATTAAGGAAGAGTTTGACATTATTTCAAGGCTTTAATGTCTATTATCAACTATTTTAGATTTTATAGGTTTTATAGCAAAAAGGACCAAAAAATAAGGAACATACGTTTCATGACAGATTCAGAGCTTTACAGTAAAGAATACTTTTGAAAAACTTCCAGAACTCATAATTTGACGAACTTGGTGTCTATAGAAAGAAGGAAGAGTCATTTTTCTCCTCGAAGTGGAATCAAGTTATTTCGTTCAGCCATTTGGAAGATATGCCCGATTTACCAGAACGTGTCATAAACCGGCGAGAAGATAAGTTTGAAGCCAAGTGGAATTTAATGACGGCCCGATTAGAAACCTTCAAGGCAGCCCGGTCCAGAACCTTCATTCGCCACCCCTTGCCATCCAATAAACAAGAAAAGATGTTTTACCCTTACAAAACCCTAAGCCTACAAAACCCTATAAATACTCATCTAAACCTAGGGTTTAAGGTGTGCACAAAAAGGAGCCCCAAAGAGACGACAACCAGAGGAGCAGCTGACGACCAGAAGCTCTCTCTCGTTTCTCTCTTGAAGCCTTTGAAGTTCACCAACTCTTTGTCTTTCTTTGCTCAATCGTTTGTTCTAGTTTTCATAAGCGAGAAGAACTACATCTTTGTATTCATCATTGAAGTAATATCTAAAATCTTTTCTCTATTTATTCTTTTATGTTTATAAGTTTATTCAACCTTGCCTTGATGATTCCCTTAAACATGCTAGAGTAGTTTTCTAGTTGGGTTTAAAGTGATAATCAAAGGGGGGAGATGATCTTAGTTTAGGTGGCAATTTTTAGGGTTTGTTAGATTAATATTCTGTTTATTCTATACTTTAATTTTAAGTTTTTGTTTAATGCTTTATGTTAACCTCATAAAGTAACTATGATCTAAAGTGTGTTTGTGTCGCTAAAAACTTTCATGTGTGTTTGACCTAGCTTAGATGTGTGTGTGTCATAGGTAGCACATACCACTTACCTATGGAACTTCATGGACTAGAATCGAACCAGTTTTAGATGCTTTGATCTATGTGTCGTTGCCTGCGATAGTTGAGTAACGGAGTATAGGGATCTTAGACGGTTAGCTTGTCACCTATAAGATTATTGTTCTTTCGTGTTTCGTAGTCCGAGTCTTAGATAAACAAACTAATCCTAAACTTTCCTAGATGAATAGATCATTGATCCCCTACAATTTCCCTTGATGCCCAACGCTTTTCTTTATTATTTTACTTGCTTTTATTTACGTTATTTCTTACTTACGACCGTGAAAACCAAAACCCTCTTTTTATTAAGTCCTAGCCTTACATCTCTTCCGACGGATTCTCTAAACAACAACTCTCTCTCTGTGGGATCGATCCTTAAATACTCAAACTGATTAATTGTGCACTTACAGTAGTCGTGTGGTCTTTTTGAGGTAAAAGATTGAAGTTACAAAAATCACGCACATCACGATCAAATGCCAAACAGCTCAGGAAGAGGTTTAACTTAGTTCTGCAAGATATTGTAAGCTCCCTAGAGCTGAAGGACGTCAACTGGTCTGTACCACCATCATGCCGCCACAACGGATATGATCACATAGCCGAGGAAGAGCTTGCTGAAGCCGTCACCCAAATGAGCCTTGATCAAACCAGCTCCCCATGTATGAAACCTCTTTTGTCAGGTCAAGGAACCCCAAGAAGCCAAGAGAAGACATTGGAGCTGCAAGAGACGTGCGATACAAGCTTCACCTCCGAGAGCGATCAAGGTAGTGAAGATCAAGATCAAGACATTGAGGACATGGAAGAGCTTCAAGAGACTGATCAAGATACTTTAGAGGAACTCCAGGAAGAACCCTACTTCAAGAAGAAATCCAACAAACAAGTACAAGACAAGAACCCTGAAGTAGTTCATCGAGTAGTACAAAAAGTGATTCAGAGAACATCTTTTGGGCCTAGATCGCATCCAGTTAAGTTCTATTCAATATTTTCTATCTTTTTAGGTCCAATAAACCCCAAAAACGGCTAGAAGACGTGCTCATCACAAGAGTTAAAGTCTGATTAGTATTTTCCTTATTTGTTTTATTTTCTTGCCAAAAATAATGGTTTTGTGTTTGATTTTATTTGTTTTTCTTTCTTGCATTATTTTGCATTTATTTTTGGTCTTAAGGCTAGCTGAAGGACTCTTATAAAGTCCCCTACAGCAGTTGTACGATTTTTCACCTTTTGATAGTAATATAAGACTGGATTTTCTTACTGCTTCTCTTTAGGTGTTCTTGAGAGAATAAGCTTTGTTCTTTGTCTTGTGTGTCAGATTCCACAATGCTGAATTCATGTATTGTATCAGAGACCAATCACATCTCTGTGGTGTACTTCAATCCGCCAACACTTCCCTTTTTACCGATATCACACGAGAAAAGCGACTGTCATCGTGTCAGATCTACATCATCGACCATCTTTCCTTCAAAAGAGAGAAGCGACTGCCAGCTTGTGAAGCCATCATCTCTATCCCGGTACAAGTCTCACCACCAAGTCTTGTATAAAGACCTAAATTAGGTGTTAAACTTATTATGTTCTCACCACTCAAACTATAAGCAACAATAAACCAAAGATTCTGAATCAGATGCGCTGAAGGTTGTATTCATAGGAAAATCCGAAGTTTACCTCACGAAGCTGATATGAACACCGAGATTTCGATGAGCAGATAAACAATCCATGCAGAGAAAAATTCCATATGTAATCGATGCCCATGTCGGATTCCTCGCACTACAATCGAAGAAGACCTAATAATCCAAATATTATCATGAACGAACAGCTTTCTGATCCAAAATCTAGACAGACACACACAACAATCAATAACAAAAGGAAAGAGAAGAATTCAGCGGCGTTAAAGATCAATCTCGAATCTTGTTCTCGGTTTTTGCTTTAAGTTGTTCAAAAATAATAGTTTTGTCGTTAAGATTGTGAGAAGCCATTGTAGAATTTACAGACTGAAAAAAAAAATATAATAATAGGTTGAAGAAAACGTAAAGGAATTTGAAAGAAATGAAGAAATGACCTAAAAAGTTGAATCCTACCTGAACCGAAATTCTTAAAATAACCAAATATTTAGTAAAATCTATATCCAAACTAACCGGAATTGAACCCAACTGAACCAATAAACCGAAATATCCAGGAACCGAAAGAAAACTCCTAAAAACAATACCCAAAACTATAATTATAAATCAAAAATGTAAATTAATTTTTAGACTCAAAACAATCAATTACTGTACCTTAGATAATCAACATATATCCAAACGTTGTTAGTTTTATTTTTCAAAGTTTAATTTTACAAAATCTAACTGAATTTTAATTTTCTTTCTATTTTTCCGTTTGTGTTGTTTTTTTTTTTCTTTGGTATTTTTCTGTTATTTTGGGAAAAAATATCGAACCGAAACCTAACTGAATGCGCAAGCCTCTCTGGCAACTAATGATTGTGTGTGCATCAGTGCATGCATAGGAAAAGAGCATTAAAATAGAGGAAGACCGAACCGTGGTCAAACAATAAGTAATGTTTAAGTTGGCTTGTTCCCAAGTTTTAGTTTTAACTAGGCCAATACAAAACAGCGATGACTCAAATGATGATGACATTATAATACAAAACAAAAACAAAAAAGCAAGAAAACAAATATCAGCAAGTCCATGACGCAGATCTCTTGATTACAGGTTTCATCTGTTTGTCTTCTTCAAGAGAGATCATTCCGATATGTGAAGGATCTTCAAGCATCATCTTCGCAACTAAGTACCCCGCGATTGACCAAGTCTGGTACTTCCTAGCTTGTTTTCCAACGTACCTTCCTTGCTTACCATCGTAGTATTCAGGCCAGCAGTCTCGGTGTATCCGTGACTCAATTAGATCAATCGCACGTCTCGCGATTTGAGGCCGGCCTGTCTTGATGCATGCAGCCGTCAGCGTCCAAAGCAATACTGCACACAAAAAGATAACGATAAGGACCAAGCATTTCACATAATGTCTTTAGTTTAGAGCAAAGAATGCTGACCTGGCCAAGATCCACCGTTGTGGTAACTCCACCTAGTGTTCTTAGGATCACAACCAGTAACGATCCGCCACTCGTGACCTTCAATGCAAGGATAACATATCTTGAGCGGCATCTCGCCAACTAGCTCCTCCCAACGGTGCTCGAGGAGATCCATAATAGCCATCGACTGATCCGGTGTTGCCAAGGAAGAGAGAATGGAGACACAATTTCCCAAAGAAAACCACCTGAAATCCATACGGGCCGGGCTTACATTGCCGACAAAGTACCCTCCACGAAGGGGCATGAAGTCGAAAACCCACTCTGGTATCGAGTCCGGCATCACATTGAACTTGTTCACGGCTGTGTGTGAGTACTCCTCTGTCTTGTACCTTAACAAAAAAATTAACACTTTAGTTACGATTGAATCATAAATAATCTATACTTGAATCATTTTGACTTGAGATGTTACCTGTAGATATCGTTGAGTTGCTGGAAGTCGAGCCAAAAGTAGTTGCGCATATGGAAACTCAAGGCGTGAAGTCTCTTCACAATCCTTTCTATGAACTCTCTACCTTCCTCGTCAGGTTTAAGCATGGACAAGGCGCATCTCAGCGACATGAAAAACAGAGCTTGAATCTCTATGGGATATCCATAAACACCCTACAAAGCACAAATCAAGATTTGGTTTTAGTGTGAAGAGTCTAAAAAGATGTTTGTTCGTTTACACTAGAAGGTAGCTCTTACCATTCTCCTATCAACCATTGAACAACCATCAGCACAAAGCAGCGTTGGGAAAGTGTCAAACCCTTCGGACAAGCAGAGTGAGAGTATAAGTCTCATTCCTTTCTGACACTCTGGTGACTCAGACAGAGTCAAATCTCCCGTAGATTTCGTGTAAGCACGGAGAAGTATGATCCACCAGAATCCTGAATCAACCGGTGCTACTCTTCCTATAGCGCTTTCCCCAAAATCCGCTACGATTGTGTCGGTTTTACGGACTGGATCATGAAGCACCTTGAAGCTTGCTGGCATAACACCTTCCCCGAGCTTGAACCGATCAACCCGTTTCTCCCAACCTTGAAGCTGAAGTGTCTTGAGCAAGAAGTTTTTCACTATATCTGGCTCTCCATTCATCAGAAACGCCAGCGCACTTGGTACAAAGTCTCGTACGAACACCTACACAAAATTAAAATAAAATTTTAAGATATTATGTGCTCTGGATTCAAATGCTCTGACCAAAATAAAAACGAACGTGACCTTTATTTTATGAAATACCAAGACATTACTAGTTTGTTACCAAAATCAAATAATATGACCTTTATTTTATAAAATACCAAGAGCATTAATAAGTTTGTCTAGGTTACTAATTAGTGTTTTAAAGTTTGACTACTCAAAATCAAGAAGATAAGTGAACGATTACGATTTAGAAAAGTTTGTGTCGTTTAAACCTTTTACATATTAGCTAAGTCTTTAACAACGGTTCTATGCAACACTAAAACATAGCCATTGAGTGATTGAGAATAAAAACGTAAAATAAGCTTCTAACTAAGAGAACTATTTCACGATATATGTCTCTGTTTTTCGCTAATCGCTTGTATTGATTATGGAATAGTTTAGTTACCTGATCGTAGTTCAAGACCTCCTCGGAGGCATGGTCATAAGCTGCAATGGTACCAACAGGTTGACCACGAAAGAACACCATTGACCTTCTCAAAGCTTCCCAAGCCTCAGCAATTATCGGATGAGGCTCAAACGAGTTCCTAACAGAGAGAGGAGTGTCCAATATTGACCTACTTCCAGGAGAATGAGCCATGTCTAAGAAGCTGTCCTGTCTTACATAGCCATTCGATAACTCGCTCATTGACCTCTCGTCGAATGATCTCTTCCGTTCGATCTTTAGCTGCCTAGGCTTCTCCAAAGCCCGAGTCAGATGGAAATCATCCATCTCTGATAATGAACAATTTGTGTGTGATCCTTCAACTCTTACCCTCAATGGTTCTTTGTGACCTTCCATTTCTCTCGTTTTAATTGATAGAACAAGATCTATATGTTCAGTCATAAACCAAAAAAAAAAAGGAGACACAAAATCAGTTATTAAGATAAAATCATTAAACTGATTTCTTTCCTATCTGGAAATAAAACTATGTTCATTTTGTAACAACCATTAATATTTTTTCTGTTTTTGGAAACAATTTGTGTTTATTTTAAGATTTAAAAAAAAAAAAAAACAATTAACAAATTCTTTTTTTTGTTTAATTACTTATCCAAAGGGTTGAACATAAATGAAAAAACAAACTTATCCAAATTAATTATGTTTATTACATTATTATAATTTGTTTTTCCTATTACTCCGTTTTATTTTATTTAATTAATTATCCAAATAATTATCCAAAAACTATTGCGTCGTTGAGTCACGAGAGACAACCATAGCAAAACAAAAACAGTATACACATGAGAAATCAAAACTTATCAATGACCATGATAATAGTTCCAAACAATAATACAAGATTAGTATTAATAACAAAAAGATTAATCAAGATCCCCATGAGAACTAGATCTAGGTTTAAATACATGGTTCTAACATCAGTGAGATATATTATTAGAATAAGAAACAAACCTGGGAAGACGACGGAAGCGTCAAGAACTCGTAC
This sequence comes from Camelina laxa, assembly GCA_024034495.1. Taxonomy (NCBI): domain Eukaryota; kingdom Viridiplantae; phylum Streptophyta; class Magnoliopsida; order Brassicales; family Brassicaceae; genus Camelina; species Camelina laxa. The sequence goes on from CM043881.1 coordinate 14,617,330, forward strand.
CAAACACCGGCGATATCACCGGAGAGTGAGAGAAGAAGGGGCAAGAAAGTAAGAAAAGTGGAAAAAAGAGTCATGAAGAGTGAAGCTGTTGTTTTATAGATTAGATTACAAGAAGGAAGAAGAAGACAAAACAGGACTTGTTAAAGAGACCGAAACAAAACAAAACGGGGTCTGGTAAGGGAAACATGTCGACGAAAGGGACGGAGTTTACCGGTAGTTACCGGTAAAGATACGGTCAAGTTGTGTTATTGGTTGTACGTAGAGTAACTGGTAACGTACTGAACGAGTAAGTGAATCTCATTGTCTGATTTGGTCATTGGACTTTTCGCTTGGGATACTTATTTTATCGGTTTCCCAGTCACTTTTTATCTTTATTGTTATTATTGATTTTTTTTTTGACATATAAACCAAACACAGTGGTGGACTGGTAGCTTGCTAGTGTGTTAGGTAGACAATATAATAATAATTAATAGGTATATATCACATTTATGTAATGTTTTATTTTTTTGTAGAATGATGAGAGCTTTAATAAAATAATTCATGTTCACAGAAATCAGTAGGCATTCGGATGCTCGGGGTGGACCTAGAACATAAAAATTGCAGATTAATTAAGGATTATTTTGTTTACAACAAAAAAAAACCAAAGATTATTTTTTGTATTTGTATATAATTTATGTTTCAATGAATATATTATGTCAAATACAGTTTATTATGTTGAACCATGTATACACTTTTGATGATGGTTCAGTTTTTATAAAAACAAAAAAAAATTTATTTGCTTCAAGGCTCAGTAAGAATTTTATGAATCTGCACGTGAAGGGATCTGCAGCTTGTTGGTCTGACAACAAAGATGAAGCGGAGTTTGGCTGAGGAGCTGCAAAGGCTCTAATTGGTTTCACTAATTAAGATTGTTTGCAAACAAACCGCTATTATGATCACCAATCAACATCTCGTTTAGAGATAGCGGTTGACCATCTTGGTTGAAGATTTTGGTTGGAAAAGATGGTTAAACCTTACTTTTAGTGGTTGCAAACACCAACTTGAGTCACTTCATTAAACCAACGTTTGGTGAAGTTTCAAAATTACACAGTTTTTATTTTGGCATTTTAACATTTTTAATTTAACTATGTTCATATATCTTATTATAAATTTTTCAATAATTTATTACTCTAATTTTTCATTTTCCAACTAAATTAATTTAATTTTTACTATTTATTATTATCCAATCGCTACAATGTTATCAATCAAACTAAATACTCAACCGCTCTCTTTAACTGTATCATCTTTTCTTTTGCTATCTTTAACCGTTATCTTTCTAACCGTCTTCTTTACAACCGCTCGTAATTTTCTAACCGCCTCGTTTAAACGTGGTTACCAATCAGAACTTAAGACTAACTCGTGCTTCTCATTCTCAGCCTTTGCTAACAATGTGAGGAACCAAAGAACCAAACTGAACCGATTAGAAAAATGATTACCAAACCAAATTGAACTCGAATCCAAATAATTTTATTATATTTTGGATTCATATTAATTTGTAAAAGCTTTACTATCAAATTTATTATTAATTAATTACTTGTAAGAAATACAATAAATTATGTAATCACTAATATATGTGGAAATTATATTTTTAACTAGAGATTACAAAATGAGTTTTTTAAAAGAATTGTACAATCATGTTTTAGTGGATAATTTTTGAATCGGGTTGTTCAAGAAAATATTGGCAATATTATTGATAGTTGAATATTTAGCAAAATGTTTGTTGATTGACAATTTAACATTACTACTTTTTGTAATAAATGTTAGTAATGAATTTAAATTTTATTTATACTAGATTAGGATCCGCGTAATACACAGTTTTATAATTAAAAATTTTTATAAGTTTATTAAAAACTATAATATCAAATAACTCAATAATTTAGCAATATATTATTCCTAAATTATAACATTTATGATATAACATACATGTCTTTCTTTAGTTACAAATTTAGTAGGTTTTCATGTAATCACATGTACATATTATGCTAAAATTTAATCAGACCAACCATAAATTTAATCATAAAAAGTTAGGATTTTAAATCACAAAATATGCTTTTAAAAGAGGTCAAAAAAATATGCTTTTAAAGATTCACTTATAATATATAAAAATATTACCAAAATTAGTAAAGATAAGTCAATATATTGTCTGAAAATTAATTTTACAGAAAAATAATTGTAGTAATTAAAATCAGATAAGATTTATGTTAATATGAAAGATCCATACAATTTAGGTACATTTTATATTTTTTTTTCTTAAATGATTATTAACTTGCTAGAATTGGTTTTACGACTGGTTTAGGTATAACGCTGAAAATAACACAAATAAAAAACAAAATCATAGTATTGTGCATTAATCAAAAATATATTAGAAAAATACATTTGTAATATAAATATATATATATATAATTCAAAATTGTTAACCCTCATCTCAATTTATATACTTTAGAGAAATAATCATAGATCTTTGTGAGGGTGTCTATATACCTTATTTGTTTACAAGTGGTCTCGTAGCTCAGTTGGTTAGAGCGTTGGTCTTATGAGCCGAAGGTCGCGGGTTCGAGCCCCGCCGAGACCATTTGTCTTAATTCAATTTAAATTATATATTTTTCAACAAAAAAAATCATAGATATGGGAATTTAGATTTTATGGAACTGAGATTCTAAGAATAAAGTATCGACAATTCTAAAACAATATATTTTAAAAAAGTCTCATGTAAAATACATTTTTCCTCTGAATTATCTGTAAATTTAGTTATACTTATTCTAAGCTATTAATAATTATATCGGGTTTTCTATAATATTGATATGTAGAGATGTAATTTACTCATCTTCTTTTATTTGTGTTTCTTTTTTCAGGAAAAAAAAATATGCATATTTTAAGTATAAATAAGATTAAAATGTTGTTACTTCGTTTTTTTTAACTATTGCACCACAACATGTTGGCCTATTAAGTATTAACGAAATCCCTACATTAATAGAAAGTAAGACTCGATCTCTAGTGTGATGGGGCCTTCTACAATTGGACATACTAATTGGTCATTGCACTAATGTCACTTCATGTTCTTACTTCATTTTTTCAGCAGGAAAAAAAAACTTTAACCACTTTTTTTAATTAATTTACACTAACAAAAAAAACTGATAGAATCAGGTATAATTCGATAAATTAGTTATTTTAAACATGTTTAACAAATTTCTATATTTTTGATTATGTATAGATTTACTTTTTATGATAGGTTTAGAAATTAATATTTTATTTTTAACATTTTTTGTAAATATAAAATTGACGTTTGTTAACATCTAATCTATACAATTCTCACATGTCACTGATTTGTAGAATTTGGCAATGTATTTGATAATGGTTAATATTTAGCAAAAATTTTGGTGATTAACAATTTAAAATCATTAGATTTTTGTAATATATATGAATAAGAAATTATATATATATATATAGACCTAAATTAGTTTATTTATACAAAAAGGTAAATAACTCTATTTACTAAATAAAATACACTTTTTTTTTTCTTTCAAAAAGTCAAAAACAATTTATTGCTATCATTTTCCTACAATATATTTTTAATAAAATTTTATTAAAAACAAATAACCCATCTATCCGTTACTAATATAGTAATATAGTATTATAAGCAAACGAAAGAAGCTTATCTCAAAATGATTGCTCCTTCCTCATCGGAAGTAAAGATTATTATTATTCATCGGAAGTAAAGATTATCTCAAAATGCTTTGTCAAACCCAAAACACTCCCTAAAAATGGAAAGACCAATACCATTAGATCATTTCATTCTCTCCATCCATTACATCCAAAAGGGTCTTCTCTTTCTCAAACCATCGTTTTCTAAATCTGACGATGCAAAAGAGTTCATGGAGACTTTGCTGCAGAAGCTCAAAGACTCGCTTGCCACAACACTTTTCCATTTCTATCTTCTGGAAGGTCGCCTCTCCACTTTATATTCCGACATTCAAAGTCAAAGATCTCACTCAGTGTTTGTGGATTGTAATAACAGTCCTTGTGCTGGATTTATCCATGCTGAATCAGATCTAAGTGTATCATTGGGTATTTGGGTCTAAGTATGTTCATTTGGTTGTTCAATCTTTCTTTGATCACCACAAAGCACTGAACCGCGATGGTTACACCATGAGTCTCTTATCAGTCAAGGTACGTTTTACTCATTCTTGTATATAGCTATCTCAAATATCATATTATTCAAATATATATATAAACAGAGTTGTCATATTGTGTTATATAGGTAACATAATTGGTAGATGGAGGTGTTTATAGGATTGTCGATGAATCATTCGGTTGGAGATGGATGTTCCTTCTGGCAGTTCTTCAACTCTTTTTCCGATATCTTTAATTCACAAGAAGACACAACCATTGATAGTAACAACAACACATTGCTTTGTCTCAAGAATCCTCCAATCTTTTGTGAAGTGTCCGGTCCAACTAACAGCGTTCCATCTAGTGAACCTGATGATGAGTCCATTAGTCTTTACGAAACTCAGGTTTCGAAGAAGAGAATGTTCAATTTCTCATCAGAAACAGTGGCGTTGCTGAAATCAAAGGCGAATCAAGTCCTAAAAATTAAAATGTGTTAACATATAAGTTTTTGAAACGATGAATTTTAATAAGTTAGAGATATACTGATCACTGATATTGTAACATTTTTTCTTCTTTTCAAAGTACTTATGCGGCTGTGCCATTATACTCGTGAGTCCTTTAGCGTTTCCTTTGCATGCAAGCGTTCCGTTTTAAGCCGAAGTAAGGTAATGGGCTTTTCGTATACTTTAGTAGTATTATTAATCCGTTTAAGACATTTTGTTTTCGAGCCCAACTAGTCTCTTACTAGTCCAAAAGTTGTAAAACTTAATAGAAATAGACATTGTAAAATCTTTAGCTAAACCTAAGTTATTCAGAGCCAAAAGTATATAGTTCGATCAAGATACTGAATGTATATAAAATAGAGAGAAAAAAAGTATCACTCGATCAATGTCAATTCAGTGGCTGCTTTTTTTCTTGTTCTTTATTATAACAATAGAAACTATAATGAAACTTATAGTTTAAAATGAGGTTAACAATGAAATCACTATCACTATGGATGATAACAAAAACCATGCTGCCTGCGGCTCCATTCAAAGCCCAAAGGCATGGACTCTTATCATTCATATTCTATTAATTAGATTATATTACTTATCCCAAAAAGTGTATACACATATAGGTTTTGTAGATTAGTTTATGCAAAAAAAACAAAGTGATGGGGGCTTCAATAGATCGAATAGTTGGCATGACAACGCCACATACACATGCAAATCTCAAACATCTGAGTTGAGCCCATCATTTCATACACAATCTCATGTTTTTTCCTCATCCAAAAAAGTCCCTTTTTCTAATATTTTCTTTTTCCCCAATTGTTAGTTTCTTTTTAAATCATTTGCCAGCTAAAAAGTTGCACAAGCTAAAACATGATCCATCATTTCCTCTCTTCTTTTTCTTCTTCCTTTTTTTTTTCTCTTTTTTTTTGGGTGTAAAAAATAATTTCATAGATAGTAATGGTATACTACCCCAATCATACTTCATTAACTTTTTATGGAATAACAAAAAGGAATTAAAATTAGTACAAAACATAACAAAGTTCGAGTAAGAAAACGTAACAAAGTCTCGAAACGCATTTGGGGATTACATATCTAATATGTAGTATTTGGATTTTACAAAAGACTCAGCTTATGTTGCATGACTTTCAACTGTTTGTTCACTCTCCTTTTGCCAATTGCAATAATTGTCGGTTGAAAGTATAACCGGGATATAAATTAAAGACCTTCTTTTTACCTACTAATATCAATTTTTGATGAGTTGACACACAAAAAAAAAGTATTTATATTTATTATAAGCACAAAAATATCGTTTATACTTTTTTACGGTGTGATGGAAAAAAATAGTTTCGGTTTTGAACTTTCAAAAAGTTAGTTGTTCATATTTGGTAGTATGATACATGATAACATAAAGATATGGTTTTGCCTAGATTGACATAGATATACAATGTTGTTTAGAAAATGGAAGAAATAAAGATGACATGTATGTATTTTACTCGACATGGCGACATACTTGTCAATTAATTTCCTATATAAAATTTGAATTAATACCTTATTAGTTAGAGAAAACAAGAAGACGTTCGCATTTGTTTGCATTTTTGTTGACTTGATCAATGGAATCTTCATATTTTTTTGTTTATTTACTTTTGATATATCGTAGTACCACATATATATATATATATATATATATATATATATATTAATATTTCACTAAACAAAGTCCGATAGTTAGCTGATTAGATTTGACAAAGTCTACACCTAATAATATCCTCTTTATCTTAATTACAAATCTGAAATCTCATAGCTTTTGAAACTATCTTCACCAAATCTTTTGCAGAAACTTTCAAATCGCTCATAACTAGTAGAGTTTTTTTTTTTTAAATTAATCCAATGCCAATTTCTTTGAGAAGTTTGACAACCTACAAATACAATCACATATGGTAATTGAAACCAATTTTTACACTGTTTTATTTAAGAATCTGAAATGAAAAAAAAATTGTAGATTCAACTGAACGGGTAAAATAGGTAATGTTATAGATAAACGAGACAAGACAACTCTGTCAATTACTAAAAAGTTTGAAACCAAAATAAACATTGCTGACACCAACTCAAATGAAACCAACGTCACACTTTTTGACAATGTCACCGTATCCACTTGTATCTATGCTACTCAACAACTTCATCAAACTCTCTCCCCTTCCACGTACCTATTACATCTCAGCCCTTCCTTTCACCACCTCAACAGATCTACGGCCATATTATTTCCTAATACTTTATGTTTATTTACTTACTCTTATTAGATTACACCATAGAGTACAAATCAAATCTTGTTCTGCCACATTCTTTAAACTGCTAAATCATAGGTTAGAACATCGCTAAATATATGTAATTTTTTATTTGATTGATATAAATACGATTTTTTTATATTCATTCCTGATCAAATTGAAATTTTTACGAAAAGGTCGAACCTTTCTTCTATGCAAACTCTCCGGTTCGCCGGAAAAATAAAACACTGCGGCGTCACCGGAGTTAGTATTAACAAAGCTTCTTGAAAATAGTCTTCTCTGTTTTGAGTTTTAAAAAAACTCAGACATGGGTAATTGTATCGCCTGCGTCAAGTTTGACCCAGAAGATTCAAAACAAAACCAGAGGAAGAAGAAGACACCACGGGAACGGAAACGTAACTTATACGACGATCCCGATAGTTTAAGATCTCACGCTCCGTTACGTGTGATCCCTATGAGCCATCAATCTCAGATCAGCGACAAGTATATCCTAGGAAGAGAACTCGGTCGGGGCGAGTTCGGAATCACATACCTCTGTACAGACCGAGAGACTCGTGAAGCTTTAGCCTGCAAATCAATCTCCAAGAGAAAGCTCCGTACCGCCATAGACGTTGAAGACGTCCGCCGTGAGGTGACGATCATGTCGACTATTCCGGAACACCCTAACGTTGTGAAACTCAAGGCGACTTATGAGGACAACGAGAACGTTCATCTTGTGATGGAGCTTTGTGAAGGAGGCGAGCTTTTTGATCGAATCGTTGCCAGGGGACATTATACAGAGCGTGCGGCGGCTACAGTTGCGAGGACGATCGCTGAGGTTGTGAGGATGTGTCATATCAATGGTGTTATGCATAGAGATTTGAAGCCTGAGAATTTCTTGTTTGCTAACAAGAAGGAGAACTCTGCTCTTAAAGCCATTGATTTTGGCTTATCTGTGCTTTTCAAACCTGGTAATTTCCTTAAATAGGGGATTTTTTTTTTTTTTTGTGTGCTAAATTTAGAAATCTTTGATCTCCATTGAGCTAAAAAGGTCTCACTTCGGTTGAGAGTTTTCTGTTCCTTTTGAGTCTTTTTTTTTTTTTATATAAAGATTGAATTTTTATATCATTTTGCAGGAGAGAGGTTTACAGAGATTGTAGGAAGTCCTTATTATATGGCTCCAGAAGTGTTGAAGAGAAATTATGGACCAGAGGTTGATGTGTGGAGTGCTGGAGTTATCCTCTATATCTTGCTCTGTGGTGTTCCTCCGTTTTGGGCAGGTAAAGCAGCTTTAATAATTCATATTAGAAGGCTAATAGAAGTTGTTTCGTATATGCTGAGTGGTTCAAGGTTTTTGATTACAGAGACTGAACAAGGTGTGGCTCTTGCAATCTTGAGAGGAGTTCTTGATTTTAAGAGAGATCCGTGGTCACAGATATCAGAGAGTGCAAAGAGCCTTGTGAAGCAGATGTTGGAACCTGATCCCACTAAGCGTTTGACTGCTCAGCAAGTTCTTGGTAATGAAATGATCTTCTGTCTGTCACTATTGTGCTTTATTCATCTTCTTGCTTTGGATTTGAACTTGTTTCTGCGGTTACTGTTTCTTTCTTTGCAGATCACCCTTGGATACAGAATGCTAAGAAAGCTCCAAATGTTCCTTTAGGGGATATTGTTAGGTCAAGGTTGAAGCAATTCTCTATGATGAATAGATTGAAAAAGAAAGCTTTGCGCGTAAGTGTTGCCTCTCAATATTTTTTTTCAAATGAGTTTTATACTTTTGGAGCTTTGATTGGTTTCACTTACTCTCTTTTTTGTTGCTAACCAGGTAATCGCCGAGCACTTGTCTATCCAAGAAGTTGAAGTGATCAGAAACATGTTTACACTGATGGATGATGACAACGACGGTAAAATATCATACTTAGAACTCAGAGCTGGACTCAAGAAAGTTGGTTCACAACTGGGTGAAGCAGAGATCAAACTGTTGATGGAAGTGGTAAAAGATTTTACCAAAACCCTGAGTATTTTTCTTGATCAAAAGATTATACCTCTCTGGTACTAACATTGTATGAATGTTTGATGTAGGCCGATGTTAACGGAAATGGATGTCTAGACTATGGAGAGTTTGTAGCAGTGATAATTCACTTGCAGAAGATGGAGAATGATGAACATTTTAGACAAGCTTTTATGTTCTTTGACAAAGATGGAAGTGGATACATCGAATCAGAAGAACTACGGGAAGCTTTAACCGACGACTTAGGTGAACCAGACAACAGCGTTATAATCGATATCATGCGTGAAGTTGACACTGACAAGGTTTTTCTACAACTGTATACATAGTCTCTTTCTCCCTAACAAACTTTTTTTATACAAGGATTATGTTTGATTTTTGCAGGATGGACGAATAAACTACGATGAGTTTGTGGTGATGATGAAAGCTGGAACAGATTGGAGAAAGGCATCAAGACAATACTCAAGAGAGAGGTTTAAAAGCTTAAGCTTAAACTTGATGAAAGATGGTTCAATGCATCTACACGACGCACTCACTGGACAATCTATTGCAGTTTGATCTTTACACCTTGTTTATCACCACCAAAACAGAAGCAATCTGATGGCTGCTTTTTTTTACACGTTCAACATGGGTTTTTTTTTTTGTTTAAGATGTGATTTTGGCTTACTTCACTTTGCTTTCTAGAGATTCTTTATAATTTTGGCCTTCTGTAATTTGTGGGAGTTAGTTAGGCTTTCTTCACTTGGGAATGAATGTATTTGTATGTAATGGTTTGTTTAATTGTTATAAAGCTTTCTTTCTGACTTAGCTTTTTTTTTTTTTTTTTTTTTTTTAATATTTCACTCAGCTTACAGTTATGATTTCAGCAACTGACAAAAATCAAAAAGTTTTAATATGTTTGGTTTACAAAGAAAGAATCAGTCAGCTTCTTGAAGTCCATCCAAAACAACAGATCCAACCAACAAAACAACTCCTGTAAGGGCAAGAGCACCAGCCAAAACCGACTGAGCAACCACCAGAGTAGTTGAGTCATCCGGAATCAGCACAATGGCTACAATTGCAGCCGTCAAAGCCGGTAATGAAGCCGAGGCTAAGACCGCAGGAGATGTTCCGGCTAAATTTTCAAGGAGACTGAGAAGACCAAGCTCCTCTGCTTTGGAGAAGACTTTAAGCTTCTCAAGAGATGACAATGTGAGTCCCAACTCCTCTGCTTTTGAGAGAAGTCCAGATTTCTCAACGTTGCTCAGAACTTTCCGCTTCTCCAGCTTCTTGAAAACGTCCACGTTCACTTGCTCACTCCCTTCGAAGAACAATCCAGCTCCGTACCATTGTTTCTTCCATTTCGCATCATATTTGTTCACCTTATTTTTTATTCAGTGATCACAGTTACACAAATTAAAATGGATTATATTAAAAAAAAAAACTCTGCGACAATACTATACAGAGACTTTGAAGTCTTTGTTTCATTTAAGAAAGTATCAAAATTTAAAAAATAGACCAAATTTACAAAGATCCGTAGATCAATTGCCATCAAATGTTTACTAAAGCCAGAGAAGAAGTACTCTAAAAGATTACTCTCTAAATCTATCTTGAGAACCAAAAAAAGATTCATACTTTAATAAAAGGGAGAAAGGTCTCAGAGCTTTAAACAAAGGAGACGATGAACAGAGTGTAGTCACCTTTTTCTGGGGAGCCATAGAGACGACGGAGAAAGATGCTGGTGATTTGCCGACGGTATAAGAGCGACGAAAGCGGGGGAGAACGGGATTAGAGAGAAATCGTGTTTGCAAGTGAGCCGACGGAGACGATATCGGAGCGCCGACGACAGCCATTGGGAGGGAAGGAAGACCAAATCGAAGCAGATGAACAAAAGTTTCTTTTGGATATTTTTTTCTATCTTGTTTTTGTTTTAGCGTTCGCACAAGTCACTAACTATCTGCAAACTCTGGGAGACAGAGAAACTGCCACGTCAAATGATGTCTTTGTAATTTAAACCAATCATATTCCTCAGCGCTTTATCTCCGTTTCTTTCATTGTTTAGATCAAATTCTGACCGTGCGTTCTACTACTCCAGATCTTTTGAGAAGCCATACGTGTCATTGTAGCATTAGTTGGTAGTAATTTTTTGTTTTTTTTTGTTTTTTCTTCGCGATGTTGTATCCCAACGGTGGATCTGTAGCTACAAAATATCCTATAAAAGCTTTTGAAGCCGGCCAGTTTTGCATTTGCAGTGAACAAAGAGGAGTGTTATTATTAGAGTCTCTGTGAGAAGCTTTGTGTACATTCACTTTTTCTTGTTGCTTTGACTGAAATGTTGCTTACTTAAGTCAGAAAGATTTTACTTTTCTTTTGTGTACTAATTAGTTTTGTTAGTGGACCTGTGTCTTGTATTCCTTAAGGCCCATACCAGAATCTCATTACACAAAGCCCAACTGATTGATACAAGAGGAAGAGGAAGAGATGAGCGGGAAAAAGGCTATTTCCTATTTGTACCCGTCCGAAAAATGTGAATTCTTTCCGGTACGAATACGTAGTGCTAATTTAGACATATACTCCAATAAAATTCATAATTTATACGTGTATTTATAAAATTAAGCCAATTTCAGAGTTCACATTAACAGATTTAAGTCAACTGCTACAGATGTTGACTCAGACTCCACGTGTTGAATGACGTGACATCGAACTCTTGAAACGACGTCGTTTTGCTATATAACCTCGGAAAAAATTTGTTAAAAATCCACACTATTGTGGTTCGAACCCGCGATATGTTCAGCGTAGGATGTAACCAGTAAATCCCACAACCATATTCGAAAGTATCGTACATATTTGTTCTCATAAACCTAAAACAGATCTAAGTCTCGATAAAATAAAATTTCGTCGTTTTGAATTCGGGAAAAATTAGAAATCCTACGGTAATAAAATCCTTTTTGGAGAATACTCATGTTAGATTTGGCCACTAGTGACATGTTATATTCCTCACATGTGGAGATAGATGATATCACTAAAAACCAAGATCCGGTGACACACCTACCTCATTTAGAAACTTTGCTATTGTCATCCAAGTTCGGTTAATACCTTGTATTTACAGTTATACCTAGAGGGCTCTAGAGATATATGTGAGGTTGTGTTATGGGATGGTTTCAATAGAAGGATACATCCAAATGGTGATGGTGGTTTCAGACTTTCAGTAGAAGGGTACATCCAAACAGAACGACAGAGATCTCTTCTTTCCAGTTGCTAACGGCATTCATATGGAGAAGCATAACAAGAGCAAGAAAACTACCGAATGATCAAGAAACCACTTGCAGGTTTGCTGCTGGGAATATATCAAGAACGAATCCACCACTGCCAACGGATTTTTTGGTAATTACATTTCTCTTGTGAAAACAACTTCGAACGTTGGTGATTTATTGGAGAATGAATTCAGATAGGCTGCTTTGAAGCTGCATCAAGATGTATCGGAACACACTATCGAAAAGATCTCTGCTGAGATAGATAGATGGTTGAAGTCTCCTTTACATATGCAAGTGTATCGACTTTCGAGTTCGAACATTATTCACATGGGAAGCTCTCTAAGGTTTAACAAGAATGGATGCGAGTTTGGGATGGGGAAAGCAGTTGTAGTTAGAAGCGGTTATGGCGGTAAGTATGATGGAAAAGTTTCAGCTATCCAGGAAGAGAAGGAGGAGCAAGCATAGATTTGGAAGTATGTCCACTTCCCGATTTTATGGAAGCTTTGGAATCAGATCAAGAGTTCATGTCTCTTGTCTCTTCTTCTTCATATTTCTAGACACAAGACTCAAGTTGTTCCCTATTTTAAATGTTAAGCTTTGGAATCAAATGTTCCAACTACTGTATTTGCTTGTTACTTATTTTACATGCAATTTCCAATGTTAAACCATTTTTATCAAGGAAGAAGTAAGAAAACTCCCAGATAATATGTACAAAAATATTTGATAGAAGATATGAGAGACAGCTTTTCTATACATGTTCCCATTCCACTGCCACATTATTCAGCAGTTCAGCTGGCCAAGAAGGCCTTCATCTTGTTTTGTTGTCTTCATCTGTTTCCGCAGCATGATACTTAGAATTTTGGTAAACCAAAAAAAAAAAATTTGCAACCCCAGAAGGTAAGAAGAGAGAATCCAAACCTTTATTTTCTGACAAGAATCAGCAGATTCTGCGATTTAGGGGTTCTTGATTGTGGTTTGGGTAAAAATGATTCAGTCCCCTCTGTATAACCAAATAAATTGTCTCATATTTTCTAACTAAACAAGATAGTTTTTCAAAAATACCACATTACTTAACTTTGTTCTATTGGTAAAACTTTTCATTTAAAAAAAAAACTTATTATTATTTCTTATGAGATTGTCTCATTCTTATGAAAATGTATCATATTATGAAGTAAAGTAACACAACAATTTTATATGTGGTCTTGTATTTTCTCTTTTTTATTCTCAAAAATTTATTATTAGGCCAAACTTTTCTTAAGAAATTCATAAATACACGTAACTCAGAACATCGGTTTATGTATAATGCATGTGTAGTTCTTTGTGATTATTAAATTTATCTCCAATTTAAGTTACTTTTCCTTCTAACTTTTAGGATAGCTATCATCAAACAAAACTTGAGCACACAAATTTGAAATAATAACAAAGATTTTACGATAGCTATCACCAATATAAACAATGAGTCTATTCCTGACTGGGTTACAAATCATAGAGTACTATTTTAATTAATATGTGGTTGACAAAAAAAAATAAGTATCAAAATGAGTTTTGACTGCTTAATGAGAATGTTAGCATATTTATTTTATTTTATTTTATAAATACTAATTCAAGTTAGTTTGACATGACGGAAAAAAAATTTACCTAGGGAATTAAATCATGCTACATTGCTACATCTGGGATTAAATCATGCTACATGTATGTTTGTATAAGTTTTGGGGTTAGTAATCTTTTAAGTAGGTAAACATTGACATATATATATAAGGGTAATTCTCAAAAATAACACATATTTAAGTTTTTAGTCCAAAATTAGCATAACTTCTCAAATGTTTCAAAAATAGCACAAATTTATTATAAAAATAAATAAAACATAATAAAACTAAAACAAAATCGTGACATTGCGAATTCTTCCTAACTCCTTCTCTCCGATGATTTCAAAGCCAATCTTAGAGATTTGAAGAGCGATTATAAGATTTTGAAACCATTAGATCCGCAGAGGAGTCTCTGAGATTGTGTGACGGCAGAGAGAATCATGTTGCTATTACACGAAGTTGTTGTGCAGCATGCGCCGGACGTTGGAGGCGTGTAACACCGTGAGAGCTGCGATTAAGAGATTTGGTGTGGTGGTTGTGAGAGAGATGTCAACGGTGGTGATGATTCGGTGAAGAGCTACGATAGAGGATTTTGAGAAGAGCTTTCGAATCTCATGTCCGGAGAAACAGACAACGGTGGTGATGATTCGGGGACGGCGGCGGTGTTGCCGTCGAGGGTTGTTGTGAAAGGGAAGGACATTGGTTGAGCAGAGGTAGTGATGAGGTTCGTGGAAGAAGGTTTGCTTGGTGAGTTACTTAGAGGGGTTCTACTGAAGAAAGATCAGTGTGGCGGTGGTTGCGATGGTTTAGCGTGACATCAAACTTGGTAAGCAATATCTTCTCGTGGATTTGTAACCAACAAAGATCTAAAAGGTTTCGTCTCAGAAAGCCATTGTTGTAGGTTTCAGATTTGACATCGCACGCTGTTGGTAATTTGCTTTTCAGCCTATGTAAGAGAATCCTCTTCGAGGTCCTTCTATGACGTGTGGTGATGTGTTATTAATAAAATTCATTACTTTGTATAATTTTTGATGTTTGTCAACTTCTCCTTTTGAACAAAGCTACTATTTTCTAGATCTTTGGAGATGTGTTATGTGTTGTTTTATACCAGATTGGAGAAGATGGGGGGGGGGCTTTAGATGTATCAATGGTGGTTAGTAAACACCATGTGTAGCGTTTGTTCACTTGTGATGATGTAGTGGTCAAGTGCATGGAATGTAGAGAATCATCTTGTTCGTTGTCCCATTTGCAGATAAACACAACACTCACTAGTAATATTGGCATCACATATAAACTATAACAATTGCATTATCACTTGAGATCAACATTGGTTGTTGCAGCAAGATAGTGTATGATGTCACTTTGTAGTGATAATGGTGGAAGTGTGAGACAACAAGATTCGTTTTGTGGTGATGTTGTTCTTAAGCCTACTTATGGGTGTGTCTCTTGGTTTGGACTTATGGCTTATGCGTCCTCATTGGATGTGATTGGGTGTTTTGGCTCTATGATTGTTGATGTTATAATGATTGTTCATGCTATTTCTGGGTATAATAAAACAACTTAAGTTAAAAGCACTGTTTTGAAAATTTAGGAAGGACTCAATAATATCCATGAATAACTCCTTACAATTCAGGATGATCTTCATGAAATAATGTGGAGTCACAAGTTATAATGTCTATTCCACAGTGAAGAGTCTTGAACAGACTGTGTAGCCACAAGTTATAAATAGTGTTTGAGTTGGTTTTAAGTTATAAATAACTTAAATTCAGGAAACAATCATTGAAAATTAGGAAGGATTCCCAAATATTTAGGAACGATTTCTTGGTTTCATGAAATTCAGGAAAGATATCTTGAGAGCTTATGGTGACATTCATAAAAAAAATGTTCTGGGATTCCTTTAAATTCATGAAGAATTGCATGATGTTTAGGAAAGATCCTTTAAATTTTAGGTTTTTTAATTAAAATATAGCATTTTTGGCCTCTGTCACGAATCAAACAACAAACCCTTTAAGAATTGTCTAATAAAGTGTAACAAATAACTCAAGCTTTTCATTCAAGGAAAGTGGAACAATAAACATGTAAAAAGATCAAGCTAGATGAAAAAAAAATCGATTTAGGAATGATTAGATGATGTTTAGGAAAGATCCTTTAAAATTTAGGATGTCCTTCATTTAAGAAATAATGAGCTTTCTAGAATATATTAGGAATTGGACCATACCTTCAAAAGTTGTCTAAGAAAGAGTGTAACCATTAAACCAACCTTTTCATTCGTGGAAAATATAACAATATACAATAATATAGGTAAAAAGATCACGCTGGATGCAAAAAAAAAAAAGATCATGAAAGATTGGATGATGTTTAGGAAGGATCCTTGAATTTTGAGAAGGATTTCCTAAATGTTCAGAAATCTCAAAAATAGAGATGGTCATAACCAGAAGATCCTCTTCCATCTTTTGCGCCTCATCAACATGCACTACTAGCCCACTCCATAACAGACAAACTAGAAACTAAAGATATTAAAATCAACAAAGATAACAAATTTTCTTACTCTTTACCAGCTGTTTTGTTCTCAGTGGCATTATATCAAACACTTGGTATGCAACAGCTTTGGTGTTGACATATGCTGACTTTGTACAACACAAAACCACTATTTGGACATATGATTCATCAAAGACTGGACTTAAAATATCAGTTACGACCAGAGGTTGTGCAGCACAAGTAGTCTCTATGTTTGATCCATTTTCCTCCGATGCAACATGATAGACAACATAAAGCATTCTTCTCTTGTCATTTTTGACCAAGTTGAGAAGATTGTACTCGCTTGAGCTACTTTACCAGATTTAATCACTCCTAATCAGCTTACGCTTCTTGACAAAATAACCATAAGGATACTTCAAAACTCACACACACAATCTCACAATTGTTTCTATCATCTTGTAGCATATGATTTCCATAATCCATTAGCTGAACCCAAGTAAACAAATGCTAGAAACGTATGCAGTTCTGTTAAACATGAACTTTTTAGTGAAGGTATAGCTTCTTCTACCTTCAGGTGAGTATTTGCAGAAGTAGTGGAATATTTTTAAAAAGTGGATAAAAAGAGCAACGAGACAAACGATCCTAACCACAAGGAACATGCCTTTGAACAGAGAACGGACAAATGTGATCAGAATTATGTTTTATCATATTGGTAAAGAGAGAAGAAATTTAGAAGATGACTCACAAATCCCCAACCGCATCTATTGAATTTTTGGCCTCTTTTTAGCTGCATCTGTATCAAATCCTTCTAATTGATTGAAGCAACACCTCTTAAAAACATAGCCTCGCATGTGAATTGCCAAACCCAAAAAATTGATGAAATAAATCAATTTAAACACAGAGCGCATCTAGAAAGCTCCTCACTATTACAAAGCACATCGTCCATATCTAGTCAGAACCACCGATACTTTGCCCCAGTCATCCACTGTTATTGTCGCCGGAGGACTCTCCGCCGCCACACACTATCGTAACAATGGCGGAAGTCCCGATTAGCTTAAATAAACTCTAGTTTTTTATCGAAATCTGGTGAATGAAGATGCTCTTGATGTAGATTTTGATCGTAATGGAATCAGTCAATCGATTTGGCACTTATTTGAAAAAAATGAGATCGAAAATGAAGATTTCAGTTCGGCATCTTCACCATAAGCTTCACGGGAGTTAAGAAATCTAAAATCATGAATTTAATTTTAGAAAATAAGTATTTTATTATTTAAGTTAAATAATAATTTAATGTATATACAAATGCTAGTTTTGGAAAATATGAGTGTATGTGCTACATTTGGAAGAAAAACTTAGAATTGTGCTATTTTAGGGTATTTCTCTATATATAATATGCAAAAATACTATAATGGTTTAACACAAAAATTCTTTAATTCAAAGTTTTAGTATCACTTAAAAAAATGATTCAATATGAAAATAAAATAAAAAAAAGTAAAAATTATAGACGACTAATGATAATGATTAAAATATTATCTTTGATATATTGATACTGATAATAATTTATATCTAACAAATTACAAAAAAACAAAAAAGGATTTTTAATTTAAAATTATTATTAAGGCAAAGATTTTAGCAACAAACATGTTTGGATCTTTTTATTAAGTTTTTTGTTGTTGTTTACGTGTTAAGGCCTCTCTACTGAATGAAGATATTTGTTTGTCTAGAAAATGACTGCAATAATACGAAAACTGTAGTACTTATCCAGGCACCAGTCATTCGTGTGTTGGTAATTCTAGCTCTTGGTTTCATTTAACATCAAAGTTTTTTTTTGGAATTACACTTTCTAATAAACAAAGAAAGAAGGATCAATGAAACAAGTAGCATGCACCAGTTGTTAGTGGTCGAATAGTGATGTAATTATGTTGAGTGATGCCTATTTTGTAGTCAACCCAAACTAAATGAATCAGAGAAACCAAGTAAAGAAACTAGTAGTTACAGGTCACGAGGTTAGTAAAAATCATGATCAAACTTTTTGTATTAGGTGTGAAACTAGACTAATCTAGAGTTAAGCTTGTCTAGTAAAGTGTTTTACTGAGTGTGCAAGAAAGAGAGCATGGTGTGTGTGTAAGAGAGTTGTTAGATTGCTTTTTGATTATAAGTATGTATGAAAAACAAGTAAGTGGTATGTAATCTTTCGATGATTGAAGTTTAAAAGAAAGAAGTTCTCTTACTCTCTGTTTTATCTCTGAAATCAAAACAAACAACAATCTCAACATGGTATCAGAGCATCACTGATCACTAGAACGACAACATGGTTCAAGAAGTCGGAAGAAAAAAGCTGGTGACCAAGAGGGACCCCAAGCAAGAAAGAAGAAGCTTACCTGAGAGGGAGCTACGAATGGCTGCAGAGACAGCAGAGGCAATGGAGAAGAAAATCTTGTGTTCATTGCAAGACAAGAATTTAAGGAACCAAGTGAAGGAAACACTTGGCTGATCGACAGTGGGTGCACAAATCACATGATAGCAAACGAGAAACTTTTCACAAAAATCAACAGAAACTTCAAAGTTCCAATTCGAGTTGGAAATGGAGCTGTGATGATGACTGAAGGAAAGGGAGAAATTGAGGTTGTGATGAGGAAAGGAAAAAGAGGCATTCAAGGTGTTTTTCTTGTGCCTAAACTTGACAATAATCTGTTGAGTGTTCCCCAAATGATCACCAACGGATATCAAGTCACCTTCAAGAAAAAAAAATGCATCATTCACGATCGCGCAGGAAAGAAGATGGAGGAAATAGAGATGGTGAACAAGAGCTTTCACCTGAAGTGGCTCTCGAATGAAGAAACAACAATGGTGGCTAAAGATGAATCAATAGACTTATGGCACAGACGCCTTGGACATACAGGACACTCAAATCTGAAGATCATGCAGTCAAAAGAAATGGTGACTGGCTTACCCAAGTTCAATGTGGAAGAAGGAAAGTGTGAAAGCAGCATCTTGAGCAAACATTGTCGTGACTCGATTCCAACGGAATCAGAAACAAGAGCCAAAGACAAGCTTGAACTCATTCACAGTGATGTGTGTGGACCTATGCAGAACGCTTCTATCAATGGCAATAGGTACATACTTACTTTCATTGACGATGCTACAAGAATGGTTTGGGTCTACTTCCTGAAAGCAAAATCAGAGGTATTTCAAACTTTCAAAACGTTCAAGAATCTCGCCGAAAACCATGCAAATTGCAGAATCAAGAAGCTAAGAACAGACAGAGGAACAAAGTATATCCCTAGAGAATTTACAGAATTCCTAGAAAGAAATGGCATTGAGAGGCAACTCACTGCACCATACTCTCCACAGCAAAATGGAGTCTCAGAAAGAATAAACAGGACTTTAGTGGAAATGGTGAGAGCTATGATCAAAGCAAAAGATCTACCTCTGAAGTTTTGGGATGAATCTGTTCATGTTGCAGCTTATGCTCAAAATCGAACACCAACAAGAACTCTGAAGAATAAGACACCTCTGGAAGCCTGGAATGACTCAAAACCATTTGTAAGTCATATGAAAGTTTTCGGGAGTATATGCTTCACATACCTGATGAGAAGAGGAAGAAATGGGATGACAAGTCAAAAAGGGCTATATTTGTTGGATACAGTTCAGAAACGAAAGGTACAGTGTGTATCTACTAAAGGAGAACAAGATTAATATTTACAGAGATGTCATCTTCGATGAAGATAGTAAATGGGATTGGGAAAAGAAGGAAGTGATCAAACACTATGATATTTCACCTGAACCAAAAGAAGATCAGCAAGCTGATGAGCCAAACTCGAGAGACAATGAAGCCAGAGGGAGAAGGAACGTTCTACACAAGTCCCTTAAATCTGAATTTTGACAGTCCTGGAGGCAGTTCAAGCCAACCAAACAGAAAGACTATGTCAACTGATTACATTCTTCTCTCTGCTCCATACGCTGATGTTGAGTACTCAGGATTCATTGAAAGCTGCTA
The DNA here is from genome assembly GCA_024034495.1 of Camelina laxa. Classification (NCBI taxonomy): domain Eukaryota; kingdom Viridiplantae; phylum Streptophyta; class Magnoliopsida; order Brassicales; family Brassicaceae; genus Camelina; species Camelina laxa. Next base: position 14,637,536 of record CM043881.1, read on the forward strand.
CGCAAGTTCTGAAGAACCTGCGTTGTTCGAAGAAGCTACAAAACACAAAGAATGGATACAAGCAATGGAAGAGGAAATAAAGATGATTGAGAAGAACAAAACATGGAACTGGTCAAAAGACCAATGAACAAGAACGTGGTGGGAGTCAAATGGATATTCAGACTAAAAACTGATGCAGAAGGGAATGTAGTGAAGCACAAAGCATAATTAGTGGCTAAAAGATTTACCCAACAACATGGGGTTGATTATCTGGAGACCTTTGCTCCAGTCTCCAGACATGAAACGATCAGACTAATTCTTGCTATTGCTGCTCAGGGAAAATGGAAATTGTTTCAGCTTGATGTCAAATCTGCGTTCTTGAATGGCACACTAGAAGAGGAGATATATATTGAACAAACGATCGGATTTGAGGAAGAAGGGAAAGAAGATCATGTTCTCCATCTGCACAAGGCACTTTATGGTTTAAAGCAGGCTCCGAGAGCTTGGTACAGCCGGATTGATGAATTTTTCGCAAGAGAAAACTTCAAGAGAAGTGATAACGATATGCCCTGTACACAAGAGAAAATCAAGGAAAACTGCTGGTAGTGTGCATATATGTAGATGATCTCATTGTGACAGGAGACGATGAAGACATGGTGGAAGAATTTAAAGTGGCAATGAAGCATGAGTTCAAAATTTCTGACTTGGGTTACTAAGCTATTTCCTTGGAATGGAAATCACTCAAAGCGATGAAGGAATATTCCTGTCTCAAGAGTGTTATTCAAAAAAGCTACTTAAGAAGTTCAACATGGAAGACTGCAAGATTATGAGCACTCCGCTGATGCCTCAAGGCAAAGATCTAGAAAAAAAAAAAGTCCTGACTGATTCAAAGATTTACAGAAATCTAGTGGGAGGTTTGCTCTATCTAACAGCTACCAGACCAGATGTGATGTTCTCTGCATCGTATCTATCAAGATATCTCAAAGAGACTAAAGTCAAACATCTTAAAGAGGCAAATAGAGTCCTCACATACATAAAGGGGACGATTGACATGGGAATGAGATTCACTGCAACTGTGGAACCAAAGTTGATAGGGTATTCAGACAGTGATTGGAGAGGTTGTAGAGAAGACCTGAAATCGACCACAAGATATTGCTTTAGCCTTGGTTCAGCGATGTTCTCATGGCAAACAGGTAAACAAGACACGATTGCTCGGTCTACTGCAGAGGCAGAATACATGGCGCTGTGTGCAGAACAAATCAATCAGTATGGTTAAGGCAGTTACTAGAAGATCTAAAATTCACAACTCAAGAGGGAGTCCCTATTTACTGTGATAGTCAGTCAGCCATTGCAATAGGAAAGAATCCGGTGCAACATAGAGGACCAAACATATCAGATCAAGTATCATGTCGTCAGAGAAGCAGAGAGGAGTGGGGATATCAAACTCCAGTATTGCAAAAGTGAAGAACAACCGGCAGACATTTTACCAAAGCATTGGGAAGACAGAACTTTGAAAGGTTTCGAGACAAGCTTGGTTTGAGTAACAAAATGGCAAGAGGGAGTGTTGAGTGATGCCTATTTTGTACTCAAACCAAACTAAATGAATTAGAGAAACCATGTGAAGAAACTAGTAGTTACAGGTCAACGAGGTTGGTAAAAGTCATGATCAAAAAATTTCGTATTAGGTACTGTTTGGGCAAAATTAATCGATTCGTTTAAAGACTACGGAAACAAGAAACAAATGTTGAATAGTTGTTTTTATTGATCAAAGTCTCGAGCTCAAGTACAAGAATTCAAGGCACAACGAATCAATCTATAAACCCTAGCCGCGTTCTAGAGTTGAGTCGCGTGTCTTGTGTTTTAGGTCTCTTGCTTTGCTCTCCCTTCCCCTCTCGTGGAGGCTGCTCTCCTTTTTATATAGAGATCCCTTTACCTAATCCCTTAGGATATCTCTTGGGGCTTACCGACCCTATCCATAATAAGGTCGGTCACGAGGCTTTTAGCCCATTAACGATGTCGGTCGCTAGACTCTTGGTCTATTGACAAAATTAGTCACGAGATTCTTGGTCTCATGTTAGAGTCAGTCGCGAGATTCTCGGTCTTGTGATAGAGTCAGTCGCGAAATTCTCCGTTTATTGAACCAATCAAGAAGATTTTCCTTAGCCAAGATAAATTCATGTTTATGTTGACTTTATCCAGCAAAATATGCATTGACTAAATAAATTATATTTACTTACCTATAATGATAAAAGTATGCCCAACAGTTAGCCCCCCCCACTCTCTATTTTCTTAGTAAGAATTTAGAGAGTAGTTAAAATCTATGGTATTATTTTTCCAGCCAACAAAATCTCAAAGTCATGTACCTTTTGGAATGATCTGTAATGGCTTGTGACGTCACCGTAGCAGCTTTATCGAATAGTGACTCCGTAGAGACAATGTTGAGTCATTAACACGTCCTGACTGGGATCGTTTTTGCACTTGACTCTATGTGTCATGACCATTTTGTAGGTTATGACATTCTTTTCAGTCATAAGACTTGTACGTAAGATTGATCGTGAACGTGATAACAATCTATTACGTTACGATAACCTCCACATGAGAGGATGTACATGACGACAACTTCCTATCTTGTGCCTGAGACACAATTTAGGTCTCGCATTCATGACATGATTTGTCGCTTGACATGACTTATACCTCAGGCGCAAGACATTGTTTAAGTCTTGTGAACATGACAATATATATGCCTCGTCTTCGTGGCACTGTTTATATCCCTTGCCTTGGCACATCCACTACTTTGTGTCGTGTCACATGATTGTTTTGCGCCGATGACGTTGTTCATGTCACGTGCTTCCGACACCAATCATGTCACATGTTAATGACACTACTCATGTTACATGCTCATGGTATGAGTTTCATGCTCAACATCATGTCATCATGATTGTTTACCTACTGCGCTCATGACGCAATTCCTATTGTGTGCTTAGGGAATTAGTCACATCATGTGCTCTTAACAGCATTTATGTCGTGCGTTCTTGACATCGTTCATGTCGTGTGGTCAGGATATTAGTTACGTCATGCGCTCCTAACACCATTTATGTCATGTGTTCTCGACATCGTTCACGTCTTGCGCTCGTGACAATCAAGTGTTCCATAACTGATCATGTGCTTTCTTTAACTATATCTTATGGTCGTAACAGGCAGGTGTTCGTAGCTGTCACATGCTCCTCTTTAATAAACAATGTTCGCTACATTGTTTATGTTATGTGCTCGTGACAGTAAGGTGCTCCTTAACTGTCATGACCTTAATTGTCACGTATTTCTTTTTACATGAACAATGTTCTTGACATCGTTTAAATTTTATCTATTGCTCGTGTCAGTAATGTCTTTTGCTCACGACAATCACATGGTTGCTCATGACGCAAGTTACCGTCTTGTGTTCCTCACGATCACACTATTTTTTTTTTTTACGAGACATAATGCTCATTATATGTGTCTCATGCTCATGACATATTGTCTATGTCTCGTGCTCGTGGCACAATTAAATCTTGTGCTCGTGACACGTTCAAGTCTCGTGCTCTTGGCACAATTAAATCTCGTGCTCGTGACACGTTCAAGTCTCCTGCTCTTGGCACAATTAAATCTCGTGCTCGTGACACGTTCAAGTCTCGTGCTCTTGGCACAATTTAATCTTGTGCTCGTGACACGTTCAAGTCTTGTGCTCGTGGCACAATTAAATCTCGTGCTCGTGACACGTTCAAGTCTCGTGCTCGTGACACGTTCAAGTCTCGTGCTCTTGGCACAATTTAATCTTGTGCTCGTGACACGTTCAAGTCTCGAGCTCTTGGCACAATTAAACCTCGTGCTAGTAACATACTCACAAGAAGACTTGCTTTGTAGAATGAAAAACCAATTTTATTGAAAACGTTGTCCTTATCATGGGACATGTAGTGTTAATCCTCGAAAAATCAAAAATACCAAAAATAAATAATTAAAAACCAAGAAACCAAAGCACTAAAAGTAGTATTTCTTGAGATGCAGTGCATCCCAACTATTAGGTTGATTTTTCCCTTCATTATTTTGCAACTTATAGGCTCCTGACCCACGAACTTTAATGACCTTGTAAGGACCTTCCCAAGGGGAACTGAGTTTTCCAGCTCCTTGTTCCATTGTACTTTGAAAAGTAAGTCGCAAGACCCAGTCTTCCTCTCGGAATGTCCGCGTCCTATAATTTTCGTTGTAGCTTCTAGCCGCTTCCTGTTGATAACACCAAATTTTAATTTTTGCTGCTTCTCGTTTCTCGTCTAGTGGATCGAGATCGAGACCCATCAACTCGTCTTTTTCTGCAAGTTAGGGTGCTTGGTTCGTGCCGTAGTCACGCCTACTTCACATGGCATTACTGTTTCCATCCCATATACTAGAGAAAACGGTGTTTTGTAAGTCGATGACTTAGTGATGTGGTAACTATCACGTGCTGGTGAAGATTCAAAGCAGCTGGCGTTTGGTCGAATGAAGTCGATAAGCCTCTTTTGTATGTTGGCTGCTAGTTTCGAACTCATGTTTAACCGCTCATCAGGATCGTATTCGAGTAATGGCATCTCATCCAACTGTTCCCCCTCTGATTCTTCCCTGTGAGGTACCAGCGGTAGCCTCTGTAATTGCTATAACCGTTGACCCTTACCTTTTAAGGTAGTTTGATAGCATGAACGTGAACTTTCTTGTTCCCCTACTATCTCTTTCACTCCCCATGGGGTGGGAAATTTGATTGTCTGATGTAGAGTCAATGGGATAGCTCCCATGTCGTGAATCCAAGGGCGTTCCATAATAGCGTTATAAGCCGAAGCACAATCTACAACTAAAAATTTAGTGTGTTTGTTAACTCCCTCTGCATACACTGGAAGCGTCACTTCGCCAATACTCTGCTTGACCTCACCGCTGAACCCAACTAATGGAATAGATTTTCGTGTCAGTCCTCCTTCGTCGAGACCCAACTCCTTATATGCTTGCATATAAAGGATGTTAGTTGAGCTTCCATTGTCGATTAATATCCTCTTCATCAAACAGTTAGCCACAGTCAGATGTATGACTAAAACATCGTGATGCAGGGTTGGTACACTGCTCTCATCAGTCGTAAAAGTTATGGTGTATGACGGTGTATCGCCTTTCGTAGCGTCTCCTCTGCTTTGAGAATTCTTGACAGCTCTAGTGTTTCTTTTCGCAGCTGAGTGAGTTATGCCACTTATCTCTGATCCTCCAGATATAACATTGATGACTCGATCATGTTTTGGAGGCGAAACTGGGGCGTCTTCAAGTGCTATTTGCTTGTTGCTCTCGCCATCGATGCGATTGCGGGTTCTATCTGACAAGTATTCCCTCAAGTGCCCTTTTTTAAGCAGCTCATTCACTTCTATCTTCAGTGAGATGCAATCTTCTGTTTTGTGGCCGTGATCGTTGTGGAACTCACACCACTTCGAGTTGTCACGCCTATTGTCAAGTGCCTTCATCTTTGGAGGCCATCTCACGGTTCCACCCATCTCTTTCAATACATCGACTAAATGTGTATGAGAGATCATTAGGTTACTAATATCTGGCCATGTTGTCGATTTAGGCCTCCTTTCGTCAGTTTCGCTCAATAATCGATGCGTGTTCCTTCTTTCACTCATGGTGTTTTCGTCACGAGGTCTTTGGTATGGCTTATCATCCCTACTTGTTCTTTCGTTCCTCACTACACGGGAATCAGATCGTGGTGAACGTCGCTGGCGATAAGCCGAGTCTTCCTCCCACTTTATCTGCGCCCACGCACGTGAGAGCACGTCTTCCATTGTTCTGCACTGGTACTTTGTAAGTTCCTTGTACAAATCACCATCTGGAAGCCTCTTTTAAATGCGGAGATGGCAGTTGACGTGTTGCAACTGGGTATTGATACTTTTTCCTTGTTAAAGCATCCCACATAGGCACGCAACGACTCGTCTCTCTTTTGTCGTACCTCGTAAAGGTCATCCGCTGTCTTCTCCAGGTTCCTGCTGCTTGCGAATTGCTCAACGAAGAGATCTGTCAACGATGCAAATGAGTTGATCGAGCCGTTTGGCAGGTTGATAAACCACTGAAATGCTGCGCTCGTTAGGCTCAAGCCAAAACCTTTGCACATAGTAGCTTCCCTGCACTCTTTTTGGATGGCTGTCGTGAACATTCGTTGTTTGTATTGTGCTATGTGGTCATCCGGGTCGGATGTTCCATCATACATCTTCATTGTTGGTAACGTGAATTTTCTCGGCATCTCGGTGAGTGCGATTTCATCAGAAAAAGGTGTATCGGCATACGAGTGCAAATTGCTTTTTCGGATGGGTGGAGCCACTCCTGGCAGTCGTTCGATCATGGCTTCTACTGCACCCAAACGTTTTGTAAGCATAGCTTCCAAGTAAGCGGCTTCGGCTTACATGATATATGGTTCATGTTCGATCCTTGTAACGTGCGGCGCGTTAACGGTTCGTTGTTGATCCGTGTTTCCTTCTCGAGCAAGATTCTCGTGGGTTTGCCTTATGTTAGGGTTTCCTCCATTATTCCCCTCCTGTGGAGTCTCCAGTCGTCCGTCTTCAGTCGCGAACGTCGTTCGAGTAGTTCTAGGAGTTGTGTTGAAATCTTGCATCCGATTGACGTGCACGCCATGAAATCTAGAGCTTGCTTCGGTAAAAGCTCTCCCTGCTGTCACCAGCGAAGCTTTCTCCTCCCGTAGCCTAGCGTTATCGGCCTCGATCTGCGTCAGCTTCTGCACTGTCTCGTTCATCTTGGCAGTCAGGACTTCCAGCTGAGCGACGACAGTCGCTTCGCCATTGGTCGTGTCACTTCCGTTTCCTGTCATCTCACGTAGATTACTTTGCTCCTCTCTCTAGCGCCAATTGTTTGGGCAAAATTAATTGATTCGTTTAAAGACTACGGAAACAAGAAACAAATGTTGAATAGTTGTTTTTATTGATCAAAGTCTCGAGCTCAAGTACAAGAATTCAAGGCACAGCGAATCAATCTATAAACCTTAGCCGCGTTCTAGAGTTGAGTCGCGTGTCTTGTGTTTTAGGTCTCTTGCTTTGCTCTCCCTTCCCCTCTCGTGGAGGCTGCTCTCCTTTTTATATAGAGATCCCTTTACCTAATCCCTTAGGATATCTCTTGGGGCTTACCGACCCTATCCATAATAAGGTCGGTCACGAGGCTTTTGGCCCATTAACGATGTCGGTCGCTAGACTCTTGGTCTATTGACGAAATTAGTCACGAGATTCTTGGTCTCATGTTAGAGTCAGTCGCGAGATTCTCGGTCTTGTGATAGAGTCAGTCGCGAGATTCTCAGTTTATTGAACCAATCAAGAAGATTTTCCTTAGCCAAAATAAATTCATGTTTATGTTGACTTTATCCAGCAAAATATGCATTGACTAAATAAATTATATTTACTTACCTATAATGATAAAATTATGCCCAACAGGTATGAAACTAGACTAATCTATAGTTAAGCTTGTCTACTAAAGTGTTTTGTTGAGTATGCAAGAAAGAAAGCATGGTGTGTGTCAAAGAGTTGTTAGATTGTTTTTGATTATAAGTATGTATGAAAAACAAATAAGTGGTATGTAATCTTTGGATGATCGAAGATTAAAAGAAAGAAGTTCTCTTACTCTTTTATCTCTGAAATCAAAACAAACAACAAACTACAAATCTCAACAAATTATCTTAACAAAATTGCATCACTTCGAACAATCCATCACCCGCTCATCACCCGCTCGGTCTATTCTTGGTCCATCTTTACATCCGTCACCCGCTTGATCCGTTCTCTTGGACACTTTGGGTGACGAGTGTACGTCTCATTATCACCACATGAGCGTACTTAAAAGAAAGATATGTTTATGCAACTTCAAACTTTCATGCAAAATCTATATTCTGATCGCATATATTTTGACCAACGCTCTATAAAACTTTATATTTGCTCGACTTTACACACTGATGAGATTACACAGTATTAAAAGAGGAAAGAGCCACAAATTCCTATGATTTTTGGAATTAAATCTTAACAAGAGAGAAGACCAAAAGCTAATCATTCTCATTAAGGTAAAAAAACTGGGGCCTGACCAATTATGTTCCATGCAAAGAATTGGGGTCTGACCAATTATGTTCCATGCAAAGAATTGGGGGCTGACCAATTATGCTCCATGCAAATGAAGAAATGGTCAATTCTAGAGGGACCTCTAATACGTGGCACATAAATTAACACCAATACGAATTAAGAATATTAGTTTGCATGGCACATAATTTGTCAAAGTCATCATATTCATTCTTGCACAGACAATAATTGTACATTTGTACTGTTTACTTTATCGATCACCAAAGTTCATTTTTTTTTTCACAGTTTAATTCAACAGGAAATGAATTCTGATACTATTGGTGTTTAAATATTAATATTCCAAGTTGGTTGTTGCATTCTGTACAAACACGATTATGTTCAAGTTTAATACAATAATCTACACATGTTAGTTACTCAATCTCTTGAGATAAGAATGTACCCATGTCTTGGGATTGGAGATGCCTTAAGATCTAGTGGTTTATCTTTTAACAGTAGGAAGTATATGTGGCATTTGAGGATGGTTTCTGATACGACATAGCAACACGTGGGTTAAATTCGTTACGTAAACTACTACTATACTACACACACCTAAACCGAGTTGTTCCCGAACATAGACTAACACTCATCTCCCACAGAAGACAGAACACACACAACACGGTCGAGTTCCTCAAATCCTATTTTCTATCTCCAATGGCACACATGAACATACCAAGCCACCACGACGAGACCAATACAGAGTCAACAGAGTTCGAGAAGAATCAGAAACGGTACCAAGAACTCATCGCCACGTTTCCTCACGTCAAAGGCTGGTTTCCAAAATCTCCGCTGATCGAGTACGGTGGCCACTGGATCATACAACCTCTCCTAGAAGGTTGCCTTTACGCGCAAGAGTTCTTCCAAGCGCGACCCATTGACTTCTTCGTTTGTAGCTACCCAAAGACAGGTTCCACTTGGCTCAAAGCTCTAACTTTCGCCATCGCCAATCGATCTAGCTTGGAAGATTCCTCGAACCCTCTCCTAAAACGTAACCCACATGAGCTTGTTCCTTACATTGAGATAGAATTTGCTTACTTCCCGCAAGTTAATTCTCTCAAAGACAAAGGAAACACTCTGTTTTCGACTCACATGCCCCACGGGTTATTGCCCGAATCAGTTGCGAAATCGGGTTGTAAGATGGTTTACATCTGGAGAGACCCAAAGGACACATTCATCTCCATGTGGACTTTTTTCCAAAAGCAAAAGTCAGGAAAGGGCCCTCTACATAGTCTTGAGGAGTGTTTTGATATGTTCTGTGGAGGTTTCTCTGGTTACGGTCCTTATCTAGACCATGTCTTAGGGTATTGGAAAGCTTACCAAGAGAATCCAGATCATGTTTTGTTCCTCAAGTACGAAACGATGAGAGCTAATCCTTTGCCATATGTTAATAGATTGGCTCAGTTTATGGGTTATGGATTTACAGCTGAGGAAGAGAAGAAAGGTGTTGTTGAGAAAGTTGTGAATCTTTGCAGTTTCGATACGTTGAAGAATCTTGAAGTGAACGAAGGGGAGAAAACAAGAAAAGACATCTCTTGGGTTTATTATCCGAATAGTGCCTTCTTTAGAAAGGGAAAGGTCGGAGATTGGCACAACTACCTTAGTCAGGAGATGGCAGCTCGAATCGATGGATTGATGCAAGAGAAGTTCAAATGTTCCGGTTTGCTTGAACATGATATATGACACAGGTCACCACACGTTGTATTAAGTTATCTATATATCGGAAGAATAAATCTTGAGGTTGTTTTTTCCAAATTAATGAACTGTTTCTAATAAAAAGGAATTGGCTTTGCAACCATTCATCTTTTTCATGATGTGAGCTAACTCTTGATCTTCTACCTCGTTTCTATTCTCATACACAAAGATGAAGTTTCCCTCCTATGTAATTGTACAAACATTTTTGAAATATTGATTGAAACGATTAAGATCATAAAATTGCAATATCTTTCTTTTATTGTAACTAATAGGGAAAAAATTCGGAAAATACTTCTGTTTTCGAAGTTAAATATCTTATTTAAATGTATTTGTTTTATTTAAATTTTTTTCATTGGCTTATATGAGCTGATTTTTTGTTATCAATAAAAATAAAATAAAAAGTATTTGTTTTAAAAATATTTTATTTTTTTATTTGATGGTGGATTCCAAAAGTCACGATTTAACAGCAGTCAATGGACCTAACAAAATTATTGAAAATATTAAAATTTGATTCATTTTTTTTTTGTCATCAGATAGAATGGAAATAACAAGTATTTGAACAATAATAGAAACAAAAGCCAAGAAACAAAAAGTAATTATAACGTATCGCCCCTCACTTGATCATGAAGCCACGAAAACCCTCCAAGTGAAAGGTAAAACTGAAACCAACCATCTCTTGTAATACTTGATGCAATGGCCATTGCAACCTTAACTCCATGTATTTAAACAATATGTTTACAAAACAAATAAAGTCAACTTTAACGTCCTTAATAATTCTGATACATCCGTTGAGCTAGGACTATTAAATCGTGGGTTCGAAGATGAGATATTTTAAAACTAAATATATTTATTTTCTACCAACTAAAAAATGATAACTGTCCAATTCCAAAAAAAATAGATAGAATATTTTTCGGATTTATTCTCATAAATAAAATGATACGAATAATATGACATACGGAACAAAAGCTAGCCTTTTGTGTTTCGGTTTGAATAAAAAGGGACAACAATGTCTAGTTAATTATTTAGAGCACCTCCAATAGATAAAATATCCATCAAAAAAATATCTAGAATCATTTTTCAATATAATCACATTTAAATATACTTAATTGCATTAAATATTTTTCCCCATAATTTCATTACATAACTATAGTTATTTATATACTATTTAATACTGAAACACCTTTTTTATTTAATAACAACTTCTAATGAAGTTGGCCATAATCGTCCAGCCATTCATCAAACACGCTCTCAAAATCTTCATTAGATGTTTTATCAAATTCTTCATCATCAACCGAATTTGAAGAACAAATGACATTTATAACTAATGTAGATCAAAAAAAGAAGAAGAAATAGAAGTGATTTCCAGGAGAGTGAATTGGTAGATGGCATATATAAGAAACGTGTACCCTATATATATTCTATTAATATATTTTGAACTTATTTAAATTTGAATAGGAACCGAATGATACCTCAATCAAGGATACAATTCGAAGTCATTTGCAACAATTCTACCTACCGTAAATTCATCTCATTTCTGCCTAAGATCAACAACGAAGTAGTCAGAATTGACCTTCTAGCGTGATACAATGTTATTGATCCAATCTTTATGGTAGCCTTTATTGGGTGTTCTCGCGGCAACAAACAAAACTTGAAAGAAAAACTTTTGGATTTTACGGGCTCCGCCTTTACCATTAGCGAAAATAACAATTTCACGGTTTCTGGATATGATATATACATTAACACTTTTTACTTGGATTTAAAACAATTAATTATCATTGATAAAATTTCCAATTAAATAATGTAATTTGTATATACATCAAACAAACAACAAATACACTAACCTACCATATTTCTCTATCCTATTTATTCTACATAACAAAACTAATTAAACTAGTTATAAGAACTCTACTCTAGAATTCAAAAACAAAAATCCATTTACATAGTTAGGAGTCTTTCTCCATTGCATCATCTCAATATTTCCCAGTTTTATCAAGTTCTTTTAGGATACTTTATCATCATACCGGCTATATTTCTTCACATGAGATATGCGTTTAGTTATAGAAATCAAATAAATTTCATACACATTAATACCAATGCATAAAGTATTTCTTATCTTACATTAGTACTAACAGTGACAAGTTTGGCCGAGACACAAGTTTTTGAAACGAACAATATGATTTGAAATAATAACCAATATAATTACAAATCCCAAGAAGTTTATACATTTATTCACATAGGTATATGAATGTTTGTAACAAAAACACATGACTTTGTTTTTATTTTGACTCATGGATGTCATGTATTTATATACATGCATGTAAGCTATGGAGATAAATCATCTTTTTTATCATTACCGAAAAGACATTGGAAGGTACATTCTTTGAGAATTGTGTTAAAAAAATAACAAGAAAAAATGAATAATATATATGCTTTTAAGAATCTACATGCATAATCATTAAAAATACATTGTTTTTTAGAAAAACAATGAAAAATACATCGTTTTTTCTAAACATTGTTTATGCACAATTATGATCAGTCAGTCAAACTATAAATGTCTTGGTTTTACCGCTGATCAAGATTTTGCTACAACAATACGTTTTGTTGTAGTCGAGAGGACATAAAGTGGTAGGTGTTGACTGGTTCTCCCGCTACCTCCCGCAAACGCTGCGTTTGTGGGTGGTAGCGGTTGCTAGCGATTAGAACCAATCACACAAACCGTTTCTAATCGTTTATAATCGCTCCCAACCGCTTTAAACCATTGAATTCCAAAAGCTGTTGGATATAAGCGTTTGCGGTTGCGGGCGATTGCGGTTGGAGTTTTTTTTTTTTGTAAAAAAACTTAAAAGAAATCAATGATAATGAATTTTTTTTTGTTGTATCTTCTATTTAACCATTTTACTCATTAAGAATGGGAAAAAATGAAGTACGGATACGATTGCAGAGATTATAAATAAATAATTAGAAGAAAATAATATTTCAATTAACAATAACCCGGAAAATATGATGTAAATTTAATGGCACATCGCACATAATTTCAAAAAAATCTAAATAAATATAATATTTCATCATAAATTTAAGAAAATAAGATTATTTGTGAAAAATATTAAAAAAAATCACCAGTAACTCTTCTCAACTCTCACTTGACCATTCCTACCGATGCAACTACTGACCCACGAACTAAGAAAAAAGAGAAAAGATCTATGATCTAAAGCACATGTTTTGTCATTTATCAAATTACTTGATTAAATTTTTGATGAAAAGAAAAATGCATAAAGGAATAAGTATTTCAATATGAAATTTATTTGTTTTTTGAATAATTATTTTAGTATTTTTTTAATAAATTTTAATTATAAATCAAATTTAATAAAAATTTTGGTGTTTTTAAACATTTATATATTATATATCATATTTATTATGTTCCAATCGCTATTGCACCCGCTGGTAAAACAGTCGTAAACTTTCCGCAAACGCACTAATTTTTAACCGCTAAATCAGTCATTCAAAACGCTTAATAACGCTTGAAACCACAATCGCCCGCTTCCGCAATCTCCCGCAACCACAACCGCAACCACAGCGTTTGAACCAGTGAGGACTCTTAGTTAAAAATAAAGAGAATTATGAACTAAAAAAAGTGGAAATGTCGCATGGCATTGAGATGACATGATCTTTACGAAATGATTTATAAGTAAATGTGAGTTTATTTGAAACGCAATAATTATATTTATATCCAACGGAAGTTTCTGCTTTCATACAAACTATTGTTTCTTTTGGTATTTTGATTAATTATCAGTAGATGCTAGAGAAGGTATGGTGTAATTCATTTGTGAAGCTTTATCATAATAATTTTGTAATCTTGTTTTATCTTCAACGCCAATACATTAAAAAAACAGAGTATCCACTGGAACTGCTAATTCATCATTGTTTTAATTATTACAGTAAGAACAATGCAAAATTAGAACTGCTTATCCATTATTGTCCATCATTGTATTAATTATCAACAACTATGAAAAATTAAACCAATAAAATGAAAACATGCATCATACCTACGACACTAACTAAAGAGATATATATTTTGATGTTTAAAAAAGAAAGAAAAAGCTGTTTTTTTAATTAAAAATAATTAAGAAAAGTAAAAACGGATCTGATTTGAGAAAGTTGTCTTACAACATTTGATAACGTCATAAAAAGACAATCCGTGTATTAAAAATATTTGCACTTTGGGTTGTTTCTCATATAACTAATGGAGAGAGGTCCAAATTAAATCATGTGATTTGTCTTTAAAGGCATTGACCTCTTCTCTTCTTAGTATATACATAACTATATTTTGCAGGATCTGGTCACGGAAGGCTGCATTGAAGTTTTTTGTAAAATTTTCACTGTGCCGGATGTTGACATTGTTGAAGCAGCTCTTCATTCTATATGGGACATTCTCAAAGTTGTCATATTGAACACAATGTTGGTGAAAATGATCAATTTCCATACAAGACCATGTTTACTAATGCATGAGGGTGTGGGAACTGTGAACATCAGATATCTTGTTGACACCAACCCTCATGACCATGATGATGATATCTTCATTATGGCTTTGAACATATATTCAATACTCTTTTGAGTTATACTTGTCCTCATTACGTTTTTGCACGGTTCTTTGGTTAACGTTACACATTTTTTGGATTCATGATTTGATTACTGAGCCTATATATATATAACTAAATACTCTTTCGAGTTCTACTTTTTTTTATTACGTAAAAAATATTTGAAAAAACTCAAATCTCACCAATAAATTAAAAATAAAAATAAAAAACCAAATATTTTAAAGTAAGCTAAAACAAATATTTTTTTTTTTCACCAAAAGTGAATTATATTAATGATAATCGTTATACAACTGGTTTAATAACCAAATAGGAGGTGAAAAAACACCCTGAATAGAACATAGAAATAGAATTACAACCAAATTTGGCCAAATGATAAGCAGTATTATTAGAGTCTCTAGGAGCAAAAATAAATTTGACATTCTGGAATTTGGATGACCAAGTCTTTATGTCATATACAATATTGTCGATCTATACATCATAAATTTGGTCATTTAACACTTTTGTTAAAGTCTCATTATCGCCTTCAAAAATGACATTTGTTAGACCTCTAATCCAACTTTGTTGTGTTGCCGCCAATAATGACTTAGCTTTTGCTTGGAGAGGTGACACAGAACTGAAACTCCCCATCCTTGTGATACACCATAGTGGTCTCACAGAATCCAACCACATTTCGTTTGATTAGTATTAGGATCAAAAGCAGCGTCATAGTTGCATTTTGTGAAAGGTGCCGGAGGTTTTGTCCATATTTTCCTTGGCTGTCGATGATCATGCTCGGTTTTGTGACCATTGTTATTGTTGTTGAAAAAAATTCCATTCACGTATGTTGGATTTGGCTCGTGATAGAATTGTGTTCGGCCTGTCTTGTTTACCTTCAAACACAAAATTATTACGACTCTTCCAAATATGCCACAATAACCAGAAGGGGAGAAACTGCATATCAGTTGAGGTGGTGTTTGAATTAATGTTCTGGAAAATGTTATCAATGAAGCCTTCTATATTCGAATATGATGTGTACAGCAAAGAAACAGGAATAGTAGACATTTGCCAAATAGATTCAGCATATGGGCAAAGTAATAGGATATGTTCTATGGTCTCGTCTTCATGTAATCATCGAGGGCAGATCGGATCGATATTCATTCCACGTGAACCAAGCCTTGTGAGAGTGGGTAAGGACTTGGAGATTGTAAGCCAGAGAAAATGTTTTATTTTTGGTAGAATACTTAATTTCCAAATCTTCCTTTTTAAATCAGGTGATCTATGAGGGATAGGTGGGAGATTGTTTGGTTGTTCGGGGTTATGCATGGCTAACCAGTATCCTGAATGAACTGTGTAGTTACCACTTTTATTATAATGCCATATAATCTGGTCCTGAATATTTGATATAGGAAGGTAAATGTTAAGCAAAACTCCTCTATCATTTTCTAATATATGTTCCATGATCCTATCATTATTCCATTGACGATGTTCTCCATGTGTAGTAATTAAGTCACTACAAGAAAACATGTAATTGGTTACTGCAATTTG
Organism: Camelina laxa; assembly: GCA_024034495.1. Classification (NCBI taxonomy): domain Eukaryota; kingdom Viridiplantae; phylum Streptophyta; class Magnoliopsida; order Brassicales; family Brassicaceae; genus Camelina; species Camelina laxa. The sequence continues at coordinate 14,653,461 of CM043881.1, forward strand.
CGACTAAAAACACAGTCGCTAAATTTAGCGACTGATTTGCGATTATTTAGCTACTGAATGGCTACTAAAATAAATCAGTCGCCTAGTAGACGCTAATTAGAGACCGATGCATATTGTCGTAGTGTAGTCGCCAATTTGCGACTAATTTGGAGACCAGTTTGACAGTCGCTAAAATATTGCGACTAAAGAGCTACTATTTAGCGACTGCTTTAATAAATTTGGGCCTTAACAAAATTTGGGCCGTGACAAAACCCATTAATTTCGTTTTCTTCCCCGAACAAACCCTAATCTTTTCTCATTTCTTTTCTCATTTATTCTTCTTCTTCTTCTTCTTCTTCGAGACAAAACGGCGAACCTCACAAACCCTAGATCTAAATTTCTCTCACTCGACGAAACCGTAAACCCTTGATGGCTGGACAAAAGAAAAGAGGCGTAGGAAGAAGAAACCCCTCTAATCGAACCTCTGGAACCTCACAAACGGCGAATCACAGACCCGACAATCTTCCTCCCCAGTATACCTTCACGCCGGCGAATCATCGAGTTCTAGAGACTGATTCTCAGGGAACTCGTGTCCCAAACCTCCAGCCTCCAGCGAGACCTACACCTTCTTACCGAGACTATCCACCTCCAACAAATCTTTTCCAGCACTCGAGGACCTTTCCCGGAACATCCCCTTCCGGCGAAGATCCAACCAGGCGTCCTTTTCCTCAACCTCTGGCCTCCGCGACAAATCCACCAGAATTCTCGAGTCAACTTCGAGAGTCTCCTCAACCGTCAGTCACGAATCGTCATCGACAGTCTCCTCAAGTCTTGAATCTACCACGAGAGTCTCCTCTACCTCGACAGTCTCATCGACCACCCTCTTCTCAACCTGGTCAACCTCGAGCAGCTTCTGCATCGCTTCACAGTTCTCAAGCGCAAAACTCACATGAGGAAGAAGCTAATTCGGAGGATGACGGTGCAAGACCATCAAATCTCCCAGCTGATGTACTCGCTTCTTTACATGACATGCTTGTCCAACCAGGCCGTGAGAAGTATACCACTGTCCTCTCTCCCTCATTAGAGCGTGGAACCACTTGGTAAGAATTTGGATTAGAATTTTGTATTTTGGATTAGAATTTGATTGTGTTTGTTTGTTTGGATTATAATTTGATTGTGTTTGTTTGTTTGTGACTAGAATTTGGATTAGAATTTTGTATTTTGGATTGTTTGTGATTAGAATTATTAGAATTTTGGATTTTTTGTGTTTGTTTGTGATTAGAATTTTACTTGGATTGATCGATTTATTTGTGTTTGATTGGAATTTGACTAATGATTTGTTTGTGTTTGAAGGTTTGGTAAAGACAAGTCATCACTTACCCGACATATTACAAAAGTGTTTACAAACAAGTTTGATGGTCCATTTTACAGTTGGGGTTGTGTTCCGAATTTAAGAAGAGAAGGTTACTTCTTGGAATTCGCGGTAAACTTCTACTCCTTTCAATTTGATTTCTGTATTTATAGCTTTTTGTCTTGTTTTTTATATCACTGACACTAGTCTTCTTTTGTAGAAAACACACACCTGGGATCCCTCTCTAACCGGTGTGGTTCAAGCAAAGTTCAATAGCATTTGTCAAAACCGTATGAAAGACATGGTTTCCAAGGCAGCAGCTCAGCGAGAGGAAGTGAAACCGAGGTGGATTGAGAAAACTCTTTGGAAAGAAATGTGTGACTATTGGGACACCGAAGAAGCCATGGCAAAGAGTGCAACCACTTCAGCAGCTCGAATGTCTGACCGTAATGGTCTTGGCCCTCACAAACATGTATCAGGGCCGAAGTCTTACTTACAAATCGAACAAGAGATGGTGAGTTACATCATAACCTTTTCATTGTTTAATTACTTGACATCAAATGGTTCCTAACCTTTTCATTGTCTAACATTCCAGGAAGTAGAATTGGGAAGGCCGCCAACTATTCCTGAAGTTTTTCTCAGGACTCATACCAAAAAAGATGGTACTTTTGTGGATAAGAAAGCGCAAGCAGATCATGAGGCATACAAGAAAAGAAGGGAAGCTAAGTTGGCTGCTCAGGATAATGATGAGTCTTCAGATGGTACTTCACGTCGATCAGAGCTATCTCACGAGGAGGATGATGAACTCTTTCTTCAGGTAATTTGCTTCTTTCTAATAAGCTATTAAGTTTTTCATTGTTAAGTAATTATAATAACTTTTTCTCTCTGTTTTGTGTATGGAGTCTACTTACGTCAATGATATAGGAACATACTTTGGAGTTGGAAGTCTAGGAAGTTACATCAACGGGAAGCGGAAGTACCCTGGAAGCTCTTCTACTTTCACAACCCTGCAACAACAACTTGAAGACGCTAACCGCAAGATAGAGGAACAAGCAGCTCTACAAGCACAGCGTGACGCAGAGGCTTCACGGGTTGCAGCTGAGGCTTTGCGGGTTGCATCTGAGCAACAAGCAGAGATCTCACGCTTGGTGAGCTTCCTCAAGACCAACCCGAACTATGTCGCCTTCGTTGAGTCTCAAACCAATGACCCAAACCCTGATGATTTTCAAAGTTAGGTTCCTTCATGTAATATTTGCAACACTCTTGGATATTTAGATGTTTTTTGGACCTTTTGCAACTTTTGTAAAAACATGGTACTTATGTCGTTGTTTAATTTCATGTTTGTTATGTTTTAGTACATGTTTTCTTAATTAGTTTTGGTATTACAAAATCAAATTATGCATTTTTACCATAATTTTTTAAAAAATATGATAATTAACCAGTCGCAAAACAGTCACCAAAACATAAACAAAACAGTACTCAAACAGTCGCAAATTAGTAACCATATCAGTCGCTAACGCGTTGCAATTCAGTCGCAACTTTAGCGACTGTTTGGCGAGGGAAGAGCGACCCCTATTATCAGTCGCCAATTAGTAGCTCCATAACGACTTTTTAGCGACTGATTTTTTTAGCGACGCACTGTTTAGCGACTACGTATTTCAGTCGCCAAGCAGTCGTGACTAAGTAGTTAGCGACTGTATAGTTACTGTTTTTGCAGTCGGTAAATTCATGTTTTCTTGTAGTGAGTCAGAGAGGACCATGGTGTTATATGATGCAGCTGAACTGGAAATTGGTCGTGGAGGATGGGATTATGTAAAATTATCCTTATTTACTTGTATGGTTTTTCCATCGCCCATAGAATATCTATATCCTAATTTTATCAACTTAAGGCCTTCGAGGATCGAGCTCCATCCATACGATTGATTGGCTTTGAGAATTGCATCCAAAATGCAGTCCTCTTTATAGTATCTGCTTTTAAAATCCTCACAGACAAAGAGTTTGGATGTTGAATGAGACGCCAAGCTTGTTTAGCAAGCAAAGCATCATTGAACTTTGCTAAATCTTTGAAACCCAAACCCCCTTCTGCTTTTGAGTGTTGCAATCGTTTTCACGCTATCCAAAGTATGCCTCTGTCTTGATTACTTTTTTCCCACCAGAATTTTTGTAAAATACTTTCAATATCTGATAACACTTCATTTAGTAATTTAAAACAAGACATCGAGTAAACAGGCATTGCCAAAGCTACCGATTTAATGAGGATCTCTTTACCAGCTGGTGATAAATGTCGTCCACTCCAAGAAGATGTTCTGTTTTTGACTCTTTCGATAATGTTTTGGATCATCTCACTTTTCTTTTTACCAAATTGTTTTGGTAACCCGAGATATTTTCCACCTCCTCCATGATTTGGTATTCCCAGTATGTTTTTTAGACGATTCTGTAGTTGACGTGGAACTCTTGATCCAAAAGTTATCAAAGATTTGTTTGTATTTATCCTTTGGCCAGAGTAATACTCGTAGACTTGGAATGCTTCTTTAATAGCTTTGCAATTACGAGTATTTGCTTGGCAAAAGTATAAGGAGTCATCAGCAAACTGTAAGTGAGTGATCGGAGGAGCACCATTCCCTAACACTTCTAATATCACCATCCGTTACTCTTGTTTTGATTAAGTGACTCATAATATCAGCACAAAGTATAAATAGATAGGGTGATAATGGGTCACCTTGTCTTATACCACGTTCCGGGATAACGTACCATGAGGGGATCCATTGATTTGGATAGAGTAGCTTACAGAACGAACAGATGCCATGATCCACTGTATCCACCTCTCTGAAAAACCGAATAATTTTATTGTGACCTCCAAGAAATCCCATTCAACTCGGTCATACGCCTTTGTAACAGCCGTTTTGATGGCCATGTAGTATTGAGAAACCCTTTTTCTTGACTTTAGAGAATGCATAACTTCATGAGCAATCATGACATTATCAGTTATAAGTCTTCCAAGTATGAAAGCAGCCTGAGTATCAGAGACAATGCTGTCTAGGTGTTTTTTAAGTCGATTCACAAGACATTTGAGATGATCTTGTAAAGGACATTACATAAGGCTATTGGCCTATATTCAGAAAAAGTTTCAGCTGATGTCGTTTTTGGTGTAAGACAGATATTGATGTGGTTTATAGCTGATTTCATGTAAGAGGTATCAAAGAAATCATGGACTTCTTTGGTTACATCACTCCCTATTATATCCCAATTCTGTTTATAAAAACGTGCAGTGAGACCATCCGGACCAGGCGCTCTGTCATCTCCAATATCTGAGACAGCATCAAAGATCTCTGTGTCTGTGAACTCTTTCGTTAGATCCTCATTGATGACAGGAGTTACCGTTGCTGGAAAATCCCAAAATCTATTGGAGATACAGGTACTCGGCTAGATGTGTAAACACTTGTAAAGTACTTTTGTGCTTGCTCTCCAATGCTCTTTTCGTCTGTATATATTGTTTGGTCGACATCTCTTATGCTGGATATAAGATTTTTTGCATATCGATTCTTTGTTGTGGCGTGAAAGAAACCTGTGTTGCGATCTCCACAATGCATCCATCTGTTCCTGCTTTTTGTTTTCCAGTAGTACTCCTCATCTCTATATGCTTTACTTAATTCATCTTGTAATCTGGGAACTTTCCTCCTTAAATATCGATTTGTGCTTTCCATAGCTCTATTTAGTTCTTCCTCATAGAAAACAATCCTTTTTGCTGAATTAATGTTTGAAGCATGTTTCTTTTTTGCCATGACACTGCGACAGATGTTAATCTGATCACATATGGAGTAATAAGAATTTTGTTTACAGAGGTTCCATCCCCGATCGACTGTTTGTGCAAAGTTTTCTATTTCAATAAGTCTTTTATCAAATCGGAACTGCTTTGTTGAAGCTTGTTTGGGAGGCTGAATAGTTTTAAGTAGTGGTCTGTGATCCGAACCATTAAATTCAAGAAAAGCAGTCTCTGCAGTTGGAAAAAGAGATATCCATTCAGAGTTAACCATAACTCTGTCCAAACAACACTTGACAGTGTAGTTGCGCCGTTCTCCCACCCAAGAAAAGCGATCGCCAGTTGATTTCAAATCAGTTAAATCACAGGTAGCAAGCATGTTCTTAAATCTTCGAAAAGTCCAAGCTTCTCTTGGTGGTCCTCCAACCTTCTCGGTATTGCTTAGTATCTCATTAAAATCGCCTGCAATCATCCATGGACCATGACGAGTAGTTCCAATTTGTTCTAAGTAATCCCAAAACAAAACCGTTTATTTTGGCAAGATTACCATAGACACTAGAAAAATAGAAAGCTTCATTATTAATAGTGATGTACACATCAATGATGCGTTCATCTTGGTACAAAGGAGATAAGATTACATCATTGGACCAAAGCAAAGCTAGACCTCCACTCCCACCTTGAGGGGGTTCAGTAATAATGTTATAGAATCCTAATTCAGAAGCAAACTTACATACAACATCACAAGAGTTTAGAGTTTCACATAAGAAAATAACATTAGGTTTTAAAATACGACACAAACATTTTAATCTACTTTGAGTCTCGAGCGAACAGATTCCCTGACAGTTCCAGGAGATGACTCTCATGGAGGCATTGGGGGAACCACCCCCCCCCCCCGTGGCTCCGTAGAAACTGTTACTGTTGCAAAAATCCTCTGATTCGGCCTTAGATCGCTTCTTGATCTGATTCAGGATCATCAGATCATCATGTTCCTCACAGTGTCGATAGAAGGATTCCACGTCAGTCTTCTTTCGTTTAGTGCCATTTGAACTCATAGGATCATGCAAAGCCATGTGATGGAGACTCCCTCTCTTGACCTTTTCCAGAAGGTATCGCAAATGCTCAGCAGTCAACTCCGTGTCCTCAAACACGCTTGGGGAGGAGGAAGCATCAGATTCAGTGATGATGAATTCCTTATCTTTTTGAACCGTCTGAAGACCGGGTATGTATCCATTATCAGCATTGGTGTGGAGAGTGTTTGGTGTGTTATCGAAACTCTCAGGGAACTGGTCAGGATGAGGGATAATTCATCATCATCATCATTGTTCCCATCTCCATTATCATCATCATTTGGTGGTTCATCGTGTGGGGGATCGTCATCCGCCGGATCGTCAAAAGAGGGCACTCCTTCACATCGTGGGTCAAAGCACCACACGTTTGACAAAAGTTTTTGAGACGCTCATAACGAAAACTCAGGATTGTGTTTTTTCCACCCGCAAATTGGAAGTTCCTCTGAAACCTTAGTGGAAGATCACAGTTCCAGTTGATGCAGATTCTCACAAACTCAGCCATATTAGTGTTGTCATTGAAATCGACATTCTCTATCGGGCCAATTTTGGTTCCAATATTGTTAACCATGGCAGAAGTTAAGTATTGGACAGGGATACCACGAACCTGGATCCAAAATGGAATGAATTTCACCGCCTCATCGGTAATATTGGGATACCAACGGTGAACTGTCACCATCCAATCATTGAAGGCCCATGAACCACGCCGCAGAACCAGGTTGAGACTTTCCTCCGACTTGAAAAAGAACAGAACTTTTCCGTTTCCCAACACTCTGCCACGGCATGAATCACTGAATCTCCATATCTTAGGCATTTGATTGACAATTTCTCGCAAATTCTGTTTCTTCGGGTTGAGTACTGAAACAATCAGAGAGAAGCGGTTTGAGTTTACCGCATGACCACATAACTCTGGTGTGAGTGGGATAGGGGCATCATTGATCCCTAGATCAAGGTTTTGAAGGTTTTTTCGGATGTAGTCGCTAATCTCTCGGGGTTGAATTAGTGAACAAACTTGAGTGAAGATTTGAGGAGTAGAAATCGAATTTATAGGGTTTGGCCATGGCGGTGAAATAATATATTTATATTGGCTATGATTGATGATGTATGAGAGTATCTCTACAATAAACTAGGTTTTGCTTATATACGGTGTTATAATGTAATATTTTTAAACATGCAAAATACTAAAAATATAAATTTTTGAAAATAAATATAATCATTTGTGAAAATTTATTTACGATATATAAAATGAGTCTATTGGTTTTATTTATTTAACTACATTGGAAACTTTATGTGAATCCTAACATTTTACTTCTATTTTAGAAGAATTTTAAACATAAAACTACAAATACAACTACAATCTACAAAATATCTTGACAAAAAATTTATGATCTTGACTAATTTTGTATTAAAAAAAAAAAATTCCATCTTTTTGCTGATTTGTTTCTTTTCAATTTAATTTATGATTAAATTCCATTGATTCATAATCACAAAATAGCCAGCATAGAAATATCTAATAGCTACTCTCTAAATATACACTCAATGAAATATGTTATCACATTTTACAAGATAATTTTTGAAAAATACCCCATTTTAATATTGTTTTCAAAAATATATTTTTTTTAACTATCCATTTTCAGAAATTCTCTCATTAAATCTGAAAACACGATTTTATAGTATTTTCAAATTTTATTATTATATAGAATTAATTACTATTTTATGGTGGACCAAAAAAAAAGTTACTATTTCAATTGGGATTACGGTGCAGTATGAGTGTATGACCACATGTGTTCGCGAACATTTTGAAATTCGGTGTAGCCCGTTTGCTTAACAATGTCGAAATACAAGAAAAAGTGGAGAAAATAAAAAGAGAAGCCTAATTGGATGTGTCAAACTGTTTGGAACATGCTTATCTCTTATTGCCTAAACGAGAATAATGATGGTCGAAGCAAGACTAACTCCAAAACCGGACTAGTGACTGCAACCGTTACGCAATGGCGAAGCACACTTGTAGTTTATATGTCCAACATAGTTCCAAAATTTGTCAGTACATTCAAAATTTTATTTTATGAAGACTTTCGTCTCTTATTTGGTTTCAGTTTTTTTCTTTTATGCTTGATAATGATATAAAACATCTAAAACAAATAACAACATTTTACATAGTACTAAGTTAGCAATCAATAGCACACTGAATTGGCGTATGAAAAACACACACACACACATTGAACTAATATTCAAGAAAATGATAAGTAAGATCTTACACTGGCAATTGAATTAAGTTAGAATATATAGTACATTACGAAAATTTAAATTATAACACATGCATGTATATGACCGTTTTATCATTCAGACGACATAGTAGGGGCTCATGTGGTTAATGTCCCTTGCCGTGAGAAGTCAGGAGCATGACGAGACTTCGGAAACTAGAGACATCACATGGCAAGACGATCTTGTTACGGTAAGCCTCCGCGTAACCATACTCCTCGGCAGCCTTTTCAAGAAGCTTCTGGAAAGATGGGCTCTTCAGAAACCTTGTGGGAATCACAAATCTCTCCAACTTCTTGTTCGTGTCAACGTAAACCACGAAATGCCCTCTCGGTGTTCTTGAGGATGATCTGCTCTCTCCAGTATGTGCTTCTTCTTCTTCTTCTTCTACTTGGTGGAAGTGCATGTCAGTGACCTTGTTAGGCATAATATATAGCCTATTATATAGTGACCTTTTTGTGTTGGGTGTGAGAGTGAGTCACAGAACATTAACGGATTTTGTGGGGATCTTTGTGTTTTCCACTTCCAATTGGAAGTTGGGTACGCTTATATATAGTTTATACATACTTACATTTATTATTTATTTGTCGGGTTTGGGAATGTGTGCCGTATAGAATGCATTCACGTAGTTGTAGTATATTTTTGCGAGAATAAACTCGAAATAAACTAAAAATTTGCGAGAATAAACTCGAAATAAACTAAAAATGATAAGCTTATTCATATCCATTTTACTAATTTCGTTTTCAAATTTCTTATAATTCGTTTTGCCGAAAAATGGGACAGTCTCATTGCTTCCAGAGTGTAACCATTCCTAAATTATATTCTACTTAGCGTTGACAAGCATCAGATACTAAAAACACAATATAACAAGTAATTATGAGTATTTGGTTTATATAGATCAACAAACTCCGGAGTAGTATTTGGGAATAGTTGTGGCGGGTCTTAAAATTTTCATACGTTATAAAATCTTATTGGAATACGTTTAAAGAACAATTAAATTAAAAAATCTTCTTATAATCCATAAGAATGCATTCATGTAAAAAAAAAAAAAAATGCATTCATGTAGTTTAATTTATATAGTTTCTTTTGGATCATGATTTTAAATGTCTAGCTGAATACACTATTGTTCTTGTAAGTTAAGATTTTATATTAAGCCTTTAAGACCATCTCCAATGTATATCTCTATTTTTTTCTTTAAAATAGAGTAACTCTAAAATAGAGCATTGTTTTCCTCCAATGTATTACTCTATTTTAGAGTTGAAAATAGAGGTAGTGTAAAAAAATAGAGGTGAGAATAGAGTTACTCTATATATAGAGCAATCCTATCATTTTCTCTATTTTAGAGGAAAATATAGAGTAGGGTTGGAGCAAATGTTGCTCTATAATAGAGTTTTGACTCTAAAATAGAGTAGGGTTGGAGATGCCCTAACCAAAAAAAATGAAGATTTTATACACATATAGACGCAAACATTAATCAGATCCTGCTGTGTTAAAAGGGTCGGATAAGGTTATTAAATAGAGCGTATGCATAGAATTACAAGTACACATGGGGTAAGTTCTTTTGTTTGATAAAAGGGATAATGAACAAGATAACATATATGATCGTTCTATCGTAGCTAGCTAGCTAGGTCCTAAAGATGATTGTGGGGAATAATGAACTTAGCCAGAGCCTATGACTTTAATATATTTTTCAAACCATTACGTATGCATGAGAGAGAGAGAGAGAGAGAGAGAGAGAGAGAGAGAGAGAGAGAGAGAGAGAGAGAGAATAATGTGTGGTTAATATAAATGGGTAAATGGATTGAGGTACGATTATGTGACTGAGGAAAAGCACATGGTTTCTGCTACTGCTGCTCATAGAGGATTGTTCATTCTCTCCATACTTCCCCAATTCACTTAATTTTCACTATCCGACAAGGTTTTTACACTTTCCTCGTATATGCCAAAAATTGTGACGGTTTGAGGCTAAATTTATTTCTATTGTCTCTTAATTAGTAATTATGCTAATCAAATCAGTAATATAGTAACTCATTGGCTTTTATAATATTTCATATATACTATATAATGTATTTTTCTACTTTGTAAGTATATTATGCTCAAATTGTTCTCTTATTCATTTTGGCCATCAACTTGACTTTAATTAAGAACATATACAGAGACCTCGCTCATCAAAGGAGTGGAACTAATCTTTGGTTCTTAAATAAAATATCAACAAAAAAAATTGCATGAACTTATCTTTATAACATAAATATTAACTTTCACTAAAAACCGTCATGTGAAGTTTCATTATTAGAGCTTTGAATCTAAATGTTGTTAAATGTTTTTCGATTTTATTTCTCAAGAATTTTACGAATCTCCTCAATTATTCAAATAATTGAATACCAATATAGCCTTTTACGTAATTTCATTGCTCCAAAATCTTTCTTTTCAGAATCTTTTAAACAAAATTAATAATAAAATATTAAAGTAAGTAAACTATGTGGGAGATATGGATATTGTAGGCATGAAGAGGGTTATGGACAGTATAGATCTGAGATAAAGCGACCATACTGTTTTGTATTGCAGGAATTTATTGATTCCTACGTCCTTACTCTCTTCGTTTTTGTACGGAGTCTGTTATGCATACCGTTCAAGATTTGTTAAGTTATGCATTTTATATATTTTTGGGTTACAACTAAATTACGATATGGACTTTTTTCTGGTTGATATTTAGAAAACCCACTTTACCATATATATATATATATATGTTTGCTCTATTTTCTGAATATGGCATACAAATAATTTGACGACCCTGGTCCAAAGTATTTTAAGTTTTAACGATACAAAAAGACAAAAATTAGACGGAATGAAAGGCAGTAAATCACGAAAAGAAAAAGTCATGGCAGAACTTCAAAGTCGTAGGTGTTTGAAGCTAATATGACTGATAAAACATATATAAGGGTTTTGTACACATATTAAAAAAAAAAAATCCTATAAATCAAAATATAAATATAATTTACCATCTACCTAGTATAAATTAAGCAATGATAAAACGAACATCATAATACAAATGGTCATTAAACAGAAAATTAATTATTCTTACGTTAAAAATGTAAAACATCACTTTAACTATTATTAAAAATAAAATATTGCTTAAAATGATGTGGAGGGAGGTTATATGTGATTAGGTAATTAATATATACCTCGAATCTATATAACACAAGAGAAAACTTAACAGATAATTTCTTTTAATTCTTTTAAATTTTTTTGAAAAGCCATATTATGATCCGCAGGATGATATATGTATATGCTACCTTTACCAATAGTTGTTTTCCAAAGTTCGCTTATTTTTCATGTAATTTCACGCAAATGCTATGTTTAGTTAATTCTAAAGGAACAAAAATGACTGATTAAGTCTATGAAATTAAATTTTGGAAACAATCATCATATTTTCCAAAGTACTTAAAATAGCACTCCCTCTGTATCTAATTACTAAGCTGAATATATATACCTTTTTTGATATCTATGAACACTCACAATACAATGCATGTCACAACTTTGCATGGATGCATAAGGAAAAGTGCAAGAAGAGCTACTGATGCAGCCATGTTAAAATAATGTTCATCTCATACAATATTTCTGCAAATTTTAATATATATCTTGAGCTTATCGGAAAATTTTTGATCAAATTTATCGTTTTGTCATTTTGAAGAAGTTTTTGCTCGTGTACCTTACTTACTCTTATAAGTTTTAACTATCAGAAAAAAAAATTGTTTTTCTACAAGGGAATTTGGAGATTAGAGAATTGCGAATCTGATACCCAAAGATGGGATGCATCGCGAATCCTACAAACTATTTCAAAATTATGTTAAGTATATGAAAAAAGCATATTTAAATATAATTTATCTTAAATCTACTTTCTTTTCATTGTTAAACTCATTTCAAAATTTATTACAATCATAATGTTACTTGTAGATTAAAAACATATTTAATTTAGAATATTTATAATTAAACATAATTTTCAATATTAATTAAAATTTTAAAAATAAACAATCACTGGCCAAAATTGTTGCTCGGCTCCTTTGGCTGAATTGTGAGGTGTTTACTATGGATTGTGCATTGCTTGGGAGAAGCGGGTGACGCGGTTAGAGTTGGAGGATGACTCGAGAGTGGTGGTTGGTTTTCTCGAGACAGGGGTGAGTGACACTTATCCTTTGTCTTTTCTGATACGTTTGTGTCATGGCTTCATATCTAGGGACTGGTGTGTTCGGGTTTTGTATACGTATAGTGAGGCAAACCGTCTTGCTGACGGCTTGACAAACTATGCTTTTTCATTAGAGTTAGGTTTTCATTCGTTTAATTTTGTTCCCGATTGTCTTGTATCGCTATTGTCGGACGATGTTCACGGCATAGCTACTTCTTGTCGTGTTTGTATTTGAGTTTTTTATTTAATAAAGTAAGGGAAGCCTTGTGTCCTTGTTCCTACCAAAAAAAATTGTTGCATTAGTGAAGAGTGCAAATATATTTTTGATGCTTGGTTCATATAGAAAGGTAAAACCTTTTTAACCGTGTCTTTTCAAAATTACATTTTTGGAAAGTTTGTTTTTGTGCCAGAAATCTCTTTTAGTATTTGTATAAGGTGTGGAGCTATTTGAGCAAGCGTTCCTTTGACGAATAATGTTCATCTCATACAATAGTGAAATGTAAAGAAAAATTGGACCAATTGATTATACCCATCTTCTACGGTTTAGATCAATGGGTAAACCCACCCCAATACATGGCTTTTTATAATTTGTACTAATGAGCATGTAAATTATCATTAACCTTGTATCACATATGGATTTAAGGTCTGAAGTGTGTTGATTTCAAGTCAAGTTCATTACCTAAATGTCAAAACAGACATCAAGTAGAGTTATATTGTACAGTGAATACCAATAGACATAAAAGACTAGTATACTACAAAGCTTCGATTTAGTTTAGCTTGGCCAAAACCAGTGGTTATAACCACTCCCTACGTTTCATGATTTGAAACTGAATCACTACTGAAAAGGCAAATATAAACCTTGGGGCTTCATTTTGCAAGCGTATTTAATAGGAACAACTGCATCGACATTCCTCCCTTGATCCACAAGAACCACCGGGTCCTGAGGCCTCCGCTGCCATACCACTTTCTCAGGTACCAAATCGTTCACACCGGATTTTTCCCAGTAATGAATCCCACGCCAGCTCTCGTATTTGAACACACCATAGTTGAGCTTTATGACCACTCGGTCCAACCTGAACCTCCTTGCACCATTTACAGACTTTCAAAGGATAAACCAGCAAGAGTTTCTTCATACCTGCTCTCAGTTTCTCCCATGCCATTACAACGTTTGCCCCAACATATTTGACATCTCTAGCTTATAAAGTCATGATATCCTCATCCAGGTTATCGTGAATCTCATAATACTGAAGGATTTCTTTGGGATGGATGGCTCCTGCTTGACAACATAGTTCCAAGATCGCGAGGACACACTAATAATCAAACCTCTCTTAACACCTTGAGGTTGTGTAAGTGATAGGATTCGACGGGGGACACGTATATCGTTTACAGAACCTTGAACCCATTCATCTAGCCTATTATTGCCACACTGTATATAACTATTGTTGGGATCTCTAAGCCCAAGTCAAGTCTCCATTAGTATGATATTGTCTGTTTTGAACCGATGTGGCAAAGCCTGCATGGATTTGTTATTGGGCTCCTTTCCAAAAGGCCTCCTACTAGTTAGGCCTGGACTTGACTTATATATTAGAAATTTCTTTTCTAATATTCCAATGTGGGACGCTGGTTTGCATCAACAATACTCTCCTTCAAACCAGTGACAAATATCCTACGCCTCCCCCTTAGCGAAATCTTGTCACCATTAACTCGGTGTTCCTTATTCGCGAGGTATTCTTGAGGTACCTTTCTTATCGTGTCATATTGAAGAGCTTCTACCACACCAAACATTAGTCCATACCCGCTTCTTTAGGTCCGCTTATTTCAACCTATGCTCTGATACCAATTGTTGGGCTCTCTAAGCTCAATTCAAATCCTTATTAGTATGATATTGTCTATTTTGGGCCGATGTGGCAAAGGCCGCACAGATTTGTTATTGGTCTCCTTCCCCATACTAGTTAGAGTTGGACTTGACTTATATATTAAACTTCTTTTCTAATCTTCCAGTGTCGAACGTTGGTTTGCATCCCAACAATAACTATGACATAACTCAATCTAAGTGTCCTTCTTTGCCAACAAACACTTCTGAGCAGAATCTGAAAAAATTCCAAGACTCAGTATCAAAGATTTTATGATCAAAACGCTTAGAGGAATGAAACTTACTTGCATGTCAAGACACTTTAAAAAAGGGCAGTGACGTTACTGAGAAGATTATTTCTAGCTATAAGAATATCAAGATTAAAATCTAGAGACATAGAACAAATTGAATCAGTAAGGACAATGTAATTGATAAATTTAATCCTATCTTTCTCAAAATAACTAAATTTTTTTATCAGCATTCGATTCTAACATAAGTAGACAAGTTCTACAAAGACCTCAAACTATTATCTAATCTGAATAACCCATTTTCAACCATTTCAGAAACTAGAACAAATCAGATAAAATCAGAATCATAAAGATGGGTGATAAGAACATAACATATATTAATCATTGTCAACTAAGTTAAAGACAGAAAATAGATGTGATTTTTATTGCTTTGTTATTTCTCCTATATTAGTGGGATTGTATCACCCACCTCTCCACGTACGTTTCTTAGTGGTAGATTTAGTAGTTAGTTTCTTTGTTTCATTGTGTTATATAATCAAACCTCTCTTAACACCTTGAGGTTGTGTAAGTGATAGGATTCGACGGGGGTCACCTATATCGTTTACATAACCTGGAACCCATTCATCTAGCCTATTATTTCCACACTGTATATAACTATTGTTGGGCTCTCTAAGCCCAAGTCAAGTCTCCATTAGAATGATATTGTCTGTTTTAAGCCGATGTGGCAAAGCCTGCATGGATTTGTTATTGGGCTCCTTTCCAAAAGGCCTCATACTAGTTAGGCCTGGACTTGACTTATATATTAGAAATTTCTTTTCTAATTTTCCAATGTGGGACGCTGGTTTGCATCAACAATACTCTCCTTCAAACCAGTGACAAATATCCTACGCCTCCCCCTTAGCGAAATCTTGTCACCATTAACTCGGTGTTCCTTATTCGCGAGGTATTCTTGAGGTACCTTTCTTATCGTGTCATATTGAAGAGCTTCTACCACACCAAACATTAGTCCATACCCGCTTCTTTAGGTCCGCTTATTTCAACCTATGCTCTGATACCAATTGTTGGGCTCTCTAAGCTCAATTCAAATCCTTATTAGTATGATATTGTCTGTTTTGGGCCGATGTGGCAAAGGCCGCACAGATTTGTTATTGGTCTCCTTCCCCATACTAGTTAGAGTTGGACTTGACTTATATATTAAACTTCTTTTCTAATCTTCCAGTGTCGGACGTTGGTTTGCATCCCAACAATAACTATGACATAACTCAATCTAAGTGTCCTTCTTTGCCAACAAAAACTTCTGAGCAGAATCTGAAAAATTCCAAGACTCAGTATCAAAGTTTTTTTGATCAAAACGCTTAGAGGAATGAAACTTACTTGCATGTCAAGACAGGAAACACTTTAAGAAGGGCAGTGACGTCACTGAGAAGATTCTTTCTAGCTATAAGAATATCAAGATTAAAATCTAGAGACACAGAACAAATTGAATCAGTAATGACAATGTAAATGATAAATTTAATCATATCTTTCTCAAATAACTAAATTTTTTTATCAGCATTCGATTCTAACATAAGTAGACAAGTTCTACAAAGACCTCAAACTATTATCTAATCTGAAGAACCCATTTTTCAACCATTTCAGAATAATAAAGATGGGTGATAAGCATATAAAAGAAGTTAATCAGTGTCAACTAAGTTAAAGACAGAAAATAGATGTTATTTTTATTGCTTTGTTATTTCTCCTATATTAGTGGGATTGTATCACCCACCTCTCCACGTACGTTTCTTAGTGGTAGATTTAGTAATTAGTTTCTTTGCTTCATTGTGTTATATAAAAACATCACTAGAGAACTAAGGGAATATGAAGAAAAATATTGTTAGAAACTTGTGTTCTTGTGTTGTGAAGAGTAACTGAAATTAGCTTTTATAGCTAACAATGGGAATAGAAGGCGAAAAATTTCGTCGAGCACCTTATTGATACAGGAAAAACTAAAATCTTTGGATTAGAAATGAGTCAAGTGAAAATTGAATCCAAGTTCATAAAAACACTGATCCGATTCCAAATCCTATTTGGTAGATCTCGGAATGAAGAAACAGCTCTCACGAAACAATAAGATAACAACCCTATAACCACATAGACGATTGAAGATGCAGATAAAGAAGTTGTTTTCAAAAAGATTTTTTTTTTCCGATTCATTCTCAAAGCTAAACCAGATTCTCTTCTTTAAGCTTCAGCTTCTATTCTATTCGTTTTAAATGATGCGCCTCTTAACAAGTAAAAGCGGTCGGTTATCAGCTACCAAACCAAATAGAACCGGTATCGAATTGCCAACATTATTTTGCCAATCGGTTTGTCTATAGTCTATACTATCACAATTGGTACTGAAAACGGAAAACCTTGATTTCTGCTGTTAGCCAAGGCCTTATTTTGATCATCAATATGCTGAAAAGATAAAAATCTCTGTGTATTTTTGACTTGTAGGTTTGTACCAAACAATTCAATGTTGATGCACGTTATTATTGGTAGTGATTAGTGAAGAAAGAAAAAGCTGTACAAAGTGGTATAGCTTTAACTTTTACCAATCAAGTATAAAGCTGTACGAAAAAGTAGTCAACACAAATAGGATTGAAAGATGAATAAAAATTTATTTATTTTTTAAATTATTTTAAAATGAAGATAATGTTTGAAAGATCACAATGCTATTGGTGGATGAGATTTTATTTTGTCTGAATAAATTATTAATGAATTAAAACATCTATATTAGTATTTTTGCAACAGTTTTTGCTCAAAAATCGTTTTGGAAACAGTTAGCATTTAATGCATTGTTTTTAATATTAGTTACCAAAATTTTCAAAATTAATTATAGGTAAGATTTTAAAAATAAGGAAATCTTTCTATCTTATTTAAACATAAATATATGCTTCTCTTTCATTTTTATTTAAATTTAGATTTAATTAATCTTGAATTATTCTATAATACATTTAGTTAATAAAAATTGTGATTTTTTCCTGCATATGATGTAATTGTAACATCCGTGTTCCAGGAATAGAGTTTGGGTTATGTTGATTAAACTAGAAGAGTGGATTTTAATTAATTTTGGTTTAATTAAATCCTGGTTTAATCAAATTAAACCAAAAACCCTTATTTCTCTTTGTAATTGTTGACGCCTCCTCTCTCCTTTTGGTGCTTTTTTCGTCAGTTTCATCAGAGAGAGGGAGAGAAAGAGACATAAACCTTGGTTATTTGGTGTAAAGGAGAAAGAGAAGGAGATCAAGCTTTTTTCTTAGAGTTAAGAGAGAAACAGAACTGTCAGAGTTTGGGGGAAGGAGGATCCGACTAGTCAAATCGTTTCGAAAAGTACTGATTTTTGGTAGGGTTGTAGACAAGAGATTTTTGTACACTCTCCTTTTTACAGAAGTGAATTTGGGTTAATATTTTAGGAGATATTGGCAGTTTCGTGGGGTGTTTCTTCTCATTCGCGGATTGAGACCAGCGGGTGTTACGGGGACGATTGCGGTTTCATCTATAATCTGATCGTGCTGAAATTATGTGGGAAGCTTCTGGACGTATATACCTTGCTTTTCACCGGAGGGATTAGAAAGTTAACGGTTATTTTTGATTTCGTGGTTTCACTTGTGAGGTTGTTCTTTTCTGTTTTCTTGGCAGTTGTTTTCAATATTTGTTTGTTGTTGTGATTGATTGTAGGAACAAGTTTGGTTGTTCTTGGATATTGGAAAGCCTCTCATTTGGTTGTATTTAGTTTTGTGAATCACTTGTTAAGGTAAGTGCAGGACCATGGCTTATCTAAGCTAGAGATTTCTCTAATCTACTTGTTTATGTGTTGTTTGGCTTGATGATTTGTTGATTGATGATTGTTTGTTGATGGTTAGAGATGTCTCTATTGCTTGTGTGTATAGCCCAGTAGATGGGAGGATTGCCTTACTGAGTGTTTATAAAATACTCATGCATTGCAATATGTGTTTGTGGTGCAGGTAAAGGCAAAGTGTGACCGTGGAATCAAGGCAATGAAGAGGAGGATGTTCTAGTGGTTCGCTTGGTTGTCTAGCTTTTGTTAGGTTGCTAGAGTTGAGTCCTAGAATGTTGCTTAGGATTGCTGGTTCATTGGTTTATGGTTGGAATTATACTGGATATTATTCTATTGGTTATTATATTTATTGGTATTATTTATTGGTTATTGGTATTGTTATTCCGCTGTTGGTTGTGATTATGGTTAGGTGGCTAGTGGGTATGGGACCACTAGTTGTAGTTTATTTTTTTTATATATTATATTTATTATTTATTATTTTTTTAAAAAAAGGTTGGTCGTTTCATTTTGGTATCAGAGCCCTTACGGTTCTAGGTTTGGGTTCACTAGGTTTCTGTTGTAAATGTTTGGGATTGCATGTCTTGATTGATTATGTGAGTTAGTCAATTGTGTGTGGCATGGAGTCTTAGAACATCCTCTTTGAGCCGAGTGTGTGATTCCACGGTGAGTTTATGTTTCTGTGTTATAATAGGAATTGTTTGCTTAGCCTTCTGTTCATGGTAGTGCAGATGGTTAGAGAGGATGCTGTGGCTGGTCGAGGTTGTGGACGCGGACGTGGTCGTGGACGCGGACGTGGTCGTGGTAGGGGCAGAGTCCTAGTGGTTAGTGAGACCGAGGACCAGAGTGTGACAGCTGAGGGTGTTGGCGAGTCGCAGGGTGTTCCGGGGGATTCCGTGAGTGTGGCGGGAGGCGGTGTTGATGCTCCAGTGGCCGGTGATGCTAGGGTCCCGGTGTGGGGGTCCCAGTGGGTGGAGTCCCCTGGTGTTGACCTTGCGGCTTTGCTAGCACAGGTGTTAGAGCGGTTACCACCGGTGGTACCGGCTCAGCTCAGTAGTGCCACCGGTGGTGGCGGAGGAGCGGCAGCCAGTGGCTGCGGATGCGGGGTCCATGCTCGTTATCTCAGCATGTTGACAGAGATGGGTCGGTTGCGCGAGCAGTTTTCAGGAGGTGTAGATCCTACTGCTGCGGATGCGTGGAGGACGAGAGTGGAACGTAACTTCCACACTCGAGATGTCCCGAGGAGTTTTGGGTGGACATAGGGGTCTACTTTTTGAGTGGTGATGCTGAGTTGTGGTGGAGATCTGTGGCTGCTAGGAGGGTGCAGCGGAGATGACTTGGGCTGACTTCGTTTTGGAGTTCAACCGCAAGTATTTTCCTAGAGAGGCATTGGATCGTTTGGAGGTGCAGTTCCTTCAGTTGTCTCGGGGACACGGTCAGTGCGGGAGTTGGACTTGGAGTTCAGTCGACTTCTTTGTTATGGAGGTCGGGCTATGGAGCCTGAGGAGGCTCGGATCGGAGGTTCTTGAGGGCTCTACGTGATGACTTGAGAGTTCACTGTAGAGAGGAGTTATGCTACGCGTGCAGAGCTGGTTGAGACTGCAGCAGAGATTGAGGAGGATATCCGGGCACGGTCGGTGGCGGTAGCTCCAGCAGTTCAGCCTAGTAAGGGCAGCAGGTGGTTCTAGCAGGGCGGTAGGCATGCTCAGGGAACCAAGAGGAAGTGGGAGGCTACGCAGAAGCCGAGTGGTGCGGGTTGCTTCGGTTGTGGGAGCAGGGATCACAGGGCTGCTAGTTGTCCCAAGAGGAGTGTTCCGACGGGACCTCGTGTGTTATCATTGTAGGGAGACATGGCACATCAGGCCTTTTGTCCCAAGCTGCCGGCAGCAGCATGCAGCGTTGCAGAGTGCAGCCTGGGGGTCAGCAGGTGGCACGGATTGAGCAGGGGCCTCGGGTTTACACGACAGTGGAGACTGGTGGAACCAGTGCCGGGGCGATCACAGTATAATTTCTGGTACTTAATCTTTGTGAATTTTAGTAGGGTCAGATTTTATGTTTCTGTGATAAAGTGTTAGGTTCTCAACACATGAGGTTTGTGTAGGGACCTTGTTGGTGGGCGGGTTTAAGTCCCACGTTATGTTTGATTCTGGAGCTTCGCATAGCTTCATTACTCCAGAGTGTGCAGAGTGTGCGGGGATCAGCGGGGATCCTCGAGAGCGTACAGGAGTTGTTAGAGTTGCGGGAGGCAAGTTCCTGAGAGTTATTGGACGAGCTAGAGGAATTGATATTCAGATCGCAGGAGAGACATGGCCAGCGGATTTGCTTATCAGTCCGTGGAGCTGTATGATGTTATTCTCGGGATGGATTGGATGCATCGGCATATGGTGCATTTAGATTGCTATCGGGGTAGAGTGGAGTTTGAGCGTCCAGGAGGGAAGTTGGTTTTTCAGGGTATTAGACCGACTTCAGGGAGTCTCGTGATCTCAGCCATTCAGGCTGGGAAGATGATCGAGAAGGGCCGTGAGGCTTATTTGGTTACTATATCTATGCCAGAGTCAGTGGGGAAGTCTACGGTTAGCGGTATCCCAGTAGTGGAGGAGTTTGAGGATGTGTTTCAGTCTTTGCAGGGATTACCACCATCTCGGTCGGATCCTTTTACCATTGAACTGGAACCGGGGACGACACCGTTATCCAAGGCTCCTTAGAATGGCTCCAGCAGAGATGGCAGAGAAGCAGCTAGAGGATTTGTTGAGTAAGGGATTCATCCGTCCAAGTGTGTCACCGTGGGGAGCGCCGGTGTTGTTTGTCAAGAAAAAGGATGGGAGTTTCCGGTTGTGTATTGATTACAGGGGTTTGAACCGGGTCACTGTGAAGAACAAGTACCCTCTCCCGAGGATTGACGAGTTGTTGGATCAGTTGAGGGGTGCTACTTGGTTCTCCAAGGTGGATCTGGCATCGGGTTATCATCAGATACCGATAGATGAGGCAGATGTGAGGAAGACTGCTTTCAGGACGAGGTATGGGCATTATGAGTTTGTGGTGATGCCTTTCGGGTTGACTAACGCACCAGCAGCGTTTATGAGATTGATGAACAGTGTGTTTCAGGAGTTTTTGGATGTATCTGTCATCATTTTCATCGACGATATCCTGGTTTATTTTAAGAGTCCCGAGGAGCATGCAGTGCATTTGAGGGCAGTTATGGAGAAGCTGCGGGAGCGAAGTTGTTTGCCGAGTTGAGCAAGTGTAGTTTCGGCAGCGTGAGATGGGCTTTCTGGGTCACATTGTTTCTGTGAGGGGTTTCAGTAGATCCAGAGAAGATTCAGGCTATCAGAGATTGGCCTAGACCGCAGAATGCCACAGAGATCAAGAGTTTCCTTGGATTGGCAGGTTACTACAGGAGATTTGTGCAGGGGTTTGCAAGCAGAGCACGTCCTATGACTAAGTTGGGGGAAGGATGTTCCTTTGTTTGGTCGAAGAGTGTGAGGAAGGCTTTGCAAGCCTGAAGGAGATGTTGACTACTGCGCCAGTGTTGGCTTTGCAGCAGGGGAGAACCCTATGTGGTTTATACAGATGCATCTAGAGTTGGGTTGAGTTGTGTTCTAATGCAGCATGGGAAGGTGATTGCTTATGCTTCGCGGCAGTTGCGGGTGCATAAACTATCCTACTCATGATTTGGAGATGGGTGCTGTAGTTTTTGCCCTGAAGATTTGGAGATCTTATCTTTATGGTGCAAAGGTACAGGTGTTTACAGATCATAAGAGCCTGAAGTATATATTCACTCAGCCTGAGCTGAATTTGAGACAGAGGCGGTGGATGGAGCTTGTGGCAGATTATGATTTGGAGATAGCCTATCATCCTGGTAAGGCTAACACGGTTGCAGATGCTGAGTCGGAAGAGGGTAGCTTCGGCTCAGGAGCAGAGATGGAGTCTCTGGTAGGGAGATCAGTGCTTTGAGCTTATGTGCTGTTTCACAGGAACCGTTGGGTTTGGAAGCAGTAGATAGAGCAGATCTTCTGAGTAGAGTGCGGTTGGCTCAGGAGAAGGATTTGAGGCTAGTGAATGCCTCTAAGGATGTGGATTCAGAGTATCAGGTCTCGATAATGGTACTATCTTGGTGCACGGTCGTGTGTGTGTGCCCAAGGATGAGGAGTTGAGACAGAGATTCTGAGAGGCTCATGCGAGCAAGTTATCCATTCATCCAGGAGCGACCAAGAAGTACCGTGACCTCAAGAGGTACTATCATTGGGTCGGGATGAAGAAGGATGTGGCTAGTTGGGTTTCGAGGTGCGACGTATGTCAGCTAGTGAAGGCTGAGCATCAGTTCTGGCGGGTTACTGAAGAGTTTACCCATTCCCGAGTGGAAGTGGGATATGATCACTATGGATTTCGTGGTAGGATTGCCAGTGTCACGGACCTTTGATGCTATTTGGGTCATTGTGGACCGGTTGACTAAGTCAGCACATTTTCTGGCCATTAAGAAGACGATGGAGCAGGGTCTTGGCTAAGAAGTATGTGAGGGAGATAGTCAGGTTGCATGGGGTGCCAGCGAGCATTGTGTCCGATAGGGATTCTAAGTTCACTTCGGTGTTCGGAAGGCATTTCAGGCAGAGATGGGCACTAAGGTGCATATGAGTACAGCTTATCATCCCAGACTGATGGACAGTCGAGAGAGGACGATCCAGACGCTGGAGGGTTTGAGGATGTGTGTGTTGATCGGGGTGGCCATTGGGCAGATCATCCGAACCTAGAGTTTGCTTACAACAACAGCTATCAGGCAAGTATTAAGATGGCTCCTTACGAGGCTTTGTATGGGAGGCCATGTCGTACACCATTATGCTGGACTCAGGTGGGGGAGAGGAGCATGTTTGGTGCTAGTTTTGTTCAGGAGACCTCAGAGAAGATTCGGGTTCTCAAGCTGAACATGAAGGAGGCTCAGGATAGGCAGAGGAGTTATGCAGATATGAGGAGGAGAGATCTTGAGTTTCAGGTAGGAGACAGAGTGTACCTCAAGATGGCCATGTTGCGGGGTCTGAACAGGTCATTGTCAGAGACTAAGTTGAGTCCGAGGTATATGAGTCCATTCAGAGTGATTGAGCGGGTTGGACCAAGCATATAGATTGGAGTTACCTGAGGTGATGCGTGCATTCCATAAGGTTTTCCATGTGTCTATGTTGCGGAAGTGTCTCCGTGAGGGAGAGGAGGTGTTGGCTAAGATTCCCGAGGATCTTCAGCCTAACATGACTTTGGAGGCGAGACCAGTGAGGGTTCTCGAGAGGAGGATCAAGGAACTCGGAAGAAGAAGATTCCTTTGATGAGAGTCCTTTGGGACTGTGATGGTGTTGAGGAGCAGACTTGGGAGCCTGAGGCAAAGATGAAGGCAAGGTTCAAGAAGTGGTATGAGAAGCAAGCCGCGACTTGAGCTTGTTTAGCCGGGTCCCATCTGTATCCGTGGCTGGAGCGGAATGGAGTATTCCAGCCCATCTCTCTTGTTACTCGGTCGCTTGGGGTGGTTGGTTGTGCGACTCAACAAGATGAGGTGGTGTCGGGGTACAAAGTTTCGTGAGGCGGGGTTTTGGAAGAAAGTTTCCTGAAATAGAAGTTTTTCCAAAGATGGAAAGTGCTAAATATGGAAAGTTTTATGGGAGTTAGAATTTGTCCATTTTAGCGGTGGAGAGCCTTAAAGGGGGCTTGGGTGTGGCCTTAGTGGTGGACTTTTGAGTCAGTGTGCCCGTGTGTGACGGTCCTCTTTAGGACATTTGTGTGGCCTTGGTGGCGGTCCTTTTTAGGACGTTTGTTTGGCCTTTGTGGCGGGCTGTTTAGCCAGTGTGTCTTGTGACGGTCCTTCGGGACATATGGCCTTTGTGGCGGGCTGTTTAGCCAGAGTGTCTATGTGACGGTCCTTCGGGACAGATGGTCTTCGTGTCGGTCCTTCGGGACAGATGGCCTTTGGCGGGCTGTTTAGCCAGAGTGCCTTGGTGGCGGTCCTCTTTAGGACATTTGTTTGGCCTTGTGGCGGTCCTCTTTAGGACATTTGTTTGGCCTTGGTGGCGGTCCTCTTTAGGACATTTTGTTTGGTCTTTGTGGCGGCCCTTGTGGCGTATATGATCCTTGTGTGGTCATGAGGTATTCCAGTGAGGGAATATGTGGTTGGTAGGACATTGAGATGTTTTTACGCGAGCCACGGGAAGGAAACCTGTATGGGGATAGGACTCGGACATGTTCGAATCGTTTGCTCGCGACTCTTGGGGACTTAGGTTCTCCTAGTACTGTCATATTCAGAGACTTTGTGGCTCGGGAGTATGGTTGGTATATCGACTTCGGATGACGATCCGGGGCGCGCTGTAGGGTGGCAACCCGAGAGACGAGTTTGGACTTTTCCTTATATATTATGGCATGCGGGCTTCGGCCTGATGAGGAGCCAACATTTGGCATGCAGACTTAGGTCTGATGAGGAGCCAATAAAAACTCAAGGTTTAGGCCTATGAGTAAAGGAAAGTCCAAAAAGTCAAGAGCAAATGACGCCTGGAGCGTGAGTCTATCGCCTAGAGGTGACCTTCTGTAGATCAGGCGGAGGAGTGTGGGCCGTGGAGACGGTTGCACGGGAGTCCTTGGCTGATGGTTGTTCGAGATTCGAGGACGAATCTAGTTTGGTGGGGGATAATTGTAACATCCGTGTTCCAGGAATAGAGTTTGGGTTATGTTGATTAAACCAGAAGAGTGGATTTTAATTAATTTTGGTTTCATTAAATCCTGGTTTAATCAAATTAAACCAAAAACCCTTATTTCTCTTTGTAATTGTTGACGCCTCCTCTCTCCTTTTGGTGCTTTTTTCGTCAGTTTCATCAGAGAGAGGGAGAGAAAGAGACATAAACCTTGGTTATTTGGTGTAAAGGAGAAAGAGAAGGAGATCAAACTTTTTCCTTAGAGTTAAGAGAGAAACAGAACTGTCAGAGTTTGGGGGAAGGAGGATCCGACTGGTCAAATCGTTTCTAAAGGTACTGATTTTTGGTAGGGTTGTAGACAAGAGATTTTTGTACACTCTCCTTTTTACAGAAGTGAATTTGGGTTAATATTTTAGGAGATATTGGCAGTTTCGTGGGGTGTTTCTTCTCATTCGCGGATTGAGACCAGCGGGTGTTACGAGGACGATTTCGGTTTCATCTATAATCTGATCGTGCTGAAATTTTGTGGGAAGCTTCTGGACGTATATACCTTGCTTTTCACCGGAGGGATTAGAAAGTTAACGGTTAGTTTTGATTTCGTGGTTTCACTTGTGAGGTTGTTCTTTTCTGTTTTCTTGGCAGTTGTTTTCAATATTTGTTTGTTGTTGTGATTGGTTGTAGGAACAAGTTTGGTTGTTCTTGGATATTGGAAAGCCTCTCATTTGGTTGTATTTAGTTTTGTGAATCACTTGTTAAGGTAAGTGCAGGACCATGGCTTATCTAAGCTAGAGATTTCTCTAATCTACTTGTTTATGTGTTGTTTGGCTTGATGATTTGTTGATTGATGATTGTTTGTTGATGGTTAGAGATGTCTCTATTGCTTGTGTGTATAGCCCAGTAGATGGGAGGATTGCCTTACTGAGTGTTTATAAAATACTCATGCATTGCAATATGTGTTTGTGGTGCAGGTAAAGGCAAAGTGTGACCGTGGAATCAAGGCAATGAAGAGGAGGATGTTCTAGTGGTTCGCTTGGTTGTCTAGCTTTTGTTAGGTTGCTAGAGTTGAGTCCTAGAATGTTGCTTAGGATTGCTGGTTCATTGGTTTATGGTTGGAATTATACTGGATATTATTCTATTGGTTATTATATTTATTGGTATTATTTATTGGTTATTGGTATTGTTATTCCGCTGTTGGATGTGATTATGGTTAGGTGGCTAGTGGGTATGGGACCACTAGTTGTATTTTATTTTTTTTATATATTATATTTATTATTTATTATTTTTTTAAAAAAAGGTTGGTCGTTTCAGTAATACAAATTTTTAATAATGGACATATATTACTCAATAGATGAATAAAAAATACGGGTACAATATCCCACATCGCCTAAAAAATTGGGCAATGGTTCGTAATCATACTATAAAAGAGACCAAAATTATTCAGAATACAAATGAGTAGAACGCTTGATTTATCAGACATTCAAAATTAAAAAAAAAAAATTTTGGTTTATTCCGGTTCTTAAAATGTTAAAAATATTAATAATATTTAAAAGTTTATGAAGTTTTAAATGTTATAAATATTTTAACTTTATAAGAAGTTTAACTATTATAAATATTTCAACTTTTTAAAAAGTTAGAAGACCTTTTAAATATTAATAATATATTTAAACTTTTACGAAACTTCAAATATGAGAAATACACAACCATTTTAAGAATTCTAAGTATTATAATATTTAAACTTTATAAGAAGCGTCAATCTTATAAAATATAAATGGTTATAATCTTAATAAATAACATATCAACTTAATCTAATATTTCTAATACAAAGTAAATATTAAAAATTAATATGCTATAGTTCGAGTTAAATATCTCGGGACGGGGTTATATAGCTGGACGAGTTTTATCAATAGTTATCAAAATTTAAAATATTATTAATTCAGTGTTACACTGGTAAAACATCATTTCATTATTTTGTTAACACTATCGGTATCAGAGAATAGACATATCTAATTATATTGATTAAATAAATATTATGTAAAAAATATATTATGTTACGGTATTATATGGTTTAAACCATAAAATTAACAATTATTCTATAATTATAGCATATTTAACCAACAAATACAATTTATAACTGAAATGTTTTAGTTATAAACAATTTGTCTCGCGGTGTACCGCGAGTCCTAATCTAGTATATACTAAAAGTGAAGCTCCTTCCTCTTATATATGTTACTAAACAATCGACTCACACTTTGTAACCTACTTCTTCTTTGCTCTTCTTCTCAAAACTTGAAAGAAAAAAAAAAATCTCTCACCGAGAATTTGGGAAAAAAAGTTAGAAGACATTCTTCCAGCTTCAAGTAACTACAGTTAAGGTAAACTTTTATGTTATATTTATGTTACTAATTTACCATTAAAATAAAAAATAATTATGTGCATATAATATTTTGTTGTTTAAATATATTATGTTTTTCTTATATAACACATTTATATTATGAAATCATCACTTTAATTTAAATGATTACATTTGTGTGAAAATGTAAAAATAAATTTATAAAATGGTGCTTATAGTGGTTTTTTATATAATAATTAGTAACATTTATTAATGTGGAATTTATTTTATTACTAAAACTGTATAAAACTGATTTGTTGTAATTTATATTTTTTCTACAGTATGTCTAATGAAGGTCCTAGCTCTTCACGCGAAAGAATGTAAGTTACATATATATTACATAAGTAGTATATATAATATAATAAATCTTTATATTCCATATGTTAGTCATTTATATATATATATATATACATAAAAATATTTTTCACACATTTTTTAAAAAAACTGGTCACCTCTTGAATAACGCCTTGTGCTTGAACTATATGAAACTGATCTTGCAAAAGTAGACTATAATACATATGGTCTAAAAAACCTCATCGAAATCGTAATTTGAGTGAACTGTTAAAGCAGACGGGGAAACATGTTGATAGTTGGATAAAGGTCAAAAACAAGATAGATACATTGAAGGGAACTTACAAAGAATGGATCGACCTTATGGGTAAAACAGGTGTAAGTTTGAATCAGAGAACTGGAGTTATACGTATGGATGACGATTGGTGGCAATCGCGCGAGGCGGTATGTATATTTTGTGTTAGTTTAATTGTATGATATACTCCCTCTGTTTCATATTAAGTGTCATTTTA
This sequence comes from Camelina laxa, assembly GCA_024034495.1. Taxonomy (NCBI): domain Eukaryota; kingdom Viridiplantae; phylum Streptophyta; class Magnoliopsida; order Brassicales; family Brassicaceae; genus Camelina; species Camelina laxa. The sequence continues at coordinate 14,681,834 of CM043881.1, forward strand.
GACTGATTATTTTGTTACAAAATAAGTGTCATTTTGTATTTCCAATGTATATGTTTGGTAAATTTTCCAATTTTATCTCTACTAATTTAATGTATTGACCAATAGAAAAATTAAATAATTTATTAATAAATGGTAAAATAGAAAATTTAATGATTTTCTTAATATGTGTGAAAAGTTATAAAATGACACTTAATATGAAACAGAGGGAGTATTAAAATTGTTTATCTAGAAATTCTAAAATTAATATTTGTTTTTTTTTCAGGAGAGTAAAAAAATTATGGCTTGTCACCGTCAACCGCCAAAATATTGGATGCACTACAACGTACTTGTGGACAATATGATGTATCAAATGAACATATGTATGATGTTGATGGAGCACGAAGAGAACTATATGAAGAAGATGCAAGAGCTGATTTCAGTGGTAGTATTGGTGATGATGATGATGGAGGAGATGTAAGGGCTGAATACTCACCTCAAACACATGAAGAAAATACTTAATTTCCAAATAACTCATTTATTGATCCACAAGAAACATATGAAGATGTTCTCTCTGCAGCAACACAGGTGACATATGGAGATATTCTTGTTGCATCGATAGAAGAAATCCACAATCGTTCAGGTAGACATACCACTCGTGCTACGCCATACAGTGTCGGACGAGGAGAAAGTAGTCAACGAAGAAGTAATATACGAGTTCGTTCAGTTGGTAGTAAAGATCGTGGGAACCATAGAAGGCATCAATTTGAAAGCTCAGTTACCACTGCATTTTAAGGAATAGCAGATGCACGACGTGCGACTGTATCAGCCCTGCGACCTGATAAATACAGTCCTGAAGAATATGCAAAATTTAAAGATGCATTTGCTATACTAAATTCTTTACCAATTGAGAAGTACAAACCATTTTGGAAAGCATCAGCGAAGCTGCTCAAGGAGGATGTATGGTGGTAGACACTTCTTTTGAGTCAGATGAAGATAGAATCCAATTTTTGGAAAGTATAACTGAAGTGGATCGGTTAGAAACCGTAACTCCTGCAAATTTTTCAAATTTAGGGTCATTTTTATGTGGTTCAAGCGGCGGAAGTGTGCCATCATCAGGAAGTTCTGTGGGACATTCGTCAGAAAATTATGTGGGAGATTCATCAGGAAATTCTGAATATACATTTGCTGAAATTCCACAGTTTCAACCATCTCCTGCTACGAGACAGTTCTTTTCACCTCCGGGGTAGGATTTAATATGCATGGACATATGATGGGTGCACCTTATGTACCGATGATGTTTCCTCAAGGATTTGCTGGTTTTCCTTTCATGTCCTCGTCACCTGCTACACAAATGATGCAAACATCAACATCTCTTGGAGTTTTTAATCTTGGGGCATCATCAACAATCGGTGGAATTTCAACTACTCAAATGGGAGAAACTATTTAAGGAACAAGAACAAATTTTTCTCCTGATTTTGTAACGCCAACTAGACGGTCAACAGATACTGGATATAGGTTTGGTGTACCATCGAGAATCAAACAATGCCATCATAGAACATCAAACAATGCCACTGATAACGAGAAACATTGAATAAAAAATATGAAAAATTTATGGTTTTTATTAATGTTTGTATTATATTTATATAATACATATTTTATTATAATAAATGTTTGTCTGCCACAATTACAGTTTTTAGTCGCTTAACTTATTTTTTTCTTAATGGCTAGGAAAATCGAATAAATGAGTTGTACTCTCGGGGACCAAATAATCTAACACACGAAGAATTATGCGAATTATTTATGCTTGAGGACGAAGAAGTCGATGAGATACTTGTTCAGCCAACGATGCAGTACTATGAACGATATTTTTGTCGTCAACCCATGCAAGTGGAAGGAGGACTAGGTTGGCTAAATATTAAACGTCAGATGGAACGTGAGGATGCATCATGCTTACATGCAGTAAGGATGCCTCGAAGAATATTCCAAATGTTGTGTCAACTGATGGAAAACGAGTATGGATTAACATCAACAGAAAATATTAGCATTGAAGAAAGCGTTTCAATGTTTCTTTCTACATGTGGTCATAATGAGGTTCAACGCACTGTAGCTAGGAATTTTGGGCGTAATCAAGAGACAGAGTCAATCGCAAGTTTCATGAAGTGCTAAATGCGATGGAGCGACTTGCATGTGATCAAATAAAGACCCCAATATCTAGCAAACTTAGAGAGTATCCCCACAGTCTTCTATATGATCCAAGGTATTGGCCATTCTCCAAAGGTTTCATAGGTGCTATAGATGGAAAACATGTGTAACATCCGCGAACCGAAATACTGGTTTAGAGGATGCATCGGTCGATGCAAGGTTGGTTTTCAGCGGTTCGACTTAAGTTAGACGCTGCATTTTGGGAAAAGGAAAACCCTTAAGTCGTGTTTAGCAAGTTCATGTCGTGATTAGAGAAAACATAAGCCGTTTTAGAGAAAAGAGAAGGGAGAAACTGTTCTTGAGTGTTCTTGGTGATTTCTGAGATCGTTGTAGGAGCTTCCTAGGAGCGTGTTCTTGCTTGTTTAAGGTTCAAAATGTCTTTGGCAAAGGTAAGTGCATGACCATGGCTTATCTAAGCTAGAGATTTCTCTGATCTGGTTGTTTATGTGTTGTTTGGCTTGTTAGATTGTTATTGGGGACGTTAGGAAGCTTTCTTGTGGCTGGGATCGAGTTTTGTGGTTGTAGGAACGAAGATCCGGCGAGAATCTTTGGGAAAAAAACGATGCTCGGCATGTGCATCGGTCAATGAAAGTGCGAGGACGGCGCGTTAAACCGACGGTTTTCGTGTTAAGTCGAGCATGCTTTGGTCGATGCAGTGTGCGTAGCAAGCTTGTGTCGGTCGATGCAAGCTTGTGTCGGTCGATGCATGCTTGGTGTCGGTCATTGCAGAGTCCTGATTTGTTATTGTTAAATTGTTGATTGTTGGTTGATGGTTAGAGATGTCTCTATTGCTTGTGTGTATAGCCCAATAGATGGGAGGATTGCCTTACTGAGTGTTTATAAAATACTCATGCATCTCAATTTGTGTTTGTGGTGCAGGTAAAGGCAAAGTGTGATCGTAGAATCAAGGCAATGAAGAGGAAGATGTTCTAGGGACTCGATTGGATGTTGTCTGGCATTGCTAGGTTGCTAGAGTTGGGTCATTAGAACATGGCTAGGTTACTGGTTTCATGTTTTCTGTTGATTGGTTATTGGATTATTGTTGTATTTTGGAATATTGGTTATTTAATATTGGATATTGATTATTGGTATTATTTATTTCCGCTGTTGGTTGTGATTGTGTTTAGGGCTAGAGGGTATGGGATCACTAGCATAGTTTATTATTATATTATATTTATTATTAATCTATTTAAAAAAAAAAACAGGTCGGGTCGTTTCAACATGCTCTTGTCATAATACCACAAGAAAATCAAGAGTTTATTGGGATCGTTTTGGTGAATCAAGCATAAATATTATGGCGATATGTGATTTAGACATGCTTTTCACATATGTTTGGAATGGAGCATCGGGTTCACTTCATGATTCCAGAGTTTTATCGATAGCACAAGAGAATAGTCAAAGATTTCTGAAACCTCCTATAGGTAAATATTATCTAGTTGACTCTGGATATGCGAATAAAAAGGGTTACGTTGCTCCTTACCGGAACAACCATCAAGAAGAGGTGAGGTATCATTTAGGACAGTTTCAGAATTGTCCACCTCCACGAAATAAGTATGAATTGTTCAACAGGTGGCATGCTTCACTTCGCTCTGTTATTGAAAAAACTTTTGGAATCTGGAAGAAAAAATGGAGGGTTGTAAAAGAATTACCGCAATACAGATTATAATTCAAAAAAATTGGTGCTTGTTACAATGGGTTTTCATAATTACATTTGGCGTTCCAATAATTCCGATGATGATATTGATACAGCTACTTCCGTAGAAAATGAAAATGGACAACATGACATAGATGTTAGTGTAATCAGTGAAATATAAGAGGTGGAAACTTCAAGAAGTGGAACATATATGGCATATGTGCGTAATCAAATAGCAGGTTTGTTATGCGAAGCTCATTCTTAATAATTATCTTTTTTTATTAAAAATAAAATATAATTCATTTCAATAAATTACTTATCAATAAATATTTTTTGCTGTAATACGTAAACAATTATCATTTTACTATTGGATTATTAAATTTATGTACTTATAATTTTTAAAAAATTCAAAAAAACTAAAAGTAAAACTTATAAAAATATTTTTAATTATTGGACTAGTTTATTCTTATACATTTTTTATATTCGATTGATTTAATTCTCATAAATTAGTTTAAGATCTTCATAAATTTCAGATCAATAGTTGTATACTAAACTACATTTTTATGTTAATTTTTTTAAAAAAATAATCTTTTAATTTTTTCCTTTTTAAAACCGTATATTTTCAGTTTTTTTTTTATACAGCTTTGACATAAATTGTTTTCTTACAGCTTTGCACTATTCAGTAAAAGCTTACAGCTTCAGCTTACAAATTGTTCGTACAACTTTAAATATGTTACCAATCAAACCTATTGTTTGTAATTTTTTGACCGCAAACATAAAAGACTAGTGTTAAAGTTTAAAATATTAGTAAAATTATTTTTATGGTGTTTAGTGTTGACAAAACTTTTTCGAGATTTAAAATACACCACAATAACACTTTAAATGTTGAAAATGTGATTTTTCGGTTAAAAATGTAAAACAACACTTCAAAATAAAACATCAATACTAAAAGAGTATATAATTATGTACATATATCTGAACTAGATATATGTTATCAAAGGCAAACGAAAACTTAATTTGAAAACTAGGTGTTAGTCCATGCTACGCGTGAGTTCTTACATAATCGTTATTCTATTTTGAAAAAAAATAATATAAATTAACATATTATTATTTTTTGTTTTTTTGTGTATATCAAAATTTAAAGACTACGTAGTAGAAATAATAAAGTAAGGAAATCAAAAAAAAATTTGATGATAATATATTTAGTGCCATTAAGTAATATTGTATCTTACATACCATATGCCATGAATTTTTGTAGTTGTAGTTATATTTCAAAATCATTGTGATATATATTTTCATAAAATTTATTTTGCGGTGTTAGTTATGCATATATTTTTTTTTATGGTGATAGCTTAAAAATATTTAAAATGTTTCAATTAAGAAAAAATTAATATAATAAACAGTAGGTTTGCAGTGTCTCATATATATAACTAAGTGATTCTAACAATATATTATTAGACTAACATTTTCCATAAAAATAAAATAAAAAACAGCAACTACTTTATTAGGTTATTATCTTAAAGTCTTAATTGTGTATGAACTTTGATTTATATAAAATGATAATGTTTCATATAAAAAAAAACTAAACTATATATCATATATTACATATATATCATATTCAAATAAACTGAAACTTTTATTAATTTAAGATATCATTAGTTAAATCAAGAATTTTTTTTTTGATATTGTAGAATTTATATAATTATGTGAGATTTGAACTATGAGACCATGAGCGTTATAGTGAGATATGTGTCTTTTTTTTAATAGATAATACATAAATCAATGTACCAAAAAAAACTACCTGAGAGTTACAAAAGGGCAATTAAGTGCATATTAATATATTTTTAACATGTTCTATTATATTAATTTAAATTTTATTGAGAAAACTACTATGATATTATTATGGGAATTACAAACAAATTTTTGTACCTTTCCAACTCCTAAAATTAAAACTCATTTAATTTAAAAATGAGTGTTGGTGGGTCCATAATTTGATTCAAAAGTATAATATGTTACACATTGATTGTTTAAAAGGAACAGGAACATCTAATTCTCAAATAAACTTGATTTTTTTGTTAAAACGAACATAAGTGAATTTAAATTTAACTATGGAAATTTAAAAAATAAATATGAAAAAAGATTAGAAAGGCAAGAAATATAAAAAAATATATTTTTATATAAATAAAATAAAAAATTGAAAACAATGTTAAATATATAGAATACTTTCTAAATTAAAATAAAGAATCAAACTCTTACAACACATATGAGATATAACAACATTTGGTATTGGTGGGAGAGGAAGAAAGAATAATTACTACCACTGGTGCAAGTGGGCTAGTGGTTTAAGTGCAGGAGTCGGATCCATGTGCTCCCTAGTTCGATTCCCGGTGGGAGTGATGTTTTACGTTATGTCATAAGGTATTAGCAAAGGCTGGTCCCGGGCCATAGGGGAGATTAAGGCCATGCCCGAACTCCTCCTAGTTAACAAAAAAAAATGATTACTTATAAGATGATAATCCAAATTACAGAATGGAGATGAATCTTTAAAAATAACGACAATGTAATCATTTAGTCTCTAAAATTAAAATTTAGTTATTAAAATTTTACAATGATATTTCATTCGTTTTTTTTTTGTAACCCATAAAACAAAAATAAGAAATCGAAAACAAAAAATGATTTGAGGTATTGTGGAAGAGAATGAGAGAAGTAGAAGAGAATGAGAGAATGTGAAAATGGGAAAGTAAAAGAATGTCAATATGAGGAAATGAGAGAATGTTTATTTATATGAAAAAAATTGGTGGAAGTTACATTTAGAATTATGAGAGTTATAATTATAATTTATTGTGTGTGAATAAAATTGAGTGGTGGAATATGATTAATGCATAATTTATTTTATTTTCAGTTACAATTTTATTTTAATATGTGAGTTAAATGTATTGTGTTAATTGGGTCTTAAATAACAATTGGAAAGCAAATAAATAAAAATAAACATTAAATGAAAATCAAACAATAAGGAGAGACAAATATATTACTTTGAGAAAAAGAGAGAGAGAGAGAGAGAGAGAGAGAGAGCGAATCTGCCTCCAGATGTGATCAAAAGGCTTGAAGAGCGAAAGCGTGTGGCCTGCTCGAAGACATGTGGTTGCTTGTGCTTATGTGTGCAAGTCTTGGAGAGATATGTGCAAAGACATTGTTCAAAGTCCTGAGCTCTCCGGCAAAATCACATTCCATGTTTCCCTAAAAGAGGTTTGTTTTTTTATTTTTTCTAATGTTTGTGATCATATATGTTTTGGTTAGTATTAAGATGATTTCGAGTAATCGTTGTTTTCTTTTCGGTGTTGATAGCCAGGACCTAGAGATGCGACAATGCAATACTTTATCAAACGGGATAAATCTAACCTGACATACAATTTAAAGAAAAGGTGAAACGGTGAAGATGACAATCGGTTCTGCTAATTGCTTTAAAGGTCATCATTTTGTGAAACTTGTAACTGACTGAGATATCCTCTTTTACAGGGCTGTTGGTGATCCTTGGTTTGACATTGTTGTATTTGATGAGTGGAAAATGCTGGAAACATATAGAAGCTTAAAGAAACAACAACCGGAGATGAAACACAAAACAGAAGCGGAGGTAAACAATTCTAGAAATTGGAGATCATTAATCTTTAAATGAATTTAATTATTTGGTGTATCCAGTTCGGGCCTTCTTGCTTTGTCTCTCTGATGGCTCTGGTAGTGAGGCTTGACCACTAATGTCATTACAGTTTGCAGTGGCTGGTTGTTGGCCTTCGGTGGAATGTTTCTCCGATGTCTCTGACTTGTCATGGTCATCAACTTCATTACAGCCGGTTGATGTCTGAGGGGGTGGTTGCTGGACTTCACTAACAATCTGAGACACGGTAAATGTCTCATACTTTGATTTGAAGTTGTAGCCGGTAATTTTTAAATTCAAACTCGAATGTCCTCCCATTTAACTCTGTAAATACTTCAGGCATCCCATCCTTCATTACAGGCTATAGAAATGGAGATAAAGAAAATGATATGGAGAGAAGAGAAACATGAGAATAGGAATAGTGTGTGAATTGTAGGGAAGAGGTGAGGTTAGGCTGTTACAAACCTGAGAGTCAATCAACTCTGTAACTCCAATGTTTATCAATTGGGTGGTGGGTTCATCAAGCATGACGAAAATTGTTTTATCTTTACCGTCCGAGACAACCAGCTCCACCCGATATTTGACCACACCAATAGTCTTACCAGAGCAACGTTTTTGCAAATAAGGGAAGATCCTGATTCCACAAGCTTTAACCCACAATTGCCACATGCAATGTATTTCCACCCACGGTCAAGCACGAGCTCTACAAAGTAAGCTGTGCATTTGAACTCCTCCTACACACAATTTGAGGAATACGTCCTGACTGAAGGTCATTCAATGGAATTATATTCATATGGTAATGGAGGCTATTAGAGTTTAAAGGTGTTTAGAATGTAATATGGAAATATGGTTCATATATAGAAGGAACCGATTTTTGGATTTTAGGAATATAGGATTTATTTTATAATTTATAGTGTTAAATTTCGTTTATATGGAAATTAATAAGTTACGGTTTTTTAAGGTTTAAGGGGATCGCGTGGTGTAATAAAGAGAATTGTTGACCTATATCAACGATTTAAGGGAAGCAATTAAGAGGAAGACGTGGTGTAATTAAGAGGATTGTGGAGCAAATCGTTTTTTGAATATAGGATTATATGTTAATCTCGTTTATATGGGAATTGATGAGTTACGATTTCATAACATTTAAGGAGATCGTGGAGCAAAACGTTTTTTGAATATAGGATTTTGTGTAAATTTCATTTATATGAAAATAAATGAGTGACGATTTCGTAACATTTTAGGAGATCATATCAACCATTTAAGAAAAACAATTAAGAGGAAGATGTGGTGTAATTAAGAGGATCCTGAAGCAATTTAAGAGAAACAATAAATTTTAAAACTAATTTAATATCAATCAATCAACAAAGAGATATCTAACCTTAATTTTATATATATGATTTCTTTGGAAGAAAATGGTAACAGAGACAATTACCAAAACCAAACGTATAACAATCACTGACCGTATAGCAATCACTGACAATTACAATATATATTCATGCTTATAAATAAATATTAAAAAAAAAAAAAGGTTAAGCAATCACTGACCGTATCAATCCGTTAACCGAAGAAACCTAACGTATAGCAATCTTCGTCTCCTCCTCCGTCTCACTGTGACTAGTCGTCTCCAGGCTTCATGTTTTTTTTTTTGCATTGGATTTCCAAAATCGTAAGTTTTCTTATCTTCGTTCTCCAATTAGACATTTATTAATTGAACCCACTTGTGCAATCCTTCTCTCGATTTCACCTGAGATACATTTTTTTATTTTACTTTATTGAATGTTTCTGGGTAGTGTTCTGTTTGGATCATTCGATTGATCTGTGAAAGACAAATGAGTTGTTTACCTTTCAGATTACATCAATGATTTCATAAATTATATTGAGAAAATTTGTATTGAGCTCTGAAGCAAATTTGAATCAGCTTTGTGTGTTAAAGGAGATAGATAGATCTAATTTGAGCGATTAGTCATTTGCTGGGTATTGTATTGTATGCTCTCTGCAAAGACTATAGCTTTAGACTTGGTTTAGTTGCTACAGCCTACAGGTACCTGAAAAGACCAAAATTTTCATTAGAAAGCTAAAACCTTTTTAATATCTTGATCTTAATCTTGATGTGTAAGACTCTTTGGTTTAAAACGTGTATAGAGTACTAGTTCTTATGTATCAACTATAACTTGAGAGTCTTTACAGGATAGAGTACTAGTTCTTATGTATCTTATGAAAGAAAAGTTTGTAGCTTTTGAGGTTTTAGTTATCTTTAAGCTCAAAGTCAAGTTTTCATGGTATGGGAGGACAAATTTGTTGACTCCATGGAATGGACTCACTGCAATTGGCCAGTCTATGGGCAAGAATTTAGCATATTATCTGATCTGTGTATAATTGAAGAGCTAATGTTTGTTGATTTTCGTGGTGTTTACAATTGAAGGTTTGTGTTAGTTCATCAACACTCTTTGGATTCTGATTTTGAGTTGAGATGCATCAACTATAATAAAAAGATTACTTAGCATAATTTTTGGATGTTTTAGTAGTCTGAACCTTCCCAAGTTTGAAGCAATGTTCCTAACTTCTTATGTCCAAATCGCCTAAGAGTCTTTATTTTCGCTTTTGGTTTATAGGTCATGGTTCTCTGATATAAACTGCTGATGCTTATCTGATTGATTTATCTATGACTTTGACCAGATAAAACCTTTTTCATCTAATTTGGTTGGTGGAAACTCCATAATTTGCTAAACTACCTAATGAATTTCGAATTGTGGATTTTAACAGGCCTGATCAATATGGATGAGGAGGCATCTAGGACTGCAAGAGAGTCGCTAGAGCTTGTGTTTCGCATGTCAAACATCTTGGACACGGGACTGGACAGGCATACTCTGTCAGTCCTCATAGCCCTTTGTGATCTTGGTGTTAACCCAGAGGCTCTAGCTACTGTTGTGAAGGAGCTCCGGCGTGAGTCTATCCCCGATTCTGTCACAACCACGCCATCATAATTAATCATACACCACCCACCCTCTTCAGGTACTTAGAATTTTCTCGATATGCCCAAGTCTACGGAGTCCATCTATCTCTATTGTTTTCATATCGAATGGTCAAAACTCATGTTGCAGGTATGCAATGGTTTATACCAAAAGTAAAGAAACTTGGGGATTAGACAACTCTTGTGGTTGGTATGTTAATGTTGTTACTACTTTTTGTGTGATTAGAAGAAATTTTTATGGAGGGAGGAATTGTAATGTGTTTTATTTGTATAATTAGCTTTGTGGATTAATTATAACTTCTTTTAATTTGCATGAACCGTTCAAAAACGCCATAACAAAAACAAAAAACTCTTAAATATGTGCCACCACAATCTAGCTTCCCAGTTTTGGAAACATGTCATTCTCTACCTCTAACAAGCAAACTGTCGAGCTCAAACCAAAACCTTATTTTTATCGCGATAAACATGTCCACCCGTCCCTTTAGGGTGCCAAGTTTTTGTCTTTGGGTAGTAAACTTCTCCATAACTCTCGGTCCTTTCCGAAAAACACTCATCTTGGGGTGTTGACGCCATTGATGAGATCCACTTCTTCTCTTTTCCCATATGTATCCGCCGATTAAGTACATTTCTGAACCAACCGCCGATTAAGTACATTTCTGAACCAACTGAGACAACATTTGCGGAACTGGAATGTTAGTGAGGAAAGTTAGGAAATGAAGGAACTGGTATCTGTTACGGTTTGGGAGCTAGGGAAAGTTCGAACCAGGTAGGAATGTTATCTAGGTTTAAGCAAACATAGAGACACTTCCCTTTTTCCTATGAAGGATCGTGCGGCCTCGAGGTCAGGGGAAGCGAGGACGGATCGAAAAGTCTTGGCGACCAGAGATAGAGTTGGGCAATGGTCAATGGGTTCTTGAGATACGAGCAAGAGAATACAACGACGTCATTGTGTTTTAGATTCAGAAGACAGGCTTGATTTTTAGGGTTAAACAAGTAGCAGTTTAATTGTTCTTCAGTTTTTAACACTTACATACACTTGACCTTTGTGTCAAATCAGTCTGGTACATCAGTAGCGTAAATGGCTAAACTGGTGAAAGAGAAGCGGAAGTATATATAGACAACGAACCAAAAGTGATATGCTAGTTATATATACCCACACTCAGTGGTTGTTAGTTTATTGACTCACCAAAAAAACACGCTTTACTCTTTCAAACTCACTCATCTCACATTCATCAATCCCCACAACTGTACAGCTGAAGAATATATCACTCACACTGAACACTCTTTCAACTCTATTGTTTACCAAAATCAGCATGGTCACGAGTTAGAGCCGAGAAACATCCTCATTCCTCGAGGAGTTAACTGCTTCTTCAAAAGCAGTGAGCCCCGACACTGTAGCTTTTGGTTAGTACGGTATTACCTCTTTTACCTGTTTAGCAACCTGGTAGAGAGCTCGCAGACGAAAAGTGAGCAAAACACCTGCGTGAGTCGTTTTGGAGAATTGAATGCTCGCGCTGGCTTGTTAACGACCCAACAACCCAGCTCCTTGATGCATTTCCCGGGCTAAGTATGTGTGTATATCTTGAGTGGAGGGAACGAGGCAAAGAACCCTGGCGGGGTGAGTTGTAAGATCTTCTGAGATCTGCTGAACTTCGGCTAACTGGTATATGCGGGGAACGCCAGTATGACCCATTTTGGAAGCTTGTGTGGGAGCGAGAGTGAGAGAGATACATAGGCACTGTGTGTGGCTGCATTGAGGTGGATGGTGAAGAAGTGTCTACTCTGATAGATATTGGTAGCTCATAAGATGACTGTAACGGGGTTGTGGAGGGTGATGATAAGAGGAACGATGAGGTCGGGGTCACACTAGGAGAAAGCAAGGGTGTGTGCTCTGATGCAGGAATATCGATGCTGTTGCTTCTTGCATCACGTTTACAAACCGGACAAAAGGATCTCCTTTGGCCAAGCCACAAGTCTACACATCCAACATGAAACTCTGCCCAAGACAACAACAACAACAACCACCAATTAAGAAAAGATTACGCATGAATTCTTTATACTTCAAAATGAGTCTCAAAACACTTACTGTGATTGCAAGGCAGGACCCTTAACTTGTCTCCAATACGATAATCCTCAATGCATATAGCGCAAGAAACAGAAGTAGAAGCTTCATCGCAAACACCGTTGAATATTATAATAGGCATGCGTCTCAGCAAGTTTTTAGCCATACGAGGAAACTCACTGCCACTAAGAGACATTATACGCCTGCGCCTAACTCTATGCCTACGGACAAAGAAGCAAGTGGCGAGCACAGCAGACATAGCGAGGAGAGATATGAATGAGATAGCCATGATTGACCACGCTGAAGTCTCGAAGCTTGGCATAAGCCACACTTCGAAATCAGTACGACCTGCATACTTTTTGAGTACTTCCCCAGTTGCTTTGGAGACAAACGTCCCATATATAAGTACACCAGCGGGGTTTCCTGCCACTACAATTAGGTTCACAAGATCATTAGCCAAATCAAAACAAGAAAAGAATACAAAAGAGAAAAGGAAGAGGGAGAGAGATGTGTTGATTACTTGAAACTAAGAAACCATAATCTTCATAATCATAAACAATAGCAGCTTTATAACCAGCCTTTTGAGCATTCCTAATCTTATCTTCAAAACTACAACCACCGCGAATAATCAACACATACGGAGGACGAGGAGAAACACTTGATCCATTTACAACAACAGTCACCGTATTAACCAAATCAGAACAAGCATCAAGCGGCTCTGCTACATACAACACACCACCTTGATCCGATCTCTTAATCATCGGAGCTGAAAAAAAAAAAACCCCAAATTGGAAAATTTCAAAACAAAACCATAACTTTGAAAAAGACAACAAAAGTTTCACACTTTCAATACATACGATCAAAACCCTAATCAGCTAATTCCATAAATTTCATTCCATTACATAATCTAAGACCTTTGATGTTTTTTATTACAGTGATTGAAAAAACAGGACAGAAGTGGGGAATTGAATGGAACAGTAACAAGAGCTTACTGAAATTGGATTCGATGTCATCAAAGGAGAGAGATTTGTTCTTCCCGATCAACAAAATTTTCCCAGAAGCCAAGTGTGAAATGAGTAACAGAGATAAGATTGTTGCAATGGAAGCGTGACGACTCATCCTATAAGCTTTAGAAGAAATCGAAGCAAAACCCAAAAACCCAAAAAGAAAAACACGAATCGAGAAAGAAGGAATCAGAAGAAGAAACTGAAGAAAAGTAATTAGGGTTTTAATGGTAGATGTTGATGATGATAAACACTTAAGCTTCTTCCATAGAAGAGCGAGAGAGGGTAAGACCAAAGACTTCTGAGAAATAATATCTAGAATTGGTCCGAGTATAACATTTTTTTAATTTTGTTTTTCTGATTTTTTTTTAGCTTTATAACTGTTAATTTTGGAATTATTCGGAAAGGTACTTAAAGTATTCGTTTATACTAAAAGTCCTACTTAGAAAATTAAAAAAATATATATCCAAGGTTATAGATGTTAGTATGTTACAAGTATTTTGCTAATTTTGTAATAAATATCTAAATGAGGATATGGCGAAGATGTATAAATTAAAAACAAAATCTAGGATGGTCTACAACATCTAAAATCTTTAAAAGATTTCTATATCACTTGGGCTGGGGGGACATCTTTTGGATTCTTCTCCCATATGCTAAAATAGTAAAATTCAATGAAACCATTTTTGTTTAGAACTATCCTATAATATTTAGTACTTTTATGTTTTAAATTACTTTTACTTTCTAAACTAAATCGTTATACGTTTCATCTGTACCTAGTAATTGACTGAAAAATCAGAGGTTACCTAAAGTCTAGTTCTTTTTTTTTTTAAGTTCAATTGTTTTTTTTTTTTTTTAATTTGGGTTTGCCAAGAAAAAAAGCAGGAATGGTGTTTTGGTATTTAACATATAGTCATTGGCTGGTTGTACATATGAGACTGTAGATACATTGTTCCTATTTCTTTGAAATTTCAAAGGAGAAATAGATTCAAATAATCCGTGAGAAATTAACAATTTGAGTGAGTAATAATATGCTCATACCTCATACTCATAGTCATAGTAATGAAAATCAGAAAGATTTACAAAATAATCCTCTAACAAGATAATCCTACAAATTGCAATAATTAAATAAAATTTTGGGCCTTTTTGTTTTCGGGCCCTATATAATCACATTAGCTTTACCCCTCTAAAATTGGGCTCACTTGTTCCAATGCAAAATTTATTTTGTTTGTCTCCTGTTACAAATTTCTTAGAAATGCTAACATGCCGCAAATTGAGTAATCTAGCCAGTCTTGTTGGCCTGTTCGTTTTCTTATTGAGACAGTAGCGACCAGCGACTCAAATTATACGTGACTTAACACTCAATCATGCGGAGAGCAAGGGGATATTAGTCGTCGTGTTTTCTTATACTTGTAAAAATAGTCGCAGCAACCATTACAGTGGTCGCCGTGTTTTTGGCAACACCAACTAAACCAGCAACTAGGTCCGACTCTTCCCATATTCCCAAGATTTATTGGTGTTGGGCTTCCAAAATTTTTGAGTTTTTAGTAATAAAATTAGGCCTCAAAATATATTTTTTTTTTTTGTAAAAATAGGCCTCAATTTGATGAAAATTTTAGATTTAGCCTCAATTTTAAAATTTATCTATATTATTATTGCAAAAATAGGTAATAATTTTAGAAAATTTCAAATTTGGTTTCAGTTTTAAAATTTTATCTATAAAATATATTTAAAAATTTTTGTTTGGTGTTGCGCCACAAATTTCGCAGGACCGGTCCTGCCAGCAACGTCTGTTAAAAGAGCTGCAGCGCCACCTTTCTCAATTTTCCCCTGCTTCTTTTGTCACATTTATTGTTATATTTGAGTCGCTGGTCACTAGTGTAGCGATAAGAAAAAGAAAAGGTTTGTTTTGTCGCGGTTCTGATTGTTTGTTTGATTCAAAAGCTTTTTTTTTTTGCTAACTTGTAAATATCATTATAAATAAAGTTGAAAGGTATTACAAAAAGTTTTACCTAAGAATAGAATAATCTTGGCACAAAAAAAAAAACAAGATTACAATGCTTTAGAGGGAGTGATAAAAAGAATTCAGTTCAACGAATCCAAAGAAGCATAAGCTTCCTCCATCTCTTCCTATGTTGTGTCCCAGATATGGTGTTAATGATCTCCCTATCAGTATTTTTGAAGATTATTGAAGGAGGGAGCTTTTGGTTGGTGTGAAGGACGTTTTTCCTTTGCCGCCAGATATGATAGACAACAGATTGAACCACTGCTTTTCTTAGAGTTGAAGGATCTTGCAAAAAGCGTTTTTGAGTTTGTGAAAGGAGACCGAATCAGTTGCAGAATTGACTGTTGGATGGAAATAATATGTAGAAGATCTCTTTCCAGATAGCAGATACAAAATCACAAGAAAAAATGGTGCCTTGCTTCTGGGTGGTTGGAGCATAGACAACAATCATGTATATGCATTATACAGATTCAAATGTTCAAATTTGGTTTTGTATGTTGCAACTTGCAAGCACATTAAAATGTATATGCTAATATGCATTATACAGATTCAAGTTTGGATATAAAGTGATACTTGTAAAACTTAATAGACTAATTGTCAAGGTCATGTTTGTGAAAGAAATCTGCATTTATAACATTTTATGAGCATGATGATATAACTGAATACAAGATAAATTTTATTTGAATGATACCATAGGCAACAAATACATAGTACTAGTCTACTAGACTACTAGCTTTTGAAATTCTTTTTTTTTTATATTATAATTTTAGAATAAAATATAATTTATATGATTGTTTTTAAAAGTTATTTTGGATAAAATATTATGCAATAAAATCATATGCTAAATATGTAAGTTTTATATTGTTAATTTTGTAATTTTATGTATGAGAAATGGTTATGTTTGTTATTTGTTTTTATTTTTATTTTTGAATATGTTTAGTGAAAGTTTTTTAATATGACCCCGTGCTTACGTAAAATTTTATTTTCAACTGCACAAAAAAATCTCGGAAATCACGATAAGTGTAAAAGATTTTATGATTTTTTACGTCTAACAGTATATTTTTATGCCTAACCGTATATATTTTGTAATAATATATGGAATATTAAAGATTTTATTTTGGAAATTATATAAATCATTAGAATATTCTCTTTAAAAGGATTATTTGGGACATATTTAAGTACATTTTTAAGTATATTCATATAATCCACAGATTGACTAATTAATTTAGAACCTTTTTTTGTAACTAACCTATATTTAATCTATAACCTATTTTGTAACCAACTTATAAAAAAAAAAAAAAGTTGTGTACTTCCGTTTTATTATATAGAGGGTACATGATGCTTATCCTTGCTTCAATTATACCATTTTTAGTTTGAAATATTTAGATATATAGTTATGTTACGAGTGTAAATTATATTATATGGGACTTGTATGCGTATACTCAAAAAATTACTTGAAGTCTATTTTATAATGCTGCTTACTGCATAAAGAAACCAATATTAAGAGTGGTGTTCACGACGATGAAGTTTGCAACTTGCGGTCGTGCAGTGCAAAGCTGCCAAAGCCGTGTGAACTCAACCCAACATAATATGATGAAAACTGGTCCTTGCGCCATTCGCTGGCACGTTTGCATGCATGTCGGTGAATTGTTTATATATACTATAGATTTCGATTTACGACCCTTCTTCTCTAAAGTCTATCTCTGACGTTATTTTTCTTTTTCTTTACTTGGTAATATATCTCTGACATTTTCTAAATACAATATAAATACTTTCCTAAGAAGAGGGAATAACGAGAGAAAATTCATGTACTTCAGTTAAAGACAATATTATATATTTGGTTTTATTTAATGTTAAACCCAGAAAAAAAATAGTTCAACAATGTAAAAGATACGGATATTTTTTAAAAATAGATTATTGGTGTCTGGTACATTGCATGTTCTGATTAGTGAAGTAGTCAACACGTTATTCATAGTATTCATAAATCTTTGTCTTTTTCTTTCTCTTTAGATTTTTTGTTTGATAAGTTAAATTCTTCGGGAACTACTTTAATGTATCGACACAATAATGTTTTTGATTGGTACTAGCGCCTAGCGGTGTATATAAAATTATCAATCATAAAAATGTTACTATTAAAACAACAACAAAAAAATGACATTTCCACTATTTTATCGTATTTCACTATTTGATTTTATATACTTTTGTCATTTTCTCTAGTTTCTATTCGCTAAATTGTAAATTTTTTTATCGAATTTGTGGATTAATCTAACCTAATGTTCTTAGCCTGTTTTCTTAAATCCGGCCATTTCCAATTTGTCTCTTCATTCTTTATATATATTTTTATCACCCTTGTAAATGAGCTGATGATGTCTCCAATGGGACGACGAGGTTTTGTTTAACTTCGGGCTGAGTATTCTTCTTATAAATTTTAATAAACTATACCAAACGACGTGTATTCCATTGGCCACATTGCTTAGCTAGTGTTTAATTCGAAAAAAAAAACGTTTGTTTCAAGAACGTTTTGAGGAAATTAAATAAGAAAATTATTTACAGGAATAAGTCTCATGAAAATTTGCATGACCGATTAAGAACTCTAGACCAATAGATGATGAGTTATACTTAGTCTAAAGTTAAATTAGTTACCAGTTCTAGTTAACCCGTAAAGTAATCTTGATTAGAGACGTGAATGGAGGAGAAGTACTTGAATTGAAGAATAATATTGGCTGGCTGACGCATCATGCATGTACGATCGATCCTTACTTTAAGCGGTTTTAATTGTTTTGTGATTCCACGCGTTTTAGTGTTTAGTACTTATCTTGGAACTTTATATATCCTATGAATAGTATTGTTATTTTTCTTTATAATTTGTGAAAATGGCGTTAAATACAGAAGAGGAAATGATATAGAATTGTGAATAAAAAGACTCGTAAAATACTACTATTGGAGTGAGACTATGCCTCATGTGATTTAGTGGGTAAGTCGAAGACAAACCACTTTTGTGAGTCAGTTTGGTCTTTTATCCACAAGACACATTTTTATTGATAGTTGCAAAATAACAAAAGTTTGCCAAAAAAAAAAAAAAAAGTTGATAGTTGCAAAATCACACCCAATGTATATTATTGTCATCTAGATTATTTTGTTAGACTAAAATATTCAATTAATACATCCAAAAATTAGAGTCATTTTAGATCTCCAAAACTAGCCAATCAAACTTAACTTTCTAGTTTCTGTCATTTTCAGCTTTACATATAAAAAAAAAAAAAAAAAAAATCCAATCAACCAAGATTTGCAATGGTGTGGTACTATTGGTGTGTTATAATTTAGATTCATATTTGGTAGTGTAGTGACTAAATCATAGATAAATTATAAAAAAAAATGTAGCTCACAAATTATATCACAACAAAATTAGTAAAATCCATAAATGGCTTGTCCTTTCAAGTTTCAATTTCTATTTTTTTCTCATCTCGATTCAATAATTGAAATCTTTTCAATACTAGTTTTTTTTTTTCTTCAATTCAATTTATTGTGACAGTATAATTGGTAAAAACAAAATTAAATGAATATAAATGTTGATGGTCACGGGATAATAAAAGAACAATAATAATAAAATAATAATTGCATAAGACGAGTCAACAACATAAAACAATGGAAGAAGACGAAGAAGAGAGGGTTCGTAAACTTCGTATCATCTTCCTCCTCATTTGATTAAAAACCAAAAAAAGCCAGAGACTTTCGAAACCAAGAAGATGGAGAAACCAAACCCAAGAAGACCCTCGAACAGTGTTCTTCCATACGAGACACCAAGATTAAGAGATCACTACCTCCTAGGCAAAAAGCTAGGCCAAGGCCAATTCGGTACAACCTATCTATGTACAGAGAAATCATCATCAGCTAACTACGCTTGCAAATCAATCCCGAAACGTAAGCTTGTGTGCCGTGAGGACTACGAAGACGTGTGGCGTGAGATTCAGATCATGCATCATCTCTCTGAGCATCCTAATGTGGTACGGATCAAGGGTACTTATGAAGACTCTGTTTTTGTTCACATTGTTATGGAGGTTTGTGAAGGTGGTGAGCTTTTTGATCGAATTGTATCTAAAGGGCATTTTAGTGAGCGTGAGGCTGCTAAGTTGATTAAGACTATTCTTGGTGTTGTTGAGGCTTGTCATTCTCTTGGTGTTATGCATAGAGATCTCAAGCCTGAGAATTTCTTGTTTGATAGTCCTAATGATGATGCTAAGCTCAAGGCTACTGATTTTGGTTTGTCTGTCTTCTACAAGCCAGGTACTTCTTTTGGATTCATCCCTTCTAGATTGGAATCAAATGGTTTTTGTCTTTATGTTGATTGAATTGCTTCTTGAGTACTGTTAAAAAATGTCTTGTTTGGTTTCTTGATTCCAAGAAACGGTTTGAATCTGTTTGTTTGAATGGTCTTTTCAGATTTCCTGCTTGAGCATTGTTAGGAAAAGATTGATTTTTTAAAAATCAGGTTTTGACATATAGTTGAGATATATGTATGCGTTAATCGCAAGGTCTTGTTATATGTAACATATGTTTATGCTTATGAATTGATGCTTTTGGTTCTTTGATTCATCCTTTAGACTATAACCTATGAAATTGAATGGTTTTCTCTTCATTTGTTCCTTGATTGCATTTTTGATACACTATCAAGAACTGTCTTGTTTGATGCTTAAAAACAGATTTCTTGATATGCTATCTGCAGGATCTTTGTTGAATGGTCAATTCAATATTGCTGCATGAACACTGTTAGGGAAACATTGATATCCTTGGACTTGGTTTTCTGAATCGGGATTTGACATTTAGTTAGTTGTGAACGTGTGATATATGAATGTGTTAGTCGTAAGGTTTTGTTATATGTAAGCTAAGCATATGCAGCAATGCTAACAGTGCTGGAATGTGACTAACAAAGCTGTCGTTATGTTATTTTGGCTCTTCAGGGCAGTATCTGTATGATGTAGTTGGAAGTCCGTATTATGTTGCACCCGAGGTTCTGAAAAAATGTTATGGACCAGAGATAGACGTGTGGAGCGCCGGCGTTATCCTTTACATCTTACTAAGTGGTGTTCCTCCTTTCTGGGCTGGTAAGTTTGTGAAAATCAGTACCTTTGTTACTACCGAACCAACCACATTGCTTGTGTGATTTATGCATCTATGTCTTTGCAGAAACTGAGTCAGGGATCTTTAGACAGATTTTGCAAGGGAAGATAGATTTTAAATCTGATCCGTGGCCTAGTATCTCAGAAGGTGCTAAAGATTTGATTTACAAAATGCTTGATAGGAGCCCTAAGAAACGCATTTCTGCACATGAAGCGTTGTGTAAGTTTCTCGTAATGATTGTTTTCCTCTCCGTTGCATGCATTTCGTTGTAAATTCCTATATATATATATATGAACTGAGTTTTCCTCTGATTATATTTTCAGGTCACCAGTGGATTATTGATGAACATGCTGCACCAGATAAGCCACTCGATCCAGCAGTCTTGTCGCGTCTAAAGCAGTTCTCGCAGATGAATAAAATTAAGAAAATGGCCTTACGGGTAAGCAAGAAGTTGTAGCTCTTCAATCTCCACTCTCATTGCGTAAGAACTGATCTACTGGTTAGGAAAACTGATTAAGAAAATGCATTTCAAGAACTATCTTTAAGATATGAATAAGATTAAGAAAATGGCCTTAGTAGTAAGAGAGTTGTAGCCCTTTAATCTCCAAACTCATTGCTTATTATCAAGAACTGATTCCTTTGTTAGGTAATCGCTGAGAGACTCTCAGAGGAAGAAATTGGTGGTCTGAAGGAATTGTTCAAAATGATAGATACTGACAACAGTGGAACAATCACCTTCGAGGAGCTTAAAGCAGGTCTGAAGAGAGTCGGATCTGAGCTGATGGAATCAGAGATAAAGTCTCTTATGGATGCGGTATTATACCAAAACAAAAACCCTCTTTTAGAATTATCTATTTCTCCATACGAAAGATGTTCTGCTACATACTAGTAATCACAATGCTTAAACTTGTGTTTGGCAGGCGGATATAGACAACAGTGGGACAATAGACTACGGTGAATTCCTAGCAGCGACATTACATATCAACAAGATGGAGAGAGAGGAGAATTTGGTGGTTGCGTTTTCGTACTTTGATAAAGATGGTAGCGGTTATATCACCATTGACGAGCTTCAACAAGCCTGCACAGAGTTTGGTCTCTGTGACACTCCTCTTGACGACATGATCAAGGAGATTGATCTTGATAATGTAAGAAGCCTACATTATCACTTTCCGTTTGTCTTGATTCTTAGTGAGTTTGAGTTAAAACTGATGGTGCAAATGCTTGGTTTGGTTAGGATGGAAGGATTGATTTCTCAGAGTTTACTGCGATGATGAAGAAAGGAGATGGAGTTGGGAGGAGCAGAACGATGATGAACAACTTGAACTTCAATATAGCTGACGCTTTTGGGGTTGAGGACACCAGCAGCACAACACAGTCTGATGACTCACCAAACTAATTATAATACATTTTGGAACTAAAAAATGAGAACTTACAAAAGAAAAACTGAATCTTCTCTTTTTGTTTTCAATTTTTCTCTTTTTGTTTTCAATTTTATTTTTGTAGATGAGCAAATTCTCAGATTTTTTAATAGTATGGATATTTGCTCCATTATTTTCCTTTATTAAGTTTCCTAAAGACAGTCTTAATGTAAGAAAATAAGAGATACAAATTCCACAATGCAGCCGAATGCAATGATTTGGTTTACAGGCATCATAAGGAATTGGTCAAAGCAATGTCTTCAAGCATATACATAATCATGTATTCATGTTACTACATACGCCAATAGGCTGCAGAGTCAGATCTCTGAATCAACATTCAATATACAAATCCAATCTTGTATCAAGATTTAGTAAAACACTTGCTACAAAGGGAATGAGGAACTACAAAGAACGGCTTCCGAACAGACGACAAAGTAATAAATCAATCAAAGCCAAAGTTAGTGGTTTTGGAAGCGATCTTCTTCTCTAGCTTGAGCTCATATACACCATAAAAATCCTGCCATGTGACTGTATGGCTGCTCATCAGTATCTATATAAATATATCTTTGGTATTCAGTCTTTATTCGTATACTCTCTTTCTCTTTAGGAGGGCAGGGAATATGGAGATGGATCCAATGAGGAACAACACTGACAAAGTCTTGAAATCATACAGATCCTTCACTGATCTGAGATCTCCAAGAGCCAAACCAGCCTGTATACATGAAATAAAAGTTATGAAATTTGCCAGTTTAATGTGAAAGAATCACAATAATAGGACTCACTCTGACGGTGATGTAAGAAGCTGGCATAAGACCGACTAAAGTTGCCAAAAAGAAGACAT
Source organism: Camelina laxa (assembly GCA_024034495.1). Taxonomy (NCBI): domain Eukaryota; kingdom Viridiplantae; phylum Streptophyta; class Magnoliopsida; order Brassicales; family Brassicaceae; genus Camelina; species Camelina laxa. Next base: position 14,704,716 of record CM043881.1, read on the forward strand.
GGAAGGGTATGTCAACGATTGGAGAAGACAAATTGATGAAGAGGTTTGGAAGTGTTGGTGTTATCCTTAAGAACAGCATGTAGTTTAGCAGCCTATCTCTTCTCTTTGCAATCTGATCCAAAGCATTAATGATTTCAAGGCACTAACCCTTACGAACAAGTGATGTAATGTATGCTAATATAGCACAAAAAGAACTTACCTCGGCTTGGAAGAACCTCAACTTTTCGGGCCACAACCAGTTAACCAGAGGCCTACCGACCAGTTTTGATAAGAAGAAACAAGAACACGCTCCAGCTGTTGCATTGAGGACAACAAGGAAAAAACCTCTAACCACACCAAAGAGAGCTCCAGCAAGCAATGACATAAATATAGTTCCAGGTATCATAAAAGTCTGCATAAAGATATACGTGGAGCAGTAACCTAAAATGAACCGTGCTTGGTACTCACTTGCATAAGACCCAAGATTCTCTCTGCATATATTCACATAAATGTATCATCATCACATAGTAAAACCAAACGAATCACATTTACATTTAGAATCAAGTCTTAAAGCTAATGTTGCTGCTCTCTAAACCCATTTTTCAGAATCTTCTAAAGATCCAAACTTTCAAATTGGTTTTTGAATTAGGCTCCAAATTCAAGAGATCCACTACTAAAGTAAAAGCTAGACACATTCAGTTTCTAAATTAGCTTAAATTCAATATTCAATGAATAGAACAAGAGAACAAGCTACTCAAATACAAGCAAGTGAGAATGCTGCTTTTCGAAATCATGTCTTTAAGCTAATTTGCTGCTATCTAAACCAATTTCCCAAAAGATCCAAACTTTCATATTGGGGTTTTGAATTAGGATTCAGATTCAAGAGAACACAGCCCAAAGCTAAACACTTTCAAATCAAAAAAAAAGGAAGAAGCTTTTATAATCTCACTTGAGCAATCGAAGATCAGAGATAGTTCTCGGGACTTTGAGCTTGCCGTATTCAGCGGCGGGCATGGTGAGGTAAATACACAAAAGACCGGTGGTGAAGACGAGGAAGACGGTGAAAAACACGGCGAATTCCCACCGTGACAGAGGAAACCGCTCCGATTTGGTTCGTTTACCCGTCGGCGTATCATCGTTTACGAGTCCTCCTTTAGCTGCCGACGACGCCGCGGCGCTCTCTTCGTCTTTGACGAGCTGTTGTTGTCTTGCTCCGCCGTCACCTGTTATATTCCGAGGTGCCGCCATTACTGTAATGCTCTCTCGAGAAAACCCAGTTTTGAAGAAATTGAAGAATTTCACCAACAAAATCCAATAAAGCTTTCAACTTTTTTTTTTTTTTTTTTTTTTTTTGGTTATTTTTTCTTACATTTTATTTGTTGGAAATGTGCAATTTCAGACGCAAAGACTAAAGAATAAAATATATGTGATTCATTGCAACCAGAGTATATGCCTTCTTCGCTTTTCTCTCTACCTCGTCGAGTCATACATTTTAAATCCTCGTATATACTTTGATTAGACGTCTACATAATTTTATTTTGTGATCATAAGAGCAAACCCATTGCACAACCTCAAATTAGTGTCTCTAACTTTTAATAATATTAAAAATAATATTAATTTAAGTTTTGATCTTCATCTCTTTGATTTTATTTTTTCTTCTCCCATTAGACATCCCTAAATATGGGTGTCTTATATAATTTTTATTAAAAATGTTTTGTAAGTAGAGAAGCAGAGGAAAGTGGACAAGAAGAAAGAGGAGAATAAGAAGAATATGAAGAACTGAAGCAAATTACAGACATAATCTTATGGCCAAAAACAGAATGCACTCCCAACCTTAATGAAGAAACATCAATAGCCAAAGAGAACCATCAATAGCCAAAGAGAACCATCAAACATGTACAATCCCTCGAGTTCACAACTCTAAAATAATCCTTATGAACAGCCGTAAGCAAACCTATCATCATCACCAAATTACAAGAAAGACCAAGGAACGAACAAGTTTAACTGCAGAGTGATGCAGAGAGGTGAGATCAAACATTGGTTTTGAAAGAAGCAAGTGAGAGGCTGTAGAACAGAGTAAGCAAAGAGTCCAGGGATAAGCCTGAGGAAGAGCATACTTTCTGCTTGAGTCATCTTCGAATAGATCACAAGTGACGATATCTCCAGGACCAGAAGGGTTCGCACCAGACTCTTCATATTCCAAGGGAACAGATTCGTCATTCTCATGCTTGTAGTAACGACCATCCTCGCTACAATAATACCAACCAGCATCTAGATCATGATAAAACCCACTACTGCAATTCAAAAGATTCAAAACAAAGTTAGCATCCTAACAACCAATACAATTATCAAAAACATAAGGCATGTCACATGTGCAATGAGAGCTGTTAGTTAAATTTGAATCAAGCATCAATCTCAATAAAGTATCAGCCTTTTTTCATCACTCCTTAAAACTAAATAGTAGACACACTGCAATATCTTATATTGTAAAATTATGAAAGATCCAAGCTTTTTAATACAAGGACATCATCAGACCTAAACAGCGAGCTAAGGAAATTAGGCAAATATAATAAAATCCCTTGAGGACAATCAAAAAGATCACTACTTTGACGTAATCAAATTGGCAGTCGATCCAATTAACAAAGGGTTTTTCTATAATAGATTTCGACATCAAATGAATATGAGGAAAAGAAGATGTTTGCTTCAATTGGTTTGTTCTGGTTTTTTTCATCGTTTGTTCGTGAGAGAGAGGAACAAATGAAGAGGAGAGAAAGAAGAAAAAAAAGAAAAACAGAACAAACCAATACATTTTTGACACGTGGGTGTCTCTGGGTATCTAAATTGGCCTGGGCAGAGACACAGGTCTCTGAGAAATAAGGATTAAAACTTTTTTTTTTATTTATTTTATTATTAAAAAAGTAAAACACATCCTGTGAGGATGTGTAATGGGATTGCTCTAAATAACTTTGCATATCTCGTCACCTATTTAGAATGAAAATGTGACCATGCTATAAAAATTATTATGTACTAGTATTAAGCCCGTACTCCGTACGGGACAAAACTATAATAAGATTTATAGATATCGACCACTTATTCATATATGAATAAAATGTAAATCAAGATGTAGTTAATCATAAAATGTATAATGGGTTTAGTTTTATCTAATCGGATGAACTCATGAATGTTATTACTTTAAATAACAAATATAGAATCGAATGATTCAGTTAAAGCACAACCAACGGAGAAATATAGTAATAGTTTGTTTGGTTTTTAGTTTGTAAACACAGTCTTAAAGACAATTCTAAGAACATATGGAATCATTAATAAATATTGAGAAAGACTGTTAAAAAGACAATCCCTAGCTTTTTGATTACTGGTTGGGTTTGATCGCAAATCTTACAAAGAGCTTTGGCTAAAATGCCAAAAGAATTGCAATCATGCAAGTTAAAAACTTACATCGTCGCAAACCACAAGGGTTATTTTTTTTATATTTTATCACTTGTCTATTTGAAGATAAAAAGAATGGTAAGAAAATTGCAATGAAAATTTAGAAGAAGAATGTGGATATGAATTTACATTAGATTTGCAAACAAAATAATCATGTCACTTATAAGAGAGTGGTGACATATATAGACACAAAGATGCTTTACATCGTTTAAGAATGAAAAACTCAGGCAACCAATTTTTTGTACTCTAAGAAATGAAGCGTACTGTAAGAACCTCACTCACCGAAGCAAAAACTATTGATTCGACGAAAAAGGCCAAAAAGCATGAAAACATTATCACAACATAATCTCCAATCAGCAAATAGCTCTACATAAACCAAATTACATTATAAAAAAATTAACATTTATATGAGATTGCAAATAGATCAAATTCAGCAACAGAGTTTGATAGAAACAGAGATTTGAATAAAGAGAAAGACACAAAATAATCATAGATCATATCAATTCACAAACAAAAAGATGTTGATTACCAGATAACTGCGCTAAGAGAGAGAGAGAGAGAGAGCACTGTTAAGTTTTGGATTGTATCCTACTTCCCTGTTTCAAAATCAAACAAAAGAACTTGCCATATAGAGTTGTTATAAAATTAGTACATGAGACTTAGATTAAGTTAGAAGAACACAGCAAAACGTGACGTGATCGTTTGTAATGACATGGTAAAACCATGGATTAGATATGTTTTCTTGTTTCATTGGCCTAAAAAGTTGAACATAGTAAATATTAGATAGTCAAAAATGCATAAGTGAACTTGAACATACCTTTTCATCCACAAGGAAAATATTAGATTCGTGAAAATTCTTCTGGTTTATGCTATTAGAACTCTAATCTTCCATACTTTTTTCAAAGGATTTAGATTTGAGAGGAGTAAGATTTAGAGGCATCTTCAACCTGAAACTAAAAAAAAAACCAGAATTAATATGAATTCAAAAGAAAAAGTATCTACCAGCGTGAGAATTGCAAATCCTGAAGAAAAAAATTAAACAATGAAGAGAAGGTATATACAGAGAACATTGGAGAGAGAATCAAGTCAAATTGGATTTATATAGAAGATTGATCGGTTGTAAACCACCTTGAACGTGGAGCTGTTAGTGTAGTAGAATTAGGGATAGATTTTTTTGTAACTTGTAAGCAGTTGTGTTTGTCGAGGAAACGTTGCAGATGAATAAAAAGGAGGTTATGTCTTTCCTTGTAAAACATGTTGCTTTTTTTTTTTTTACAGAAAATATTTATTTTCGCACGATCCAGTATTATTAATTTTTGTTTTCTTCAAAAATTGAAAAGAAAATATGATCTGATTTGGCTGAATTTGATTGGCCAAGTGACTTGTGTATTATAAGATAAAGGATTAGTTACCTCTTTATAAAAATACAATATTCCATCTTCATGAACTCACGTACGTACGGTATGTACAACTTGGTCAAGTACTCGACATCTTCCCACCATATACTTTAAAACTCAAATATACAAATAGCTATGTCTAGTGTAGAAATGATATAGACTTTTGTTTTGCAAGACCGCTTTGTCATCGGAGTTTTCTATTATCAAAAACTAGAACGAGTCCCACGCGTTGCGTGGGTTTAATAATATAGAAAATATACTATGTAGCTTAATATATTGAGATTTGTTTAGATTTTTTTCTCAAATTGATTATTTTGTATTTCAAATCAGTTAGAGTAAAAATTATCTTATAACTTTTTAACAAAGTACTTGTAGCAAAATATTAGATATGTGCAATACCAAAATGTAGGAAATAATACATTTAACAAATTGGACTACAAAAAATTTGAATGTATGATTAAGTTATGTAAAGTAAAGTTTTTTGTTTTGGAATATCAAATTTTTCTTTTGTTTATTGGCAATAGTTAAGTAAGAATTTTTTTACAAAAAAAAACTATAAAGGAATCTTAATGATAAATGTTGATATATATATATATATATATATAGTAAGTAAAACTTAATATTTGTTAAACAAAAAAAAACAATGTCTCTATTATATTTGTGTTCCTATGCATGATGGAGAGGTCCACTGTTGATAACATAATTATATTTATTATATTTATTAAAGAAATTTGTGTTAATTTCGTTGTAGTGACTCATTAGGATGATGGAAATACTAAAAATGTTGTTATTTATTATGCAAGTTGGAAAGAGTAGCAAAGTTTTTTTTTAAAGGTTAGTTCTAGAAAACAGAAAAACTATTATTTATAACAAATATATTTTGTAGAGTATTAATGGTTTTTAAAAACTTCATACGTTACAATAGTAACTGCTCACTTCTTAATTTCTTTAAGATTAATTGCTTTCATACATTTAAGATTTTGAATTAGAATTAAATGTATTTATTATGGTTATTAATTCAAAAAAATTCTCTTATAAACTTCCATGTAGCATCTCTTCTTTTAACATGTGTCTTCTAAAAAGTAAATATATTGTTACTTTTTGTAAACTGAATTTACTTTTTTATAATCGTATTTGAATTGCATAAGTTAAAAAAAAAAACTTTAAGATACAAAAGTTTTGGTTATTTCTTCATATTTAAAGTTAAAAAGAAATATCAAATTAGATAACGCTAACATAATTTAAAGATATTAAGATAATAATAATTTTCCTTAGAAACACATTTTTCTAGATTTTCTTTCTTTTTTTGTTCATCATTTCAAGTGAAAAAAAAATAAACCATATTATGATAAATATTAAACCAATAATATATTTTGCTGATTCAAATTCTCGCAGAATTGAAAAGATAAGGAGGAAGGGTGGGGAAGAGAGAACGACGAGGAGGAGGAGGAGAAGTCGGAACTCAGAGATTATGTCGGTTTTTCTTTGAGAAGTCGTCAAAATTCTGTGGCCCATAAACCAGTTACAGCTTATTACTAATTGGCTTAAACATGAGATAAAATGTTTAAAAAATAAAACAAATATTTAGAGGTGCCACTTGGCAGATAGATAGAGCTTCTTAGAGGGTGTAACCCTACTTTATTATATTAGATATGTATATATCCTATGATATTGTTGCTCTTCTTGGTCTCAGATCTACATATCCTTCCCTTTTTGGGCTCGGGATATTACAAATAGAGTTAAACTTTTTTTATTTGCAAAATGGTCATTTAACTTTTCACATTTTTTTATTTATGATTAAAGTAATTAATTAATACTTTGGATCGATTTTATAGGTTTTGGTATAAATATTTTTTTTTTAAACTGAGACCACCATAAGCAAAAAATAGTTCAAATAAAGTCTTATAAATACATATATAAATAATAGATTTTATTTTTCATTCATTCCATAATAGTTAATTGATTATTTGTGAGAAAAATACACTAATGCTGATGGTTATAGCTAAACAAAATCTAGTATGTTTTATTCTTATTTTTATACAATGCAATGTATTTTTTAAACAATAAATATATAATTTAAATAGTATCATAATTTTATGAAAGTCTTGTAAAGTTAAAATAAATAGGTTAATTTGCAACTTTTATAAATAAAGGTATTGATAGTGAAATAAAAACAGAATTTATTGGAAATATTATTTTCCTTGAGAAAAAACTAGAAAAATACATTAGAATAAAACTTACATCTATTATAGAAATTTTTTATTTTAGAGGTGAAAATAAAGAAATATATTGGAGATGGTCTTAGTTCAAAAACTGAATAGTAATCATGAAAATCGATGAAAAGGTAATTTAATATGAGTTCAAACGAAAAATTAGTGTTATGAAAAAATACACTATAAGTGTATCTCACTATATTGTATTAATTAGTTATATATCTTTGTGTAAGTTTATATTATTATTTTATAATATTAATAAGACCATAATACTTGTATACGATATTGGTAAGTTTGAGATTGAAAACAAAGATAACGAGAATGATGAAGAATTGGCTGCATACAATGTTGGTATTCTTGAGACTAGAAATTATTATGTAGATGAAAATTTAGAAAATAAGTGTAAACATGTGAATAAACTTATATGTTTGCTAATTTAAAATGATATGTTTGCTACATTTTCATGAACTCACGCAAGCCTTATCTTAGTCAAATATTATGTGACATTTTCTTATATTTCTAAAAAAAAACTCCAATATTGAAAAATCCATGTCTCTATAAAATATAGTAAAATGCTGAATTCTTTTGAAAATTTATTTTGTAATCGATATACACTTCATAGGAATTCTCCATTTGTCATATTTGTTGCCATTAGTACAAGATCTGTTCAAATGATGCAATATCACACACTTAAACAAATTTTCTTATGAAAACTGAAAATTCAAAGTCATTTTCATTTCTCATTAGGAATATGTAAGTAACAATGAATACTTAGTTTTCTACCTCAACAATTAACTGATTAAATAAAACACAAAGAGTTAGAGAATGAACAACTCACATGTTCCTTAAAATGGTTATTTCTATTGGTTTAGATGTAAGACATACTAACTTTGGTGTAAGCTAAAAATAACACAAAATTTGTTTCATTTTGGTAACATAACAAATCTAGAAGAAAGCACACCCAAAAAAAAATAGAAATTATGTTATAACAAATGGTTTGTGAGAATATACTATATTCGGGGATTGCTCAACTTTTGGTTTAAATTGACAACTTAGAATTGCTCAACTTTAGGTTTAAATTGACAACTTAACAACGGTTATCGCTAACAGCTTTACAAAGATATAAGTTTTGTTCCCCTCTCTAGTTAATATTAGATTTTTTTTTTTGGGAAAAGAAGTTATTAATTATGTATTTTTTTTTAACCTTTATTATACTTTTTCTGTTTCACTATATAAGTTTTTTTTTACTACAATTACAAAAATTAAAAAATAATAAATAGATTGTTATCTAATAAAATTTAAGTACTACAAAAATGTGCTGCAAAATTCAAATAGTCAAAAATTATTAAACTAATAAATATTATGCATAGAACTTAGAAAAATCGAATAAAATGCAAAAAATAAAAAAAAAATTAAAAAATCTTATATATTGAACAGAGAAAATATCTTATTAGTAGATGTTATCTGACATTACATTATAGTGCCGGTAATTTCTGTTTACCAATCAAACTAATTGTATTTTATGTATTTTTTAATCAAAGAAAGTGTAAAAACCTGTCAAAATCCTTCTCTAATACAGTAATACTAGATTTATAATCCGCACGTTGCGCAGAACTATAATTTTTTTTATTAATATAAATTATTGGATATAATTATAATTATTCAATATAAATATAAATCAATATATATGTTAAATTTATTTTATTAAGTGATATATAACTTATCTATTTCTTTAAATATTTTTCACAATTAATTACTTTTTTATTTTCCGATATACATTCGTCATCTCTTGCATTTACTCTCTTTTCGCATTCTATTATCTCACTTATAATATATTGATTATGAATACATATCATAACTATTTTTCATCTTCCAATATTTTTTTTTACCAGTTGACTGATCATTACTTACTTACGTAAAATATTTTAGATAATATACTCACTATTTGTCACAAAGTCTCTTTAGTAGTGTTTCTTAATAATAAAACTCGTAATTGGACTCGTTTTTATCCATGAACATCATATTATAACATTAAATATTACATTTTATATATCTTACTTGTTTGAAAAAAGAAAAATTATGGTCACATATATAATTTTTTTACTTCAAAATATGTATAGTCTACTATGGTCTATATAGTGTTCTTTTATTTTGATTCTCTTAAATCTACAAACTCATAAGATTATTCTAACTTTTAAATATGTGTATTTATTCAAAAATAAAATTTTTTTAAGTTTTAATTAAAATTCTACAACCTACCACTACTATTGTAATTGTTTTTATTACAAATAGCTTTCTCAAATTATTTCTTAGTATTTTCTTCACTTTTTTTTTGTGTGTGTGATGTTCAGAATAAGTTTTCTTTAATATATTTTATTTCAAGTAACCTTTTACATTTCTCTTATATATATACATTATTTTAATTTGCTAAGCACTTGATTAATATTTTCTCTCTTTTTTTTAATATAAATCTTTAATCTCTATTCATATTTTATTTTGATATTTTTTATATTTTTTATATTGTTTTTTTAGTTTGTATTTTAGTTTAAATTATTTAAAATGATATTTTAATAATAATAAAAATATTACATAAATAATTGAATTAATTGATGCATTAAATTTAGATTTTAAGTTTTTTAATGATCTGAATTAATTTAGTAAAATTGAAAATAAGAATTGATGAGATGGAAGAAGGAAAAGAAAGAAAAGCCAACTTTATATATATAGATTACGATCTTCGATCACGCTAATAGTGCGTTCTATATCACATTTAACTTTGTAATTTAACGCTAATAATGCCTCGTATATAACATTTAACTGAGCGTAATCTTTTTTTGAAAAACATATATTTGTTAGGTCGTTTGCGATCTTATTAGTAGTAAATGATATATTTTCTTGGCGTCTCTAATTATTTTGAACTACATTTAGTTTGCTAAACTTACAACCAACACCTTAACTTGATTGTTCAAAAGAACCATTTACGTTAGTTCTTCTTTTCTTTTTTTTTTCTTTAATCATAAGGGCCGGGTTTGGAAGAACCATTATAACACTTGTTACGAAATTATTTCTTATACATGTTATCCTTCAAACGATAACAGTACTAGCTGCGGTAATACATATAAACTAAGGGCACTTGAGGCGACCACCACGAGTGGTAATGGAGGCATAACACGGGCAGAGGTGGTGGTTTCCGGCTGTGCCTGGTGGCACACAGTTGCAGCGGGAACAACAGCTGTTGCATGCTCTCAAACACAGATTCGGCCTCGACGACTTGCTGCATCTACCTTTGCATCTCCCATCGCAATCTACACACATATATGATGATAGTTTCATAAAGACATGTCTAGTTTCAAAACTCATCAAAATTGAGAATATATAAACAGCAAAATACGTACCAATTTTCACTACGCCTTCACCGACTTGTGCACCTTCAGCAGCTTGAACATGAAGCTGAAGAGAATGATCAAATAAGTATCATGCATTAATAGCTAGTGATTCATTATCATTGATCAACGCATGAATCAAGTATAGTATGATGCAAATTACATTATGTGATTCTTGTAGAAATAAAGAAGAAAAAAAAATAAGAACCTCATAAGTGATGTGACAGAAGAGGATAAGCAATAAAAGCAGTGTACTTCGGAAGATTGCCATGTCTACGAAAACATGCAGTTTCGTGCAAGATATAAAAACTATCTTCTCTGACTCTCGTTTTGGTATTTCGGCTATGATTATATAAACCTAACACCTCTTTGGGTATATTTATAATGCAAATCCAAATATTTTATTGTTACAACTTTTGTATATTTATAAAAAAGGTGGACGATCGTACGTAGTTTTCATTATTTTAGCTAGGTTCGATAGTGAAGACATGTGTTCAAGATATAAGTGAGTGTTGGTGAGTGTTCTCACGTTTACAAGATGATGTGGAAGGATATGAACATGCCACCAAAGTAGAGTCCACATGCCACCCAATGGCAATGACCATCTCGTTGAAATTGGCAATGTCCTTTACAAATTCAATTTTAATAAGAAGATTTGGTGGCAGCTGAAGAGCAAGCAGCTGAAGATTTGTTACATCACATAATTCGATTCACGCATTCTCTTTTACACGCGTATATTTACAAGGTATGCATGTATAGTGCCCTCGTTATAGCCATTTTAATAAATGTGATTTTCTTTATAAAATTAAAATTTAAGAAAAAAAATTGTAAAATTATTTTGAAAAGTATAATATAAAAAAGAAAGAAAAATAGGTTTGAAGAAATTAAGTTCATGATAGTGAATTTTTTTTTTTTTGTGAAAATGTGATAGTAAAGTTAATTTAAACACAATTTGTATCCTCTCTCTTTTTTTTTTTTTCTTATAAAATGTGACTTTCTAATACTTATTATTTTCGTGGCTTTGGGCAATCGTCTCTACTCTTTAATTAAAGGCTTAAGCTAATGAGTGAAGCACGGCTTTATGTACATATACAAATTTTAAACAACACGAGTGAACCAACATTTACTTAACGTACCTAACGCGTAAACTTGTTTATTTTGGCAAGTCGTTTGTGACCTTGGTAACATTTTTATTTTACATATGTTGAAGGTGTTTCGTATATAATATACACATATATACAAGAACTTCCATTAATGGAGATACCATTTTGATTTAGTATCACTCTTAGATTTAGTACATACTCCGCTACTAAATGACATTGATATGATATGTCATTGGCCTTCTAACCAAGAGATCTTTCACCACACACGTGAGTAAATCAATCTCCATACCAAGAAATTGCAAAAATGCTTTTCATGTTCTTCATCTTTATAATTCGTTGTTGTGAAAAATATTCAGAGACCCAAATCATAATTTTTTAACACCTTGGTAGCTGTGAATTACCAAAATTTAGAAATCCCAAGAGCTTCAAAGGTTATCATCCTACCATTTCCTCTCTCATCTTGGTATATTTTGTTGCTAATTTTCATTGTTAAATGATCCATTTTCTTGCAGTCTCCAATTATTTTGAAAAATTTTCAGGGTTGCTATAATTACACGTTACAACAAGACCGGAACTTTAGTTGTTCAAAAGTAACACGTACGGTTTGATACGACTCATACCAGTTCAACAACCATTAACTTCTCATTAGTTTATAGCTACTCGTACATATACGTTTGTCTTCCAAAACATAACACATACTATATATATGGATGTAAAAAAAGAATTTAAGGGCATTTGAGACGGCCACCGCGAGTGGTAATAGAGGCGTAGCAAGGACAAAGGTGGTGGTTTCCGGCAGTACCAGGTGGCACACAGTTGCAGCGGTAACAACAGCTGTTGCATGCTCTCAAGCACAGTTTCGTTCTCGACGATTTGCTACATCTACCTTTGCATCTCCCATCGCAGTCTACAATCAAACGTACACACATTCATATGTATAATCCACTTTAAACTTACCAAAAGTATATATTTGGTTTTTTGTTGCAAGGGGAATTTCAAGTATTAGTCCATATATATAGTTTCCTTCGTCCAAGACCATCAGCTTGTGATAACATCTCACTAAAAAGCGTTAAATGCTTGTCCATAAAGAAAGATAAAACTAATTGGGAAGAGAGTACTTACTGCACCCAACAGAAATGTTAAGTGAATTATACAGACATTAACATAAACATAGTTTACAAGTTAGGGTTACGTACCGATTTTCACTACGCCCTCACCAACCTTCGCGCCATCAGCAGCATGAACGTGAAGCTGAAGATTCATCATCACCTTTATCAGTTATTTCTTATATACATGTAATTTAAACATAATATGATTCAAGAATGAAGTGATGCTTCGATAAATAAAAGACTAAATTATAAACCTCATAAGTGGTAACACAGACAATGATTAGTAACAGAACCAGTTGACATCTTGAGCTTGCCATATATGCAACTTATAAGAGTTTTGCAAGATATAAAACTAATTTTCTCTGATTCTGGTTTTGGTATGACGGCTATATATATGTAAATGAATTTGACATTTATGGTATATTTATAATGGCTAACCAATTATTATTTTATTGTTTACAGCTTTTGTTTTTTATATCACTGAAAACTATAACTACTAAATCCATGTATGAGTTGGATGGCCGTAGTTGTCTTTGTGTGAGCTACATAAGATAATGAACAACACTATATGGTAATGGGTTTTTGAGCTAATAGGCTAATAATGTCCCAACACTCATGAGTTTTTAAAATATTTTGATATAAAATTAGCTTCTTTTGCTTAATAAGATTTTTAGTTCAATATTTTGATGTTAATTAAACTCATGCTATATTTTAATGATTTATGATTAGCTACAATTAATATGGACTTCTCTGCGTATATAGTCTGGTATAATCGAATTTAAAATACTGTATGGTCTGAATGAAGAAGACAAGTGTTTGGAGATGTAAGTGTCCTTGTGTGTGCTTCCACGAGTACACGATGACCTGGAAGGATATGAACATGCCAGCAAAGTAGAGTCCGCATGGTACCTAGAGGCAATGACCATCTCGTTAATTAAAATGGTAATGTCCAATACAGAATATATAACAAGATTTGGTGGCAGCAAAATAGGAAAACTCTCCAATTTTTAAACACGCATCATACGATTCACGCGTTCTCCTTTTACAAGCGTATGGTATTACATGAGGCATGTGTGTTCCACGTTGAATCACCCGACTCTTATCAACTGTATGATTTGAATTTTTAGATAAAAGTAATAACAATTATTCACTTAAACGAAGATCAACGATTTATTTATTCAAGTCGCTGATACAAATCAGGTTTTGCTCTAATTCTAAGCTAACACCACTCAAATAGGTACAACAATATCAACGATCACTCAGTTTAATTAAAACCGAACCCAACACCGAGTGCATTGAGCAATACAATCTCCTTTACAATCCACATTGTATCCCAACACTTTCGGATTCCGAAGCAATAGGTTCTTTAGTTGCTTACCCGAAATCCCCCATTGGTTTTCCAAAATCCCAATGTTTGGTTTCATCTCCTCTTCTAAGCTGCAACCAAGTACTTCCGGGAACTTCTTCATCACCTTATGCAGATCTTCGTCCGATAAACCGAGACTTCTAAGAAACTCAAGTATTTGATTCAAAGTTTCCACCTTTGGATTCTCTTTCACTCGCTCTTCTGTCCAGTACGGCGAGTGGACATGGCCAAACGCTTTTCCAAGTATCTTGTCTTTCTCCTCTACACTGAAATCAAAACAAGACAGAGCTTCTTTGCATTCTTCCCATGTCTTTGGATCTTCTTCCTTAGAGGTTTCCACTTGTGTTGTTGAACAAAGCGCAATCCATTTGTTTCGTGAAACAAGAGATGTCCGCCTTACTCGTCCAATCACACCATGATACGACGAGTTCAGGCTCAATGGTAATACATTATTGTATCTTACAAGATCAGACTGTAAAACAAAAGCAATGTATTATGTACCATGAGATTTCAAAAAAGACCATTAGTGTATAAAGTTTTGGTCAGCGAATATGTTACATATACAGCAGAGTGGCAGACGCATTTCGCCGAACCCAATGTTGCCAAAGGTGAAGCTAAAGAGTTTCCTAGCATCTCTCCTGTTCATCAGCAAACCAATTAGTAACTACAATGTAGACAAAATCAGCAATTACTTGTATGAATTAGCAAACAAGACTATTGCATATTCATCTCTAGATCCATGACACTCATTCTGAATTTGAACAAAAATCGAAAGGAAAATTGTGCAAAGAGAGAGATTGGTTCTCTGATACTAGATTTGAGATTTTTAATATGTAAAACTCTTTCATTAACTGTGTACATAAGCGATCAAACAAACGAAGTACATATCCAACACCAACAGCTCTCTAAACCTCTCAAACTAACTCACTTACATATATACATTCATACCATCAAGAATAGTGAAGCTATTACCAATACGAGAATATCATAAAACTAAGGACAAAACCGTGTGTGGACCTTGGCAGGAGCAGAAGAAGAAGCCTAAGCTTGGTTTTTCTAGCTCATCTCATCTAAATAACCACAACTTCGTTCCAAAGCAGAGAGATTTGATGAACAGAATCATAATGGATATTCTTCTCAATTTTATTTAATCTAAGACAAAAGCAAAACTCTACTCTTCGCCAAAAAAGAAAAACAAAAAAAAACACAATCACTTGTCCTAAACCAATTCAAGAAGCCCCTTTGTAATAATAAAAATCCCAAATTTCGTGTAACCCTAATCGAATTCGAGAATCTAAATTATAGGAAACTACAGATTGAGAAAATTAGTCGACAAAATATAGAGAAAAGTGGTGGTACCTTTAGTGCAAACTCGGTCACCGGAAAACCGGAATCACTGAGTCAAGAAGATGTGTAACCGAGTCAAAAGTTTCACGAACTCTGAAACTGTGGATTCAGAAACAGGAACCAACCATTGTTCGTTTGAGAGATGAGGCCACACACAAAATAAAAAAAATTGAAGTCGCTTTCAGAAATTTTGTGTCTTCACGTTGTTTCCAACAGTCACGGATTTGTGATACTCGTAACTTAACCGGCCCAGCTATTTAAACCGGTTTCAACGGCGATACAGATGTCATACCGGGTGATTAAATTTTGGTGAATTATTTGCACTTTTGCAGCCTACAAAAATGACAAACATAACATATATGCCTTGTTTAAAAAATCGCTAGGCGTTGGTCGAACAATGAGGGAGCGCCTAACAAGTAATCAGAAAATCGGATTTAAATTGAAGATTAATTGGGAACTAGTTTTAGGGTTTCTATCTCTATATATCTATAATAGATTACAATTGTACAATATATCTAAGATTTAATCATAGTCCAATGATTTGCGTGATTGATATAGCCGATATATCCTTACTTTCATTCCCAAAACACACGATTTCAGCAGACCTGCAACCCTAATTTATGGCCGCCACTTATTTTCTAACTTGTTTTTCGGTGAATTAACTTTCGTTTCAACTGATTTCAAGAACTAAATAGTAGATCCAACTTATATCATTCTATTTTAGGTCAAAGAAGATAAAAATTACCAGCTTTTTTTGTTTTCAATTTTTACTCCGGTTTAGCTAAAATCGCGGCAAACCTCTACCGCCGAGAGATTATCCGGTACCTTAGTGGCCTCCGCGGCCACGTTTTTGAACAGGGCATATAGGCCACCAAAAATTTGCTAAATAAAAAATAAATAAAAAAACCAAAAGTTTTGGTAACGCTTCAGAATAATCTCTTAGGAATATATATAGTTATTCATATTTTAAATAATTATGGTAACATCTTGAACTTTCAAAAATATTTTTCTTAATTTCTAACTTTTTAAATGAATAGAAATAAATTTTAAAATAGGGGAAATATCTTTATTTAAATTTAACTTCATTTTTTTGTTATTTTACAATAAATTAAAGTAAAAAATATGTGATAATTTGTTTTTTAGTAGCATGTTTTATTATTTTGCTAATATATATAGTTATTCATATTTTAAATAATTGTGGTAACATCTTGAACTTTCAAAAATATTTTTCTTAATTTCTAACTTTTAAAATGAATAGAAATAAATTTTAAAATAGGGGAAATATCTTTATTTAAATTTAACTACATTTTTTTGTTATTTTAAAATAAATTAATGTAAAAATATGTGATAATTTGTTTTTTAGTAGCATGTTTTATTATTTTTCTAATATATATATATATATATATATTTCATCTTATTTTTAAATACATATTCTACGAGACATTATAATTAAATTATGAGAATTTGTTAGAAATACCCTTTATGATATACCTTTTTTTAAACATATCCATTTTTGACCATTTTCATTTTTGCCCTCTTTTAATTTTAATGACCATTTCGTAATTTTGGCGGGAATTTTGTTTTCATTTTTTTGCGGGAAATTTTTTAATTTTGGTGAAAAAAATAATTTTTGGCGGAATTTTTTTTTATTTTGGTGACTGTACATTCTTGCTGTGACTCAAAGAAATGGTAATTTGATTATTTTGTACATAAAGATGGGTAGTTTTGAAAATGGTCAATATAGAGGACTATTTTTTAAAAAAGGCATGGAAAAAGGGGTATTTTTGAAAATGTCCCTTAAATTATCTTCTAATGTCATTTTAATAATTTACTTAAAATTAATTAAACAAAGAGTGGAGTATCATACATTGCATATGCAATGTGCAGTAAAACATCTCCTCTAATAGCATATATACTTTAATTTCACATATCATGGGGATCAAAAAAAAATTGTGATGTTTCTTCCAAATCATAGTTTGCATTGTCCGGATCTTTACATTAGATTAGGTAAAGAATATATCTAAAACATTTTTTTGTTTATGAGGTAATAATCTCAATAATCATCTACCATTCAAATTCTGAAATACTTGTGAGAAAGTCGTATAATGACTACTTTATTCTTGGTAGATTATTTTACAATAGAATAGTTGTAAGATATAACTTCAAATTAACACATTAGGACACTAGAATAAGAAAACGAGGGTTACAGACGCACTCACTAGAGAACAATGACAAAAATGAACAACCTACCACCAGGCACATTAAGACACTAGAACAAGAAAACGAGGGTTACAGACGCACTCACTAAGGGACAATGACAACAACGAACAACTTACCAGAGTCATAAAAATCACATGTTGTTTCTCATGAACAACCTACCAGAGTCGTAACAATCACATGTAGAATTCCATGACGCAAAGCAAAGATCCAGCAAGAAGACATGCGAACAAGAGTAGAACAATCATGTACACGTCGACAAAGCTCATGAGAAACATGTGGTAACAAGAGCGGAAAGTAGGGAGGCTACATCCAGATACTCCCAACACCAATGAGTTCCCATAATGCGTAAAGACAAAAGATAAAACACTGCCCAGAGAGCAGCGCAAAGACCCAAACAAGTGTCTTTAAAGTAGTCAGCCAGCGTTTTTGAGTCGTGAGGAAGAAAAGGGAACTATGCCATTTTTTTGTCAGGTCAGCCCCTATGCCATTATAATGATTTTCTATTTATTTTCAATATTTAATATATTTTGATATTTTCTAATGGCATGTCGTATATTTTATTCGAATTGTTTCCATTTTGTATTTACCTCCTCATTTTAAAATAATGGTTTTACCTAAATTAGGTATTCAATTATTTTGTTACATATTTTAATAAATTATTTAATTAATTTATTATAATATAACTTCTGCAAGTTGATTACTTTGAATTAGTGAATTAATGGTAAATATTGTGAAAAAGAACTAACAGTAAGTATAGGAAAATACATCTCTTAATCATATCTAAAATATAGAAAAATATATATTTGTAAGATGATTATTTCATTTTAGCTATTCAACAAACCAAGTTTGCTAAGTTTACTAGTTTCATTGTGTTTTCGGAGTAGAACTATCAAGTTCTTGTTCTTCTTGCTATCATATTTTTCCTATGTTTTGCTCATATTTTCCTTATGTTTGGCTAATTATAATTTATTTCTTATCTTATTTTTCTATTCAAAATTACAGTAGTTATTACATATTGATAGCAATGTAGTATGCCTAAACATATATTTCAAGAACTGAAAGAGATTTAAACCAATAATACACAATTTTAATCTATCTTGTTTGCCTTGTCTATCAAGATGATGTATAATACATAATATACAAGAATAATGGTAAAGTCTTATTTTTTATTTGACGTAACAAAAAAAAGACATTTTAATTTAAAATAAATTAAAATAAATAAATTTTATGCTATAAATCCTAAAAAAAATTCTAATGCATCTCAAAAGTTTAATGAAAAAGTTCTAAAATCACTCTCAGTTTAACAACTCATAATTTTTAATTAATAATTATGTGTATTCACTTTCTCCATATATTATTCAAAATTTTTATATATTTATAATATTACATTTTAAATTTTTCTGTTACTAATTAATTATTTTTTCATACAAAAATAACAATTATTCGTCATAAAACAACGATCTCTTTCTCTCCGCCCCTCTCAGTTTTTTTAAGTTTAAATAATAAAATCACACAACCGTTTTTTTTAAACAATAAAAATTTTAACCTGAACTTTAGACCACAACATCTATTTCTCAATAATAACATCAAGATTTCAAAAATAATAATAAACATTATAACATACATATAAAATTATTGTCTTTTGCATTTTTTGAAACTCAGTGGAGTTATAATGATTATTATTACCCTTAAGAGGTTGCAGAAGAACATTGAGAGAGGTTGTGTTTTGGAAATGCTTGGAGATGGTCTTGGAACCATATATGCATGTCTGTCTTACATGATCGATAATGATCAACCATATGCATTCATGGCATGTGCATAATGCAAGTCGTTTATTTAGAATGATCTTTCTAAACAGAGTAAACGACATCTAAAGCCCGACTAGATTCTGGAGTCTATGCTAGGTTCAACTTTATTTAGGGTTATTATATAGAGTTTTTTTAACAAATGTGCCACATTCGCAAATCAAACTTGTGGGTTCTACCACATTGACTTAGTCTTTTCAGGCTATACCACATCGTAGATGTTCAATGACGCATATAACCCTCCAGACGTTATTGAAGATTTTCGTTAAAAATTAATTAATTTGAATTTTGTATAGCTCAGTGTGTATGTCTGTCTTCTCATGTTATGGTGAGATAAATAATTTTTTTTTTGTTTTTGTTTTTTTTTTGCATTTATTTTTGACATCTTCATCTCTCATTTCTTAAATCAAACAACTAAAATACCAGCTTTGAAGAGAAAAAGAGAAAATATCAGTTTCAATTAATCGGTTGGCAAAATGACGGAAGAAAAGAAACTGGTTTCTACGTGAATGAGGTAGGTGAAGATCTCATTGAAATTAAAATCTTTCTCTAATTTTTGGGGTTTTGCTTCTATTTTAATTTTTATGTAAAGAAGATTCCACTATGAAGGAGAAAAAGCTTTCTCAGTCACATTTGTCTCATACTTCTTATTCTATTAGCTTTGTCTATAGACAAATTTAACTTTATTTTTTGTCCATCATGTTAATTGATTCATATTATTTTATTTTTGTCCATAATATTTGATGTCCACTGTAATATTTTTGTCTACTATCTAGAATCTTATCTACGATAAATATATATTTTGTGTACTTAAAATATTATTTTTTACTATATATTTTTTTATCATTTCAAAGTATTACAAATGTATATACATATGTATTAATGGACAACTTATAAGTAATGTCTATCGTTTATTAGTCTACAAAACTACAGCACACTAACTTAAGGGTGGTGGACAAACTTAGGTCGAATATAATTATTGTTTGCAGGATAAATATTGTCCACAACTTATATTTTTGTCTATTATATTTATAGTTAATTATTTGGTAAACCAATTATTTTTTTTAAATAAACAAATATATAGTTACACACTTTCGTCATGTCATACTTCTATTAAAATGCGAAGTCAGACATATTGTACTATCGCTGCATGTTCCTTCTTTCTTATTTTTATTTTATGTATATAACCACTTAAATAAAACAAACAACACAAATTTCCAGCTCAGATGTTGTACTGCATTACCGAACACCAAATTTCAAGGGAAGAGAAGAAAGCTATTAACGTCATTTGACACAGTCACTTTTGGTAGATTAGAAAATGTTTTTCTAATGTGGTAAATCTGAAAAGATTTATATCTAATGTGGTAGATTGGACAAAATTTCCTATTATATATAGGGTCATCAATAAAAGAAGTTAAAATTAAGAGGACTATTTTGTAAATAAAATAGTTCAACTCTATTTATAGAGGAAAAAATTGATTTCCTCTATACATAGAGAAAAAATAGAGATGAATTGGAGAAAAAATTACTATATAATAGAGTTTAGAGACAAAAATAGAGGACCAATGGAGATGTTCTTTAGATAATTATTACAATTATCTATTTCTGAATAATATAAGACATTATAAAATCATGTCATTGTATCAAAAATTTCAAATAATACAATTTACAGAAAACTAAAAAATGTTTATTGATTTACCTTGCTATTATTAATTGTAAGAATATAATACATTAATACACAACTTGGTACCATATAATTTCCCTGTTTGTTTTCAAGTAGCTGAATGAGCGATTGCGACACAGAAAAGTTCTTTATGCACTATGTAGAGTCGCTGAATTAAAAACTAGCGACCGGAAAAAAAAAACTAGCTTAGGGAGACGAAGTCGCTGGAAATACCATCGTTGACCTGCGACACCATGTAATGCTATCAAATTCCTTTAATATGTTGCTGGTTTAGTTTTAGCGACACTAATTACAGAAATCCAGTACTTTTATTAGTCGCTAACTTTTGTCGTGGCGATTGAGAACAAACATACACAATATATCAAATGAATGTAATGATTTTTGCATTTTGATGATATTTAAACCGGTTTTTTCCTTAGCGAAAACTGAAGTTGCATTTTCTTCATTACACTTTTTAAAAGAAAAATTATAGGGGTGAACCTTTTTTATTCACTCCCTCTTAATTAACCAATCAAAATACAACAAAACGCCATGTCATATCATATTTACAAAATAAATCAAAATTAAAATAAAAAGACAAAAAAAATTAAGGAAACAAATTCTATAGATTTTTTAATAAGGAAATTATGTCGGTTTGGTTTATAAAGGAACGATTAGAGTGTAGTTTTTACAATTAAACAAAATTATATGTCGGTTTGGGTTTACAAAATAATGAATAGGGTTTAGATTTTACAATTAAACAAAATTATATGTCGGTTTGGGTTTACAAAATAGTAGTTAGGGTTTAGATTTTATAATTAAACAAAATTATATGTCGATTTGAGTTCACAAAAGAGTGGTTAGGGTTTAGGATTTAGATTTTATAATTAAACGAAATTATATGTCGGTTTGGGTTTACAAAAAAGTGGTTAGGGTTTGGGGTTTAGATTTTCACCTTTCGGAGTAAACCCAAGAATTATTATTAAAATTGTCAAATAATTGACATCAAATTAGTGAAACAAAAATAGAAAACAAACATTGGGGAAATTGTTGTTACCCCGATACACATCCACCCATGACCCATCATAAAGGAGTAGTAATGGGTCGGATCCAAAAGGACAGTCTCGTAACTGCCACGTCATACAAACAAGCTATAGCTGATCCAAACACGCCGTCATATTATCCCCGGAAGCGCGTGAAATTTCACGCGCCTTCACATCTCTCTCTCTCTCTCTCTTACCCAAATCAGATCGTTTTTAATTGTTGTTTAATCGATCTTCTTCGTCAAGTATCCCCTCAAAATCAAAAAAAGTTTGCTTCATTCATACTTCAATATTACTCCTCACATTCTCCACTCTAATGCTTGTGTATATGTAAAGAAGATTACGACGGAGACGTAACGAGAGGCACGGCGACGGAGGAGGAGGCTCGTTCGACAATGCGAGAATGGCTCAGTATAGGCAATCGGGAACGGAGAGGTTTTTGGGAGGTCGAAGCGGTTACAATCCTTATGTCAACGGCGGTGCTTCTTCGGATCACGTAGCGATCGGGATCCGTAACGGCGGTGGTGGTGGTAATTTCGGAGTAGTTACGCAGCACGGGAAAGCTAGTCGATGGCGGCGATCTGCTCGTTTGGATAGGAATCGTCGTTTCGGTGTTGGCTCTTTGGTGTTTCTTCTTTGTGTTGTGCTTGTTGTTTGTGTTTCCGCTTACTATTATTTCTCCGGTTATACTAATTTTGGCAGAGATGATAAAGGTCAGTTCGATTTCTCGAGTTTGAAAGTTTGAACGATTCACTTAGCTAGATCCTGGTTTCGGTTGAAAACGAATTGGATTTGAGAAATTGATGTTTTGAAATTGGATAAAGAAGAAGGGAGCTGATGCGTTGTATTACGTTTTTTTTTGCAGGAATTGATACATCTGAAGGTGATTTTCTCACGAATGTGTCAAGAACTGATCCTTTGAAAATACTTAAGTTTGGTCATGGTTCAGTGTTACAAGGACGAGATTCGAGATATTGGGATAAGGATGATAGAAGAAGGGATGAAGATTATAATGAGGATGATGTAGAGGTAGCTTCTGAGGATAAATCTGTTGCTGAGGAGAGGTCAGTAGTGTCTGAAGTGAAGAAGTATTCATCGCTGCGCAATCCTTTGAAGGGTTCAGAATTGAAGGGGGTTGGTTTTTATAATGAAGCTGGACGTGATGAACTCAAGAAATATGAAGTGGAGTATCAGGCGTCTCTCGTAAAAGGTGGTCAATCATTGAAAGAAAATGATGGGCATCATCAGCCATTTGATACAGACCCTCATGGGGATGATTCAATTGATACTCATGATACTCAAGGAGATGAATACGTTGATATGGGGCATGAGGGGGACGAAAATGAAGAATCACACAAAGATAATCATAGGCACAATGAGGATGGTGCTGAAGAATCTCACAAAGAGAATGCATCCGTGTCTCTTCATTCCATGACCAAGCATCATAAAATTGAAAAGCTTAATGGAGCTACATCGAAAAGGTCACGTGGGAAGTCTACTCTTGTTGGTACGGGTGGTAAGTCTGGGAAAACATCACAACCTGATACAAAAAGACGAGCTCGAAGTCACAGATTTTCAGGTAATGTCTTATAATTAGCTGGGTTGAAGAACATATTCTGGGCTCTTGCTTCTCAGAAACCTCTTTTTGTTTTAATCTTATAGGCGTATCTTGTGAGATGAAGCTGTTGAATTCCAGTCAACAAATACAAGAGCCATTGAACACTCAAAATTTTGCTACACCCTCCTTACAATACATACAGATGGAGGATAAACCCGATGGAGAAGAACAGTGGGAGCCTAGATTTGCAGGTCACCAGAGTTTACAGGAACGAGAAGACTCTTTCTTGGTTCAAAAACAGAAAATCCATTGTGGCTTTGTCAAAGCCCCCGAAGGATTGCCAAGCACTGGATTTGACCTGACAGAAGATGATGCTAACTATATCAGTAGATGTCACATTGCTGTGATATCTTGTATCTTTGGAAATTCTGATCGCTTGAGGCATCCTGCTAATAAAATGGTATGATAAAGTAAGCCCTTGATGTATTTTCATGTTGTGTTTTCCTTCTTATTTCCACATCTATAATTTGAAATTCCTAACCACTATTCTCTTTTAGCATCGGGTTAGATACATGGAAATATCCCATCCTAGAGATTTAAGAAATTTTGTCGCACTTAGATACTCACTAGCTGAGATTTTCAAGCTGACTTTGACGAATTGTTGAACCTGACTGGATGAGCAGTGAACTAATTTTGTCAACTAGATGAGGATGAGTAGTTGACAGTTATGTTTGAGTGCAAACTATTTTAAAAACAAAATTGGTCGCAGGAAAATATTGTGATGTATTTATAATTGCCATAGCCAGACGTACAAAAGCTAAATTATTAATAGTTGAATGAATTCATATATATTGTTTGATGGGTTTATATGTAATCATGAATTCAACCATCTTTTAAGCTCTATGCCTACCAGGAAATTAACATTGGTTCCCGTGACTTGTTAGTAGCTTCTATTGCGTTCATTTTGGCATGATTATAATGCAATAAAAGCTAATAAACACAATAGTTACATATCCCTTTTGTATGTGGTTTCCTTTGATTACATGCTGTTATTATCAAATTATATTCATTACTTTGCTAACCTGAGATTTCTCTCTTCATTTAGGTAAGTAGTTTGTCAAGAAAAGATGTTTGCTTCGTTGTGTTTGTGGACGAGATTACCATGCAAACACTTTCTGCCGAAGGCCAAGTACCTGACGAAGCTGGATTCATTGGTCTGTGGAAATTGGTTGTGGTGAGGAATCTTCCTTACGCAGATATGCGGAGGGTAGGCAAAATACCAAAACTGTTACCACACAGACTTTTCCCTTCGGCAAGGTGAGACTCATGTCATAGGGATAGGTTTCAGTAGGTCTAAGTAGCAATTTCTCCTGCAGTTACAATTAGCCGAAGTTAATGGGACTAGGCAAGCATTTCTTGGTTTAGTATGAATAAGAATCTACTGGAGAGGATATTAGTTGTCTAGCATCTTGTCACGGACCGATTCCGTACTAGTTACGTATAGTTTTGGGCATGACAATATGTATAGTTTCCGTACTAAGCTACAAATGCAAGAGCCATACGTTGAAGTTTAGATGTTGGAAGTTGTTTTGGTTACCCACCTAAAGTTCTACAATTCAAAACAGAAACTCATCCGATGTATATTCTTTAGGTACTCAATCTGGTTAGACAGCAAGTTACGTCTACAGTTGGACCCCCTAGTCATTTTGGAATACTTTCTGTGGCGTGAAGGGAACGAGTATGCTATTTCCAATCATTACGACCGCCATTGCCTATGGGAAGAGGTTGCACAAAATAAGAAGCTGAACAAGTACAATCACACTGTCATTGATCAGCAGTTTGAGTTTTATCAGACTGACGGGCTGACGAAATTCAATTCTTCAGATCCCAACAAGCTTCTACCCAGCAGTAAGTTCTTTTTTATAACTGCAATACGACATGATCAAAACCCCGCTTTGGGAGCGTTTTCTGTTGTTTGTGGCCATAGCTGCTTGTGTTTGCTTATAACATGGACGATGAATGATTAGAAAGAAAGTGGTCAATAATAATTACAAAAAAAATGATTAGTGTGTATTGTTAAGTTACAAAATCTGATCAAGCATGATAAAGAAGTAGAATTCTTTTGCCAACGATTTGCATCTAAAGTTATGCTAATACGTGCTTGTGGAATTTCACACTTCAACTTTTGCCAATGCTGTGCAATTGTGTTTGAATCTCATGTGAAAATTGGTCACATGTATCTGATTGCTGTCAACTGCTATTCCAGTCTTCAAATTTATGTTTTCATTGTGGGTTAAATGCTTATTGGCTTCGAGTATGGTCGGCCAATAGATGTATTCAATACATTCAAATGTTTTCCTTTTCTCTCTTTGTGATTAGAAACCTCCTTGTGTATGTTGTGTGCAGATGTTCCAGAAGGGTCTTTCATTGTACGGGAACATACCCCCATGTCAAACCTATTCTCCTGTCTTTGGTTCAACGAAGTTGAGCGCTTCACTCCCCGAGATCAGCTGAGCTTTGCATACACCTACCAGAAATTAATAAGGATGAATCCTGACACTCCATTTAATCTTCACATGTTCAAGGTAAAAGATCATGTTTCAATAACCCTCGATGAAATTGTTAAGAGTCAAATTTTGACCTTCCTGATGCTAATAGGCATAAGTGGATTTGCATTGTTTCCACTTTTAAGCTGGGTTTAAGGATAGATAGAAATCTTCTACTTATGGATTGCGAAAGTGGAGTTGGTATAGTATAGTCTGTAAGACTGTAAGATATAAAAACTAGTATCAGAGGTGAATATATGAAACTAGTATTACAGGTTTGTAGAAAGTGATGAATATGAGTGTCAGATGGGTTGAATTATCTGTTCTACTTGAATCAAATCCCTTTGTAGGATGTGTCACAATGCAGGTTTGGCGAGTTATTTTCGCGTATCAAGAAGAAGAATTCTAATTTGTTTTTCCCTTCTGTAAAATTTTCAGGATTGCGAGAGGAGAAAAATCACCAAATTGTTCCGTCACAGATCAGAGGAGAAGCGAAACCTTATACAAGCAGCAACACAATAACACAGACCACTTTTTTCTGAATGCTGTATATTATCGCGGCTGTATTGACTGTGAGTAAGAGTAAAACACCACAGTTAATTTTCTCTGAACTAACATTGTTGTGAGAAGACCAACAACACCCACGTTTCAGGTGAGAACCCGGTTTAGAGGTATACATATGTGATGTGATTTTAAGAGAGGGAGGAGGAAAGGTGTTTCATTGGAAAAAAAGGCCGATTCAATTCATTAACAGTCGTCTCAATGTTTTATTCAATTCATTGCTTCCTTAGGCTTTGTAGTCTTTATCAGTGTATGATTTCAACGAGAACCCATTAAGTTCTGATTGATTATCGCGAAAGCAGTTTCAGGTTTGGGTTCTGATATGGTATTGGGCATCAAATCCAAGGAAGGTATTTTCTATGATTTCAGTGCGTTATATTTACTTATGTCACTTTTGGTAAGATCGATACTAATTGGAACCAAACTTCAAACTGAGCTCGATCTTGTATGCTACACTCAAATCCAACACAATACGAAATGTTCCCGAAACGAAAACTTTGTTCTGTATGATGACAATGGTTAAGATGCTCAAGACAAGAGTACACATTCAAGAAGCCAACTTTTCAGTATAACAAAAAGATAGTGGAAAAATGGCTCAGCTAATAATAAGAATGCTGTTTCTCTACAGCCGATGATGATACTAAGGCACTGAAGACCTTTAGGTATAAGATTATATTTACGCATATATAGGCAAAACGACCTTATGGACGTGATGAACTTTCTTGTCTCCGAAGTGGTACAGCTGTTTCAAGATCCTCATCTTGTTGCTTGACCTGACGTGCAGGCCGTGGTGACTTTGCTGACTCTTGGCGTCTTAGACTAAGAATGATGCCTTCTTGTGCAAACCCTTTACTGTCTTCTGAATGTTTGGGAAGCCGCAGAAGCAGATGATTCTCCGATGATAAATCTGCATTTTTTCTCGCTGTTGATTATTTGGTTCATGAACAAAGCTTAAAATGAACATATCCTGCAAACAACCAATAAACAAAAAAAAAGTTTGCTTACTTCCTTTAGACTCGCCATCAACCATATCTGCTGTTGTGTGAAGAAGAAACGTTCCAGACAGAATTGTGACGAACCCACACAACTCTGACATGATCTGTGTTCCGTTCTGCCCATCCCAGTCCTGTTTAGGTATTGCAATCACCAGACAAACAAACAGATCATACCATTGTTTTGTAAACTGGAATTGTAGAATACGATATATTTAGAGAAAAAAAAAACAAGTAATACCTTAAACATAATGATACTAGCCAAGATCGTCAATGACGTGAACATAACATAATATATAGGCGAAACCACTGCTGTGTTAAACGTATCAAGCGCCTGCCAGTGACAAAAAGAGAGAATCCGAAATAAATTTTCCTAAACCAGCATTTTATTCCAATAACATTACCAGAGAAAAATGTGTAGAACTGGCACTTTCACATACCTTGTTTAGATAGTTCATTTGTGTTAGAATGCACATAAGAACTATCACAGTGAAGACCCATGTTTGCGGGTATCCTAATTGATTCGTTCCAGAAAAAGTGAGTTTCAATGCAATCCCGAGCGCTTTCACGCTCATAACCTGTTTGAAAACAGTCACCAATATTGTCACTCCAACAAGGTAAGTGTATCAACATTGTAAGATTTATAGAGTGATCACGTACCGATAAAGATCCTATGAGAGAGCAAACACCGATATATACCATGACATGTGACTTCCCATAAAGTGGTACAAATTGAACTATAAGTAAGATGGCTGCTCCTACCACACCCGCGGCGTAGAAGAGAAAAGCTGTTAAAGAACACACAATGTGTCATAAAAACTATCATATAATCTTAATGGGAGATGTTTGGACTTTGTAAGCGAGAGAGAGATGTTTTTACCAGGTTCTGTTGCAAGATTCCATACTTCTAAAACAGAATCAATATCTCGTTCTTGTGGAGCATGTAACACGATTGTTACCGAACCAACAATACATAAAGCACAACCAAGGATCCCGAAAGTGTGTAGCTTTTCATGTAAGATGATATGTGCAAGCGAAGCGCTGCAACATAAACACAATAAAAAAAGCTCAATGAATTTATATATAACTTGGATGGATAGGTTATGAAGCTATCAAATATTATACCCAATCTATAGCAAAAGACTACCTAGCCTAGGGAACAAACCGTTGTTATGCGAAACTTATGAGTTTATTCACACCTGATAATAATGCTAAGCGCACCGAGAGGAGTAACTAGAATGGCAGGTGCAAACGCATACGCGGCAAAGTTTGCAATTTCCCCCACAATCACTACAAAACAAGCAACATTGTATCTACCATAAATGTCATAACAATCTTCCAAGAATGTAATAATGCCAACACCACGGTGCACCAGCTAAGTTCAGGGTAAGAAATGTCTTAAACAAAAACAGTAAGAATCAAGGAAACTCACTTGTTATCATGCCTATCCACCAGAGAGGCTCAAGCAAGTATGAATAACCTCCAGACCCTACACAAATGTCACCACCAAAATTTAGCCAAACAATCATGAAAGAAACACCAACATTGTACAAGATCTACGAGACTTCTTGAGATCATTGCAATGAAGATTTTGCCATGTCCTCTACACCATTTTGCCATTGATCATATAACTCCCAGGAATTACAAAAGAACTAACAAAATCCACCAAAGTAAGCTGCATTTGAAATTTGAAAATTCCAGATTGAATCAATAGCAAACAAAAAGTTTCAATTTTTGCCACTCAAGTCTCCATTTCATCACACATTTCAAGTGAAGCAGACACTGATTGACCAATAGACACATTCATAAACTCAAATTACTAAAAGCAGAGTAAAACAGCGCAGAAGTAGCGAGTGAGAATAGACCTGCTCTGAGACCAGAAGCACCAGCCCTCTTAAGTCCTTTCTTCTTCACAATGAAGCTGGCACCAATGAATAAGCTTGAAGATAGAGCCAAAACTAAACCCTTTATATTATCCGACGACATTCCTTTATACGCATCTCTCCAACTTCCACCAGAATCCACCATTGCTTCTAAGGCACAAAACAAAAACCTAAAACTCCTAAATATAACCCAGAAGGCCAAAAGCACCGAGCTTTAGCTACTGGGTATGCTCGATTTTGCGATTCACAGTGAAATGCCAGAAACTTTCAGATCTTGGGTCAAGTCGGTGACTTTGGATAAGAAGATGATATGGGTGTTGGAGAGCAAATGTTGTAGATTACTAAAAAAATTGACAGTGGAAGAGAAAAGAGAGAGAGAGAGAGAGAGAGAGAAGGAAGGAAGAAAGTGAAGAAGAAGCGCCGAAGCATCTAAGAAGACGCACACAACAACGCAAGCATCCAATAGAAAAAAGGAGAGATGGAGGAGATGCGTATGCGTGTGTTTGCAAATTGCATAGTGAACTGAACTGGTGAGAAAGGTGAATCCTTTGGAAGCTTTCTCTTTTTTATTTTGTCTTTCACTTTACACGTCTCTTCGATATTATTACTTGTAAATAATAATAATGTTTGTCAAATAATTTAATAGTAATCTTTTGAAGTCAATTCAGATATCAGGTAGTGTTTGTGAAATTAGAAGTTTTAGATTTTTTACCTCTATTTTTTCGGAATTTTATTGTTATGGTAACTTTAAAGACACTAATTATTTACTAAGCTAGACATTCGTCCGCGGTGTACCACAAGACTATATTTTTTATTTAGAAAGGTAATATACAATTTATTTATAATATTACATGTATATGTAAATAATATATTTTCTATTTTTTAAATCTACTATAGTTTTACTATATATGTAAATAATATACTTTTATGCAAGTGTTGAGAATCAATAAGTCTAATGGAAAATCTAGGCTGTTATTATTGTCCACAGTTAATCAATTGAAGTTAACCAATTGAAGAATAGATTAATTAAATATAAAATATTTAATGCTAATGGATGTTAGTCTGATACTTTTGGAAATTTGAATAGATGAAAATCTTCTTTAATTATAATCTAAATTTGATATTGTTTAAATGAAAAACTAATTGTAAAATTTAATGTCAATGACATGTTTGTAAATATGTTTGAACTTCAGGATTAATTTTATAAATGTCTCCAAAAATGTATATATACATTTGAACCCACCGTACATGATAATTTTTTTATAAATTATATTTTCAATATATTTTATTTTTTTTCGTATTTTCAGTTTTTATAGTATCATATTTTTATTTGATGTTTTATCAAATTTATCTTAACTAAAATTAAAAATTTCTTACCTTTTTCTTTTTTTTGTCACTAGAGTGTCTTTATTATTGAAAAAAGCCTATTAAACAGGCCAAGTTTACAAGCAAAAAAACAACTCTACAATACAACCAAACTAAAACTAAGACCATGGGCAATGGCGTGGTCTCGGCCCGTCCCCGGATTTTTTTTATTTTAATTTAATTCTTAAAAGCCCAATATCGAAAAAACGTTTCTTATTTGGTGACGTTTTTCGTCCGTCTTCTTCGCCATGTGGTGTTGTTTGATTGGGTGTGGAATTATCTAGGGTTAAATTCGCGAGACAAAAAAACCCGGGTATGAAAAAACTCTTTCGCGAGACCAAATCCAGCTTCCATGGATGCGATCAAATGCAGCTCCAGTTTCCTCCACCCCACAAAGCTCAACACTCTCTTCTCTAACAACAGTCTTCCTAAAATCTCCACTCCCAATTTCAAACGTATCTTCCGGCCAATTTCGATTTCCGCAAAGTACAGAAGAAGCAGCGAAGCTGAAAACGTCCCGGTAGTGGAGAAGCCTCTTAAATCAGAGAAATTCTTCGTTTCCGATGGACTTCCTTCACCATTCGGCGCCACTGTTAGAGCCGACGGCGGCGTCAATTTCTCTGTTTACTCTGCAAACTCCGATTTCCGTCAGGTTTTATTATACAAAGCGAGTGTCTTTTGGGTTTAACTGTCATTTTTTTGAAAACCCTTTTTTTGAATTTGGGTTTTGATCTCACGGTTGCAGAACAAAGTGACGGAGGAGATACAGCTTGATCCATCAAGGAATAGAACTGGGCATGTATGGCATGTGGTCTTGAAAGGGAATTTCAAAGATATGTTGTATGGTTACAGATTTGATGGCAAGTTCTCTCCTGAAGATGGTCACTATTATGACTCTTCCAACATTTTATTGGATCTTTACGCAAAGGTAATTTGAAAATTTTGAAGTTTCTAAATCGGACCTTTTGATAATCTCCTTGGCTTGGCTAATAAAAATTTGCCTTTGATTTGGTAGGCAATTATAAGTAGAGATGAGTTTGGAGTTTTGGGACCTGATGAAAATTGTTGGCCTCATGGCGTGTATGGTGCCCACTCTTGATGAAGAGGTACCACTCTTGATACTCTTTGATAAATGATTTTGTTGACTTTGCTGCTCTGAAGTTTGATTGGGAAGGGGATATGCATCTGAAGCTACCACAGAAGGATCTTGTTATATATGAAATGCATGTGCGAGGTTTCACAAGGCATGAATCTAGCAAAATTGAATTTCCTGGCACATACCAGGGTGTTGCAGAGAAGCTTGACCATTTGAAGGTATTGGCTCTCAAACACATTCTGTTGAGAAAACTTTGAACTGTAGTGTGGACCAAGCTTACTAGAAATAGTCTCTTGGTGACACTACCTCCGCCTGGATTTTGCTCTGTCTAAGATGAGCAAACTACAAAGTTAACATATGTGGGTGATAGCTTTGTTTGGTTTGACAAGGTAACCGGTGTGATGGAGGTATCTTGACAACGCCGCTGTTATCTCAGAAGACGAGTCTATCGAGTTTTGTATTTGCTAATGTTCTTGCCTTTAGTTTACACTTACGTCTCTGTGTGTCATGATCTTCTCAATGGTGATTGATTATATTGTAGAATGAACCTTACTCGTTTCTTTGCTTCTCCTACTTGCAGGGACTGCAGTTCAAATGGCTCTTTTCTCTGCTCTTGCCATCAGTTATTCAGGTAACTTAACTAAGCAATAGTCAAGTGTGATTTAGCTTTGTATGGCTGGCGATGAA
Source organism: Camelina laxa (assembly GCA_024034495.1). Lineage (NCBI taxonomy): Eukaryota > Viridiplantae > Streptophyta > Magnoliopsida > Brassicales > Brassicaceae > Camelina > Camelina laxa. Next base: position 14,737,479 of record CM043881.1, read on the forward strand.
CTTTGATGCTTTCTCTTGTGTCTCAAGTTATGATATTGCATGCTGGGGGACCAAAATGTGAGGGACACCAATGCCCATACCAAAATTAAGAAACTTTAAAAATAATCTTATTATATTTGAGGGACCAAAATGTGAGGGACACCAATGCCCATGCTCTAAAAGCCCACAGGCCCAAATATAATTCTTCCTTTAGACTGAAGAAATCGTGAATCACATATCACGTGGCAAGAGAAGACATGTTAGTTGACACATGGGAAGTCGAAGGATGGAGTCTCCGATCACCGGCAGACGGAAGTATGACCGGAAAACTTTGATTCTGGTTGAAAACGCCGGAAAGCTACACCGGAATCTCGATCTACACCCAGAAAAAGCAGCGGATTCCAATTTTGCTAAGAAAATGACCCCAAAGCAGAATTTCATCATCTTCGTCTTCAGTAAAAAGCTTTCCAATCTCCAAGGAAGAATCGATATCATAAACCTGCAAGCCAAACAAACTCCACCGATCCATCAAACTTCGGCATAGAAACATGCAACATCATCAATTACTTCAAATCAAACCAAGTGAATGAAAGAAGCAATCAAAAGCAGATCCGAAGATGAACCGATTTAGATGGGACAACAAAAAGATAAAACCCAACACTGCTGAAAGAGAGGCGGCAGATCTACCAGAGAAAAGCCGGCCTAAACGATGCTAAGGTAACCACCGATGCCGGAGGAAAGCGGACCAAAACGATGCTAAAGAAGCCATCGTTGCCGGAAAAACAAAGTCGGACATCATCCCATAGAAAGCAGATGCATGCCGGAGCCAAAGGCCGCGCCAAGCGGTGCTAAGGAGCCACCGATGTCGGAATTAAGCCAGCCAACGGTGCTATAAAAGCCACCAATGCTGGAGAAAAGCTAGCCGACGTTGCTACGGGAGCCAACAACGCTAGAAGAAAGCCGACCAACACCACTGGAAAACCTGGTCGTTGCCGGAGCCAAGATGGATTATCGGAGAAAACTTCCTCTCTCTGAAAAATTTAGAGAGAGAAGAGAGAGAAAGCGTAAAGAATTAAAAATTTCTTAAAGTAAATTGGTATTATTTTTCTATTTTGCTATTTTAAATAGTCCACATTAGTGATTTTCTTTTGATTTTCTTGTATTGAATATTTTGCATAATAATTATTTAATAATTATATGTATGTAAATTCACCTTATAAATTATATATATATATATAAGAAGTTCTTATTAAAAATTCCTAAACGTAAAATTCAAACCCTATTAGAAATTCTAAAACTTTTAACATTAAATAGTTATAGACTTAAAACAATTAAATCAAAAACTATAAAACCAAAATATACGAAAAGCTGAAAATAGGGATATCTCTCATTGGCTAGTACATTATGACAAGGATTGGGCTTTGGTTAATTATCCACCATCGATTTGATTGATTCAATCCAACGGTTGAGATCTTCTCCGTATTTACTTTTCATTTTTTGTCAAGACTTCTCATTCTACGTTCTTCTCCTTCGGCTCCTTCATTCTCTCCTTCCTCTCATAGAAATCTAAAAATCAGCTGATTCTGACTTCACGACACAACACTCACTTCCACTCTACTGTCTCAGCTCATAAAATTCACCAATTTAATTGCTTAATACTCCTCTTTCCGACTCGTCTCTCGCTTCCACATGTGCGATTCTGAATTTGATACTCGTCTTTGTGTTCTTTTGGATTACGAAAGTTTTTATTTGAGTTTGTGTCACTATGAATTTTCGATTTGGAAGTTAGGATTTGAGTTTGAGTCAGATAGTCCCAATTGCACAATTTCTCAGTTTCCGAGAGTTGGGTTTGATATTTAACCTCTATTTTTTCGAATTTTATTGTTATGGTAAGTTTAAAGACACTAATTGTTTACTAAATTTGAACCCACCATACACAATAATTTTTTAAAAATATATATATTTTCATTATATTTTAATTTTAGCGTATTTTCAGTTTTTATAGTATCATACTTTATTTGATGTGTCATCAAATTTATCTTAACTAAATTTAAAAATTTCTTACTTATATCAAAGTAAATCTCTATTATTTTTCTATTCTGCTGTTTTAATTAGTCCACATTAGTGATTTGGTTTTGGTTTTCTTGTATTGAAAATTTTGCACAATAATTATTTAATAATTATATGTATGTAAATTCATCTTATAAATTATATATATATATATAAAGAAGTTCTTATTAAAAATTCCTAAAACGTAAAATTCAAACCCTATATTAGAAATTCTAAAACTTTTAACTTTAAATAGTTATAGACTTTAAACTATTAAATCAAAACCATAAAACCAAAATATACGAAAATCTAAAAATAGGGAATGTCTCTCGTTGGCTAGTCCATTATGACAAGGATTGGGCTTTGGTTAATTATCCACCACCGATTCGATAGATTCAATCCAAAGTTGAGATCTTCTCCTTATTTACTTTTCATTTTTGGTCCAGACTTCTCATTCTTCGTTCTTCTCCTTCGGCTCCTTTATTCTCTCCTTCCTCTCATAGAAAACTAAAAATTAGCCGATTCCGACTTCACGACACAACACTCACTTCCACTCGACTGTCGCAGCCCATAAAGTTCACCGATTTAATTGCTTAATACTCCTCTTTCCGACTCGTCTTTCGCTTCCACATGTGCGATTCTGAATTTGATACTCGTCTTTGTGTTCTTTTCGATTATGAAAGTTTTGATTTGAGTTTGTGTCACTATGAATTTTCTATTTGGAAATTAGGGTTTGAGTTTGAGTCAGAGAGACCCAATTGCACAGTTTCTCAGTTTCCGAGAGTTGGGTTTGATATTTAACCTCTATTTTTCGAATTTTTTGCTATGGTAAGTTTAAAGACACTAATTGTTTACTAAATTTGAACCCATCGTACACAATAATTTTTTTTATAATTTAATTTTTTCGTATTTTCAGTTTTTATAGAATCATATTTTTATTTGATGTGTCATCAAATTTGTCTTAACTAAATTAAAAAATTTCTTACCTATATCAAAGTAAATCTCTATTATTTTTCTATTCTGCTATTTTAGTTAGTCACATTAGTGATTTTTGTTTGGTTTTCTTGTATTGAAAATTTTGCACAATAATTATATGTATGTATAATTCTTATAAATTATATATATAGAGGTTCTTATTAAAAATTCCTAAAACGTAAAATTCAAACCCTATATTAGAAATTCTAAAACATTTAACTTTAAATAGTTATAGACTTAAAACTATTAAATCAAAAACTATAAAACCAAAATATACGAAAAGCTAAAAATAGGGAAGGTCTCTCATTGGCTAGTCTATTATGACAAGGATTGAACTTTGGTTAATTATCCACCATCAATTCGATAGATTCAATCCAAGGGTTGAGATCTTGTCTTTAATTACTTTTCTTTTTTGGTCAAAACTTCTCATTCTTTGTTCTTCTCCTTCGGCTCCTTCATTCTCTCCTTCCTCTCATAGAAAACTAAAAATCAGCCGATTCCGACTTCACAACACAACACTCACTTCCACTCGACTGTTGCAGCCCATAAAGTTCACTTATTTAATTGCTTAATACTCCTATTTCCGACTCGTCTCTCGCCTCCATAGGTGTGATTCTGAATTTGATACTCGTCTTTGTGTTCTTTTGGATTCTGAAAGTTTTGATTTGTGTTTGTGTCACTATGAATTTTCGATTTGGAAATTTGGGTTTGATTTTGAGTCAAAGAGACCCGATTGATATAAGATTTGGATTTATGTATTTTTAACTAAACAAATCTTCTCAAATCCTCCATAATCCTTAAAAATTATTAAAATCCAAATGCACAAACTATTTTAGATTTTTAAATCATCAGTTCAATAACAATGGATTTGCCAAATTCTCTTTTTTGAATATGAACAGCATATGAAGCATTTTTGTAAGAGATAGCATATACCTACTTGTTGTCAATGATATAATTTAGAGGGTGATTTGGCAAGTTTCTGGTAAATTGGTGATCATTGTGTCATTGGTTCTTTTTGAGTAGTACAAGAAGTAAATGGTCCTTCTCTCTCTCTTTCTCTCTTTTTTATCTTTTTTTGTTTACAAACTCTTTCTTTCTTATTATTGTCATTTGTGTAGTTATTATCAATAAATTGTATATATATATATATATTTTTATAATGGATTATGATTATACTTTTTCTACATTTTAAGATGCATTTTGCCATATTTTAGATGAATAAGTTATATGTTATCCATTTTTATCTGAACATTTGAAGTTTTAATTTAGTGTTTAGGTTTTTATAATTTAGGATTTTGGTTTTAGGAGTTATATGGATTTATGGTTTAAATTTAGGTTTTAAGGCTTAGTTTTAGGGTTTAGGATACACTGACAACATCAAATCCATATACTCAGGGTCATGTGGATACCAATAGAATTTGTCGGTTTTTAGAGATTTAGGATTTAGGATACAACAACAACATTAAATCCATATATTTGTGGTCATGTGGATACCAATAGAATTTGTGGATTCTAGAGATTTAGGGTTTATAATACAACGACAACATCAAATTCATATATTTGTGGTTATGTGGATATCAATCGAATTTGCGAGTTCTAGAGATTTAGGGTTTAGGATACAACGACAATATCAAATCCATATTTTCGTGGTCATGTGGATACCAATAGAATTTGTGGGTATTGGTAACAAATCAAAGTTTTTTTAAACTTATCCAAATGGATAGCTACTTATGAATGCAATATTTTGTTAATTTACTATGCAATCTAATTTAAGCTTAAAATATGTGGACACACAGTCTATTTCATATTAAAAATTTAGTTAAATAAATTTATTAATTATTTAATTAATTTAGTTTGGACTTATAAATTGTTGATTTGACTATGGACACCAATTCAATTATATTCGATTTAGATTAGACTCATAAATAATTTTTTTTTTTGAAACAAAAAATATTAAACGATGCAAAAATGTTTATTTACAAGTTCAATTTAAAACATAGTAATTAAAATGAAAAACAAATTTTTTAAAAAAATATTAAAAGAGAATGATAAAATAGAGAGAGAAATGAGAAGAACAAAAGAAAGTAAAAATTAATGTTAGAATTGAAAAGAGTTGGAATTGAGTTTAGTTAGGTTAAGAGACAACATATAATTTTACATAGTAAAAGTATCAAAAAGTAGGTGTATTTGTTATTAAAATTGGGAAAAATGAGTGTATACTGTATGTTATTTTCTCTTTTGTAAAGGACACAAAAAAAGGCAATTCTCAAAAAAAATCTTAATATTAATTAAACAAAATATAAGCCTATAGTTTTAATAGAAGTCAACCGAGAAAATAGTTAAGCCGATCAACATAAATATAAGTCGATTATACAAAAAATAAAACAACCTTAATTACGAAATCAACGTCAACTAAAATAAATCTACTAAGAACAATAAGTTAACAGTTTCAAAGAGTCAACTATATAAAAAATCAATCAAACAAAATAGAAGTCGAATTTCTTAAGCAGTTCAAAAAATTGATCTTGTTAGTACCCCTTAATAAGTCAATGTAGAATGAAGTAAATGTAGGCTAAGTAAATATATCATGAATAGACGAGTCAACAAAAAAAAAAATATAATTAGATATAAAAAAATCAACTGTTAAAAAAATTAAATATGTTAAAATTAACTACCTAAGTCGATTGAGAAGGAAATTAAGTTAATAGTAAAAAAAATAACTCTTATAAAGTAAAAACAGAAGTGAAAAATAAATCGATTAGCTTCCTATACTTATATTAAGTATTAACCACATTTGTTCCGACTAATCAGTTTTTTTTAGTCATCAATAACGCTTGGATAAGATTCAGGAAAAGTAACCACACAAGCATGTGAAAGTGTCAACGACTACTATGAAAACGTTATCCACACGAACCATTAATCTACAAAGTCAACTTCCATGCAACAATTCAGATGATGCATGCCAAATTAAGAACATGCATGTTTTGTCTTATTAAAAAGTACATTAAATTGCTATTAATATGGAAATGACAGTCGTTCCGAGTGCATTTTACATGTGTCAAGAAACAGAAGTTTATAATGTGTCTACACTAACTTCTCCTCTTTCCACCTTTTGTTTCTCTTTGTGCTAAAAACACTAAACAGCAAAATAGAGATAAAAAAACTAACAAGTTAATGTCCTCCCACGGTGGAAACTTTGAGAACATCAGCTTCCGGCGGTGGAGAAGGAAGCACAGTGAGCGCTAAAACTCCACTCACGGCCGCAGCCACCGCCGCCAACACAAACCCCGGAATGTTTCCTCCTCCAAACATCTCATCAAACGGTCCTGCTCCCACCGACACCACCATCTACATTCATCATTACTTTAGTTTTAAAAACCATACGATAAATAATAGTAAAACATATCAATTGATCATAAGATATATATAACCTGTGGTACAACTATTGCAAGATTTAAAACCCCCAACGACAATCCTGCATGCAACCATAAACAATACATATATAAATGTATAATCACTCTCCTCCTCTGCATGCTTATATACTCACAAATCTGTATATTTATGTAAATGTAACATGCAAATAAAAATTTATTTTGATATATATATATAAGCAGAAATATACAAACTTACCTTGGCCAGCACCAGAAGAAGAAGAAAATATAGATGCCAATGCGAAAGGAATGCTGTAAGTTATCTGCAAGTCCCAAAAAAAAAAAAATATATATATATACACTATCAGAAATTTAATATAATCACATTTCGTTTTTTATTTAATTACTATCAGAAATTTTTAAAAACGAACAATTCTTAAAATGAAATAATATAATAATGCATGTCCCATAAATTATACTTACAGCTAGAGGTACACCGAGAAGAGCAAATAACGCCAAAGCTCCAATTTTAACACCAACCGGCGGAGAAGAACTAACTACCGTTTCTAACACGGCGGATCCACGACGGTTCGATTCAGCCACCTTAGTAATTAAAACAGTCATCCCCAAACAGAACGCTAAAATGAAATTCACAATTCCCCACAACCGTTTCACACCACCAACCCCACGAGCCAACCACTCTAACCCAAGCGAAGTGACTCCAAGGACCACCGAGTTCAACATCAACCCCAACGCGCCGGCATGTACTCCCTTGTTATACACGCGCCGAGCCTTATCGTCAACGTTACCCACCGAGTTACCACCGTACACTTCTCTCCCCATCCAATCAGTATCAAACAAAAGAAAAGGAAACCAAGCAATCCAATTAAGACACGTCACCAAAAGCAACATCACCATCGGTCTTTTCATGTCCTTCACCGCACTGAATAACTCCCCAAATAACGGAACTCCAACAACTTTTGACGGCGCCGCTACTTCCTCCGTTATCTCACCATCTTCTTCTCCGTCGGTAACTTCCGTCACCGTCTCCGTCGACGACCACCGTTTCTCATCCACGTACCAGAGCGCGAACGTCGTTAGACTCATCAGAATCAGAATCGAGAAGAAGAAACAGCTCTTGAGATTCGCGCAGTAGACATCGCAAGCTTCCGTCATCGTGAACGGAAACGCGTCGTGGAGATGAGCGAAAGCTCCGGCGGCGAATCCGAGTACGTTTCCGACGGCCATGAAGAAAGAGAAGAGAGAGTTCGCAGTTCTCGTCTTCTTCGCGCTGTTACCTGAGAGATCCGCAAGCAAAGCTCGACAAGGTCCTTGAAGCATGTTGTTAGCAACATCGAGAATCCAAAACCCGACGGCGAAAACAGCGATTGCGTGTGATTTAGGCGTTGAATCAACTCGATCTCCCAAAAACTCACCGATATCGGCGGCGAAACCGATGAGAACGACGGCGATAGCGACGAGTAATGCACCGGCGGCTATAAAAGGACGACGGCGACCAAAACGCGATTCGCAGCGATCGCTGTGGTAACCAACAATGGGCTGGACTAACATACCCGAAATTGGGCCGCATAGCCAGATCAGTGAGGCCCATTTATGATGTATGCCTAGAAGCTGAACGTAAGGAGTTAAAAGTGAGAGTTGTAAGGCCCAACCGAATTGAATACCTGCGGCGATAGACGCAACCGCAATCGTTTGTTTCAGCGGTGAAGAGGATAACTGCGTTTGCGTTTCGGACTTCTTCATACTGTAATTTTTTTTTTTCTCTCACTAGATTTAATGAAAATTTTGGATTTGTGGATAGGGAGAAAGAGATAGAGAGGTATAAATAGTAAGGAGAAGGGTTTTCAGTTTTGCATGGGAGGGCAAATGGCGGGAGGAGCTTATCCATTAGTTTGAGTAAGAGTGACTTTGATAGTATACTTCAATGTACTCAGATATACATGTGTCATTTCTTCATTTAATGCTACTCTTTTATTTATTAAAACTAGGTTTAAATTTATCAATTTTATCATCTCCAAAACTTTTTAGTGAGTAGGTGATGAAAGCTGTAAATAAATAAATTATGTAAAAACCAGTGAGAAAAAGATTGAGAAGATTTTTGCATTAGAGTATCGTTGTGACAAAATAGACTACGTGAAATATAAGAGAATCGAAATTAAGTAAACCACATTTTGAGAGCGAAAATAATGACTTTATAATCAATTTTCAATCACAACATCAGTTGCAATGTTTAACAAAATATTTGTTTGCTATTTTTTTTTTTTTTGCTAAATATGTAAATATCATTAGATATGAAAAGAGGTTTTACAAAATAAAGACTACAAAAAAAGCAGCTAAGGCAAAAAAAAAAAAACAAAGCTGCCATATGGAGTTTCTCATCTATGTTTGTTTAAGCAAACTAGAAAAGATTTAAGAGTAAATTAACCTAACTAAGAACATAAACTAGGTGATAAATTAATTTTCACCATCTGATCGATCTTGATGCTCGGGTTTTGTTGGATGTCATGAATTGAAGACCGTTCGAAGGTTGCTTCTCCTCAACATAGATTTAAATCATCATTGCCATCGATTTCTCTATTTCAAATCTTTTCAAAGTCGCGCCTCTCCGTTATACTCTCGTTTTTTTAACATGTGACACTACAAGAAAATAAGTCCACTGTCACGTAATATTTCGTCAGAATAATTTTTTTCGTTACAATAAAAATATTGTTACGAATCTGTAACGATTGGTGAATGGTTACAATGGTCACAAATTTTTTTTTAATTACTAAAACGTAACACAAATTGCGACTAACTCATACGTATATATTTCGTCACCAAATGTAACGATTTGTAAACGTATCTTAAATGTCACAATTAATGTGACAGCTTTTTCTTGTAGTGTAAGCATGATTCTTGAGATTAATCACAAGAAACTCAAAACTTATTAATAAACCTCAAAAACTCCTCATACGTTGAGAGATGGTAAGCTGGTTAAGAACGGCTTAGAAACTGTTTAAGGTTGTGTTCTTAACTTTTTGGTCACAACTAAAACAATCTCATGTAACCAAGACACTCTTAATTCAATATTTTTTTGTAGCTAATACATAAAAAAAATTCGGATAACTAGAATCAATCTATATAAAACTCAATAAGGAACACAGATATCTCACCTATTAGATAACTCCACGTGTCGTCTCCTCACTCCTTCTCTAATCCTTCTGAAAACTCCACACAAGATAAACCTTCTAATCTTCACCGTCGATCTAACCACAATCCAAAATCTTCACCGTCCATTCTCATCTTCCCCAAAACCTTACCTTCTTCTTCTCCTCCCCCACCTCTATCGTCTTCGAGAAACCACAAATCTCATCTCTCTCTCTCTCTCTACTCTTTCCGGCTTCAGCAATGGCGTCTCTACAGCAAACTCTATTCTCTCTCCAATCGAAACTCCCACCATCCTCCTTCCAAATCGCCAGATCTCTCCCTATGCGAAAAGCCTTCCCAATCCGAACCAACGGCGGAAACGCCGCCGGAGCGAGAATGTCAGCCACCGCAGCGTCAAGCTACGCGATGGCGTTAGCAGACGTGGCGAAGAGAAACGACACAATGGAATTAACAGTCACAGACATCGAGAAGCTCGATCAAGTCTTCGCAGATCCAACGGTGCTCAACTTCTTCGCGAATCCGACGATCACCGTCGAGAAGAAACGCCAGGTCATCGACGACATCGTGAAATCGTCGTCGCTACAGTCCCACACCTCCAACTTCCTCAACGTCCTCGTCGACGCGAACCGGATCAACATCGTGACGGAGATCGTCAAGGAGTTCGAGCTGGTTTACAACAAGCTAACGGATACGCAGCTGGCTGAGGTTAGGTCGGTGGTGAAACTTGAGCCGCCGCAATTGGCTCAGATCGCGAAACAGGTTCAGAAGTTAACCGGAGCGAAGAATGTGAGGGTTAAGACGGTTATTGATCCGAGTCTTGTGGCCGGGTTTACGATCCGGTATGGTGAATCCGGTTCGAAACTAATTGATATGAGTGTGAAGAAGCAGCTTGAAGATATTGCTGAACAGCTTGAACTTGGTGAGATTCAATTAGCTACTTGAAATTGAATTGGGAAAACATAAATTGTATTAAGAGAAATTGAGAATTTACTCACCTTTTTTTTGTGCAATTTAAAATTTTTTTTCTCTTCTTCTTCTTCTTCTTCTTCTTCTTTCTTATTATTAATCAAATCGTATAATATACTGATGATATATAATAATAATTCTGAGTTTATTATTGTCTTTGTAATTGTTAATAATTCTAAGCCAATTTGAAATTGCGTAGCGATGCATCAAATTTGAACAGAATGTGATTTTTACTGTTGAGTTGCTTCTGAACTCAGTGAACATATTTAAACATATGTGACCTTTCTTAAGGATAAAGTGTAAGTTTATCTCCATGAGTTTTGGTGTTGATGTTGGTTGCTAGAGAGATAGACAAAGTTTATGTGATGGCATAATACAAGAAGCCTCATTGTCTTGAGAGGGGGCTTTAGCAAAATGTTTTTGAGAGTTTCTCCTACATTTGTTTGCGTCTTTGCCACTACTTTAGACTCCTGTCTCTGCGCTAGCACTTGAAAATTGTCGGTTGACGTTTTGAGGACAAAGATGTTAAGATTGTCTCCCACATAAAAATGATGTTATGTTGATGATTGAGGATTTTTAGAACTGCATGAAACAATCGATTCAGAAATAATGGGTTTTCTTTTTCGTTAGAAATAAATTACATCGAGTAAACACGAAACAGATATGTGACAAATATTATTCAAATGAGAACACAGTCAATTTGGCCTAGTGCTCATTCGAATCTACAAACAATCCAATTTAGCCAATACATTACTTATCAGCAACATATTCATCTATATTCATGCAACAACATTCCTTTTTTGCCATTTTTTTCAGTATCGATCACTTGAAAGCTATCTAACAATCCAAGTGCAAAAGAACTCAAAAATCAAAACAAATATAAATCACAAAAGAACCCCCAAAGTGTTAAAAGTAATTCATCGTCACTTTCACATGTGCTACAAAGTTTTACTGAAAGTCAAAAAGAGAAGGTAATTAAATAGGACGGTGCTTCCATTATTGAAGTATGAAGTGGTGGTTGTTATATTTGTCAACAAAAGTGGGCTGGAAGTCCTCTATAAATAGAGAGAGATCTAACGAGAGCAAATCATCCCATAGCATCCAATAAAATAAAGAGAAGTTGCAATACTAAGCAACATATAAAATAAGTGAGTGTGTGAGGTTTGGGAAAATAACGAGTGGTGTGAGATTTGAGTGTTCTTACTATTAAGTTATAAACTTTGTATTGTGAGTGATTTACAAATAAATATAAGAGTGTTTTATTTAGTTGGCTTATATATTTGTGGTTAATTTATTAATTGTGTATTTACAAGATACCAATTATATTTTAACCCAATACTAAACCGATTAAATTCTCAACATTTGGTATCAGAGCTAAGTCGATCTGACCAACTCTTATATTTATTTGTTCAGTTGTTATTTGGAAGTTTTGGTAAAATCATGGCGGATTTTACTACCTCTATTGAGAAGCTCAATAACAACAATTATGGGTCATGGAGTACTCGCATGAAGTTTTATCTGCTCGGACAAGATTTATGGGATATCATTAATGGAGCTGAGACGACACCACCAAGAGAAGCAAGAAGCACAGACACAACTTCCGACACCTCAACCTCAACACCGGTACGACAAGATACTACATTTCAAAGACCAACAGGTGATCATGACGCCTTAAAGAAGTGGAAGGTCAAGGCAGGTAAAGCCATGTACGCTTTAACTGTGGCTGTAGAAGAAGATTTCCTACAACGGATCAAAGATGCCCGAACGCCAAAAGAAGCTTGGGACATATTGACAGCAATTTTTGCGAAGAAGAATGATGCAAAACTACAAAGGCTTGAGAATGAGCTTTTGTCTATCTCCCAGAAGAATATGACCGTGAGTCAATATTTTTCAAGAGTGAAGTCTCTTTGTGATGAGATTTCTAAACTAGATCCTGAAAATTCTATTACTCAGACGAGAATGAAAAGAATTATCATTCATGGTCTGAAGCCGGAATACAAAAGTATTATTACGGCAACTCGGGGTTGGGCTACCGAACCATCTTTAGCAGATCTAGAGAATTTGCTAATGAATGAGGAGGATCTAGATAAACCCATGCTTAGTCGACCAACCAATGGTGAAGAGACAGATTTATTCACCAATAAGAGAAATGACCAAGGTTATGGTTATGGTCGTGGTCGAGGACGTGGTCGAGGTCGCGGTCGAGGACGCGGACGTGGACGTGGTACCGGGAGATTCAACGGACAAGAACGAGATGCTCAAGGAAACCATGAGAGAAGTTTCCAATGAGGGGGAGCTCAAGGAGCTCAAAATAATCAAGGTGGTCAGAACCGATGGCAACAAAATAATAATCAAAGTGATGCATGTTACCATTGTGGCAAGAAGGGACATTATGCAAGAAATTGTTGGTCGAAGAAAGTTGAAGGAAATGCTGCCACAAGTTCAAAGAATGAAGACCATGGAGAAGAAGATTGGGAGTTTGAAACCTCTTTCTTTGCGAAGGAAGTAGACATTGAAGAAGGACGAGAGGAAGATTCAATAGAAGAACTTGCACTCACCGCCGTATGCGATCACTCAATCGACTACAAAAATGATTGGATCGTTGACTCTGGGTGTTCAAATCATATGACAGGAGATGTGTCAAAATTGGTGAACATCACAAAATACAATGGAGATCGTGTTATTATAACAGCTGATAACACGCAATTGCCAATAGCTCATGTTGGTGAGACAAATCTACCACAGAAGAATGGACATGATGAATTTCAACTTTGATATGTTTATCATGTTCCGGGGATGAAGAAGAACTTGTTATCCGTACCCCAACTCACAAGTGCAGGCAACTACGTTTTGTTTGGTCCAGAAGATGTGAAGGTGTATCGAGAATTAAAAATTATTGGCACACCATTCATAGAAGGACAAAAAATGAGGGCTATTTATGTGATGTCAGCAGAAGAAGCCTATGTTGAAAGAACGAGGAGAAGTGACACTGGCGACTTGTGGCATGCACGACTTGGACATGTCAATTACAGCAAATTAAAGATTATGATGCAGAAGTCGATGTTGAAGGGACTCCCACAACTTGAGATGAACCATGAGATTGTGTGCACTGGATGCCAATATGGTAAGGCACATCAATTGCCTTACAAGGATTCAAATTTTAAAGCGAAGGAGCCGTTGGAGCTGGTTCATTCAGATTTGCTGGGAAAAATCAAACAACCATCAACACGTGGTTATCAATATTTGATAACCTTCATTGATGATTTTTCAAGATACGTGTGGGTTTATTTTCTAAAGCGTAAAGATGAGGCTTTAGAAAAACTCAAAGAATTCAAGACCACTGTAGAACTTGAGCTCGGTAAAAAGATCAAGTGCCTACGCACTGATAATGGAGGAGAATACACTTCAAATGAGTTTAACAACTACCTTAAGGAGGTTAATATTCGGAGACAACTCACTTGTGCAAAAACTCCACAACAAAATGGAGTAGCCGAAAGAAAGAATCGCCACCTCGCAGAAATTTGTCGAAGTCTTCTACACGCTAAGAACGTTGATACAAGATTTTGGGCAGAATGCATGAAGACGGCTGTTTATATTACCAACAGGCTGCCACAACCAAGATTGGAGTTTCTTTCACCATTTCAGAAGCTATATGATGTGAAGCCAACAATCAATTACTTTCGAGTATTTGGATGTGTGTGCTATGTTTTTATCGCCGATGAAGATCGCAGTAAATTTGACAAGAAGGCCATTCGCTGCATTTTTGTGGGATACGACGAACAAAAGAAAGGTTGGCGATGTTGTGATCCCAATACAAACAAGATATATGTATCACGAAATGTTGTATTCGATGAGGCATCTTCGTGGTGGGCAAACAAGGTAGCTTTACCAGATACACATGAGTTGCAAGAAAAATTACAAACGAAGTTACAACTAGAATCTTCTCATGGCAAAGACGACACAGAAGAACCACAATTATCGTCATCTCAATCGAACGTCGGATCCAAGTCAAGAAGCCCTTGGAAAACAGGTGTTCATGAAACACCAGATGAAGTGGAGACCACTCAACAAGAAGAACAACAAGTAGAGCCTGTACAACCCCAACTACGAAGGTCTATAAGAGAAAGACGTAAAAATCCAAAGTACATAAATGCTGCCTATGCTGAAGTTAAAGAGCCAACTACATTCGAAGAAGCATCAAGGAGTCCAGAGTGGAGAAAGGCTATGGAAGAAGAGATTTTGGCACTAAAACAAAATCAGACTTGGAATTTAGTGCCTAAACCGGAAGGTGTTAAACCAATATCTTGCAAATGGGTTTACAAGCTGAAAACTCTTCCAGATGGTACAATCGAACGATACAAGGCCCGATTAGTTGTACGTGGATTTTCTCAAGAGTATGGTATAGACTATGATGAGACATTTAGTCCGGTGGCAAAGATAACTACAGTTCGTGTGCTACTAGCACTAGCCGCAAGTAAGTCATGGAAATTATGGCAGATGGATGTGAAGAACGCTATTCTACATGGAGAACTTGATCGTGAAATTTATATTGATCAACCCTAAGGATTCGTGAATCACGAAAAACCAGAGTATGTGTGCAAATTAAAGAAGGCATTGTATGGTTTGAAGCAGGCGCCTAGAGCATGGTACGGGAAGATTGCGGAGTTTCTAATCCAAAGTGGTTATCATGTTGCCCCAGCGGATTCGAGTCTGTTCGTGAAGGTTCAAGGAGAAAAATTATCGATTATTCTTGTATATGTTGATGATATAATAATCACCGGAGATGACACAGGCGAGATTCAAAGGACAAGGGAAAACTTGTCAGTTCGATTTCAAATGAAAGAACTTGGTGAATTAAATCACTTCCTAGGATTGGAAGTTGAAAGAACAAAAGGCGGCATATTTCTTGGTCAACAGAAATACGCAAGAGATCTCATTCATAAGTTTGGGTTAGCTGAGTGTAAACCAATCACTACACCAATGGAGCCAAATTTGAAGTTGTGTGCCTATGATGGGAAAGACTTGGATGATACAACAATGTATCGACAAATCGTAGGTAGTCTTATCAATCTTACTCTTTCTAGACCTGACATAACTTTCGCTGTAGGCGTTGTTAGCAGGTTCATGCAGAAACCGAAGAAACCACACCTTGAAGCAGTTAAAAGAATCTTGAGATATATTAAAGGCACGATTGATTGGGGACTCTTTTACAAGAGAGGAGTACAAAGTAAGCTCAATGGTTATTGCGATGCTGACTATGCTGGAGATCATGACACTCGGAGGTCAACTACTGGATATGTATTTAACCTTGGTTCTGGAGCGATATCATGGTGCAGTAAGAGACAACCTACCGTTTCTCTTTCAACCACAGAAGCAGAATATAGAGCAGGAGCGATGGCAGCACAAGAATATGCTTGGTTGACTCAACTCATGAAAGATTTAAACCAACCAATAGAAGATGGAGTTCCACTACATTGTGACAACTTGTCAGCAGTTCGTTTAGCCGAAAACCCTGTCTTTCATGCTCGAACCAAACATGTGGAGGTACATTATCATTTCTTGTGGGAAAAGGTACTTCAAGGAGACATTGTCATGAAGCCAGTCAAGACACAAGATCAGATTGCAGACATCTTTACAAAAAGCTTATCTGCATCAAAGGGTATTGAATTTCGAACGTTACTTGGAATGACTACACGCACAAGGAAATGTGATAATGAGGGGGAGTGTTAAAAGTAATTCATCATCACTTTCACATGTGCTACAAAGTTTTACTGAAAGTCAAAAAGAGAAGGTAATTAAATAGGACGGTGCTTCCATTATTGAAGTATGAAGTGGTGGTTGTTATATTTGTCAACAAAAGTGGGCTGGAAGTCCTCTATAAATAGAGAGAGATCTAACGAGAGCAAATCATCCCATAGCATCCAATAAAATAAAGAGAGGTTGCAATACTAAGCAACATATAAAATAAGTGAGTGTGTGAGGTTTGGGAAAATAACGAGTGGTGTGAGATTTGAGTGTTCTTACTATTAAGTTATAAACTTTGTATTGTGAGTGATTTACAAATAAATATAAGAGTGTTTTATTTAGTTGGCTTATATATTTGTGGTTAATTTATTAATTGTGTATTTACAAGATACCAATTATATTTTAACCCAATACTAAACCGATTAAATTCTCAACACAAAGACCAAACAACCTTGAAGATTTTTAAAAAAAAAAAAAAAACAAAAAAAAATCAAACTGTCCCAAAAGGTCACTTATCTTTATCTTAGCATTCCGTTAATTTTTTGTACCATTTTAATTGAAACTTTATATGTCAGCATACTGTGGTTAAACTTAAGATCAATATAGCTAGGCGCATACATTTTACCGACAAACGCTTATCACATAATTTTTTTACATTAAACATGCTCAAGGCGAAGAAAAAATCATAAATAAATCACCTTTTTTGTCAGAATTTTTTTTTTTAAATTATATTTTCTTTACTAGGCTCGGCCCAAATGGAAAACTTTGTGTAATGGGTTTGCTTTTAATAAGTAGTATATGAATTCCATCAAGACACTGTTAATGGATTTTGCATTCGTGATCAGTATATAACATTTAACGTTTTAAAGTTTAAACCACTAAATGCCACATGACTGCTTCACAGTTCACAAGGTGTGAACGAACACTTAATGCCAACGCTAGGGTTCACAAGCCTTGGCGCTTCGTATTCTTAGCAAAAGCTCGCCTTCCCCATAACGTTTTTAATAACAATTAATTTTATATCTTCAGTTGTTAACCAACCCTTCCTCTCCTCTCTCGACTCTCTATATAAACAAACTCTCATATCTTCGTGTTATAGCAATTTAGGAAACACAAAAAAAAAACAATTTTACTAATGTGTTCAAACATATCTTCCACAACTCTTCAGAGTTGGAGAGAGCGTCCTCCTTCTTCCTACTCTATCAAAGTTAAAAACCTCTCTGAATTCGACAGCTCAGCTCTCCACTCTGATGGCAAATACCAGTCCCGACGTTTCTCCTCTGGTGATTACAAATGGTACGTGTGTTTTGAGTATAGTGTCACTAGTTCCATAGATTTATACGTTTCTCATGATTCATTTTGTCCTTTAATCTCTTTAAATGACGTATCATCTATATTATATGGGACTTATCGTTTATAATAATTTTAGGAGACTGATCATATACCCAAAAGGGAACGAAAAGGACAATGGAAGTGGGTTTATTTCAATGTATGTTGAAATAGATAGCACAAGCCTTACTTCCACAACTCCAACTGAGGTGTATGCAGATCTCCGGTTTTTTGTGTTTAACAAAAAGGTAAACAAGTACTTTACTATTCAAGGTATGTATGCTCTTGTTTTGCTATATATACATGTCTACTTGCTCTGGTTCTCTTGGTATTTGAAGTGTTCGTGTATATCCAGATGTGGAATCGAAGCCGTTCAATTCACTAAGAACGATGTGGGGATTTTCGCAAGTGCTTGCGCTTAATACATTCAGTGACAATAAAAACGGATACCTCTTTGATGGAGATCATTGTGAGTTTGGTGTTGATACCATTGTTGTTCCACCTCCAACCAAATGGGAAATCCTGTCTTTCGTTGTGGATCCTCCTTATCCTAAATTCTCTTGGACCGTTAGAAATTTTTCTCAGTTAAAACAGGATCTTCTCGCATCAAGCACTTTTTCAATGGGTGGAATGAAATGGTAAAAGTACATAAAAATATGATATAACAAATCTTTTGAAACTTTTAACTCTACGAGTCCGTTTAACAAATTTTAAATATTGTTTTGTAGGGTTTTAAAGTTGTATCCAAAGGGAGACACCGTGAAAGCGAATAATTGTCTATCCATTTTCCTCTCCTTAGATGATAGTGAAACTTTAAAGGAAGATGAGAAGGTTTACGTCAAAGCGCATCTGAAAGTCCATAACCCAAGTGGATTTAATCACTGGACAAACGAGCGTACGTAATAAATCACTATTTTAATTTTTATTCCATATCTATCTTAGTTTAACGAACATGACGTGAAATTAATAATTGAAAACCAGATCCTTTTTAGTGTTCATATGTCTTATGTAAAGCAATGCTGACATAATTTATTATGTTGCAGTTAACCCTTGGTTCGAAAGACCAGGCGAAGGTTATGGTTGGTCTCAAATGGTGTCTATAGCTGAACTTCGGAAGTCTTACTTGGACAAGGAAGATACATTGAATGTTGAAATCGAATTTAAAGTTGTTTCCGCGACCAAATTTTCTTCATTTACCTAATTTCTTTTCTTTTTAGAATATATTGTATTCCAAACGTTTTGCAAGTTTATCTTAAGTCACTTAAAGTTTGCTCAATTTGTTCCATCATTCGCAAAATTGTTTAAATGAACAATTCGTTATAGGTTTGCTTATTTCATAATCACTTAGTTTATATTAAATTTGTATGAACTTGATGTCCAAAAGCGAGAGATATTATTTTATCGACTAACAATGACAATGGACCTGTTCAAATTTAGGAAACAACAGATATATATATATATATATATATGATAATATGAATAAAATGAAGGATGTCTACATCCCTATGAGTATATATGTTCAAATTTATGTCTTTTTGTTTTCTTTAAATTTGAGAAGTCTACATTTACTTTTTAAAAGCATCACTGAAAAAATGTTGTTCAAAAGTAATCGTATGCGCGAAAAGAGTTTCGCTCCCAACTTCAACTTCGACGTTCTCTAACCTATTTTATAAAACTTGTAAACCTTATAAAACATTTTAAGTATTTTATAACATGCGTGATAAATTTTTATTTATTTAATAGGTATAAATTTTAATTCAATATTTGTTGTATTTTTCATAAATGAATAAAAAATAGTAAATTTCTTTATTGATAAAAGAAGATAATAATGGGTATTGATTCTACTAGTTCGATCGGCATCAAATTCAAAAGTCAACCCCCATTATATTTCCTCCTAGGACAACCTAACCAGGGATAGTTATAGAGAAATCAGGTATCATGCCTACGGAGTAGTTTTTTTTTTGAAAATAGTCATCTACCCTAACTGGTGTGGACATAAAAACCATCAACCATGGGCAGACCAAGCGAACCGGTTAGAACTTTAAACCTACCCTAGCAATTTGGAGGTTTCTTATCCAAACCAAATTCTAATCAAACACAAGACATAAGGCTGATTATCTATAAACAAACCAATCCTAAAAAGACTAATGATTTACGAGGAATCATAAACTGATATTGTGTTTGGACAACCAACACAATCGGCAAAATAATAAGGGCTTCTACTCTACTAGTAACCATTATAAAAAAAAACAGAAAGAACATGAATAAAAAAAAAATTAAAAACAAGGAGAATTGCATTGTATAACCCAAAAAAATAAATATAATTCACGAAATAACTACTCTAACCATAAAAAAGTAATACATTCTATATTTCTTTTTTGAATGTAATATTAAATTATATTCAAAAGAACTAAAACGTTGTTACAATTAGTGCATTAGGAAATAGAATGTTTTTCTAAGTGACGTTTACAACATATGATAGAGAGTGGAAAAGAAAGCTTAAGACCGAGTCATATGCCGACTTATCCCGTTTCCCGTTCCGTTTAGACCAGGCTTGAGCCAACGTCATATGCCAACTTATCCCTAAGTCAATGAGACCTCTATCTCCGGTAACCTCAATCAGTCGACCCAACGGAGACCAATTATCATACCAAAAAGAGCAAAGGTTGCCATCCCCGACCTCCACCTTACAAAAAAAAGCTGCCAAGTCTCTGTACTTAAGTAACTTCCGCCAGATCCAGGAACCTACAGCCGCAGTTTTTTTGCAGACCCAAAAGGACTTACCGCGAAGCAGATATTTTTCAAGCCATTTTACCGAGAGAGAGAGTCCTAATGAGAGACTATACGCAAAATGAGTTTAAGACAATACATCATTTCCTATTTTTAAACTACGTAGACCGAGACCAGTGGCGGAGCCAGAAAATTTATCCACCAGGATCATAATATTTTTTAAACAAGAAATATATAAATTTAACTAATTTTTTTAAGACTCCCGATAGTGTTAATGTGTTATACAAAAAAAAACTACGATAGTGTATATATATATAAAAAAAACAAATTAGATGTTAAATATTTAGGTTAATTTATAGGAATGGGCTTAACAATATAAATATATCTACAAAGAGCGTTATTGGACTTCGTATTGTTCGTAAGGCTTAACTACATTATAATTTCACATAGGTCAATAATCTTGTTGGACTAATTTTCACCTGGGTCAATTATCTTATTAGGTAAGGATCAATTTTTTATTTACACCAAAATTCAACTATTTTTTATTTTTCACCAGGGTCAATTGACCTCTATGGTTGGTCACTGGCTCCGCCACTGACCGAGACCCCCCTCCGTTTTAGGCGTACAGACTATCTCCCAAGATAGGTTTGCTTTATGTGGTTTCATCTCCACCCCAGACCAAAGGAACATGGAGCAGAGCTTGCCAATTTCACGAATACACTCACGAGGCAGACGAAAAGCACCCAACCAGAAATTACAGACACCCCAAATGATCGAACTAATTAAGTTGAAACGGCCTGCAATGGAGAGGTACCGTGCAGTCCAAGAACTTATACGCTTCCTTATTTGCTCCAGCAAAGGGGTACAATCTGCGACGGTTAAACATCGAGTTACTAGAGGTAATCCCAAATAACAAACAGGTAAATGACCAACAGCAAACTGAAAATGGTCGACAATGTCATCACGAACAGAGTCGGAGATTTCTGCAGAATACAGTGTGGATTTTTTCCATACTAATATGCAGGCCTGAGCGTTTAGCAAACTTATCAAAAACCTCAACTATACCAGCAACAGAGCATAACTTCCCATCGGTGAGGACCATGATATCATCAACAAAACTCAAATGAGGGAGACCAAGAGATTTACATCGTGGGTGTTAACCAAATTTTCCCATTCCGGCTGCATTATTCAACATCCTAGTAAGGATTTCCATGCATATGACAAAAAGGTAGGGTGACAGAGAGCATCCATGCCGTAAACCCCTAGAACTTTGGAATTAACCAGCCAATTCTCCATTTACCTGGACCGAAAAAGAAGCAGTAGTGATACAAAGGCGTATCCAGTGCACAAATTGAGGAGGGAAGTCTAGAGCGGAGAGAGTGGTCAGGAGGAAAGGCCATTGGACAGAGTCGAATGCCTTAGATATGTTTATCTTAATCGCATATCATTCAGAGATCGAACCCCTATGATAGTCTTTAACCAACTCTGTAGCAAGTAATACATTTTTTATCAACAACCTGTCTTTAACAGAGGCTGATTGGTTGCCAGAGATGAACTGGGGGAGGATATGCTTAAGGCGATTAGCCGAAATCTTAGATATGACTTTATAGAGAACATTGCAGCAGGATATAGGCCGGTAATCCTTCATCACCCTAGCCTCAGTGTTTTAGGTATAAGAGCCAGAATGGTTGAGTTAACTCATTTTGGCAAGAAACCTTTCTCAAAAAAAGACTGGACCGCAATAGCAAACTCGTGTCCAAGAATATCCCAACTAGCCTTAAAAAACTCTGATGTGAAGCCATACGGACCCGGAGACTTGTCATTTGGCATGGAGAAGAGAACCGTTCAAATCTCCTCCCTAGAAACCTTAGCAGTAAGCATCGCTATGTCCACAGGAGAACAGCGAAAATCAACCAAGTTCCGAATCTCATCCTCCGTCACCCCCTCATAGTCCATCAGAGTAAGCTGTAAGAATTCACGGAAGTGTCTCTCAGCCTTTGTCTTAACATCCTCCCCAGTCACGATAGAGCCATCTGGACAAACAATCTCTCGGATTGTGTTAACTGCTTTCCTAGTTTTTGCAGCACGGTGAAAAGATTTGTTGTTCTTATCTCCCACCTGCAACCAATGCAACTTGGAAGTTTGTTTTAAATATTTCTCCTCAAGTCTCGCTACGTGATCCCACCGAATGTAAGCCTCATGTTCTTCCTCAACAGACCGCAGAGTAGAAGCCAAAAGATTGAGCTCTTGCTTCTTACAAAGCGTGTCCAAAGCCTCTTTCGATTGGTCACCAGAAAGTGTATCCTATCTTTGGCCAGAGAACAAAATAGAGGTTTTAACCTTTTAAGTTTTTAGGAAATCGAAACAGAGTGGAAGTAGACAAGAACAGAGTATCTGTCGTTTGCCAATAGTTCTCCACCAATGGTCAAAACTCATCCATCTCAGTAAGTACATTAACGAAATTAAAAGGTCTCCGTTTGCGGACCGAGGGCACTTCCTCATCAAGATGTATACGACACCGCAAATGATCAGAGCAGCCGCCTGATTCAAAAACACAGTATGCTAAAGGAAACACCTGCAACGAAGTAGCATTAACCAAACCACGGTCCAGTTTTTTCATGATTGGATCATGATCCCTCTTATTCCAACAGATAAATAACGGACCTTGTGAGGCCATATCAGCAACCACACAATAGTTTACAACATCTTGGAAATCACGCATACCCCGTGAGACAGCAAGAGCCTCATCAACCCTCGAATGTTCAGCCATGTCTAAGGTCTCGTTGAAGTCACCCATAAGCAGCCAAGGTTTACTTCGTAAAAAGAGGAGAATCATGATGATCTTTAAGCTCCTGCCATAGTACCTGACGTTGTTCCCCCAAATTCAACCTTTTAAACAAAAGAACAGAAGAACTCCTCCTCCTGATCACTTAACTTCACCGGACATGTGAGGACTTGTTCCCCCTTATAGACAGGAGTAAGCCGCACTGTATCCCTCCAAACAATCCACATTCGACCCCTCGTATTGTGCTCATAGTTTGACATGACAGACCAACCCTGAAACACAGTACGACTTAACCGCTCAAAATTTTTTCTCGAACCCGCGTTTTTAACATACACCCAAACTGAAAACGTTGATCTTCCACCCATTTTTCTTATAATGGAATGTTTTGACATGTTATTTATTCCCCGAACATTCAAGAAGAAACCCGACATCTAATTATTTTTGGAGATAACAGGCTTACTCCGATCCTTAGGATTAATCCTAGAGGACTGAGTAGAGGAGTTTGAGATAAGTTTATGGGCTATTTTCGGATCACGCGGTAAAGAAGGGCGTTGGGGAATCTCAGGCTTAGTCCCGCGACTTGTCCCTTGCTCTGTTTGACCACGGGTCGAACCTTGTTGAACTTTCAAAGACGGATCAGGAACCCGGGAAGCTTGTTGATCATCATCGACCAAATTGTGGTCAGCGGGTAAACCAACATCTTCGGCCTTATCCTCAAGAACAACATATTGGTTTAAACTAACAGTTACTCCCTCCTTAGCCTCCTGACGCAAGATTGTGCTACGTGCGGACTTAGTTGGCGTAACCCATTCTTGGTCGCCACTCTCTTCCCCCTTTTCCATTCCTGAAGGCAAAATAGCTGCCGATCGAGTAGAGAGAGTCATTTCCAACTATGTTCCAGTAATCACAGGAAGAGAAATCTCTTGAGAGGAGGGCTCACTGACCTATGGTACGTCACCAACCTGCTCAACAGGGGCAGAGACGTCTGATTCAGACTGCTGGCCAAGCGAAAGGCAAGAGGCTCTTAGGTGACCCCACTTTTGGCAGCAACTACACCTTGGGGGCAACCAAGGATAAGCATACTTTACCGTAGATGTCACCTCTCCCTCTTCCTCACCCATAACCATATACTCCCGTGGTAACTCTTTCGTCAAATCCGCTTCAACAAGTATTTTTGCTTCATCAAAACTCACACACGAATCTGTGGCGGGATGAAGCCGCATAGGTTTCCCCACTGCCCTTGCCAAATATTCGATACCTTTGTCTGTAAACAACGTTGGTGGAACATTGGTTAAAGTAACCCAAAGAGGAATGGATTTCATGGTTGGTTGCGTCTCCTCCGTAAATGGTGTCCACTTCGAAACGATCATAGGTATATCCATTATGTTCCACATTCCCCGATTAAGAACTCGTTGGCGCACCCCCGTTGCGAACACGAAATTTCACAGTAGAATCATTGACCACATAAATATCTATCAATGATGACTTATCACCCAAACGCCAAATCTTGTTCACTATCATGTGGATCTTCCCCACATGTGGAGCTTTGTCATTCAGAAACTTACCAATTAAGAAATCTTCCCAGAGAGGTTTAGCCCCCTCATAAACCTCCCGTGGTACCACCACCTTAGCCTGCCCATCTACCTCAGATACTACAATCTTTTGTTGAATGAACACATGTTTCTTAGCTACATGAAGCCAAGAACGATTCCCTTTCTGCGAACCTGCCTGCGTTGTCTGAGATGGAACATCCACACTCTAACTCGCCACAACCGGTGAACCCAGATCTTGGCCCTCCACCACCTTCCCTTGCTGATCTACATCCTCCACACCAGCAGAAAAAGCCGGGGAGGCCACCTGACGGCCAGGAGAGGCCGCCGGCAGCGACATACGTGCTTCAAAAGTCAAAAACCCTAATCACCCTTTTTTCGCCTGCCACATCATCCAAAAATATTTGTTTTGTTTTTCCGTCTAACAAATTTTAATACACTCCATATCACTGCCACCACCATATAAACTATAATACAATCTATATAAACTATAATATATACTATACTGACCTTGTTATAACCTCTCCACCAACTCCATATCACCACCACCACCTTACCTTCTTGCCACCAACACCACCTCCACCTCTACCTCTTTATCCCCATCACTCTAGGGTTCCCAATATACTATCCTCTAGGGTTTAGTTATCCTTCAGCTACCACTACCGCCAACCACCGGCTGTCACTTCCGGCCACCTCTGACCACCAGCAAAACTCTGACCTCTGGCGAACTCCGGTTATCTCGGACCTCCGGTGAACTCCAGCCACCGCCAGCCACCTCCGACCTCCGGCGAACTCCGGCCACCGCCAGCCACCTCTGACCTCCGGCGAAATCCGGCCACCACCGGGCATCTCCGACCTCCGACCTCCGGCGAACTCCAACCACCGTCGGTCACTTCCGACCTCCGACCGCCGGCCTCCGGTCACCACTGGCCACCATCTACCAAATAACCGAGGACACCAAAATCGTAATTCTATGTACCCCTTATCCTACTTTTCTAATTTTTTCATTTAATATGCTATATTCTTAATTACATTTGTAAATATGGTTATTCAGCAAATTGACCCTAAAAACAAATGCAGAACAAAATAAATAATTTTTAATAATTTTTATTAACTATATGTATTATAGAATAAATTCAAATAAAAATGAAAAAAAATCATATATATTTATGTTTAAATGGGATAGAAAAATTTCCTTATTTTTAAAAATCTTACTTATAATTAATTTGAAACTTTTGGTAACTAATATTAAAGTCACTGCATTAAATGCAAAAACTTTCTAAAAAGTATTTTTGAGCATAAGCTGATGTAAAAATACTAGTATAGATGGTTATATATTATTAGCCAAGTTGTCTAAAATTATTTGGGTTTAGTTTGGTTTGGTTACTTGGTTACCTAAATTTTCAAATTTCGTTAACCAAACTAGTTTGTCACTCAAACGCTAGTCAACGATACTAAAACTTCAGAGTACGTAGATATCTTTTCCTAAGCTGAAATTTATAATATAACCTGATCGGTATAGAAATTTCTATAATGGATTCAAACCGAACCTAAGTTATATGAAACCAAACAGAATTAGCGATATTCATTAAAAATCATATTGTAATGAAATATAGAGAAAAGTACGGAAAACGAGTTATTTCCCTCCCCCGAGAATTATCATATCGTTCTAGATAGAGTCCGAACTTTAACCTCGATCTAAATATCTCCGAAAAGAAAGTTTGATTCCTATTTTCCCGCAATAAAAATAGTTAAATTCTTACTTCTCCATAAATCTCGGTTTAATTGGTTAACAAACTAAACTTTATAGAAAACCAATCAAACCGATACCAAACCAATTATGTCAAGTTTTTCATCTGATTTAGAGAATTTTAATAATTAAAACCACAAAAACAAAAAAATTGGATCCTATTTCTTCGATTCTTCTTCATTGTTTCACTTCTGATTCACTTTGTGAAAAAAAAAAAACTGAACTACCAGAAATAATTTCCACTACATTATTCACATCTCTGTTTTTGCAAACACCATTAATCACATTATAAAGCAGGTCAAAGCAGGCCGCAATGTTTATCTCCGTCGCCAAAACAAGGTGCTCCACCGTGAACCTCTCTCCACTCTCCTCACCCAATCCAAGAATCTTCCTTAAAAGCTTCCTCAATCGTCGTAAATTATTACTTCACCACCGTAATCAGTTTTGGTTTCAGCCTCCGTAGAATCTCCAACGTCTCGATTTCGTTTCCGGTGATGTCGTATAACCAGTGCTGCATCCAGTGAACAACCACACTACCACAGCTTTGTCTTGTCTCGTCCCGAGTTGACTCGGATCGATTAGGTTTCCAATTGGATAAAATTCGAACTGGAAGTTTGACGATGACGCGAAATCGGCAAGTTTCTGGCGGGTTGAAACTAGTAGATCGGAGGAGAAGCCAAATGGATTGGAGTTTTCGAAGATGTGAATCAGATCACGTCAAAATGGATGACATGTAGATCGGGACTGCTGCTAAATATATCTGTAGTCACCATCATCAGAGCTGACATCATCACATCACAGTTCCCCATCATCAAAGGGAGAAAGCCGAAGGAAGAAGAAAGCCATCGGGCTTCCTATTTCTTTCACATATTCAATAAATTAATTAAAGAAATAATTTAATTGATTTGGTTTTAGTTTAGGTTTATTTCGGTTTAGTGAATGCTAATTAGTTGATTTAAAACTGTATACCAAACAAAACCTATGTGTGTGGGTAATTAGATGAAAAGTTTTATTAGATTTTGAACTAGGGATTAGAGGATATAGGTTGAGAACATTTTTTTTGAAAGATATCTAGATTGAGGTCAAAGTTCGGGTTTTATCTAGAACGATATGATAGTTTTTAGGGAGAAATAGCTCGTTTTCCCAGAAAAGTATGTTTAAGTATTCTAAAAAAGAAAAATCTAAAAGAATTATTTAAATTAGTTATTATATTCGGTTTAATTTAACTTTCGGATTTGGTTTGGTTTTAATCAAAAAGTTAGAACCAAGCCGAAACGGAAATTGAATTTAAATTTTCAAACTAAACCGAATAAACAAAATGGTCATCCCTAGTAGAAAAAAAAATTAACAATGAAGAATCAAAAGAAGCTTAATTATGTTGGTCTTACTTCCGTCTTTGAATTAACAATCGTAACTGGTTTAGAATACTTAGGTGGTCTTACTTCTGTCTTTGAATTCTGTAATTATGTGACGTTTAGAGCAATGGACTGAGCCTCAAATTTTTTTACATTGGTCCAATGGTCGGCATGATGAGTTCAAAGGTGGACTTGTGTGAGGGCGACTGGAAAAACGAAAAGTACTTGCAAAATGTAAACACATAGTACAGTTTGGCCACAGAGACTAGTATGTATCTTTATATGATTTGCAGTTTGCATCATTAAAAATGTTACAGAAAATTTATAAACTGGATACGAGTATTCATCTAAATTTTTATTAGGAATGCCATACATACAACCATACGGATACAGGCGGACGCAGCAGAAAGCTGAATACATGGGTAATAACAATTTAACGGATGATCGAAGTTTCAACATAGCGTGAGAGAGAGAGAGGAGAGAACTCATGACAACATTTCTAAATTTGAGCTCTTTCCTTCAACGACCAGAGAGACTAATCTGTTCACAGTTTTTGTCAAGAGACTCTTTAACAGCATCAACCACAAGTTGTGTCTTTCGGCTAATACTAGGCCAGTACCCATCAGGCTTTGCACCATTGTTCTTGATTTCTCCAACCAATCGAGCGAATTCTCTCACCATACATGCCTCTTGTGGAAGCTCTGTCTTAACCGTGTGCTCACATGGGGGACTAACCCACGCAGTCACAAGATCATTAAACCAAGCTTTAGTGCTCGTGGTGAACGACGCCTCAGTCTCCTTATACGGGATAATGAAGTCGTGAACACGAAGTGTACCATTCGATCCAATGGCAGTTATCTCCATTGTCAAGTTAGCCAAAAAGGAACAGTATATGGTTGCTGTCCGCCCGTCCTCCCATGTCAGAGATGCTCCACAGGAAAGAATCACTCCTGCCTCGTTTAGCACAGCGCCGGGAAAAGCCGTGACTGTGTTCGGTAGATCAAAGTTGTTAGCTAAAAGAGTTGCTCGGATCGCGTACCATCCAGCATCTCCTAGCGCACCAAGCCCGTCAAGACCCGGTTTCACACGGATATCGTTTTTGAGGAAATCTTCATCTCCAGCAAATGAGAAACAACTCTGAACCTACAGATTCAAACAACAAGTAGAGATAAGACTTTCAAGAAACTAGAAACCAAACTAATTATGTTGTTTACTATAAAGCATACAGAGACCCAAATCAAACCTAGAGACTGAGCACATCTACTCTATAAAGCTAATCTGAGAGAACCAAAGCTATCAACTTTAAGGAAACACACAAAAATCCAATCCAATTTCAACATCACAGCAACCAAAAGAGTAAACTTACAGTTTTAAGCTGACCAAAACGTTCTGAATCAGACAAAAACTCCTTAAGCTTAGCAGTTCTAGGATTATGAATCCACATAGTACCATCCATAATCTGAACACCATTAGCTTCACAAGCAGCAACGATCTTATCAAACTCAGCTACGTTCATAGCAACAGGCTTCTCCAAAAGGATATGTTTCCCTTTCTCGGCAGCACGTATAGCCCACTCAACGTGGAGACTAGTGGGGAGAGGAACGTAGAGAGCATCGACTTCTGGATCTTCGAGAAGCGACTCGTAAGAGCCGTGGATCTTGGTTGATTCAGGGTAGTTGTTGGCGGTGGCGAAAGATTTGGCTTTCTCTAAAGAACGGCTTGCTACGGCGGCGATTGTGGCGTTGGGAGCGAGGTGGATGGCTCGGGAGACTTTTCTAGCGATGTCGGCGCAACCCATTACTCCGATTCGGATTTGAGTGGTGGTGGCCATTGTTGTTGATGGATTTTTCCGGCTAAAGGATGAGGGAGAGTGAGTGATGATAGGAGAAAAGAGAGAAGGAAATATAAAAACAGGTGAAGAGACATTTTAAAGAATGATAATAATTGGTGGCCTAAGAAAAAACAAAACATTTAAAAGTCTGGTATAATTAAGCGCATCCATCCATAATTTATAGTACTTTCTAGTTTCTTCTACTCTCTACCAAATTACTCAACAAATACGGCTAATTGTTTTAAAAAGTGAGAAAATACCATATTTTATGGTTTAGAGATTTAAACCTATAGTTTTTAGCTAGGTTGAACGGAAACGGCAACGGATACGTAGAAACGAAATATTTTGGAAACGAGAAACGATTTTTTTCTAAAATTAAGAATTGGAAACGTATGTATATATATCTAGATATATATGTATACACATAATAAAACACCAGATATCAAAACTTATATCAAAAGAAATATTTGAAGCAACACAAATTCAAAACATAAATATTAAATAGTTGAATTAAAACACTAATATTATTATATATTTATATATATTATGAATATATATTTTTAAATTATTTTATTTATTAAGTTTCTAAGCTAAAAAGAAGTTTTCGTCGTGTTTCCAAACAAAGATTTTTAGGAATCGTGTTTCGTTGATTTGTTTCCGTGTTTGCATGAGTTTCTGTTTCTGAAACGTTTCGAAAACGGGAAACACATTTAAGAGTTTCCATGCAACATAGGATTTTAGAGCTTAACATTATTTTTTTTGGATTAAAGTTTAGTTGTATGATTTAGAGTTAGGTATTATGGATTCTGATTTAAAATTACCGTTTAGGTTCAAACCTTTTTAACGAGTTAGAGTATAGATTTTCGAAATTTATAGTTTTTTTTTTTCTAAAACAAAAATTTATAGTTTAAATATATGTTATTTACAAAGAATATATACGAAAGAGCAAGCAGATTAGTGTTACTAACCATTGTTGTCATTCTCACCAAATCCGAGTTTGACTTTCCTCTAAAAAAAGAAGCATATAATTTGGTCATTAGACAATAATGACAACAAGAAAAAACCAAAGAATATAAAAAATTTTAGATTTTTTTTTTTTTTTTATGTGTAAAAATAAAAAACAACATAGCCTTGTTTAACCGTTTTGTCCTTTTTTTTTCTTTGTTTCTTCCTTTTTCCTTTATCTTTTTATTCTTGGATTCAGCCAAAAGTCTTGATTGGTAATGGTTTTAGCCTTTAGGATGCCAAAAAAAAAAACTCAACCAGCAACAAACCTAAACCAATCAGTCTTTTTTTTTTGTTTTTCTTTCAAATTTATGGTCCACTTTCATTTTCTTCATTTGTTAGCTGTAGAAGCTATTTTTTCCACATCACAAATAAAAAGATGCTTTATCTAATAAAATATCGAATAAAATAATTATTTAAAAATATAAATATAAATGAAAATCTACTGCCTACAACTAATATCTACTAATCAGTCTTTCATTTTTACAAACCACACCCAAAATCCAAAAGCCACGGCGAAAATTAATGGACAACTTGTTTAAATTATGATTTAATGGTCAAAGTTGGAGTTAAGTTGTGATTTAGTTCTAAAACTAATGGACATTGTCAAAATTTCGAATTTCTTTGTAAGTTAAATCTACTAAATTTTAGGAGGAAGAAATAGATTATAGAAAAGAGGAGAAGACTGTAGGAAAAGCTTTGGTCCCAAATCATAATCTCTTATTACACATGTTAAAGTAACCAATTATTTTTAAACAAGTAATTTATTTGTTTATATCAGAAAACAATATAAAGTTATAAACTACAACAACGTTTATGGAAAAAAATATAAATTGAACGCAAGTATCCAACAACATTTTCAAACTTTTAAATGGTATACAGCCACAGGGACGTAGCAGCAGAACTGCAGAAGACCGAACAACACTTAAAAGAGTTTTACGGATGATCAATGTTTTGAGGGAGAGAGAAGGCTTGGTCTAGCCTTTTTATTTTCAGTGATTAGAGCGAGAGACTAATCTGTTCATTATTTTTATCAATAGACTCTTTGACAGCATCAACCACCAGTTGAGTCTTTCGGCTAATGCTAGGCCAAAACCCATCAGGCTTTGCACCATTGTTCTTGATTTCTCCAACCAATCGGGAAAACTCTCTTACCATACACGCCTCTTGTGGAAGCTCTGTCTTAACCGTGTGCTCACTCGGAGGATTAACCCATGCAGTCACAGAGTCATTGAACCAAGACTTAATACTCGTGATGAACGATGACTCGGACTCCTGAAAAGGGATAACAAAGTCATGAACACGAAGTGTGCCGTTGGTTCCGATGGTGGTTATCTCCATCGTTAGGTTTGCCAAGAAGGAACCGTATATGGTTGCGGTTCGTCCATCTTCCCAGCTGAGAGATGCTCCACAAGAGAGAATCACTCCTGACTCATTTAGGACTGCACCGGGAAAAGCCGTGACAGTTTTGGGAAGCTCAAAGTTGTTGGCAAAAAGGGTTGCTCGGATTGCGTACCATCCAAGGTCCCCGAGCGCACCAAGCCCATCAAGATCCGGTTTCACACGGATATCGTTTTTCAGGAAATCTTCATCTCCAGCAAGTGTGAAGCAACTATGTACCTGCATCGTCCAACATATCAAGTAGAAATAAGACTTTCAAGAAACAGCGTTTCACACTATCAAACCGAAAAATGCTTTTGCTTTAGAATGAATGAAGGAAACACAAACACCTCTTCCACAATTCAACCCTTAAGGCCTTAACCAAACTAAATTATAAACAGCTCACGTAAAGTATACGTGGTCAATGATTTATTCCCAAAAAAAATATTGTAAACTTGCTCTTTAAAGTTTAAACCCATCACTATCTATTCTTCAAAGAACTAGCTAGAAATCACACTAGACCTCACTACGTACTTGTGTTTTATTTTTTATTTTTTGGTTTAACAACTGGTCAACTGTGTATGTTGTTTACTAGAATCTCTGGAGATTAAAAGGATGTACTTACGGTTTTGAGCTGGCCGAAACGGTCTGAATCTGAGAGGAATTCCTTAAGCTTAGCGGTTCTAGGATGATGAGCCCACATGGTACCATCCATAATCTGGACACCATTGGCTTCGCAAGCAGCGACAATCTTATCGAACTCAGCTACGTTCATCGCGACGGGCTTCTCCAGAAGAATGTGTTTCCCTTTGTCGGCAGCGCGTATAGCCCACTCAACATGGAGGCTAGTAGGGAGAGGAATGTAGAGAGCATCAACCTCTGGATCTTCAAGAATAGATTCGTAGGAGCCATAGATTTTGGCTGATTGAGGGTAGTCATTTTCGGAGGCGAACATTTTGGCTTTCTCGAGGGAACGGCTGGCCACGGCTACGATAGTGGCGTTAGGAGCGAGATGGATGGCACGAGAGACCTTCCTAGCGATTTTGGCGCATCCCATTACGCCGATTCGGATTTGCATACGGCTGGTCATATTGGTGTGGCTGTCTCAGTCAAGAGATGAGCGAGAGTGGCGAGATATAATAAGAGAGCCAAGAAAGATAAACAATTTTAGAAAGAAGACTACCTCGAGCCGAGGACCAAAAATTTGGAGTTCGTGCCTTTGGTGACAAACTAGGCCAAAAGAATCTTTTTTGATTATAGTATTTGATTAGAAAAAAGAATAATGAAACGTTTTTCATAAAAGATTTGCTATATTATACACGTAGAGTCATTTTCGTCCAATTTACAACGTATTAAAAAGATAACTAATTATTTAATAATTATATTTTTAATCATAAAAGAAAGACCACATATTTTCATTATTAAAGAATAAAGAAAGACCAGCAAAAGTCATTAAACAAATTTTTGTTGTTATTTTTATCAGAGCATCATCTCTGAGATTAATGAAGACTTTTGAGAAAGAGAGAGAGAAAGAGAGTTGAGAAGACTTTGAGAAAGACAGATATATAGCTTTGAAGTTTCAGACCAGCAAAAGTCATTAAACAAATTTCTTCTTCATATTCTCGTAATACACGACAATGGATTCTAAGGGAGTGTCACTACCGTTGTTTGACGAGCATCTAATGATGCCTTGGAATGATCTGAGGAAAGGTGATTGTTGTGGACGGTTCGAAGCTATCAGTGATGGCTACTATTGCAAATGCTGTGATTTCTTCGTCCACAAGAAATGTGTCGACGAGACCTCTAAATATATCGAGCACCCGTGTCACTCCATTCACACTCTCAAGCTTGTACGTGGAGAGAGGCTAAAACGAGTTAGTCATTCTTGTGATTTATGTGGAAAGAGGATAGACATGAATCGATGTTATCGCTGCAAGATCTGTGACTTCGATGTGGATCTACATTGTGCCAAGTACCCACCACCAGAGGTTATTGACATTTCCGAGACGCATCACCACAAGCTCACTCTTCTCAAGAAGCGGATCGACTTCGATTGTAAAGCTAAATGTGGGCAGGCTGGTAATGGGTTTCCTTACAAATGTCATGAGTGTGATTTAACCTTCCATGTGGATTGCGTTTGGAATCCGTCGGAGGCAAAACACTTGTCAGAGGTAAACAACTCTTACCACCCCTTACACGCTCTTAAGCTCAACACAGGTCAACTACCAGACTATTCTGATGGAAAATGTCGTCTTTGCGGAAGAGAGATTGTTGATAGATTATTTTATCATTGTTCTATGTGCAACTTCAGCTTGGATATGCGTTGTGTTTTAAACCCACCACCACAATCCATTCTGGATTTGAAAGCTCATGATCACCAACTCAGTCTTCTCCCAATACTCGGTTCATTTATATGTAACGCTTGCGGGTTGAAGGGAGATCGAAGCCCTTACATATGTGTTCAATGTGGTTTCATGATCCACCAAGAATGTCTTGACCTTCCACGCATCATAAACATTAATCGTCACGATCACCGCATTTCTCGCACTTCTGTTCTTGGTGTTATAAATTCTATATGTGGAGTTTGCCGGCAGAAGATGGATTGGAGTTATGGTGGTTATTCTTGTCAGATCTGTCCTAACTATTTCGTTCATTCTAGATGTGCTACTAGAAGAGATGTGTGGAACGGGAAAGAACTCGAAGGAGTACCTGAAGACACAGAAACTCCTGAAGTGGTAATAGACAACACAACGATACAACACTTCAGTCACAAAGAGCATTATCTAAGACTCCATGTTAATGGTTTTATATGGGAGGAGATCAAGCGGTGCAGAGCATGCACCCATCCCATTGGTCCCCAATCTTTCTACAGCTGTATTGATTGTGATTTCATTCTACACCAAACCTGCGCTGAATTTCCTAGAAAGATATGGCATGTGTTGTACAATGAACGACTAACTTTAGTTACAAGGGAGACCAATGTTTTTGAGTGTGATGCTTGTCATAGAATGTCTAATGGTTTCAGGTACCAGCGTGAGGATAAGGTATTAGATGTCCTGTGTGGAACAATTTCTGAGCCATTTTTCCATCCAAGTCATCCCCATCATCCGTTATATTACATTTTACAAAATGAAGAAAGAGAATGCGATGGTTGCAACAAGTTAGCATCTCATGTGCTTGCCTGCATTGAAGAGGGCTGTTGGTTTGCCTTGGATTTCAAATGCGCCACTTTACCACAAGTGGCAAAGCATAGCATTGATGATGATCATCCTTTCTCACTATGCTATGGCAAAGAGGCAAATGGTAAACACTGGTGTGACATTTGTGGAAAAGAAACCAATATAAGGACATGGTTCTACACATGTAAAGATTACCAAGATACTTTGCATATAGATTGTGTGGTGGGAGACTTTTCAGGGCTCATGCCAACAACCACAATAGAGGTTTTAAGCAGATCATTTAAGGTGGCTCTCAATAATGGTGTCACTCGTCCATTTTGCGGATGGTGTAAGTCGCGTTGTATATATCCTATCATGTTGAAGATGCTTGGAACCTCGAATACATACGTTTGCTCTGCTGGTTGCCTATTTAACGTGCTAGGTCGAAGTAGATAGGAAAATTATGTTGGTTTCCTTCATTTGTATTTCTTGTGAACTCTTTTTTTTTTTTTCTTGAAACTTTTCATCTGAATGTATCCTTTGTTTTTCAATATGTGTGTTCTGATTTTTATTTTATTTGTATCATATGACTTGATTTTCACATACAATATTTTATTTTTAATGGAATTATGTAAAATTATTAATATAATTGAGATTCTCTTTACTCTAGAATTTATAATTGTTTTTATTTTAACATCATAGTATATGTTGTATAGTATTTGTGGAATGCTATAAAATAAAAAAAACTTGCATACAATAATGCATGCATAATATATATATATATATATATATATATGAAATTTTTAACATAAAATTAAATAAAATATATATGAAAAACTAGTCTTTGATTTAAGTTCGATTTTATGACTAAGCTCTACACCTACTTCAAACGATTTTTTTGAACATGATTACTTGTGAGTTGTGACAATTTTAAAATTTCATATGATACAATACTTTATTACTGAAAATGGTGAACACACTACTATTTTGTTTTTCCCACAGTATATTTCTTTCATTATATATTAGTCCAAAGTGGAATTAAATAATAAAAGAAAAATAATTTAATTTATTTATTGTATTTTTTTTTTTTTGTAGAAAATAAAAGTAAAATAATCAGATTCATCATTCTCACGGAAAAAGAAAAAAAAGCCGAAAGGGATCGATCTCTCTCTATCTAATTGGCGCCCCTTTACTAATTTCCCTTTTTCCAACCTTCGGATTCTTTTCAAATCAATTACAAAGTAAGAAATTTGAGATGCCTACAAAAGAATCCTCACACACACCACTGTTCACGAATACTTCTCCTTCGCTCTCATCTCCCTCCGGGATCTACCGATCCTTCAACGCTGTTTCTTAGATTACAATGGCGACGAGGAGACAAGATTGATAGAGATATTGTTCAAATGGTGAGTCATCCATATAAGATCAATTTCTAGTGGATAGGAAGATCTAAATAGAAGCAAGAAGAAATTTTTTTGAAAACTTTTATAAACTTTTTTTCAAAAGAAATATTAATGTGAATTTATAGATATTTATATGATTCTTTGTAATTCAAAAATAATCACAAGTTTTGTTTACTTTCCCGAACACAATTTCTTTTGAACACCTCCGGCTCGACATCTGGGATGTTCACTAAAAACTGGTTAGTTTTCAAATACCCGTGTCTTTCCCTATCTCGATGCCACTCAACGTGACCATCGAGGATTTTGTCTAACAATCCGACAGACCTCAAACATCTCAATGTGACATGGTCAATTTTTATGTTTCTAACTTGTTAGTATTAACTTCTTTTTTCTATGTAATGATTTATCATACATTAGGTTTTAGAATTTTGATTCAAAATAAAATGTTTCTGCTCAGTAAGGTTTTTTTTTTTTTTTGTTGTTGTTGTAAATATGTGAATTTTCAATAATGAAAATAGATTGTACAGAGTACAATGGTTTTATGAGTTTGATGGTGACACAATTTAAGATGTGTAACAAATGAAAAGAATAGAGCTCCATGGTCCCATTCATGGCTCTGATACCATAACAAAATTGGAAGAAAAATAGAAAGTTTTTTTTTTTTTTTTTGCTAACTTGTAAATATCATTAACTAGTTTACATTGTTTTTGGAGAATTTTAGTTAAAACAATATTAATTAAATAAAAATATTATGTAAGATTTGAGATATAAAGATTACGTAAAATAGTATCTTTTTATTTATAAAAGAAATTGTAGTTAAGGGCGTATGGAAAATTTATTATTTAATTAGATAATAAATGCACTAATATTTATATCAATCAGGTAAATGTAATTTATACTTTCTCCGGTTTTTTTACTTGTGGTTTAAAGTTTTCTCACACAAATTGGAAAAACTATTAAATTGTCTGTTTTACCCTTTATTAATATATTTTATAAAATATTTTATTGGTCAAAACTTTAAAACAGCAGGGATAAAACTGGAATATTCACCAAACATTTTCATTGAAAACCTCAAACGACAACTAAATTAAAACAGAGGTTGTATTTCATTGTTATAGGAGTCACAAACTATGTGAGCATTATAGATATGCAATCATTAAATATTAATATATTTTCTTATATATGTAATATTTCTAAATACTATTATTAATCATTCGTTGCATTACTCTAAATATTATGAAAGTTTCAAAAATGAGAGTTAGTAAAAAAATATGGGATTGATGAGAAGGAATAGAAAAGTTAATAAAAAACGTGTCAGGTTTATAAAAGTACTTTATTGTGAATTAATAACTAAAATTGTCTATTGTTTTAAATATATATTCAAGAGTTATATACTATAAATATAGATCTATGAACGGACATCTTAGCTAATCAAATCATGAACTTAAATATATATTCACTTCTCTCTTTAAACATATATACAGTTATCTCTTTATCAAAAAATATATTCAATTCTCATTTAGTTATTTAGCAATTATATTATTAAAATATATTTTAGTTTATTTTAAATGAAATGAAAATGAAATAAAACAATGTAATATCTAGATCATGTGAATTATTTATATTAAAGTGTGGAAATAAAACAGCCAATTATTACTCGACGTTATCCTATACAACCCAAATATTATAATCTTATATCTTTAAACTATATAATCATCAAATTATTTGTCAAGCGAAAATTTTGTTATGTAAATTCAATTGAATAAATTTGTTACATTAAAAATTAGAAGAAACAAAATGACACTTGTGAAAGAAGAGAACATCAAATGACAATCATTTGAAACTTTCCAAAAGAAAACTTTATTTTATTATTAGATGATATAATATAGTAAGGTTTCTTTCAACTCTTACTCTAAGAATCTAATGCCCAACATCATTATATATAAAAATTCTTTTAATATCATATACACATGAAATTATTTATTTTCTTTTATAAACTTTTTGAAATGATTGCATAAATCATCAAAAGATGAACAATGTTAAAATAATTTACATTTGTAGAAAAAATAATCAAGACTTTGTAAGATAATATTTCTTTTTAAGTTAGGAACTTCAAAAAACCGGATGATCCGAACAACGATACTATTGTTACCGGTGTTTTGTTTGGAGATTGAATCGAGGATAGAATTGAAAGTAAATGTTTTAGTTTTCACAATAATCCGAAAGAGGATGTGTTTGTATGGTAATAGGTTGTTTTTAGAAAACTAAACTTTATAGATTGTTTGAACCTCTAAGAGAGAGAAAATATTGAAATCAAATATTAATGATCATAAATTCGCCGAAATAATAAGTTAAAAAAGAGAAGTAATGTAAACAAAAATGAAAAGAGGAAAATATTGGGTAGATATAAGGCAATGCATAAAATGATGATATTATTTCAAATCAAAACATAACTGATTATGTTCAGAATTTATTCTGAAATTCCTAATATGAAAACTTATAACTTTATGTAATTCAAAAATAACATGACGTTTGAAATAATAAGTGTGAATTGAACAAAATAATTATAGAGTTAGATCAAAACCATCTCACAATCTTATGTAGTTTTCCAGAAAGTAAGCTCAAAAATTTTAATATTATATAAACAAATTTTTAAAAAATTAAACTAATTTATTTAAATAATACCATCCCACGATCTTACTTAAATTTGATTCCGCTTGTCCGCGTGAAAATTATATAAGATTCAAACACAGAAATTAAACCTAAAAATTCAAACCTACAAATTTAATTTGATGTTGGTATATTTCCGAGATGAAACCAACCACAAAATAATATAAGGTGGCTCTAAATTCTTGGGGCTGCATATGTTTTTGATTAAAGAAAGAAAGAAGAAAATGTTGATGGTTTTTTTGTTTGGTTTTATGGGCCTGTAGTTAATTAGGTCCAAACTAAACTAATTTACCTAAATAATACCATCCCACCATCTTACTTAAATTTGATTTTGCTTGTCCCCTTGAAAATTATATAAGATTCAAACACAGAAATTAAACCCAAGAATTCAAACCTATAAATTCAACTTAATGTTGATATAGTTCCGAGATGAAGCCAAACACAGACTGATATAAAGTGGCTCTAGATTATTAGGGCTGCATATGTCCTGATTAAAGAAGGGAGCAAGGAAATGTTGATGTTTTTTTTTGGTTTTATGAGCATGTAGTTAATTAGGTCCAAACTATCTATACTATTAATTGGGGAGTACAAAAGCAGAAAAAAAAAGGACAAAAAGGAAGAAGAAGGAAAAAAGTTTCAGGAGGTAACCTAAGAGGGATAAAAGACGCGGATCTTATATGATCCGGACTAACTTTATTCGGATCGTGGATGAATTATGAGAGTTTCCAAACAAAGTCACCCGCTGAAAATAACAAATAATATAAAGAAATATCCGTTAGAATAGGAAACAAGTGAATCACAAAACGATACATACCATAAATTGTGGAGCGACAAGCAATATAACTGATTTTATCATTAAGTTTTCCTAAAGGAACATTTACGTACAAAGATATCAACCTTTAAACAATATTCTAATTACCAAACTCAACCTAATTTTTAGTCACGTAATTTATTTCGAAATCGTCAATCTCATTAAATTATATCCTTAACTAACAAACAAACAAAATAATTATTATAAAGATTTGATTACCAGATTAATTAAGCCATATATATTTGAAATATTATGACGATATATTCTAAGGGGGTGTATTCAAACCATGATTTTGGAGAATTTGATGGGATTTAGGAAATTTAGAATTTTGATAGATTTTAGGGAAGTTCATATGATTTTCTGTAAAATTCTTTCAAATCCCACCTAAAACCATGAGATTTGGATTTCTGTATTTTTAACTAAACAAATCCTCCAGAATCCTCCAGAATCCTAAAAGTTATTAAAATCCTAATCCACAAAACTGTTTTGAATAACAGTGGATTTTAAAGTAGATTTTTAAATCATCAGTTCAATAACAAGAGATTTTAGTGGATTTTAAAGTAGTTTTTTAAATCATCAGTTCAATAACGGTAGATTTGAGAAGACTTTTTAAAATACACGATTGAATAACATAGGATTTGTAACTCTTACACAAATCACTTAAAATGTCAAGTTGAATACATCCCCGTAAATCTACCCAAATTGTCGCTGGTATACGTCTACCTATAAATACATGTTAGTCATCTAGATTGAATCATTACACCTTCAACATTTTCTTTGCTCTATTTTTCGTCGAAGCTTTCCAAATGTTTCCTGCAACAACAGATTTAGCATTGATCAAGCCATTCAAGCTCTTAATGAGAAAATTCAACAAGTCCAGATTATGGATCTTGGACTCGCTGCAACGACATGGTATGTGTAACACCCCACTCCCAAAATACACTAAAAGGAAGTACAAACTTGCGTAGCTATTCACATTTATCTCCTGACTTGAAGAAAGGAAACGAGAAAGGGGTGAGTAGGACGAATTTACTCAGTGAGGAGATCAACTCTGCCCACTGGCCATACAGTAAACACATTCCAAACATAAACACGACCATTTCTTAGCATAGAATCATAATGTCTAACCATCAAATAATCATCACATCGACAAT
The DNA here is from genome assembly GCA_024034495.1 of Camelina laxa. NCBI lineage: Eukaryota > Viridiplantae > Streptophyta > Magnoliopsida > Brassicales > Brassicaceae > Camelina > Camelina laxa. Next base: position 14,778,643 of record CM043881.1, read on the forward strand.
ATGCAACACATAACTCATTTATATCTTTATCTTGTTATCATGCAATCATGCACCTTAAATTTCACACTCAGAGTAAGGCCCTCATGGCACAACTACTCCCACACTAACATTCTCATTCCTATGCATATGCTTATGCCATTCATAAACTTGTCTTAACATCTTTCTTAAAACATTAACATCACACATTCACGTTACTAACAACCTAACTTCATCATGTAATCAACCCAAAGACAATTCTCGAGCCTATACTTAGCAACTATCAAAGAATATATAAGGAAAGAGGCTACTGCATAACCGCAAATACTACCCTCACCTGACTTTGAGCTAGCAAGAACTGGAAGGAAAGGCTGAAGCAGTTAGCAACAATCTGAAACTTGCAGCAGAAGAAAAAACAGTTCAACAAAGATTAGAGTTTCTGGTTTTTGATAGAAGCAGATGATTCTTGTCTGACAAGCAACCAATGTAGAAGCTAAGGTATACCTTTCTCGGTGATAAGGATGGCTCAGGTGGCTTCCCTAACACCCATTCTATCTGAAACAAACGTCAAACTGCCTTAAAGTCCACAAGTATCGCCGAAATTCTTTCACCAAAACGTCAGGTTGGAACCGCAAACTGGGTTTGACACTTAGTTAATTTATGGGTTCAGAAAACAGTGATTTTTCTCTAACTTTGATCTTGATTTCCGGATCGACCTTACCTCGGATCGAAGTACCGTTTGTTGCTACTTCTTCCTTGCAGAAAGATCTATCCAATGACACCCAACTCACAATCTGGGTCCTTCAGTTTTGACCGGAAACTTATCACCAATATCCCTACTTGACACTGATCTTTCCTTCCTCTTTTTCCCTCAAAACACAATAAATTGAACTATAAACCACTTATCCTCTCAAAACAGTAGAGAATAATATAAGAAGGTAATATAACAAGGCTAGGTTTCCTTACTCAACAAAGTTGAGACGAACGGTGATGAGTGGCAGAGAACGGAAACGGACGGTGGCTCCGGTGGTGGTGACAAACAACCTCTTGATAATGGTGACTTGAGTTTCAGATTTTCAGAAGCTAGAGAGAGAGAGCAAAGTTTGGACGTATGCTCTTAAGCGGCTGTGACGAGGAAGACAATATATACACTATGTATACACACGTACACGCTTAGGTTTTTTATTTTATTTATTAGAGAAGTTGGGCTTTTGATGGGCTGGATCGGGTCTCACAGTATCTACCTAGATTACAAACTCAGTCTTGAAGGAAATAGGATATGGAACAGTTTACTTTGATGATGCACATCTCTTAAGGTTGAATCTAGAAGGGATATTTAAGCAAAGTAATCTGTCTAAAATCTATAGTGTTCAAGATCAACTCGATCGTCTACAGCAAGGATCTTTAGATCTTAGTGCTTATTATACTAAACTTACCACTCTATGGGAAGAATTGAAGAATTTTGAATAAATACCTACCTGTAGTTGTGGCGGATGCACTTGTGGATGTAATGATCGCTGGATTCACTTGTACGAGAGGCGTAATATTGTCAGGTTCTTCATGCGTTTGAATGAGTCTTTTACTCAAGCTCGCCGTCAAATACTCATGATGGATCCACTTCCAGAATTCACCAAAATTATTAACTTCATCTCTCAAGATGAGCAACAGAAGTGTTTACTTTTCCACTGCCTGTACCATAGTCCCCCATGTTTCAAGCTACCGTCGGTTATCAGAAACAAAAAGGATTTCAGCAGGGAAGACCCCGTCCTCTTTGCACTCACTGTGGCTTGCTTGGTCACACGATAGCACGTTGTTACAAACTCCATGGATATCCTCCTGGATACAAAGTGACTCCAAACTCTAGTTACACTGCAGACAAATCTAAAGGAAGTCACACACCACATAATGGAGTCCATATGGTGTATTCTCAACCCTCCGAACAAATGATTTATCCTCAATGTGCAGAACAATGTCCACAGGTTCAGATTCCACAGAATCAAGCTATCTCTTATAATGGTATTCCCTACCAATCCTCTGGACAATCTTCATGTGGAAACTCTACTGACGTATCTTATACTCCTGTTGGACAACATTCTGCTGGTATTAACAATGGAACTTCACCACTGATAAATCATTCTATTAACATGGTACATTCTGGAAGAACATTCACTCCTGGCAGTAGCTCTCATGGTGGGGAACAGATAACTCAGCTGGTTACTCAATTGAATAGACAACTTCAAGGTTCTCCGTATCAATTCATGCGTTCAACGCCTGTCTCACAGCATCACAGTTCTATTTCAGCTCAAGGTACGTCACTTGTACCTTCTCACTATATCTCTGCTTTCGAACCAGGCCTTACTTTACTACAAACTATCTGGATTCTTGATACTGGAGCTAGTTGTCATATTTGTTGTGACCTTAGGATATTCTCTAATGTCTACCGAGTTGATCACACTAATATTACCCTCCCAAACAATATCACAATACCCATTCACACTGCTGGAACAATTAAACTTAGTGATAGTCTTATTCTTCATCCCGTTTTTTTTGTTCCTTCTTTTCATTTAAATCTTATTAGTGTTAGTTCATTAACGAATCGAAAACCAACAAAAATTTATCTGTGCATTTTTATCATGATTCTTGTTTCATTCAGGATCATACTCATGAATGGATGATTGGTGAAGGGAATCAATACAGTGATCTTTATCTCTTTCACCATCAACGCCTTTCTGATACAAATCATCATGTTGCATACATTGCTGTTTCTCCTGAGCTTTGGCATCAGCGTCTTGGTCATCCATCTAGTTCAAGAGTTCAAACTTTGTCTTCAAATTTAAATATTCCTCAGAAACTTTCAGAATTTCATTGTAAAGTTTGTCATATGTCAAAACAAAAACGATTGTCTTTTGATTCAAATAAAAAAAAAATTATGAGGAACCTTTTTCTTTGATTCATATTGATATTTGGGGACCTTTCCATGTTACATCTATAAAAGGATTTCGTTATTTTCTTACCATTGTCGATTACTGCACTTAGTTTACTTGGATTTATTTTCTTCAACTTAAAAGTGATGTTTCAAAAATATTTTCATCTTTTCTAAAACTAGTTAATACTCAATTTGGACTCCACGTTAAAAGCATTAGATCTGACAATGTCCCATAACTTCAATTTACTGAACTACTTTCGAAACTTAGTATCTTTCATTATCATTTATGTGCATATACTCCTCAACAGAATTCTATTGTTGAAAGAAAACATCAACATCTTTTAAATGTTGCAAGATCTCTTTATTTTCAGTCAAACATTCCTCTTGCTTACTGGCCAGAATGTGTTTCTACAGCTGATTTCTTGATTAATAGAATACCAACACCTGTTTTGCATGATAAAACTCATTTTGAAATCTTGCATACGAAACTTCCTGATTATTCTTTTTTGAGAGTGTTTGGTTGTTTGTGTTATGCATCTACACATTCACATGATAGGAATAAGTTTACTGAAAGAGTTAGAGCATGTGCATTTGTTGGCTATGAAGCTGGTTTTAAAGGATATAAAGTCTTAGATCTTGAATCAAATGTGCTCTCTATCACCCGTAATGTAGTTTTTCATGAAACAATTTTTCCTTTTAGTGATAAAACAATTACACCAGGTCTTACTTTCTTTGATGATGTGATGCATTCATTTCCTGAAAATCAAACACATTCATACATATATGATGATTTCACTGTTAATATGCTTGAAGATAATCCTGTCACTAGTAAAACACTGTTCCAGTCCACACACCATCACGATCCTCTACTTCATTAAAAACCTCAAACTCAACACCTGATCAAACTTGGAATGACATGGAAAACACTCTCAGGCCACGTAGAGAAACACATGCTCCTAGTTATCTTTCACAATACCATTGTTCTAATATCACATCAGAACATTATTTTCCTTCCTCTTCATCTTCTCATGGTACTGCTCACCCTCTCTCTGCTTCTTTGTTCTATGATAAACTCTCTCTTGAGTATCGTCTGTTCTGTTTTGCCATTATTGCTGAAAAAGAACCGAATATTTTCAAAGAGGCAGTGCTGTTGCAACATTGGCTTGATGCGATGAACATGGAGTTGGATGCTCTTGTGAGTATATCAACCTGGGTAATTTGTTCTTTACCTGATGGCAAACATGCCATTGGTTGTAAATGGGTATATAAAGGCAAGTATAGATCCGATGGCACCATTGAACTCTACAAAGCAAGGTTGGTCGCCAAGGGTTATACACAACAAGAAGGTGTTGACTATCTTGATACTTTTAGTCCTGTGGCTAAGCTCACTACTGTCAGATTAGTCTTGGCCTTAGTTGCCATTCAAAATTGGAGCATTAATCAGATGTATGTCACAAATGCTTTTCTTCATGGTGATTTTGAGGAAGAAATCTATACGACCTTGCCACAGGGATACACTCCACGATAGGGGGAGACTTTGCCAGAGAGACCAGTTTGTCAACTTGTCAAGTCTCTATATGGTTTAAAATAGCCTTCTCGTCAATGGTTTCACAAATTCTCTGGTGTTCTCCTACAACATGGTTTCACTCAGTCGCTTTTTGATCCTACATTGTTTGTGAAGTCAACATCAGATGGTTTCCTTGCTCTTCTCATTTACGTGGATGATATCTTGTTAGTAAGTAACAAAGATTTAGCAGTATTGGCTGTCAAATCCTTTCTTACTCAGGAATTCAAGCTAAAAGACTTAGGCCAGATGTGTTATTTATTGGGTTTGGAAGTTGCTCGCTCACAAGAAGGCATTTCTATTTCTCAACGTAAGTATGCTCTGGAGTTACTTGAAGAGTTTGGTTACCTTGGTTGCAAACCCTTCTCAACACCTATGGAACTGAATATGAAGTTGAATGACGAAACATGAGAGCTGCTTCCTGAACCATCTTATTACAGGAGATTGATTGGTAAATTGGTGTATTTAACAGTTACTAGACCAAATATTTTGTTTTGCAGTCAACAAATTGAGTCATTACGTCAATGCTCCAAGATAACCTCATCTAGATGCAGCTCAACGCATACTTGGTAACTTGAAGAATGATCCAGGTCAAGGACTACTATATCCTGCTAAATCGACTCTCAATCTTTGTGCCTTTGTTGATGCTGACTGGGGAAACTGTCCTGAGACAAGCAGATATCTTTCTCGATTCTTCATCTTTCTTGGTGACTCTGTTATTTCCTGGAAGTCAATGAAACAAGATGTTGTTAATCGAAGCTTAGCTGAAGCTAGAATGTTGAAAAATGGCAAATACTACTTGTGAGTTGCTTTGGATCAATTCTTTACTTGAAGATTTGCAGGTTCCGCTGGTTGATATTATTGTCATGTACTGTGACAATCAAGCTGCCTTACACATTGCTCAGAACTCGGTTTTTTATGAACGGACGAAACACATTGATCGAGACTGTCATGTTGTACGTGAACGCGTTGCTTCTGGTTTCATGAAGGCTTTCAAAATTGGCACACATCATCAGCTAGCTGACGTGTTCACTAAGCCACTACATGAACCGAAGTTCTCTTATCTATTGTCCAAGATGAGATTACATTATTTTTACTCTCCATTTTGAGGGGAAGTATCAGAATATGTAATATCGGTTATTTATTATCTTGGTTTACTATTGAGATTTGGTTTAGGTGATACTATTTAAATTGTAATTTTTTCTGATTAACACTTTAATAAAACGTTTTATAAAATTAGAAAAGTTTGTTACACAAAGCTGAAACGTTGTAGATTAAAAGAAAAAGAAAAAGAAAAAAAAAACACAACTTAATACGTGACGATGAGTTGATATGACTAAGTTCACGATCATGGATGTTAACATGAGACATTCCACTGATTATTGAGTCTATTGACGTTTTTTTTTTTTTTTTTTTTTTTTTTGATCAAAGTGTCTATTGACGTTTAAGATTATAAAAAGACCCAATATCAAAGAAAACGTTAGCCATTTCGTCGAGGCAACACCTACACGACAGGTAGTTAAAGCTTCTCAATATGAACCCGGTCGGGTCTAAAAGTCGGGTCACCGTTCTCGGGTTCGCGCTCTTAATTCACCCTCTCTTTCCTGACTACCTCAATTCCACAGTCCAGTCCATGGACGGCAGAGCCACCGAGCCGTCGCGGTGAGTCTAAAAAATTCTCAAAGCTCTTAAAAATGGAGAACGCCACAATTCTCTCGATTAAAGAGCTTGTCAACAAAGGCCGAGCTGTCACCGGTGCATCGTCGCTATTCTCTTCCGCTGCTTCTCACTCCTCTTCCGAATCAAGCTCTAAGAACCCTAAATCACGTCCCGGTTCCTTCGATTCCGACTTGAGCTGTAAGTTTCTCGCACCGTTGAATCACCCAGCGGTTATCGTCGGGACGATAGCTCTTCCATCCAAAACCCTAATATGTCCGAATCGCTACTGCTTTCGATTCTCCGATGGTGATTTGACAATCTGCTGTGATATTCTTAGATTCGAAATCCGCGCGATTGGGAGTAAGATTTGTGTTCTCTCTTGGAATTTTCTTCCTATGAAGCATTGTGGTGGGTTTTTGGAGATTATCAAGTGGAAATTTGTGGATACTGGTAATTTGCTTTCTCGGAATTCTGGAATTGGTTCGTTTCCATTGTTTCCTTCTTTGTTTTCATCGGAAAACGGTGACCGTAAGTCACGGTATAGCGTACATGGTGTGTTAGAGTCTATCAGCCCTGTGTCTGTTGTTTCTTGTATGGATGGGGAATCAAGTGATTCTGTAAATCTTCCTGGGTTCTTAGTACATGTTATGGCCTGTGAGTGTAAAGCGTATAGTCAGAATGGGGTTGGTTGCAGTCACGCTTTTAAGAAGTCTGTTTTCGTTTACTTTTGTGGTTTAGTGGTTACGAGTTGGCACCCTGCGATAAGGAAGCTAGTTGGAAGAGATGTTGCTTTTTCCGGGTTGAAAAAGAAGATGATTTATGTAAGAGGTGATTCTCTGTTGGTGTTTGTGATGACCGAGAATTCTGTTCTTCATCCACCTTGTTTATCTAAGAAACATCTAGTTGCGAAAACTGTTTTTGATAGGAGAGGTAACTGCGGTTCCTACCTTGGATTTGTCAAAGGTGTGTACTTGAAAGGAAAGCTTGTTGAGATGGATGAAGATGTATGGCTTTTATTGACGGATGAGATACTCAATAGATCCCACAGTATCCGAACTGGTTCCCTTGTAAGAAATCCCCCTTTTGCTTCAGTTTGGTGTGTATTAATAAGATGGTTCTTTTTATTTTGGCTGTAAGCGTCTGTGAAAGTTAGTTTATTTGTGCTGGTCTGAGATTTTCGATTGATTTGACTCATTTCAGTGCAGATTTTTATCAGAAATGTTCATTTTGTAAATACCAAATTTTCTTGGGGAGAAGTGCTTATACTTGGAGCATGCTTCAGGACCAGCATCACAGTAGAGTTTTTTTCACCTTTTGAAACGAGGTAAGGTTTTGCTATAAATCTGTGAATCCTGAATGCTTTCTCTGATGTCTGAAGATTCATACAGCTGGTGCTTCAGTTGTCTTGTAGATTCATGTCGGCAGACTTCTTTAAGTCGATTTATGGAGTCTTTGTCCTTTCCTGCAAGATTTTGGTACTCTTTCTCTCTGATTGATTTTAGCTATACTTTGTGATTTTATTCTTTTTTATGACTCATGACTGATATAGCTGCAATACAATGCTTTGCAGGACATTAATTGTCAGATCCTGCTTCCAGAAATTTAACGGAATTCCATCAGACAAGGAAATCTTAAGATCCTGTCAGGTAACTGAAAGCAGGCTTGGTTCTTTGCTTTGATTCTGCGGTTTACGAATTTCTCCCGCATTAAGTTTTAATAACTTTTATGGTCTTCTTCTTTTTGATGAGGTGTTATCAGAAGGATGAACTGACAAAGATGTATGCAGAGTCACAAATACCGTCATTCATGTTGCAATCTAGGGTAAATTGGTAAATTCAAAGTTCAATATAATATGCAGCTTTATACTCTTCTTAGGATACCATCCATGCTCATCAGTTAGTCTTTTTACTAAACCTTTTAATTCGCAGGGCGGGATCTTTACTGAATTCTGCAGGCATGAGTCATGTGGATGCAATAGTGAAGCTCATGATTGCAACCTAAAACTGGTAAGTGTATTGTTTAGTTAGATTAGAACGAGTTTAGCCTCCTTTTAGTTGACTGCTTATTCTTAGATCTTGTAATACTTATTCCACCCGTTCTTTTCTGCAAACAGGTAATGCCTATCTCAAGTTTTGTTCAGCACTACAAGGTCATGCTGAAAGATTTGCTTTCTCAGATTAAAAAAAACTTTAGTGCTAATAATTGCTCAAGTCATTCATCATCGTGGAAAAGTTACAATCATACAAACACGAAGACTCTTGGAAGTGATGATTTTGGTGTCATCTTGCTTGGAGAATTGAAGGTATATTACTTGTGACCTCCAAGGTTTTGGTTATAGAATTTCAGATATTGCCACTTCATATCTGTGTTATGCCTCCATATTGTTCCAATTCATACGAGGCTGACATGATTAATGTGCCATCAATAACTCATTAAAAATGTTTTTCTTAAATTTTGAGATGTCAGTGTCATCATGTCAGCTTGATAGGGTATATATCTTTGCTTGATATCTGGAACATATCTCTAGCTTTTACATAACAAGATTTTTTTGTTTTCTCGATTTGTACCCATATGTAGCTGTGACATTATTCTTCTATATAGATTTCGTCTTCTGGAAGACTGCAATTGCATGACAGAACTAGCAGCATTGATGTTCTGACTCCAGACCTTCTAAGTGATAGAAATGCGTGCAGTATATTCGAGGTTATTTTCTTACTTCAAACTGCATTATCTTTCTGTCTGGCATGTTGGAGGATACCAAGTTTTTCCTATTGGCTCTTCAGTTTATCCTCTTTTGTTCGCGATGTAGGTTTCTGATTACAATCTTATCATGGAAGGACTACCTGAATCAATGCTCCACATGCCGTTTCTTCAAAATTCCCTTCGCTGTAGAAATGTGGTTAATCCCACTCCATTGGCCATTGAAAACACCCTGACAGTGCGTTTTTCTTTATCGCTTGGTACTGGAAGTTGCAAACAGGTTTACGGGCACCATTCTCTTGACTGGAGGCATGATCTCAATGAGTTCAAAGGGGGAATGTTTCATCTATTTAGGGTGACCCACAAATTTCCAACGTTAAAAAATGTATGGTTTCATTTTTCAATCCCCAAGTCTCATTATTCTATTTATTTTGCTTAAAGAAATAAGTGTTGTTGTTTGTGCTACAAGAAGTTCATAACTGTTATGTGTATCGATCTTGCACCAGGGTCACCCAGGAATGCCTGACTGTACTACTGTATTCATCGAGGCTGTAGTCCTTCCCTGGGAACTCATTTGCTCTGTGACTGAGGAAGACGCAGCTTCTCCCTGTTTTGAAGAACATGATACTTCCCAAGAAGTACGTCCACATAAGAGATGTAAAACTAGTAATGGATTACAGAGGGAAAGAGCATTATCTGTGCCTCATGAAATTTCCTGCCAGATGACTATCAGATGCGCTAGTAGTAGTCACTGCTTGGTCTCAGCAGCAACTCTGTCTAATTTGAAGGAGAACAAAAGTGGTAACATGCTCAGTGCTAAGCGTGTGTTGTTAGAATTCATACCTGAATGCAGTAACTATTATGTAAGTATTAATTTCTTATAAACATGGGATTCCCAGGAAAAATCTATGCTGCACAAGACTAATAATATAAACTAAGAATGATGCTTTTGCATTTTATTGGCAGGCTTTACAGATTGGCGGTTGCTATCTGATGAAGCATGGCACTGATGATTCTTTTTGTGTTGGACGGTCTGGCATATCTAACAATGACAAAATCAGTTTTAGACCTGAGGCACGTTTATGGAGTGTGGAATTTTTTTTTGATGAAGATCTCACCCATGATGGATCTGTGGATGTATATCCTCTGGTGTCTTCTCAACCATCTCTTGCGGTGGAACAACTACATGTTTCTAGTCCACAACCTTGTTCAGATGTTTCGCTTCTTCTCCCTTATGATGCAAAAGGACTCTTTTCAGTATTTCTGAAGGACTTGGAAGAACTTAATAAGCCATTTGCAGCTGGGAAGGACAGTAATAATATTTCATGCTGTACTCAGTCGGAGACGATAATGCAGGCAGAGCCGTCTCAAGTACCTCCTTCCAGCAGCTTGTTTCCTGAAGGAAATCTAGCGACTTTCAGGGGCGACGTAGTAGCAGTTGACGCTGTTACCTCTTCTGGCGTTGATGTTTCAAGCAGCTATTGCATTAATGTTCTAGTCAATCATCAAATTGTAAGTGCAAATTATACTCTCCCTGCTGTCTGAATTCTTGTACATCTAATCTTCTCATCAATGTGTTTCAGGTGAAAATATTTGGTCCACTTCGAAGGCATTCATATCTCACTGGATTCGGCCCTGGGGCGAGTGCAACATTCTACCGGATTCTTGGAACAGGGTATAATATCTAAATAACAACCATTGCTTAATTAGTTTTTCATTAAGTGGCAAACTCATCTTCAGTCCCTTGCTTTATTGTTTCTGTAGAGAGGAAAACAGGTTTTTGTTGACGTCAGCATCATTTGTCAAGATAAACTCTCAAAAGGCATCAGATGGTCAGCAATTAGAGAAACCGACTCACCAAGCTGCTTTGTGTCTGCCCAAAGTCACACCTCAAGAATACGAACCTTGCATGCTTGCTGGTCCTGCTTGTAATTCATTTTCCGGAAACAAGGATAATCAGCAAATAAAGCCTGCCTGCAAGGTAATATTATTGTGGATTAGCAAAGTTGTTTTAATTATTCAGTTTATGTGTACTGATTTGTTGAAGCAACAGGTTCTTTCAGTTTATCTTCTGGTTCTCCAAACGAGATTTGATGATCCCTCAGAAAACGAATGTAGGAACAGTTTTGATATACCGCTTGCAGGATTTGTGGTAGGTAAGTCACATCTTCTGTTCTAGGGAACTCTAACAGGGTGTAGAATTAGGCATAACGTAGAGCATGTCGGCAGAAAGGGAAGTTTGAGTCGAATTTGCAGAGATATTCACGTTTTGTATTATCTTCTACAGTGTGAAAAAAAGTCTTATGAAATTAATGTATCCAACTGCTTACTTTGTCTTAGAATTGCTGTCCTATTCAGTCTTCATTACGTATGACATACAAGCGTTCGATATATGACTTACATCCTCGTAAGAGCTTCGTATTAAGCATTGTGTATGTGTCTATTGCTGCAAGGCAGAATAAAACATATAAAGATGTGTAGACTCATTTTATGCTCCTGAGTAGTATTTCTTCAGTTTCCAGTGGCATATAGAAAACGTACTTGTCCATTAGTAAATTAGTTAATAATCTATGACGTATTCAGTCTTTCTCTTTTCATGAGTTTTTCACTTTTCCTGGTTTAGATGACGGAGCATCAATTTATCTTTGCTGGACGAGTGGGGAAAGAGCGTTTGCAATTCTAAGGCTGCACGAAGAGTTGCCTGAAGAAGATATTGATGTGGCTCAGTGGACTAGAAGAGACAGCAGCCGGGAAACATCAGCGTACCATCTTGAACAAATTGTTCGGGTTCACAAGAGAATAGTGATGAAGTGCAATGGATCACAGATCGACATACTCTTTCGAAACATCACCATTGCTGTTACTTCAGATCAACTTCTCACCAAATCAGAGGATACGTTCCTCAAGTGGTTGATCCTAAATGCCATTAGCGGCCCCATATGGGTATGTTCAACCTCATTTATCTTCCTTGATACTGGATTTTCATTTTGTCCTGAACATTACTGATGTTTCGCTCAGGTCTTAGATTGTTGCTACGTATTATTGAGTTCACTAAGCTTAGTCGGGTGGTCAGGTCTGGAATCAAGTAGATTACTCGTATTAATGAGTATATAGAAGTAGTACAACAGTTGTCTCAGGCATCAAAATAATGTTGGCATGTTCAGTTAAACGCAGTATGCATGTCTTTCAGTTTACTATTTCCTTAGTTGCACAACTGGGTGTTTCTATGCCAAGTTAATAGTATTGATACATACTTTACTCGGTTTCCACGTGTGATCAACTTCATTGTTTTGGTTTAAGCAGGAACTTGCCGCGAGTTCAATGGACATGAAAATGATTGAGCATTTGGAGAGGGAACAGTGTGTGGAGATGGATACATCAAGACTTAATCTACAGAATGTTTGGGGTAATGAAGTTTGCCAAGTGGATCCGTTGGTTCGAGCTTGGAGCTTACTCCAAGGTTGTTTATTAAAAAGCGGATCATGAATTGTTCAAAACATTAATGCGCGGGAATAGATAATTTTGGTTACTATTGGTCTTTCATTCAAAGTTCATAACCCTTTAGGTAAAAAGAATTTGTTAATATATTAGTAGAAAAGGTAAAAAAGTTCATTATCTTATCAAAACAAAAGTTCATTATCTTATCAAAACAAAAGAAAAAGTTGAAATTAATACCATGAACTAATGAGAAATTGTGGGAAATACCTTCTTGTAGATACTCTTTTCAATAATACCTATTTTAGCTATTTTCAGTTTTGCTTTATTAATTTTTCTCACAATTTCAATTGTTGCACAAAAAAACAAAATTCCAACAATTTTTCTCAGTGAATATGGGTGATCAGCCGCATTAACAACAATTTCTTCACTTATCGTAAAAAAAAAAAAAATATAACAACAATTTCTTCACATTACAGCTCGTCTCTCCCTTTCAAGGCTTAACAACTTGATTAATCTGACAAATGCATGGTCTGTGAATGCATTTGAGCATGATAACGGAGATCTCATTCAACGCCAGATGCACTGGATCTCGGGCATGGTGTTACCATTCATTGATGCAAAAGCTATTGATGCTGGAAATAATCAGGATCAGGCTGCTTTGAACAATTTTGGGGTGATCAGCAGCAGCTGCAGCAGGTTATTAACGTTACATCTTGTCTCTCCATTTCAAGACTTAATAACTTCATTATTCTTACAAATGCATGGTCCTTGAATGCATTTGAAGATGACAACAACACTTAGTTTGTACAAATAATAATTCTCTTTATTAAATGTTTAGAAAATCTCTCAAAACTAAACTACTCATAAACTTTATTTGGTATCAGAGTGTTAGGTTATTCACGACCCTGGAACCTGTGACCTGTGAAGAACCAAGATAAAGATTATACGTACGTACAGCAGTCGTCCCCGAGCTATGGCAGACGAAAGCTCAACACGTTCGAAAGAGTTTACTCCACCGTCGATTTAATGTCCCATGCTAACTTCTTCTAACTACACGGTGTGGTTAATGAGGATGAGAATCTTGTTGAAGATCTACCATGTGGGATACAATCGAACCAGGATCAGAGGATCCTGATCTAAACAATATCGCGACAGGATTATTGTTTCAAGCTATCCTAGAGGCTCTTATCTTACAAGTCGGTGAACAAGACTCTCCTAAAGGGATATGGAATGCCATCCAATCTCATCATCATGGTGCAGATCGTGTCAAGGAAGCAAGACTTCAGAATTTGATGTCTGAATTTGAGAGAATCAGGATGAAGGATTTAGGCACAATATATAGTTTTTCTGGTAAGCTATCTGAGATTGCATCAAAAGCGGCTTCTCTTGGACAGACAATTGAGGAAGCAAAACTTGTGAAGAAGTTTCTCAATAGTCTACCAAGGAACAAGTTTATTCAGATCATAGCATCTCTTGAACAAGATTTACATAAAACAAGCTTTGAGGAGATCATGGGGAGACTCAAGGCCTATGAAGAGCGGATTATTAATGAGGAGAATCATGAAGATACTCAAGGTAAGCTGTTATTTGAAAACTCACAAAACACTTAGGGTTCCAGAGGCAGAGGACGAGGCAGAGGTGGCAGAGGAACAGAGGACGAGGAAGAGGCAAAGGCTACTCACAAGAAAGACAAACAAACCAAGGAGATCAAAATGATTCAAAGGAGAAGAATGATCAGTCGAAAGTGGTTTGTTATCGGTGTGATAAGCTAGGACAATATGCTTCTACATGGCCAGATCAACCACAACAAAAAGGAGAAGCAAATAAAATTGAGACTAGTATCAAGGATGAAGACTTGTGGTATCTTGACAATGGGGCGAGTAACCACATGACTGTTCATAAAGAATATTTTTCGGAGCTCAATGAGAACATCAAGGGAAGAGTTAAGTTCGCTAATGGTTCTTTTGTTGAAATTGCAGGAAAATGAGCAATTCTCTTTAAGAGTAAGACAAGTGAACAGATTCTGGTTTCAGACATCTACTACATTCCCTCTCTTAAAAGTAATATTATGAGTCTAGGACAGGCTACAGAGGTTGGTTGTGATGTCACGATGAGACAAGATTACCTTACACTCCATGATCCTATAGGAAGACTGTTGGTGAAAGTTACTAGATCACCAAATAGGCTCTACAAGATTAAGCTGCAAATAAGAAGAACAATATGTTTTCATTTGAGTATTAGGGATGATACTTGGAAGTGGCATGCTCGTTTAGGACACATCAATTTTAAAACAATGAAGACGATGTTCCAGCAAAAGTTAGTACAGAGTTTTCCAGAAATAAGAGAAGAGAAAATATTGTGTGAATCTTGTTTAGTTGGGAAACAGACTCATCAATCTTTCCCCAAAAACTCATTGTTTCGAGCATCAAAGCAATTGGAGTTTCTACATGCTGACTTATGTGGTCCTTCAACCTTGGCTAAAAACAAATATGTGTTTGTTATTAAAAATGATTTTTCAAGATATATGTGAACTATCTTGTTAAAAGAGAAAAGTGAAGATTTTGGGAAGTTTAAGGTGTTTAAGAGCTTGTTAGAGAAGGAGATTAGGAGTTCTATCTTAACTCTAGGAACTGATAGATGAGGAGAGTTCACTTCGGGAGAATTTAATGAGTTTTGTGATACAAGCGGTAGCAAGAGACAACTCATAGCTCCTTACACACCACAATATAATGGTGTTGTTGAAAGAAGAAATAGAACTCTAATGGAGATGACAAGAAGCACTCTTAAGGCAATGAAGGTACCAAATTATCTTTGGGGAGAAGCGGTTCGCCATGCTACTCATCTTATCAGCTAGATACCAACGAGATCTCTTGAGGGTATGACTCCATATGAGTGTTGAAGAGGAGTGAAGCCAAACATTGAGCATTTAAAAGTCTTCGGCTGTTTGCCATATTCGAAGATTCAGGCTACAAACCTGAAGAAGCTCGACAACATATCAAAACCGTTAGTACACCTTGGGATTGATCCAGGATCCAAGGCATATCAGCTTTATGATCCAACAACACGAAAGGTTGTTGTTAGCCGCGACGTTGTCTTTGATGAATGTACAAGTTGGAGCTGAAGTAAAGCATAACAAGGATCAATGAGGGATCCATGAATGTTTCACCTGCGATGGGGTGAAATTATTGATACTGGAGAAGGACCTTCAGTCATTGGCAATGTAGAACAGGAACTAGTACAAGAACTAGAACAGGAACTAGTACAAGAACTAGAACATGAATAAGAACAAAACAAAGAACATGAAGAAACCGGAAGTATAACATTAAGTGATTCTGAGCAAGAAAGGCGAGAATGACTTGGGCGAGGAGAACAATGCACACGTCCAACAAGAAGAAATCGGATATCCACAGCTTCGACGATCGGTTTGTCAAATAAACCGACCAAGCTATCTTAATGACTACCTTCTTCTTGCTAATACAGAGTGTGAAAAGTTTCTTCTCTCGCTCAATGATGAGCCTGTTAACTATCAAGAAGCAAAGGAACTAATGGTGTGGACAAACACATATATGGAAGAAATAAATTCAATTAACATGTACAAGATGTGGTTCTTAGTTGAAAAACCACACGGTGTCAAGATCATTGGTCTTAAATGAACTTTTAAGATTAAAAGGAACATGGATGGTTCCATCAACAAATACAAGGCGAGGTTAGTTGCAAAAGTCTATGTGCAACAATCAGGGATTGATTTTGACGACATATTTGCACTGGTAGCTCCAGTCGAGACAATAAGGCTACTTGTGGGAATAACTGCTCCAGTCGAGACAATAAGGCTAAAAGAAGACGTCTATGTGTCTCAACCAGAAGACTTTGAAAAGAAGGTAGAAGAACATAAGGTTTTTAAACTTTCCAAAGCTTTATATGGGTTAAGACACGCTCCACGAGCGTGGAACACAAATCTTGAGAGGTTTGAACTTCAAGAAGTGCTATAAGGAGAGTGTCGTGTATCGAAAGGTAGAAAGGGAGAAGTTTCTTCTTGTAGCTGTATACGTTGACGATCTTTTTGTCATAGGGAACTCATTGGGAGTGACTCAAGTGTTCAAAGCTAGTATGTCATCTAAGTTCGAGATGTCAGACTTAGGATTACTCACCTACTACCTTGGCATTGAAGTACATCAAGGAAAGGAAGGCATCAAGTTGAAACAAGAAGCATATGCACGAAGGATTCTCAAGGAAAGAGGATTAGATCAATGTAATTCGACACATATTCCGATGGAGTTTGGATTAAATTTGTCTAAGACACAAGGAGAACCGGTATAAGATGCTACCATGTATCGCTAGAGGCTCGACTGTTTAAGGTATCTCCTACACACAAGACTAGATCTCGCTTTCTCAATTGGAATAGTGAGTAGATACATGCAAGATCCAAGAGAGTCACATGGCGCAACATTGAAGCAAATTTTGAGATATTTGTAAGGAGCACTATCTCATGGCCTAGTATATAAACGTGAAGGCTCACAAACGATAGTTGGCTACAGTGACAACAGCCATAAAATGGATCCTGATCATGGGAAGAGCATGGCAGGCCATGTGTTTTATCTTGGAGGAACACCAATTACATGGTGTTCGCAAAAGCTTAGAACAGTCGCATTGTCTAGCTGCAAAGCCGAATTCATGGCCGCAACAGAAGCAGAGAAACAAGCTATATGGCTACAAGACCTGATGAGTGAACTTATGGAACAAAACTGTGAGAAGATAACCATATATATTGACAACAAGTCAGCTATAGAGCTCACCAAGAATCTCGTTTTCTACGGAAGAAGTAAACACATCAACAAGCGTCATCACTTTATTCGAGAATGTGTTGAAAATGAGCAAATTGAAGTGAAGTTCGTACCAGGATAAGATCAGTGTGCAGACATACTAACAAAAGCCCTCACAAAAATTCAGTTCAAGACGATGAGGAGTTTGATTGGTGTTCAAGACCTCTCAAGGAAGGACTCAAAGCTTAAGGGCATGCACCCATGCCATCGGTCTCCAATCTTTATACAACTGTACTGAATGCAATTTTATTCTACACAAAACTTGTGCTTGATTTGTGAGAAGGAGATGGCATATGCTGGACAATGAACAACAGACTTTAGTTATAATAAGGGAGAACAATATTTTATTGAGTGTTATGTTTGTCATAGAATGTCCAATGGTTTTTGGGGATAAAGTATTAGGCATTATTTCTAAAAATGATGAAACTACACGAAGGTACTGTTTTTTTTCCTATATTTTTTTTTCCTTATATTGAATTATTGATTAGGCCAAAGTGAAATTGAATAAAAGAAAACTAATTTTCTTAAAGAGTTTTTTTTATTATTATTATTTTTTAAATAGATTTTTTTGTATAAGAAAATAAAAGTAAACTAAAGATTCATCGGAAAAAAAAAACACGAAAGGGATCGATCTAATTGGCGCCCCTTTACTAATTTCCCTTACTTTTCTTTTTCCAATCTTCGGATTCTTTTCAAATCGATTGAGATCCCTACAAAAAAAAAATCCCTCTCACCATTGTTCACGAATCCTTTTCCTTCGCTCTCATCGCTCCGAGATCCACAGATTCGTTAACTCTGTTTCTTAAATTACAATGGCGACGAGAAGACGTACTTTGCTTAAGGTCATTGTCCTCGGAGACAGTGGGTACGTATTTATTCCGATGTCTATATTGCGTAATTTCTCATTTTTGATCTTCGATTTTTTTTTTGATGTTTTGATTTTGATTTGGTGAATTTTTTTTTTCTAGGGTTGGGAAGACCTCCTTGATGAATCAGTATCCTTTCAAATTGAATTGATTCCAATTAGTTGCTATAGATTCGTTCGTATTTGGGATTCGAGTGGATGTTATGATTATGAGATGCGTCTCCTTAATTGGGTGATTTTTTTTAGATATGTGCATAAGAAGTTTAGTTTGCAGTATAAAGCAACGATTGGTGCTGATTTTGTAACCAAGGAGCTTCAGATTGGGGAAAAGCTTGTTACTTTACAGGTTTGGCCCTTTTTTGTTTACCTTATTTTTTTTTTTGGGAATATACTTTCTCTTCAAAATTTCACACTTTGTTTTTGTGGTTTTTTAGATTTGGGATACTGCTGGACAAGAAAGATTCCAGAGTCTTGGTGCTGCTTTTTACAGAGGAGCAGATTGTTGCGCCTTGGTTTATGATGTTAATGTGTTGAAGTCCTTTGATAACCTCGAAACTTGGCATGAGGAGTTTCTTAAACAGGTTTCTTTTAGCAATTTCCCTTTCTTTTCTGGCACACTTTGTGTTATATGCTATACAAGTGAGGTTGGATCTAGTTTGCCCTTGGTTGGTTTGATAAATACATGGAACATAGGAATGTGGTACTTTTGTTTTAATAGGAATCATTAGCTTTGACTATTTAAGAGTTACAATCTTGAGATTTTGTTTAACGTTTAGCCTATATAAACCCAGAGTCAAACTCTTATTTTTATGATGTGGTTGGAAGAGTTTTTGGTACCTTCATATCTCTCTTTGTTTCGCAGGACCTAGTCTGAAGTATTATTGTCTCATTAGAGAACAATATGATTGATAAATAATATCATGTTTTTATGTTTGAATGATAGTCCTAAGTTTACTGGTTAAGCCAAGTATATTACTAACTTGATTTCTTGTTTATAATAGTTTTAGAATTCATTAATCTGTAGATCCTGTGCCTTGTTCTGTTTTGTTTCCTACACTCAAACTTTCATCCTTAAGCAATTTTTAGAATGCTAACTTGTACTAATTATGTGGCATTGTCCCATGCTGCCCAGGCAAGTCCGTCGGATCCAAAGACATTTCCGTTTATAGTGCTTGGAAACAAGGTTGACGTTGATGGAGGCAGCAGTAGAGTGGTAAGAGGAAGATCAAGATATGTTTTCCATTGTGCTTGAAGTCTTTTCAGTCTTTTACTCAGTCGATTTTATTCCTCTTAAATTACAGGTCTCTGAGAAGAAAGCAGCTGACTGGTGTGCTTCAAATGGTAACATACCCTATTTCGAGACATCAGCGAAAGAAGACTTCAATGTTGATGAGGCATTCTTAACCATTGCCAAAACCGCCCTTGCGAACGAACATGAACAAGATATGTAAGTATACTCTTTTTAGCTCTATTAGATGAGAACTTGGAAACCATGAAATCTTGGCTGAATTAAGATACTACTGAAATATAGAACATAAAGATCTTAGGGACCAGGTTCCACCATTGTTGATATGTTGGGATTGTCTAATTCCTTAACCTGATAGTCTGAATAGTGTAGATCTCAATCTGAATCTGAAGATAACTTTCAAATGTAGAAGGCAGATAGTGTAGAAACTAGAAACCCGAAAATTTCTTACTGCGTCCAAAGTTTGGTGATTATTGATAAAGACAGAGACATTCATTACATGGGTTTGAACATTTGTGTACTTCTGAATTTCTGTGTGATTACAGGAGACTGTGATCCAAATTGAAAAACCAAGAATGCATAATAAATAAGCTGAATACTTGATACAATCTGTTGTTTATATGCCATGTTTTGGGTTACTTGCAGATACTTCCAAGGCATACCAGATGCAGTGACTGAAAACGAGCCAAAAAGCGGTGGTTGCGCTTGCTGAACTGCAGATCAGATCTGAAGATTCATTTACATTCGTTTTTTTGATGCATTCATTGAAGGTTGGTGTACGCTTGAGTTGCAGAACGATAACCTTGTAGTAGCTTTTTTTTGCCATTCCATCATATATTTAATTGATTGGAGGAGTCTTTGTATGATCAATCGATTCTGCTGGATAAAACTGTTATCTTTGGAAGAAGAACCAGTATTGCTCTTATACGTCACACTATTTAAGTTTGGTGTCACTCATTTGTGGGTTACTGGCTTACTGCATCCATATTTTGCATGTATAGTTTATTATTTTGGAGTGATGGTGAATTTTGTGAAGTCAAACTTAAACCTAATTAACAAAGAACCAAAAACGCTGGATTTTATTTCGATTTTCAAATCCATAAAATCATAAACCAATAACCCCAACTTAGTTATTACAATTATGCTTAAATAATTATTTTTTGTACTTCTTACCACATGGCCTTGTCTTGTTTTTTCTTCTGCTGCTCCTCTCTTTTTTTCTTCGTCTCATCTCTTTTCTTCTCCAGCTCCTGTTTTTCTTGTTTTCTCTTTTCGTCCCATGCAGTATCTACTTTGGTTTTTCTTAAGCTCTCCATGAAAGTTTTATTCTTCATTGTTTCGTTCACTATCATATCTACTAATAGTTGCTTAGCTTCTTCATCCTCTTCCTGTTTTCTTGCATCTGCCACAATAATTATCAAACAAAAAAACAGAGATCAGTTAAGTATAAAAAGACCAGCGAAATAAAAAAAGAACTGGTCAAAAAAAAAAAAGAGAGGATGAGATCGCATACCGAAGACAGTGTTATCCGGAATCTTGGCAGCATCACCAATCAACCGCTCAGAGTCCACGTAAGAAGGCATCGTTAGGTGACATTGTTCCTAAACATTTGAATGAGGTTCGAGCCATGTTTAACATTGTTCCAGAGCGATCGATTTCGCATTCGGAAGAAAAAGAAGGAAAGACTTACAAGGAGAGTGAATGGGTTTAATGATCAAAACAACTTAACTGTTTTTTTTTTTTTTTTTTCTTTTTCGAGAATGATTTGTGTTGAATGTTTCTTTAGCGTTTGTGACTGTGACTGACTTCGATATCGTCTCTTTAGTTAACGTAATTTTTTTCTCTCTTTCTAGTTACATGGTTAATTACGTACGTTCTTCTTTACGCAGCCAAGAATCAATGTTTTTGAACAAATTAACATGTTTTAGAAAATCTTCGTTTGGGCACGAAAAAGTATTATAATTTGTGGACTTATTATAGATATCTAGGGGTTCTTTTAAAAGCAATATATAAATAAACCCAAACTTTTTCAATTATAAACACTCATAAATATTATTTTAACTTTTGTGGTATTCTTGGATTAAAAAGTTTCTAATGATAATTTTTGGACTAAAAAAATTATAGTGGTATTTTCTAGAAAATATGTATTTTTGGAACGAAACTTTAGTTTAGTAGTATCTTAAGGTACTTGTCTTTTTATTTTCCCAATAAAATAGCAAGTGATTGACAAAACCCAACTAAAGTGTGCTACCATATGGTACATACAGACATACAATATAACTTTTGGTACATAAGAAACAATGTTGCACCCAACCCATGGCCATGAGATATATAATGTAGCATTCCTATTTCTTTCTTCTTTCGATCAAATTGCTTCAAGAGTCCCAGATCGCTTCTAGGTGTGCAACGTAAGGGAAAACGACCAAAATATACCCCAACAATTTCTCCTTAGTTTTTTCATACTCCAACTTTGATATCCTGCAAATTATAGCCTCAACTCAAAATTAATTCAAATTTCCTATCTAAATTCCATCAAATTTTTCGGTTTCGACATCCGTCCAAACGGTGTTAAGCGAAAGCTTAACGGTTGACTAGTCAGCTTTGACGTAGCACTTCGGCTTGACAAAACGACGTCATTTTGTCATTTTGGCGTGGGTTGAGCACTGATGTAAAACGACGTCGTCTTACAATTGGGGGATTAAAATCGATTTCTTCCCCAAATCGATTTTAGGGTTCATATCGTTTGCTCGAAAGGAAAGAGAGAGTGATTGAGTGTAGAGATGTTGAACCCGAAAAATTTAGATGAACTCACCGCATCTGCATCTCGTTGGGAACCCTCTTCCTTGATCACCCATCTCTACACTCAATCACTCTCTCTTTCCTTTCGAGCAAACGATATGAACCCTAAAATCGATTTGGGGAAGAAATAATCCCCCAATTGTAAGATGACGTTGTTTTGTTTCGGTGCTCAACACACGCCAAAATGACAAAACGACGTCGTTTTGTCAAGCCGAAGTGCCACATCAAAGCTGACTAGTCAACCGTTAAGATTTCTCTTAACACCGTTTGGACGGATGTCGAAACCAAAACATTTGATAGAGTTTAGATAGGAAATTTGTATTAATTTTGAGTTGGTGCTGTAATTTGCAAGATATCAAAATTGGGGTATGAAAAAGCTAACGAGAAATTATTGTGGTATATTTTAGCCGTTTTCCCGTGCAACGTAACTATCTGCGTTAAATTTGTAAAACGGGCCCATTAGAACTCTTAATGGGCCAATATATGGGCCTTAAAAGGCTTTTGCTCTGTTACTATTACACTCCACTTGCAATAAAAACCTATCTTCTTCTTCTTCTTCCTCCTCTTCGCTAATACCAAAAATGACGACCTCCGTGAACAACAACAACACTTCATAAACCTTCCCATAAACCTCTCAATCTCCCTCCCTTCCCCTGAACCTGATACTACAGTTAACAAAACACGCGCGAAAGCTATGGTAGGAGCTTCGAGAACAATCTTATCCCTATCTCTCTCTTCATCACGCTTCACTTTCTCCAAAATCCCTCACGTTTTCCCATTTCTTCGCCTCCACAAACCTCCCTCTAGATTCCACCACGCTTTTCGTCCTCTATGCGCCGCCGCCGCCGCAACTTCTCCAACAACGGAGACGAATGCCACAGATCCGGATCAATTGAAACACACGATCTTGCTAGAGAGGCTTAGGCTTAGGCATTTGAAGGAATCAGCCAAACCGCCACAACAGAGACCGAGTAGTGTTGTTGGTGTAGATGAAAATAGCATTAGTAGGAAGAAGAGTAAGAAGTTATTTGAGAATTTTGAGGAGCTTGGGTTGAGTGAGGAAGTGATGGGAGCTTTACAAGAGTTGAACATTGAGGTTCCTACTGAGATTCAGTGTATTGGTATACCTGCTGTTATGGAACGTAAGAGCGTTGTATTGGGTTCGCATACTGGTTCTGGCAAGACTCTTGCTTACTTGCTGCCTATAGTTCAGGTGTGCCTAGTGAGCTTTGTAGTTGAATGTTGCTGCATACATTATAGTGTTTGGCTCTTGAATTTATTTGTTTGCTAGTCGATACATTTTGTTTTGGTCAGAAAGTGAAACAATTTTGGACTAATTCTGTTGATACATTATGCATCCTTGAAAGTATATTTATCAAGAGCACTGGATTAAGTTTGTTTCATAGTGTATATAGCCCACTTGGTTTCAGTGTTGTGTTGATTCATTCGGGTAATGTGTACAGAATTGGACATTGTTTTTTCGATATGGCGGTTTTAAGTTGTTTTGATTTGATTTTTGGCAGCTGATGAGAGAAGATGAGGCAACACTTGGTAAAAAAACAAAACCTAGGCGTCCGAGGACTGTTGTTCTTTGTCCCACAAGAGAACTATCTGAGCAGGTACCCTTGTGCTTTTGTTTGTGTCTTTACCAAGATCAGTTACTGTTTGGGATTAATGCATGTCTTAGTAGTTTGTTAGCTTTTGTATGTGTGATTTCTTCTTTTAGTTACTATAGAAGCAATATAGCATTTTATGCTAGTTTGTTATATATCATTTCTGTTTTTAGACAGAGCAATGGAAAACTAAAACTAACTAAGGAGTCTGGATTAGGTGTACCGTGTGGCGAAGTCCATAAGCCATCACGCGAGGTTTAGATCTATATTGGTTAGTGGTGGTTCTCGGATAAGACCACAGGAGGATTCTTTGAACAATGCAATAGACATGGTTGTTGGAACCCCTGGTAGGATTCTTCAGCATATCGAAGAAGGAAACATGGTCTATGGAGATATCGCATATTTGGTACGCTTTACTTTGGGATCTTGACATTATGTTCCATGATTCTTATGGTTTTGGGATCTACATGAAACGACAACCAAATGAAAATCTTTGTACGCAGGTGCTGGATGAGGCAGACACTATGTTTGATCGTGGCTTTGGTCCTGAGATTCGTAAATTCCTTGCCCCACTGAATCAGCGTGCGTTAAAAACAAATGACCAAGGATTTCAAACCGTCTTAGTGACTGCTACTATGACAACGGTATAAACATGTTACAAGCTCGCCCCATTTCTTTGCTATTATCATCATTACAAACTCGTTGCTCCATGCATCTGGAACTTCAGATATTGAGGTAGTGAATAAAATTGTGAGTTTTCAGGCTGTCCAGAAGTTAGTTGATGAAGAGTTTCAAGGGATAGAGCATTTGCGAACATCAACACTGCATAAAAAGATAGCAAACGCTCGCCATGACTTCATCAAGCTTTCAGGTGGTGAAGATAAGTTAGAAGCACTTCTACAGGTAAAATGCATAATTAAGATTCTGATCTTTGAAGGCCAACCACACATGTCAGAGTTCTTGTTTGGGTGCAAATGTGTCTAAATTACATGTACGTTCTTTCTGGTATGTGCCTGCGGTACTTATATGTTACTTATGCTTTGATGATAATGCAGGTTCTTGAACCTAGCTTAGCCAAAGGGAGCAAGGTGATGGTCTTTTGTAACACGTTGAACTCCAGTCGCGCTGTTGATCACTTTCTTTCTGAAAACCAGATCTCCACTGTAAATTACCATGGTGAAGTTCCAGCAGAACAGAGGTAAGACTAAAACAGCTTCGCCTAATACGTAATCCATTTCTCAAAATTTAATTGCTTAATTAAGGTGTCAAAATTGGTTTGCACTCATCTATACAGAGTTGAGAATTTGAAAAAGTTCAAGGACGAAGAAGGTGATTGTCCCACGCTGGTGTGCACGGATTTGGCTGCTAGGGGTCTGGACCTCGATGTTGATCATGTAGTCATGTTTGATTTCCCAAAGAACTCTGTAAGTATCTTGGCCATTTGTTCCTGTCTATAACCCTTATTCCTTCTTCTCTGTACTTGTTGATCCACTCTTCTTGACACCTTAATTTTGTTCAAACTTGAATTCCTTAGATTGACTACCTCCATCGTACCGGAAGAACAGCTCGGATGGGTGCTAAAGGTTTGTCTCCTACCTCTAGATTATCACTTGTTAAGACTCCTCGTATTTTCAGATAATTTCAGCTAGGGTGCCGAATCCAGTTTTCAGATTTGTTGTTAATGATATATCGAAACCGAATGATAACCAAAACCGAATAATTGTCTCTTTACAGGAAAAGTGACAAGTCTAGTGAGCAGGAAAGACCAAATGCTAGCAGGAAGGATCGAAGAAGCCATGAGAAACAACGAGAGCTTGGAAGCACTCACCACTGATAATGTGAGGAGAGACGCTGCAAGAAGCCAAATCACTCAAGAGAAAGGAAGAAGCGTTAAGCAGATCAGAGAAGTGAGCAAGCAACGAAATAGCAGAGACAAACCGGCATCTTCTTCGCCTGCAAGATCAACAGGTGGGAAGACACCTGTGAGAAAGTCAAGTTCGTTTTCCAAACCGAGAAAAGCATCATCCCCTCCAGAGAAATCTTCAAAGCCGAAAAGAAAAATATTAAAAACGGTTGGATCCAGATCGATTGCTGCGAGGGGGAAGACAGGTTCAGATAGAAGACCAGGAAAGAAACTAAGTGTTGTTGGGTTCAGGGGCAAGTCTTCTTCGGCAAGAGCCTCTTAAATTTACATTCTGGACACTTCAGGAAAGTTAACGTCAGTGGTGAAAGTGAATTAACTTTGGATTGTGATTACAAAAGCGGTTCGAGATGAATCATCTTGGGAGATCATCGTATTTATTTTTCTTATATATATGCCAGTTTGTATCAATAGAAGAAATTCACTTTTGAAACTCGATAAACTTTTGGCTGTATATGACATCTATGGTCAGTTGTAACATAATAATCTTCTTAAGAGGTAGAATGGTTATTATACAAAACAAAAATAAGGCGTGGAGTAATAATATGTTAATTTGTTTAAGTAAATGGTTTCTAAGTGTGCAGTAGCGAATTGCTCAAAAAAAAACAAACAACAGAAATGGTGAGACATGATTAGTGGCGAGTCTGAAAAGGAGGCTCGCACCTCTGTGTCTTCGACGGGCGTCTAACCCGAGTGGATGAGCCACGTATGACTCATGCGATGAGAGCGTGAATGGCGGCTACGACTCTCTTTAGAGTTTCTGGAGCTGTAGAGGATTGTTTCGCAATGGCGGTCAGACAGGTACAGGTTCCCCTTTTTACGTTTTTATTTTTGGGTTTCGTAGCCGTTGTGTTTTGTCCCACATCGTCATTCGTCAAGCAACAAAGGGTAGATTCAGATACACTTCCTATATAAATCTCTCGTGCGAGGTTTGAACAAGTTACGGAGCCGTGCGGTGGCCGGTGAGCACAAAGCGAACTATTCTTTCGCCTTTTACTAAAGAATACCGTGTGCTCTCCGTGCTAAACGGCGTACGCCTAATTTTGGAAGGGTTTTTAAAACAACCCCCATCAATTCTTGAGTTCAAAACCCAACAATCCATAGCGAACGTGGTAATCTGAAACCGATTCCAAGGTTGTTAAATTTCCAAATATATATATATATATATGTTAATTATTAATTATGACAATAAACGAATATGGGAAGGTGGTGTTTTGCTTCATCTTAAAAAGGAGAATTATCTCGCATCGACGAGGAGTAGAAAAAGAAGACCAATGTTGGAGCTATAAAAAGGAAGCGAGTAGGACAATCCAAATCATACCTTTATCGGGCTTTCGGTTAAGACCAAGTGGAGTATCTGTTCTTATCAGTTTAATATCTGATACGTGAGGATATTGTCCCGCTTGATATTAACTCTATTTTTCAACGGGAGAGCCCAATTTGGCAGTTCACTGTCCGGGTTCTTGAGCGTCGCCTATGCGTTGCACCACTGCAAAGGCTTTTGGCACACCCCCACCACTCCAAACAGCTTAAAATTTTCTCTCCCGTCTACTTAATCTTATGCGATAGAGGTTCATCATGGACAGACCAGACCCGTCCATAAGGCAGCTAAAGCATGTGTTTTAGGCCACCGATTATAAACTAGTTTTGAAGGCCTCTCACGTGAGAACAATATAGTCTAGTGGTTCTCCTTTCATGTTATATCATGCAGTTTTACAGTTCGACTTCCCCTACCCTCCTTCCCAGCTTTTCGTTTTTACATTATTTATATACAATATTAATTAAAAACAAATTACCCTAAATAACAATTAGACCACTAAATTTTTTAAGTTTTAGTTCACATCAGAGTACGGGCTGGCCCTGATCATGAACGAATAAAAACAAGTACACACGAGATATACAAATTAGAGTTGGCTCAAAAGCTTTATTTCAACACTGCGCAAAACCTCTTACTTTCGCTGTTGTTTTGTGTTTAAACAAAGCGACTAGTGTTAGTGCCATATATTGTATTGGTCGTCACACAAACGCGATGTATATAGTGTAACTTTTGATACTTGTCTGTTATTACGTTCTTGAACAAAACCATTGAGTTTTTTCATTTACATATAGATTAACTCAAATATATATATTCCTTCTTGCCACTTCCACATCATAGAGATTTTAGAGATGTTCTACCGTCGAAGAATCCTTGCTTACAATGTGGGTTCGACAAGTTTTGATATTTCTCCCCACCACGAATTGGCTTAAAAAATTTAAAAGTTAAACCTAGCAAAAATCATGTAATATATTTACAATATTTAAATTTAAATTAAGGCTACTTGATACTATATAGCTCCAGGAGACCAATGGGAACAAAACTACAAAGGACAAAAAGTTCAGCAAGAGAATATCAGTAAGGAAGATTCTCAAAAATAACACAAATTTAAGTTTTTCTTTCAAATTTAGCACAAATTTATATATTCTTAAGATATAATATATTATATAAAAAATCGTGATATTGCATAGTATCACTTTGTTCTCTCTCACACCTCCCTCTCTGTTGATTCCAAAGCCAACCTTAGAGATTCGATGAGCGATTACAAGATTTTGAAACCACTAGATCCAAAATTAGCATAGGAATCTGTGAGATTGTGTGATGGCGGAGAGAATTGAGCTGTGATTTATACAGCGTCGGTCTGCAGCGCGCGGTGGATGTTGGAGGCTTATAACGCCGTGAGAGCTGCGATTGAGAGCTTTGATGTGGTGGTATGTTTAAGAGATGTGTCAAATTAGAGAGAGGTTAAAGGAGCAGAACCATCAGCGGCGAAGCTGTGGTTTACATAACCGTCATGCGAACGTCAAAATTGTTTCATCGGCGACAGCGCTGGTCATCACGGCATTGAAAAAGCTGTAGAAAAATAAAGGTGAAGAACATTAAATATAACAGAAACATATCGTTTGATGATGTGATTGCGATTGCTAGGATCATGTGGTCTAGATCTATTAATAAGGAACTGAGTGGTACAGTGAGAGGAGACCTTGGGGGATTGTGTTTTTGCTTGGTGTACTATTGATGGTAAAAAATCTGAAGGATATTCAACAAGAAATTCAAGATGGTGAATTTGAAGTTTCTGAGAATTGAAGAGGAAATGGTTTGTTTGTTTCTTTTACTTTTTCTATTTATGGTTTTAGTTTCTTCTTCTCCTTCTTATGTTTTATGTTTGAGAACAATAACGACTCAATTCATTTTTGGATTGATATTGCAACTTTTATTTATTTATCTAGTCCTCGGTTTATGCTACTTTTGATACTTATACGAAATGCTTGAACTTGTCATAAGAATATGAATATGTGTTCTAAGCTCTTTTTTGTAGTTAAGAGTTTGTGTAGAGAATTAGAGACACTACAAGAAAACATGGTGAAATCCTACCAAATTTCCTATGAAAATTTTAGTAGGGAAAACTTCCTACTAAAAACTTAAGATTATTTTACAAAAAATAGTTGTCGTAGGAATTTAGTATGAAATTTCCTACGAAAAATCGTAATGGTTTTACGAATGGTTTTGTTGGATCAAATGTGATTCCATGGATTGTACTAGAATAGGCTTAAGTCAATAGAGTTTTGTTAATATAATTGAATATTTTTTTGTTTTGCCTGAAATTTCTTATGATTTTGATTCATTTGATGTTCTCCTAGATTTTTTTGTCTCCTTGCCATCGAGATATGTTGCTAGTTGCATGCATATATTTCATAGAAAAAATTTTTGAAGTGTTGGATTTCGATTTTTGGTGTTGGTATGAGCCTTGAGTTCAATTTATGAAGCATTTTTGAAAATTTATGGAAGAGATATGTAAATATTAGGAAGACATTCTTAAAGATATTTTATGAAGTATTTTTGTAGTTTATTCTTAAATAACGAGTATTATTTGTGATATATTTGAAATATTTCTTTACAAGATAGTAGTATCTTTTGTCTTAGTGTTAGGCTGGAGAAGTGTGTGCTATCTTTAATGTGTTTCATAGTAAGTTGGTGATGAACAACATGTTCCACGGCGGAGCATCCGACTCACAAATTACTCCAATATGATTAAATTTGTGCATTGAGTTGTTTACAAAACCATTATAAGACTTATGCAGGAACACTTAAAAGATGTAAATCTTTCAACTCTTACTTTTATGAACACCATCCTGAATTTCAGAATTCATTCATGAATATTATTGACCATCCTGAATTTGGAAGATTCATTCATGAATATTATTCATTTTGAATTTGAAAGATTCATTCATGAATATTATTGACCATCCTGAATTTCAAGGATTCATTCATGATCACAGTGATGGTACATTCGACACTATGATCGGTGCATCTGGTACATTTGTCTGTTTTGAAGGTCTCAAGTCAAGGTAAAGATTTGTTGCATATGACTTGAATTGGATTGGGCCCATAAATTTAGGACCAATCAGATTAGAGCTAACTAAGGTTTTATCTTCCTATATATATATATTCTTGTTAACCTAGCCTCAGTGGCGGACCCAGGAATATTTTTAATCTAGGTCAAAACATAAAGAAAAAAAAATTGTCTTTCATATAAATATAAAAATCCTACAATGTTAAAAAAAATTATAAAAGCATCCTACGATCTTTCATGTTCTGAAATCTTGTCATCACAGTTTCATTTGTAATAGTTTTGAATACATCTTTCTCGATAAAATATACTAAACAATCATTCAAAAATTGATCTCGAATCCGATTGCGTCGATATGTCTTTACGATCTTCATGGCTGAAAAACATCTCTCAACAGTTGCAGTAGCAACATGCAGAATCAAAACCAACTTCAAAAGCCTATAAACCAAAGGATATGACATATGTTTTCGTGTTTCCACCAACATTCTAGCAAGGTCTCCAAGATTCTCCAAATTAGAAAATCTTTCATCATGTCGAACATTATCAATGTAGATACATAATTCTTGCTCAAGAGAAATGAGCTCCCCTGAACTGAAGTCATCTGGGTAGAACTTAGATAACCTCAACAATTTTGAGAGATCAAACTCAGTAAATGCATCGATGGGAGATAGAGAAGCAGCACAAATAAGCAACTCAATGTTCACCTCATTAAAGCGGTCGTTAAATTCTTGAAGCTGCAAATCCAAGACAGAATATAAGCAATTGACCTTGTAATGATGCATATTTGATACTCCTGTCTTTTTTCTTCTTCTTTTTGAGTCTACAAAATCTGCCTCCATCTCAACCTTTTCAAGCTCATGTTTTCACAAAACAAATAAACTTTCGTCATGAGAGAATTCCACCCACCATCCCTAAACAACTGGAGTTGTCTCTTAGTTGATTTCACTAATGACATAGCATTTAAAATATCTTGATCTCTTCTTTGTAGTGCCACTGACAAGGTATATGTGAGTCCTAAAAGGTGTATCATCATATGCAAATAAAACACAAAATCAAAGCTATGGAAGTAATCAAGGAGACCATGAGCTTGACGTCTTTTCAAGTCATCTGCGCCTTCATTCTCAATGTACTCAAGCACCTTGATGATAGAAGAAAACAACTGAATCACCCGCAATAGAGTTCTGTAGTGAGAATTCCAACGAGTATACCCTGGTCTTTGAAGAGAGATCTCTTGATTCAATACTGTTCCTGTACTGATTTCACCATAATTAATTTCTTCCATAATCTCTTTTCTGTAACTCTCGAATCATATCTTTCCTTTTGCATGAGGCTCCCACTACATTCAGTAACAGAGAAATCACATCAAAAAAGTCGCCAACATGAAAATGTTTTTTTGCAACTGCCACAATAACTAATTGAAGTTGATGAGCAAAGCAATGAACATAATATGCTGATGTGCTTTCCCTCTGAATTAATGATCTTAATCCATTGAACTCGTCCTTCATGTTACTTGCTCCGTCATACCCTTGTCCTCTCACCCTTTTTATGCTCAATCCATATTTAGTAAACAAATCATCAATAGCAAATTTCAAAGATGCTGCAGAAGTCTCACTCACATGTGTGATACTCATAAATCTCTCTTTGACTATCCCACCTTTATCAACAAATCGAAACACTACCGCCATTTGCTCTTTGTCGAAAACATCAGCAGATTCATCCACCAGCAAACCGAAAACATCATGATTGATTTCTTCAATAACATATTTGACTACCTCTTCTGCAAAACAATGCACAATATCTTTCTCAATCTTAGGAGACTTCATCTGATTATTTCCAGGAGCATTATCTAAATACTTACAACTTCATTCTGATCAGCAGTGTACTTCAAGAGTTCCACAAAGTTTCCTCTATTGACAGAATTTTCTGATTCATCATGACCACGAAAAGCTAATCCTTGTTGAAATAAGTATCTTGAAGCATCAACAGAAGCATTCAACCGAATTCAATACTCTTTTTTTTGTAATATCGTCTTGTTTATGCAAAGCATGCTCAATAGACTGACCTTGTTTCATCAAGTTTTCACACTTCATAACTGCATTGTTGTGAAAACTATCAACACCTCCCACATGTCCTGAAAAACTCTTTAAATCATTCCACCTACAAAATCCATCTGTGATAAATGCATCACTTTTTACGCACTTACCAGCATTATCTCTGAACAAGTAACAACACAGACAAAAAGCTTTTTCCTTTTTTCACACTGTACTCTAACCAATTTCTATATTGATCAATCCAAGCTGGGTTAAATCGCCTCAATGTGTTTCCTATCAATATTTGTTTAAAAGTATGCCCACGAGGTTGACAAGGACCTCGATCAAGTATTTTCGAATTACCTCATCTCTTTGATTCGGATGATAATCTGTTATTCTTTTTCGATCAGCAGGATCCCAAGGTAAATCAATATCATCTGATTCACTGCAAAGTGGAGATGGTGGTTCATTGCGAGGTGTAGATGGTGGTTCACTGCGAGGTGTAGATGGTTCTTTTCTTTTATAGTAGTTTTTCAAAGTATTCATTGATTTGTCTGAAAAAAATTAGAAAAGAAATTGTCAACATAAAATAAAACCATGTATTGGAATTTTTATTTCTAAATATAAGTTTTTTTTTAAAAAAAATTGATTATAAAACAAAATCTAGTTTTGTATCTAATAAACTTACCTGGTTTAAAGAATCTGATGTATTGAAAGCGTGAAGCAGAAAAATTGAAACACACACACGGAGTCACAAAAAAATCTGATCGTTGCCTCTTTCTCTTTTTTGGTCGACTTAAACAAGATACGTGCTTCTTTATTTAATATATACTAGGATATATCCCGTGCTTAAAGCACGGATCAACATTTTTTTTAAAAAATATAATATAATAATAAAAATTATTGTTTATTTTTTTAAAAAAATTAGTTTGTTTGAGATAATATTTATTTTTAATTGTTATTTAAATCTATTAGTCTATATGAATACTAATTATTTTAGAATATTATAGTATTTTCTTTTTGGCGTATTATTACAGTTTTATATTGTTTATTTGTTGTATTTGCATCATATTTTGTGAAATATAAAATAGTAATTTTAATATTATAATTATGAATAAATAAAAATTATTAATTTATATAAATTTAGTTTTACCAACCCGCCAATGTGGAAATTAAAACACACATTTGCATACATTTAGTAATATATATTCATTTTAAAAAATTCAATATATTAGATCATCAAAATATTTTTTTAGATTTTTTTAGATTTTTTAATATTTGATATGTGAGTGTTTTTGATTTTTTAATTAATTATATTTATTTAAATTAGTTAGTTAAACTTAATTATTTTTTTTTAATGGCAATTAAATGTAATTTTTTACACATTTTAAGGTTAGTTTCATATTTGTACTTCTCAATTAATATAGTAGGATAAGCACATAATACATTATTAGGGTAAACAAATTGGGCCAGATTTGTTTTTAATTATAAGAAATAAAAGGCTTTGATCTTCTTTTAGTTATGGGCTAGTGGACTTTCGATCTCATAAATTAAGGGAGGTCAGATTCTTAATATTTGTTTTGTTGGATTCAAATAATTCTAAAAGAAACTCTAAAATTAGGAAATAATTTTTTTTTTTCAAAATTTGGGCAGGTCAGCTGACCTCCCATTAATACACGTAGGTCCGCCCCTGCCTAGCCTCCATATATTCTGAAATGATAAAATATGCATCTTTGCCCGTAAATGTAACCAACAGAAAGTGTTGGTGAACCACGTTAAATTTGTATTGTGATCTTTACTTTTCTATTATCTCGCTCACATATGTTCTAACACGTAAATGTTTCTTTGGTTTTATTAATCATAATCAGAAGATGATTCTAAGATGCTATGTATCTCTTTTGCTAATTTAGGTGGAGTCTGAATTCAAAATTTAGTTTCACAATTTTGCAAAGGTTGGGGATCTAGAAACTCAGCAAATTTAGGGGTTTTATGACGACCTGTATACGATGTTTTTTCTAGTGGTTAATAAAACCTATGCACGACGTTTCAGGTTTTGTCTTTTTTTCCTTGGATTTTCTGAAAAATATCATATTAAATGTAGAATCTAGCATGATTTATCTCATCTGATGCTTTAGATATTTATAACTTCTACTACGAAACAATTAGGGTTTCTACGGCGTAATTAATAGACAGTTTTTTTCATGGTTTTGTGGTATTTCATGTCTTACGGCTCCAAAAGCATATACCCATATGTTAAGTTAATTTGTGATCGAAATCTTATGTATGTGTGTGTGTGTGTTTATGGCTCCAAAGGCAAATGTTGATCAAAGTCTATATGTAGGTCAAACGAAGATGTCAATAACAACGGGCAAGAGAAGAAGGTTTTCTCTTTTGTTGATTCCCTTGTGCGGTAATAGCGTCAACCCTCTCTCCATTTATCTCTCTAAATACTCTTTGAGTCGGAATATATATGTACATGATTTAGCTGGGGACTCTTAAGGTTTGTTTTTTTTCTTTTTTCTTTTTCGAAATTATATTTGAGGAGTTCATTGGATTGATGTGTTTCTCCTTTGTTAACTCCGGTTTAATCTGAGAATTGATTTTCAAAATTTAGTCTCACAAAATTTGGGGATCTCAGAAAATTCAGGGATTTATGCATACGGATGTTCAGTTTTTTTTTTTTCATCGTTTGCAATAATTCCTTGGGTTTTCGGAAACAAAAATTGCATATTAAATAAAGAATCTAGCCTGAGTTATTGATCTGATCTGATGCATCTTAAGTTAAGTTTGTGGCCAGTGGTTCTATTAAATATTTACATATGATATGAAATAATTGCTAGGGTTTCTCGAAGCTACTTGCAATAATTGCTAGGGTTTCTCGAAGCTACTTGCAATGGCTAGGACTGATAACTTTCAATTTGGGAAACATTTTTTAAAAACTCATGGCTGTGGTATTTTATATGTGTTTTTTCTTTCTTTTCTATTTCAATTTGTTTGTCGAAATGTATATGAGACATTATTTTAATCTCATGGCTAGGACTCCCATATATTATTTAAGGCTTTGTGGTATTTCATGATCACCGAGACTAAAACCGGCAAGACTAAAACCGGAATGGAAGAGGTACACACTGAATTATCCTGAATTCATTAGATCCTTAGAAAATCCATGGCAACTGAAACATGAGTTTATATGAATTACTCAGGTAAAAAAAAGGCTTTGGATTTCATTATCACCGAGACTAAAACCGGAAAGGGTTTCAGGTACAATAGAGACATGGAAATGTTGGGATGTGGAAAAGGGTAAAGAAACTAAAACCTTACACAATTTTATTTGTTTGATTTAAAGTTTATTTATTTATTTTAATTCTCAGTCTAGAATTCAGGATTGGAAAGCGATTGAATCAAGAGAAAAATTTGAAGATTTAAGTCAAAGAGGACATGATAAGGAGTTGGCATTATACAGCGTGCAAGGGTATAAAAAACTAATCTAACCTCACTTTGATGTTTCTTAATATAATTTACTAATCTGGATAACACTACACGAAAACATGTAATTTGTGACTACTTTATGTGACTGAATTTTTAGTCACAAACTTTTGTGACCGTTTTACGACATTTTTGTGACGGGCTAACAACGACAAAAGTAGTAGACGTAAAGGAGTCGCAAATGTACAACACCAAATTTCAGTCGCAAAAGCGTTGCTCTGATGCGACTGTTTTGGAACAATGTCTCGACAATAAATTCTTAGTCGCAAAATAATCGCAATTTATGACGAATTAAAGACTGAAGATTTAGTCGGCAATAAGAGTCGCAAAACTGTCTGAAAATCACGACGGATTTGCCACTTCTAGTTTGCTCAAACATTTGTAGTCACAAATCAGTCGGTCAATGATGTCGGTAAAAAACGTGGGAAATGTGAAAGTTTGCAGTTGTACTGAACATTTGCGACCTTTATTTTGTCTCTATTATGTGGTAAAAGAGTGATAAACCAGTCGTAGTTTGTGACTGTTTTGTTGGGCGTCGCAAAAAAGTCGGTCAATGATGTCGGTAAAAAACGTGGTACATGTTTAAGTTTGCGTTTGTACTGAACTTTTGCGACCCGTATTATGTCTCTACTATGTGGTTAGTAAGTGACAAAAGAGTCGTAATTTGCGACGTAGTCTTTTCAGTCGCAAAAGAGTCGCAAAGTTTATAGTATATATATGGCATCGCTCTCACCCTTCCATTCATATCACTTCCATTAGTGTATAAGTAAAAAGAGCGTAAGAAAGAAGAGTTTTTTTAGAGGAGAAGGAAAAAAAAAGAGTTTTTTTAAGAGGAGAAGAAAAAAAAAAAGAGTTTTTTTAGAGGGAAAGAAAAAAGAGTTTTTTTATAGAGGGAAAAAAAAAAGAGTGTTATAAAAATATGTTGAATTCATCTCGAGAGTGGATGTATAATCGGATCGATGGAAGAACAAATAATATCTCTAAAGAATTTTTGGCGGGGGTGGAGCAGTTCATGAATTTCGCAAACAGCCAGCCTATAGCACAAAACAGTGGAGGTAGGTTTTACTGTCCTTGCGTAAAATGTCAGAACGATGTTATTTTGCATGGTACGACAATATCTAATCATTTGCATAGTAAAGGATTTATGCCAAATTATTATGTATGGTCTGAACATGGTGAAGATTATGACGTGCTAGGGGTAGGAACCAGTAGTCATTATCCTAATACAGATTATACTAGTACTGGTAGTCAGCATGATAGTCAACCTAGTAGTCAACCAATAGGATTTGAGGGAAATGTATATGCTGAGATGGTGAATGATGCATTTCATGGTACCACCCCTTTTAATGAGTATCATGAATATGAAAGTGGATATGATCATGGATATGATCATATCCATGAAGAACCCACTGAAGAGGCGAAACGGTTCTACGACATGTTAGATGCTGCAAATACTCCACTTTATGATGGATGTCATGAAGGTCATTCGCAACTATCATTGGCGTCTAGGTTCATGAACATCAAGGTAGACAATAATTTGTCTGAGGCATGCATGGACGATTGGGCTGAATTGTTTACGGAGGTTTTACCAGAGGGTAATCAAGCTACTGGTTCATACTACGAGACAGAGACTTTAGTGCGAAAGATAGGATTGCCATACCATACAATTGATGTATGTATAGAGAATTGTATGCTCTTTTGGAAAGAAGATGGGAATTTGGAGCATTGCAAGTTCTGTGGGAAGCCAAGGTACAAAATTAGTGGGGGTAGAACTAGAATACCCTTTAGTCGTATGTGGTATCTACCTATTGCTGATAGATTGAAGAGGATGTACCAATCAGAGAAGACCGCATCATCAATGAGATGGCATGCTGAGCATGATTCAGAAGATGGAGTAATGTGTCATCCATCTGATGCACCTGAATGGAAGAATTTCCAACATTTACATCCCACATTTGCGCAAGAGCCACGAAACGTTTACCTTGGGTTATGTACAGATGGTTTTAATCCATTGGGGGTGTCCAAAAATCATTCTTTGTGGCCTGTGATCTTAACTCCATACAACCTACCTCCGGATATGTGCATGAACAGCGAGTATTTATTTCTTACGATTCTGAACTCCGGACCAAACCACCCACGAGCCAGCCTTGATGTTTTCCTCCAACCATTAATCGATGAGTTAAAGGAGTTGTGGTATAATGGGGTTGAGGCTTATGATATCTCACTAAATCAAAATTTCAACATGAAAGTTGTTCTTATGTGGACAATAAGCGATTTTCCAGCGTACGGTATGTTATCGGGATGGACGACACATGGAAGATTAGCATGTCCAATTTGTATGGATGACACTGGTGCTTTTCAATTACCAGCTGGGAGGAAAACATGTTGGTTTGACTGTCATAGGAGATTTCTTCCTACAAGTCATCCGATGCGGAAGAATAAAAAGGACTTTCTGAAGGGAAAAGATGCATTGAATGACGAGCCACCAGCATCTGTGAGTAGTCAAGCTATCTATGAGCGTATAAGGAAAGCCAAAGCACCTAAAACATCTGTTTGCGGTGGGAATGGTCACGAAAAGAAAGTTAAAGGCTACGGAAGATGGCATAATTGGCATAAAGAAAGCATATTATGGCAGTTACCGTACTGGGTCGATCTGAATTTAAGGCACAACCTGGATTTGATGCACGTTGAGAAAAATGTCTTTGATAACTTGATGTACACCACTATGAATGTAAAAGATAGATCGAAAGACAACGTGCAGTCAAGATTGGATATTGCAAGATTTTGTTCCCGGCAAGATTTACATCTAGATGCTCAAGGGAGAGCCCCATTCCCTATTTGGAGATTGAAAACCAAAGCGAAAGAGGCTTTATTAAAATGGGTAAAAGAAGATGTTAGATTCCCAGACGGCTATGTCGCAGATTTAGCTAGTTGTGCTGATATGAAAAATGGAAAGTTTTCGGGAATGAAGAGTCATGACTGCCATGTGTTTATGGAACGATTGCTTCCGTTCATATTTGCAGAGCTTTTGCCGCGTAATGTCCACCTGGCGATTTCAGGTATATAAATTAAACATGTAATTTGGTTTAGTTGTTGATATTATATTTATATATAACAACATATCATGTTATAACTTTGTAGGGCTTGGAGCATTTTTCCGCGACCTATGTAGTAGAACATTAGAGCAATCCCGCCTCGAAATTCTAAAGGATAATATTGTCATGATCTTGTGTAATTTGGAGAAAATCTTCCCTCCTTCATTCTTTGATGTAATGGAGCACCTCCCTATTCACCTACCTTATGAAGCACAACTTGGTGGTCCTGTGCAATATAGGTGGATGTATCCTTTCGAAAGGTTTTTCAAACGTTTAAAAGGGAAGGCGAAGAACAAAAGATATCCAGCTGGCTCAATAGTTCAATCCTACTTGAACGATGAGATATCTTATTTCTCAGAACACTATTTCGCTTCACACATTTCTACAGCAAGCAGAAGAAGGTAAAACTCTAAATATAATTATTGAACTTTTGTATCAACGTCTAAACTTGAGAAAAAGTTTTACAAAATAAACTTTTACAGGCAAATTCGGCATGAAGAAGGTGAAATACCTGTATATCCTATACTAGTACCAGATATATTCACTCAAGTGGGTCGTCCAAGCGGTAAAAGTAGTGAATTTTGGTTAAATGAAAAAGATTATAAATGCGCACATGCATATGTTCTGCGCAATTGTGCCTATTTCCAGCCACATGAGAGGTATTTTTGATTTACCAAGGCTATTTATAACCATATATTTTTTGGTAAACATGACAATATTACTTATTGTTGATAAAACATAGATTAGGACTATCTGATGAAGATGTTAGGTCGAAAAGAGAAGAAGATTTCCATGAATGGATTAAGCAATATGTATGTTTTACTATCCACCTATTCACTATATTAACATGATCAATATTATCTTCTAAAATTTTTTATATGTGATCTGCACAGGTCCGTGCTGGTTTTGAAAGTTTTCCTCCATGGGTCCATGAAATCGTGGACGGTCCTGAAAATAAAGTCAAGTCATGGCCTATATATTTTACAAGAGGTTATCTGTTTCACACAAAAGCTCACGGTCTCACTAAAAAAACAATGAATTATGGAGTATGTGTCCGAGGACAAACTTATTCTGATACATCTGACGAGGACGATTTTTACGGGACCATTGAAAATATCATAGAGCTTACCTATCCAGGATTTTTGAATTTACGGGTCACACTTTTCTATTGTGAATGGTATGACTCTACAATTGACAAAGGCACTCGAATACGCGATGGAGGCATTGTTGACGTGTTGTCGTCAAGGAGATACCGACATTATGAACCGTTTATATTAGGTATTGTTCTATTTTAAATATATATTTATAGATATGTATATATATATATATATACATCTAGTTGGAGACCCGTTTTTTTATGTGTAGGATCTCAAGCTGATGAAGTTTGTTATCTTTCATATCCTCACACTAAACGACCTCGAAAACTATGGCTGAACGTTCTCAAAGTTAATCCAAGGCATGTTGTACAAGGAAACTTAAAACAAAAGGAGGTTGTTATATTGCAGCAAACAGTTGATGATGGAATGACAGATACAATAGAGGAGATCGTAATTGACAGTTTTGTAGATGGTAATTATCCTAATGAAGAAATTGATTTTGAGATCAATGATGCTGAACCAGAAGACGAATTTCGTGGCAACTACTCATCCTCGTCTTCGTCTTCAGATGAGGATGAAGATGATGAAATTGAAAATGAGGAATATGAATAATTTCATTGTAATTATTGTAATACTCATGTTGTGTTATTGAAAATGAGGAATATAAATTGAAAATGAGGAATACTCATGTTGTGCTATATCTTTACAAAATCATATACAAATTATTTTGTTTGATATATTATCAAAATTAAACTCTTAAATTAGAGTTAACAAGATCAAAGAGTCATATCCAATTAGTATTCGTTGATCAAATCTTGACATAAAATTATACTAATACTTTAGAGTCACAAATAAGTCACAGTTTGAGACTAAAGTGTGACCGAGGCGATTGTTTGCGACTGTTTTGCGACATTCTTGATTGTGCATATATAACACTTAGTCACAATTGAGTCGTAAAGTACAACTGTTTTACGACTGTTTAAAATTAATTTAAGAATTTTTCTAATATGAATACAAAACATGTATCCTTATACATTTCTACTTACACCTGACATATATTATTTACTAAATTGATAAAACAAAATCAATAAAACACCAAATTTTACAATTATGTTCATATCCTCATAAACATGTTTAGGGTTACATGTGTTTTATAAAGGAAGAGTAGGTAAGGTGACATATCTTTACAAAATCATATAAAAATTATTTTGTTTGATATATTATCAAAATTAAACTCTTAAATTAGAGTTAACAAGATCAAAGAGTCATATCCAATTAGTATTCATTGATCAAATCTTGACATAAAATTATACTAATACTTTAGAGTCACAAATAAGTCACAGTTTGAGACTAAAGTGTGACCGAGGCGATTGTTTGCGACTGTTTTGCGACATTCTTGATTGCATATATAACACTTAGTCACAATTGAGTCGTAAAGTACAACTGTTTTACGACTGTTTAAAATTAATTTAAGAATTTTTCTAATATGAATAAGGTGACATATCTTTACAAAAAACATTGAGAAATTATTTTGTTTGATATTTTATCAAAAGTAAACTCTTGAATTAGAGTTTACATGATCAGAGAGTCATACCCAATATGTTTGTGGCGATAAAATGCAAACACAAAATTATACTAATATTTCAGTGTCATAAATAAGTCACATTTTGAGACTGTAGTGTGACTTAATGTATTATTTGCCACTGTTTAGCCACTATGTTTAGATTTTAAAAATTATTCTTTTCAGTCACAAAATAGTCGTTAAGTACCACTACTTTGTTACTCTTTCCCGACGGATTGAAAATTTCTCCAAAATTTTCGTGAAATAATGAGCGGTTAATATTTTTCCCCCACATTAATAATTCCCCCCATCAAATTAAACCACAAACCCACAAACCAAATTACCCTAAATCCCTAACCCTTTTCATTATTTCCCCAAACCCTCTTTTTTTTTCTCGATTTCTCTAAACTCACTCTCTTTTCTCAATTTCCCTTTCACATCTCCGAAACCCTAACTCTCTGATATCTTCTGCGATGAAATCGGTGGTGGTCGTGGTTCTAAATCCGGTGGTGGTCGTGGTGCAAGATCTGGCGGTGTTGGTAGATCTGGCGGCGTTGGTAAATCTGGCGGCGTTGGTAAATCTGGCGGCGGTTCGAGACCAAGCCGAGATGTTGCTTCGTCGTCTCAGTCCTCTAACCCTTCCTCCAACAACGTGACTTCAACACACTCCCAACACTCTCAACCCTCGCTTCCATCTCAGTATAGGCCGGCAACGATGCAACAGTACTCTCGACAACCTTCTCCTCAGACCCAACACCAAGGCTTTCAACATCAGCTCCACTCCCAGATGCAGCAGCCACCACCACCTCAACCACATGATCCGCCGTATCAACATCCGGCTACTCAGAATCCGGGATACCAACCGCCGGTTCATCTTGGATATCAACCACCGCTTCACCATCCGGCTTATCCACCACCGCTTTAGAATCTGGGCTTTCAGCTGCCGCCTCCTCAGCTTCCGGTGTATCAACAGCCGCCTCCTCAGAATCCAGGGTTCCAACCGCCGCCGCCTCAGAATCAGGAGGATCAAGAGCATCCACCACCGGCTCAGAATCCGGAGAATCAAGACTTCCAACAGCAGCTTGATGCTTTGCTTGCACTTCCTGGTCGACAGCATCTACCGTTGTTGAGTCCGGTTCCCATCCCCGACACTAACAGTATATGGTAAATTGTTTTTTTTTCTTTTATTTTATCATTTGAATATCTTATCCCCGACAGCGAATGGAACATTGTTATTGTTTTTGTCTTTTACACCGAATGGAATATCTTATCCCCGACACCGAATGGAACATTCGTTTATGTTTGATGGCTTCTACTTTATAACTTAGCACTCTCATATTTATGTAACAGGTTTGGACGAGATAAAGGAAAGCTATCTCGTGTTATTTCTGGGATTTTAAGAAGAAAGTTTGATGGTCCATATTTCAGCTGGAAGGTTACCCCCTTTCACATACGCGAGAGATATTTTAGATCCTTTGCGGTAATATGTCACACAATTTTTTTTTTTTTTTTACTATTCTAACTTAATGAGTTTGTCTTCTGTCAACTATCATTGACACTTACTTTACATTGTTGTGCTGTGTAGGGGAAATACAACTGGGATGTTGCGATTACTGAGCTTGTGAGAGAAGGATTTGTGAAGATAGCAAAAAGAAGAATTAAAGGAATTGTAAGCCAAGCAAAGACGTATACTGAGCCACCGATTTGGATCAAACCAACGCTTTGGAGACGAATGTGGGAGCATTGGGACACACCCGAAGCTAAGGAGAAGAGTTCTAATGCATCCCTTGCCCGTAATTCTGATCGTGACGGTCTAGGACTCCACAAACATCTATCCGGCCAGAAATCTTACTTGCAAATTCAACAAGAGTTGGTAAATGCTCTAAACTAACTAAAATTCTTTCATTTAAATATTTCATTTTCCACACTTAACATTCTTCTTATCCATTGTAGGAAGAAAAACTGGGACGTCCTGTATCGCTTGGAGAGGTGTTTGTCGCAACACATACAAAGCCAGATGGAAGTTTTGTTGATCAAAAGGCAAAACAAGTGGTTGAAGAATATGAGAAGAACATAGAAGAGGTCATCTCTCAACTGGAAGTTGATGGTTCTGATGCTACAGACCCCTCGTCTCACCCAACCCTTCCCATTCAAGAGAGAGATGACATTTTTCTGAAGGTAATTACTTCTACTCACATTTCTTTGTTTTATGTTGATTGTCTTATTTAGCTAACTTATGTATCTGATTTGATTGATATACCTTTTGACTGATGCTTAAGATTCTATATGAGTTGATAATCTGATTGATTTTGTGTATATGTGATAATCTGATTCTATATACGTGTATATGTGATTTTGTGTAAGATTTTGACATAAAACTTATAATCATGATTCTTGTTCTTGCATTATGTTTGTCTTGCGAATGAAACTTGCATTACTTTTGACTTATGCTTAAGAGTGATACTTGCTTATCTCTGTTTATTTTCATTAAATTGGTTTTTTATTAATCAAGCTACTCTTTCTATGTGTTAGTCTACTGTAACAGATGCCAAGGGAACCCCCTATGGACTTGGAAGTCTGTCCGACATAATCAGCAATGGGAAAAGAAAGGCTCCTCATCCAAACTCTCCTCCTACTTCACTCTTAGAGATTCAAGAACAACTTCAAGTTGCTTGGAGAAAGCTGGCTGATCAAGAAGAAAAAAACGTTCGACGTCTCAGAGAAGATGCTCGACGTGACGATGAGCAACGCAATGCTCAAAACCGAATTGCAACCTTGGAGATGCTCGTCTCCTACTTGAAGACCAGTGATCCCGGGGTTGCAGAATTCTTGG
The DNA here is from genome assembly GCA_024034495.1 of Camelina laxa. Classification (NCBI taxonomy): domain Eukaryota; kingdom Viridiplantae; phylum Streptophyta; class Magnoliopsida; order Brassicales; family Brassicaceae; genus Camelina; species Camelina laxa. The sequence continues at coordinate 14,822,657 of CM043881.1, forward strand.
ATTCTCAACGAGCAGCCCATGCGCCACTCGCCCCAGCATCAAACAACATCACTACTCTAGCCACAACAGCTAATGTCAACCTACCTGCACCAACAAACACTTCAGGAGCTAGTTCACCAGTCACTTCACCAGCTAATTCACCAACAACCCCTTCTCCTTTGTCAGTATCAACCTCTCATACTTAAGTTAATAACTCTTAAGCCTCTAACTATTTTTTGGGTTGTGTTCTAAGATTTCTATCTACTAGAACTATTTCTAGATAGGATCCATGAATGATTTGTATCTTTTTGTTTAAAATCATTCAAACTCGGTTTCTAATTTTAATGTCAGGTTTTTTTTTTCAAATTAATTTGTGTACAGTCACGAATGAATCACAATTGTTTCACTAGTTTGCGACCAATTACATTTATAAAAAACACAAACAAAGTATCAAATCCGTTGTAAACAGCTCACAATTTTGCGACCATAATTTCTAGTCTTAAGATAGTCATAAACAATTCAGACTATTTAGTGACTACTCTGTGACTATTCTGCGACTACTTTATGACCAACATTTCAGATTTTAAAACTTCATCCTCAAGTTTGAAGTGTTAAATAAGTCTTCAAAATGTTGCAAATTGTGACTAAAGGATCGTCTAAAACAGGTCGTATTATACGACTGGATAATGCAGTCACTACACGGTCGTTAATTACGACGAATAAACGCTGTCTGATTATAGTTGCTATTTAACGACTACATGTTATGTCTAAAAAACGTCGCAAAGAAAGGACGGTTTTGCGACCAAAATATTTTGCGACCAAATATTAGCGACGGTTTCTGACAGTACTTAAGTAGTCACACATAGCGACTTTGCCACTCATTTACGACGATTCTGTCGGTCACAAAACACAAGTTTTCGTGTAGTGTAACTTATGAAGATGAATCTTTTGACTTCACTCATTTTTTCTTCAAAAGAAAATGGTACGATTTGCTAACGAACTGCGTTAAATCTGCATAAAATGGAAAGCAGAGATTACTGAGACGCAGAAGAAAGTAGCTCAAGAGAATCAACAGCAAAGGTTTCAAAAAAAAAAGTTTCTTACCTGAAACCTCTATTGTTGAATTTCTCTTGAGCTTCTCTCCTCTACGTGTAAGTATTCTAAGCTCTCGGTTTTTGGAAATTTTATCCAGCTATGACGTAGTTTATTTGAAAATCTTAACATTGTTTTTTGAAAAAAGTGAGCTAATTAGTCAAAAGACTCACTATCATAAGTGACTGAGACATGTATAAATTAAATTAAAAACATCCAAGTCAGGTCTTATTACTTTTTATACTCTTGTACGCTTGTATAATGCCAACTCTTTTTTTCTTGCCCTTTTCGAGAAAATCTATTTTCATATCTTTCTTTTGATTCACATGTTTTCCAGTCGTGACTTCTATAATGAGAATTAAAACAAAACAGAACGTTAAGTCAAACAAATAAAATTTTCTATAGGGTTTATAGTTTCTTTGTCTTCTTCTTCATCTCAATATTTCCATTCTATTCTATGTTACAGTTGAATCCCTTGCCCATATGAGTCTTAGACCATCATTACTCATCGTTACTTCCACCAATTTCTTTTATTAAAAACTAATAAAAAAGTACAAAAAAAAAGAAAAGAAGAGAGATTGTTATTTAAATTACTCTGGCTAGAAACATTGCTCATTTTTTTTTCTACAGCTGTCAGTTTGTTATTAGTAATAGATTAATTTTTTTTTGTTCAGCAACGTGTCAGCGTTCTCCCGCTGGCGAAGCTCTTAGTGATCCCTTGCCAAAATCTTCTTTCACCTGAGAAATTCTTATAAATTCATGTTTCATAATCCATTAATCTTCTAAGGATCCTTGAACACACCAAGGGGATGTAGAAAATTTTATTTTGTTGAAATTTTCTTAAAACCTAATCTTTTTAAGCCACATTTTATCATTTCCATAACCTATTTACATTATTTTTTTTTTGTCTGTTACCTTAGTATTTTTAAGGGAAACACCTCCTGCCCTCTCAACCAGTCAGAATTTTTTATTTAATATTTTATTTAAAAAATAAATCAAAATTAAATTAAAAATCAAAACAAATTAAGAAAACAAATTCTGTATACTTTTAATTAAGGAAAGTTAAATATTGGGTTGGTTTAGATTTTACAATTAAACGAGGTTATATATCGGTTTGGGTTTATAAATGAGAATTAGGGTTTAGTTAGATTTGACAATTAAAATGAAATTATATGTCGATTTGGGTTTACAAATGAGGTGACTATGGTTTAGATTTTACAATTAGAATGAAAATGTCGGTTTAGAATTTAAATTAGAATGGAAATATATGTTAGTTTGTGTTTACAATTGAGGTGATTAGGGTTTAGATTTTACAATTAAAACGATTTTATATGTCGGTTTGGATTTACAAATAAGGTGGTGAGGATTTAGATTTTACAATTAGAACGAAATTATATATCGATTTGAGTTTACAAATGAGATGGTTAGGTTTAGATTTTACAATCAGAACGAAATTATATATCAGTTTGGTTTATAAAATAATGGTTTAAGTTTTTTTATACTATATTGATGTATAAAAATTTTGTTTTGTTATTTTATAAGGAAATGAATAAAAACTAGATTTTAACCCGCGGTACACCGCGGGATAATATTTTAAATCTAATATTCAAATTTTAAATTATATCTTTTTTTTGTCAACATTTTTAAATTATATCTATTTGTTAGTTTTGTTACTTTTGTTTAGTATTTGAGATCATATAATTATATTTTGATTGTTCTTTTTAGGATTTAACCCGCACTCTGTTACGAACCAGTATATGTCTAATATTCTAAATTTCTAATACTAATATTCAAGTTTCAGTTTTTCTACATATTTGGGTATTTCTATATTTTATTGTTTTAGTTCATGGGTTTATTGTATTTTTGTTTTTCTCATATACTCGGTAATCTAAGAGTTTTGGCAACAAAAATTGCATAATAAAAAAATGTTTAAAATTGGGTTTGATATAAAGAAACAAATGTTTTTGAAACTTCGTTATCCTTTCATAATCCAAAAATACTTTTCTTTAACAAAAAAGTAAAAGAGTAGACATAATTCTCATCTGTTTACTCATATAATATTGTATAAAGAAATAAAAGTTAACCAAGAAAACCAAGAATAGTCTATAAAATTAAATTCATAGCAAGAAAACAAAATAAAGCAACCAAACTTCTTCTCAACCTTGATCCTAATAAATAATCTACAAACATAAATAAACGCAAAATAGGTTTTGTTGTCACATAAACCTTTGCAACAACTTGTCTATTTGGAGAGCAATTCACAAATGTGAAATAAAAAGAAGCTGACAAACTTTTTTTTTTGGGATGATATAGCTTTTCTAATCTGGTGTTCTTAGCTGCTGAAATGAAATGTATTTATAGTGTAAAATAAGATGTGAGAGATTGTATGTGTGAGTGATCGTCCAAAATCTTGGTAGGCAAGTATACAATCTAAAAAAATATCACAATTACGGAATAAAGTAGAAGATTTAGTATTTAGCTACAAAATATACTATTAATATGGAGTGTATGTTTAGTAATTTGTTTTAATTTGCTATATTTTCTTGATTGCATGTATAATAATTTTAGAAACTAAGGAATTTATTTCGATTTAAATATGTTACATAGCATTAAATCATCATAATAGATTTCCTTTTCTCTAAAAATCCTACTAATAACTGATTGTTTCGATTGAATGGTATTAAATTTTCATAATTGATTTCCTTATCTATAAAAATTCTTATACATGAACATTAAATAGATTTCGTATATTAAATTCGTTTTCCATATTTTTATTTATTGTCTTTTTATGCAACTTTTCAAGGATTAACTATGTAAATAAGTACAACTTAAAGGGTAGAACCCAAAATGTACTTCAAATATGTATATATAGAAGTTCTCTTCTATATGGTATTAGATATTCCACAAAAGTATCATATACACATATAAGTAAAAAGAACTTTGTTGGAACCTAAAATAGTTAATTTTTTAGTAAATGAAAATTATGAATTTTTGTTTTTGTTTTCTTTGGGCAAAATTACGTGCAAACGGTAGTTTAAATTAGTTAACTATGATGGTATTACTTAATAAATATGAGTCACTACACCAGAAAAAAAAACAAAAAAAAAACAAAAAAAACAAAAAAAAAGAAGAAGAAGAAGAAGAGAATAACCTAAAAGCTGGATGTTCATAAATTTTGGTATCAACTGCCTAAACAGAATCTTAATAGTATCTATATATATAAAGTTAAGTTTGTTCACTCCTCCTTTCTCCACATCACCATTCACCTAATCAATTTATATTTTTCATAAAAAATACTATTTTAATATTCATTCATTGCATATTTATTACTTATAATTAATAATAGTAAAAAAAAAATTAACTAAATTTAAGGAAATTTTAAAATAGTATAAACAATAATATAATTTTTTAATAAATAATAAAATAATAACTATCTAAAAATAAATTAAGTAAAATAAATGAAAATTTATTATAGTAAAAATAATACTATAAATTTGTTTTAGTAATAATGTTATTATTAAACTTATAACCAAAAAATAATTATATTCCAAAATTAAGAATGGGTTAATGAGATTTAGAATATAAATAAAATTTAATGCATGGTGGAGTAAAAAAATAAGTTATGTAACTGTATTTATAAAAATCTAAACATTAAAATAAAATTTAAGTGAAACATTAGTTTCTAAGAAACATATACTATAAAGATTTATTATTAAATTTTACTTATAAGAAAGAAAAGATTAATTACTTAACTTAAAAGTTTTGATCTAAAACAAAAACATTGTAAGGGGTACACCTTTTTTTTTGGGAAAACTATGAAAAGTTTTTTTGAAAAAATAATCTATCTAAAAAACAAAATCAATGGTCAGGAAATATAGAAAAAATAATATGTAAGCCGTTACAAAAAGTGGCATGTGATTTGTGTAGCATATCTCATAAGGTATATTATCAACATGATATAAAACATATATAACAAATATAACATATATATATATATATATTATCAAGTGCTTTTAACCTAAAACATTGACAAAAACAACATATTTAAAGTACAATATGTTTTTTTTTTGAGAAGACGAAGCTCGGGTTGCATCACAAAATTAACATCTGCAAATAACATATGAAATTTTAGAAAAATATGTAACTTGGATTAGTGAATAGATATTCATTGTGGGGTTTAAACCTTTCATCATTTAAACATTCTTGACTTAGTTGAATATTCTATTATGGCAGATGATTCATTTGGACAACCTCATTATAGCGACATTAGCACTAAAACTGTTCATGAAACTTTGTATATTCGCATTTAATGTAGGATATCGATATGTTCAAATGGTCTCTATAATTAGGTCAATGATCAACATTGACGTTAGAACTTTTAAAATTATGTTTTCATGGGATATGAATATGGAATGAACTCTTTTAAAGATAAAATGTCAGAAGATTGTCGACAGTTGTGATACTAGACAAGATATGTTCTATATAGATTAATAAAATAAGTACGACATTTTTTTAGATTTATCTTTTAATCTTCAAATTATATTCATATTCAATGATTCTTATTGATAAAAAATTTAACTAAAATCTTACGTAAAATTGCAAATAGATGTAACAAAGAAATATTATTTTCAAAAATATATATATTGTATATCACTAAGTAAAGTAAGTTTAGTATTTATATAGATTTATACCCAAAAGTTGGAATGATTATATTTGAACTCAACAATTTCTATTGATAAGAAATATTTTACATTAAAATCCTGCGCGTGCGCGGGTACAAATTCTAGTATAGTTATATACTATTTGACGAGTACCTAAACCGGAATATAGAGACCATGTCCACGTCGACATTTTTTGTGAAAAATCTTAACTACCTTTAATGAATTGATGGTTAACCAATGATTAAAAATGAAAGTACTTAACTGGATTATTAATCGTAATTTACAAAAACCACGTAATAAATAAAACCATAAAATTAAAGAAGAAGACTCAAGGCTGTTATATTACGTACCAGTTCATGATATTCAATCGAGTTTATCGTGTTCTTCGTCGTTCAAGTTTTCAAAAAACAAAAATGCAACCAAAAACCAAATATATAAAGAAGATTGTTTATGTACGACGACATCATAATACCAATAGTAGGACTGTATGAGTATAATCTTCTCTTACAGACGTCCTACTTGAAACCTAATAAAGCATGTATTCATAGGAATAATAGTAATCGGTGGTATAATGGGAGAAGACAATGGTTTTGATATTCTGATACAGCATAAAATACGACACATTATAGATAGCTCATGATCTTATGGTTTTAAGCACAGTTTATTTTAATGAAGACTCCACGAAAGTATGTCAATCTCAACCAATTATGATTATATATACAGAACATACATGCGATGTCTCTAGCAGAGCGAGGAGAATATGATTTTTGTGTGTTTTGTATTTCATTTTTCTAAAACAATTATTAGAAAAGAATTAAAAAAAATATATATTTTTCATTTCTAGGCTTATGTCTTTTTCTATAGGCCTCACGTCTTTTTACTAGTCCCGTGAGCCCATCCATATCTGACAGTCGGTTTGCTGGTCCGGGAGGTTTTAAAGACTTGTTACCTTCCTACAAATCACTACATGATCTTTCCCTGTGTTTTGTCCTCACTCGTACAGTTCCGACAGCCACTTCCTGGAAAGTCACCCATCCTAAGACTACTCCAGCATAAGCACGCCTAAATGTGGAGTTCTCTCAGGACCCTTGACCGAAAAGATAAGTGCACTTTGGTGACATAGGTTGCCAAATCAGTTCTTTTAAACCTCTCCGCAAGTCTCTGAAACCGATGCGTCAAAATTCACCCCCACTTACAGATCGCAACGTCCTCGTTACGCACCAAGACCGTCACCCCCTGACGGTGTGAGTCCACTTGACTCCACACTCGTCTGGGTTAGGCTCTGATACTACTTGTAACGCCCCGACCGCCACCTCTCAGTGGGCCCCATGTCCACTCACAATCTATAGGCCCACCTTCTTTAATGGATCTCACGTCTTCTCACTAGGCCCGTGAGTGCATCCATATCTGACAGTCGGTTTGCTACGTCCGAGAGACTTTACAGACTTTTTACCGTCCCTACAAATCACCACATGATCGTTTCCTGTGTTTTATCCTCATTTGCACAGTTCCGATATTCACTTTCCGGAAGGTCACCCATCCTGAGACTACTCCAGCATAAGCACGCTTAACTGTGGAGTTATCTCAGGACCCTTGATCAAAAAGATAAGTGCACTTTGATGACATAGGTGGGCAAATCAATTCTTGTAAATCTCTCCGCAAGTCTTTGAAACCGAGGCGTCACAAATATCCCTATGATTGTACCTACAAATCAGTTCCTCTATGGGCGACGTTAATGAACATTCTGCCTACTATGTTCACGGATAAGGGCCTTGAATTTTTGTCAAGCGTATTAGGTTTCACCCCGAAGATAGGGGCTTGTGTTAGTTTCGACGAAGCGCAAATCTTGGTTGAAGCGGACTTATCTAAAGAGTTGCCACGAGAGTATACGTTCATTGGTGAGGAGGATGGTGTGGTGGACTCTATCATCAAGTACTCGTATCCTTGGCTGCCTTCTCGTTGTAACTGTTGCAAAAAAAGGGGATATATGAGTGTTTCTTGTGTGTCTTCTGTTGTTGCGAAACATAATTTACTTGTTGATTTGGAGGCTTTACACATAGAGAAAGTGAGCAATGTTGTTCCTCCTCTTGAGCAGACCATTGTTACAGAGATTCCCCCGGCTGTGGAGGAGTCTGGCATGGTTGCTGTAGGGGGCTTAGGGTCAAAGAAGGAGGCTGAAGAGGGATGGATTAATCCAAAAACTAATCGAACAATCCATGTAAAAGGCAGGAAGGTTTGAACCAATCGGGAGCAGTCTCTTTGATATTGAACCCATACCTTATTTTAGGTGATGGGGACGAGGATGCGGATGAGAGGAGGAAGGATGGAGATGACATGCATATTGAATCGGTTGATGAGGGGAGGAATGTAGTCACTGAGGATGCAATGTTGGCTATGGGTGCAGTTGGGCTTGTAGCCAGACAGTCGGGAGATCAACATGCCGTCAAGCCTAGAGGACTTGCAGCAAATACTCGAGGAGCTCAGTTTGAGGTAACTCTGTGACCCTCTCTTCCTCGGGTCTCAAAACAGCTCATAAACTAGCCTCAAACCCTTCTACTCCTTTGAACAGGGATCTGAGTAGGAAACCTCCCTCCCATCTATAATTTTGGGGTTCTTTTGGAATGTTCGCCGTCTATATACATCTTCTTAACATTCCGTAATAAAACATTGGGTGGAGGACAAGAATTTTCAATTTGGTTGTTTATTAGAGACTCTGGTTAGTGATAGGAACGCTCTACGGAGAGGGGGTCGCTTATTCAAAGTTTGGTCGATTATGAAAATTACGAGTATAATATTCGGGGTTGCATTTGGATATTATTGAGAGTGGATGTCAGGCTCAGTCCCTTTTATAAGAGCGAACATATTATAACATGCTCCAATAAGCTCAAGGATCAGGACGAGGAGTTTTTTTGCTCTTTTATTTATGCTCTAAACACGGTCGAATGGTGGACAGCTACTGGTGTGAGACGGAATCCTTGTTTTTATCCACATCAACTCTATTTCGCTTCTCTAAAAAGTTGAAAAGGCTGAAACCATTGTTACGGAAGCTAGCTAAGGAGCAGATGGGTCATCTTGTCAATCGTACAAAGGAGGCTTATGAGACTTTATGTCAAAAGCAGTAGAGAAGAGGAGAGTGTTGATTATCGTTGGTGGGAGTTTTTGGCAGGCTTGGAGTAGAGATATCTTAAACAAAAGTCAAAGCTCCACTAGTTGCAGGTGCCGGACAAAAACAATATTTTTTTTTTCTTAGGGCAGTAACAACCCAGGCAGCTATAAATGGTATCAAAGAGATAGAATGTCCTGAGGGAAGAGTGGTGTTGCAACACTAAGAGATCAAAACCGAGGCTGAAAGGCATTTCTATGAATTTTTGAAGTGTGTTCCGAGTGATTTTGAGGGTAGTACAATTGCATAGTTGGAGTTGCTACTTCCTTTTCACTGTTAAGAATAAGATCACCAACATGTTATGCGTATGGTCAAAGGGGACGAAATTAAGCAGGTACTTTTTTTTTTATACCAAATGATAAATCTCCGGGGTCCCGATAGGTTCCCTTGGAATTTTATAAAGCAGCCTGGGACTTGATAGGTACCGAGTTTGTAAAGGCAGTGCAGTCTTTCTTTGCAAAGGGGTTAAAAAGACATGTTTATTCAACTAGACTGACTAGTATGCTTAACCAGTTGAAATAGAAACTGTGCAATTATAAATGAAAGATGAAACAGATTGAATTGTACATTTAGTCACTAAATTTACCAATTGACCGGTTTCTACAATCATGTACTTCTATCGAATCAAGAAAAGAACAAAAAAGCAAGCCGGGTCTGAAAGCTTACTAGGCCATGGTGTTTGTGACTGTTGTGGTGTGTGACTGAAAAAAACTGTTGAACAGAAACCGAGTTGACTCACTCCCGCCGGGTGAGCTTAGAAGCTTCGACATCAAATGTGGAACCTTCCGCTTTTGTAGAACAGAGTCAGTCGCACAAGTCACAACACAAGAGACAAAGGATTACATGTTGTGGCATCAACGGATGGGTCATCCGACTGCAAAAGTAGTTGGTTCACTCCCGCATGTTTCTGTTTCTGTTGATTATGCTATTTCCAATTAGGCGTGTGATGTCTGTTTCCACGCAAAACAAACACATTCTTGTTTCCCAATCAGTAATTATAAAACCACATCTGTTTTTGAGCTTATTCAATGTGATATTTGGGGTCCTTACCGCACTACATCATCATCCTGTGCTCGTTATTTTCTTACTGTTGTTGATGATTACTCCCGTAGTGTCTGGATATATCTTCAACGTACTAAAACTGAAACTGCTGAAAATCTCAAAGGTTTAATCTCCATGGCCGCAAGACAATTTCAAACACAAGTGAAGCGTGTCCGAAGCGACAATGGAACTGAGTTCAAAAATCCTGGTGCCTACTTTTGCAGCCAGGGAATACTACATGAAACTTCTTGTGTTGATACTCCTCAACAGAACGCAAGAGTCAAGAGGAAACATCGACACATTTTAAACGTTGCAAGAGCTTTAAGGTTCCAAGCACATTTGCCTATCACGTTTTGGGGAGAATGCATTTTGACAGCCGGCTATTTGAACAACCGCACTGCTAGTTCTGTTCTCAATGGTGTCACTCCTTATGAGAAGTTACATGGGTCTCCACCAACGTACGATCATTTAAAAGTTTTTGGAAGTCTCTGTTATGCTCATAATCAACGGCATCAAGGTGACAAATTTGCATCAAGGAGTCGAAAATGCATTTTGTGGGATATCCATATGGTAAGAAGGCTTGGAGACTCTATGATCTTGATGCCAATCAATTTTTTATTTCACGGGATGTTAAATTTTGTGAAACAGAATTTCTGTATGATCAATCCGTTTCTCCCGACGTCGAACTAGAAGAAGATGAAGGAAGCATTATATGGGCCTCTTATTCACTTGGCCACTAGAGGATGAAGGTGATAGGCCCAACAGTTCAGCTCTGTCCTCAGGCCCATCATCTCCACTTAATCCATCCGACAACACCCTCAATCCTGAATCAACATCGACATCGTCGCCAAACTCTGATCGCGGCTCTCCTGTTCGTGATGGTGCCTCACCATCGCCATCCTTACTCACACCAACACCGAACCCAATTGACACTCCCAATCCATCTCCAACCTCACTTCCGAGGTCCACATCATCTCCGTCCGTGGTTCTTCCTATTCTGAATCCGGATACTGTCCCTCTCCGTCGTGGTGAGCGTCAACGCAATCTTTCGGCTAAATTACAGGATTACCAGATCAATACAGCACAGACGCAGTTGTTAAGTACTTCGAAATCCCTCTACCCCATTCATAATTATGTGAGTTGTGCTCGTTTTTCCGAACCCCATCGTGCCTATTTGGTTGCTATCACCACCACTGTTGAACCGGCAAGTTATAAGCAAGCTCTTCAGCGACTGGATTGGAAACAGGCAATGCGGTCTGAAATTGAAGCTTTAGAGGCTAATCAGACCTGGACGATTGAAGATTTGCCTCCTCGGAAGAAAGTCATTGGCTTTAAATGGGTTTACAAGATAAAACATAATGCAGACGGGACCATTGAACGTTACAAGGCACGTCTGGTAGCTCTTGGTAATCGTCAAAAAGAAGGTGTCGACTATGGCGAAACTTTTGCTCCTGTTGCGCGAATGCAAACAGTACGCAAGTATCTCGAAGTCGCTGCAGGAAATAACTAGCCGCTTCATCAGATGGATGTCCACCACGCGTTCTTGCATGGAGATCTTCAAGAAGAAGTGTACATGAAGCCTCCTCCAGGATATTTAGAGGCTGATAGTAACAAGGTTTGTCGTTTGTGTAAATCGTTATATGGTCTTAAGCAAGCACCCCGCTGTTGGTTTGCTAAGCTGACCACCGCCTTGCGAGAATACGGCTTTGTTCAGTATATATCCGATTACTCGTTATTTTTCTTTGATAAAAGGGGAATCAGAATTCATCTACCGATATATGTTGACGATATGATCGTCTCTATAAACTCCATTGAAACTCTCACTGTGTTTAAAGGCTATCTCGCTTCCTGTTGTAAGATGAAAGACGTAGGAGCTCTGAAATATTTTTTGGGTATTGAGGTCTCTCGCAGTTCACAAGGCTTCTACCTAAGTCAACGTAAATATGCTCTTGAGATTGTCGCCGATGCTGGTTTGCTTGGATGCAAACCCGACACTTTTCCACTCGAACAAAATCACAAGCTTGCTGTCTCCACTTCTCCTTTTCTGTCTGAACCGGAGCCATACTGTCGCTTGATTGGTCGCCTCATTTACTTGGCTGCAACTTGTCCAGATTTGGCTTATTCTGTTCAATTCCTTGCTCAGTTTATGAAGAAACCTCTTGAGGATCATTGGAAGCTGCTATCAGGGTTGTTCGATACTTAAAAGGCAATCCTGGTCAAGAAATCCTGTTAAATGCACAATCAAATTTCCAAATCACTGGATGGTGTGATTCGGATTATTCTGATTGTCGTCTAACACGGCGGTCTGTTTCAGGTTATTTCATTCAGGTTGGCATGCCTCCTGTCTCATGGAAAACAAAGAAGCAGAAAACTGTGAGTATGTCGTCCGCTGAAGCTGAATACCGAGCAATGGCTTATATCACCAGGGAACTCATTTGGCACAAGCGTGTTCTGCATGATCTTGGGGTCCTCCATCCACAACCAATGCGTCTTTATTGTGATAGCAAATCAGCTATTCATATTGCCACGAACCCGGTGTTCCATGAGCGTACAAAGCATATTGAAAACGACCGTCACTTTGTCCGTGACGAGATTCAGTCTCGCAATATTCATCTTGTTCATGTTCAAAGTAATGCACAGTTAGCAGACATCTTCACCAAACCTCTAGGCCGATCAAGTTTTCAAACATTTTTTGGCAATCTGGACATCCTCGATCTGCATGCTCCAGCTTGAGGGGGGAGGGGGAACATTTTGTGGCAATCTGGGCATCCTCGATCTGCATGCTCCAGCTTGAGGGAGGGGGGGGGGTAATGGGATATTATTTCCTCTGAAATCAGATCCCATATATCATGATACTAGAGTTCATTAGTTTCCATATTCTGCATTGTATATTCTCTACAAATCTCTGTAGTTATTACGACTTGCTGGCTACGCTTGTGTATTGATATATATATTTGTACTCATACTCAAAGATGAATAACACAGAAATATTTATCTCCTTCCTCTGTTATTACATACACAAACGCATAATGAGTTTTTAATTCATAAGAATGAAAGAAAATAGCACATAACATGACTTTCACTTGGGGGAAGCAATGATCATTAGGTTTTCCCTTGCTGTTTATTATTACGGAAGCAAACGAAACTTGGAACATAAACGTACAAATGAACATGAAAATTCTCCACACAATTACAATAGTGAAAACACAAGTTACATTTGGTACGTAAGGTTATTTCAAACCTTACGGATTTTGGTAGCAATGGCAGTGTTTGTCGCTTCCCTCAACAAGCCCTTTACAGGCTGGAGGACTCCCGTATGTGTATTTGCAACACTTAAAGCAATCAGCATTTGTACCTGGGAACGGAGCTGGCCCGCACTCGTCTAAGAACGTGGAGCATGTTTGAGCCTCACTCTTGAGGATCCCTAGATGTTGAGACATTCATGAATATCATCAGCCACAAGATTATTAGAATACAGTTGCAAAGTATAATAGAGAAATCTAGTAAAGTAATACCGGTGGAAGCGGTTAAGAGGACAAGCAAGAGAACGGTAAAGCTGACGGAGTTGAGGTTCTTCGCCATTTGTCTTGTGTTTAGCTTTGGTTTTCTCTTAAACTTGTTTTCTTATCTTAGCTGTTGTGAGAAAAATCTAAATTAGTGGTAATCTATTTGTAGTGAAAGTTTTGTAATGTTGTTGAATCCCTCCTCTTTCCTTTCAGATTTCCCAAGCTCATAATGTCGCCATCGTTGTGCATTGCCGTCTTTCTTATTACATTATAAATAATCAACCAAAATGAATGTTGTCATTGTCGTTGTAACTCATTATGTCCATGTTTCCTTTGGTTTTAAATAATTGTTGTTTAATACACATAAAAATAAAATAATATTGTTGTTTGCATCAATAAAGTACTCAAGAATCTTGGCGACTTTGTAATCTAATTATACGAAAACGACTCGGCATCATTAGACGATGGCAATAGATTCCTTGTCACGCTAAATCCTTCGTTTTCCTTGAGAACTAAGTGCCCATCTCATATATTAAAAAAAAAAAAAAAAAAAAAAAAAAATCACTTTCTCATATTTTTACCATCGTTCTCAGCATCTATTTGCCTCCCTAAGAATACTTGGTATTAAGAATTCTTGTGTCCTACTTTGTTTAAATATAAAGGTGAAGAACATTGTTTTACGCAGAGAATTTGTCTTAAAGTATACCTATCCTTGCCTGATATCTATTTGTAAGAGCAATTAAATTAAATGAACCACCTTCTTATCGTTTCTGGGTATATATTGTTCGGAAACAAAAATTAAATCATTTCTTTAAAACGATTACACACTTTGAAAGAAACTAATAGGTTTTGTATATGTAGTTGATCATATAATCGTGGTTACAACAACAAAGAGGCGAAAAACTTCTTTTTGGTTTAATTATTTATGCTAAGTGTATGATACTATGATTATTTATAAGAAAAAAAGACCTGAAAAATAAAATGTAATCAAAGAGATTGCAATGCACAATTGTGGCGACATTATGGATTAAAAAATAATAACAATTACCGAATTTGGACTTTGAATAGATCATGTTAAAGTTTGCTTAAAAAAAAAAAAAAAAAACGAGTCACAGCACTTTGCACTATCCTAATTCCCTAAAAAAAATAAAAAATACTTACATTACTTCAAAACCGATAAATATTAAAAAGGTATTAATAGTACTTTTGACTATTGCAACAAGCCATCTATTGGACAAGAAGCCGTAAGACAACATATTAAATTCTTTCCCACCCTTACCTCCATGTGTTGGCTTGATTATTAACAGCTTCAGACTTCATATGACCAATAACAGCTTGTGAAAAGAAGCATGGAGTAATAGGAAGGCTGTAATGGTAGCTTTTTAATAGACCAATAATCATGCTTACTAGCCATGGTGCTTGTGACTGTGTTGTGGTGTGTGACTGAAAAAAAACTGTGGAACAGAAACCGAGTTGACTCACTCCCGCCGGGTGATTCCAGAGAGCTTCAACATCAAATTTGGGTAAGAGAAGAGATATATATTTAACCAATGATTCACTCACAGAACATATAAAACAAATAAAAGAGAAGAGAGCAGTCAGTTTATGGTTTTTGGGCTAACGTTTTAACAAAACCAAAATAAAAGAGGAGGAGGAGGAGAGCTACTATTTCTGTTTTTTTCAACCAATCAGATTGCGTTATTTCATCCCCATTCGCACAAAACGTGCGTTCCGCGAGTGAGAGCATTTTCCCTGTGCTAATACCCACCAAATCATCCTTTATGAATCGACGCACCTAATTCCAATTTTGTCACCGCGTGACTTTACCTTTTTTTTTCTCAAAACCTAGTTATTAATTCCAACCCATGTAAACCGAACCGATATCAATTTTAATTTTAATGTCACATGTCAAATTAATTTCTAACCCTTAAATGACAATTCCTAACCGAAGACAAAAAAAATCATTGGTTATTAGTTAAGAGAAAATTACATATACACCTACTTTCTCAAATTCTAATAACACTTACACCCACTTTCTACTACTACTATACTTTTCCCCTTAAAAATTACATAGTACTCCTTCACCAAACCAAACACATCTCAACTTTCTCTCTCTTCTCTATTTCTTCTAAAGATATATATATATATATATATATATTTCATTATTTTTTTTTGTTTTCTTTTACTTTATTATTTGGTTTCTATCTCTATCTTTTATTATTTTCTTTGTTGTAACATTTTAGTTAATTATTATCAAAAAAATATTTGTTCATTTTATACAATATATTGTAATTATATTTTTCTACATTTTAAGATGTATATTGCTATATATATATTTTTTAAATAGTATATTATACACTGTCCATTTTTAGTTGAACATTTGTTCAATAATAAGTGGATGACCAGTTACATTAAGTTGAATTGTCACATTTTTAGTTGAAATTTTTTGATGAAATAAGTTTTGTCCATTACAAAATGTAAAAAATACTTTAACAAAACGCTTTTAATGAATTTTACTCTTGTCTGCATCAAAACATTTTTGTTTTTATTTTTTTATGAACATCCAAACATATCCACCAAACCATGACCACATGGATATATATGATCAAGGTGTTGCAGCCCCAAGTCCATAGTCCAAAACATTTTTGTTTTAATTTTTTATGCATCCAAACATATCCACTAAATCATGACCACATATATATGATCAATGTGTTGCAGCTCCGTATCCATAGCCCAATAATTTCCGTTTAATTTGAACATCTTGATCATATATATCCATATGGTCATAGTTTGGTCGATATGCTTGAATGTTCATCAGAAAAATAAAAACAAAATTATTTTGATGTAAACAATAATAAAATTCATTAAGTGGTATTGTTCAAGTATTTCTACATTTTGTAATGGAAAAAACTTATTTCATCAAAAAGAAGTTCAACTAAATATATAACATGGACAAAACATTTTTGTTTTCATTTTTTTATGAACATCCAAACATATCCACCAAACTATAACCACATGGATATATATGATCAAAGTGTTGCAGCCCCCAGTCCATAGCCCAATAATTTTCTTTTAACTTGAACACATTGATCATATATATCCATGTGGTCATAGTTTGGTGGATATGCTTGTATATTCATCAAAAAAATAAAAATAAAATTATTTTGATGCAAACAATAGTAAAATTCACTGTGTGGTATTGTTCAAGTATTTCTACATTTTGTAGTGGACAAAACTTATTTCATCAAAAAAAAAGTTCAACTAAAAATATAACAGTTCAACTAAAAATTTAAACATTTGTTCACTAATAAGTAGATGATCAGTTACATTACTTATATTGTATCCACAAATAATTATCCGTTTGAATAAGTTTGACAAATATTGTATCCACAAATATTTTATCCACAAATAGTTATACAAGTGGATAAATATTGTATCCACAAATTGCACTATAAGATAATATGTTTCCATATGGACATGTTGACATTGACACCTGAATTGATAGGTATTATTTCGATAATATGTTTCCATATGGACACGTTGTCATGACACCTAAATTGATTGATATCCATATGGTTGACCATAGATATATGAATTTGATGTTGTTATTGCACCATAATTTACAATAGTTCATCTAAAATATATTAATATAGATCTTAAAATGTATATTTTGTATGAATAAACACAAGTAACTATCTATTAACAACACTGCAATTGAGTATCCACTTATCATTGAACAAATGTTCAACGACAAGTGGATACTGTATAATCTAAAAATTCATAAAAAATATAGCAATATGTATCTTAAAATGTACAAAATATATAATCACAACATATTTTATATAAATAAATAGATAATTTGTTTTATGATAACCATTTAAAGTGTTAGTAACAAAAAAAAAAAAAAAAAAAAAAAGAGGAGAAAAAGAGGAGAGGGGTAAAATTGTCCAAAATATGTATCTAATTTTGCAAAAAACTTGTAAAAGTACAGGAAGGAAGGAAAGTGGGTGTAAGTGAAAAACTTGAATGAGAAAGTAGGTGTGAGTGTAATTCAACCTTAGTTTAATTCTAATGTAAAGAGTCTAAAGACGCAACAAAACGAAAGCGTAAAACTAAGTCCTGATTTTATTCGGTTCGGTTATCGGTTTATTTTGATTTTGATTTTTAAAAACGTTACCGAACTTAACCGAAATAAAATTCGGTTCGGTTATTTCGGTTTTGAGGATAAAACCTGAAATAACCGTTCTTTTGTTTTGTTTTGTAAAATTCCGATTACTTTTGTTTAAAAAACCTGATTTTAGCGTTAAAACTCTGGTTAGCTCATCAAACCGGCTACTTAACCTACCCTATGATATAACTCGAAACAAAACTGATGGACTAACCTTGTGGAATTTGAGGGTGTCTCCTTTCGATTTTGATACTTGAACCATATGGCGCTACTTGGAATATCTGCTTATCACACAACATACAAACACTCTGGATCAGATCAGAAACTGATAAACCATGATCACCAACACTTTCTTGAATGTCCAGTCCCATATAACATACCTCTCTGTCGCCACATTGTGATTTCCTTTTCTCAAGCCTCATCTGATATGTTTCATGTAATCTTAGTTATTGATTATTTTCATTTCATTTCCTTTCCTGTTTCAGAGTTTTCTCACTAACTAACCTTGTAGTTCTTCTTTTGCACATCAAAACCGAGAGAGGCTTTGCAGCTTCTTCTATCTTTCTCGATGATGATCTCATTCGCGTCTCCTCTCAGTGTTATCCTTGTTTCCCTCTTAAACTCCTGTTTTTTGTTTTTAAGAAAACATTTCATTAACAGAAGATTACAAATACAAAGAGTGCCGGTTCTTTATATCGAAACACAAATCTGTTCTGGATCAAACAGATTCTCTAGGTTAGTTAAGCCCCCTTGACATTGAGATGATCTCAAATGCATTGATTGCCGCTGGTTGCTCTTCTTTCTTCTCAGTAACATGATGTTCATGTACATGATCATCACAAGCCGCCTTACTATTCTAATTCTTAATATAAGACTTCAAAAAATGGAACAAGAAGTGAAAATTATCCTCACCTCGGAGTCCTTGAAAACAGCATCAATATCTTCCATGTTTGAATCATCCTTATCCTCGAACACTGGAGGCTTGTAATCTTTCTTGAACCATTATTCATCTTCAAATACCTCTTGTGGTGTTACACGCTGACACACAACCACATCAACTCAGTTTCTTGGTTATAATATTGCATTGCCAACAAGAACAACAAAAAAAAAAAATCTAACAATAATTGGGTGTTCATTCTTAGTTAATCAAAAAGACATGTTTATTCGACTAGACTGACAAGTATGCTTAACCAGTTGAAATAGAAACTGTGCAATTATAAATGAAAGATGAAGCAGATTGAATTGTACATTTAGTCACTAAATTTACCAATTGACCGGTTTCTACAATCATGTACTTCTATCGAATCAAGAAAAGAACAAAAAAGGAAGCCGGGTCTGAAAGCTTACTAGGCCATGGTGCTTGTGACTGTTGTAGTGTGTGACTGAAAAAAACTGTTGAACAGAAACCGAGTTGACTCACTCCCGCCAGGTGAGCTTAGAAGCTTCGACATCAAATTTGGGTAAGAGAAGAGAAGAAGAAATTGAAGAACACAACAGAAAGCAGAGAAGATGAAGAAGAACAAAGCTCCCATCCATTGATTTGTGACAACGAAGAAGTATGATAATAACGGGGAGCTCATGGACCAATAATGTCGTTTAGGCCCATTAAAGCCCACGAACAAAATCCATTTCATTGTAGACACCGATCATTAAATCCAATACTAAAATAATCTAAAAAAATTCAATTTTCTTGGTTAAACTAAATTTTATTGAACCGGGCCGGTTGTTTACGTTGAAATTAATAGAAAAAAGTCAAGCGATGGCAAAAATAGTAATTGGTGCGTTGATTCATAAAAGCATGATTTGGTGGGTATTAGCATAGGGAAAATGCTCTCACTCGCGCAACACGCGTTTTGTGCGAGTCGGGATGAAATAACATGATCTAATTGGTTAAAAAACAAAAATAGTAGCTCCCCTCTTCCTCATCTTTTATTTGTTTTGTTATCCTTTCTCCTCTGTTAAAACTTTAGCCGCCCACAATCCATAGACGAAAACCGAAAAAAAAAACTCTAATAATATATTTTATCTCGAATCCACAAGGTAAGTCCATAGTTTGCTTCGACTATAATATAGGGTTAATTAAGTAACCAGTTTGATGAGCTAACCAGAGTTGATGGTGTGTTTTACAGTTTTAATCAAGCTCTCTAGTTCTCTGGAGCAAGTAGTCTGGACGAGCAACGAAGCTAAGAAAGAAACAAGAAAGTGATGATGTATGAATGTGTTTTTTTATCTTTTGGGACAAAAGCTTGCTTTCTTTGTTTATGAGCTTTTTGCTTTTCCGGCTACTGTTTGGATGATGAGAAAGGCAGTGGGATTAGTACTCCTCTTTTATTATTATCACTTTCTCTCTTTTTTCTTTTTGAGTGACGATGATGACTGTTCGTTCTTCTCTTAACACCATGAAGCTCTACTTAATGTATCTGTAGCATACAAAAAACTTGGGTTATGATTAGAGAAGATGACTGAGTGATTAATAAGGGAATCAAACAAGGAGGCATGTGTAACATACAACATATTCAACAGTATATACTACTACTACTCAACTCAATGGCCACAGTTGAGAATTTAGAAAGCAACATTCAAAGAACAGAGTGGCTTTGAGTATCATTCACTCCCATCTGATGAATCATCACTGGTCACATATCAGTATCGCTCACTCCCATGAAGACATAAAAAGATACTCAGGAGCACAAGATACGACAAACAAGTGCGAGAGATTGACATAAACATTGTAGAAATCAATAAGTACGCTAGAGATTTGTATACAAACAGCAACCCTGTTTGTCCCTCTAGTAATGCTACTATCAAGGCAAGAGATCAGATAGAGAGCACAAATACATCGTGTTCACAGTAATTTGAATGATTCGATAATAAGTTCACAACACAACAAAACATGTTGACACAAGACAAAAGTCATACGTCTAGAGGTCATCAAGACTAAACCAACAACATTTACAATACCTTGTCCGAGAGGACCTACATACATTAAAAGGGAAAGAGATGTTTCGGGTTAGGAGAGCTTGAGAGAGTGCTAGAGGAGAAGCCATTGATGCTCTCTCGTGAAAAGAGAGAGAGAGAGAGAGATTACGAATCAACCAATAAGAAGATATCGTCAAGCTAGAGAAAAAAGCTGACCGTTTGATTTAGAATGGATACTAGATTTAGCCACACTAATTTTTTACCAAGTCAGGTATTGACCAGTGATACTAGGCTTTTTGTGTCTATCCTAGTAGGTTCAATTAACCTTATGTAGTTGTAGTACTTAAGGTGTCAATCCAAATGGGATGATGCTAGTCACTCAAGATGCAATCAAAAAGTCACAAGTTAAGCCAATTCAAAAAGAGTGTTTTTCTAACAATCCTAGAATGGTCAAAATATAAAACGGAAATGAGTCACAGAAACAGAAACGAAAATGTATGACAAGAAGCAAACAAGAATAAGCGAAACCGAAAACGATTCTAAGCATGAACAAATGAAACAGTCTCGGGAATGTAATAAAATTTAGAAAGAAAGAAGTCCTAAGGATGGGGTAATTGATGTTGGTGGAGTATCCTAGTCTACAAAGTGTTTAACATACCACAAGCAAACTATCCCTAAACAATGAACATCACAACTTAGCTAATCCAATCTCTTGGCAACAGCTACTCAGACTCAACCACTTCCATACCTAACTCTCGCTAGAGAAACGTGGTTGAGCAGGCATGACCAACAAGTTCATTCACGTCAGCAAACATCCTAGACAACTAATCTCTTAGGCTAGGAACGTAAGTCTCTGGTACTAGTTGGTCAGACATTTCATCGAACACCTTTTGGGTGAGGAAATGTCTCGAACCTAGTTCCAATTGATCAGGGAGAAACTAGTAATTATAACTCTAGTCCAGAAGGGAATCATACAAATCAAGCTTAAACACCCTACATCCTAAGATCCTCCACCTAATCTATCCCATCCTCAAGAACTAACGCACTACTCAGATCCAGAAATCATCATCAACAATACAAACTCATAAGACATTGAAACAAGCATTCTTAGATAGGTAAAATAAGATAAACAAGTTTGTCGAAGAAATCAAATGCAAATACTCAATGTATTAAAAGATATCTGGATACAAAGTCTGAGAACGGTTCTTGGTGGCTAGGGAAACCTTACAAAATAAAAACGAGATGAAAACTAAGATGTCCTCAGTCAAGACTTAACAAAATGTATTTATAGTAAAAACATGTAAATCCATAAAACTTGAAACGACAAGGTGAAGCGTCGGTTTAGGAATCTCCTGAAGCGTGTAAGGCGGAACATCTTCCTCACATGTGCGAACGAGTAGTGGCTCGAGTGGGGGATGGTGTTGGCTCGAGTGGAGGAGGGTCGAGTCGACGGGCAGCAGCTCGAGCTGGAGGATCGAGTCGATGGGTGGCGACTCGAACTGGGTGTATATGTCTCCACTAAAAAGGTGATAACTCTTGAACCACGCCTCTGATCGACTTGAAATAAACGGCATTGGAAAGATGACTCAATTCTCTACAACTTTAATGAAGACGTCAAAAGCTGAATCCCTCGCCCGGTGGCTCGAATGATGGCTCGAGTGGCGACTCGAGTGGTGCCTCTAGAGTGGCTCGATTGGCACAGATGAGAGTGGCTCGATTGGTGCAGCTGAGAGTGGCTCGATTGGTGCAGCTGAGAGTGGCTCGATTGGTGCAGCTGAGAGTGGCTCGATTGGTGCAGGTTGAGCGTGGCTCGATTGTGGAGGTTGAGCGTGGCTCGATCCCTTGCGCTTCCAACGTCTCCTAGACACCTGAAATACTCCGAAATGCACAATGTATGCAAGGATGATGCAGAAACTTCCTAAACATGCGAAGTGTACGAAAGAGGTTCTAAAATGATGCAAAACGACTAGTTGTCCTAGCTAAATGCATGACAAATACAAGCTAAGGAGATGCAAAATATAGACATATCAACTCCCCCAAACTTATTCTTTGCTTGCCCTCAAGCAAACTATCAAGAACAAAGTATGGAAGAGAGGTGTGAAGATGGGGTCTCAGAACCTAAAACATGCTGAATAGAGTAGTTAGAATCAAGGTCCTTGTTCTTAGTTCTATGATGCATGGTGAAGGAACTCTCTATTTTTTTTCTACACACGCAATCCTATCAATCATTCCCTTTAACATTCATTAACAGAGAACCGTGAATCAAGCTAAGCAATGTCGTTGAACTCATTTGGCTAGGGTAAAAGGTTAGAGACTTAGATGGTCTCCTTCTCGCGTGGTTTCATCAATACAAGACAAGGTTCTCTCACGAAAATGAGTTGAGCTTAAGAGAAGGCTAAAGGTTGAAACCAACTGATACATACAAGAGCAGCGTCCTGTCTACCCAAAGAACATTCCAAACCGAAGTTGGTCCTATCTCTACCCTTCATCGGAAACATCATCTCAAACCCATTCTTTCACTCTTTATACTTGGTCTTAGGAGGAGTTCACTTCTTATCATTCTAGCGGATTGGGAAATCTTTATTATCAGTAAGGTTCTTTTTCTTTTCTTCTAAGGAATCTAGACATCTTAAACATTTTACTTTCTTTTCTTTGTCTAATCTTTTTGTTTTATGCACAGAACCAATAACTCATTATTTTGCTCAACCCAAATCCTTTACTAGACTTGTAAACCTTGAAAACACATCCCCTCCTAAAGACTTTCTACCCCTTTCTTTTTACACTTCACTCTTCTGCACAAATCCATACCCAATACCCAAAATTCGAGTTCTCACCTAGTGCTACTAGTCCGGATAATGCGAACTAGAACTACACAGGTTCCTACTCTTGTCGGTTAGAACCTAACACTTTCTAACAAGCTCAACTCGGAAAAAAAAATCCTGACACTCAAAAATACAATTGGCTTAAAAGAATGGTTGGTTAAGGGTGCGGAGAACTGTTCCAAAGATGGGAATCAGCTACTTGGATTGACAAGGGTGGTAAAAATGTGAAAGACAATCCAAGTATGTATATGGTATCCATGAGTTCAACTTCAATGCATAACAAGATAATTGCAAGTCAGGATTAGGTTCAGATAGATAGGGAATGATATCAATCCAAAACATGCTTCAATCTTAAATTTTCAAGTTCAATCAACAAGCATCAAAGAACTAAGAACAAGGGCCTTGATCCTATCCTATTGAATCCAACATGCTAACAAGGTTACAATCATCATCAACCCCTATGCTAAATGCAACAACCCTATATGAATAAACCTAGACTCAATCCTAATATGCAATTGCAAACTACATGAACACTCTGTTTTTGTGGAAATTTTCGAAATTTTTTTCAAATTTTTATGGTTTTTCTATGCAAATAGATGGATGCAGACTCAAAGATGATATGATGCAAAAAATTGAAATAAGAATCACAAAACACGACATTAGATACAGCATCTCAAACCCTCCCCCAAACTTAAATTACACAGTCTCCTGTGTAAGAAAAATTTGCAGGAGGATTTAAGAATCACAACAGAAACAATGCATGAATGAAATGGTATGTACAAAGGAAACGTCGGAGTACCTCAGTAGTAGAAGAAGTTGTCTGTGCTTGCCCAAGGAGGAGCGTGATACTGACTCTGTCCTTCCTCTTGTTCGGGATCCGCATGAGCGACTTGAGCTGGTTGGTCGACTTGCTGCTCTACTGCTTGGGTGTTCTGATAAACATTTGGTTGCTCGTCGCACTGCATGTCGTCGACTCTGGACTCGCCATGGTCCGATACTAGCACAACCACCTCAGTAGGCTGATAATCGCCTTGATGTTCGACATGCTGCTCAACCCCGTGCATGTCCTGAGGCGCATCCCGCTGCTCAACCTCAACCCCACGGTCGTGCTCATCTCGAGTTGCAGAACGACGCGCTGAACGATGACTAGAAGAGGCTCTGGAACCTCTCGATCTGCGTCTTTGTCTCTCCCTAGACTCGTGTGACGAGTGGCGTGAAGGAGTGGGTGTAGGTTGACGCTGCCGGGACACATATGAAGATTAGCGAGCTGGAGATTGGACTGGAGAGGGTGTTCGCTCTAGGGTCGCGGAGGCACGTCCTGGCATTGGTCTGGTGTCCTCGGGGACAGACCTAGGAATGGCGGTCGTGGAAGTCGAGCAGCTAAACTTACGCATGAAGCTCTTGATAATTTTGGTGAAACTGCTGAACGCCTTGTCTCGTGCCTTCCCCCATCGCTGAAGTTGGTTGAGGCGTTGATGCGCTGCTCTGACCCCCTTAGCCATTCTTGGGTCTGAGTACTCCTCGAAGTGAAACTGCTCGGGGCGGTACTTCTCTGTGTCCTCCTCCATCGGATCTGCTTCTGCTTCCGCAATCTCTACTCGTTGCACTTCATCCCCAGACTCATAGAGAGTGTTCGTGGGAGGTATGAACTCGACATGTTCACCCCGCAAGATAGTAGTCAACTCGACGCAAGGCAAGAGTAATCTCGAGTTACCGACCTCTGGATGCAAGAATTTGTATATCAACCGTCCCTGCCTCAAACCCCGCTCCAGAGTGCGCAACTGTCGCAGGTTGGTCACGTCGATCCAGCGTGGTGGGTGTGGCTCGAAAGATAACGGAACACCAGCTGCCTCAAGGAACCAAGTTGCCACGCTGCCCATACACATCACTCCGGGAGAGTGGTTGCTGTTGAGTCGGGAGACCCAAGTCTTGTATGACATCATGTAGTTGATGAGGTAGAGCGAGATGGAAGTATTGGACGTGTCACCTTGCAGCTCGGTGCCATCCATTGTCGTGAATGAGAGTCCCTTGAGCGCGAGATCAATCATTTCAAGCTCGCCATTCGTGATGTATCTCTTAATCTCCTTGGCGTAGAATGCATTGGCCACCGCCTTCTGGAAATAGCGCAACACTGGGCTTCTCAGGTTCAGCGCCTTTGTTTTTGACGAAGTGAATATTGGCGTGCTTCCTATCGTTGCCCAGAGTGTTGATATTTCATCCCTATCAAACCGCGGTGTAGTCCCCGTTCCGCTGGAAAATCCAAAGATCTCTTCGATGGTTCTGAAAGTGAGCGTGTAGAACTGCCCATGAACGCGGAATGTAAGATAGCCCAGGCCTCCATCGGTCATCATGCCTGGCTCATCCGCGTACAAGTGCATCTCCAGAGTAGAATGGAACTGTATTGTCTCTTCTCTGTATCCACTCTTGGGGGTGTTCATGATTCTCTCCAAATGGCACCGTCGAAATAGATACTGAACATCTTCCCCAATCCCTAGTAGCTCCATCGTCTCCGGATGCGGGTATCTTGTTCCACTAAATTCACACTGTTGGAACAGCTCGTAATACTCCTTGGGAGTCAACTTTATCACGGTAGGCTTCCGTCTTACAGATTTCCTGGGAGCTTGTTCTGAGCGCAACTCAGGTTCCTCCTGTTCGTAATCACTGCCTTCCTCTCTTGAGTTAGAAGCTCGCGCCGGTCTCTTCCCGCAACTCTTGCTCTTAGTAAGCGGATTGTCTGGTCTGCTTGACCCCGCTGCTTCGCCTGAACCCTCAACAACTCCGCCGACCATGTTTTTCATTGCTAAGAAACGCTTCGTCATAGACTTAGGCGATGAACATTCTCCTGCCTTACAGCCATAAGCTTCTCTCATTTCCTCTATTAGTTCAGCACTCTTTCTGCTCCGCTGAGACATCATAAACTCAAAGCTAAGCGTCAATATGTTAGTACACAGATGACAAAAGCAATTATGGAGTTGTAAAATTTTAAAGTGCAAGGAAAGAATTATCCGATCGAGTGCGTGACAAGATGGTGGTCGGCTCGATTGAAGTGGTGAGATTGGCTCGAGTGAGAGGGCTTCGATTGATGTTCTGAAACCGGCTCGAGAGATGCAGCGGACACGGCTCGATTCGTGTGTTTAAAGACGGCTCGATTGAGGCTTCTCAGACACGGCTCGATTGAGGCTATGAGGACGGCTCGATTGAGGCTTCTCGGACACGGCTCGATTGACGCTTCTCGAACACGGCTCGATTGACGCTATGAGGACGTGATGCGCTGCTGCACCGGATGGCGGATCGAGCGATGTTGTTGAAGCTGGTCACGGACTGAACAATTCCTCCGATTCGGTGATGAACAAGAGAATGTGTATGTTCGTCGAATCGAGTTAAGCTTGATAACGTCGGTCGAGTGGGGCTGAAAAGCGAGAGCTTGAGCGGCGTGGAAGCTTGTTTGGGCGGATGCAACGACACGGCGGCTCGAATGGTTGGCTAAAGTACGAGATGAACGTCTTGGTTGGGAGGTGATACCTTTGCTTTTAGTGAAGGAAGCGTGAAAACTAAACAAAGGGAGGGATGGTGAGAAGTGAAGGCGAGGTGAAGGTTTGGGTTGGTTGGTGAGGGGTTAAATAATGAAAGAGGTGGTGAAGATGTCGTGCAAGTGGTAAAGAAAAAGGAGTGTGCAAGTGGGGAGATGTGGGAAGATAGGACACAAAGGTGATGTGTTTGGTCAGAGGGAGCAATGACGGGAGAAGGTGAGGTGATGGGGGAGATATCACGTGGGAGTGGGGTGAAAAAGGAAAAAAAACAATAATGAAGATTCCTTCTCCTAAACTTTCTTTTGTTCCCACATAAAACTGATACTCTTGACTTTGTTCTCCATTTCTCGTCTTTTTTTTTTTTTTTTTTTTTTTTTTAGACTCTCTTCTGTAGATTCCTGAACACATAGAAAACCAAAAACAAAAATTAGAAATACATGGATCCTAAAACAAATATTTACAGTGATACCTTTGGGACTTCCTCCCAAGTGAGCTTGTTTAAAGTTCTTAGCTTGACTTTTCAGCTTTTTATGCTTTTTGGGGTTCATAGAGGAGCATAGAAGACCCCTCTGGTTGGACTTGGTCAGCTAAATATTTTCTCACTCTTTGGCCGTTTACAGTGAATTCGCTGCCATCCTTGTTCAGAAGAGTGATGGCTCCGAATGGCAGAACGTCCTTGACTGTAAAAGGTCCAGACCACCTAGACTTAAGCTTTCCAGGAAATAACTTAAGTCTGGAATTGAACAGCAAAACATGATCTCCAGCCTTGAGCTCCTTGACAATAATCTTCTTGTCATGAAAATTCTTTGTCCTTTCCTTGTAAATCTTAGAACTCTCATAAGCATCAAGTCGTATTTCTTCCAACTCATGGATGTCAAGAGTTCTCTTAGCTTGAGTCGTGTCAATATCCAAGTTCAGCAACTTGATTGCCCAAAGCGCTTTGTACTCAACCTCCACAGGGAGATGACATGCTTTACCATACACCAACTGAAATGGTGTTCTGCCTATTGGCGTCTTGAATGCTGTTCTGTACGCCCAGAGAGTCTCATCCAACTTGACAGACCAATCTTTCTTTGAAATCCCAACAATCCTTGACAAGATAGCCTTGATCTGCTTATTCGAAACTTCAACCTGTCCGCTGATCTGAGGGTGATACGCAGTAGACACCTTGTGCTTGATCCAATACTTTCTCAACATACTCTCAAATACCTTGTTGACGAAGTGAGTTCCACCATCACTTATCACTGCTCTGGGTATCCCATACCTTGGAAAAATTATACTCTTGAACAACTTCAAAACGACCTTGTGATCATTGGTAGGACTGGCAATGGCTTCAACCCACTTAGAAACATAATCAACTGCCACCAGAATATAGACATTTCCATTTGATGGAGGGTTGAAAGGTCCCATGAAGTCTATCCCTCAAACCTCAAATATCTCTACCTCCAGGATCGGGTTCTGGGGCATCTCGTTCCTCCTTGTGATGTTGCCCATTCTTTGACAAGCATCACACTTGGTGATGAAACTGTGAGCGTCCTTGAACAAGGTTGGCCACCATAGACCCGCTTGAAGAACCTTCTGAGCTGTCTTGAATGTGGCGAAGTGACCTCCATAGGTTGAGCCATGACAGTGCTCAAGCACTCCCTGCACTTCCCCTTCTGCTATACATCTTCTGAATAGACCGTCAGAACCTCTCTTGTACAGATAGGGTTCATCCCAGAAGTAGTGGTTGACCTCTCTGAAAAACTTCTTCTTCCTGTAGGGATCCATGTCATCAGGAACTTCTCCACAGACCTTGTAATTCACGAAATCAGCATACCATGGCGCAGTATCCGAGGTGATCGCCATACAGTTGATTTTTAGGTTCTCAACCCCGTTGTCATGCATCTGCTCACAAACCTGGGCGACCAGAAGTTGTTCCTCAGGCATTGAGTCATCTATTGGAACAACATCTTCAATCCTCATCCTTGACAAGTGGTCTGCAACTCCATTCTCTATGCCTTTCTTGTCAACAATCTCCATATCGAACTCCTGAAGAAGCAGAATCCATCTCAACAGTCTCGGTTTGGTATCCTTCTTCGAGTAGATATGTCTCAGAGCAGCATGGTCAGTATACACTATGACCTTTGAACCCACAAGGTAACTTCTGAATTTTTCGAATGCAAACACAACTGCTAGGAGTTCCTTCTCTGTGGTGGCATACCTTCCTTGAGTCTCGTCCAAGGTGCGAATGGCGTAGTAGATGACATGAAGCTTCTTGTCAATTCGCTGTCCCAGAACTGCTCCAACTGCGAAGTCTGAAGCATCACACATGATCTCAAAAGGATGATCCCAATTCGGAGCTTATACTATGGGTGCCGAAACCAAAGCCTCCTTGATCGTGCTGAAGGCTTCCAGACATGCTGCATCGAATTCGAATTCAACCTCCTTGCACAGTAACCTTGTCAATGGTCTTGCAATTTTCGAGAAAACTTTGATGAATCTCCTGTAAAACCCAGCGTGTCTCAGAAAGCTTCGGATGTCCTTCACTGTCTTAGGCGGTTGAAGCTGAACCATGACCTCAATCTTAGCTTTGTCAACCTCAATTCCTTTCTCAGAAATCTTGTGTCCCAGAACGATCCCTTCTTCAACCATGAAGTGGCATTTCTCCCTGTTCAGCACCAGGTTCATCTCCTCTCATCGCGTCAATACCCTGCACAGGTTCAACAAACAGGAGGAGAAAGTGGAACCGTATACAGAGAAGTCGTCCATAAACACTTCCACTGACTCCTCAATTAAATCCGAGAAAATCGAAGTCATGCACCTCTGAAAGGTGGCAGGAGCATTGCACAAACCAAATGGCATGCGTCTGTAGGCAAAAGTGCCATTGGGACAAGTAAAGGTTGTCTTTTCCTGATCATTTGGGTGGATAGGGATTTGGAAGAATCCACTATAACCATCAAGGAAACAGTAATAAGGATGACTAGCTAGTCTTTCCAACATTTGATCAATGAAAGGCAGAGGAAAATGATCTTTCCTAGACACAGCATTCAATTTCCTATAATTAATGCACATCCTATGTCCTGTGATGGTCCTAGTTGGGATTAACTCATTTTTTTCATTTTTGATTACAGTTACTCCTCCCTTCTTAGGTACACAATGCACTGGAGATACCCAAGTACTATCAGAGATAGGATAGATAACTCCAGCATCAAGCAGTTTTAGGATTTCTTTCTTTACTACTTCTTTCAGATTAGGGTTCAATCTTCTTTGGGGTTCAATACTGGCATAAGACTCATTTTCAAGATTGATCCTATGTGTGCAAAGACTAGGTGAGATTCCTTTGATATCATCTAAAGAATAACCTATGGCCTTTCTAAACTTTTTTAGCTCAGTTACTAGCAATCCCAATTCATCATCACTCAACCTAGCATTCACTATGACATGATAAGTATAATTGGTTCCCAGAAAAACGTACCTGAGCCCGGAAGGAAGAGTTTTGAGTTCTACCTTTGGAGCCTTCAGTTCTGACCAGTCGTCAGCATGGGAGTCAGGAGCGGTCACGGTCGAGTGGAAGGTGTGCGACTCGAGTGATGGCTCGATTGAGTGGGATGTCGGTGTCTCAATTCGGGTCCTGACGACGGTCGAATGGGAGATTTTTCGTTCTGAACCCTCTGTCTCAATTACACATACCCCATCCGCGTCAGATAGTTGCTCGAACTCCTCTTGCCCATTTATTTCTCTGTGGGAGTCTAGCAGATTCTTGTAACAAGTGGTTTCCTCATGCAGGAACCCGTCTTCTCCATCCTTGGTTAGAGCAGTTTTTAGATGGTCCTCCTCAGCTAGTTCCTCCAACAACTCATCAGCCAACTTATCCATCTCTTCAATGTAGAAGATTTGTCCTCCTATTGTTGGCTTCTTCAAAGTATCCTTGATGTCAAATTTTATGATGAAGTCGTCACCCATATTGAGATCAATCTTGCCATTCCTGACATCAATGATGGCTCCAGCAGTCGCTAGGAACGGTCTTCCTAAGATCAGAGGCTCTTTTGGTTCTTCATCCATCTCCAGAACCACAAAGTCAGTTGGCACTTCCACGTCTCTGATCCTGACAGGTAAGTCTTCCAAAATACCATGTGGAAGTCTCACTGATCTATCTGCAAGGATGAGGGAGATGTCACAACCCTTAAACCTTGTGAAACCCAACCTCTTAGCCACAGAGAACGGCATTAGATTGACTGAAGCGCCAAGATCACATAGACACTTATCAAAAGGCATAGGTCCAATGGAGCAGGGTAGAGTGAATGATCCAGGATCTTTGAGCTTTTTGGGTACAACCTTCTTCTGGATGATTGCACTGCATTCAAGACTTAGTACCACCATGCCTTGAACTTCCTTTGATCTCTCCATCACTAAGTCCTTGAGGAATTTCTGGTAGTGAGGAACAAGTGCGAATGCATCCAGCAGTGGCATTCTCAACTCAATCTCCTTGACTTGTTTTTCGAACAAGGCTTTGTATTTCTCAGTAAGCTGCTTCTTGTACCTCACTGGAAACGGTAGAGGAGGCTTGTACAGTGGAGGGATGAATCTCGCAGGTCTGTCATCAGGAACAGCAGGTTCCTTAACAGCTTCAGGTTCTGACAGCTTCACTGGCTCGATTGGGTCTTTGACTGCTTCTACTGGGTTCTCCATCTGAGCGTCATCCTGAACAAAATCCTCCCCATCTAATTCTGCACTGTCCTCAGTGACTTCTGGAACTCCTTGTCTGGGAGGCAATGTTTTCCCACTTCTCAGCGTAATGGCGTTGGCAAACTCCTTGGGGTTCTAAACAGCTTTCCCTGGGAATTGGCCAGACTTTGGTGCAGAAGTAGAAACATATTGGCCTTCCATATACCTTATCTTCGAATTCAAAGCTTCAAACTTGACGTTCAGATCATTGTAGGAACATTCCATCCTCTGACTAAGGTCAGCAAACTTCTTAGCAGTATCCATAGAACCACTAGCTTGACCCTGAAGAATTTGCTGCATCATTTGCTTCATTTCTTGATCTGGAGTTGGAGTAGGCTAAACTGGTTGAGGGCGAAATCCTGGCGGTGGTCCTGAGGGAACTTGGTAACCCTGCTGGAACTGTTGTTTTGGAGCGAATCCTGGATTGTAAGGCACAAAAGGTTTTTGTTGCCCTTGCTGTTGTTGTTGAGGCGGGTACACCTGATCTTGTGGATTAGCAACATTGGTACTTCGGTAAGACAAATTGGGGTTCGTCTTGTAGGAGTTGTAACCTTTGTTGTATCCACCCTGATTCTGAACATAGCTGATTTCCTCACTCTGCTCACCCTCCCTATCTGGAACTTGGAAAGGGTCGTCCTCAGAGACGAAATGGACGCTCCTCTGCTGGCTCAGCAAGATACGGTCAAGCTTCTCATTGACATTCTTGAGGTCCTTCTTGTACTTCTCTTCAGACCCAGCGTCGCCGCAAAATGTGCGGTCATAATCCTCGTTGTAATTGTCGTCGGACTGAGCGAGATTCTCCACCAGTTGCCAACCTTCATCGACGTCTTTGTTCAGGAAGTTACCGTTAGAAGCGGTGTCAAGCAGCATACGTATTTTGGGAAGGACACCACGGTAGAGAGTACTCAGTAATGACTCGTTGCTGAAACCATGGTGTGGGCACTGGCTGTGGTAACACTTGAAACGCTCCCATGCTTCACAGAATGATTCTAAGCTCTTCTGAGTGAAGCTGGAAATCTCATTCCTGAGACGTGCTGTTCTGGAGTTGGAGAAAAACTTGGCCAAGAATGCTTTCTTGCAACCATCCCAGGTGGTGATTGATCCCTTGGGAAGGTTTTTCTCCCATTGATGAGCCTTGTCTCCCAGGGAGAAAGGGAAGAGGCGCAACTTGTAACCATCCTCACTCACGCCGTTGATCTTGGTTAGCCCACAAAGACGGTCGAACTCGTCCAAGTGGTCGAGTGGATCCTCCATAGGCAACCCGTGAAACTTGTTTCCTTGGATCATGGTGATCAGACCACATTTGATCTCGAAGTTGTTGTTCGGCACGGCAGGAGGGACGATTCCAGCACGTTGAGTATGAGTGTTCGGTGCATCCCCAGCACCAATGTTTCGCGGTCCCTGATGTGGTTCATTCTGGTGTTCCATAGTGACTTGTGTGGGATGATCAGTGGGTTGACGAGCTTGTCATGGGCGTTGCAACCGATAGATTTCGTCGATCACAGGAAGGAGATTCTGATGCCCTCTTGATCTGGTGTGCATGCAAGGTTGCAATCAACAGGTACCTTAGATGCAAAACAAACAAGCAGACAACCAAAACAAGTCAGTACTCAGAATGATAATTGTATCAGAACTTAATCTTGCAATACTTGAAATCTTAAAGGTAGCAAAACGAATCCCAAATGGCAACGGCGCCAAATTGATACTAGGCTTTTTGTGTCTATCCTAGTAGGTTCAATTAACCTTATGTAGTTGTAATACTTAAGGTGTCAATCCAAATGGGATGATGCTAGTCACTCAAGATGCAATCAAAAAGTCACAAGTTAAGCCAATTCAAAAAGAGTGTTTTTCTAACAATCCTAGAATGGTCAAAATATAAAACGGAAATGAGTCACAGAAACAGAAACGAAAATGTATGACAAGAAGCAAACAAGAATAAGCGAAACCGAAAACGATTCTAAGCATGAACAAATGAAACAGTCTCGGGAATGTAATAAAATTTAGAAAGAAAAAAGTCCTAAGGATGGGGTAATTGATGTTGGTGGAGTATCCTAGTCTACAAAGTGTTTAACATACCACAAGCAAACTATCCCTAAACAATGAACATCACAACTTAGCTAATCCAATCTCTTGGCAACAGCTACTCAAACTCAACCACTTCCATACCTAACTCTCGCTAGAGAAACGTGGTTGAGCAGGCATGACCAACAAGTTCATTCACGTCAGCAAACATCCTAGACAACTAATCTCTTAGGCTAGGAACGTAAGTCTCTGGTACTAGTTGGTCAGACATTTCATCGAACACCTTTTGGGTGAGGAAATGTCTCGAACCTAGTTCCAATTGATCAGGGAGAAACTAGTAATTATAACTCTAGTCCAGAAGGGAATCATACAAATCAAGCTTAAACACCCTACATCCTAAGATCCTCCACCTAATCTATCCCATCCTCAAGAACTAACGCACTACTCAGATCCAGAAATCATCATCAACAATACAAACTCATAAAACATTGAAACAAGCATTCTTAGATAGGTAAAAATAAGATAAACAAGTTTGTCGAAGAAATCAAATGCAAATACTCAATGTATTAAAAGATATCTGGATACAAAGTCTGAGAACGGTTCTTGGTGGCTAGGGAAACCTTACAAAATAAAAACGAGATGAAAACTAAGATGTCCTCAGTCAAGACTTAACAAAATGTATTTATAGTAAAAACATGTAAATCCCTAAAACTTGAAACGACAAGGTGAAGCGTCGGTTTAGGAATCTCCTGAAGCGTGTAAGGTGGAACATCTTCCTCACATGTGCAAACGAGTAGTGGCTCGAGTGGGGGATGGTGTTGGCTCGAGTGGAGGAGGGTCGAGTCGACGGGCAGCAGCTCGAGCTGGAGGGTAGAGTCGATGGGTGGCGACTCGAACTGGGTGTATATGTCTCCACTAAAAAGGTGATAACTCTTGAACCACGCCTCTGATCGACTTGAAATAAACGGCATTGGAAAGATGACTCAATTCAATACAACTTTGATGAAGACGTCAAAAGCTGAATCCCTCACCCGGTGGCTCGAATGATGGCTCGAGTGCCGACTCGAGTGGTGCCTCTAGAGTGGCTCGATTGGCACAGATGAGAGTGGCTCGATTGGTGCAGCTGAGAGTGGCTCGATTGGTGCAGCTGAGAGTGGCTCGATTGGTGCAGCTGAGAGTGGCTCGACTGGTGCAGGTTGAGCGTGGCTCGATCCTCTGCGCTTCCAACGTCTCCTAGACACCTGAAATACTCCGAAATGCACAATATATGCAAGGATGATGCAGAAACTTCCTAAACATGCGAAGTGTACGAAAGAGGTTCTAAAATGATGCAAAACGACTAGTTGTCCTAGCTAAATGCATGACAAATACAAGCTAAGGAGCAAAATATAGACATATCAACCAGTCTAAAGCACGCAATACTATCGAATCAAGAAGACAAAGAAGAGAACAAGAAAGAAGCGTGTGTGCTTGTGACTATGTTGTGGTGTGTGGACTGAATATATTGTGGAACAGTTTTTGTTTTATTCTTTTACAGTTTTTGTTTTCAAAAACACATTAATTTCAGTTAGGAAAAATGTTTGCCAACTACTTCAAGTATTAACCAACACATAGCCACACATATAAACAATATAATGTTTTGTTAGTTACATGAAACTATTGTTATTACATAAGGACATGCATAAACAAACATGAGTTATGTGTACAACACCATAATCATCTAATTCCGATAATTTGTTTGCCGGAATCCGGTATTGACCGGCGTTGACCAATATTGACCAAAAAATTAAAAATTTATTTATTTTTTACAAAAAACAAAAGTTAAAAAAAATTACATAACTTTACTAAAAGATTACATAATAATTTTTTACTACAAAATAATACAACAAATATACATTTTCCTTTTATAGATTCAAAATTTGGTTTTTAATTTTATACCATATCATTTGTATACCCTATTATATTTTATTATGTAGCATGCTATTAAATATCTTTATATAACAAATATATAAAATAATGGTAAATCATTTTTTATGTGTAGTAATATAAGTAATGTAACTGATCATCTACTTATTAGTGAACAAATGTTTAAATTTTTAGTTGAACTGTTATATTTTTAGTTGAACTTTTTTTTTGATGAAATAAGTTTTGTCCACTACAAAATGTAGAAATACTTGAACAATACCACACAGTGAATTTTACTATTGTTTGCATCAAAATAATTTTATTTTTATTTTTTTGATGAATATACAAGCATATCCACCAAACTATGACCACATGGATATATATGATCAATGTGTTCAAGTTAAAAGAAAATTATTGGGCTATGGACTGGGGGCTGCAACACTTTGATCATATATATCCATGTGGTTATGGTTTGGTGGATATGTTTGGATGTTCATAAAAAAATGAAAACAAAAATGTTTTGTCCATGTTATATATTTAGTTGAACTTCTTTTTGATGAAATAAGTTTTTTCCATTACAAAATGTAGAAATACTTGAACAATACCACTTAATGAATTTTATTATTGTTTACATAAAAATAATTTTGTTTTTATTTTTTTGATGAACATTCAAGCATATCCACCAAACTATGACCATATGGATATATATGATCAAGATGTTCAAATTAAACGGAAATTATTGGGCTATGGATTCGGAGCTGCAACACATTGATCATATATATGTGGTCATGATTTAGTGGATATGTTTGGATGTTCATAAAAAATTAAAACAAAAATGTTTTGGACTATGGACTTGGGGCTGCAACACCTTGATCATATATATCCATGTGGTCATGGTTTGGTGGATATGTTTGGATGTTCATAAAAAAATAAAAACAAAAATGTTTTGATGCAGACAAGAGTAAAATTCATTAAAAGCGTTTTGTTAAAGTATTTTTTACATTTTGTAATGGACAAAACTTATTTCATCAAAAAATTTCAACTAAAAATGTGACAATTCAACTTAATGTAACTGGTCATCCACTTATTATTGAACAAATGTTCAACTAAAAATGGACAGTGTATAATATACTATTTAAAAAATATATATATAGCAATATACATCTTAAAATGTAGAAAAATATAATTACAATATATTGTATAAAATGAACAAATATTTTTTGATAATAATTAACTAAAATGTTACAACAAAGAAAATAATAAAAGATAGAGATAGAAACCAAATAATAAAGTAAAAGAAAACAAAAAAAATAATAAATATATATATATATATATATCTTTAGAAGAAATAGAGAAGAGAGAAAAAGTTGAGATGTGTTTGGTTTGGTGAAGGAGTACTATGTAATTTTTAAGGGGAAAAGTATAGTAGTAGTAGAAAGTGGGTGTAAGTGTTATTAGAATTTGAGAAAGTAGGTGTATATGTAATTTTCTCTTAACTAATAACCAATGATTTTTTTTTGTCTTCGGTTAGGAATTGTCATTTAAGGGTTAGAAATTAATTTGACATGTGACATTAAAATTAAAATTGATATCGGTTCGGTTTACATGGGTTGGAATTAATAACTAGGTTTTGAGAAAAAAAAAGGTAAAGTCACGCGGTGACAAAATTGGAATTAGGTGCGTCGATTCATAAAGGATGATTTGGTGGGTATTAGCACAGGGAAAATGCTCTCACTCGCGGAACGCACGTTTTGTGCGAATGGGGATGAAATAACGCAATCTGATTGGTTGAAAAAAACAGAAATAGTAGCTCTCCTCCTCCTCCTCTTTTATTTTGGTTTTGTTAAAACGTTAGCCCAAAAACCATAAACTGACTGCTCTCTTCTCTTTTATTTGTTTTATATGTTCTGTGAGTGAATCATTGGTTAAATATATATCTCTTCTCTTACCCAAATTTGATGTTGAAGCTCTCTGGAATCACCCGGCGGGAGTGAGTCAACTCGGTTTCTGTTCCACAGTTTTTTTTTCAGTCACACACCACAACACAGTCACAAGCACCATGGCTAGTAAGCATGATTATTGGTCTATTAAAAAGCTACCATTACAGCCTTCCTATTACTCCATGCTTCTTTTCACAAGCTGTTATTGGTCATATGAAGTCTGAAGCTGTTAATAATCAAGCCAACACATGGAGGTAAGGGTGGGAAAGAATTTAATATGTTGTCTTACGGCTTCTTGTCCAATAGATGGCTTGTTGCAATAGTCAAAAGTACTATTAATACCTTTTTAATATTTATCGGTTTTGAAGTAATGTAAGTATTTTTTATTTTTTTTAGGGAATTAGGATAGTGCAAAGTGCTGTGACTCGTTTTTTTTTTTTTTTTTTTTAAGCAAACTTTAACATGATCTATTCAAAGTCCAAATTCGGTAATTGTTATTATTTTTTAATCCATAATGTCGCCACAATTGTGCATTGCAATCTCTTTGATTACATTTTATTTTTCAGGTCTTTTTTTCTTATAAATAATCATAGTATCATACACTTAGCATAAATAATTAAACCAAAAAGAAGTTTTTCGCCTCTTTGTTGTTGTAACCACGATTATATGATCAACTACATATACAAAACCTATTAGTTTCTTTCAAAGTGTGTAATCGTTTTAAAGAAATGATTTAATTTTTGTTTCCGAACAATATATACCCAGAAACGATAAGAAGGTGGTTCATTTAATTTAATTGCTCTTACAAATAGATATCAGGCAAGGATAGGTATACTTTAAGACAAATTCTCTGCGTAAAACAATGTTCTTCACCTTTATATTTAAACAAAGTAGGACACAAGAATTCTTAATACCAAGTATTCTTAGGGAGGCAAATAGATGCTGAGAACGATGGTAAAAATATGAGAAAGTGATTTTTTTTTTTTTTTTTTTTTTAATATATGAGATGGGCACTTAGTTCTCAAGGAAAACGAAGGATTTAGCGTGACAAGGAATCTATTGCCATCGTCTAATGATGCCGAGTCGTTTTCGTATAATTAGATTACA
Organism: Camelina laxa; assembly: GCA_024034495.1. Lineage (NCBI taxonomy): Eukaryota > Viridiplantae > Streptophyta > Magnoliopsida > Brassicales > Brassicaceae > Camelina > Camelina laxa. The sequence continues at coordinate 14,861,219 of CM043881.1, forward strand.
AAGTCGCCAAGATTCTTGAGTACTTTATTGATGCAAACAACAATATTATTTTATTTTTATGTGTATTAAACAACAATTATTTAAAACCAAAGGAAACATGGACATAATGAGTTACAACGACAATGACAACATTCATTTTGGTTGATTATTTATAATGTAATAAGAAAGACGGCAATGCACAACGATGGCGACATTATGAGCTTGGGAAATCTGAAAGGAAAGAGGAGGGATTCAACAACATTACAAAACTTTCACTACAAATAGATTACCACTAATTTAGATTTTTCTCACAACAGCTAAGATAAGAAAACAAGTTTAAGAGAAAACCAAAGCTAAACACAAGACAAATGGCGAAGAACCTCAACTCCGTCAGCTTTACCGTTCTCTTGCTTGTCCTCTTAACCGCTTCCACCGGTATTACTTTACTAGATTTCTCTATTATACTTTGCAACTGTATTCTAATAATCTTGTGGCTGATGATATTCATGAATGTCTCAACATCTAGGGATCCTCAAGAGTGAGGCTCAAACATGCTCCACGTTCTTAGACGAGTGCGGGCCAGCTCCGTTCCCAGGTACAAATGCTGATTGCTTTAAGTGTTGCAAATACACATACGGGAGTCCTCCAGCCTGTAAAGGGCTTGTTGAGGGAAGCGACAAACACTGCCATTGCTACCAAAATCCGTAAGGTTTGAAATAACCTTACGTACCAAATGTAACTTGTGTTTTCACTATTGTAATTGTGTGGAGAATTTTCATGTTCATTTGTACGTTTATGTTCCAAGTTTCGTTTGCTTCCGTAATAATAAACAGCAAGGAAAAACCTAATGATCATTGCTTCCCCCAAGTGAAAGTCATGTTATGTGCTATTTTCTTTCATTCTTATGAATTAAAAACTCATTATGCGTTTGTGTTTGTAATAACAGAGGAAGGAGATAAATATTTCTGTGTTATTCATCTTTGAGTATGAGTACAAATATATATCAATACAGAAGCGTAGCCAGCAAGTCGTAATAACTACAGAGATTTGTAGAGAATATACAATGCAGAATATGGAAACTAATGAACTCTAGTATCATGATATATGGGATCTGATTTCAGAGGAAATAATATCCCATTACCCCCCTCAAGCTGGAGCATGCAGATCGAGGATGCCCAGATTGCCACAAAATGTTCCCCCTCAAGCTGGAGCATGCAGATCGAGGATGTCCAGATTGCCAAAAATGTTTGAAAACTTGATCGGCCTAGAGGTTTGGTGAAGATGTCTGCTAACTGTGCATTACTTTGAACATGAACAAGATGAATATTGCGAGACTGAATCTCGTCACGGACAAAGTGACGGTCGTTTTCAATATGCTTTGTACGCTCATGGAACACCGGGTTCGTGGCAATATGAATAGCTGATTTGCTATCACAATAAAGACGCATTGGTTGTGGATGGAGGACCCCAAGATCATGCAGAACACGCTTGTGCCAAATGAGTTCCCTGGTGATATAAGCCATTGCTCGGTATTCACCTTCAGCGGACGACATACTCACAGTTTTCTGCTTCTTTGTTTTCCATGAGACAGGAGGCATGCCAACCTGAATGAAATAACCTGAAACAGACCGCCGTGTTAGACGACAATCAGAATAATCCGAATCACACCATCCAGTGATTTGGAAATTTGATTGTGCATTTAACAGGATTTCTTGACCAGGATTGCCTTTTAAGTATCGAACAACCCTGATAGCAGCTTCCAATGATCCTCAAGAGGTTTCTTCAAAAACTGAGCAAGGAATTGAACAGAATAAGCCAAATGTGGACAAGTTGCAGCCAAGTAAATGAGGCGACCAATCAAGCGACAGTATGGCTCCGGTTCAGACAGAAAAGGAGAAGTGGAGACAGCAAGCTTGTGATTTTGTCTGAGTGGAAAAGTGTCGAGTTTGCATCCAAGCAAACCAGCATCGGCGACAATCTCAAGAGCATATTTACGTTTACTTAGGTAGAAGCCTTGTGAACTGCGAGAGACCTCAATACCCAAAAAATATTTCAGAGCTCCTACGTCTTTCATCTTAAAACAGGAAGTGAGATAGCCTTTAAACACAGTAACAGTTTCAATGGAGTTTATAGAGACGATCATATCGTCAACATATATCGGTAGATGAATTCTGATTCCCCCTTTATCAAAGAAAAATAACGAGTAATCGGATAAAGACTGAACAAAGCCGTATTCTCGCAAGGCGGTGGTCAGCTTAGCAAACCAACAGCGGGGTGCTTGCTTAAGACCATATAACGATTTACACAAACGACAAACCTTGTTACTATCAGCCTCTAAATATCCTGGATGAGGCTTCATGTACACTTCTTCTTGGAGATCGCCATGCAAGAACGCGTTGTGGACATCCATCTGATGAACCGGCCAGTTATTTCCTGCAGCAACTTCGAGAAACATGCGTACTGTTTGCATTCGCGCAACAGGAGCAAAAGTTTCGCCATAGTCGACACCTTCTTTTTGGCGATTACCAAGAGCTACCAGACGTGCCTTGTAACGTTCAATGGTCCCGTCTGCATTATGTATTATCTTGTACACTCATTTAGAGCCAATGGCTTTCTTCCCATGAGGCAAATCCTCAATCTTCCAAGTCTAATTAGCCTCTAAAGCTTCAATTTCAGACCGCATTGCCTGTTTCCAAACCTGTCGCTGAAGAGCTTGCTTATAACTTGTCGGTTCAACAGCGGTGGTGATAGCAACCAAATAGGCACGATGGGGTTCGGAAAAACGAGCACAACTCACATAATTATGAATGGGGTGGAGGGATTTTGAAGTACTTAACAACCGCGTCTGTGCTGTATGGATCTGGTAATCCTGTAATTTAGCCAGAAAATTGCGTTGACGCTCACCACGACGGAGAGGGACAGGATCCGGATTCAGAACAGGAAGAACCACGGACGGAGATGATGTGGACCTCGGAAGTGAGGTTGGAGATGGGTTCGGTGTTGGTGTGAGTAAGCATGGCGATGGTGAGGCACCATCACGAACAGGATAGCCACGATCAGAGTTTGGCAATGATGTCGATGTTGATTCAGGATTGAGGGTGTTGTCGGATGGATTAAGTGGAGATGATGGGCCTGAGGACAGAGCTAAACCGTTGGGCCTATCACCTTCATCCTCTAGTGGGAAAAGTGAATAAGAGGCCCATAGAATGTTTCCTTCATTTTCTTCGAGTTCGACGTCGGGAGAAACGGATTGATCATACGGAAATTCTGTTTCACAAAATTTAACATCCCGTGAAATAAAAAATTGATTGGCATCAAGATCATAGAGTCTCCAAGCCTTTTTACCATATGGATATCCCATAAAAATGCATTTTCGACTCCTTGATGCAAATTTGTCACCTTGATGCCGTTGATTATGAGCATAACAGAGACTCCCAAAAACTTTTAAATGAACGTACGTTGGAGGAGACCTATGTAACTTCTCACAAGGAGTGACACCATTGAGAACATAACTGGGAGTGCGGTTGATCAAATAGGCGGCTGTCAAAATGCACTCTCCCCAAAACGTGATAGGCAAATGTGCTTGGAACCTTAAAGCTCTTGCAACATTTAAAATGTGTCGATGTTTCCTCTCGACTATTTCGTTCTGTTGAGGAGTATCAACACAAGAAGTTTCATGTAGTATTCCCTGGCTGCGAAAGTAGGCACCAAGACTTGTGAACTCAGTTTCGTTGTCGCTTTGGACTCGCTTCACTTGTGTTTGAAATTGTCTTGCGGCCATGGAGATTAAACCTTTGAGATTGTCAGCAGTTTCAATTTTAGTACGTTGAAGATATATCCAGACACTACGGGAGTAATCATCAACAACAGTAAGAAGATAACGAGCACCGGAGGATGATGCAGTGTAGTAAGGACCCCAAATATCACAGTTAATAAGCTCAAAAACAGATGTGGTTTTATTATTACTGATTGGGAAACAAGAACGTGTTTGTTTTGCGTGGAAACAGACATCACACGCCTTATTGGAAATAGCAGAATCAACAGAAACAGAAACATGCGGGAGTGAACCAACTACTTTTGCAGACGGATGACCCATCCGTTGATGCCACAACGTGTAATCCTTTGTCTCTTGTGTTGTGACTTGTGTGACTGACTCTGTTCTGCAAAAGCGGAAGGTTCCACCGTCTCTCTTACCCGCACCAATCATCATCCTCGAACCGCGGTCTTGAATGACAAGAAACTGATCAGCTAATTATGTAATACACTTATTTTCATAAATTAACTAGCCCAGGAAATGAGATCAGATTGCAACTCTGGAACATAAAAAACCGACTTCAAAGACAGATGAGATCGCAACAAAACAGTGCCTTCTTGACACGGTACCCGTTCACGACCATCAGCTAAAATAACTAACACTAGTTCCATAGGTCTTACGTTTGTAAGAATATCAAAGTTGTTGGTCAAATGATGAGAAGCGCCTGTATTTAATATCCAAGAAGGAGACAACAACTTACCAGACTGGTTTTCGTTGCTAGAACTAGCCCCATTAGTGGAACAACCATTTAGCAGCTTCACAAGATTGTTCCACTGGATGTCACTTAAGCCGCTAACACCGTCACGATCCTTCTTCGTGATCACATAGTTGGCTTGTGTCGGAGATGGAACTGGTGGAACATGAACAACATTTGCATAACTCGGCAAGCGACTGCGACCAGCAAAAGAGAGACCACCACCACTACCACGACCCTTTGCTTGCATTGTAAGGCTGCGGGGACGATCACCCCACCATTCAGGGTAACCAACAACCGCAAAACAACTATCAGAAGAGTGCCCTCCACGATTGTAGTGTTTGCAGATAGACATAGTGGTATCATTTTGGACCATAGATTGGTGACGAGGTCGTTGTTGTTGAACAGCAAAAGCAGAGACCTCAGAAACCGCTTCGGTCTTCATAACATTGTTGGGGAGGTCTTCTTCCTAACGAACAGCATTGTATACTTCCTCCATGGGCTGAATGGGAATGCGGGAGACCAAACTAGACCTCACCGTATGGAAAGACTCATCGAGGCCTGACAAAAAATCATGAACTTTATCTTCCTCCCAATCTTGTTCTTGGAGAGAGTTCAAGTGACATTCAACCTTGCCATAATGGCAAACCCGTAATGGTCGGTGATTAGCCATGCTGTCCCAAATACGGTTCAGCTTCCCATAGTAGGCTTCAATAGCAAGCCCCCTCTGTTTGCAACACGCGAGTTCTGCCTTGAGCTGTTGAATGCGGGGACCATTAGTGATAGAGAAGCGTTTCTTCATATGATCCCACAAATCTTTCGCAACATCATGGTGATAAATGTTAGAACGAAGAGACGGCTCCACTGTCATACGTATCCACGAGACTAGCAAGGCTTGGATAGTCCACCAGTCGTCGAGATCAGGAGATCCTTCAGCTGGACGAGAAATTGAGCCATCCAAGAAGCCAAACTTCTTGCGTGAAGCCAGAGCAGTCTTCATTCCACGGGCCCATTCGTCATAGTTCGTACCTTTCAATAACGGATGAGAAATGACAGCACCGGGATTGTCGGCGGCTGTCAAATCATACGGGGAGATCGTGCAGGCGAACTTCCACCGTTGTCGGGGTCGGGTTCATCGGAGTCAAAGTCGTCGAGTTCATCGTGGTCGGGTTCAGTGGGTTGAGATTGGAATCACCAACGGTGTGACTCATTGTCGTTTTTTAAAAAAAAAATTGGTTCAGGCTCTGATACCAAGTAATAACAGAGGAAGGAGATAAATATTTATGCGTTATTCATCTTTGAGTACGAGTACAAATATATATCAATACAGAAGTGTAGCCATCAAGTCGTAATAACTACAGAGATTTGCAGAGAATATACAATGCAGAATATGGAAACTAATGAACTCTAGTATTGTGATATATGGGATCTGATATCAGAGGGAATAATATCCCATTAGTGTTTCCTCACCTTCTTTCCAAATTCTTCCCCAAGAAAACTCTCCATAAGTGTAACTACATCTTGCCATATAGAAACTTGGAGAGTAAGATCAATTTATATAAACTTGGTTGTTTAGATCTGTCAAGTTGGATTGTTTTTTTTGGTGAACGACCAGGGCGAACCCCCCACATTTTATTATGAAAACTCAAATACAATTACACGCGGACTTGCCTATGGCTACAGACACCAGACGCATCATCACACAACAAAGGTTCAACTAAGACAGGAACTGTATCAAAAACATGAAAACCAAGCAATAAAGAAAAAGCATAGTTGGCTAATGCATCCGCTAAGCGATTAGCTTCCCTATAAACGTGGACAGTCAGGTTGGAATGTATTTTTAAGCAAAAATACATTCAGCACTAGATGCAATTGCAAATATGTGGTAGGTCAACCACAATCTACTTCGTTAATTCTATCAATAACTTTGTACGGGCCTACATTACGAGTAGCTTTCTGTGCCAAATTGTTCCACACGGAGTGTCCTGCTTCATGGACTATTTTAGTTTACAATCGGTGTGTTGTTATTCTTAGAAGGTTGAGATACTTGTCGGGTGGCTTTGTAAACCGCTATGAAATATTTCACCGTATTTTGTTTCCTCGAGAAAAGATAATGGAAACAAATTTTTAGCAAGTTGTATCTTGAAATCGTTCTATCTTGAATCGCTCTATTTAAATGTGTAACTGTGGAAGTTTTTTAAAATTGTTAAATTGTTAAATTTATTATACTAATTTTCTGAATGGTAGGTATTACATGAATATAACTATTGAACTATCTACAATGTGAGTAGGAAACATGCTAATCATACTAATACATAATTTATACATGAATTGAAGAAATTTCGATGATCGAAGTAGTGAACCTTTGAGGAATAATATTGCCATATTGTTATGTGTATTATATATGGTTAGCCCTAATCTCTATGGCTTGTATTGGATTCTCTTCACCAAGCAATCCTTCTATTATTAGTTCGGGAGTATATTTAGCACAGTAACATTTTTTTTTGTAAGATTTACATAATAAACTTTTGTTATTTATCCAAAAACATACTTAAAACAATTAATCTAAAAGAAATTACTATTCATCATTTAAATTTTCTAAATATTTTAGGTGATGGGGACGAGGATGCGGAAGAGGGGAGGAAGGATGGAGATGGCATGCATATTGAATCGGTTGATGAGGGGAGGAATGTAGTCACTGAGGATGCAATGTCGGCTATGGGTGCAGTTGGGCTTGTAGCCAGACAGTCGGGAGATCAACATGCCGTCAAGCCTGGAGGACTTGCAGCAAATACTCGAGGAGCTCAGTCTGAGGTAACTCTGTGACCCTCTCTTCCTTGGGTTTCAAAACAGCTCATAAACTAACCTCAAACCCTTCTACTCCTTCGAACAGGCACTACAAGAAAACAGCCAAATAGCGACTGCACTATTAGTCATATTTAGGCGCTAAACGGTGTGTTACAACTAAATAGCGACTAAAACTAGTAGTCGTAAATCGAGAGTCGCTAAAATAAATAGTCATAAAATTAGTCGCCAAATAGCGACTACATTACGACTAATACTCATAGTCGTAAAAATAGTCGTAGCATAGTCGATTTTAGTCCTCGTCACTAACACTAAAATTTCAGATCTGCAAAAAAAAACCCATATAATTATCAGATTTCCCTAGATATATCTCCATGTTTAAATTCATGTAACTAACTTTCTAGAACTCTTCCATAACTTGAATAACTCACTACAAGAAAACATGGATTTACCGACTGCAAAATCAGTAACTATACAGTCACTAACTACTTAGTCACGACTGCTTGGCGACTGACATACGTAGTCGTTAAACAGTGCGACGCTAAAAAAATCAGTCGCTAAAAAGTCGCAATGGAGCTACTGGCGACTGATAATTGGGGTCGCTCTTCCCTCGCCAAACAGTCGCTAAAGTTGCGACTGAATTGCAACGCTTTAGCGACTGATATGGTTACTCATTTGCGGCTTTTTGGGTACTGTTTTATTTACGTTTTGGTGACTGTTTTGCGACTGTTTAATTATCATGTTTTTTAAACAATTATGGTAAAAATGCATTATTTGATTTTGTAATACCAAAACTGATTAAGAAAACATGTACTAAAACATAACAAACATGAAATTAAACAACGACATAAGTACCATGTTTTTACAAAAGTTGCAAAAGTTCCAAAAAACATCCAAATATCCAAGCGTGTTGCAAATATTACATGAGGGAACCTAACTTTGAAAATCAGCAGGGTTTGGGTCATTGGTTTGAGACTCAATGAAGGCGACATAGTTTGGGTTAGTCTTGAGGAAGCTCACCAAGCGTGAGATCTCTGCTCGTTGCTTAGATGCAACCCGCAAAGCCTCAGCTGCAACCCGTGAAGCCTCTGCATCATGCTCTGCTTGTAGAGCTGCTTGTTTCTCTATCTTGCGGTTAGCGTCTTCAAGCTGTTGTTGCAGGGTTGTGAAAGTAGAAGAGCTTCCAGGGTACTTCCGCTTTCCGTTGATGTAACTTCCTAGGCTTCCAACTCCAAAGTATGTTCCTCTATCATTTATGTAAGTAGACTCCATACACAAAACAGAAAGAAGCTTATTAGAAAGAAAGTATTATAATTACTTAACAATGAAAAACTTAATAGCTTATTAGAAAGAAGCAAATTACCTGAAGAAAGAACTCATCATCCTCCTCGTGAGATAGCTCTGATCGACGTGAAGTACCATCTGAATACTCATTATTATCCTGAGCAGCCAACTTAGCTTCCCTTCTTTTCTTATATGCCTCATGAACTGCTTGCGCTTTCTTATCCACAAAAGTACCATCTTTTTTGGTACCACAAAAGTAATCTTTTCCAGTCACATTTTATCATTTCCATAACCTATTTACATTTCTTATTTTTTATTTGGTACCTTAGTTTTTTTAAGGCTAAAGGCAATATATGGCATTATATATTCCACAAAAGTATCATATACGCCTATAAGTAAAAGAACTTTGTTGGAACCTAAAATAGTTAATTTTTTGGTAAATAAAATTAGGAATTTTTGTTTTTGTTTTTTTTTGGCAAAATTTACATGCAAATGGTAGTTTAAATTAGTTAACTATGACTTTATAAATATGAGTCATTACACCAGAAAAAAAAAATAATAAAAAAAAATTACCTAAAAGCTCGTCGATGTTCATAAATTTTGGTATCAACGGCCTAAACAGAATCTTAATATATACTACTAGGTATTAGTTTACGTAATGCATGGTTGAATGCATAATAAATTTTATTATATTTATGAAATTTTGTTAAAATAAAATATTATTTTTTATTAACAATAACATCAAATAAATATTTTTTTTTCTACTATAATATGAATCTCAGAATTTCTTATAGCAATGATGTGCAAGTTAAAACTTACATTTGTGTTAACATTTTTGGGTATGATTATTTATTATACAAGTTTAAAATATATAAATATTTCTATAGTATAAATATCAACAAATACTACAAAAACATTATTACAAAATGATAAGTTATATTAATATAAATAATAATATAAAAAAAATCAAACATTTTGCTAATATGATTGAATCTATGTTTATCATGTTTTATAGAGGTTAAATATTGAATTAAAGAGTTTTTCTTAATTTCATTGTAAACCTAATATTGTAGTATAGTAAAATTGAATAAAATAAATTATCAAAAAATTTAGTAACTATGTATAAAATTATTGTGTTTAAAATATTCCTCATTTCAAAGCAATATATATATATATATATGTGTGTGTGTGTGTGTGTGTGTGTGTGACTATAAGTTTAGCTACCAAAATAATTAAAAAATATTAAAGTTTAACAAAAAAAAACATTTTCTCTTGAAAAATAAATAAACTAGTGGGAGGAATGAATGTAGAATTATTGGGTAGGAGTTAAATTTGAGTTAATGTAGAGTTACATTTGAATTATTGGGTAGGCTTTAAAGACTTGTTTACCGTCCCTACAAATCACCACATGATCTTTTCTTGTGTTTTGTCCTCACTCGCACAGTTCCGATAATCACTTCCTAGAAAGTCACCCATCATGAGACAACTCCAGCTCAAGCACGCTTAACTCTAGAGTTCTCTCAGGATCCTTGACCGAAAATATATGTGCACTTTGGTGACATAGGTGGCCAAATCAATTATTGTAAACTTCTTCGCAAGTCTCTTAAACTGGGGTGTCACATTTCTTTTTTTAATCATTTTTCATTTTACTTAAATCACAAAGACCAAATTTTTAGTTAAGTTCTTTTTGTTCTCAAAAACTTCAAATCTGAAATAAAATAAATATTATATTGATCTTTACATATTTATCTATTGGATCACAAAACAAAATAGACTTTATAAATAGAGTTTAGAGACTTTACAAAACAAAATAGACTTTATAAATGGATAATTATATTTGATCTTTAAATATTATTATATTGATTTTTATAAATTATTAAAAATGATACATGAATATGTGAGATAACCAGAGTACAAATAGGGAATTAGAGATGAATCTTTTCAATTACATGACCTTGTTGTATGGTTAATATTGTAGAAGAGTATGAAAATAATGACTTATAAGATGCTAATCTAAAATAGACAATGGAGATAAACCTTTTAAAACATAAAAAAACAATTAAAGATATACATATCATACAACTCTAAATTTAAAATTTTAAAATTTAGAATTAAGCTTTTATAATAATATTTAAATTGATTTTTTAATCCATACAACATAAATAACAAAAAAAAAAACAGACAGCAAAAAAGAAATATTTGAGATATAGTAGAAAAGGACGAGAGAGTGAAAGAATGAGTGACCTAGAGAACAAGAGAATGAGTATTTGTAGGAAGATAAGTAATGAAAAAATACATTTAGAAAAATAAGAGTTACAATTCTAATTTATTATTTGTTTTAATACAATTGAGTGGAGAAATATAATTAATGCATAATTTATATGATTTTAGTTTTATATTAAAATGTAAGTTAAATATCAAAATTTAATGTTTTTTAATTTGTATCTTAATATAATTTTTTTGTGTTAAAGTTGCATTGCCAAAAGACTAATAAGGAGAAATTGAAACCTTACTTTTGTTTATACAAGGTAGAGACTTCGATAATTTGACAAGTACCTAAACCGGAATAGAAGCCATCTAAGCTATCCACGTCGACATTTTTTGGGGAAAATATTAAATATCCTTAATGAATCAATGGTTAAAAAAGAAAGCACTTAACCAGATTATTAATCATAATTTACAAAAACCACGTAATTTATACTATGAAAGATGGCCAACTCTCTCCATCTGAGTGACACGCCAGCAGTGGAGTGAATGACACATGTTTGTCCTCATTAAAAGCAAACAAACCTAAACTAAAAGGAATATGAAACATCTTTTATGTCTTTTCTTCGTTTTTTTTATATATCACAAACAATTTCAATATTTACCCAAGAAATTTAGAGAGGTTCAGAATATGTCCCAAGAAAATAGATGCATTACCAAAAGACAAAAGGGCATCAGGAGTGAATCAAATAGCCATTTCTTCCTCTTGGCGTAAACCACAAATTTATGGACATATGCTTTACGCGTTGCAATTTTGTCGACAATTTGAAGAATTACAGCTGTAATCGAGATATTGGTTAATACTGTAGAGAAAAATAAAAATGTAGAATGTTGGTTTAGAAAAATACAGAGACAAAGAAAAATGATAGTTAAATAAATTAATAAATGGTTGTATCCATATTTAGAAGTTGTCAAAAAAAATGAACTTCTTATTAAAAAACAAATTCTAGAGTTATATTCAAGAAATTGAAGAACTAACATGAAAGGAAGACGTCTATCTTAATTATTGTAACCCCTCCCCGACGGCCACCTCTTAGTGGGCCCATGTCCAATCCCAGTCCATGGGCCCACCTTACTTAATGGGCCTCACGTCCTCTCACTAGGCCAATGAGTCCATTTATATCCGACTGCCGGTTTGCTACATCCGAGAGGTTTCAAAGACTTGTTACCGTCCCTACAAATCACCACATGATATTTTCCTGTGTTTTGTCATCACTCGCACAGTTCCGACAAACACTTCCCGGAAGGTCACCCATCCTGAGACTACTCCAGCAAAAGCACGCTTAACTGTAGAGTTCTCTCAAGACCCTTGACCGAAAAGATAATTGAACTTTGGTGACATAGGTGGCCACATCAATTCTTTTGAACCTCTCTGCAAGTCTCTGAAACTGGGGTGTCACAATTTCTAACGTCCCGACCGCCACATCTTAGTTGTCCCCATGTCCAATCCCAGTCCATGGTCCCACCTTCCTTAATGGGCCTCACGTTCTCTCACTAGGCATGTGAGCCCATCCATATCCGACGGCCGGTTTGCTATGTCCGGGAAGTTTTAAAGACTTGTTACCGTCCCTACAAATCACCACATGATCTTTCCATGTGTTTTGTCCTCACTCGCACAGTTCCGACAGTCACTTCCCGGAAGATCACCAATCCTGAGACTACTCTAGCATAAGCACGCTTAACTGTGGAGTTCTCTCAGGACCCTTGACCAAAAATATAAAGTGCACTTTGGTGACATAGGTGGCCAAATCAATTCTTTTAAACCTCTCCGCAAGTCTCTGAAACCGGTGTGTCACAAGTCACCCCCACTAGGCACTAACAGATCGCAACGTCCTCGTTGTGCACCAAGACCATCACCCCCGACGGTGTGAGCCCACTCAACTCCACACTCGTCTAGGTTCGGCTCTGATACCACTTGTAACGCCCCAACCGTCACCTCTTATTGCGCTTCATGGTCAATCCCAGTCCAAGGACCCATCTTCCTTAATTGGCCTCACGTCCTCTCAATACGCCCGTGAGCCCATCCATATCCGACGGCCGGTTTGCTATGTCCGGGAAGTTTTAAAGCCTTGTTACCGTCCCTACAAAATACCATATGATCTTTCCCTTGTTTTGTCCTCACTCGCACAGTTCCGACAGTCACTTCCCGGAAGGTCACCGATCCTGAGACTACTCCAGCATAAGCACGCTTAATTGTGGAGTTCTCTCAGGACCCTTGACCGAAAAGATAAAGTGCACTTTGGTGACATAGTGGCCAAATCAATTCTTTGAAACCTCTCCGCAAGTCTCCGAAACCGGGGTGTCACAATTCACCCCCACTAGGCACTAACAGATCGCAACATCCTCGTTGGCAACAAGACCGTCACCCCCGACGGTGTGAGCCCACTCGACTCCACACACGTCTGGGTTCAGCTCTGATACCACTTGTAACGCCCCAATCGTCACCTCTTATTGCGCCCCTATGGCCAATCCCAGTCCATGGGTCCATCTTCCTTAATTGGCCTCACGTCCTCTCACTAGGCCCGTGAGCCAATCCATATCCGACGGCCGGTTTGCTACGTCCGGGAAGTTTTAAAGACTTGTAACCGTCCCTACAAATTACCATATGATCTTTCCCTTGTTTTGTCCTCACTCGCACAGTTCCGACAGTCACTTCCCGGAATGTCACCCATCCTGAGACTACTCCATCATAAGCACGCTTAATTGTGGAGTTATCTCAGGACCATTGACTGAAAAGATAAAGTGCACTTTGGTGACATAGGTAACCAAATCGATTCTTTTAAACTCTCCGCAAGTCTCTGAAATCGGGGTGTCACAATTCACCCCCACTAGCCATTAACAGATTGCAACGTCCTCGTTGCGCACCAAGATTGTCACCCCCGACGGTGTGAGCCCACTCGACTCCACACACGTCTGGGTTCGGCTCTGATACTACTTGTAACGCCCCGACCATCACCTCTTAGTAGGCCCCATGTCCAATCCCAGTCCATGGGCCCACCTTCCTTAATTGGCCTCACGTCCTCTCACTAGGCCCGTGAGCCCATCCATATCCAACGGCCGGTTTGCTACGTCCGGGAAGTTTTATAGGCTTGTTACCGTCCCTACAAACCACCACATGATCTTTCCCTTGTTTTGTTCTCACTCGCACAGTTCCGACAGTCACTTCCCGGAAGGTCACCCATCCTGAGACTACTCCAGCATAAGCACGCTAGAGTTCTCTCAGGACCATTGACCAAAAAGATAAAGTGCACTTTGTTGACATAGGTGGCCAAATCAATTCTTTTAAACTTCTCCGTAAGTATCTGAAACCGGGGTGTCACACTATTCTTGATAAAAGAAAATGTTAGTGGGGGTTATTGGTATTAGATTTGAATAGAGTTTTAAAGACTTTAACTGTTATGTAGAATATATTATTATAAGATCAAGATTTTGTTAAATTCTGCCAAATTTTAGTGTTATTAGTTTGTTATTTGTAAAAAGTCATTTAAAATCTTAACAAATTTAGGTTATTGGATTCAGACTTTTATAAAATCATTAAAAATTTTGTGTTATTCAATTAAAACAAAAAGAATCTAGGATTGTTAATGAATTCAAATATTATGTTATGGGTTCATGATTTTCTACACATTCTTTGTGGGGGTTATTGGTTTGGGATTTGAGTAGAGTTTTAAAGACTTTAAATGTTATTTAAAATCTGTTGTTATTAGATCAAAATTTTATTAAAGTTTATTGTTATTAGTTTATGATTTGTAAAAAGTCATTTAAAATTTTAACAAATCTGAGTTATTGGATTCAGACTTTTATAAAGTCATTAAAAGTTTTGTGTTATTCAATTAAAACAAAAGAATATATGAATGTTGATGAATTCAATTATTATGTTATTGGTTCATGATTTTATATACTTTCTTCACAAAATAAAGTCATGGAAAGTATCACAAAAATACATAAATTGTTTGGAGCATTTTACAAGATTTTAGAAAACTAATAAACAAAACTATAAAATACTCTCTAGCAATCCTTAAAAATCTTTCACTTATAGACTTTTGATGATTTTGTTGAAATCTTCAAAATTCTTTATAAATTAGAGTCCAATAACACCCCCTTCACAAAATAAATCATGGAAAATATCACAAAAATACATAGATTGTTTGGTGCATTTTACAAGATTTTAGAAAATTAATCAACAAAACTATATAATACTCTCTAGCAATCCTTAAAAACATTTCCTTTATTCACATTTGACGATTTTGTTGAAATCTTCAAAATTCTTTATAAATTAGATCTAATAACACCTCCTTAGTGTTTCATAGTATTTAATTGAGAAGCTTAAGTATGAATATATCTAAATACTTAACCTTTTTATGAATGAATGTAAAATTTATTCAACCAAAAAAACTCTTTGTTACAAAATATGCATCCTGAGATCAAACTTTCATTTGAAAAATATATTTTTTTGATGTTTTAAACAAGAATTATAGAATGTTTAAATCTTTCAAAACAAAGTTGTTCATGCATGTATATCTAATAAATCAATTACAAAATAAAAAAAAACTATTGAAGTATTAAAAGATCAACGTTAAATTATATTTTTCAAGATTTCTACAATTTAAAAAAAAACAAAAATAATTTCTACATATATAAAAAAATAAATTAGTAACAAGATTGTTTAAAAAATAGTAAACTATAAACGCACACATAGCGGGGATATTTCATCTAGTGAAACCATAAAAATAAAAAAAAAAATAAAAAAAACTCAAGGCTGTTATATTACGTACCAGTTCATGACATTCAATTGAGTTTGTCGTGTATAGTTCTTCGTCGTTTGAGTTTTCAAAAAAAAAAAATGCAACCAGAAACCCTAGCTAATATATAAAGAAGATTGTTTATCTATTTAGCTGTTGTGATGATCGACGACATCATTATACCAATGGTATGCGTATAATCTTCTCTTACGGACGTCCTACTTGAAACCCTAATAAAGCATGTATTCATCGGAATAACAGTAATCGGTAGTATAATGGGAGAAGACAATGGTTTTGATATTCTGATACAGCATAAAATACGACACATTATAGATAGCTCATGATCTTATGGTTTTAAGCACAGTTTATTTTAATGTAGACTCCACGAAAGTATGTCAATCTCCACCAATTATGATTATGAAGAACATACATGCGACACTCTATCAGAGCGAGGAGGAGAATATGATTTTGTGTTTTTCTTTTCCCTTTTAACTAACTACTGTATGTCCATTGCACAAAAAAATTAAAAAAAAAATAACTATGTCCAATATTTATATTTTAATTTGTTTTAAACACGAAACAGAGTTAAATTTCCTGTATTATGTTATTATTGTTTACCTAAAATTATAATTGAAATCTTCAATATTTTTTCACATTTAAATAATAAAAAGGTAATATTTTGTAATATCTTAATAAATTTAATAAGATAATATCAAATATATGTACTTTCCATCTATTTAGGAAATTATAAGAGAAGATAAATAATTATTAACATTAATAATCATTATTATGGGCTATGGAGCGTATTCTTTTCAGAGGAATTGATTGTCAGTGGTTCGAACCGGATTCTGCAGAGTCAATTGCGATGGTGCAAACTCCAGAAGAGTGACCGGCCTTCTCTATGCTCCTTGATGAGTTTCAAGCTCTTAGTGCCTCCTTGCCTCCTTTTACTCTATCCAAGATTCCAGGGGCGTCCAATGTCAACACCGATTATTTAGCTCGTTCTTCTAAAACGTTAACGCCGGAAACTATTTTTGTAAACAACTTTCTTTCAATTTGGGCAACCAATCTAGGAATTCTATTTTAATTATAGTTAGATTGAAAAAAAAATCATGATTATATGGTATTTTTTGAAATATGCTCTTACGATAGTGATTCGTATATTAAAGATGATCTGCCTTTCTAATAAATGTAAATCGCTCCTTATATATATATAATAACAATGAATAAATAGGAGTTTAACTAATTTTGATTGTTATACCAATGATATGCTTTTGTAAAAAATGAAAACTCCCTTTTTGTATAATTTATTTAATATGAATGCTAAACAAATAGGATATTTACACTCTAAAAGATATATTGTAATAATATGTGACTAGGAGGTGATCGAATTTCTTCTTTTTTTTCTCTCTGCTGATGTGGACTGGACGATTAAAAAGGCGATTAGGGTTTCTTGCCTTCGGCCAAGAATGCTGCCGTCGGCGGCTTCCTTGAGTGATCCCACGGTGGTTCCGAGGGATGAGGAACACGGTGGAGGATGGTTTGAAAGACAAATTTACAAAGGGGGATGTGTCATCGACGAACATCTCATCCTTGCTTCAGCCTGCGGCAGGGGGTCTGACAGCTAAGCGTTCCTTTTTGCAAGTAGCTCAGAAGCGTGTGTTTACAAATCAAAAGTTTGTGATCTGGCAAGTTGATGGTCAAGAAAAGGTTATTGTTCCCCGTAAAGTTTTTGTAGGAGCAAAACCCATATAGGAGGATTTTTTAGTGGCAAATTTCTTAATTTGAAAGCCCCATACGTTGGAAAGATTCATATGATTGTGAATAAGATATGGCGCTTGGGGGATAGGACTTCCCTGATTGATGTTTTTGCGGTTAATGAGTCCACATTTAAATTCCAAATGAAGGTATGTGACATCGTGTTCTGAACAGAGGCACGTGAAGCATCATGGATATCCCTATGATTGTGTCTAAATGGACACCTTTTATATAGGAGACCCAACCAGTGATAAAATCAGTTTCTCTATGGGTAACGTTAAGGCCCTTGAATTTTTGTCAAGTGTTGTGGATAAATCTATTAGGTTGCACCCGAAGAAAGAGGCTTGTGTTAGTTTGGACGAAGCGCAAATCTTGGTTGAAGCCGACTTAACGAAGCGCAAATCAAAGGTGAGCTGGACTCTATCATCAACTACTCATATCCAATTGGCTGCCTTCTCACTGTAGCTGTTGCAAAAAGTGGGGACATCTTTCTTGTGTGTCTTTTGTTGTTCTGAAACATAATTTACCTGTTGATTTGAAGCTGTTCACATAGAGAAAGTGAGCAATCCGGTTTCTCTTCTTGAGAAGACCATTGTTACAGAGATTTCCCCGACGGTGGAGGAATCTGGCATGGTTGTTGTAGGGGTCTCAGGATCAGAGAAGGAGGCGGAGGAGGGATGGATTACTCTGAAAACTCGTCATAGCAGTCCATGTAAAAGGCAGGAAGGTTTAAACAAAGCTGGAGCAGTCTCTTTGATATTGAACCCATACTCTATTTTAGGGGAAGGGGATGAGGATGCGGATGAGGGGAGGAAGGATAGAGATGACATGCAAGAATCGGTTAACGAGGGGAGGAATGTAGTCACTGAGGATAAAATGTCGGCTGTGGGTGCAGCTGGGCTTGTAGCCAGACAGTCGGGATATCAACATGCGGTCAATCCAGGAGGACTTGCAGCGAATACTCTAGGAGCTCAGTCTGAGGTAACTCTTCAACCATTTCTTCCTTGGTCTCAAAAACAGCTCATAAACTAGTCTCAAACCCTCCTGCTCCTTCGAACAAGGATCCGAGTAGGAAACTTCCCTCCCATAATTAATGTCGGGGTTCTTTTCTAATGTTCGCGGTCTAAATAGATTTTCTAAACATTCCATAATAAAACAGTGGATAGAGGATAAAAAAATTTCAATTTCGTTGTTTATTGGAGACTCGAGTTAGTGATAGGAAGGCTCTACGGTTAGCGTGTCGCCTATATGAAGATTTTTCAATTATGACGAATTACGAGTATAATAGCCGGGTCGCATTTGGATATTATGGAAAGCGGATGTCAGGCTCAGTCTCTTTTATAATATCGAACAAATTATAACATGCTCCATTAAGCTCAAGGATCAGGATGAGGAGTTTTTTGTTGCTCTTTTATTTATGCTCTGAACCTGGTCAAGGACAGGAAAGTGTTATGGCAGGAGTTACGAGATCACTATGACTCTCTGATCTTGAGGAGCAAACCTTGGATTTTGTTTGGTGACTTTAATGAGACTCTAGATATGGATGAACACTCAAATGTGGATGACAATCCAATGGTAACCTCTATAATGAGGGATTTCCAGGACGTCATCAATTATTGCTCTGTTCTTGGATATGGCGAATCATGGTCCTCTATACACATGGTGTAACAACCGGGAAAATGATTTGATATTAAAGAAACTGGATAGAGTGATGACAATGATGTTTGGATACGTTCGTACCCGCATGCATACAGTGTGTTTGGGGCTGGAGGCTGCTTGGACCATTTGCACTGTCGAATCATGTTGAGAGGTGAAGCAGCTGCGACTACTCGTCGGAAGCCATTCAAGTTTGTCAATGTGCTAACAACCATGGCGGAGTTAATACCTCTGGTGGACAGCTAATGGCGTGAGACGCAACCCTTGTTTTTACCCACATCAACTCTAGTTCGCTTCTCTAAAAAGTTGAAAGGGTTGAAACTGTTGTTACGGAAGCTAGCTAACGAGCAGATGGGTCTATTAAAGGAATTACAGCGGTGTTTGACGATGTTGCTAGGCTTTCGGGGTCAAAAATTAGCATGGCGAATTCTACTCTCTACTTGGCTGGCATTACACAGTTGATTGCTGAGTGTATTGCTGCTTGGTTCCCTTTATTTGTTGGTCGTCTCCCAGTCCGCTATTTAGGCCTCCCGTTGGTCACCAAACAGCTTATCATTGCAGACATGTTGCCATTAACAGAACAGATTCAGAAGCGTATGGGATCGTGGATTGCCCGCTCTCTCTCATTTTCAGGTTGTTTAAATCTTATCTCTTCGATCCTTTGGAGTATATGTCGCTTATGGTTGGCTGTGTTTCGACTACCTAGCAACTGCATTGAAAGACTCAATTCAAGATCTTCAGCTTCCCTTTGGTCCGGCGTAGATATGAGTAATCACATAGCAAAAGGTTCTTGGGAAACAGTTTGCAAACCAAAGGCAGTGGGTGGACTAGGATTACGGTCGTTACGAGAGGCGAATAAGGTTAGTTGTCTAAAACTAGTGTGGCGGGTTATTTCTCATGGAAGCTCCCTTTGGGTTCGGTGGCTGTGTGTGAATCTCCTTAAGCAACAATCGTTCTGGTCGATCAAGAGTAGCTCAAGCTTGGGGTCTTGGGTCTGGTCGAAACTGCTAAAGTATTGGGATGCAGCTAAACCATTGTGCAAGGTTGAGGTGGGGAATGGGGAGCTCACTTCTTTTTGGTATGATGATTGGTCTTCTGTGAACTGCTTTATTGATGTTGGGGGTGAACGCGGGTTCATAGACATGGGAATTCGCAGAGATAGCACTGTGGCAAAGGCTTGGGCCACACGTCGCTGGTGGCGGCATAGAGTGGGACATCTGAATTAGATGGAGGACGCTCTTCTTGCAGACACACCCCGATAAGTTGTTGTGGAAAGGACGAATTGTTTGTTTTAGGTCACATATACCACTGAACTGGTCTGTCTTGCTTGAGTACATTTCGAACCACAATCATCGCCGTATGGAAGTATTTCTCATTTGATGTCTTTCAAGCAGTCATTCACACTATTCGGAAGGAACATAACTATCAACGGCATGGAGAGGCACTTAACACTGCATTGTACATCATTGGTTGGCGTGACAAGCAAGTTAAGAATCAGACTACAGCAATCGGATAAATGGGGAACAGCGATATGACGACGCATATCAAATGTGGCTGCATTCAAGACCTTATGCTTTTTTCCTAAAATTTTTGTTTTGATCTTTTCTATTAATATCAGACAATTTTCTTAAACACAAAAGCATGAGTTGTAACAAAGTATATTTTTTCTTTCAATATAATTTAAACATTACATTAAAAAAAAAAATGTATTGTGGTGATTAATATTGTAACATTACATGTGGACGCCAAAGGTCGTCTAACTCATCACCGTTAAACGCCGACCTAATACCGTTCAAACAGATGTTGAAATTGACAACATTTCATAAAGTTCAGATAGCAAATTTGAATTTTAACACTGTTCAAGTTGTTCTTTGCAGAATGTTAAAGTTTATGTATGAAAAAGCTTTTGACAAATAGTTGAGGTTGATTTTAGCCATTTTTCCATCAAGTGTAGTATTTGTTCTTATCAGTTTGTGTAGTAACTGTCCCGCTTGATATTGACTCTATTTGTTAAGGGGAGAGCCCAATGTGGCAGTTCACTGTCCGGGTTCTTGAGCGTCGCCTATGCGTTGCACCACTGCGAATGCTTTTGGCGCACCCCAACACTCCTAACAGTTTAAATTTTTCTCTCCCTTCTACTCTATGTAGCATTGTTTGTTCATGAAGAAAAACAGTGTAGGTATACTATAATTTGGGTTCTAACCTTATAACTGGATCTCACATTCACTTCTGGTGAAGAGCTTCGATCTCCATAGTCGTCCGTTAATGTTACTTGGATCACATGTTACCACTAGTCATTCATATTGAGATGTAGTATAGTATACGTTATATAATATAAGATTTTGTGTATTTCACGATAACACTTTTATACACCGTTCCAACTTCCAACTTTAAACATAGACGTTTCTTTGAAGCCACATTTTACAAATAGATATGAACAGCAAGTCATTTGCAAAGAAAAATGGATCAGACTCTAGCATAGAGCTAATCATGTACAAAAGCTTCATGGCTATCAATTTCTGCATTGGTAAGCGTGAGCGTACGCTGAAGCTTCCGAGGAGAGAAAACTTCAACCTCTACCACAAATGTAGCTGTGACCGGCCGGTGATCAGAGAGTTTAATTTCACTTCTTCTGTAACTCATAAGCTTCATTCCTTTCCCATACCATATAATGCGGTCACACCTGAATCAAAATTCAGTTTTCAGTACATGACTTTTTTTTATTATGATGCATTATCACAAATTATTTGAAGTGAGTGTGTGAGAGCGGTATATACCAGGCTGGTGTCCGTTTCCCTGACTTGGGATCGTTTCCTCCGTAGTTTTCTGAATCAAATTCGTATTTGTAAGTTGGTGGAAAATCTAGTGTTCCTTCTGACCATCCCTCGAATACACGGCCTTGTCTCATTTCTCTTGTAAGCTAACCAAAGATTAATAAGTTATGAGTGTAGTAAAAGTCATGTTTATTAATATGGAACTAGTAACCGTACGTACCTGGTCCTTCTCAGCTAACTTCTTCCAGTCCTTTCTTGCAATAAGTTCATGTGTCTTCTCATATGATAAGTTTATCCGATAGTTCAGATCTCCCAGCCATATTATTTTTCTGTAGAACAAACATTCATCGTGTTTAAAAGTTTATATCAAGAAGATGGTGTCTTTTTCAGAATAAAAATAGCATACTCGTGATCACGGATGCTTCTTGGAAGTCTCGTCGCGCTAAGAGAATGAGGATGAAACTGCGTTCTTCGGTGTATGTCGCTAACATCAGCGTTTCTTTTTCTGTGATCTCCATCTTTTTCCCCTGATGCTAAATGTGTGCATACAAAACAAAAAGGTGTCTGATATACTGACATGCTCACAGAAACAGATCCCTGTAAAAGTCCAAAATGTGAATTGTTACAATCCTCTCAAGGTGTACTCATAAATCAAGCTTAACAAAGAGAACTATTGAAGACCTTGTTACCAATGTAGCCCATAACGCCAACACCAACAGTAGACACACTAAGGTTTCGTATGTGTTTTCGTAAGCTCCTTCGTACCCAAATGGTGAGAAAAACTCCAACCATCTGTTTACTTACAATCCGTACATACGATGGTTTTCTCACATTCATAAGAGGCTTGAGATCTAAATCCGAAAGTAAAGGCGTCTTGTTCTCTCCATTGTTGTTGCCAGTTGCTTTGAAAGAGGAACAACGTCTTTCCCGAACATGTTGATTCAACAATCTCAATGGAGGCTCTGGCCAACTCAAACCAACTCTTTCAGAGTAACTAAACCATCGGCTTAAACTTTTTGCACGTGTGGAACCATTCTCAAGCTGCATCGAAAACAACCTGTCCAACGTCTTTGGCGATGAGAATTGCCTTTGCAGATACTCTTGTCTTGGCAAGCATGATCTCTTATCATAATTAGTGTCCACAATACCATCATCTAAGCTGAAGTTCTCATTAACCGAATGAATCACATTGCAAGTATCAAAAACCATATCATCTACTACATCTGTGACCTCTTCAAATGGTTTAAACTTCGACGGAGAAGGCGGATCACTGTAACTTACTATCTTAACCTTTCTAGGTCGAATCCTATTTAGAGCATCACGTATAGTGTCCTCCCAATCAGAAGCAGGCCGGTCATCTTCAATACCAAAAATGTTTCCAGCGTTTAGTGGAACAATCTCCTGAAGACTGGAAAAAAAAAAACGAAAAACAAATCAAGAAACAGCGAACATGTTAGAACTAAGACAGATTCATGAGGAAACGGTACCCGAGGACATAAATGTCTGCAGGTTCAATAGTGTCAACCCAACCATCAATGTCTAAGTCAGCAGGTGGAACTCTTCCTCCAACATTCCAAGTTCCAACACAGATTCTAGCTACACCAAAACCACATTACCAAAGTACTCACTATGGGTGAAATAAAGCCACCACATACATAAAGAGGCTATTGCACAAAAACTAAAGACTTCAAAGCAAATCTCAAAATTAGAATATCCGAAGACCTGATTGATTTTGTGTCCATATACTGGCCCCTAAACGTTTCTGAATTCCTTCTCCTCAACCTTGGTTCAGCATCTAAAACATTCCACAAAAACCAAAGACTAGTAAGAAAACAACAATCAAATCAACCATTTTTCGAGCTTCGATTTTAGTGTAGAGCACAATTACCATCATTATCAACATGATCTTCTTCAATTCCTGTAACTCAAAAACAAGATTTTTCGAATTAGCAACCAAAATGGGTTTATACGGAATTGAGTAAAAATTAGTAAAAACTAAACCTTCAATGTCAGAATCAGCAACACTATTATCATCATCATCATCATCATCATCAGTATCAGGGGTATGATCTGATTCAGTAGCTGAGATATTAAACCATTTGCGTACGAGAAAACGAGCCCAGTAAAGCTGTAAGCACGACGAAGAAGCAGAACAACATACTGTTGTAGCCCAACCCTTCTGCAAATTCCAACTCCATTACACACAAAATTTCAAGAAACCCCTAACATTTGAAAAACAGAGCATAGTAAAAAAATATATAAAGAGATCTGAGCGTACCTCTGTTGGCTTCAATTGGGATCGTCCAGGCGCCATAGAACTCTTCTGACCAAATCTAATCAAAAGCAAAGAAGTGAGGAGAGAGGAGACGGTTGAAAGATATTAACGAACCATTGTTTGTTGTTGGTTTTTTTGACTTTTGTGGTTTTGTTGAAGTGTAAATTCAGACAGAACACACAAAAGTTGTGATTAAGCATTAATCAGGAAATTAGCCGGCGTTTAGGATGGTGATTGCTGATTGGTTGACCTGAACCATTTCTTCTTTAGAATTTAAAAATTGTTTTAATTTGGAATTCTTTTGTTTGTCAATTTCTACTAAACGGAACCTAAAACAGGGGAGGAGGAACTAGGATCTAGGAAACATCTAAAAGCCGCTAGAGAACAAATACAAAACAAGACATCGAAGAAGAATGGGGCAGCTCTAAAGTGTAAGTGTATCAGGAATGTACCAATTATTGTATATATTTTCTTAAGGCAAAATGTGACTCAATTTAGCAACAGACAAAAGTGTTAAAAACAATTTCTCCTACTAATTTATTCACATTAATTGATTTGATATTTAGAAAAGTTTCTTAAAAAGCTAGCAATGTAAAAATATGCGTATTTATGTATTTTATATGTACTCTTATTCTACCTTTGACAAAAAAAGTGTACTCTTATTCTTATTTGCAAATGTTATTTCAGTTTGAATACTGGTTTTTAAAACTAATATGTACAATTATTTGTAATAAAACTCATTTATTATGAATTTTATGTCAAATGATTTTTTCTGTTTACAATATAATGAATGGTTTAAAGACAATAATAGATTTAGTAGAGTTTAACTGATAAGTGATAAGACATTGGTCATCTATGGTAGTGACGTCAAGATTGTCACACACGAGATAGAACATCAATGCAGAAGAATCTCTCATGTCAAAAGAGATCGGGTAAAAAACACTTTACTTTATTTTCTTTTTGTTTGAGAATTTTTTTTCTTAAATACACCAATACAAATGACATCATATCGTTGACAAAATTGTCAAAGTTTATATGTCATATCAAATAAATATTTTTGTTTATTTCATTTGTTTTAATATTTTAGTTAAAGTCAAGGTCGATATGGTAGATTAATAAATTATTTTTAAATGGGGTTTTACCTCAAAATTTTAAAGATAATATCATCTAAACTTAAAGATAAACTAGTAAAAGAAATGAAAAAGAATTTTAGTCAAGAATGTCATTTTTATTTAAAATGTTGAAAAAAATGCTATTTTTTTTTTAGTTTGGGAGGAATGTTATTTTTTACTTTTGGAAAAGCTGATCAAAGACGAATTTACCCTTGATTTAATTGAGGGGAAGTGTTGGCGAGATTTTGATGTGGACTCTGATGTGTATTCTCTCATTTAATATGACAGTTGCCTTGAAATTGTTATTATACATGTATTTAACATCAGACATGCATTTAAGGTTGAGATTGTGTGACAATAAATAGAGGTTTGACATTAAGTAATAAACATGTTGTTGATCATTTTGCAGGTAAGTAAATGGACGCCAAAGTATGTGTTATTATTGGTCAATGGACATGTTTAGACAGATTGAGTTACGAAAATTTTATGTCTATCATGGACAAATGGCAAGATGTTCGTCTATTAGCAAAGAGACTATATTTCCAAGGTGAAACGTAAGATATAGTCCTCTAAAATAGAGCCAAGGACATAATATAAAACTGGTGGAAAAAACTAATATGTTGGATCTGGTCCACCTAAACTACAAACCTACAGTGTGGGCAAGTTTATACTGATTGTAAAGGACCACAAAATGTAAAACCAAAAGGATATTGACGACTTAAGAAACCTAGGAAAATAATCTGGATAGACAAAAATTTTGGATTTTGGATCATGTCCACCGTATCTACAGACCTGCGATGTAGACAAATTGTGTTGTTAGCAATTGACACAAAAGGATATAGTCCACAAAATGAAATGAAAGACATAATGTTGGCGGACAAAAACCTTAGATGTTTGCTCTGGTCCACCGGAGACACATCATGATCAGTGCATGCATCGACAACAAACTTGTAGTGTGGACAAGTTTATATTGATAGTAGAGGACAACAAAACGTAAAGCCAAAGGGATATGGATGACTTAAGAAACCTAAGAAAATCATTGGGATAGACAAAATCCTTGGATTTTGCATCTCGTCCACCGTATCTGTAGACCTGCAATGTAGACAAGTTGGTTATTAGCAATTGAAACAAAAGGTTATGGTCCACAAAATGGAACAAAGGACATAATGTTGGCGGACTAAAACCTTAGATGTCTGATCTAGTCCACCGGAGACACATCATGATTAGTGCATGCATCGGCAGCAGACCTGTAGTGTGGACAGAAAAAGGTCAAACCAAACACTAAATAGAGCAAAGGACATAAGACTAATTTGTTGGGACATCTACAGTGTGGACAAGATTCTTTTGATAGCAAAAAAACACCAATTCTGTAAAGTGAAAGAGATACAAACAACTTAAAAGACATAACTAGGGTAGACAAAAACTTGAAATTTTGGATCTCGTCCACCGTGTCTGCAGACCTGCGGTGTAGACAAATTATTTTGTTAGAAATAGACATAAAACGGCAAACCAAACAAACAGTTTAATGCATAAACAAGCGTCAGGTTTCTGAACTTTGAAACTAGTCTCCGGGGCTTGCGCTGTCGTGGCGGGTGGTTAGGATTAGCCCGTAGAATTGTCTGGATTAAGAAATTCATGACGCCTAGACTCTCAATCGAATGGTTTCTTCAATCTCACCGAAGACAGCTAAGTCGGATTGTTGCGGCGGAGACAATCAGAAGATGAAAAGTTGGGAGTCGGAATTATAGAGAGAGAGAGAGAGAGAGAGAGAGAGCCGAAATTATAAGTAAAGAGAGATTGAGTTATAAAAATGAGAACATTGGGTTGTGTGGCAGAATCGTTGCGTTGCATTGCCCAATGAACATAACAGGTTATTTCATTTTATTTTTCTTCATTATTAAAATGCACAAGCTTGGACGTGGAAGGGAAGAAGGCATAAGGGTATTATCACAATTTCTTTGTGGCAGGCGGGAGAAATAAAATTCAGAAATGGCATTGAAGAAAAAGAATGGTACTGTTCATGGCATTCTCGGCAAATTTCTCAAATAAAAATGCATAAAATAGATGTCAAATTTTTAAATGCCTCATCCCAAAGATCAACAAAAGTACAAAAACAAAACCCCTATCACCAAGAACTTCACATACGCGACCAAGTGAGCATTTGTCATGCTAGAATGACATTTATGAGCACTTTTAACCTCCATCAAGTCAAAATCATGGGCTTGTGATATGTATTCCCTCTATTTTATAATATATGATATTTTTGAGACGTATTTTTATTTTATAATATAATATAGTTTTAAGTTTTTATACAATTTTTAGATTTATTTTATATTTTATATTTTGCAGTATTTTATAGAATTTGTTGAACTTTTTTATAGTAGACATTTATTAATTTGCGTGATTTTACTTAAAACATCTTACATTTTGAAATGAAAGAAGTATTTGAGAAACTTCTTCCACATCCAAAATCTCTTACTTGTGGAATCTTTCATTGACCAAAACGAAGCAGAATGAAGCAGCTTCGGTTTAATCCAATTAACCTAAAGAAAATCTGCACCTGAGACTATTTTTCATATTAGCTTGAAAAACACATTTTGTTAATCTCCATAATTATTTTTAGAAAAATACTTAGGCTTGATTGGAACCACTAGAGCATTAGCATTATGCAGCATAAGCATTAAGGTACATAAGCTGTATGCTCTGATTAATATAACACATTTAATTGATTGGTATAGCAGTTGAGTATTAGATATTATATTTATATTTAATATATAATATTAATTAAAAATAATATAATTTAAATGTGTTTCATTTAAAAAATTAATTATCATTTATTGTTATATAATTTTTTAAAAATTATATTTTACATTTAATAAATTTTATAAATTTTTATATATATGAATGTGTAATTTAATAATTTTAATTATATATATTTATAATGTAACACATTAATTACAAATAATTAATATATATTATAATTTTTTAGAAAAGTTTATATCTATATTTACATTTTAAATTTCAATAACTTTTTGAAATATATATAATATAACACATTAAACTAAAATAAAAAATAATATATAGTATAAACGTTATATCCACATTAATATTTTAATGTATTAAATAAATTATTATATTATTTTAAATAATACCATTAAGTAATTTCTCATATATATTATCTTATAACAAATAAATTTATCTTTTATAAAATCATAAATTTTTTTTTTTATAAAAGAAATTAATTATTTGAAATTATTTTAATATATATTAATATATTAGAGTTAAATGCTTGGGAAATGCTTCAAATGAGAGCATATAGGAATAGAGCATATGAGAGCATCTGCAACTTCTAAATGCTCCCTTATATGCTCTCCTAATAAATGTTGATTAGATGATAAAATTAAAAAGGGATGTTTGTACCCGTAAGCATGAAAGTGGACTAGAGCTCACCATTCACCCCCTCTTCTCTCAGCCAATCAGAATCTTCCATCTAATAATTCATTTAAAAAATAAATCAAAATTAAATTAAAAAGCAAACTAAATTAAGGAAATAAATTCTGTATATTTTTAATTAAGGAAAGTTAAATATTGGCTTGGTTTAGATTTTTAAAATTAGAATAAAATTATATGTCGGTTTGAGTTTACAAATGAAGTGGTTAAGATTTAGATTTTACAATTAAAATGAAATTATATGTCGGTTTGAGTTTACAAATGAGGTGGTTAGGGTTTAGATTTTACAATTAGAACGAAATTATATGTCGGTTTGGGTTCACAAATGAGATGGTTAGGGTTTAAATTTTACAAGTATAACAAAATTATATGTCGGTTTGGGTTCACAAATGAGATGTTAGGGTTTAGATTTCACAATTAGAACGAAATTATTTGTCGGTTTGGGTTCACAAATGAGATGATTAAGGTTTAGATTTTATAAGTAGAACGAAATTATATATCGGTTTGATTTCACAAATGAGATGGTTAGGATTTAGATTTTATATATGTCGGTTTGAGTTTTTTAAAGAGCGGTTCAAATTTTTTAATTTTATAATAATGTATACAGATTTTATTTCCTTATTTTATAAGGGAGTGAATGGAGAGGTTCACCCCTAGGGGTGAACCCAAGTATTGTTCTTATTTTTAACTCTAGTCCACTTTCATGCTTACGGGTACAAACATCGCTTTCCATGCCATCTTATTTTTCCTCGCATTAAGATCAGGACGTGACCAAAGAAACGCTGCACAAATTCTTTCTATTTCATGGACACAAACACTTGGCAATTTAAGAACCAAAATCCAAAAGTTTATTAAACTTGCAATCACCAAACTAAGTAGCTGCAATCTCTCTCTGCAAATGAAAAAAATCTAATTTTCCGAAAACCAATTTGGTTTCTGATAGCCAAATCATCCTTTTAGTAATAAAGAGAGCCCCAGACAATTCAATCGTGAATATTAAAAATAAAAAAACTTGCAAACTGAATATATACTAATGAAATTGTATAATTGATAAATAACACTATTTTGAGTGAAATGAATCACCTAATTTTTATAAAACTACTTCATCCATAAGTTATTTTGTTATTAAATAACTTCTTTGTATTTTACAAATAAAAATTTTGTAAACATACACTAAATTTATTTTTGATTTCCACAAAACTACATACACAAACTTTTTGCATATCCAGAAACGTATACAAATATTATTTTTAACTCACTTTACTACTCAAAGTCTGAGCTGTATATTCAGTTTATTACATATATGAAATGTACATTGACCAGATTCAAAATCCTAGTCTTTTTCTTTATCTCGAGGTTGTAAAAATTTGAGTTACATACTAACAAGCTATATCGATTTGAATTTTTTTTTTCCAATTCAATAAGAAAATTTTTTAAAGATACAACTAGAAAATGGCCCGCGTTGGTAGCGCGGAAAATTTTTTTTATTTTATTATTTATTTTTATTTGTTAAGATTATGATTATGTTGTATCATTCGTGTACATGTTATATAATATAGTACTATATGATGAGTTTTGAATCATATAAAACTATTAATAGGTAGGTTTGGAAACTAATAACGTTACCCGTATTCGACCCGTTACTCAGCTCGTACCCGTGTCGAAAAAAGGTACCCGCAGCTTGAGGATCGAGTTAAGGATATTATCCCCTATATATTAATAGAGAAACATTCTCTTGAAAAAGCTGATGTGTCGTCGCCAGAGAGCTCGAGACACATTTAGCAAAAAAAAACCCTTAAATTTTCTACTTAATTACATTAACATGCCACTATATTTATTAAAAAAAAATTAACTGAATAATAATTAGATATGTCATCAATTATCACAAAATTTAAATATCACATATTAAAATTAATTAAATAATTACATACTATTTCAAGTTAAAATTTCACTAAAATTTACTTACAAATATACAAGTCAAAGTTATATTATTTTTAAGAAATAAATATAAAATATTGATTTCTTAAAATCAATATAAAATATTGATTTCCTAAAATCAAAAGTAATATTCTAAAAAGGCTATAAAACAGATACAGTTAATTAAAAAAAAGAACATATAACTTATTAACAAAATCATATAAAAATGTTATTTTTTATGTTAGTAATATTACCATAATAATTTAAATAACAAGCTTTCAATAGTTATTATAATTGATTATAAAAAGAAATATATTATCCCTGAATTATTTCCAACTCATTAAAGAAAATTTAATTCCCAATAAATATAGATTTATATATATTCATAAATAAATATAAAAATGACAACAAATTAGGGGATATCATGATGTGTGATTATTTATAAATATCTAAGTATGTAAACTAATTAATCTCAACATTTAGTGTGATTATATATACATTAAAAAATGGAAATATTGATAACCAGATAGGAATATACGTTATAATTGTACATTAATCTATGTGCTATTAAAAAAGAATGAGACAATAACCCTTATCATTATAAATAAACTTAGTACCCAAGAAAATCATAATATATTTAAAATGAATGATTATTAGATTATGAAAAATTGTTATAGTTACTCGATTAACCATAAATATAAAAATTTGATTTTTAAAACACACAAAAATATATATTTCCATAAATTGTAACATTTTATAAATATTTTTTTTTTACCATGTTCACATAATTCACGGGTGAAATGTATTCCTACACTAATACATTGATTTTGAAATTTCATTAATTTTTCATAATGATTTTTTTGGTAATAGTGTAATCCGTTATTTTTAGAAAATATTAACAAACCGACTAACTCAAAATATTTAAATAGCCTAATCACAAATATTAAATCAATAAATTAGATTATCTTCAGAAAATTTAGTTTAGAATCCGATTGTTACTAACATATAATAAAATTAATTAATTAAACTACCACGTAATTTAGTATATGTTGTTAATGTTACATAAGAAACATGCAAAATTGTTATGATTACAAAATAAAACATAAAATATATGAATTTGATTTTTAAACCACACAAAAGACATTTGCAATAAGTAGTAATATTTTATCAATATTTTCTCTTTCACATTTATAGATTTTACGGGTGAAACATATTTTTTACACGAAAAACGCAGCTTTGAAATAAATAAAAAACTTTAGTTACATATTATGTTTGACACAAACAAATATTGGTTCTAAAATAATAATTTTACTTATAATAATTTTCTTTAAATCGATTATTCCCGCACATAGTGCGGGTTGTTACCTAGTAATTATATTATTTGTGAGTAAGGATTGAGTATCGCGTATCAATTTAATATTTGATACTCGTGTCATTACCCGTCTCATTACCCGTTTTGTTATCTGACCTATTAATATATATTAATATTTTGTAGTATTATCATTTATTAATAATATATATATATATATATTCTAGAATAAAAGTTAAAGCCTAAATTTAGTTTTTTTTTTACTAGAAAATGATTGTTCTTTGTAGATTTTGTTATTATATATGATTGACCGTGCCACATAACTTTTTTTGTTTTTTTATAAAATTATATTATTATGCACTATAATTATTTGACACATTATATAATATGTGTTTTTTTGAGTCATATTATAATACTAATTATTTTTGTGTATAATATAAAATAAATACATATGATGGACTATGTAAGTATTTGAATTAGCAGGTGATGTAATCTACTTAGAAGAGGTGAAGTAGTATTATTTTCCCAATTGCAAAAGTTTTTGATTTTATGTAATTATATTGTTAGGGATTTAATTAATTTCCATTGTGTATGGTCGATTTTCCTATCGTCCATGTTCAATCCATTAATACCACGGTACAGACACATCACGAATTTGAAGAACAACTTTTATTCTTTTTTTTTCAACCCGAGTTTTGGAGGCGGCCGAAAATCTTCACCTCTTTTCTTTGCATATCCAAGAATTGATTCCAAATTTTTTAAACTTGATCACCGCAAGTCATTATCATAATGACAAGAAAGAAGTCTTGACCTGTGAGTCCTTGACCAAGTCTTGACACATTCTTCTCCATTTTCGAATGAAATAATAAAATGTTTTTGTCGTGTTAAATCATGTTAGTTCTGCTCTGAAATTCCTATGATATATTTCATTCGTGGTGTTCATTAGCATTCAAAATTGGTCTGTATTTAATTATCACTTAACAAATGTAAATTAGTCAGCCAAATATAAAATGCTTTTGTCGTATGGGCTGATGTTATATTAATATTAACTGTTTGTGATTTGTAACAACAGATGATTTAATATAATAAGTCAAACGAAGAGAAGAGATATTCTAGACTGACAGGAGTAGTGGTGGGCATTCGGGTATCGGTTCGGGTTCGGTTCGGGTAATTCGGGTTTCGGGTAATTCGGGTTTATAATTTATAGAATCATATAGGTATTATGGAAATTTCGGTTCGGGTTCGGTTCGGGTTTTTTCGGGTTCGGATCGGTTTGAGTATTTTTTTGGAATACCGAAATATATCTAATATGTTTTGGGTTCGGTTCGGTATAAGTATTTTTTACCCATTTAGAACCAAAATACTCATACATAACTAAAATACCCTATATACAAAATTGAATAACTATATCAAATTTCATGAAGTTATAACTAAAAAATCATACCAAAATAACTAAACCAAAGTTAGAAACTAAAGATAGGCAAAACAAGCAAGAGAAAACATAATCCAAAAGTCTAATCCAAAACATAAACAAGTAGTAGAGTAGTAACATCCAAAATCAAACTCAAAAGTCTTATAAAAGCTAGAAGTAGGTATTGAGAAAATTGAAAGAAACAACAAGAATCAAAGACGAGATCGGTGGCATATGGTGAAACATTATAGGCGTCTTCGATGTGGTGAAGCATTGTAGGCGTCTTCACTGTTTCCGTGTTTCAAAAGCAGATCAGATTGTTACTAAGTGTAGTAGTGTATTCACAAGTAACAAGCAACAAAAGACCATGAAATTACCTTATATCCGATTATGAATCTAACTGAGTTAACTTCACCATCAAACTCTGGAACATAAACAACATAGGTTCGGATATACATGGGTACCAATTGGGTATCGGTTCGGATCGGGTAATACCCGATACCCAAAAGTATTTACAATTAAGATCCAACTAATATATTGAGGAGGATCCATACCCGATCCGAACCGAGGTTTTTCGGTTCGGTTCCAATACGGATATTTCAGGTCGGGTATTTTGCCCAGGCCTAGACAGGAGCTACAATAAATTAATATTAAAATAAACTTATTATATTTTATAATTTAATATGGTAACGTTTTGTATAATATAGGGTTATTTGGTTAAAATGTTGTTTAAATAATATAATAGAAATACATTTAATTTTCGTAACTCGGATTAGAAACTAAATGAAATAACAAACAGTAATGAATACCATTATTATCATCGAGAAAATCAGATAATGAATATTAAAATATGTAAAAGAATAATTAATTACGAAACAAACTCTTGTCCTTTTACGAAACCAATTTTTTTTGTTTACAACAAAATGTTATATTAGGAAAAATATTCTGACAAAAATGTGCTACGTCATCAATAGTTCTTTTCACGGTGAGGCTCTCTTCTACGTGGCACAAGCCCTACCGGAACCTCTCCCAATCGACGATTTGACTAAAGGATTCGAAACGTCGTCGCATGGACTCTCCTGCACCATTTGCTAAAATCTAACACTTCTCTTCTCCATCAACACAGGAACTCGAATCAAATCGAATCAATATCTTCCAACTTACGGATATGTTTCTCTTAAAGGTACGTCCTTTTTAACTTGTCCTCGGCACCACTCATATTTCTATAGCTTGTTTGTTTCTGTTGGATTAAAAAAATGACTACCTTTGTCTGATTTTGATCTGTAGACATGGAGATCAACCGCTTTTGGGGTTTTTGGCTATATGAATTTCACCAAGAATGGTTTCTTGTAAGTCGTTCTTTTATGTTTTTCAATCCTGTGGAGATAGAAAAGTTAGGATTTTTATGGATTCTGAGAAGTATATGATTCGTGTTCTCTATGAGTTTGTGGATTAGCATAGGACTCAAGGTATCAAAATGTGTCGAAAGATTCAACATTTTGTTGTCACAATGGAATTAGTACCTTGAGCAACTCTGTTATGGAGTAATGATTGATGTACTTGTGATTTTTTTGGTAGAGAGCATTCGAAGAAGTTCAAACCTGAAGATATGCAGATACAAATTGAAGGAAAGAATTGTGTGGTTACTGGAGCTAATTCTGGTATTGGTTTTGCTGCTGCTGAGGGTCTTGCTTCACGGTAAGGTTTCCTACTTATGTAATTGAGGGAATCAAATTGTATAGACTTGTGTCGAATAGTCTTGTGGGAATAGTGTTGCCAAAATTTATACTGTCGGTTTACTTTATTCCAGTGGAGCAACTGTTTACATGGTGTGCCGGAACAAGGAAAGAGGACAAGAGGCTCTTTCTAAGATTCAAAACTCAACAGGAAACCAAAATGTGTACCTTGAAGTATGTTATCATCTTCTTTAAAATTCATTTTTGCAAGTTCGATAATTTTTTTATATGCATAATAGATATCAGATTCACCCTTTGAGCTTTTTTCGTAGGTGTGTGATTTGTCTTCCATTAAAGAAATAAAGTCCTTTGCTTCGAGTTTTGCTTCCAAGGATGTTCCGGTTCATGTGCTGGTATGTCTTCGTTTCCTACTTCCTAGAAAAACATTTTACTAAAACTCTACAGTCTATAACATTTTTGAATCTGATTGTCAAATTTTTAGGTGAATAATGCTGGTTTGCTTGAGAACAAACGTACTACTACACCTGAAGGGTTGGTCTCAGTTATCTCTGTTGAGCATTCCGATATCATTTGATCTTCTATTTAATACCCTTATTCTCGTCTGTTATACCAGATTTGAGTTAAGTTTCGCGGTGAATGTACTCGGGACATACACAGTGACAGAGTTGATGCTTCCACTGTTGGAGAAAGCAACCCCTGACGCCAAAGTCATCACAGTTTCCTCTGGTGGAATGTACACTTCGCCGCTTACAACAGATCTCCAGGTAACTCAATCTGCATGACAGTATATCATCTTCAACAGTTGATTAAGTTCCCTTCCTCTTCAAAACTGTTTGCACCACTTATATGTCACATCTACATCTAATGTTTCTACAGTTTAGTGGTGAAAAATTTGATGGAGTGGAACAATACGCACGGAACAAAAGAATCCAGGTCTGTAAAATAAGAATCTACTATGCAAAGTCTGAAACTTTTTGTTTCGGTTTCTCATTTCGTTTGTATCAAAATAATTAGGTGGCTCTGACAGAAAAATGGGCTGATAAGTATAAGAACAAAGGCATAGGGTTCTACACAATGCACCCTGGCTGGGCTGAGACACCTGGTGTTGCCAAGAGTTTGCCAAGTTTCAGTGAATCGTAAGATAACTCTGCTAAAGAAAACATCTTTTATGCTTAAAGCAAACATCTTTTTTGCGCTAAAGAGTGTTTTAAACTTGTCAATCAGGTTCGCGGGTAAGCTTAGGACAAGCGAACAAGGAGCAGACACGATCGTTTGGTTAGCACTGCAGCCAAAAGAGAAGCTGGTCTCTGGTGCATTCTATTTTGATAGAGCTGAAGCACCAAAACATCTAAAGCTTGCAGGTACAAGCAAGTCTCATGACCTTATAGACTCAGTCATTGATACCGTGCATTCCATGGCAGCTCTTGATTCTTAGATCCCCATTCTCAACATGGTTTTTTCTCGAAATAAATTGCGATTGCATGTAAATGTAGCATTGGAATTATTATTGTGCTGAGTATTTATAACGTTCACTCATTCGTTACATAGTATCAGAAAACAAGAATGACATACAGTTATCTAGCTTTGGCATAGCTATATTACGGATCCATCATCGGTTTTGTATGGCGTTATTCGCAAAGAGTAAACACTAAAGTAAACAGAGAGATTACTTATGAGGATGGGTAGACAGATAAAAGCTGGGGCTTTCGTAGCCAATACTGTTTGAATCTCTGCCTTGAATACTCGATATAATCAAAGTCAATTTTGTTCACATAGCCCTGCACACAATCACATTAACACACAATCATAAGATTTTGAGATTGTTTCTGTTGTTTTCATCTAAACTATGAAAGAGAGGGAATGAGCTTACAGATATGATTCCCCATAATCCCCAGAAGAGATGGCTTGCCAATGTGTACTTCTCAGTCTCATCCAAGAGTTGTTCTATGTCTTCTTCTCTTGTTTCTTCACCTGAAGAGGTGAGGTAGTTGCAGATGAATCTCCTCCTTTCTTCTTCACCTGCAATTCCCAAACCATGAATTTTAAACCATACTTCTCAATGGTAAACTATTCTTTAGTTAACTACTGTACCTGGATATAGAGTGTAGTCCAAGATATGAGGAGTGTCAGAATGGTAATTTGCCACCATCTCACAGAAGTGATTTGCTATGTCATAAGCAATTGGGTTATAACTTGCATACTCATAATCCTGTCCAAAATCCAAAAGCCTCAATTAGACAGAGAAATGAGAAGTCTCATGTTCATCTATGTGTGATGATGATATTGTTTTACCTCGAGTTAGTGGTACAGTAAAAATGGGTTTTAAACTTTTTTTCCCCCAATTCTGAAAAAAGGAAAAAAGGTTAAGAACAATTGTTGTTATGAGTAAGAGACTTACAATGATAGTAATGGCATTGGTTTCTTCATCAATCATGATGTTACCACACTGCAAATCATTGTGACAGAACCCAATCTCTTGTTCATTATTCACTTCCTGTTCCAGCAAGCTGATTTCATCTTCAATGTTGTCTAGACCAAACTCTGTTGAATGTTCATTTGAACACAGATTCTTGGCTTGTCCTACCCAAGTCCTGTCATTTCAATGCTCCAATTGATATATATATATACTTTCATTTAATAAAAACATTTAGTACTTGAGGTAAACTTATAATATTACAGTTTCTATACCTCATCCTGTCCCAGATGAGAACAGTTCTATCTCCAGGGATGTGTATGCTGTGGAATCCTCTTAGCTTAGATGCAACCAGAGCTGATATGTTCGGATCACGTAGATCGGTTGCTGATAGTGTCTGATCCAAAGTTACAAGATGCAAAAATTAATACTGTGTCAATCTTTTAATGGAAAGAGGCCAACACAAGAATTTGCTGATGAATCTAATCCAAAGCACATTTTGAAAAGGGATAACAAGCTAAACCGGAAAACCGGTTTTTTATTTTCCTGGTTTAACACCCACATGAAAGGTAAACCACTTAGATGAACGAGATAAGGTTTGCTGTGGACCAGAATCGTACCAAAAACTAATCCAAAAACAAAACTAAATCAAACAAAATATAAACCAGTTCGGTTTCACCAATTATTGGTGGTAAAGTTTTTTTTTTTGTTTTATTAGTGGAAAAGTTTGCTCAATCCAGTCTAACTTAACCTGTATCTGACCGAAACCAAATTCGAAAACTAAACCAAAGATACGTAAACTGATTCGATTCCATTTTGCTCATAATTGAACAAACCATAATGAACCGTAAGAAAAATCAAACCAAAAATTCACTCAATTGTTTTCTTAAAAAAACGAATTCATACCAAAATATTAAACCGAAAACCAACTCGTATTTAGGTCAATCCGGTCCATCATAAACCAAATTAGTGAGAAATCTTTCATTCAGATTCCAGAGCCAAACTATGGAACACAAGACTGGTCAAAGAAGTATAATCTTTTTTTTTTTTTCTTTTTTTCTGAAAAATTAAAAATAGAATAAATAAATAAATAAAAATGATCAAGAATAAAAAATTTACCCGGGCATGAATAAACTCTTCGACTCTACCGCCGGGGAAGCGTCCAAGGAGCGTAGGTCCATGGCCCTGACGAGCTACATACTCAAAGGTTCGAATCTCATCGTCTCTGTTAAAGAAAACATCAACACCTTCGCCATAGACACGAACAAGGAGTTTCCTACTTCCAAATTTTGTTTCTTTTCTCGGCCAACTCACCATGAAAACTTCGTTAGTCATCGCTCCTTTCATCGGCTTCACTTCAATACTCTCAAAATCGTCAACCACATCTCCCCATTTTGTGGAAAGCTTTTCAAGAATCTTCCTTAGCTCGTCTGGTGATGAGCTTGGGATCAATCCAAAGATTCCTATCGCCATCTAGAAGGAATAAAAAAAAAAAAAAAAATCAAATTCTCTGTTTCTTGCAATGGAACTACTCTGTTCTTGAAATAGAACTACTTACTTAGTTTGTGATATTGATAGATCA
Organism: Camelina laxa; assembly: GCA_024034495.1. NCBI lineage: Eukaryota > Viridiplantae > Streptophyta > Magnoliopsida > Brassicales > Brassicaceae > Camelina > Camelina laxa. The sequence continues at coordinate 14,900,156 of CM043881.1, forward strand.
AGAAGTCTTAGTGTCACTGAATGATCAAACTTAAGAAGAAGCTTACCAAGAGAGTTGCAGATGATCTTGGGGAAAAAAGTGTTGGGGAATCTTGAAATCAGAGAAGGAAAAATTATGTGTTTTTTTGGTTATTGTTGGAGAGAAGTCTTGGCCAGAAGGAAAGACAAATTGCATGGTGAATGAGAGAGGTGTTGAAAGAGAGTATTTATGGACTTTTGTCTTTACACAAGAAAAGGAAGAAAGATCTATTTCATTGTCTTGGTGGGTTTGATTTGAGAGGATCAAGACAAATACAAAAAAAAAAAAAAAAAAAAATGGTATTATTTTGTAGAATTGTGAATATTAAAATAAACTCATGAAAAATCTAGCAGACAAGAGATATAACAAGTAATTGGATTCTGGATTTTTGTAGTGACAAACAGAAACTTTTGTTTGTTTTGGTAAAGAGGAAAGATAAGTTTGAAGTGGTAGTAATTGATTCTGAATATAGAATTATGTATATATTTTAGTATGTTGTTATTATTAAATTATTTGTTATTTTTCAACAAGATACATTAATTTTAAAAACTTAAAAAATCCATAATTTTAAACATACAAATTTCATGTTACGTGAAACCCGTTTTGCGTTGTGTTAAAAAAAAAATCATTATAAAAAAGTTGACAAGATTGCATATTTTGTCAATTTCATTATAAAAGTTGTCAAAACAAAAGTCTATTAATTTTTTAGTGTCATTCGTTCGAACATTTTGTTTAGAAAAGATTGCATAAATTTGCTAAATGAAATATGATTTATCAACAACGTTGCATTATGCGGGTTTGAATTTGCATGATAATAATGCAAACCAAATGTTATATATCCTAATCAGATTTATAAAGATCTATGAATCCAACATAGTTAGGTATGATAACACCAACGGTAACAAAATTCCCTATCAGTTAAGTGTGTTTGCATGAAAGTGGGAACAAAGTAGAAAATTTTCCATACTCCACATTTAAAAAAAAAAGGAAAGGATACATGGTGAGAAGATGATAAGACCAAACATATAGGTCCATGATTTGCCCGCAGAAGGTACCAATCAGCATAGTTAATAGTGGCATTTACATTATAGACATTATTGTACCATTTGGGGCCGAAATAAAATCTTATAATATATCATCTTACCATAATTAGACAATGACACTTCCAAAGAGTACTTGAAAGCATTTTGAAGACTTTAAGAACTTGTAAAATAGAGATTCATAAGCAGACATGTATATTAAATAGATATCGCTTTGCGTCCATGATATTTCACCAATGTCATCATAATCATTTATTCATTTATAGTATAGTTTTTAACTACCCTAATCAGTTTTCCTTGTTTCTTTTTGGTTGAACTCCTACACAGAATTCTTGGTTCGATTGTGTCTAGACATAATGTAAAATTGTGGACGGTGAGTCATGAGTGAGTAAGACAAAAGTAGGTAATGACTAAATGGGTAACGTAGGCGTGTTAGTCAACTGAATCGGACCTTCTGCTGCTAATTTTCAGACATATAAGCTTTCATTGCTTATTCCATGGAGCGGTTATATTGCAGAACTCAACTTGTCTTCCACTTGCTTACTAAGCAAATGAGAATACGACACGTTTTAATGTACCACACCCACTCCTTGAACAAGATAACGTTAAGAGTTTTTCCTATTATATAATTTAGCTCTATTTTTAATATATATATTTTGATATATATATCAAGTATAAAAACGTGGTGCCAAATATATAATACGAGAAAATAACATATATTACTAAATTTTCAAACGTGATGATTTGTTGAAATGAAAAAAAAATGATGCTTTGAGCTTTGAAATGGTAGTTAGAGAGCAATGGTCAGTAAAATCTTTTGTTGAAACACAACTACTCATTTTTGTTTAAAATTATATTCCTTTTTTTTTTGCTATAAATGATTACTTGTGACTCTACGTGATGTGAGAATCAATTCAGAAGAGTTGAAGAAATGGAGTTGAAATTAAGAAGTAACGTCTGGTTGAGAGCCTAGATTCCCCTTAATGAGTCTTATCTCTCTTCTTTAAACAATTCGAAATGTTTTTGCCTTTTGTTCAACAAAATTTGATTCTCCACTTCTCTCCTTCAACCATTTATCTTTTTTTTTTCTTGCGTGGCAGCTTTACTATTATATCCTCTTCAGTATTTTAGTTTCGTAATCTTTCCATTACCTTTTGTTATCATTCTCGTCCATAAAAATATACAGAATATATTCCGTCAAACTCTTAAAGGTGATATACATACTTTTTATTTATTAATTTATCAAATAGCTATCTTGGGACGTAGACTATAGTTTTATAGTAGAACTAGGTAATAACCCGTGCTGTTGCACGGCCTAAATTTTTTGTTTCAGATTTTACATTTGTAAATATATTTATTTAGTATAACATTTATAATACAAACATATATTGGTTTGAATTCATCAAGTTAATGAAAGTTTAAAATATTAATTATTTCATCATATTTTAGATTGACATGATGGCGGATCTGAATCGAATGAGGACCGAATTAGTGATGAGTTATATTTTATCAAATCTTGAACTATCAAATCAGATAAAAAACCACGGTAAAACTAAAATTTCATAAACTAAATTATTTAGATAAAATTGTTAACCTGGTCAAACCCGTTCGTTAAGCCACCCCGCAACGAATTTAAATATTTTGAGCCGCAAAATATCTTTGCATCTATTCCGCTTGAATTTGTGAAACCCGCGGTAACCCTCATGCATTTCAATAACTCATTTTTCTAATATATAAAATATATTTAAAGCTTAAACTTAATTTATATTAATAAAATTATGCGATAAAGTTTTTAAGAATAACACATTTGTTTTTTTTGTTTGTTAAAAACACAATGGCATATAGCTGTAAATAATAAATCAAAATGGGGCTAAATTAACTAAATGTGTTTCAGCTATTGGTATAATATTATTACTTTTTTCAATTTTTATTGGACTGGATTTTCTAAATTTTAAGATTTCTGTAAAAACATTATAACAACATATTTATTTATAATGTTTAACTACATAGTTATCCAAATTAAAATATATATTCATGTCATTTCAATTGGTGATCATACATTTTTTTGTGCAAATATAGGTAGTGTTTTTAGCAAAAGAATAAATGTTGAGCCAGTTTCAAATAATCTTCAATTCTTTCACCATTAGAGCTTTATAGTATTATTGAAGGTAAAACTATTTATATTTCTGAATATATGATTTTAAATATATTTTTATATATCTCATAATATGTAGGAGATAAGATTTATCAATTTTTGAATAATATTTACCAATTTTGGAATTTATAAGAGCAAAATATTGTGTATATAAATAAAATGAATAGCAGTGGCAGTTTTATGTAATTTTATAGAATAGTAAGGACAAATAATTAATTGGAGATAGAGCTCTCTGGCGAGATACGTCAGTTTTTTTTTAGAGAATGCTTCTGTTTTAACAAACCAAAATTTTGCACTTTTCACTTCTCTTCTTCCACATATTTTTGAATGGTTTCAAATCAGCAACGTTGTTGAAAGAACCCATGAAAAAAATAATAGGTAGAATGTTTTGAAACTTTGAATAAGTTTGATGGTGAACTGATGGAAATGATGATGATAGGAAGGTTGTATATATAGTACTTTTGTAATGTCAGTATGGGTTTTCGTATTAAAGTTTTGAAAATACAATTCCCACTAATTAAGTTTTGTCATGGATCACAAAATCTTGGTTTAGGTAAATGATTTCGGAGTTTAAGATGCAATTAGTTTGCTTGTTGTGGGCTCTTAATAAGTAATTCTTTTTTTGAAAAAAAATTAGGCAAAATTTCTCGTATAACAGATATTATTGCGTTTTGGTGTATATTTGATTTTATTATGTGCTGATTTTTTTGGAAAAACTATGAATTCATTTAGAGGACTCGCACTTATTTAGGACTCGTAAATGAAATCTTAATTGATATCTTAATATTAATATACAATTGAGAGACGTGATAATTATGTAGTATTTTGAAAGGGATTTGTGTAGGTGTTAATTAGGTAACGAATATTCTTTTTCTGATTGATTGATTATTCACATATATTTTAGGCAAAATTTTCCTTAAATATTAAATAGTCTATAAGTTAAAATTAGATAATATATATCATATTTTTTATTTTAATATTTTTTAATTAAAGAATTAGTGTTTATTTTGATGAAAGTATGTAATGCATAACTATTGATTTTCTAAATTATCAAAATAGATGTATTTTCGTTTTTGAACATTCGATTAGTTCAAATAAGATAATATATATCGTCTCTCTTTTTAATATTTGTAATTAAATAATTATTGTTAATTTACATGAAAGTATGAAATGGATAACAGTTGATTTACAAAATCATTAAAATATATATTTTCTGTCCTAGAACTAATTAGTATATAGTTCCGGAGATTACTATGATAGGGTGGATTTACATGAAAGTATGAAATGCATAACAGCAAGGGGGTTTAGGCTATTACGTCAGAACCATGATAAATAATGATTCACGTAAAACTTGGCGAAAGAAGCATTTGATTATTGAAGATGGATTTTTTTTTTGCTCTGGCTATAACACTGAAAGAATGTATTTATAGGTGATAGACATGGATGGGTAGGATTTTCGTTTATGGACTTTTTAAAAAAAAAACAATTGCCAATAAATACAATGACACAAAGATGTAATTAATTAGAATAATTGAGGAGACTTTGCTAAATGGTGCACTGAGCTCTATAACGCTGACACATCAGCTTTTTCACCAAAATGTTTCTTCTTTAATATATAAGGGATGGCCTCGGTTAGGAATGAAATTATCTGTCTTAGTCAGGATTTGTATAGAAAATATGCACCTCTTTTTTATTTCTAGGTTTGGGGGTAAAGTTAAGGACGCCGAGACTAAAGGCCTAGAATGATACTTTCAGTTTATTAACATAATTTCAGTGAAGACGGAATAAGGTTTAAAGAAATTTCCAAAAGTTTTCGAAAATATCTTCAATCTTTTGTGTTTGTGAATAAGGTTTTTTAAAACTGCCCATGATATATAGTAGTGGAGTTTTTAACCATTCTACCACATTCTAAAACTAAACTTATTAGTTCTACCACATTTGGTAACTTTTTTTATGAAATACCATAATCATAACAGAAAAATACTAATATAACCCTCATCATTTCCTTCCTCTTTTTTTTTTTTTTCAACAAAAAGAAATCAGCTCAAACGAGCCAATTTGCAGGAAAGTTCCTTCCTCTTATCAAAAGAAAAATAAAGTTTTTTTTTTTTCATTTTGTTTTGCTGTCTTGTTTTTTCAACTTTTTCATATCTTTTTTATTTTATTAATTCTCTCTCCATCTCAAACGAACACTTATCTCATTCTGTTTTTTTTTTCTTCTCATCTCTTTCCTCTTCCATTAATTATCTCCACATCTCTCCAAATTCACAAAATCAAAACACAAAAACTTCTTTTTGTGTATAATATTTCCAACTTTTCTTTTTAAAAAATCTCTCTTTGTTTATCTTTTGTCTCTTCGTCGACTCTTTCAGAAGCTCACCTCTGCTTTTTTCCCAGGACATTCATTTGGTGGAAAAATTAAACACACCAGGTTGTCCACTATTAATCTTGTGATGGACAAGTTATTTTACAAAGACAATAATTTATTTACTCAATAGACCAGTTTTACACTGTTTAAAACCATCACTTGTCCACTATTAATGATGTCATGTACTACATGATTCACAAAAAAAAATTCATAGGCAACATACTTGACAAATGGACAAGTACTTTAAACTAATGGACAATTTTGTACTCCTCAACTTGTCTATGGGATAAACCTTGTCCACGTAACTAATTTTGTCTACAGACTTATGCTACTTCACCCACCAATCTCTAAACCAAAAAATATATAGATATTTAATTTACAAACTCTATGTGAAGGATAAATTTAATTTAATCTACACTACTATGGGTCCCATTCTTCTCTCTAGTGGAAACTATTAATGCACATCTATGTTACCAAAAGATCAGACATATATATTGACATAATTGATCGACAACAGCTCACAACTTCAAGGGTATTATTGTCTTTTTAAGTAGCATTTGTGGTAGGAGAGAAAAGGAGTTTTAACATGTGGTAGAATTGAAAAGTTTGTTAGCAAATGTGGTAGTCTTGGCAAAATTTCCTATAGTAGTGTGTATGTTTTTTTTTTTACCTTTAGCTTTCAATCAATCGAGAATTGATATTGTGCTATGCTATATCTTCTGCTCTCTATTAGTATGTTCTCTATGTTACAAAATAAGAAGATAGAAAGATTTATACTTGTATTTGATATGACTTATTTATTTAAACAACTAATGATATAATCATGAAACATACGAAGATGATTTTGAACTTGATCTTGGACGTAAACAAGTTGTTTAAAATATTAGCTGGGGATGTAGTTTTTAAATATTGGATATCAACTTATGAAGTTCAAACAATATCAACTTATGAAGGTGAGTTTGAACGTACGTAAGTTTATCATAACCATTTTTTTTTAGTTTAAATTTGTGCATGAATTTCATTTTAAAATAAATAAATATAGTGATGTACTCTCAACGCGTCACATCTCAGGTGCTCATCTAAACCCGTCGCTGACCATATCATTTGCAGCTCCAAAACACTTCCCTTGGGCTCATTGTGCCGTAAATGGAAGACACTTCGTGCTGTAAGAGAGATTTTCTCTAAAACTTTTTGTATGTTCTCCTTTGGTTTTGCTTTAATTCTGGAGGAAGGTTTCATTCAACATCGACAAATGGCAGATTTATTTATTAATCGGTCGTCAAACTCTGCCTCCCAATCCCAAAGTACCAAACCTTTTCCTTCTTCTTTCTTTACAAATTCCAACAATCTCATTGTCTCCAAATCCATAACTTTCTTAGATCCCCTTGTTCTTCCTCTGTCTATAGTTACAATTTACAAACCCTTAACCAAACCCATCTTCTTCTACTAATCTAAACCCTTGAATCAAATAAAAAGTAAAAAGACTCGATCGTTCTCTATTCTGCTATGTTCTACACTGTTTTCCTCTGTTTTTCCAATGGTTTGTTTCTTGAACTATGTTTGATTTGATGTCTCCACGATGACCACTGATAAAATCACAAGCAAAGGATCTGGTATGAATTGTTGCAGCAACTGGAATGATGTGGAAACCCTCACTTCTAATGTCTCTAGATTAGCAGTATCTACACGGCAGTGGCACGCTTCACTGGCTCTGATAAACCTAAAAAAATCTTATATAAACTCTTTGGGGGTTATTTTCATTACTGTTCTATTAGAAAAAATGCTTTTTACAAGTAAAAAAAGACTCAAAACTAAGAAGAGTAAGTAATGATTTATTATTAACCACCCTATGTTATGAAAGTTTTAATTTTTTAAAAATGTCATTTAAACCATTAATTTTTGAGTTTAAGTCATTTAAATCATGAATTTTCAAATCTAAGTTATTTAAAGTCATTTAAACCATGAACTTTGTTGTATGTCATTTAAAACATCAATTTTCATTGACTGGATTTCTTAGACATCAAGTTTCAGTAACCAAGCTAAACTCGACATGACACTAAATATACTAGCAAAAAAAGTGATATATGGTGCTTTTAGCGTCTTTCTTCTTCATTTTCATACTCAGTTTTTGTCATTTTGTTGTGTTTTTTTTTGTTTGTGTCTTTATTCTTTTTCATGTATTTGGATACTACACTGGGATTTGAAGGATTGATCACCTTGTTTTAGATCCATAGAATTGACCATTTTATTCTAGATCTTAGGTTTTTCTATGTTACACTTGTGATGTTCTTTGTGTTTGTCAGCTTGATTATTGTATTTGTCTTTGTGAACGATTTAAGTAATGCATGTTAGCAGATTTAATATCAAGTCTTTGATGGCTAAATATTTCTAGTCAATGAAAGTTTATGTTTTAAATGGCTTTCAACAAAGTTCATGGTTTAAATGACCAAAATTTAAAAGTTCATGGTTTAAATGACATACATTTAAAAGTTCATGGTTTAAATGACATACATTTAAAAGTTCATGGTTTAAATATTTTTTTTGAATTAAAATCTTTATTAAAACGACGTCGTTTTGTCAGTAACGGATCACAACATAAACATCTGTTAGTGGTTTAGTTATGGAATTTAACGTCATGCTTTTTTTGCCTGATCTACGAAATTTTATGTTTAAAAAGACTAGTCAATAAAATTAATATTTTAAATAATTTACAACAAAATTCATGGATTAGATAACCAAAATTTAAAAGTTCATCATATTTTTCTCGGAAATTAATATATAGGTACGCATATTTTGTAGTGAAGGCTAAAATGGTCTTTGAATATATTAGGATTATGATAACCCTACGAATGTGTCACATATATAAATGATTGAAAAACCCTAGCAGACCTCTTTTGTGTTCTTCACTCTCCCCGGCGATCGTTTACTCCTTGAAGACGGCTTCTTCTTCTCACTAACCTCATCTCTGCTAATCAAAATGGTAATTAGGGTTTTTAAATTTCTCATTTTCCTCTTCCAAAATGTTCTCCAACAATCAAAATCTCGATTCCATCGATCTGCCATAAAAGAAAAACCTAGCTTTTAGATTCATCTAATTTGTTCGAATCCACTCATTGAACAAGTGTTAGGTTGTGTAAGTTTCTGGAATCTAGAGCTCCTATGTTACCTTTCTATTTGATTTACAAAGTTAATGTTTTTTCTTTTTCTTTTTTCTGATTTATGGAGGAGCTTAGTCAATCTTAGGTTGTGTTAGTTTCTTGAAAGTTGGAGTTTTTTATGTTCTGAAGTTTATGTTTTTTTTTAGCTTAGTTTACGTGTGATTGCTGATGGGTTAATTGGATTGTATTATGGTTTTTGTAGTCTCTGGTTGCAAATGAGGAGTTTCAGCACATTCTTCGTGTGTTGAACACCAATGTTGATGGTAAGCAAAAGATTATGTTTGCCCTTACCTCTATCAAAGGTATTGGGAGGCGATTGGCCAACATTGTCTGCAAGAAGGCTGATGTCGACATGAACAAAAGGTTTGACCCTTTCCTTTAGCTTGCGGAACTTAATATGGATTGAAACATCTGATATATAGAGTCTTGTAGGTCTAGATCATATCTTTGTTGTGGTTGGAGATTAATGTTTATAAAACATTGATATGAGTACAGTTTTCTCTCTCTTATCTGGGGAAGTAGTAATTAGAATAGCAAAGCTTGTTGGGAGGTTTAGTATAGTTCTTATTTGGGCGAACTTATGGAGATATTTGATGTATATGTTTGACAGGGCTGGTGAGTTATCTGCTGCTGAGATTGATAACCTCATGACAATTGTTGCTAACCCACGTCAGTTCAAGATACCAGACTGGTTTTTGAACAGACAGAAGGATTACAAAGATGGCAAGTATTCCCAAGTCGTCTCCAATGCATTGGACATGAAGCTGAGGGATGATCTTGAACGTCTCAAGAAGATCAGGTAATGAGAAAACCAAGAGATGAGTCAAATCCTTATACAATTTGCATTAACATGGTGATAATGATTCTTCCATGTTTGACAAATTGACAGAAACCACCGTGGTCTGAGGCATTACTGGGGTCTCCGTGTCAGAGGACAACACACCAAGACTACTGGTCGCAGAGGAAAGACTGTTGGTGTTTCAAAGAAGCGTTAAGCTAGCTAGTGTTGCTACTTATTACTGTTTTGGATGCTTCATAAGGATCTCTTTTTTCTTCGTACTAGGACCTTCTTGTGTGACGTTTTTTGGGCTTTTTTGTGATCACATTCCTCTGTTTTCATTCTTGATACTCCAGTGCCATGAATAGTATTTGTTTACATTTTCCAGCTTACTCTTTGTATTGTCTTTTGTGACAGCAAGACATGACTAAGCGGATTCTCAAAGTCTTAAAATCGAAACAAAACAATTCTATTATGTACTTTTGTTATTTACAAATATCAGAAGATTGACATACATTAGTTGCATATAAACTTAAACTCACGACAAAGTCAGTTGGTACATCGTATGAAAGAAATGTGGTAAATTGTTGTACCCAGGCAAAAAAATGAGGAGCTCTACAGGATTACATAATTCAGCTACGAATAACTCAAACTGAGAGATATAAAAGCTACGTGTGTGAAACAGATCTTACTTATCATTTACTACTGGCTAAACTTTACTTTGGAGTTCATCAGAATCCGAAGCTGCACCATGTTTCTGTTGCCGGGTCGTTGGAAGAGAATAGTTCTTCCTCTCCTTGCCGCCTGGTTTGGACGAGGCATTACCGTACCAAATCATCCCAAGTACTGCAATAATCATGCCAAGAATAACATGCAGGTTTAGACCGTCTCTGTCAAAGAAGAAGAAGCCCATTACCAGCACCAAGATCGTCTTCATATGGCCAAGGACTTGGAACGACACCGCTGTAAATCTACCGATGCAGATGAACTGGCTTAGGTTTGTCCCGATCGCTATTGTGCACGACAGGGTTATAAACATCTGCAGAATCATGACCAAGTTATTATGTACAAAAGAACAATTCATAGAGTAGATTAAAAATGGCCAACTGAAATATTATCACAAAAGCAATTTAAGACTCATTTGACCAAGGGTCATAACGAAATAAGGATATAGTCACCATACCAGGCTAACTATGACTTCAAGTATAGGACATAATTGGTAGTTTTCTCTAAGACGTCACATGAGCTACTGAGAATACTCTTTCAAAGAGGACTATAGAGTTTTAGTATGACCTGAGTGTTTGGAGCACTTACCACAGAGACGAAGTTGTAATCGTACATGTCTACTCGTTTGTCTGTCAACCAAAAGTCGAGAAATGGACCGACTATCAACAGCGTTGCAGCCTGGGCTGGAGCAGTATGACCCAGTAGGTTGAATGAGCTAAGCGAGTACTTTCTCTGTAGATAATGTACATACTGCAATAGAAAAAAAAAAGAGAAATTTCGTGTAAAAATCTTAGTCTAAAGGTGAAAGTTATGTAAGAAAAGATCAAAGAGCTTACGTATTGTTGCAAAGCAGTACTCCAAACAGCAACAAAAGCAGCAACGAAACCTTTGGTGTTAACACTAACATCAGTAACAGTGCAAACACCAACACCAACAAGAACAAGTCCTATGCTAAGTTTTGTGTCTCTCGAGTAACGAATCTTATCGAACACTACTTCCAACAAGCATGACACAGGAATCATACTGAGCTTTGCAATCTGACAAACCAAAAGAGAAGAGATAACACCATTAAAAATCAACAACATCAAAGCGTCAAGCATCATAGGATTTGCAAACACAGTTTACCTGATAAAACCCAACAGAGTTCCACATAAGACTAACATTCATTCCAACAATGGAGAAGTTTGCAAACAGAATAAATTTAAGAAGCTCTGAAAATGGAAGATGAGAAGGCTGAATATATCCTAAACATCTTAAAACAAGTGTCACCAACGTCGTAGTGGCGAAATGTAAACCAGTTAAAGTAGTTGCTGCATTAAAATAAAAATGTACACACATGGATTAGTGAAAAAGAAGGAAGCTTTGGATATTCAGTGAAGTAGATCATAAAAAGGGTATTGTAGAAATTACCAAAGCTGAAACCATAAGTAGCCATTAAAGCTTTATTAACAATGATGATACCAACAGAAGTAACAACATTGAAGATCCAAGCAGCAGCATCTAGTGTTGCTTTCTTATCAGCTTTTTTCACTGGAGCCATTGTTTAAGTTTTAACTTCACACCTTCTTCTTCTTCTTCAATCCCACATTCTACACAGAACCAAAATCGAATAAAAAAAAGTTCTCAATCCCATGAATTCGAAAACTGTGCCACTCGGTTGATATCTTAAATCATGAAAGACTAATCGAATGATTTGAATGAACAATACTGATTAGTTCTGCTCAAATCGGATAAAGATTAAAAAAAAAAAAAAAAAAAAGAGTGATCGTCGGAGATTAGAGGATACATCGGAGAAGATAGCCTCGGAGATTTGAATGAACAATGCTGATTAATTACGAAATCCGGCGAGGAAGTACCTGGAGAGAAGAAGACACGAGACTCTGTTGCCGGCGAAACAGGTCGGAGGTGATAGTTTTTGAATTGGATTAGGTGACTGACGCAAGACTCTAATTTGCTTTCTTCCTCGTTCTAACTTCTAAGAACCAAACCGAGATTTTGGTTGTTCGGTTCGATTTTGGTTATAGATCTTGTATCGATTGGCAAGATTTTAAATTTATTTTGGTAAACCGAGATTTTCGAAGTTTTGTAGTTAACCGATTATAGTTCAACATTTTGCAACATTAGTGATCATTATTATTCTTCAACGATGTGATCCACTTTTCAAATAGTTCACTCTCATCATCTAGTTGTAAATATTGTATTCCAACAAATTTGCTAAAAAACACTTTCGGTTAGTGTCATTTTCAAAGAACACAAAGTATTCAGATTGTTATAATTGGTCACTTGAGGAATAGAAGTATTCAGATTGTTTAGCTAGGTAACATTTCTGACCAATCTCTCGTTTATGTACTAAATCACTTTTTTTTTTTTTTTGTTGTGAATAACAATCTCTCATTTCTATACTAAAGCATGTTGTTTTTTGTTCTTGCAATTTAAATCATCATTTTCAGCAATTAAATAAGTTAACAACAGTCAACACGTTTTTATAAAAACAAAGATACAAAAGCAACAATGAATCACTCCACGTGGCCGTCAGAGATATATAAATTGCTCGTGAAAGACTAATTCAGAAGTAGAAGAAAAAAAAAAAAAGAGTAAGAAACAGAACACAGAAGGAAAAGCCAAGCTACATTTATTTTTGTGGACAAACAAAGGCAAGAAACATTCAATGTTGGTTTTGTCTACTTAACCAGGTCTACACTACCCATATCCATACGATCATATACCCGACTTGACTGTATGTCGTACTCACACAGTTTCCATCTATAATAATTATCTTATTCTTATCTTTATTTCAAAATACGATTTTATAAGACATTATTTAATTGGAAACAAAAGTGGCTCCTTGGCTAGCAAATTAACATCAATTTTAAATTAGGAACTCAAATTGTGTGAAACATCTCATTCTTCTCCTTTAATACACCAAACCATTTTCTTCATTCTTTACTTACCGGTCAGGTCAACAATTCTACCATTCCTCATATATTGTTAAGGTCTCTTTTGATCATTATAAAGAGAATAATAATGTTCCTCCAATAATTCTCGAATTTGAACATTTTTGTCCATGCATAATTTTGCTGAATAAAAAAAAATTTTAAAAGACGAGATATAATTTATTTGCTTCTTGTAGCAGTAATACAAGTCAAAGCAACGTCTGTTTTCTATTGTTTGTCAGTTAGCTATTTTATCTACTACAATATGTTATGCCTTTCTGAACAAAAACATTTAAATAACATAATAAAAAATATCCATTCTGCAATTTTATTTGTCCAATTAGTGGACGACACATATACAAAAATACATATCTCTATTCATTATTTCACTTGTATACTACTTTCTTATCCAACGTCTGGTGAACCAACCAGTCAGAAAACTCAAAAGTCAATTTTTTAATACATCTTATTAGTTTTGGTCATGCATTCATATTTTGGTCATGCATTCATATATATACATGGACTTATTTGAACTAAATTACACAACTCTACTTATGTCAACTGTCGCAAAAACATTAAGATCGCATGTATACATGCATATTTGCAAAATCTGTGGTCCCATACCATTTGAAATCACCGTCAATCGAAATAGCTTATGAGAGTATATATATCTCTTCCTCTTATATTTTAACAACCCTTCAAAGTTATAAATTATTATATTTTACTCTGTTTATTAAAAAAAGAGAGAGAGAGAGAGAGAGAGAGGTCTTAACACAAGTTTTTATCTCCGGGAATTGATGGATGGATCAAGTATTATTCCGACAGAGAAAGCTGCCGGAGCTGAGAAAAGGGAGCTTCAAGGGCTGCTTAAGGAAGCGGTTCAATCTGTGGAGTGGACTTATAGTCTGTTCTGGCAATTTTGTCCTCAACAACGGTTCGTTTCTTATTTATTTCATCCATCTCTCACAACAAAACCATAAGATATATCTATATTTCAATATGTAACAAAACAATATTTTTAGGGTATTGGTGTGGGGGAATGGATACTATAACGGTGCAATAAAGACGAGAAAGACAACTCAACCAGCGGAGGTGACGGCAGAAGAGGCTGCACTAGAGAGGAGCCAGCAGCTGAGGGAGCTTTACGAGACGCTTTTAGCGGGAGAGTCAACGTCGGAAGCGAGAGCATGCACCGCATTGGCGCCGGAGGATTTGACGGAGACTGAATGGTTTTATCTAATGTGTGTCTCTTTCTCTTTCCCTCCTCCTTCAGGGTACACAACTCTCTCTCTCTCTCTACTCAAGTTTCCAAATTTGGTCACTATTTTTCTTCTCTAAGTGAAGACAAAAATAGTATTGTGTGTTAAATGCAATCACACAATATTGTGTTGACATTAAAGAGAAACTGAGGAGGTTGAGTTACTTGAATAAGAAAAGGAATGTGAGTTAATGAAAACGTCAAATGTACACACATACACTCCATTTTGATGAACATAATTGGGACCGTTGAGATTCTCATAGGTTGGTGTGATTGATTATCTAAAGTAAAAGCATGAATAGATATTACATAAATGCATAACAAAATGGGTTAGTTATGAGTATATACTTAATGCTTTCCTCTATGTGGTAAAAATATAAATGTGGGAAGTAGTAATTTTTGTAGGATGCCAGGAAAAGCGTATGCGAGGAGGAAGCATGTATGGCTAAGTGGTGCAAATGAGGTTGACAGTAAAACTTTTTCTAGGGCCATTCTCGCTAAGGTAAATCAATTTTATTTTTATCCATTCAACAACTATACAATATGCATCTCTTTTATTTACCTATTTATGTGTTATGTGTACACTAGCACTACGCATCTATTTACTTCTATACGACTATACCGATATATCTAATAATACACCTTTATAGATTATCTCAAATTTTTTTTTTTTTTTTTTCTTGTTGTTTTTGGGATGCTCCTTTTACGTCGGTTCCTCAAGAGTGCCAAAATTCAGGTAAATTTTTCGTTGTTATTTAACTCATTTTAGTATTATTGCACATTTATTTTGTATTCTGATGAAAAAATGTAATTTGAAAAAACGCAGACAGTGGTTTGCATTCCCATGCTTAATGGTGTTGTGGAACTTGGCACAACGAAGAAGGTATAATAGTGTTTATGTACCTCTCTCTTTATTATTCCCTTGTTAATGAGATATAGAAAAAAAAATGTAAAAACAGCCTATATTATAATTACATATGGGGTAACATATATATACTAATCTTAAATTGTGCATTAGTGTTGTTTTAAAAAGCCTAGCTAGATAAAATGATGTTAAGATATGGAAGGGATAATTGAGGTTGGTGGATCATGGATGCATGATTTGTTATATTTGTGTGTGAAGGTAAAAGAAGATGTAGAGTTTGTTGAGCTAATAAAGAGTTTTTTCATTGGCTACTCTAATTCGATCCCAAAGCCTGCTCTTTCTGAACACTCCACCTACGAAGTGCATGAAGAAGTTGAAGAAGAAGAAGTAGAAGAAGAGATGACAATGTCAGAGGAGATGAGGTTTGGCTCTCCTGATGATGACGACGTCTCCAATCAAAATCTACGCTCTGATCTTCATATAGAATCAACCCACACGTTAGGTATATACCTTAAGCAGTTAAGCTAATTATATATTTATATTCTTTGCTGTATCTAACACTCTTATCATCTGTATGTTATATAGATACACACATGGACATGATGAACTTAATGGAGGAAGGTGGAATTTACTCTCAGACAGTAACAACACTTCTCATGTCGCATCCCACGAGTCTTCTTTCAGATTCAGTTTCGACATCTTCTTACGTCCAATCATCTTTTTCCACGTGGAGGGTTGAGAATGTCAAATACCATCAGCGAGTGGAGTCGCAATGGATGCTCAAACACATGATCTTGAGAGTTCCTTTCCTCCATGACAACACTAAAGATAAGAGTCTACCGCGGGAAGACCTGAACCACGTAGTGGCAGAGCGACGAAGGAGAGAGAAGTTGAACGAGAAATTCTTAACATTGAGATCAATGGTTCCATTTGTGACCAAGATGGATAAAGTATCAATCCTTGGAGACACCATCGAGTACGTAAATCATCTTAGAAAGAGAGTGCACGAGCTTGAGACTACTCATCATGAGAAACAACATAAGCGGACACGTACTTGTAAGAGGAAAACATCGGAGGAGGTGGAGGTTTCCATCATAGAGAGTGATGTTTTGTTAGAGATGAGATGCGAGTACCGAGATGGTTTGTTGCTTGACATTCTTCAGGTTCTTCATGAGCTTGGTATAGAGACTACTTCGGTTCATACCGCTGTGAACAACGGTGATTTCGAGGCGGAGATAAGGGCAAAAGTAAGAGGGAAGAAAGCAAGCATCGCTGAGGTCAAAAGAGGCATCCACCAAGTCATTATCCATAATACTAATCTATAGATCCTAACTTTTATTGATGCCAACTCTAGATAAGGATAACTAAACGTATTTTTGTTTTAGCCTCACGTATCTTGCAATATGATCTGTTACTTACAAATTCAATAGGCCCCGGTTGTTCTGAGTGCGGATGCAACATATAATGCAAATGTACTAGATGTCATGTTGTTCGTTTGTCCAATTTAGTACTATATATGAATGCTGTATTTAGATGAAGATTCAGTTGCAAACCAAAACAACATATTTTGGATGGATCATGAATGCATATATATATATATATATATATATATATATATATATATATCTAGAGTCAGTTTCTTTGCAGTTTTTATTTAAATTTGACAAAATATTACCGTTAAAAATTTCATTTAAATGTAAACAAGTCTGTGCCTAACTTCGTCCATTTGATCTACTGCTTAAAATTGGACTGGCCCATTTGATTATTTGATTTCAATATGAACTGTTCGAGAGGGTTTAGAAATCAAACTATTCAATCAAACGTTAACTTCATTAATCAACCATAGTTATCTACTTTGACCAAAATTGATAGTCAGGGTCAAGATAAACCAAGGCAAATCGGTTTTAATTTCAAAATTAAATAATACCCGTTTAAATTGAAATTCAATTGAAATTGGTTTAATTTTAAATTCAAGCAAGCGGAACCAAAAGACTAAATCAATGGGAAAGATAGACTCACGTATCTAATGTGATCAGAGATTGACAAAAAAATATATATCTAATGTGATTAATTAGTATCCAATGTTTTGTTTTTTTTTTTGAAGTTGATGAAAAACCTCAAACTCAGAGTCAGAGACTAACAAAGTAACCGAGTATGATAAAGAAGAAACAAGGAGAAGTAAAGAAATGAGAAACGAGAAAAAAATATCAGTTTGAAGGTCATGAAACATATGAAAAACAACAGATTGCATATCAATTTTGCTAGAGAAAAAGGACAATGTCAGAAAATAAGAGGAGAAAATGTGACAATACGCTATCTTGGCATATGACAATTGACACATAACCTCTTAGACGGCCTTATATTATGAGCCTATGACTGTATGGACCAGTTCTCAAAGGAATTTGATGAAATAGTAGCTTTGGCCTTTGGCTCTCATTTACAAAAGAAAAATAATAATAATAATATAAAAAAACGAATACTAGATATTTAAATAAGAAAAGTTGTATTACAAAATATTCCTTATTTAATCTGCCCTCTGTTAAACCCCTTAACAAAAAATCTATTAGTATTACATTTTCTAAATTTATAGGTATAACATTATTCAGAAAGTATATATTTAACTAAAGATATATAAACATCTTATATCTACCCTTTTACAAGTTTGTAAATTCTCCTCTTCTCAGTTCTCTCTACTTTTTTTTTTTTAGTTACCTCTGTAATAGCATTATTTTTTTAATTTTTTTGTTAACTCAAAATTGGTAAAAATTTGCTATAGTAATGAAAAGATATTTAACAAAAAAAAAAACCCAAAAACAAAGAAAAAGTAATCCAAAAAAAAAAAAAAACCAAACCTTGTTTGTTTGAGTCTCTCGCCGTTTCGTATAAAGTGAGAAAGTACCTTCTCTCTTGCCCAATTCCACCTCTTTTTTTCATAATCCAATCAATCTCCGATCGTCTTTTACAGAGACGAATCGACGAATCCGTCATCATCGCCCGGCGGAATCGTGGCGGCTGTGTAAATTTTAGATTAATAAGCGACAACCCAATCCGAAAGAGATGGGGAAGAAGAGAAAATCTACAGCGACGAGCCTCGATGAGGTAGATCGGACTGTATACGCTTCGTTTCGCACCGCCGCGAACTCTTTATCGCAGCTTTATACTCAGTCTATGAATCACCAGAAACTATCTTTTCAAGCCGGTGAACGCCATGGTCTGGTATGTTTTACCCCTTTTACTCTCTCTCTCTCTCTCTGTTTGTGTGACTGTGTTCCTCTGTTGCAAGTTTTGATTTTTTATCTATTAGGCTTCAATTCAATTTGATTCGATTGGTTAATTTCATCATTTCTACCTAATCTGTTTGGTTTTCGATGTAACCGTATGTGTTGCGTTCTGCTTTTGGTGTTTCTTGTTCATTTTCTTATGACTTGTTGAGTTCAACTGGAACACTTGGGGGAAAAGATTCTTGATTTTGTAGTTTTTTCGTTCATCTTTTCTTCTTCTGGACTTGTGTTAGTACATAAAGATTTGTTCTTTTCTCTGTTTTGTTGATTCATTGCCATTGAAGTCAATGCATCTTTCTTTCTTTCTAGTTTCCATGGTGTCTAGGTGTTATGTTTTATGTAGCTATATCGTTAAACAAGAATGATTCAGGTTTTGTAAACCAGAGTTTTTGATTGCTTCTTTGTGTTCTTCTTTTGGGTTCTCTAAGTCTCTTTAGCTTCCCGTCAGCCTTAACAAAGCCATTGTGCTTTATCTGCTAGCCTCTTTTTTATCAAGTTGAGTCTCCTTCCAATATCTTTCCTTTGTGTCATGTGTTCTTTCTAAACATTTAGAACTGTTATTTAATATATGTAATTAGTTGAGGACAAAGGAAAATAGGCTACTAAGCTTGAAGATGGATATGATATGAAACAAAAATAGTCTCTCTTGAGGCCTTGTTTCCAACATACATTGATGTGTTTCCATCTTTTTCACCTTGCGTCACAACATCCCATCCTTGTCTAGCTCCCCAATTTACTTCAACTATTTCTTAGTTACTTGCAATTGAATAGTGGTCTTCTTGTGTCTCTTTGTTCTTCTCCTACATTACAGGTCTGATTATAAAGAAAACAATTGTCAGAACATCCCATCGTTGTCTAGCTCTCCCATTTGCTTCAACCTTAGCGTTACTTCTTAGTTACTTGAATTGAACAGTAGTCTCATAGGGTTATCACTATAGTGAGTGTGATTGCATTCGTCTGTTCTTAGGATGTTGACGACTAGAGTAATATTCTGTTGTCTGCTTTTGTTTTTCTTTGGTGTACTTAAATTTCTACTTGATATGGGGATAATTGAGTAGTGATTTGAAACCTGTACTTGGAAGATGACATTAGTGCAATAAGATAGTTATGTGAAATAGGTTAAAGCTATAGAGAAGCTTACAAGTAATATGCTCCCTTAACCCAAGCTAAAGGAGCTCTGTTGCAGCTCCAAATTGGGAATAATTGACGCTTACGTGAGTGTCCTGCTTTGTGTTGCATATTTCAGGAAAAGCTGTACCAATGGATATGGAGACAACAAGAAGCAGGGTCAAGAGTGACACCTATGGATATAGTTAATTATATTCAGGTTCATATGACTCCTATATATTTATCTACTCTAATCTGAAATTCTGGCAAATTTGTTTCCTGTTCTTGATTGAGTGTCTGGTTTCCCGAATGCAGAGTGAGCTTGAATGCTGCACAGAGGAGCCCCCAATGTCCCCAAGAGCACCGCCACCGCTGCCAACAATGCATATCACACATTCTGGGCTCATGGCCTCTTCAGGAACCTCTTCCCCATTAGCTGCTCCAGTGGTTCGGTCTGAGCAATGCGAGAACCAGGCCAAGAACTCGGTTTTCTCAAACGCCCTTTCAAGCCCCATACGGCGTAGTCTTCAGAACTACCAAATTCCGCAGGGAGGCTACACATCTGGCGGGGCCAGAAGCAGTGAACTGAACAGGGGATCGAACTCTCCAGGTTCTATTGATTCTTCAATGGATATGCATGCAGAATAAGAACTGTGATCATAATACACTCTTGTTTGATCTATATACAAAAACCGGTTTGATTCTTCATAATGTAACAATTGATTCTTATCTTGGAGGTGGTTTGTTGGTAATTTGGTTAGAGTTTCTAAATGGTCACATGTAAATCATTGTGTCTCATTCTTATCACACTTGTTTAACTCTGTAACTTTTCATGTTTGTTATGACCAACTAGCAAATGGTTGTTGTCATAACTTTGACCTATGCGTAAAGGATAGATAACTTTGCGGCTTGTATCCAACAAGCAGAAAGCAAAAATCACCAAGTACTCTTCTTAGAAGAACCACGAAAAAATAAGATCATTACGATGTAACATATTGAGAAAAGCAAAGCACTGCACTTTTGCTGAGCGTACGCTTAAATACTGATTGAGAGACTATTGTTAACTGAAGACGCTAGATGCCATTATTATTATTATTGAAATGTAAAAATGTACAGACCCTAGAAGGAAGATTAAGATATACTATATGTTCTTTACTCTCGTAGAAATTCGAATATGGAATCATGAAAAAAACAAGAACATATTTTTCTGCCTTTCCACTTTTTTTACAAACCATATTCCTCCAAGTAGTAGACAAGGTGTTTGTGAAAATGCCGCAGAGAGTTTTACAAACACTTAATGATTCTAATGAGAAAACAAGTTTTTAACAAACTCTCTCTCAAATTCGTGTTCGCTGATAGAAAGTCGCACATAATGAGATGCTTAAATGTCAAGAGAGAATCAATATAGTGTCGCCATGTGCTGTAATGCAGCTGAAACCCTAAAGATTATTAATTAATGAACTAATGAAGCCAAATCGTTTTCATTGTTGGATTAAAAAATTGCTCAGATTCGTGCTTACTCTATCCATGACACAACAATGCCATTTTTAAACAGTAGTTATTTACAAACTAACGAAAGGAACTTATAATAAGAAACTAGTTAGAGAGATGACCAACATAATATCTTCCTTTTGGTTGATTATTTTAAGACAGTGCATGATTAAAAAAAAAGGTTAGACTCTGAAAACAAAATGTAATGAAAAAGACGGCAATGCACAATGTGGCGACATTATGAACTTGGGAAATCCTGAAAGAAGAGGAGGGATTAATCAAACAAGAGTATAACAATGTAACAAAATATTGAGTATAAATAGATCATCACACCTATGGATTTGTATCATCAAAGTTTAAAGTTTAGTGAAAAGAAAAACGAAGAAAAATAGTCTAAGAAAAAGCAAAGCAAAACAAAAAGAAATGGCAAAAAACCTCAACTCCATCAGCTTTAGCGTTCTCTTGGTTGTCCTCGTCATGGCTTCAACCGGTATTGATTGAACCTAGTTCTCTATAATACTATTCAGTTGTAATCTTGTGCTGATGATCTTTTTGATGAATATTTTAACATCTAGGAATCCTCAAGAGCGAGGCTGGTATGAATTGTCCCGGTGGGTGCTCTACTGCCTCTGAACGTGTGTTCTTAGGCGAGTGCGGACCTGACCCATACACAGGTACAGAAGCTGATTGCTGTACGTGTTGCAAAAACACCTACAAGACTTCTCCTAATGTACCATGTTGGTCGGCTGTTGAGGGAACAATCAAACATTGCCATTGCTACAAACATGTCTGAAATAACCTCATAAAAAATACCAAGTGTAACTTTTGTTTCCATTTGGTGTGAGGCCATGACAT
The DNA here is from genome assembly GCA_024034495.1 of Camelina laxa. Lineage (NCBI taxonomy): Eukaryota > Viridiplantae > Streptophyta > Magnoliopsida > Brassicales > Brassicaceae > Camelina > Camelina laxa. The sequence continues at coordinate 14,922,189 of CM043881.1, forward strand.
GTGTGTATGTTTACGTTCAAGTTTCTTTTGCTTCCAAATAAAACATCTTCGGCAAAGCTATCACCGCTTTCCCCAAAGTATTGTAAGCCCATGTTTGTTTCTACTCTTGTTTCATTCATTCTGAATATATACTAAAGGTTTTTTTTTTTTTTTTTTTTTGTGTCATACTGAAGCTCCCTTACCGCTCTCAATCAATTTCATTACTTCACATCCTTAATTATTTTTACCCTATAAAAGACATTTTGATGAAACGTCGTCATTTATATGTAAAGAAATGATTGGTGCGCAAATTGTAAGATGTAAATATTATTTCAAAGACTTGTTGAAATGGTTGTGTGATTAGATCTGTCTATTAGTAAACTAATATCACAATTCAGTTGTAATTAAGAGAGCAAATATTGTTAGCAAAATTGCAAAAATAAATTCACTATTCATCACTTTTTGGGGGAAAACCTTGAAAATGTCCCCATCTAGTATTAGTAGATGACCAATTTTTATAAGAAATTAAGATTGTAGTTTTTTTTTTTAAATTAGAAATTGTTTAAAGCCTATTCAATCTATCGTTATCGATCTCACAGGCCTCAGAGGAACAGCTCATATCATATTTCTGCTATTAAGGATCTCCTCTCTTCTCTCCACTTAGCTTCAGATGTTGATGATAAAGACTATTATAGTTGGAAGGTTGAACGTTGTCTTTTCTCAGTTTAACAACTGCCAAAACTTGGGATACCCTTAGATACCCTCAGGTCAAAGACTGGTCTCCCTCCGTCTGGTTCAAGGGAGCCACCCCAAAGCATGCTTTCATCATGTGGAGAGAAAAGAGACAGACTTCTTTCTTGGGGAATGTAAATACCATCCGCTTGCTGCCTATGCTCTGCTTATGATGAAAACATGGAGCATTTGTTGCTGAGGTGTGGGTATAGCGTGCAAGTTTGGAATCTTTTTTTTTGACAGACTTCATCTCACCTGTGCATATTCTACACTGGCCCTCCCTTGTATCTTGGACAAGAATAAAGACTGATTATGCTCCGCCAATCCTCCGGAAACTGGTGGCCCAGGCCGCGATCTACCATATATGGAAGCAGAGAAACAACCTTCTACGTAATCAGGTTTCAATTCTGCCCTCTATACTCTTCAAGACTATAGAATGGGAGATCAGGAACACAATTACTGCAAGAAGAAACAGGAAGAACTTCACAACCTCATGGTCCGCTGAATCTGATAATTTGTTGACTGACACTCAACTATTTCTAAGTATCTCTTGCTTTTTTTTTTTCTTTTTTGCAAAGATACATTACTTAGGTTTTGCTTTTCGTAAAATCTCATCTCTTCATTTTAAATGATATTCAGATTCTTCTATAAAAAAAATTGACTGTGAACCTACAATTCAAAAAACAAAATTACCCTTCGAGGGGAGAGGCGGGGGGGAGGGGATTGTGAAGTCACATCGACAACCTAAGTTTAAAACAAATATTTATAGGCTTCAAGGTGTAGGAAGTTGGTTTAGGGTTAAAGGATCGGAACTTATTCGTTTTGGTCAGTGCAGGAAGGCAACTTTCTAGACTGGTCTTGTGGGGTGTGACTAGTGTGTAATGTAGGAGGATACCGACCATGTCTCTTTCGCCTGTTGTCGACAAGAGGATAACGACCAGCCACAAGTCTTCTGGCTGGTCTGCAACATATCTTGGTAGATCGAGCGTAACTTTTGTAAGGGCTGAACCGGTGAGGTTGATTTCACTAATAGATGAATCTTGACTCTTCTAGTTTTTGACGAAATTCAAGATCTCTTTATTTGGATCAGGAAAGATCTGTATAGGATACCAAACTTCAAAAGGTTTAATAATGCCCTTCAACGAGGTTTACTCGGCTTTTTGTCTATTTTGCTCAAAAACTTATAACGTCATTTAAAGCAAAAAATACATAAAATGACCTTGAAAAGTATCCACTATCACTTGAAATTCTCCTTGCAAACTTATTAATATCATACTAAAGATTGAAAAATTATGCTGCATCGAAGGCCACATCAATCTAGAGAAACCACTACATGAGAAGAAGATTGCAGCTCAATAAATATATAGCCGTTAATAAACTGTTAGAAATTCCCAACGAAATATTTGACCCTCTAGGGGGGGGGGGGTTGGCGAAGTCACACCAAAAGCCTAAGCTAAAACAAGTTTTATAAGCTTCATGGTCTAGAAAGTCGATTCAATTAGGGTTAAAACATCAAAACATGGTTCTTCTGGTCATGTGGGCTGTGACCGTTGTGTAATGTACGGAGGATACCAGTTATATATCCCATGAATGGTATGGACAAGAGGCTTGCTAGCGGTCGCATTGATCAATATGCAACATGTCTTGTTAGAACAAGCATAACTTTGGAATGGCTGAATGGATCATGTTGATTACATTTTAAGGTGAATTTTGATCGCAGGTGATCAACATGTCAATTAAAACCTAATGTGTACTCCACCACGATCTAGTGGTATCGTTATAACACTTCAGGATCGAATCCACAGAGACCAAATAATTGCACTAAGAAATTATCAAGATCAAATATAGCTAAGGCAAAATAAGTTTGTGTTTGAAAGTGACTAACAAAAAGCAGTAAATAAAAGTGTGTTTTAAATCAAAAGAGAAACATTGTGTGCAGGGAATCTTTAGGATTAATGATCACGAATTTAGATGACTAGATTGGGATGCATTAGACACCGTTCTAGAACTCCAATCACTGTTGTAAAGCTAACCTACTTTCGCAGCATTAACTATCTATGCAATGAATTCACTAAACCCTAAACCGTCGTTTGGATCTAGCAAACCAAGAAAGCAATAGAGGTTCAAGTTTGATCTGTTCACAAGGTGCCTTAACTTCAACTTTCGTTGGCTAGGGATCACCTTGCTCACCTATGTTCTTTTCAAGCAACTCAACAACACTTTTGGTGCCCGATGAATTAAACCTAAGATCTTAATCTAGGTGATCAATCTAGCTTAAGCATTAAGAACAACTATAGATGAAGAACAATAAAATCAATCCCTAATCTAACAAATCTAGCATCAATTAATCATAGAAACCTTTCTGAAACCCTAAACCCAATTGAGAAACTACTAAGACATGGAAGTAAAAGAACAGCAAATCAAAGATGAAGAAAACATTATTGAATTGCAAAAGAATAGAAAATAGGGTTTAGAAATCTTCTCCAAGGTGTCAAGAAGGATTAGAGATCTTCTCCCTTTGCTCTCAATACAGAATAGTCTCAGAAAATAAAGCTTATGTCTCTGGAGGCCGTGCCTCTAACTTAAATATCTAAATAAAACCCTAAAAGTCGGTTTAAAACAAATAAGAAAAGTTGTGTCGGGGACGGGAATTGTCGATCTAGAAAGGATCAGTCGATCTAGAACGTTTTTCGCTCTCACTCCATCTGCTGACTAGCTCGATCAGTCTTCAACCAATTTAGCTCCAGATGCATATTTTCACCCCCAAAACACTCAGATTCTTTCCTAAGTCACCTAGAACCTGTAAAGACTCACAAAGGACTCTAAAAGCACACTTGGACCTTGGAAAAGACTCAAAACAAACCTAAAAACTATAGTTAAAACCCTGTAAAATGCAGACACATCAATTCCCCGGACTTGAATCTTTGCTTGTCCTCAAGCAAGAACAGACAAAAACTCAAGAATAGAGAAAAGGTTTGAAAGTGGAAACTCACACCTTTTCCTTGCACTCTTCATCACATCAAATTAAGAACTACTTTTTGTACTCTGCCCATGATTAGGATCAACACTCCCTACTCTGAACTCCACAACCTTAAAGAACCTTCAGCATCCCCATTGTTGTCTCTCTAAATCAGATTAGTTAAAATGTGTGGTCTCCGAGGGAATATCGATCACTGAACTTATTGACTCCTTCAACCTTTTAATGCCCAAGACTTCCTACATATGCTTCCTTTCCTCTCTCTTTTCTCACTTCCAAAGGATTGATTTCTCCCTAATTTTCTAGGGTATCGTTGTATTTTTTTATCAATCCTTTGCTCTTTCTTGCGGATAGGTTTCCATGAGCTCCGAAGGATGCACGGGTTTACGCACAACCCTCAGTTCACTTCTTTATTACCTATATCCTTTTTCTTCCTTTTTTTCCTTTTTTTTTTGATTGAGTACTGAAGGGAAGAGAGAGGGAATCATACTTTGCGAGGAGATGCATGTCTTGTAAGGCTTAAGGGAGGAGTCTTGTTCGATGTATACCAAGTCCCAAGGCAAGAAGTTAAATCCGGTTAAGTCCTTACAAAGCTAGAGACAACATCGGATCAGCTTAACGTTCTCTTCGGTGTGGGTCTTTTGGGGTGTGTTGAGACTGCTCATGTTCATTCCAAGCTTCATTCAAAAATCAAAAGTACTAAAGCAATCATAAGAGTGTTAGGTCAAAGCAAAAGATTCCTAGAAAAGCTCATAGTTTCCCAACATTTGACTCAATAAAATAAAAAACGACTCAAATAAAAGAAAAATTCAAAGAAAACAACCAAAGAAAACGACATCAGTAACTTGGAGACATCCCTCCCCCAGACTTACTTCACACCGTCCCGGTGTGAAAGCAAAACCAAGAAAAGAACGAATCCGACAAAGAAAATAAGAAAATTGAAAAAGAAAAGGAAAGAAAAAGAACCGGTGATCTCGCATCTAGTGTTGGAGTGGTGTTGGCAAGGGTGGGGACCGATCAATCTCAGGGTGGGATCGACCGATCTGCAACATTATTGAACTTAGAGACACCCGCAAAAAACCACCGGGATCGGTCGATCTTTAAGGAGGATCGATTGATCCGAAGCTCCTGGAACAAAAAATTTCGCATCTTGTGCGTTTGGAACCTGTTCTTGAAAACACTTAACACCAGACGTGATTTCACCATAATAAATCCTAAAAATAAAACCAAACTCCTAAGACAAATAAAAATAAAAGGGTAAGCCAGGACAAACCCCATGGGTTGCCTCCCATTAAGCGCTTGTTTAAGGTCTATAGCTTGACCGTGGTTTCAGGTCTCAAGTGATGAGAGGATGAGAACTCATATCGGAACAAGCTCTCCAATTCGTCAACTTAAGCTCCAAAACCTTTTTCAACATACCATCCACTGCTTCTTGGCCTTTCTCTTTAAACTCTGGAGTGAGGATGGCTTTAACTTTAGAGAAAGGCCGAGATATTCCTTTGCACTTCACCTTGTACTCAATGGTATCTCTAACATATTTCTGGGGTACCAAGGTTATGTGAAGATCTGGTATTACTCTCTCTATCTTCGGCTTGTCTCTCTTCTTAACCCTCTTAGACCTTTTCTCAGAAGAATGAGTGTCTCCATCCAGGACTTCATTGACCTCATTCTTATCAGCACTCTCTCCCGTTATCATGACATCCACCTTCTTCTCATGTTCTACAACTAGGCAAGAGCCATGGCATATAGCTTCATTTGCAGTGATTGCGTTGTAGAAGACTTTATCATCAATGTTAGAGAAAGTGATCCTCTTATTAGGCAAGTCAACAACTGCTCCTACTGTTGCTAGGAAAGGTCTCCCAAGAATCAAAGGCATAACAGAACCCCGCTCATTTCCACAACATGAAAATTTGTAGCAACCAAGCAACTCCAAACTCGAACATCTAGATTATTAATGAAGCCTTGTGGAGTCGTGGTGACAGCATTTGCAAACTTTAGAGATACTTTAGAAGCCTTCATATCATCAATCACCAACCTCTCTGCAATAGCCTTACACATCACGTTCACACTGGACCCAGTGTCACAAAGGGAGTCCTCAAAGTTCACTCCTAAGATGGAGCATGGAACAACAAATTTTCCTGGATCTTCTAACTTGGGTAGTCTTTTCAAAGATGGAGCATGAATGTTCTTCTCTCTAGCCAAAAACGCCTTAACCTCCACCAAATCCTTTTCTTCAACCAAAACATCAATGTAAACCTTCTTAAACAAAGAGATATGCTTAACTGCCTCTGTAAAGGGAATGTCAGCGATGAACTCACTTATAGCTTCTTTGTACCGACCATACTTCTTTTCATCCAGAGATTTCTTCTCTTGTCTTCTTGGAAAAGGAATTTGTGGCCTATAGGGCTTTGGTTCCACAAGAATTGATTCCTTGGAATCTGCATCAGTAACAACTGAGCTGGGTTTTCCCAGACCTGCAACAGGGACCGACTGGTCTGGACGTGGAGCGGTCGATCTAGCACTTTTTGAAACTGGTTCTGCGTCAATGACGGGATCGATCGATCTAGAAGGGGGATCGGTCGATCCAACTTCTCTGGGGATCAAACTCGAATTAGCAGAATGGTTGGGACCGGCTGTTCTAGTCTCAGGATTGATCGACCCCGTCTCTGCAGAAGCCAAACATGAGTTGATCACAGCACAACTCAGCCCATCTTCGATCCCACCATGGAGTGTTATAGCATTGCATGACTCTTTGTTCTTATAGCTAGAAGATATAGCAGAGACTCTCTTATCAATGGAGTCAACACGTGAACTCAACCTCTCAAATTTCCCATTCAAATCATTGTACATGCTATCAATCTTGACATTAATCTCAGCAGAACTTTTCTTATGGCCCTCCAACAGTGCTTGCATCATTAATTCGAGTTTGTTATCTTGTGGAGCTGTAGATGGGGCTTGGTATCCTTGGACATTTGAGCTACTAAATCCAGCACCTTTGTTCTGAAATCCTTGCGAGAAGTTACCTTGTTGATTATGTGGAGGATACACCTGATCTTGAGGATTCTCGACGTTAGTGCTTCTGTCGGAGAGATGAGGATGATTTCTATAATTCTGATTAAACCCATAATTATGATAGTTCCCTTGTCCTCCTACATAGTGCAGCTCCTCTGTCCCCTCAAAACCTGAATTTACTCCAACTTGCTGATACGCACCCGTCTGCCCGTCACACATGTTGACAGCTTGCTGATCTCTCTTCAAAAGAAGGTCTACCTTGGCAGTGAGACTCTTAATAACATCTGTATTCACGGAGCTAACAACACGGACAGAACGATCATACTCTTGACTATGATTGCTGTTACTCGCTGCAAGGTTTTCGAGCAAGAGGTTTGCTTCAGCGGCAGTGTTAGTAGAAAAATCTCCTCTACTGGCAGTATCGAGTGCCATCTGGTACTTCTGGTCAATTCCTCCATAGAAGATGTTCATAAGATTCTCTTGTGAAAAGCCATGATGAGGACAGTCCCTCATATACTCCTTGAATCTCTTCCACGCTTCACAAAAAGACTCTGTATCACCTTGTGAGAAGGTAGTGATCTTGCTCCTTAACATAGCTGATCGTGACTTAGTGTAGAAGTGGTTTAAAAACGTTGCTCTACACTGCTCCCATGTGGTAAGTGATCCTCGGTCCAAGAGATTTAGCCATCTCAAAGCCTTATCTCCTAATGATAATTGGAACAAAGTCAACATGAGGTAATCATATGGAACTCCATTAGACCTTGTTGTACTAGCCAATCTCTCAAAAGCTTCAATATGGTCCAGAGGGCTCTCTGATGCTAATCCATTAAACACACGATTTTGGACCAAATTGATTAGGCTATGCTTGATCTCATAATCTTGTCTCGCAGGAGCAGGAGGTTGAATCGCAGATCGATTCGCAAATAACCTGTTGTGAGCTTCTTCATCCCTCAAAGTAGTTCGTCTTGCCGGTGGGTTCAGCTCCGCCGCATTCTGCTCTTGTGGAACTTGTATTTGTGGTGCAGGAGGAGGAAGCGGAGCAATAGCCTCTTGAGGGTTAGGCTGCCGAGCATTTGGTTTCTGTCCACCCTCCATCTTATCAGCTTTAGCTTTCGCCTTTCTGTTTTCTCGTTCAAGTAGGGCTAACTCTTCGTTTCGCAGATTATGCAAATCAGTAGGCTTGTGGCTTCTTGTTTGCATGCACCTAAAACACAAGAGAAAGAACAAAAGAACTAATTAGTAAATAAAAATAAAATAAATCTTAGACGAAATTTAAATCTAGAATCTCAAAGGCAACGTTTTGGTCCTCAGCAACGGTGCCAAATTGATCAACAGGTCAATTAAAACCTAATGTGTACTCCACCACGATCTAGTGGTATCGTTGTAACACTTCAGGATCGAATCCACAGAGACCAAACAATTGCACTATGAAATTATCAAGATCAAATATAGCTAAGGCAAAATAAGTTTGTGTTTGAAAGTGACTAACAAAAAGCAGTAAATAAAAGTGTGTTTTAAATCAAAAGAGAAACATTGGGTGCAGGGAATCTTTAGGGTTAATGATCACAAATTTAGATGATTAGATAGGGATGCATTAGACACCGTTCTAGAACTCAAATCACTGTTGTAAAGCTAACCTACTTTCGCAGCATTAACTATCTATGCAATGAATTCACTAAACCCTAAACCGTCGTTTGGATCTAGCAAACCAAGAAAGCAATAGAGGTTCAAGTTTGATCTGTTCACAAGGTGCCTTAACTTCAACTTTCGTTGGCTAGGGATCACCTTGCTCACCTATGTTCTTTTCAAGCAACTCAACAACACTTTTGGTGCCCGATGAATTAAACCTAAGATCTTAATCTAGGTGATCAATCTAGCTTAAGCATTAAGAACAACTATAGATGAAGAACAATAAAATCAATCCCTAATCTAACAAATCTAGCATCAATTAATCATAGAAACCTTTCTGAAACCCTAAACCCAATTGAGAAACTACTCAGACATGGAAGTAAAAGAACAACAAATCAAAGATGAAGAAAACATTATTGAATTGCAAAAGAATAGAAAATAGGGTTTAGAAATCTTCTCCAAGGTGTCAAGAAGGATTAGAGATCTTCTCCCTTTGCTCTCAATACAGATTAGTCTCAGAAAATAAAGCTTATGTCTCTGGAGGCCGTGTGTAACGACCCGGAACCTCGGTAACAGAATTGCCGCGAGTTTCCGAGAAATTAGTGCCGAGAAATTAGTGTCGAGAATGACCGAGGAATGATACCGAGAAAGACCGAGAGTCTGTATCAAGAGTTACCGAGAACTAGAGCCGATGAATACCGGTAACCAGTGCCGAGGAATGCCGATACTTGGTATCGAGGATTTACCGAGAGTTGCCGATACTCGGTAACGAGGATGGTCGAGAGTTGCCGACACTCGGGTAACGAGGATTGTCGAGAGTTGCCGACACTCGGGTAACGAGGATTGTCGAGAGTTGTCGATACTTGATATCGAGGATTGCTGATAGAATACGATAGCCAGCGATGATAGAACCCGGTAAGTTATGGGAATTGGGTATAGAAATGGAGAGTTCGAGACTATTGAAGTAGCGAACAGATGTTTGAACTGAAGAAATGGAATCCCAAGTTTACAGTGATCAGATCATTCAGGCTTGCGAGTTTCTGGATGAAAATTGGTTCGGACGAACAGGTTTGTAAATTGTCGAGAATAGAGAGGTGAGGTTTTGGTACTTAGTCCGAGAGACAGTCTGGAAGTCCTAGTGATAGTGATAGTATAGTGACAGTATAGTGATAGTGAAGTGATATTGATAGTGAAGAGATAGTGAAGTAGACTATCCGGGAACAGTTGCATCGGCGATCGATGGACCGGGCGGAGGGACGAGAGTGGATCGATTGGACGATGGGTCGATGGGGGCCTAAAGGACTCGGGAAATCTCGTGGAGATTTAAGCCGACTCACGGGTAAGGAAACCCGAGAGAAATGGAAACTCGCGGTAATGGAAAGGTGATCAGATAAGGATAGATGCGAGATTTATGGGAAGTTATGGGCGGTGAGACTTATCATTCTAAGGCAACTCAGGGCGGTTCGTGGATCCTATATAAGGGATAAAACCCTTACAAATTTCTCTAGTTCGCATAAGAATCCGAGAGCCGCCGCAAGAGGAAGAGAGGAGAGTTTCCATCGAGCTTACCCGAGAGAGAGAGATCCTACGTCCAAGTCGAGAAAGGAACGGTAAGCGTTCTTCCACCTTGATCCGTCGATGGTTATGGTTATGGGATTATCTCGGATACTAATGGTATCGATATGTCCGTGTAGAAGCGGGGATCAGATCCGAGCATAGAAACCGAGAGATCAACACCTTAGGTCGATACCAAAGGTGAGTGCGTGACTGTGGCCGAGTTCCATGGTTGATTCTCTTGACCCGTGGTTTATTTAGTCTTGTTGATAGCTTGTCTATATGGTTATGGGTTCTATTGCAATATGAATGATGGTTGGTCTAAGAGATTTAGGCGACTATCCATGGTATTTGATTGACTTGCGTGACTTGATTGGAATATTTCCCTGTGTTAGATTGAGATCGTTGAACTGAGCCTAGTGAGACGGGATGACCGCTCTACTAAGCAAACTTTGTTTACTTACGCCTCCTTTATGGACGCAGGAAAAATAGGTCCGATGATCGGGACATTAGTGGCTGACCAGCTCGTGTGACGAAGGCAAGGGAGGAAGGAGGATGGTGTGGCTTTGGGTAGAAACATTCATGGCGTTTATCTTTATTAGTCTTATTATTTTCATGCATGGAACCTTTGCTATTTAAGGATGAATTGAACCTCTTTTATTTAATGAATCCGCAAGTTTTAAGTTATATCACCTGCTATTCATATTCGCTGTTGTACTTGCATAGAATTCGTCGGCCCTAGAAAAAATTTTATCGGCCTGTTACGGTCCGAGTATGGGTTTTTAGGGTCGGGTCTTACACCGTGCCTCTAAATTAAATATCAAAATAAAACCCTAAAAGTCGGTTTAAAACAAATAAGGAAAAGTTGTGTCGGGGACGGGAATGGTCGATCTAGAAAGGATCAGTCGATCCAGAACGTTTTTCTGCTCTCACTCCATCTGCTGACTAGCTCGATCAGTGTTCAACCAATTTAGCTCCAGATGCATATTTTCACCCCCAAAACACTCAGATTCCTTCCAAAGTCACCTAAAACCTCTAAAGACCCACAAAGGACTAAAAGGACTCTAAAAGCACACTTGGACCTAGGAAAAGACTCAAAACAAACCTAAAAACTATAGTTAAAACCCTATAAAATGCAGACACATCAACAGGTTGAAAGACAACATACTTCACCAGACTTCAGCAAATCTGTCTACAAATTTCACCAAACTTCACGAGACTTGTCTACAAACTTCATCAGACTTCTCCAGTGTTCTCTCGATTTCACAGACTTGTCCATATATTTCACCAGAGACTTCTCCATAATTCAACATATTTGTCCAAACTTCATGATTCAGTTCAATAGTGGAGATTTCTAAAGTCATTTCTTGCTTCTTTACTCGAGTTAAGCTTGAATGAGTTCAAAGCCACCACATCATCTCCACACCTAATTACAACTCAAGAAAAGACCGAAAAAACAGAAAATACGAACAAAGATGCGACAAATTAAATGACACACCGAATACTAAATGAAGGAAAAAAGATATCAAAAACCTAATACATCATCATTGACAACAACATAATATTTCTTTTAAATAATATTTATAAAAATAACTAAAAGCAAAATTAATCATTTACAACAACGATAAAGAGAGCGACGGCTTTCCTTTACATGAGAATATAAGATTAAAAGAATTATAGACTTCAAATATATATTCTACTAACAAACGAGACGGCAGTGCAAAATTGTTGTGAGATTATATATGAACTTGGGGAAAGAGAGGACTAGCTAGGGAATAAACAATTATATACAACATTACAAAATTTTGTATAAATAGAAAAGTTGAACTATATGAGATAGTGTCGCCATATTTGCTGAAACCCTTAAGTTTATTAATTAACTAGTGAAGCCAAAACGCACCACATTCTTTTTTTTTTTCGCACTACATTCGTACTTGCTTGATTAATTAATGACAACAAAATTATTATTTTTTAAACAACAAAGACAGCAGCGACTTTCCTTTTCTTTATAATACAAGACAAATGCATGATTAAAAAATTTATAGACTTCAAGTATATATTCTAACGAACGAGACGGCAATGCAAAATAGTGGTGACATTATGAACTTGGGGAAAGAGAGGACTAGGGATTAAACAATTATATACAACGATACAAAATTTTGAATAAATAGAAAACCACAGCTATGGATTTGTATCATCAAACCTCAGTTTATTGAACCTAAAAGGCAAAAAAACATTTTATAGCAAAAAGAAAAGAAATGGCAAAGAACCTCAACTGTGTCAGCTTCACCATCCTCGTGATAGTCCTCTTGATGGCTTCCACCGGTATACATATTTAACCGAGATTTCTATTATGCTCTTCATTTGTATTTTAATTATCTTGTTCTGATGATTCTGATGAATATGTCACCTGGTAGAAATCAAGAAGACCGAGGCTCAAACATGCTCGACATTCCTCGACGAGTGCGGGCCAGACCCGTTCCTAGGTACAAATGCTGATTGCTTTAACTGTTGCAAATACACATACGGGAGTCCTCCAGCATGTAAAGGGCTTGTTGAGGGAAGCGACAAACATTGTCACTGCTACCAAAATCCATAAGGTTTTAAAATAACCTCGTTCGTACAGTTACCAAATGTAACATTTGTTTTCTCATTTGATGTAAGGACATTTCATGTGATTATGTTTATGTTTAAGTTTCTTTTGCTTCAAAATAAAAATTCGACGGTAAAGCTCACTGCTTGCATGTAAGCCCATGTTGTGTGCACTTTTATTTCATTCTGAATTTCTGATAACTAAGCTTGTTTTGTGTTTGTGTTTCTCATTTCATTTTCCTGTCTACGTTCAAAATCTTGTCAACATAAAAAAATTCAATACAAATCTTTTATCTCATCTCGAGGTATAAACTTAGACTGTAAAATCAGCCTTTAAGATGCATGTTTCATGCTAATAAGAAAACACATTACTATATTACTAAAAGAAAAAAAATTACTTTCGTGTTACCTCAATCGCATGATTGGTTTACTACTCGGTGTTTGAGAAATGGGTTTAGAGATAATCTCTGTAACACAAAGTATATGAAACACGTCTGCAACACGTCTGGGTAGAATGAGCATAACTTCTGAATGGCTGAACGTATTGGTCTAATTCAAACAGGAGGTGAAGGAAGACTCTGTCGGCTTTCTATAGGGACCAATAATGTTTATTTTGTAGAGCAGAAATGTTTTTTAAAGTTGCCCATAATAGGATAGCTTTGAAACTGTGTTGGAATGGGTTTTGCTCACCTTTTTTTGTCTATTTTGCTCAAAAATCTACAGAAGCTTCTTTCGAGCACAAATGCTTGGAAATGGCCTTGAAACCACTACTAGTACGTGTAATCCTCTAATGTGCTAAAATACGATGTTATAAGCCTGCAACGTTGGATGTGCATTTAGGGGAATTACTTAGCCATGTGATATTTTTTCGCTTATAGTTTTATGCTTTTCTTTTTTGAATAAATATGAAATTATATTCAAAGAAAAATAACGTTTTACATCAGCTTGAGCTGAAATAGTATAAGAAGAGTTAGCTCAGAGGTGGGTGTCTCCCCATATCTCCTGGCATTGCGCTCCCGCCAAACAGAGTAGACAGTAAGTTGGAATGTGTATCGAATTAAGAACCCAGTGACCCTGTCAGCTTGAGTTCCGGAGATAAAGTCGAGTAGCGGTAACCAAGATGTGGTGAAACGAGCCTTATAGAAAGCTTTTGCTGTACCTGACCAGACTGCAGCGGTATAGGGACAAGAGAAAAACAAGTGGTCTCGTGTCTCCACCGAAGCAGAGCAGAAAACACAGCTCACATTGCTATCGTAAATCTAAGAGACCATCCGATCGCCTGTCGACAAACGGTTGTGTACTGCAAGCCAAGGACAAAATGAATATTTTGGTGTTGCATGAGCAAACCAAACCCCCTTATGCCAAGCAACTTTGTTTGAAGCTGTACGGATATGGTTCCAAGTGTCCTTTGTAGAAAAATTAGTCTTGTAAACATCACCTTTACCTCGCCCTAAAACAACATCCGCCTGAGAGATTGTTCTTGACTGAAAAGCCTGATGGAGAGCATCCTCAATCTCATTCAGTATGTCGATACGATGAAGTCTTCTTCTCCGTTGGTACCATGCATCATGGAGAGTCATGTGTTCTCTGATTCCCAAATCAATCATGCCTCGCAAACCAACTTTATCCAACAAATACCCTGAAACCGACCAGTTATCATAGTAGAAAGATGTGAGTGCCCTATTTTTAACCTCCACTTTAAGTAAATTTTTACCCAGTTCTCTATATTTCTAACAATCTTTTCCACATCCAGGAGCCCGATAGTGATGCAGGTTCAACCGACAAGAAGCTGAGATTTTTAAATAAATTCATTTTTGACCATTGTACCCTCAACGATGACCCACCGTAGACCAACCGCCAAATCAACTTTAAACAACTGACATCGTTTGTCTCTTTCAACGAACGCAAGCCTAGACCACCTTCATCCTTGGGTTTATAGACATCAGACCAAGCCATTTTAGCTTTCTTCGTGTCCAGGTCTGGTCCTGACCATAAAAAGCAGAGCATATACTATCCAGTTCCCGAATACTCTCCCGTGATAACCTGAATGCACTCATCCAGAAGTTTGCCGTGCTCCATAGCACCGAGCTTATGAGATTGAGAAGACCCGCAAAAGAGAGAAAACGTGAAGTCCACGTGCTAACTCTGTCCCGAATTTGCTCAAACACAGGAAAATGATCTTAGTAATTAAACTTTTGTTGATTTGGTAGTCGAACTGCGTGCTCTTCTTGTATTATATGTAATAGCTTTGCTTCAGTTTATGTATCGTTTTTCATTGTTTCACCTTTCCGCTTATTAGTCTGCATTATATTCATTTTAGTTTTAAAAATTAAATTAAATTATTACTCCGTATTAGACAGACATAAAAAGGTAATTAACTTACGCTTATATGATCTATATATGTCCCCATTTTGTTGGAAAGTCGCACATAATGAGATGCTTAAATGTCAAGAGAGAATCAATATAGTGTCGCCATGTGCTGTAATGCAGCTGAAACCCTAAAGATTATTAATTAATGAACTAATGAAGCCAAATCGTTTTCATTGTTGGATTAAAAAATTGCTCAGATTCGTGCTTACTCTATCCATGACACAACAATGCCATTTTTAAACAGTAGTTATTTACAAACTAACGAAAGGAACTTATAATAAGAAACTAGTTAGAGAGATGACCAACATAATATCTTCCTTTTGGTTGATTATTTTAAGACAGTGCATGATTAAAAAAAAAGGTTAGACTCTGAAAACAAAATGTAATGAAAAAGACGGCAATGCACAATGTGGCGACATTATGAACTTGGGAAATCCTGAAAGAAGAGGAGGGATTAATCAAACAAGAGTATAACAATGTAACAAAATATTGAGTATAAATAGATCATCACACCTATGGATTTGTATCATCAAAGTTTAAAGTTTAGTGAAAAGAAAAACGAAGAAAAATAGTCTAAGAAAAAGCAAAGCAAAACAAAAAGAAATGGCAAAAAACCTCAACTCCATCAGCTTTAGCGTTCTCTTGGTTGTCCTCGTCATGGCTTCAACCGGTATTGATTGAACCTAGTTCTCTATAATACTATTCAGTTGTAATCTTGTGCTGATGATCTTTTTGATGAATATTTTAACATCTAGGAATCCTCAAGAGCGAGGCTGGTATGAATTGTCCCGGTGGGTGCTCTACTGCCTCTGAACGTGTGTTCTTAGGCGAGTGCGGACCTGACCCATACACAGGTACAGAAGCTGATTGCTGTACGTGTTGCAAAAACACCTACAAGACTTCTCCTAATGTACCATGTTGGTCGGCTGTTGAGGGAACAATCAAACATTGCCATTGCTACAAACATGTCTGAAATAACCTCATAAAAAATACCAAGTGTAACTTTTGTTTCCATTTGGTGTGAGGACATGACATGTGTGTATGTTTACGTTCAAGTTTCTTTTGCTTCCAAATAAAACATCTTCGGCAAAGCTATCACCGCTTTCCCCAAAGTATTGTAAGCCCATGTTTGTTTCTACTCTTGTTTCATTCATTCTGAATATATACTAAAGGTTTTTTTTTTTTTTTTTTGTGTCATACTGAAGCTCCCTTACCGCTCTCAATCAATTTCATTACTTCACATCCTTAATTATTTTTACCCTATAAAAGACATTTTGATGAAACGTCGTCATTTATATGTAAAGAAATGATTGGTGCGCAAATTGTAAGATGTAAATATTATTTCAAAGACTTGTTGAAATGGTTGTGTGATTAGATCTGTCTATTAGTAAACTAATATCACAATTCAGTTGTAATTAAGAGAGCAAATATTGTTAGCAAAATTGCAAAAATAAATTCACTATTCATCACTTTTTGGGGAAAACCTTGAAAATGTCCCCATCTAGTATTAGTAGATGACCAATTTTTATAAGAAATTAAGATTGTAGTTTTTTTTTTAAATTAGAAATTGTTTAAAGCATATTCAAACCATCATTATCAATCTCAGAGGCCTCAGAGGAACAGCTCATATCATATTTCTGCTATTAAGGATCTCCTCTCTTCTCTCCACTTAGCTTCAGATGTTGATGATAAAGACTATTATAGTTGGAAGGTTGAATGTTGTCTTTTCTCAGTTTAACAACTGCCAAAACTTGGGATACCCTTAGATACCCTCAGGTCACAGACTGGTCTCCCTCCGTCTGGTTCAAGGGAGCCACCCCAAAGCATGCTTTCCTCATGTGGAGAGAAAAGAGACAGACTTCTTTCTTGGGAATGTAAATACCATCCGCTTGCTGCCTATGCTCTGCTTATGATGAAAACATGGAGCATTTGTTGCTGAGGTGTGGGTATAGCGTGCAAGTTTGGAATCTTTTTTTTGACAGACTTCATCTCACCTGTGCATATTCTACACCTGGCCCTCCCTTTTAGCTTGGACAAGGATAAAGACTGATTATGCTCCGCCAATCCTCCGGAAACTGGTGGCCCAGGCCGCGATCTACCATATATGGAAGCAGAGAAATAACCCTTCGAGGGGAGAGGGGGGGGAGGGGATGGTGAAGTCACATCGACAACCTAAGTTAAAAACAAATATTTATAGGCTTCAAGGTGTAGGAAGTTGGTTTAGTGTTAAAAGATCGGAACTTATTCGTTGTGGTCAGTGCAGGAAGGCAACTTTCTAGATTGGTCATGTGGGGTGTGACTAGTGTGTAATGTAGGAGGATACCGACCATGTCTCCTTTGCCTGTTGTCGACAAGAGGATTACAACCAGCCACAAGTCTTCTAGCTTGTCTGCAACATATCTTGGTAGATCGAGCGTAACTTTTGTAAGGGCTGAACCGGTGAGGTTGATTTCACTAATAGATGAATCTTGACTCTTCAAGTTTTTAACGAAATTCAAGATCTCTTTATTTGGATCAGGAAAGATCTGTATAGGATACCAAACTTCAAAAGGTTTTATAATGCCCTTCAACGAGGTTTACTCGGGTTTTTGTCTATTTTGCTCAAAAACTTATAACCTCATTTAAAGCAAAAAATACATAAAATGACCTTGAAAAGTATCCAATATCACTTGAAATTCTCCTTGCAAACTTTTGAAAATCATACTAGAGATTGAAAAATTATGATGCATCGAAGGCCACATCAATCTAGACAAACCACTACATGAAAAGAAGATTGCAGCTCAATAAATATAGCCGTTAATAAACTGTTAGAAATTCCCAACGAAATATTTGACCCTCTAGGGAGAGGGGGGGGGGGGGTTGGCGAAGTCACACCAAAAGCCTAAGCTAAAACAAGTTTTATAAGCTTCATGGTCTAGGAAGTCGATTCAATTAGGGTTAAAACATCAAAACATGGTTCTTTTGGTCAATGCAGGGAGGCCACTTTCTAGACTGGTCATGTGGGCTGTGACCGTTGTGTAATGTAGGGAGGATACCAGTTATATATCCCATGCCTGGTATGGACAAGAGGCTTGCTAGCGGTCGCATTGATCAGTATGCAACATGTCTTGTTAATTAGATCGAGCATAACTTTGGAATGGCTAAATGGATCATGTTGATTACATTTTAAGGTGAATTTTGATCGCAGGTTGAAAGACAACATACTTCACCAGACTTCAGCAAATTTGTCTACAAATTTCACCAAACTTCACGAGACTTGTCTACAAACTTCATCAGACTTCTCCAGTGTTCTTTCGACTTCACAGACTTGTCCATATATTTCACCAGAGACTTCTCCATAATTCAACATATTTGTCCAGACTTCATGATTCAGTTCAATAGTGGAGATTTCTAAAGTCATTTCTTGCTTCTTTACTCGAGTTAAGCTTGAATGAGTTCAAATCCAGCACATCATCTCCACACCTAATTACAACTCAAGAAAAGACCGAAAAAATAGAAAATACGAACAAAGATGCGACAAATTAATTGACACACCGAATACTAAATGAAGGAAAAAAGATATCAAAAACCTAATACATCATCATTGACAACAACATAATATTTCTTTTAAATAATATTTATAAAAAATAACTAAAAGCAAAATTAATCATTTACAACAACGATAAAGAGAGCGACGGCTTTCCTTTACATGAGAATATAAGATTAAAAGAATTATAGACTTCAAATATATATTCTACTAACAAACGAGACGGCAGTGCAAAATTGTTGTGAGATTATATATGAACTTGGGGAAAGAGAGGACTAGCTAGGGAATAAACAATTATATACAACATTACAAAATTTTGTATAAATAGAAAAGTTGAACTATATGAGATAGTGTCGCCATATTTGCTGAAACCCTTAAGTTTATTAATTAACTAGTGAAGCCAAAACGCACCACATTCTTTTTTTTTTTTCGCACTACATTCGTACTTGCTTGATTAATTAATGACAACAAAATTATTATTTTTTAACAACAAAGACAGCAGCGACTTTCCTTTTCTTTATAATACAAGACAAATGCATGATTAAAAATTTATAGACTTCAAGTATATATTCTAACGAACGAGACGGCAATGCAAAATGGTGGTGACATTATGAACTTGGGGAAAGAGAGGACTAGGGTTAAACAATTATATACAACGATACAAAATTTTGAATAAATAGAAAACCACAGCTATGGATTTGTATCATCAAACCTCAGTTTATTGAACCTAAAAGGCAAAAAAACATTTTATAGCAAAAAGAAAAGAAATGGCAAAGAACCTCAACTGTGTCAGCTTCACCATCCTCGTGATAGTCCTCTTGATGGCTTCCACCGGTATACATATTTAACCGAGTTTTGTATTATGCTCTTCATTTGTATTTTAATTATCTTGTTCTGATGATTCTGATGAATATGTTACCTGGTAGAAATCAAGAAGACCGAGGCTCCAAACATGCTCGACATTCCTCGACGAGTGCGGGCCAGACCCGTTCCTAGGTACAAATGCTGATTGCTTTAACTGTTGCAAATACACATACGGGAGTCCTCCAGCATGTAAAGGGCTTGTTGAGGGAAGCGACAAACATTGTCACTGCTACCAAAATCCATAAGGTTTTAAAATAACCTCGTTCGTACAGTTACCAAATGTAACATTTGTTTTCTCATTTGATGTAAGGACATTTCATGTGATTATGTTTATGTTTAAGTTTCTTTTGCTTCAAAATAAAAATTCGACGGTAAAGCTCACTGCTTGCATGTAAGCCCATGTTGTGTGCACTTTTATTTCATTCTGAATTTCTGATAA